>OX454527.1:49913631-54713631 GCA_949715645.1 Portevinia maculata | reverse complement strand
ATTGCAATTGCCTTATGTTACAAACAACTTGTTTGGGAAGTTTGGGCAACTAAATGTAATTGATTAATGTTTTGTTTTTATATTAATCGACACAATTTCTGCATAACTTACATGTTTTGGATGCTGTTTTATGAATACGGATTTTTGCATAAAAGCTGGAGAAATATTTAAACACTGCATAAGAAGATATGCAATCATTTCGAGATGTTAAATCGAATTCTATTGAATAATGCTCTAAGTTGTTTGCGTTTATGGGTGTGTGGAGTAGGTAAGGAACCGGCACTAGCTGGGCCACTTCAACTCCAAAAATTAGTAATAATTACTGTAGTTTATCTTCTTTTTTATGATATTCAGCGTTGAAATATCCCACCTTCAGAATAGGTATTCTTTTTTGTGAGTCGAAGAGGTATGCAGAGTTTTAATTTTTGTGAGAATTTTTTCCTGTGATAGGAAAATATCATCATTGATTGACTCACAAAAAATAAAACTCTGCACACCTCTTCGACTCACAAATTTGAAATCTGCACACAAGAAGACACAATGTATCGGATTTCTCATATCTCATCTACGAAAAAAGTAACAAATTTCTCTTAGAAAGAGAACGAATAGATTTGTTATGAAAATAAAGTACTCTCTTCGACTTTATGCATCCGATTCTGATGTCAGGTTTTTATCTCACACTCGCAAACGGTGTGTGCAAGTTTAAATTCCTGCACATATTAAATTTATGACTTATGTGGGTTTAATTTATTTCTCTTCCATCTTTCTAAAATATAAGGGCGGGAAATTTATTTTGAGTGGCAGCGGTGGGTGGAAGATACGAGTAGAAAACAACGCAAACAAAATTGCAATGCTTTTGAAAGTCTTGTCTATTGTGAAAAAGGGAAAGTTGCGAGGGAGAACGCATGCTAGCTATGCTATGATATGAATCGTTGCTTGCATAGTGGCTTCTTACACCACAAAGTTCATGTTTAGATGTGTTGAATTTTATATTTAGCTCAAGCCATGAAGATCTTGCTCCTAATTTATTTATTGCTCTTCAAATTCTTAATACAATCCCTGTGACGGTAGCTTCAGGAGAACGTAGTTTTTCGAAACTTAAAATTATTAAAAATTGTCTCAGGTCAACGATGACTCAAGAGAAATTGGTAGGCTTGTCTACAATGTCTATAGAAAAAGAGCTATTGAAATCTTTAGACCGATGAATTTGCCAAAATAAGGCCAGAAAATCAAGTTTCCAAGTTTAAAGGTTTTTCTTTGCACATTTATTCGCTGCGTTTTATTTATGGTTATGCTTTTTATCCTTTAAAAAAATATCTAAATTTCCTTAAATGAATTCCTTCATTATTTATTTATTTTGTTAATACATACATATGTTTTTATAGCATTTTTTATACATTTATTTATTTTCTATTTATTTATTATTTTAATTTATTTTATTTATTTATTTGTTTTAATTATTAATTTTCTATTAAGACATATAAACTTATATGTAAATATACATATTTGTTTTTAAATGAGGATTAGACCTACCGGGGATATCTCAATAAAAAAACGAATTGAATATCTACCTACTGGGTGATGGGGAAACGATTTATGGATGTGTGCAAATTAAAGGGCGCTTACTGTAAATCTTGCACAGGGCGCTTGTTTGGCTGGAGCCGGCCCTGCTTGTAGGGAATTTCAGCTCAAGAATGAAGCCGTAGGGAAATAAGGACAGATTGTTGAAATCAACCAGAATTTATGTACATACTTTGCCGATTTTATTTTCAAAAACTTCCTAGTTATGTTTTATTTCAGTAAAACTTCTTTCAGAACTAGTTTCACAACATGATAAATTGCTTAATGTCATCTTACATTGATTGCATATTATTTCTTTGAATGAAATTAAAGAAATGTCTAGCGGGGTAACCGTGCGTCGGAGCGGAACATTTTCCGCATGGTGACAGATTTGAAATTTCTAGGATTTTTCGCCTAGCCGGAAGGGATATTTATTTTTGTTACTTAATCACTGGACAAGAGAGTTAGTTGAGAAATGAACATAATTGTACTGTACTGGCGTATAAGGTCATTGGATCTTTCAGTGGTATTCAGGCAATTTTAGGTTAGGTAAAAGGCATGTTAAATGCAACCAAAGGATGCAACGGGTTCCTTGGGTTGGGCCCCCTAATCGGGCTTTGAATACTAATATTATGCTAATGCACAGCACGAGTGGAAGGATAAATAGGAAGGCGAAAACAGCAAAACCGGTGCATGTTGGTTTTAAACAATAGTGGGTCGCAATTAGGGAAAACAGAGTAAGACAAAGCATTCCACATACGTTTTGTTCAGCTTGAGAATGAGTTCTTTTGTCTTGCAATATGTTCAAAGGTTAGCTGAATGGTAAATTGATGCACATTTTATGACTGACGAGTGTTGAGGCAATAATTGTTGATTGTTGATGGGCAGATAAGTATATAATAATTTCCATAATTTATCAGCAACATTATTTAACAACGAGAAATTGGCTGTTTATTTTTCATTGGAGAACCTCTACGGTGGTTTCAAGAAACGATCACGATCATACCAGACTGAATGTTGGATCCATTTTGAAATGTCGACACAGCAGCATTATAAGAACAGCTTATAGAACTGAAAACTAAGAAGGAATTAAAAATTGAATTCAAGAAATGCTACCAAGAATTTTGGCCACAAAAGCATATCTCGCAACTGTACCCTAGATTACGTTCGATTGTTTCCCGTATAGCAATCCCATCGTCGTAGTTATCTGAATATGGGTTAAGTGCTGTAGCAACGTTGCTTACTAAAAAGACAAATCTGCTGTTTTTAGGTGAATTCGAGCCTGACATTAACAACCTCGTTAAAGTGCATCAGATTCATCCTTCACATTAGATGAGTTTAAGTTCAAAGTTTTCTTTTAAGGTTAATTAAATTACTTTATATGTATGATTAAGTATGCGTTTCAATTTCTCTCATTGAAACATCGCGCCGGGGCCAAAACATCTAAGCGTTTTTTACACTGCCCCACCTTTTCCGAACGTCTGGCAAACATCCATGAGTATCAGTCGCCATGAGAAGCTTCTTAAATTTGCCGTTCGGAATCGGCTTAAAATTGTAGGTCCCTTCCACTTGGCAACAGCAAATGGTTGGAGAAGCTAGGTTTTACGCTTTGTATGGGCCGTTAATGCATAATATTTATTTATAACTTTTCATGGAAACATCCTTTTTTGGACTTAGAAAGAGGATAAATGATCCATATCATATCCATCGTATCCATAAATTAATAGGAAGTTAAACAACTTTGACGGGCTCTAGAAAATATTGTCTCCTTAAAGTGGGCGTTGAGCGAAAAAAAACCTAACCTAAGATGACAGCTAACTCCATAATTCCAGTAGTTAAATACCTAGTTGACATAATGACCACTCAATTCCCCCAAACGGGTTAGTTGCGTTGCACCCGAGAACAAAAGTAGATCATAAATTGACAACCACATACCACCAATTAATAAATTATAAACTCCATAAATATCTACAAAAAAGGCAATATGCGAACATTTACCATAACTAACTACTAATTATCTATAAATCCAAATTAAGTCGTTAAAAATGTTGTACGACACAAGATAAGTATCTTTGATTCACAAAAATTAAATTTACAACAAACTGAGATTTCTTTCGGCCAACATGAAGCCCACATTCGGGGTATTCGCGCAAAACTCAAGGCTTCCCAACATCATGCAACGATCTTTCTTCTTCAAGTTTTGCTAAGAGTGTTTAACGCACGAGCCAGTTTGTCGTCAACGCCGATCGTGTCTTCGTTGGAAGTCCACTCCTGAATATTCAATTATGTATCCGCAGTATACGGCCTAAATTATTGCCTACATTTTATATCTACGAAAGGAATACGTGGTCGGAGTGATTTTATTCATAAAGTTTATCTTATGACAATCGATTTGATTATGATTGCTAAATTGGACGTACAAATTAATTCACTCAAATTAGTGCGAGGCGAGGCTATCATCAGAATATAAATTATAGAATTGTATAAATATTGTTTTTTGTTTTAATTTTGGTACGGAATATAGATATGCACGTGTCGTATACTAATCAACTTGAATTTTTGTTTATTGTATCTTAAATTCAGTATTTTTGTAAATTTTTTTCGATTGGTTCAGATTGAATTTGGCTACCGGGTAAAGTAGATGGAATATTTTGAAATTCAAAAAAGAGAACATTATTGGATTACTAACGAAAGTAATATGACAGAGGTGGCCAAGCAGTTTTGGTTGTACGTTATTAAATGCAGGTTCTTGGAGGCTAAAAGGCTATGATCACGCGGATGATGTCTCTATATTAGACTCCAATAAAACACCTTTATAAAATTTCTTACGCATCTTTCCTCCAAGTGGAATCATTTGGATATCTAGCAAGAAACATAGACTTTACTATATCCCAATTGCAGTTTGGAAAAAAATTCCAAATCACCATCCCCCCGACGTTCAGAGAAGACGGCGCTTTTTTGGAAGATAAATCGATCCACTTCTACACCGATGGATCAAACGCTAATGATAGGTTGAGGTTGAGTCGTCTTCTCAGACAGCATAAATCTTAGTATCTCTTTCCGTCTTCCTAATCACTGTCACGTATTCTAGGAAATTTTATCGTGACTAAAGAGAAACGTGTTATCCGGACATCCTAAAGACATCCGAGAAGATACTTCGGATAGCCAAGCCGCGATAAAGTCCCTGGACTCAGTCTCTTCAAACTACATCGTAGCCCTAGACTTCCGATCACCTCTTAGGATGATGGAAAAGCTCAATATTCATCTGTCGGGTGCCGGGGTACACGGGCATTCAGGGAATCTGCCTGGCCGACGAACTCGCCAAAAAATGGACAAAATTACTTTTTTTACCTCGTAAATATTCTCGTGATATGCCAATCGCTAGATACAAACTGATGGTTAACCTATATGCAATCGAGAGAATAAAACTGAGGTGGACAAGTGGCAAAAGGACAATATGTCCAGCTACAAAGTAGAACTGGTGAAGGCTGGATCGGCCATGCTCTAAGTGTTTAATTTCTCTAAATGAACTGCTCATACGTGGGTGTCATTACAGGACACTGTAGGCAAAGTCCTCAGCCAAGAAAGGATGGAGCACGTAGTACAGTTACTCTTAGCAACTCATCACAGGAAACTTCCCTCTTTAGCGAAGAAGAATTAACTCTTGCGGCGAAATCACTATGGAATACCTTCAAAAGTGCTTAAGTTGATCGCCAGAACATGCACTCAGCTACTGCTGGCTATATACAACAGCTGAATATAGGAAGAAGTCCACTCCAAGAGCTAGAAGAAGCAGCGGCTGGTACTTATCTGGAAAGACAAAGGAAACCCAGATTTCAGATCAGCATACAGCAATCTGTTTATGCTGGATACCTCGGGGAAGCTCCTGGAAAAGTTGCTGAAACTAAGGCATACAGCAACAATAGAGAGAGCAGAAGACTTATCTGGAAAGCAGTACGGTTTCAGCAAGGAACGCTCTACGATTGGAGCAATTGAAGTACTGGTAAGGACTGCCCAAAGGGCACAACAAGGCAGCCAAAATTCAAGCGAAATCGTACTGCTTGTAATTATAGATGTGCGAAAGCCGTTCAACTCAGCCAGATGAATAGACTTAGACATGTTAAACGAGCTTGAAAACACATTTGATCTTCCCGAGTACCTCTTACGGATGGTAAGGGACTACCTAACTGACCGCGAACTTATTGAGGACATTACAGCAAGCGCAGTGCAAGCGCAGGGCCAGGGATCCATCCTGGGATGCGATCTCTGGAACATATCTTGCGACGGCATTCTTCCTATGGAGATGCCCGAGGAGACCTTTCTGGTTGGGTATGCAAATGATATTGCCGCGGTAACAGAGGTAAGAGACTCAGATAGAGCACAAAGAAAACTGAACCAGGTGATGAGACGGGTGCATCTCCGGATGCAGAATCAAAAACTAGGCCTAGCCGCCGAAAATAGACATAGTTATCTTAACCTAGCCGCAGAGAGAAAGTGCATTTACGAAAAAAACCGAATTTGGAGTGAAAGCGTCAATCGCGGGTACAAAGGAGCTCACCAAGCAGCAGTGGCAAGACAAGTGGAATTGAGAGAGCAGAGGGCGATTGACCGTGGGGCTGATCTAAAATCTACTACCTCCCCTAGTTTCTTACCGGGTATCGGTACTTCAATGCCTAGCTCCACAAGATAAAATGAGGAGCTCAGCATGCCAGTACGAATACTCTGAAATAGACAGCGCCAACGATACGTTCTTTGAATGCAGAAGATGGGAAGCGGAGAGAAGAGTGTTGGGATCTTTGATTGAAGAACTGGAACCGAGTATCCTTATTCATAGGAGGAAGACGAAAACACACCTTCGTAAAGGCATATACGTCGCAGGACACAAAAGACTGACAAGACCACGTCCTATTACGGACTTAAAAACGGTACCACCCTGGTGCTGTGCAAAGAGCGGTTCTACGGTGGTATTCACGGCCGTTCATTGAATCTAAAATTATTTTTCATATGGTTAGCAACAACCTAAACTATTATATTATTCCTATTTATTTAAATTGCAATCATTGGCTTAGCGACTTCGATGAACTAGTGGAATTTATGAATAACACTTCTCTTGACCATGTGTTAATCGTCGGTGATTTAAATGCTAGGATTGGTGAATATCAAAATTCTTCCGCCAATATTTTACGAGCACGAGTTGCACTGGCCGAGAGTAGATGTTCTAGGGATAAAATTTATAACCGCAACGGGGGGAGTTTAACAGAATTTTTTGAAGTTTTCGGTCTATTTGTTTTGAATGGGTCTTCTATTAGTGATGCATGTGGCGAATTCACTTTTGTTAGCGGGCAGGGACAATCCGTGATTGACTTTGCTGCGATTTCAGGGGACTGGCTGAACATTATCGATGACTTTGAAGTTGCACTAGTCAACTACTCGGCTCATTTTCCAATTGTAATTAAAATTCAGCTAAAGGAGTTAAACCAGCAAGCTACACCTTCTAGTTTTAATAAGCTGGAGTGGTCGGAGAACAATGCAACCCTCTATAGAAGCCTCCTTTCTCGGCACTTACTATCTCTGCCCCAACAATCCGCAGTCTCGTGTGAAGTGGTATGTGAAAGTATAGAACGGGTTATAAAGACCGCAGCCCCTGTTGCGTTGAAGAGTACACACACTTTTGTAGCTAAAAATGTATGGTTTGATAAGGATTGCAGAAATCTCCGTAAACTTTCGTTCGTTTACTTAAAACTGTTTAGAACGACCAATTCTCAATTTTTCAAAAACATCTATCTTCACGTTAATAATGATTTTAAAAAAATGTGCTTAGTTAAGAAAATCACCTATTTAAAAAACGTGGCTAAGAAATTGGAAAACTGCACAAACTCAAAGATATTTTGGGAGACAGTGCGCAATCTTGGTGGGCGCAATCAGGGTATGAAGTTCTCTTTAGAAGCTGAGACGTTAGCAGCTCATTTTAAAACTCTACTCTCAGCTGATAAAGACCTTCATACCTTTGATTACGCGCTACCTGATACGAGGGCGGGTCAATAAGTCCGTGACTTTTTGAATTTCTGACCTCTTTACTGAAACGGCAACACTGCTCCTGTCAACAGGCATCTGTCAGTTGACTCCTGTCAAAATTTAAATTTGCTGCGTCAGTTAGTTTGTGTTTGACAGCTATTTTTATCAGACTACTCACTAATTTGAGACCAAGGCTAAGCTTGAAAAATACTATGGGGACTCTGCACCATCGATTTCAATGGTAAAAAAGTGGTTTACTGAATTTCGTTGTGGCCGTACAAGCACTGAAGATGCCGAACGTCCTGGACGCCCAGTTGAGGTCTCTACACCCGAAACAATCGAAAAAATTCACGATATGGTGTTGGCCGACCGAAGATTGAAAGTGCGAGAGATTGTGGAAGCCGTAGGGATCTCGCATGGCTCAGTGGTTTCAATTTTGAATGATCACTTGGGTATGAGAAAGCTTTCCGCAAGATGGGTGCCGCGTTTGCTCACAGTCGACCACAAACGCAATCGTGTAACAACTTCACAGGAAGGTTTGGCGTTGTTTAATCGCAATATGGAGGAGTTTTTGCGCCGTTTTGTAACCGTGGACGAAACATGGATCCATCACAACACACCAGAGACCAAACAACAGTCAAAACAGTGGGTTTCTAAGGGTGAATCGGCGCCAAAGAAGGCCAAGGTGGGTTTGTCAGCCAATAAAGTTATGGCGACTGTTTTTTGGGATGCACGCGGGATAATCCACATTGACTACCTTCAAAAGGGAAGAACAATCAATGGGGAATATTATGCCAACTTATTGGACCGATTCAATGACGATTTGAAAAAAAACCGACCTCATTTGGCAAAGAAAAAAGTTCTTTTCCACCAAGACAATGCAAGGGTGCACACATGTGCAGTTGCCATGGCAAAAAACCATGAATTGGGCTATGAATTGCTCCCTCATCCACCCTATTGTCCAGATTTGGCTCCGAGCGACTACTTCTTGTTCCCAAACCTGAAGAAATGGCTTGGTGGAAAAAGATTTGACTCCAATGATGAAGTCATCTCGCAAATAAAGGCCTATTTTGAGGACCTCGACAAATCATTTTTTTTGGAAGGGATAAAAAAATTGGAGAAGCGTTGGACAAAGTTTATAGAGCTCAAGGGAGACTACGTTGAAAAATAAAATAATTTTTTTATCAAAAAATCTGTGTTTTATTCCAAAAGTCACGGACTTATTGACCCGCCCTCTTACTAGAGTCAACGAGCTGGATTTAGAATTCTCATTGCCCGAATTGGAAGTAACGCTCCAAAGATTGAAAAACAGCAAGGCTCCTGGCCTAGACGGCATACCAGTCGAGTTTTATAAAAACAGCACTATTGATTTTAAAAACTACCTCGTGTCTTTCTATAACAAAGTGTACAATAATGGATGTGTCCCTAACAGTTTCAACGAATCTGTAATTTTTGCCATTTTTAAAAAAGGTGATGCTAACGCTGCGGAAAATTATAGAGGTATTTCAATTTTAAACTCAATAAGAAAAACTTTCACTGCAATCCTATATGAAAGGCTCTCAAAATGGATTGAGGATAACAGTCTTTTGAGCATCTTTCAAGCCGGTTTCCGCCCAGGTTTTTCAACCATGGATCATACGAGTATCTTGGCCATTTCAAGCATTGCTCAACAATTTATAGATAGAAAAAAGAAACTATACACTTGCTTTGTTGATTTTAAAGCTGCATTCGATAAAGTCAATAGACAAGCTTTAATATACAAACTTTCTTGCATTGGTTTGTCAAGAAAGTTTCTCGAAGTGTATGCAAGTCTTATTTCGTCAACAAATGCAAGGGTATGGGACGGTTTCACATTTTCAAATCGATTTGATACAATTACAGGTGTTCCTCAGGGTTGTATCCTCAGCCCATTATTATTTGCCCTGTTCATAGATGATGTCTGCGAGCTTCTTCCGGGTGGAGTTAATTTTGCTAACATTATAATCAAAGTCCTGTTGTACGCGGACGATCTAGTTATGCTTGCTGATAATCCTTTCACGCTTCCATTGCAAATAAACCGTCTAAGTTCATTTTGCGAGTCTTGGGGCTTGCAAATTAATACCCAAAAAACTAAGATTGTTATATTTGAAAAGAGACAATCAAGAAGGCGAGCGGAAGAAAAATGGTCTCTAAACAATACACACATTGAGGTTTTACAAGAGTTTAAATATTTGGGTGTCCTCTTGACCTACAATTTAAGCTATCTAAAGCACTCCAAAGAAAAAAGCAACGAAGCTAAATTGGCTCTTAATATAATGTGGCCAAAGTTTTTTCGAACCAAAATGTCGATTTAACGTCCAAGTACAAAGTTTTCAACGCGACAGTAAATGCATGCATGGCATATGGCGTCCAACTCGTCGGATACACACACTTCGAAGCTTTTGAAACTGTACAAAGGAACTTTTTTATGAGGATATTTCGTTTGCCTAACTCAACACCCAACTACGCCATATATGTAGAGTCAGGAATAGTCCCTATATATATACAAAATTTGAAGGCAAATGCGAACTTCATTACTAGAGTGATGAAAAGAAGTGAAACTTGTCTTCACAAAATCATCTTAAGAAAATTACTTCGAGTGAATGCTTCCCCGTTTAAAAACTGGAACGAACTAGCTTTATCTTACGAAACAAGTTTAAACTTAACAGAAACTAATGTGACCGATTGGCAGGCTCAGTTTTCTGATGTGATTGCTAAGGTGGATCACAAAATGTTTCTGGATAACCTTTCCAGAGCATCTTCATCTACTTCAAGCGCTATTTATAGTCATTTAAACCATGAACTGCCCTCGGAAGTCTCTTACTTTAGTAATGAATTTTCAGCCTCGGTTATAAGTATTATTTTTAGAGCAAGAGTTGAAATTTTAAATTTGAACTTTATACCTCATCGATCAGACTTGCCCCAGCTATGTGATCTATGTAACGGAAGAGTGAATGAAGATATATACCATTTCGTTGCTGCTTGTCCTATTCTACAAGAAATTCGCCGGTTGCATTTTCGGGAAAGTTTTATATCTTTGGACAAACTTTTCGAAATTTTAAATGGAGCAATGGGCTGGCTCAGCCTCTTTAAATATTGCCAACATGCTCTTTCTTACCGTAACAATTTCACATATTAAACTTAGTCGATTACCCACTTATTGCAGTTTTGACCAAATTTTATACCTAACTATTTATTGTTTTGTTGCTGATCATACTAAATTTGATAATATCTCTTTTGTGTTTCAAATCACGTTAAAATTGATAATATTGTATAAACAGCTATTTCTAACCAAATTGTGTATTATCTTGGGTTTCAATCATGTTAAAATTGATAAAATTTTGTATAAACAGCTAATCAAATTAACCAAATTGTATAATATTTTGTGTTTCAAATCACGTCAAAATTGATAGCATTGTTTTATATAATAATATTTCTTCATATCTTTTGTTAAACATTTTTTGTTTTTTTTTTGTTTTTTCCTTTTCTTTATATTTTAAAATTTTTGCTTTTTATTATTTCTTTTATTTTTAAATCATATTATGAAATGTCATCTCAGGCAGACGGCAGTATTGCCATGTCCTTATTCTTAAGTATACCAATTTGTAAACTTTATGATGAAAAAATAAAGAATCTATCTATCTATCTATCTCTCATGGGGAGACTTGTGTCTACGAGAGTCAGACACACCAAGTGGCTATGTCCTGCCACTTGCGGGTACATAATGTATTCTCCTCTAAAAAAATGCACTATCTCATAGGCAAGCACGCATCAAGGCTTGGCGTATATTTAAACGACTTCTACAGAAGCTACATGGACGAAAAGGTGGAGGGGACTACACTTCACTTTGAAAATACTCTGCTCTCTCCTATAAAATAAATCTCTATCTCTAAGCCTTCTTGTTAAATAAAGTTTAGCGACTTGGCTAACACTGATGTTAGAAGTCAATCAGGCTTCATCAGAAGCTCTAAATATTTTAACAGGTAGAAGGAGATTCTTCCCTAGATCCATGTGGTTTCACAATAGGCCTCACATTGGTTAAAGTGTGTTGGCCTTCATCTGACACCCACTTCAACCTAACCTAACCTTCCACCCAATTTGGAAAATACAACTTCTATCTTGACCAAAGTCTTATAAATATATGGGTTTATCTTTAGACAACTTTAGCTTGAACGTTAAATAAAAACACAAAAGAAATAATTAAGCAATCTTTTATGGTGAACATTTATGAAGAATAACCCGCTTTGATATAAACCATGAGACTGAGGCTGTAAGGAGTGTTGTATATGAAGAGCAACTCATGACATTAGGTTTTGAAAACAATTTTAGGTATGTGACCTCTCCTATAGCTTCTTACACAACTCATCCAGGCGGTCAAATTTTTGGGCTCTATCTCACACAATTTATTACACGCTGAATATTTACTTCAAAGGCCTGAATAGTTTGTGGCTTATATACACCAACGACTTTACGTAATCCACAAGAAGTGGTTTCATTGGCCAATTCAATTGCCCCTTCCAAGATATAATGTTTTCCTCGAATCGAGCCTTCAGTTAGTCCATCGGTAGGATGGCACTTTGCACTATCCTGCTCGACCCACATGTTATTGTTATTTAGAGCGAGCCCCGTCAACATGTTTGATAAAAGAAGGATTAATAAAGTCGCTTACGTGAAGACCTTATTCACAAACCAATGGATTCAAAAGTTAACCTCATCACTAAATGCAATTTATGGATGAAATTAAGAGTCGACTGCAAGCAGCTTAAGAGCTGATGCGAAGGCTTTCTATGGTGTCACTGTATTCATGATGATGCAATACTGAACATAAACTTCGCAGAACTGTCAAAAATGCCATCACGGTTTGAATGGCATCAATAGCTGTGTTTAATGAACGAAAACAAGATCCGAATAGAAGAAGTGAGTGAAAACTGTCACATCAAATCAGAACATAATGTTTTTCTCTCAGCTGTGAAATTTCAAATAGATAGCCCTCAGTGTTTTCTAGTGAACTTCGGGTTTTAAGTAAGGATTGTACCGTCAATGTTTAGCCTGATCTCGACAATTTGAACTTGTTCCATGTTATTTTTTTTTATGCAAATATTTGTAGCAATAAACTAAGAAACACGATATCTCATGCCGAACCTATAAGCCAGTTGACTTCGGTACAATTTGAATTTTCAAATTTGATACATTTCACTAACTTGCAAAATCGTGTGCTAAAATCACAGCCTCGTGGAACAGAAACTGACAGAATGTAGAACAGTTTGGGGCAAGATCTTTATTCATGGAACACAAACTCCGCCACTTTTCTGATTTTGTCTGTACTTTTTTCTGTGCCGCTCAGGTTCATTAAACACACCGTCTATTGAAACATTTATCAGTTTCAAGAAAAATGAACACCCGTGATAGCCAGGGCCGGTTTTAGGGGATGGCAGCCGGGGATACAGCCCTGGGCCTCCACAAAACAGGGGACACAATTCCGACGAGTAAACACCACAAAAAAAATAAAAATAAAAACCAAAGCGCCATCATTATCAAACACCGACGACGGTGAACATCATCTTCAATATCTTTGAACTAGAACTTCAATATTCTCTTTCCTAAATAGCGGTACATTGCACAGGGGCGAGAAATACATTTCAAGTCAACAACCAGCTGCATTTGGGATCAACCGTTGGGCAACAACCAGGGCCGGCTCCAGCCAAACAAGCGCGCTGTGCAAGATTTACAGACAGCGCTCTATTTTGAGTTAGAATCTCCTTGAAGTTGCAATATTGCAAGTTATGTGAGTTAATGTGCAAAAACTCAGCACAGGTGTGATGGATGTTGCTATTTTGGGCTTATTTGAACAAGTTTTTTTGTTTTAAATGCAAATGGCAGTATCCGCGCAAGTTGAAATTAATTTTCTTACTCCAAGCAATGCCCCCCGGAACACACAAACAACAGGCTATTGCGTTATAAGTGATTCGGATCACATCATTTGAACGACACTTTCCTACTAGCCCTTCATAAGTATATGTAGTTTTCTCCAAGTGGCAAGTGTAAGTTTTCTCAATATATAGGAATATATTTCTGTTGCATTTTTCGTGCAGTTTTTAAATAATTCACGTGCGTCTTCAAAGCTACGGACATTGTTCAACAATTTAAATCCTTGCGAATTTGTGTGGATACACGTGAGTATTTTTATTTTTATCTTGTAATCTATTTTGTGTTTCTGCTAATGTTTCTTTTGCTCGACTATCAACTCCACGACTTTTTTGGGCGCTTTTTTCTTATGTCTTAACTTTTTTTTTTGTGGAATCATGAGTGATCGTCACAAAACTCCTCGAGTTTGTGCTAGTGGCTCCCAGAAGAGGAAATTGCCAGCGAAACGTGTAAAGGAATCCGAAGAAACTTTAGCTAAAACACGCAAATTGACCAGTTATTTTACGTCGTCAAATAAAGAAGAACTCCCTCAAAATACCTAAAAAACAACAGTAGATTCCACAGAAGATGGAGATGTTTTCGATACTATCCAAGATAATCCTGAAGTTTCATCAGGCGACAACAAACAATTTTCTAAAACTGATTATTAGAATCAAGAGCAAGCAAAATGTTGGGGTGTCAAAAATGACATTGGTCCTTGGCCTGACCTCATAACAAATGAAATGATAGAATATTGGACTGAAAAAGGTTCCACAGAACTTCAAAATTGCAATGAAGTATCTCTGCAGAATTCAGTTCTTCAAGATCAGTCGCGAGATAGTTCCACCTTTGTTTGAAAGTTTTCAAAGAATATGTTTACATGCCACACTAAAAATCAAGAGACAGTCAATCGATTCTGGCTTTGCTTTTCTCCAACTACGGGGAAAATATATTGTTATGCGTGCAAGTTAATGCCCATTCAAAACACAAAACTCAGTGGAGAAGGCTTCGGTGACTGGAAGCATGCATCTGATCGTCTATATGAACATGAGATTTCAAAGACGCATTTGGAATCAGTAATGAGTTTAGTGCAACGGGGAAAAATCACAGGACGCATCAATTCTTCGATTTCGTTCAGAATTTATATAAGTTTTTCACAGCAAGTACAGAGCGATACCAAGTTCTGATTGAAAAATTATCGCAGACGAAAAGCGGACAATTTTACGTTTTAAAAAACCTTAGCGATACTCGTTGGCCTTGTCGAGCTGAAGCTACAAAAGCTATTGTCGATGGTTATTCTGAAATCGAAGGAGCTCTAACCAGCATATCTTCTGATAAGAAGCAAAAAGACATCTTGAGGAATGAAGCATCGAACCTTTTACAAAAGATGAGTTGTATCGAAACCGCTCTATTTGCTATCTTTTGGAACGACATCTTGGAGCGATTCGAAGCTACAAACAAGATGTTGCAGAATCCGAAAATGATTCTTGAATCTGCAATGCGTGCATTAGAATCATTGAAATCATTCCTTGAATCCAAAAGAGACGATTTTGATCAATACGAGAATGCAGCTAAAGTAATATGTAGTACTGACCAATATGTACAATCCGTACCGGAGCAAGAAATGTGAGGTTGGATCCACTTGAGTATATGAAAGCAGAAGACGCAAATCTGCCACCAAAAGAGAAATTCAAAGTATCCGCTTTTATCCCAGTTATCGATCAACTATGTGTTTCTCTTACTGAAAGATTGCATGCATACGAAGCTGTACGTTCGCGATTTGCATTTTTCAATCAAATGGAGAAGATGAATGCTGCAAATTTGCATGCTGCCGCAGAGGCGTTGGTGAAAGTATACAAAGATAATTTAGAGCCTAGTCTTGGTTATGAGTTGGTTCAATTTCTATCTTTGATCAACTTTTACAAAAAGGATTATAGAAAAGACCAATCTACTGAGCTATTTTGCTATCACATTCTTGAAGATCAAAATTTTAGAGCTACACTCCCAAACATTGAAATTGCACTCAGAATGTATTTGGTTTTGATGGCGTCTAATTTCACTGGAGAGCGCTCATTTTCAAAAATGAAAATTATAAAAAATAGACTTCGAACCACGATTGGACAAAATCGTCTATCAAAGCTATCCCTACTCAGCATTGAAAGCAATTTACAGCGGGAACTGGATTTCAGCGAAATCATCAAGGATTTTTCGTCGAAAAAAACTCGGACGGTTACATTTGTTAGTGCGTTAATATAATTTCATATAATTCTTGTTTTCGTCTATATATATATATATATACATATATATGTTTGTTAATATAATTTACTTGGATTAAACACTTAACTGAAAAAAATTGTTCATTTTATTTGGAAAATATTAAGTCAGGGGCGCCCACTCATTTGTTGCCCCAGGGCCTCCAGACCTCTAAATGTGGCCCTGTTGATAGCGTTCGAGAAAGGTGAAAAACGAAACAGGTTTTGACAAGGAAGTACAAGTTCCGTTCGTGTATGTACTTTTATCCTCCACGAAGGGTAGTCACCTTGTCGAGTGCAACATCCTTTGATGGTGCCGGTGTGGAGGCTTAACGATGTTTCATACATCCACTAAGAACTGCCCAAGGACATTCCGTCCTGTCCCAATTCCCCCTTTTTCTCCCCTACCCCTCTGTCTCCTCTCTCCTGATTTCCTCCCTCTGATTCTCTCACTCCTTCTCCCTTTCATTATCCGCTGGGCTGGACTTAAGGTGTGATACGACCCGTGCCGAAAGTCGGCCAGGCTGAGGGCCCAGTTTAAAAAATAGCTCAGTCGCCCACGGAGTATCCGGATACCTGGCGATCTCCGGATTAACCAGCCTTACCTGCATACTGCGGATCTCTGTGCAGGCGGACCTCCTTTCTCCGCTACTCGTGGGTCCAAAATATGAACAAACGAAACAAAAACAAAAACAAAAATAAAAACATCGAGACCGGTATCTCTTCTAAACCGGGCGGTAGTACGGCGACCTTGCTGTCTACTGACGCGGCTCCTGCAACAAAGAGTAGCACTGCGACTGTGAGTAATCGTGGTCCAGTTGCTGCCAGCAGCAGTGAGCCTAATATAGGCAAAGCAATTCCTAGCAGCGGTAGGATTGTGGCACTTCATGGCCCTTCCGTTGCTAGCCTTACAAATCCTAGTACGTCTCGTAGTGGATGTTCGCGACAACGCACTCCCTCGAGGGCGTACTACAAGGACAGGCAAAATGCCATAAGGACTCTGAAGGTCTTTGGAGATATTCTGGAGACCAACAGAACACCACAGCAGATCGCCAAATTAAAATGGGCCCAAGGCTTCCTAGAGAAGGACAAGAGCGCTAACAAGGACTTCACGTCCAAGCGCCAGAGATCGGTGGAAGAAACCACTTCGGTTTCCAAAAAACCCAAGGTGCATAACACCAGCACCACCTCACATTCTGCCCCCAAATCTCAAAAGTCCTTCAGCGATGTCCTAAAGGACAAAATCGTGGTCGCGGTGATCGACCGCAGTGATCCGGAGGGAAGAATTTCCCCCGAACGATGGCATAAGCTGAGGAACAAGCTACTTAGCCTCTATCTGGCCTTCATGAAGGACCACCCTGGACCAGCTCCAGTAACTGAGGATGCCGGACTACACCAAGGGCATATCCGGCTCGTCGCCTGCGACAATATTAGATCGTTGGATCTGTATAAGATCGCCATAGGCAAACTCGGGGAGGTTTGGCCTGGAGCGAAGCTTGAGGTTGTTGCGAAGGAGGACATCCCTAGCAGACCGAGGGCTCGTGCTTGGATCCCTGCTGAACCCCCCTCCGCAGAAGAAGTATTGTCGGTTATTAGACTGGGCAATCCCTCACTCCCAACCCACGACTGGAAAGTTGCGAAGCTGGAAGAGCATAGGGGATCCTTCAGATCAGCTATTATAGTGATCAACCAAGAATCCCTGGCTCCTTTGGCGAAGACCAACGGCGCAATCCAGTTCGGTTGGGATAAGATTACACTTCGGGTGTACAAAAAGGATGACCCAGAAGCTAATAAGCCTACGCATCCCTCTGATACAGGACTCAACACCCCTGATCCTGGAGCATCAATCTCCCTTCCATCCATGGAAGATGATGAACCAACTGTGGCTGCTCCCACTCAGCCCTCTACGTCCACTGCTAACACCAACTCTAGTATGGACACGGAAGACCTCCTCAGCAAAGTCCTTCTCAGCGAGGACGAGCTCTTAGGCTCGTCCTCTGACTCTGACTCAAATTCAAACAACACCGTGGTGGAGACTCCTCTGCCTGATTGCGACGATCAATGTTGCGATTAGTACAGATCAACCTCCACCACTCCAAAAAGGCTTCGGCCTCCCTTCTTATCCGTCTTTCTAGAGATGGAGAAGATATGGTCCTGATCCAAGAGCCATGGATTGTTAACAACCTGGTTCGAGGACTCCGGACTCATGGATACAAATTGTTGTATGCAACTGACAAAGGTAAACCTAGAACTTGCATACTTGCAAAAAGTAGCTTAAATGTATTTTTACTCCCTAATTTCAGCGACCGTGATGCAACCGTCGTGAGTCTAGAGACTGTTCGAGGCACCTATTGGATAGCCTCGGCTTATCTGGCCCATGACCACGTAGGGTCCTTGCCTGGTGTCAACCTAGAGGGACTGATCGCGGCAGCTGAACATCAAAAAACTGGTCTCATTATTGGATGTGATGCCAATGCGCACCATTCAGTATGGGGCAGTTCTGACATCAACGACAGAGGTGAGTCTCTTTTTGATTATATTCTTAATACTAATCTCATTGTGTGTAACACTGGTAGTGAACCTACCTTCATTACAAAAGATAGACAGGAGGTTCTAGATATAACTCTGGTCTCCGACTCAATCCATCAGGAAATTGTAAACTGGAAAGTCTCGGCGGAACACTCTTTTAGTGACCACCGTTACATTCAATTCAGCTTAGCCAATGACCCCCCCAGCCAGCCAGTTTTTAGAAATTATAGGAAAACTGACTGGCTCAAGTATAGAGAAGTGCTGAAAAGTTCAATGAAATCTGAACTCCTTAGTCCTCCCCGGAACACCATAGAGCTAGATAAGAAGGTCAGGGTACTCACCTTGGCCCTCAATAAGGCTCTGACCTCTGCCTGCCCGCTCACACGGCCTAGAGGCAAAAAGAAGCCGGTTTGGTGGACCCCAGCACTAGGACCTCTGAGAAGCAGTTGTAGAAAACTGTTCAACCAAGCCAAGTCCACAAAAGCTGTAGCCGACTGGGCTTCATACAAAGCATCTCTCAATGCTTACAAAAAGGAACTGAGGAAAGCCAAACGCTCGTCTTGGAGACTCTTCTGTGGAAAAATAGAGGAATCTTCGGAGGCATCTAGGCTAAGAAAAATCCTCTCAACCAACCCAGGTATGCCCAGCTTTTTAAAAAAGGCGGACGGCTCCTGGACCACTTCCAGCGAAGAATCGCTCAATCTACTACTGGATACACATTTCCCAGGTAGCTCCCACGTTACTAGCAATATAAACCTGTCTAGGTCAATTGCACGTACGACTAACTTTAAAGGTCTGATTACTAGGGACAAACTGCTCTGGGCGATACACAGCTTCAAACCATACAAATCCGCGGGGCCAGATGGCATAATACCAGCTGAAATGCAAAACACCTCGGATATCATCTCGCCTTTGCTTGAGATAATCCTGAAAAGCTGTGTAAAAATGGCATACATTCCGCTGTTATGGAGAGAAGTAAAGGTCGTATTCATACCCAAAGCCGGTAAATGTTCCCATGTAAATCCTAAGGATCTCAGACCCATAAGCCTATCGTCATTCCTTCTAAAAACATTAGAAAGGTTAATTGATATCCATCTACGTACTAACATAGATACAAGACTTTTGTCTACGGCTCAACATGCATATTGCAAAGGCAAATCTGTTGAAACAGCCTTACATACGTTAGTACGCTCAATCGAATACTCCCTTCACCATAAGGAGTACACTATGGTTGCATTCCTGGATATTGAGGGTGCTTTTAATAACGTCAATACATCCGCGATCGCAAATGCACTGTCAGATCTAAAGGTGGATGACTCACTTGGTGAGCTTATTAATCTACTTCTCACAAGTCGGATTATAAACTCGAAACTGGGTATGACATCGGCCAGAAGATCTGTCAGTAGAGGCACGCCACAAGGTGGAGTCCTATCTCCCCTCCTTTGGAACTTAGTGGTGAACAAGCTGCTGATGTGCCTAGAAAAGGAGGGTTGCAGGGTGATTGCCTATGCAGATGACGTTGCAATTGCCGCCTCAGGGAAGCACCTAAACACCTTGAACGAACTTCTCCAAAACGCTCTTAATAAGCTAACTACATGGGCAGATCGTTGTGGGTTGGGTGTTAACCCCCACAAAACCGAACTTGTTCTATTCACTAGGAAACATAAAGTTCCATACATTGATCCCCCCTCTATCAGGGGCACAAGTCTAGTCTTTTCAGACGAGGCAAAATACTTGGGTCTCATTCTGGATAGAAAGCTTAGCTGGAAACCTAACATTCAGGAAAGAGTTCGTAAAGCTACAGCAGCACTCTTCTCCTGCAAAAAAGCTATTGGTAACAAATGGGGGCTCCAACCCCGCATTACCAACTGGCTATACATCTCGGTAATTAGACCGATACTTATGTACGGGGTGGTTGTTTGGTGGACTGCCCTTGATAAAGCGATAAATCGCGATAAGCTAGGCAAAGTCCAACGTACAGCTTGTCTCTGCATGAGTGGTGCACTGCGCACTACCCCCTCTGCTGCAATGGACATTCTGTTTCACCTGACACCCCTGGACATCTTTAGCAAGCAAGTGGCTGCTAGTGCGGCTATCCGCCTCAA
This sequence comes from Portevinia maculata, assembly GCA_949715645.1. Taxonomy (NCBI): domain Eukaryota; kingdom Metazoa; phylum Arthropoda; class Insecta; order Diptera; family Syrphidae; genus Portevinia; species Portevinia maculata. The sequence continues at coordinate 54,693,248 of OX454527.1, read as the reverse complement.
AACAACGTTTCAATGGTCCGAGAATGAAATCGGCCACGCTTCTATTCTGAAAAAATTTAGAATCCTCCCCAGTAACATAGATTACATCATCCCTCAGACCCTTTTTGACAAAAACTTCAAGGTCAAGATCCCTCCCAGAACATTCTGGGAAGGGCCACTCGTCGAAAATAAATCGATCCATTTTTATACCGATGGATCCAAAACCGACGAGGGGGTAGGAGGTGGTGTGTTCTCTGACAGGCTGAATCTCAGCCTCTCCTTTCGACTCCCTGATCACTGCAGTGTGTTCCAGGCAGAAATCTTGGCTATTAAAGAAGTCCTGTCGTGGCTGAAGAAGAACGTGATATCCGTTACGGATATCTGGATCTTCTCAGATAGTCAAGCTGCATTAAAATCCCTGGATTCTGGGTCCACAAACTCTATCGTAGTCCGTGACTGTCGGTCATCTCTAGTGGAGATGGCGAAGCATTTTAACATCCACCTATGCTGGGTGCCAGGACATACAGACATTCCAGGGAACTGTAGGGCGGATGAACTCGCCAGAAAAGGAACCACACTGCCCCTTTTACCTGATAAAGGTTCACTAGGCATCCCAATCGCTACATGCAAACTCATGTTTATGAGACAGACCATTGAGAACTGTAACCTTAGGTGGACAAGCGGCAACACTTGTCTAGCGACAAAGCAGATTTGGCCAAAGCTGGATCTGAAACGCTCTAAGTGTTTGATTTCTCTAAACAGACTTCACATTGGTGCTATAATTGGTGTGATCACCGGACACTGTCTCATAGGCAGACATGCAACAAGGCTTGGCGTCCATGCAAATGACTTCTGCAGAAGCTGTATGGACGAGGAGGAGGAGGAGACGGTTCTCCACCTTCTCTGCACGTGCCCTGCTCTTTCTCAAAGACGTAAACTCCATTTAGGATCCTTCTTTTACAATGATCTTAACGATCTCATTAACACCGGCATAAAAAGTCTGTCAAGCTTCATCAGAAGCTCCAAATGGTTCAACGAGTAGGAGGATGATACATCCGTGTGGCATCACAATGGGCCTGTCACTGGCCTAAGTGTGTCGGTCTCGACCGACAGCCACTACAACCTAACCTAACCTAATCATGTACTTTTATGTGTAGAAAAATTCAAACTGTCAAATCTCCAAAGTCGAGAGATAATTCTCACATTTTAAAGAAAAGTACGCAAATGCTTTTGGGTAAAAACATGAAAAACGTCAACGTTTGCCTTGAAAATAAGCAACCGCTGTGTATTTTTATACCCTATTCTAAGGGTATACTAATTTTGACGCATAGTTTGTAACATACCTTAATATTGCCCGTAGACCCCTAAAAGTTACTATATTTATGATCAGCATCGATAGTAATGCCGATTTAGCCATGTCCGTCCGTCCGTCTGTTGTCAAAAAATAGGCCTTTAAACTGGGCCTAGAGAGCTGAAATTTTAACCATATAGCTACTCTCTAGGGTCCCGAAATAATCGAGTTTACGAATTTTTGAAATCCGCCCACAGACACACCCACAAAATCAAAAAAACAAATTTTTCGAAAAAATCGAATTTTGAGCTAGAAAGCTGAAATTTTTATAAATGATCTATGACTCCTAAAACTGCTCGGGATATAAAATTTTCAAAATCCGCCCACACGCCCACAATTAAATAAAACTATTTTTTTGGAAAACCAAAATTTGAGCTAGGGAGCTGAAATTTATAATATGTATATACTCTCTAGGGGGCCTCTATGCTCATGAGTAAATATTTTCAAAATCCGCCTACTGACGCCCACAATTTAAAAAAAAACCTTTTTTTAAAAAACCAAAGTTTGAGCTAGGGAGCTGAAATTTATAATATATACTCTCTAGGGGCCCTTTATGCTCATGTGTTAATTTTTTTTAAATCCGCTTACTGACACGCCCACAATTAAATAAAATAATTTTATTGAAAAAACAAAGTTTGAGCTAGGGAGCGTTTTTTTTACAAAAGCTTCGTTTTTTTTTTTGATAAAATCCTTTAAATGTCATATAACAAAATATGTAGAGCGTTCTTAATAATTCAACCATACTTAGACTTTTGTCACGCCCACTTATGAGGGATAGGAATAAGAATAGGGTATCCAACAGTTCGCCCGTCCCTATGTTTATTTTTTGTTTTTGCTGGCAGAATTTTCGTACCAGCCGAAATTTTCCCAATACGCGAACGGGTTTATGTAGTTTCGCACGCAAGTTTATATACATTTACGTTCGCGTACTTTGATTGGATTGTTGAGTGAAAGAGTTCAGCAAATAGATTAAGATTAAGAAAAATCTTTGACAGTGATTAAAAAACTATTTATTTTTTGATTTTGATAGAGTTGGACGAGTTTTACTGGACATATCTGTTGCCAAAAGGAAAAACAGCATAAATCAATTACTTATGCCTATCCATAATGCCTTTATTCTTTTTAGAAACTGATATTGTAGTTGAGCTGGACTCTGGATATCGTTGAAACAGGCTCGAGGAAATAACCCCCCAAATGAAAACGGAAATAACTCCCCAAGTCGAGGATGAAATAAGTCCCCAAAATGGTATAAAATAAGTCCCCAAATAAGTATGAAATAATTCCAAGTGCTAATATGAAACCTCGCACCTACTCGAAATCAAACAGTGACCTCAAGCAGGGACGTTGCAGGGGCAGCATGCCCCCCCCCCCCCCATAGGCATCGCACTGTTTATGGGATTAGTTGCGAAATCGCAGGTGCGAGGTTTTATTTTAGCACTTGGCCTTATTGCAAAATTGGGGGCACTTATTTTATAGTTGAATTTGGGGACTTATTTCACTATGAAATAACCCCCAAACTTGAAGAATGAAATAAGTCCTCAAAAACCCATGAAATAAGTCCCCAATTTTGGAAGTTTATTTCATATGAAATAAATCCCCACCTCCATACAAATTTTGAGGAGTTATTTCATTTTTCATTTGGGGGGTTATTTCCTGGAGCCGTTGAAACTATCTGGCCAATCCCTGGTCATCTTGCAACCGTATGTTCACCAGGCAAGCGGCTGCAGTCCCTTATATTATATATATAATTATCCTTAAGTGCATCGCTTAGTTGTCCCTGACAATGGAGCCATCATAAGCGAGTATTAAACGACTGAATACATACCGGTGCTGTCCACTCTCTAATTCACTCCGACCTATTCCAGACATTTATATGAATGGGTAAGTGATTTCCAAGCGCGAAAAGTTCAAATATCTGGGATCTATGATCAATAGCGAAGCAGGTGATGTGATGATATCAATCACTGCATAAGTGTAGCGTGAATGGAATGGCACGAAAGCTTTAACATCTTTATTGACTGAAAAATAGCTGAAAGGAAGGCTCTTAACCGCAGTTGCGCGCCCGGCGCTTACACACGGTTCACAACGTTAGACAGCGTACCCAAAGTATGAGGGCAAATTAACGGCAGCTGAGACGAAGATTCTTCTCATGACAGCACGAGTAACAAAGCTTGATCGAATAAGAAGTTCAAAGCTCCGAGAAAGAACTTATTTCAAGGACGGTACCCTTCGTCATGTTCAAAGAAGATATCATACGCACCCCGTGAAAAAGGCAATATCAATCAGTGATCCTGCAGCCTTAAAACTCCTGGAATACACAAATGCAACTACACCAGCATGTGATTGGCCTCATTGACGAAGTGATTCGAAATCATGGAGATCTGCCGATGCTTTTGAGGTTAAACCGGCGAACCCCACAGGAGATATGCATAAGGTGGGAGGGCTATGATCCATTTATTCAAGATCGATGTTATGATCTAGTCTTCAAAGAAAAGAAGAAAGATTAAATTTATTTTTTGTAAGGCCCATAGACTCTGTCGATTGTGTTTCCGTTGGATATTTTAAACAACAAATTATTTCAGTCATCATTGTATAGGTCTGGTGTATGTAGACGTGCTTAGACGAAAAAGGAAATAAAACGCATTTTACCGTGGAAGGAGCCTACAACTTGAAGCCAAATCCGAACGGCAAATTTGAGACGCTTTTTATGAAAATATTGATTCTTCTGGACGTTTGTCAGGCGCTCGCAAGGGTAGGGCATTGGAAAAAAAAACTTTTGGTGTTACTGGGCCCCGGCGGGATATAAACTGGGGTTCTTCCGATTAGTAGTCCAACACTGAGCCCACAAAAAGTCAAATAAATATACAAAATCACCAGTTCTACCGAAACGTCTCTTCCGGACTGTTGCTGTTGCTTCACGCTCGCAAGTAAAATCAAAACATTCAAGATCAAAGAACCAGTGTTTTCGTTATAAATTATAAGAAACAAAAATAATTTGAAAAAAATAAAAAAAAGATCGGATTTCTATTTTGTTTTTAAATAAAAAAGTTGTCATTGTTTATTTCAAAAATAATAATTCATTTATAACTAATCATAACCAAAAATCATTTTGTCTTTTTATTTAAATTAATAGTTATAGTAAAAAAAATAAAATAATAACTTATAACCACTAAAACAAACTTAGAGTTAGCTACAAGCAAAAAAGGAGAAGAACTCAAAATTTTACTGTCACACTTTAAAAATGCAGATTTTTGTATTGTTTTTTTTTTATAAATTATTAAATAAATAAATTAAATACTTCAACGCAAATAAATAGAGTAAAATTAATTTTTTTTCCGCCATATTTTTTTCAGCAGAATTCATTAAAATTTTTCAAAAACAAACTGAAACGAGATCTAAACTGGTTTCGAAAACTATTAACAAGAACAAATTATGTAACTGTATTTTTTTTTCGTAAGGACATTGATAAATTTTATTTCATTTAATGAACGATAATTTTAAATTAAGCAAATCAAAAAACAAAATCTATTTGGAAATTTTATTTTAATTTTAAATTATAAATTAAAAACTAAAACTGTTTCAATTGTGAATATAAATATTACATAATTAAATTAAATTGGCAAACTTAATCATAGTATAACTGTGTATGTGTATTTTTGTGTTATATTTATAGTGTATTGTTTTTTTTTATAATTTGTGCTACTACACGCTAAGGAGTCACAACCTTCGTTTTAAGTTTAAATTTATTTGTTTATTTTTTGTTTAAGGGAATGATTTGATTGTTAAAGATTGGGAAGGCACTTTTCACATGCCATGGCTTTAAGTGTCTTCCCAGGGTTTATGTCTTTTTAAACTTAGGGCATAAGATTTGTTAAAAAATAAATAAATAAATAAATATCAATAACGAGTAAAATGTTAAAGTAGGGTGGGATATACATATAGTGGGCGTAACCACTAATGAAATTCTTTTAATTTAGTATGAGAAGTGAGAGATGGGGGCGAGAAGGAATCGGGGTCTTTCATGACGGAAATTTTGAGCAGGCAAATACCGAAAATAATCGAATTTTTCTATTGTATTATCTATCTATGTTTAAATGTGTCTTGTTTGTGTATCTTATGAGTAAAAGTTATAGTACATCCTGTTTATATAAAAAATAATATATTCTCAGTCTTTGCAGAGATTATCTTTAGTCGTTATTTATCTACCCTTACGCTAGAAGTATACTCAAGAGCTCTGAGAAGCTCCGCTTGATAGTGCTGTTGCGCTATGGCAAGTGACCATACCATTTCTGACCCGTCAATTTGTCAAATTTAATTTAATTTTCTGGCCGTACACGAAGATATACCTTTGTGTTAGTTAGATACTAATCTCCGTTAGGAATCTCAAAGATCAATCAAGTAAAAAAAAGAGACAGCTCTCCATAGGAGAACTTTGAATGCAACTGTCGCAGCTGTCATCGTTCACATTTGTCAAAAACTAAAAAAGACTTAACTTAAAATCTAAGCACTCTCCGTCTTAACAATCAATGGCATACCCAACCCGGCCATGTGCAATGGCGACGACTTATGACCCTTGGCGAGATCATTTTCACTCTTTACCAGCAGAGGGATATTCATTTTGACATCTGACAAAATTGGTGAGTCCATTAGACTGCCGCTGTTGTTATTCATGTTGGTGCTATTGTTATTATTGTTATTGTTGCTGCCACGCTGTTGAGCCTCGTATCGAGTGTGGGTGCGCATGTGCCGTGTGATCATATCACGGCGGCACGCAGCGTATGGACACTGTGGACACTTGTAGGGTTTCTCGCCGGTGTGAGTTCGTTGATGCGTTGACAAGTGGTCCGAGCGGGAGAAAACCTGGCCGCAGACTTTACACGTGTATGGCTTGACACCCGTATGCAATCGCATGTGACGCGTCAGCATGTCAGAGCGCGCAAACGATCGATTACACACTTCACAGCAATAGGCTTTGGCTATATCCGTAGAGGGATTGCGAGATTTGTGACGCGATGCCATATGCTTGGCCAGACGATCGTGTAGTGAAAACATCTGACCGCAAACGGGGCACACGTAAGCGACATCCGATCCGGGTGGCATCTCCTCGACCACTGGTGAAACATCAAGATTGTAACGCCATGCGACCGACTCCTTGGTAGTCGGTGACGCGACGTCACCCTTGACGACAGGTACTCCGACGTGGCCACCGTGCTGCATATGAAGGGTGGGTGGTGCTAACGCTCCGCTTGGGATCTCACATTTGATCATTCCCTGATTTGCTGGCATCGGATAATGCGCATGCGGACTGTGTGGCATCAGCATCGATGAGGGCGGGGGTGGTGGCAGTGGTGACGGTGGAGTATAAAGTTTCTTACCCCTGGTCGAGAGATCAAGTGGACGCTCTTGTGGCGGTGGCATTGCTTTAGTTTGCTGTGACTGTTGTTGCTTTGGACTTTGACGACTTTCACTGCGCGGCGACGGAATGGGTGGTGAGGAGGATGTCGGCTCTGGCGGTGGGGGTGGGTGCTCTTGATTACCCACCACTGACGTTTTCTCCGGCGGTGAGTCCTGCATCGAGCTGGGTGTAGATGGGGCTGCACTTCCAGCATAGAGATCATTACGACGTCGAAAAACTTCGTTCAGATACTTTGTGTGCAAATAGTAACCAAATAGTGGCGACGGGATCGGGAAATACCTATCGTACGGGCTTGGCAGTTGCTCAGTCTTAATGTCAACGCGTAGCTGATTGTCTACATCGTTCACCTCTGCCAACTGAAGTGGGCTGACGCTGATTCGCGGGCTATCCGAGTTGGAGAGATCCTCGCCCGAGTCTTCATCACCGCTGCTGGACCGCTTTGGCATGTATCCATCTTCGTCAATGTTGTTGTTGTTTAAATGATTGGCAACATTGTTGTTGTGGAGTTTATCGAGGACAGCGGACAGGCGTTTCCGTTTACGTTGCTTCCACGGGATGTTATTGTTGGTAACGTACGGTTGGTTGTTGTTGTTGTTGTTGGCCATTGTCGTCGTTGAGGGCGAATGCAGGCTCTGATGAGCCACCGACAAAGCTGCCATTGTGTGTAACTCTTGCTGATGTTGCAACTGATGTTGCTGCTGTTGATGATGTTGTTGCTGTTGTTGCTGCTGCTGGTGGTGGAGTTGCTGCAACCGGTGATGATAGTGGTTGTAGTGATGATGGTGATGGGAAGTACTGTGATGCCCCATAGGGTCAGTACCTTCTGCCATAGTCATTAGGTCGATTTTTGTTAAAAGTCGAATAGTGAGAGGGAGGTTAGTTGCGAGAAGAAAGTGTATAGAGAATATTTTTCTGAGTAATTTAATCCAATGGACTGCATTTGTATGATGCGAAGGACGAAGAGTTCTGAAATGAAAAGAAAATGAAAAATTTGATTAGAAAGGACATTTCTCAGGAATCAGCTTGTAAAATTTAAATTAAATTCCTATTGTAATGCCCATCTAACTTTTGAAAATGACATTCAAAAGCACGCACACATATATGTATAGCTAAATAAATATTCTCATATTGCATAACGTTTGGTCCAGTGAATAACAGAGCTGCTGCAGTTTGAATGGCGAAATTTGTCTCTGGGATTGGGTTGAGATGTGAAAGCGCTAGCGCAAAATTTCGCCAATAAATTAACTTTTGCCTCAGTGCGCACAAGGATAACTATCCTACTGCCCCGCGTTACCACTCTGTGCATTATCTCTCCACCGGCACCGCTACACTGGAGGCTGCACGATTGAAGATAGTTTTCGGTTTTATGGGGCGCAAATTTATTGCATTTCAACCCCTAGAGAGATGAAAGGATATCTGGTTAGGTGCTTTTTTTTCGTCGTTGGAATTTTTCTTTTTTCCGCTTAACAAATTCTCTCTGCCCAGTTGGAATTTCCAGCCGCTGTGTTGGTTCCTTGAAAATCTATTTACTCTTCAGAAAGGATTTTTGTGTGTTTAACTCCGCCATTCCTTGACCTGAGAGTTATACGCCAAATAAAATGGCAAACAAAAAACGAGGAAACGACGACGACAGAATGCAAAGGATCGATGCACACAATTGTAGTCCTTTGGTTGGACTTCACAGTGTTTATTTATTGCTTACGCTTTTGTTACTCATGTTCGTTGTTAATTTTATTGCGTTCTCCCCCACTGGCATAAAAGATGACCACCAGCAAATGGCCCCACTATGTCACAACAGCCAAGTCGCAGGGTCCCGTCCCACACCCAGGCATAGGTTGATAAAACTGTTTTCTCTTCTCCTTCTCTACGGAAACCGTCTCCATCTACGTACGGTTGGTTTCTGCTGTATTGCGCTTATCCTTGATGTATGCGATGGTATGTGGCAAAGTAAAGAAATAAAAAATTAAATGGAGAAGCCAAAGTTAAACATATGAAATCCCTATTCCCGCCCGCTCAACCCCAACCAACACCACCCCCAACTCGAAAACTCTCTTCTGTGCAAAATATTCAATGCGACCTGACCCGGAGCTAGTTGCTTTGGCTGGTTGGTGTGCTGCCTCCTGTTGATGATGACAACGGAAATGACTGGGCAGTAAAACGCTGTACGTGCGCCCTGATATAGCTGCACAATATATGACTATACAACAACTAGATATGGAGCATGTCGTGTCCTTGTTACTTTAGCAAAAGGCGCGTGCACAATTAAAAACTTTCTCTACTTTACTCCACGGTGGGGCGCAGTGGCTGGTGGCCGTCGCGGCGTATTAATTTTTTGGAAAGTCGTGAAGGTTTATTGTTAAAGGGAGACGATTACGACGCCAAAATAAATAAAACAAAATTAACTATGGGAACAAAAGTATTCACACAGTTCTCGTAAATTTTTCGAACCACGTTTCTACTGCATTAAAACAGGACGATTCCACCATACCACCCACCGCCCCAGGGGGAGATGCAATTCATTATCTTAATTGGTGGTAATTATACATTGCACGCTGACAACTATGTCAAGTTACAAAAGCAGAGGAAGGCGCACAAAAAAAATACGAAATTTTGCAGAACACAAACTTTGCGCGAAAAAAAGAATGTAAACAATTTATGACTGTCTCGAGGCAGTAAATTTCACTTGAGCGAGGAGGAGAGAGTGCGGGAGTAAAAAAAATCGCGTGATTTTTATAGCCATTTATACCATATCGTCCTGCAGGCTGTATAACGATAACGACGACAACAGCACCACCACCGACTACAGGACGTGCTTATAATTGGCCCAAACTTAAATTAACATGATATATCGGAATCAGCCGGTTAAGTAGCTGCTGAAAGGCTATAAGTCAGAGTGTTAGGGGGTATTTAGTTGGAGTTTTGCTTGGGTGACGGGATAACTTGAAATTTAAAATGGAATGTGTAAGTGATTGCTTTGATTAGATGCATTGTGGATACAAGCAATATAACAAATGTATCTCTGCAATTTGATAAAAAAAAACTGAAATTTGATAGGACGTTGGGAAGACAAGTTCTGAAAAATGTAGGAGCGAAAAATGTTGGTCGCACTTTATCTGGTGACTGAATCCCGAATCGTTTTTGTCGGAAAACATGCCAAACGAGCTAAGAAAAAAAAACATGATTTCTAATAAATAAAAGATCACATCCTTGCTAAGATTATGGTCAATAATAATAATAATATTTAGTTAGGGAATATTACACTGCGACCTATTGGTCTATTGTGTACCCTGCTTGTGTCTCGGAGAGGCTCATGCTCTCTTTCAGAGCCCTCTCTAGATACTTCTTTTGTGAAGCGTGTCGAGGTATTGGTCTGATTTATCCTTGGCAGTTCAAACAGCGTCGAGTCCAGTTTCTTTGATGAATCTGCGAATGAGCTGTGGGTTCATGGTTTGTATGTCCTTGTCTGTTATTTTCTCATCGTTTTGTGGGCCAGAATCCCACAGGATTTCAGTATGTGGTCTGGAGTTTCGGCGATTTCACTGCCCTCTGAAGGGTTCCTATGCCCCTTTTCTTGCCAGAGAGTCCGCTGCCTCATTGCCTGTAATGCCAACATGGCAAGGTACCCAGCAGATGGAAATTCTGTTGTTCTTGCCTAGTCTATTCAGTTCGTGTAGGCATTCCCACACGAGTTTTGACTTGATGACGTAGGCGTCAAGAGCCTTTATGGCTGTCAGACATTATTGCTATGTTGCAATTTCTGTAGTTTTTTTCGAGGTAGATTCGAACGAAAAAGAAGATTATAGTCAAAGTTCCTGCTAAACTGAACTTGAACAAAGTTAGTTGCAAAATGTGTTCTTCATTTCTTTATCGACAAGGTGGACTAAAGGGATCATATACGATATACCTCCCACTTTACTGCATCCTTACTGGTCCGCTTGTGGGGTTCTCCGGTTTGACCTCAAAAAGTGTCGGCAGAGCTCGGGATTTCGGATCATTTCATCACTGAAGTCAATCAAACGCTGGAGCTGTTGCATTTGTGTAATACAGGAGTTTTAAGCCCGCCTCTCTTTGTTTAGGAAATTGTATAGGAAAATTGATTGATATTGCCTTTTTGGAGAGGTTCGAAGGATCTCTCCTTTGAGCATGAAAGTACAAACTGATCTGGTCTCGCTTTACTTCATTTAAGAAAGGGTCTTTGAATTGAAGGTTTCCTCGAATCTTTGAACTACTTATTCGATGAAAAGTTGTTAACTTGCCTTCACACTTTGTGTACACTGTCCAACATTTTAAACGTTATGTGAGTGCGCACAACAGCGGTGTAGAGTTTTACTTTTAGCTAAGGGAGCATTTTTCGGTCACAGCCGCCACTTCATACACCCTACGCTGAAGCGATTGTAAATTGTCATAGATCCCAGATATTTGAAGTTTTCGCACTTGGAAATCAATCGTCCATTTATATAAATATCTGGAATAGGTCGAAGCGGACCAGAGAACGTGCATCCACCCATACATCAAATTCTCGTGGCAGAGACGATTGATCCTCGTTTATATTGGCTCCATCGGCATCGTCACTTTGGACTCCGTCACATTGGACTCCGTCACTTTTCTACAACAATCTCCCTTCCGCCTTAAGAAATATAAATATCCTTAAACAATTTAAAACTCAAATTTGTATATATGCTAAATCTTATATTAACTAAAATTCCTAGGAAAAATTATTTGAATGGTATAAAAACTTGAAATGTAAATTTTTATTTGTATTTTAATGGCCCTTGAGCCAAATAAACTTCAAAATCAAAAAAAAAAAAAATCAGATAACCAAGGAAAATAAATATATCAAGGGAGTTAAGACGCTTCCTTGGTGTACACGGACTTTAATTGCGAACTGCTCGGTGCTCCAGGGGGCATCTTACGCTTGTCTGTACTCATTTATGTCTATGATGGTCATATGGACAAAGGTTGCTGGAACCCCTCGTTTTATAAGCGCCACCCATAACTGACCTATTGGTTGTGAATCAAAATTTCTTCTTTTTAATGGGCTCCCGACCCGTCGAGGCTCTGGCATCCGCGATGGTTTGGTCTTTAAAACGGAGGTTCGGTTTTCCGTGTCGTCTCGAACCTGGGGGCTTGGAGGCGCTCACTATGGCCGAGTCAATGTGGTCGACGTGTTTCAGCTTTTTGGACAACATCTACATCTTGGACAGCTCATAGAGTTTGTGGCTGTATCATCTCCATCATTCACCCTCCTTGGACACAGCCAAATATCCGATGGAGAATTGTTTGTTGAAAGCAAATACTTCGTTTTGTCCTTAATGACTTCACAGCAAACCAATTTTGCCTGTTTTTCAATAGCCATGAAAGTCTGTAGTATGCTGAGAACAGCCGATTATATCGATATCGTCCGCGTATCCTCGTTGTTGGACGGATCTATTAAAGATAGTGCCGTCCGCGTTGACACATTCCGTGTGCACTTTGCAGAATAAGAATGAAGAAGTCTACACCTATATTTGCAAGAACTATCGAGGCATATCCCTGCTAAATGTCGCATATAAGACCATATCCCGGCGAAAAAAGCTGTGTCCCGTGAGGCTGAAAAAACCCGTGGTGCAATCTGCGGTATGGAAACAGATATTCCAAACTATTCCAAGCATGCACCGGACTCCGGCAAAGAGATGTGCTGTCATGTGACTTCTTCAATTTTGTTCCGGAGCAGAAATTAAAGAAGTTACAATGTTTATCAAAGGCCTTTTCAAAATCAACCAACGCCATTATGCTAATCCTGGAATTACGATGTTTTTGTGTTTTGTAAGGAACGGCTCTTGGAAAATGTATCCCAGCAAATTTTACATTTATAAGTCCTTGACAATACTGTTCCAACCCGTGTAGAATTTGTTCGTCATCCATAGAAGCATGCCCTTGAGCATTGTTGATGAACTTTGGTTAAGCGGCTATTTTTTAAATGGTTGTTCCTCTGTTCAAGGTGGTTTGTCGGAGTTTGTGAAAAGCCTGGTTTCTATCAGCAACCGAATTGAAAATTTCTTCTAACTCTCGCTACAGGTTCTCCCACAAACACTTTGCTTGAATTTTAGCGCATGAAAAATGCGGGTGGCATTGGTGAGATGGCAGTGTATTCAGTAAGTGATTGGCAGGTCGTGCGTCCCTAAGCAATTTAGGCGCCAGAAAAGTGCCAAGCTCCAAAACTTATTTCCTATCCTCCTATTTTTTCGAATATTAAGTAGCACCTAAAATCATGCAATACAATACTTCATTGCAAGGTGCTGCTACTGTTCAAAAAAAATTAATGCGGCTGTGTTTAACACTATAACAACTACATATACAAAGCCCCTTTAGCGTTAGCGAATTATAAAAAAAAAAAACTTTCTCGTTAAAACAATAAATGTTCAAAGTTCTTAAATTAACTTTAAAAACATTTTGGGAGAAATAAGACAAATATTCCTATTCCAATTCATTGGAGTACCTATAATTATTGCCAAATTTTGGGTAACAATATTTATTTAACAATTTCAATGAAGAATTTTTGTTTTTTTTCCGTACAGATACGGGCTGAGAATATCACACAGCCCTACACATTGCAACATCCCGTAAACCAGAATCTAGAACTAGTGCAAGCTTCATTCCAAACTGCAACTTTAGATATGTTGCGCACCAAACCAATTACATTGAATTCCAATGCTCAATTAAAAATGAATTCGCCAACTTGTGTTGTAATATCAAAAACCACAAACAATAAAACAAAAACAAATACAAAACTTTAATTGAAATAATTAACCTCACGTGTAATAAAAAAAAAAACTTACACAATGTGTACGAGTCTACGAACGCACATGCCAATATTACACAAACCAATTTTCATTCAAGGGTCATTACTTAATTGCCAAAGATTTTGTAATAAAAAAATAATAATCACATTAAGCGTTATAAAGATACGATATAATTGACACTAATTGTTGTATATACATACTTAAACTATCAACTTCATTCTAAGGAGGTATAACTTAATCTAAAAGACTCATACACTTGCGATCATAATTATGTTACAGAAAGCTTAAAAGCTTCAACGCTCATTTTTGGTTTCTCTCAGGTAAGATACGATTATGCAAATATGTACCTACATAGAAAGTATCTGCAGATTTTATTAACCGCTTTATTTTGGTATTCATTTATATGTCGTTGTACTTTCAACCTAAATGAAGACAGGGTGAATGGGTGAATACAAAAATCTATCACAAAAGAGCATCTCTATAAAAAATTTGCCATATTTAGTTCGGCAATCTTTAAAAAATATTTTCTAAAAAAGTAACAGTATATTCGGAGGATTTTTAAGTATTTCAATTAACAGTTTGGGAACAATTAATCAGAATCGTCCCCAAATCTACTGACAAAGTTTTGGTAAAATGTGCCTGAATCGTATTTCTGGCAAAAGTTGGAAAAAATTAACCAGAACCTTCCCTAAGTTTATTGGCAAAATTTGGGAAACATATGTGAATGTGGCGTATTTCTGTTAAAATTTAGAAAACATTCACCAGAATCTTCCCCAAATTTATTGACAAAATTTTGGAAAAATGTGTTTGACTTCATGCAACAATACTTGAGGAAAAACTGGTCAGCATATTTCTCGCGTTTATTGACTTAAAATGTTGAGGAACTTCATCAAAAATTCGGATTCTATTAAACAGAATTTTCTTCGATTAACTTTATCCAAATTGTGAAGACATATTTCAACAAGCTTTCTACTTTAACCATGCTTTAAACAGACCTAAATCCCGAATCACCCTGTCCGCATAGAAACTGAAGTCGGCTTTGATTGGCCAATTGGAATATTTTCCTCTCCAAAAATGATTGAATAAAACAGAAAAGACCAACTGTGGGTGTATTTGTTGGGGCGGCCATTCGCTATGAGCGCGGTGCTTGCAGATCTCCAAACAACAATCGCGATCGCTATGATCACAGTGAAAACGTGTTGAATATATTAATAACAGCAGCGAAACGATCACCATCGTATATTTGTCGTTTCTTTCTTTCTTTTTTGATTTTCTGTTTTAATTTTTTATTTATTTTTTATCTCCCTTACTGGAGAAGATTGGAGCGGGGATTTAGAGTGGTAGAGAATGGGTATAAATTGGCGGAATTAATTGAAAAGATAAATACTCGACATCAGCGGACAAACCTAAGGAATACACCAACCATTCATCGTTGGCTCTTTGGATTGTGACTGGTTGAATGTTTGTTATTTTTTTATTTTTATTTTTGTGTGGTCTCATTTTGTCGACACGGTATATATTGGTGTTAAGAAACCGTCTCTCGGTCAGTTGGTTCGTAATGGTGGACATTTAACTGCCATTTTATGAAGGAGATTTTTTTTTTTTAAGTCGCAGACTGATGACAATCTGTTTCGCTACCAACATTATGTATGCATATTTGCCAAAGGGGTGGGCCACTGGAGCTGGCGTCGGAGATACTCTATTCATGGTGATTGTTTGATTGTATATCACGGCAGCATGCGTTGAATAGTATGCCGATTGATGAGTGGTACAATGTTGCCGGCGCGCGGTGGATGACGAGAACATAGTTGATAAGCAACCCACTTCAGAGTGCCTTTGACGAAGGCTCGACGAACCAAGCAGACAGTGTGGGAGAATTATACACAATAAAAAAAAAAAACATAAACACACAGACTTGGGGCAGACAAGATACAACCAACGCAAATGTTGTGCTGTATCTTTGTTCATTTTTTGTCTGCACTAGCCCCCTCTTTTTAAGAGTGTGACTCCTTTGCATTCACGTTTATCATTCATGCGGACAAGTTGGATAAATCATGAGCAATCTTAAGTGTGGAGTATTAAAATGTCCGCACTTTATATAGCTGATGCTGATGCCAGTAAAAAACATAGGGACGGGCTACAGTCCGCTTGGGCGAACTGTTGGATACCCTATTCTTATTCCTATCCCTCATAAGTGGGCGTGACAAAAGTCTAAGTATGGTTGAATTGTTAAGAACGCTCTACATATTTTGTTATATAACATTTAAAAGATTTTATCGAAAAAACGCTCCCTAGCTCAAACTTGGGTGTTTCAATAAAATTGTTTTATTTAATTGTGGGCGTGTCAGTAGGCGGATTTAAAAAAAATTAACACATGAGCTTAAAGGGCCCCTAAAGAGTATATATTATAAATTTCCGCTTCCTAACTCAAACTTTGAATTTTCGAAAAAAGTTTTTTTTTTAAATTGTGGGCGTGTCAGTGGGCGGATTTTGAAAATATTTACACATGAGCATAAAGGGCCCCCTAGAGAGTATATATTATAAATTTCAGCTCCCTAGCTCAAATTTTGGTTTTTCAATAAAATTGTTTTATTTATTTGTGGGCGTGTCAGTGGGCGGATTTTGAAAATTTTATATCCCGAGCAGTTTTAGGAGTCATAGATAATATAAAAAAAAATGCAGCTTTCTAGCTCAAAATTCGATTTTTTCCAACATTTTTTTTTTTTAGTTTGTGGGCGGATTTCAAAAATTCGTAAACCTGATTATTTCGGGACCCTAGAGAGTATATCACCTATAGAGTATTTCAGCACTCTAGGCCCAGTTTAAAGGCCTAATTTTTGCCGACGGACGGACGGACATGGCTAGATCGACATTACTATCGATGCTGATCATAAATATAGTAACTTTTAGGGGTCTACGGGCAATATTAAGGTATGTTACAAACTATGCGTCAAAATTAATATACCCT
Source organism: Portevinia maculata (assembly GCA_949715645.1). NCBI lineage: Eukaryota > Metazoa > Arthropoda > Insecta > Diptera > Syrphidae > Portevinia > Portevinia maculata. The sequence goes on along the minus strand of OX454527.1, from coordinate 54,676,752 downwards.
TAGAATAGGGTATACAAATTAAGATGAATGCATAATTCCGTGATCTGTGTTTTTTTTAGGAGCTTGTGATATCATCCGACGAATCTTGAAGGTGGTTTGTTGATGATTTTCTTTTTTTTTATTTGATTGGCACTTTAAAGTGAGAATAATTTTGACGGATGTCTTGTATAAAGTTTGGGACGGCATCAATGGCTTAACTAATATCTTTAAGGATCCAAACCATAATAAAACTTAAATGTAGGTAAGTGTGTGTAGAAATGGTGATAATGGGAAAAAGAATTAACTTTCTTAAAGCTTCTTTCTTACCGATTAATCCAAATAGTACCTGTATTTAAAAGGGCGTTTTTTTTTAACCCAATTCTAACTTCAGATAGTTATATCTGTTAAACCAATGCTTAGATAGCACATTGTCAGTATCATTATAATTCAGTAGTCTTTAAAATTATATCGTAATCGGTTTTATCTTTCAATGTTAGGACATTTTGGGCACTTGCACCATATTACACCCGTCTCAATCAGGGCCGTAGCCAGACAATTTTTCCCGGAGGGGGGGGGGGGTGTTATATTTATTCCATACACCAAGCAGTGTGTACCTTTCTGAATGGTCGATGTAATAAATAAAATTAATACAGCCCATTTTAGCCGAAAATCAAAAAACACGATTTTAAATTCGGGTTATGGTACTATACTATGTATAAGGGACTTTATGGATTGGTGCAAACAAAAATTGAGATAACAATGAAACATCACATTACGATGAAAGAGAAGTAGAAAAAAATGTGTTCGAAAATTCTGTTCGTCCGTCTGCCTGTTTGCAGATCTGCAGCCTAAGCGGATTTGCCGATTTGTAAACTTGGTTCATAGTGTTTATTTAGTAGTCGATTTAGATAAAACAGTCTAGCTTTTGGTAAGAATCGATTTTCCGAGATAACGGTACCTCCTATAGAACCGATTTTTTAACATCAGAATTTCTCCCTAACAACAAAACCGATTTCAATTAAATTTAAAATTTAGGAAGGCTTTTATTATCGTAACTTTTTTGGTTTTTTTAATTTTTTCCAGATTTTTTTCCAAATGAAAACTACAGATTTCCTTGTATTGAAATACATACTCAAAAAATTGTTAAATATTTTTCAAAAATAAAAAAAAAACGGTTTAAAAAAACTGCTTTAACGATTTTCAATATTTTTTTTTTTTAGGTAGTGCTAAAAAAATACTATTAGTTTAAAAATACTACTTAGTTTTTCCAAGAAAACTCTCAAACAAATTTGAAAAACTAAACAATTTTTCCAATATTTTTTTTAAATAATTTTAAGTTATTATTTATTAGGTACATATCATCATTCTTTAAGATTTTATTATTACAAAAAGTATTACATTACATGTAGGTAGGAATCATTTTTATAAAATTAAATTTAATCTTCTGGCCTCCTGCGCTGCAAATATATCTAAAACTTCCTCAGTGTCAATCTCAATTTGTCGATGAATTGACATTAACGCCAATCCTGTTAATCTTTCTTCACCAATAGAATTTCTTAGATAATTTTTTAGACTATTCATTGTCGAAAATGTTCTTTCCGGTGTACCTACATGTTGAAACCTGTAGTGTCACCAAAATTCTATGAATCTTGTGGATGTTATAGGAAATAGATCATTATTGCATTCCCCAAGAGCTGTGATTGCACTCTTTGAACGCTCTGTATTTTTGTGTATGGCATTTTGTCTTCCATAGCGTAAATTCAGCTTTTAAAGTGTCCCAATCCAAAAAAGATTTATAAAATTTGAAGTTTTCTTCGTTATAATTTTGTTCGTTTTTGCCAAGGATCGATTGAATCAAAATGCACAAAGAGGAGAGTATGGACTTATGGTTTTCAAATCTCATTTTAAGCTGACTTAAAAGGTCATCTAAAAGAGGAATCATTATACTTATCCTAAAATAGGTTTCAGGATATGTTGTGCTCATGTTTCGTCTGTGCTGCTGCCTTGACACAATTCGTGGAATTTTAAGTTTTTCATCCACAACATTTACTAAGTTTTGTGCAGTCTCAAAAATTGTTTTGAATTCCTGAATGTTATTTTCGCGTATTCCTTGGAATGTGTTTGTTATTAATTCCACATGTTCCAATCCAGACACTAAGTCGCATGAAGGAAATTGTAAGATCTTACAAAGTGGCAATGTATATGTAAACAAAACACTCAAACAACACAAACTTACTGCAAAATCACTAGCTGAAATAGATCTTAAAAAGCAACTCGCCTTCGATGAGGTATCAAAGTCCTTATCACTACACAACTCTTCCAAAGCATCAGTTATCGCTTTAAAAATTAAAACCTCATCAACCCATCATGGTTTTCCACCGAGCGTGTTTCACACATCGTTTTTAAATTTTTCCATTTATTTTGAGGATAATTTTGTTTAATCATTTCGTGCAACACATGTGTGCGCTTTGCCGATAATTAAACCATAACGGATTTTATGGCACCAGTGTTGCGAATAGGCTGAATTTGACAAGAATGCCCTAAAGCCAGGTTTAGAGAGTGTGCGCTACAATGCACGTATAAGGCTTCCTGGATGAGACTCGCGAACTAGAACTTGAACTTGCTTGGAGGTAGGTGTGGACAAACCGCTATAGATTCTAAAGTACATGTCTGATTGGCAAGTATGAGGGATCATAAGAAAGCCTAAAATATTGTCTTTTTGATGATTTATAATAAATTTGCACCACCCATATAAAAATTGTAGGAACATTTTGGGCGGGGGGGTCAAACCCCCGGTGACCCCCCCCCCCCCCCCCCAATACGGCCTTGGTCTCAATCGAACAAAAAGTGTATTTAAAAACTAATTAACCAATTACAGAATGTATTTTCTTGATTGAACACAAATAACTGGCTATTTCATTAGATTTCTGTTTTTTGTTCAAAATCAAAGTTACATAGTACTTGGATAAAAAAACGAACTATATAATTTTCCCAAGGTTTTGAGAAAAATTAGCTCTAGTCTTCGTCAACTCCAAACATCAAAACTCGATCACAAGTGCAACAAAAACCTAGCATAAACCTCCCCGAGTAGAATAATTATTTCAAAAACTAATCCGAAGGTGCATAGGCCTTACTTATAAATTTGCCTTTGCCAAAATTTCGCTTAACAGTTTTAAAAATGTTCGTCGATAAACTGCTAAATTTTGGTAAGAGCCAGTCCGAATCGTATACAGGTTTCTTCATTAAAATAACGAACAAAATTAGCCAGAATCTTTCTCCAACATCTATGTCGAAGTTGTAATAAATAATATAGATAATCCTCGGTTAAAATAAATATGTATTGAAATTGGAAACAAATTTATTTACCTTTATCCTCAGTATTTTCATTAAAAATTATACATGTATGCGTAATGTGTATGTACGTATGGATGTATCAATACATGATTCACCGAATTTCGAAAATACACAGTTAAATCAACGTCGGAAACTACGAGTATTTACTCCACGTAAACGTGCCACCTTTTTCAAGCCACATTCTCGGTTTAAAGATGTCGCGAAGAAAAGCAGCGAAAGAACGTTCTCCAAAAACGTGGTGGAATGTGCAGTTCGAAAGTAGTTCTTCGGCATGAAAACTTGAAACAGTTCGCAGTTGGTCTCTCGGTCAACATCGGCCATCATCGACATCCAAGCGTAGCCTGATCGATGCTGTGACTGCCATTGAAGGTAATGCAAAGTTGGTTGGCCTTAAAGTTAACAAGGATAAGACCAAGTACATGATTTTAATACACAAATAAGAATCTATCCTCTTCGTAGGAAAAAACATCACTCTTGATGTAAACAACTTTTGGGGTAGTTAAGGATATCATCCACCTCTACTCCACGAATGCCACCCTGAAACTTTGGTTTGTTAAAGCAAATGAGTTCAAAACGTTTAAATAAAGATCCAAATGCACGTTAAACCGAATCTTAAGTCTCCCAGTTTTACTTTATGTCGCCTGTTGTTAAACGATAAACAGGAAGGGGAAGCCTTCTTTCTCTAGATCTTCGTACGTGTGCAGTTACAATTTTGGTAAGACTCAAAGAGACCTACAGCTTAACGCCGATTCCGCGCGGCATATTTTGAGAAACTTTATAGACCGTCTGGAAGACTTTCGCAAGAAGTGGGGCAATGAATAAACTTTAAGGTGTTCCTTTGTGGGAGTCAAATCTCGAACCACCAGCTCAGTTTTCCATCATAGGAAGGAAGAGCTGATGGATGGACACCTCATTACTTCGAAAGCAAAATTCTTTATTGAATATTTTTTCCCTGCGTGGGATGATGTGTGATGTGCGATGACGTGAAATGAATGGTTTAATTTCACCAAATGCCAAATGTTGGTCTTATTTCATTTTCAAAGTGGAATTAACCCAAATTTGGCTTTATTTCATTACCATAACGAAATATTTGCAAAAAACTTATGGAAATAAGGTCAAATTTTTACAAAAATCTGTTTTTGTTCTATTTCGCTTTCAAAATACAAATAAAGTAAAAATTCACCCTAATTTTGTATCCTTCTCCAGGAAATGGATTATTTGTTTAGAATCAAACAGTGTTTAAGTTGCACGACTCGCGGGTTAAGGACTTTGTCCACATGGTTTAGATTGCTAACGCAACGGTCTCCGCTAACCGTAGGTGAGAGGTGATTCAGACGCCTATGTTAGCTTTTAGAGTACCGAAAGGAAAATTCCTCGTTGCAGACAGATTTGACATAGGCGTCTGCCAAACAACTTGAACCTACCCTTAGCAGAGCAAGAAGGTTGCATTAGCGGGCTAAGCCATGAGGCGTTTAAAAAAAACTTAGCTATCGCGGAAGCCACAGCGTTTGGTGTGAACGTTTTCGTAGGAATAAATGTAGTTACGACTGCTTAAAAACAAAAATTGTCATAAAAATCATTTATATGAGAGCAAACAACGAACATTAGCGAATTTAAACACTTCATTCACATTGCGGCATGCGAAACGCGATCAAAACTTTGACGAATCGCGCCAAATGAAGTTTGGAAATTTTGGAAATTTGGAAATTTCGTTTTTTAAACCATTAATACCTAACCCAGTTTTCTTCATATATATTTTGATGAATTAATCAAATATCCCGACCTTGGAATAAGAATTTTAACAATTTTCTGGTTAAAAATGCATTTAACGTATTTTTTTCGCAGATCATGTGTTCATTTGTACGCACAAGTTGCCTGTTGGATACCCTATTTCTATCCCCATCCCCAAAAAGTAAGCGTGTCGAAAATCTAAGTATGGATGAAATATTATTTTCTACATATTTCGTTATAAAGGGTTTTTCAATAAGAGCGCTACAAAAGTTTAAATAAAACAAAAACGGTTTTGGATATCAATGAAATTCTTTATTCCTGTGAAAGTACGTTCGATGCCATTATGTATGGAACTCGATTTCTTTTGCATGGCCACCACGGGCACGCTTGCAAAAGTCCAGACGCTGAACCCAATTTTCAACGGTTTTCAAGCATAAATCGGCCGCTACTGCTGCAATTTCACGTTCGATATTCGTACGAAGTTCATCAATCGTCGCTGGCTTGTTGGCATAGACCATAGACTTGACGTAGCGCCACAGGAAATAGTCGAACGGCGTCACGTACTTTTGTAGCGCTCTTATTGAAAAACCCTTTACTTACAAAACTGATTTGTACGTAAAGGATTTATAAAAAACTTTAAAACGTGGGCGTGGCAAAAACTTTGTATGAGGGAATTTGTTAAGAACGACCTTATCCACACCGCATACTTTGCGAAGAATATAGCTTTCATTTCCATATATTTCTCCAATAAAACTTGTTTTCAAATAGTGGGAGTATGTATTAGTAGGCGACTTTAAAATATTTTCACATGATCATTTGGGGCCCCTGGAGAGTATAATGTTCAGCTTCCTGGCTCGATGTTTGTGTTTGTTTTTCCAATAAAATGATTTTTTTTTTAAATGTGGACGTGTCAATGTCAGACAAGATCATTATGGGCCCCAGAGAATATCTGTTCCAAATATTAGCTTTCTATATCGAATTTTAAGGCCTCAAAATTGACAATCGACGGACGGACATGGCTAGTTCGACATGACTTTCGACGCTGATCAGTAATCAGAAATATTGTAACTTTTATAGGTTTATGACCAATACTAAGGTATATTAGGTAAAAACTAGTCAAAATTATAATACCCTTGGGATATGGTATACATACATTCTACGCAATTTTGATTAATGGTGTTAGAATTACAATATCCAGAGAGTTTATTTACTAATTTATTTATTTACTAATTTATTTATTATTTACTAATTTAATTATTTATTTATTATTATTATGATTTTTTTTTTTAATAGAAGGTTTTTATCGTGTTTTCCTTCTAAACATTTTGTTTTGTTAAAGTAATTTGCAACCTTGTAAATAATATTTCAGTGGCAAGATAAAATTATCAAATCCCTGTAATTTAAAATGTGCGGTAACAACACCAATGTTAAAAATTATACGAAATAAATACATATCTATCTATCTATCTATCCAGAGAACACAACAACTGTGCTTGTAACAGTGTTGCAGTCGGGAGACATACTTGTTACAATTAGCCGAGGTCAAGATTAGTGTTGAAACGAATAGTAAATTCGGAAAGGGCCGTGGCCGAATAGCCGAATATTCGGCCAAACTATTCGGCCAGATTATAAAGTTCTGAAAAGTACGAACACATTTGGGGCAAACATGGCTGATTGAACATAAGATCATTCTACACAAATTCCATACTTTTTCTTATCGCTCCATTTAGTTTATGTTCTTTTCTTTGCCTTTCACAAAAAATATCCTTCCAAAAAAAAACACCAAGCTATCGATGTTCGAAGAAAAACATTTTTTTTTGTGTGCAAACCTCGTTCACTTGAATCGCGTTTGTATTGAAAGACTCGTCTCCGAGAGATAAGAGAAAAGAGAAGGGTCAATTGGCGCGCTGCCTCGCGCCGGTCGGTCGGAAGTCAACTGTTGAAATGCGAGGATCGCTCACTCAGAGTATCTACTGCTTGAAGGCTTAGCTGCAGAATATGACACCAGCAGTGATGAAAGTACACGTTCTTCTCCCGAGCAGGCGAAGCGTAGAAGAATCGGCGAGCCTGAGCAAAGCATTCATACATCTTTCTGCGGGTGTTATGACAAAGTAGTTGCTGAGAACTTTACTAATGATGACGATGGACTTGAAATAGCTTCGACATCAAAAATCACCAGAGCAACTGATCTCGGTAAATACTTGACCATAAAAACTTTGAAGAGAAATCTGCACATAAAACTGAATTTTCTCAACGTTTTGTCCAACTTGCTGCTAAGCATTTATCTGCTCCTTCAAGCAGTGTCTATTCGGAGAGGCTTTTCAGTGAAGCAGGACTTGTTTATGAAGACAAAAGAAACGGACTTCTTCCCAAAAATGCAGAAAAGTTGGCAGCACAACTTACCTCTTATTAACGGTGCAGGGAAATAACTTCACGGGCAATAACTTCACTTCGAGTGGGCAATAAATTCGCTTTTTTTTGTGAAGTTATTGCCCACTGATGGTGAGCAATAACTACACTTTTTTGTGGGACATAAATTCTCTTAACATTTTATGATAATTCAAGAACCGTACCTCGCACGTACTCCAAATTAAACAGTGACCCCAAGCAGGGGGGGTTGCAGGTATTGAACTGTTTATGGAATCTACTTGCGAATTCGCAACTAATCCCATATGCAATGCATATGGGGGGCATGTTGCCCCCCTCCAACTCCCTGCTTGGGGTCACTGTTTGATTTGGAGTGGGTGCAAGGGTCTTTAGTTATAATAGACTAATTCTCAAATTGTAGGTGGGAAATAACTTCACAAAATTTACGGTGAAATAATAGCTCACCATTAGTGGGCAATAACTTCACAAAAAAAAGTGAAGTTATTGCCCACTCGAAGTGAAGTTATTGCCCAAGTGAAGTTATTGCCCGTGAAGTTATTTCCCTGCACCCTTATTAACTACACATATAATTAATAATTTTGCTCTAAACAAAACAATGTTATTGAATTATAATTTTTATTTAATGTTTATTTTTTATTAAACTTAAGGTAACTAATCATATCAATGAAGAAAGATACATTTTGTTTTGCTTTGTTTTTATTCAGTTTTTGTTTTGTTTTGTTTTTATTCAGTTTTAAAAGCTTAAATTAATTAATTTTTTGCTCATTTTTCTAACTATATATGGCCGAATAGGCCGAATACCGAATAGTAACCGAATATTTGTTTCAACACCAGTCAAGATGTATCAACGATTGCGAATGGTATCGGATATGTATCGCAAAATAAAAATACCAACCCACAATTGCTTGTCCTATTTTCAGGAATACATTTTCTTAACATCAAAAATTAAACTCAAAATTCAAATGCATGTGGTCATTCATTTATCATCATAAGCTGATCCTTATCAACACCAATACAATTTGGAGTTTTTTTTTCACATTTCAACATCATCATCACCGTCATCACTGCGCTGTCATCCCACAAGAAGCAAACAAGAAATTCGCATACAACAAAAAGTATGTCATCTTGAACACAAGATACAAGAGCATCTTGTAAGCCTCCCGCTCTTATAAAACACTAAAAACGTAAAACAAAAATAATAAAATCCGACAGATTTTACAGTTTTAATGGCTTCTGTGATATATGTTAGCGTGTTCATTATAGGAAAATGCTCACCATTCCAAATATACGCTGTGCGGATTTATTTGTGCTTGAGCCTGTGTGTATTCATATGAGAGTACCCCTTGATCCTGATAAGATCAACACTTGCGCGATGGGCGCACAACATACTCAATCGGTCTGCTTGCAGACACTCAACTGAACCTGAGTAATAAATTTGTTTTTACAAAAAAAAAAAAAAAAAAAATTAAATTATTTTTTCCGTATGTAATAACAATCTATCTATCTAAATTGCTTTCTTTTGCCAAAAAAAAGTGCAAAAAACTGAACGAAAAACCAAAAAGATAAACCATAACAATTTTGAAGGGCGAGCTACTTTTTGGTAGGTACTTTAAAAAAAGACTGAGAAATGCATGATCTGAATTTAAGATACGTGCAAGCGAGGAGGGCGGCATTCCTGATATTGATTTCACATGAAATTTCATTGAGCAATTGTTGATCGAAAAGTGATGATAAAACATACGATGAGTGATGCTTGGAAGTATGTTAAGTTTTTGGAAGAATGAAAAGAAAAATATCCTCGCCCCATTTGGATGCAAAAAATAGTCGCATCCAAAACAGGAAAAAAGACTCATTAAAAGAAGAAAAAAATACAACAACACAAATTTCTGCTGCTGGTTCCGACTATACGCCTGCTACTGCAACAGAGAAACAAACCCTTGGGGGCACAAAATCATCGTCATTACAATGAAGTGCAGCCGCAGTTGTTGCCAACAAACAGCAACACCAGCAGCAGAACAGAAACAGAGCAAACTAATTCCATACTCGAGCGATGGTCGGTTCGGCGGTGGTGGTTCGCTCTCTGATGGGGAATTATTAAATTCCAATGCAAGTAGGAGGATAACAAAAAGCCTTCATTGCTTTGGCCATAAGCGGCAAGTACAGCAAGGAAAATAAAAAAGAAATGCACGCGCCCCTCCTCCCACCAGAGTTGCCACCGTAACATACAGATGCCCGGCTACTGCAGTTGTTGGGTGTAATCACAATGTAATTCTGAAAATTACCCTGCACCACCACCGATAATCAACTTGTAATTTCTCATTCTTATTTTTTAATTTCTCTTGTGATTAATCCTTTTTTGCTGACTGGCTGGTTGCTTTTTTTTGTTGCAAAACAGGATTCTGATAATCATGTCTACATATTGTATCTTTCATAATAAATGTATCTGTATATCAACTAGGGGGAGATGCACAGAGTAGACAAGAAAATATTAAACCAAGCAAGAGAGTGTATCCTCTATACACGAGGAAAAGTTGGAGAGGAGAAAAACCAACAAACACCTTGTCTACATGTAATTTCACTTAATGCGCGCCACCTTTGACAGATAGTTAGTCAGATAGAATGCATACTAGACACACAGATACTTGCCTAAGTCAGCCATACAGTAGAGTCTTTTATTTTGTGTTGCTTGTTCGTCGGAACAGCACTAAAACAAAAATCTTAGTGTTTATCTCTAAAGACTCCTTAGGCAAATTTTGTCATCTGTACCTAACCTATACCGCGTGGTGTGTCGTCGTTATCGTCAGCGTCACCTAACTCCATCTGTGCCCCGGCAAAGTAATGCGCGTGTACGCAAACTGTACGCCAGAAAGTGTAATAATAATTAATATTGTTATTTCTCACTCTTGTTTTTTTTTATTTATTTTTTTTAATTGCTCTTTTATGGGGAACATTTACCCAATTAGTGTTTTCTGGGTTATGTTGCTGACACTAGTACCTTAACCTTTCCAATTTTAATTGCATCAAGTAGAAGCGTTTAATGTGGGAGGCCCATTTTCGAGGGAATTCTTACACCACTTGAAGTTGTATCTCAAAGTATATATGCGGAAATGCCATTTCACACCCCATCCCCTAGCACTTGGCTGTCGAAGATACACACAAACGTCTTAAATATATTTAGTTCTCAGTGTGACTACAAATTTTTTTTTTACAATCTACCTTTAGTCATGTCATGGCCATTCCAGAAGGTAACATACTTGTTTCGCTGAATGCATGGATACATTTTAGCTCGGCTTTGGGGGAGGACGCAAGGATGGACAGATGCTGCTCAAGCGCTCCTACGACATCCCGTCCAATCGTATAGATAAGTGTGTATGTTTGGATTGTAATTTTCTCGTAATTATCTGTCGGTGGTGCGCTGGTTGCGCTGCCATTTTGCAACACACACTCTTTCAGGTGTAGTGAGGATAAAAATGATTGCGTGATCAAAGTCAATTTAGTATCCCAAAAGGCAAAAACGATCCTGTCATCGGTACCAACGTCTCTTGTTGCATATATGCATTGCGTTTTTGTTGTGCGGCGCGGCTGAAGGAGCTCCCGGTGGCTAAAGTGAATATACAGAGTACTTGTTTTGGGGAAACAGAAATGAATAAAATTACACTTAAGGAAATTGGTTAAAACAAAGACAAAAAAAAACAGAAAGAAGGATGTTCCAATTGGGAAGATTAAGACTTCTGTGCAATTTATTTTTATTTTTTTCTTGCAGATGATTTCTAATTTAATTTAAATTCTAATGTATCTTCAGGCAGGCGATTTAAACTGGTTATATCTAACTGCATTTAGAGTGGTCGTTATTTTGTGAATTTAAGAAAAACCATGCCTGCCGGGATGCTAATTACAAACAAAACGCTGTGACGCTGGCAAACGGTGCTGTATGGCGGCTTAGTCACTCATTAGGAGTGATTAATTCGCCACACAAAATAGTGTCTTGGCCACAAAGCATCTAATTATGTTATTGTGCGTGATTTAAGAGTTGTCTATTGTAGCTTATTTTTGCAACAAAAATTGTTAATTAAACAACAAAGAATAGCGGAAAATAGAGAAGGTATACCTTGGGCGTCGTTTAAACGGAATTAATGATTTCAAAGTGTTGGCCAGACCATTTAAGCAATTTAGAAAGGTTAAACTTTTATTTATCTGCTGCTGGCGGGGATTTATGGCAGCAGTTAAAGAAGGTATTGGTACCAAGTTCTTTAGAAGTCTCTATAACCGATTTTTGGGGGTGTTAACAGAGCTTTAATGTAGCTTCAAACATTTAAAAATGCTCGAGTTGAATTCGATTCAAAAAAGGAAATTTTTACAATTCGTTCTTTGATTCAGATATAAATTCAACTTAGATACAAATACTTTCCTGAATCGAGGGAAAATTGTATTAACAATTTTCGGTCAATTTTTCTCCTCCGTAGCCTCAGCAAACTCATCAAGAAGCTGATTCTTATCAAACTTCGGTCACTATGCTCTTCAATGGGAATAGTGTAGCATAACCAATTTGGGTTTAATCATCCCACTCTATTGAAGTTCACGCTAATGCAACTCTGGCTATAAACAGAAAAGAGACCACCGTTATATGTCTGCTTCATATTCAAAAAGAATTTGACGCGGTTTTGATAGATGGTCTGGTTTTCAAGTCAAAGTCACTTCACTTGCCTAGTCATCTTATCCTCATTATGCATTGTTTCCTCACTAACCGTAAATTCTTTATACGCATGAGGAATACTTATTCAAACCTCAAAAACATCTTATCCGGAGTCGCCCAAGGATCCCGCCTTGCACCCGACTTATTCAACTTCTATACCTCTGGCCAATCAACAAACCTGTCGATGACAAAAATCCTGCCATTCGCTGATGTTGCCCTCACAGATAGATCAAAGCCAAAAATCATATAGACAAACAAGTTATAGAAAACAAGTTTTTCAGCTCAAATAAAATTTGTCTTTATTTGTCTTTATTCCCAGTTTTTAATTAAGTTAACACTTTATTACTTTAAGCTGACCAATGGCAAACAAAAACTGTTTTTAACGTTTAATGGTAATAGGCGGTTGGAGTTTTTTTCATATACCATACCGCTTTCAGAAAAGAGCTTCTATCTGCATACCCTCGAAAATTTAGATAATACTGGTTTCTGATACGAGTTGAATAACATCTAGGCGTAGGAAAGGATCGCTATTTCGGTCAGCTCGAATTGTTTTTTTATAAAACATGTTCACCATCGTGGTGCCAAAATGGAGTGTATGTAGCGCCAGTAAATATTAACTGCTCCTATTTGGTTTTTTTGACATAATAATTATGTCCGTTATTATATTAATGTCTGTCAAATGCATATGCTTTCTAAACAAGAATGTATGTCTATGCTCTGCCTTCGCCCGGATATGCCGAATATACTGTATCTGTTAAATAACCACTATCAATCAAACGGTACTTCTTTATACCGGGCGAGTGGCTATTGGATTGAAACCAGATACAAATTAACTGGTACTTCGAGCCGGATAATATTTGAACTTTAATTTTATATGCAAATGCTTTCCTAAGTTTTTGATAAGAACAAAATACAATAGTTTGTATACGTATGCATTCACTTTTCTGCAACGATGAGCAAACAAAAATCAAGCGGGTGGCGACACGGTGTAGAGGTTAGTGTGTTGGCTTGTGACCCATGCGGTGCAGGTTCAATTCCAATGGGGAACAACAACATACGCCATCCATTTACATGCCTCTACACCAAAAGAAGGATTTCTGCCTGGTAGTACAATAGACCCTTACCGAGTCTGAGTGCTCTGGGATTTGGATATCCTTTTTTTATAAAAAAAAAAAAAATCAATAACAGGAGCATGCCCCGTCGAAATCTTAAAAAAGAGGCAGGCCTAAAAACGCATGAAACGCAAATCCAATAATTTGAAACCGATAAACCCTGCTTAAGCAGGTAGGGAGGCAGTAAAGTGGAATGGGTAATGGTCCCTTTAATTTCGACCATAGTTTCGCCATTACGAAAGAAGAAGAAGAAAAAGTCAGGTATTAAGCGTAGATTTCGAATGCGAATTTCACCTCAGCTACAAAAGATCACAGTCTAGTATAAATTTCAAAATCTCTTAGAGAGCAAGTCATGAACACTTCAATAATGGTTCCTGAAGCCAGATAAATTGATTCTGTGATTCAGAACCTTCCCTAAATTTTGCTTTACTTTTCTTTCTCAGCAGCTAATTTAATTTTTATTCTCACAACAAGTGGTTCAAGAAAGTGCCCTCTCCCACATTTCCGGAACTCTTTTCCATCTTAAATTTCGTTCAACAAAATTGTTAGTAAGCTTCAGTTTTTATATTTGCGGTCGTCAGTTTATTGAAGGCGTTTAAAGACCATAGTATCTGTTTAGTTTCCCACACTTCCACTATTACCAGTTTTATTACCTGCCAAACCAAACCGCTGAAACTATAAGTACGTTTATTCAACCGAAGCGGTTTTGGATAGCAAACAGTCCGAGCAGTAATACAATCACTTAACCCATACAAATATGTGAATGTAGGCCTAACAAATCGATTTATAGTTTTCGTTACTAGCATCTATTTTTATCTTACTAATCACTCGGCACTAGAGTGCGATGTGTAAGAGGACGCTTATAGGACTCTCTTCTCTGTTAATGCTAAGCAAAGTGGAAGTTGTGGAAATTAATTTCACCGCAAGCACACACCCGTTGAGTCAAACACTTTTTTAGAAAAAAAATTAAAACAAAACAGACACAGGAATATAGGGAAAAAAACAACTTAAACCTCAAGGCTTAAGCTCCCGCATTTCCAAAGCAGCAACGTCTGTACGCGCGACTCCGATTTTGATCCTGAAACTGCAAAGATGGTGTGTGCGGTGGTTGTCTTCGACAATGATGATGACGACGATCGGAAAGACGGGGCAACCAAGACGCATGCAACACCCGCATTTCAACGAAAAACCGCATTTGTAATGCGAGGAAATCAATGTACACATCTATTTATGTGTATTTTTTTCTTGCTTTGAGCGTCTGTTTGGTTTGCCTGCTGTTTGGTGTATCTACAGCAGCTAAAGATACAGAAGGTTGACTGAACTAAACCAAGTCCTTCTCTTCTCTCTCAACATGTACATATACTCTGCAGATTGTAACAATAAGTCAGTTGGTAACAGTATAGTTACAGTGAAATTCCAATATGTCTCAAAAGTATCTCAAAGACAAGTTTAAATTGCTTTCTGCAGAAAATTGTTGCACGAGTAACATTGTTTCTAGTATGCACTCTTTTGTTATGTATTAAATGTTTGACGGATTTGACGAGTGAGTGTATTAACGACTCATAGAAAATTATAAACGCATATATCTTGGAAAACTAATTAGTGGCAAAATGCCCACCGGCTAACGAAAACAAAGTGCCCCTATGACATACATTGTAAAATGTTACGAATGGAGTTATTACCACCTGTCTCGATGTGTACAGATTATTTACACTCAAGTTGTAGAATTGAAAATATTTGTAACTATTAGGAGACTGGTTTTGACTAATGAGAAAAAAAAAACAGAACGATTTTCGTTCGTTAGGTTCGTTAATAAGACGGCTCGTGGTAGATCTGGCGCTATGCTATGTGTGTTTTGATTTAGGAATTTAGATGAATGAGGTAAACATATGAAGATAATTCTCCTGGAAGGACCATACCAAACGGTTTGTTTGCCTATATGGTTTGATATGGAATTTCGAGAATTTTGTTCAAAAGACAGAATTACTTTTTAATAAAGCAATCTCGATGTTCCAGATTCTTCGGGCTTACGAGTAAGTCATTTGTTAAAATAATTTGGTTAACAACAGTCGACTCATGTGTTTATCTACGAGAAAGTTCGATTCAATTAATACTATTAGCATAAAAACAATTTGACCATCGAGACCATTCAACAATACAGGGTGGCTGCGAAATTTATACTTGGAAATCGAAGTGGCAAAATTAAAATCGAAATTATTCTGCTCGAAGGACACTAAAAGCTGTTATTTGCTATTTGCTTTGATATTATGTATTAAAAAATTATTGGGAACTATTATACATTATTGTTGTTTAAAAATTAGAAGGAATCTGCTGGGCAAACACTACAGGCGGACCAGCAGAGAAGGTACGCTGAAGTGGGAGGGTTTAACAACATTAAAGAATATTACTGGTCAGGCGACAATAATAGAAATCAATGCGTTTTGTAACTTTGTTTGTTTAAAGAAAAGTCAGGGTTAAAGCTACTCTGTATTCACCTACCCATGCAATGGATCTAATAAGCATCTAAGAGTAGCTATAAAAGGACACTAAAATTTCAAATTGCCATTCGAAACTTTAGGCTATTTCATTCGTGGCACAAATATAACGTCACACACACGAATGTCTGAAGAAGCTTGGCTGCAGGCCCTTTTAAGACTTTTATCGCCTGAATAGTAATTTGTAGTAGTATATTCTCCTACAATTTAAAGGGAAACATCATCTACCAGGCCATCGAGGGACCATTGCAAAAATCTTACATTTTTGCTATCAATCACTTATCCGAGCCGATACTTTGCTCAGAAAAATGATCGGAAGCCTCAATACACGATTTTGCAAAATCGTATCTTTTTTTTCATCATACGAACGTTTTTTTATAAGTTTATAAGAAAAGAAATCCAAATCCAAGAGACTCGGTAATGGTCCATGTACTTCCAAGTAGAAATACTCTTTTTTGTAGACAAAGGTTAGAGAAACAAGGTGTCATTCGTTTTTCTCAATTAATGGTTTGTGTGTTTTGTATTCCCCATGGGGATTGAGCCAGCACCACAGTCCAAACCACTGATTTCTACAGGTACCATGACATAAGGCCAATTGGCACTTTGCGAAGGGCGAAATGTTGGAATTTGGCCTTATGCCACTTTGTCTTATGTCACTGCATAGGACGGTACCGTCGCGTCGCCGCTCATCAAAGAATGCTCTAATAAACAAGCAAGAGAATCGTATGCAACTAAGTATCAAATAAAGTTTTAATCCGGCTAGAAGGACCATTTTTCAACTTCGATTATCTTATGCTGTTATTGTAGACAGAAAAACTTGTTCAAATCCATATCCACAAGCCGTAGAAGAAATAACAAGTGTGCTCGCAAAAAAAACAAAAAACAACAATCGAAAGGCACGAAGAAAGATACAGAAGCATCTGCAAGTCAATACAAGGCATTGAATAAGCTAGCTTCTAACAATTCAATGCTAAGGTGGTTTGTGTTTGCTACAAAAGGGGACAAGATGTTTCTATGCACGGAATAAGTTTTCACATTTTCTGAATCTGACTCAAGGGACTTAAAGCAAAAAACAAAACACACATTTTACGTTAAAATCTCTATTGCAGAAATTAAGATATTCTAAACACTCAACAGCTTGAGGGTTTTGTAAACATATAAAGAATAAATGCAGAAGCAATGGTTGAAAGTTTTGAAGTTCGAAACAATGCAGTTTAGAGCGGGCCCAGTTGGGCCACACTGAAGAAATGCACTCACAGAAGAATAATTTCATCTCAAATGCCTAGGGGGTGGGTTTGGTCATGGGCTCAGACTCAAAAGGCGAACACTTCGTATGATTTCACTTTCGGCAAGTATGACACTTCACCCGCGATACGTTCAGAGTATCTTTTTGAACATATCTGACAGTTACGTACCGGATCTTTTTTCTCTTCGGAGAGATTTTTGCAGTAACTTAGCCCACACATAAGATAAGACTTGATTACAAAAAATGTGGGACTTAGTACCCTTATCACTAAAGCCAGGAGATTTTTTTTAACTCGCTCATTAAGCCGGCTTTGTCCACAAAATGACTTGCATATAACCGTATCAGATCTTTTCAATATATCGTTAGGTTAGGTTATATCGTTACGTTTAGCACACATTTTAGACATTCTGAGATAAATTAGAAGTAATCATTGAAAATGAAACCGTCTTTGAAATAAGTGATCTATGTCGCAACGCAGACAGATAGCAACTGTCTACATCATCTATTTCATGGTGAGTTTTGTCTTGAAAACGTAGACGTGATCTTGCTAAGCAGTTAAAGTGGCATAGAATATGCTCTGCTATTCCTTCGTCTTCACTAGACATAAGACAAATATTGACTTCAGCTTATCTCATGGGTAGAAGGTGTGTTTTGACTCTTCAATGCCCCATTTAGAATACGGTGACTGTATTTTGCTGCCCTCAGGTCAGTTGCAGGAGTTGCGTAGTTCTTTTGATGGATGGGTTGGAAGATCGTTTTTGGCCTGTCAGTTTCTTTCCAATAATCAAGTGTTTTTATTTCTAACCATTTATTGATGCAGGATGGTTGTGGCGTCGTAAATTTGTTGCAGATCCTTTCTGGCAAGCTCGCCCGCTTTTTCATTGTCATCAACGCCGCTGTTACCTGGCATCTAGATAAAGTGAACACTGTTGGTGCTGGCTAACGTTATGAGCAGCTTGAGGCAGTCTCAAACAATCTTTGAAGGCGATAACAGCAAAGCTGTGGCGGTCTGTCGCCAGAGAGGATACAAATGTTTGTAGTATTTCGGTTCCAGTTCTCCCTCCCTCAGATTTCTATTAACCACATATTTCAGCTTGAAATAACCAACGCATAGTTTGATGATCATATTGCGCTATGAATAAAAATTACTGAAAACTGTCCAAGTTTGTACATAGAATCTTCTTTTTCTTCTTCCGTATTAGCGGTAAGGGTATGAGCAGAATTAAAAGGGGGTCACAACCTTTCCTCTTACTGCACCCCTACTGGTTCCCTTGTGGGGTTTGCCATTTCGACCTCTAAGAACTGGGTCACTTTATTACTGCCGCCAATCCAATGCTGATTTTCTTGCATTTGCGTAATTCAGGATTTTTTAGCCTTCCCTCCTTTTTACAATTTGGACATTCACGTGATCCAATTATTGATTATTATTTGATCATGACGTTTTACGATAACGGTGATTTCCACGGATTTGCATGCATACTTTCGTGGCAGTTTCAATATGTTAAACATGTCACTAGACTCACATGAATGGTAAAATTACTTAGATGGGATTTCTCCCCCCTAAGTGAACTTTTGCGACAATCGCTCTTTTTTGGGGTACGCTGAAGTGATATTGATACATAAAATACAAAAATAAAATAATGTATATGCTTACAAAAATTTCAGCCACCATGAAGGCTTCTTCAATATAAAAATAAAAATAATAATGAACAACATTTTGTTTTTTTATTGTTAGTGGGGGCAGTAGCACAGAGGTTAGTGTGTTGAACTACTAATCTAAAGATCTCAGGTTCAAAACCCGCCGGGCCAAGTAACATCTAAAAGCTATTCCCACCGGCCCACCTCTTGCGACAAACATCCAAGAGAAGCTTCGGCTTTAAATTGAAGGTCCCTTCCACTTTGCACAAGCAAATGGTTGGAGAAGCGGGCCATACAGAGCCCCGTTAATGCCTAATATTTATTTTATTTTATTTGCTTTTCGATTGGAAAAACATAAAATTTGATACCTTCCCATCTGTTGAAAGAATGTAACTAAACTGTGCACGTCTTCATTAGTAGGTAAGTTTTATTCGTGCATCTGGCTCGTGTAGGAATTGCATCGTTAAACACTGGGGCCACACGCAGTGCTTAACGATGCAATTCCTACCCTTGCCCCGTGCCGTGACCCAACTAGCCCCGCTCTACTATATATGTAAATGTGATATAGCACGTCGTTCAAAGGACTACAAGGACGGTTTGGATTTTCTATCAAAACCTGAGTTAGCTCTACCGGGCTCGAAGGTCCAACAAAAAAAGCAAAAGAATACAACATTGATACCCGAATCACATTTATTGGGAGCGAAACAAGCAAGTAAAGACAGTTCTGTTAAAGGAGGGATGAAAGGTACAATAAATGTTATGAACGTTATAGGTTTAAATATCCTTCAACCATGAACTTAAATTTAAAGCAACACTTAAGAACAAGTTACATTTATCCAGTATATCCGCACAAGCCCGAATGAATCTACGATATCCCGACAAAGCTCGCATTATCTCACGCTAATCATCCTATATAATTAGCCCTCAATTACATTTGACTGTCACCATTCAGAATTCAATTTGACAGCTTGTCAACGAACATGTATCTTTCTGTAAAAAAAAAAAAACAGAATAATCAACAAATCAAGTGGAATTATTATCCAATTCCACCCAATCCATCTTACGTAACAATTACTTCGTTGCAATTGGCAAATACTAAGACTATTGCTCGCACTTTGTTTATTTGTCTAAAATTGGTATCTGCAAGGTGGTACAATCACTCCACAACTATCGGTATAAATTACACAACAAGCACAGCAACTGAACATGTTTCCAATATTTTTTTTCTTTGTGTGTTTTAACTATTGTTAATTACTCTTCTCGGAGATACCCATACGTTTACTGTAGCTCAATCATCTCGTCGTCGTCATGCCTCCATCGCATACATCACATCACACACGAGAGAAAAAAGAGGTACCGATGGATACTAGTACAATGATGACGATGACGACGACGACCGACGACCGACGACGAGATCAAATGCTAAAATAATAATATGTCAAGATTAGCAAATTCGAACGCACTTCTCATACGCAAAAACATTATCTATACAAGTAGTGCGGCCTTAATCATCAACTCGCTGCCTGTGGTATATTAAGCTATCTACAAGGGAGGAGATGTAAAGTAAAGAGATGTTCGCACCATAAATGGTAAAAAACAAGCATGTATCGATTTTAATTTACTTTTTTCCAAATAGAAAAAAAAGATATTGGAAAAAAGTATACTTTTATACAAAATCACAGTTGATGGTGTGTACGCTGAACACACATTTATTGGTCGCATCTAAATACATTACCGCACACTCATGATAGTCATATAGTCATACGGAGTACTTACAACAACGGAGTGTTTTGTTCACGCAATGGACCAAAGAGACGACGCACTATCCACAGAATGGACAAACGATGACAAGAAAACAGTACTCGAAATAGTCGTTTGTCGTCTATTACCAGTTGTGCGGTGTGTGCGTGCCTATAACCAAGGCCTGGGCTGATACTTGTAGACGAATCTTATAGCAAAATCGGCAACAATTCAAAACTCTGACAGGGCAGATGATTTTTTATGAGGAATGCCTAATAAAAATACCTCGCAGGCATACCTAGCCAACTTCTCTGGAACTGACTGAGTTGACCATCATCAATCCATCCACAGCAATCCATCTATCGTAGCTAGTAATCATCTATCCACCTGTGGAGTTGAGTTGTTGGCGGCGATGGCGACGGCGACGGCGGCCGCTTCAAGTTGCTTGAGAAATATTCTTTTTCGTAAAGTCACTTTAAAGGCCTGAGACCTCATGTCGCATGACATAAGATTCAAGTGAAGGCGGTGATGTTGATGATGTTGATGATGATGACGATGATGCTGATTGTGGTGAAGGTAGCGATAGTGGAGGAGGAATCTAGAGTAGGGAAAGAGGGAATTTTTGAACAAATTCCAAAAAGTAAAAATCACAGACGGGACACTTCAATGCTCAGACAACCATATATGATTGATCTTGTCGTTTGTGCACAGCATCAGCCAGCAGCAACAGCAAAATAGTATCATGCGACAGGCTTTTTCTTTCGGGCAGTTCGCCATCATGTCGAAGGAGGACAGCTTATCTTATCGTCCGACCATAATAATAGCACTTTATAGAGAAACTCGATTTGATACTTTGAATGCATATAGCGAATTCTGTTCACGCTCAGTGCGTATCCGAAGTGCAGGAGACGCTGACCGACTAAAACCAAACCAATGATGATTATTGTAAAAATGCACAAATTGGTTTTGCTACAATTTTGGACTATCACGTAAAGATCTGTGCGTATCTTTGCCTCTATACCCGAGGATGGTGCGTTACATAGAATATAAGACAGTCAATACGACACGGCAGTGGCGCGAGTGCATCATGTGTGCTGAAATTATTCACCTTAACCATAAAGTTGTGTGGACATTTTTTTCGATATTCAGAATCTTATTTATGGTGAATTGAAACAAATGACAAACTGACTGATTAGACGCAACTTTGGGCATGCAATTTTTTGCCAGTTCTAGTCTGTCCAAAGATACAACTGCCACTTCTTTAACTGCTCTTTGGTTGAACAAGAAGACGTTTTCAGAAGAGAAGAGATTTATGAAGTAAACGTTAGAGGATGATTGAACAGGTGATTCTGCAAAATGTTGACACCAAATTTAGTTGTGCAGATACACAAACAAAAAAGAGCAGAGGATACACAAAAGAAAATACACAAGGAAGTTTAATAATACTGTGGAAGATAATATATTTATGCAATTCCGATGAGAGATTTAGATACAAATTGCCAGTAGGGGATGATGGATGATAGATACATTAAACAACCTTAAAAAAAAAAACATTTCGAATAAATAAATTGACTTTGAGTGATTTAATGACTGTTTGGATGGATAGTTTTTGTACCAAAAAAGGCTGGCAAATTCAAATTCATCAAATCTATTTGGAAGTTGCACGGCGATAAATTTCAAGTGATGTCACTCACTTGGCGGGTGAAAACAGTCAGTAAATCAAGAATTTTATGATGTTCTGTTTTTTTTAAGATGAACAAAAGGAGATGCGTATAGTCAAAATTTTCAATCGTCTGCTGAAAATGGATAATGTGAGTTTTAATTATCGAATAGTAATCGTAGAAAAACGGGCACCTTATCAGTTATTTATGGGGAAACAAACAAACTTGAATTAGTACTGCATTTTTATGTAAGACTTTGGACCTTCGAGTCAGATTTGTTGAAATGTTTTTTCAAAGCATGCCAATAACGTTCCAGCATGTCCCAGAGCTTAGGACTTTCCCCTGTCTTAATGGCAACGTTATAATTTCAATAAGAGGGATTATAATCCTCCGACTTTATTGCATCCCGACTGGAATGTCTGTGGGGTTCGTCGGTTCAGCCTCAAAAAGTATCGGCAGACCTCTCGACTTCTCTCCCGACGGATATCTAATTTCATGTCGTATTTCTGTAATCCATGAGTTTTTATGTGACGCTTTTATTTTCCACGATCTCGACGCGTGTTTGATTATTATTTGATCTGGAGGGTTTATTAGCAAACGAATGTATCAGACGTTACTGCAGAAAATCGTCGCGGAACACTACAGTGGTCAATGATTCTGTTAAACCCGAAGATGAGCAGAAGGCCAAAAGGTACACACACCCATGTCCCTCCCAAAGCTATCGGCATAGGGAGCTATCTCCCTTCTTCTGGCACAGCATTATTGTAATTTTTAGGAATTCTGTATAAAGGGGAAGGTCATTATGTTTCATTTTAAGCAAGCCATACTGATACAACGGAGGCATGCCCAGTTAGTTTGAATGACCTAATTGTAGGCTCTCCAGATTTTAATTCGACACCTGGAGAGTTTTTATGACCAAACATTCGTGCATATTACATCATGTTATATAAGAAATCTTTGATGAAAGCATAACAATATGTCGGACCTTTTCTAGTAGAATACAACTGGCGTGGCTATATGGTTTGCATGAAATCTATTACATTTTTTTTAACTGAAATGAGCGATTTGTTCCTAAATTCATTGGCCCTCTGAACCGGATTTAATTTGGTTAATTATTTGGAACATTGATAATATATTGATTGTTACTGTTACGAGAACCCAAGGAATTGGAACTATCCTTTAGCTGCCAAATTCAAAATGGTATTTAGGGTGTAGGCTGTAAATATCCTTTTTTA
Organism: Portevinia maculata; assembly: GCA_949715645.1. Taxonomy (NCBI): domain Eukaryota; kingdom Metazoa; phylum Arthropoda; class Insecta; order Diptera; family Syrphidae; genus Portevinia; species Portevinia maculata. The sequence continues at coordinate 54,653,480 of OX454527.1, read as the reverse complement.
TAATATCCTCGGTCAAAATATCCTTTTTTTTGTCAGTCGAAGAGGTGTCCAGAGTTTTAATTTTTGTGAGTCGAACAGGTGTCCAGAGTTTTAAATTTTTTTTACCCGCGAAGCGTTCCACCCAGGTACTATTATGGGATCTACCTGTGATATATATGGTACATCCCATAAGCTTTTCTTTTATGGGTCACTTTATTTGAGCGAATTTGACGGGAGTGTGTTCAAGGAGAATTTTAGGGGCGATGACCGAGTATATTTTCCTGGGATATTTTGTCCGAGGATATTGTAAAAAGGAATTTTAACAGAGCGATTACATCTATTGGGCTTAACATATCGCCATACAAGAAATTTCTAAAATTATAAACAATGAAACGGGCACAGTAAATATTCCGATGATTTTTTGTCTACAGCAAGAGAATAACTTATATGTTCCTGGCTCTTCAGAAGGCCTGTATGGGCCGTTAATGCCTAATATTTATTTATTTTTACCTTGAGACGAACTTCACTTCTTAACAATTGGATTGATACAAATGCAATTGAGATGAAAGTTTTTCTTGGCCTGATATATGGATTTTTTTTTCAAATCAAAAGATTTATATAAGAAAAACAAATTTTTGATTTTCCGTTGTACATACTAAAGCATTTGTGGCACTTTACGTTCTATTCGTGTAGCAAGCTTACAATTGCTACTTCAAATAAGCTGAAAAAAGAAAAACCAATGTGGGGACGTCCTGTTAAAAATGTAGTGTGCAAAAGGAAAGATAAGCGTGATGTCTTAACAATTACCCGAGCCGAAATGGGAATTTATTACATTTATTAATAAAGCAAACAAAATACAGAAAAGAAGAAAAAACACATTTCTAGTGAGTTTATATAGAATTCAAAAAGAAAGAGACAGACAGATTAGTTCTATTTTCATTATTTTTTAACACCCTCGGACGGGCACAGCTGATGTTCCAGAGGATATATTAGTTGAACGGCCGTCGAAACTTGTTTCCATCCTGACGCCTGATATGACAGCACCTGCTTCTTTGGTCTCGCCCTAGAAATACTTTTTCAATGACAGATTTTTTCTTTCAGCTGCACTGTGGACTTAATCGGCTTATGGTGGAAGGAGCGCGTATTCAAGGACAAATGATGCTGAGGAAGATTGGGAAGATTGTACGGTTTCTTCTGAAAATACAGTTCATTGGTCTTGTAAATGGAAGCTGATACGCAAATCAGTTTGTATGCATCACAGCAACATAGACCTACTAATGGGTTGTAGGTTCCTGCAAGTCCATAAAGACTTCGTAACCCTGCAGTGTGTGTGTGTGTCGTCGCACATACGGCAGACCCTGGAAATCTCTCCAAAGATCGTCCACTGGATCTACACAGTGATGATAAGATCCATTATAACATACGCCTCCATAGTATGGTGGACAAAATCCACACAAAAGGTCGCAATAGAGAAGCTCAAAAAGGTACAACGGCTTGCGTGCCTTGGTATCTCCGGAGCCATGCGAACCTGTCCAACAGCTGCCATAGAGGCAATAACAGGAATCACACCTCTCCACATATACATTCAAAAAGTGGCGATCCGCAGTGCAATAAGTCTAATACAGTTAAACGAGATAAGTCTTAATGATCACCCGGATCTAAAGACCCTTCTCGATGAACTACCAGAACTTAACATGAACTGCGCGGTCACAGACCGCATTCAAAAAACACTATGCTTCAACAAACGGTTCTCCACGGAGATCCCCAAGAGAGAAGCATGGGTTAGCAATAACCCACCAAACAGCCACAACGGCATAAAGTGGTATACGGATGGTTCTAAAATGGAAACGGGGGTAGGAGCGGGAATATACGGACCACACAAACGCTTTACGACACCCATGGGAAAAAGTCCCAGCGTATTTCAAGCAGAGCTCCACGCCATTCAAGAATGCGCCAGCCATATTATTTTATCTGGCATAAAAGGTGCAACCATCCATATTTTCACGGATAGTCAAGCAGCTATAAACGCCCTTAGCTCGTATACCATTGACTCCAAATCAGTCATGTACTGCTTCAATACCCTACAAACACTCGGAATAAGAAACAAGACCAAATTATGGTGGGTTCCGGGTCATGTCGGGGTAGAAGGTAACGAAAAGGCAGACGAACTGGCCAGAAAAGGTTCCGAAACACCTTTCATAGGTCCCGAACCTTTCTGCTGCACTTCTAGATCAGCAGCAATGGCAGCAATTAAAAGCTGGGAGCATAGAAAATGTATCTATTTTTGGGAAAGCATCCCAGGTCTAAGACAGGCCAAACGAGCCATTCGGCCCTTCAATCAAAATGCCAGCAAATGTCTAAACCTAACAGGCAGGATATCAAAAACTTAGTAGGTTACCGGTCACCATGATTTAAGATATCATTTACACAACTATAGTGAAATATCTCTTATTTTCAAAACAAGGTGTGAGTTGATTGGTTTAAATGGCAGCCCATACAATGGAAGCTTCAACCAGTTTTGTAATATTTGCAACTTAAAAGCGAAAGAAGACTGCTTTCACATTATTAGTGTTTGTCCAATCTACAAACCACAGAGACTAGCTTACTTCGGAAAAAAATTCCTTACCATGCAGGAGACAATACAAATTCTGAACGAGTGTGATTGGAAAAAGTTATTTTATTATATTAAATCCATCTACAAATACAGGTCGCTATTAATAACAGAGTATTATGATTGATTAAGTTTATTAAAAAAATAACTATATTGTTAAAGTAACAAATGTAGGTACATGTATAAGCATTTTGCTAACCAAGCTGACGGCTAAGCCATAGCTTTAAAATTCATTCTATCTTGTAACTTATGTAATAAGAAAATATTAAATAAATGAATTTCTTACTTACTTACTTACTCATTTACACAAAATGAGAATAGCAGACTCTCCTGAGTGCCGACTCTATCTTGAAAAGGACGAGTCAGCTGAACACATTTTATGTGAATGTCCAGCCCTTAATGGAATTAGAAAGAAGATCTTTTTCAGGGAACAAATGAGCCCCGAGGACATAAAGAATTCTCTCTCTTGGTAAAATTGTCCGCTTTACACGGAAAGTGGAAATTCTACTAGTTTAATTTTTTCTGGCCCATACGGTACAAAAGATCTTTTTTAGTTCGAAGTGCCCGCCCTCATAAAGCGCCTTGGCTAGCCAGAATTAAAAAAAAAAAAATAAAAAAAAATCCTGCCGTGTCGGTACGTTCGTAAACGGGAGAGAGAGTAGCCAATAGATGGGTGTGCTTGTCCACTGACGGTGAGCAATTACTTCACCGTAAATTTTGTGAAGTTATTTCCCACCTATAATTTGGGAATTTGTCTATTATATCTGAAGAGGAAATGTGAAATGGAGTTATTTACGAGGTTTTTGTAATTTATAACAAAATATAACAATTTATTTTTAGCAATTTATATCGGTGAAATAAGGCCTTGCGCAATAAGGTCAATTTGGCGTTATTTCACTTTCTATTGATGCTGTTTTCAACAATTTGTCCTTGCACCTACTCCAAATCAAACAGTGACCCCAAGCAGGGGGTTGCATGAGGGCAGCATGGCCCCCCATATGCATTGCACTGTTTATGGGATTAGTTGCGAAATCGCAAGTAGATTCGTTAAACAGGGCAATGCATGTGCCCTCTGCTTGGGGTCATTGCTTGATTTGGAGTAGGTGCGAGATACGGTTCTTGAATTGTCATAAAATGTTAAGGGAAATTATTTCCTACAAAAATTGAAGATATTGCTCACCTATTGTGGGCAATAACTTCACAAAAAAAAAATGAAGTTATTTCCCACTCGAGGTGAAGTTATTGCCCATGTGAAGTTATTGTCCGTGGAGTTATTTCCCTGCACCCTTCCGTTTTGCTTTGTAAAAGAGCGACCGCTGCTATAGCACATAGCACTTTTGCGAAGGTGTAAAACCAGCGATGGCTCGTTCTGCATCGCCAGCAATCACTGATTCCAAATAATTTATCTCTTCAGTTTACATTCACATGGACACTGGACAGGACAGCACACTGAAATTGTTCCCAGAAATGCATCCAATCGTTGAAACTCCATTCGATGCGTTTGAGGGAGGGTTTCGGCGGATGGGAACCTACTACCAAGGCTGGGTGGAGCCGGATTCAGTCTCTAATGAAGCCTATTGAACCGCATGCTGAGTCGAGGGAGCGCGTTAATGGCCTGGTCTTGATAGTTCATAAATTTGTATGATAGGATCATCCGCCTTTAAGAGACCCTTTTGTTTGACGTCTTTCTTTAGGTTGTCGTTAGCGGGAGTCAGCCTTCGATGGACTGACGTGACTTTTTCTTCTATTACATTAAACTTTTATACATTGTCGTCTATAATACTTGAACTACCAACTTTCTTTTAAGAAATTAAGTGCATTTTTTTAAAATCTGGTTTCTTGACCTCTGTAAGCAGACAGTTCTACTTTTAATTGCGGGTTGCGAACTGAAAAAAAAATAAACTAGGTTTGCTTTAAATGTTGAAAAGGCGAATTGTATTTAACCGACAAGCCAATTAGTTTTTTCCCCTATTTTTGAAAAACGTGATTACAATATGGAAAAGGGAGGGGTTGATAATTCAACCAACTCGTTTCTTATTATAATGCCACATGTAAAACTAAATTTCGGAAGTTATTTCAGATGCAAACAGGTGTAAAAATTAACTCAAGCTTCCATAGTTTTGAAGAACATGTGAGAGTATTGCAAAAGCATCACAATGGCAGGCGGCTTCCGCTAAACATGATGTGCAACATTATCAGGGAATTGAGTTTCACTTGTTTAACAGGACTTGTTGTTTTGTGGTACAGGCCCCAGGAATCAATTCCAAGAACAGGAAAAAAAGTCAAGACGGCAAGAAAACTGAATGTTGCAGTCCAATTTGTCCACGATGACCTCCGTTGCGTATCGAACCATAAACCACATATAATATTTAATGTGAAACTATCAGCATTGTCTACGCTGTAGAGAAAAATACCAAGATCTAGATAGAGAAGTGTAAATACTCTGTAGAGCGAAAGCTTATAGCTCTAAAAGACTCTGCGGTACAGTTTTTAAGCGAGATTTACCTATGGTTAGGTTAGGTTAGGTTTATGTGGCTGTCGGCAGAAGCCGATACACTTAGACCAATTTAGTTCCATTGTGATACCACGTTTATTATCTACCTCAACTCTGTAGATGGGACTGGCCAACGACACGCGGTTGTTCTCAAACGGTCCCCATCTACGTACTAACCGCGCCCAACGTCATTTAATTACGGTGACGATTTTGGGTAAAATGTCTCTACCGGATCTCTAAGTTCTATTGCAGCAAGCTGAATAGAGCGTAGAGCTCATCGCAAAAATAATAATATAATTACTAAGACCGTTTTTCAGGAAACATTTTATTGGAAATTTTTGGCTGAAATACAACAGCGATTATTTATTGGAATATTTCAGTTGCAACAATATTGGTTTTGCAGCAGGAATATTGGGTGTATTTTTAGCACTCGTCAGCAAGTACATTGATTGAAATCTCCACCATCAGAAACGCATAAAATTAGTGCACGAGAGACAGCAGATCAAAAGTACAATTTAAATATTTGCACTTGCACTTGTGCAGTTCGGTTCTGATGTTATTTTAGGAAGTCTTTAACATTTTTATCTAATCTGTGTTTATGTTATTTATTTCGAAAATGCAGCATCCACCTGCAAAAAAAAGGTCGGGGAAGAAGTGAATATATTTGGCTCGATTCAGATTTTAAAACTTAAATAATTGTTTGAATTATAGAAACGGATTTATGGATTTTTTTTCTGATAATTTATTTTCGCTAATGCATTCAATGTTGTATTACAGCATAATTCGATTTTCGCAATTGTGTAGCATGCTTTTCAATCAATGGGGAGTCACTTTGCGCAATAATAATTGAAAATCCAAAGCGACATTCGCAAGAAATTTCGATACGCATTAGCTTTCATTTCTTGCAAAAGTTCACGATAGAATCGAACATGCACATATACCCTCCAAGAGCAGCCGCCACCCTGCACATATTTTTACCACGCTGTTTAACAATGCGCTGAATTATGCACATTATCCGGTGCATTGGAAGGTAGCTGTGGTACACCCTATCTCGAAAAAGGGTAAAGATAGGATGAACCCTGACAATCTCAATCAGCTTGCTTCCGAATATTAGCAAGGTCTTTGAAAAAGTTGTCAATAGAGCCCTGTTGAATGACGTGGGTCGAGGACAATAACGTAATTCCGGATAACCAGTTTGGTTTCAGGGCGGGGCATGACACTACTCATGCCGCTTGCCGCGTCGAAACTGGTTTACGACATTCAGTGGATTAAATGCAAGAACCAATGCACTGCACGGGTGCTTGTCTGGTTGATTTTGAGAAGACTTTTGAGACCGTATGGTTAGAGGGACTTTTCACCAATTTGACGAGGCGGGAGATGCACAAACCTTAGCTATATGTAATTTATAAAATGCGTATGGGAAAGAAGTTCGTTGTCAAATGTGGTAACGTGACTTCGAGCAGAGTCTTTAAATTAAAAACGGTTTACAGCAGGGGGCGGTGAATTCTCCGATTCTGTTTAACATTTACTCAGGTTCACTCAGACATGATATTTAACATTCTTTTGCAGCGTGACTTCGATCAAATTAAGGGATATTGCGACGACTGGAAGTTAGAAAGCATTATTCCCGGTCTGGCTTTATCCCGCCGGAGGCATTTATTCATATTAATGCAAAAGGGCTGGTACGGACGAGGGATGGTATCCCGGTATTATACCACCGGGGACGTCGCCGTTCGATCACCGCAATTAAACGAAGTAAAGCGTGGTTATTACTTAGATGGAGGACCACTCGGGAATACCGCGTGTTGTTGGCGCCTCTTCCGAACGTCTGACAAACATCCAAGAGTATCAAATTGTAATGAGAATCTTCTCAAATTTGCAGTTCGGATTCGGCGTAAAACTGTAGGTCCCCTCGACTTCGCATGAAAGTGGTTGGAGAAGCTAGGTTCTAGGCCCTGTATGGGCCCGTTAAGGCCAAAATATGTATGTATGGACGTCGCCAATGCTCATGAGATCCTCCGTTTTAGTACTGCAATAGCGGAGAGGGATAAATTCGATAAGGAAAATCAATTCTCCGAATTTTGGTGGCTTATTGACGGGGAGGGGTCAACATGCCCTCCAAGGACGGTGCGTTACTCTAGGTAGCATCCTCTTAGTTTATAAGTTCGATCAAGTTAGCGTTTTTTGAGGGGCCGGGCTCGCCAACTCGTGGTGGTGCTTCCGGGAGGTGATTGACGCTGTAAGGCTTCAGTCGGCTCACGGCTGCGCGTTTGTACGTTGAAGACTGCCAGGCGCTCAGAAAGTTATTGGGATTTTGACCACTTGTTGTTTAAGTAAGTAAAATAGGTAGTTTTTAATTTGATTTTATATAAAATATAAAATTTAAATAATGATGCCGAGTTTTTTAAAAATGTTCTCGATGAAAATAATATGTTAAATTAGTTCGTAAAATAGTTTTAAGGCCAAATAGCAATAATCATAAGGTTATAGTTAAGTTTAGAACGTCTGCATAAGGACAATTCATAAAGAATAAGTATCCTATTAATTTTAAGTTATATTTAATAATGTTTGCCTAGTATGTAAGTTGATATCTAATATTGAATAATAAAAAAAAGAATTTAAAAGTCTAAAAAACAGCCGCCACCCGAGAATACCCCGGTTTGGCAGTGAAATGGTTAATTGGTCTAAGCTGAATAAACCATTTTTCATTAATAAAACATCCACGTTCCGCTCTGTCAGATACAACTATCCAATCCACATATCAATTCTGACTGAAAAATATAACAATGCCCTAATCACGGTCATGCGTATGCCACAGTCTTACAACAAGTTGCTCCTATAAGATATAATCCGAGGAAGGTAGTTAAAAAAGATGATATCTTCCCTAGCCAGCATGTCTAAAACACCTGATTGGGAACACAAAAACACACACACAGGCTCCACAGACATTCTTTGCATTTCTTCAATTGAAACTTCTACCAACAAAAACTTTGTAAATATTTTTAGAACTGACGACGATTTCAACGAAAAACCTAATTAAATACCAATAAACATTGAATAATTATTTCTCTTATTTTTTGTTTAATGTATGCAAAATACTCACCATAAATTGAGTGATTTTTTATAGTCCTCTTAAGTTATTCCTTTTTTTTGGGATTTCACACATCAATTAGCTGGCATCATTTCTTTGTTGTTGTTAGGAAGGCTCTTATGTTTGATTTTGGATATCTAACAAGAAAATAGAGATACATTCGTGTTAAATAAATAAAATAATAATCTCTGGAAATATTATTTCATATCTAAGCAAAACAGTATTACATTGATCGTTATTAGGCATAAATAATCTTTTAATAAAATTAAGCTCGTAAACTTAAATAAAATATGTATAAATTTTGTTTGGATTTATCTAACTGACAATATTTTTTTTTTAAATTTGAATATGTTTAGCTGAATATCTTTTGAATGTAAATTTTTGCTTTATCAAAATATTAGTTGGTTGGTGGTTGTCAGTGTTTTGAATGAAATTTTCGTTACCTACTACATATTCAAAGAAAACGAAGATAGAAATATGAATTGATTTGGTGACGACTATTTATTGAGACAATATCTTGTCTGTCAGCAATGCCATTTGATAGGGCTCGAATATTGAAATGTTAAGGGGAGTATCTTAATTTTAGTAAAGTTTAAAAAAGGGTTTTAACTGGCTAAAGAGGCATTATGAAATTTCTGTGTATTAATAAGCAACATTTAATGCTACAAATTTTTTTCAGTCGCAGCGTAATTTAATATTCGGATAGCCTTTTTACATGAATAAACTATGTTTTTGGAATATTTTAAAAAAATGTCAAAGGAGGCGAATTCCTACAGCAGTAACTTTGCTCGTAAGGTAGTTTGTTGAAATTATTTACCTCATCGTGTTTTGAACTCAATTTTTCAATTCAGTCTTGAACATTTTTCTCACACTTCTCAATTTCTTTGCGGATGACAAGCAGGACTGCGTTTTCCATTCGAATGGGAGTATTTTAGTCGTTTACAGGGTATTATTTTGTATCTGAGGGGAGCACACCAGAAAAACAATACAAGGCAAACATTTAAAAATATAACTTTGTTAATTTTTGTGTCTATTTGGGCACCAGCCAACTTCTTACAGAATACCTAATAAGCCGTGCATCAATCTATTAGTCCTAACGACCCCATGGTTCGTCTTCCTTATAGTGTCTCAAGTTAGGTTAGGCTAAGTAAATTTGGTTTTCAGCCGAGACCTGCTCACATAGACCAATATGTGGTCTGCTGTGTTACCGGGTCGATCTGGGAATGGTTGTCTCCTCTACTCGTTCAACCAGTTAGAGCTCCAAATGAAGCATAGGAGACTTCTTATGTCAGTGTTAGTAAGATCGTTGTGGAAGAATGCACCCAAGTGGAGTTCCCTTTTTTGGGAGAGAGTTTGGCATGTACCTATAGAAGGTGGAGAGTAGTCTCCTCCTACTCCTGGTACATGCAGCCTTGAATGATCCTAATTTAAGCTTACTATCTCAATCTTTTCTTGTTCGATCACCGCAATTAAACGACGTAGGACGGGGTTAGTACTTAGATGGGGGACCACTTGGGAATACCCCTTGTTGTTGGCTTCTCTTGCGAACGTCTAACAAACATCCAAGAGTATCAAATTGTCATGAGAAAGCTTCAAAAATTTGCCGTTCGGATTCGGTGTAAAACTGTAGGTCCCCTCCACTTCGCATGAAAGTGGTTTTAGAAGCTAGGTTCAGGCCCTGTATTGGCCGTTAGGGCCTAATATGTATGTACTATCTCAAATTTTAGGGCAGACACATTGGCGACCGACGGACGAACGGACGGCCGGACATTGCTAGGTCGACATTACTTTCGACACCGAACACGAATATAGTAATTTCTAGGGGTCTACGAGCATTATTAAGGTATGTTACAAACTATGAGTTAAATACCATTATGTTACGAGTACACGACATGTCAAAAGCCGCGTGGACATGCGGCACTGACGTCACCGAAAATTGCTGCATGTTTGTCGCATGTTCGGAACATGTGAGAATGGTGACATGATAAATCTGTCCAAAAAGTTGTATGTTTGCATGCGGCGCTCATGCGACAATAGCGGCCACATGTGCTGTTGCCGCATATACATGCGAACAGAAAATATGCCGAGTTCATGGCATGCGGCAAACTCTGCATGTGCCACATGCGGCCAGACATAATATAGCATGTACAATAGATGCGGCTTGCGAGTAACCGATATGCGAAAATGCAACTTATTTACTTCGCACTACTTTTGATACATTATGCTTTCGGTATTTATTTTTATTGTTAAACATTTCATTTAAAAGAACAAATCAAATAGTTTAAGCTAATTCTAGATGTATACAATACATTATACAAGGACCTCCTTTGGGGTTCCAATGACATCTTGGTAACATCATCAAAGCTTTGTTTTGATATACCTACGTATACTATACATGCAAGATGCACCTGAAAGCCTAACAACAAAGCCAACCACAAAATACCATCATCATCATCAGCAGCATGCGGTCATTGACAACAATCTGCTAAACTTTATGCAAACAAAAGCTTGCCTTATATACATACGAGTATATGAATATATAAACTTTTGATTTGCTTTTCTTGTCATAAGATATTTTATATTTATTATTTCGTTATTTGTTTTTTATACCCTATTCTAAGGGTATATTAATTTTGACGCATAGTTTGTAACATAATATTGCCCGTAGACCCCTAAAAGTTACTATATTTATGATCAGCATCGAGAGTAATGTCGATCTAACCATGTCCGTCCTAGAGAGCTGAAATTTTAACCATATACTCTCTAGGGTCCCGAAATAATCAAGTTTACGAATTTTTGAAATCCGCCCACAGACACGCCCACAAACTCAAAAAAACAAAATTTTGGAAAAAATCGAATTTTGAGCTAGAAAGCTGAAATTTTTTATATATGATCTATGACTCCTAAAACTGCTCGGGATAAAAAATTTTCAAAATTCGCCCACTGACACGCCCACAAATAAATAAAATAATTTTTTTATACCCTATTCTAAGGGTATATTAATTTTTGAAAATCCAAAGTTTCAGCTAGAGAGCTGAAATTTATAGTATATACTCTCTATGGGCCCTTTATGCTCATGTGTAAATATTTTCAAAATCCGCCCACTGACACGCCCACAATTAATTTTTTTTTTTTTGAAAATTCAAAGTTTGAGCTAGGGAGCTGAAATTTATAATATATACTCTCTAGGGGCCCTTTATTCTCATGTGTTAATTTTTTTTAAATCCGCCTACTGACACGCCCACAATTAAATAAAACAATTTTATTGAAACACCCAAGTTTGAGCTAGGGAGCGTTTTTTTTTATAAAATCCTTTAAATGTTATATAACAAAATATGTAGAGCGTTCTTAACAATTCAACCATACTTAGACTTTCGTCACGCCCACTTATGAGGGATAGGAATAAGAATAGGGTATCCAACAGTTCGCCCAAGCGGACTGTAGCCCGTCCCTACGTTTTTTATACATCTTGTTAGCTATTTAAGTCAGTCTAAAAGATAAAAGTAAGTTTTTAATTAAACACAATTTACAGTGAACATTTTGGATAAATGTAATTATGCCGGATTTAAGGACCATGAGGTCCTTGGAAGAAAAAAAAGGCCATTGAAGCCCAAAAAAAAATATTTTTCCAAAATTTGTTTAGAAACCGCGATGTGTTCTTCTGTAAAATATTATTTTACGAAAAGGTCCTTGGAACACCAAAAAAGATCCTTGAAACCCAAACAAAGTGCAAAAATGAAAAAGGATGTACATACCTATATAAAAAAAAAATACCGCGAACAAACAAAAATTCATACGAATTCGTGTAACGCATGTATGAAAATCTAAAAACATGCGGCAGCAGAAATTCGTAATGACGCATGTTTGGGACCTGCCACATGTACATGGCAGAATCGAAAAAATGTCGCATGTGGTCACAGTCAACATGCTGCTTGCTAGTACACGACATGCAAAAATGCTGCATGTTACCATGCTACATTCATGCCGCATGTAGTGCGCATCCACAATTCTACATGTTCAATACATGCGACAGTCACAAACATGTGGAATTTATGACGCATATCTGACGTCAATGCCGCGTGTACATTGCTATCATTTATTCCACTGCCCCACCTCTTGCGAAAGTCTGACAAACATCCAAGAGTCATAAGGAGCTTCTTAAAATGTTCCGTTCGAAATCGACATTAAGTTGCAGGTCCCTTCCATTCGAGTCAAAAATTAAACTTTGCTCACACAAATGGTGTTACAGGCCCAATCTTTTTCCATGCCGACGAAGTTGTGATCAGAATTAAAAAGACCATAACACTCCCACCTTACTACATCCCTTCTGGTCCACGTGTGGGGTTCGCCAATTTGACCTAAATAACCAGTGGTAGGCCTCTTGGTTTCGGATCACATTTTTGCTGAGATCAATCAAATGCTGATATTTTGCAATTTGTATGTTCCAAGAGATCTTAGAACTGCCTCTTTTTACCATTAGACATGTGCATGCTCCTGTTGTTGGTGATTGTTTGATCGTCTTTTTACGAAACCAGAAATATCCAGTGGTGTCAACCCGCGTATTTGCATGCACACTTATGGAACACTTTCAAGATGTTAATTGTGCCGCTAGGTTCACTTTGCCTAGAAGTGATTTCTAACCTTAGTCGCAGCGGTGTTTTTTTGGGTGCTACAGTGATATTCTTAGCCAGACCTCGCACGGTAATGCCTTTATATATTTAATTTTTTTAATTATATGATGCTTCGAGCCGTGCAAGTTTCTGTTGTCGGAGAATCAAAAATTATTTAGTTTGTTTTTTTAACTCAAAAAGAGTTTTTGGCATCCTAGCTACAAAAATATACGCAGCATTACTTCAGTAGTGTAAAATGCCCGCACAGGGACGGGCTAAGAAAAGCACTTCAGCGCCCTAATATGAATATTGTATTTATTTTATTTTTTTATTTATTTACGTTTAACTTTAACAGTAAGACATAATATCTTTAAGGATAGTTTTCGGCTTCAGCAATAGAGAATAGGCGGAATAATCACATCTAGTTAAATATGTCGTTGCGTTAGCCTCACTTGAGTATTGTGAGGCTAGCGACACATTCAAAACCTTTGAGCTGTTCCCCAAGTATGCACTTATTTCTATTGTATTGTATTTTAATATGATTCTTTCCAAGAGGTTGCATTGTTCTTCAGTAGAGCTGCCCGTTTCCCACGCCCAATTCCTGGTGATTAGAATGCGAGCCAATAGGAGACTAGCGAGCGTGATCTCACGTAACTCATCTTCATGGATGAAATGTTAACCTTGAGTATCCAACCTGGTTCTTGCAAAAGCCGGGCATTCTAAGATGAAATGACATGCCGTTTCGTCCGTCTCCATGTAGCAATCCCATAGACCCAAGCATCTTATTCTTATATTGTTAAGACGCTCGTTAAGATGACTGAAACCAGTTACGAACTGAGTCCCAGCAGATACTTAGCTCTGATGGTTAAAGGACTGTCGATGATCTTCTTCGGATGTTTGTATGAAGTGATGTCATTTCAATATTCTGTATGCTGTAGATGTAAATGACGAGTATCCACGTATAAATGGTTGTGAACCAATAAGGATAACGATGATCCTTTTCTACCCAGATCGTCCTCTCTTTCCATGGATACCTATGTGCCCAGGAAACCAGGTCAGTGTTTCAGCGTTACACCTCCGCATCCTATCCAGTATATCGATCGATAGTCTCCTCAACAATTCTGGAGGTGATCATAGCAGCCGAACAGGCTTTGATAGCGGCTTGGATTTCTGAGCTTAGTGGAGTGCCAAGTAGTACTTGTCAATGTGAAATGATTGCCTGGAGTTGAATTACTTTCTTTTGAAATTAAGACTCGGTTGGTTTTGTTTTAGCTTTTAATTTTTTGTTATTATCCACAATCCTGTATCGCCGGATCAAGTCAATATCACGCTCTGACTTGCGAGAATAACCATTAAGTGGCATAGACATAGGTGGGAAGCGCGTAGCTATAGACTATTAAGAGGCGCGAGAAATCCCCATGTGCACAATCTTGGTACAGCGTGCGACACGCGACAAATTTGTCAATATTTTCGCCCACCGTCGACCAACCGACAAAGTACTCGAAGACCTTTGGCGATTTGTTACCAATTTGGATGGGTTCTGATCAAAATCTAAAAGCACCATCAACATGTTGCTGCCATTTTTGATGAAATCTCCTCACAATTCAACGATAACCAATTTGTAATAAATAACATTGACAGGTTAACAAAATGTAAGTACCAGCTTCAAGATTTATCGACACCGATTGGGATAGTAAATAATTGATAGTTACCACAGACACTCCATGCAACTACCAACCAGTCACAATGAACTTTCTGACATTGTTTTGTTTTTCTTCATTTTGTTGCCTTCGAGTACTGATCATACTGATACACAATGAACTTATGGTCACACACGATGACAAACTTTGCGCGCGCCTTCGCACGTATTCTCTCTTGCGTTAGAGCGATACATTACGGGTATCTTGTATCTTTTGTTTTATTTTTTATACATTTTTGCACAGCACGTATTCGCGCACGCGCAGCAAGTGTTCTCAATGACATTCGTAGGTACGTATGGGATGATGAGCATCGCTCTGCATGTATTATGGTAAAGGTGTCTTACTTTTTTTATTTTTTATATCTACATATTACTGTCTTTACTCCTCCCACATTGTGTTACAAATGAATACAAAAGCGACCCCCACTTTGAACTGCAAGCGACAATGAATACCAAACCAATTATTAGATTCTTGCTACCAAATCATTCTTTCATTGATATTCAATAGTTGTTTGAAGTCCGTTTCATCATAAATTTCATTCCAACTATATTCAGTTCCGTCTATGCCAGTCGGAGGTGAGAACATTGAATTGCTGTAGCGTGCTTTTTTTGACAATGATATTAACATAAAAAAGTTAATGAGACGGTGAAATCAGTTCTTTTAAAATTGGAAATTATATCTCGTAAAAATATCTATAAAGCATTGTTGATAAAACTATTGTCGAATGACAGTTATCAAAAGCACAGTGGGGGGTGCCATTGGGTGCGGCAGTTGGACCAGCTTTGGTTGAGAAATTATTACACATCGCGAGCGTAATGGGAAATGATCGGGGGGAGTAATTTTCAAGAACGCTTTCTAATTTAGTTAAATGTGCTGAATTAAAATATGAAGTTGTGGGTGGAAACACGCGTATGATGTTTATCTTAAACATTTAGTCTTGTCATGGGAAAAGTGGAATTCGTTTTCTTTGTAATCGGACAAAGTTTACGATCGGATGGAATTTAGTAACACGTTTTGGAACTAGTTAAATCGGTAACAGGTGAATGTGTGAATGTGGCCTAAAATTTGTTTCATTAAGTGATGTGGGGTTAATTGAAATTCGTTTTCTTACAAGAATACTATAGCTTTGAAGTTCATCGAAAGTTTGTATAGTTAAATTTGCAATATCGATAAACTAATTCTGGTCTTTAATATGAACTTTTACTCTGTCAATATTGTTTCAATATGATGGATAACCCTTTGAAACCCGAATTTAAATCCGTCGCCATCCACTGGAGTATCTACAGCTGATCCCCAATATCCTCCACTATCAGCGACGACATCCAGCCTCCTGGTAAGTTGTTTGTATTTCATTTTCATGCTGCTTAAATACCTGGTTATTCATTGCTCACATCATATTTTTTTGAGTCGACGACACATGCGCAAATGATTGATTCTTATCTTTAAAAGTTTCTTTTTTCACTCTTCATATTTTGTTTCGACTGTGCAATGGTTTTTTTGTTTTTTCAGTTGTATCTTCGTATGCAATTCAATATCTTCACGGCAATTAAAGAAAAGATGCTGCAAGTAACAACGATGATGGTAATAAAATATTCTTCTTTCTTCTTGCATGCAATTTTTTTATATCAACCCAACATACGTGCTTACATTCAATAGTTACCACTGAGACATTGATTGATTATCTGCTAGATGCCCTATAATTTTCCACTTAACATCCATAAAGCCACCCTCGAGATAATTATAGGCAAGTGAATTCAATACTTAAAATTCTTTTTTGAACATAATTAAAAACTATAGACTGAGATATACAATTTCAAGGCGAAATCTAGCAGAGAAAAAAAAGTTATGACCGACAACTGTCATAACTAAGGTGTGGCGGTAAAATTGCACAGATTTTTTTATTTTATTTTTTTGTCTTATGTGTGGGAACCGAACAAAACTGTCAAAGATCCAAATAAGAGCTCGCCCAATTGATTTGTGATTTGTGTCACTACATCTAGTCCGTCATCGTAAATCAAATAAATATAAAAAAAAATAAGTCGTGTCTTGCAAGATATAGAAATATACGACGATAAAGAAAAATTCCTCAGCTGCGCGCAGTTCCACCGTAATAACACAATTTACTAATTAAAATAATTTAATTGCAAATCGCAAAAACATAAATAGATACATTTAGAAATGCAATTTAAATAAATGGAAAAAAACAATTCAACTGTCAATCGTTGAGTGTGGCGACTGGTGATCGTGATGTTGCCTTTTTTGGGGCCTGGTTTCCCATTGCCATTGTAATTGTTCTCAAATTCTTTGTCATGCATCTCTGGGGCTATGCAATTTATGACTCTGCACCAGAGATACACTGTCAAACGGAATTAATTATTGGAATTCTAAAAAACAAACGAACAAAATGTTACACCATACCATAGGACGGCAACCCACATACAGCGATAGAGGTACAGTAACAACAACATTCCGACACTTTAAACGACGCACGAAAGATCACCTAAAAAAGCGTACAACCTGTTGAGCAGATATACTTGTACTTATACTAAAACTATCTTGAAATGTATCTGCGTGTGCTGGCTGACCAGATAATAGGCATCGAAATTCGAAAATTCCTCTGATTATTTTTTTTGTTTTTTTTTCTGCTCTCATTCGAACTGCAGAGTCCATTTGGGAGCCCCCCATAATTACAACGTCGAACATGATTTAGGCAGGCTGCTGTAATGCCTCTACTCGAGATCGGCATACACACCTGTTGCGGGGCAAAATAAGTCCCAACAAAACCAAATGGTAGCCAGCATTGTGTACAGATAAATTTTAAATTCCGACGGCCGAAATAATGCCAATTCCTTTCGAAACTTTACGTATGTCCAGTGTGAACAGACTACACGACTGGGTAGAGTGCTCACTTTGCCTCTGTGTTTGGAGTTGAAAAATACACAATTGGACATTTGACAATATGCACGCAAACCAAACAATCACTTTTTTCACTCGGCTAAGCATCGGTCATAAGTAACAGGAGCTACAAGCGAGCAACAATGTAGGTATGATAAACATTTATCAGTATGTTGCATGGGCAGTTGAAACGACCTTAAAAAATATGCGATCCCACTGTCAACCGATTAATTAATGCGGCTGAAAAATTTCAGATATCTTCATCACATTCTATAAGTTCGAAGACCAATCGATCACAAATCGATGTCATTGTTGCACGCACCCATACACACACCTCTTTGTAGGAAAATGTAAACATTTTGAGTGCGCTAGCATGGGATTAAATGCATGAAATTTAAATGGCGTGCGCGCGTTAAGAAGAGAATGGGAAAAGCCAACACGAAAAATCAAAATCGAAAACAAAAATGTGTATCTGCAATAGAGGCTGATGAGAGATTTATGATGTCGGTGCAGTTAATAGACCCAAGTTTATGTTAATTAACGAAATATAGATGACAGATACTTTTTTTCGGTTGCACAGGTTCTTAATTTTGACGAGTTATGGACCAATGTTTGTTGTTCAGGGAGGGACGCGACGTGAAGCAAGGAGGACATACGAATATTATGTATTGTTCAGGAATGTGTTTAGATTGATTAGTAAGGAAACGTTTACAGATTGGTAAAAGTATCTCTAGATGAATAACTGTGCATGTGATGGCCTGGTATTATGCAAATTGGGAAGGGGGAAAGTATTCGGATATTTCTTTGGTCGAGGCATTTTTCTGTTGTAATTCTAGATTTAACTTACAGTAGCCAGTTGTATCTAAGTCATGTTCTAGGTTGAGAAGGTTGCCTTGTTCACAGGGAAAGGGTATCGATTTCAGCGTTTTGAACTTGTCGACATTTGTCAGCTACTGGACAAGGAAAGAGGCTTACTTCTCAGGCCTTAGTATCAATTTCAATGGAACACATAAAAATCTATTGATGAACTCAGCATGCTACCGGATGCGCTGGAATTTCAAATTGTCGTCCAAAAATGTAAATGCAAATAAGAAATTCCCGACAAATATTTATCTTTATCTTCATAGTCGATCAAGTTTTTGGTGTGGGAAGTATACAAAAATATCCATTTCCCCTTGCAGAAAAAATAAACGTTTGTGTGTACACAAAAATGCAATAATCAAATACCACAAGGAGGGGGAAAAAACACCAGCAGCACCCAAACTGATATCGATTACGCTCCCACGGTTTCTTTCATAATCAAATTTACTATACCTCGTACACCAACATACTTACATCCAGCTACGATAAAAATAACGCAGAAGACTGAATCGAGACGGATAGTGTCCCTTTAAGAAAAAAAACTACAAAACCACCAATCTCTGCGGTAGAGGAACACAGAACAGAACAGCCTTTACAGGGTCAGCAATAGAGTGCCGGTAATTCAATAGATGTTCAGCGGGTTTATCGTTACACCACCGCACCGCCAACAACTCAGGAATACATTAACAAAATACCCCCAAACAGTGGTCATAAAACAACTGAAACAAAAAACAGGAAAAAAAAAATTACAGTGGTAACAAGTTACAAGTGTCCACCGCAAATTTTTATTTATTTTGTTCTCGACGCGATTTGTGTTTTTGTTTTTTCTTCTTTTTGTCCGTTTGGTGTGTATCGACTAACCACATCCGTCCTCGATTCCCGGTGGCTAGCTTCGCCTGACTGAGAATGGTGGGAGCGCATTTGACTTTTGTTGATATTTTATTTAATCCAAAACTGATAACAACAAAAAACAAGCAATATAAAGAAAACGTGCACAATAAAAAAAAAACACAACGGCCTTGTTCGGTCGTGTGCGGTTGTACGCCCTACTGTGCCGGTATCCAAATGCACAACAAGAAAGAACGACAACAATCCTTTTGCGAGAGTGTGCTGTACGCTGCCAGGGCATACCTGGTCGGTAAATTTCAATTGCAGCTTTAGGAAAGTAGTTTAAGGTCAGATCATGAACAAGGTGCACCTTAGTACCGAATTGAAGTTGCTTCCAAAATGCATTCCTCTGATAAAAGCGCTAGACCATGTAATGATTGCAATTACTAGGGTTACCATGTTTTCTTCAAAATGCGGGAGGCGAGCTGCAACAACCAGCAAAAAAAAATTGATATCTAAAACCATTTAATTTGCTTGTTGGAGGCAGTCTGCCGTACAAATGGTTCTTCGCTATGAAAACTGTATTCAACATGATCATAGAGGCGTGTGAGTAACATGCTTGTTAGACGAATAAACGAGAATCATCGCACGTCTGGGTAGAAAAATAGCTACCTACGGATGAAGTGTTGTTTTAATTTTGTTTTTTTTATCGTTTTAGGGTGTTAGATATACGGTTTGTGTTACAGGAGTGTGCTGGTGTTCAACCATCCAGATATTGAAGGGGGTGACACGATGTTCATCTCAGTGGAATGACGTCATCTTCTAACATGAAATATATCATGAAAATAATATTAAAAAAATCAAAATATCTTGAAAAATTGAATTATTAAATTGTCCAGAAAACTTAACAACCTTTTGCCAATTACCTTTCGAATTTTGTACTCAGCCTTAGGTAGTGCAGTTCATTGTCTACTGAAATGAATAAATCAACAAACCTAATATGCAACAGGTGGAGATTGTCTGCAGTGTAGATAATAATAGGATAATAGCACGAATTCATTGTTGGGAATTTGGAGTGAGTTAAAAACAAAATACCATTCAAATGGTATCAAACGATTATTACTGACCTCATGGTATTCGCCTTTCTTATAGTAGGTTGATAAAAAAAAACATTTAGTTATTAGATACATATACGAACGTAATTTATATCATGCAATAATGAAATCTCTCATTTCTTGAAAAAAAATCTTAATTCTTGTTTCATTGAGGACATTCACCTAGAATGTGTTCGTCTTCTTTAAGACAAAGCCGGCACTCTGCACAGTCGACTATTTTAATTTTGTTAAGGTGGCATCGTAACCCGTGGTGACCCGTAAGATAACCTACTAGGTTTTTGATAACAGGCCGACACAAATTTAAACATTTTTCGGCATTGCTTTTGAAGGGCTGGTTGGCTGGTTTGGCCTGTCTAAGTCCTGGGATGCTCTCCCAATAAGTAGTACATTTTATATGTTCCAAGCATTTTATAATATCTGCTGATCTAGGAGTGCAACAAAATGCTTCTGGACCTTTGAAAGGAGCCATTTCTTGCCAGTTCGTCGGTCTTTTTATTACCTTAAAATCCCTGAAGGCCTGGAACCCACCACAGTTTGGTATTGGTCCTTGAGCCGAGTGTTTGAAGTGTCTTGAAACAGTGCAAGACTAATTTGGATTCAATGGTATCCGAGCTAATAGCTGGCCAATCCTTGATTATATGAATGGTGGCACCAATACCAGATGTATTGATATGGCTGGCGCATTCTTGAATGGCGTGAAGCTCGATTCCATTTTAGAACCATCTGTAGACCACTTTTTTCCGTTATGGCTGTTTGGTGGGTTATTACTAACCCATGTTTCTCTCTTGGGAATCTCTGTGGAAAACGGTTTATTGAAGCATAGTATTTTGTGAAGGCGGTTTGGGACCGCGCAGTTCATATCAAGTTCCGTGAGTTCATGAAGAAGGTTCATAAGTTCCGGGTGGTCGTTATGCATTATGAATCGCCACTTTGTGAATGTGTATGTGGAGAGGTGTTAGTCCTGTTATTGCCTCTATGGCAGCTATTGGTCAGGTTCGCATGGCTCCAGAGATACCAAGGCATGCACACCGTTGTACCTTTTTATTGATGTGCGATACTGCTTTAGCATACCTGACAGAGACAAAAGTAACTATCATAGGTTAAATCGGAAAAAATACTAGTGGCTTGGTTGGGCTAAGAACGACACTTATGTTTATTTTAACCAGGCCCTAACATGTTATTTTTATTCTACCGATGACTGCCGTAAGTGTGCGTTTTGTTTCTTTATGGTAGTTTGCCGGTGGAATATAAATCCTATCTGCGCTTACTGCTGAAAAAAGTACATTCCTAAGAACCTCTTCTGATTGCAGATCTCCGCAGTATCTGTATAGTGTCCAGACAGGATGTCCTAAGCTGCCCTCTGCTTAATTAAGGGATTTCCCCAGATTTCTTGTGGTCAAAATGGCCATAACGCCTTAGATACTCTTTGGTAATGTAGGCTCCCCACAGATATGAGAATTCGTGGTTACTCTTCATCTGTACCATCATCTTCGCGTTCTCAGGTGTTAGTTGGAACTAGATATGACGGCTAGAACCTATTCTAGCGAAGTCATCTAACCAGCGACATTGCATATTAGTCGGATGCAAAAAAAAACATAGGGACGGGCTACAGTCCGCTTGGCGAACTGTTGGATACCCTATTCTTATTCCTATCCCTCATAAGTGGGCGTGACAAAAGTCTAAGTATGGTTGAATTGTTAAGAACGCTCTACATATTTTGTTATATAACATTTAAAGGATTTTATCAAAAAAAACGCTCCCTAGCTCAAACTTGGGTGTTTCAATAAAATTGTTTTATTTAATTGTGGGCGTGTCAGTAGGCGGATTTAAAAAAATTAACACATGAGCATAAAGGGCCCCTAGAGAGTATATATTATAAATTTCAGGTCCCTGGCTCACTTTGAATTTTCAAAAAAAAAAAAAAAATTATTATGGGCGTGCCAGTGGGCGGATTTTGAAAATATTTATACATGAGCATAAAGGGCTCATAGAGAGTATATATTATAAATTTCAGCTCCCTAGCTCAAACTTTGGATTTTCAAAAAAAATGTTTTATTTATTTGTGGGCGTGTCAGTGGACGGATTTTGAAAACATTTTATCCCGAGCAGTTTTAGGAGTCATAGATCATATATAAAAAATTTCAGCTTTCTAGCTCAAAATTCGATTTTTTCCAAAATTTTGTTTTTTTGAATTTGTGGGCGTGTCTGTGGGCGGATTTCAAAAATTCGTAAACTTGATTATTTCGGGACCCTAGGGAGTATATGGTTAAAATTTCAGCTCTCTAGGCCCAGTTTAAAGGCCTAATTTTTGCCGACGGACAGACGGACATGGCTAGATCGACATTACTATCGATGCTGATCATAAATATATTAACTATTAGGGGTCTACGGGCAATATTAAGGTATGTTACAAACTATGCGTCAAAATTAATATACCCCTAGAATAGGGTAAACGAAGAACATTTTGTGCTACATGTGTATTTCTTGTTTTAAGACGTTTCATAATATGCAAAATAAAATGGTGTAAATAAAACATTTTAGTATTTCTTATTTACCTAAGAAGTCCTAGACAAAAGTAAATAATTTAAACAAAAAATAATGATTCGTTAATTTTTAAGTCATGCCTATGAATATAAAGCATTTATACTATATAAAAAAAAATTGGGACTTAATGGGTTAAGCGGATGTTCGCCACAAAAAAATGAGTTTATGGTTGAAAATAAACTCAAACTTTTTTCTAGGCACATTCTACTTGTTTTTCATTGGGAAGGAAGAAATATGACATCCAAACGGAAACTTTAAAGCAAAAAATGGAGATCATCCATTTTGCAGAGTCGCCAAATCAAGGAGGTGTGCTGGTTCTGGTTCAAAAATATTCAATTGGAAAAACGCGGAATTGCTCAAAGACAAACAATCACTGTTGTCCGACTTAAAGCGATGTCCTTAGCCAAAAAGTTAGGATTTGTAAAAAGCAGCGGTCATGATATGGATGAGCTTACCTATGAGTGGTGCTGCGAAATTCGTGAGAAACGAATTCCAATATCTGTGTCACTAATAAGAGAAATAGCAAAAGAATTTGCCAGAACAAAAAATATCCCTGATCTTATGGTTGCAGAGATTTCTAAAACGAGACGATATTTCTTTTCGAGTAATATACGGAGAAGAGATTTCTTAGGAAGGATCTTGTTAAAAATATACAATTTCCAACTATGATATAATTTCGTTATGTGCCGCCCAGTATACTTTTTGCGTGCTTAGATAATATGTGGTTATAAAGGATGTTCAAATTTGAGGTATCATTTTAAATTTTGAATAAAAGACATAAATTGTGTGAAATCTGTGTTTATTTTTATTAGAAACTAATGTACATTGGTTCCGGTTAATAATGAAAAAGAATGTCGTCCAAGTGACCTCCTCTGCTAGCTCGGCAGACTGTCAACCTTTTACCACAATTTTGAATCACTTTTTCGCATAATGATGGTTCAATAAGTGATGTTTACTCGATGATGTTGTCTTTGAGGTGTTGAACTGTTTGAGGATTATCGGTATCGGCATAAATTTTACTCTTCAAGAAACCCCATCAGACAAAATCCAGTGGCGTTAGATTGCATGATCTTAGTGGTGAAATAGTTCAGAAATAATTTGCTTGAAAAAATTGTCATTTTGTTGATGCTTCTCATGGCCCAATTAACGAATTGCCGACGCAATGCGTGGTCGGTTGGCTTTAATTCTTGTGTTCACTGTATTTTGTAAGCCTTTACATGCAGATCATTGCTCTTCAGCAACACTTCTACTAACAGGTGAAATATTTCCACGCGAACGACAACTACGATGATAGACTTTACATCTCTGATCTTGAACCGAACCAGTTTCTTCAAATTTATGAACGATAAGTTTAATAGTACGGTTTAACCGAGCATTTTTTCTGCCGTATTTTAAACGAAATTTTCTTTCAACTTCTGCAAAACTTTCACCATATTTAAAATAAGTTTAAATAATAAAAACATGTTGCTCAATAGTGTACCGATCCATTTTAGCTGACGGGAATGTATTTACTTCATGCCTGAAAAAACTTGAAAAATGATACGTCAAATTTGAACACCCTTTATATACATGGGGCATACATATAAACGACAAACTACACTTTCATTTCGATAACATTGCCAACCTTGGTGATAGTTTTCGAAGATCAACTTATACGAAAATTTCTGATCTCAGATTACGTTTTTACCAAGTTTAAAATATTTATTCCTTGACTACAAAAAATCTTGCATTCTGTACCCCCGCAATTCAACTGAATCTTAAACTGCCAATCAATTGAATGCATATTTTTCACATATCAATTGATTAACCTCAAGGTTATCATGACGAGAAGACTGTGGAGCAACCATCCCCATGCATCATCATCAAGATTGACGCCATAAGGACACAATCAAATGGAATTAGCTCATATTCTGATAAATATCATCAACAATTTATTTATTATTATTGTTTACATGGGTAACTATGATTATGTTAGCTGCCGAGGTACTCCAATAATGATAATACAAAAATGTTATTCATCTTGCTTTTATCTGTTTCTTTTTTTCAGCTAGATACGAATGTTTATCTGATCAGTGAATATAAAAATAAAGTTTATCGATAACTCAAAAAATAATCAAAGGAGGAGATTTATTACTTATCATCGTGCTTTAAACGCTTGTTTTTCTCCAAATTAACACGATAAATGCAATAAATTATTACTAATATGGCGCCAAAGAAAAGTAGCTTTCATGCTAAATTCCATAAATTTCATATTTGATGTGTAAATTAGCTAACGCCTGTTAGCCTTTGCCTGAAATAATGCGGCAATGAATATAGTACCTAACTTAGTGCCTACTGGAAATCCATAAACATCGCATAACTCAACTGCTCATTTTGTTGCCTGTTTCTATAGTCGCTCCGTATTTAGTGCCTTGGTCTACCAAATTTAAATCACTCGAATCACACCTAAATTGTTTCCACTGCCTCACCTCTTGCAAAGGGTCTGACAAACATCTAATTGTTATGAAAAGTTTCTCGAATTCGCCGTTCGGAGTCCGCGTCAAAGTCTATGTCGCTTCCATTTGTGCTTAAACTATAATTTCGCATACAGAAATCGTTGGAGAAGCTGGGTTTTAGGACCTGTTTGGACCGTTAATGACTAATATTTATTTATACCGGATTTTTCAATAAGAGCATAATTATTTATAAATAAAACACAGAATAATTAAGATATCGGGCTGTAATTAATTCCAGGTGTACTGCACATGCTACTTTCAATTGTGTAATTTGAGCTCGTTCATATGACCACCGATCATTTCTTCGGAGCAATTTTGCACCACTCTTCCACACATAGCGGCCGGAATGTCCCTGAGCTCCTATAACGTTGTTGGCTCGTTGGCATTGACCAACAACTTGACGTTACTCCATAAAAATAAATCCATCGACCGGTCCATTTCTCGAGATGACACGATTACCGAACTTCCCCTTTAATAGATCAATTGTTTAACCAACTGTGTAGCATGTAGCACCATCTAGTTGGGACCACATATCACTGTTGTTAAGCCCATCCAATTCTGCCCAAAAATAATCTTCTAACACGGCACGATAGCATACTCCAATGACCATTACTTTTCGTGACCATTTTCATCGACGAAAAAATACGGTCCAATCACACCTCCGGCATGAAATCCACACCACACGTCCAATTTTTATAGATGCAACGGAGTCTCTAGAAGCACATGTTGTTTGTTGTCTTATTGACAAAGAAATTAAGCCAAAAATGAGCTTCATCGCTCAGATTGATTTCTCCATGAAATTTAAGTTTTTATTCAAAGTTTTGCAGAGCCCAATCGGAGAATTTTCGCCGCTTCAAATTTTGAAGATGGTTCAATTCTTGAGTAAATTTGATTTTTTCAGAGTTTAGGCTAAGATCATATGCGAAATTCGCCACCAATGTGGACTGAGAGACTTCCAATTCCTGTGAACGGCGCGAACTCGACGGATTTGGTTCATTTTGAATTGAAGCAGTTACGGCTGCGATATTTTCGTAGCTTCGACCGGTGCATTGTCTCATTGGCACAAAATTCAATTGTGATGTTGACGTCTGATGGGACGATTATTATGACGGAAAATTGGAGTAAGCGCTCTTAAAATTGCGACTACCGACTCGAAATTTCGTTAGTTATTTTTAGTAATTTCCGGTCGTGAACTTCAAATGTTAACCCTGGCTGAAGTTTTGACATTGACAGATCATAAACAAAATTTAGAGGTGCTTTTGTATTAAAATGCAAAAATGTTATGTACCTATGAAAAACCCTTTATTCATTTGCATGTTCCGTTAGTGCTAATAAATACACTGCGCTTCACGTGTTTACGAACAGTAATTAAACCTACCTGATAAATGCTTAACAGTTTATAAAGCAATACGATTTTTTTAGAATAAAATAGTATTTTATGTTTTACAATATTTATAATAAATAAATTACTGATGTATTTTTCGTTTTGATTTTTTTTTTTTGTGTTACGAAATTTATATATTTTGTTGGTCTACTGGAGATACCCTTAAAAAAACGCGCCTATTATTATCGTACCAGAAAAGGAAAAAGATAAACGGAATTTATTTCGTTCCGGAATATTGTTATTTTAAGTGATGGTAACCCTAATAGAATTGCTCTCAGATTTATGGCGAATTATACGGAATACGGTAACCCTGTGAGAGCTTCAAAGAGGGACCGATTTATGTAAGTCATTACAACCAGACTGAGAGACAAACATCCTATCTTCTCTGTACTGGCAATTTTTCTTGGACAAAGTATAGTAGGTCTACATTTTGACTCTGAATCCGAGTTCTGGTTTCTCTTGCGGTATGTATCTGCATTGTCCTGTTGGATAATCAATCGTTGTCCAGCAAACAATTTGAAAAATGATCGAAAGATCTTTCCAGTATAGATTTGTAGGTTATTGCGGTCGGTGCAGGGAAATAACTTCACGGGCAATAACTTTACCTGGGCAATAACTTCACCTCTAGTGGGAAATACCTTCACTTTTTTTTTGTGAAGTTATTGCCCACTGATGGTGAGCAATGTAGTTGCATTAAGTTCACAAAAAAAAGTGAACTTATTGCCCACTCGAGGTGAAGTTATTGCCCGTGAAGTTATTTCCCTGCACCATTGCGGTCATTCTTGAGCTTTGAAAATCAAGGTTTGCAGTTCCGTAAAAGCTTACTGCTGCCCACACCATTACTCCACCTCCCTTGATATATCTTCTATCCAAGGTTATTTGATCCTTCTTCAAATCATGGAAATAATAATTATAGGTATCCATCAGGTCCATCCAAATTACAGTTTTTTCATCTGAAACGACATCGGTGTGCCACTCTCGACTCCACCTGATGTGAATTATTGCAAAATCTTTTGAGTGCTGCGTTCAATGGTGGTTTCTTTTTCTTTTTTTGTTGTCTAATATGGTTGGACTGCTGTATCACGTGATAAACAGTTGATCTACTAGCTTCAATTTTAGTTTCTGCCTTGATTTTACTAAGGGAAAGTCTTGAACTTGAAGCAGCTCTCAGTATCGCCCGTCGATCCTGACTTGTTGTTCCTCTGATTATTCCCCCTTTCCGGGTTTTTCCATAGTTCTCAGGGTCCTGAAGATACACGTAATTGTTGTTTCTATAAAATTATTTCTTGAACATATTTCACTGGAACTCTGAACGCCTTTATATTTATTTTAAAATACGATAACGGGTAGGTTTATTTACTGTTCCTAAACAGGTGGAATGAAAAGAGGACTTATTTTATGACCTTATTGTGAAAAGCCTCATAAAAATTGAATTAATCGGCCTAATCCAATTTTTTTTACAACATAAACATAAAAAAGCCTTCCTTCATATTGCATTTGGTTTTTGCCATATTATCGATGGATTTAAAATATTTCATAAAATTAAATCAAGAAACTACCTATTCGTAAACACGTGGGACAGAGTGTATACATATATAGATATTTTTTGTTTGTCATTTTATCTAATCGAAACGTGTAAGTGTATTCCAGTGAGTGTCTTTTAAATGATCACGTTAAGAACATATTACATGAGTATAATAAGCCACGTGAAAACGCATCAAAATAAGACCTACCAATTATGTCACAGTCATGAATGGCAGCCCTGCGAAACACCACTGAAATTGAAAAATCTATCTTCCCAAACTCACCCACGAAAGCGTATAAATCTTCTAAAAGCCATTAGGTTCCACTTCACCCTTAAACACAAATCTACCACATCCAATAAAACTCCATCCAGTAAACACACAAAAAGTTGCTTTAAGAAGGTGTAGTTATTACCCCGTTAAAAAGGCTAAAACTTCTGCACTTTACAATCCGTTTTAAGCACTTCTTCAATGGACAGGAACAGCACAAAAAAGAAATCTCTGAACTTTTTTATGACACCTTTTTAAATGGGAAAAAACTTTGTCCTTCCAGCCGCATCTTAAGAACTGCTCATCGAGAAAGTGGGGGAGAAACACAAAAACGACAAACCACGATGATGTGGATGCTGCTAGCTGACTGCGTACCTGTTGGTGGTGCATCTGAAAAACATACTCGCAGCATTATAAATTCGTTGAATGGGAAAAACTTTGCCTGTATCTTTGTCGATCATTCTCTTGAGTTTCTCCCTCTCATACTCTGAGATTCATCGTTAGTCTTGCTTTAACCGATGCTGGAGATGATGATGATGATGACGACGAAGACATCGAGGAGAATGATGTGGCTGCTGCTGCTGTTGCAACAGGTGTTTGGGTAATTATTTTACTTTTTCGCCAAAAGGAGTGTTATTGTGGATTGTCTGCGGTGCTGGTGGATAGATTTAATTTTTCGGGATTCACTTTTCTGACAATACATCTACACACATGTATTTGGTTGTGTTTGGTAAGTGTGTATTTACTTCCTTTACTACACCATGACCGTTCTACTCTCGTGTGTTAAATCTTGTTTCTAACGGATAGTTTTTGGTTTGCGATGCCACGATTGAGTAAAGTTAGGTGGAGGAGATTCAACGTTTTTTTTTATTTTTGCATTAGCAGCTGTTGGGAGAAATCAATTTTGTTTTCTTTATTTATGTGTCATTTGTTAGTGTGCACAAAGACTCGATAAGAACAATGAATTATGTTTGCTTTTAACATTGAGGGAAATAGAGACTCTGTTAAGGAAGCTACTTGAGATGCATGATACAGCAAGGTTAGCAGGTTAATTTATTATTGCGTCAGTCAATTGCTCAGCGGCGACAGAGTATCTTTTTCATGAGTTTTCGATCTCTTGGATTTTGGTCGGAGCTCATAATTGCAAATACCCTGTGATTGTCTTTATTGACTCATTTTTAGGCTTTAACTGTTGGCGTTGTGGCTTGTTTTACGGAGACCTTGTTTCGACATTCTTTAAGTCAGCCTTTAAAGACTAGACTATAACACCATTGGGTTTGCAGATGACCTGGTGATAATTATAAGTGGTAAGCGAAGCACGACCATCACTAAGGTTATTTAGAATGCTTTAGTGAACGTTTTAGAAAGATGCTATAATGAAGGACAAGAAGGAGACCGGTTAATTTTAAACCTATCACCTTTACTGATACCACCTTAAGTAGACAGTGAAGTCAAATATCTCGGTGTCGTTCTCGATATAAGACTTAACTGGAACGCCTACATCAAATCTGCCACAGAGGTTGCCACAAGAACAATGTGGGCCAGCAGGTGTCTGTACGACAGTACTTCGGGTCTGAAAACCAAATAGATATACATACCGGCTATATATCATGATGGTAAGGCGTATCATAACATATGCGGCAATCGTTTGGTAGCGGCAAGTTCTTGAAGGCACAGCGGACCTGTATCGGCATTACAGGTACGATGCGCAGCTCTGCTTAACGGCAGCACTATAGGCTATTGTATTTCAAATATTCATTAGGAAGACGGCTGCTATATGCACTATTAAGCTGCAGCTATAATACAAGTTTAAACCAGGTGACCTCGTGGAACACGTGTACAAACTTGACTCAATTCAAAAATCGGACAGATTGTGTTCCATTCCGGACACTTTGGTTAAGGATGAATCTTCCGAGCACATTCTCTATGAATGCTCGGCATTGCATTAGTGAAGAAAACGTAAAAACTCCGCCGCAAAGGATGCAATAGTAAACACTTTAGATTTAGACACAAAACTCGTTCAAGTCGCAGGGTCAGCCATGTGGGCAGTGGTATTTATTATAAAAAAAAAATGCCGTGAATTGACAAACTTAACTTTTGATAGGATAAATGATTCTCACGCAAAAAAAACCGTGATAAAATTAGGGAGCCTTTTTTCGTGGATTACATATTTTGGAAAAATAGGTCAACTATCATCCCATCCTTTAACAAAGGATTAGGTCATTTGGCTATATTTTAAAGCCCCCACCGTCTTAATTTGAATCGACAATCGCCGAATCACCAAAAATACTACATACATTCATATTTGGCAACCACTCTCTTTCCTACAATTCCAAAATTCAAACCATCAAACCAATGAAAATACGAGTATGTACAAACATATTCAGCCAGCAAAGCCATGAATACAAGTCAACAAATCAAAATATTTTAATCATTTCCGTTGATTAAGCATGACGCGCGCTACAGAATACTGCCGCACATCTAAGTTGTATTTTAAGCTCGTATACAACTCACAGTCGCAAATACCGACTTTTGAGGTGGTGTTAACAACAACAACAACAGAAAACCAAAAAGTGGAAGAGTTAAACAAATTTTCTACGGATGTTCAGTGCTTGTCTCTTTGGCTAATATAAACTCCAAGTCCGAGTGGAAAGTCTCTGACCGGCCTTACCCTTTACTCTGCCGCAAATCACTCAGTAAATCAATTACACGGAGTGTTAGAGTGACGGTGGAATTTCTATTTGATTTCTGTTTTCCCAGTGTTTTGCATGTGTTAATAAATTTTCCAACTGACGGACATGACGAATAGACAGTATAGTAATCCGCCTTCTCCTGGCCTTATCACCTCTCATAATCTTGTTTTGGATTTGATCGTACCTCTTTTATTTTTTTTATACATTTTTTTAAAGAAGGTGATCATAACAATAAAAAAAAGTGTATCTGTTTTCTTGGCGCCATATTTATTTCATTTAAAAAGAGAAAAACAAATGACTGTTAAAGATGTAATCCATAATTTTAAGCCCGCGATGACATTAATGATCCTCCGTGTGTCGTCTCCATTCTGTACCTACCTGTTGCCAGGTAAAACTTGTTCAATCCTATTTCTCCCCACATCAATTGATTGATAGCTGCCTGGGTGGCAGATCTATTCCTATCTGCTGTATTATCATTATCATTGAATACGTTTAGATACACAGACAAGACCGATACCATGTTGCAATTCATTCAAATTAGATGGATGGGTGCTGTTTGTGCACGTCGAGTGCGTTAGCGTTTGCATTTGCGTTAGCGATCTGCTTGTGTGACATGAATACACACGTAACAGGTACTTTGTGTTGAGTGATTTATCAATGTACGATGATAAATGAATAGCAAGAAAATAGTGTATCTTGAACTTTTGATCCAGAAAAGATACAGCCTTGTTACACAGCTTGGTCAGACACATACAAAATACACAGTGTGTTGTAGGGTCCAATTACCATTCTCTGCGTGCAAAGAAGGTGCTAATCGGTTTCTAATTGCATTACTCACATCGTCATCGGGTGTCAGAGCATGCGGGGATACGTGTTGAAGGCCTCCTCGTACACATGCTGTGGCGAAAGAGTGCCGCGCGCTTCTCTTGTTAATTGGAAATTTCTATAAAATTCCGCCCGCAACACGATTTAATTATCACCTTCATAATCAAACTATTTCGATGACTTGTTGTTGTCGTTTCTAAGTGGGAAATGGAAAAAAAAAATCCCAGCCGATCACGACACAAGAAAAAGAAAGAAAACACACAGATGTAAATCTGTGTAACTCAGATCACGAGCACGATCAGCTCCGGTGAGCTATCATGGTTCGTTGGCTAGTTTATACAGACCCCACATGTTCACCATTCTCTATCACCTGCCTCCTGTAAGAGGGCTACAACTTGCCCAATAGAATATAAACTGCCAAAGAGTAAAAGTGAATCGTTATGCTACTGTAGAGGGTCAGAGCTATGTGAGCGGTCTTATGCTGTGCGCCTACGATTTGGTGCCTGTGTGCAAAAAGCGTGCCACTCGTGTGTGTGGCAGCAGCATCAGAAGCAACCATCAGCGGGGACTGTAATTAGTGTATTTTTTCTTCTTTTTCTTCTTCCATTTAAGTTCATGGGAAAAGTGCCTAACCCTATGTAGCAATTGTGGGAGGAGGAGCGCCATGCACTGTACCTATTCTCTGCTTGGACGTTCCACATGGAAAACTCTTTATTTAGTCATCATTATGCAGCCGCGTTAAGGCAAATACAAATATTTAATGGTTACCTCTTCATGCTGGTGTATATTTATATTTTTGCACAAAGATAGAAGATGATGGCACAGAGCAGCGCACAGATGTAGATGAAGTTAAATAATCTGAGGGGAGTAGTGCGTTTTTGCAAGCGCAAATGAATAATTACAACGCAGGTGCAGAGTTTTCCATTTTGGTTGAATATCTTGAAAACTGAATCATCATAGTTATAGCTGGAAATTACAATCCCCATGATAGTAGTCGTTGGTGAAGTTGAGGTACAAAGCTACGTTTGGTCGTTGAAGCTTAATTGCTTTTGCGACTTTGGTTGAGATAGGTATGGATGGTCAGAAAAAAAAATTGATTTAAACTTTCTGTTATCGTCATTTACTTGGACAGAAAGGTGATGAAAAGTGGTCAACATTTCACGTGGACGCTTAAACGCTTTTCTGGATACAAAGATGCATCAGATAAGGCTGAACTCTTTTTTCGTCTCATAAGTCAATTCCTAAGCTCATAATACATTCTCCACATTTATGCAATAGAAAGACTCTCCATTGCATGACAACAGGTGATAATTGCCTGACGGACATAGAAGAAAAATTAACAGCTATCCACCCCACTTTCAACACCTTGCAACATAATAAAGATTTGCAATTTATCCACTTAACAAATTTAACCAGTTCTCCGGATCTGTTAGTGTGTGTCTGTAGTTGTGTGGCCAAATCGTATGAAGAATTATCGAAACGCACGTGCAGCGTTCGGATTTCATTCGGCTTATGTTTCTTAACATCACCCACCCCATTATCATCATCAGCATCAGCAATTGCGGCGGCAACAGGATTCCAGTATGACCAGTTTAACTAGCCGGCCACACTCGCAGTGGAAACACCTATTCCTACCCCTGCTGTGGTCATAGGAATCAATAATAACCGCGACCAGGGTCAGATGCATACACACATCTCTATCTATCACTTGACCACGCACATTGAAGAAGACTCGTTGCTCGATGATGATGATGATGATGACTCCCAACTCTTATCTGCGGTGATCCATCAAATATATGCAGCAGCACCAGCAACAACGTGTGCCTATATCTGTGGACGTCATTTTTTACGAATTCAATTTAATTACAAACGCACTTCATCAAATGAAAACGAAAAACAACGACTGGACAAATCCGCCCAGCAGATTTTATTCTTCTGTTGGATGTCAGTTGAACTTCAGTTACGGATGATTTGACCTGATTTCGGCTCGGTTATCACTTCGGGGGGATGTACTCTTGCTCCACTGAACCCCGCTGACTGAAGACGACGATGATGATGATGTGAATGATGATGCGGTGGTGGTATCGCTTTTTTTCGCTTTTGTTGTTCGTTTCTGCCTCAGGCGACTTTAATCAGATTTGGGTTTCCTGTTGGGAATTATCTTTTTTTTTGCCGACAAATAAGAGACGAAATGTATCTGCAAAGGTACAACGTACAGAGAGAGATACCTACATACAAAAAAAAATCCGATCACCGTGCATGCAGATATTTGTATCTCCTGCAAGGTGAAAAGGGGGAAACAAAAAACATCCTCCTCCCGCAACATTCGCAGCATGTTGTCGCGCGGGGCAAAATTTTCTTGTTTTTCATGTTTTCGCCATACGTTGGGTTGTTTATTTTTGTTTTTTTTTTTTCGCGAATTCCAGGACGGTAAGAAGACGATCGGATTTGCATAAAATTTCTTCCTTGGCAGAACAAACTTTGCGTCTTCTCCATTTAAAAGGCCGCCGATTTTTGGCCCTTTTTATGGACTTAAATTCGCATTTTAAGACTCTAAATATTTCTTTTTCCCTTTTGTGTGACTCTTATTGCCTTTGATGTATCTGGGCGGTAAAATTAAAATCATACGTGAAATTAATTGGCTTTGTCGTAATACATCTATGCAAGTGTATCAGAGAAGTTAATTTGTGTGGATCTCTATTTATTGTGGGTTAGTACCTCTCTCTGCCACTTAAAATGAGTGAGTGTTAAACGATGTAGGTGTTAAGGTGGATTTGGAGTTTTTATATCACAGATACTTCCTGCAGATGCCTATGATTTCTTTGCTCCTCTACTCTGCCGCCATCAAAAACTCATTATCATTGCAGGGTAGTCTTGAACTGCGAGATTTCCTCTATTTTTTTGCCATTCTGTGGTTTTCCTGTTTCGATTTCTTGTCCTTTTTATTAACCCAATTGGAAGGAGGAAAATATGAAAAAACATCACCCGCACATCGTTTAAAAATTCACCTGTGTATTTGGCTTGATTGTGTGCAGATTGTGTAGAAGGTCGACGACGGACGACGTGCTGTGGCAGACCACGAAGATGATGATGACGAGAGGACTGGGTGTTGTGCACGAGCATCGCGGTATCGATGACCGTGTTCAATGCAATGACATGGGGGAGAAACGAACACATCTTCTCACATCAAAGGATACACATAAAAAACAAATAACAACAAGTTGGGCGAAAGGAAATTCCCTACGCTATGTACCGACGCGATGCCGTCGTCGTTGCCGACACATGACCAGTTTCTCTTCGTCGTTGTCGTCGTCTGGATCATCGTATTCCTCTTCTCCTTGCTGTTTTGTTGAATATATCTCTGGGTGAGATTGAAATAGATTTAAAGGCACCTTATTACAAAATGATACACAACAAGAGCACACACAATCGAAAGAAGTCAATTCAATTCATCCATCCACACACGGATAGGTAAAGAGTTACACGTAGGCAGAAGGAGGCAGATCGGTTTTTAACAATGTGAAGGACTTCTGATGAACGAAAAAAAAAAACAGAAACACAAATACTTATACTAAAAAGAAGAACAATAGTTGCTTTTTTTGCTGGTCGTGTTTCGTGGGCAGTCGAAGAGAAGTAAAGTTGATGTTGATACCACGGAAATTAAAGAAGATAGGTTCCCACGCTTTCTGGAGGAGAAGGTGGATTTGTGTTTTTTTTATTTATGTTTTCGTGTAACATTTTTGGATATTTTGAAATATTTTTGGAAGACCCAATTCGATGGTAAAACGAATTTCTCGAGTTGATCGATTTTTTTTTTTGTTGGTCATTATCGAAAGTGCTGGAGTAGACAGGTTGTAGGTGATCATTTAAACGTATTTTAGAAAACTGTGATGAGTTGTATATTAGGGTGGGCCGAAATTTTTTTTTTTTTTTTTTTTAAGTTGTAATACTGCGGAAAAGTTGCTAATAGTAGAGACTAAAAAGGGGAAAAAAAAAGAAACAAAATCGGTTAATATCTTCCGGTCGCGCATGAGCTATAAAGTTTGGCAACATTTGAAAAAATTCACATTTTTACGATAATTTTTAACATTTTTAAATTATCCTCTTACCGAATGTAATAGCTCCAATTGTTATCTATTATTAACACAGAAAATAATGCTTTTACATTTTTTTAAATCCATCAACATCTTCCGGTCGCGCAAAAAATACTAGATAAACCACAGTTTGAGGATAAAAATACAAACAACGCTCACGTTTCTATCTTTGGTTTTCTTTATTGAATACAATGTTTAAAACAAAACTTATTTTAGACCAATATTATTGTTTATATATTTGTTAATACATTTTTTTTATTTAAAGTTTTTGTGTAAGGCCAAGAAACTCATGTAAAACAATTTGATCATGATCATCTAGGGTCTCATTCATTCTTAGCTGATGGAACTTTGAAATTTGATTTATGGTCAAAGTTTGGCATTGTTGACCTTGACAGCAGAGTCGCTCTGATAAACCCATCCCTAGACTCAGCTCCGCAAACTTTTCCTGAAGCTTCTGTAACGTATTAAATGTAATGTAATGTAATGTATTAAATGTTATATCCCAATTAGGGACTGTGCCGCTTTGAATATATGATTTAATTTCTTCGTCACTGATATTTTTTAATAATGGGGGAGAAGATAAATCACAGTCCATCCAGTTTATAATTTCAGAGTAATCTTGAGCGCTGAAATTCAGTTTTGGCGGCATGAAAGTTCTGATAGTTTTTCTTTTTTGATCTATCTGCCTCGCCTTTAGAATTCGTCGAAGTCCGAGCTCTCTTAACTGTTGTGTATTGTCTTGTGCCATGGCTAACATTAAATGTTCTGGATGGGCGAAAAAGCCATTTCGTTGTATCACAGGGTCGACAATATTACGTAACACATCAGGTAGGTATCTTGAAGATTGTATTGATTCATACACAAGTTTTGGTCCCTCTGTGAAGTATTTACTTGTCTTAATTTTAAACCACATTGGCATGTATGACTTCAAAATAAATATAACTACTTCTTGAAGTTGAGGCGTGGGACTTTCTTCACTTAAGAACAATCTGAGAGTTCGATTTGCTGTTGTCAACCACCTCGAGTGTGACAAGGGGCCAGGATCTCGTACAGAAAAATCCTCTTTACAGATTCCCGACTTCATTGCAGTACAAATATCGAGTAGATATTGTTGATCTTTACTTAGTATCTTTCTGTCTATTGCCGGGATCTGACAGTCAATACTCCTGAAACCAATGACTGGACGTTTTTCACAGTCACTTAGCTTTTCGCCGATTGGCCCTCTCAAAGATTTTGGACCCGTAGATTTACCATCTAGGTATTGAAACAGATGTCGAAAAGGGAGTTCATTGAAATGGAGAAGACAAACTGCCCATTGTAAAGGTTTTTCCAAATGTATTTCGATTCGGCGAATCAGACCGTTTCTCCAACCCGTATTAACCGCAGTGCCATCACACCCTATAACCACTAACTTGTCAAGAGAAATACCACGACCAGACAGATAGGAAATTATAGAAGTGACAACGTTTGAAGAGCTTCCAGAAGTGGGCGTAACATGTCCGATGTAGACCGAACCAGGTTGTTGAATTAGCGAGTAATGCTCTTCTTTTTTTACTCTACGGAACCTTTTCGAATGAGCTATATCTACGACTAAAGTGTCGTCCTTCCTCCCATCCAAATAGAGACCTTGCAGTGGAAGTTCGTCAGATTTACTACATAGTTCAGCCCTAACATTTTGTTTTTCTCTTCTTATTTTGTTTTTGTCTATAACCTGGGAGACGTCAGAATCGTTAACTAATCCAAAGTCGTGCAAAACACTCGATGCGATTGCAGCAGTAGCGCGATCAGAAACTCCATAGCGATCGCTCAGTAATGCAGTAGATTTTAACTGAATTCTCATCTGTTTTTTATTATAAGAGGAAACTTTTCTGGACACTTCAAAATCTTGGTCGCTATCGCTTTCTTTACTAGAAGAATATTGGTCTTCATTTTCAGTTTCGACAACATTTACATTTGATTGTGAGAACGAGGTTTTTGAAATATCATCATGGATGCCACGCGATTTCCTTTCCAATGATTTATTGAGTTTCTTTGTTTCAATCAAGTCCAACCCTCCAATTTTTCCTATTCCATGTACTCGTAATAAGTAAACAAACCTTAGATCAGTAGCAGGTATTTTATGTGATTTTGTTCGAAAATTTATAAAATTTGAGAGTAGTTGCGCGAGCGGAAGACCTTGACCGATTAGAACCATTTTTTTTCTAAATCATTGTCGGTTCGAGTAAGAGTCGAATATAGCTATTACATTGAAATGTTACCAAGTTTAGTAATAAAAAAAATATATCTTAAACATACATTTTTTTTCAAATTTCAGCGAATTTTAAAGCTCATGCGCGACCGGAAGATATTAACCGATTTTGTTTCTTTTTTTTCCCCTTTTTAGTCTCTACTATTAGCAACTTTTCCGCAGTATTACAACTTAAAAAAAAAAAAAAAAAAAATTTCGGCCCACCCTATTGTATATGGCCATCTATAATAGTGAGTATAATGCAGGGAGCGATTAAGTAGAGCCCGTGGAACCCTATCCTTTGCATTGAAAATTGCAATCCACGTCGAAAGTAACCATTTTTGAAATGGGTAAAAGCAATGTTCTACAACCGCACGCGGCAGCTGAAACTGCAAAATTTGAATGCACACGAATTTAATGTTAAGAAACCATTAATGCTACAACTGGATGAGATGATGCATACTTTAAACTCGAACAGATCCAGCTCCACCTTGCTGTAGTAGCACTCAATTGGGTTAAGTCAGTAAAACGATTTCGCGAGGTGACCCGCAAAGTACTGGCACTTCGACTACCATGTCAAACCGTGCGACACTTAATACCGACTTTAGCTCAGGGCAGTATATGGGATTTATATGGGTTAAGTGATACGAGTATGTTGAGAGAGAGAAGTTTTTTAATTTCTGGATTTAAATCACTTTTCATTTATTTATTATTTGGCAATCAATGAGAATATAAATATTGCGAGCGAAACAATATATTTTGTATTGAAAATGCAAACGCTTTTTTTTGGAAATTTTCGAAGTGAGTTGTTCGATCAGGTATTTTCCTTCGCAAAAAAAAATAATTGATGATAGTCTGAAAGTCTGTGAGCGAAACAATATATTTTGTGTTGACAATGCATACGCTAACCTAACCTAACCTTTGCATACGCTGAAGAAATTTATCTAGAACGAGTCTTTCGACAATTTGAGATAAAAGGTGTGATGATGGCTTACAACTCTGTAAGACTCCATATTCATGATTATGTCTTACGTGCGATATTTCATATGAAAATATATAAAATGTAGCGACGATAGTGTGAATCCTTATGGAATGCCGCCCCTTATTCCAAAATGCTCATACCGCACATGGAGACCAGTAAAAAGGCAGTAAAGTGGGAGGGTTATGACCCCTCTAATCCTGATCATAATTTCGTTGATAAAGATGAAGAAGAAGAAGA
Organism: Portevinia maculata; assembly: GCA_949715645.1. Lineage (NCBI taxonomy): Eukaryota > Metazoa > Arthropoda > Insecta > Diptera > Syrphidae > Portevinia > Portevinia maculata. Next base: position 54,614,022 of record OX454527.1, on the reverse strand, counting down.
TAAAACTTCGTATTTTGAAATTGAATTTAGCAACGGAAGCTTACTACTTGAAAGATAAACACGTGTCTATCCAATCAAACATAAAAGTGGTCTGGGTACGACCCGCAAGGTCCACACGACTAACTTCGCAGTGGGATCAATATGATTTATGCGTTTAGTGGGAAATTTTGAAATGTGGTTAACCATAAGATATGGTGAGGAATTATTTAATATTAAAAAATGCTCTTTAAAATTGTTCATGGAAATTAAATGTTGTTAATAACAGCAAAGTGTTATATACATACGTATATTAATGCAACCATTGTTATGAACACGGAGAAATGTAAATTTACATGCATACGAAATAACGGAGCACAAAGTAATAATGATTTGTTCAATAACAAATTAAAATAATTAGTACAAATAAAGGCAAATTATTTTAGTTATTTATTTACTAACATAAAACGGCTGGACCGATTTCACTGAAATAATCAGTTCTGAGTTACGTAATTACGCTTCGAATAAACCCGGTCCCATGTCAATACCATCTTTGGTTCTCGAGATAATCGCGGCGTAAGATAATTCCGAACGCACATACCAACATACGCACATACTTACATACACACACAGAGACATCTCTATAAAAACGGTGGATTTGGATTCTGGTGACCTTGAAACGTGGAGATATGTCAAAATCCGTGATTTACAAAATCGGCCCCATTACAAGAACTTCCACTGGGAAGTTAAAAATAGTACAAATCATCAATTTCAAAATTCAGCTAGTTTGCCTTTATTTTTTTAGTTATTTATTTATTAACAAAAAACGGCTGGACCGATTTCGATTAAAACTTAATCAGTTCTTAGTTATGTAATTACGCTTCGAATAAACCCGGTCCCATGACAATATCATCTTTGGTTCTCAATATAATCGTGGCTAAACCAACATACGTACATACACACGAACAGACATCTGTCTAAAAACGTTGAATTTGTATTCTTGTGACCTTGAAACGTGGAGATATGTCAAAATGCGCGATTCACAAAATCGGCCCCATTACAAGAACTTCCACTGGGAAGTTAATAAAGAGTCAACGTGACTGTATGATCCATAACCGGGACGCCTGTCAATACGTTTTAAAGTCGAACCGGCGAAAACCACAATCGGACCAGTTGGGATGCAGTAAAGTAAATCATCACTTCGCCCTCCAAGGAGATAAAGAAGAATTAAAGAGTTTTGACAAAAAAAAAACAAGTAGGGGCGACAGAATTTCACCTTGCGGAACTCCATTTTTTGATAAAATGCTGACACAAAATAACGCATGAGATTACATAACAGATGAAATTACAAGTTGCAGTGACAGTATTCAACCCTGCGGAACTCTCACCAAATTCCTCAATCAAGGGATAAATTTAAAATTTCTATCAATTGAATATTAAAGAAATATTTCCCCTTTGCCACCTGTTATAACGTTGACCTCTTTCCTCATCAGAGATGTGTTCAATCCTCAAAGACTTCTCTCTTCCGAACAACCATACGTGATAATAACTATAATTGATTTACACGCAGGATCCAACCACAATAATTACCTGTGCATACGACTTGGGGGAGAAATACAATAAAAAGAAAAAAAAATTACAAACCAAAAACAATTTCCAAATTATAAAAAGATTCCAGTAAGAGTGGGAGCGGATGTATCTTTTCTCATCGAAAACCCAGAAGTAGGTACATCATGGTTGTACACAATCACGAGATACTAACCGCATATAACAATCCATGAATGTGGTAATTGGCCATTGATTACCATCTTCCGTGCGATGGATTCGGCAGCAAAAGATACCCACAATTTATTCCGCCAGAAGAAGAAATCAAAATAACAACTCCCTCAACGTTCCAATAAAAAAAATAATCTATAACCCATACAAATATTTTGATATGTATTTAGCTTTTCGTCCACAGATACGAACCGTTCCTTATGGCAGGGTAAACCCATTATCAGTTTAACAACACCCAGCGAATGACGGACAAAAATTAACACAAATTTTATTTATTGACTCGAACGAGAGATGGAATGGACGAACAACGCCATCGACAACGGACCACGCTAACTACAACTTGAAGTGACAAACTTATTAAAAACTTTGTCAATGGTCACATTATGCGATGTAGATACACAACACATCATCATCATCATCATCCTAACACGAAGGAAATCTGAGGAACAACTCCGAAATGCAATTTTTTTAAAGAGGCGCGCGATGGACTTACGGTATGTTTTTTTTTTTGGTTCGGTAAATATAAACAACGAGAGGGAAGATACCACAAAGATGCTCCACAGCCAAAGGAGTCCGGTTCGGGACTCTCGAAACATCATCAATATACTATATATCGCGTATCGGTGCCGCTTTAAGATGGAAATTTATTTGAACGATTTGTGTGATCTTGCAGTCGCTCTCTTTCTATCTTTTTGACTCGAGCAACTAGTGGTTTGTATTGAGGGGCTCTTTGGCGGCATTGTTGGGAGATTTTCTTCCCCACACACTCTTAAGATTGTGTATCGGCTGAATGGAAGATGTCCCCCCAAAGTTAATCCTAAGAGATTTGTTAAGTTTAACAAATATTTGACAGTTGTTTGGCTTTCTTATTCTTCTTTTCATCGTCTATGTCAGAGCGGGAGTTAAGGTCGTTTATTTTGTCACATAACGCGACGAGATAAAAGAAAATCAAAGAAAACAATAGAAATCTGTTGTTTGGTAGCTAATGGGTCCACGTGTTTGCATTGAGCCATTGGGTGAGTCAAATATTTAAGGAGTGGTCCAGAAAAAAGTCATACATTCTATATCTCTCATTGTCCAGATTAAAAAGGCTCTTTAGAAAATTTCAAACTCCAATAGCTGAGGATGCAAGCGTATCTATGAGTGGTATCTATCATTTGGAGTTATTTATCAATTTTTTTTAGGAATATAAAAATGTAGTTTTATTATAAAATCAGCGACGCATGCGCACAAGTTTAACAACAAATCATCACCTTTCTTTTGCTTTGATAGGCGGCTCATCGTATCAAATAGCGAGACACATTTTGCTTTTGTTGGAAAATGCATGATGCGTACCATGCCGCGTGAATAATATGCACCATGAGACCTAGTAGAGCAGTAAGTCAGATGCAGCGTTGATGCTTCTTAGATAAAGAAAAACAATCTGTTTAACACGCGTGCGCTTCTAGATACAACAAAAGTGGCAGCAGCACACAAAGCAATTCACTATTTTTCACAACCAGCACTGCTAGTGACCAATATAATTCAGAAGAAAATCTATATCTAAAGACACGAAAGCAGATACATATAGCAAAAGACGACAACGATGAGACGTCTATATGCTGCACGTCTATCCATCGTTGTTTTGTTGTTGTGTGTATCTTTGGCGACATATTGAGAAATGTGCAATAGTTTAATGACCATATTTGGTGTAGTTTTATGGCAAGTTGCATTTATCAACATCACATCACATACAAATGAATTTCAAATTCAAAGATTGTGCGATGTTGCGGTTGCAGATAAAAATTGTATCTAGTACATTTAGTCTTAGATTGTTTTTCTTTTAAATTTTTGACGTGATGGTGACCTGTTAAATGAAATTTGATTGATTGATGTTATAACTACATAAATAATTATTATTGGGGTGGTTTTACTTTTGATTAATGTTAAGAGATGTTAAGTTACGTGATTGGCTTTTAATAAGATGTGGCTTACTTTGTCAATCCTATGGTACCTCATGATAACTGAAGGTCATAAAAATATGATAAACAGGAATTTCACATACCTAGAGGTTAATTTGAGTCGATTCATAATGAATTGAATTTTAAAAATTGAGGTCCTTAACGGCACAATTGTGGTTAGTATTCGATAATTAGTTGATCATCAATAGGTGTAATTTATTAGTACAGGAAAATTTACTTTTTCGTACATTAAAGGTTATGGGTGGCGACGGTGTAGAGGTTAGTGTGTTGGCTTGTTACCCGTGCGGTGCAGGTTCAATTCCCATGGGGAACAACAACATACGCCACCCATTCACATGCCTCTACACCAAAAGGAGGATTTCTGCCTGGTAGTACAATGGACCGTTACCGAGTCTGAGTGCTCTAGGATTTGGAATTCCTTTTAAAAATGAAAACCCGTGGGTTAACGGGTCAATTCGTGCCCATGCATACCTACCAACATATACATACAAACATTTTCTGTTTTCTTTCTGTCCGTCATTCTGACTTGACTTCTTTTTTTTTTTATTCGATTTTAATACTTGAAGTAAGCTAACTCGTTCTTGTTTAAAGCATTTAATAAATCTTATTTTATTTAATACATCCTTTCGATTTTTGCATTAAAGTATATTTCTCAAGGTTTGAGCCATCTCAATAAATCGGCTCTACAGGTTATGGGCCCAGAGATTTTAATTTTAATAATTGAATTGCAAAACTTAACCTCACTACAATTTTTATTTCTGTTGCTGATAATGGCGCAAGCAAGTTCTTCTCCCAGGCTTGACCTATTGTCTAAAGACAATTACGACACATGGTGCCTTCAAGTAGAGGCATGGCTCGTCAAGAACGATACATGGGATTAAGTGTCTGGTGAAATACCTAAACCAACAGAGCCAACAGAAGGCGAAGAGTCTAAGATGAAGAAGAAATTTTGTTGAAAAACAAACAAACAAAGCTGCCTGGCAACGTCAAGACAAAAAGGCAAAGGCCGATCTTATTTTGTCAATCAGTCCATCCGAGCTCAAACAAGTCCGTGGCTGTGAAACTTCTTACGACATCTGGAAGAAACTTGAATCCAATTATGCGTCGTCTGGTCCAGCTAGGAAAGCCACATTACTTAAGCAACTTACACTTCAGAAAATGAAGGAAGGAGATGAAATTAGTGACCATGTGAGCAAATTTTTCGATGCCGTCGACAAACTCGAGGCAATGGATGTAAAAATTCACAAAGATTTGTTAAGCATAATGCTTTTGTATAGCTTACCCGAATCGTTCGAAAATTTTCGTTGTGCTATCGAGACTCAGGATGTTCTTCCTGATGCTGAAAGGCTTAAAGTGAAAATTCTAGAAGAAGCCGAAGCCCGCAAGCAAACATCCAAAGAGTCTGAAAGTGGAGCGATGGTTGCAACAAGAAGTTTTAACTCGAAACAACCATGTAAAGAAACTCCAACGAGCAAGAAAAGGTTTCCATTCCGATGTAGCAAGTGCAACATACTGGGGCACATGGCGATTGTCGTGTAAAACGTCAAGCCTCATAACGTGCCGAATGTGTAAAGGATTCCTTTTACATAATGTCAGATGCTTCTGAACATGCCATGTGCACGGATACCATCGATTTGAAACGAAGCTGGTGTTTGGATAGTGGATGCACATCCCACCTGTGCCGTGAAGAGGAAAATTTCGAATCTCTATCATCTACCGATCGTGGAAAATTAAATTTGGCAAGCAATCAATCTATTGCAGTGAAGGCCAAAGGAACTGTTAAGACTCCAGACAGCTGTTGGAGTCGAATCAAGGTCAGTACACTTTGAAAATACTTTGCTAGTTCCTGATCTGCGCACAAATCTTCTTTCAGTGTCCAAAATTACTGACAAGAACTGCGAAGTAGTCTTCAGGCGTGACATGGCGCTAGTACGAGATGAGGATGGTCAGATAAAACTTTTAGCTGACAGAGTTGGCGATTTATATTACCTTCGACAAACTTCGGAGTCTGCAAGTGCTGCTGAGTTGGCCAACCAGACGATAATGGTCAAATCTCCAAGGGCAAATATCCAAATGTGGCATGAACGGCTTGGCCATTTAAACTCTCGCGATCTGTTGAATATGGTCAAAAACAAAACTGCCACAGGAATTTTTCTTAAGCCAATCGAAAAATTATCTTCATGTACCATTTGTTTAAAGGGGAAGTTGGCAGTAAAACCCTTTTTTGTAAGAACTAATAGAAGTGCCGAACCTCTAATGATTGTGCATTCGGATATCTGTGGTCCTATGAGGACTCAGTCTAATGGTGGTGGAAAGTATTTCGTCACCTTTATTGATGATTACTCGCGCTGGTGCGAAGTATACATAATCAAAAATAAAAGCGATGTTTATGAAACATTTCTGAAATCTAAAAATTTTGTTGAAAAACAAACCGGTCACAAAATTAAAGCACTACAGACAGATAACGGCAAGGAATACTGTTCGAACAATTTCGATGAATATTTGAAGTCACAAGGCATTCGAAGGAGACTGTCAACACCTTACACACCTCAACAAAACGGGGTAAATGAACGGAAGAACCGGACCTTGGTCGAGATGGCCCGATGTATGGTACTGCAGGCTGGGCTTTCTCCATCGTTTTGGGCTGAGGCAATTAGTACAGCGAATTATTTGAGAAATCGTTGTCCGTCAAAAACTCTTCATAGTAAAACACCATTCGAATTGTAGATGGGACATGTTCCGAATTTGAAACACCTTAAGATATTTGGTTCCAAGGCCTTCGTGAAACATAAGGAACCAAATAAAGATACATTTGGAGCTCGTTCGGCTGATTGTATATTTGTTGGGTACTCAGATGAAGCAAAAGCATACCGAATTTGGATGCCATCGGCGAGAAAAATTTCGATCTCAAGAGATGTTACGTTTATTGATGAGTCCAGAGAAATCCGAGTGGATATAGACATCATCTCATCTGAAACAAAGTGTGGTAATGGAGAGTCCCTGGAGTAACCGTGTTTTGCTGAATCTGATGATATGGTGCTGAAACTTCATGTTATCGAGAATGTAGTGAGCAATCTGGTGAACCGTGTAAATCTGATCAAAATAGCGAAATTGAAAATGACGCTGAGAACCTTTTGGATAATGATGTTGTGGCGTATACCTTTAATGCTGAAGTAAATTTTAAGGAAGCCCTTCAAGGTAATGACTGTGCTGAGTGGAAGGACGCCATTGTAGTGAAGTTAAAAGTCTAATTAAAAATGATACTTGGAAACTGGTACATGAGCGGGCGGAGCAGAGCAAAGTTGGATGCCGTCTCGTACTCACAAACAAGCGCAATCAAGATGGTGTTGTTACAAGGAGGAAGGCTCGCCTTGTAGCCTAAGGTTTTACTCAACAACCAGGTATAGACTACACAAAGACGTTTTCTCCCGTAGCTCGCATTGAATCTATACGTTTTATGTTCGCTCTTGCTGCAAGGTTCCAACTCAAGGTTCATCAAGTCGACATCACCTCAGCGTACTTAAATGGAACATTGAACGAGCAAATTCATATGAAGCCGCCACCGTTGCTGGAAGATGTTTTAGAAGAAATTCTACAAAGTGAGCCGATAAACAGTTGCATTGCCCAGAAAGCAAAAACAATGCTCTAATCGTTTCGTGAAGGAAAGCAGGTGTGTTACCTGAGAAAGGCCCTCTATGGTTTGAAACAATCCGGACATCAATGGAATGAAAGATTTGATCGTAAGTTGCAGCAAATTGGGCTTAAGGCCACAAAATCAGATCCATGGGTGTATGTTGCATGGAGAAATGGTACTCGTAAGATCTTAATCCTTTCTATCTATGAGCCTTATTGCGAAGATCAATCGACAGTTGATAATTGACTATTTTCAATGTGTGGTATTGTGAACGAACGATTCTAAAGGATTTTATCAATCGCAGTCAATTAAAAAAATGCGATTGAGAAAAATACCAAATGAATCGTTCGTTCACAATGGCACACATTGAAAATAGTCAATTATCAATTGTCGAATGATCTTCGCAATAAGGCTCTATGTTGACGATATTCTTCTTTGCTCCAATGACCTCAACTGGATACAATCCATTAAAATTAGTCTTATGGATGACTTCGAAGTTAAAGATATGGGAGAGCCAAAATATTGTCTTGGAATCGAATTTTCTCAAGATTCAGGATCCATATCCATAAGTCAAAAGGGTTACATCCGTAAGTTGCTTCAGAGATTTAATATGCAGGACGCCATTGGCAGTCCCCATGCAACCAAACACGAGACTAGTTAAGGGTGAAAATTTCAGCGATCAAGAAAAGCGGCCATACAAAGAATTAATTGGAGGATTAATGTATGCTGCTGTTTGTTCCCGACCAGACATATCTCACGTAACAAGTGTTCTTGCGCAATTCAACAGCTGCTTCAACCATTGGGGTGCTGCAAAGTGTGTGCTACGCTACCTTCAAGGCACAATAGACTATGGATTTCGATATTCTTCAAATAAGGAAGGCATAAATTGATTCGTCGATTCCGATTGGTGCGTAATCGATAGACGATCTTACACTGGATACGCCTTCACGTTTTCCAATGCAGTCATTAGCTGGAAATCTCACAAGCAACGAACTGTTGCTCTATCTTCAACTGAAGCGGAGTACATGGGTATCTCCGAGGCTATGAAGGAAGCTATTCATCTAAGGACTTTCTTAAAGGAACTCGGTCTTGAGGACCTGAATGAAATCATTTTATATAACGACAATCGAGGTGCCGGATTTCTTGCTGAAAATCATGTTTTTCATCAAAGGACTAAACATATAGATATCCGACACCACTTCATTCGCGATGTATTGTCTAAAGGAGGCATAAAACTGGAATATCTACCTACGGAAGAAATGCCTGCCGATGTTCTGACTAAGGCACTAACTGGGCCGAAGCATTACAATTGCTTATCGAATCTTGGGGTCATCATGGTATGAGGATCATCTCATTGTTCGACATCCCTGCCAATTCGTGCCCATGCATACCTACCAACATATACATACAAACATTTTCTGTTTTCTTTCTGTCCTGTCATTCTGACTTGACTTCTTTTTATACCCTATTCTAAGGGTATATTAATTTTGACGCATAGTTTGTAACATACCTTAATATTGCCCGTAGACCCCTAAAAGTTACTTATTTATGATCAGCATCGATAGTAATGTCGATCTAGCCATGTCCGTCCGTCCGTCCGTCCGTCTGTCGGCAAAAATTAGGCCTTTAAACTGGACCTAGAGAGCTGAAATTTTAACCATATACTCTCTAGGGTCCCGAAATAATCAAGTTTACGAATTTTTGAAATCCGCCCACAGACACGCCCACAAACTCAAAAAACAAAATTTTGGAAAAAATAGAATTTTGAGCTAGAAAGCTGAAATTTTTTATATATGATCTATGACTCCTAAAACTGCTCGGGATAAAAACTTTTTAAAATCCGCCCACTGACACGCCCACAAATAAATAAAACAATTTTTTTTTAAATCCAAAGTTTGAGCTAGGGAGCTGAAATTTATAATATATTCTCTCTAGCTACCCTTTATTCTCATGTGTTAATTTTTTTAAATCCGCCTACTGACACGCCCACAATTAAATAAAACAATTTTATTGAAACACCCAAGTTTGAGCTAGGGAGCGTTTTTTTTTGATAAAATCGTTTAAATGTTATATAACAAAATATGTAGAGCGTTCTTAACAATTCAACCATACTTAGACTTTTGTCACGCCCACTTATGAGGGATAGGAATAAGAATAGGGTATCCAACAGTTCGCCCAAGCGGACTGTAGCCCGTCCCTATGTTTTTTATTCGATTTTAATACTTGAAGTAAGCTAACTCGTTCTTGTTTAAAGCGTTTAATAAATCTTATTTTATTTAATACATTAAAGTATATTTCTCAAAGTTTGAGCCATCTCAATAAATCGGCCCTACACCACCTTTAAATCGAATTCAAAGTCCCATAATGGAGTACTCATCGTCCAGAGCTCTAAGCCACTGTTAAAAACCGAAACATCGACGTAGTAAGAGAGTTCACCTACTGGTGATACCTTAGTGGTGATCCAACGAATCCGTTGCTACCACGCTTTGGTTAAACCAATCGGTTCGAAACTCCCAATCCGGGAGAACAAATATATGCCCAGTGTTGGAACAGTTGCAAGCAAGGCAAGCTGATACTCGGCTCATTCAAAAGAAAAATATTTCGGCGGATATTTGAATTTTGGACGGCAGACAGTCTAATTTTAAAAAGACCAACCCATTGCGAATGCCAGAGTCTGGTCTGGTAACCGGAATCGTAGAGGATAGAAGTGTCTCAGGCTGCGGCTCTCCATGGGTCGGGAGCCCGTCAAGTAAGTAAATATACCTTTTATGGTTCTCTGAAAGTACTTCACGAATAATCAATTCAAAGTCTTAAAAGTTCTTGGAAGTAATAAAAATGTGCAATTTAAGTTTGCCCAAAAGTGATGGCTTTTAATGGCACTGTTATGACCATGATTTTAGCTTAAAGCAAATAGAGTGAGGTTGAGTGAGAGGGGCTGAATTAATAATTTACTAATGTAAGATGCAAAATGGAATAAACATATGCAAACAAATCTTCTGAAAGGTAACAAACAAAATTTGTTAAAAACATCAAGATCTCGAGAATGTCTAATGACATTCCATTTTTGGTTGATATCATTGAAATACTAGCTATTGCCCAATTTTTTCGATAGCCACTTGAGTGATACTTTCATGTTCCTCATACAATTAGAAAGAATTGTCCAGAATTACGTAAGAATATTAACAATAATGATTTTGACAACATGATTGACCTTTTTATTCAAGTAGCGTTTCACACAGATGTGGTGGTCTAGGATGTGATGGATTACCACAAACACATCTTATCCATATGCAATTTTTTTCTCTTTATGTAACGAGTCTATTTCAATCAACAATCCAAAAGTGAGTGTGGATTATTATTCCATCGCCATCTTCCGTTCGAAGAATAAACAAAGGAAATGTTTTTTTGTATCCCGAGGTCTTGCTTAGATTGAAATTAAGACACAAATTTATATACAGCATAAACTTGCTTATCTGAGTCACCTTTAACCCAGGAAGAGCATGCTTATTTTCGTAAGTAGAAGACATGCTGAGTCGAATCGACGACGGCATATTTAAAGCGGTCATTCAGATGACCTATGCACCAGAAACTTGGCAAGTCGATTGTTTTTAATTACTTAGTTCATTTAGCATTAAAAAAAACAACAATGGCTAGTTTTTGTTTATGACATTTTACTACAAAATTAAAAAAAAGTAATTTTCACAGCTATAGTTCATTTGGTATTTAAAAAAACCCCGCTTTATTGATTATTTTTATATTGAGTGCTTCGCGGTTTCAACGATAGATATTTAAAAAAAATTATACTAACATAATAAATATTCAGCTGCACGTCTGTACACACAAGCAGCATGAAGCCAGCTAGCGATATACGAAAAACCAACGATAATTCATCGCAATAAGGGTAAAACGTGAACCTGCATTAGCGATTCGACGAAGCATGTACTTCCAGGGTTAATGCAAAAATCGCGCTAATCCGAATCTCAATCTATTCTCATTGTATACTCTACAATTCAAATCTACCCCAATTTTGATACTGTGTTATCCGAATTACAGGTTTAAAAAAAAAAAAAAAAACAGACGCATTGCCTTTTAGAGTAATTTGGTTAAGGATAATGTTAATCGCCTTTCGGGTATTTAAACGCGACCATAATCATGAATATTCACGATACTTTCTATGGATTCTAATAAATATGGATGATTTCTCAAAAAAAAACAACAAACACACTTTTCTTTTTCTCGTCCTGTACTTATTAATCCGAATACCCCCCTGAAACAATTGATTCGGATTAGCGAGACACTACTATAGTGTATAGTCAACTTACATATTAGCCTGACTATACAAATATGTTTGGGAATTGTGTCAATGTTTTGACAACATTATTGACCTTTTTTCCAATTGCTACCGGAGCTCCGAGCTAAGAAACGGAGGGGATAGGGTTTCAATAACATAAAATAAACTATAAAAAAAAAAAAAATACCGAAATTTCTGCGTCGAATGATTGGTTTAAATCTTTTCTCATTTAACGAAACTCCTCGCACGTGGCGTTAAAACACATCTACATTAACTCAGAGAAACATTAATACATAATGCATATCTAAATGGAAATCTAACACATAATCAGGTGCGTTATTATCTACGATTAGAAAACCTGCAATTCAACCAGATTAAATATTCAGTGTCATTCTCCAATCTGCATATAAATACTTGAATCATTTTTTTGTTTTTTTTATAACTGTACCCATTCAATATTTTAACACCAGTTTTTACGTAAATTTTCTTATTTTCCTCACCACAAGATAACCTATAAAAACCAAATTCGCCATTCCAAATCAACATACTTGTATCTTCCAAAAAAAAAGAACACCTCATCATCATCATTATAATCGGTTCACTAAACTTGCAGCTCAACAACAACGAAACGCCCATCAATTCTCGCACATCTTGAACATGTAGCATCACTATTTATGTTAGGAAAATTACATGCGACTTACTTGTTGCTTATCCACATTAAATTATATACTTTATTACATTCTAAAATCTCAGTCAAAATCCGCAAAAAAAAATTAAAAGAAACATAATATTAAAGCATAAGCAGATATAAAAAAAAGCAGCCACCCAGCCATCACCTAACCCAGCAATCCAGCGACCACCAGTGGCATTAGCATTTCGTTTAGCCAAATTTGTAGACTGGTTGACACCAGGCACCAGCTGCGATTATTCGCTCCTTCTCCTTCTTGAGCGTAAAAGTCGACCACGGGTTTCAAAGTAAAAAAAAAGAAAAGAAATACAGCTATAAACTGTATAATTATTGGATTATAATTTTAAATGATTGACTCTCTATAAAAGAGTGTGAGATAGCAATCTATTGAGAGCGATTATACAGTGATATATAGCAATTGAATATGAAATCAAATCGATTTTATTTATCGTAGATTTAAAGTAATAAATGCACATCATTTAGCAGGACACCATTCACCCCCAAGAAACATATCTCAAGGGAGATCTAAATCACATTAATTCAATAGCCGGTTCAGCGAGTATCTGCGGCAATCCAATACAATAGTTAAGCATTTATTCTAATGTAGAATCTGAAAGGTATTAAGCGATTTTGAATTGACAATTTTGCACAAATTTCTAAAGTTTGAACCAAAAGCTCGCTACCATCGATCAATAGTTCGGCAAAAGCCGTGAAGTTTTATTTAATTTTTTGGTTCATAAATCTCCCGATAAAGGTTCAAAAGTCTAATAAAAAATCAATTTTGAAATATCGGCCAAAACAAAAATCAAAACAACGATCACCTGTTACACCCAAAACACGATCAGCAACAACAACATAACAACAAAACGACCACAATAAACAAATTCATTTCAATAAGAAAACAAATGACATAGTCGATGAAAATAATTTGTCATTTGCAAGCACACGATCGCGATTAATACACAAAAGAGAGAACAACACACGATCGAAAGAGTGCTCAGTGTCAGTATAACCAGATAAAAGATGAAAGAGAGTTTCACACAGTTGAAATCGGTTCGAGCAGAGGGCCGACCATCCACATAAGTAATTCTTTTATTTTACAAAGCCGATATCTTGATATTTGATGTATAAAAGATACACGAAATCCGTATCAATATATATTGATGCGTTTTCGATGTCTGTTAAGCGTGATATTAATTTGTTTTTTTTTGTTATTTTTTTTATCTTAAAAAGCTGTCACTTGTCACACGATTTTTTTTGTTTTTGCTTCTTTATTATACAACAAAATATACATTCAAACTTACATACAATAAATTTAAAAAAAAAGGAGCAGCGGTAGTCGACAAAACAAAAAAAATGGTAAAATTATCTTTTGATAAGACAAACAGAAGAAATGTATATCTTTCCTTGTTATATTATATTTTGTCAATGGTGTATGTAGATACCTTCTTGTATTTTTAATTTTTCTCTTTTTTGATTATCATATTCCATAATCCCATTGTAAATCTGTGTTGCTTCTACTGTCAGAATATAAAACAAAAAAAACAACAAAAATTTTAACTAATGATAGAGTGTCGGCTAATCTATATCTTTTTCTTTTTCTTTCTGTTTTGTTGTTGTTGGTAAGGAATGTGAACGAACTTATAGAAATGTAGGTACTGACAAAAATCTTGTTCCTAATTAATATGGCGAATATCTTAGCCAAACCTATGTCCAGTTTTTATTTTTTTATTAGTACTACTTGCCCGTAATCCGTCAATAAATAATGAAATTGAATAATGAACTCGAAAATATAACAGCATGAAAGGTAATTGATGTGATGAAGGTTATTACCACTATTGAAGAGGTTTATTTTTGTACACCTCTTAGATTGCATAATAAATTCACTTTCATTTAAATTTTCTTTTCGATTTTTAGTATTTCTGGCAACACTCCTGATCTTGCTGCATGCCTAATTGACACGCATATTATTTTGTACAGGGTTTGTAGCAAATTTTAATTTTTTCAAAACAATTAAATGTTAATTGGATTCTGATTTGGGATACGTGCCATGGCGAGGGAGAACAACTAATTTATTTGGGGGTGATGTATGGTTAAGTGATTGTGCCATGTCCCAAGAGTGCCAGGGCGGTTGGTTGTGAAATTATTTTAATTGGACACGAAATGTTATTTGTTACATATAGATGTTTAGTATTTTTATATTTTATTTGTAAAGCTTTTTATAATATATTTTTTTTGAATGCCGCCATCTGGGTGGAAACTGATGATTGTATCGAAAGTTGTGTTTGCTTTCACAATCCTACGATTGCAAACGATTTTGAAATCTTAAAAATGTATAAGAAATGGAAATGGGGATTTTGATTCGGTATGCCTTGACAATGACCGGAATATTTTCATTATTTTCTCAATAAACATTTTTCCCTATTTGCCAAAAATCTCACCAATAACTTGTCGTTATGTCCATATACGAACTGCGACGCTAAATTCCAGATTCAGTTTTTGCATTCTGTGTACCAACATTCCAAATTAAGAACTTCGAAATATTTTTAAAAAATCTCCAAAAACTAATAATCAAAAATGAATATAATGCATAAAAGGCGACAGGCACCGACATAACTCTGCAGATCATAGCTGCATAATGAGATCGGTTGGGCATGTGTAATTTCATAATTACATATATTGTTGAGTTATGTCCGACTCACACAGTATTGCAA
Organism: Portevinia maculata; assembly: GCA_949715645.1. Taxonomy (NCBI): domain Eukaryota; kingdom Metazoa; phylum Arthropoda; class Insecta; order Diptera; family Syrphidae; genus Portevinia; species Portevinia maculata. The sequence continues at coordinate 54,598,982 of OX454527.1, read as the reverse complement.
AAAAGAGTGGATTAACGGCTCAAAAAAGACCTAAGACTTAGCTTCTTCCACTATTTGCTTGTACAAATTGGAAGGGAGCTACAATTTTAAGGCGACTCCCAACATCAAATTTGAGAAGCTTCTCATGACAATTGAAACTCCTGCATGTTCGTCAGACTTTTGCGAGAAGTGGGTTAGTTGCAAACAACGTTACGTTTAACTTAGTCCCGGCGTGATTTGACTAAATAGCCACTGAGCCACTGGTCCATTTTATTAAGGTTCTAGAGTGTTTAAAAGATTTCACCGGAGGTAACGAGCTGGGCGCGAAACTACAAATACAAAATGAACAGATTTAAACAATAAAAAATAACAATTATTTTCCTAGTGGATCGGCGTCGGATATAAAGAGGAAGTGGCTCAAACAGGATTTCAGAAACTTATTTACAATGAGTTCGGGGAATTTCTATTAGGTGGCGATTTTAACTGCCGGCAAGCCTGGAGCAATATACTGTCTGACTTTCAATTGACTGTACAAATTAATATATTTTATCCTCCTTGTCGAATTTAATTTCCCGCAGGTTCTCGTAATCGTCCTTCTGTTCTTGACCTTTTTGTGTCCAATGTCCCTTATCTAATAACAGAACCCAGTTCGTTTAGTGCCCTCAGTTCTGATCATAATCCTGTTTCTTATAACCTTTCTTAGCTGGGTGAAAAAAAGTTCAATATTTCCTAGATTTGAAAAATGCTAATTGGAAAACGTTCAAATCTAAGAATAAAAGGAACCTTCAAAATAGTTGCACAGATCTTGAAAGAGTGTCTTGTAAGGATGATGTTGACTCCATTGTTCAAAATTTTACGCAAGCTGTTCTTACTTCAGTTGATGAAAGCATTCCCAAACGGGGAAAAAGGGACTTATAAAAAACGTTCAGTTCATATTTTAGAACTCATAAAATTAGGAAACATTCATCGAAAAAATTGACAAAAGTATCGCCAACCTTTTTCTCGAACAATTGTATCACATTACAATAAACTCATCACTGACCAAATACTGGTGCATCGGAACGAAGAATGGAACAGAAAACTGAGCGTTCTTGACCAAAATGCCAAGTCCTTCTGGAATATCGTCAAGGTAGTAAAAAACAAAAACCGAAAGATACCATTCCTAAAAGATTCTTTTAAGACATATTTTACAGATGTTGAGAAAGCAAACTTACTCGACACAAATTTTTAAAAAAATCACCTGGTCTCTCAACAATTGGGTGATCGACAGATTTAACATGTCAAATGAATTGACTCCTTCTAATGCATTAGTAGCTAAAGAAAACGTTAGTGATTTAGTCAGCAGCCTCCAAACCCGAAAAGTAATAGGACTAGACAAAGTTCAAAATGCATACTTAAAACAACTTCCTCAGGTTGGAATTAAATATCTAAGACTCGTTTTTAATGCATGTTTAAAATGCCAATACTTTCCTCAATTTTGGAAAAAAGCCTTGGTTGTCTCTGTTCTTTAAGCTGGAAAAACCCCAGATATCTCTGAAAGTTACAGGCCAATAAGCCTACTAATCAACGTTAGTGAGGTTTATGAAAAAATCCTAAAGCAACACATTTTAAAAATTGTTTCAGATAAAGATATTTTTGCTGATGTACAATTCGGTTTTCGAAGCTTTCACAGCACTTTACACCAGGTAAAAAGAAATTGTAACCATATTTTAGACCATCGTACACGTGGTCAGTCAACTGGCATGATATTGATAGATATTGAAAAAGCCTTTGATTCTGTATAGCACAATGGAATAATTTATAAAACGTTACACTTCGAGTTTCCTTTGTATTTATGTAAACTTGTTCAGAGTTTCGTATCCAGTAGATGTTTTCAGGTGCAAGTAAATTTAGGTGTTTCTAACATGTTATTTTTTGATTCTGGTGTGCCCCAAGGCTCAGTCTTAGGTCCAATAGTATTCAATATTTATACTTCAGATTTTCCAAGTCTTCCGCAATGTGAAGAACCCATTTTTGCTGATAACACTGCGGTATTTGCGTCGCAAGAATTTGCTCTCAACATTGAGATCAATCCAAAATATGCGATCGAAATATTATAACAAAAACATATTCAAAGTACGTTAAGGAAAACGGGTATTGCAATTAAGCTTCTTTCCCCTTTCATCAAAAGAAAATCTTCAGTCACAAACGACAATAAGATAATAATTTATGAAGTAATTTTCCAGGCTATCCTATTATATGGGTGTCCAATATGGGGTTCTGCAAGATGCCATTTAAAGAAGTTACAGGTATCACAAAACAAAGTTTTAAAAATGATGTTAAATCTGCCCTTTCATAATTCAACTCTAGATCTCCACAGAAGAACGAATGTTGAATTAATTTTCGATAAGATTCGAAAACTTACTACTAATTTTAATAACAGCTGTGATAATTCTGATAATCCTCTGATAAACCAGCTAAATGTTTAATCTGTGATATTTTTGTGCAAATATTTATTGCGTTTGCTGTCATTTACTAGTTATTTATCAATTACTTACTTATTTATTCATATATTCAATTATTTATTCATTTATTTATTTGTGTATTGGTTTCTTTTTCTATTAGTTTATTTATTTATTTGTCTATCTATTTTTTATTATTTTTTTTTGTCAAATGAATGTTTTTTTTTTGTATTTTCCTTTGATAAATTCTTCCCATCATTCAAAGTTATTTACTATTTGCCAAACAAGAAAATGTTTCAGTAGAAAGATGTTTAAAATCTCTGAATTGTAAAATGTGCGGTCACAGACTTTTTTGAAAACATTGTTACGAAATAAAATGAATTGAATTGAAAAGATAACAAAAATCCTCAACATTTATATGCGGTATTTTTTTTTTGAAGCCAGAATTAACTTTGATATTGAACAAAACAGATAAAATAATATTAACGAGAGAATACATTCTGCAATTAGTTTCTAAACTTTGGTCATATGCACACCATTGCTGGATCTGATGACTGTCATCAGAGAGACAAAGTCTTCAAAAACGTTTTTATGCATTAGTGACCGTAAAAATAAAAAAATATTAGGCATTAAGGGCACATACAGGGCCTCAGACCTAGTTTCTCCCACCACTTTTTTGCGAAGTGGAAGGGACATACAATTTTAAGCCGAATCCGAACGGCGAATTTGGGAAGCTTCTCATGACAATTGATACTCTTGGAGGTTTCTCAGACGTTCGCAAGAGATTTGTGACCGTATAATGTTGGCTTGCATCATTTGTTGTTGATTTTTCAGCACAGAATAGCGAATTAACGTATCAAAGAAAATAATCAGAGGCATCAAATGACAAGATTTGCAGGACCATTAGGCGAAATTATGCGTTTATCGAATGTTTCCGTCAACAAGTTGTTTTGTTTGCGTATACTCGTAGCACAAAGCGCCATCCTGGTGTATCCAAACTCATGCCATCCATGCCATTCATGTGCGGAACGAAAAAGTCATTAACCATTAACCACATCCATAGCGAATTGCACGCTGTCTCGTTTTTGAAAAAAAAAATATGGCCCGATGACTCAACCAGCCCACAGACCACACGAAACTGTGAATTTTTTTGTATGTAACGGCGCGTCGTTTCGATAATCTCATGTGAATTTTATTCGCTCCAAATGTGACAAATTGGCTTATTGACATTCCAATTGAGTCAAAAATGAGCCTCATCGCTGAACACAATTTTTTTTTATAAAATTTTAGGCACATTCATCAAAATTTCGACGCAAACGATAATAATTTGGCTCCAATTCTTGCACGATCTGGATCTTGTAAGCCTTAAGCCAAGATCTTTGCGTGAAATTTTCCATTAAGTTGACGGACAAGCTGTCGTCAACGACGTCGAACCGTGGGGATATCTTTCAACAATCTCCCGAACGGATGCAATATTCTCCTCAGTAGGTGCTCTTCTTACCTGCTTATGCTTACTGCATCTTGCAAAGAAAATGATGGGAAAAAATGGTCAACAATTCGGCGAATAACGGTCACCGATGGTCGATTATGTCGGGTGTAATATGGTGCAAGTGCTCTACAAGCTTGACGCACTGAAGCATAGTTTTAGAATCAAATTTCGCAATTTTGGTAACGTAGTTGATAAACCAGAAAACTGCAACCATAAAATTGCAAAGACTAATAAATAAAAATGACACTGACAGTTTGCAATCTGATAATTGGTTTGACAGATATAATTGTCTGGAGTTAGTATTGAGTTAAGAAAACACCCTTTATTTTTATTTTTAACTAAACTAGTTGATGAAATGACCTCGCTCGTGATTTAAAGACCTAACCATAGTTTTTGTTCATTATTTTCTGTGCGCGTCATCTACCTTATAATCAGTACATTTTCTGAATGCTCTCCTCAAAAAAAAGCAGACGTGGGTCATGATTTCACAACTTTGAAGTTTTGTCCCCGCACCGCGAGAAGTGCCTACATATGATTGACACTTAAAAATGAATTATTACCTTCTTTTTATTTTTTATCATACAAATGCCTTTTTCCATATAGACAGCGAACATAATAGATCTTAATAAATTACAACAATCTATGAACTTAAAGAAAATATAAAAAAAACCTTCCAGCGTTAGCTCCCCTTAAAGCTTTCTCTCCTACTTCGCTCTTAACTCCGATTAAAAACTGCTGATAAATGAAACCAAATTCCAAATCAAAGGCCTACGCAAATTCATATGCATAAAATGTTATTCTTTCTTTAATCTTTTATGTGACCAATTATTCGATTTCACTAATCATATCTAAATTATCATCATTCACCCATAGTGTCATTGAGACCCATATTGGTATATACAATTACATGAATTTCAAAGGAAATTATAATTTTTATTTTCAATTCTAATCAGCGGAACCCTACATACATACATTCATATTTGAAATATTTGATAATCATAATAAAGCTATTAAAATTAAAAAAAAAAGAACAACAAAGAACGCGTCATAGATACCCCCCAAATTGACATCCAGTACCCAATTATACTTTTGATCGCTGAAATTCGATCAATGCTTAGTCACAATGATTGGTATATTATAGGATATACCTAGAAACGTGGGTAGAATATCTGCTCCTAACTTCCATTTCATATCATCAAGGTTCATATTCGAAAATAGTATCGTATTATTATTTATCAATTTATTAATTTTATTTTAAAAAAGAACAAGAAAATTGATTACAAATTCGGTGAAAACTGTTATCACTGTGTGTAATTCGAAACTCATAAAAATACAACAAAACAAATGTGTATCAAATCGACTATGAAACAAATATTATACATCTTTTGAATCAGCATATACATGAATATTGGAAAAATTATGAAAATGTGTTGTCTGGCTTCTTGGAAATGTCATCAGATACTTAGGTAGTAAAATTGTGTCTACTGCGGTAAAACGTTGTATCTTACTGTTGTGATCGGACAAATCACTTGTTCATATTTTTTTTCCACAGAGAGAATAAAAAAACAATAAAAATATTTCATATCACAATTGATGTATCTGTTTTATGGATTTATGATTATTTAAGAATTTCTTATAAGATTTTATATCTTCATATAGATGGATGGTAATTTAATGAGGACTATTTGAATGTCGTATTAGATGACATCGATTAGGTATTAAGTTTTGTGCTGGTGATATACAAAAAAAAATTTTAACAGTATTTTAGATGTTTTGAGTAAGAATTTTGACACAGTTATATTAATGGCCGTGATATATCTACTGTGGAAAGTATGTTAATTGGAGAAGTAAGAAATAAGTTCATAATATTCAGAGGCAGTACAGTTTTAAATACCTTTTCGCTTTCCATCAATTCTGTGCCCAAATTCGAGTTGCAAATTAATATTGATAAAGTTTCCCTACTTGTATTGCCTAGCTAGCGGATACACCGATAATTATTTAATTTGCTTATTTTTTTCTTTCAGGAAATTCGAACATGTCTTTCGGATGAGTAACCCAAACTTGGATTGTTCTGAATAAAAAAGTTGTTTGATATACAGACATCCTGGCATTTGACAAGTGTATCATTACATGAGGGAGTATAAGCTGGCCGCCTAGTGAGTAGTGATGGGAGAACCGACCGGTTATTTTGATTGGGTTAACCGGTTTTATTTCGGTGTTTTTTTTATCTCGGTTAAAACCGACTTTTTTGTTTTTTTAAATCCATTAACAGGGTGTAAAAAAACCCGGTTATTTACCTTGGCAGTTTCCCACCAGCAACAAATGTAGACAACACTGAAAACTCCTTCGTACATAAATATTCGAACTTTCACACGACCTTCTCAACGTTTTCGACCGCTTCCACCTTTTTTGTAAACCTAATTAGTAGTTAACTAGTTAGTGAAGTGGTCAGAAGGTAAGATCGCTAAGAAACTACAGACACTTCCTTAACCCTTCTGTGAATGGGTAGGTGCCAGGCCTTTTGCATTTTCAGAGCCATATTTTCATAATGAATTTTGAATGAAATAGTTCTAACCAGACGTACGTAGTTCGTAAATAGACGTACCTGCATATTGTGTATATGATCGTGCTATTTCCACATTTCTGTCTAAAAAACTCATTATTCGGTAGGTACCTATGTCTGTCAGGTAATTAATTTTCTTTACTGCTTTATGTATAAACAAAATAATTTATTACGGTGTTTCGGTCAAATATGAATACGACAATTTATAGCTTAGGCTTTTCGGTTAGTACCTACATATTTATGTTTAAGCATTAAGATAGTTACCTACGCTAACAAGATAGTTAGCAAACATGCAGCATACAGAAGAATTGTGGAAAGCCAGCAGGGGTCCCGCATTCCGCTAAACCGAATTTGGGCTATAAACCGGGTTATAAGATTTGACGACCAAAAGACTCGTGCAGAACGGCTAAACGGAGATAAAGCAGCTCCCATTCGAAACATTTGGACAATGTTGAATCATCATTTGAAAATAGCGTATACAGCGAAAGAAATTTTAGCCATTGACAAATAGCTATTCGACGAAATAAAAAATGCATTCCTAAAGAAATATTTCGGGATCTTAGTGGCCCGACACAATCCACCACCTTTGGATTTATAGATAATGTGGCAACAATTTCTTTTGAACCGAAGAAATCACAGACAGTCATTTTACTGTCAAAATTGTTCACTTTGACTCCGAATTGGTTAGAGAAGCAAGAAAGTCACAAGCCATTCTGTTTTACAACAAACAAAAAAAAACAAATCAGGCGTGAACCCCATGGACAAAATGCTGGGCGAATATACATGCGATCGACAGACGAAGCGATGGCCATTGTCGAAGCAAGGATGAGCAATCCAAAGGTAAAAAGAGTGTTTTCCGTTCGAAATGGCAGTGAATCCTTCAATGGAGCACCATTGCAACATAGAATTTCACAGCACAACGGTGGCCTAATAACAACGGTACAGAAAAAGCTATGCAGAAGTTGCCGAATAAACGGCAAAACGCAAAAGAAAACCTGTCTGTTTACAGCACAATATTCATATAAATAAGTGCCATATATGTATAAATGAAGAAAATACTTTGTAATATTACTATTATGTATTTAAAAGAAAACTATGACCAAAAAAATTAGCATGTCCAAAATAACAAAAAAGAAAAAAGAAAAAACTATAATTATTTCATTGTGTTCCACTGATTTCCCTACTAAATTTATAAAGGTCCAGCGGGACCTATTCAATTCATGGCAACGTTTTAAAACATCTATCAACAGAAGGGTTAAAGTGTTAAAAAGTCGAATACGCACACTTACTTAAAACAGGTTACTTTTAGAAGAAAAGTTTTCCTATTCCATTCATCACTAATTGTCTTCTCTTCTTCTTCTTCTTTCTTTAATGGCGGTGAGGCTATGATCAGGATTAAAGGGATCAAAACCCTCCCAATTAACTGCATCCCTATTGGGCCGCCTGTTGGGTTCGCCGGTTCGAATTCAGAAAATAGCGGCAGACCTCCCTCTCTTTCGCGTTCTATTGGAACGTTGATTGATATTGCCTTTTTGACAGGGTTCGTATGATCTCTCCTTTGAAAATGACAGTACCAACTAAGCCGGTCGCGATCCATTTTGTGTCGAGATAGGTTCGATGACTCTCCTTTCTTTGTTTTCATATCGCCAACAGGTTGGTTTTCTACGTTCGCTAAGTTGAGTTCTTTAACGGGTTTAAAACTTAAATTTGTTTTCGAAGAATGGCACATCTGCAATCATCAGTGTGGAAATATTTCACAAAGTACAGGCAATGTGGTGCAAGACTACCTTTGCTTAAAAAAACTTGAAACTTTTTTTTTTAATTTAATTTAATTTAACTTAATTAATTAATTTTTCAAAAGAGTTTGCTTTTCTACAAAAAAACCGAATATACCGAATATACCGGTTTTGAGATTCGAATAAATAGTCGAGTGGTTAAAACCGCTAGGGTAAACCGAATTAAAAAAAAAACCGAAAACCGAAAACCGGTGTTTTTGCAAAAACCGCCATCCCGACTATACCTTGTCCAATTTATATTTGCTTTTGAAGTACAAGGCGGATAGGATATTTGCCTTTCACTCTGACCATTATTGATTTGAATAAGCTATCTCATTTGTAAAGCTCTTACACGGTTGCGTTGTAGTAAGCATTATAAGTAAATTCGTAAGTAGGTAATAAGTAATTCTTCTTAAAAGAAAATATCCAATAGTTGTATAATTGCATTTGAACTGTTTTTCCATACATAAAAATAAAAACGAAAACATGAAAACAGTAAAACACCAAGCGCCAACATCTCTTCTCTAAAGTTGAAAAGCTCACCAAACCAAAGCTCTAATAAAGCTTAAATCCTGAAAGCTACATAACAAAAACCAAAGGAAAAGCCATACAAATTTCCACAACTGGGCAATGGTAACTCCGATTCAGTGTTTTTTCTGTTTTGTACTAAACACAGTGTCAATAAGGGTTGATGGCGAAATGGCGATCAGTCTCCTCTCAGCCGAAAAGCAAATATATCATGGTGAGATATACTGGGTTCAATGAAGATAACACAAACAATTTTCATGTAACTGAGTGATTCTGTTTTTTTATTTCTGTGGCAATTTCTTAAGTTGAGTGCCGTGCAAGCAGCTCTCCCATAAGGTCTGTATTGCTAAATTTGACAGAGAATAGTGATGTGAACAATGGATGTAATGGATCATAACCCTCCCACTTTTCACCATCATCAGGGCGTACGGCTCGGCGGTTCGATCTTTAAACGTATCGGCAGGCCATCCGGTTTGGGATCACTTCGTCACTGAGTTCAATCCAAGACACGTGAATGCTCCTTTTATTCAATAGTTGTATAGTTTTAATTTTACGAAGTTGTTCTGGCTCCCTGATTGTCACTTAGATTCATGACTGCTTTAATATCTTAAATGCTGTGCTACGCTCCTCTGAAAGTGAAAGTTGCTTTGTTTTTCTTTTAGAGAAAGGAAATCCAAATCTTAGAGCACTCACAATCGGTAATGGTCCATTGTACTACCAGGCAGAAATCCTCTTTTTGGTGTAGAGGTTGGAGCAAACAAGCTGTCATTCGATTCTCTCCATTAATGGGTGGAAAACGTTGATGTTCCCCATGGGGATTGAACCTGCACCGCACGGATCACAAGCCAACATACTAAAATCTGCAACGTAAGGGTGGTGACGGTGTAGAGGTTAGTGTGTTGACTTGTGACCCGTGCGGTGCAGGTCCAATCCCCATTGGGAACAACAAAATACGCCACCCATTCACATGCCTCTACACCAAAAGGAGGATTTCTGCCTGGTAGTACAATGAACCATTACCGAGTCTGAGTGCTCTGGCATTTGGATTTCCTTTTTTTTATATAAAAAAAAAAAAACCTTTACACCGTCGCCCCCCTTAAAGTAGCTTAATTGTTGGGATTTGTCCCCGTAGTCACATTTCACGACAAGAAGTGCTTATCTTGGGGCGCTGTAGTAGTGTTCCTAGCAGTGTTGCACGAAGAAAAATATATTGAGGCCTTTTTGGAGGCCACTTGCAGAAAGTCGGGGTCACATTCCATCAAAGAGAATTGATCAAAAAAGTGGAAATAATTAAGTTTTAATAAGACAACCTTACATTAGTGTAAATGTGCTTGACACGAAAATATTCCCCGCGTAAGCAGATCTTCATCGCTTTCTAAGAATCGCACGACGATCATTTAATCCGAACATATCCCCCAAATTCGATCGTTGCAGAAGTATGGGGATCTAATCTCTCCACACAAAGTACGCCATTTCTCATACACAGGAAAATCATTGCGGATTTAATAATTAGCAAATTTAAAGACTCAACCACGCAGAAAAGCAACTTCAAATAGAAAACAACTTCATAAAAAACATCGCAAAACTGCAGATACAGACACCGAGATAGATACTCTCGTGCCTCGTCCAACAAGCTGATAGCTGATATAAGTAAACAAAGATTATTACATGAAGTCTTTTCAAAACTGACCCTGCAATTTACGGTAAAAAAATACGCTAACGTCACGAAAAAATCAACGCTAGCACTTTGCGAAGCTTCATTCATTCTACTACCAGTGTAGAAGGAAAGTACACACAACGCCGCAATGTCAAGAGTTAGCGAATTCTTACTGTGTAAATTTTTGTAAAGCCTCAATGTGGCAAGTGTTATGTTATCAATGGCGTTTCTCGTAAGCTGACGACGCGTTTATCAGCCCATGTTTTGTTTTGCGTCAAAGAATATTATTAAAAAAGTTTTTATATGTATGTATATATATTTTTTTATGACACAACAAAGCTCATCGAATCTCTGAAGCTCGATTAGAGATAAAACGATCGGACCGCACCACCACTGGATGACGACGACGACTTCTTTATCTGTTCCCACTTTTTTCTGGTAGTTTGTTTTATTTTTAGCCTCACATTGCCACCCACTGGTGAAAAAATAATATAAGGAAAACAACACCGTTTTCTAAAAAAAAATCCATGTCCAAGCTTAAGAGGGTGAGAAGGTCAAGCTCGTATCGCCTGCGCGCAGATAACGCTAATCACTTCTGTAAGTTCGTACGACTCCGAAGTCGCAAAGGGGCGATTGTGTGAGAAAGTGATCCGTAGACGCGTCCGTTGGCGATAAGAAGTCATTGGGGGGTTCGTCTCTTATGTCTTGGATTTTTTTCTATTTTTTTTATTGCAAACATGTTTACCCATAAATTTGGAGAGCGCCAGCAAAAACAAAACAATCGTAATTTATATTTTTTTTTACTTTCGAGTTGCATTCTCGAATTTTTATTTATTGTTTTGATTACTACGTCCACCCTCACTATGTCGGTGATGTGCTTGTATATGTTCTACTTGTCATCACATGTGCATTGTGGAGGGCTGTGGTGGTGGTCGGTCGTAGTGTGTGGTTGCACGGTCCTCCGCCTCCACCTCCTCTTGCCATAGAGGAGAGTTATTTTGCTGTTGTTCCCACTTCATATCGTCGTATGTTTATAATTAACGTTGATCGTTTGTTTCGTGCGTCAGTTTTGGTGTCACTGCGGTGATTGACGTCAAACTTGACAATCATCTGAGTGGGGGAACAAAATAAATATGACCGACTAGGCCTTGATGTGAGATATGAAGACGCTCGCCACGCTGTCCTAATTCGTCTGCGCATGTAAATACATGTTGTAGGAGTACCTAGTACCTACTCAAGTTGGCTTTTATCCTTTTGAGTTAAAGGGAGAAGGGATTTTAATTGGCAGTGAGTATAAGATCTCTCTGCATTTGGAGTAGTAAATATGTTTTCAGCTGGCTGCAATGAGATATGCGACTGGGGGAGAGATTCAAGAGGCAATGTACCTATTTCGAATTATTTTCGACCTCAGACTGTATTCACCAGATCTCATGCTTAAGTTATTAGGGACCTTATGAGCGGACCAATCACATTGAAACAAATTTCAATGTGATTGCGTTAAAAGAAAGCAACCTTGCGATTCATAGAGGCGTGGGATTTTCTCCTTGGGCAGCAATATTAATTCTACGCCTTTGTAAACGAGCTTATCAATATATATATTTTCACTATCAAGGAACCTACTTTGAAAGCGACTTTGGTTTACCTACAGTAGCTAGAAATATCGACATCATCAGCCGATCTCAGTGTTCCGTGGTAGAGACTTTGCTCGCGATTGGAGAACTGTCGAAATCGGTTGGCCTTGAAGTCAACGATTACAAAACTAAGTACTTGATTTCAGCAAATAAATAAGGACAAAAAGTCATTCTTGAAAGCAGCAACTTTGAGGTAGTAACGTAATTCACCTACCTCGGAATAAACATCAACTACACGAAGGACACCGTCGTTAAGATCCGACGAAGAATTACCCTAGGCAACCGTTGCGACTTCGGTTTGGCAAAACAAATGGGTTTAAAACGCCTAGCCCGGAAGACCACATGTAAGCTCTTCAAAACACTGATAACGCCAGTTGTGCATTATGGCGCCGAGTGCTGGCCGATAAGCAGGAAAGGAGAACACATATTGGGGTCTTTTGAAAGCAAAATACTCCGTCCGATATTTTGTCCTATCGGCGAGGAGGGCGAATGGAGGTGAAGATGCAACCGCGACTTCTATAAGCTGTACTAAGTATTCTCAAAGAAGCTAGCTCGTCGACTGCATTGGCTCGACCACATCGAGCGAATGGACAATAACGCGCCAGCCAAGAGGATCTTGGAAACCCCGCCCCCAGGTTCGAAACGACAAGGATGACCAAGTCATCGCTAATGTCAGAGTGCTTGGTCTAGACAATTGGAAACAGCGTGCCCGGGATCGCGGAGGCTGGAAGGCTGCAATGTCTCAGGCAGAGACACTCCACGGGTCGGAAGCTCGACACAGCCTTCACTTGTCAATTTTTAAGAAAGACACCTATCAACATTAGGTTAAATCCTATTGTATCTATATACAAGCCAACCACCCAAAAAGTCAATCGATTCGCACTCCGTACCACTTGTTAAAGGACAGGGTTTAAAATCATTCACTAATCTGGCGGAAGGTTAGAAGAATATATAGCGATCATGTTGTAAAAATAAATTCAAGATTAACTTGAAAATTTGTAACTTTATTAATTTACCTTCAATCTCTTTTATGAGCTAAAAGGTCCCCTGATACAAACAGTTGATCGCGGACACGTACAAAATTTATCTATTATAATATTTAACAGATAGAAAAACACTTAAGATTCGTTTTTAAAAAAAAAAATAGCTTTATTTTTAGGCTTTAAGAGTCATTAGTAATGGGTACTGCATCCGGATTGTTGAATCGCTTCAAGTAACCTGTTATGTAGAGATTCAGAAAGTGTCTCTAAATAATTGAGTACATTGCACCCCTTCTCTTCCTTGAAAGCCGTCCCTAAACGCTTGCCATGATGTTCAGGTCAGGCGAATATGGTGCCATATCAAGAGGTCTACATTTTTGGTAAGAATTCAGGCTTTTGTTTGTATTAGTGGTATGTAAGGTGGAATTATCCAGCTGAAAAGTCCATTCGAAAAAAATGAGGAAAAGCTCTTTCCAGTATAGATTTTTAGGTATTCGCGGTCATCCTTGAGCTTTGAAAATCCAGTTCTACTGTGCCGTGAAGGCTTATTGCTCCCCACACCATTCCACTGCTTCAATATTTATTGTTTATTTATTTATTTTATTTTGTAATGCCTATACACCGTAAGATAAATTATCTTATTAATAAGTGATAAGCTAAGACTGCAGATAAAAGCTACAATATAAGGTAAGACTTACATGATTTAACAATATAATACAAGACAAAAGGGGCTAAGTAAAAAGGAATACAATGTTGTTTAACTAAGTTTGTGCAAACTAAAAAATTAATTTGTTGTTAAACCTTGCTGCGTTTTCGATCCGTATAATAGAAAGCGGGAAAGAATTCCATAAGCGGATAGCATTAATAAAGAACTGACGCTCGGAAGTAAGGAAAGAGTATCGTGGATGAATTAAGTGACCAGATCTGTTTGAGGAAGCCATTATTAGCTTCTCATGAAGATACGGGGACTGTCTTGTTCACAGGATGTGTGAGAGCAAAGTCACGGTGCGAAACTGTAACAGGCTATCAAATGTTAAGTCGAAAATGCGTCTGGAATAGGTTGACACATGGTCATACCTACGTAGTCCAAAGACGTACCTAATGGTATTGTTAAAAGTGACACGGAGTATTCTTTTACTGATAAAGCTACACTTACCGAAAATTTCACACCCATGGATGAGTGTTGGTATGACCAAGGTTTTTGCCAACATGATACGGGTCTTAATGGGAGTAAAGGATTGACTTGCCCACAAAGTTCTAAGTACACCATGAGTCTTTCCAATCGCGGCGTTTATATGGTTATCCCAGGTCAGGCTGCGGTTAAAAATCATGCCAAGGTTTTTAGCCCTGTCAACATATTTGATAGGAGCATTACCTAAGACTACAGGAGGAAAATAAGACATGTCTAAAGGATACCTTGAGACGACTAAGCACTTGGATTTTGTAGGGTTCGACAAAAGACCATTAGATTTAGACCAACGCACAATATCCTCGAGGTCCTCATTGACGCAGGCTACGCAATGTTCGATAAGGAAAAGTGAGCAGCTCATGTACATTTGCACATCATCAGCATACATATGTAATGCGCAGTGTTTAGCAATGGATGGAAGGTCATTAATGTACAGAGAAAAGAGAAGTGGGCCTAAAATAGACCCCTGTGGAACACCATTTAGAGTTCCTAGGAAATTCGACTGGATGCTGTCACATTGGACAGCTTGCATTCTTCCTGATAGGTAGGAATGAATCAGTTTGACTGCACTGGTGGAAAAATGAAACAGCTTAAAGAACTTATCAGTCGCTGACTGTTACCTGTTGCATTCAGTGGTGGCTTCACGTTAATTTTTTTTTGCATAATATGGATGGCTTTCTGTATTACGCGGTAAACAGTCATTCTGCCGGCCCTAGCCTCAGTTTTAGGCTTGACTTTTAAGATGAGCTTGGAATTTGAAGCAGTTCTAAGTACTGCTTGTGATGGTGTTGCCTTGCTAACACGTCATTTGCGATTTTGTTCTCCATAGTTTCCAGGGTCCTTGATGTAGTTATGTACAACTGTATGGCCTCTTCCAATCGTTGGCGCTATGACGCGAATACTATGCCATTACTTCTTGTAAGCTGGAATTTGGCCTTTTTCTCCTTCAGTTAATGTCTTTCCTTTTTCCACAGTTGCTGATACAATAAGGAGATGTCTTGAACGCGCTTTTATATGACTACGCAATGTTATTATATTATACATCAGATTTTGCATGTGTCCTTAAACAACGTAGGTACTTTGCATTTGCCATCGTTCTATTTGCTTTTTGCATTCAAGGTTGGGTAAATATTTTGTTGCAATTTCTTTCCTTTGATTGTGGTTTGTCAGTATAGAAAGTAAAATTTGTTGGTAAAAATAGTTTTCGGTGTCTTCAAGAGATAGGTTAGGTTACGTTAGAGTGATAGTCGGCAGAAGCCGACACACTTAGACCAATAAAAGGTCCATTGTGATGCCACACGGATCTATCTTCTTAATACTCGTTGAACCAGTTGGAGCTTTTAATATAGCTTGAAAGAGATCGCTTGTTAATGAGATCGTTGAGATCATTATAAAAGAAAGATCCCAAATGGAGTTTTCATCTTTGAGAGGGAGCAGGACATATGCGGAAAAGGTGGGAAATATTCTCCTCTTCCTCCTCGTCCAAGCAGATTCTGCAAAAGTCATTTGTATAGACGCCAAGCCTTGTTGCATGCTTGCCTATGAGGCAGTGTCCGGTGATTACACCAATTGTAGCAGCAATGTGCAGTCTGTTCAGAGAGATCAAACACTTAGAGCGTTTCAGATCCAGCTTTGGCCAGATCTGTTTTGTCGCTAGACAAGTTTTGCCGCTTGTTCACCTAAGGTTGGTTTTCTCGATGGCCTCCCTCTCTCATAAAATTATCAGGTATCCTTTTCTGTCGAGTTCAACAGCCTTACAGTTCCCTGGAATATCTCTGTGTCCCGGCACCTAGCACAGGTGAATGTTGAACTGCTCCGCCATCTCCGTGAGATATAATCGGCAGTCTTGGACTACGGTGGAGTTTATACAGACAGAATCCAGAGATCTTTTCGCAGCTTGACTATCTGAGAAGATTTGGATGTCAATAACGGATATCACGTTCCATTTCAACCACGGTAACTTGTTTAATCGCCATGATTTCCGCCTGGAACACACTGTAGTGACTAGGGAGACGAAAAGAGAGGCTGAGGTTCAACCTGTCAGAGAACAAATCTCCACCAACCCCATCGTCGGTTTTGGATCTATTGGTGTAAAAGTGGATCGATTCATCTTCGACACATGGGCCTTCCTCCCAGAATGATCCGGGGGGGAATTTGACTTTTTGTCAAAATGGAGCTGAGGGTGGTGTAGTCTATATGGCTGGAGAGGATTTTGAGGTTTTTTTTGAATAGAGGAGTGGCCGATTTCATTCTCAAACCACTGGAAAGTTGTATAAGGCATACAATCGTACTAGCAGCAGCTTGCTTACCAAAGATGTGAAGGGGTGTTAGGTGAAACAGAATGTCTATTACAGCAGAGGGAGAAGTGCCCAGTGCACCTCTCATGCAGACATACGCTGATCGTTGGATTTTGCTAAACTCATCGCCATGTATCGCTTTGTCTAAGGCAGACCACTAAACAACTACCCCGTACATAAGTATCGGTCTTAAAACCGAAATGTATTACCAGTTGGTAATGCGGGGTTGAAGACGACATTTATTACCGATGGCTTTTTGAATAACAAGAGTGCAACCGTAGCTTTCAGGTTCTTCAAGAGATGCTTTTCATTTATTTGACAAATTAGGTACTACAAATATATTTAAGTTATCAAACGGTTGCAGGAAAAGTGTGCAAATTGATTTAAATTTAAGGAAAAAACAAACAAAAATTACTAATTACTTTTCAAAAATATAAAATACTTTTCCCTTTATGTGCCTATATCTACATACATACTCGTATCTTAAAAAATTTATTTGAAATTAAATATTTTGTTTTTATTTTTACAAACAATGAGGTGAATTTATTGTGCATCCTTTATTTTTATAAATGAAAAGTGATGCATGAATCTTGCTTTTTCCTGTAACTTCGGACAAAAATAAAACAAAAACAACATGAAATAATAATAAAAAAACATTTCCAGTAAACGCTTGTTGACGCACACAGTAAACGCTTATTGACTACCTGTACCTTTAGATTGCCTTAACGCATGCGCGGTAATGTGAACAATCTCGCTCGTATGAACAGGCCTGGTTTTTTTCTTCCAACCTTTTGCAAATGAGTTTTCCCAGATAAGTGAATATGGTTTTAAAAATATCACAACATTGTCAGAAAAATTTACCTGACCTTTACAAAGTGGTACGGATACGGTACGGAGTCTATATCTTGGCGCCACTTAAGTGTGTAATAATAAACTACACTTACCCTTTTCGAAGTTTATTTGTCCGAATTTGAGTAACCTCCTTCATTCATTCTTTAAAACGAGCTTCAGTAAACAAAAAAGGTGCCTCCAATCAACAAATAATAATACCTAATTAAAATTCAAAAGTTAGAAATCAAAGGAATTAAAATCCAAAAACCCCCTACGTTTGTGTAATCGGATCCTTGCCTCGTGATGTGATTTATAGTGTTATGGCGATGTGTGTGTGTGTATGTATCTATTGTGCGACGACAAAAGCTATAAGCATAGACTATCTTCAATTTCTGCTGATTTGATGAATTACCCATTATTTTGCATTGAATGCCTCCAGATACGTACACCCCCTTCCCATATATATGTGATATTGCAACTCTACATGCACTTGATATCGGAGAATGCGAAAAAGAAAAAAAAATATTGTTTTTTTTTTTGCAGAACTTGCTTACACACATTTTGAACGCGCGAAATGACCCAATTTAACTCTGATGGTGTCGATACGATTGCAATATAGCTGCAGATACGTAGGATGGATTTTTATATTGTTTTTTTATTTTTTATTATGTGCTTACTCTTTTTTTGTTTCTGGTCGTGTTTTCTTTATTGGCGATTTAATCTTATTTCGCACAATTTCTTTTTTTACTACCTTCTGCGAGACCGAATCAGAGCCAAAAGAGTGCGTTCGGTATCACATTAATTTCGTATCGTCGTATCCTCATGTTCCAGTAATAATCGTGGGTAAAAATTAGTTGGAATAAATGATGAGAGATGAGTGTTATCTGGATGTTCAATTACAATGCCAATAATACTTATATTGGCAATTTATACTGAAGGCAAAAGCAGAGGTGCTGGTGGCGCAGGGAGAAGTGAGCCCAAAATTAAGTTGCTGACGGTTTTTATTGCAAATCATTTGAGGTGATTTCAACCTGAAAATGGGGAACGTTTTATGATGATTGGGTTTGTTAGTTGCTAAAGATGTCATTAGTGATTGCAGGTGGTCGACGCCAATTACAACTAGTTCCAATTTTGTTGAAGTTATTTCGTAACGCCCTCCACAATGATACGCACCACAAATTTCCAGCAATGGTTTGGACTGCCTGACTAGGCAAACTGACAATAAAGTCACATTTAGGTCATTAACACATGAAACGCATAGGCGTTATTTTAGCAAGGTTTGCTTTGTTTTTTGAAGCACTTGATAAGTAGACACCGAAGTTTATCGGTACCTAATCTAGGTTTCGTCAGACATCTGCATAAGTTATAAGCCTGGCATTTGCTGGAATATAGAAATCCGCCGATCTTATCAATCACATTACTCTCTAAGCGATTAGATACTGTAAGTAATTTATAGGAACGCTTTAATTTCGTCAGTCTGTCTGGGGCTTTCAGTTGGCACACGATTCTCATTTGAGTGCTTTTTCGCAAAATTTAAATAAACCTGGTACTGGGGAGTAGACAAAAATCTCAATATTAACTTATGCATAGCCCTGGCTGCATTTTTTTTTTTTTTTTTGAAAAGAAATAAATTCCGATAAAACTAAGGATCTTGGCCATTATGCGAAGTCCTTTGTTTTACGGTTTTATCTTTTTATGATGCAGATTTACAGCATTAGCGTTTTGTAATAGATTAACCCAGAAATTCCCATAACCCAGCCAGATGGTCATACGCTGGTTTGAAAATGTTCCTCATCCTCAAAGATGATTTTTTAAAAAGAAAATTCACCATCAATTTTCTTCGAAGCCTTGGAAGAAAAACGATAACGCAGTTCTTTTTTTATAACGTTGCCCGCACATTAAGGGACTTTTTAGTCCTTAACATGTAATAGCTACACAGCGCGGGCGTTAAGGAAATTAGGATTAGAAGGAAAGGAGAGATGTAGATGCACGCTGGTTTTGAATGTAAAAAAATAAATAAATATTAGGCATTAGCCCATAGAGGGCCCAAAACGTAGCTTCTCCAACCACTTTCTTTGAGAAGTGGAAGGGACCTACAATTTTAAGCCGAAACCGAACGGCAAATTTGAGAAGCTTCTCATGACAATTGATACTCTTGGATGTTTGTCAGACGTTCGCAAGAGGTGGGGCAGTGGAAAAAAACTCAAGATGTTATTTGGCCCCGGAATAGTTTTGAATGTATGTAGGTTATAATGAAAAAGAAATATTCTATGAACTTCACTGTAGGTCCGAATACAGGCTTGAGGGTGAACTGATGAGCATTCCTTGCATGGTGGGTATTGCGGTTGGAATATTCAAGGGTGGAAGGTGGAATGCATCTGGCTATTTCGTTTGAGCAATTGTAATGGAAATAACGATAACATAGCGACGATGACTAAGAGAGTCAATCGATCGCTATGTCTTGGTCGCCAATGAGTTTTATCACGAGTTTTTGGATCCTGTAAAGTTTTAAATCTAGTTGTTTGTGCACCAGACCAGATATGACTTTAGTGCACTCGGGTTTCGGGCAGATAACAGTGGAGAAAAAAAAAATACTAAGCACCAACAACTTCTTTCCTATCCTCCTATTCTTCCGAATAGTAAGTAGCACCTAAAATCAAGCAATACAATACTACATTGCTAGGTGCAGCTTACTGTTCAACAAAAAATGCATGCGCTGTGTTTAACACTATAAGGGTACTGTAGATATACAGAAAACAACAAAGCCCCTTTAGCGTAAGCGAATTATAAAAAAAAAAAAGATGAACGCCTTATAAATTGTAGCCAGATCAAAAGATGTGAATAATTTCTTACATCGCTTACACATTTCGCAGCGTTCTTGGCGACATTGAATATGTTGTCATTCCAACGAAGGTTGTCATTAACACACATACCGAGAATGGAAAGTCTTTCGGTTTCAGCGATGCAAGTGGCATTCGTGGATAATGGCAATGTGTGCGGGTTTTGCTTTAATGACAGAAGACAGCATAGCGTATTAGAAATAAATTACACTCTATTGGTTGTACCCCACTGAGTAATGCTGTTATGGTTAGAATGAGCTTAACATACGCTCCCTTTCCAGTTCCACACCCCAAGAAGAGGGGTGTGACCCAAGAAACGAATATGAGAAGCAGAGGGTTCTGTCATCTGCGAAGGAAAGGATTGGATTAGAAGTAACAGACAGGAAATCATTTATAAAACTGAGAAAGAGAGTCGGAGACAGAACAGAGCCTTGGGGAACACCAGTATTTATTTGGTGAGTTGCAGACTTGAAACTGTCCAAAACAACTTTAATTTAACGGTCCGAAAGGTAATTTCTAATTCATTGAACAAGGGTATCATCGATTTCAAATGCACGAATTTTCGACAAGAGAGCTTGATACCAAAGACTGTCAAATGCCTTTTTAATTTCAATGGCAACGATCTTAGGTTAGGTTAGGTTAGGTTTAGGTGGCTGTCGGCAGAAGCCGACACACTTAGACCAATTTAGGTCCATTGTGATACCACGTATAATTATCTACCTCAACTATGTAGATGGGACTGGCCAACGACACGCGGTTGTTCTCAAACGGTCCCCCATCTACGTACTAACCGCGCCCAACGTCGTTTAATTTCGGTGATCTGACGAGAACCGATTAACTCGACGTGGTATGTTCGTTGGTTAACAACGATCTTACTTTCACCACCTTGGTGAAGAGATTGGTACCACTTTTCGGTTAGATATGTCATCAAATCACTAGTTGACCTGTTACTGCGAAAACCTTACTGCCGGTCATTAAGAAGTTTTCGCGATTCAAAATATTCGTTAGCTGACGGTTGATCAGCGTTTCCATGACCTTAGAAAGAAGGGATGTGAGTGCGATTGGTCGGTAGGAGGAGGGAGAAGAAGATTCGCGTTTGTCTGGTACAGGCTGGACAAATACTGTTTTCCATCTTCTCGGAAAGATCCCTGAAGAATAGACAGATAGAAAAGCTTACGCAGTGGTTTTGCCAGCGTAAAGGAAAACCTCTTCAGAAGGATAGGGGAAATACTATCTGCACGCGACGATTTATGTATGTCAAGATCTCGAAGTACTCTAGCCACTGTACGAGTGAGAAAGTGGATTGGTCCCATGGAGTGCGCTTGAGTACAGGAGGGCGGTGGGGGGGGGGGGGGGGGGGGGTGGGGCTGGGTAAGTACAGGTAGGTAGGTAGGTATGGCGTTTTGTCAGAAACCCAATCAGCCCTAAGCGCCGTTTCACATACATACATATTAGGCCTTACCGGCACATACAGGGCCTGGAACCTAGCTTCTCCAACCAATTTCATGCGAAGTAGAGGGGACCTACAGTTTTACGCCGAATCCGAACGGCAAATTTGAGAAGCTTCTCATGACAATTTGATACTCTTGGATGTTTGTCAGATGTTCGCAAGAGATACCAACAACACGCGGTATTCCCAAGTGGTAACCTATCTAAGTACTAATAACGCCCTACGTCGTTTAATTGCCGTGATCGAACGAGAACCGTTTGATTCGACGTGGCAAAGTCGTTGTTTTTGTAATGCTCGTAGCCTGGTCCTAATTAGTGCTGGACGGGCGCATAAATAGTAGCAGTAGATGTTGTATGGGATGCCTAGTTTTAACACGTGGTCTTCTAAAGGCCAGTGCCCATCCTAAAGACCAGTGTCCCGGGGTTATTGCTGACAATATATTTCCGCGTCTTTAGGTAGCCGATTATTTTCGCTTTGTTGTAGTTTGGCAACATCACCAAGGCTGAGCCTTATCGGCCAGTTTATAACCACTTACGTTTCCATAAACGTATCTATATGCCCTGGAACCCAGATTTCGTCAGTGACGCGTTGCTCGCTTACTGATGCCGTAGTTCGTCGCAGGCTCATATTGAACTGATTACAGCACTATCCTACTAATTCGGATGATAGTACCTGAGGTGATGACCTGAGGCGATGACTTTGATAGCAGACATGATAATTTCGATATTTTGCCTCGGCGCTATGCTTCCGTATAGTTTGCTCTGGAAGCAGGCCTCGCGGACAGCCAGTAGTTCCACCTGAAACACACTGGCGGTAGCCGGAAGTTTGCATGATATTGAGATGTTAAAGGACTCAACAAAAAATATCCACAATCCATTTTTGAAACGTTTTAGTGAGTTGTCGAAAAATATAACTTCGCACACAAAATTGGTTGGAGAAGCTAGGTTTTTAGCCCTTGGCCGTTAATGCCTTATTGCCTTATTTAGATTATTGTTTTCCATTCCAATTTGATTGTAAAACAGACCCAAAAAAGTGAAAAAAGCAGACTAGTGACGAGTGACGACACTACCTTGGTTTAACATCTTTTTGATAGACTTAGACTTGTTTCATTTTAATCTCGGCTTTATACTCAGTGGAAAGTGGAATCTCTGATGATTCTCAATATTTATGTGAAAGACCAATATCTGAAACTACCATGACAAGAAGAACAGGTGGTTGCTTAAAGTACAGATGTTACTCGTAAATGAGTTTGAAGAGTTAAACATATGTAAAGTTGATTCCGAAACCGACTTAAATATTGATCCAATGCAAGCTATCGTCAATTTAACATTGGCCTCGCTTCCGTCAGATAATATTGAAATTGTTGAATGAGCATTGTGATTGCTACCACGTGATGTGGGGGCTTGAGTAAGAGTCCTATTTTACCACAGCCGATTATCAGACTTATTTTTTTGTACGGTACTGGTCTTTTATTCATTGTTCTCGAAAAATCTTTTCAATTGGGTTTGGTTGTTTATTGATAAACAGACCAACGTTTTTCTAAGCGATTACACGTATTCTGTAGCTCAATCGATTTCTTTCTATTTCTGGATAAACACATTAGAAAAGCTCATGATAGAAATAGATCAAGACTTAAACTCTGACTTCACTTTGACAAGCACGCTGCACGATTTAGAGTCAATGCTATTCATGCGCGTGATGGAACACATTAACACCTCAACATCGAATTCCACATCAACTTTAGACCTTAATTCGAAGTTAAAGTGCAAGTCCTCCCAACCTTGCTGCGATGTTTTCAGTTTCCCCAACATACGAATGCATATTTTTTGAGCGAATTTCCTCTCTTGTTTTTTGTTACGCCCTCGAAGCTTTTTTCGATGTGTTCGACTTGATTTTAAGCTCTAAGTCGGATTCGGAGTTGCTGTTTGGATCTGTTTCCACCATAAAAACAATATAGGTATGAATCATTTTTTAGGAACGTTTGAAAGACTTGCCATTGTTTTTCTTTATGTTTGTAGAAAAATTCTTTTGAACAGCGGGCTAAATTTGTTTTCATTTTTTTTTTCGATATCTAATGCTGTAGGCACACCTGAAATAAAAAACCTTAGTTGCGAGTATGCTTGACAATCAAATCAAATTTTAGATGTACCTAAGCTACCTTTGCTTTGTAATCGGACGTAGTGGCACAGTGGTTAGTTTGTTGGACTACTAATCGAAAGGTCCCCGGTTCAAATCCCGCCGGGGCCAAGTACCATCTAGAGTTTTTCTCACTGCCTCACCTCCTACGAACGTCTATCAAATATCCTTATTAATGGTCATAAAAAGCTTGTCAAATGTGCCATTCGGATTCGGCTTAAAATTGTAGGTCCCTTCCATTCCCGCACAAGCAAATGGTTGGAGAAGCTAGATTTTACGCCCTGTATGGGCCGTTTCTGACTTTTATTTTTTAACCTTTACTTTTTGAAGTTGTGAATGAGGCAACGTAAAACAGATTCTCCTTCAAACGCAGCATAGGTAAAACTTATTGGCGGTTGTTCTGATATAAGAGTCCCAGCCACCAACTTGGATTCTTTATCGGCATTATACAAAGCGTTCCTAAAAAGAGGCCTTTATGGCACCTTCAACTGAAATTTCCGAAAGCTAAGTTCTTAAGAGGCTGCCGAAATTTTCTTAGCCAAATATTTCAAAAGTAGTTTTAATTTCCGGAATTCCTTTGGTGGTGGAACAGAATTTTATTGCGGTAATTTGACACCGCGGACCAACCAAAACAACGGCAACTGCGACCACGAAAGCTTATTCTAACAAAACCCATTTTTCTTTAAAACGAGTAAGCTTTGGCATTTGTTCCCGAAAGATATATTTCATGAGGAACTTAACACACACGTATGGAATATGTTTCCTAACGTGATAAAAAAAAGTCATGGAAAAGCCTCTCGAAAGATAAGTGCTAAAAGTTGTGGCCTTGGCGTGAATTCAGACAAAACTCAACCAAAACCAAAATGCCAACCATCAGCTACCTTAATAACCCTATTGTATACATTTTTCCTGCAGAATCAAATATTAAGGTGTTACTCAAACCCTAAACTTAAATAGGTTGTTCATATCGAAGATCGAGTGCCTGTTATGCAAAAGGTTTAGCAAAAAGTGGAAGCTTCAACCTGGATGTGCACCTAACATATAAGGTCTTAGCATGGTTTCCTGCGAAACCGTTAACGGGTCAATACACTGAGCAGAGTTCAAAGAACACCTGCAATAAAAGCCCTTCTTACTCTCATAACATTTCACCTCTTGCTTCGCATTTTTAAACCATCGCATCATGTAGTACAGTAAGATGCCTGAAATATCCTATGGAAATACCAAAATTCAATATTCCCTAGCAAGTAACATAGGCCCTAATTTCACTGACTACACAAAAACCAAACTTAACACTGAAGAATGATTTCAGTTTCAAGTTTCAAGTTCCGGGGTCCAGGCAGTTACAAGAAGCATGAAAGTTACTCTTGAATAAATCGAAACCCAAACAAAGAGAAGGTATCTTCGTCCAAGGTGAGACTCCGATTAAGGCTCTTGATTAAACAACGAATACGATGAGGGTCGTACTCTAGCCCAGGCTAGCCGTCGTTTTAAGATCAACTTTCTCTTGGTTTTCGGACATTATGAACACGTCGATAGTTTTAGAGTTTGCTGTTGTAACGTCTCATCTATGCGCCCCCCAAGCACACAAGACCAAATATCCGACAAAGTATCTCCTTTCGAGGGAGCCTGGTATTAGCTTTCCTTTCCTGCTTCCTGCTAATGTTGTCGAATTAAGTTAAATCAGTCCATTTCTTTTTGGCCGCTACTACACCGATTACGCTAACCAAAAAATATGATTGGCCTGCATGATCGGTTGATCTATCCCGATGATCCACTTCGATGCACATTCACGGTGTTCTCACCCATTATAAACTGTACAAGAACTTTGGACATTATAGTCAATAAACGCCCTTAGAATCAAAAAGTCGAGTTTTGGTTTTTCCTCATCGGAATATTCTACAGTTCTTAATAAACAACATCAATACCTGAATAGGAAAGTAACAGCTACCGCCCAGATACGTATTGTAGATACGTATTGCAAAGTGATCTTTTACAATAAAATATGTCAACAATTTGAACACTTTGGTCGCAATCTCCTGCTATATTTAGGTACATGAAATATAGAATGGCACCCACAATATAGCGGCCAGTTTCAACCTCAAACGGTTTAACAAGCGAATTGTCAGCAGCTTAAGAAGAATCGATTTATACGGATAAATATCTTGGATGTTGTTATTCCTTGTGTCTTGTCATGTATTAAAAAGCTGCAGTGCCCTTGGGCCCAATAGTTACAGAGGCGGGTTTGCCATTTTATCTGCTTCAAATTGTTCAAAAAGATTAGAAATTTGAATGGAAAAACGTTCCTTGTCTATGCAAAACGACAAAAGGTTTTCTTAGCTAATAGCCCAGCTTTAGCCGTACGCGTAAATCGCAACCGACCAAAATTTATTTTGCTTTTTTGGGGCACTTAAACTTAGAACTCAACGAATTTATCAAAAAAAAAAAATAAGCTTGAAATTGTCTGCAGAAATAAAGAGCGACACGCAGTTCCGGTACGGGTACAGCGGTACCT
Source organism: Portevinia maculata (assembly GCA_949715645.1). Lineage (NCBI taxonomy): Eukaryota > Metazoa > Arthropoda > Insecta > Diptera > Syrphidae > Portevinia > Portevinia maculata. The sequence goes on along the minus strand of OX454527.1, from coordinate 54,572,684 downwards.
TATCCTATTGCAGTAAATATAGACGACGCACACACTGAATACAATTGTGTACCGCAGCAAGAAGAGTTGACACCCTGGTACCGTTACCGCATTTCAAATTTATGGGAAAAAAGTAATTGATGATGCAAAAAACGTTCGATATTGTTTGGTTTAGCTTAACCGAAGTATGAAGGAAAGAAAGGTTATCATATCAAACACTGCGAATAACGGATAAAACAACCGCTTCGGTGTGAAAGGACAAGCAGTAATCCGCTACCGCACATAACTTTACCGTTACCGCATATATTATGGTGTGTATGATCCTTAATTTATTAATTTTTCCGTGCAGGCCAATGTTTTCTTTTAAACTTTTCAGTCAATTCACAGAAACGGTACAAAACGTTTCTTTTATGTGCTTGTTTTTTTACCTCTCCGCTTATTGCGTATTGCTGTAGAGCTGTGTCAATCGTGATTGATTCGATCTTTTTGACCCGATCACAATAAAGTATTGGTGATTGCAATCACAATGTCCAAAGTCAATCGTTCATCGATTCAATACTTTTGTTCTGTTCTGACTAATTCATTTCTTTATTACTGATTTCTTATCTACTGAACCAATAAATGTGTTAATATATCAAAATATTTTTATTTATTTTGGCTTATTTCGTTTTACCAACACATATTTGTTCTACAAAAATATCGCTTCTGTGCAATTACCTCCATTTCCTAATTATTCAAAGGCGTTTTGGTATTTTTGAGTGTATTCAGTCTTACAATCCATTCGAATGTATCTGTCTCTATCGGAACTAAATTGAACGAATGATGATTGGGGTTTTTGATTGTATTGAAATTGAATGGAGCAATACAATACTCCCATGTCCCATCTGTCATTGATTGATTGAATGATTGATTGAAATGACCGAATCATTTTTTCAACCAATACTTGAACGATTCGATCATTAAATTTGAACGATTGACACAGCTCTATATTGCTGGCACTGAGGCTAACTGAACAAAATTGTGCTGCAGACAAACAACATAGCTGCAACCGTACAAGTTAAAAGTAAGTCTGCACATAGTCGTGTTCGCAACATTGAATTCGTGTGTATTCAACGTTTGACACCTCGTATGTTGCAGCTTTGTATTGCCGTTAGGCCTGTTTTTAGTGAAATATTTCCAGTATTGCCCAAAAGAACGATCCGAAGTAACATAGCCAGCGGCCATGCATTTTCGTTTCCAAAACTGTTATGTTGTGTTGGAATCATTGAATGTATTCATGCAACGTCAAAAGTTTACCATCTTGGTAAAAGTGTAAGCTTATAAAAGCTTATACGACGGACGTTTCAAGAGCGTCCCTAAAATCTGCTTGCATAAATGGTGGTAAATCAATGAGCTGGATACGGGCCTTGATTTCATCTATGGAGTATGATAGAGGGCGCATTGTTCTGCAGTTCCACCGTTGATTGGGTGACAAAGTTTTTCACATTAACGATCTTGATTTGCACACCAAATGCCTGTCGAAAGTTTACCACCTTGTTGTTAAGGATGTGCCGTACAAATTTTTAAACGTTTGAAGTTTTACACGTTGCATAAATACGCTTATTGTTTTTGCGTATTTGCAAAGCAGCCGTTCAATGTGGATATTAGGCGCATTTCTTTGTGAAATGTATCAACAGTTGCACAAAAGAACGATTCCAAGAATCATAGCCAGCGGCCATGCATTTTCGTTTCCAAAACTGTTATGTTGTGTTGGAATCATTGAATGTATTCATGCAACGTCAAAAGTTTACCATCTTGGTAAAAGTGTAAGCTTATAAAAGCTTATACGACGGACGTTTCAAGAGCGTCCCTAAAATCTGCTTGCATAAATGGTGGTAAATCAATGAGCTGGATACGGGCCTTGATTTCATCTATGGAGTATGATAGAGGGCGCATTGTGCATAGCCTAACTGCAGTTCCACCGTTGATTGGGTGACGAAGTTATTCACATTAACGATCTTGATTTGCACACCAAATGCCTGTCGAAAGTTTACCACCTTGTTGTTAAGGATGTGCCGTACAAATTTTTAAACGTTTGAAGTTTTACACGTTGCATAAATACGCTTATTGTTTTTGCGTATTTGCAAAGCAGCCGTTCAATGTGGATATTAGGCGCATTTCTTTGTGAAATGTATCAACAGTTGCACAAAAGAACGATTCCAAGAATCATAGCCAGCGGCCATGCATTTTTGTTTGCGACACAAATTATTGTAGGACAGTATACAAAGCGTTCCTGCTGGGTTAAGCCAGTTAAATGCACCGCGAAAAACATCCTTATACAATAAAGAAGTTAAGTATCAATTAAGTTTGGAGACCATGAATACAATTAACATTTTTTTTAGACATTATGGTCTTATTGAGCGTAGCAAAAGTTTTGCCACCAATGATATGGCGTAAAATTGCGCCGAATGCGAACCGCAAATTTGAGAATTCTTATACTCTGGAATGTTTATCAGATTTTCGCCCAGTGGAAAAACTTGATGTAATGGAGTGAATTGAACCTGTGATCCTTCGGCCAGTAACACACTAAACACTGAGCCATACCATCCATGACGAATCATATATGTATGTCAAACAGCAATAAGTGCATTTTAACAAAAATTGTATTTTAAAAAGATACCTATCAAATAATAACCTCAATATTTAACATGAACACATATTTATTTCTTAGTGAACTATAACCTCGCAACAGATTGCAAGGATCAGAACGAAGCTACTTTAGCTATTTTTTTTTTTTTGATTTAAAGGTTTTGATTGATTTGAATAGCTGGTGATGTGGTTCAAATCAGTTTCCACTCAGCCTTGCGATTTTACAGGAGTACTGCGGAAATGTTTTCTAATATGTTGTAATGTTAAAAATAATTAAATTTTGACAGCTCAGTAGCTCAAGCAGTACCTTGTAAGAAATATAGTAAGTGAAACACCGCTTTCTGAATCATTTTGATGGTCTGTCTTAAATAAAGTTGATCCCTGATATGTTCGATACCGGCTGACCTGGTGTATTTAAAGGTTATTTCGTCAACACATCTATTGCACAATATCTCCTTTGTACAAAGTGCGTGATTGAGGCTTTCTTGCAGCTTTTCTGGGTTGGTAAGGCAGTCAGAAAAAATGTATTTTATGGTTCAGAAATAATATACAGGTAAACTGTTTAAAATTCGTCGCCAGGAGCTCTACTCGGCGATGACCGAATTCGGGATCCCGGCAAAATTTATCCAGTTGTGTTGCGTGATGCACGAAAACACTCGGTGCAATGTGCAGTATGGAAACAGTTCCAAATCTGTACCGGACGAAGGTGCGCTATCATGTGACTCCTTCAATCTTGTTCTGGGGCAGATAGTGCACATGGCAGGTGTCAATACGGAAGGCACTTTCTTCAACAGATCCGTCCAACTACTGGTATACGCGGACGATATCGACATCATCGGCCGATCTCAGCGCGCGTTTAAGAGGCTTTTGTGCCGATTAAATAACAGGCAAAATTGGTTAGCCTTGAAGTCAACTAGGACAAAGCCAAGTAGGTACCTACTTGCTTTTAACAAACATCTGTCCACTGACTAGGACAAAACATCACTGTTCATAGCAGCAATTTCGAGGTCGTAAGGGAATTCACCTACTTCGGAGTAAACAAACACACTTTAATGGAGATCCGGCGAAGACTTGCCGTAGGAAACCGTTGCTACTTTGGTTTGGCGAAACAAATGGGTTCAAAACTCCTAGGTCGGAAAGCCAAGTTAAGCTCTACATAACACTGATACTGCCGGTTCCGCTTTTCGGCTCCGAAAAAATGGATAATAAGCAGGAAAGTAGATCTAATTTTGGGTTCTTTCTAAAGAAAAATACCCCGTCGGATATTTGGTCCTATGTGCGAGGATGGCGAATGGAAGAGAAGATATAACCGCGTACTCTACGAGCTGTATCAAGGTGTGGAAGTAGTCCAAAAAACTAAAATACGTCGACTACATTGGCTCGGCCACATCGAGCGAATGGACAACAATAATGCTCCAACGAAGCGGATCATCGACTCCCAGTCCCCAGGTTCGAGACGACCAGGAAGGCCGAACCTCCGTTTTAACGACCAAGCCATCGCCGATGCCAGAGCGCTTGGTCTGGACAAAAGGAAGCAGCGTGCCCGGGATCATGGAGAATGGAAGGCGGCAGTGTCTCAGGCATAGACTTTTCACGGGTCGGGAGCCCGTTTAGTAAGTAAGTAAACTGTCTTAAATATTGCACCATATTTTGCAGAGACTTAGCTGCATTCAGCGAGCTTGTTTCACGGCTTTATTATAAAAAAAAACATAGGGACGGGCTACAGTCCGCTTGGGCGAACTGTTGGATACCCTATTCTTATTCCTATCCCTCATAAGTGGGCGTGACAAAAGTCTAAGTATGATTGAATTGTTAAGAACGCTCTACATATTTTGTTATATAACATTTAAAGGATTTTATCAAAAAAAAAACTTTGGTTTTTCAATAAAATTGTTTTATTTAATTGTGGGCGTGTCAGTAGGCGGATTTAAAAAAAATTAACACATGAGCATAAAGGGTCCCTAGAGAGTATATATTATAAATTTCAGCTCCCTAGCTCAAACTTTGGATTTGCAAAAAAAAGTTGATTTTAAATTGTGGGCGTGTCAGTGGGCGAATTTTGAAAATTTTATATCCCGAGCAGTTTTAGGAGTCATAGATCATATATAAAAAATTTCAGCTCTCTAGCTCAAAATTCGATTTTTTCCAAAATTTAGTTTTTTTGAGTTTGTGGGCGTCTGTGGGCGGATTTCAAAAATTCGTAAACTTGATTACTCGTATTTCGGGACCCTAGAGAGTATATGGTTAAAATGTCAGCTCTCTAGGCCCAGCTTAAAGGCCTAATTTTTGGCAACATACGGACGGACGGACGGACATGGCTAGATCGACATTACTATCGATGCTGATCATAAATATAGTAACTTTTAGGGGTATACGGGCAATATTAAGGTATGTTACAAACTATGCGTCAAAATTAATATACCCTTAGAATAGGGTATATCTAGCTGGTGCAAATTTATTGATTTCACATTGTTTTTACATTTTTACATTTAATCGGCTGAAATTTTCAATCCGTAGATCGTAGTTACACGTTCTTTTCTTTGACGTTGAGTTTATGATCAGAATTAAAGGGATCGTAACCAGCGTTGCCGCAAAAAACAATAGTTTGAGCCAACATTTGTAAAAAAAACGGTGCCATTTTGAAAAGATGGGTGTGGGATTACATATTTGAATAGGACAAGTTTAAGGGAAGGCACAACATGCTTATGTAGGTACATCTTGAAATTTTGAACGAAAATTGAATTTTCGCATTTCGGGAATGTGTGCACATCTGAAATTCATTGAGTCTGATAATTTTTTAAAAGAAAACGCATAATGCATTTGAAAATCAGCCGAAAGACTGGTCGATTCAACAAATATTTTGTTTTGCCATTCATGCAATTTATTCATGCCACAGTGCCATTTTAGAGAAAATGTCCCATATTGTTACCCTCCCACGTTATGGCATCCCGCCAGTGGGATTCGCCAGTTGGACCTCAATAAACATCGGCAGGCTTCGTGAATCGTGGTTTCGGATCACTTCTTTAGGTAGGTACTGGAGCCAATCAAATGCTGATGTTATTGCATTTGTATAATCCCGGTCTACTTTTTTTACAATTTCGAAGTGTGCATGCTGCTGTTATTGATCTTGGCTTAATATTCCTTTTAATACAACGTTAATCTGTAGACTGGCGAGAGAGTTTTAAGATGTAATATGCGTCGCTAGGCTTACATACCTACATGTCAAAATTGATATGATTTGTCCCATTAGTCGCCTTTTAGGACATGTGTTGTTTTTTGGGGCGCTGCAGTGATATTCTTAGCCCATCCCTGCAAGGGAATCCTTACTATAAAATATACCAATTTAATTTGTGCAGATATCCAAATTGGCATGAATTACTTAAGCTTTAATTTGATGTTCATTCTTGAATCATATTGGCTGGATGAATATCAGTCGACAGAGTTCAACCGTATAGGTAAAATGGGTAGGTTAGGGACAACTGAAAACATTAACCCTTTTTTTCTTTCAAACATGAAACCACCTAATCAACCAATTTTCTCTGGTATCCCAGTGGTTTGCCTTGGAAACCAACATCTTCTAGATAAAGTTAGTTCGTGTTTGTTATTTGCAGATGACTTTAAAATGTTCAATAAAATCTCCAAATCTTCTGACTGCCTTGAGTTTCAACAGAAGAGGTATCGTCATGTACCCAAAATGACCTAGAAATGAGTCTTGCGAAATGCAATGCATCGGTTTCCCGATCATTTAGCCCTCTTCATTATTCCTATGTTGCTAATAATGAAACATTTACATAGATGTACTTTTGAGGTCAAAGATCTCAGGGTAATTTTGACACACAGTTAAATTTCAGTTTGTACATAACCCCAGTGTCTAAATCGCACTCCACGACACAGAGGTGAGCTGATAGTGGACTCGCTTCTTGCATTTATAAGAAGTTTGCATTTAAGACAATTTACTGCTTTTCAGAACGATCCAGATAAGAATACTGTTGCGTAATCTCTGACCTTTTTGTGAGGTTCATTCATCTTGAATCAAACACGTTCAGAAATCGTTTACGCGCTATGCACAAGGTAAATTAAATAGAGGTTCTGAGCTTCCTCACTACAAAGCTCATTGTTTATTCCTTGGCTTAACTACCTACCCTTTTTGCCAGGAGGAAAATGCAGCTCTTGGTGTTTTTAAGGGCATTGTTTCTTACAGAATACAGTACTCCTAATTGTATTTTTGCTTTATAGTTCTACGCGCCTGTTAGAGTTTTAACAGAAAGTACGAGTATCTTTTTTACCCACATAGAACTTACTATGACCCGACAGATGGTAACACAGCGCATCCATTTGTTCAATTCGGTTGTTAGTCACATAGATATAAACTCAAATCGCGATTGCCTTGAGTAAAATGCTCTTCTGCCCGTCAGGGGCTAGTCTCTGATGTAAAAGCAGGTTAAAACCTATGCTCTCGCTCTTGATATCTTAAGAGCCAAATTTATGATTTTTATATAAATATTTTTTCTTTATCTTATTTTTATTTGTTTACCTATGTTGCACTATACCTATGTTAATGTTATAAATAAATCTTCGTTTTTCTCATTAACGATGAGGTTATGATCTGGACTGAAGGAGTCATGACCCTCCAACTTCACTGCCCCCCTACTGATTCGCTTGTGATGTTCGCCGTAGTGGGACACAACCACATCACGTTTAGTCATAACGATTCGTGGAGCACGGCCCATATTGGGCCTAAAGCCTAGCTTCTCCAACTATTTGGGACCTACAATTTTATGCTGAATCTGAACGATCAATTTGGGGAGCTTCTCCTGACAATTGATGCTCTTGGATGTTCGTCAGACGTTCGAAAGGGGTGAAGCAGTGGAAAAAATCGAGATCTTACTTGGCCCTCCCGGGATTCGATCACACACACTCTATAATCATCGCAAATAAGCTTTGGAAAGTGCCTAAGTGCCTACAGATTTTCTGGGAATAACAATAAATAATCCAAAAGTGATACAAAAAATCGAGGTTAGCTCTCAACTGGAAAACATGGTAGCTTCTGCGTTTAGTATCGTTACAAAAAAGAAGCATTCTTAGAAAGAAAAACCTACTAATCCTCGTTTTCATCCCAAGAATTTGGTACCTACATTTTGCCCCACTCTATTTTACTACTTCAACCACAAGACTTACCTTTATAATATATATTCTTCCTTCAAGTCGTGAGTATTATTATCCAAAATGAGTTAGGTAATCACCTCCTGGCAAACGTCAGGCACTTGCACTTAATTTTTTCCAAAAAAATTAAATCAACGCAAAACTTTTACTTCCAAACAAAATATTATTCTTCGACGGATTTTACTTAGCAATTTTTACTTATTTCTTATTGTATAGTTAATAATATCCATTTGTTGTATCAAAAATATCACACTATTTTATTTTATTTTAATTATTTTTTAAACTATTTTATTCGATTAGGTTTTAATATTAAACAAAAAGATTTGTTTGATTTTTAACAAGAGTTAAAATTTATTTTTAACTATCTTATTTAACACTATTTTTGTATGATTAAAATTGGCAAGCGATTTTATATAAATTTTTTTTTATAAGAAAAAAACTTGGTTAAGACACTTTAATTACGGCATTCACTTTGATTTTTCTTATTTAGGCATTTATATGTAAAAAAAATTTATTTATTACGAAGTATTGTTATTGCTTTATTAGTTGTTTAGGTCGTTGTAGATTTCAAAAAATAAATAATAAACATACTTGTTTGTTTGTAGTTTTAAGTTGTATTAGTTGAAGTATAGTAAAAAGGTACACTTTTTGTATAATAATAAAAAAAATGTTTAAACAATTATTTATGTTTGCTTAGTTTGAAGGAGAAGGACGAAAATTCAGCACTAAGCGATTGTTTAAATGTATAAATTGATTTATTATTTTTCTTATTAGGTATAAGCCAACGAGTTTTGTTTAATTGATTGTTAAAAAGAGAGGAAGTAGAAAAAACGTTGTGTTATCCAAAATATTTTTTTTTTATTTGTCGCGGCGACGGTTTTCAGTTTGAGATAATAATTAGATAGGTTATCTTGTTAATAATTTTATTATTAATTTATTGGCATGGTTTTGCACTTTTATACACATTTTTATGGTTTCTGAACTTTATGGGGGACCTTTCAGTAACATTCATCGCGTGCGTCAACATGAATCTCAGGCGTAGTTGATAAACAACCAAATAAATTAGTAAATAGATGAAAATTGTTTAATAAACATAACAGAAGTGGTAGTTCCGCGTGTGTTGTAGTTGTAAGACGAAAGAAAAGAAAATTGTATTATTTAAATAAAAAACAATTTGTGTGCAAATAAACTATCTCACTGACCCGTTCGGCTCCGACGTTGAACCGACACTACCCTACGAGATACTGGCAGGCAGTTCTTGCCATTCCATGCAACAGAGCTGAGGCTAAGTTCGCGGATGGCGTATAGTTGTCCCTGTTTGACGTATTAATTGGATTGGAGGCTGTTGGCTGGCTCATGGATATCATGTAACTGTGTGTGAAGGAATTTTTTTTGTTTTTTGTTTTCGTATCTCGTATGTTGTTTCTCATGGAGAGAGAGAGGCGCCAGTTCCATTCGTATATATTTGGTCGCCTCTCACTGTTTGTGTTTGGGGTGGTCGTTTATCTACGACGGTGTTGCGTGGTAGTGTTGGTATGAATACTATACTTTTGAAAAACGTGTTTTTCTTCGTCGGGTGTGCAGCAGCAGATGCAGATGCAATTTTTGCAGACGTAACGTATCCCTTGATCGAATTGGTATTTGGTATTTGCTCGGCGGCAGACAATTGCGTAGGAGATGTTTGTTTTGAGTGGTTATGAGAGGTCGTGCTGTTGGCGTTCTGGTTGAGTGGGGAAGGGGACTTGTAGCAGTGCGTCCCCTTGCGATGTGATTTTATACGAATCGGCAAATAGATGTCCAAGATCCAGGTCCCATTCTATTGATATATTAACCAGTAAAACTCGGTTTTTGGCTATGTTTAAGCAGTGGCTGAGCAGGGGTTGGGGCCGCCCGGGGCAGACATAATTTATGCCGCCCCTAGTAATTTTTTCACACACTAAAAAAAAAGTTATACCTACACATAATATGTAGGTAGGTACGTCAATAAACTTGGTAAAATTTCTCTTCAAAATTTTGTCAATTGTTGTTCGTACTGCAAGCGAAGGAAAAATTAAGCCGCAAATTTAAAATGTTCCCATATTGGTTCCGATTTTTCGGAAATTTAAAATTCTTTAGAAAAACAGGATTTGATTATTTTTTTTATTTTTTTTTTATTTTCCTGGCATGTTCCATTAAAATTCCAAGTGTTCGACATACCTACATTCTTAGCATAAGTAAAAGTATCGTCTACCAATTTATAGCGTTTTTCTGTAAGGAGGATCAGTAATGCATTCATTTTATGAGCATAAGATTGAGTCCTTCTGTTTGCAATATATTTGGGCATCATTAACTTCGTGTAGTACTGGTTTCCAAAAGCTCAAAAAAGACAGAAATAAAACCGTCCGTGTGTTTAGTCTTTTGCCTGCCTCCGTCAGTTTTTATAAGGTTTTAAAAATGTCCTCATAATGGTTCCAGGTCTTCTCGACTGCATCAGCCCTTCATCTTGTTTCTTGCAGCCTCTTCAATGCTTTGCTTGAAGCAGAAGCAGAAATTCCCAACGGTGTCTGGACACGGAAAAAAATGAATATATGAGTTCTAAGGTACCGAAGAAAGTGACCGAATTTGACTCAACGGCACCAGCATGTAAACAAACCGAGTTCAGGGAGTGATTGCAGCAGGGTATAAATTCTGCTTTGGGGTTTATGTCCTTAGGTAAGTCTTTGCTGCAGTCCCGTATATTTTACAGCCAAGACAACAGTATTGTCATATGTTTGACCTCTGCAATCCATTATATCAAAACCATCAGCTTTTAGCTTACTTAAAATCATGTCAGAAATGCCTTCAGCTGTTTTGTTCTTTGTTTCGATAAAATCAATAACACATTTCACTAGTAGGTAGGTACTACTTTCTGATTTTCAATTTTAAGATAACGCAGTACTTGACTGGTTTGATCTTTGTGTGATACATCTGGGGTGCTATCGAATATTAGGGAATAATATTTGGGCCTTTTAACTTGACAGAAAATTCGTTGACGAACGAAATAAAATTAATTAAAATTCCTAAAATATTAATGAACTTCTTCCACCAATATTTATTCGTGAAATGTGTTCTCAAAGCACTGTAATTTGCGAGTAGTTGCACCAGTTCTAAACAGTTCCCACTATTACCTACCACTGGTAATTTCTTCTCTGTGGCCACGAAAAGCCAAATTCTGTTTCGTGAGGAATTTAATAATATCGACCAATTTAGCAAGAATTTTTTGTTTCTTTGGCTACGATATTTTTCTGTCTTTTATCAATTGTCTTTCCTGTTCGAAGTCTGGCCTCTAACTTCTTCCATTTGCAAAGGTTTTCGTTGTGTTGGGGACTTGATTTATGCCTGGCTACTTTGGGATTTATTTTTTGCCAGTTATTAAAAACATCATTGAGCAAAACTGTGATGCGTTGTTTTTGTCCGGATTTTCAGACAAACGGCAGCAAAAGCAAAATAATGACAATTTAGAAGGAGAATAAGCCATCCTAGAACTTAATACTTTTTCGCCGTTAGTCAATGTGCGATAAAACCTTTCTTTTGTTAGCCGCCTCGTCGTCGTTCCTGTCGGTGCAGCAGAAACCGTGTCGCTTACATGCTGCACTACTTCTGGACCGTGTTGCACAAGTAGCAATCTCATATTTTCATCTATAGATATCATTAGGTCACTTTCTCATATCATCTAAATTTTTATCTGCTTTATCAGTCTCAGTGTCAATGTGTTCAATGAGAGAATCAGTAGGAACGTATACCGTGCAATGGCTGTGCACCTACCGGTATAGGCAAGGCACTGAAGTAGATAGGTACCTACAGGACAACCATTTAAATAATTTAAACCATCCATAATGCTACAAAAGGATTCTAGATAAGATATAGCCTCTAGTCTAAGGGATGGGAATACAAAGCTTATCAAATCCTGTGAATTTAACCTTCCAACTACACACTGGGGTATGAGATACCCCACATAGATTTCAAAAGTGTGCAGGTCTGTTAAAAGAATTTCCTAAGCATGCCATACCTATGTATATTCAATTTTGAAACTCTCAGCAGTAGCAGGCGATGGTGTTCAGTTCTTAGATTTTTTTAAAGTGTTTAGTCGTGCTTCGAAGTTTTAGATTGGGTATGGGTATCATATACCCCAGTGTGCAGTGCGTGTTAGTATTTTTTGGAATTTGTGAATACATTATTTTAGTGAAATGTTTTCTATTTTATTTATTTTGGACTAAAAATTAATAAAACAAGTGTGGGGTTTGTTCAGCCATAAAGGAAGTTACTGTAGATGCCAATTTTAATTATAGTTTTGCAGCAAAATGGCTTTTCTTCGAGGCGAATCCATTGAACGGCTTTTTTTTGTAACCTTATTTGGAAATTATGTTTTTTTTAAGTATTTTTATTTTTTATGTTAGTCCATCGTATTGAATTTTGTTTTGATGAAATAAAAATATGAAATGAATAAATATATACATATTATACATATATATATAAAATAACATTTTTTTGTACTTTTGGGGTGGGGTATGTGATACCCCAGTGTGAGGAGCGCGTTAGAAAAAATATCTGTGAGGACGAAAGGTTAATTAAGTTTCAACAACAAGATACAACAGAGTTCAAATAAAAATCAACGGACTTAATGTAAATGGTAGGTACCTACCTAGTTATCAACAATTGAAAAATTAATCTCTTTTTTGAATTTGAAAAAAACTTAGATCCACATTGGGAATGAATATGAATGAAAGCAAATAGGTAGCTATTTAATTACAGTATCTGCAGCTTTTAAATTCATCTGAGCAACTATAGCTAATAACTAGTGCAATCTGTTATTAGCTAAAGGGGTAGGTACCTAGGTACCTATCTGCTTTAATGGAGTTATCAAAAAAAAGAAAGCGCTTGTCGTAAAAGGCGACTGGCCTGCAAGTGCGCATACGAATCCTTAGGTTGGCACGACTCACCGGTTTCGATAAAGGGAGATCAAACATAGGACACCAATAATGGGAGCATACACGTGTCGAAATCGTAAAAAAATAGACAGACATAAAAACTCCTGAATCAAAGAAATAAATGGAAAATTTATTTCAACACTATCTACCTACCTACCTATATATTATTATATTCCGGTCGGAAATTGTTTATCGATTTTGAAAAGTCATTCGAGAATGTCAATAGAGAATTCATGTGGCTTAAGGCCCAACTACTATAGACGGACGAAAACTGAGGCTTATGTCATAGTTGAACGAACCGTCCCGCTCCCTACAAATTCTTTGTAGGTAGGTATTAGCTTAGTTTTGGACGGCGCCCTACGCACCGCTACGACTAGTATAATTGGGCGTTAGCACCCAACCATAAAAGACTTTAGTGGGATAAACATTAGGTATGTCAAAACCAAACGAAAATCCAACTCAATTCCTGTCAACGACCTTGTTGCCCACAGTTAATTTAAGCAAATTAAATCACCTGTCAAATAATTTATTTTTAGTTTGTCGCCTGTCAAATTTCCGTAGGGAATGTGCAACATCATTGGGACTTTCCGTAATCCCACGTAAGTTGACGAACACTTAACGAAACCGAGCACAATCTCATTATGGTCATTCGTCATGCTATAATATTTGCATGTATGCATGCATGTGGACATTTTCTTAAGCTGGCGCAAGCCAAGCAAAGTACATTATGGTTGCTCTTCACTTTTACCTCCTAAAGGTAAGAAAGTAGGTACGTACTTTTCCATATATAATGTCAGACACAGCATAAAAAACGTACAACGACAACGAAAGTTGTCAAAGAAACTGAATTTGAAATCGGGGTAAGGAAAAAGCTGCGTTCTGGCACCAAAATTGTTTAAATTGTTCGGGTTGCAGATCCCCACAGAACCTGCATGTTCTGTGGGGACCACCTACCTGTCTAAGCCGCCTAGCATGCTTCCTTAAGAGACAGTGTCCCGACATAATCCCACTACTGCTCTAAGCCGTCCCCTACTAAATTTGAGAATTTTCCTACATCTTTCCTTGTCCAAATGTGGCCAAAGTTCTTTAAACACCCTATGTCCCTCTTAATTTGTCCATCTAAGTTCAGCCATCTTTAAGATTTTCTCATTGCCTTGATAATGCCAAGGGGTGGTTTGATCTCCACACCTCCACTACTCTCCACTTACCCTCCCTTTCTCGCCAGCTCATCGGCTTGCTCACTCCCCACAATATCGCTGTGTCCCGGTACCCAGCACAGTCTTACTCGGTTCCGCCTACATACTGCTTTTAGCATTGTGCGACAGTTTATCACTGTCTCAGAATTGGTGTTAACAGATTCTAGTGCCTTAAGTGTCGCCTGACTATCAATGTCGATATCCCTTCCGGACATTGATCAGATCTGCACTATCTCTGCCGCCCTTAGACCAGCCAGGACTTCCGATTGGAAGACACTGCTAGTGTCCGGGAGTCGTATAGACTCTTTCAAGTCTGGATCAACAGAAAAGATGCCAGATCCCGTTCCCTCCCTTGTCGTAGATTCATTAGTGTAGATAGCAACCTCATTTGATGTTGTGGCTGCATCTCTTTGCCAGTATTTCCTTCCCGGTTATTATACGTCATACGGGATGTTGAAGTCGACCAAAGGGAAAATTTCCTCGGTCAGTATAGGATTTCCCGGCAGCACATCAGTAAAGATCCTCAGGTGCCCAAAACTGCATTCCTTAAACTGACCCAAATTTGTAAGGAGCAAAGCGCTATTTTCCACAGCTTGTTTTATTTTTAAATCTAGCGGTATAAGGTGCAGAAAGGTGTCCAGTGCTGCCGTGGGAGTAGTACGCAGTGCACCTGTAATGGGTATGCCAGCCGTTCTCTGCACCGTTGCTTATTTTCCAATTATAGTTATTTTGTTAGTTGCCCATCCACACACACAAGTGAGCCATATGTAAGTATAGCTATAACCACCACTGTATATATCCAGTGTACCATGGCGGGTTTCAGGCCCCATGTTTTGCCTATTGTTCTTTTACAAAAAAAGAGGGCGTTATACGCTTTCTTAATTCTTTCTCTAATGTTGAGATTCCAATTTAATTTCCTAGGATTACGCCCAGATAGGTACTTCGCACTGTCGCACAAGTTTCGGGAGATTGAAGCGCGGTATTTTGTGTCTTCTCGTAAACAGGACTAACTCCCTTTTCGAGGGGCTAACATTTAGTCCGCAGCTCTAAGCCCAATTACTTATTTTCTTTAAGGCAGACTCTGTGACCTCACTTAATGTATATTTAAAAACTGTCGCTGCAGTATAACCACATCGTCGGCATACGCTGTGGGGAAATTAGCGAAATCTAGCCATTTGTTTTTAGTTTACCCTTCTCCAGTAGGCTTGCCGATACTTTTTCAGGTAAAGCCGGCTAACCACAGAGGCGGATCAATTGGAGTACAGTGAAGTTCCAGTACTATGATCCCTGATGTTCATATCATAACCTCGTCTTTAAAGAAGAAGAATGAAACATGTCTAGTTATGAGGCATTTCACTGTTCAAACATTTCCTTGGTTATATATAAGTATAGGTACCTAAAATATTATTTATATTATAAAATTAAAAAAATTAATTAAAATTTCTCATAATAATTAATTAAATAATTTTTATATTGCCTTTAACTTTTATTTAAAAAAAAGTATTTATATCATTTGTATAACGTTTTTACCAGCTACTTACTCCTTTTTCCGAGGCGAATAGGCAAAACTTTGAAAATGTGTTTGCAAATAAGACCACCTACAAGAAAATGTTGTGAAATGTTTTTATTTTGAAAGCAAATTCAAAATATTTATCGCATTAAGACGATCGCGGTGTTGACAAATTGCGCAGAAACACCGCATTTAAGTAGATAATTAGGTAGGTACCGATATTGGTTTAACTGAAATATGACCTTTGCGTTTCATCGGCTTTTATCAAAATTAACATTTTCCAGCATTTTTGCGAAATCCGACACAACGTCCAAGTTGACTAATGCACCTAGGTATAAGCTCTCGATTCCAATAATCCTACTTCGTAAGTATCGTGCATTTGACAGGTAATTATTGCTGTCATTGCCTTGGCGCATTTCACACTTTGTTTGACTTGTACAATTTGAGATGATATTTGTTTAAAGCAATACATGGTGCCATACCTACCTGCATTGTTGCAATTACATTATATCAATTTGCTTTAATTTTAAAGTACATACGTACCTACCTATACATACCAATTTTTAACACGGTCGCAACTGGCCAATTTAACGCCTAAGGCAAACATTTTCAAATGCCGCCTCAATTGTTCGGTTTAATTGTGATGACCTAAAAAAATTAAAAAGAATGTCTTCACTTTTCGGATTTATAAATTGCATAAGTAAAAATATGCCCTTTTAGCAGTTGATCAAGGCGATCAATTGATCAAATTGAACTATCAATTTTGTATGCAATCAACACACGCCTTTTTCTTTTAAATAGGTAATGAGAAACATAAACTGTTTGTCTGTGTTTTTTTATATAATTCATTTTCAGTTTCCAGTTGATATTGTTTCTTTGTCTTTCGAAAATCCCTTGAGTTTTTTTGCACGGTTATAGCATAGTTATTTAAGTTTATTGTTATGTTTAATTTCTCCGAAATATATACTGTAAAACACTACATCTTATTTGTAGTCGCCTTATGTCCATAAATTGAATTGAAAAAATTGAAAAAAAAGATAGCAAAGTGGTTACGACACCAAGATTTGTCCCCTTGTAGGTTAATTTGCCGCCGATCAATTTCTCAACTATCCGCCTTGGCCCCCAGCGAACCACGACTACATATAATTATGTCGTAAAGAAACGTGCAAAGGACCTAACGCGACATTGTGAAATGGCTCTTGAGCCCGCGGTCTGCAGAGGGACGAACATTATTAATGTGCAATCATCACACAAAATGCCTTTCAGGTCGTAGGTTAGCTATTTGGGCGAGGGTATTATTTTTTTATTGTGCAATAATATTGCGTAAAATAAAAAATCAAATTAAATCGTCTGTGGGGAATATTGCACAATATTTCGGTTATTGCAAATTATGATAGGTATAGGCATATGTATCTACTACCTACTCGTATGCAGTGCGTTCCTTTCCGTGGGCGCAGCGGCCAGGGGCTCAGTGGTAAGTGTTTTGGTCTACTGATCTAAGGGTATCAGGTTGAAATAATGCCGGGGCCAAGTAGCACCTAACATTTATCCGCACCGCATTTGCGAACGTCTGACGAACATCGAAGAGTATCAATAGTCATGAAAAGCTTCTCAAATTTGCGGCAAAAATTGTATGTCCCTACCCACAAACAAAGGGTGGGAGAAGCTAGGTTTAAGGCCTTGTATTGGCAGCTAATTACTAATATTTATATTTTAGTTCCCTTTCGTATCTGCTATCAATTGCTTAAGTATCACATAAGAGGAGTAAGTGCACGGAAACGACGACCACGTAAATGCTAATGGTATCGCTGTTTTCGGCCATGAAAAGAAGTGAAGGAAACTGGGCCTTATCGCCCAGGTATCAGCGGGTTGTGTTCGATATCCCGCTTTTTATAACCCCGATTCTTAAAATCCCGCTATTAAAATTCCGCTTTTTATAATCCCGCTTTTAATAATCCCGCTTTTAATAATCCCGCTTTTTTTAAATCCCGTCTTTTAAAATCCCGCCTCTTATAATCCCGATTTTTATAATCCCGTTTTTTTATTATCCCGCTTTTACAATCAAAAGTAGTTGCTTTATTTTAAAAATCGCGCGATTTTTTTAAAATAAAGCAACTACTTTTGATTGTAAAAGCGGGATAATAAGAAAATTAAAATAAATTAAGCTATGAGTGTTTTTCTTAAATGCAGTTTATTTAAACATTTATCATTTTTAGAGGAAGTAACAAAATAAGAAATAAACAATATCAAAATAAGTTTTTAAGTAAAATATGACAATCTTCAATAATTTAAAAAAAAATATATATAAAGTAGGGTAGGATGGTGTAAGAGTGCGCGGTTGGTAAGAGTGCGCAAAGCGATTTTCTACAATTTGAAAAGGCATATAAGACTGAATGCACTCATTTTAGAGAGATATAAATGAGTTTGAACAGCTGTCAAAATTTCATGAAAATGTGATTGTTAACAGAGGTGTAAGGTACGTTTTAATTTTGAAGCTCTTTTTTTCTTGATTTTTCTTGTAAAACAAATTAAATTTTCAGCTTAATTACAAAAAATAACTATTAACAAAGTACAGGATATTGAAAAGTCGACAAAAAGAACACATTTGAGGAACAAGTTAGTTTGGCTATAAAAGCAGTGTGAAATACATATATATTCTTCGAATACATGTCTGAACGTGTAAGAATGCGCACCATGAGGGAGGACAAGAGTACGCGTGCGCACTCTTGTACGACATGTTGAATTATTTGTTTAAAATAATTTAAAGAAGGTTTTTTTTTAATGGCAGGATGTCTAGGAGGCAAAGGACAACTGAAAGAAAACTGTGCCCTGCTTCAGTAATTGAAGAGGCCCGATTACGTATACAACAAGGAGAAAGTAAAAGGTCTGTGGGTCGATCATTTCAAATGTCGGAATCCACGCTCAGAAAAAGACTGAAGTCCTTGAAACCGGCTACAAACCTGGGGAGGTTCGACAAAACTTTTACAAATGAGATGGAGCAAGACCTCTGTAAATATATCAAGATGGTTGACGGGATGTTTTATGGCTTGACTACAAAGGGTCTCAGACAACTCGCATTTTCTTTCGCTGTAAGAAATGGGATTTCTAATCGTTTTAACACCAGCACTAAAATGGCAGGGAAGGATTGGCTAAGAGGCTTTATGCAAAGACATCCTGAACTCTCACTTAGACAGCCTACCTCAACTAGTGTAGCTCGAGCTATTGGATTTAATAAGCCACAATGTGATCGTTTTTGTAATAATCTTTTGGAATTGATGACAAAGTACAAATTTTCTCCACATGCTATTTACAACATGGACGAGACGGGAATATCAACAGTTCCAAATAAGCCATTCAAAGTTATTTCATCGAGGGGAAAACGATGTGTAAATAAGATTTCAAGTGCTGAAAGAGGGCAGAATGTGACCGTTGTATGTGCAATGAGTGCTAGTGGACATTCCATTCCACCTGCCTTTATATTTAAACGCAAGAAAATGAAAGATAGGTTGTTGGATTGTGGGCCACCTTCTTCTCTTCGTATGGTTTCTGATACCAGCTTTATCAATGGCGATATTTTTCCAAATTGGCTCCAACATTTCAAGCAACATGCTAAGCCATCAAACGAGAATCCGATTCTTTTAATCATGGATAACCATGCCCAGGATGTCTTGAAATTTACTCGGAGCCATTATTCGAAGATTGAATAGAATGTTCCTCATGTAAGGAGTGGTGGCACGAAAAATGCACTTCTTTTTCAAAGATAGGCAGTTTTATCTCTGACTTTTGTGTGAACTAACTCCTGCGCACTCTTACAAACTAAGCCGCGAACTCTTACACAATAACATGGATAAGAGTGCGCAAATAACCTAATGTGATTTTTTGTTTATAACTAATGAATTCATACTTTTTTTGTTACTAGTTTTAAGTTTTTTTCGTTCCTTTAATTATAAACCAAAAAGTGAAT
Source organism: Portevinia maculata (assembly GCA_949715645.1). Lineage (NCBI taxonomy): Eukaryota > Metazoa > Arthropoda > Insecta > Diptera > Syrphidae > Portevinia > Portevinia maculata. The sequence continues at coordinate 54,553,298 of OX454527.1, read as the reverse complement.
ATAAAAAAAGTGGCTAAATTCTGTTTGTTAGTGTTTTAATTGGTGTTTTGTCTAAAGTGCGCACTCTTGCACCATCTTACCCTAATGTTATATGATATTCTGCAAAAGGGAACAAAAAAAACTTCAAACCATTAACAACATTTTTTATTTTATTAGTTCAAGTGTAGATACATATATTATAAGCAATGCGACGGAAAAACCCTGTTTTACTCATTTTTTTCTATTTGTCATTAATTTTTTTACAGCGCGTGACTTTATAACATTAGTTTTTTTATATAATTTTTCTTGTCCATTTTGTAATTTTTGTATTTCAGTTTGCACCACAATAGCTTCCTTTCTCAAATCTGCAATGAGTTTATACAAGCCAGCACTTTTTCGTCAAACCAAAACTTTCAGTCTGCGATGCCACGCTTCAGCATTATTTTGTGTTCTCGGGCATTGTTTTTCTGCACTGTCATACACAGACCAAAAGTTAGGAGAGTACTGCACTTGTCTACTTCCATTACGAATGTTTTGTAAAAAAAACGGGATTATTGGGATTTGGCGGGATTTTAAAATGCGAGATTATAATAGATCGGGATTTTGAACAAGCGGGATTTTAGAAGACGGGATTTTAAAAAAGCAGTATTTTAGTAGACGGGATTTTAAAACTTTTTTCGGGATTTTTGAAAAGCGCGATTTCAAAAATCGCGATTCCGATACGCTCCCGATATCAGCTATTATGGGCGCGCAATACAAATTTCTTGTATTCGTTTAGTTTGGTGGGGCGTCGTTCCAACTTACCTTACCTTAGGTAATAGCAAGTTAACACCAATTCGTCATTTCAGCTAAATTCACCATTTCGCTCGAAATGTTCATCATTTTGCCACACATTTTCCAGCATTTGCTAAATGTTGAATTTGAGCAAAATGTCGATTTGTTCGCTGCATTTGGAAAATCAAACAAACCCATACGTCATTCAGCGTGCTGACTAAAAACATAACTTGAAAAAAAAAACAGCCGTCAAAATATTTATTTATTCGAATAAAGACGAGCGAGAAATGACTGCAATCCCACGGGTAGTAAAAGCTTTTGATCGTTTGTTAAAAACATTAAGAATTTGACCTCGTCATCTATCCCGACACTCATTTACAGTGACATTCCAGCTGGAAGCTCTCTAGATAAAGCCAATCTGCTTGCTGGTCATTTTGCAGCTACCTTAACGCTTCCAGATTGCGCTTTATCTCCCCCTGTACTCGAGAGCGTTGAATACTCCATGGGACCAATCCACTTTCGCACTCGTACAGTGGCTAGAGTACGTCGAGATTGACATACATAAATCCGCTGGCCCAGATTTCAAAGGCGTTTGATAGAGTTTGGCATCAAGATATCTAGTCGAAAATGCGTGCATTTCGAATCGATGATACTCTTCTTCAATGGATTAGAAATTTCCTTTCGTTGCAAGACTGCAAATCACCAAATAAATGCTGGTGTTCCCCAAGGCTCTATTCTGTCCCCGACGGTGCAGGGAAATAACTTCACGGGCAATAACTTCACCTGGGCAATAACTTCACCTCGAGTGGGCAATACCTTAACTTTTTTTTGTGAAGTTATTGCCCACTGATGGTGAGCAATAACTTCACCCAAAATTTTGTGAAGTTATTTCCCACCTATAATTTGAGAATTTGTCTATTATAACTAAAGACCCTTGCACCCACTCCAAATCAAACAGTGACCCCAAGCAGGGGGGTTGCAGGGGGCAGCATGCTCCCCCCATATGCATTGCACAGTTTATGGGATTAGTTGCGAAATCGCAAGTAGATTCCATAAACAGTGCAATGCATATGGGGGGCATGCTGCCCCCCTGCAACCCCCCTGCTTGGGGTCACTGTTTGATTTGGGGTAGGTGCGAGGTACGTTTCTTGAATTATCATAAAATGTTAAGAGAATTTATTTCCCACTAAAGAGTGTAGCTATTGCTCACCATCAGTGGGCATTAAGTTCACAAAAAAAAAGTGAAATTATTGCCCACTCGAGGTGAAGTTATTGGCCAGGTGAAGTTATTGCCCGTGAAGTTATTTCCCTGCACCGTCCCCGACTCTCTTTCTCATTTTTGTAAATGATTTCCTGTCTGTTACTTCTATTCCAATTCATTCCTTCGCTGTTGACAGAACCCTCAGCTTCTCATATTCGTTTCTTGAGTCACACCCCCCTTCTCCGGGTGTGGAACTGGAATGGCAACGTACTCGTATGTTAAACTCATTAAATTCCGATCTTAACAGCATAACTCAGTGGGGTACAACCAATAGAGTGGAATATGCTTCTTAAACGCAATTTTATCTTCTGTCATTAAAGCAAAGCAAACACACACTGATTAGATTTAGATTATTTTTATTCAATTTACATTTGTAAGCACAATTTCCAATTTTTCAAATTCTTGAATAATTTATTATAAAGGACATGACAATTATCTGTCGTCTGCCCGAGTGGCAAAATCATTTTTAAGTTCGTTTAAGGCACACTGCCTTATCCACGAATAGTACTTGCATCGCTGAAACCGAAAGACTTTCCAATCTCGGTATGTGTGTTAATGAGACCTCCGTTGGACTGACCACATTTTCGATGTCGCCAAGAACGCTGCGAAATGTCTAGGCTTCCTTAATCGTTCCACTTCACCCTCAAGCCTGTATTCGGACGAACAGTGAAGTTCAAAGAATCCTTACTCAGCCGTAGGTGTACATTACGAATGTGGAATACTCGCACACCCACTTTTTCCTTCACATTATAACCTACAAACATACAAAACCAACGTGCGCCCGCACTGTGTAGTGTGTAGCTATTACATTACAAGGGTCCTAATAAATGCCTTTAGTGCATGAATATATTTAAAAAAAAATATCTAAAATCATAAGAAAAGGCTTCGCTTAGCGAACTATCCTATTTCTATTTTCAAAAAAGTGGGAGTGGCAAAAAACTTAGTAGGTAGATATATGCGAATTGTTAAAAATGGTATTGTCTAGCTTGTTTTACATAACTGTTTTGCAACTTTTCAAGGGATTGCTTTCTTCTATAAAACGGTTTCTTCAAATACATATTTTAATTAATTAATTTTAAATCACGAACCAATACAAAATGGGATATTTTAAAATATTACAAATTAAAATACAATTACGGTGGAGCTTGTTTGGGAAATGTTTTAATTTCTTTCGTGTTGGGTAGAGCGGCCAGCGGGGCTAGTTAAACCAGGCGAATAACTCGCAGAACCGCAGCAAATACACTAACAAGATCGTATGCGAATGAAGTTTGCACGCTTACCAACAGCAATACGTGCAGAACCAGTCTAAGTTGCAATGTATAAGCAGACGGACACCAGCGCAATTTTTTGTGTTTTTGGTGAACAAATAAAAAAAATCGTGTTCATATTTTAAATCTAGCGGTGAAAATGTGCAAATCATAAATTAAGATACACACTACACAGTATTGTCATGAAACACGTTAATATATCTTTTCTAGTAGGTATTCCGCATGAAAATTTTTAAAATTTTGAGATTTTTTTTAATTATGACGCAATTATGTTCAATGGTCAGATAGAAAAGTGTTGTAAATATTCAATTCCGAAGACGAAGAAGAGCTGACATGGTATTGTCTGATGTGCTGTGCACGGATGTATTTTCTGAAAGTTGAATGGGTGGGGAGTGGGTGGGTAGGGTAGACTGGGTACGGTTGAGACAATTTCGCTTATATCGTCCATAATATTGATTTCTGTAATCTAAGCGATGATGAAGGCATGTTCAATGAAAAAGCGGGTTTCCATCTACAAATAGGGAGTGCCTTTTCAGTGTTCCGTGCATTATTTTTTGTAGAACATGGAATTTAAAAAAAATATCTTAATACCGTACCCATACCAGGGGCGGTTGAAACAGCGATTGGGGTCAGTTGAAACACATGGAAATAACAAACATATACTAGTGCTAAACACGTTAAATTCATTACATTTTTATTTTTAAGTATTAATATGACACTGTTTGACAATGCTTATCACATATTGCAGTATTCAAAGTTATATTTAATTTTTATTTAATAATAATTCATGTAAAGAAAAATAACAAAAAAAAGTCAACAGTATTTTAAAACAAAACAAACAAAACGAAAATAAATAAATCTTCACCAAACAAAACAAACTTAACAAAAATAATTTTAAAATAGACCGAAAGAAAACCTTACTTCAAACATAATTTTTTTATAAAAAATAATAAATTTATCGAAATATTCGCAACGAATCGCCTGCTTTGACATCGTCATAGGCCTTACTGTAGTTTGTCAAGTCAGTCTGTTAGTCTCTGGAAGTCTTTCTTGCACCAACTCTTGGCATTTGGAAAGCGGGAAAACTAAATAAACATTTTGTTTCAACCGTACCCAGAAAAAATGTTTCAACCGTCCCCAACCCCGCTTTAGTTACAAAAATGTATATAATTATGGTCACATTAACAACACGTTGAAACAAGTCACTGCGATGCGTTCTACACTCTTCGTTTCAAACACAAACATATACTCAATACTCTAAAATGAATAGAAACGCAGTTATTTAAAATAAAACGCTTTTGGTTATCGATACACAAAAAGTGCTCTTTTAAAAAACTGGCACGTGCCACCTGCTAAGCAAGACTGACGATTGTTCGAATATATTTTCGCTTCCTTTGCCTTCGGGAAACACTCGCATACCGCCGAAAGTGGGCTCATTCGAAGTGCTGACCTGGACTTGGGGTCGTCCCTATTTGGATTAACTGTTATAGCGACTACGATTCTTAATATACCTATATCATTTCTGTTATTTGTTATATTTACGTGATGCTTTTTTTTTATTTGAATTCTGAATTTACTTGTTATAATTTGAATAGATAAAAGAATAAAATTATGGCATTTTTTCATTTATGGAGTTAATTTTTCTACTTTTAAGGGCTTGGTTCCACTTACCCCACACGCTGCACAAATTTGCCACGCTAAATGGGCAAGTTGGACCACTTGAACCTAGCGTTTTTGAGATATCATTATAATTCTGCGATTACATATTTACAGTTCCTTACACATTGCATTAAAAAGCAAGTTCATTCTTTCTATTGATCCCAGCTTTATACAGGGTGGCGTAAAAGTCATCATCCTATCGGAAGAAGCTATAATTTTTGCAAATGGCGGCAAATGTAAATTCTCCTTTGACATTTGTGAAGTTAACTGATACAGAAAAAACTTAAGACACCAATTAACATAATCCAAAAGCAGAACCAAAGTTTTTCATTCATAAAAAAAATTACAGCGAAAGGACATCGGGTGACAACTTTTGCGCCACCTGACAACTTTTGCGCCACCTTGTAGTTGTATATCTAATGAATACATACGTTTAAACAAGATGGTGCAAAATTGTCACCCGTTGTTCTGTAACTGTAGATTTTTTTATGAATGAAAAACGTTGGTTTTCTCTTTAGATTATGGATATCGATGTCCTAATTTTTCCAATGACGTCTAGAAAATGATATCGGATAAGAGGCCGCCGCCATAATTGATGACCATTCGGACCCGATTTATTGCATTTTCCATAGCATCTTCTGATAGGGTGATGACTTGCGCCACCTAGTATTTATGAGACTTCTAGTAGAAAGTGGACTAACTAGCCCCGCCCTACCCTAATTATCTCTTTAAAAGTGATCATGATACCTATAGGTACATACAAAATTCTGTTTGCCACCGCACAGAACAGCTGAAATATTTTGTACAAAATGCAAATAGGTAGTTTCACAGTCTTTTTTTAAGAATCAACTTTCCACTTCACATATTTCTAATTTCCCATAATATGCTCCAATTTAAACATGTTAACCCATTTCCTTATTTCGCTTAACTTTTCTTTATTTCTATCTTTAGAATTAGAGATATTTTACGAAATTGCTTGCAGTTTTATTTAATATTATGTAATGAGCTGCGAAACCGATTTGATTTATAATTCAGAAAGTAAGTCAGACAAAAACTTACTTGGAACTCTCACCTTACCAAAACTATTGATAAGGCCAGGACCTCATTTTGGACCAGGAAAAGCCTACTTGGTAAAAATTGGGGACTTAACCCCAAAATGACGCTATGGATGTATATGGCAATTACTAGACCTATTATCACGTATACAGCCGCCGTTTGTTGGCACAAAGCAACGCGGAGGTCAGCACAGGCTAAACTCAATAAAATACAGCGACTAGCCTGTGTCTGTGCAACTGGTGCAATGAAAACAGGTCCAACAGCTGCACTTGAAATTATACTAAACATCCCTCCACTTCACCTAGAACTAATGAAAGAAGCTATGGTAAATGCCTATACGCTCATCACAGAAGATGAATCAATTTCCAACATAGCTCACGAACTATACTTGGAATATACCTAACAGACAAATGTCTACCAAGATACGAGTATAACTTCCGACACAACTCCAAGGTTACATTCCCAGACCGTCTAAACTGGGAACGGAATAAACCGACATTTGCCAAAGATTCAGATGTATGGTACACAGACGGATCGAAAACAAATGAAGGAGTTGGAGCAGGAGTATACGGGCCTCGCACTAAAACATGCCTATACGCTAGTATGCACACAAGCAGCAACGTATTTCAGCCGGAAATCCACGCGATAGAGCTATGCATTCCAGAGAATCTAAACAGACTTTTCAAAAACAAAAACATCTAAATTCTCTCCGATAGCAGGTCGGCCCTATACGCAATCAACGTCTTTGAAATAACATCAAAACTGGTCTGGGATTGTCTCCAAGTGTTACAAGTACTGGACACCACAAACAAAGTTCAATTGATTTGGGTGCCTGGACACAGTCGATACAAAGGCAATGTAAAAGCAGACGAACTAGCAAGAACAGGATCCGTATCCCCATTCAAGATGGTCTTGGCATCTGCAGGCTACCAATAAACACTAAAAAAAAGTTGTGTTAAAACCTGGCTTAAGTACAAGAAGCTCCATTTCTGGAGGGAAACCGAAGGAAACAGGCAAGCAAAAAACTTTATGTCAAACAGTTCCCACAAAAAAAACAAACAACTACTACAACTAAGTAGAAGTTAGATTCGACTAGTCACAGACTTCCTCACAGGGCACTGCTGTGCCAAAAAAAACACCTGATGACTATGGGCATAGCACAAGACATTACTTGCAAATTGTGTAACGAGGAGGTAGAAAAAGCAAAACATATATTATGTGAATGCAACTGTTTAATCAAAACGCGTCAACGTTTCCTAGGTAAATTCTACCTTGAAGCAGCAGATATAGCTGCCAGCTCTGCAAAGAATTAGCCGCCTTTCTAAAAACTGCGGCATCATGGACGAGCTCTAAATGGAGGATATCACAATAGGAGGATATCACAATATCAACCGGCCACAGTGATCTGGATACAGTATACCACCTCCGGCCAAAAATCTAATCTAATATAATAAGTCAGACAATTCTGACGCTAAATGCATTCCATTTTCACAATGATGTTGACATCGAAGTTCTTCATTGGCACCGGCGGGAGCTTTTATGTATTTAAAAGTAATGATTTAATTAAAAATGCATTCACATTTTGACATTCGAATTTGACAAAATTTGTGTTTTGAGATTAGAGCGAATGGAATTTTTATTCGAAGACATCCGATTTTATTCGAACTAATAGAGACATTCGAAACGAGTTGACTTTATTTTCGCATTAACTTCTAAAATACACTCCGCTACAACTGAATAAGCACAAACATTTTCTAAGCTACGTTGTCCATTTTTTCAAAATCTGGTGCCGTAATATATCGTTTGATGATGCAAACTGTTTGTATGATGTTGGTTCCCTTGCAAAGCATTCAGTATGGAAAAATGCAGTTTTATTTTGCGTCAACTGAATAGACACAAATATTGAAATTGGCATGGAATCGTACAGGCTCTTTATGTAGTTTAGCGAAATTTCCCTCCAGGCCAATTTAATGGCTGCAATAAGGGATTCTCTGTCCTTAAACTGACGGCCAGACTCATAAACTTTTCGTACTAGCCATCCCCAAACGTTTTCTATAAGGTTTAGGCCATTGAAGCAATTCCACATTCTGCTCCTCTATCCAATTTACTATGCGCGCCGTGTGGACGGGGGCGTTGCCCTACGGAAAAGTTCAGTTTATGGGTCCAAAAATGCCTGCAAATTTAGGAAAATTTCTTTTCAAATTTCCTTTATAACTTAATGCAGTAATTTTTGAGGTTTTTAACTCAAGCTCAATAGTGCCATAGTAGCTAACTGCTCCCCATACCATAACACCATCTTGTCCACTATGATGCCGCGCTAAAAATCGTTCATCTTTCCTCACATCGTGGAAGTAATAATTAAACCCATCAGGGCCATCAAAATTAAACTTCTTCTCATCCGAAAAAGCTACGTGACGCCATTTATTTTTAAAACTCATATGGAGTCTAGAGAATTCTAAGCTCATACACTTCCGTTTCTCGTTAAGTGGTGGTTTCTTTTGAATTTTTAACCGTTTTAGATGTTTTGCAATATTGATAACCCTTCGCACTATTGAAACGCTTGCAATAATACCGGCTTTCTGCTTTATTTTTGCCGCAGAGTCGCAGGAATTGGAAGAACATCTTAAAGTTGCTCTACGATCAACTGCTATTGTTGCCGTTTTTTGACCTCCTTTCATGTTTTTTCCGTGCGAATCTTTGCTTCTTAAATAAGAATAGACCACACTAGAACTTCGTCCAATTTTGTCAGCGATAGAACGCCCGGTTGTCCTTGTTCTTTTAGTAAATCGATTTGAGCTCTTTCAACACTATTTAGAGATTTTGATCTTCCTGTTTTCCTTTGAAATACAATTAATCAAATAAAATTCACTTATAGCACTTCAACTTTTGATATTAGCCGTGTTTCTTTGCACGCGGATATAGGGATAATTTTCAATTTGCATGTGAAATACAACAACAACTTATCCTATATACGCTAACTTTAGCGGATATAGCTATCGCCGCTAAGTCAGTTAGCGGAGATAAACAGTGCTTCCAAAACCCATTTTCTTCGTTTTTGATGAATCGTAGCGATGAATTTTTCAGGAAATGTCAAAGTTTGACATCCAGCCGACCACTAACACATCCCGCCGAATATTTTGTTCGGGATTTTATTATTATTTTTTTTTCAAAATTTAGTAAATCTGTGAATGTGAAACTGTTTTTTATAATTTTAGAATATGTTTGGTATTAATTTCAACTGTGGAAAATTAATATTTTTGAATTTCACGATTTTCAATACAAATTTCTTAATTCAACTTACAGCTGTTTCACTAACAAACGTCATAGGTGCATGTGTGCTGCCAAGTTTTTTTTGATGAATTCTTAAGCGGCGATGGTCGTTTTCTGATGCCATCCCTATATCCGCGTACAAAGAAACACAGCTATTATGTGTCAATCTCCTCATAAGCGGTGAAAATAATGACCTTGTGTCTATTCAGTTGACGCAAAATAAAACTGCATTTTTACATATTGAATGCTTTGCAAGGGAGCCAGGAAAAAATAGCGGTACTTACTTTTTGAAATATTCTTTCCGATTTATTTTGTCAACATCATACGCATATAGTTTGCATCATCAAATGATACCTATATTACGGCACAAGATTTTGAAAAAATGGACAACGTAGCTTAGAAAATGTTTGTGCTTATTCAGTTGAAGCAGAGTGTACCTTAAAAAAAGATGAAAACACCTTTTCAGCGAATTTTAAAATAGTTGATTTCGGCCCTAATAAAAGTCTTTAAGGGTACAAACAGACCGCTTTGCGCATCCAAATTATAAAATAAAAATTCTTTCCTGGGTTACATACCTATATTTACCAAAATAAACAGGTACCTTACCTACCTACGTAAGTGAATTGGTTTGGCATAAATTGTGGATAAAAGTAACGTCAACTGTCTGTGAGATTAACCGGTTTGACCTCAGTAAACAGCCAATCAAATGGTAATATATATATTGTATAAGTGTAGTCATTATTTCGTTTTAATATACAAGGCTTACTACCGTAGAGTTTACAATTTAGAGATATGATATTACTATGTATCTGTCTACTGAAATTTTATCTGATATTTTCTTAAAATGTTTGCTTACACAAGAGACATTTTTCATTCTGGGTGAAATAACAGGTAAAACCCTCCATTTGATACAAAAGAAAATTCATATGCATATGTATACATATTCTATCACATAAAATAATTCACAAGTTAAAAAAGAACCAGCAGTTAAGTTACTTAAGAAGGAAATCATGTTCAGTCTATTTATATGAACACTTAAATTAAGTAATATAAGTACATAAAGAGTATCATAAAGGAACAAAATAATATAACACAAATAATAATAAATTAACAAATAAATAAATTAATTACCCAAAAATGAAATAAACGATAAAAAAAAAATTATCAAAAAATCAACGAAATGAAAAAAATAAATAAATAAAAAAGAGATAGAAAACTAGAGATAGAAACTAGGGGGAGAGTACCTACGATAACTCAGGCGACAAAAAGTTTAACGACAGATTTGTGTAGAACAGTTATTTACAAGCATTTTTTACTATTGGTGGGGGGTCTATGTCGCCCCATTTGGGCGAGAGAGGCGATTTTCTAAAAAAAAAAGTAGGTACACTTCAAATTAAAAAAAAAATATTTAAAAATAACGGTAATACCTACTTACAATTAAGTATTGCACATTTTTTTAAAGATCGGTTCTATCATCTTGCTTTTAAATCAAGTGATTTCCATGAATAGTTTTTACAAAAACTAATTTTAAACTCACAGTTTCTTTAAATCCAGATTCCTTAAATGGAAAAGAAACTTTGCATACACCTCGCACCTACCCCAAATCCTACAGTGAACCCAAGCAGGGGGTGGCAGGGGGCAGCACCCCCCCCCCCCCCCCCCCCCCCGCCGAAACATAACCACACTGTTTATACGCCATACCGTAATGCTTGCATTCTAGGTAACGCCAAATAACTTTCTGTTCTCTACTTATTAGAAGGATATCATTATTTATTCATTGACGTCAAGGAAAAAAAAACCATAAATAAAAATTTAATAAAAATTAGGTTTGGTAATTTTTAATTTTCTCGAAAACGGAAAAACAGGAAAAAATAGTAAACAATTTAGTATGTAGTCTCACAATTTGGAATAAAGATAATATAAACTTGTTTTTTTAATTTTTCCGAAATTTTGAGTTTGAAATTAGTTTTTTCAAAAACTATTAATGGAAATCACTTGATTTAAAAACAGTACGATAGAACCAACTTTTAGCTTTAAAAGAAGTGCAACACTTAATTGTAAGTATTACCGTTATTTTTTAAATACCTTTTTTTTCCATCTGAAGTGTTTTTTTTTAAATCGCTCCTCCCGCCCAAATGGGGCGAGATAGACCCCTCCCCTTCCAATAGTAAAAAAATGCTTGTATCTAACTGTTCTACACTAAACCGTTATTTTTTCTTGTCGCCTGAGTTATCATACTCTTGCCGAAACTAGAGATAACAACTAGAGAAAACAAAAAGTAATAAATTAATTAATAGATTATAAAGGAATAAATTAAATTAGAAACCAAATAAGGTTGTACATATTTTCAAATATAAATAAATAACTTATATAAATTAATTAGACCATTGAACAAAAAAGAATGGAAAGTAATAAATGAGAATGTTTTTGCCTTTATGAGATCCAGACGTTTTTGCCGTCATCTCTTTTTTTACGATTTCTACACGTGCATGCTCATGTTTTTGATTATTGTTTGATACCTAGTCCCTTAATGACACAGGTGAACTCCAATCGTACCATGTTACCCGATACGAGTACAGCTATTTAAACGTTTGCAGACACGACTTCACGACTTATCACACCCCTGTAACCAAAAAACACTTTAAAGAGCTCTGCAACACTTATGCCGTCTTAGATATTTCGTAGTAGGTAAGAGCTTTCCGGACAAAATATGTCCCTTTAAATTCAATGAAATCACGTTGCAAGCTATAGCAGCTGTTCCCTTAAGCATAATCCGATCCCAAGTCATAGTCTTATTAACTTGGTCACCATTATATTGAAGCTGTGTACACCTCTTTTAGTAAAGCATACTAAAATAAAATAAATATTAGGCGCTAATGGCTAATGGCCCATAGAAGGGCATTTAACCTGCTTATCCGACCATTTATTTCAGTAAGACCAGTATTTCAACGCACTTACCACCTTTTATTAATAAAGCAATCCGCTCTTGGTTTACGGTTCACGGAACGTAAATTCTAAACATTTGTTGGTTTGAAATATACACTCTGCTTTATTTGGTTTAATTCCTGCTCGTAATCCAGTGAGACGAGAAAGCGACTTATTTTATGGCATAATTTGAAAAAGCATCGTAAAATTGAGTTTATCTACTAAATCCCATTTTTTTTTAAGGATCGAAGGATTTAAAAAGTCCTTAAATTAAACCATAAAAGTACCTGTTCGTAATCAAGTGAGTTAGGTAGGTACGTTCCTAACTACCTATGCATATGCATCTCAAAAACTTGTCAGACTCTTGCGAACGGAGAAAATGGAAGCAAAGGTAGATACCTAGGTACCTACTGATAGGTAGTTTCGCTGACCTATCTATTTATAAATATATTAAGTAAAGTCACTAACCATTAATTTTTAGAACGATTTTTAAAGGTTTCTGTTCAGAACTCCATCACACAATTTGGATTTTGAACTGCAATTATCAAAGCTCATGAGGTAAGCCGTAAGCCACTGACTGCATGCACCTGCTACAGTTGTACAAAAAAAACAGTGGCGCTAATGTCATCGTAATCCATTCGGTCCTACAATGCCAACACTCTATAAACTGCGGCCAAACACCATCGAAATCCATTGTCCCCAATCTACTCCATGACGTTAAGCAAAAGTAACTGCACACCTACCATACCAACCAAACGAACAACCACGAGCGAGACAAGGCATATCCGAAAGAAAAAAAGCCGGCTACTTAGTCTCGGATAAAATAGCAATACGAATTTTATCCGGAGAGTTGCGCTGCAAAGTCGACTCTCCGCTCCGCTCTGCGCTCAAATTATATTCACATAATTATTATTATCCTCTCTCATACGCACACCACTAAGCGCACACGTGGCTGTGTGCATTTGTTTACATTTCATATTCACTCTTTGCCGTTAGATAGCTTTCAATGTGTGCACAACCAGTGGGCAGGGAAGAATGAAAATAAAAGAAACCCGAACAATGTAATAAAAAAGAAAACAGCAACTAGCATACCATGTTCCAATGAAATCGCCGCGTTATACTCTCGCCAAAGAGAAGTGGGCGACTTAATGCGGACGAAACAACAACACTTAAATGGTAAGCGAAAGGCAAAACAAGTAAAAAACAAAAATGGTGTAGGCATGTGGAGGTGGGAACAAACTGTTGATTCTATTCCGGCCTTATGGAGTTGGCGCGTGAATGAGAGACTTTTAAAGAGTGAGATGCATAGAGACTCGATGTTTTGTTTAGTGGAGGGGTAAATGAGGGAGGCTGACCCGTCGAATCACTGGGAAAAAGTACCTATTCGTTTCTGTTTTGTTTTTGGCGTTGTGTGCTTGAATTCAATTTGCTGTTGAATTATAATTAATTAATGCGAATTAAAATACTGTTAACGAGGACACCATGCCTGTTCCACATAAAGAAAAAAGACTGCCATTGAATTTGAATCTGAATCTGGATAGTAATTGAGGAGGGCTTGCTTTTTTGTGGTGGGCATTCTGAAAACCAAGTTAAATAGCTGGGCACACTCTAATAGCGGTTGATTGAATAGCAACAAATTGTATTATATTTGTACCTACTTCGATATGTTAATTAGATTCGTGTGACCAAGCTTTGTTCTATTTTTTTTTTTTTCAACAAGGCAGTTTCCTAGCTGTGCCCACGAAAGTGCGCTGCGAAGTTGCAATAAATTAACACTTGTTGAGATCTCTTGCATAAGAAGGAATAATTCAAAAGCTGGAATTGTGTCACAGAATTGCGTATTTTTTTAGCTCGTAGGTTCCTACCTTTGTGTCACAAGCTGTCAATCAAAAAAGTGACAGTGAAAATTCAATTGCCGTTGAGGAAAAAAGGTTTGAATTGGCTGTCAAGTGTGGATGTAATTGAATGGCGATTCAGCTGGACTTATTACGAACTTAAAATAATTTGGTAGATATACATAATGATTGAAACTATACTGGATTTTCGAGGACCATAATGAATTCGAGGAATAGATACTGACAGGTAGAGTCGCCTTATGCCGGCCGTCTCCAGTGGCCGTACACTCTCAAAGAAAAGCGTCGTTGATAGTAAAACTTTGGTAGCGACATGGGCGTACGTAGGATTCTGGTCAGGGAGAAAACTCAATAGCGAACCAAAAACCAACGACTTCCGTGCATAATTTTATTAAAATCGTTTAACATTATCGCGTGCCACCGGACAGAACAGTTGACAATTTTTATACAAAATGCATGTAGTTTTACAGTCTTTGTAAGAAAACTCCTTCCTTACTTCGCTTATTTCTAATTTTCCATTTTCAACTATGTAGGTTTCAGTTGACATTTTTAGTCCGTTTCTTTATTTCACTCAATTTTGCTTTGTTTCTCTCTATAGAATTAGAGATACCTATTTAATAATTGTTTTTTGCAGTTGTGGGTATATAGGTATAATATAATATGTAGGTAATGAGTTGAAAAACCGATTTCATTTCGTCGCCTGAATAAAATATATTGTCGTAGGTATGTGAGAAATTGAGGTTTTGAGATTTAAATGCAGTTTTGTTATTTAAATTTTTCTCTACCTTATAGTGAAATCCGTTTTCCGATATCTGCCTTAGGTTAGGTTAGGTTGAGGTGGCTGTTAGCCGAAAGCTAACACACTTAGACCAAAGAGGTCCATTGTGATGCCACTAGGATCGGGAGTATCTACCACTACCCGCTAAAACCATTTGGAGCTTCTAATGAAGCGTGATAGACTTCTAACATCTGAGTTAGCCAAGTCACTGAGTTCATTAAGGAAGAAGGCTCCCAAATAGAGATTTCTTTTATGGGAGAGTGCAGGACATGTGCAGAGGAGATGAAGTGTAGTCTCCTCCTCCTCCTCATCCCTGCAACTTCTGCAGAAGTCGTTAGAATAGACGCCAAGCCTTGATGCGTGCTTGCCTATTAGACAGTGCCCTGTGATGGCACCTATGACAGAGCTAATATGCAGTCGGTTAAGTGAGATCAAACTCAGAGAGCGTCGCAGGTCCAGCTTTGGCCAGATATGCTTGGTCGCTAGACACGTATCACTACCTGTCCACCTGAGGTTTGTACTCTCGATTGCGGCTAGCTTAAGCATGAGTTTACAAGTAGCGATGGGCATACCTAAGAAACCTTTATCAGGTAGAAGAGGTAATGCTGTTCCTTTTTTGGCGAGTTCGTCTGCCCTACAGTTCCCTGGGATGTCTCTGTGCCCTGGCACCCAAAAGAGGTGAAAGTTGAACTGCTCTGCCATCTCCTCAAGAGACGAGCGGCAGTCTATGGCTACGATGGAGTTTGAAGAGACTGAATCCAAGGATTTCAGCGCGGCTTGACTATCCGAGAATATGCGGATGTCCTTAGCGGATATCACGTTTCTCTTTAGCCACGACAAGACTTCCTTAATCGCCATGATTTCCGCCTGGAACACGCTACAATGATCAGGAAGACGGAAAGAGAGACTGATATTAAGTCTTTCTGAGAAAACACCACCTCCGACCCCATCACTAGTTTTTGATCCGTCGGTGTAAAAGTGGATCGAATTATCTTCCATGCAATCAGCCTCCTCCCAGAATGATCTGGAGGGGATAGTGATTTGGAAGTTCTTTTCGAACTGTAGCTGGGGTATAGTGTAGTCGATGTTTCTTGGTAGGGACCCATGGGAGTCCAGAATGATAGAGTGGCCAATATTTGTATTGATCCACTGTGATGTGGCTTTTAAACGGACAGCGGAGCAGGCAGCTGATTGCCTGCTGAAAATATCCAGGGGTGTTAGATGCAGTAATATGTCCAGTGCAGCGGAGGGGGTCGTACGGAGTGCTCCGCAGATACACAGACAAGCTGTGCGTTGCACCTTGCTCAGCTTATCACGGTTTACCGCTTTGTCTAGAGCAGTCCACCAGACAACCACCCCGTATGTCAGGATCGGTCTAACTACCGATACGTATAGCCAGTGTGATATGCGGGGCTGTAGGCCCCACTTATTTCCGATGGCTTTTTTGCAAGAGAAAAGTGCTACTGTAGCTTTCCTTACTCTTTCTTGTACATTGGGTTTCCAGCTTAACTTCTTATCGAATATTAGACCCAGAAATTTAGCTTCGTCGGAAAAGGTTAAGCTTGTACCGTTAATAGAGGGAGGGTCGATATGAGGGACTTTATATTTCCTGGAGAAGAGGACAAGCTCGGTTTTGTGAGGGTTAACCCCCAGCCCACAGCTTCTTGCCCAAATTGAAAGCTTGTTGAGAGCGTTTTGAAGGAGTTCCTTTAGAGTGTTGAGGTATTTCCCTGAGACGGCAATAGCAATGTCATCCGCATAGGCAATCACCGTGCAACCCTCCCCTTCCAGGCATGTCAGTAGTTTATTCACCACCAAGTTCCACAGAAGGGGGGAGAGGACACCACCTTGTGGCGTGCCTCTACTGACAGACCTTCTAGCGGATGAAACGCCCAGTTTTGAATTGATAATCCTGCTTGTTAGCAAAAGACTGATCAATGCACCAAGCGATCCATCCACATTTAGTTCTGTTAGTGCATTTGCGATTGCAGATGTGTCGACGTTGTTAAAAGCGCCCTCTATGTCTAGGAAGGCAACCATAGTGTATTCCTTGTGGTGAAGGGAGTATTCTATGGTGCGTACCAAGGAGTGAAGGGCAGTTTCCACTGATTTACCCTTAATGTACGCATGTTGTGCCGCAGACAGCAGTTGCGGGCTTATATTCATGCGAAGATGGATATCAATCAGACGCTCCAGCGTTTTGAGGAGGAATGATGATAGACTGATGGGTCTGAGGTCTTTTGGACTAACATGGGAGTATTTCCCAGCCTTGGGTATGAAGACTACTTTAACTTCCCTCCAAGCCTGAGGAATGTGAGTAAGCCTTAAACAGCTATTCATAATCATCTCCAGTGTTGGTAGAATGATGTCAGAAGTCCTCTGAAGTTCGGCAGGTATTATGCCGTCAGGTCCTGCAGACTTGAAGGGCTTGAAGCTTTGTAGTGCCCAAAGAAGCTTGTCCCTAGTAATCAGATTTTGAGAATTTGTTACCTGTAAATCCATAGGTGACCTGTTTGGGTTACTATGGCCGGTAATGTTGGAGCTACCAGGGAAGTGTGTGTCAAGTAGCAGATTGAGCGATTCCTCGCTGGATGTAGTCCACGAGCCATCTGCTTTCTTTAGGCAGCTAGGCATAGTTGGATTTGAAGCAAGGATTTTTCTTAGCCTTGATGCCTCTGAGGTTTCTTCTATTTTGCCACAGAAGAGTCTCCACGAAGATCTTTTGGCCTTCCTTAATTCTTTTTTGTATGATTTGAGGGATACTTTATAGGAGTCCCAGTCAGTATTGGATCTTGAGCTTTTAGCTCGATTGAAGAGTCTCCTGCAATCATTTCTCAGTGGTCCTAATTCAGGTATCCACCAATGTGGCTTCTTTTTCCCCCTGGGACGAACGAGTGGGCAGGAAACAGCCATCGCTTCCTTAAAAGCCATCGTGAGCTTGTTGACTTTGCTGTCAAGCTCGCTAGGATTGCGTGGGGGACTTAAGAGTTCAGAGGTTATATGTCTGCGCATAGTATCTCTGTATTTGGGCCAGTCTGTTTTCCGAGGGTTACGGAATGTGGATTGGCAGGGGATGTCAACGTTTAGGTTGAAGGTAAGATATCGGTGGTCGGAGAAGGAATGGTCAGACGAAACCCTCCAACTCGATATGAATTTGTGGATGTTATTGGAGACAAGAGTAATGTCTAAGACTTCTTGTCGATTCTTGGTGATGAAGGTGGGCTCATTACCCATGTTGCACACAATGAGGTTAGTACTTAAAATGTAATCGAAAAGTGACTCACCTCTGCTGTTGATATCAGTGCTTCCCCATACGGTGTGATGCGCATTAGCGTCACATCCGATGATGAGTGCAGCTTTCCGCCTCTCTACTTCCGCAATAAAACTCTCCAGGTTAACACCAGGAAGAGGTCCCAGGTTGTCATGGGCAAGATACGCTGATGCCAACCAGTATGTGCTACCAGCAGTCTCCAGTTTGGCAGCCGTCGTATCTCGATCGCTGAAATTAGGGAGTAAATAAGCATTAAGGCTACTCTTCACTAGTATGCACGATCTAGGTTTACCTTTGTCGGTCACATATAGTGGGTAGTATCCAGGGGTCTTCAGTCCACGAACCAGGTTATTGACGACCCAGGGCTCCTGGACCAAGACTACGTCTTCTCCGGTTTTTGCTAGACGGAGAATAAGGGCGGCCGAGGCCTTAATCGAGTGTTGGAGGTTAATCTGAATGATCTGCAGCATTGCTACGATCTTGTGGAGAAGCCTCCATCACTGTTTTATTGAGGTCCTCCAAATCAGAGGACGAACTGAGAAGTTCATCCTCACTCAGAGGATCCTTGTTGGACAAGCCTTCCAATACAGAGGATGAGCTAAGGAGCTCGTCTTCCCTCAGAAGGTCATTGTCATTGGTGTCGTGTGTGTCCATAACCGACTGGGAGTCGATCACAGGGGGTAGAGACATGGTTGGTTCCTTAGAGGGCTCTAAAATGTCATCCTCTAGGGAGGGGAAGGTGACTGATGCGCTTGCATCCGACACAACAGATTCGGAGGGATGATGGGGTCGCTTATCAGCGTCCAAATCATCCTTCTTGTAGACCTTCAGCGTGATGTCGTTCCACCCGAACCGAATCATGCCTGCGGTCGCTGCCAGATGAGCAAGGGATTCCTGATTGATGATGATAACAGCGCATCGGTAGGAACCCTTTTGTTCTTCCAGTTTTGCGACTTTCCAGTCGTGAGTCGGAAGGGATGGGTTGCTGATTTTGAGGAGGTGCAGTATCCTTTCAGGGGAGGAAGGGCTAATTGGGATCCAGGCACGCGATCTCGGTCGGCAAGGGATGTCCTCCCTTGCAACAACATCAAGCTTAGCCCCTGGCCAAAGCTCACCAAGCTTGTTGATCGCGACCTTGTAGAGGTCCAATGATCGCTGATCATCGCACGCGATAAGTTTAACTCGTCCTTGATGCCAGCCACCATCATGGATTATTGGCGGTGGTCCGGGGATATCCTTGTAGAAATCCTCGAAGTTTTCCAATAGGGAGAGCATAATGAGATCCCACCGTTCAGGTGAGATCCTACCATCGGCGTCGCTGCGGTCTATAACTGCGACCACAATACCTTTTTTTAGGACGTCGCTAAAAGACCTATGAGATTTGACGGTGGACGCGCTAGGAGGAATACTGGTGTTGTGCATCCTCAGGCGCTTGGAGACCGAACTGACCTCCTCCACCGATCTCTGTCGCTTTGACGCAATGTCTCCGCTGGTCTTGTCCTTTCCTGTGAGTACGTTCTGAGCCCAGGTCAGTTTACTGATCTGAGCAGGGGTTCTATCCAACTCAGGGATAGTGCCGATAGAGCCAATAATGCGATTTGCATTGCGTTTATCCTTGTAGTGCGACGTCGAGGTGTTACGACGACGCCTACAAGACGCGCTGGTGGAAGTAGGACCATGTTGCACAGTCCCACTCCCCCCAGGGGGGTGATTGTGTCTGGTAGTAGCATCCAAGCGTTTACTGCCAGCGGAAGGACCATGAGTTTGCACAGTCTTACCCCTGACTAGTGTAGCAGGAGTTTTACCAGGGGGCAGCTTTGGGACACTGCCTGAGGGGTTGCTGCCAGCAGAGGTGGGACCATTTTGCACAGTCCCACTTTTGCTGGGAAATTTATTTTTATGCTCGCAATCACTGACGGAGGAACCACGGTTATCCACAGTTCCGCTGCCAGCTGCCATAAGAGCATTGCCGGTAGACAGCTTTGTCGCCGTACTACCGTCCGGTTTCAAAGGGATACCGGCCTTAAAAATTTGTTTTTGTTTTTGATTAGGTTTCATAATAGTTCCCACGAGTAGCGGAGAAGGGAAGGTCCGTCTGTACAGAGATCCGCATTGTACAGATAAGGCTAGCTGTTCCGGAGGTCGCCAGGTATCCGGATACTCCGCTTGCGACTGAGCTATTTTTTAAACCTGGGCCCTCAGCCAGGCTGACTATCGGCACGGGTCTCCATTAGTCCAGCCCAGGGGATAAAGGAGGGAGAGAGAAGGGAAGGGGAGAGTAAGGAATAGAGGAGTGGGAGAAGATTGGGGGAGAGTGGGATCAGGACGGAGTGTCCTGTGGGCAGTTCTTAGTAGATGCTGAAAAACAGCACCCTTAAGCCTCCACACCGGCACCAACAAAGAGAGGTGCGCTCGACAAGGTGACTGACCCTTCGTGGAGGATATCTGCCTTAGTTTCCACAATAATATCGTATGTGCAAGGTCGCCAACATTTAAGTATTGCTTTGTCGTATGTGTATACAAAATGCTACACATACGACAAAATAAAAACATACGACATTTTTTTCATACAAAATCTGTTCAGAGAAAGTTTGATAATGATTGTCGTATTGTCGATTGTGTCATTTTTAATGCACATACGACAATCAATAAAATATCAAATATCAAATATCAAATGATATCGTTAAAAAGCAAAATGCCTCCGCATTGCACTGTTTATAGGATTTCCATATGGGATTTCCATAATAAGTGCAATGCCCTCCCTGCTTGGGATCACTCTTTGATTTGGAGTAGGTGTGAGGTTTTATTTTAGCACTTGGCCTTATTGCACTTTGAGCCCCCAAATTTGGGAACTTATTTCATTATGAAATAGGGTCAATGCGGGTAAATGTAAACAAATTTGTAATTTTTGGAAAATACTCAACTTAATTATTTTTAATTTTTTTTTAGAGACACTTATTGGAATCTTATTAATAGCAAACATAATGTTTGCATTTGTTTGTTATAAACTAAAATTGTCGTTTTGAAAATTAAAGAACAAAGGTAAGTAATAGTATGTTTACATTTACCCCCTTCTTTAATTATTTTTTACCATTTTCCGAGGTAAATGTAAACAAAGATTTTGCGAACAGTAGATGATACTTAAAGTTTTGTGAGTGTAAATGGGAACAAATTGGAGTTCTTTCATCATCTGCACTAAAACATAAGAGAAAGTCCATGTTTACAATTACCCCAAGTTTCCTTATACCCACAGATAATTATGCAGAAAACACTCGAAACACATGATTTTTATTAAACTTATATTTTTATTAGAAAGAAAGTAAGGTTATTAAAAAGAAAGTAAGGAAGGTAAGGTTGACCTTTTCAGTTAAGGTTGAAGTTATTTCATTTCCTCGACTGGAACATTTTTCTCAAATTCATAGTTTATGTTTCCGTCATCATCTAGCGTCTTCTTTGGTGATGGAAGCATAGCAATAACTTGTTTAAGTTTTATAAAGCTCACATCGTTCGGCAAAAATTTAAATATAGTTTTTGAGGAGTCAACTGAAGTAAAGCCGTGAACCTTTATCTCTCCTAGTCCAATTTCGATCATTTCAATGCGGCATACGTATTTAAATGACGTGCAATTCCTCTTCCCTCCTTTGAATGCTGCTAAAATAAATCCTCCCACATCAAAATCTTGAATTTGCTTGACTTCCATCATATCGACTTCATCTGCCAGACTTCACTGACGACTTCATCTGACGACTTACAATCGTCTTCCTCCCAGTCTTCACCGCTAAATCATTATCAGCTGGTGTGAAGGCAAAGACTTCTTCATCCTCAGAAGATGATGATAAGAGGACATTTTGTTTGGAAAACGTTTTTTTTGGAATTGTAGGCTTCTTCTTCTTTTGAGCTTCTTTTAACGGTTTTTTCTTCGGGTCATGCTTTGACAATTTTTTCTCTTCAGCTTCTTTTAAGCGCTGCAGGACCTCATCAGTTGTTAATATTTCTCCATATTTCAATTGTTTCAAACGAGGAGTGACTATTTTTGGAGTTGTATTGACCTGAGAAGGAATTGCAAATAATTTAGAAATTTCATCATGAGCTGATGCAGCAGCTGAAATAATGTTTTACAATTGGTCACAGTTGCAATAAGAATAGAAAAAAAAATGTATTTATCACCTTTTGATGTCGAAGGTATTGGTGAAAACTCAGTAGAACGCATTAAATTGTCAGATTGGGAAAGAGCACGAAGACCATTATTTAGCGGAGACACTGGAGACTCCAGTCCAAAAACTCTGCTTGAGCATGCTAACGAGAATAATATTAAAAGAATGAGGCAAAAAGCCACAATTTTAAACATAACATTACTTATTGGAGCGGTTGGAGTATTTGGCGTCGATGCACATTGGCTTACAAAAACATTGCGTGAATTGGAATGAATGTAAGGTGACCCAGAAGATGAGGATGGCGAATTACTTTCTTCCGTGATAGTGGGATGTATGGGAATCAAAGCATTCCTCTGTTCCGCCAATGGTGTTTTAACTGAGATCGGTGATGTCATTTCAGCTAGACAGAATTGAAATTAGTGATAAGATTTTAAAAAGTTTTGAGTTATGCGTATTTTACCACTAGATGTCGAAGGTGTTGGTTGCGGAAGAGCTTGTGGAAATAATTCATTTTTTGTTTGTACTTCCGCAGCTCTAGCTGGTTGAAATCGGCATTTGGGAATTTGCCTGCATTGACTGGAAACTCTCCAGTCGAGTTAAAGCCAGCAATTACATTTTTGGCATCCAGGGCAATTGTCCAAACTTGTCCAAGGAGTTTGACAAAGTTTGTTTTAGATAGTTGAAACAAGCTATTGCCTATCATGTCTTTTCCATGTCGCACAAGTATTTTTTCCCAAGCCTTCTTAACAGGGCCGAAAACAGATTTATCTAACGGCTGAAGTTTGTCCGTTAAATGGCTAGGAAATCGAAGCAAATGGATGTTGTTTCTTATAGCACTTTCGACTATGCGGACACTTATATGGCTAGAGTGACCATCATAGAGCAACAGAGCAGCTTGACCAGGAAGATTTTTTTCTTTTCTCAGATGTTCAATGTGAGGCAAGAACCCGCTTATGAACCATCCAGCCGTTCTTCGAAGCTCCATACAAGGTTCCTGGATATGCTTCATTGCTAGTCCATCGGGCTTGTACTGCTGCTCCCTTAAAAACAATTAAAGGAGGCAGAGCAAAGCCATCTGCTGAAACGCATGCCAAAACTGTGGTCGATTCACGCCCAGATCCACCAGTAAGCCTACTCAGCGAAACTCCCTTCTGCCCTATAGCCCTTAGTTTACTTGGGTCGCTACAAAATCCGCTTTCATCTGCGTTAAACACGAAGTTGGACATTTTTTCGTCGAGACCGCACTCCTTTACAACTTTATCTAGCTTTTCGTAAAAATCGTATATAATTTCAGGCTTTCTTGCATCCTTTCTCCATTTTTGTAAAAGCTCTGGCTTTTTAAGGGATAGCGAGGTATGTCTTTTCATGAAGTTTCGATACCATTCTTCCCCTGGCCTGGAGTTATGGAATGGAGTTTTTAAGTTGTTATCAATGACATATTGGGCTATCAAATCCCGTAACTCTTCTTTGTCGCATGGATAACCACTCGAAGAACGTTTTATTAGGCATTTAACGACTTCGTTTTCAATTTCTAATGGCAGTGCATTGCCGCGCCCTTAGCCAAGTTTGTCTAAAGACGTTTTACGGCCATTTATCCTGTTATATATAAAAGCCACAGGTACACCGTAAGCCTCCTGGGCCGCCCTAAAAGTCAAATTCTTATTTTTAACATCTAAAACTGCTCTGGCCACGTCATCCAAGGTGTATGAAGGCATAGATTTTTTTACGTAATTGCGAGGCATATTGGCAACTGAAAATTAGTAAAAACCCCTTGATTTCAGAAACATGTAGGTAGAATTTATTAAAAATATATGTTTACATTTACCCCCAAAGCTCTGTTTCCATTTACCCACATGGGATTATTTCCTGGGGTAAATGTAAACACGCAAAAATTTATATATCTTTAGCAAACAATGTAGGCGTTTTATTTTTAACATTGCTAGGACTAATAATGAAAGCTAAGAACATCGTTAAATTTGACTTACCTGGTAAAACTTCTGGAAAAAAATCACTTTTGTTGTAGGCGTAAAGCTTGTTTAACACTAAAAAAACGAACCACTCACGAAAAATCAGCGCATTAACTGAAACTGACACACACGAATGCATCGAACGTGTTTGAAAAAAAGCATGCTTGGACCTGTTGTCTCGTAGGTACAGTGCTTATGTGTGTGAGGCGTTTGTTGTGTTTGGTATGAGCGATGTTTACATTTGCCCCTGTTTACATTTACCCACATTGACCCTTACACCCCCCAATTTGAAGTATGAAATAAGTTCCCAAAAACCCATGAAATAAAATATACCCACCTCCATAGAAATTTTGAGGAGTTATTTCATTTTTCATTTGGGGGGTTATTTCCTGCAGCCGATTTTTCAGCAGATGATGAGGAAAAAGATCCAACAAATAAATTGTCTATTAATACAGAAAACAGGACCTCAGCCCTGACAAACCTGAATGAAATAAGTTTCGCTGTGAATTAAATGTGATTTTACTTTAAAAAAAGTATTTATTTTTTTGTTTAAATACAAAACGCATATTTTGTTTAATTACTGTTGGGGCAAGGATTATCCCCTGCTGGTTGCTCGGTAATGTGATGGATGACCAAAGAAAAATAAAACGTGTGTAAGGTTTTGGTTCGGTACACTTTATTTCGACAGGTCTTACCTCGTTGAGGTTTGGATGAAAAAGAGAAAGATGTAATAAAATAATCTATTGAGTGGCTTCCGATTAAGAAAAAATGGCGTAAACTACTTAGCTATTTTAGCGATATCTTAGAGTTAACACTTTAATAAACTACTAGAAAAGATTAAGAATTGTTCGACAAGAATATTTTGACTTGAACATTGCCGGCCGCCTTGCAGCATCGGCTGTAAAATGTTACATACTTTACCTTTAAATTTAAATTCATTCAAAACTTCGAAAAAGCCACTTTTAGGAAAAATTCTTTACAATTGAAAAAAAAATAACTTTAACTTAAAGCTAACAATAGTTACTTAAACTAATGAATAGATACGTGCTATACATCATAAAAATCGGTGCAATATATAAGTATCTACGTTAAATTTATTTTATAGAAAGTGAAACATTTAAGAAAGCAAATACTCGTAGTTAAATGGAATGGAATGGTTTTATAAAACCTTAGTTATGAGTGAGTTAATACGCAAAGTTTAGCAATTGGAAGCCGTATAACTCCATTTTGAGTTTTAATTTGCACGACTCGTATGCGGTTATCGGGTCCCGGATAAACCTTAATAATGCGACCTAGACACCATTCGTTAGGGGGTAGATTTTCGTCCTTAATAACGACCAAGTCGTCTAACGAGACATCTCTTTGTGGATATTTCCACTTGTATCGTTTGTTGAGTTCTTTGAGATACTCATCCTTCCATCGACGACAAAACTGATGATGCAAAATCTTTACCTTTTCCCATCGATTGATACAAGTAAGAGACTTTTCATCGTGAGCAGGTTCTAGGGGAGCTAACAACGGACCCACTCGAAGAAAATGACCTGGAGTTAATGGAGAAATGTCTGATATATTTTCCGATACCGGTGAGATCGGCCTAGAGTTTAGACATCCTTCGATTTTAGCGAGAAGAGTGGAAAACTCTTCGAAGGTAAGCTTATTAGTTCCAATAACCTTCCTAAAATGAAGTTTAAAGCTTTTAACTCCAACTTCCCACAACCCACCCATATGCGGTGCCCCAGGGGGAATTAATTTCCATTCCATGTTATGGTCCTTGTATCTTTCGGTTACGTCCCTGGACAGAGTTCTGAGAAATTGTTTGGAGTCATTGGATAGTACCTTACTGGCTCCAACTAAATTTGTGCCGTTATCAGAATGCATAGTTCTAGGCATTCCACGTCGTGCGATGAATCTACTAAAAGCTGCTAAGAAGCACTGAGTCGTCAAATCACTTGTAGCCTCCAAATGTATTGCCTTTGTTGCAAAGCACACAAACAGGCAGACGTAGCCCTTAGTAATTCGGCAATTTCGTCCTGAAAAGCTTTTTATTATAAATGGACCGGCAAAGTCTACTCCGGTGTTCGTAAATGGGGATGAAATTAGAGTTCTCTCAACGGGTAAAGCTCCCATAATCTGGGTTTGCATTTTCCTTTTGTGAATAGTGCATGTTTTACACATGCGAATGCATTTTTTTACCAAGTTCTTAACTTTTGGTATCCAAAACTCACACCTCATCAAACGAACTACCAATTGGTTTCCACCATGAATTGAAATATCGTGAATGAACTTCACAAGCAACGACGATATCTTCGCTTGGTAAGGGAGAAGAATGGGATACCTTTCATTATAAGAAAGAGTGGACGAAGTGAGTCTTCCACCAGATCGCAGGATTTGGTTCAAATCCATTAGTGGATTCAGATTAGCCAAACAGCTTTTCTTTGAGATAGGCTCATTTTTCAGTAGAGCTACCTTACTTTTGGCACAAAGGAGGTGAGAAGACCAGTCGTTCTCATTGTGTCTAATACGGATGTAAAACGTTGCGGCATAAGCCAGTTCAGAGGCATAACAAAATCCATGTATTTCAATGGAATCTGACGGACTGTAATTAATCCACCGAGGAACTTGAATGTGTTGTATATCGGGAAGTGAAGCAAAGAACGATTTCCAGCGGTGACACGTCAGGGGCACAAGTGGTGTGTCCCAAGACGTCCCATCACGCCAGATTTGCTGCATTATGGCCTTCGCAGTGATGATAACTGGTGCTAACCATCCAGCAGGATCAAATAGTCTTGCAATAACTGAGAGTACTGCTCTTTTTGTTAAAAGGTGATCCTCATCTAATATTTTGAAAAAGAAGTAAAAGGAATCCAACTTCGCATTCCATTGTATTCCAAGGGTTTTGGAGATACTTTTATCTTCCAGCCGAAGAAGCTCTTGATCATAGAGATGCGAAGTAGGAAATTCTTTTATCAAATCGACACAGTTCGATGTCCATTTTCGTAAGGCAAAGCCAGCTGAGCCTAAAGCTTCACACAGTTGACGCTGCGCTCGTAACGCAGTTTCAACATCATGGGCACCAGACAGAACATCGTCAACGTAGAAGTGATTTTTCAAAATATCAGAGGCGATCGGAAAAGTATGTTGTACGTCATCCGCTAGTCGAAGCAGTGTACGAATAGCCAAATATGGCGCACAATTGACACCAAAGGTGACAGTTTTTAGTTTGTAGTCTTGAGGACTACAATCTGGGAATTTGCGGAACAAAATTCGCTGATACGACGAATGATCAGGGTGCACTAATATTTGGCGGTACATTTTCTCGATGTCTGCGTTGAACACAAATCGATAAAACCGCCATTTTAAAATCAAAGTAGTTAAGTCGGCTTGTAAAACCGGACCTGTATGCAACATGTCGTTAAGACTAGTGCCATTACTGGATGCACTAGATGCATTAAATACAACCCGAACCTTTGTCGTAATACTTTCGGGTTTTATCACTGAGTGGTGTGGGAGGTAGTAGGAACATATCTGATGATCCCGTACAATTTCGTCCGACGAAACAATCTCCATATGGTTAAGTGTGGCATACTCTTCAAGAACCTGATTGTATTTTGAATGTAGGTCAGGGTTTTTCCTTAATCTGTTTTCCATGGGATGGAATTGCCTTAAAGCAATAGCTCTTGAGTAACCTAGAATGGGTAGAGGGTTTCTGAATGGAAGACGAACTATGTAGCGACCGTTAGCGTCTCTGGTGGTGGTATCGGAGTACAGCTGCTCACAAAACAAATCTTCGTCTGAAAGGAGCTTACTTTCAAATACTTCTTCTACTTCCCAAAATTTTACAATCTGTTCGTCGATTGAGACCTCACTATAATGAGACAGGATTGTCGAATACGAACTGACACTTTCATTTAAGAGAGGACCAGAAATTACCCAGCCAAATATTGTATTTTGGGCTACCAGTGAACCGAAAATATCTGGCTTAATGCCTTCTTTGACAATCGAGGGATATAAATCAGCACCGATAACTATATCTATTTTTGAGCTTTCGTAAAAATAGGGATCTGCAAGCTCGAAATCAATGGGGGTTGAGACCTCTTACCGGCGTACTACACAAGATGGCAAATCACCTGTGAGGCGTTTTAAAACAATTACATTGGCAAAGATTGTAAATGAAGGAACCAATTTAGAGCCAATGCACAAAGAGCACAATTTAGAGGAAGTTCCAGTTACTACAGCACTCATACCTGATATCTGCGCGTGTATCGGTTTAACTGGAAGATTAAGTCTCCTCTGTGTATCTTCTGAAATGAATGTAACTTCCGACCCTCCATCTATAAGTGCACGCAAGGTAAACTTATTACCTAAATGGTGGATATCAATCAGAGCTGTTGCCAAAAGAATGCGCTTATTGTTTCGAGAGAAATAGGTTTGAAATTGTTGAGTGTTCTGATTTGTAGTGGACTGTAAATTATCTGTTAGATTTTGTGGAATTGAATTGTTAAGTTGAGTAACCAATTGCCCAGACGTGGATGGATAGGATTGAGATGTCTGAACCGTTGAAGTATGTAAGAGCGTATGGTGCTTTTGTTTGACGCACTGCATACATGTATGAACGCTACGACAATCATTCTCTAAATGATTGGAGGCTAAACAGTTTTTACAAAATTGGAGTGAATTCACCTTTGAAATGCGATCGTGAATACTCATTTGTAAAAATGTAGGGCACTTTCGAAGTGAATGAGAACCTTTGCATAGTTTGCAAACATAATTAGCTGCTTTGGACAGGAAAGCTTTGTGGTTTACCTTTTTTGGTTGGGAAACTTGACTTTTTGGTTTGTTGGCCTTTCGGATTTGTGGGAAACTTAAGATCGGATACCGTTTCCAGAACTCTATAGCGGCTCGTTAGGAACACATTCATTTCATCCCATTTCGGAATATCGCTTGGACACTTAATGGATTGCTCCCACAACGAAAGAGTCTTTTCAGGTAGCCGATTAGAGCAAAGATACACGAGAATAGGATCCCAAGAATCTATTGATATGTCATGCGCTTTAAGAATGGATAAACAATAATTTATCTCCCGCTGGAGATCTTTGATACTTTTGCCAGACTCAACCGAAATGACAGGCAAATTAAAAAGTTGTTTTAATTGGTTGTTTACTAATATTCTTTTATTTTCATATTGATCCGAAAGTGCTTTCCAAGCCACGTCAAAATTTTTCGCAGTTAGAGGAAATTTGGAAACTATGTTATTAGCTTCCCCTTTGGTCTTCGAACGAAGATGAAACAGTTTTTGAACGGAGCATAATTTCGGATGGCTAATGTAAACCGCGGTGAACATATCTCGAAAAGATGGCCAAGACAGATAGTCGCCATAGAATGTTTCGGTATCACACGGAGGAACTTTTATACACTGCGCGGAGCCTAAAGTGGCACTTGAACTTTGTTTTACATCATCGTCTTTAATGATATTTAACTTCGTTATGGAATCAATAATTTCACTTAAGCAGTTAATATATGTGGTTGCTGACAACCGATACTTTGACTTAATTGCGTCTAAATCGTCACCATTATCGGTCTTTAAACAAAGTGCATAATGTATTTTGATATTAGACCACAGATCCTTTATTTCACATTTTGACGCTTCTAGATTAGTTACAGTTTTGTCAACGATAGGCATTTCTTGACAAGCTGATTGAAATTGTGTCAGCTGATCAGCAGCAACAATGAAATCATCTAAGATAGTCATTTTAATTGGAAGAAAATCTAACCCAAGAGAAAAGACTAGGCGCGTAAACAAACTCGATTATTAATGCGATTTCCTTTGGAAATGAAATTACCAAATTTCGCGGTACGAACTCACTTTCAAACAAGTATTTTTTTTTTGTTTTTGCAAGAAAGATAATTCCTAATTGAAAGGTATAAACTATTCACTCACAAAATTTAATAAGAAATATGTTCTTGTGTCTAATTTATATAAAAGTTATAAATATTGCACCAATCTTAGAGTTATGCACGTACCTGCTTAAATCTGGTGATGGTTTCAAAATTTAGAGATGTCTTTCCTTCTTAGGTGATGTAATGATGATAGATTTGTATCCCTTCCGTGTAGATATTGTCAAATTATGAGATTCGCACGTGGAATTCGTAAATGTAAATCGACGCGTATTTTCGGCAGAGATGTTGACTTCAGGAAGAGATGATTGATGACTGGTCGCTTACTGGTCTTATTGCGATGGGTATGGTCGACTTTGAATGCTGATGCTGAGCGTAGCGATCGAGAGCAATAATACTGCTTGTGGTTTGTGAGCGAGCGATGAGTGAAGAGATGGTGCTGCAAATCGTTCCTTGATCGTGTGGAGAGTATCACTTTTTGGCGATGTCCGACGTTAGGTGGGGCAAGATTTAGGAATCTTGTGCTCTAACAATGGGTTAGAGATCTCGTTTTTTTTTTTTTTTTTTTATGGATTATTACCGCCGATCAGTAGGTAATCGATACAGTTTTTGGTAGTTCTGTGATGCGATGCGGGCGGTAGATAAGTGTGGAGGTAGGGGCAAGAATATTAAATCTTGCTGTACGATTATATTGATTGTGGTTAGGTGTAATAAATCGTGAATTTATAGGTGTACTGCTATCCAATCGATGATCGTGTGGGATGCGAAAGAAAAATGTAATTTCTTTCTTGATGATTACGATGGGTTTTTTTTTGCAAAATTCAGGGATTTTGCGGATGAATTTGATTATTATTTCGTTAAAATATAATCTGGCTCGATGTGACCAAATGTTGGGGCAAGGATTATCCCCTGCTGGTTGCTCGGTAATGTGATGGATGACCAAAGAAAAATAAAACGTGTGTAAGGTTTTGGTTCGGTACACTTTATTTCGACAGGTCTTACCTCGTTTAAGCGGCTCCTCCATGACGGGGACGTCGCCAATGCTCATGAGCTCCTCCGTTTTAGTACCGCAATATCGGAGAGGGATGGATTCGACACGGAAAAGCAATTCGCCGAATTTTGGTGGCTTGTTGAGGGGGGAGGGGTCAACATGCCCTCCCAGGACGATGCGTTACTCTAGGTAACATCCTCTTAGCTTATAAGTTAGATTAAGTCAGCTAGGGCGTTTTTGGGAGAGGCCGGGCTCGCCAACGTGTGGTGGTGCTTCCGGGAGTTGACTGACGCTGTAAGGCTTCAGTCGGCTCACGGCGGCGCGTGTGCACGTTGACGACTGCCAGGCGCTCGGAAAGCAATTGGGATTTTGACCACTTATTGCGCCAGGCAACGAGTGCTCAGAATCCTAATTATAGTTAGAATACGTTAAGTAGTTTAAGTAAGTAGAATAGGTAGTTTGTAATTTGTTTTATATAAAATCTCAATAATGATACCGAGTTTTAGTAAATTTTCTCGAGGAATATATATGTAAGATTAGTTCGTAAAATAGTTCGTAGGCCGAAAGGCAATTATTCTAAGATATAGTTAAGTTTAGAGCGTTCGCATAAGGACCAATAAATAAGAATAAGTATCCTGTTAATTTTAAGTTAGGTTTAATCATTTTTGTCTAGTATGTAAGTAGATATTTATCAATGAATAAAAAAATGAATTTCAAAGTCAAAAGTCAAAGGTCTTACCTCGTTGAGGTTTGGATGAAAAAGAGAAAGATGTAATAAAATAATCTATTGAGTGGCTTCCGATTAAGAAAAAATGGCGTAAACTACTTAGCTATTTTAGCGACATCTTAGAGTTAATACTTTAATAAACTACTAGAAAAGATTAAGAATTGTTCGACAAGAATATTTTGACTTGAACAATTACATTATGTAACTTATTATGTATTTCTGTTTTGAAGATAATGTGTTTAAGTTTTTTATAATTAAATAATAAATGAAATCTCTACCTTTTTTAAGAAAAAAATTATACTCTATGTGTTTTCTCTCAAATTAAATTTGTTTTCATTTTGTCGTATGTAGTACACTTTTATTGCATTAAACTTGTTAATTTTTTGGCGTATGTGTCATAATTTTGTTGTATGTTATGTGCTTAGCTTACAATTAGTTTTGGAGAAAACGTTACATACGACAACGGCATATTGGGCAAAATTTGCTTTTATTTGTTTCTAAATTGAACTAATGACATAATTTAAACAATATTTAATTAACAAATGTTTTGTGCATCTATCATGTAATTTTTAAAAAAATCGACCGTAGGGTTTTCGAACAGGAAATATTTAAACTTTGATTGCGTTTTCCCAAAAGTTGTCGAATGTAACATGCGACAATATTTTATCCAGGCGACGATTTATACCTACCTAATTCAGAAATGAATTGCAAACAAATTGGCCGCTTGTAAATGCATTTCCTTTTCACAATGATGTTGACATCGAAGTTCGGCTACTTTTATTTATTCAAAAGAAATTATTTAATTATAAATTATAATGGTGATTCAGCAGCCCCGGATCTTCAATTTTTTTTAGGCGGGGCAAAAACTGAAAAATGCCGATCTTATATTTTTTTTACATTTTATCATCTATATAATTTCAGCTATTTAATAATAGTAATTGATTGACATTGCCTATACATACATACCTAGGCCTTCGTGAAATAATGCATCCATCGTTGTTCTTTCTGTGTTAAGCCTATTTATTTACAGATATAGGTATAGACTTGAACTTGTGGGGTATATAGTTTTATACACAGCACAGGATAGGATTTAAAATAAAAATATGTAGGGAAAGTCCGAGCAAGACCGCACATGGGGGCAAGACCGTTTTTGTACTATGTTGTATGAAAATAAATAAAAAAGGGAACACTTACAATAAAAAAAACGTGGCTTTTGCTTTGAAGCACATACCTCGTCGATGCTCTTGCTGCCATTGTCAACACTTCATCAACGTCAACAGCTACAGCCTTTATTTTATCTTCTCCAAAAGAGCTTGTTAAGTTACCTTTTGGAAAGAGAATTTCTTCTCAGAGAAAGACAATGCTAGGAAAAACGGCAATATTGACAAGTTCGCTGTATAAAGCTGAGTTGGAAGCTTTGGTTGCTGATAAAGAAAAAAAAAACAATTCACCGTAAAAGCCTGCAAAAAAGCTAAGCGACATGCTCCAAGGAATGTTGCTGAAAGTGAGGATGAGGACATTGGTGTTGCAGATTGCAGTTGCATCTTCTGCCTGGAGCTTTTTTCCAAATCGAACCCAACTGATGGCCGGATTAAATGCACTATATGACCTGGGTGGGCTCACGAAGCTTGTGCTGGAGTTCGAGCAGATGAAGACGTCACATTTGCCTGTGACTTTTGCAAATAGGTTGCATTATGAATGAAAAAACGGTCTTGGCCCCAACAAAATTTAATAGGGCGTTCTTGCCCGATATGGGGGGCCAAGACCGTTTTTTCTGCCAATGTTTTTTAAAGTTTATTTTCTTTTTTTGACTAATTTATTTACTTATTATAATAATCAAAGTTAATATTAGAAATGAAGGACTATGCGAATAAAGACTTTATTTTTTATTAAAAGATGTTTTTTTAAGGCAGTCAAACACTAAAGGTGCGGTCTTGCCCCTACTTCCCCTACAAAAATGAAAATCAAATACTTATATTATTGCATTTGTGAATTGAAATTACAATTTTACTCTTCGAGCTTTTTGTTCTGCAAATAATAATAATGGCCTTGTCATAATTTAACTCGTGTGCAATTCGATCGCTAAGATTGCAACACTCGAAAAGAGTTCCTGGCTCATAGAAGATCGTAAATAATTTTCAATTAGTTTTAGTTTGCTAAAACTTTGCTCACAACTTGCGGATGTAGTAGGAAGCGTAGGGTAAATTCGCAGGGCAATACAAATATTAGGAAAAGCATCCTGCATGTCGCGCATAGATCTGTTGCAAGAGATAGAAACCGTTAGCCTTTTCTATATCACCAAATAAAAGCGGAACTTGCTCTTTAAAAACGTAGAGTTCCTGGCAGAATTCAACGGCGCTTAAATCTCGCTCGTAGAGCCAGATCTGCTTCATTCATACTATTGCAGTTCTTCAATTGACATTTTCAAAATATTAATACCATTAAAAAAAGCAAAATTAAAATTCAGCATAATAGCACAATCAAACTTCTTTTTTGTAATAGTTGAACAGGTTAGAGTGTTTGTAATTCGTCTTCACACATCTCATCGAAATGTTATTTATGTTTCGGAATTCTTTTGTTTTGCAAAATAGGATCAACCTCACTTTTTTCAGCAACTCCCCCAGTATCTTTTATCCAATATTCCATTGGATTTTGTCTCATTTTTTGCAAAGCTTTGAGCAGAGCAGACCATCCATCAGTGCGACGGAACGGACAAGGATAATATCTTCTTTCTGAATTTCGATTGATTTCGCGGAGAATATTCGCCCAAATAGTAAAATTAAGAATAAATTTAAAATCCTTTTTTACCTAAGTGTTTTAATTGAAAATTAAGAGTTGAATTATGTTTGGTGAGCAGGCAAATTAAGTTCAGGAAGTTATCTTGACTAGGCTGAGGACATTGTGTGATGAGATCGCTAGGAGTTTCGTGGGACCCGCGAAAAGAAAGGCAGTTTGTGGATAGATACAATGCAGCATCCATAACAATACGCAGGATGTGTCTCCATTTTTCTTTCTCTGAGTGAATTACTCTCTCAATGTCTTGATCAATACCCTAACATGATTTCATTTGTTGTACCCGTTTTTTCCACTTGATCATACACTCTGCGTATTTGAGTTGCCTTGCGTTCGGTTAATCCCTCCCAAAAATTTCTTTCCAATTCATAAACCCTATAGAACACAATGCAGATGTGGCGGTAGAAGACGAATTCTGGTAAATATTGCAGTACCTACGCACAAAAAATTGCATTTTCTATCTTATAAAATATAAGCCAAGATCTTTTAACCCTTTCGCAATTTTCCAACGTCCTGTAGGTACCACGTAGAAGAATTTAAATGTCTGCTATTGCGTTCAGTAGATCTAAATTCAATGTTTTCGGGGTGATTTTCTGCTAATAATACAGCCTGATTGCTAAAGAAATACCTGGTCACTCATTTTTTTCACCCCTGGTCAATTGCCTGGGTCCATCAAATCAAATCCGGTTTTTTTTTGCAGTTCATCCGTATCCGAGTGCGGGGATTTAAATCCTTCGTATTCTGACTGTTTTTTTTTTGTAAGTTGCTCAGGTTGCTCTTCGCACATCCATAAAGATGGTAAAGTTAGCACTGTGAAATCAGACTGTGAAAAATATTGATCCGTTTGATCGGGTAAAGTGCGAGAAACATCTTCTATCTCAATACCAACTTCGGAAGTTGCAGAAGATACTGACGGGTCACCGCCTCTGCGAATCCAATTTTTTATATTATCTGAACATTGTTTTCCCTGCATCTCCTTATATTTAGCCTTTTTCCTATATTCCGCTCCCGATAGTTTTTTTCTTGGTGCGCTCATAATTACAACCTGTAAACAAAAATAATTAATTTCCTTGTTGAAAACATTTCAATCTAATAAATATTTTTAGTAAGTAAATCCAGTAACAAGATCATTGCATGGAACAATTAAATTTTCAACTGAACGCAACGTAGGTGACTACAATTTCACTAACACTACAATTTTTGATATCGATGAGTGCACGCGAGCGCGTGGCAATGATCATTTTAAGTAAGTTTAAATAATGACGAATTGACGACGTAGGTGATTGGACGTATCGAATTGTATTTAAAAAATAAATATAGTAACTTAAGAAGCATAATATAGTTATGATAACATACTTACTTAGAAAGGCGATCGATGACCTGATAGATTTATTGATGCGACACTAATACAATCAGGATTTTACCTTCGGTTGATCGACAAGTACTAAATAGTAAACAAAAACAAAAATCACATATGCTTAAAACAAAACACTGTCGTGAGACGAAGGAGTCGCACGCATGGTAATCGAACTCGTGCTGCCGCGATCTGCGATTCCTGCGGGGGAGCGGGCGCGAATTTTGCACTATGCCTACGCGCCTCGCGAATAATAAATGTTCGTGCAGCACGTCTTACTCCGCCCTTTGGGTATCAGTCGAGTTGCTATGGCCATGAAATTTCAGTACTTGTATTATTATTTATTCCGTGGTCAAAGTTCAGAAGATGATGTCTATTCGCCTGTAAAGTTTGAATTTGGCCGCCCTCTGAACTTGTCGCCCGCTAGATACGGGCCTGTGATTCAGATGTCTTAGTTAGTTTTGGCATACCTTTTGCAAGAGAAAACATTTAAAAAAAAACAATGTTTGAAGAAATTTCCAATTACTTATGTAGGTATCTACACGATTAATTTGTTATAGCTCTGCGGTGGCAAAAGGATAGTTTTTGGAAATGAAATCTATAAAAAATATTCCAGAAATAAATTGCGTTTTGTTACAATAGGATTTAAAATGTTCAGTGGCGGAGCGAGGGGCAAGGGGCACAGGCCCCGGGCGGCTGTTTTTTTTTTTTAAATATGTAGGTACCTATATAAAATTTACAAAACGGATTCTTTTTTCAGTCCAACGAATTTTTTTACAAAGTTTACCAGCATTAATGCTATCTTCTTGAGCCTCTAACATGCCCCTTTTCTTTGCATTTGATTAATTAAGTTTTCAACAAAAGATGCTCTTACATCCCGAGAGCCCAGTGACCAATAGGCATTGACAATATTTATTTGTGTGTCAGGTTTCAAGATATTCATACAACCATTGCGACATCTTCCCAACTTTTTTGATGCTCGAGCATGCTTAAATACATTTTTGGCAGTTGTATACGATTTACCTGTATTATGATTTTGTTTCCGTTGTCGACGAACAGATCGTTTCCATGGTTTATTTTCCATTTCAGTTGTTTCGTCTTGATTGTTTTTCTCGCTGACATAATCAGTTTGCATTTCAAAATCTTCTTCCTGACTTTTAATCTCGCTAACAGTGAACGATCCCGGTAAAACTCGCTATCATCCAACTCGCTATCCTCACAAAAATCAAATAAATTCATCAATTGTGGTTCTGTCAGGCACTGAGGATGAATCTTTAAGAAATCGATTTGTTAAATGTGCCTTTTAAAATTCCCATTGTTCAATTCTTACCTGCAAAAGACATTTTCTTGTTTTCTTCATCCCTGGATCACTGATTCAGTTCTGTTCTGTTTGGCTAAAATTGTATTCAAAGGGAAACATTTTCAGAGAAAATATGATTCTTCTTTATCAAATTGTTAACACATAAGTCAACCAACGACCATACCACATCGAGTTAATCGGTTCTCGTGGAGATATTAATGCCAAACATGCGGCATGGGGAAATGTTACTACAAATCCCAGGGGCAACCAGTTTCACGACTGGTGGCGCCTCAATATGATTGAGTACAAACTCGAGTTGTACGCGACGGATATCCCTTCCTTCCCAAGAAGCGGTGCTTTCCTGGACTTGGCCTTAACGGACGCAAGACTTCAACTGACAAATATAGACCAATACACGCGGAACTGTTTGCGTGCGTTTGAGTACGATAGTGACCACTACGGACTCGCCGCCGCAATACGGATCCCGAACGAGCAAACGCTGCTGGAGGAGTACGAAGCAGTGTGTTCATTCGATTATCGGAGGGCACAATGGTCGCGCTTCTCCAGATTTTTAAAGCGAGATATACGTTCGAGTGGGATCGACCCACCGACAAACAGTAACATGACAAATGATGACATTGATCGGCATTTATTGCAAATGAACGACGTTATCAAACGAACTATGGAACGAACTATTCCTCGGGTAGGACGTTCCGACGACGACCAGACAGAAAAGTACAGAAACCCTACAATCGACGCACTATACCGACAGAAAAGCAGACTGCTATCGAGGCTTAAACGGCTGTACAGGCAATTTACTGATCGCGACGACCCGGAGGTAAGGATGCTGAAGTCAGAGATCCGAATCCTGAAACAGCTGATAAAAGAAAATTACAGAAAATCTGTAAGTCTGTATTGGGGCAATAAAATTCGGGCTATTAAAACCTGTAGTCCGAATATGTTCCCACAGATAAATAAGTTGTTCAGGAGGAAAGATCACAATGATATTCCTTGTGTTCGAATCTCCCAGACAGCAGAGAACAGACAGACAGTACTGACTGCTGGAATAGGTCCAGAAAGTGTCGCTTCAAACGACGATTTTTTCGTGGTCGAGGACCCACAGGAGAAAGTGGATTTGCTGGGCGCTTGTTTCGAGGCCGTGTATACGGTGAACAATCTTGTTCGCCGTAACCACGACATTGAGAATAGGGCTCTGGTGAGCCACTTCTATCTGCGCACCGAACTTGAGAATTGGCGATCTGAGAATAACGGATTCACCGTGTTCACTGATGAAAACCATGCTAATGCAGTAGTCGCCAATGGCCGAGATGCATCGCACTTGTTCGTGTCGAAGGATGATCTTTTGTGCATCTTCGAGTCACTAAAGAATAAAAAGTCGGCGGGGATGGATGGTGTCCCAAACGTCGTATTGAGACACCTGCCTTTGGAGGCTGTAGATATTTTCACCACGCTGTTTAACAATGCGCTGAATAATGCACATTATCCGGCGCATTGGAAGGTAGCTGTGGTACACCCTATCCCGAAAAAATGTAAAGATAGGACGAACCCTGCCAATCTCCGGTCAATTAGCTTGCTTCCGAATATTAGCAAGGTCTTTAAAAAGGTTGTAAATAGAGCCCTGTTAAAGTGGGTCCAGGACAATAACATAATCCCGGACAACCAGTTTGGTTTCAGGGCGAGGCATGACACTATTCATGCCGCGTCGAAACTGGTTTCCGATATTCAGTGGAATAAATGCAAGAACCAATGCACGGGTGCTTGTCTGGTTGATTTTGAGAAGGCTTTCGACACCGTATGGTTAGAGGGACTTTTCTACAAGTTGACCAGGCGGGGGATGCACAAACCTTTGCTATATGTAATTTATAATATGCTTATGGGAAAGAAGTTCGTTGTCAAATGTGGCAACGTGACTTCGAGCAGAGTCTTTGAAATTAAAAACGGTTTACAGCAGGGGGCGGTCAATTCTCCGATCCTGTTTAACATTTACACGAGTGATCTGGTGCCGACGATTTGGTGGCATACAGATCAGGT
Source organism: Portevinia maculata (assembly GCA_949715645.1). Classification (NCBI taxonomy): domain Eukaryota; kingdom Metazoa; phylum Arthropoda; class Insecta; order Diptera; family Syrphidae; genus Portevinia; species Portevinia maculata. The sequence continues at coordinate 54,513,971 of OX454527.1, read as the reverse complement.
CCTAAAATCGAGGTCATTAATATCCTTTTGCAGCGTGACTTCGATCAAATTAAGCGATATTGCGACGACTGGAAGTTGAAAATCAACTTTCAGAAGACGGAAACAATCTTGTTCAGAACTCCATTGGCTGGGGCCTCAGAAAAAACTGGAAGAAATTGGCCATTATTGGACAAAATGGGCAGCCATTGGCGGTGAGAAGCGTAGTTAGATATCTGGGTATCTGGCTTGACCAGTATCTGTATTTCGATAGACATATAGTTGCTTGTCTTGCTGGGGCCAAGAAGGCTTACGCTCTGACAAGGAGACTGTTTCATAGCAGTCAACTTGACTCTAGAGTGAAGGTCATTTGCTACGTGGCCCTTATAAGGCCGATCATCGCTTATGGTTGTCCATTGTGGTTTAATATAGCGCCTAGTTATATGGAAAAGATTCGGGTTTTGGAGAGACAATGTCTTAGGACCTGTCTCCGGTTGTTCCGAACGCCCGAATCCAACTATATAAAATACTATCCCAACAAGGTCCTATACGATGGGGCTCAGTTGAATAGGATTGACAATTTCCTCATTAAGGTCACTCGAAGGCACGTTGCAAGGGCGATGGCCAGCGACAATAGTCTGATATTTGGGGCTTACTACCCCAATGAACTGTACATAGAGAGTACGCTCCGGTCTGGCTTTATCCCGCCAGAGGCATTTATCCATATTGATTCAAAAGGGCTGGTACAGACGAGGGATGGTATCCCGGTCTTATACCATCGCTACCGCAGCGCGAGAGATAAGCGGCTCCGCCATGACGGGGACGTCGCCAATGCTCATGAGCTCCTCCGTTTTAGTACCGCAATATCGGAGAGGGATATATTCGACACGGAAAAGCAATTCGCCGAATTTTGGTGGCTTGTTGAGGGGGGAGGGGTCAACATGCCCTCCCAGGACGGTGCGTTACTCTAGGTAACATCCTCTTAGCTTATAAGTTAAATTAAGTCAGCTAGGGCGTTTTTGGGAGAGGCCGGGCTCGCCAACGTGTGGTGGTGCTTCCGGGAGTTGACTGACGCTGTAAGGCTTCAGTCGGCTCACGGCGGCGCGTGTGCACGTTGACGACTGCCAGGCGCTCGGAAAGCAATTGGGATTTTGACCACTTGTTGCGCCAGGCAACAAGTGCTCAGAATCCTAATTATAGTTAGAATATGCTAAGTAGTTTAAGTAAGTAGAGTAGGTAGTTTGTAATTTGTTTTTTTATATAAAAATATAAAATTTGATAAAGATTCCGAGTTTTCTTAACAATTTTCTCGATGAAAACATAATTATGTAAGATTAGTTCGTAAAATAGTTTTTAGGCCGAAAGGCAATAATTATAAGATAGAGTTAAGTTTAGGGCGTCCGCATAAGGATCAATAATCTAGAATAAGTATCCTGTTAATTTTAAGTTAGATTTAATCATTTTTGTCTAGTATTTAAGTTGATATAAGCTAATAATTAATAAAAATGAATTTAAAAGTAATCGGTTCTCGTCAGATCACCGTAATTAAACGACATTGGGCGCGGTTAGTACCTAGATGGGGGACCGTTTGAGAACAACCGCGTGTCGTTGGCCAGTCCCATCTACAGAGTTGAGGTAGATAATATACGTGGTATCACAATGGACCTAAATTGGTCTAAGTGTGTCGGCTTCTGCCGACAGCCACATAAACCTAACCTAACCTAACACATAAGTCATGCTTGTTATTATTACCCGATCGAGCTAATTCTACAAGCATCCATGCTCTAATATGCATATTTGTTTAATTTTTTAAAGTTGTCTTAAACGCAATTCACAATTAACTTAACTTAGAAAAAATATCTAATTTTTGTCGGCCACTTCACGACAAGACGTTACACGTTGATAAAATAAAAATGAGATATGTATGTGGTTTCCAAAAATTTATTGCCTACCTACTACCATTGGTTTTCAAACATTAATAAACCATCGTTATTGAACAGCAAGCATTTTATACTTAATGTTAACGCAATGCAACCCCCAATCAAATTAACTGGTCGCATGCAACGTGTTTAAATTAAAGATTCTTTGTCTGATCAATTGTTAGTCCCTCAAGGAGTACCCCAAGAATCAATTCTTGGTCCATTATTATTTAGTTTATTTATATATGACATCTCCTTTTCCGTTAGTTCTTCCTTCCATCTATATGCGGACGATGTCCAACTTTATCTGAGCAGACCTATAGGGCTGATCGAAGACTGCATAGAACTGATTAATTGTGATCGCGGTAATATTGCACGGTGGTCAGAAACAAAGTTATTAACTTTAAACCCTAGCAAATCGCAAGCTATTTATTTTTTTAACAGGAGTTTGCACTCTAGCGAGGTTCCACCCAAAACATTCAACGAATCTCAGCTACACATTGCAGATAAGGTTAGGACTCTCGGCATAGTTCTAGGCTCATCAATGCAATGCTGTGATTTTATCAAATCGATGCTCTATGGCGGTATGCGAACAGAAAGACTAACGGCAGACTTCATCTCATCTGAAGTTCGTCTTAAACTTTTTAAAACATTGCTTTTACCCATTTTCACATATGGACGATATAACTTCCCTAAACTAGATAGCATTTGTTCACCTTCGATTTGAGGTGGCTTAAATGATTGCACCCGATTTGTGCTTAATCTAAGATCACATATCAAAATATAAAGATATTTTACTGGGATGCTATCTAAAAAGACGCGCAAGGACTTTCCTTTTTAAACTTCTAAGAATTAACCGTCCACCCTACTTACGCGAACTTTCTAATTACACGACATCTCCGCGAAATTTCGACATCGTTATACCAAGATTTCACAGGTTGGTGATGGAGAGATCTTTCCCTGTCCAGAGTATTAGGCTATGGAACAGTCTTGACAATCGTGTTCAAGCGATACAGTCCGTCTCGGAATTTAAACGACGTGTAACACAATGTTTATAACTTTGTTTTTAATTTATTTTGTCCATACTAATGGCTAATCTACTTTCGCCTCTCCTTTTGTCCTTTCTTCCTCCCCTATCTCCTAACCTATTCCTATTGTTCTTCTTCTAAATTTTGCATCTATAAACAAATTAGTGTAATAATTATTGTTTTACGATGTTTTCTTTCTATATGTATAATTATAAATATTATATTTTTTTACTGTACTACATACGAAAATGAAATTGAACTTGAAATTGAAATTGAACCAAGAGCGAAACAAATACAATGTCAAAAAGTCTTTCACCCTCTCTATCACCCATTTCAGTCCAACTATGCTTGTCGAAATGAAATAGAATTAGAGAAAACTTAGAAAGAAAAAACCAGAATGAATAACATAATATACTTACAGGAGCAAAGTTTGTCCAAGAAAATTGAAATAAAAACTGGATAAACTCGTGGCTTCAATGGCACAGTGCATGAGTGCTTGCCTGAGAAGACGCTGGTCTAGGTTCGAATCCCAGTGAAAGAAATGGAATTTCGGGATAAAATGAAGGAAAAAGACAGACCAGCACCACAGAAGGAGTCCGATGATCGGTTGTGGCTAACCGTGAAACAGCGCTGTAACTCCAGCCGTCCACTTAACGTGGTAAGGAATGTAAGGTTATTCATTCAAAACAAAATACAAGAGCGAAGCACCCATAGAGTGAGTTATGTTGTTTTGACCAAATTGTTATTTGAAAATTGGAAATTTGTGTTCGGTTAAAACAACACATGTTAAGTTATGTCATTTTGATCAAACATAATTTAAAACATAGGGACGGGCTACAGTCCGCTTGGGCGAACTGTTGGATACCCTATTCTTATTCCTATCCCTCATAAGTGGGCGTGACAAAAGTCTAAGTATGGTTGAATTGTTAAGAACGCTTTACATATTTTGTTATATAACATTTAAAGGATTTTATAAAAAAAAACGCTCCCTAGCTCAAACTTGGGTGTTTCAATAAAATTGTTTTATTTAATTGTGGGCGTGTCAGTAGGCGGATTTAAAAAAATTAACACATGAGCATAAAGCGCCCCTAGAGAGTATATATTATAAATTTCAGCTCCCTAGCTCACTTTGAATTTTCAAAAAAAAAAAAAAATAATAATAATTGTGGGCGTGTGGGCGGATTTTGAAAATATTTTCACATAAGCATAAAGGGCCCATAGAGAGTATATATTATAAATTTCAGCTCCCTAGCTCAAACTTTGGATTTTCAAAAAAATTGTTTTATTTTTTTGTGGGCGTGGCAGTGGGCGGATTTTGAAAATTTTATATCCCGAGCAGTTTTAGGAGTCATAGATTATATATAAAAAATTTCAGCTTCCTAGCTCAAAATTCGATTTTTTCCAAAATTTTGTTTTTTTGAGTTTGTAGGCGTGTCTGTGGGCGGATTTCAAAAATTCGTAAACTTGATTATTTCGGGACCGTAGAGAGTATATGGTTAAAATTTCAGCTCTCTAGGTCCAGTTTAAAGGCCTAATTTTTGCCGACGGACGGACGGACGGACGGACGGACGGACATGGCTAGATCGACATTACTATCGATGCTGATCATAAATATAGTAACTTTTAGGGGTCTACGGGCAATATTAAGGTATGTTACAAACTATGCGTCAAAATTAATATACCCCTAGAATAGGGTATAAAAATAGTAATTAAGTGTGGGTAGGACCATTGACAGTATACAATAAAAACAGTGAACTACTTGACCAAAAGGGCTTGTGCAGCTCTTGATAGAGCAATTTCAAATGATTTTGTTCGTTTGTATTCAGTAGTATAAAATGTTTGTATAGAAAATTTTACAACTTAATTTGTTTCCAAAGAAAAATATTTGTTTGCCATAACAAAGGGATTCTCATGGTTTCGCTTTTATTTTTTGTACACAATCTATATATTGTATATATTGCTATTGTATTATATTGCTTACTTTTTAGTATTCAAAAATATTTTTTGGATAGTCCTTATTATTACTCAAACTTTTTGTTGTTGTGCTTGACTTTGTTATAAATTCACCGATTTGATTCGATCATAGGTACAATGAATTCAGCCAATGTTTTTCCTTTGACATTGACGTTGTCGCGAAGTACCTACTCTGCTGAACGATTTCTCAGTTAAGGCGTCAAATTGCTAGTCGTCAATCGGGAAGTAAATAAAGGACTTCTCAGACCAAGCCAAAATGCTCAACCGGCATACAGCGGGAGCAAATTTGAAAAAGAAATAAATACATCGTAGAATTTGTGACAATCCCTGAGAACTCCTGCAGCGCATTCGGGGTGGTGCTGTTTTTTGTTATTATTCTGTTGCTTGCATTTTATGAAAAAAATTAAGTACTAAGGTTCAAATATTAGCCGAGTTAAAAATAATAATAATATAGGTAATGTATCGTACGAATCGGAGCTTTTGGCTCCTTTGCTGAGCATTGGCCTCCCCACAAATCAGCATGCCTCACCAAAATTTGTAAGTTTAATATGCAAGCAACATAATTAAGAAGTTACATTTTAATGCCTTCTATTAAAAATATTTGCATTCTACTACATATACGAATATTCGATGCATATCTACATAATTTGCAGATCTCATCTTCAAACATTGTTCACAATTGTTAGATTTCGAATGCGCATATTGCAGTTTTCCTTGGAACAATTCGTTTGGCTTCTAGGCTATTTTTTTTTTTAAATATGAATAAGTAAGTTGCTTAATGGTTGTTATTAATTCGTGGAACGAAGTCATACCAAAATTGATTTGTTTGTCAAAGAGTTTTAATATGTAACCAAGGAATCTGCGGAGAGAGAAATTCGACCCACCGCGCTACGACCAAAAAACAACAAATCTTCATTCAGCAGATTAAACTCAAACTTTCCATTTTTAAATAAGATGACGACTGACTTTAATAATTATATAGTAGACTCGTGACCTTTTTCCGAAGAATATTTCTGCGTTTGGAAAAGTTAATATTAATTACCTAACAATATTAATTAACGCAGTATGTTGCCAACGAGGACGAGCCCAAAAAATAAGCAAAGCCTACCGCTTAGAATTATGGCAACATTTATTTATTTATAATTGTTATTAGATCAACTCTTCAATTTTTTTTAAAAATATTATTTAATAATAGAATTGAATTTCTATTCATCTGCTTTTTCTGCATCGCTGTAGGAAATGTCTATATGAACATCGCATTTATTACTAATAATTGCTCCGAAGACCAATGGAAGCTCCTAGAACTGATAATCCTGGATTGTGTTAATGATGAAATCCTAAAAGCGAATGGCACAGTCCCACTCTTCGGGCAGCTATAGAATTTCAAAGGATTCAAGATAAATGAATGCGATAACAAAAATTCCATGAACTGGTTAAGGAATTTCGTTGCCAACACGCCTCTAGAGACAAGGTGGAGTCTTTCCCTCGACTTTAGGTCCTCGCCGTTAATTAAATGCCCTTGGATATCAAGAACAGAGGGGTCAAAGCAATTGCATATGCAGATAACGCATGACAGTTTGCGACGGAAAAATTCCCATGAAGATACACCTCACTTCCTCGGTCACTGGCCAAACCTATGCAACCTGAGGAACAGAACACTTGATACATACTTCTTCAAAGACATTCAAGAACCATCAGATATCTCACTACATAATCTTTACAGATTTATAAGGTAGTCTAGATGGGTGGCCAAGGCAGAGAAAGAAAAGAAGACCGATTATGTAGGACCAAAGCCAGAACAACGGGGCCAACACTCCCAACGAAGGGTACCACAATGGGTCCACATGGACCTTAGCGCTGTGGAATAGATTCGCTCTGTTTCATTAACCCGGAAACGTAACCTTTTCTAAGTCGAAATGAATCGGTCATCTAAATAGAAGCGTGTTATTGCCAACAATAACACAGATTTGGCAGATGCTCTATTTGAAGTTCGCCAAAATCAAATACCTATAAGGGAAGCTTCTAGGAAGTCGGACATTCCTAGAGCCACTATAAATTCAAGACTGTGATGAGGTAAAACAGGTAAGCTACAAAGATGTAATTTTTAGTGATTTTTTGCGGTTTGTAATATGTCCGAGCGATAAAGGGACATTTTAACTGTTTCAGGGATTTCCTTTCATCATTACACGATACATATTACGAGTGTAAAGATTTTCATTGCGAAGAATATCACTTTCCTTTCAAATGATTCTTAATAAAAAGGCCTAAAAATAGCCGACGGGCGGACATGTCTAGATCGACATTATTATCGATGTAGATCAGGAATATAGTAACTTTTAGGGGCTATGAGCAATAATAAAGTATGTTACAAATTATAAGTCGAAATTATAACACCCTTTGAATAGGGTACAAAAAGAATTATATCGTTGACTTATAACATAATGATCCGAAATGTCTATTAAGTGTTCAAAAACAAGAAACCTAGAATGACTGTTTCGCAAGGAAATGCTTTAAATCTATATAACTAGCGGAACCTGGCAAACCTTGTTTCGTTGTCTATCAGGCGCTTATGTCAGCTTACTAGTTCAAATCGAACAATGGTTTTTACATGGTTACAAATTATTTAACCTTGTTTAAGCTCGCTCATGGTAGTTGTCTGGCAGACGTCCATGCCAGCATCATTTTTTGACAGGGTTTGGGTGAACTGCTTTGCTATTTAACTCTTTTCTCCTACACATCATGGAGTTCATCATACAGACGACCACAGCATTGATGTACAGCCGACAATGCTAACTTTTTTAAATGTTATTGTTTTGTCTTAAAATTCATTATAATACCTGTTCGTCTGAACTTGGCTAAGACTTGGTATAGTGCTATGCTATTATATATTGCAATCGAAGCAATGAATTGAAAAATGCTAAAATGTCATTATTTTTCTTAAAATTAATAATTTTCTTTGACACTATAATCTTTTTTATACCCTATTCTAAGGGTATATTAATTTTGACGCATAGTTTGTAGCATACCTTAATATTGCCCGTAGACCCCTAAAAGCTACTATATTTACGATCAGCATCGATAGTAATGTCGATCTAGCCATGTCCGTCCGTCTGTCGGCAAAAATTAGGCCTTTTAACTGGGCCTAGAGAGCTGATATTTTAACCATATACCCTCTAGGGTCCCGAAATAATCAAGTTTACGAATTTTTGAAATTCGCCCACAAACTCAAAAAACAAATTTTTCGAAAAAATCGAATTTTGAGCTAGAAAGCTGAAATTTGTTTTATATGATCTATGGCTCCTAAGACTGCGCGGAAGATAACATTTTTAAAATCCGCCCACTGACACGCCCACAATTAAATAAAACAATTTTATTGAAAAACCAAAGTTTGAGCTAGGGAGCTGAAATTTATAATATATACTTTATAGGGACCCTTTATGCTCATGTGTAAATATTTTCCAAATTCGCCTACTGACACGCCCACAATGTAAAGAAATTTTTTTTTTTAAATCTAAAGTTTGAGCTAGGGCGCGTTTTTTTACAAAAGCTTCGTTTTTTTCGATAAAATCCTTTAAATATTATGCAACAAAATACATAGAGCGTTCTTAACAATTCAAACATACGTAGACTTTTGTAACGCCCACTTATGAGGGATAGGAATAAGAATAGGGTATCCAACAGTTCGCCTAAGCGGACTGCAGCCCGTCCCTAAGTTTTATTGGTTACTTTGAAACTATTATCTCTTTTATCACTTGTTAAAGTGTCTTTTTTACATTTTGTTAATTTCAAACACCATTGTTAATCGTAAATAAACCTAACTTTGTTAACCCTCTACTGCATGAATTATTATTTAAAGAGAAAAAAAAAACTTTTGAAATAGCTTCTTTTGGCTGTTTAAGGCATCTTTTATTAAAAAAATGAAAAAAATATTAATTGTTTAAATAATAAGAATACAGGCCAAATATGGCTTCGTGTGCATTAACGGTTGTAAAACTAGAACATTTTTGATTTCATTTTAAGTAAAAAAAATATATAAAAAAGCAGCAAAATATAAAGAAAAAAATATTTATAAACAAAACAGAACAATTCATTTAATAAATAAATAAATGAAACAAAACATAACAATTCATTGCATCAGAAAAAAGTAAAATATTGGTTGAAAGTTGTGTGTTTATACGCCATGAAATTTAGAAAAGCAATTTCTCTTTTCATTGTAACATAAATAAGCTTTACATTTTTGGCAAAAAGTAAATGAACGAAAAGTACAGAAGTTTTGACAAATTTGGCGGTTCTTTTTTATTTGTGGGAAAGACCAACGTTGTCGAATCGAACTGATAACAATGAAAAATCTTCATGTCTTTCAGGGCGCTTTCTCTTTAGTGTTGAAGTCGCAGTAGATCCAAGTCTAGATCCAATACAGGGTCGTCCACGTCTTTTCAAAGGTTGCTTTTCAGCTTTACATAAATATTCGACCATTTCTAGTTTAAAATCAAATAAAGGTAAATCATGTTGACGATCTTGGATCGTAATTGTATGCGATATAAGCCCAACATCAAATCTAGCAAGTCGACACCACCCATATATTTGTTGTACCTAGACCTCAACAGGTTGTGGAGCAGGAATAATGTTATACTCCTTATCCTTTCTGGAGTAACGACTCTTATTTATAACTGGATTCATTCCAACATAAGGCGGCATAAAAGTTACTATTTTGTTGTCAAACCAAACTCAATTTTACTCCACTGATAGTTGCCACTTTTTCTATCATACCTCCACGTCCTTGCTTTATAAGTTGTTCCTTCGGAATTCTGGAGTTTGGCACTCGGTTGAGTCTTATAGTCCCTAGTTTTAATAGTCCACTTTTCAACGAATAAACCTGCAAATTTGGACTATTATACCAATTGTCGAAGAAAATCTTGTTATTAGCATTTTCATGAACTGTTGACGTAAGCCTTGTCTGTTTATCTGGCGCTCCGTCAGGATACTTATTGCTTTGGTGTCCGTTAAATAAATCAAAATCGTAACTTAATCCCGAAATTCCACTAAGGACTTAATTTTTAATTAGCTGGGTTATATTGCTTCAGTTCATGGCGGCATTTCGTCGGAATTATTTTGTTTGTCTACGGCGAGGAACTCTTTTTTGGAATCAACAGCAAACGTTCCCTTATTTTCTCCAAAAGGGGTCTTACTTTGAAGAGTTTGTCATGTCCTTCTGTTCCCAATGGTTTGAAGTTTTGATTATCGTTGAAATGCACTGACCTTTTGATAGTTTCTCACCTATTGCACGTTATTGTTTCACATGTCATTTATTGTCCTACCGTCTTATTCCAGTAATGTCTGGACGATGGAAGTTGACAACAAGACATGAATATCACCATCGCGATGAATTGTTCCATTTCGTTCTTTGTGATATTAACTGGCTTATTTATATCATCTTGGCGGGCTTTTTTACTAGATTCCTCTATAATGAAGGCCAACAAATCATCAGATTTTTTTGTAAAAAGTCTGATGGTGTCTCTAGTTTTTTTTCCATATTTTGGAAGCTCGGCCGATCCTGCAAATTTGAAAAGCTCTTCATCGTAATCAGGAAGATGTCCCTTTCTCCATGCTACTTGTCCTTTTTTTGTCTTGCTTTTCACGGATTTTGATTTCAACGCTGCAAGAGGCTCATCATCTGAATCTGATTCCGTTTCCTCAACCGTAACATTCATTGATATGCAATTTTGTCTCCAACTCCACATCTGAATCTCTAGCCAATTGTTTTGTATAAAGATCTTTTTTTTTGTGAGAATAAGGAGTAAAAAAGGAAAAAAAGTGAAAAGCCATATTTGGCTTCGTATGCAATAGAGGGTTAAGATTAATGCACCATAAAGAACCCCTCACCAAATTTCAGCAAAATCTGTTAAGCGGTTCGTGAATTTTGAAGTGACAAAAAACCAATATTTTTTTTACATTAAGATTAGTTTAAGAACTTCTTTCTTAACTTTGATTTTGCCTACCCATTTCTATCTTAGTTTGAATATCTTTCTAATTTTCTATTTTTTTTCCGATGCGCCTGAAGGTGGGGGTAATATTCCATTGATATCAATGGCCCGTACCAGATAATGCCCGATTCATAAACCTACGCGCTTAGCCTCACCCCTCATGGAGGCACTGTAAGAACCGGCCACGCGTGCTTATATTAGTACGAGATAGGATTTAGATGGATAGATTTATTTCGCATATAAATTTACAAAGGTATGGTTACCACACATTTTACAGTATACAGAGATATGATAATTTGTATCTTTCTTCTGAAATATTATCTACATAGCATTAGTGGCAGACGGCTATTTCTGCCATGCTCGTGTTCTCAAACACAAACTATTGTACATATATTTCATGAAATAAAGAATCTGATCTAATCTAATCTAATCTAATTAGCGATTTAAATTGGAAAAGCGAAAAATTAAACAATACTGAAGGAAAATACGAAAAAACCTCCAATTACAAAAAAAGAAAAAAAAAACCTAATACATAATAGAAATTGATTTTTAATAAATTTATAAAGCAATTTTTGACTAAGGAAAGACTCCAAATCAGGTACTAATTAAAAACTTATTATTAAAATGATCACAGTTATAAATAAAATAAAATAGATAAATAAATAAATAAATCGATATACAAATAAATGAAAAAAATAAATATGCACATAAATAAGTAAATGAATAATCGAAGAAAATTATCACAGATATAAAAAAATTAAAATAAACAAATAGATAAGTTAATCAATATTATAAATAAATAAAAATAAAAAAACAATAAATAAATAATCTGGTAAATAAATAAATAGAAATGTAAATAAATAAATAAATAGGTAAATAAATAAATACATAGTTAAACAAATAAATAAATCAATAATTAATGATTTTTTATACGAATAAATTAATATAGTTATACAAGCAACGAATAAAGACAAAATGGAAGAAATAATAGGGTACATCTCCACTATAAGGCATTTAAATTATTTACAAGAGGATTGTCAGCAAATTCACAGCGGTCTAGGAAACGTATAGGTTAAGTTTTTGAGATCTATCTAAGATCAATTCAACATTCGCTTTATCGTGAATGTCTAATTTTGAGTGTTACATCATTTTTAACAACTTATTTTGAGATGTCTGTAGTTTTTTAATATGACACATTGCACAATTTCCCGATGCTTGGCATCCATATAACATAATTGCCTGAAAAATTACTATGGATAATTATTTTATTTTCATGTGAGAGCAGTGACTTTCTATTGATAAGAGGGTACAACATTTTAATCCCAATCGCAATTTGTTTGAGGGTATTTGTAATATGAGTACTAAATGTCAACTTGGTATCTAAATATACTCCTAAATATTTTACAGCAGGCTTGACAATTTTCACTTTTTAGTTTACTGATCACTGCATTATAGGATTCGATTGATTCACATACGATTTCCGAAGTCCGAAATATTAAGGGATTTTGTTAAACTGTGAACATATTCACTGGATTTTTGCAGAAGCTTAATTGGGGGAACACAAATTTTTGCTGGTTTATTAAGAAAGAGTAAGAGTAAGAAATTCATTTATTTAATATTTTCTTATTACATAAGTTACAAGATAGAATGAATTTTAAAGCTATGGCTTAGCCGTCAGCTTGGTTAGCAAAATGCTTATACATGTACCTACATTTGTTACTTTAACAATATAGTTATTTTTTTAATAAACTTAATCAATCATAATACTCTGTTATTAATAGCGACCTGTATTTGTAGATGGATTTAATATAATAAAATAACTTTTTCCAATCACACTCGTTCAGAATTTGTATTGTCTCCTGCATGGTAAGGAATTTTTTTCCGAAGTAAGCTAGTCTCTGTGGTTTGTAGATTGGACAAACACTAATAATGTGAAAGCAGTCTTCTTTCGCTTTTAAGTTGCAAATATTACAAAACTGGTTGAAGCTTCCATTATATGGGCTGGCATTTAAACCAATCAACTCACACCTTGTTTTGAAAATAAGAGATATTTCACTATAGTTGAGTGAGTCATTGAAATAGTTCTTATCCTTTAGATTGAAGTTCAGGTGAGAATACAATACTCTGCTATCTGATTCACGAGCTTTCTCTATAAATCGCACACGAATAGCATCTTCATTTTTATTTATTATTCGATAAAGTTGGTTCTTTAAGTTGTCCAGGTTGTTTAGATCGAATGAAATAATTTCTCCACACGCGTTTCCAATTCTTAACCATCTTAACGCCCACCAGTCCTTGTTTCTTAATTCATAAGATAGCATTTTTTTGGTTATTCGGGAGTCTGGATACGAACCTATTTTAATGATGTAATCCGCTTGCGATTTGAGAGTGCTTGTAAAAAGCATTGGAAGACCCGTTTCCAAATAGATTGTGTAGTTCGGCGATTTCATTGGTAAGTTGAATAATTTTTTCAAGAAGTTCCTGTGGAATTTCTCGATTACTTCGTACTCGTCTGATCCCCAAACTTGAGAGGCGTAACAAAGAGTTGATTTAACAACTGAATCAAATATTCTGTATTTCGTTGAGAGGAGAATCCGCTTGTTTGCAAAAACATTTTTCCATGATAGATTCACTAAGCTTTGGGAAGACTTGGCTTTATCCGTTAGATGTTTACCAAATTCTAGGGTTGGGTTCAGTTTCACTCCTAAATATTTGAGTTCCTTCACAATCTCTAAACGGCTTCCATTATAAAACCATCTATTTCCACTTTGCACTCGTGGTGAACAGGAAAATACCATAATTTTAGATTTTTCGGTGTTGATGGTTAGTCCCCATTTTTTGCAGTAACTGGCTAGACGATTTATCATCAATTGGAGATTTTCAGGAGATTCAGAGAGTAGAACAAGATCATCGGCATATAACAAGACATTGACCACGGTATTAGCAATTCGTACTCCACCAGGCAAATCTTTTTCTATGTCGTTTATAAATAGAGAAAACAATAAGGCACTAAGAGGACATCCTTGCTTTACACCAGTCTGTGTTTTAAACCATTCTGAGAAATCCTTTCCATCCCAGACTGCTGCACTTGTTTCGGCATACATTTTTTTAATGGTCTTAAGAAATTTTGTAGAGATACCCAACTGAGACAGTTTATAGAAGAGTGCACTTCGGCTAACAAGATCAAAAGCTGCCTTGAAATCTACAAAAAAGCTATACATTTTCTTGTTTCTGGCTTGAAAGGCTCTTATAATCGCAGATAATGTGAATATTTGGTCAACGGTTGAAAAGTTTTTTCTGAATCCAGCTTGACGCTCTGTCAGAATATTTTTTTCATCTACCCATTTTTCTAATCGTCCTACAAGTATGCCGCAAAATATCTTGGCTGACACATTCATGAATGAGATTCCCCTGTAGTTTTCTACGTTTTCCAGCGAACCCTTTTTGTGGATGGGGAATATTACGGACTTCTTAAACGATGAAGGGATGTCTGCACTCGAGAACACACTGTTGAAGAGAACTTTCAAATAGTTGATTAAGGTTGGACTAGCATTTTTGTAGAATTCGTACGGAATCCCATCTTCGCCTGGCGCCTTTCCATTTTTGGATTTCATGATAACAGCATTGATTTCGTCAGTTGTTACCTCACCATCTAGGGAATCGTCGAAAATGAGGGGGTCCGCATACGAGAAAGAAAGGTTTGAGTTATCCAGTAGAAGATGTTTAAAATATATGGATAGATCATCAGCAGATACTCCTGTACCTATTTGATAAACTGTACCATTAATCTCCCTTGCTATTCTCCAGAAGTCCTTCGAAGACTTGGTTTGACTAAGTAAGAGAGCTTGCTGATTATCGAAGTCAGTTTTCTTAGCTAGGCATAGATTTTTGTAGTGGGTATTCACTTGGTTATACCACTTTTTAACCTCAGGGTCATTACAAGTTCTCCAGACACGCAAAAGGGCAAATGATTTCTTCCTAGCATTTATGCATTCTCTATCAAACCATTTTTGTTTAAATGGTGGCCTTATATTTGAAATGTTGTTTGATGCAGCACTTCTTATATAACAAGTTATTTGGTTTGCGAGTGTTTCTGTTTCTTCAGGTATCGAATTATTTGCTGAGAGCAAGCTGTCTAATAACCTGTGGTAGGTATTTGTTTTTTCGGATTTCCATTTAAGTCTTGGTAGCAGGGGCAGGTTTTTGTGATATGAGGGTGTTTCACCATCAACTTCAACCACGATTGGCATGTGATCCGAAAAAGTTTTGTATTGTACCTCAAATTTTTTAATTTTCCCAGTCCAGTCGTTGTTAACAGCACAAAAATCAATAACTGAATTGCCTTGTCCTCCGACAAATGTGTAATGCCCTTCTCTATCACCTTCTGTACAGCCGTTTAACACAATAAGATCATACATTTGGAGCAGCTCTAGTACATCTGTTCCATTTTTATTGCAGACTATGTCTTTAGATACCCTATTGGTACAGCATATACTAGGGTTTGTTACAGTTTGCACTATAGTGGTTTGTGAGTCACTTATTCTCGAATTCCAATCTCCAATCAGCATAACATTTTTGCTAGCTAAACATGACATTGTATTACACAGCCTCTCAAAGTCGCGAGTCCATTTGTTGCAGTTTATATATGATGGAACGATATATGTATTATTATTTTGTGTCACACATTTTACTACGGTAGTTCCTTCAAATTCATCAAAATCGTAAGTTTTTAAATGTGATTTTTTTATCCCGTACAGGCTACCTCCACTTGCACGCCCCTTTATGTAGGTTTTACTTGCTTCGCTCCAAATTAACTTAAAGCCATCGAAATATTTATTAAAATTACTTAAATTATCGCTTGTTAAATGTGTTTCAAATAAAAAGAAAATTTCAAAGTTCTTAACATAGTTAAAAAAATCTACAAATAATAATTTATTACTTAATCCAGATATATTGTAAGATAAAATATTTGCAGAGATAAATTTGTTTGAGCTGACGACGCTTAATTCTCAGTTTTGTATGACACTACTACCTTCCGGACCTTCGGTGTAAAGTGTCATCACTGGTGCATCTGGTTTGGGCCATTCACGCTGACGTCTGTTTGACAACATAGTTTCGTTGACAGCATTAAAATTGAGTTTTCCGTAGATATTCTGTAGTTCGTCTTCTCCGTTTGTGTTATTATATTTAAGTTTGTTATTATTGTCTAAATAAAATGTTCTATTACCAATTAATAAATTGTTATTTTTAATCAATACTGCTTCGCTTGGATTAATTGTTTTGACGACTTTTCGATACCCGAGTAGAATTCGACGTTTGATTTGTGATTGTTTGCTAAAGTCTCGTTGGATATAGCAGCCTGTGCCTTTTAGCTTCAAGGAATTTCTTAACATTTGCATTGCAGTTTCATTGGAACCAGTGCTAAGTTTGAGTTTAATTGTTTTCTTGTTTTCACTAAGTTTTATGGCTTGTGGCATTTGTTGTTGGTCTGCATCAGAGCCTAGCAAAAGTGTGGTTATGTTATGAATCCTTTCTTGGGGGTCAGATCGGTCGTTTGGAATCGTGAAAATAATATTTTTCCCTCTGATCTCTCTGCTCTGCAGTTCAAGCTCCTCTTCTAGAATGCAACATCGATTTTCAAAATGCTGCACTTTTTCAGATAAATTCTGGTTTTGTTGTCTTAGCGAGTGTATCTCATTGCTAAGTTTGTTGAGATCGTCTTTTGTTGCTAGATTGGCCGTCGCTTTGGAGAGTCCTATATTGAGCGATGCCTCAATAATGGATTTGATTTTATCAAGGTCAGATTGGGAGATCGACATTGTCTTTTGAGATTTATAAACCTTTGATGGTCTGTTGGTATTAAAAAGTGGATAAATATTTTTTTCAGGTGACGTTTGATCGATTTTCCTTTTGTTGTCGGTCATGTGACTTAGGTGTCTACTTGGAAAGTTTATTTCACAGCTAATAAATTAGGATTACCTGCTTTTGCTGTTTTATTTATAGAAACAGACAGTTGACGCACCTGTTTATACACTTTTAATTATTAATTACGAACTTTGGCTAGTTATATTTAAGAATTTTACGAGAGCAAATTTTGTTATTGAACTATACACTTTGTAGCAGAGTTGCCAACCAATCCACGTTTATTATTTGGCGAAACTATTTCGTCCATATCATCAGTGTCACTGTCCGGGAGACATTGTAAAGGACTCCAGTAATTCGTACTACAGTCCTTTTTGGGTGCACTAGATTTTTTCATTTTTCTACACTTCTTATCGGTATCCGGCGATCTATCACGTTTCGAAATTTTGATTTTTTTTTCTTTTCTTAGAAGTCAGACTTGGATGTTGCGCAGGCAAAAGCTCCGGGTTGACTGATGACGAGATAGGATTATTTCATCTTTAATCGTTATGACTAAAACTTACTTTCCTTATCAAGTGGTTTACGCTCCAAAAGTTCTTCGTGTTAGGCAGTGAAGCAACCTGCTGAAACCGTAAGTTCATGCGGATTACCTTACTACCTTAGATCGAATGGTCGTGTTCTTTGTAGTCGGCGCAAACGTATGGACTATTTCATGGTTGTGATGCACGTGAATATAAGAATGAAGTTTACAAACAAAGTCTTTTACCTCGTTTTTCACGGCAGCAATTCCTAGATCTCTGTGAATATCACCATTCCTTATGTATCATGGATCATTCACAATTGCTTTCAGTGTTGTGTTTTGAAATGCTTGTAATATTGATATATTGCTCGGTTTGGTATAACCTCTTTCAACACTTGCTTATATAAAAGCAGTTTATTGTATACGCTAAGCTTTGAAAATCTTCCGATAAGCCAATACATCTCTCTGAGCTTGATTTCGAGCTCGTGGCTCCTCTTTTTAACGTGTAACTTCCACTTTAGTTTTGCGGTCAGAGTCATGCCTAGATATGTTTCCTCGTCTGCACACGGAGTTGGTGAAAAGGGGTAAGCTATTCACCTTTCTGTTTCCAAAATGGACATAAGCTAACTTGGTTTCACTAAGAACGATTCGACAGGTCTTTGTCCGCTCGCATACTTTGTCCTAAGCTGATTGGAGTTTTCCCATTGATGATTTAAGGGTCTAACCTGGTGCGAAGATACACGTATCGTTCGCGAACATGATTCCGACTATCTTTTCGTCTTTCGGTATGTCTCTTGTGTAAATCCCGAACAACATTGGACCGAGAACGCTACCTTCTTTCAACTCCGAGTACTTAGTCCCGTATTTAATAGAAAAAATCCTGTTTCTAGGTAGGATTCCGATATTCTTAACAATTTTCTCGCTAAGATGAGCTTAAGCTTATACTCCAGGCCTTTGTGCCATACCTTGTCAGGGTGATACGTCCAGAAAAGCATTGAGAATAATTATTTTCTTCCAAAGCCTTTTAAATTACATTCGCTATTCAATAAATCCGATTGATTATGGAATGTTTAACCTTAAACCCGAATTGGTGATCCGATATCAAGCGTCTCCTTTCAATAATGCGTTGTAATCGTTTGAGAAGAAGTTTCTCAAATCCCTTAGTCATTATTGGCAGAGTAAAGAGGTAGGTTGGTCTGTATGATTTTTTGGCGTTTGGATATTTTCCCGATTTCGGAACCATTATGGCTTCTGCGACTTTCCATTACTTCGGAACATATAAAAGTCTGAAGGAATCATTCATAATATAAACAAGCTTTACTAATGCTTTTTTGCTAATTCCATTAACATTTCACCAGTTATTAAATCATATCCTGAAGCCTATTGTTAATCTTTAGCTATATATATATTTTTCATATTTAATTATGTTTCTTAGGGTCATCCAACCAATTTATAAAAATTGTATTTTCTGTTGGATTGATAATTAACATTATTGTTTAATAAAAATGTCACTAATTTTATTTTTTCTAATTCTTTTTCACATATAATTTGATGTATTGTCGCAGCTATGATTTGTTATGAGAAAAATAAATACATAAATAAATAAAAAGTTCTTTGAAATTATGCCACTCGGGGTTGTTGTATAGAAAGCCGATTTCTAGTCGGCGTTCTAGTTTCTAGAACTCGTAGAGGAAACACTTCAACGAGTGGGAACTTGCGGTAAGTCAAATCTGGTTTGAAATTCTAATTCAACCATGCACCACCAACTGATTGATTATCAAGCGAGTTATTCTACCCAGCAGCATACCTACTGTTGACCACGCAGATGCATTGGTATTTCACCATGTTGTTCCAAACAAAATTACTACACACAATCACCATAATTCCAAAACACAATGTGACGCGGCGCGTCGTTTTTATTCACTTCACCTCCCATTCAGGATTGTGGGGTAGACATTTTCCCACGGTTTGGCAAGCCGAAGCGCATATCTTCACCCTCTTCTGGAAGAAATTCAGGCGGATCGCATGGATAACAATGCCGAAAGCAACCCCCTAAAATTTGGCGGGAAACAAACTAAGTAAATTCCGAGATTTGAGCGGATCAACAATAACAAAGCTGTTCTGTTAGGGGAGGCAGAGGGATAGTAGGTAATAAATCAAAATGAAAATTCGAAAAACTTCACAAATAACACTCTCGATCCGTCCATTCGTCTTCGAATATAATAGTATAGTCGAATCAATGATTTAATTTACCTTCTTCTTCTTGTGCTTCGTCTTGCTGATGATCGGGGTGGTAGTAGGAACAAAAGCAAAGCGAACCATCAAGACAATATACGCTAACTGCGTTTACCCCACGTGAATTTTGTGCATATTTCCTCCCTTACCTGGATGTCCTTCCTTCCTTCCTTCTTTTTACTACTCCTCTTGCAAGGGAAACTATTTTTCTTCCTGGCTCTTGGCATAGGTACCTCGGGCGATGATCAACAATTCCTTTTGTTCGCGTGGCCGGAGGGTGAGAGCAGGCAGACGTAATTTCAACCCTTAGTTGAAGGAGTCCTTCTTAAAGAAGAAAGCCGGGTGTATGACAAGGTTTACTAACAAAGTTTTCAGTTCGTAATTATCCCGCTGTGTTGCGAATTTCACTTCTTTGGCGTAGTAAGTTGATCCTTGAGGTTACAATTTACGAGTATTTCGTTGTGCCGCGCACATTAGAATGGATCTTGTTTTGATAGTTACCCCTTTGGATGGGTTTTAATAATTGTTGTCCTGTCCAACCCTCGATTGAATGAACTTTTACGCGTCTTTTTGTTAAAGAAGCAGACCACGCAATGGCAGAGTATAAAAGGATAATAGAGATCCGAATGAAATCAGCGCGGAGGCGATTATTCACCCTGTCCCTATGTGCAAGGAGTGTGGGAAAAGATTATTTTTTGCATCTTAGGGTTGAGATGCGAGAGCAAACCTTTTGAGGTACGAAATAAGGATGCTGTGATGTTGCAGCTGAGTGTTGGGAGTGCGTATAGGCCATTGCAAGGGTGACTTGTGACAATGAGTTTTTTCAGAGAAATTCTCCCACGCTTTGGAACAGTAAACAGTTTTATAAATGCAGCTTGGAGTTGTATTGAAGAAAATGTAAAACCGTCCGATGAGAGTGTCTTTTGGCGTTAGTAATTTTTGAATTCAGACCTTCTGCTAAACCAACCCCTTGCTGAATAATTACTTATGTCTTATCACGCCACAACCGAACGCTGTTGAATAATTCAGCTTTGACAGTTGACTAGACAAAAGAGTTGATTTGAGAACTGAACTTTTTAAACAAGAATAAATTAAATTTTTTATATGTAAAAATTACAAAGAATGGGTGAATATCAGCTTTATGAAATACGCCGCATTCGTCAAAGTAATGACTATAATATAACTCTTTCGAAAAGTCGGTTCTTAACATCGCTGATAAGTTCCTACTCAAATTTAAAGGTAGACGATTCGCTTTTACTTTCTCTTGCGGTCCACTCACCCCACGTTAAAAAAACAAAAATATGTTATACTACCAACAAACTGTAACGAAATTTAACTACCATCACGTAAATGTGATTTACAATCTCTACCAAGCATTGCACCTGTTCCTTAGCAATGCATGTGCGCAACTGCATTACCATAAATTCGCGCAACAATTACGAACATTAACCCCCGCCACGGAACACCGCCAATTCGACTCCACTTCAGCTCCAATAACAACACCAACCCAGATCCACAAACGCACGGACTCTAATGCGACCATGCAGCAGAATCAGCAATGATGGCCAACATTTGTAACTTTTGTGTGGACTTGCGCTCGTGCAATCTTCTTATAAACTCATAACTTTTTGGTTAATTCCCCTTTTAATTTGCTAAAACCATAATTGGCAATTAACGCCGGTCGCTTACTAGAAGCGGCAGCGGTGGTGGTGCGACTTCTTCGCAGCAGATTCCTTTCCACAGGACGATGAAGGGCAGCACGATGTAGACTCGCACACCGCAACCGCAACGATGACAACGAATTCAAACATCCAATGCAAACATTGATCGTGCAACAGAGCGAACGAGGAGGACGCCGCTATGCAGTATTTCCAAATGTCTTACTTTGTGCGCTTTGTGGAGCAACAAACAAACACGCCAGGCGTAGCGTGAACGGCCTAGAGGTAACCGAATGCATCGACGTTAGAATTGATTTTGATTTGATTCACTTTTATGACAATTTAGTTCGCTCATTTGCATACGAATGGATTGGGGCAGTACCCTGGCTTCCGAAATGGAATCATCGAAGGTGGATCGCGCTTAGATCGCGCCAGTGTGGCGGTGGTAACACCACAATCAGCATCATCACCTTAACGATTATTGCTCGTCGATGTTAATTTAATTAAAAATGTAAAATACTTTTAGTTCCATGCGTAGGATGGGTTTTAGTTTTGTTTTCGTATGTGTCAGAATCGGGTTAGAGCGCCTACATTTTCCCCGATCGTGTCCTGAAAATGGGGCACAGTGTGACCAAATAGATTTGTGCGGATTTGTGGAAATGCAGCTTTTCCAATGTGATTTAGACAATTTTAATACAAAACGTCATGGAAGATGATAAATGGACTTACTTTATCGGATTGTAAAATGGCTCTAGAAACCTGTTAAGTGTCATTGAAAGAATGACTTCATTTCGAAGATGGCTGACCTAATGCAGCTCGTCATGTCGGAAATGTGCTTGAAATTTCAATGACAAACTTGGTAATACAAATATCATAAGTGTATTTGACTGGTGCGCCATCTGATGCAATAACACCGACATTTCATAGTAGATTTTCTCCAAGCTGAAGAACGGTTCCAGCCATAGCTTGTCCAGGAGAGTCATATAATAACCTCCTAGGGTTCAGGTTGTGTTCCTCATTACATAAATATCAATCTTTAAAGCGGAGGAATTTGCTTTTATAATGTGCTTTATATTGTCGGGCGCAGTGGCTCAATGGTAAGTGTGCCTGCCTACTAATCGAAAGGTCCCCCGTTCAATTCCGGGGCCAAATAACATCTTGCGTTTTTTTTCCACTGCCCCACCTCTTGCGAACGTCTGACAATCATCCAAGAGTATCAATTGTCATGAGAAGTTTCTCAAATTTGCCGTTCGGATTCGGCTTAAAATTGTAAGTCGCTTCCAATTCGCAAAGAAAGTGGTTGGAGAAGCTAGGTTTTGGCCCTCTATGGGCCGTTAATGCCTAATATTTTTTTTTTTTTTTTTTATATTGGTAAGAATATTTCGAGCGGGCCTGAAAACATAGGCATTATAGTTTTCAACTGTTAATGGACACCCACTTTCCTGGCTGTAAAGCAGTTGATAGTGGTGCGTGGCCGAACAGAGGGAGAGCTACCCGTGAGCATTG
This sequence comes from Portevinia maculata, assembly GCA_949715645.1. Taxonomy (NCBI): domain Eukaryota; kingdom Metazoa; phylum Arthropoda; class Insecta; order Diptera; family Syrphidae; genus Portevinia; species Portevinia maculata. The sequence goes on along the minus strand of OX454527.1, from coordinate 54,491,309 downwards.
GCGGATCGCGGTGACAATTGTAATAAGGGAGAGGACTAGAGCTATCATCCTGACCTTTTCCCCTTTCGAAACTCCTGGACCTGATGGCAGCTATCCCGTACACTCACAAAATGGTATAGAGATTTTGCTCACATTGCTAACTAGGATCTTTAGAGCTGGCTTGACTATGCGACATATTCCTTTGGCCTGGAGAGGAGCTATGGCGGTTTTCACTCCCAAACCGGGAAAGGCTACCTATGATCTCCCAAACGCTTCAGGACTATCAGCCTTTCATCATTTCTGCCAAATGCCCTTGAAAAATTTATAGATGACGTCTTGAGAGTATTCCAGCTTCGGTGGGTATTCATAATAGCCAACACGCCTATCAATAAATCAAGTCCAATAAGACGGCACTGATGGCCAGAGTGAGTAGTGCGCTCGATCGCAAGATCTACGTTCTTGCTGTCTTCATGGATATTGAGGGTGCCTTTGACAACTCCACTTTTTGCAGAATTGAGTCTGCCTTATCACTGAAGGGTATCGGTTCTACAACTTTAGGAGCAGAGAAGTTTACGGAAGCTGTTGGTGGCTGTGTCAGAACTCTGCGAGCTGTTAAAGGCTTTGCGCAGAGTGGTGTGCTCTCCACTACATTGTGGAACCTTTTGGTCGACTCCTTGCTAGAAGACTTAATAGGGAAGGGCACCCTGTTATTTGATACGCTGACGATGTATGCATCATTGGGAGCACTTGACTCTGGGTGCTTGAAACAAATCTTTTAGCGCCGTTTTCATGTTCTCCGTCCTGAACGACAGGAATGACACAGTGAGGGGTGGAATGACTTTAGGCTGAGTGATGTCATCGTCTATACGGATGGGTCACTCATTGACGGCCTCACCCGATCTGGGGGTCCACTCTAGAGACAGTTGGATTAATCTATCTGCAGCTTTGGGCAGACAAACAACTGTTTTACAGGCGGACATTTTTGCGATTGCAACTGCCGCTTAAATCCTGTCCTCCTGTAAAGCATAACCTAATACCGCTATCAAAGAATGCTCGGCTGCCTTTCTCACTTAAATTTTTTTTTAAGGAAACCATGGCTAAGCTGAACTGGCTAGGATTATGTAACTCTGTTCCACTAACCTGGGTTTCAGGGTAATGGAAGAGCGGATGCTGTGGACAGGAAAGGCTCATCGACAGCATTGATTGGTTCACCACCATCCATAGGATGCTGCTCATCGGTACACAAACGTAAGATGACTGAGGCTCTACGTCAACAGCATTCTGCATTCTGTCATGACCTTATCTCATGCAGGCATTCGAAGAAGCTCGTCGATGTTCCAAAAATCAGCAGAACTAAATATTTGCTAGGATTGAATAGGAAAGTCGTGAGATCCTTGATTGGTGTCGTCACTGGTTTCAGTCCTCTTAAAGCGCACCTGAATACCATCCACGTAAGGAGCTCCGGCCTATGTGAGTGTTGCCTTGAGGAGGACGAAACGGCGGCTCATTTTATCTTTGAATGCCCTGCCAGGGTTTGGCGATCAATGAGGGCAAGACAAAGTATATGCAAAGGACACCCACACCGACGTCTCGGACAAAATGACACCATAGACAGATATAACTTTGAGGTGGTTCAGCACTTTGTCTACCTAGGCTCCGCAATGAACTCAGGCAATGACACCAGCGCTGATATTAAACGAAGAATAACTCTTGCCAATCGCTGTTTCTTTGGGCTAAGACCCGTCTGAATAGAAGGTGAATGGAGGAGGAGATACAACGACGAAATGTACGGGCTGTACAGCGACATCTACTTACCCAGAAGAGTGAAGGTCCAACGACTAAGGTGGCTGGGTCATGTAGAGCGAATGGACGTGAATCCTCCGACCCGGAAGATTTTCGAATCCACACCCGATGGACGGCGCAGTAGAGGAAGACCGCGACTCAGGTAGCGCACGCAAGTGGAAGGGGACCTTAACCAACTTAGCGTGAGAAACTGGAGACAGCTGGCCAAAGATCGTGCTGGCTGGAGACGCTTGTTGGTTGAGGCCCAGGTCCACCCCGGACTGTAGCGCCACCCTAAGTAAGTATTAAGCCCTGCCTTCGCCAAGACCAGGCACAATACTCTAGGCAAAAAAATAGTACAGGATGATGAGCTGGGCGATACAGAGCTCTCTAGTATCCTTCGCTTCGCCAAGGCCACGGGCGGGTTCTCCGACACTGACTCAATTGCAATACGTCAGTAAGCAGCGAGCAGGAAGCTATGCTGAAGTAGAATGGACCACTAGGTCTTGCCATCTGCTTATGACCCCACTACCTATAGTTACTGCTGGAAATTGTCGAATCAAACAACCTGTACACAGTGAACAATTGTATATGCCGATGCGAAATGTCAATTTACTCTTCGCACTGAACTTGGAAAATTTTATTTCACACTTCGGAATCGGAAGTAGTTGCTCTTAGGTAAGGTTACGTCTAAGTTGCAATCGGGCGAGGTCGAGTAGTTGCTCTTACTTACTTACTTAACGGGATCTCGACCTGCGGAGTCTCTTGCTATAGCCTTTAATTCTGTGCTTTCCGTTGTCCAGACCAACCGCCCTTGCATCTGCGATAGCTTGAGCTTCAAAACGGTCAAAAAGTTCGATCTTCTTTGTAGTCTCCAACATTGGGCCTGGGAGTTGTAGGTTATCTTCGCATAAGCGTCTGTGTCTGTGAATTATTAAAAGTTTAGTTCAATGAATACTTCACCGTGTTTCCGTTCGCTCAACTCGGCAACATTACTAATGAGCTGTGCCGTACATCCTTCTCTGGTTTCCGAGCTCCAACCCTCTTGACACTGCTGTTTTGTGATCTCTTTTGCCTCCTGTGTTACCATTTTCACAACAATTTCAGCAAATTTCCTGTACTTCTCTTGTGAAAGTGTATCTACCCAGATATCGCCTGTCGCCTCCATAGAGGCGTAGTTGATATGAGGAGATCGCGTTAACTGCCCGTGGGGCCACTTACAATTGCCATCAGTTGGCTAACAAATTTTTGGAACTTTCGAGGATCGCTCAGATGTGGACTTGATCTGTAGCCAGAAAGTAAGTTTTGTGTTAAGCGTCAGTGCTTAGTACTTGACTGCATCCTTGTTTTGGATGACTTTAGCAACGGTTTGGAAATCGACGATATTCGGGATCCTCTTTCTCGTTAGAAGAGCTATTGTTGGTTTTTTCATGGCCTGGTTCAGCTACCTCTAAGCGCTCTCAGTGTCTTTTGCCAACATCACCGCGTCCAAGTCGTCTGCATACCTTACCAGAAAGTAATCTTTTGGCATATCCATATGAAATATGCCATCGTAGGAGAGGTTCCAAAGATCAGGTCTCGGAATTCATCCTTAAGCTGCTATTCTAAGGGCTTCTGTAGTCTCAAATAATACCTTCCGGTTCTGGAGTAGGTAGTCCTTCAATATCCGCAAGGGTTAGGTTGAGACGTTGAAAGTGATTTCTATCAGCCTAAGTATATCACTCCATCTGATTGAATAAAAGTCATTTTGCACGTCCAGCGTTGCGAGCAATACGATCTTTCAGGAATAGTGTCCCTATCAGGAAACCTTTTCTAAAGGCAACTGTTGTAAAAGTCCAGCAATAGCTGGGGACAGGATGAGTTCGGAAGAGCGTGTTTACTAAACGTTCCATCTTTTCAATCTGATAGTCCAGTAAAGACTTTGTTTGTCGAACGAAGAACGCATTTAAATCGATAAGGTAGTACATGTTTAGGGGGCCACCAACCGAAGAGCTCCTTATCATAAGCTTCCATGACAGTTTTCGTTAGAGATGGCTATTGGTATAACTCGCACTGGTTTTTTAATGAACTTGTGGTCTTTGGACTCCAGTCTTATGGATATGCCTCCCGACGCAATGAAATCGGAAGTTCGGCTTATGCGCAATTACGAAGTCGACTTTCCTCGTGTTTGGGAACGGTACTGGCCTGCCTGGAAAGGAATGCACTCGAGTCTTCACAGATTGCGCGGTTTTTTTTTAATTTAGAGCGGCAACATATCACTTTTCATCTTGTTAGACAGACATGCAGCATTCAAAAGGGAGACTTATGCCATCCTAATGGCTATGGACTATGTTGTGGGGAACAGGTGGAACTCAAGGCCTTGCTCAACCCTTTAACCACCTTCAAAATAGTTCGTGATTGCAAGATCTCTCTGAATTCATTCGGAAGGCAGAGTTCGCTTAGACTTTTCTGGGTCCCGGGTTATAACGGGATCACAGGAAATGAGATGTCCGATGAACTTCCTGGATAGAGCTCAGAGGAAGACATCTCAGGACCTGAACCGGCGTTATGTCTGCCTGCGTCCTCGGTCAGAGCTTCCATTGACGGTTGAGTTTCGTATGAACACAATCGCAGATGGCATGACTCTCCAGGGTGCAGAGAGACTAGATGAATTCTTTCCGACGTCTTTAAAAAATCTGCGACAATCCTGTTGTCTCTCAACAGAAAAGACTGCAGACAGACTACTGTCGTTCTTACGGAACATTACGCTTTTGCCAAGCATCTTGAGGTGCTACGCATTACATTTGTGATTGTCCTGCTTTTGCTCTTATCAGGTGGCAGGTAATTAGCGCTGATGTGGTGAGTTCTGTAAGCCTAGGCTCCTCATTACTGAAGTGCCTACTAAGAACGCCAAACTGGCAGTTGACCGAATCTTTGACCGTTTCCGCATATCAAGTGCTATTTCATTTGTTTTTTTAAATCAAAGTAAGTATTTACTATTCATTCTAAACAAATGCTTAACTCTTTCGATTTTGGGACGGTCGACCAGCTTTTTCGAATGCCTGCATGAATCCAGGTCATGCCAGAATTCGGTATACTGTTGATGTAGATCCGCAGTCCTGTGAACAGACAGGCAGCATCCTATGGATGGTTGTGGAAAAATGTTGGCTGGCGATGAGCCTTTCCTGGCCAGAGAATCCGCTCTTTTATTATCCTGGATACCTCCCATATAACAAATTCATGAGAGCTGAACTCTAAAATCTTGCAAAAAGACCTCCTAAGACTCTTGAACACTCTCACAACGTATATCCCAAAATTAGACCTTTAATTCCCAGATAAGAACATATTTGGACTCTTGTATCAAACCTATTAACTCTTAGAGAGTTTTTGTTTTATTCATATGTTCGAAGCCTCTATTAAGGGTGCAATTGTTTAATTATCTTAAAAATGCGATTATACCCCTTAAAATTTGAAGATGTGTGATATGAGATTACCACTCTTTAAAAATTACTATATGTCACTTCCGAATTTAAAATAAATCTTTGCGTTCGGTTTAAAAGTGTCTTTCATTGTGGTAGTGTATTTTAGAATTATAAAATAAATTTATTTAATTGGAAAACTTATAAGAATTCCTTTAATCTTAAAACGAAAATTTAGACATTCTTGAGTTTTTCTCTTGAATTTTAGACATCCTCACATCGTTACTTCCATAATTAATGTCTAAGTCAGAGCTGTGCGTAAGGCGCCGTCCGAAACTAAGCAAATACAAGGAAGTTGCATTGTGTTGATATGGGAAAATACTGCAAGTTGATTCTGTGCACATACTTTTACTATACTCTATCCAACAAAAATTATCAGTACAGGCCTTATGGAGGAGCTTTTTTTCTACCAGTGGTACCTGTAGATACTCTCACGGCACTCAAACGCAAGAATTCCCACTGAAATAAAAACCAAACCACTGTCATACCAAGGAATTTTTGTTGTAATTTTCCTAAAATTCGCATATAACCCACCACAACCAGTCTCCCACACAGCCCGAATGGGAATGAGCATGATCGTCTTGTGTTCGCTTGCTATTATCATCCACCAAAATAAGCAGTGTGTGTGACTGAAGCACATCAGAAGAGTAAGTATTACCATCTCTACAATGAAGCATATCATTAAGGGTTTTTCTATGGATTTTGTCAAAGAACTTTCGGTTTTGGTGCTTTTGAGAACGAATTATTACGTAGGGTGTTGCCATTCGGTTTTAATTTGATTGTATTTGTATTGTACAGCTGCACAAGTGCAGTTTTTTTTAGAAAATCTTGCCGATTGAGTTTATGTCGCAAACTGTTTAAATAAAACAAAACATAAATACATACTTTCATCTCATTATGTATCTGTTTGTATGATGTCTTTGTTTTTCCGATGAATGGCGCCTGTTTTGTCAATGAATACTGGAATTCCCAAAAGGAAGATCTCAAGTTAGGTAGGGATGCAATCATACAATGGGTTGCTTGAAATCGTTAAACGTTACAAACCCAAGTATGAAACATACATTGAGGATGAAATGGCTCAAAATGCGGGACATAAAGGGATTTGCTTGCCGCCTTATCACTGTGACCTTAATCCAATAGAATTGGTTTGGGCTCAAGTGAAAGGGTTTGTAGCAAGCCAAAACAAGTCAAAATATGTGGGAAATGGACGTTTTTGCCGAGGAAGCAGTTGAAAGGTTAATAATAGACCTAAATAACGAGAGCAGTAGCAGTAATTACTCATCAGATTAGTTGAGTAGTGAAATTAGTATTTTATGTTTTACAATATTTATAATGAATAAATGGGATTACAGTGATATATTTTTCGTTTTGATTTTTTTTTGTGTTACGAAATTCATATATTTTGTAGGTGTACTGGAGATACCCTTAAAAAAACGCGCCTATTATTATCTTACCAGAAAAGGAAAAAGATAAACGAAATTTATTTCGTTCCGCAATATTTTTATTTTAAATAGGAAGATGGTAACCCTAATAAAATAGCTCTCTGAGTTTTGGCGAATTATCATACACACTACGGCAACCCTGTGAGAGTTTTAAAAAGGGGCCGATTTATGTAAGTCATTGCAACCAGACTGAGAGACACACATCCTATCTTCCCTGTACTGACAATTTTTGTTGGATAGAGTATAAGCAGGTACATCAGAAGGGAAGATGCGTTCAAGAATGAAAAACTAGATTTATTTAAATAAATTAGAATTGTCAAAGAATGTGAAATGGGATGCTTTAACTCTTATAGGAGTGTAAAGAATTACAATCTTACAATATAGAAATAGCTTTCATATCAAAAGTTTTGGTTTAAATGTGAGGGACTATAATGAAATAAAAGTCACAATTTTTAAATAATTAGTGTAACCACATTGCACATCGCAGTTATTTCCCTGTACCTTTTCTTGATGCGTCTAAATTCAAAGTTCGACTGTCTAACGAGAAGAAACTGCTAGCCGCTCAGAAAACGAAATTCGTTTAGACGCCTTTTTCCGCTGTGCACTCACCACCCACAGACATTAAAGAGAGAAAGATCCCGTGGTATGAAGATGAGTGCCCCCACCGAAAAATCGTGACAGAATGTGCGCATCCTTTGCAACGTAAAACTAGGCTGAAAGGGAAGGGTATCGAGTATCGAAAAGAATATCCTGCGTAGAAAGAAGAGGGCATACGCAATATCCCAGGTAAAGGAGATCGAGCAGTCTCGCGATCGAAACAACATCCGGAGGATTTTTAAAAGGCCAAGCAACTGTTTGCTGGCTTTAAGACCGGAACGCAGACTCTTTAAAACGGAGAAGGAAACCTAGTTACCTAACCACAGTGAATAGTAGATATGTTTAAGCAGCATTTAAGCAGCTGTTAAATGGGCATCGTGTAGAGTGAATGTTAGGGCAAGAAGAGAACCCACGTCCAGTCAACAAAGAACCGGTTCCATCGACCAGTATCAAGTGTTAAGAATAGCTGTAAAAAAGCTAAAAAATAAGAAGGCCGCAGGCTCTGATGGTTTACCAGCTGAGATTTTCAAATACGGAGGTGAGGGCGCAAGCACAAAACTATCACCCAAGTATGGGTGGAAGAAAGCATGCCCAATGATTGAACTATCAGCTCCATATGCCCCATCTACAAGAAACGCGATCCTATGTCTTGCAAGAACTATCGAGGCATATGATAGCATTCATCGCCAGGAGATCTACTTGGCAGATTTTAAAAATAGTTACACTTGATCATTTGGGTCCCCTAGAGAATGTTATATCTCAAATTGCGGGTTTCTAGCTAGGATTTTGATATCTTTGATACAGGGTTTTTTTTTTTTCTTTAAATACGGTGCGTGTCAGTGGACGGATTTTGAAAGAGTCTTTAATTTTTAGATAAATATTTTATATTGTGCGCGTATTAGTGAGCGGATTTATTCGCTTGATCGTGTCGGACTTTAAGTACATGTTATATGTACAAGGTGGCGCAAAAATATCCTTCCGATGTTTTTTGGTCACCGACCGATTATTGCTCAAATAAATAGTCACTAATATTGTAAAAATTGACAACGAACGGAAGGGCTTACATTGATATAATTTTCTATATTGATCACAAATATAGTTACTTATAAAGGTATGTAATATTAAGGTACAAACTATGAGTAGAAATTGAAATACCTATAGAATAGGGATAAAATATGAGCAAATGGAAGCCTTAGAAATGGCACAATATTAACAAGTACATAAATGCATAAAAAAACACTGGACGGACGGGCTACAGTCCGCTTGGGCGAACTGCTGGATACCCTATTCTTATTGCTATCCCTCATAAGTGGGCGCGACAAAAGTCTAAGTATGGTTGAATTGTTAAGAACGCTCTACAAATTTTGTTATACGACATTTAAACGATTTAATCGAAAAAACGTAGCTCCCTAGCTCAAACTTTGGGTTTTCAATAAAATTGTTTTATTTAATTGTGGGCGTGTTAGTTTGCGGATTTTGAAAATATTTACACAATAGCATAAAGCGCCCCTAGAAAGTATATATTATAAATTTCAGCTCCCTAGCTCAAACTTTGACTTTTCAATAAAATTGTTTTATTTGATTGTGGACAGTGGGCGGATTTTAAAAATTTTATCTCCCAAGTAGTTTTAGGAGTCATAGATCATATCTATATAAAAAATTTCAGCTTTCTGGCTCAAAATTCGATTTTTTCGATAAATTTGTTTTCGGACGGCGGATTTCGGCGGATTTCAAAAATTCTTAAACTTGATTATTTCGGGACCCTAGAGAGTATGGTTAAAATTTCGGCTCTCTAGGTTCAGTTCAAAGCCTAATTTTTGCCGATAGACGGACGAACGGACGGACGGGCATGACCAGATCGACATTACTATCGATGCTGATCATAAATATAGTAGCTTTTAGGGGTCTACGGGCAATATTAAGGTATGTTACAAACTATGAGTCAAAATTAATATACCCTTGGCTATAAAAATAACGTTTACATCGTTTTAAGTAAGTTTATTTAACAATTCGAATTTTTCAAACGAAAGGAACAAAATGTGTTTTTACATTTAGATTTTATTTATAAAACAAAAACCAATTCTTCGTCCGTTTAAAAAAAATATAAATTACGTTTTAATAAACAAGCAATTGAGAAGTACCTTCATTATTTTAAATAAATTCCATGACACAGACGTACTTGCTGATAAGAACTGATAAAGAAAACGTCGAGAGCGTCCCTACTCATTATATGGATATACTCTGCAGTCTGCACGCAACAAACTTCAAGCACAAAAAAATACTCCTTCTCGTTCAACAGAGATTTGAACGAAATGGTCTATGCAAAAGAGGATTTGTTTTGCTTGTGCGTTCCTAACTTGCAATTGTATCATTTCGTTGCAGAATCGTTTGCACGAGTACATACACAAACACAAAATCAGATAGTTTGAATGAAATGGTTGTTACAGCGCTCGATCTATGTTTATACCCTATTCTAAGGGTATATTAATTTTGACGCATAGTTTGTAACATACCTTAATATTGCCCGTAGACCCCTAAAAGTTACTATATTTATGATCAGCATCGATATTAATGTCGATCTAGCCATGTCCGTCCGTCGGCAAAAATTATTCCTTTAAACTGGGCATAGAGAGCTGAAATTTTAACCACATACTCTCTAGGGTCCCGAAATTATATATTTTACGATTTTTTGAAATCCGTCCACAAACTCAAAAAAACAAAATTTTGGAAAAAATCGAATTTTGAGCTAGAAAGCTGAAATTTTTTATATATGATCTATGACTCCTAAAACTGCTCGGGATATAAAATTTTCAAAATCCGTCCACTTTATTTTTTTTTGTAACTGTCAATGTTAAAATATTCAGTAAAATCAACATTTTCGTCTTGCTGAAGTACACGAAGGAGCAAGGTTTACAAATAATTAAAATTTACTGCCGAAATTCCTAGTTGTTGGTCCCAAATTTAAGAGTACTATGCCAATTTTCGGCCGTAATTCTCGCCCCAGGACACATAGTCTAGTGAAAAAATTGAAGTCAGAATATTCGCTGCTTGACGTTGCCGTACCACTTACATTTTTCCCGAAGTGTGGAGAATATTGTTGCCGTAGACCGTAGAGGCGTCCGTCGCAAACCAAAGTTTTAGCTAGGGAGCTGAAATTTGTAATATATACTCTCTAGGCGGCCCTTTATGCTCATGTGTTATTTTTTTTAAATCCTCCTACTGACACACCCACAATTAAATAAAACATTTTATTGAAAAACCAAAGTTTGAGCTAGGGAGCGTTTTTTACAAAAGCTTCGTTTTTTTGATAAAATCCTTTAAATGTTATATAACAAAATATGTAGAGTGTTCTTAACAATTCAACCATACTAAGACTTTTATCACACCCACTTATGAGGGATAGGAATAAGAATAGGGTATCCAACAGTTCGCCCAAGCGGACTGTAGCCCGTCCCTATGTTTTGTCTTGTTTCTGTATTCGTATTACACATCAGCTGGACTCGTTCAAAAGCGACTTGAACGAAATGGTCCATACAACAAGTGAAATTCTTTTTTTCTTTGTGCCTATACTTACCATTGTATCATTTCGTTGTCGAATCGTTTGAACGAGTTGGAAAGAAGAGTTGGAAAAAAGCTACGGTTGTTTGGTATGTGGTTCACTTCTGTGTGGAAATGTTCAAATAGGAAATGCACGAGTTGGAATATGAAAAATTACAGCAATAGGAAGAAGGGTATAAATATGTTGTATATATTTACATAGTTTAGAGAACGCAAAAATTGAGGTAACTTCTTGTGAAAGTTAGTCGTTCATGAACGACTTGAACAATATGAAGCTTCGCCAGTCGACACTGGTTATTATCCACTCTTTGTGATACTACTTATGCACTCTCATAAAAATTTGCATTATTCATTATTTGTAGCAGAAGCTCTCTTTGAGTCTTTGGCCACTTTTATGGCAGACTTAGGTGATCTCTTAGCCACACTTGTATCAGTCACATTCACAGTCTTGAGCATTTCAGTGAACCTCGCTGACAGATGGAAAGTGATCAGATCAGAAGATTTTTTTATAACTTGAATAAAAGTTGTTTTTTCTTCTAAAAATAAAACCCTTAACAATGTCTGGGGCAGTTCTTGACTGTCATTACATAATCTGACACTCCTCAAGAACTCAATATTCCATCATGGCTCTGATATAGTGCTATGGATGAATCTTCTATACCTTCCATAGCTTATACAACTTTTATGAGCAAAATTTAAATGCCAGCATAATATACTCAATGACCTGCTTTTGACGTTTGTATCCATTCCGTTTCAACTATAAACTACCTAAAACGTTCCATATTATACATTATTGCGGTCCACTCAGGGACAATGAGCTTAGCTTCTGCAGACATTCGTTTATTGCCATTTTTCTCACGAATATAATTGGCCTACAATATTAAGCTGATTTTGTTAGCTAAACTTGAGAATGTTCTATTGCGCATGAAGTGGCGCAGTGAAAACTTAAATGAGATTTGAGCCAAGAATCTCTCATTTAGTAGTTCCATATAAGAGAAACACAAATAATTTAGACGAGGCGTTTTCGGGACTCTGGCACAGATTATCCTTTTATCCTCGCCGCCACTGGCAGACCCCATAGTCCCTCTATGGTTGCTGATCATGATGAAATAAATCTCATTATCAGCATAGCTTTTGCATTCATTTTTCAACTTAAAGGTCCCATCTATAATTGGATGCATTTGCAGTGATGGCGCTTAGCGTACTGTCTTCGGTTACGATATAGTCGTCCTGATAAAGACTTTCCGTTTTCAGCTTCCATAAAGCTTAAGCCAAACGAAAAACAAAGACAAAGAATATACATGTGTATATATAAAATTACAACAATTTGTTTCAAATTCATGAATAGTGTTTTACAGTTTGTTTGTCTGTGTTTTTTTTCCTGTTAACTTAATTGGCAGGCGCTTTGCCTGCGCAGGAAGTTGATCGTAAATTTTTAATTATTCAGCTGGTGGAGATTGTTTCTTAGATTTTATTGTGTTTTTCCCACATCTAAAAGCTAAAAGCTGAAATCAGAAATCAGAAATCTTAAATCCGAAATCGATGAAGCAATTGATTTTGGTGGGCGATTAGGTGGATATCTAAGCATCAACACTCACGACGCAATCAGGGAATTGTCGATGAAAAATAACAACAGCACTAAGAAGAAGATTATAACAGATCGAATATAGAAATGGGAATATAAGATTTGTAACTGTGCTTCTGTGTGTGATGAGATACGAGAAAGGTTGATAAACCAACACAAAAAAGGAGGGGATAGTGCCCACGAGCTGAGATTTATTGCGTCCAGTTCTAGCGACAGGTGGATGGAGGTATAGTAATGTCACCTGCGCTACCCTAGATTCATATCGATATTTACGAGTATCTAATTTTGATTTATGTTGTCGAGAGTGTTTTTTTTTATGTTGATTACTTGATTATTGAAAAGGTGCTGAGTACCATTTTTTGTCGTTCTTATCGAGAGGGCATCTATAGAGACTCCTACACGATTAAAAAGGGTATAATTTTCCAAGTGTGCCATCAAAGCAGAGAGCCATTTATATATAAGCCAAACCTGTGGGTAGTTACGTGATGCGATTAAAGTTATTTTACACTTGATTAGAGATATCTAAGCTGTAGGGTGTCGAATTTATGGTGGCTTTATAATCACTGATTGGGATGGTAAGACGCCAGCTAAAGTAGGAATATTTAGTTGAAAGGATAAGTCTTGGATTGTGAGGTTTCTCCCACTTGCTATTGTAGCTCCAATTAAACTAATAGCTTGGACGTGGTTTCTTCAATCTAGCTTTGCAAAAACAAAGCGCAAAATTGAAATATTTACACCAGACACCTTTAAGCTGCAAACTTGGCAGTAAGAAATCTAAGTCTATTTCTTCGTAATTGGTCTTAGAAGGATTAACACCAAGACCTTCAGTTTGATAACAGTAACATATTATTAAAACTAAGTTTTGTATAAGTCCCCTTAACGTTTTATGACTGCCATGACTGATGATTAATAGGTTGTCTGTCGTCGTCAACATCTAGACGACCTTAACAAATTTGGATTCAGCACAAAGGTATATCGATCACCTACAGGTTTATCATTTTGTGGGCAGTAGCTCAGTGGTTACTGCCTTGGCGTTCGAAGTTCGCCGGGGAACACCAACAATTGTGTCCATTGCTCCTCCTCCTAGCGAAAGTCTTATACACCCCAAAGATTATAACCTGTCATAAGAAGCTTCCTGATTTAAAACCATGGTTAGATTAGATTGTAGTGGAAGGCAGAAGCCACCTGCTCACAAAAAAAAAAGATCGTGACTGAAAAAAAAGAGGAAGGGTAGACAGAGAACTAATCATAAATTGGACCGATAAAAAAGAAAGGAAAGAGAAGAGAAGAGACGAGAAATATAGGAAAGAAGAAACGGAAAACTCAATAACCTTTGCCCTACGATGAAGAAGCAATACCTATTTTTGCACCATCATTTGAAAGAACAGCAGATGACATTTTTATGACTCCTGTTTTCTTGCTATTGACTGACTATCGTAATGCGGATGATATTAATAAGGTGTCTTCTACCTTTACTTGGCTTATCGAGCATCAATTTTTTTGCAGCGTAATTGGCCCTCCATTACGCGGAAGGGTAGCTTGCGGTTTTAGGTATGCATCATCTTCTTTTTAACCGATTTGGAAATTAAAATATTATATGTATCTACACCCAATTTATTTACTTACATGTATGTATTTTTAATCGCACCACCAAGCGTTTGCTTGAACAGTAAGTAATTTACACTATTGTAAGTTCCATAAATAACGCATCGTACATTAAATCATATTTGTACCTACAACGTATGCTTTTTACACCTTACCATCGGCATTATCAATTTCCTGATTTCTATCACCAGCTTGCAAGTTCGCGGTACAACTCTTTTGTTTCAAAGAATGCACTCATCATCGCAACCAATTTACCACCATCTATATGAGATCGAATAACGATAGCAGATCAATGCATACACCATGTTTGCTTCTTCATACATTAAGGCTGCCCTCACTCGGAGCAATGTAAAACTTATTTAAATTCTGCGGCACCTGTTACGATGTACGAGTATATATACTTGCGTGCTCTGAATATTTTGCCATTTTATGATCTTCAATACTCATTATGCCAATTAATATGATCGTATGCAAATGCTTTATGCAGCTTATAGCACTTGACATGGTGTCAGTCCATAAACTTTATTAGGCTACTGAAATTCACTAACTGACGTATCGCGGCGCACGACAAGAGGCAAATGACTGCTTTAATTTTGACACTGACCAGATCCGAGCAGTTGGTGTGCGGTTCTCCTTATAATTCAGATATAATCTTCAGTCGAAGTCGAGGCCAACTCACAAGCGGTCCAAACGGAAGTAAATATTGAAAGATTGTGTCCAGAAGACTAAAAAATGGAAGCCAACTAGTTTGGTTAGGTGTTTTCTGTCAGCGGACTTGCAAATTGAAACGGGATGATTAACAATGAACATTTATAGTGTGTGGTGCACATATTTTTTTTTTTTTTTTTGCGTGTAGCTAGGTGAAAATCGTTAAAAGACATCGCTTGCGAGCTTTGCGATAGTGTGGGACTTGAATCATCCACTAAAAACACCCAGGGAAGGCATGATGTTACCATCCTTCCAGTAATCGCACCTAGTCTAAAGACTAATCAGCAATTTTGTTTTAACATTTGCTTAAGTAAAGGGTTTTT
This sequence comes from Portevinia maculata, assembly GCA_949715645.1. NCBI lineage: Eukaryota > Metazoa > Arthropoda > Insecta > Diptera > Syrphidae > Portevinia > Portevinia maculata. The sequence continues at coordinate 54,476,272 of OX454527.1, read as the reverse complement.
CAATAAGAGCGCTACACAAGTTTTTTTTAAATAAAACAAAAACGGTTTTGGATATCAATGAAATTCTTTATTCCTGTGAAATTACGTTCGATGCCATTATGTATGGAACTCGATTTCTTTTGCATGGCCACCACGGGCACGCTTGCAGAAGTCCAGACGCTGAACCCAATTTTCGACGGTTTTCAAGCATCGGCCGATACTGCTGCAATTTCACGTTCGATATTCGTACGAAGTTCATCAATCGTCGCTGGCTTGTTGGCATAGACCATAGACTTGACGTAGCCCCACAGGAAATGGTCTAACGGCGTCAAATCGCACGACCGAGGCGGCCAAGCGGCTGGACCATTTCGTGAGAAAACACGGTTTCCAAACTTGGTTTCCAATACATTGTTTGTGGCATTCGATGTGTGGCTTGTGGCGCCGTCCTGTTGGAACCACATGTCCTCCAAGTCCACATCATCTAATTGGGGCCAAAAATATTCGGTTATCATTGAACGGTAGCGAATCCCATTCACAGTAACGTGCCGGTCTTGATCATCACGGAAGAAGTACGGCCCAATGACGCCGCCGGCCCATAAACCACACCAAACCGTAATTTTGTCGGGATGCAATGATGACTCATGGAGTACGTATGGATTGATGCCTGACCAATACCGCATATTGTGATTATTGACGAAGCCATTCAGCCAGAAATAAGCCTCATCGCTGAAGATGATTTTTCGATGACGTAGCGCTCTTAACGTTGAGGCCACTGACTCCGAATTTCGGTAGTAAATTTTAATAATTTCGACTCATTGTTGGCTCGTATGTCTTTGCATCTGAAAATGCCAAACCTTACTGAAGAGAAATGTCAAAAGAGCGGTAAGAAATTCGGCGTCGTTTGCTGTCCCTGTCGCTCTACTTTTGTAGCGTCCCTGTTGAAAAACCCTTTACTTATGTACTGTTTTTAGGAACTAACTTTGGTTTGTTACCTTTTTTTCTTAATTCATTATCACTTTGTTCGTGTGAATATGTTGTAAAACATATTTTTCTTTCCTAATTACCTAGTTAACTAGTTCAAATGGTTTAACTCTATGTAATCTTCTAACTAAATTGTTGTTATTAAGTAGTTGAACTACTTCTAAATTGGCATGGTTGCGAAGCCTAACTTCATGTCTTCTTGCGACCTTCCGAACCTCGTCCTCTACCATTTCAATTTTTAGATCCCTATGTACTCGTAGATCAGCATTACGTATGTACCACGGCGCATTAACAATATTGCGTAATACTTGGTTTTGAAAGCATTGTATGCTTTGAAGATTTGTCTTTCTTGTGCACCCCCATAACTGGAGGCCATATGTCCAAATTGGTTTTAATATTTGCTTGTAGAGAAGCAGTTTGTTGTAGATTGAGAGGCATGAATTCCTCCCTATGAGCCAATACATTTTATTGTATCGTATATTTAGTTAATCTCGTTTTTTTTGACATGTGTTTTCCAACGCAACTTTGCGTCCAAAGTCAAGCGTAAGTACTTAGCTGAGTTCGAATGCAGAACTACTTTATTATTTATGTACACAGGTATGTGTTGTACGTTTTTATTCGTAAAGTTAATATGAACCGACTTTAGTTCATTTAATTTTATTTGCCATTTTTTGGTCCATTTGGATATATCTTTTAATGTCATTTGCAGTTTTTTTGTAACTTCCTGTGCGGTTTTTCCTACTGCAAGTACAGCAGTATCGTCTGCAAAAGTGGCAACAGTAGTTTCGTCATTTTGTGGAAGGTCGTTCGTGTATAGGAGGAACATTACTGGTCCCAACACACTACCTTGCGGTACTCCAGCTATGATGTGTTTCAATTCGGAGTATTCATTCTCTTGCTTAATTCTAAATAATCGTTGCATTATATACGACTCTAATATTTCATGATACTCTTTTGGAAGATATTTTTGTAGCTTACGGATTAATCCTTTGTGCCAGACTTTATCAAAAGCCTGTGTTACATCAAGGAAGATGGCAGAGCATATTTGTTTTTCTTCTAAAGCTTTTTCTATTATATCAGTTATTCTGTGGACCTGATCCATTGTTTAGTATTTATTTCTGAATCCAAACTGATGGTTTGGGATCAGTGTCTTTTCTTCTAGAATCGGATGGAGTCGTTTTAGGAGCATTTTTTCGAATAGCTTTGACAGGATTGGCACAAATGATATCGGCCGATATGACGTTACTTCACTGGGCAATTTTCCCGGTTTAGGTACGATGATAACTTCCGCAACCTTCCACATGCGCGGAACATACCTTAGTCTGAACGCAGCATTTATTATCTGTGATATTTTTTTCATACCTTTCCTAGGCAGTTTTTTCAGAATTTCACCCGTTATTAGATCAAATCCCGGGGCTTTTTTCGGGTTGATCTTTTCTTTTATTATTTTTTTATTGTATTTTAGCCCAGTTATCACTGCTGTTTTTCACTGGCGGAATGTATGCCGTTGGTCTTTTAATTTTGTTTGTAGCCTTCCACAGTGAGTATTCTGTACTACGAGTAGCATCGTTTGTCAGATTTGTAAGGTATCTTTCCACCGATGCGTTTTTAAATTCTGCTATCCTTTTTCTGAGCTTATTGTTTAAGCTATTAAGTCTACTTTTATCACTTGGAGCTCTTGACAGTTGCCATCGCTTGCGAGCTCGTCTCTTTTCTGATATAATGTCGCAAATTTCGTTGGGATACACGTTTCTTTTTACTTTGCTATTTAATTCAGGCGTTGCAGCCCATGCAGCCTTTTGTATAGCTAGGGTGAAGGACTGTACTTCACTTTCTAATTGCTCTATTGTATTAATTGTTGTGGATAGTTCGATGCGGTCATCTATTAAATATCTGAATTAGGTCCAGTCAGTTAGTTTGTTTACTAGACGTGGGTTGTGTTCCTTCATTATAATTTTATTGCCAAGTGTTAGCAGCACGGATGAGTGATCTGAGTCAAGATCTGGCCCTTCCTTAACTTGGGTAGTTTTTGAGGAAATATTCTTAGTTAAGAAGAAGTCGACAACATCCGGGATTTTGTTCCTATCTGTGGGTCAGTAAGTAGGATTTCCCGTTGAATGGTAGTTAACATTGTTTTTTTTAATATATTCAAGGAGTTCTCTTCCTCTTGTATTTGTTAATCTTGATCCCCAAGATATGTTCTTAGCTTTGAAATCTCCGCCTATTATGAATTTATTTCCGAATTTACGGAAGAGGCTTTCAAAATTGTTTTGTTTCAGCCTGTAGCTAGGAGAACAATATGCCGCTGCTACCGTTATCTGGCCGCTACTTGTTTTTATGTTTACGGATTTCGCTTGTATTTCACACGACTGATATTCTTCATCTTCTTCGTGGCTAACATCTTCCTTAATTATAACTGCGGCCCCTCCTCTTGCTGTATTTTGAGGATGTGGGGTTTGGTATGTCTTGTATCAGCGAAGTTCGTATTTTGTTCCAATTGTAAAATGTGTCTCGGAGACTAGACATATGTCAATTTTGTTAAGTCGAGAGTCGCTTGCAATTCGTCTTTACGATTCTCGAGACCATTGGCATTCCATAATAAGATTTGTATGTTTTTAGCCATTATGATCTTTTAGGTATAGTTCTTTTATTACTGTTTTGTTTTTCAAGGAGAGATATTCTTTCCAGAATTTTCTTTTTATTCTTTTCCATGTCTCCCATTCTGTTAAGGATTCTTTGCATGATATCCTCCATAGAATTAATGGGAGGCTTGGGGTTTCCGACTGGTTTTACAACGTTTTTCGAAGCAACCTGTCCATATGTTTTCTGTGGACCGGTTATGTGGCTTAAGTTTTCATTTTCGCTTAAGGGTAGATTTCCTTTAGCTCCTTTAGATTTCGGTCTCAAGTCTTTTTTGTTTATTTTTTCTCCGTTTTTGGTTGCGTCTTTTTGAACAGGCTTTTGCATTTTCTTTTGCTTGTTGTCTTTTACCTGCTGTATCTCTTTTGCAACTACACACCCTCTGTAGTTAGCTGGGTGTCTTTCGCTACAATTGGCGCATTTAGGGGCAGCATTTTTTTCCCTTATTCAGTCTTTTGTATGGTGGTCTCCTGCGCATTTAACGCATTTCGGGTTTGAGTTGCAGTATTTGTGAGTGTGACCATGCTTTTGGCAGTTCTTACATTGAGGAACTAGCTTTGATTTCTGCAAAGGATGAATTTGAACTTTCATTCCTAAGATAACTTTAATTTCATAAATTTTTTGATGTCTTCATCTTGCACAAAAGTAAGCATGAACATCGGGAGCGGTGCTTTACTCTTGTACTTAAGCATGTTGACAACTTCAAGTATTTTAAAGTTTTTCTTTATTAGGTCATTTGCAATGCGTTCAGGTGTGCATGAGTAGTGTAGTTTCTTTGCATATATTTGATGAATGAGAAGACGATTTGTAGCAAAACGACCAGTTTCGTTGGGAAACCAAAGATGGGGCTAACCTATAGTTACGAATGAATCTTCTTTAAATATTTATTGTTCATGCAGTCAATTCAAAGGATTCATTTATTATTAAAGTATTAAATTCGGATAGTTATATATGTCAGACCAATTTTTATCCTGATGACATACACGCTTCAACAACGTTAATAGATCTTTGAAATTTGGTTCCAAAATTATGGTGTTGTATGCCAAACTCATCACATCACTTCCAAAATATTGCACTGTTACTTACGCAATCTAAAATGCTGAGATTCAGCCGAATCAATGGAGATGGTTGTTTGATTAAGGTGGTATATGGGAGCCACACGATTTATCTAAGCGCCTTGAAAATTACCTTTTGAGTGAATCGCGATCGTTAAAAGGGATTCGCGTTCCGGAAACTATCTTTAAACATGAAGTACTTTTACCAATTCTAAAATCTTAGGTAAAAAGCTTCCCCCTTAACAAAAAAAAAAAACACTAAAGAGAGATACCAATCAAAACGGAATTCAAATTTTGAAGTTATTTCCAACTATAGGTAGATGTATAATATAAAAAGAAATATCACTAATAATGACAAATAGAGAATGAAAAGAAAAGAAAAAACAACAAAAGAATTCAAAAATCAAGGGAACCAATGAAAAATAAAATAAAAGTTAACCACAAAGGCCAAAGATTTTTTTTTTTTTTTTTTTTAATAAAAAGGAAATCCAAATCCCAGAGCACTCAGATTCGGTAACGGTGCATTGTACTACCAGGCAGAAATTCTCCTTTTGGTGTAGAGGCATGAGAATGGGTGGCGTATGTTCTTGTTCCCAATGGGGATTGAACCTGCACGGCACGGGTCTCAAGCCAACACACTAACCTTTACACCGTCCCCACCCACGCAGGCCAAAGATACCAACGATGAAAAAAAAAAAAAATAAAAAAAAGAAAAAAAGATTAATCAGAATACAGACAATGCCTAGGATTCGATTCTAATCATTCCGAGTGTCGAACAAGCCCTTAACGCATTCTACCAACCTACTTGTTTTGGACATTGTACCTGAAAATTCAGCTGCAACGTAATTTTGTGAGACCTCCAGGAAAACCTCATAGCTGATGCGGATATCGAACTTGAAAGTAAAACAAAATCTCTATCTTAAAAACACAATTAACTCGTATATTTATCTATACTTTAATTCCTGGGGTATGCGGACGATATCGACATCATCGGCCATTCCCAGCGTGCCGTGTTAGAGGCTTTCACGGCGATTGAAGAACAGCTGAAATTAGTTGGTCTTGAAGTAAATGAGGACAAGACGTCACTGTTGATAGTAATAACTTCGAGGTAGTTAAGTAGTTCATCTACCAAGGAGTAAACATCAACTCCACGAATGAGACCTTACTTCAGATCCGGCGGAGAATTACCTTGGGAAACCGCTGCTACTTGAGTTTAGCGAAACTAACGGGTTCAAAACTCTTCACTTGAAGGACAAAATGCATGCTCTATCGACACTTAATCCTACCAGTCCTACCTTATGACGCCGAGCGCCAGACGATAAGTCGAAAATGGAAGATACTATTGGTTTCTTTTGAAAAAAAATACTCCGTCGGATATTTGGTCCTGTGTGCGAGGTGAGCGAATGGAGGAGAAGATACAACCCCGAACTCTATGAGCTGTACCAAGATGTGGATGTAGTCCAAAAAGATAAATCACGTCGACTACATTGGCTCGGCCACATTGAGGGAATGGAAAATAATGCTCCGGTTAAGAGGATCTTCGACTCCCAGCCCCCCGTTCGAGAAGGCAAGGAAGACCAAACCTCCGTTTTAAAGACCAAGCTATCGCGGATACCAGAGCGCTTGGTCTGGACAACTTGAAGCATCGTGCCCGGGATCGCAGAGGATGGAAGGATACGGTGGCTCAGGCAAATACCCTTCACGGGTCGGGAGCCCGTTTAGTAAGTAAGTAATTCCTTGTTTGGATGACACTGGATTAACGAAGTAAGTAAATTTAATCAATTGGTCTTGCGTTCTGTTTTATTTGTTCTGTTAATGTCTAGATATATGCATTTATAATAAATATGGATAAACACTAATCCAAAATGAAACTGTCGCGCACGACAGCAAGTATCGGTAAAAACACTACCACACAGTCTCAAGTCGTGCAGCACAATCACTTTTCTTCAGCTAAATTTTCCCGCACGGGCCATCGACTGTTCTCTATGACCTCTAAGTTGATCTCGGAACGGGATCGTCTGAAAAAAAAACAACAATATGCCTATATTCGCCGTATTGTTGACTGTTTTCACAGAACATTTTCATAACCAACGACCATACCACGTCGAGTTAATCGGTTCTCGTCAGATCACCGTAATTAAACGACGTTGGGCGCGGTTAGTACGTAGATGGGGGACCGTTTGAGAACAACCGCGTGTCGTTGGCCAGTCCCATCTACAGAGTTGAGGTAGATAATACATACGTGGTATCACAATGGACCTAAATTGGTCTAAGTGTGTCGGCTTCTGCCGACAGCCACATAAACCTAACCTAACCTAACCTTCATAACATTCTCAGTACTGAAGAGAATACTGCATCCGTTCAGGAGAATGTTGAAGAAGATCCGAATTTATCGATTCCACGACGTTCATAACTTGGAACATTTTATGGAACATTTGATGCAAAAAGATTAGTTTTAAGGATTATAAGATCCAGCTGGTGCAAAAATTGAACCCGAATGGTCCCAGTTTGTGTCGAAATTTTGTTGAATGGGCCCAAAATTAACTGGCATTGGATCCGCTGTTTTATCGAACAAAAATGTTTCCAGCGATGAGGCTCATTTTTGGCTCAATGGGTATGTCAACAAGCTAAATTGTAGGAAAGATACTCCACGTAAGATAATCGAAACGTCCTTACATCCGGAAAAATGTACAGTTTGGTGCGGTCTATGGGCTGGTGGAGTCATCGGTCCATTTTTTTTTTTAATTAGGCTAATCAGCGTGTAATTCGCTATAGAGCCATGGGTAATGACTTTTTCGTTCCCCGATTGAATGGCGTGGATATGGAAGAGATATGGTTCCAGGAGGATGGCGGCTACGTGCCATACAGCAAACGAAACAATCACTTGTTGAAGGAAACATTCGATAAACGCATAATTGTGCGTTTGCCGCAAGATCTTGTGATTTGACGCCTCTTGATTATTTTCTTCGGGGATACGTTAAGTCGCTGGTTGACAAAACAACAACAATCGACGCATTGGAAGCCAACTTTATTCATGTTATTGAGAACATACGGCAACAAATGCTTGGAAAAATGGTCAAAAATGTTATCTCTTGGATGACATTCATCGGATCTACACTCTATCCAACAAAAATTGTCAGTGCAGGGAAGATAGAATGTTTGTCTCTCAGTCTGGTTGCAATGACTTACATAAATCGGTTCCTTTTTAAAGCTTTCACAGGGTTGCCGTAGTGTGTATGATAATTCGCCATTACTCAGAGAGCAATTCTATTAGGGTTACCATTTTTCAATTTAAAATAAAAATATTGCGGAACGAAATAAATTCCGTTTATCTTTTTCCTTTTCTGGTAAGATAATAATAGTCGCATTTTTTTAAGGGTATCTCCAGTAGACCAATAAAATATATACCTAAATTTCGTAACACAAAAAAAAATCAAAACGAAAAATATATCACCGTAATCCATTTTATTCATTATAAATATTGTAAAATATAAAATACTAATTTCTAATATCACTACTCAACTAATCCGATGAGTAATTACTGCTACTGCTCTCGTTATTTAGGTCTATTATTAACCTTTCAACTGCTTCCTCGGCAAAAACGTCCATTTCCAACATATTTGGCTCAACAACCTGTTCAACGTGTTGGACACATCGATGCCATTTTTCCTTGTCAACCCTTGTTAGTGCTTTCGTTAGTAAGTCTCTTATTTCAGCCCAAACCAACGAACCCATCCACGACGTATGTTTCATACTTGGCTTTGTAACGTTTAACGATTTCAAGCAACTCTGCTTTAACCATATCATCCTCGAAACTGATCGCATTAGACCTCAACCCCTTTTTATACCATATTCTAGGGGTATATTAATTTTGACGCATAGTTTGTAACATACCTTAATATTGCCCGTAGACCCCTAAAAGTTACTATATTTATGATCAGCATCGATAGCAATGTCGATCTAGCCATGTCCGTCCGTCCGTCCGTCCGTCCGTCGGCAAAAATTAGGCCTTTAAACTGGACCTAGAGAGCTGAAATTTTAACCATATACTCTCTAGGGTCCCGAAATAATCAAGTTTACGAATTTTTGAAATCCGCCCACAGACACGCCCACAAACTCAAAAAAACAAAATTTTGGAAAAAATCGAATTTTGAGCTAGAAAGCTGAAATTTTTTATATATGATCTATGGCCCATAAAACTGATTGGGACATAAAATTTTCAAAATTCGCCCACTGACACGCCCACAATGAAATAAAACAAATTTTGGGAAAAATTGAATTTTGAGCTAGAAAGCTGAAATTTTTTATATATGATCTTTGGCCCATAAAACTGCTTGGGACATAAAATTTTCAAAATCCGCCCACAATTAAATAAAATATTTTTTTTGAAAAACCAAAATTTGAGCTAGGGAGCTGAAATTTTTAATATATACTCTCTAGGGGCCCTTTATGCTCATGTGTAAATATTTTCAAAATCCGCCTACTGACACGCCCACAATTATTTTTTTTTTATTTTTCAAAGTCCAAAGTTTGAGCTAGGGAGCTGAAATTTATAGTTTATACTCTCTAGGTGCCCTTTATGCTCATACTTAAATTTTTTTTAAATCCGCCTACTGACACGCCCACAATTAAATAAAACAATTTTATTGAAAAACCAAAGTTTGAGCTAGGGAGCGTTTTTATTTACAAAAGCTTAGTTTTTTCGATAAAATCCTTTAAATTTTTGTCACGCCCACTTATGAGATATAGGAATAAGAATAGGGTATCCAACAGTTCGCCCAAGCGGACTGTAGCCCGCCCCTATGTTTTATTTCATCTTTTCTCGTGGAAGTGGATATGCTTTATTTTATTTTCTGAAATGATTGGAAGCATTGTCCAAAACCATGACGGAGTTGGGTTTCAGGCGCATTAAAATATCTTTAAACCATTTCTCGTACACATCATCGTTCATGTCCTCGTGGTAGTCTCCGGTTTTTCCCGAAATGAAGCATAAAAGTCCTCCATCGACGAAACCTGTAGAACTTCCAATATGGGTTATAATTCATCTATTTCCTTTTCCAGATGGCGATCACAGTCCTGTTGACAATCCTTCATTAAATGCCTGTCGTGGTGTTGTAATAATTGGGTGTATCCAAATTTTTCCTCGAGTGTGGCCCTCGTTGAGCCAGTTCTCATCAGTAAAATAAATTTTTCTTTTCTCTTCTCTAATAATATCTTCGTCTCCAAGAAATAATGTCACTTCTTTCCAACAACAGATTCTTTCGCTGACGTTTGACGAATTTAAGTCCGAGATCTTTTTGTAATATTGTATGCAAAGTTGATCTGTTTATTTTTGTTATAATTGCATTTTTTTGTACTTCCAATAAAATCTTGTCTGTCGTTGGAAGGTCATTATCCATAAAAAAACTGATGGACTATCCGCCTAATGGCACATTTGTCAAAATCATCGACCTTGATCTTGATACCGGATTTATTTTTCTTCTTTGGTGGTGAATTGTGGCCTTTGATTGCTTTTTCCCTTAAAAGCCTGTTCCGCAACAGAAAAAATATTAGCTGCATTTCCTACGGCTTCCGATTTACTTTTAAAAAGGCCATATAATTTTTCAGTTGCATCAACAATTTGTTGTTTCTTTTCTACACTTAGATTTTTTTTTTTTTTTTATAATTTGCTTACGCTAATGGGTTTTTTTTCTGTTGTTACAGAACCCTTATAGTGCGTAACACAGCGTAAGCATTTGTGTTTAACAGCAAGAAGCACTATCGCATTTCATTGCATGCCTTTGGGTGCTACTTACTATTAGAAAGAATAGAGAGATAGGAAAGAAGTGTTTGGGTGCAGTTGTAGGGTTTTTCTCCACGGGTGGTGTCTAAGATGCTTAGGGAGATTACGATTTCATGTATTCGATATAAAGTAATGGACTTGGCGGGGATTCGAACGCACGACCTTCCATTCAGTAAGCGAATACACTACTACTGCACCTGTTGCCACCCGCAAGATCCTTTGAAGATCCTTTGAAGACTTTGTAGCCATGTTTCTCTTTATTCATATAAACAATTTTTTTTTTTTTTTTTTATAATTAGCGCGCACTAAAGGGATTTGTTGGGACCCTTATAATGTATTAGCTACACAGCGCGGGCGTTAAGGAAATTAGGGTGAGAGGAAAAGGAGAGATGCCGATGCACGTTGGTTTTGAATGTCTGTAGGTTATAATGTGTAGGAAAAATGGAGCGGGGAAGAGCATTCCACATTCGTGTTGTACGGCTGAGGAAAGATTCTTTGAACTTCACTGTACGTCCGAACACAGGCTTGAGGGTGAACTGATGAGCATTCCCTGCATGGCGGGTATTGCGGTTGAAATGTTCAAGGGGAGGAATGCAACTGGCTATTTCGTTTGAGCACTTATGATGGAAATAACGATAAAATAACGACAGGCAGGAGACATTACGACGATGACTAAGAGAGTCAATCGATCTCGCGATGTCTCGGTCGCCAATGAGTTTTATCGCGCGTTTTTGAATCCTGTCAAGTAGCTCCAAATAAGTTATTGGTGCACCGGACCAGATATGAGCGTTGTACTCGAGTTTCGGGCGAATAAACGCCTTATAAATTGTAGCCAGATCAGAAGGGGTGAAATATTTCTTACAACGCTTAAGGAAGCCTAGACATTTCGCGGCGTTCTTGGCAACATCGAATATGTGGTCATTCCAACGAAGGTTGTCATTAACACACATACCGAGAATGGAAAGTCTTTCGGTTTCAGCGATGTAAGTGCCATTCATAGATAATGGCAGTGTGTGTGGGTTTTGCTTTAATGACAGGAGACAGCATTGAGTTTTGGAAGCATTAAATTCCACTCTATTGGTTTTACCCCACTGACTTATGCTGTTAAGATCGGAATTTAATGAGCTTAACATACGTTGCCTTTCCAGTTCCACACCCGAAGATGAGGGGCGTGACCCAAGAAACGAATATGAGAAGCTGAGGGTACTGTCATCAGCAAAGGAATGGATTGGATTAGAAGTAACAGACAGTAGATCATTTATAAAAATGAGAAAGAGAGTCGGGGACAGAACAGAGCCTTGGGGGACACCAGCATTTAGTTGGTGAGTTGCAGACTTGAAGCCGTCCAAAACAACTTGAATTGAACGGTCCGAAAGGTAATTTCTAATCCATTGAAGAAGAGTATCATCGATTCCAAATGCACGCATTTTCGACAAGAGAGCTTGGTGCCAAACTCTGTCAAATGCTTTTGAAATATCAAGCGCAACGATCTTACTTTCACCACCTTGGTGAAGAGATTGGTTCCACTTTTCGGTTAGATATGTCATCAAATCACCAGTGGACCTGTTGCTGCGAAAACCATACTGCCGGTCATTAAGAAGTTTTCGCGATTCAAGATATTTCATTAGCTGACGGTTTATCAGCGTTTCCATGACCTTAGAAAGAAGGGACGCAAGTGCAATTGGTCGGTAGGAGGAGGGAGAAGAAGATTCGCCTTTTTTTGGTACAGGCTGGACAAATGCTGTTTTCCATCTTCCCGGGAAGAGGCCTGAAGAATAGGACAGATGGAAAAGCTTACGCAATGGTTTTGCCAGCGAAGAAGAACACCTCTTTAGAACGATAGGGGAAATACCATCTGGACCAGCGGATTTGTGAACGTCAAGATCTTGAAGTAATCTAGCCACTGTACGAGTGCGAAAGTGGATTGGTCCCATAGAGAATTCTACGCGCTTGAGTACAGGGGGAGACAAAGCACAATCTGGGAGCGTTGAGCTGACTGCAAAGTGAGCAGCAAGCAGATTGGCCTTATCTGTAGAGCTGACAGCTGGAATGTCGTTGTAAATGAGTGTCGGGATAGATGACGAGGCCGAATTCTTGATGTTTTTAACAAATGACCAAAAGTTTTTACTACCAGTGGGACTTTGTAGTATTTTTTGCCTCAACTTTTGGTCATAGGAGAATTTGACACGATTAATGTGGGCATTGCAGTCATTTCTGGCTCGTTTAAACTTTTTACGGCTTTCCTCAGATGGGTTGGCTTTGAATAGCCGAAAACTTACCTCTTTTAACCTGATAGCCTCTTTGCAGCTCGAGTCACACCACGCGTTAACTTTGGGTTTGATACTTTTAATCCTGTTAGGGATAAAAGTCTTCAAATAAAGTAAACCAATTGCTTAGATGCACTATCAGCGATTTAGATAACAACCATTGTTTCCGCCTTATAAACACAATCAGGCAATTAGAATACAAAATGATATAACCACGACGCAATGTCATATACCTAAACAGATGGTAAAAAAAACTGCACTTGTGCAGCTGTACAATACAAATAAAATCAAATTAAAACCGAATGGCAACACCCCACGTAATAATTCGTTCTCAAAAGCACCAAAACCGAAAGTTCTTTGACAAAATCCATAGAACAACCCTTAATGATATGCTTCATTGTAGAGATGGTAATACTCTTCTGATGTGCTTCAGTCACACACACTGCTTATTTTGGTGGATGATAATAGCAAGCGAACACAAGACGATCATGCTCATTCCCATTCGGCTGTGTGGGAGAATGGTTGTGGTGGGTTGTATGGGAATTGTAGGACAATTGCAACAACAATTCCTTGGTATGACAGTGGTTTGGTTTTTATTTCAGTGGGAATTCTTGCGTTTGAGTGCCGTGAGAGTATCTACAGGCACCACTGGTAGAAAAAAAGCTCCTAAATAAGGCCTGTACTGACAATTTTTGTTGGATAGAGTATAGCTGTGTTGGGTACATGCCCGAAATACTAATAAATAATGCCTTGTAACGTGACGCCGTTACAAAAGCAGACCCTGATCGACCCTACTATCAAGAGCATCACACAATCCCTGACCGCCACCTTTACATCGGCATGTTGGAGCAAAATTGCCTACTAGGAGACGAAATGTTATTCGAGACGTTCGTCACTTACTGATTTTGCGAGTACCGTGGTCAATAAAGCTGCACACAAGCGTAGGAAAGTCGCAAGACATCCAATACATTTTCCGGGCCGTCGCAAGACATACCCATAATATCGGATCCGGGGGGAATTAAGCTGTACAGAGTGGATACCCAGTATTAAATGCGTCAACCCTGCTCTTAAAAGAAGTTGGCTTTGTTTGACTTGTTTCCGAACCGCTACACTGAGTACCAGGAGGAGTTGGCTTTGAGTCTCTACATCCAAACCGCTGTAAAGTTGACTTTGTTTGACTGTGTCCGAGCCGTGGCGTTGTTGATACCACGGAAGGTGAAGGAATTATTTTGCTAGTCCGACCCACTGACCCTGCTCTTATAGAGTTGGATTTGTTTGACTGTGACCAAACCGCTACACTGTTTGACTTTGATCGAACCGCCGCCTGAATATCTCTTAGAATTAATGTTAAAAATATAATAAATAAGAATACAAACATATTTGTGAATTATAGACAAAGTAAATATTGTATTTCGCCCCGAAGTTTAAGTGTTTCTTTGGGGGCAACTCTGGCACGATGAATGAAAAGCACCTCACAGGCTATTTAATTGAATTTCATATAGTTTTATTTGATGTAAAGAAAACGAAAAGGAACACTTTATAATAATTAATAATAGTCTTTATTGGTTTAACTCCACTTTACAACTGACAAGAGCTTAATCCTAGCTTGTGTATTCTGGTTCGGACGCGCACTCTTCATCTTCACATGAAGATGTAGAGAGAGAGAAGAACCAGCTTTTGGCGAAGTTCCATCGCACACTTGGTGTTTGATCTCAAACAGCGAGTGTAGCGAGGAGGATGACTGCCACTTTGAGCATCATATGAGTTGTTACTTTATTATGTAACAATATAGTTTAATCAAAATCAAAGATTGTACTGGCTTAAAAAAAAACGCCGGTTTTCATATCACATCCAAGCTGTCACTCGTTTTCCGAAAACGATTAAAGACATTTCCGGTCATAAACTAGTGCTCTCCGATTCCAAATACACCCATCACTTCCTCCAACTTCGTAATTGCGATCTGATTCTTTATAAACAGTTTTAACCAAATCCAATATATTCTAATTTCAATTCTCAGCAATCTTCCTGTTTAAGCCAACTGTTCCCATTTTGATTGTCACTTTCCCAGAGCAACTCCCACTTTCTTTATTGCACCAAACAAGTAGAAAAACAATAGAAACAACAAATCAAGATACCCAAATCGATAAATGTTCAGTGTTTGTTGGAAGCCAAACATTTTCAATTAACCACAAATTAGCTTTTGAGATAGAAATCACCACACGACTCCAAAAAAGTGTGGGAAAAGTTCTTGCAGTCTTATTTCTGGCTGGATGGACCATTCTGTGTTCGAAGCCAAATCCACAAAATCCGATGAAGAGATACCAAGTGAGAGTCGGTACAGAGGAACAGCTATATCTAAGACTGCACGAGATTAGCATCATTTTCATTGATGAATATGCCAGTGATGCTTAGTCACATGGCAGTGGCTCCATTAGAGGTGGAATATTTCCATTGAGAAAAACAAGACGGCAGTCGTCACTCTACAGCTACCGCCGCGCCGGCCGCCACCACAATTCGGCAGACAGGAAGACTTACATTGTTTTTAGATCACTTCAGCCATTAACCTGACGAATTCATTAAACGCTGTCGAATGGTGATTCTACCGGATTAGCTCCCTGTAATCGTGGGAATTCGTGTGTGATGCCATCGCTGCCTATACACTCAGCGGGATGCGAAGCTTTAATGTTCGTTTGCGGAAATGTTCTCTGTGTTGTTATTGTCTGTCTTTCGGTGTGATTCGGACAAGTGGTGGTTGATTATAATTAATTTTGTCTATACTTATACGAACACTGACACTAATATTGAGTTCGTTAACTTCGTGGAATAATCGGGTTTATTGGGTTTTTGTTTAGGTATTTCTGTTGAAGTATAATTTCTATTTCAATTTGTTTTTAGTAAACTCTTTGATGAGAACAAATTGTATACTCATTTGGGGGTCTAATAAGGAGTCGAGCAGAGTTAATATATTCGCAGTAGGTTCTGTTAAGCCAGATTTTAGATTACATTACATTGCCAAGATTTTGAAGAAGAGGTTCACGTGACTGTTAAAATGGATTTTTGGACTGATGAAGACATTTCATATGTGGTCTCAGTTCGACGTATGACCGTACGAATTTTGCCGCCATCCCAATTTACCTGCTATCTACGTAATACTTTTCGAGTTTCACGCAAAAACAAATTGTCATCGTAGTTGTTGCCATTTTTTTGATTCAAACTTAATTTACGAATTCCGCTTCTCTTTTAGGAAACACAACGGAAGTGGTAAGATTGACGTATGTTTTTCTTAATGCAAGTTCTCGCATATTCCGAATCTCGAATTGGAAAATCGTTTACCAGGAATTAAGACATACGCACCTACATTTGTTTGACTGCTAGAATCAGCACTAAACCCTGAAATTCCCTCCGAACCAAAATAGGACTTAAGATACGAAGAAAAATAAAAGATCCCTGCTAAATTTCGCATAAAGGATCTTATTCTACATACTGTGTCAATGTCTCAAGCCGCCATACAATACACTAATCGGCACGTACCATTGTTGTTTCCGTGCTCTACAAAACACTACCAGTTCTGCTTTAAGGTGTCCAGTACTGGACGATAAGCAGGAAAGGAGAACTAATATTGAGCTATTTCGAAGGAAAACAAATTCTCCGGCAAATTTTTGGTCCTGTGGGTATGGAGGGCGAATGGAGGAGAAATTATAACCCCAAACGCTATTAGCTGTACCAAGGAAAGCCAAGGCACGTAGACGACATTGGTTCGGGTACAGCCAGAGAATGGAAAATAATGTTGCAGCGAAGATGATCTTCGACTCCCAGCGCCCAGGTTCGAGACGACAAGGAGACCGGACCTCTGTTTAAAAGACAAAGCCATCGCGGATGCCAGAGCGCTTGGTTTGGACAACTGGAATCAGCTCTGTTTCAGGCAGAGACCCTCCACGGGTCAGAAGCCCGTTAAGTAAGTAATTAAAAAGGAAAAAAAAAGGAAAATACATGAAATCTAATAAGCAAAAGCATGTTTGTTCGTCTAACAAAGCCGGTCGGGTTAACTAGGTAATATTATTATCCATTGAACAAAAACAACGTTGGCTCATTTTCTCAACTTATATGTTTTATTTCAATTTCAAGTCAACAGCTCAAAAAAGCCTTTAGTAACTAGCCCTAGCAATTGGGTAAACGTCATTTCAATTGACTGTACTACGTTGTTTGGATTGGCAATTTTCGCGCAAAAGTTTAAACAAGTTTCTTTGTAAAATATTGAAAAGAAAAAGAGCGACCCTCTGAAAAATATATAAACCGGCATAAGGAGCACAGTGCCTGAGACTTTGCTTCACCAAATATTTGTATTTGCGAAGTTATATTTTTGACACGAACTCCGGCTCGAACTCCGACTTATTTGTATGAGAAAATACAGTTTTCTGCACCATGGAGGACGTTAAATATAAACACATTTAGAATTTCAACATTACAAACATATAGATCTTGCGGGTTGCATTGGTGCGATGGTAGTGTATTCACTAACTGATTGGCAGGTCGTGCGCTCGAGTCCCGGCCAGTGCCATGATTTTTAATTGAATTCTCATAAATAGAGATCTCGCACTTTAGGCGGCACACGTGGAGA
Source organism: Portevinia maculata (assembly GCA_949715645.1). Classification (NCBI taxonomy): domain Eukaryota; kingdom Metazoa; phylum Arthropoda; class Insecta; order Diptera; family Syrphidae; genus Portevinia; species Portevinia maculata. The sequence goes on along the minus strand of OX454527.1, from coordinate 54,458,950 downwards.
AAAAAAATACGCACCAAAACTTCTTTCCTATCCTCCTATTATTTCGAATAGTAAGTAGCACCTAAAATCATGCAATGCAATACTTCATTGCTAGGTGCTGCTTACTGTTCCACAAAATATGCATGTGCTGTGTTTAACACTAAGGGTACTGTACACATACAGAGAAAACAAAGCCCCTTTATCGTAAACGAATTAAAAAAAATCTTTCTTCCCTCTAAGTGCCAGAATCTGGAATATACTGAATACTCAAATTAAAATCATAACCAATTGAAGCACCCAGATCAAGAACCGGATAACTCCACTTTTTAACATTTGGAGAAAAATCAAAAAAATTGTTTTAAAAATTAAAAAAAACGAATTTTCACAAATAGTATTTATTTTCACAAAAAGAATCTAAAATTAAATTCATACATAGATAAAAACTAAAAAACAGAACAATATTTCATATAAAAAAACAAAAAACAAAATTTGGAGTTGTCCGTTTTTTGCACCGTATTTGATGAAATTCAATAAGAAGCCTGCATATTATCATCTTCATAGTCGGAGATTTCACCAACAGGATCTTGCTGTGCCTCCAAACTTTCATAAAAATGTATATCAGCAGGAGGAACATATTTCTTGGCCAATAACATTACATCCTCGTACTTTTTTGGGTTGAGGGGAAGGCTGCGCGTGTACATTGTTTGGAGTGTAAATAATGGATTGCCTTGAACGCTGGCCTTTGTTTCGGCTTCGAAGTTTGTTAGTGGCCCATGATGACTGATTGAAGCTGACAAAGTAGTAATATCACCTTCTTTAGCATAAACAAATCTTCGATATTTGGATATAGTCCATTTTATTTTATTTTTGTTGGTGATTGTTTTTTTGAAAAATGGACATAGGCTTGTTTTAAAATCGAATATGTTACTTTTGGTCACGGGTATTACGTTGAATCTTTTTGAGCACTTTGCCACCAAGTTTTGCCAATCTTTCGGCAAATATAGACGTTCAACTCTTCTCTTTTGTTTTTCGATTACACCAAAAGAGCGGTCGCATGGCAAAAAACTATGTCCCGGTTCTGGTAAATGATGCTCAATAACACCAATATTTCTGAACTTAACAAGCGCATATAAGTATTGGACGAGAGTATGGTTCTTATTTTGAGCGCCGCAATTATCGGAAAATAAATATAATTTAGTAACACTTACACTCAAAAAGTTGTCAATAAAATGGTGTAAAAAGCTGATGACTTCGTTTGGACCTTTTTTGCTGATTGTTTCATCGTACATGAACATGTGGCTTTTTTTATTACTGCATTGGTAAATGCAAAAATTGAAAACCCACAGCTGTCTTTTATAAAAAACATCACCAGATGGTATAAGTGGAAGTGGCAAATTTTGCTGGAAGTCAAAAGTTAAAACTTCGACTGTGCTATCTATTATGCATAAAGCACTTTTTTCACGTAGGTCGTCATAAAAAGCTTTAGCTTTCCTTTCGTGTAGACTTTTTGCTAGTTTAAGAGAGCTTCGTTCTTCTTCTGACTCAGCTGCAGCGATTTTTTTTACGTGGGTGTCACACGTCTGACAAGTATCGGATCTAGGTGAACCAAAGGAAAGCTTGAAATTTTTAGCAAAATATTCCCTATAGAAATCGTATGTTACTTTGGGTTTTGGCTTTGGGTTCATATCTTGTTCATTTAGCGAAGCAAAAACTTCAGGCTCATGCTTTTGCAAATACAGATCGTGCATGATCTTCACATTTAGCTCAGAGGCTAGGTATCTCGATTCCTTAGATTGGCTGTAGTGAGAGGAGCGTTTAGGGAAGCTTTTAATGTGGTTATCAATGTTTTGAATGATTTCATCCGGAATTTTGTTTGCCCTATTCGAGTGCCGACCTCTCAAGTCAGACGGTGCTGTTATATTGTTGAGTAAAAAGTCTGAGAGTCTTTCTATCCTGCTTTTATGCACACCATGAATAGAACAAAATGCGCTTTTGCAAACTTCGATTTCTTTTTGGAGCCCTCGTATAAAATATTTGTTTTGAAATTTTCTCACCTCATTTCCACTTGCAGAGCGACGTCTTTGGACAGGATTTTGACGTACTAAACCGCACAAATAAGCGTCTTGTTTTTCTTTGTTTCCTAAGTCATAAAACTCCTTAAAGACAGTTGCAAATAAATCGCTGTTTCTGGCATCAAAACATTTCTTCTTACACCTGCAGGGCTGACCCATTTGTTTTGCTTGCACAGTACTTCCATTGCTGTTCTTATACTTTTTGCCTTCCGCTCTCCTCCTTTTCGATTTGACCTTTTTCCACATTTTCTTGTTTTGTACACGTTTTTTTCCTAAATAAAAGTTTAACCCTTATACGTTTGAAAAAGAAAATAATATCTTATGATGATTTACCCTTTTGAACAGGTAATCTTTCTTCGCTTGATGTGGATTCATCTTCAGAATCATTCACATACTCTGAACCCGACACTGAAAAATCGAATTCACTCATTTCACTTTTTTAACTAATAATATGTGTTAAACGATATATAAACTGTAGGACAACGACACCGACTAAAGTTCAACTGCACAATTTAAAATTTAAACCGCAAGCAAAATATGCATGGCCTCCTATCATCTTAAAAAACGTTTAATTTATTTGAAAAAGCTTATTTAGTGCGGAACAAAAACAAGACAACTCCAGGAGTTGTCTTATTTTTCTTCCGTTTTGAAGTCGAAGATAACTATAAAACGCTTCTTTTGTACCTTAAAATCAAAATATTTGCCTTTTTATTACACCAAATTACGCGGGATTTTTTTTTTAAATATCTGCAGCAAAAAACGGTTTTTGAAAAAAAAGTGGAGTTATCCGGTTCTTTATCTGGGTGCTTCAATTTAAATGACTTTGTCCGCTCTTTAAAGGACCACATTCAGAACCCTGTTGCAGCTATGCGTTTTCACTCCATTTTGGTTAACTTATTTTCATTGTTATTTTCTTTTCTTTTTTCCCTTTTACAGTTTAAAATATTATCTTATAAATAACGATACAATTATTTTGAATATGCTTGTATGTTAAGACACTACTTTTGAATTTGGCATGTACATAAATATATAATATATTGAAATATTGTAAATTTTAATTGCCATAAATGAGATGCCCATCTCAAGGCTATTGTTAAATAAAATAAAATACAAATACAAATTTGACTTCAATTTTACTTCGAAGGGGCGGTGGACAAATTTTAGGTGTTGGTACGGTGATTTGAATGGGACCGCTCGGTCAGTTGTGCAACATCCTATCCATAGAGCCAGTGCCTCAACTGCGTGAGCGGTTTCTACGCCTTTCCACTACATTGATATTCCAAGCAAGGCTTAAATACTATCATTTTATTATTCTCCGAAATGAAGAAAAATATCAGCAAGCTTGATGTTGTCACCAACATACCTGTGAGAAAATTGTCATATAAAATACAATATTGTATAACCACAGGACATGATTACTCACCCTTATTTTTCGCAGCAACTATAAGTAGGGAAATGCAATTCCTGAAATCTGTAACGGAAACAAAATTGAATCTCCTACTCTGTCAATGCAATGCAAAGGTAAATGAACTCTGTTTACACAATCAAACATATGCTCTGGTAAGTGAAAACTAAAAACCGCAATATTACGGTTATTTACTGTCTCAAACCTACATTCTGTTACATCCTCCTCGGCAATCTGCCATTAGGGACTCCTTCCTATCTATCGCACCTTTTCATCAATCCGTAAAATGAATCACCGCTGCTACCTACTTTCATGCAGTTCATCAAACTACGGAAGACAGGGACAATACCCATTTCGATCGTTTCCCTATACAGCAGCACATTCCGCATTAGCAATAATTAAGCGTTACAAATTCCCTTGTTAGCGAGGGTGACTTCGCTTCTTTTATTTTATTTTATTTTGTTGTTGTTGGAGAAAACAGCTGCTAAACACGGATTGAATCGGGGATTACAAGGGGGAAGATCTGTCAATAGGATTAAAGATTATTCAACAAATTACAAAATCAAATAAAAAACTGCTTAAATATTATTTTTTGCCCAGCAAGGCATCGTCATAAAAATATGTTCTTACAAACCAAGTTCGCTGAACCACTCTTTCATTTATAATAATGATAGTTCATACGCAGATTTTTTTTTTGTCTATCAACATTTTTCTGTTTTAATTAATGTGCATCTTAATCAAACTAATAACTCTTTGTGAAAGAAAAGGAACATCACTCTTTCTTTCTCTAAAACGCAAATCAAAAAAATTTATCTTCTTCTGTCTACCATCTACGACCGCGCATCTCGTCCTTGACGAGACACTACAACACAACCATTCTTGCCACAACAGAGAGACATCAATTTTGTGAATAGCCAAGTCCATTTATTCGATTGCTCGCCCTCTGTGGTTATGTCATTAACTTTAATCGTATTCGTTTAGCGAGAGCCCATCATTACACCTCGCGTTTGCAAATAACGTAATTTCAGTTAATCGTGGTATCCTGACGCAAAACGGGACGCAAATGGGCGAAAAAAAGCCTTTTGGGTGTAAGTTTTTGTATTTTTCATTTTGTAGTTCAATTCATTCAGCCGCCTGCTTGCATTGGCCGCAGGCCTTTGTGCAGTGATAAATCTTTTTGGCTAGGCACTTATCTAAATGCAAATTTAATTGTCCTTCAACGTTTGGCCGAGTTGGTGTGGGGGAAAGTTGAATTCGAGAGGGATTTTCTGATTTCAGTTTTTGATGCATTCAAGATGGGATTGTTTTATTTTTAAGATTGCTTCTGGGTTACGGATTACTTAAAAGGTTAACGGGAGTGTGGAGGATTGCATGTATTCAAAATTAAGAACGGATATCATTTAAACAACCGTTAAATTGCTGAATGATTTCTCTCTCACAGTAATAGATGTAGGAAACTTTATTTTGCTGTGAATTCTGAGAAATTTGTTGGGAGTTCTCTCATTTCGAATTCAGGATCAAAAAAAGTGCAGACGTAGATTATTGTGGGCGCGAAGAATATTCTTTAGTTAGAAAAAGTTTTTTCTTACTAAAATTGCTTGAAATGTGGTAGTGTGTGAGCATGGAATTCTCATACGGTTGATATTGATATTTTAGTTGATGGAACTTTTTCCGAAGCTAATAGTTTGAATTGATTCTTCATCGTGGACAAAAGTTAGTATGAGAATTTAACATAATTTTTAGGATGTAAGGACATGTCCAGTATTTTCTTGTTTTTAATGCAATTTTTCAAGTTTCTGCAAATTCCCATACCTCAAGTTGTGTCCCAGTAAAATCCCTCTACCAAAAAAGTTTAGCACAGCTTTTGCAAACCAGTATTCCGAAAGATTCTTTACTGAAGAATATCACAGGATATCCTGCTTTTGGTACAATGGCCATTCTCAGGCAGCCAAGCGTATACAATTTAAAGAGAATGGGACTAAACTTGAATAAAATTAAGAATGTGAACCCTCCGATGTTGCGCCAATGCGAAAATAAATCAAATTAAGTTCCGTAGCCAGCTTTGGAATAAAAGAATGCACACATGAGCCATGCAAAGTAATCTTTTTCTTACAATTGGAAGCGCGAGCAGCTGAAGATTGTCCCATTTGGCGATAGGTACTAGCAAAAATCAAGTTCGTTCAGTACCAGTTTCATCGTCCTGAATATGCGCAGTTTGCGGAATATCATATCGCCCGCAGGGTGAATCAGGACGAAATAATGAAATTTCCTCCTTACCCATGACTTGCGTAATTTTCCTTCTCAAAATGGGGTTGTCTGTTGCCAAAGATTGATGACTAGGTAAAGAAACCGGAATATAAAGAAAACGTCCTTAAAAAAGTGATCAACTGAAGGGACCGTTCGTTGAGAAGAACAACAAAAAAAAAAAACATTTCACTGATTTTATTCAATTTTTTTCTTTCATTCAACTCTCTGAAGACATTACGCTCCGCATTTTTTTACCTTTGATGAAACTCGTGCGCTCAGGCGGAGTGATATTTTCTTCGGGTACGTGCTTATTGCGCGCCCAGATGTTCGTTACATCGTCAAAAGTGATCTTCATCCTCTCACCTCAAGGTTTTCCATACCTTCACGCCAAATTGATTTTTCCTACACATAAATGCGGAGAAGGTTTGTGTTGCTGTTGCTATGGCAATTCATCCATCAGGCAGAGGGTTTTGCGCCTCGTGTTTTTTTTGTCTGTTACGTTCTTAATATCTTCTTGAGGATTTTTAATAATAATCTTTCGACTGTTATGTATGGATTGTGTGTAGATACCCAAATGGGTGGCAGCTGCAGAAATCAGAATCATCTTAGGGCCGAGGAAAGGAATTCAAGGCTGAGCGGTGAGCCATGAGGGGAAAGGTCAAGAGAGCGAAATTGAATTTTATTGATTTGTTTCACGAGAAATCAACGATTATAGTGAACATAAAAATGATACAAAGTAAATATATTATGTACTTGCTATGAATTAAGAGAATTTAATGTTTATGTTTGCATCTGCGTTTGGTCACCTCAAGCTTTCGGAAGAAAATAGTGACACCTGAAAAAGTTGTTTCACATAATTTGAAGAAAATTTTGTGAAAGATACAATTTTTTTTAACAAGTTTTTTGTTGGAAATCGTATTGAAAAAATACATTTTTAATGAAAATTTGTAACAATAAATATTTATAGTTTTGAGTTCAGGGAGCCTCTTTTATGACTGCATTAGATCACACGAAGGTTTCAATATGCTACTGAAATGTCTCTCTTATAAAAACGTTTTGTGGCTATAAGAGTTCAGAAGTTTTACCATATTAAGTGGTTGTAGCTCCAAATCGGAACTACTTATACAGGGTTGACCAAAAGTCTCTTTCCTATGTACAAAATTAATAACTCTTTTATTTATAGATATTTATAGATATTTTTAAAATATTTTTTTTCAAACATAAGGCTTGGTAGATTTAGCATTGAGCACTATACGATCGCACAGCGAACAAAAATTGTTAAATTACTTTTTGAAAATAGCCAGTCAATAATTTGTATCTACCGGCAATTTTATGGCATTAGAAATGTTCCAACAGCACCCACTATTTGCACTGTGGTGGCCAAATTTGAGCAATATGGGAACGTTGGAGATGTGAGGCGTTCGGACAGGCTTTATTTTGGACAATCGATCGAAAACATTCAGGTCGTTACTTAAAGTGCCGCAAGCGATCCTGAAAAATCGACACGACGACGTTCAACATAGTTAGGTACATCGCGCAGGAAGAGACTCTTCACGGGCTCTCGACCCGTGAAGATTATCTACCTGAGACACGGCAGTCTTCCATCCTCTGCGATCCCGGGCGCACTGCTTTCAGTTGTCCAGACCAAACGCTCTGACATTCAGTATAGCTTGGTCTTTAAAACGGAGGTTAGGCCTTCCTTGCCTACCCGAAACTAGGTGATAGGAAGTAGATGAATTCCTTAACCACCTCAAGTTATTGCAATCAACATTGACGTTTTGTCGTAGGCTGTGGACAGATGTTTGTTTGTTTGTTTTTGGCATGTACTTGGTCTCGACCTCCTAAATTTCAAGACCAACCAATTTCACCTGTTCTGCAGTCGCCGTAGAAGCCTCTACAACGGGACGCTGGGAACGGCCGATGGAATATCCGCGCATACCCCAGTAGCTGTACTTGCCTAGCCTGCGCAATATTTACTCCAGAACAAGACTGAAGAAGTCAAGGTCAAGTCACATGACAGCTCATCTCCTTGCCGAAATTCGGTGCAAATTTTGAGTAATTCGGAAGAGCTGCTTCAAAACTGCATTTTATAGTGCATGTGTCAAACGACACATCTGGATCAGTTTTGCTGTGATCCCATATTCAGCCATCAACATATAGAGCTCCTGACGCTGAATGCTTTCATAAGCGGCTTTAAAGTATGTTAAAACATTGTGAGTCTCCACGATAAGTTTTTCCGGGATTTACTTCAGTGTGAAAGCTTGGTATTTTGTAGATCTGTGTGTGGCTACGTACGTGCCGATTAGTGTTTTTGAGAACGGCTTGTGACGTTTACAACGTACGTTAAAAAAGATCGTATATCCGACATTGAGCGGGGATATGCCTCGATAATTCGGGCATATGGAGCTAATAGTCTTGTCATCGGGCATGCTTTCTTCCACCCATACTTGTTTGGTTACTGTTGATTGGTGCATGCACCAAGGTTGGGACGTGAATCCAGAACACTTACTTGGGTTAATGGACAGGGACACATATATATTAAGGGTTATAAAAGAGGAGACACTCCGGCTCGAAGAGGCCCAATGTCAGCCACAACATTCCATAAAATGCTGCTCGTCTTCTACACACGTATTATTACACAGCTCCTACTTCTACAGCGTACCGAATATTGGCACGATCTCGCCTTACGTAGAAATTCAAAGAAGCTTGTTGACACTCTTCGAATATCATAAAAAAAATTAGGCATATACGCTCCATACAGCTCCTAAAACATAGCTTTCCCGACAATTTGCTTGTGTGAAGTGGAACGGACCTTCAATTTTAAGCCGAATCAGAACGGCAACCACAAGAGGTGGTGCAGTGGAAAAAACTTTAAAATGTTACTTGGCTCCGGCGAAATTATATATATAAAAGTATTAAAAAAAAGATGTCATTTTATATATACATATACATATATGTATATGTATATATTTTTTTTAATTCTTATTTTTATTTCATCACAACAAAATTCAATACGATGAATTTTTTTTTTTTTTTTATAATAGAGTTCCAATATTTCTCAACCTCTATGAAGTTGGAAAATACCTATCCCAGGCTTTGCCAAGGGATTAGGCTCTGTTGTGGTATAACATAAAATATAAAAATACTTCAAAAAAATAATTTCCAAATTAGGTTACAAAAAAAAGTTGTTATATAGTTGTCAACTAAAATCAGTCAAATTCATAAAAAAGTTTAAAATAATAGTTTTAAAAACTATCGCATTACGCTTTCTAATACTCTTTCTTCAATGTTTACTCACACAGAAGTTACACAGTTTTTAATGTTGATTTTCAAGATCGAAGCTGGTTCATTTGTGGATTCATCCCTTCAGCATCAAGGGAAGCCTTTCAATGGATTCATCTCGAAGAAAAGCCATTTTGCTGTTAAACTAAAATTAATATTGTCATCTCTACAGTAACTTCCTTTATAGCTGAACATAAGGTCCAAAATAACTAAAAGAGAAACCATTTCACTAAAATATGTATTCACAAATTCCAAAAAAATACTAACACGCACTGCGCACTGGCTGATACCCAAGCTAAAACTTCGAAGCATGACTAAAAAAGCATGACAGATTAAAAAAACATAGGGACGGGCTACAGTCCGCTTGGGCGAACTGTTGGATACCCTATTCTTCTTCCTATCCCTCATAAGTGGGCGTGACAAAAGTCTAAGTATGGTTGAATTGTTAAGAACGCTCTACATATTTTGTTAAATAACATTTAAAGGATTTTATCCCTAGCTCAAACTTGGGTGTTTCAATAAAATTGTTTTATTTAATCGTGGGCGCGTCAGTAGGCGGATTTAAAAAAAAATTAACACAAGAGCATAAAGGGCCCCTAGAGAGTATATATTATAAAATTCAGCTCCCTAGCTCAAACTTTGGATTTTCAAAAAAAGTTTTTTTTTAAATTGCGGGCGTGTCAGTGGGCGGATTTTAAAAATATTTGCACATGAGCTTAAAGGGCCCCTAGAGAGTATATATTATAAATTTCAGCTCCCTAGCTCAAATTTTGGTTTTTCAATAAAATTGTTTTATTTATTTGTGGGCGTGTAGTGGGCGGATTTTGAAAATTATATCCCGAGCGGTTTTAGGAGTCATAGATCATATATAAAAAATTTCAGCTTTCTAGCTCAAAATTCGATTTTTTCCAAAATTTTGTTTTGTGTGGGCGGATTTCAAAAATTCGTAAACTTGATTATTTCGGGACCCTAGGGAGTATATGGTTAAAATTTCAGCTCTCTATGCCCAGTTTAAAGGCCTAATTTTTGCCGACGGACGGACGGACATGGCTAGATCGACATTACTATCGATGCTGATCATAAATATAGTAACTTTTAGGGGTCTACGGGCAATATTAAGGTATGTTACAAACTATGCGTCAAAATTAATATACTCTTACAATAGGGTATAAAAATCTAAGCACTGCACACCATCGCCTGCTACTGCAGAGAGTTTAAAATTGAATATACGAGTACATAGGTATGGTATGCTTAGGAAAAAAATTTAATGGAACCTGCACACTTTTGAAATCTATGTGGGGTATTTCATACCCCAGTGTGTGGTTGGAAAATTAGTAGTCCAGGGCACTAACCTTTGCGCCACTGCTCCCAATATCATCATTACAAAATATCTGCTCGGATTGAATAAAAAATACTTGAGATCCTTAGTAGCACTCGTCACTCTCACTGGTTTCTGTTCACTTAACGAGCATCTTAATCATATGAGTAGCAGCTCGGGCCTATGTGAGGGCTGCCTGGATTCGGACAAAGCAGATTCGTATTTCATCTCGGTTCTAGCCGAAACAACGTTGATTTTGTTTAAACACTTCCATTGAGGTGAGATAATTGGAATTGCTTTGCTGAGGCTACTGCCAGGTTCTGTGATCTTGTCTTTAATTCAAAAAAAAATAAACATTTGGGCATCAACGGCTCATACAGAGCCTACAAAACCTAGCTGCTCAAAACTTTTGCTCACCTATATTTTTATTCTATGTTATAGTCATATCCAATGTACTTTATTTTATAGAAGGAACCGCTTTAAAACAGCTTCACACGTCAGAATCCCCGCTTTTTTCACATTCTGTTTATTATTCATATAAGGATTCATTCTTTCTTCCTCCTCAAAGTATCAAGTTAAGCCAACGATTTGGGATTTTTTTATGAAATAATTGCCTTGTTTGTTCTCGATAATCGTATCCGCATGTATTTATTAATTAACTTTACACCCAATAAATATCACTGCTTATTGAACTTTCATGAAATTCAATCTAGAAATTCCTCTTTAATTATTAGTTTTTGCCTGCACTCTCATATGAAACCATAGCCCTCTGAGGATAGTTTTCAAGTTCATAAATTATAAAAGTACACCCTCACCTGAAATAGGATCCCTATGATGATACAATGTGACATTTGTTTGATATTGTTTACACACAAGATACGAATTGCTGCATGCGGGTGTCCTTTTTGCATAGCTTCTTGTCGTGCTTCTATATTTTTCCCCTCTTGTTATCCTTCTTTGTGTGATTAAGGATTTGAAATGATTAACAATGCATAATGATGCAATCTGACAGCGCGCCAATTCCCTCATTCTCCATACCATACCAGTGCCAGGATACCAGCTGATATCAAACCGTATTCTCTTCGATGCATGGTACATCATTCATGAAACAGAGGCATTAGCAGCAGTTTGTACTTTATTGTGTATCTATCGAATCTTGAGCTGGGTGAACTACAAGATGCGAGGGTGATGAGTTTTTGACTGGAGTAGAGTATTCTTCCTGATCGGTACGATAACCTGAAATAACATGTAGAAGCACGTGTCATGTAAAAAAAGAAGAAAAGAATTGGCGCCTTTTCGCTGGAATCCGAATAACAGAAGAATGTTTGTGTACCTGGATCCGTTCGTGGGTGCAGAGATTTTTTTACAATTATTTTGTTATTCCTTCCTCTCAGCACGTGGTAATGGAAGTGAAATTGAAATGCGATCTACTACGTCGAGTATGTGGGGAGAACAAAATCTGCAAGAAAAAAAAAGAGTTAACATCCGGTAAGGTGAGATGCCAGTAAATCACATCTTCCCCGTGTGAAGAGGGAAAACATAACGCCAATCCTGTTCGCACTTGGGTGATTTGGGATATGTTTTTTTTGTGTGTTTGAAGAATGAAGTCGTATGCAAATTGAGGTGCAATTTGAAAAAAAAATATAATAAAAAACGAGAAGAACTATATAATTTGAATAAATTACTGTTATGTTGTTCACTTCAGTGAACGACTTGAAGTGAACAGCGCAATTTTATAGCTCTGAATGTATTTGCGTTAAATTTGTTTTCGTATTTGAGAAGGATTAGGTTTTCAAAGACTTTAAAAATGCAAGGAACATTGTTATAGATCTGGAAAAGAACAAGGTACGAGGTATGTATAGCTATAGGCCGGGTATTATTTCGATTTTCGCAATTGCTACTGCAATAATCCATGCTGATATGAAAGCCTTTTCGGCTGCTATTATAATTTTAGAATAGTGAAGAACACTATCGCTTTGCTGAATAGGTAAGGAATGCGGAACTCTAAAAGACTTACCTGGGTATTACTGGACACACATGTGTCAAAGAGTGCTGCTGCTCTAACGAGGATCTTAAAAATAATTGAGTTTGAAGCTCGGGCCTGAGTGTTGCTGTAGAAGACGAATTTTTAATCGTATTACATCAGCCCGGCTTTTACCGAACCAATGTTGAATATTCGTGCTTAACACTTCTTTTGTTGAGGTGAGATAATAAGGATCAGGCTCGCTAGCCTCGTTTCCTGTTCTTAGACTACTGGCTGGTTTTGTGATTTTGAATTAAATAAATAAAAAAACATTAGACATTAACGGCGCATATAGAGCCTTAAACCTAGTTTCTTCAATCAATAATTTGTCTACACTCCTTTAGACCAGAATGACGTCTATTTTAATACCACGTGAAACTTGGAGAATGATCCAGCTTCTTATTGACCCAATTTGAAGCTTATATGAAGCAAAACAGCGTTATGAATTAGTTTAAGGAGTTTCATAACCCTCGCACTTCACTTTAACCATACTGCTCCCTACTCGATACGCTGTAATATTGGTCGTAGACCCATTACAGTAAGTATACGTCGATCTACCCTTGTCCATCCGTCAACAATGTTGAGGCCTTTGGATTAAAGGTAGTAAGCTGAAACTCGGAGCATGTACTCTCCACGCGTCCAAAATGATTAAATATACAGATTTTTAAGCCCGCACATTACTACGCTAATTCGCCACTATTTAAAAAAAAAATATGTAGGCAATGTCCTTTTTAACAACACGATCAAACAAAAATTTCTTTGTACTTTTTGGAGCGTTTTGCCAAAATTTCATATTTGTTTCCAATTTGTAAGAAAAACATAGGGACTTGCTACAGTCCGCTTGGGCGAACTGTTCGATACCCTATTCTTATTCCTATCCCTCATAAGTGGGCGTGACAAAAGTCTAAGTATGCTCGAATTGTTAAGAACGCTCTACATATTTTGTTATATAACATTTAAAGGATTTTATCGAAAAAAACGATCCCTAGCTCAAACTTGGGTGTTTCAATAAAAAAAATTTATTTAATTGTGGGTGTGTCAGTAGGCGGATTTAAAAAAAATTAACACATGAGCATAAAGGGCCCCTAGATTTCCGCTCTCTAGCTTTTTTTTAAATTGTGGGCGTGTCAGTGGTGGGATTTTGAAAATATTTTCATATGAGCATAAGGGGCCCCCTAGAGAGTATATATTATAAATTTCAGCTCCCTAGCTCAAACTTTGGATTTTCAAAAAAAGTTTTTTTTTAAATTCGCTCACTCACGCTCACAATTTAAAATACTTTTGGTTTGAGAAAACCAAAGTTTGAACTGGTCCTGGGGCACTTAATGCTCGTATGTAAATATTTTTAAAATCCGCAGACGGGCGTGTCCCACTCAACAAAAAAAAACGTTTTATTGAAGAAATCATTTGCAAAGTTTGTAGTTAAAGTCGTTTTGAACAATTCATTTATATAAAGTTTTCTAAAATGCCCACTTTCAAGGGGCGTTTTGATGTGTAAACATCTTTGCTCTCGTTGATGTGTAAATATCTTTTTTCTCGGTAGGGGCTAGTTGGAAATATCTAGCGTCACCATCATCGTCAGATTTTAGCGTCACCATCATCGTCAGATCTTAGCGTCACCGTCAGATTTTCATACCAAGTGAGTTAATCGGTGCTCGCCAGATCACCGCAATTAAACGACTTTGGACGCGGTTAGTACGTAGATGGATGACCGTTTGAGAAAAACCGCGTGTCGTTGTTGTTTTTTATTTTATTTATTTCGTTATACATTTTCCAGTTTTAATTGTGTTCAATTTTAGAGATTATTATGTCCTTACGAAACACCGGGAAGTTGTGTGGAAATAGATTTGTTTTGAATAATTGAGATTGTATAGCTTGAAGTTTGTTGAAGGTAAGAGGACAAATATAGATTTGTACTTCGTAACCGATGGCCCATTTAAGAATGCCACTTTTAGTTGTAATAAGGTTATTTATCAAGTGATCCTTGGAGAACCAAATAAGGTCCTTAAGCCCGATAAAAACATTTTTTTAAAAACTCCTAATAACTGCGCAGTATATTGTGTTCAATGTTATTTGACTAACAGATCCTTGGGACAACAAAAAGGTCCTTAAAATTAGAAAAAAGGATATTTTTCCAAAATGCCATTAGAATCCACACAGTATATCTGTGTTCAATGTTATTTGACTAAGAGGTCCTTGCAACAACAAAAAAGGTCCTTAGAATTCGAAGAAAGGATATTTTTCCAAAACGCCGTTAGAATCCACACGGTATATCTGTGTTCAATTTTATTTGACTAAGAGGTCCTTGCAACAAAGACATTTTGGGAAAATATCCTTTTTCGGGTTTAATTATTGTGGCTCCAAGGACCTCTTTGTAAAATAACCTGATGTAAAATAAAAGGGACATTCAATCAATTTTTATTTTAAACGCAATATGCATAATAAATCCCAATAAATTATCGCCATTATAGCTAAATAAAAAAAATTGATTTAGTTATTAGTTATTACCTAGGCAGCTAAAAAGCTACAGCTAAAAACTAACCAACTTTTAGTTGTCATCCGCAACTAACTTTGGCAACCTAACGAGCTTAGTTACACAACCTGCAACTAATAGCTAATAGCAAAAATTAGTTGTCATTATGATAGCTAACCACCAAATCGATTGCATTTTTAGCGCAGCTAATTTAATTATGTTAGTTACTTAGTTATGGCGTTATCTAGATAACAAATTAGGTAGCTAACGCGCAACTGTGCCTACATGTTTACACATCAACTATACCGTGAGTGCAGCGTGGCTCACACCGTTTTTCAATAAAATCATTTAAATGTTGTATAACAAAATATGAAGATCTTTCTTTTACAATTTGCAAATACTTAGATTATTATTGCGCCCACTTAATGAGGAATGAGAATAGGAATAGGGTATCAAACAGTTCGCAAACGACTTACGCTTTTTTATTTTTTTTATTTTTGTTGTCGAAAAACAGGGGAGTTCAATCCTATATAAAACTCGCCCAGCATATTGACTCTCTCTTTATCTCAGGATTAAGGACCTACGCTAAATTTGCGAAGGAAGGTAGCTCCTTAACAGAATAGAGTGTACAGCTATTAAAAGAGCTGAACAAACGCTAATTTTAAGAGGGTATCATTAGCTTAGTATGCAACATGCTTGCAAATAGGAACATAAACTAATCCCTTGGTCAAAGCTTCACTAGAATGTCCGCAACCAGAGGAACCCCACAGTGGGGAGTTAAATCGCCCCTTCTGGGGGTACTGGTTTTGACAACAAAGGCGTATAACGCCCTCTTTATTTGTTAAGGAACAATAGGCAAAACCAATATCCTGTGTACACTGGATATACACAGTGGTGGCGAGACACGTACCTACTATCATAATGGCTAGTTTGATGGAAGGCAACAAAAAAAAAGAACCGAAATTTTAAGATTAGAGACGGATCAGAGAACAGGTTCCTCAATGCTACTACCACGGCAGCACTGGACTTCTTTCTGAACCTAATCCCGCTTGATCTAAAAAGAAAAGAAGACGCCGGCAACAAGGCGCAACCTTGCACATTTGGAATACTTTAAGAGTTGCAAATTTTGGGCAGTGCACGATTTTAACTGATGTAATACTCGGAAATCCTGTACTGACGGATGAAATGTCCCCATTGGTCGACTACGATATCCCGTTATGCAATCGCATTACCAAATGAGATTGCGATCTACACTGATGGTTCTAGGACAAGGGAAGGAACGGGTTCTGGTATCATATCCGTTTATCCAGACTGGAAAAGGATCAATATCTGGCAGAGATATCGCCATCAACATTGACAGTTAGGCTTCAACCTAATCTACCTCATGGAGGATAGAAAAATAGACCTAGCCCTTATTCAAGAACCCTGGGTAACAGGAGGCAGAATAAGGGGTTTAAACTCGAAGGGACTTGTCCTGTTTAAAACAGTGCAGATATATCCAAATAGTAAGATCAGAACTTGTATAGTAGCTAGGAAACAGATTAACCTCTTTCTTCTATCTACCTACAGTGATAACGACCACGTGACAGTAAAACTTGAGCGCAACGGGCTCCCTCCGCTGATTCTAACATCATGCTATATGCCATATGATGCAACGGAAGGACCACCGTCAGATCTGACCCACCTTCTTGTTCAACGTGCTAAACGGGAAAAATGGGACCTGGTGATGGGATGTGATGCTAACTCCCACCATGCCCTATGGGGTAGCTCAAATACAAATACAAGGGGTGAGTCACTTTTTGAATTTCTTATAGATCATAACTTACTTTTAGCTAATAGGGGTTCAGAACCAACTTTTGTTATAAGAAATAGGCAAGAAGTAATCGATGTTACAATATTAAGTAACTCGAATACAATCACAATAGATCAGTGGAAGGTATTAAAGGAGGAAACATTCTCTGACCACAAAATCATTGAATTCCTGATACCAGACACGAACGATCCCCCAATATCATATAGGAACCATAGAAAAACTAACTGGGACCTTTTCAATATGGAAGTGGGAAAGAACTTAAGAACTCTCCAGACAGATGCTGCGTATGCACCAGAGAGTACAGACACGAATGCCGAGAATCTAGGAAAAATCCTAGGTAAAGCGCTCGAAAAATCATGTCCCCTACAAACGAGGAGTAAAAGAAAATCGACTCCTCCATGGTGGACAAAAGAACTGTACGACATTAAGAAAGAAACTAGAAAACTTTTTAATGTAGCAAAACGTACAAGATCCGACCATGACTGGGAAACCTACAAATCCAGTCAAAGAAAATTCAAAGCAGTAACGCAACAAGCAAAGCGATCTTCGTGGAAATCCTTCTGTAGTAAAATGGAAAGCACTGCGGAATCAGCTAGGCTCAGGAAACTACTTGCTAAGGAACCAGTAGCCTTGGGATCTCTCAAGGGCCCCAACGGCAACTGGACAGAATCCTGCAATGAAACACTCAAGCTCCTCCTTGAGACTCACTTTCCGGGATGCATTAATTAGCATAACAATCCGGAAGAAGAGCACTACACGGAGCACATAACAACAGCGGAGATTATAACGGAAGAAAGGATAAAATGGGCCATTAATTCCTTCTCTCCATATAAATCTCCGGGTATTGACGGCATTTTCCCTATGATGCTACAAAGATGTGAAGAACATATAACCCCACATCTGAGGAACCTCTTCCTAAGTAGCCTAAAATGGGGATATGTACCCAAAGTTTGGCGAGAAGTTAAAGTGGTTTTCATACCCAAAGCTGGGAAACCTAGTCACACTACCGCCAAAGACTTTAGGCCAATCAGTTTAACCTTTTTTGTTTTAAAAACTTTTGAGAGACTGATGGACATTTATATTCGTAGCAAACTGAGTCCAGAGGTCTTATCCCCAGCTCAGCATGCACATACGAAAGGCAAAGGTGTAGAGACAGCACTCCACAGTGTCGTCAGCACCATAGAAAAGACACTAAGGGACAAGGAATATACTCTAGCCGCCTTCTTGGACATTGAAGGTGCCTTCAACAACGTCCAAGGGGAAGCGGTAGAAAGAGCCCTAGTAAACCTAAATGTGGAGAATACCATAATTAAATGGATAATGTGCATGCTTAAAAGAAGATGCATCTACTCAGAGTTAGGTGGTGAAATAATTAAGGTGTCAGCATCTAGAGGAACCCCTCAAGGCGGTGTCCTATCACCCCTTCCTTGGGTACTCGTTTTAAATGAGATTCTGATTGAACTTAGACTTAGTGGAGTCAAGGCAGTAGCATATGCTGACGACTTAGCACTGCTAGCGACAGGAAAATTCCCATCCACTCTAAGTGAACAAATACAGAACGCCTTATCTATGGTTGGTAACTGGACCAGAAGCTGCGGACTTGCGGTTAACCCACAAAAGACAGAACTGGTCCTCTTCACCAATAAAAGGATTATACCGCAATTTAATCCGCCAACTATTGAGGATACTCCACTACAAACATCAGAATACGCAAAGTATCTTGGCGTGATTCTGGATAGAAAATTAAACTGGAGCCTCAATATAAAAGAACGAGCAAAGAAGGCAACGATAGCCTTATACGCCTGCAATATAATCTTCGGCAAAACCTGGGGACCTAGTCCCAAAATTATCATGTGGTTGTATACGGCGGTAGTTAGACCAATACTCACATACGGTAATTTAGTCTGGTGGCAGGGGTTGTGTAAGGCCACCAACCTTAAGACCATGACTAGAGTCCAAAGAATTGCCTGTATTGGCACTACTGGGGCTATGAGAACCACCCCTACAGCGGGGTTGGAGGTAATTCTCAATCTTAAACCCCTAGATCTCTTCGTACAAGAATCTGCAGCAAACAGTGCCTTGCGGCTAAGCCAAACAAAAAACTGGAAACCCAGTACAACAGGGCATGCACAGATTCTAGAGAAATTTACGGGTAGAAATGTATGCACAGACTACATTACTCCCAAACTAGATTTTATAAGACCATTTACTGTCTCTTTTCCCTGTAGGGAAGAATGGCAGGATAACCAAGTACCAATCCATGCAACAACGATCCCCATCTATACAGATGGCTCCAAGATGGATACCGGCGTTGGTGCAGGTTTCTACTCAGAAACGCTCGGAATATCTGGCTCGATCAGACTCCCCGACTACAGCAGCGTCTTCCAAGCTGAGGTTCTGGCGGTGACAACAGCCGCTAAGCAGACTGCAATGACGGCAATACCACAGGCTGATATTACCTTCTTCATTGACAGCCAAGCGGCAATAAAATCGATTTCCGCCACAGAAATTAAATCGAGGCTTGTAAGAAGCTGTCGCGAAGAGCTGCGGGCTCTTGGCGCGCAGCACACTGTAAGACTCTGCTGGGTCCCCGGACACAGTGGTGTCCCAGGAAATGAAAGAGCCGATGAGCTGGCAAGAAAAGGATCTTCCCTTAAATCAAGGGATGCTGACACCACAGTAAAAACCCCACCCTGTTACCTTAAACAGGTGATTGGAAATAAAACACTGATGGCAGCAAACGAAAGATGGAGTGCCCTTGATTCCTGTGTTATTACAAGGAAAATGTGGTCACTATATGACAAACAAAAGACCAAGAGAATCCTTCAAATGAACAAGAATTCTTTGTCCTCTCTCACAGGTGTTATCACCGGACACAACATGCTGGGCTACCATGCAAAGAAATTAAAACTCAGCACAGATGAACTCTGCAGAGGATGTGGGGACGAGGAGGTGAATGAGGATACCCCGCATTTCCTCTGTCACTGCCCTGCACTCTGTCATATCAGAAACAATATCCTGGGCAGATATTTCTTCCAGGATTTAGAAGAAATCTCCGGCAAGTCTGTGAATGACTTGCGCAAGTTCATCAACGCATCGGGATGGTTTGTAAACCCGCTAAGTTTTTCATAGGTTTTTCATTGGTTCCAGATAAGGGAAGCGTAACCTCCAGAGTATCACAAAGGGTCTACATTGACCTAAGTGTGACGGGCGCAGGATTCTCTTGCCCCGTCAGCCCAGTAACCTAACCTAACCTAACCTAGGCTTCAATTAAGGCACTAGAACCTGTCAAAATCAATTCTCAGACAGTCAGAACTGTCGCACAATGTTTAAGGCATTATGTAGACAGAACCCAGTGAGACTCTGCTGGGACACAGCGTCATAGAAGGAAATGAGTAAGCCGATGATTGTGCGAGAAAGGGATGGGAACTGGAGAGTAGTGGGGGTGTGAACATCAAACCACCACTCGGCGTTATCAAGAGAATAATTAAGTATAGCAGTTTAAGATAGATGTCCTTAAATGGGAAAAATCTTTGTGGGCATACGGTTTTATGTCGTATTATGTCGGGACATTGTCTCCTAAGGAAGCGGGATGAGCGGCTTAGACTGATAGACACGGATACGTGTAGATTCTTTGAAGACCTGCAAGCAGAGGAAGACATAACAAACATACTGTCTGAATGTGAGGGAATAGCACGTAATTGTTGGAGATTTCTTGGAGAATATTTCTTCGAGGAAAAAGTTTAATTGGGCGGCTCAGACTACAGGAAGAAGATATTATTTACAAACGAACAGATTGTATTTACAAACGCCAGCATTATAATCCTATTCAAATTCACCTCCTTTTCAATTACACTCTCGAAGGATTTATTTCCAATTGAATGGAAAATTCCCAACAAGATTCGTATCCATATTAAATTAGTCCACATTCCAATTGAATCTAAATCCTCTACGCGATCATCCATCGCGTCGTAAGGGCTATGATCTGACACATGTGCGCGTAGGATATACTCGGTATTGAACTGTTGAACTGAACATCAATAGCAATGGTGTGAAACAAAATTTATTTGTTGAGCGTAATATTTTATTAAAGCGTCCGTGGGCAACAGTCGCGGATGTCACGAATTACAAGAGTGTTTGCGCTTGATACGGAACAAATAGAGCTATTACTCTTGTGTGTCCGTCCAGCTGGTTGGCAGCATAATCGACGCGCGTATTTCGCTCCTACCGCCGCTGGCTCCGTGTGCATTAAGCTGAGCGTACTATACAGCGATTTGTGTCCAATAAAACAAATTCACGATGCAATAATTCAGTAGCAGATTTTGCACATCACCGAGACCGCCACATTAGAAAATGGACACTTGAAATTGTTGTTAATGTCGGCTGGCATGAAGTTGTAACTTTGGCGCGCGCTTCGAGGTTTCTATTCAAATGTCTGTCATGGAGACACCGGCTTTGGGTTAAGAAGAGGTTTCATTCAACAATCCAATGCGGGTTGCTTGAGGTGAGAAATGTTGATTGGAGGAATTCGAATGAGGAGGAGGTTTCAAGTACGATAAAATGAATTCGTTCGTTTTCTTAAGGACTAATTCTGATGGGAATTGAATATCCGGTTAGAACATGAGTCTTCGAGTCGAACGTAACTCACAGTTAAAACTGACTAGTCACAAGACTCGGCTCCTTATCTTATCTAACGAAATTTCGAGTCGATTTCACTGTATTTCACAGTTGAAATCATCTCCTCTCGTTCATACTTTTGATAAATGACTTGAAAAATTACCTTTTAAACTTTATTCCGCATAACTGCATACACACCACTTAATTATTTCCACACAAATACACGCATTGCTGCTAAGAAACAATTATAAACGTTTTACCTAACTCGAATGTACCTCAAGCGGCTTTTAAAAGTAAAAAAAATATAGCAACAACAAAACTGAAATTCGGTTCTAATTATAGACTTCTGATGCTCTGAACTCCAAGTGAACGCATGTACTCAAGTAATTCCTCATCGAATATAGGGATGAGATTTAAGAAAATGTTTGTTTGTTTATCGATAAGATTTATCGAGGCGATAGGTATATAGTTGTTTATTATCGATTAAAATTATTTGGGGAAGTTCTTGAATATTCTTAAACATTTTGAATCCCATGATCTTGATAAGCCCGCTTTGTAGGTGACAAATTTTTCCATCTTTTCATAGTTCTCGGTTCTCGGTTCTCGGTGTATTTGTAAGTTTATATATACATGTAGGGTTTCTTCAGATGCTTAATCTCTTGTGGCCGAAAAATGTCGCCAATGCTGAAAGAAAGCCTCTACACCGCAGTTATGCGTCCGGCACTTACATACTGCTTACAATGTTATACAGCGTACAAGAATGAGGGCCTTTGAACGGAAGCTACGACGAAGATGCCTCAAATGACATCACTCGAAATAAAGCATTTACGCATAAGAAGTTCAAAGATTCGAGGAAGCTTTCACGTAAAGGAGCCAATATCAGTGCATGCGACTCAACTGTCACGTTCAATGGAGGAATAACAAAACCCCGTAGTAGACAGAAAGACAGTATCAATCTGTTTTCTTATATAATAGGAAAAGAGAGGCGCGCCTATACTGCCAATAGTATCTTCCGGGATCTGTTAGCGATAACCTTCGAGGAAGCCCAACATTATGTACCTACTCTGATAAATCTTTATCGGGGAATTTTAAGCCAAACTGAAGACAGCTCTGTATAATTCAGGCTCACTACGCTCGCAGAGTTGTAATATGTTTGTATGCAGGTCAAATTTTTTTTAATATCCAGAAACCAACATTAAGGTCTTCAAACCATCACCACGACTAGAAACATTTATTATAGTCCAAGTCACCTAACAACTAACAATGGTATTTCCTGTTGGTATTTTTTCGTGGTATATCTTTAGGGCAGGTATTGCTAAGAAGTAGAAAGCTAAATCCCACCTACGCGAAAGCCTAACAAACATCCAAGAGTATAAACTGTCCCGAGAAGCTTCTTAAATTCATTGTTCGTAATCGGTGTTAAATTGTAGGTCCGTCTTATTGTGGCAAAAAATTACTTCGAACATACGTTACATATATCTGGAGAAACTAGGCTTTTGAAATTATATGGCTTTTTTTTCAGCAAAAAACCCCTTAGATACATTCACCTTTAAGGCACTTACTAGGTACCAGTCAAAAAACTATCAAAAAATATTCTTCTGATGTGATGTGATGATGCACAGATAAAACGGCAGAATAAGAATTCAATATGTTTTTAAAACGCAGCGGCAACTCTAAGTCTCCTTAACCTGAGTATGGACTGATATTATGTAGATAGGAATAACGAAGTGGGGACCCAAGCTTAAAGTTTTAACCTTTTGCCTTTAATATGATCAAATACTGAAAGCCACATATCCAGAGTGTCTATGTGTTAAAATGTAGCTTTAGCTTGTATATTGTTTACCAACAAAAGCATACTTGATGATTGATTGTAATCATGGCACAATGCCTGATCCACAAGATATAAGGAAACGCTTGAGGCAACAACGTCCGAGAACCCAACGGATCCTGAAAAACAAATAGCAAATCTTAACTAATGCTCACCTATTGACAATAGACATCAATAAGTCGATGCGACGGAAGTAGTATTATGATATCGTTACTTAAGAAGACCTGTTTTCTACTATAGTGTTAGTACTTTTGCAAAACGCAATCGGCTAGTTGCAATCCCGATGAAGCTCGCCGCTATCTATCGGAAAATACAAAATCTTTGGATTGAACACCACCAGAGATCTTAGGCAGGGTAATGCCTTGTCTTGAAGTGTCTTTAAATTTGTTTGAAGAAAACAGAGGTGCAATTGCTGATTCCTTTAAGAACAATGTATCAAAAGACGCTGAAACTCAGGCTGTAAGCGATAACCAACAAAATACATACCTATCAACATAATGTTGACGAAAATGAAAGGGCAAAACTGGCGTATTGGTGTTAGCCCAACGATGGAATGTTGAATGAGATTCGAAGGATTAAACGTCTGATTCATCAGCAGAACAAAGCTATTTATTATGATGTAATCATCGAGAAAAACAATGGCGCCTTTAAACGAGAAACAGGACTCGTTCTTGTATGATATCGAAACGTAGAACACAGGTAATAATATAGATTGTCATTTAAAACATTGACTACTTCGGAAACAGGAAGAAGAGATTATTGGCTGGCATAAAGTTCTGATTTCTCAATTAAGAGTGTGTGTATACTGTTCATGTACGGAACAGTACATACACTTGAGCTAAATGATTCTTTTATCAGAGGTTTGAATTTTTCGTTCATAGTATATTTTCTCAAATATTTCATTTTCGCCAAAAACGTTTCAAATGCGAATGGTTGGAAACCGGATACTGACACTCCAGACCCCAGACTTAAAGTCCAACCACAATGACAATAAGCTACCGTATTCATGGCCTTCAAAAACCATCATAGTCATGTCTTTGTACTTTAATGCGCTGTCAATGAATAGCTCAAACCGCAATGGCATTAAGCAAAGCGTCAACAACAATTATTTATTCAAGTGTTTTTTTTATGTGATAACACACTTGATATTAGGCTGCCCTGCGTCAAGTCGTTCACCATCTCCCCTTTCTCACCCAGTCCAAGAAATTGTTGGCTTCCTCAGAGCGCTTAGGAAAATGCTGGTCAGTTTATTAAAATCGGTAAACATTCAAATTTAATACCAGGCTGAGCTGAACTTGTGGTTTCAGGGGCGGAGTTCGTAGTGTTCTAGCCGGGTCTAGGTTCGAGTTTCAGTGGAGTAAAGGGTTTTCCCGAGAATAATAAATGAAAAATACACAAGCACCACAGAAAAACGGAGTTTAAAGATTGGCTGTGGCAAGCCGTGAAGCAGCACTGCAACTCCAGCCCCACTTCACTTACTGTTACCTCTTTAACTTTAGTGTCAATTAAGGAAAGCATCACATTTCATTAAAAAATGCAGAAGTTATTTCACTTTTCAAAAAAAAAAAGGAAACCGCAGAAACAAAGCTATAGACCTATCTCGTTGTTTCCGACGTTCTCCAAACTGTTTGAAAAACTTATTTAATGACGCATGCCTTCTTTTTAGATTAATATAGTTTGGAGATTAATATAGTTTTAGAACAGGTAAATCTACAGAAGATGCTTTTTAAAGAGTTTGTTGTGATCTAAATAGAGGTCTTAACTAATGTTAGTCAACGATGGCATTGTTAATTGATATGACAAAGGCGTTGGATATGGTAGACCATGAAATGTTGTATAATATAATGCTGGATTGGTTGAGATCATATTTGATTGGAGGGCAGTAAAGAGTGTTAGTAAATAGTATCTTTAGTAATGTAATAAATATGAAAAATGGTGTCCCGCAAGGTTTCGTGCAGGTCCAGTACTGTTTTCCATCATCATTAATTAACTTTATTAACAGCATTTTTCGGATAATCACAGAGCCTTCGCAGATGATATCGCTTTCACCTATATACTGAGTTTTCTTTTTTAGAGCATATTGTGAAAATAAATGAGGATTTTTACGAACCTGGTTTGCATCACATAAATTGGGTATTGATGAAAAAACGAGTGATATAAGCTTAAGGCAGATTTTCCTAACGATTTGGAGGTCTTTTCCACTCTCATGACTGTTAAAAGTTTGTGTTACCATTTAACACATGTGGTACACAGAATCAAATCAAATACAATCAGTGTTCTCGGAGCTGCTTTTTAATTGAAAGTGTTGATTCTTTTAAGTATCAAGGAATTGTCATCGATAGTAATCATATTGGAAAGTACATCCACAGTCTGTGAAAATTCATATGAAACTTCGCAGGTACTATAATTTATTATGGGCTCACTCAGCCCAAGTTGCAATACGGTATAGTGAGCTGGGGAAGGGGCGTACATGAACCCCTTTCGGTCTCTTTTGATTGCACAGGGGCATGTAATTCGTATCATTTCTCGAAAAAAAATCGACGAACGCAAAGTTGACCTTTTTTCTGTGGTTTACCAATAATTCCACTTCGGCATCTTTATGTTTTTAAAGTTTTAAAAGTCTTTAGCATATAAATTGAAAGTCGTCTTTTTATAGCTTAGGAATTAATAATCTAGCAGTTGTTTAAATTCCCATAATAAAATTGACAATTATTTTCAATAATCTTCCCATCTCCATCTGAACAACTTACAAATCCTCATACTTTGTTATTCTTTTATTAGTATATATACATTGGTTAGTAATCCATTTAAAGAAAATATAGTAACCAAATAATATAAAATACAAAAAGTATATAGAACCGCAAAATAACAGCTGATTGAACCTTAGTTCAGTTGTTCTTCGCTGAAAATTTGTTGGAGGTCATTCAATTATACATTGTATTATACATATTGTATTTATAAAGTTACAGAATAGCCAATTTTTGTTCTCTTACACTTATTATTTAGATTTTTCTTTCATTCAGAATTGTTAATTAGATCTTAAGTGATAGATGAATAAAATACCTTTGAACCAAACTAAATTTTTTATTTAACAATTATTTCAAAATTTTTGGGGAAATTTGCGCTGGTAATTAGGTATTATCCGAAATAATTGAACCAACGCTGGTATAGAACACATATAGCTGCAACAATCTCTACAAGCGGATAATGTCATATAGTTAAATGTAATCCTCCACCATTTTTATTCTAAAATTCGATAACCAGCATTCATTAGCCCATCCCTAATCGCCTATGGAAACCGATTGCAACAGTTGCTCAAAGCACGCAGTTAAATAAAAATCATTTGTTATCGAAGGCGCACAGCCGTAGCGGCAACTTCACCACTGCGAACCAATTAGCCCTTGAGCATGGACCAGTGCACATTGTGATGCAGAGGAGAAGATGATGGAGGAGTTTTGTACCCACATCAAGTTCATTCGATACCGCCGCCGTTGAGTCGGTACTCTGCCGCCGCGACCACGTGCCAAGGGCGAAAAAGTCAATTCTAATTATTTTCAGTTTTAGTTCGGCGATTAAAAAATGATTCCATTCCACTGGTACAGGAGGAGATCTAAATTCCACCCGCAGGGCAATCGGATTGAATCCTGGTTGCTGCGACGCGTATATATATACGCTGCCTGAAAGTGGAAAAGATGTTGCTCTGCAACGCCCACACCATGGCTGCCAGTTTTTAAGCATACCGGTATATAGACTTTAGTGCGGGAGCGTTGACTCAAAAATATTCACAGGAAGATCATAACCCTTGCGGGCTGATCCTCTACATACATTCGTTAAAGTGTAGGATTAAGGTTTTGCGAAATTTGAATATTAAATTGAAGGCAGAGGGTGGTTTTGGTTTGGGAAAAACAACGACTTGAACTTAATTATTGTAATTTCGTCGACGACGCTGTGGATCGTTTCAGTGGAAAAGGAGTACGAGACTGCATGATGAATTGCTAAGGAACAACGTCGACTAAATCAAGGTGAAAAGGCAATGCTAAGACTGAATAATTGTTATGACTTTTGTAGCTTTCAAGGGAACCGATCAAATTGGAACAGTGCTTCGAGATATCTGCTCTCAGAGAAATATACCAATTTGAGTTGAAAGCTTAGTAATGGGTTTATTATAATTAGAGCCTTTAAGCTGGCGGTATCCAGTCTCACTGGCTCCTATTTCAGCTGGCATGACCATTTCTGTGTACAAAAAATAATAAACCACCGCTTACAACAGAACAGAAAGACATCCAATTGACATCATTGAATATTATCAGTGACACTGAAATCGTGTACCTTCATTAATGCTGGTAATTGATAATAATTAACCGACATTAATCAACACATTCGTTCGACACATTACGCTACAAATGTGCGCGGGTTTTCCATTTATGGTCACAATTTGAACACAATGTGTCACTAGTTTATTGCTGTTATCAGTTTTTACGCCTAATGGAAAATGTCCATCATGATACTCGGAATGACACAAAAACTTCAACCAACAAAAGCCCTCCGAACGCTCGGAGTCATCCTTATTCCTTAGACACTCATGCACACTTGCTAATAAAAGTCAAACACAATCGCTTAATTAGCACAGCATGCAGTCTGACGGACAGCAACCTGTCACCTCCGAGCACGAGAAGTGTGAACACTGCATAATGCCGATCATAAATAAGAAAGCAAATAAAAATGGAACAACGGCAGCTTTGGATAGAGGTCTGAAACCGAATATAGCCATCGCAGTCTGGTGTGTGAGAAATGCAATAAACGCTCCCCTTAAGTTGCGCTGTTAATGAGCCTGCTTACGGAGCACACCAAAAACGGACTATGGCAAAGACAGAGCGTCTTCCAATTCTGTGATTACATGCGGATTACATGCAGCCATTTGACAAAATCCGCTTGTAGACATAGTTGGAGCTATGTGATGTATGCTAGCGTTGGTTCAATTATTTCGATAAAACCTCATTACCAGCGCGAACTCCTCCATAAAAATGTTGGTTCTTCAACTTCAACTGTGGATGACCGTAAATGCGTGAGTGAGTGTGTGCGGCTGTGTGAGATAGATCAATCGACGGCCACTATGCACAGATGCACTTGGCAGAGATGGATTGTCCAATGGATGACTGCGCGAACGTTGCATGGAAATCGCAATATTAGTCCTCTCTCCATGAACAGGCGGCACAAAAAAATTCACCTTGCCATGTGACTATTCTCGGAGGAATGCAGCAGGTGACTTGAGACTTGAAACTTGAGACTTTAGAGTCGAGAGACTGACATAAAACATTCACGTAAGTGTTTCAAGTAAACGCATTACAGCATCACGTGGTAAATGTGCATTCTAAAAGGACTCACAGCTTGGCCAATGTCCATTTGGATCGGATGATGGATGATGTTCTAGCTAGCTTCCGGATGTGCCCTGGAGGAGGTGAATTTGTGGCCACACTTGGAAATCGCCTCTGATGTTAACATATGTAATTGCGGTCCATTTTAGGGCGGCACGCAAGTGATTATTTAGTTTAAATATGGAACATGCTTCGGAATGTTTCTTAGTGGATGCAATGAGCAGGCAGCGAGTAGTTGTCTAATCACTTGGCAAATGCAATTAAGCTTGAACCAATTATAAATGAACGTTTAAGGATTTAAATCCATAAAATATGATAAGTAGTGTTTTGGACATTGGACATCGTCTGGCTGAGGCAGCCGCGTTGAGGGACTTGGAGTGTCCTCTTCTTAGAAAACGTCACGGAGGTCGTACTCTAATTATACTGCTCAAAGCACAGCAACACCTTTTCGTTCGCACAATACCCAAAGCGTTTGTAAGAGAGTAATTGCAGATGTGTTGGGCCTCACCGCAATGGAAATAATATAATCAAAGACTTATCAACGGACTCTAACGTTGAAAAACATGAACCTAGATATAAGCTGTCGACGCGACGATGGCTGATTAAGTTAGGACTTGATTCGTTTCCAACTATTGAAGTTAGCACGGTATTGCGGCTTGTGCGGCGGATTGAACTGATAAAGGTCAGATATCAGATGTCCACTGTCGACTCTGTCGTCTAGTTAATATGGTGTCCCCTTGTAGTTACATACTTGGATTAAGATGTTTAACGTCGCTCCAAGATCTATTTTGGAGCATAGATGATTTTGCTTTATTTCTTGCTGATATTTGTATTTCATCAACGGTTCTGTGATATACATAATTCGGTTGTTGGAAATATAGCCTTATGACGATTTCCCAAAGTAACAAAACACACTTTTATTATTACATATAATTATTTAAAAAATATTTTAACATTTTCAAAAAAATTACTTACTTACTTAGGGTGGACCTGGGCCTCAACCAACAACCGTCTCCAGCCAGCACGATCTAAGTTGGTTAAGGTACCCTTCCACTTGCGTGCTCCACCTGAGTCGCGGTCTTCCTCTACTGCGCCGTCCCTCCGGTGTGGATTCGAAGATCTTCTGAGCCGGAGCATTCGCGTCCATTCGCTCTACATGACCCAGCCATTTCAGTCGTTGGACCTTCATTCTTCTGTCTAAGTCGATGTCGCTGTACAGCCCGTACAGGTTATCATTGTATCTCCTCCTCCTCCATTCACCGTCTATACAGACGGGACCAAAAATTACTCGAAGAATTTTCCTCTAGAAACAACCAAGAGTGACTTCATCTGCTTTTGCTAGAGTCCATGCCTCTGCACCATACAGAAGGACTGGGATTATTGGGGTCTTATGAAAGGTCACAAAGTTGTTCGAGAGAGGGCTTTGCTACTCAATTGCTTTCTTAGCCCAAGGAAACAGCGAGAAGAGTTATTATATAGAGAAAGTCCTGAACCACCTCTCAGTTATAACTGTCTATAGTGACATTCTGTCCGAGACGTCGGTGTTGGGTGTATTTATTGATGAGAGCATATACTTTGTCTTGTCCACATTGATCGCCGAACCCATTTTCGCCGCCTCCGTCTTAATACTCACGAACGCGCCAATGACATCCCGCTGAGTTCTGCCTATTATGTCGATGTCATCGGCGTAGGCGAGTAGATGGACGGACTTTTAAAAGATGATGTTGAAGAAGTCCCATGACAGCGCATCACCTTGTCTAATTAGTTTTTTGACATCAAAGGTCTCGGTGACTGCTTTGCCGACCTCGATGGAGAAGCGTGCATTCTCCATTGTCATCCTGCACAAACGGACGAGTTTGGCAGGGACGCCAAAACTAGACACTGCTCTGTATAGCTCGTCTCTATAAATGCTGTCATAGGCGGCCTTAAAATCTATTAAGCGGTGGTGGGTATCGATTTGGACTTCCTGGGTTTTATCCAAGATCTGCCACAGTGTGAATATTTGGTCGATGGTAGACTTTCCTGGCCTGAAGCCACACTGATAGGGACCAATCAGGTTGTTGATGAAAGGCTTCAGGAGTTCACACAGCACGGCAGATAAGATCTTGTAGGCGATGTTAAGAAGACTAATACCTCTGTAGTTGGCGGAGCTCAGACGGTATCCTTTCTTGAGGATCGGGCAAGCAAAGCTGAGGTTCCATTCATCGGGCATACTTTCCTCCGACCACATTTTACGGATGAGTTGGTGCATGGTCCTAACCAAGTCATCGCCTGCCGCTTTGAAAAGCTCAGCTAGACCATCTGCTCCAGTGGCTTTGTTGAACTTAGTAGATGTGCCTATTTTCACTTCATCCAGGTCGGGTGAACGGAATTGATGGTCTTCATCGTCCAGGTTGGATGGCGCATTCTGCCTGACAGCGGGATTTATTTCGTCATCGCCTTTAAACAGTCTCCAGATGTAGTTCTTCCATATCCTCAGCATCGACTGCGATTCTACTACAAATCATTTAAATTACCTGTCCATTAATAAATGGTAAGGAGTGTATGTCGAAATTTGGAACATATAGAGCGAGTTCTCAAGCGTCAGACTTACAAAGAACTGAATTATTTGTGTTCATAAAGAAAAATTCAAAACGAACTTTCGTAGGCCTAGCGATAATTAGTAGGTTCGTAAGCGTTGACGATTTGCAATCATGTCGGTGGGTCGGCCAGATTTTGCAGATTAAATAAGAATTCGGCAGAAAAGTAGACAAAACTAGTTTCGATTTGCAGGCGCAAAACAGCAAGCGGTTCAACGCTGGCACTAACGAACCCGAGGATACACTCAAAGTGCACGAAATGATCAAGTGTAAAGGTTTTTAAAGCCGCCCACTGATATGCCCTATCCGTCAATGGCAGCCCTGACCGAGGACGCAGGCAGACAAATCGCTGGTTCAGGTCCTGAGAAGTCCCCCTCTGAGCCCTGTCTGGCAACTTCATCGGAAATCTCATTTCCCGTGATCCCGTTATGACCCGGGACTCAGACAAGTCTAAGTGAATTCAGCCTTCCGACCGAATTCAGAGAGATCTTACATTCACGGACTATTTTGGAGGTGGTTAAGGGGTTGAGCAAGGCCTTAAGCGCAGCCTGACTGTCGCTACAGACGCAGATACTTCGCCCCCTCCACCACCACTGACGCATGTTTGCCTAAGGAGAAGAAAAGTCTAATGTTGTCGCTCTCCATGAAAACACCAGCACCAGATCCTTGATCGGTTTTGGAGCCATCCGTGAAGATTCGACTGCATTCCTTTCCAGGCTCAGAGTCTGGCCAGAGCCAGTCCTGAACACGAGGAAAGTCGACTTCATAGTTGCACTTCAGCCGAGGTTTCGGTGTCATTGCATCAGACGGCATATCCATAAGATAGGAGTCGAACGACAGCCGTTGTGCAAGTTCATCAAAACTCCAGTGCGAGTTATACCAAAAGCCACCTCTTTTTAAACGTGAGATAGCTTTGATTGTGCAACCTATAATGTAAACATCAAGGGGCGGGAGGTTCAATAGTGCATCTAGGCCGGAGCCAGGCGTGCTGGGGAAGGCCCCCGTGCAGCCGAGACATACCTGCCTTTGGAGTTTAGCAAAAGCAGCAGTAACGTATTTACGTTAAAGCTTATTCCACCAAACAACCGATGCGTATGCTATAAATGGTCTTATCATAGCCGTATAAATCCATAGGACTCTTTTCGGTGATAAGCCCCATGTCTTGCCGAAAATGCCTTTGCACTGCCAGAAAACAGACAGCGCCTTGGCAGTCTTCAGCTCAACATGTTTGGACCAAAGAAGTTTGCTGTCCAGGATGACTCCCAGATACTTTGCTTCATTGGAGAGTTGGATTGTGACGCCTTTTAGCACTGGCTAAGTCAACCCGACCAGCTTCCTCCTTCTCGTAAAGAGAACAACCTCAGTTTTAAGAGGATTGACCGAGAGCCCATTCCTAGTGCACCATTCGTCGATCACGTCAAGGGCCGCCTGCGCCTTGGCGCATACAGTCGCTAGGCATGATCCAACAGAAAGCACGGCAACATCATCCGAGTACGCCTGAGCGTAAATATTAGAACTGTTGAGTGCGTTCAACAGAGAGTCGATCAGCATACACCACAGCAGTGGAGACAGGACGCCGCCTTGCGGGCAGCCTCTGTTTACCCCCGCCATAACATAGCGGCCACAATCCGCATCCGCAACCAACGTTCTATTCAGTAGCATTGCTTTAATCCACAACACCAATGGTTCGTCTACGCCGTGTTGTCTGGCGGAGCTGCACATGCTATCAAAAGTCGTATAGTCAAAAGCACCCTCAATATCATTCTCATCGCGTATTATTTTCTGTCAAGCGCGCCCTCAATTCTACCAACTAGATTTTGGAGCGCAGGCTCGCAGGATTTTCCGCGTTGATAGGGATGTTGCATCTGAGATAGTGGATGTAATCGCAAAGCAGTTTTGCGCACGTGAAGCTCGACCAGCCTTTCCATGCTTTTCAGCAAGAAGGAAGTCAGACTGATTGGTCTGAAGCTCTTGGCGAGCGAGTAGTCACTTCTGCCAATTTTTGGTATAAATGCCACTCTAACTGTACGCCAGGGTGTTGGAATGTATGCCAGTGCTAGGACTGCGGTGAAGATTTTCTTCATAGTCGGTAGCAACTGGTTTGTACATTGTTGCAGCATGGCTGGGTATATTCCGTCCGTACCAGGTAACTTGAAGCCGTCAAAAGTCGCATAGGCGTATTTAATGGCCTCGTCCGTTACCACGGCCTTCGCAATATACCAGCTACGCCGAGTTGTTTGTCTTGGCTCACTCATAGTCTCGGTAATCGGGGCTGGTTGTGAACCAATTGTAATCTGGTTACCCGGAAAGTGAGACTCCAGCAGATAACTAAGAGTTTCCGCTTCCGTCTCAGTGAAGGTGCCATCAAGTTTTCTAAGTAAGTCCAGTTTGGCTGGTTTGCCATTTTTCAGAACTTTAACCAACCTACTAGTTTCACCCAGTGTTTCAATCTTTTCGCAGAAATTCCTATAAGAAGCAGTTTTCGATACCCGAATTAGCCTCTCATATTCCTTCTGCTTCGATCGGTAGAGATTCCAGTCTGTCTCCAAATCAGTCTTGACCTATTTAGAAGCTTTCTAGCTTCTCTTCGGATTCTTTGCAGTTCCCAGCTCCACCAGGGAACCGGCGATCTGCCAGGGGGTTTACTTACTGGGCACGTCAGTTCGAAACAGCTAGTAATGGCACTATTCAGGTTTTGAACAGAATCCTCTACCTTTTATCTCGTCCTGAGTTTGGTTGAATTTTGAGAGTTTTTCCCATTTCCTCCGTGAAGCGTATCCAGTTGGTGTTTCTTGGATTCCTCCTCTCCTGCAAAGTTATGGCTTCGCATTCGATTTGGAATTCGATATATCTATGATCTGAGAGGGACACCTCCGAAGAGACCCTCCAGTTGGTAACCGCCTTAAAGTATCTATTTGATAAAGTCAGGTCGATCACGTCCTG
This sequence comes from Portevinia maculata, assembly GCA_949715645.1. Classification (NCBI taxonomy): domain Eukaryota; kingdom Metazoa; phylum Arthropoda; class Insecta; order Diptera; family Syrphidae; genus Portevinia; species Portevinia maculata. The sequence continues at coordinate 54,424,996 of OX454527.1, read as the reverse complement.
TCTTCTTGACGTCACAAATAGTGAGATCAGATGATAGAATGAAATTCAGGAGATGGTTTCCTCGCATGTTGCATTTGCTGCTGCCCCAAACAATGTTCTGAGCATTGGCATCGCAACATATAACTAGGCCCATCTTCCTGGTGTCGCAATAGTCTATGAGTTCAGCAATTGCCCTTGGTGGTGGAGGCACTACCGAATCATAGGGGAAATAAGCTGACGCCACGACGAAGGTCTTTCAATCTCCATTCGTTTCGTAGCTTATGACTGCAGCAACCAACCGATGAGAGAAGGTTCGAAACAGCAAGACAAGCCCTGTGCCTTTCGGACCACTCGTCACAGAGTATCGTGGTGCCACGAACACCTCCAAGGCCACAGATGCGATTTTTCCACACCCATGGCTCCTGTATGGTCATGGATGTTATGTGGGGTTTTGTACTCAACCCGGAAAGCTTCTTGCTGATTAGAGCAGTAGCAGCCTTCGAATATTGAAGGTTAATCTCAGTAAAATAATTACCGTGTTTTTCTTCGCGACAGCCAATTTCTGTCCACTGGTGCTGCAAGCATTGCTGGTTGCAGAAAATGTTTCATCCAGATTTTGTGCGCGGGGACCTCCATGAGTAAGAGGTATTACAGTGGAAGGGAACGCAGAAGGTGCGTACGCAGTTCCACTGGTAGGAGTGCTCGAAGCCTTGGTTTGGATAGATGATAAGAGCTAAGTATTGCCCTCCATTGAGGAGAATCAAGGGTACTTACCCATTCCACGAAACTTTCCGCCGACTAAATTTTATGGGTTGTAACAAAAGAGGGTATGATACGAAACGTAACTCTCTCTCTTTCTATCTTCACTAACTTATAATTCCCTCTCAACTTCCGTTTTGCCGGAAGTGTACGTTTGTCTACACTTTCGTGACGCATTCACCAGCTTACTCCCCAAGTCAATCGTGCGTAAAGAAGTTTTACTTCAAAATTATCAGTAGAAACAGGGCCCTAAATCTAGCTTCTCTAAAGATTTGCTTGTGCGAAGTCGAAGGGACCTACAATTTTAAGCCGGCTCCGAACAACAAATTTAAAAAGCCTATCATGACTATTGATACTCTTGGCTGTTTGTCAGACTTTCGCTTAAAGCTTAAGGTGCTACTGGACCGTCGCGATTTTAACCCCAGACCCCTCGGTCATTACTCCAACGCATAAACCACAGAGTCCACGAAAATAAAACTAAAGTACAATACATATATCATTCATCTTCATACGACACCGACTTATCTACTCCCATGGCATATCTAATTAAAATGTTGCCTATTACTCCGGTGGCGTGACGCAAATGAAATGGAATCTCCTCTATCCACTGTCCAGAGTGTGATCTTACAAAACCCACCATCCACCCATGCGCGTTCAGCGCACACCGAAACAGCAAGAGTGAACACATGCTCCGACATCGTGTAACAATTTGTCAAACCATGGAATAGGTACAGCACCAGCGATCGTATTCTACTACAAGTGGTCGCCAAGGCAACAGACGCATTTCATTATATTGGCAGGACATGATCACATGTAAAACTGTCCGTCGTGTTAGCTTGCAAATTGTATCGACAACCAGACGTGCAACACACAAAACAACGAACGAAAACCGCTCGTCGGCTTAGCTAAGCCCCCCGGCAAAGCGTTTCAAAAAAGGGCCAACAAAATTTATTTGCCTTTTGTCCCCCGTTTGTGCCTTTTGTTTCCGTCCGTGTTGCTACATGCGTTGGTGGTGGTCCTGAGCATGGCTGAGTCCTTGGATTATATTCCCAGCTCTCGTTCGGGGCAGATGCCATTAACTTGCCTGATACATTGTTCCGTTGACATGGGACACGACTTTGTGGGCGACCAACATGACCATGCACATGCATTGTGTGCCCGTCGAGGATAACGATACTGGCCGCGTTATCAGTTGCAGTCACATGATCATGTATTGTCATCGCATCATCAACAGATGTGGGGGGAGAATTCACCCACTGAAGAAGGCTATTTTAGTGGGCGGGTGGTTAACCCAAGCGACATACATATCAACAGCATCTCGCAGATAAATTTGGATGAGAATGCACTGGCAACTCCTTAATGGACTCACTCGAGCCCATTTCACATGCGAAATGTGATATTTCACACGATTTATGGTTACAACGCTGCGAACAGTCTGCTCACATGCCTCTGTGGGACACTCACTGTGGTTGGGATTCTGTGGGATTCTGAGATTCCTATGCTGATCGGCAGCGCGTATTCACAAGAACCGAGAAAGATGTTTATGCTTAGCGGTTACACTTGATGGTGACCACACACGACGCACAAATACGACAGATCCACACACACTTATTGCACCGCACGAAGACGCTTGGACTCTATGGGCCGCGCAGTGATCGTTCCTTCCTGCCACTTTTCTGCCCTTTCTAGTCAGTGCTCCCATTTTTGTTCCACATGAACGCCTTTTGTATGTTGACTTCTTTTGCATACATAGATGTACGCACCATTTGCACAACATGAAAGGTGGTTCGTAGGGACAAACATGACAGGACAATGACGTAGCGTTCTTACTTAACACAAATAGATGGATTTTAATTATTACACAATGGAATATAAATTAGCTTCAGATAAAAACTTTACGCATTCCCGATGAACTCACTGATTGCGCAAGTGTTTTCCCATAAGTATAGCAGCGATAATTTCTTATCCGCTGAGTATCTAAACCTTGTTCCTGTTGTATTATGGATTTTGCAAACAGTTTTTCCGACTCTTTTGGAATATGCGTAAAGGAAACATGTGCGGTAAGGTATTGCAATTATTTTTGAACTAGTATTTACTATACACGTATTGGTGATGGGAAAATCCTTAGATCATAAAGATTATTTTTTGAGCGTGTTCCTAGGCATAAAAGGTGCCTTCAATAAGTTCGAGGTTGATGCGATCATGAGCCTGTGAAGAGCAAATCTAAATAGCATTCTATGCGACGGGTTAGGGATAGGGCTAGAAGTACCTGTGGAACGTATGCATTGGAAGGAAAGTAAGTAGGGAAACGCTGCAAGGCAGTGTCCTCCCTCGGGACATATGGCTCCTGGTAATAGACGAATTGTTAAAGATCCTGCAGCAGGAAGCTTTTATTGTGCTTATACCGATGATATGTTGATCGTAGTTCCTGGTAAGTTCAACCCAGTCCTTAGTGAGTGGTTCAGCTATACACAACTACTAATCAGGAACTGGCTTGCTTGGCGGGGGCTTTGGAAAAACCCAACAAAACCGGATGTCTTGCTTGGATTAAGATAAGAATTTCAATGCTGCTTTAACCGATAAACAGAAATTGTCACATTTAGAGCAAAGATTTTTTTTTATTTATTTTATTTATTTTATTCTTATTCTTATTCTTATTATTCTTATTTAACAAAATTGATATACTTAGTCTACCATAACAATGTTAAAACTAAGAATAGGTAGCGACATTTTTATTTAAAAAATATAAATAGTGATAATGTCACTTCATGTGAAAAAAACAATTTTGACGTGGGGTGGATCAATTAAATTCAGTACATAATATGGAAAATTAACAATAAAAGAGAGAAAAGAAAAACGAAAGCAAGAGAAAAATATAACGTGATGAGAAGAGAGCATAAAAGTTAAATAAATTTAAATAACATAGCGCAGCAAAACTTTAATTTCTTCATGGTCAAAACCGAGAAGCCAAATTTTGACTTTTTTTGCAAATTCGGGCAAAGATCTAATAACACGAATATTAATAGGAAGTCTATTAAACAATTTACAGGACACAATGGAGTAGAAATTTTTGTATAAAGCTGTGCGAAAACTAGGCATGACGACAACATTAATTGAATTGCTACGCAAAGCATGGGTGTTGGATATTGGACTCTGCATATAGCCACCTCTTATAAAAAAAAATTTAGAAACTTTGAAGTAATATAAATGTTTTAGTGGTAGAATTTTCAGTGTTCTAAACAAAACCATAGAATTCGCGAATCGATTTGTCCCACATACTTTTCTGATAGCGCACTTTTGCAAAACAACCAATGGCTGCAGCTTTGTTTGGTAGGCACCCCCCAACAACTTATTCCGTACTGCAATCTAGATTGAAAAATTCCAAAATAAACCGTTTTTAGAGTCCTATTATCACAGAATCTTCGGAGATGATAAAAACTTCGGATCGTGGAACGAAAGTATTGTTTCAAAATTGAAATATGTTCAGACCAACTCATATTTTGGTCAATAGTAACACCTAAATATTTAAACTGATTTACTACTTCAATTTTAAAACAACTTGTGTCACAAGATAATTGATTAGTAAATAATGTCCTTGCTGATACCACAGTACATACACAATTTGACATATTGGATCTACTACAGTTTTGTCCATGAAGAAAGATTTCGAATCTGGGGATTCTTGCATACTTAGACTGAAGTTCATCAGTTTAGTTTTGTTACTGACAACTAGCTTGTGTTCAGCAAACCAGATCCTTAGAATGTGCACATCATGATTTATGTCAGCACATAGATTTAAAGGATTATTTGACCGATATGCAATGCCAAGATCATCTGCAAAAGCTGTAACTTTCCCCAAAAACGGTTGATTAAATATGGAGTTGATATATATTAGAAACAGTATGGGTCCAAGAACAGATCCCTGGGTTTATAGTTTTCGAGTTACTTACAAATTTATCTATTTTAACTCTCTGAATTCTTTCCTTCAAGTATGACTCAAACCAACTATGTATAAATCCACGAAACCCTGCAGAATATAATTTGTTAAGAAGAATGTTGTGGTTAACCATGTCAAATGCTTTGGTGATGTCCACAAAGAGGCCGGCGCAAACTTTTTTTTCATCCAGCGTTTTATATATAAAAAGCAAAACTCCAAGAGGGCATCTTCTGTGAAAAGGCCTTTTCTAAACCCGAACTGAGCACCGCTTAATATTGGATTGGATAATCATACTCCACGTATGATTATCCAATCGTCGTTACATCGGGAAAAAAGGACATTTTGGTGCGGTCTATGGGGTGGTTGAGTCATCGTGCCATATTTTTTTCAAAATGTTTATGGTTAAAGACTTTTTTGATCACTCATTGAATGTAATGAATGTGGAAGAGTTGTGCTTCCAGCAGGGTGCCGGGAAATAACTTCACTGGCAACAACTTCACATGGGCCATAACTTCACCTCGAGTGGGAAATAACTTCACTTTTTTTTGTGAAACCACTGACGGTAAGCAATTACTTCACCGTAAATTTTGTGAAGTTACTTCCCACCTATAATTTGAGAATTTGACTATTATACCTGAAGGGGAAATAGGAAATGGAGTTATTTTTGAGGTTTTTGTATAATTTCATTTATAACAAAATAAAACAATTTATTTTAAGCAACTTATATCGGTGCCGTGAAATAAGGCCAATTTGGCGTTATTTTACTTTCCAGTGGTTCTGTTTTCAACAATTTGTCCTTGCACGGTGCATGGTAATAACTTCACGGGCAATAACTTCAACTTTTTTTTGTGTCACCTTCACGGTAAATTTTGTGAAGTTATTTCCCACCTAAAATTTGAGAATATGTCTATTATAACTAAAGACCCTTGCACACACTACAAATCAAACAGTGACCCCAAGCAGGGGGTTGCAGGGTGGCAACATGCCCCCCCCCCCCCCCATATGCATTGCACTGTTAATGGGATTAGTTGCGAAATCGCAAGTAGATTCCATAAACAGTTTAATACCTATAGGGGGAGGGCATGCTGCCCCCCTGCAACCCCCCTGCTTGGCGTCACTGTTTGATTTGGATTAAGTGCGAGGTACGGTTCTTGATTTATCATAAAATGTTAAGAGAATTTATTTCCCACAAAAAAGTGAGAATACTGGTCACCTATTTTGGGCAATAACTTCACAAAAAAAAAGTGAAGTTATTGCCCACTCGGGGTGAAGTTATTGCCCATGTGAAGTTATTGCCCGTGAAGTTATTTCCCTGCACCTTCCAGCAGGATGGCGCTACATTTTCGCTACATTACGCTTCATTTTGTTGAAGGAAACATTGGATTAACGCATAATTTTGCGTATGCCCCAAGATCTTGTGGTTTGAAGCCTCTTGACTATTTTCTTCGTTGATACGAAAAGTCGCTTGTCTGCGCTGACAAACCAACAACAATAGGCACATTGGATGCCAACATTATTTGTAGTATTCAGGATGTTAGGTTAGGTTAGGTTAGGAGGGTTGTGGTACAGTTGTGTAAGTATCGCCCAGAGGCCAAATAAAAAGGCCCACGACACGAAGCTAACAAAACAATTTGGATCTGTTATATCTACTTATGTCCGTTGTAGGCGTCCCTGCTAGGTGTAGTTAGCAATCGAAGAACCGTGAACCCATGCAGACGACCCGTCGTTCGTGGCGCACCAACTTTTTCTTTCCCAAAATTAATTTGGGACTTATGTCTTACTTAAGTGGGACATAGGTAACTCCCAAAAGTAAAAGTTGGGTCTTATATGTCTCACCAAATGATGTGAAAGTGAAAAAAGGCCAATTTGGCGTTATTTCACATTCCATTAGTGCTGTTTTTAACAATTTGCCCTCGCATCTACTCCAAATCAAACATTGACCCCAAGCAGGTGGGTTGCAGGAGGGAGGTATGGCCCTCCATATGCATTGCACTATTTATGGGATTAGTTGCGAAATCGCAAGTAGACTCCATAAAGAGTGCAATGTCCACCTGCAACCCCCCCTGCTTGGGGTCACTGTTTGATTTGGAGTAGATGCGAGGTTTTATTTTAGCACTTGGCCTTATTTCACTTTCAGAATGCGAAAAAAGGCCATATATTGAAATATATGAAATAAGGCCATATTTTCAAATATAGCCTTATTTCGTTTGGCGTTATTTCACGGCACGGTTAATGAGTATTAAGTCGGAGGAAATATATGTAGGTGCACATATTTCAATTTATTGAAGCAAACATGTTCCATTTTCGTCCCGCTTCCATTGCTGGAAGTTTCATCATAAGGGCAGTCTACACTGCTTTCTTAATGTCGTTGATTTTAGCCTGAAAAATACTGCAGTAGTCTGGCAGTCGCTAGGACTGGTTGATTCTCAGTGCCGCTCAGAAGAATCCTGCTTCTGTTCCCTTATCCGTCTTCGAGCCATCTGTGAAGATGAAAAAGCCTTTGGTGACCTTGCTGGGTGAATTGAAGTCTAGTCGAGCGGGTATATAAAATTTGAAGGTCTTGTCAAAGTCATATCTGGGTTTCACATAATCCGTTAGTGCCATACGCGGGTGTGTCCGAATGTACACGGCCTCAAAAATGTCTATGTCTCTCAATATGAGAGCACATTTGGCTGCCGCATTCTTCGTGAAGACGGGTTGTAGGTTCAGTAATGTGTCCAGACAGAGTTGTGGAGTGCGTTTTATAGGTAGAACCAGTTATCCCCAAAAAAGAAAATCTTTGTATCAAGTTTTTGAGGTAGGATTTGGTGTTAACAGCCTACTACCCGATGATCGAGCCATAGGTGGGAATGGCTCTCACAATCGAGGTATGCAACCAATGTACACATACGGCCACAAATTGTTGAAAAAGTGGTCGAAAACTTTTCCTGTCGGATGACATCCATCAGATCCGAAAGTGGCATATCTGAAGTTGGTTTGAAAAACTAGTTGCAGACTTTCGCCATTGAACATAAATAAGCGGCTATTGAATGAAATTTTATTCAAAATAAAAGTTAGTACTGGCTTAAAAAAACACCCGTTAGTACCTACCTCAAAACTAGCTCAACGGATGAACCAATGAGGATACTCTTTTGTTTATCTAGGTGAATCTTTGTCAAACAAAATACAAAATAACGTGAAATAGTTATATGTGCATTGAACAATAATATGAATGATGAATTTTGTGGAAAGTGGAAACAATCAACTCATTAACAATAAAACAAAAGGCGAGTTAGAAAACTCTATTTTGCTAAATAATGAAAAATATATTCTTCCTTATCTTCTTTTTGTATGGCGGTAATGCTATAATCGGGATTTTTTTTTGCGGGGTGCCAGACTTTCTACACTGGAGCACTGAGACTCAATACTGGTCCATTGTACTACCAGGAAGACACTTTAATGATAAGGAGCTTAGGTTTACAGCACTCACCATATCAGCACCAAATACCTGCCACAGGATCGGGGTAAAAGGGATCATAGCCCTGACACTTACCTGGATACCTAAAGGTTCGACTCTGGGGTTCGCCGGTTCGGCAACAAAAAATATCGACAGGCCTCCCGATTTTGCATCACTTCGTCACTGAGGCCAATCAAATGCTGGTGTTGCTCCATTTGTGTGATCACTGAGTTTTTAGGCCTGCCTCTCGTATTTGCATGGTAACGTTGATTGATATTGCCTTTTTGACAGGGTTCGTAGGATCTCTCCTTTGCACATGACAGTACCAACTGAGCCTGTCGTACTCCATTTTTTCGAGATATTTTCAACAAATAATAAAAAAAAAAAAATATTGATATTTGAAAAAGGTAGCTTGTAGTCGCTTAGCGTAAACGCTGGAACCTACTATGAAAATCGTCAACAAAATATTAACCCATTTTTTGTTGTTGTTGTAGCAAAAAGAAAAGTATAGGTTAGGTTAGGTTAAGGTGGCTGTTAGCTAATAGCCAACATAATTAGACCAATGAGGTCCGTTGTGATGCCACGTGGATTGGGCGAGTTTCGACCTCTACTCGCTAAACCATTTCAAATGAAGCGCGATAGACTTCTAACATCTGTGTTCGCTAAGTCACTGAGTTCATTAAGGAAGAAGGCTCCTAGATAGATATTTCTTTTATGGGAGAGTGCAGGACGTGTACAGAGAAGATGAGGTGTAGTTTCCTCGTCCCTGCAGCTTCTATAGAAGTCATTTGAATAGACGTCAAGCCTTGATCATTGCTTGCCTATTAGACAATGTCCTGAAATGACACCTATAGTAGAGCCAATATGTAGCCGGATAAGTGAGATCAAACCCAAAGAGCGTCGCAGATCCAGCTTTGTCCAGATATGCTTGGTCGCTAGATACGTATTACTACCTGTCCACCTAAGGTTTGTACTCTCGACGGATAGCTTAAACATATGTTTACAAGTAGCGATAGGTAGGCTTACCTAGAAAACCTTTATCAGATAGAAGATGTAATGCGGTTTCATTTTTGGCGAGTTCATCTGCCCTACAATGCACTGGGATGTCTCTATGCCCCGACACCAAATAGAGGTGAATATTGAACTGCTCTGCCATCTCCTCAAAAGGTGAACGGGGGTCTATGGCTACGATGGAGTTTGAAGAGATTGAGTCCAGGGACTTTATTGCGGCTTGACTGTCCGAGAATATACGGATGTCCTTAGCGGATATCACATTTCTCTTCAGCCACGGCAAGATAATAATCAGGAAGACGGAAAGAGAGACTAATATTTAGTCTTTCTAAGAAAACATCAACGACCATACCACGCCGACTTAATCGGTTCTCGTCAGATCACCGCACCGTAGATGGGGGACCGTTTGAGAACAATCGCGTATCGTTGGCCAGTCCCATCTACGAAGTTGAGGTAGATACATACGTGGTATCACAATGGAACTAAATTTGTATAAGTGTGTCGGCTTGTGCCGACAGCCACCGAAACCTAACCTAAGAAAACACACCCACCTACAACATCACTAGTTTTTGATCCTTCGGTGTAGAAGTGGATCGATTTATCCTTTAGAAAAGTATACATTTAAAACATATTGCACCTATTGCATATAATTATGTATTTATTTTTTCTTTTAAGAAAGTAATATCTCAGAACCCAATATTTTTGAAAAAACTAATGAATTTTTGAGGTTTTTAAGTACGCGAACAGACCCACGACGATTGCGAATGGTAAATTGTGTGAAGCTCCCAATGAGAGTTCATGCTCTTCAAAGTTTATCAGAGCTTTATAAGAAATGGTGCAGTGATAAAACTTAATTTGTGACTGGGGGGAATCGAAAGTTGTCCAACCCACGAATCACTGAACCGCTGTGTTGGATCCTTTTTGAAAAAGATTCAACATTACGCAAGGCTGAAAAAATGTATTGTCTTCTGCATAGAGGGTTAGGTTAGGTTAGGTTAGAGTGGCTGTCGGCACAAGGTCGACACACTTAGACCAGGGTTAGGTCCATTGTGATGCCACACGGATCGAGGGGTTTCCCCATTACTAGTTAAACCATTTAGAGCTTCTTATGAAGCGCGATAAACTTCTAACGTCAGCGTTAGCCAAGTCGTTAAGATTATTAAGCAAGAAATCTCCCAGATAAAGATTTCTATTATGGGAGAGAGCTGGACATGTGCAGAGAAGGTGAGGTATAGTCTCCTCCTCCTCCTCGTCCAAGCAACTTCTACAGAAATCGTTCGAATAAACGCCAAGCCTCGATGCGTGCTTGCCTATCAGACAGTGCCCTGTAATTGTACCTATAGTGGAGCTAATATGCAGTCGATTTAGTGAGATCAGACTCTTAGAGCGTCGCAGATCCAGCTTTGGCCAGATGTGCTCAGTCGCTAGACATGTATTACTACTTGTCCACCTAAGGTTTGTTCTCTCGATTGCAGATAGCTTGAATAAAAGTTTGCAGGTAGCGATTGGGATACCCAGAGAACCCTTTTCAGGTAAAAGGGGGAGTTTGGTTCCCTTTTTGGCGAGTTCATCAGCCCTGCAGTTTCCAGGAATATCTCTATGCCCCAGTACCCAACAGAGGTGAATGTTAAACTGCTCCGCCATCTCCATGAGAGATGAACGGCAGTCGAGGGCTACAATGGAATTTAGAGATACTGAATCCACGGACTTGATCGCGGCCTGACTGTCCGAGAAGATACGGGTATCCTTTGTGGATATCACATTTCTCTTCAGCCACGTCAGGGCTTCTTTTATCGCCATAATCTCCGCCTGGAATACGCTACAGTGATTAGGAAGAAGGAAAGAGAGACTCAGATTTAGCCTTTCGGAGAAAACGCCGCCACCAACCCCGTCACTTGTTTTTGATCCATCGGTGTAGAAGTGGATCGCTTTATCTTCCTAAAATTCAGCGTCCTCCCAAAATGATCTGGAAGGAATAGTGACTTGAAAGTTCTTCCCGAACAGTAATTGGGGTATGGTGTAGTCTATGTTTCCTGGTAGAGACTCAAATGAGTCCAGAATGATGGTGTGGCCAATATTGTTGTTGACCCACTGCGAGGTAGCCTTAAGGCGGACAGCAGAACAGGCTGCTGTTTGCTTACTAAAAATGTCGAGGGGTAATAGATGTAGCAGGATGTCTAGTGCTGCTGAGGGGGTGGTACGGAGTGCTCCGCTTATGCACAAACCCGCTGTGCGTTGGACTTTGCCCAGCTTAGCACAGATTATAGCTTTATTTAGGGCAGTCCACCAGACAGCAACCCCATATGTGAGAATCGGTCTTACGACCGATACATATAGCCAATGAGTTATGCGGGGTTGTAGACCCCACTTGTTGCCAATGGCTTTTTTGCAAGAGAAAGGTGCCACAGTGGCTTTTTTTACCCTTTCTTGTATGTTGGGTTTCCAGCTTAACTTCCTATCGAAGATAAGACCCAAGAACTTAGCTTCGTCAGAAAATGCTAATCTTGTACCACCAATAGAGTGTGGGTCGATGTGCGGAATCTTGTGTTTCCGGAAGAAGAGGATTAATTCTGTTTTGTGGGGGTTGACGCCCAAGCCACAGCGATTAGCCCATTTCTTTAGCTTGTTGAGAGCGTTTTACATAATTTATTTTATAGTATTGAGGTGCTTTCCGGAGACGGCCATAGCAATATCATCCGCATAAGCAATCACCCTGCAGCATAGAACCACTTCAGTTATTTTCGAGTACCTATGTATTCAGATCAAAACTATCGGCAGAGTAAAGGTTTTGTCTGACTTTTCAAAACTTTATCTTCAGCTATACTCTCGTAAAATATAACATTACCCAAATAGCACCGCTCCATCCAACAAAATCGATACACAACGAAGACTTTTTCACGGATTGATATATGTAGTCTATCCCACAAGAAGAGGTTCCTGCCTACTGTACCAATAAAACGCACTGACATAAAAACTGAACACTCGCTTTGAATGCAGTAAAAATCCAAATAAAAACGCATGCCATTTAATGAGGTCTCAAATCTCAAATTAGATAATATTTCCAGAATGAACGTATCTCAAGCTGTTTTAGTAGCTTTAATGTTTGTATAAGGATACGCAACTCTGGAAAAAATACTTAAACAAGTTTATACGTTTTTAATATGAATTCATAAATACTTTAAATTAGTAGATGCAATTTGGATCATTATTTTTAAGAATTAAGAGACCGAATGTATTCGTTACACTTTAGCATTATAGATTATACATAAATGCAGATACATTTATTGTGCAAACCGTTAAGTTAGATATAGAGTTATTCTATAAATTTGTATCTTCACGGCACTAAAATTGATGTTTTGGTCTATGAAGGTATAATCGTATTTAATATTAAAAATAAGCCATTCCTTCTTCGAAGGGTACTTGGCCTGGAAGCAGTGAAAATATTTACATACATTGGCTACCGTTCAGGGAGGTATCAATGGCCTCTATGCACATTGCACATAGCTAGAAATTACCTTCTCGACTCTGGCTATCACCATTAAAGCAATTATTCTTCACACAGAGTAAAAGCTAACGATGCTCCCAATTTCCGTTTGAAACGTAACCCGCTATCTAAATAATTAAATCAAATTAAATTGAATTACCTACAAGACGTCTTGTGAGAAAAGTCTCCCATCTCATATAGCGAAAAGCACTTCGCCGAGGATCGTTCATTTGATTGTTAACAATTCGCGGAATTTTCCGATGCCGCGTCTCCTAAGTGCGACCTAAGCTATTTCGATCTGAATTAGGAATTTAGGATAAATCTTGCCAACTGTCAGCCGATGTCAATCGATAGAAAGTATATGACACACTCGGGTTCAAATCGTCGCGAAAATTTCAAATATTTATGAGAGAGGTCTGTCGCGCGTATGTTTGACAAAGAATGCTTGAGCATTCTGGTAGTTCATCAACAGTCACCGTATCGGCGTATCTGTGGTTACACCATGAGGTGCAACAAAGGAGACGTCGGCGACCATGATGTTGGGAAGATTTCTCCTTCATTTCTCACGTTGACAAGCTCTCCAGCTGCTTCATTGAGGAAAAGGTAGAAAAAAGTTACTTCAAATTGCTATTCCGCGGTAGTTCTGTGACAAGCACCAGACATATCTTAGGCTCTATTAGAATGTGCACACCATCACACACACTCTCGCCGTGTTTTAAGAGAGGAAGCGATGAGAAAAATGGCTCTAAAGATCAAGCTAGGGTATAGTCGACGTCGCGTCGTCACATCACTGCCAGTGCTGTCGTGCTAGATGTTTAGGGATATTTTATACTTTAATCGAAGTTGGGATTAAATTTATTGGATCTATCGGTTCGCTTGTTCGCTTCTTTCTCGGCAAGGTCAGGATAAGTTCCTACTGGCCGCCTGTCGGCTTGAGTTAACCAGTTCGAATTTAAAAAGTATCGGCAGGCCGCCCGAATTCCGCTATCTTAATCACTGAGTCCAATCAAATTCTGGTGTTCTCGCGTTTGTATCATCCAGGAGTTTAAGGGTCTGCCTTCTTTCTTTGTATTGTATTGTAGTCTACAGAATTTTTTTGTTCGGAGGTTCTTTGCTTCTTTTGCTGTTTTGGGGGTACAAGTGTGTCGTCCAGAAGCATGTCCTTCACCTCGGAGTCTACCGACAAGGGCCGTTACTCGGCTGTGAGGAGAGAGTCTCTGCCAGTGCAGTCATGTCCGGTCATGAACTTTCAGCAATAACCCCGCTGCCTTCTGTCTGGTAATTTTTGGTCTGTCAGGTAGCAATCTGCCTTCTTACCCATCACTACAGGGGTATATTTTGGATGGAAGTTGTGTCCTCCAGACTCCGTGACCCTGTCACTTTGGCGAGGAGATTTTCTCTATGTATGTAAAATATGTGACTGTCCTTCCATTGCGGTGATGGTGGGAGGGCAGCCTGTCTGCCATGAGTGACCCTACCGAAGATTTATGCCGACAGCATATCCTGTTGAATCATTGCAACGCTAAGTCTCCGCACCACGTAGGTATAGGAGAAGTTGGTTTACGTATCCGCCAGCTTTCATGGCTTATAAGGACAGATCTGTAGAAACGGAGGTGATGCTAAGATACGCCGCATGCAATAAGCCATCAAGCATGTACGGCTGGAAGAAAGTAGACCCAAAAACAGGACTTTCATCTCCATATGCACCATTCCAGAAAGGCGATCCTAAGAATTATCATAACGAACGTACTATTCGAAAGTCGCAAACAGCTCAACAACACATAGGTACCAGTGTATCTTCTGTCCCGGTAGATCTATAATAGACAAAATTCGTATTGGGGCAAATCGTGGAAATTAGAAATGAAATTCAAGTCGCGTCCCACTTTCTTTTATCAACTTTAAAGTCATACATGATAGCATTTGATAGTCAAGAAATCTACCTGGCGATGGCCCGATTTGGGATCTCAGCAAAACTGATCCAGTTGTGTCGGATCAATGCATATGATTTCGGGAAGTACACACATTATCTTGTCCACATCGAGGAAATGAACAATAATGTTTCACCGAAAAGGATCTTTGGATCTCAACTCCCAGCCCCCAACTTCAATACGGAAAGAAAGATCGATACTCCGTTTTTAAGATGTCGGAGGGCTTGGTCTATTCTGGTATCGGCAAGTGGATGGAAGACTGCAGTGTCTCAAGCAGATACGTATAATGGGTCGGGAGCCTGTAATAAAATCATACATCCAGGGTGCCGCACGAATCGTACAAAAACAAAACGTAATAACTATTTTCTGTGTGAATAATCGGTTTTTTTATTATTTGGCAGGGTACTATTTAGATATATTAAAATCCGTTCTTTCCGTTCAAAGTCCAAATTGCAAGCAAGTTAAACCCTCTGGATTTGCCTGTTCGCCTGGAATTTTGCCAAAAAATGATTGAAATGACCGAATAAGATAACAGCTTGACAAGTTGCTTGTTTATATCTGATGAGGCCCATTTTGATCTAAACGTCAATGTAAAAAAGCAAAATTGCGGTATATGGTGTATATCTAATCCAGAAATACTCCATGCGAGATGCGACGGTACTGCACCCAGAACGAGTCACTGTGTAATAGGCAGTTTCATCAAGTTGCATTGTGGGGCAATGCTTCTTTGAAGAAAACGGTGCAACAGTAACTGTCAATGGGGACCGTTATTTAAAGATGTAAAAGGAATTATTTTACCAAGAACTGCGCCAAAGGACTATCCGTTGCAACAGCATTTGATTCCAGTAAGATGGAGCAACTACACACATAGCCAGACCGGTTATGGCGGAGATCCAACGAAAATTCCCAAATAAATAAATATCCAGAAACTCCACTTTCCGCTTGCCCTCAAGGTCACCTGACCAGACTGCACCAGCCCTTTTTTTATAAGGGTTATGCCAAGCAAGAGGTACAAAAAACCAGAAGAAAGGAATTTGATTGAATTGAAGCAGCCCATTAAAACAATAATTGAGGCAA
This sequence comes from Portevinia maculata, assembly GCA_949715645.1. Lineage (NCBI taxonomy): Eukaryota > Metazoa > Arthropoda > Insecta > Diptera > Syrphidae > Portevinia > Portevinia maculata. Next base: position 54,409,385 of record OX454527.1, on the reverse strand, counting down.
TCCCGACTTCAACCCTTCAGGCCGCAATGAATAATTTTCTGATCCGGGCATATACGTGGATGAGCATGGAGGTCATTTACGGTCTATCATCTACAAAAACATTTATTTACTTACTTACTTAGGTACCGCTACGGTCCGGGGTGGACCTGGGCCTTAAACCAATACGCCTCTCCAGTTAGCACCATCTTTGGCTAACTGCCTCCAGTTGCGCACTCCAAGTTGGTTGAGATTCCCTTGCGCGCGCCATCTAAGGCGAGGTTTTCTTCTACTGCGTTGTCCCTCCGGGTTGGAATCGAAGACTCTTCGGACCGAAAATCACTCGAAGAATTTTGAGTAGGTATTGGGACCCTTGGGACTGGGAATTCTGAGCTAGAGCGAGAGGGAAGATATGAGGTTGGAGCTAGAGCGAGAGGTAAGATCTGACCTTGGAGTGACGCGCCGGCCGCCGGTGGTGGTTGTTAGTTTTTGTTATCAGTTTTGTGTGTTTAGAGTGAATAGCTTGGAGATATTGACTTCCATAGTAATTAAACGGTTGATGCGATAAAGAAACCCCGTGGATATTGGAAGCAACGGTGAATAGTGAGTTCAAGATCGTCTTTGTTTATACGACTAAATTGTGTATTGTAGCGATCTTGAGCTCATTTGTTTGTTTAGGACATTGCATTGTATATGGTTTCTTAGTTTGATTAATGTTAGACATTACATGTGTATGGTTTCTTAGTTTGATTATTTAATGTTTTATTTGTTCAGGACAATACATTGTGGGGCGAGATAATATAATATTATCGGCGTCAGATATGGCTCGCTCCCCCTTAAGATTCGCTGACCATATTGCTCTGTGTTACTTTTATCTTACTGACCACATTGTTTGAGAAGAAATTGTGATATTTTCGGAGGTATTTTCATGTATAAAAGGCGAGTGTTGAAGGTACTAAGTAACAGTTTATTTCAAATTAGACGTGCAAAGAACATGAATTTCCTTAACCAACTGGGTAAAGTAAAGCCCCTAGAGGGTCTGAAAATGGTAGAATTGGGGAAACGGAGTCGTATCTTGAAGGCGATGCGGTGTCAGACCAAGTATGGACCAAGGATCCTGGTAGAGCTGGAGGCGAAAAAGGTATTTTTGCCTCTCAGATTCAACGCAATGGAGGAGGACACCATTACCCAACTCCCCTTATATGAGATGGAAGTCATCAAAGCGGTTGGAAATTCCTTTGAGTTGGCGTTCCATCCTGTTGCAGAGGAAGACGATGAGGTGCAAGTTCCCTACTCACAACCATTTTTATAAAATAAAAAATAAATTAAAAAAAAAAAAAAAAAAAAAGTGAAACAAAGAAATTAACTGTTCTTTTTCTTTTTCTTTTTTATTGGTTTATTCGACTTTTAAGTGCTTTGAGGTGGTTAAAGATTACCCAACCTTTGTGAAAAGATTCAATTTGCGTGGTCGTAAAATTGAATTCCGGATTAGGGATGTAGCAGACAACTTTGAACCATCTAGCTGGATTCAGAATGCAGTGAAAGGGATATTTAAAAAAGTGACTAACGATTTGGATCCTTCTGATATGGTGGGTATAACATTTACAGGGAAGAATTTCGAACACCATGGTCCTGGTTGGATGAGCTATAGAAAGGCATCCGATTTAAAGTGGAGCGAGGTATGGGATTTAATCACTAAAATTTTCCAAAGCAATTCCGAGGGCTTAAGCACGGATACTTTCCGTATAAATCTTACATCGATAAGGCCTCCTAAAGGACAAGGAAATGATCGAAATAAGAAATACTCGATGACAACAAGGAATTAGCTATTCGCTGTACATATGATAGCAATTATAAGCTACGATCTTTGAGTATTTCATGCTTCGAGTATCGAGAATATGAACAGGAAAGGATTTTAAGTAATGGTGAAATCGAGTTCTTTACAAATCAGGAATTGAGGCATGAGCCCAACATGGAACTAGTGAATCTCAAATCGATGAAACAAGCATATATAATGACCATTTCATAAAATAAAAAAAAAAAAAAAAAAAACCATTAAATTAATTGTTTTTTATTAATCCATGAATTGTTAGTGGATGGGAAACCCAACCATTTGACATATACTTTTTCGTCTTTTGTTGCAAGAATCTTTTCCACGAGAAATATGTTGGGAAAATTCGTCTTTTGTAATTCGTGTGCATAGAAACTCCCTCTAATAGGCTGACCTTGAAAATCTTCAATTAGATATGTAATAGGGTTTGTTATCTGAACTTTTCTTATTTTGAATATTTCAGTTGTCCAGTTTGGTGTGTATCCTTTTTCGAAAGCATGTTTAAACTTGCTTATTCGAACGTTATTGCCAACTTCGTATTTTCCCTTCTCAGCAATTTTTATTCGTTTATAAACTCCTGATAGTAATTCTTTGACATTGTTTTTATTTATATCAACGGGACGTTTTTTTATTGTTCTATGTACCGAGTGATTATATGCATGCAGCAAATCCTTATAAATGGGTAGCCATTTGTAGTTCCCATTGAAACTGAATTCTTTCCACATTTTCTCCTTAAGGGTGCGGTTAAAGCGTTCAACAATTGATGCTATTAATGTACTGTACGTTGAGTAGTGATTAATTTTGTAGGTATTCATCAAATTTTTTTAAGGCCTTGTTGAAGAATTCTTTACCATCGTCGGTTTGCAAATTTTTAGGTGCTCGATTTGAATTGGTAAAAATTGTTCTCATAGCTTGTGTTGTAGCTGATGCAGTCTTATGTTTCAAAGGAACGACCCAAGCATACTTTGAAAAAGTATCAATTACGGTTAGTAAATAGTTGAACCCCTCATTCTCATCACTGTATGGTATCATTTCAACCAAATCTGCTTGCCATAGATCATCAAAACCCTTAATAATAACTCTTCGTCTGGTGAAATTCCTTCGGGCTGGCTTGTGCAGCTCACCAACAACTTTTCTTTTACTCATCCTAAAAACGAGTGAATAGAAACAAGGAGAGGTTTTGTATTTTATTAGATATTTTATTTGACCAATCGTCGATAAAGTAACATCAATTTCTTAATTCTAATCAATCTGCTTTCAACCATATAGCATGCGCAAGTATCTGGTCCTTCTTGACAGAGATTTGCAGACCAGGGGCAATTTATAAAATGACACCCATGAACAGAGGTGGTGGAAGATACGTTTTCAAAGTTCCTCAGAAAACTAATGCAATCAATAATTTCATTGAAATGTTCCTCAAGAAGAGTTTGGTTATTTGTTTTTAGAAATGTTAACATCTCATCGAAGATCGTAGACGTATTTACTGCAGACATGATTTCAAATCGAATTCCGAATGCGTACTAAATTGGTGAAAAACTAGTTGTTGCCTCTCTAATAGGTTCACCACTATTTTTATACTTCTCGAAAATATCCAACATATACTTTCTAATTTTGTTTAATAATTCAAGAGTCTTCAAATTTTGCTCATCGGTGTATGACCGCAAATCCGCACCCATTTTTCCCAGTTTATCTTCGATGATTTGTAGCTTCAGTGCCTCATCATTTATAGTCCCCATGAGTGCGTTGAAATTGTTGTCTACATACCGTCGATGATTTAGCATGTTTTTATCTTGAACATCTATGTTGCTATCTACGTATTCCTTATTTGCCGCCTGTGTTGGGTTTACAGGTTTTCCAACATTGTTTAGACATTTTCCCTGAATATCGAAATCACCATTAGGTAGTAGTCTAAATCCTACGCCAGCAGGTCCTCGCGAACTCTCGGTTGTTCTATGAAATTGGTTGGAGCTTCGTCCGAACTTGTCAATACTCATTTTATTAATAATGAAGATTATTCTCTAAACGATGTCTAATATATAGATAATGTTCGTTTCCAACGCGAATTGATTTTATATAGGCCAATTCCTGAACCAAGTGTTGAGGTTAAATCCATGCAGGGCGATTTCTATCCGGTCGGTTCCTATCCGGTCGGTTCAGGTGTGAGGCCATACTGATTTGCTTGCTTTTAATGGATTGAATTGATTATTAGTGTATGATATCTGATTCACGTAATTCTTCTACAATTGAGTTAACCTCATTTTGAAGATTATTATTGCCGGCTCTTTGAGATGCAATTAAAAGCCTTAATCTATTGACGAGTTCATTGGGGTTATCCCAATACACATATTCGACGGGTTTATTTGAATAACTCATATCAGTTGAATTACTATTGTATGCTTTTCCAATTTTCTTTATGACTCTCTGCGTTAGGTGCTGAAGTAAAGGTTGGATTATATGTTTATACTTATAACCTCTGTTGCCTTTAACCTGTAAGTTACTATCATAGTTTTTCAAGTGTGCTTTTGTTTTTTGTAATATCTTTAGATATTGATCCAAGTCTTCATTGGTATATCGATCTTTTCTAGGGTTTTTTCGAAATATTAATTCATAAAGGCCATTCGTTCCATGGAAGATTTCATCATCAATGACGAAATTCTTGTGTTCGTTAATTACAAAACTTGATCTACCTAATTTCGTTGAATTTGATTCCACGTCGAAATGTGGACCATAGATTTTGTCACGATTCGAATCTGATGGGGATGATCGATTAACTGGAGTGCTTTGATCAAAGCTATTGTCGTAGGGTGTCCTAAATGAATTATCATTGTTCGTTGTCTGATTTGATTCTGGAGATGAGAAGTCAAAACTTGCATTAGAAATGGATTTTTTTTCTTCTTCTGGGTATTGTAAACGTCGTCGTAGTAGTTGTTGATTCTTTATTTTCATATCTATATTATTGTAAGCAATATCTGCAGCAACAGTATCATTTTGAGTATGAGCACTTTTGACATTTTTCACGATTTCTTTTAAGGGTTCAACTATTGGTTTAAAAGTAGTCTCAAGTTCCGCATCCTTCGTAGTTTTTCCATACTGAAGAAACATATATTTTCTCTTTAAAGCTTTTTTAGTTTTTACTAAATCTTTAAGTAAATTTTCATCAACATCCATAATTGTCGAATACAGGGACAAATGCTCTAATCGTATGTAATCATTTAAACCGCTGATTTATGACTGAATAGATTTATATAGATACAGTTTCTTTAAATGAATTATTATATCGGCCTTTATTCAATCTAAAATCTTTATTAATAACCAAAAACCCATATGTATCTTTACAGCATTTTTTACACAATTCCTTGAATTGATTGAATGTCATGTCAGAGTTGACATGATCGTTGTATATATGCTTCAGGTTAAGTTCGTCTTGCTTAAAAATAACTAAATAGTTTGCATTGTCTCGAATCAAGTGTTTTGGTATATGTGTATAAGATTGACACAAGTAGAAACTATCCACGTCATTATGTCGACCCATGCAGAAATATTCTCGAATATTGTTTTGCTTATCACAAGCCACATCATCGAATATAAAAACTGAGTTTCGATTTGCTTCAGAAGGCGTAATAATTTCACAATTATTTGAAAACTCATTATATCCCATACCCGTGATGGACTCTATTAGCTTTCTCAGGTATGTATACTTTGGTTGATGCAGAGACTTTGAGTATATGTAGAGATTTTCAAATTTTAAACCATTTGGATCGAGGAGAATGCTCAACATGACATTGGTTTTTCCACAATTTGATGGACCCACAATTATTCCTCTAATACTATTAGGAAATATTGCTCCATGTTTCCTGCGTACTTTAATTTTACTATCAAAGTTCTTAACTTTAATAAAATCTTAAAATCTCGTTGTTGTTGTTTTATGAACCTCATTCTGCTATTGAATGAAACTAATCAATATAAAAGATCATGTTTTATAGTTGAGAAATTCATAATTGTTCAACATATACAACAAGAAAGTCGTATAAAATGATAAATTATAGTGTGAAAGCCAACAGTTGGAAAGATACATTCAAAGGGTACGGATTAGTGAATTCCTTAATCGAAAAATTACCAATTGAATTACATCTTCCCTCATATAACTTCTGTGGGCCAGGGACTAAATTGAAAGAACGCCTTGCTAGAGGAGATAGGGGAGTTAATCAGTTGGATGAAGCTTGTCGCGAACACGATATTGCATATGCTAACAATAAAAATCTACCTGAACGACATATTGCAGACAAAATTTTAACTGAAAAGGCCTGGCAGAGAGTAAAGGCAAAAGACTCATCGATAGCAGAGAAAATAAATAGTATATTAGTAACGAATATGATGAAAGCTAAAACGAAACTTGGTATGGGTTGCAGCAAAGCCAAGAGAAGGAAAAGAAACCCACGCAAAAAGTATAATTTATTTAAAAAAGCCATTATGGAGGCTAGAAATGCTATTCGAGACACTAGAAACGAAGATCCTAACATAATTGCAACAACTGCTCTACAAGCAGCTAAAAAGATCATTAAAAATAAACGAAAGAGCATTACAATTCCTCGAGTAATACCTCTACCGAAAATTGGTGGTTTCTTACCATTGTTACCTATTTTAGCTGGGCTATCGGCTATTGGATCAGTAGTTGGAGGAGCTGCGGGCGTAGTTAAAGCTATAAATGAATCAAAGGTAGCCAAGAAACAATTGGAAGAGAATAAACGTCACAATCAGACTATGGAAGGAATTAAAATTAAGCATGGTAGTGGACTTTATCTACAGCCATATAAAAAAGGATTTGGACTTTTCCTTAAACCATACGATTCAAAAAACTTTTAAATTCGCTACCTAATCGTCCACTCACCAATATTGATATTATGAAATTTGGAAAATTGAATATACCATGCTTCAGGGGTGTTTACATGAGTGATAAATTACCAGTAAGATCTGATAACAAGGAATGTGGTGTAATTAATTTGGACAATGAGAGTGGGCCAGGGACACATTGGGTAGCATACATTAAGAATAAAAATATTGTCAAATATTTCGATAGTTTTGGTAACTTAAGACCACCCATAGAGGTTGTACGATATTTAGGTGAAAATATTCACTATAATTATAACAGCTGTCAAAATTTCAATACATTTATATGTGGTCATCTATGTTTAAAGTTTCTAATTGAGCAAAATATAAATAAATAGAGTAAAATCAATATATTGTGTTTCATTTCTATTCCAATAGTTATGTCGTTAACACTCACTTTAAGCGGAAACCAATCTACTCTCACTGCAGAGTACTTTCCTCCAATTGTCCTAAATTCTGATTATGTATGTGGCTTAGTTGATCTGCAGACCTATAATTCTATACCTAATGTGGATAAATTAAATAATTTATTTCATTGTGGTGATGGTGGTGGTGGTGGTAATGGAGAAATCAAGACTGAATTTACAGAGGGCTCTTATGAAATTGAGGATATTAATAAAATAATTCAAAAGGTTCTGAACACACACAATGAGAATAGCGTTGAAAAAGTTATAATCAAATTAAAAGCCAATAATAATACTTTGAAATGTGAACTGTACAGCAATGTGGAAATCGATTTTACACAAGACCGATCTATTGGTTCTCTTTTAGGATTCAGTAAGAAGAAACTAGCTCCTAATATTCTGCATGTATCTGACCAGTATGTTAATATCAATAGAGTGAATATTGTACGAGTTGAATGTAATTTAATTGACGAAACATATATCAATAGTCAACCTGCTCATATACTACATGAATTTTCAGTCAACGTTAGTCCAGGATATAAAATAGTTGAAGTTCCACACAATGCCATCTATTTGCCAGTGAACGCTAAGAGGATAAGTTCTATAACATTGAATCTCTTGGATCAGGACGGAAATCGTATAAACTTTCGAAACGAAATCATAACAATTCGCTTGCATTTGAAACCACAATAATGATAGTATATAATTACCCCTCAAGTTATAAAAGAGCAGGTAACACTACTAACTCTAGCAATATACTATCATCTTCTGATAAGAGAACATCAAAACTTACTATAGAAAATCAACAATTTCTATTGTCACTGGGATATAAATTAAAACATTAAATCAATCCTAACAACATGCTGAATATTTTCGAAGAACCAAAGTTTGAGGAGAGTATCTCAAAACTGAATTATCACACCTATTCACCATATCTGAATAACTTTGAGAAAAATGACATTATACAAATTTGTGTCCAACATCAAAATCTTAATATTTTGCCTTCAGAAAGTTACATTTATATTGAAGGTACTGTATCGAAATCTGATGGATCGGCAGTTACGAAAACAAAACTTGTAAACAACGGAATAGCTTTCTTATTTGACGAAATACGTTATGAATTAAATGGCGTGGAAATTGATAGCAATCGTAATGTTGGCATAACATCAACTATTAAAAACTACATTTCTTTAAACAAAAACGAAAGCGATATGCTATTGAATGCATCTTGGTCGCCCAACTCTTCAATTAATCTGGATAGTTTCTACTTTAATTTTTGTATACCTCTAAATAAATTACTGGGTTTTGCTGAAGACTATAAGAGAGTAATACCCAATGGACGCCATGATTTGATTCTAACACGGTCACGCACAGATGATAATTCATTAATTGCTGACGATGATGAAAAAGCAAAGATAAAATTACTTAAAATACAATGGAAAATTCCTCATATTACACTGTCTGATTCTTACAAATTAAAACTTTACAAACCTATTAATAATGGTCAAACTATGAAGCTTGCCTTTCGTAACTGGGATCTGTATGAATATCCTACTTTGCCCAGCACCAATCATCATATTTGGAATGTGAAGACAACCTCACAAATGGAGAAGCCACGCTACATTCTCCTTGCATTGCAAACTAACAAACGTAATCTACTAAAAGGAAATCCAACTTATTTTGATCATTGTGATATTACAAACGTGAAGGCATACTTAAATTCTGACGCTTACCCCTGTGAAGATTTAAATTTATCCTTTGATAAAAATAATTACAGTTTACTATACAATATGTACTGCGACTTTCAAAAAACCTACTACAACCGACTAGTTGCTGAACCACTCTTACCAAGAGATACATTTAAATCTCAAGCGACAATTTTCGTTATAGATTGCAGACATCAGAGTGAAATAATCAAAAATGGTCCAGTTGATATTCGCATTGAATTCAAAACAACAGGAACAAAACCAATCCCAGCAAATACGTCAGCCTACTGTTTAATGTTACACGATCGCCTCGTAAATTATAATCCACTCAGTCAAATAGTTTCGCGAGAAATCTAATTTCTTAGTTCAAAGTTAACTCTTGTGGGGAAAAGACACTCATGCATAAACCATGTATTTTATACTTGACGTACAAGGTTTCAAAGGACCTAATAATAAGTTTATCGCTAAAGAAATAGCAATACTACACAATGGCCATCATCATCATTTCATCATCAAACCACCATTCAACTCTGACCAATTATCATCTGCATTAAGAAGACAAGTTCAATGGCTTTACCAAAATCATCATGGCCTAGTTTGGGATGGAGGTTTCACCGAATTTAAGAAAGTTCGGAAATACCTTCGCGTGAAAATAAAAAATACAATTTTGTACGTCAAAGGAGTTGAAAAAGTTCAATGGATAAAGGAGTTACTTTGCGATGAAAATGTTGAAGTGATGAATATCGAAGAAGTTGGCTGTCCTAATTTCAACGAATTGAAGCGACTCTATCCTTGTGAAATAAAATGTTCGCTCCATAGCAAATGCTGTGCCCTACAAAATGTATACCTATTGGACAAATTCTTATCTGGAAATTAAATAAAAACCAATTTCTTCTTTTTTAAATACAAATGTTTTTTCTTTATTTACGTCTTTTATAACCATATGGAAGGGAACTATTGTCTTCGAGAAATCTACGTTTTTCTGACCTGGGTTTGTATGTTTTTGTTTCAGCAATTGTTATGACCTCGTGCTCTCGTGTCCGGCGAATATTATTTGATAAAATTTGGATATCATCGGCATTCGCAGCATTAAGTACAGCTTCTTTGATTGTCTCAAAATTTACTTTCTTCGATGCTGAATAATTCAAATTGATTCCTTTTACTTTACACACGATTTTTTCAGTGCCATCTTTTGTACTAAAGACTTTGTAGGAATAATTTTTGGGGCCTCCACTTACGAATTCAGTAATATAACTTCCATACCCATAGCATTGTAACTCGTCAGTCATATCCCCTATAAATTCACCAGTCTGTGGATCAGGTTCTCCTTCACGACTTACATAGATTACAGAATCGGTGTCGTAGTACAAGACTCTAGCTCCTAATATTTCCAGGTAACTATACAATTTCAGACGAGCTTGTGTGGTAGTATAAGCTGCAATACACACATTAACAGTTGATAAGGTCTCCGCTTCTTCTTCTTTATACAACCAACTTACTATAACATTTTCCTCATTTATAGGTAGAATGTGACAGACTTCAATAGTTGGATTTGTAAGCATTTGGAATAATTCTGATGGACTATTAATTATACATGTTTTCGATTGATTTTCTCTTTGTCCAAATTTACCCCAAAATGAATTAAGTATGAGCTTAGCAAAAGATCTCTTCCCAGGGTTATCACAAATTTGTGCAAAATCGAGTTTAACATCTTCATTACTCAAAAAGTCAGCTACATATTTCTTTTTCTCTTCCATTGTAGCACATTTATCTGGCCACCCTGATGCTTCCTGTTTCATTTTAATGAATTTATTCATCATTTGACTGAAAAGGCCATCTGATTTTTCCATTTTATTATATTGAATCATAGAATATTCCCATATTTCGAAAATATCTACTATCTTATACCCTTTATCCTTTGCTTTTAAGACCTCATCAATAATCCAGGTTCCGTGTATAGCTCTTTCATCATCAGTATGGGCGCAGCGTTCGTCTTGAGACATTTGTTTGCTGCATGTTCTACACAATGTAAACATAAGCTTATTATTTTGTTTAATAGGCAATACCGGATGTAACAATTGCTCTGGAGGTATTATTTTACATTTTATAATCCCATTCGTGTTTTTTAAGTCGATTTGAGAACAATCGGTGGTGTGAACTTTAGGGTGATCCACTGGATATTTCCCGTATTTGCAAACCCATGGGTATAGGGAGCATACATCTATGTACTTGATTTTTTCACCTTCCTTACATTTATAATAATTATATGTGTTCCCCGTACGGCCCCCATAAAATGCGTCGCGATGATTTAATGGGCTTTGTTGTATTAAAGGATGTGTTTTTAAATATTTGACATCATCAGTACTCAATTGTTTCTCGAATTCACAAGCCCACATTTCAATTGCCTTGTACCCGAACTGCCTTAGCCGTGTAGATTTAGCCATGGTTTTTTCATAGCGTAGATTTAACGTGTCGCACGGATCTTTGCTTAAAGGCATGTCGCGAAACGTTTTCAAACATGAGTGGCCATGATAATAACAACCGTGGAACTCAAACACCTCTTTGGTTTCCTTGCAAAAACCGTCAACTTTCACACCACATACTACCGCTTCTCGCTGCTTAGCTGCATGTTGAATGTAACAATTCCGTCTCCTTTCTTCCAAAATAAGCCATTTAATTGCCTGGATCGACTGATTATCAGTTTGTCTGTATCCATTTCTAGGTATTAAGCCTATAGTGTTTGGTTTAAGAAAATTACGACGGTACACCAAGTTGCATGCTGATGCTATAGTCACAGCTTCCAAAAACGGTTCCACATTACACTGCTCAAGGAAAAATTTTCTGAATTTTATACATGCTTCAGATAAGATCTGTACATCGCTTTCACAGTATGCAACAAGGTCACGCTGCATATTAAATTCACTTTGTTTATTTTCTTCATACCATTTAAAGAATACATCCCGATCATTTATCTTCATGGCATCCGGATTGTAATATTCTGCAGGCGGCAGTGGACCAATATAGTTTTCATTTTCGATGGTATTAAAGAAATGCGGAAAATACCCCTTTTTTAACTCTTGCGGTAAATCGAAAGCTTTTGGAAGAACTGATAGAGCCATGGGAAAATAGTTCAATGAGTCTATGAATTTCACATTCCCCAATCCCATGAGTATTATTTTAGTTCCCCTCATAATCAATTCGGGGTGAAATTTTGTATTTTGCAAGATATAGTTTAAAATAAATTGGTGATCATATGCCTGCCCATTATGAGCCAAAACAATAACTTTTGTGAAACTTTTTCGGGCGTTCAAAAGGTGCTCTAAGAACTCGGATATAACATTCTGACCCTTTTTTATATTAAGTCTGAATTTACATTTCTGACAGAAGTGTAGATTATTCTCATCCAAACAAAGGTCACATCTTTGCTGGAAAACACATAAATTCGGTTCATGAAGTTTTACTGGAACAGCATAGTCTTTTATCACTTTTTCAGCAATAATCGTTTCTTGACGACTCTCCAAATCATAAAACACATAGAGAACATTGCCTAATTTTGGTCTTCTAGTGTCGCATCGAATATAACACAAGTGTTCTTGGGAAACGTGTTTATTACAATTTTTACAATAGTATTCATTACAAGTATGTTCTCTATCTCTTCTATATGTTTTCAGACAATCAACACATTTTTTAACTGTTTCACAAATTGCTCGGTTTCCTGTTGACCCCGAAGCCTTATGGTTATCAAAACATTCCTGTCCTCTAAAACTTCTATTGCAATCTTTACATACAATTTCGGATAGATTTTGAGGACATATAGGTGATTGCTGACATTGAGGGCATGACTTTACACATCTATGATCGGTTTTATTATTGAATGGTACACTACAAATTTCGCAAAAATAAGCACAACCAAATGCCGCTGTCAAAGATGTTATAACATTGAAGTGACCTTTGTAAAACAGTAAATTTATTCTCTTATCACTGTTATATGTATTGTCTTCGAATATAATACTTCGTCCTTTTTGCTCATATTCGTAGACTGTGATCTTATAATTCTTCAAATAACTTTGAAAAGTGCGAAGCTCTGGAATACCACAACCTTCGGAAGGTATACTAACACCGGTCAAAATTATTAGATTAGCCGTTCGAAGATCTTGAGATTTACCAATATTGCGCCGAATTTTTGCATATTCTGAGTCTTTATCAATAAAGGCAATTGCAACAACTAACGCACGAGGTAAACATAGGTTGTCTTTGTTTCTTATTACAATGATTCCCCTCCGCTTTTTGCATTCTTCATCGAAAGAATTGTATTTCTTATTTCGATCATTTCCTTGTCCTTTAGGAGGCCTTATCGATGTAAGATTTATACGGAAAGTATCCGTGCTTAAGCCCTCGGAATTGCTTTGGAAAATTTTAGTGATTAAATCCCATACCTCGCTCCACTTTAAATCGGATGCCTTTCTATAGCTCATCCAACCAGGACCATGGTGTTCGAAATTCTTCCCTGTAAATGTTATACCCACCATATCAGAAGGATCCAAATCGTTAGTCACTTTTTTAAATAGCCCTTTCACTGCATTCTGAATCCAGCTAGATGGTTCAAAGTTGTCTGCTACATCCCTAATCCGGAATTCAATTTTACGACCACGCAAATTGAATCTTTTCACAAAGGTTGGGTAATCTTTAACCACCTCAAAGCACTTAAAAGTCGAATAAACCAATAAAAAAGAAAAAGAAAAAGAACAGTTAATTTCTTTGTTTCACTTTTTTTTTTTTTTTTTTTAATTTATTTTTTATTTTATAAAAATGGTTGTGAGTAGGGAACTTGCACCTCATCGTCTTCCTCTGCAACAGGATGGAACGCCAACTCAAAGGAATTTCCAACCGCTTTGATGACTTCCATCTCATATAAGGGGAGTTGGGTAATGGTGTCCTCCTCCATTGCGTTGAATCTGAGAGGCAAAAATACCTTTTTCGCCTCCAGCTCTACCAGGATCTTTGGTCCATACTTGGTCTGACACCGCATCGCCTTCAAGATACGACTCCGTTTCCCCAATTCTACCATTTTCAGACCCTCTAGGGGCTTTACTTTACCCAGTTGGTTAAGGAAATTCATGTTCTTTGCACGTCTAATTTGAAATAAACTGTTACTTAGTACCTTCAACACTCGCCTTTTATACATGAAAATACCTCCGAAAATATCACAATTTCTTCTCAAACAATGTGGTCAGTAAGATAAAAGTAACACAGAGCAATATGGTCAGCGAATCTTAAGGGGGAGCGAGCCATATCTGACGCCGATAATATTATATTATCTCGCCCCACAATGTATTGTCCTGAACAAATAAAACATTAAATAATCAAACTAAGAAACCATACACATGTAATGTCTAACATTAATCAAACTAAGAAACCATATACAATGCAATGTCCTAAACAAACAAATGAGCTCAAGATCGCTACAATACACAATTTAGTCGTATAAACAAAGACGATCTTGAACTCACTATTCACCGTTGCTTCCAATATCCACGGGGTTTCTTTATCGCATCAACCGTTTAATTACTATGGAAGTCAATATCTCCAAGCTATTCACTCTAAACACACAAAACTGATAACAAAAACTAACAACCACCACCGGCGGCCGGCGCGTCATTCCAAGGTCAGATCTTACCTCTCGCTCTAGCTCCAACCTCATATCTTCCCTCTCGCTCTAGCTCAGAATTCCCAGTCCCAAGGGTCCCAATACCTACTATTTTGCGTTCGAAACGACCAAGAAGATCTTCATCCGCTTTTCAAAAACATTTAATTATATAAAATAAAATTGAATTTTCTATACAGTCAAAAAAATGAAATACATTGATTAAAAAAAAAGTTATTTAAATTTCTAGTTGTAGCACAATTGGTGCGCCACCCTGTATTTGGAGTGTCGCATCACAAAGTGTGGCTTTGACTTACCTTACCAAAAGCCTTCGTTACCTCTTTCCTCAAATGTACAAAAAGAAGCCTTGTAGAACGAGACCACAAAAGCACTCCTGCACACCATTTATTTATTTATAGAGCCATGAGGGACAACATTCATTTCTGGGTAACAAATAATTTTAAACAATTTTATAAAACAATTCCATCCAAAACTGTTAAAACGATAACACCGATGCGATTCCTACAGAGGAAAAAACAATTAGGTAATTGACGAAGATAACTCAACGAAATTAGCGGTGAATTGCACAAAAGCGCCAATCTGTCAGGCGGTAACGTTTATTGCATAATTAATGAGAAATATTTTTGATTTTTATCACACTGGGGGACGAAATGGATGGCCTATGCCACCGGCTGCGGAGAGATGTCAATAGTTTACCTCAACGCTTTGGCATATTAATGAGATAGGCAAACGCTTGCGCGCACACTACAATGCAGCACGATAAGTGTTCGATGATTGGTGGAAAATTTCCCTGTGGCTATATGTTGGACCCTCGCTGTTTGTGTCATAAGTGAATGTTCGTGTCGTGCTCTTTACGAGCCTAACACATCAGGTGGCTTATGATATGACAGATTATATGACAAGGAAACATGGACAATTGTGTGTTGCTTGGTAGCTCTGACACCCTTTCCTTGCAGTGATGTTTAGCGATTAATGTATTTTTTCCCCTTGGGGCCTATTGGTTTTGGGTCAGTATTCGAGTATGCATTATTTATGATAGCTTACAGTTAGACCAGAGCATAGTGTAAGTGATTAATTAACTGTACGATTCATCAGGGAGGAACAAATACGAGTAGTATACCATACAGGAAATGTTGTTTGTTCTTTGGTGCTTGTTTTCAACGTGCAGGGAGTGCTAATAAATGTGCAGGATTGTATCTTTACGCGCTTTGTTCGTATTGCACAATTGGTTTAAAGGGCCAGTTAATTAAGTACTATAGACAAAAAAGATTCGAGTTGAACAAAAAATGTTTAAATTAAAACATGGACAACATATATTAGGTGACATATAAAATAATCTTCAGGTTTGGAAAATAACTACAGAAAAATAGAATTTAGAAAAGCCTAGAAAGGCCTGAGACTTAGCAAACAAAACTCATATGACGAAAAAGAATTCGGTGCCTGAGTTATGTTCTATTTATTTAGGCGTATGTTTTTGTTTCTAAATTCGGTTGGCATTATGTCCATGTGGATTTGCTTGCGGTCGACCCCTTTTGATACGGAGAAGCGATTCGCCGAATTTTGGTGGCTTGTTGAGGTGGAAGAGGTCAACCAGCTCTTCCAGGATGGTGCGTTACTCAAGGTAACATCCTCTTAATTTGTAAGTTAGGTTAACCTTGTGTGACTGGCAACAAAAAATTACACTTAAGAGTGCTGTGGTACCCAGGTACTTCAGTATATTTTGTATGAGAATTGTGTGCTAATTTGTGAATTATGATTAAAAAAGACTATTTTGCAAAGCTGAATGTTTATAAAAGTTTATTAATTTCAAATTAAATTTTATTTGGGTACAAAAAAGAAATACCTACTAATACACTCAGAGAAAAATACCTACCATGAGAACAATAGGATTTGCAGTTAAACCAATAGTCTTTTACCATTGTTTTTAGTCAATAGGATCGGTACTATTGAAATAATAATTTGTAAACTATTATTTTAATGGGACGTTCGTACTATAAATTCAATCGTGAACGACTATTGGTTAAATAGTGTGTCGTATTAAAGGGTTAATAGTTTGTACCATTGCTTTTCAGTCATACTATTGATTTAATAAGATTCACACACTATTGCTCCAATAAGATTCCTATCGATTTAAAACTGTACGTCCTATTGAAATTATAGTCTTTACTGTTAAAACAATAAGATTATACTATTGTCCTAATAACCTTTAAACCATTCCTTTATGGGATAACTATTAATTTAATGTGACTGGTCCAATTGAGATTAATAGTACTTACTATTAAATCTGTTCTATCATACTATTGTTTTAATAACCTATAACCCATTGTTTTTATAGGATAACTATTGATTCAATGTAGCTGATCCTATTGAAATCAATAGTATTTGTTATTGAATCTGTTCTATCATACTATTGACTTAATGACCTATAAACTATTGTTTTTATGGGATAGCTATTGATTCAATGGGGCTGGTCCTATTGAGATTAATAATATTTACTATTAAATCTGTTCTATCATACAATTGTTTCATAAACCTTAAACCATTGTTTCCATTGTTATATGACATCAGTGTGTCGGGTCATGACATTTATAATATTTGCTATATAAATAACAGGACCAAATTTCAAAAACTATTCCATAGAATGTATACTTACTACATAATACGAAAAACTAGAAATGGAAAATATATACAATTTTTTAATTTTATATATGTTAGTAAGTATTTTGTTTTGTTATAGGTAAAAAACCTAAAAGTTCGTTTTTCAAACCAAATTTCGCTCTATAGTCAATTTTAAACTTGATTTATTTTTATTAAGAGGGCATTAGCGATTCAAATCAAATGATGTCGCTAAGTATGTATATGCACTAAGTAATGTATATGTACTCATATGTACTTACACCTAAAAAAATCAATTAATGTTGCTGCAGCTCAATCTGAAAATCCGTTAGAAAAAAACAAAAACATCTGCGTTTAAAAAAATGAACCACAAATTGAAAAGAAAATTACATTTTTATTGAATAATTTGTATGTATTACATTAAAGTAACTTTTATAATAAATTCATATTCATACAAATAAAATATGATGAAGTCTCGGGAACCTAAAAAAAAATCAAAAAGAAATAATTTGTTATTTGATGTGGTAGTTGTGGTATTTAAAAATGTGGAAAAAGTAAGGATGTTCTTTTATAAAAATTTGTATCTTACTTGTATCAATTTCTTTTTCCAGTTCATTCAAAAGGCTTATAGACGTTTTATCACGTATTTTTTTCTTATGGTACGGGACTATTTTTTCTACAAACGATGGCTAGAGCTCAAAAATATGCGATTTATTTAACGGCTTTAGGATGTCGTAGTCTATTTCAACCTGAAATATTAGAAGATAATGTTTTGTATTTTATTCTAAGGGCATGTTTTCGCGTTTTAATTTAAATTATTTATATAACGACATTGTTAATTCTTAGTTATTAAAGTATTTATGTTTAAATTAAAATAATGATTAAACTAACCAACGTATGTCCCAGAGCATGCTTGAAAAGAGGCCATTTCGTAAGGACGTTTACATTTCCGATCGTAAATTTCCAAAATATCTTTAGAAAATTTATTTTACCAATTGGTCCTTGAAAACCGGAAAAAGGATATTTTCCAAAATACTAAAATCTATCGTCATAACAATTATTATTGTCAACTAAAACTTTCTTTAGCAAAACTTTCATCTTGATGTAAAAAGTGTTTAATGTAAACATCACCTGTGCATCACATAAGCATCGCATATACTCGTAAGCAGTGGTATCGCAAAACTGCACAAATGTTTGACGTTTCTGAATTTACACAATTAGGTTTATGTTTATGTATGTAATAAGTCCTTTTTTTCCTCTCACTTGACTGCGAACAGTAGCTAAATCTTCCTGTTATCATGTTTTAGATCAAAAATAAACGCTTTTGGAGTATAAGGGACCTCAGTTCAAAACATAAATTTATAGAAACAACAACACTGTAAGAATTCCATTAACCAAGGAGAAAATCGGTCTAATTCGAGCTTACAAGGAACAAAGCATATCTATCCGTTTGATAGCCGGTAAGATGGGAGGAGGACCAACTGGTGTTCATAACTATCTTAATGACCCTAAAAACTATAGGAACAACTGGACAGCAAGATTATGAAAAGCAACAACAAGTTATTATCGACAGGCGATGCTGAGACCTGCTTCACATTTAAGGCTTTCCGAAAGTAAAATGAAGGCAAAAACTGGAGTTGAAGCTGGTAGATCAATGTTCATCGCATGATGCAGCAGTCCAACCATATTAAAAACCAACGAATGAAAAATAAACCACTATTGAACGCAGCACGCAAACGTACTATAAACAATAGGAATCACATTAAATTAATAGGATGTGTACCATTAAACTAAACGTTTACCGTTAAACCATATGTATATTAATAACACATACTATTAAAACAATGGGATTCTAGTCAAAAGATGGGATGTACGATAAAGTGCAATATGAATCACATTGAATTAATAGGATGTGTACCATTAAGGAAACGTTTACCGTTAAACCATATATATATTAATGGTACATACTATTAAAACAATGGGATTCTAGTTCAAAGATACGTGTTTCGCTGGGATGTACGATAAAGTGCAATAGGAGACACATTGAATTAATAGGATGTTTACTATTAAAGTAAACGTTTACCATTAAACCAAATTAATACAAATTTAGTTTTTACTTATATGGCACTTATTAAAAAACAAATGGTAATATCCGCGAAATGTTAATATATACATCAACAAATATTTTTTGATAACTAACCTATTTATGTTGAAAATGTTTGTAGTTATTCCTTTATAATAAATGTACTTTATCGATCGCACTTTCACTCCGGTTTTTATCACAACACTGAAACTTATGAAGAGATATTTACAGTTTTTTGCGAATTAATGTAAATAATAATATTTTTTTTATCGATTTGACGGGTCAAACACCCTCAAAAGAAGATGTTCTGCGGTTGTTTCACCTATGTTGGTAAAGAATAATGAAAAGACAAAGAGCAAGAGATTCTAAAACAGAAACTCTCCGCCGAGCTGGAAATAGTTGATGCGAGCTTGTACATTTTAATTCTAATCAAGATTTCATGATTAAGATCCAGATCGAAAAATCTTTGTGATGCAAATGGAACTTTGTTGTTCATTTGTATACCCTATGACTCATAATTTGTAACATACTTTAATATTGCTTGTTGTTGAAAGGGACTGTATTTGTTATCATTATCACCATCGAAAGTTTCATATGTCGATCCAGCCATGCTCGTTAGTCCATTCTCAAATTGTATAGGCAATAAAGCTAGAAAGCTAAAATTTGAAAAATATGTATATTTCGAAGATTTCAACTTTTAAAATCCGCAATTTAAAACAAATTTTATCGAAATCGCTTTATATATAACAAAATATGTGGACAATATTCTTCTTAACAGTTCCCCATACATAGATTTTTGCCACGCCCACTTTTTCGGGGATAGTAATAGGAATAGGGTATCCAACGCCCAAGCGGCCTGTAGCTTTTCTTTATGTTTTTTTTTTACTTTTTAAGGACAACGCTAACTTTCGTACGGATTCGCCTAGGTATATTCAATTTTGTTTCGAATTTAATGTTTGCTTACGAAATTCTTATTGAAATCAAGATGACTTCAATAAAAAAAAAATTTCCGCGAATTCCACACTGCACTAGATTACTGTTTGGTGTTGAACAGTTTTACCGGGTTTGCAAAACTTATTTCGTCAAAAAGATTTATACGAGGGCGGGTCAATAAGTCCGTGACTTTTTGAATTTCTCACCTCTTTACTGAAACGGCAACACTGCTCCTGTCAACAGGCATCTGTCAGTTGACTCCTGTCAAAATTTAAACTTGCTGCGTCAGTTAGTTTGTGTTTGACAGCTATTTTTATCAGACTACTCACTAATTTGAGGAGAAAATGGAAAAAAGTGAATTTCGTGTGCTTATTAAGCATTATTTCTTGCGAAAAAAAACCATTACCGAGACCAAATACTATGGGGACTCTGCACCATCGATTTCAATGGTAAAAAAGTTGTTTACTGAATTTCGTTGTGGCCGTACAAGCACTGAAGATGCCGAACGTCCTGGACGCCCAGTTGAGGTCTCTACACCCGAAACAATCGAAAAATTCACCATATGGTGTTGGCCGACCGAAGATTGAAAGTGCGAGAGATTGTGGAAGCCGTAGGGATCTCGCATGGCTCAGTGGTTTCAATTTTGAATGATCACTTGGGCATGAGAAAGCTTTCCGCAAGATGGGTGCCGCGTTTACTCACAGTCGACCACAAACGCAATCGTGTAACAACTTCACAGGAAGGTTTGGCGTTGTTTAATCGCAATATGGAGGAGTTTTTGCACCGTTTTGTAACCATGGACGAAACATGGATACATCACAACATACCAGAGACCAAACAACAGTCAAAACAGTGGGTTTCTAAGGGTGAATCGGCGCCAAAGAAGGCCAAGGTGGGTTTGTCAGCCAATAAAGTTATGGCGACTGTTTTTTGGGATGCACGCGGGATAATCCACATTGACTACCTTCAAAACGGAAGAACAATCAATGGGGAATATTATGCCAACTTATTGGACCGATTCAATGACGATTTGAAAAAAAACCGACCTCATTTGGCCAAGAAAAAAGTTCTTTTCCACCAAGACAATGCAAGGGTGCACACATGTGCAGTCGCCATGGCAAAAATCCATGAATTGGGCTATGAATTGCTCCCTCATCCACCCTATTCTCCAGATTTGGCTCCGAGCGACTACTTCTTGTTCCCAAACCTGAAGAAATGGCTTGGTGGAAAAAGATTTGACTCCAATGATGAAGTCATCTCGCAAACAAAGGCCTATTTTGAGGACCTCGACAAATCATTTTTTTTGGAAGGGATAACAAAATTGGAGAAGCGTTGGACAAAGTTTATAGAGCTCAAGGGAGACTACGTTGAAAAATAAAATTATTTTTTTATCAAAAAATCTGTGTTTTATTCCAAAAGTCACGGACTTATTGACCCGCCCTCGTATCTACCTTCCTTTGTCTTTTGGGAAGAATCCGTTAATGTCGTTTTAAGAAAAAGAAATCAAATCTTAAACTCAAATTGAGAAAAAACCACAATAATCTGACAAATCTCAATTCAAATTTATATACTCAGAAAAGAAGGGGAGTTTAAGAATATCTCAAAATTATAAGTACCTACTAGCTAGATACGTTAATTAAAACGTGAAGAGACAAAATGAGCTAATTTGGAAATTCGCAGGAAAAATGCTTTACTTTATGCTGCATTTACATGCGGTTGGCTGACTAACATAATTATGTATTATATTGATATTTATAATGGTATACAGTATTTTTTTTTTGCAATCAAAAATGTTTAAATGCATAAAACCATTAGAACAATAGTGCGTGCGATTAATAATGAAAAGTCAAATCCTATTAAATCAATGGTTTAAACTGGTTAAATAATTGGTGGGTGCCTAATTTTGCACAATAGTATCAATGTTATTAAATTTATATCAAAAACTATTAAATTAAAGGTCCACCCCATTGAACTTATTAGACACGGTATTAATACTAATGGTATCACAACTATTAAAACAATAATAGTATTTAATAATGGGACAATAGTATATGTTATAAATTATTAATGGTGAAATACTATTAAATCAATAGTATTTCCCATTAAATTAATAACGAATACCCTATTAATATTAAAAGGATCAATACCATTGTGTTAATAGCCCGCATCTGTTTGATTTCATTAGAAAATTATTGTTTTAAAATGAAAATCTTATTAAAACACATCTTATTAATCCTATGGTCGTACCATTGATGATTTAATGGGACACTTTCCTCTGAGTGTATGTATAGAAACTGTTACAACATCTATTGATAGGCAGAGACGCAAGCGAGACAATTTGCAAAATTTTTGCAATGCTGAACGCATACTGGCTTGGTGCACCACATACACTACTTGCGTGTTTTGCGTTTACGACCTGAAATGCATAGGTGGCATGTACCTTTGAACACAAGGCGGCCATCTGATCCGCGTTCTTGTGTAGGTACAGCAGCCATTGGTGGATTTATCGGCTTACCTAATGCTAATTGGATGCAATGCGACGTGGAGAAGTTAGCCATCACTCTCTTGATTTTTGACCGCTCTTCTATACCTGGCAGCATAGTTGGTGAGAAACATCCTCCGCTTATTAGTCGCAGTAATATCCGGGTTATTGAAAGAAATACGACATAGGCTGCTACACCGCAGACTTCGAGCAATTTATAAAATATTGCAAGCGGCCACCGTTTGGTTCTGCGTTTTGTCGTGTAAAATGCTGTCATTTTGTCCATCATGTCCACTCCACTCTTCGTCTTCTTATTAATTATAATACAGTACCATTTCTATTTTGTACTTACTTTGCTCATCGGCGATAGAGTTATCGTGATGCATAGAAGATAAGACAATCACAGCGTTCTTTACTGCCATTACATATGATACCATACTGTACTTCGATTCATGGAACCCAAACACGCTCGAAAACTCTCCACGGTTCGTGTTTATACCCTATTCTAAGAGTATATTAATTTTGACGCATAGTTTGTAACATACCTTAATATGGCCCGTAGACCCCTAAAAGTTACTATATTTATGATCAGCATCGATAGTAATGTCGATCATGTCCATTCGTCTGTCGGCAAAAATTGGGCCTTTAACCATACATACTCCAGGTCTCCGAAATAATCAATTTTAAGAATTTTTGAAATCCGCTCACAGACACGCCCACAAACTCAAAAAAAAAAACAAAACAAATTTATCGAAAAAATCGAATTTTTAGCTAGAAAGCGGAAATTTGTTATGATCTTTGAGTCATAAAACTGCTCGGGAGATAAAATTTCTAAAATCAGCCCACTGACACGCCCACAATTAAATAAAACAATTTTATTAGAAAGTCAAAGTTTGAGCTGGGAAACTGAAATTTATGATATAGACTCCTCTAGGTGTCTGCTGGGAATTAGAATAGGATATCCAAAAGTTCGCCAAGCGAACTGTAGCCCGTCCCTATATTAATTGTTTGTGTTGCTTTAACATACTTTCTCATATTTTTTCTCTATTATTTGTTACTTTTTACCCTTCAATAGCTTCTGTTTGCACTTTCATATTCAGTTCATTAACAATCACAATGATTATTCCATACGATTTGTGCAAATTTCTACAATTTTATCATTCAATTTGTTTCTGTTGTTTAAGACAGGGATTCCGCACTTCAGAAAGAGATAGCTTGGTGAAAATGTCTATTGAGCATCCAGCTCGCCGACGATGCGTCTGGCATATGGTGAATTGAGGTTATTGTAGCCGCAACGTGCGCTTTCGGAGTCCTCACCGCCCATAAAGTAATTTTTCAAAAATGTATGTGGTTCATTCGACATTGGCAGTAATTAGCCCACTTTGTGATAACCTTGGCCTTTGATTTTGAATGTTGAATGGAATTGTTGCCCATTTGCAGAATTATTTTTAACAATTTCTGTTGCTCCAATCGATGTCATTTGGAAACATGAATTAAATGTTCGAATCGACTTCAGGAACAGGTTAGAATCTGGATCCATACCGATAAGTAAGCCGTTCAATCCAATTGTCTTTGTTGATTTCGTTCAGCTCGTGCCTCTTGTGATTCTGATTCACGAAATTCTGCCAAGCTCATACGCACATCTGCATTATCTTGTTGGACGCGTTCGTCTGATCTTTGGGCTCTTCTATTTCGCATGTCTGTCGTTCTATTCGTTCGACGGCCCAAATTGGGCCCTTTGCTTCTTGCTGGCATTGTTTACTACACACATAAATAGATTAAATTGAACTACTTAAATGATGGAAAACAGTATACTGTTCTTTTTTTGGTTGTTGCCAAAATAAATAAATACAAATTGAAAAAAATCGAAAAAAAACATTCGTAACACGCTGGGTGGTCAAAATAAGACATTTTGAAATTTTGTTTTTTTTTCTTTTAAAACCCGTACTGAGAAAATACCTTTCCAACAAAGTATAAATCATCAAAATCGGTTCGGTCAATCTCGAGTTATGGGGTTACATCGCTTCGGACACTTTCTTTTATATATATAGATGTAGAGCGTTTCTAATAATTCAACCATACTTAGACTTTTGTCACGCCAACTTATGAGGGATAAGAATAAGAATAGGGTATCCAACAGTTCGCCCAAGCGGACTGTAGCCCGTCCCTATGTTTTTTTTTTTCATTTGTGGAGGAACAAACGTTTTGTTATGGCGAACGGTGCCCAACAAAGTTAAATTTTTAGCGAGAAGGTATTTCGCGAGCTCCAATGTAGTGAAAAAGTTTTCGGTAGGTTTATTTTGTGCTGATCCTTCATACCTTCGCATCAATTGCTTTACAACATTCTCTCCAACGTTTGTCTGGCGTACTGCACATGCCTCCTTTCCAGTGTAGATTTCGCCACGCAGTAGATAATACTTAAACGCATCCCAAGCCCACCAAATCTTTATTCCATATTTGGCTGGTTTTGAAGGTATGTACTGTGTAAACTTAGTATGGCCTCTGTATAGAAACAGCTGTTCATCCACAGTTATGTCTACCGATGGCTTGTAGTTTTTATATAGCTGATCGTTCATTAGGTTCCAAAGATGACGAATTGGGGCGGCCTTGTCAGTACACATTCGATCAACTGTAGTACATACATATGTTATCGAAACGCATAAAGCTCGTGATTGCAGAGAACATAAAGAGAACACCCAAGTAAACCTTTAACTCTTGAACGGTGAGTGGTTTCCCTACCATCCGAATGATTGGAATTGAACGACGCATATACACTTAGAGCTTTTCGATTAAATTTAGATTTAGATTTAGATTAGATTAGATTCTTTATTTCTTTCATTCATAAAATGATACATAATATAAAATAAACAAAAAAGGAAGTATAAGAAAGGTTAGTGATATTCAGTATTTATATACAAAGATAAAATAGTGTAGAATGTCACTTCAATTGGATAAATTATACAAACTAAAGTTTGGGTGGGGTGACCCAGTAATAAAAACCAAAAAACTAAAAAAGTAAAAAAAAAAAAAACATGTTTAAATAGAAAAAATTATAAACAAAAAAGGAAATTGTAATAACAAAAAATTTGAAAAGAAAAAAATGTAAACCAAAGTTAAACCATTATATTAGAAGTAAGAGATTCTAAAGCTGCATAGTCAAGACTGAAGAGCCACATTTTAACGCATTTTAAGAACATTCCTGGAATTGCTATTGTTCTGATGGACAGAGGAAGTTCATTAAATAACCGGTAGACAAAACAGAGAAAAAATTACGATAAGCAGTAGTGCGAAAATTGGGTACAGATTCGAAAGGTGTTCGAAAGGTTTCCACGAAGATTATAACGAGAAATTAAACGAAAATTAAGATTACCAGACTTCATAAAGAATATTTTTAACACCTTAAAACAATACAAATGACGGACAGGAAGAATTTTCAGGGCACAGAACAAAGGAAAGCTAGAATGTATACGAGGTTTTCGACAAATGTTCCTTAGAACGTATTTTTGAAGAAGCAACAGAGGATGTATTTTATTTCGATATACACCACCCCAACAAGCAATTCCATATTGTAACTTGGAATGAAAGATTCCATAATAGATTGTCAGTAAAAGCTTGGTAGAGCAGACATTACGCAAATAAAAAAAATGTCGGAGAGTGCACCGGAAATAATTTTTTAATGTGTTAGTGTGATTCACAAAATTCATTCTAGAGTCAAGAGTAAGCCGCAAATATTTAAATTGATTCACTCTTTCAATTAGGAAATATTTATCACTACAGGAAACATTATAACAAAAAGAGGGAAACGAAGAGCCGGAATCACAATAGCAACAAGACATTTTATATCTAAGGCATTCAGGCGCATGAAAGTACACATTAACATCCAAAGTGTGTATAGAAGATAAGCAGAAGAACAGTATCTTTGTTTTTGAGCTTATAACTAATTGATGTTCAGCAAACCAATGTCTCAACAAACTAAGATCCCAATTAATATCAGAAACTAGGCCCAAAGGACTGTTTAAGCCATAAGTGATACCAATGTCATCAGCAAAGGCAGTTGGTTTACCCTTGAAAGTAAGAGCAAAGAGTGAGTTAATGTAGTTTCTGTTACCACGATGTTTGCCATTACAGGAGTGAAAAAAGCCATGAAAGTATCAGCTTCAGCTTTAATCTCGAAACCAGCAATAGGCCCCTTTTTTTGGCGAATAATGTTATACGCAGGGGTTCGAACACTCGTATTGGCGGGAAGCCGGGACTGTACTCCACTGCCTTATTCCAACCTTATCAGTCATTATTTCGCATGCATCGGGAAACTCTGTAGTCGCATCCTTATCATCGTCATTTTCAGCAATTACAAACTTGACCTCAGGTTCGTTTTCTACATCAGAAGCCTCACCAATTTCTTTCAGTTCGCCACTAATGTTACCACTGCCGAATGACATACCTGTTGGTGGCGGTACATAATCGTATTCAGAACCATCGGTAAAATCACCGCCATCTTTTTCCATTTAATTCAAAACCGTTGTCCAATAGTTATCCTGCTCCTGTACACTTAGTACACGCATTTTAGAACGGAAAATATCGGAGTACCTAGGTACTTTGATGTCATATTGGAGAACATGTTAACAAAAAATAATTGTAGAAGAAACATATGGCTCGATTTTGGAGATAAGTAGCATATCTGACGCAGAAATGTTTTTTAGGAAGGTACTAAAAATACTAAGATAGTGGTTCCAGTGAAACCTTTTTTGAAATTACGCTCAGAAAGTACCCAGGTACCTTGACACCTACACAAGGGTTTTAAATAAGCTAGGACGTTTCTGGGAGATGGTTGGTTTGCCAACTTATGTGGGTGCTTCAGTCGGCTCTGCCGGCGCTTACGCCAGTTGACGCCTGCCAGGCGCTCGAAATTGGAATTTCGACCAGTTTTTACGTAAAGAAACGATTGCTCAGCAATTTAATTAAAGTTAGCATAAGTTACAGTTAGCATAAGTTGTATAGTTTTAGAAAGTTAAGAAGAGTTGGTAATTTGTAATTTATTTTGTAATTTTATGGCAATAAAATATAACGAAATGAAGTAAGGATAATGAAAATATAAAAAGAAGGAGACTATGACCTCCCCTATCGGAGTTATTCGACGGCTAGATGTCGTAGAGGAGGCAGTTCAACACTTTCCCTCGCAATACATCCAATCTCCCAGCTTCTCTTCTATTAAATTCTCTTTTTCTTTTTAATCTGTAGGTACTTTTAATTGTATTTTAACCTTCCGTCCTCACACATATTTTTTCTAACGCGCTCCTCACACTGGGGTATCACATACCCCACCCCGAAAGTATTAAAAAAAGATGTTATTTTATTTATATATATATGTATATATTTTTTAATTCATATTTTTATTTCATCAAAACAAAATGTAATACAGTTAACACGATACAACACGCGCATGTCCAATCCACACGACAACCATAATAGCTGCATCAGCAGTTTCCCACGATATACAGTAGATCCAATGGCAATGACTGGATACCCGATACGAGCGGATGCACGCGCAACGAATGAACCTGGCGACTCAGCAGATTGGACAGTGCAAGGCGAGGCTACCTGTGATAGCTTTTTGGATGAGGTATTTAATGTTAATTCGGATGTGAATGAATATAGTCGCAAATACACAATTTATTATAACGTGGTAAAATAGTCTTTCTTTGAATATACGAACTTGTTGGACCAGCCGAAGGTTGGTGTTCGATTTTTTTTGTAGTCCTCGGAAAGGACATCTTTAACTGGCGCCCGAGCAGGGACCGGCATTAAAACTGTGTCCTTTTTGCCTGTGGATCTGTGCAAGTCAAATACGCTCTATCGAGTGAACGTCACTGTTAACATGGGAACACAGATGACCATTTTTGACAGTAAGCACAAACAGTCTGCATTCACATGGGAACATGCGGACATCCTAGAAGGCTAAAGGATACGGTGGTGATGGTTGATCGTGCCATTAGTAGGTTGCTTGCAACTAAACGGGACTAACACGACACCTCCCGAAAATGCCGGTTCCTAACGAGTAATTCGTGTGATAATCGATTTTTAATAGTAATTTCATTCTCTTTTCGACAGTAATAAAAAAATATGAAGATAATCTTTCTGAAGTGAGTGTGCTTAATTCAAAGTGTTGAACCGAGCGTTGATTAAAAAACTATCACGTACTAACTTAAATAAATAAAGACAACCCAAGCTTCTTAAATTCTGTGCCAAAGTCAAGATAAAACAGTGATTGAGTGCAAAAAATATACATACATGCATAGCACAAATAAATTAATCGCTCGTGCATAAAGAATATATCCATTTGAAAAGCCTAACCACAACAGTGCACAAACCAACTTAAAAACGGTTGCTAAATCTAAAAGATTAGTGTGCGTGAAGTAAATTAAATACTGAGATTATTAAAGAACCAGCTGCGATCGGAGAACCGCGAATTTAGTATACTGTTCCACGTGTTGAGAAATCTTTGCTGAAGGAAAAAAAGTTCGATTGTTAGATACCTAAGCTAAAATAAGAAAAAAAAAAATATATAAATTAAAAATATAAAACCTAAAGATACGTGTGCTGTGCAGGAGGTTAACCAAGGAGATAAAAGTTCAGATAAGTACCACTTCCTTTTTTCTATATTCATTTAAATAAATCATACATCGTGATATGGATGCGATCAGCAGATCTTTGACCGAGTTAACGGGTGCAGTGAACTCTATCCTCGCCCAACTCAAAGCGTTTGAGTCTCGCGTAAAAACGCTCGAAGATGGGCAACCCCAACAACAGCCTCTCTTTGAACAGGCAGAACTTTGTGGTCCTCGAAACGAGTCTGACCTGAGGGAGATAAGTCGGCTCCCTGACTGTGTCAAAGAACTCCAAACCTTTGAGGGTGACCCGACTCGATATATATCATGGGTTCATGTGGTCGAAACCATTTTGAGGGATTTTGAGATCGTGAGATCGAAACCTCTTTATCGTGCTATACTCCAGCACATTAGGCAAAAGATAAGGGGCAGCGCCGACGCAGCCCTAATCTCTTATAATATTTTCGCCGATGATTGGCCAACGATCAAACAGTGTCTTTCGCTGCATTACGCAGACAAAAGGGATATGAGAACCTTGGAGCATCAGCTCAACCAACTCTCACAAAAAGGCACCAAGCTTGACGAGTTTTTTGCTGCAGTTAATCACCAATTGTCGCTCATGATTAATAAAATCAAAACGGAAACGTTTAGTCAAGAAACCGTTACGGCCCTCGTGGAAACATACCGCAACAGGGCATTAGACGTGTTCATTCGAGGTTTGAACGGCGAAATCTCCAAAATGCTCGTCATTCAAAAGCCTAAAACTCTCCCAGAGGCGTACTCGGCATGCTTGGAGATGCAAAATTTAAATTTTCGCAACCATTCAATACACGTTCCTTCAACTTCGGACTCAAACACGATATCCTCGCCGATAAACCAAACCTTTAAACAGGACTCAAAGCCTGCTTTGCCACGAAGGAATTTCCCTCGGTATAGTTTTAATAGGTCAAATCGACAGTCGTATTCTACTCCCAACCGCGAAACTGAAACCCCTCCAAGGCCGAGTGGCCCTAAGCCACACGAAAGGATGGAGGTGGATCAATCAACTCAGTCACGTAATGTTAATTACATGAATCGACCACAGGATGCTAGACAGTTTAAAAGGCGAGCATGGTCGGACAACTACCCTCGGAAACAGCAGAGGATGTTTAACCTGCAAACTTCCAGAGAAGATTTGCCTGAATCCACGAATGAAGAAGATAGATATGCCGAGGCAGCGAACGCAAATCTGGAAGACGAGCCAAATTTTATGTCAGGCGGACATCCAGCGTACCATATATAGGGTACTGCATGAGGGACGGAACCACGCTGAAATTCCTTGTCGACACGGGGGCAAACAAGAATTTCATTGGTCCGTCCGTCTCCAAAAAAACCACCCGCCTACAAAAACCATTTCTAGTACATTCAGCAGCTGGGAAAATTCAAATTAATGAGTGCGTTACCGGAAGATTCTTCGAGCAAGCCGGCAACAACACTGTCTTAACATTCTACGTCTTACCGGGTCTGCTCTCTTTTGACGGTATCATCGGAGATGATACGTTAAAAGAACTAGAGGCGGTAATCGACAGGAAAACGAATGTTTTAAAATTGTTCCCTGATATAGTTATTCCCCTCGGGGAAGAACTATCTAAGGAAGTTAACATTGTCCTTGACGAGAATCTATCAAATGAAACCCAGTCCAAGTTGCGTTGTATTATCAAAAAATATAATTCCCTTTTTAGCCCCATCACCAACCATGAAACAGTTCAGACCACAGTTCTTGCTGAAATTAAAACAAGCACCAATGAACCAATATATACGAAAAGCTACCCCTATCCAGCGCCCCTCAGAAAGGAAGTGGATAGGGAGATCGCTGAACTTCTGAAGGAGGGAATCATTAGACCTTCAAAGAGCCCATACAACTCTCCCATATGGGTGGTACCCAAGAAACCCAAGCCTTCAGGCGAGAAACAGTACCGTATGGTAATCGATTATAAACGGTTGAACGCCGTAACCATATCCGATGCCTACCCTATACCTGATATCAATTCGACGATAGCGAGCCTTGGCAAGGCCAATTACTTCACTACTCTAGACCTTACCTCCGGGTTTCATCAAATTTCGATGAAGCCATCGGACATCCATAAGACAGCTTTTTCCACCATGAATGGGAAATACGAATTCCTCAGACTACCCTTTGGTTTAAAGAACGCACCCGCGATATTCCAGCGTATGATCGATGACGTCTTAAAGGAATTCATAGGCAAAATCTGCTATGTATATATAGATGACATCATCATCTTTGGGGATAGCGAGGAAAGTCACCTAAGAAATATCGAAACCATCTTGACCAGACTGGGGGAGGCAAATCTTAAGGTAAATCTAGAGAAAACGCGTTTTATGAAAACACAAGTCGACTTCCTTGGCTACATAATAACTCCGGAAGGCATCCGGCCAGATGGTAAAAAAGTCTCAGCTATCCAAAATCTTCTACTCCCCACAAATCTCAAGGAACTAAAATCGTTTTTAGGCCTTACGTCCTATTACAGGAAATTTATCCACGACTACGCTAATGTGGCCAAACCCCTAACCAATCTCACCAGAGCGGCAAACTCCCAAGTCAAAGCCAACCAGTCCAAAAATATTCCTATAACCCTGAATGAAAAGGAAGCAAGAGCTTTTAACGACCTTAAGACCTTGTTGACTTCTTCAGAGGTCCTGGCTTTCCCTGATTTCACTAAGCCCTTTAGCCTCACAACCGACGCCTCGGACTATGCTATAGGAGCAGTTTTATCCCAGGGTGAACCTGGTAACGACAGGCCAATCTCCTATATATCTCGTTCTCTAAGCCAAACCGAGGAGAACTATGCCACGAATGAGAAGGAGATGCTGGCAATTGTCTGGGCCCTTGACAATTTACGGTCGTACCTTTACGGTGCGAAAAGAATCAAAATCTACACCGACCATCAACCCTTGACGTACGCCCTAGGAAACCGCAATTACAACGCGAAGCTGAAGCGCTGGAAGGCGCGCATCGAGGAGTACAACTGCGAGTTGGTTTACAAACCAGGTAAATCGAATCTCGTGGCAGACGCTCTCTCGAGACTCAAAACACATGTAAATCACTTGTCTGACACAGCTAGACCTGTGACAGCACCAAGTTCAAACAATGTGGAGCATGGCTCTGCGACCGATACGGCCAGCGAAAATAACTCACTCGTGGGAGCTGTCGCAGACGGCGCGAAGTCGCAGTCCTCAACGGAATCAGCCATGGAATCGGAAGGTTCAACGGACTCAGCCAGCGAAACCATGCACAGTGCGGAACAAGACGGTTCGGATCTAATCCCACACGTCGAAGCGCCTCTCAATGTCTTCCGAAACCAAATAATTGTAAGGGCAGATAAGGGCCTTGACATATATGAGGAGCCCCATCCCGGCTACTCTCGACATTACGTCGCCGAACCAAATTTAGATGAACCCAAGTTGACACGAATACTTAAGGCAAAGCTAAGGCCGAACTTGGTCAACGGCATCAGAATACCAGAAGCGCACATAGCCATGTTGCACAGAGTCTATCTAAATAATTTCGTTAACTATAAAATCCGTATTACCCAGAGAATAGTGGAGGACGTCAAGAAAGAGGAAAGGGTATGGCAACTGATTAGCAAGGAGCATAGAAGGGCACATAGAAACGCTAGGGAAAACAAGCTTCAACTTCTAGAACGATATTACTTCCCTAGGATGAACAGTTTAATTACAAAGTATACTAGGACATGTGAAGTCTGCTTGGCGAACAAATACGATAGACACCCCAATAACCCCGAGCTGCAGCCAACTCCCATACCATCATATCCATGCGAAATACTTCATATGGATATTGTAGAAATTCAGAACGAGAAGTTCATCAGCTGCATAGACAAATTTTCAAAATTCGCCAAGCTCTTCCATATTAAGAACAAATCTTCGCTATACCTACGAGACAAGATTACGAAAATTTTACATTATTTTACGGTTCCCAGGGTATTAGTAACTGATAACGAACGAAGCTTTCTCAGCCCAATCATACTCAACTTCATTCGTATGCTAGGTATTAAACTATATCAAACACCAGTTAACCGCAGTGAAGTGAATGGGCAAGTGGAACGACTACACTCCACGATCTTGGAAATTTTCCGATGTCTGAAAGCAGAGTATAAGGGTCTGAGAACGAAGGAGGTAATTCACATTGCTGTGGATAGGTACAATAACACCGTGCACTCGGTCACCAAGAGGAAACCATCCGATGTATTTTTTAATAGAACCGCGAGAATCAATTTTCAAAACTTGGTTAACTTTCGTGCTAAGGTAAATCACGAATTAAGGGGAGAAATTGAGAAAAAACAGAAGTCAAACAATAGGTGGCTTAACACCAAAAAGCTATCTCCCAAAAAATATAAAAAAGGCGATATTATATATACTGCTTATAAAAAAGTACAAGGTAAAAATAAACCTTTATACCGCAAGGAAATTGTGGCAAGGAACAACAAAGTGTCCGTTGTCACTTCCACCGGACGGAAAGTCCACAAAAGTCATATAAAAAAT
This sequence comes from Portevinia maculata, assembly GCA_949715645.1. Taxonomy (NCBI): domain Eukaryota; kingdom Metazoa; phylum Arthropoda; class Insecta; order Diptera; family Syrphidae; genus Portevinia; species Portevinia maculata. The sequence goes on along the minus strand of OX454527.1, from coordinate 54,375,637 downwards.
GCGGAATAAAAATCAAAAAAAAAAAAAAAAGGGAAGAGTTAACATACATTTTTAATTTTATCATTGTAACTTCCACCCCATTAAAGATTTAAAAAACTGATACCATACGTAATGTATGAGAATATACCATACACATGTATGATGATGTACCATGCACATGCATGATGAAATGCCATACACATGTATGATGATATACCATACAAATGTATGATGAAGAAAAAAATATAAACGTAGACATTAGATACAATTTATTCATTCTTATAACATAGGCTTAAGTCAAATAAAATTAATTCATACACAAGTATGACAGAAAAACATTACGTGTTGAATATGATTTCGTAATTATTGTAACTAATTAACCTTTACATCCATAGCATAAGGATTTGCTTGCTTGCATTGACCGTCCAGAGTTTTCAAATCTACGACTACAAGGCACCAATAGTTTCCATAAAGGATGGAAAGGCGTGGATAATCGACGGGTATTTCAAGCTCGTTCACGTCATCGATCTGGAGAAATTCGAGAACGTGCTGAACCTAATTACAGATGCAACGGCGAACCTCTCCGCTGGAGGGGAGAACAAGTCGATCATTCAACTTCATCTGCGGAAGTCAAAGGAGCGCATCGACCTACTGAAAGCCAGATCCCCCAGGAAGGCATCGATTGGATTGGCTCCGCCTGGAAATGGGTAGCAGGTAACCCTGATGCAACCGACTGGAACAACATTCTTCGAAGTCAGGAAAATATAATAGAGAGAAACAACCACCAATATAAAATTAACGATGAACTATTCAGAAGCATGGATAACTTCACCCAGAAAATCAACCAGGTGATTGATCGGGTCAACATGGAAATTAGAGACAAAATCGAGGGCCATTACGAACAGGGCTTATTAAACGAGGTTTTGATCCTGAAAGAAGAAATAAACGAAATTGTACGAGCTTGCCAAATGGCAAAAAATGGAATGGTCAATACGAACATTCTAGATGGAGAAGAAATAAGTAGAATAATTAGCGAACTCGAAACTCTACCTTACGAGAATGAAGTCGAAGCCATAGAGCACGGAACACCATCGATCTACACCAATAATTCAATCTTGTTATACGTTCTTTCAATCCCCAAGGTAAGAAACGAAGACTACAATGTGTTGCTGACTAGGTCATCGATTATTGAGGGGAAACAAGTCAACTTAGAATTTGACAGGATGCTTATTAACCATAAGGAAACGTACGGCTTAGTTGGCAAGTGCTTATCCATAGGTAACTCGACGGTGTGCAGAGAAGAGGCACTAAGGAGAATCCCAGAAGACGACTGCGTATCTAGGCTCCTAAAAGGTGGAGAGGCGGGATGTACCTTTCATTCAAACAGCAACGAGGTCATCGAACTCGTTAAAGATGACACAACCTACCTGACGAACTTCAATGGCACTTTACTCTCTAATAATATTTCAAGGTCTTTATCAGGTACTTACATCATCCAGCTGAGCAACGAAACAATCCAGCTCAAAGACAGGATGTTTACAAGCTCTATATTGAGCCATCTTCAAGCTCTCCCTCCAGCGATGTCGAATATCACCACCAAAGGACATACGATTGATCTGGGATATGTGCATAGCCTGAGCGTCAAAAATATCGAATGGCTAGGTAATTTAACCCATAAAGCGAACATTTCTTTAATTACAGACTCGACTTTATTCCTCCTGATTCTAATCCTTGCCTGGTGGGCATTACGAAGTTTCAATGCTGGGTCAAAGATCCCAAGACTAGACCTTCACCTACAAGGACCGCTTCCGGTTGGCAACCAACACCCGGTCACTGACCTTGCATAACTTACCAGATCTACGGGACGTAGATTTTCGAAGAGGGAGGAGTTAACACGATACAACACGCGCATGTCCAATCCACACGACAACCATAATAGCTGCATCAGCAGTTTCCCACGATATACAGTAGATCCAATGGCAATGACTGGATACCCGATACGAGCGGATGCACGCGCAACGAATGAACCTGGCGACTCAGCAGATTGGACAGTGCAAGGCGAGGCTACCTGTGATAGCTTTTTGGATGAGGTATTTAATGTTAATTCGGATGTGAATGAATATAGTCGCAAATACACAATTTATTATAACGTGGTAAAATAGTCTTTCTTTGAATATACGAACTTGTTGGACCAGCCGAAGGTTGGTGTTCGATTTTTTTTGTAGTCCTCGGAAAGGACATCTTTAACTAATACGATGAATAACATAAAATATAAAAATACTAAAAAAAAACATAATTTCCAAATTAGGTTAAAAAAAAAGTTAATATAATAGTTGTCAACTAAAATCAGTTAAATTCATTAAAAGTTTAAAATAATAGTTTTGAAAACTGTCTTCTGCATTACGCTTTCTAATACTCTTTCTTCAATGTTTACTCCAATGTATTGTTATAACAGTGGGATAAATGTTTGCATTTTTAAACACAAAAATTCAATTTTTTTTCACTGCATTCTATGCATTGCAGTGAGTGATCAGTGATGATCCTCGCACATGGGAAGTCGGCATGTCACGTTTTCAGTTTTTTTTCCGATTACAGAAGTTACACAGTTTTTAATGTTGATTTTCAAGATTCGAAGCAGATTCATTTTTGGATTCACCCCTTCAGCATCAAGGAAAAGCCTTTCAATGGATTCGCCTCGAAGAAAAGCCATTTTGCTGCAAAACTAAAATTAATATTGTCATCTACAGTAACTTCCTTTATTGCTGAACAAACCTCACAGTTGTTTTATTAATTTTTAGTCCAAAATAACTAAAAGAGAAAACATTTCACTAAAATAATGTATTCACAAATTCCAAAAAATACCAACATGCACTACACACTAGTCGAAGCACGACTAAACATTTTAAAAATGGTACCATTCTTTATTTATTTAAAAAAAAAAAACAGCAAAAAAACAAACTATTATCTTAAAGTTTTTGTGCTTGATTAAAAAAAAATAATTTCAAATAATAGCATTAAGTAAAAAGAAACTCTTTTACTAAAAAAAACTTAACAAAGGACTTCAATATTATTTAAAAACTTACTTTAAAGGAACAACATAAAAGAAAAAACAAATGTATTACTTCAATATTATTTAAAAACTTACATTAAAGGACAAACCAAAGGTCCAAGGTAACCGCACTATGATAGGTCCAAGGTACACTAACACCACTTTAGCCAAACAAATTAGATTTTAACGTAGTATTCAAATCACATACGAACGACAATGTGTTCCTACCAAAAGATTATAAATACACTTACCGAAATCGATTAAAGTAGCGGAAAAGAGACAGAAAACTAAGCACTACATAACTTCAGAAAAGAGATAAAAAAAATACTTTTTTCATTGAAAACTATGTTTATTCTTTTTTCTGCCGAGTCGTGCAGCTGTGCCTTCAAAAAGAAACTCAGAAGACAAATGAACAGAAGATCAACATTTCACAGAAGGATCGGTTTTTGCGTGCTTTGTATTTTTCTGAAAATTGGCACTCGGACCAAGGTACACTACCTTCCCCTACTTAAAAATATAGTACACGTAAATCAATGATTATAAATACAAAGGCTAAATTATATATTACTTTACAAATAACGAAAGCTTAAGGCATGAATACAAAACCGTGAAAGCAGGTTCCAAACTTGTGAACCGTAAGGCTTCCTCATGCGGAAAGGTCCCCTTGGAAAAATAAAGCAAGCGTAGATCTGACAGAATAGGTATCTATCTATTTGATAAAGTGGAAGTCGTCTTAGCTCATTAGGTTTAGTTCAAGATTTCTAGAGAAATAACTGTTAGATTGGTTAAGGCAGCAATGTGTATGTATGTCTGGATGTGGTCGGCTGAGCTCTTCTTGAATAGCCTTGACAACGATTCTCGTCTACCTTTCGTAAAACCTCATATAAGTTGTCTTTCCAAGCATGTGCATTGGTTTCATAAACAGACTCCGACACAAATATTTTATTAAATACAGAGATAAGATGGTCCAAACAAGCTGGAGTTAGATTTTTATAAAACTCCACTGCAATTCCATCGGCCCCCTGGATTTCACCAATTTTCTTTTCTGCAGAGCACCCAAATTTTCAATTGGCGTGAAAGCCGTCAGATGGACTTCACATAGACTTCAGGCAATGCATACAAAAGGTGATCTGATCGGTTGGAGGACTCAGTTAATTTTAAAAGTAATGTGAAAAGATTTCAGAGTCAATCGCACAAGATGGGGACAGTGTACTACCACTTAACAGTCGATCTCCTTTCCATAACGCCTTTAAGTCCTTACATGCTTCAAGGTTCCGAGCTAATTTGCTCAAATATTTGGCTTTCTTGGAAATACAAAGAAATTTTTAACGCTTTTTTGTCTTCAAATATAATGTTTTGAAAAAACACAGGAATTTGTTCTACGGAAGACATTCAATAAGATAAACATTTTTTTTTTTGAATTTGCTACATTCTCTGTCGGACCAGGCAGTTGTTCACCCGAAATTCCTAGAAAGACTACTGCAAACTGCAGACCTGCAGACCTTGCTTCTGCCCTGCAAACAACTGATCTGGAGTACTGTTTCCCTAATTGTGAATTCAACATTGCTGACCGACCAAATTCATTCCGTATTATCTTTCTCTGGTTTCATACTTGTCTATTGGATGTGTACCTGGACATAATTAGCGCAAAGACGCCGTTTTGATGCCACCACTCAAGTGACCAATGGTGTCAATTTGTGTTTCAAATGCAGCCTGTGGAATTGAGAAACTCGATGATACTGCAGAATTTAATATTGCTCAATTCTGATAGGTCGTCAAAGAATGTTTTGCCGAGTGTGCGATGTCTAGCTCTAGCTACTGCCGGACATTCGCAGAGGAAGTGTAGGGGGGTTTCCTTTTCCACTGGATCCTTGCAGCTGCGGCAGTGTGGGTTGAATAGGATGCCCAACCTTGCAGCGTGAGTACCGACAGGCCAGTGTCCAGTGCTGACCGCCACAATTCTGACAATCTCCTGCCGGGTTCAATTTCTTAGATCGTGGGTTCTTTTAGTATCGAAGCAGGGCCACATCTTCCTGGATATGACACAGCTGTTTAGGCCGCTCCATCTGGAGTTCGCCCGTGAAAGAAAGTACTGGGATATTTTACCCTAGACAACTTCAATGGAAGGAGATACTGTCTCTGCAAGGGAACTATTATGGGTGGAGCCGTGCCCTGCCTCTATGCCACTATGGCCGGGAACACAGAGGAGAGTTATGTTGAAGTGTCCGCTTAGATAAGTTTCCGGGGAGAAGTAACACCTACATTTTTGTCCACTGCTCTACCTCTTGGGAACGTCTGAAAAACATCCAAGATTATGAATTGTCATGAGAAGCTTCTCAAATTTGCTATTCGGATTCGGCTTAAAATTGTAGGTCCCTTCCACTTCGCACAACCAAATGGTTGAAGCTAGGTGTTTGGCCCTATATGGGCCGTTAATGCCTAATAATTATTTTTTTCTATATATCGAAATATCCGTTTGCACAAATTATACTGGCTCGTTACCAATGACAAATTTTGGGTGAAGCTTCAATTTTGTAATCCCTTTGCCTCCCATGCATAGCAAATATTTTAAAAACATAGGGACGGACTACAGTCCGCTTGGGCGAACTGTTGGATACCCTATTCTTATTCCTATCCCTCATAAGTGGGCGTGACAAAAGTCTAAGTATTGTTGAATTGTTAAGAACGCTCTACATATTTTGTTATATAACATTTAAAGGATTTTATCAAAAAAAAAACGCTCCCTAGCTCAAACTTGGGTGTTTCAATAAAATTGTTTTATTTAATTGTGGGCTTGTCAGTAGGCGGATATAAAAAAAATTAACACATGAGCATAAAGGGCCCTTAGAGAGTATATATTATAAATTTCAGCTCCTTAGCTCAAACTTTGAATTTTCGAAAAAAAAAAAATTTAATTGTGGGCGTGTGAATGGGCGGATTTCGAAAATATTTACACATGAGCATAAAGGGCCCATAGAGAGTATTTATTATATTTCATCATATCATATATAAAAAATTTCAGCTTTCTAGCTCAAAATTCGATTTTTTCCAAAATTTTGTTTTTTTTTGAGTTTGTGGGCGTCTGTGGGCGGATTCCAAAAATTCGTAAACTTGATTATTTCGGGACCCTAGAGAGTATATGGTTAAAATTTCAGCTCTCTAGGTCCAGTTTAAAGGCCTAACTTTTGCCGACAGACGGACGGACGGACGGACGGCCATTGCTAGATCGACATTACTATCGATGCTGATCATAAATATAGTAACTTTTAGGGGTCTACGGGCAATATTAAGGTATGTTACAAACTATGCGTCAAAATTAATATACCCTTAGAATAGGGTATAAAAACAGGACCAGTGATTTAGACTCCACATTGTATCTGTCTGTTAAATTTATTTACAATCATAACAATTTATAGTTGTGACAATATGTCAAGCAAACATGAAATTCACCCAAATGGTAAACAATGGAATTCCTTCATCAATCAGGAGGGTGTCGATATCGATATCGGCGCCGCGATTCTACATTCTACAACTGTCACACAACGCAAACAAATAGCTACCGACTCATGAAAATGTGCAAAATTTATTATCAGTTAGTGTTTGCTCCCAGCGTGGGAATCGTAGGAGTAACCACAAATATTTGCCCACCCGATGGATTCCCTCGCATTTCGAGTGAATCGAAAGACATTGAACTAATCGAAGGACAAAGAGATGCACAACGAAAAGGGGCTGTGGATATCTAATTGATCCGAAGATGCGTGTAAGTGCTGCCTGTGGACAGCGCTTTCTGGTTTCTCCAGTTTCGGTTCTTTAACTGCCTTGTTTGCTTAATTGAGCTATCGCCTAATTAGTTGTCCGAAGCGCGTTTGGATTTATCTGCTCTGCGGAATCTTCATCGCTAGATCCTTAATCGCACTTGTACGGTATTCAACCGATCCAATTTGCAGAACTAGTTCTAATCGCAATTATTCCAAAAACAATGGACAACTATGTTCGAGCAAATTCCACCTGTTGCTGCTGCCATGTAGCCAAGAAGCCACTCTCCGCCGCGTGTCGTGGTGTTTGTCTTGCTTGACTAATGGGCACATCACATGGTGCATATTCCGCTAACCTTTGGCCCGCCGGTTTACCGTATTTACAAGCTGACTCTTAATTAGGCATCTGGAGCTGTGAAGATCACAATCGCGCAATTACGCTATCGCACTGGCAGCGGCAGCAGCAGCTCTGCGCCGGTGATGATGGTCAGTGTGGTTCAAATAAGGAGCAGCTACCATGTCGTTTGTCAGGCAATACAATGTGGCCCATAATGCACACAGGCATAGGCATACGCGTGTCCATAAGGCTCCGATCAATGTACGCTCGCACTGAACATTACAGCAGCCGAACATCTACTTGGGAATGTATAGGCCACGATGATGCTGATAAGCTCAGCTAGGGCATTGTGCACAGGTGCGTGCTGTTGCTGCACAACTGGATGCATATTCACAATTCATTGGGATTTCTAAACGATTGGCCTTTGGAGTTTCTTCGCTAGCTGACTGCTCTTAGATGACCATCGCGAGGTGTTGTGGTGTCTGTGAATGGAGTGTGATGTGGCATAAATCGCCCCAAGCCAGCGGACATGAGGAATTATTTGCGCCTGTGCGTAGAGAGCGGAGCTTGTTACTACTTTGCGGAAGATTAGGGATCGATTTATGGTCAGGATGATGCGTCACTGAAGAAATATACGCGCGCATGCTTGAAGGAAACAATAATCGTGTGTTATCTGTGTTAGAGGTGAATGGCGTTAAAACGAAACATTTGTCCTGACCGTGTGAGTTGTCTATCTGCGTATAGCTAGTTAGCTAGCTGACTTCCTGTTTTTGGAGGATTATGCGTCGCTGCCAGTTGGAATAATTTGTGTATACAAGATAAGGCTTTATTCGAAAGACTTAACAACGGATACTACGAGTAGGTAATGATGTTCGCCATGAAAATTCCCTTTATTTGTTGGCAAAGGACAAAAGAAATGAAGAGTATGCGGGTTTTATGGGATGATTTTGCTGGCTTTAATCAACTAGGGTAAGCATGAAATAGTTTAGCCAAACCAACTGAAAGCAATGAATGCAGGCTCTGAATAAGTGAAGTAAATGAAAGAAATGTTTGTGAAATAATTCGCAGGATAAGTTAGCGAAAGCTAAAAAAGATCTCAAACCCGTCAATACCTCAAGAGCTACCCACTTTTCCGATAATTCTGCTACTCTTCTTGAAGTTTTCTTTGTGGACGATATTGATAAAAGTTTAGTCTACAGTCAACTAGCAGCCTCTGGTTTTTCAAAGCACGACCTCATTTTCTTAACCTATGATATACAAGATGATGTGCATGAAACAGTTATTGCCTATCGAGATTTTAAGAGTGTAGGGTACGATGATTACCATTCAATGGGAACAAATTTATTATATGCCATTGGTAAATCAACAGGTACTGTTTTTTTTGGACAATATAAAACACTTTTCGATTTACATGTTCCATTGAGAAAAAAAAACCATTAAAAATTATTCTCCGCCATGGCTTAATAGATATATTTTCGGTCTGATACAAAAGCGAGACCATGCATACCTTCGATTGAAACGCTATAAACTACATGAGCTACATGAAACATATCGACAATTGCGGAACTTAGTTGTCTCGCGCATTAAAATTCCTAAACGTGCTTATTATGAACACTTTTTGAGTCCTCACGTGCAATCGGGAAAAAGTATGTGTTTGGAAAAACTACGAAAAATAGAAAGCAGCGAACAGGAGCACAATCGGACATAAACTGCAATCTGCTAAACTCACAATTCGTTTCTCTAGGGGCTACCACTACTAATGTAAGTAGTAGTTGTAGATCTAATGCCCAATGGTTGAGCGCAGGCAATGATGGGGAACTAAACTTCCAATTTGATCGTCTCACTGATGAAGATGTAGTCGAAGCCCTACTTTCCGTCAAATCAAATGACACGGGACTAGACGATATGAACACTAAATTTTTGACGATTATTCTCCCGTATAGTCTTAAATATATTACGTTAATTTTTAATACTATTTTAACAACCAGCGAATATCCAATTTCATGGAAGAATGCCAATATACTACCGATACCGAAGTCAAATCTGTCTACAGAATACAGACCAATATCCCTTACCCTTCCTGGCAAAAGTATTTGAAAAGGCAATACACAAGCAAATAAATTCACACTTAACAACTAATAATCTCCTTAGTTGCGTTCAGTCCGTGTTTCGTGCTAAAAGAAGTTGCAAGACTGCACTTCTACTTGTGGTAGATGACATACGAAAGGCTATTGATAAAAACTGCTGTACCTTTTTAACTATATTGGATTTTGTAAGGTATTTGACACCGTAAATCACTCTACTCTATGTACAAAACTGCGAAATAGTTTCGGGCTATCCCCACTTGCAGTTAAACTCCTACATTCACATTTAAGTGGCCGTCAACAATGAGTGTCTTTCGGCACTAAAATATCTTCATTACTAAGTAACCTTTGGGGTCCCTCAGAGTTCCGTTCTTGGGCCTTTACTGTTTATGCTCTATGTGAATGAACTTCCGCAACTAGTGAAATATTGTTCTGTTGACTTTTTAAGATAGATAGATTTATTTCGCATATAAATTTAAAAAGGTATGGTTACCACACATTTTACAGTATACAGAGATATGATAATTTGTATCTTCCTTCTGAAATATTATCTACATAACATTAGTGATTTAAATTGAAAAAAACGAAAAATTATACAATAATGAAGGGAAATACGAAAAAACCTCCAATTACAAAAAAAGAGAAAAAAAACGTTATACATAATAGATATTGATTTTTAATAAATTTATGAAGCAATTTTTGACTAAGGAAAGATGCCAAATCAGGTACTAATTGAAAACTTATTACTAAAATGATCACAGTTATAAATAAATTAAAATAGATAAATAAATAAATAAATAAATCAATATACTAATAAATGAAAAAATAAATATGTAAATAAATAAGTAAATGAATAATCAATTAGGTTAATAAATAAAGAAGAAAATTATAACAGATATAAATAAATTGAAATAAACAAATATATAAGTAAATCAATATTATAAATAAATAAAAATAAAATAAAACAATAAATAAATAATCTGGTAAATAAATAATTAGATAGGTAAATAAATAAATAAATAGGTAAATAAGTAAATAAATAGGTAAATAAATAAATACATAGTTAAACAAATAAATAAATCAATAATTAATGATTTATTATACAAATAAGTTAATATACATAGTAACACAGAGGAACGATCAAAAAAAGCACTATGTGCCTTCTACGCATGCAAAAAGACCTTTGGTAAACGTTGGGGTATGCGCCCTTACATAACCCATTGGATGTATACAGCGATCATACGACCCATACTTACATACGGGTCTATTGTTTGGTGGAAGGCAACAGAAAGGACTACCTATCTCCATAACCTCTCTAAGGTACAGAGACTGGCATGTATCGGAACAACAGGAGCAATGAGATCAACACCTCAAGCCGGGCTGGCAGTCATTTTAAACCTTCCCCCCCTTGGTGAATACATTCGCAGCATGGCAGCCAAAGGAGCCCTCCGCCTCAAGGAGGCCAACATGTGGAGACACAGCTCCTATGGGCACGGCTCCATAATTCACAATTACTTGGGTATCGATCTATCCAGGAAAACGGACTACATAATCCCCAATCGAAACTTCGAGAAAAACTACTCTACATATATTCCCCAAAGAGAGAACTGGAACGCGCACGCCAGCGCACAAGAAATCCATATCTATACGGACGGGTCAAAAATGGATGTAGGTACAGGAGCAGGAGTTTTCTGCGAGCCCCTAGACATAAAGGACTCGTACAGACTCCCCAACGAATGCAGCGTCTTTCAAGCCGAAATAGTCGCCATAGACAAGGCAGCAGAAACAATCTCCGCGAAGAATCTGGATCCTTCCAAGATTACAATCTTCGTAGACAGTCAGGCGGCGATCAAAGCACTAGACAGCGAAACCACAAAGTCAAAAACAGTCAGGAACTGCCTAAAATCCCTTAACGAAATAGGCGAACGACACAGGATCACCCTCTGCTGGGTCCCCGGTCATAGCGACATCGTGGGGAATGAAAAGGCAGACGAGCTAGCAAGAACAGGGTCAGAACTTGACGCAATGGACGCCATTACGTGAATAGACATCCCAATTAGTGCAGCAAAAAGAAACATTGACCAAAAACTGAGGGAACAAATTAACACTACCTGGTCCCAAAGGAACGACTGTGTTATATCTCGCAGCCTATGGCCAAGAATCGACGAGAAAAGAACAAAGCACATTCTGGGAATGAATAAACAAGAAATACGTATCCTAACCGGCGTACTGACCGGCCACTGCACCATAGGAGTAATGGCAAACAGGCTGGGCATTAGCTCACCAGACTACTGCAGCAGCTGTCAGGATACAGAAGAAACCGAGACCATCAAACACCTGCTCTGCGAGTGTCCAAACCTCCAGACATCTCGACTTCGTTATCTGGGTAACAGATTTTTCGAAGACTTAGAGGACGTAGCGCAGGTACCACTGACGGACATAATCAGGTTTGTCAAGAAAACAGGTTGGTTCCAATAGGCCAACCAGCAAGAAAAATTTAAACGAAGCATGGTAAGTGTTTTTATTGTAAGTGAAGTTTTTACCACGATAAACAAAAAGGGATCACAATGGACCAATGGGCCCCCGTGCAAGCACAGCAATGGCTGTGCACTTCCCTTCAAAACCTAACCTAACCTAATATACATAGTTATATTTATAAGCAACGAATAAACACTTAATGGAGGAAATAATAGCGTACATCTCCACTATAAGGTATTTAAATTATTTACATGAGGATTGTCAGCAAATTCACAGCGGTCTAGGAAACGTAAGTTAAGTTTTTGAATTTTATCTAAGATCAATTCAACATTCGCTTTATCGTGAATGTCCAATGTTGAGTGGTACAACGGTAAATTAAGCATATTTTTTCACTTTTTTGCTGATGATGTCCAACTATACTTAAATTGTCCATTATCTGGTATTAGTGGTGCGATATACAAAATTAACGAAGACTTGCAACTTATCCAACAGTGGGCTCTAAAGCACAGTTTGTCCTTAAATCCTAAAAAATCTAAAACTTTATGTATATATAAGCAGAAATTAGAAACTTCTAACTTTCCACCAATAAAACTAGGGCATTCACTCATCGACTACGTCCACACTGCTAAAAACTTAGGACTAGTCTTCAACGAGAGCCTCACTTCGTCTGATCATACTGCAATTACAATAGGTAAAGTTTATCATGGTATCCGTTTGCTGCGATCTACCCAAAACTGTCCGCCAAAAAAAACTAAAATGCTTTTAGTAAAAACTTTACTCCTACCGATCCTTTTATACGGATGCGAAATTTTCTGCAACGTCGACTACAACATAAAAGGGAAATAAAATGTTATATACAATAATCTAGCTAGATATGTGTTTAGCGTTAGATACTTTAACCACATCTCAAATTTTTCCAAACAGATAACTGGTCTAACGCTTAATAAACTCATTGAATTCAGATCACTTACACTGCATAGCATCATGAAGTCACGCCAACCTAAGTACCTACACAATAGACTAAATTTCTCCAGCTCCGAAAGAACTGCTATTTTAACTTAGCCCAGATTTAACTGCTTACAATCTGAACGCGTTTTTTGTCCATGTCACTAGCCTATTACAATCAGAAGGATCGCAAACATAGAAAGTTTTAAAACTGAAACCTTTAAACACTTGGCCAGGTAGATTTACATGATATACATATACTTATAATTAAATTGTTATTATTATCCGTTCTTTTTTCCTTAATTTCAACAATGTTCGACATTTAACTAGAAATAATATTATTTATATGAATGAAAATTCTCTTTTCCTTAACTAATTAACATTAATTTCGTATTCACTCTCTATATCTGTATCTGTACCCTTTAAGCTAATCACAATCATAAGATTGCATTCATAATGTGAAACAACTAATTAATTAAATAAATATACAAATATACAATATACAAAAGCCATGAAGTGGAACGGATGGCCTCAAAAGAAAGCCTTAGTTTATTTTTTCTAAATATTTTGAATTTAGCGCCATTTTATTCTTCTGTCGGTCATACAGCTTTGTTGTTCATCAGCTGTCATGTGTAAATGCTAAGGTTAAGTCATGGACAACGCATAGACATTGTGAGAATCTACTAACGAAGTGGTGTGATTTTTGGGTAACCGGTTCGAAAATGTTGTAGATTTTTTGGTCACCATAATGCACCTCCTCTCCGAAATGGGTCTGAGTAATCGAGAATTTTCAGGCGAATAGGTCAGTTCAAATCCGGAAGAGACTTGTCCGTGTTCCTATGGCTGGGTCTAATGATAACGTAGCAACAGTTTGGGAGATTGTTAACCAGAATCCTTCCACCTCGATTCGCCATCGCTCTCAGCATTTGACACATTCATGAAGCAGTTTACAGCCAATTTTGACTCTGATTTGAACTTGCATACTAACAAGATTCAGTTGACACAACAGAGATGCACTTCGAACTTGATGGCTATGTCAACAAACAGAATTGTTTCGTTTGGGAATCTGAGAATCCAAGACTAGTATATATGTATCAAAGTCCCATGCATTATCTGGCGGAGTGTTTGGACTGTTCTTCTTCAAGAACGCGGCTGGTATTTCGGTTACCGTCAATGGGGTTCATTATCTTGAGATGATGAACACCTCCAGCCTCAAATTTCTGAACATGTAGTTTACGCAGGACGGGCCAACCCACCACACAAGAAAAAAACGAACAAAACAATGGATTTGTTGAAGACGAAATTCGAAGGGCGAGTTATATCCACGCCGCGGAGATGTGAATCGGCCACCAAGGTCATGCGATTTTACGGTTTTTTTAAAAGGAAAAGTGTATGCCAATAACCCGATCAATTATAATTGATATTTGTTATTTGTTATTTTATTATTTCGTTAATAATATACGCTTTGCTATCGTACAATTTACATTATTCGTACAGAGATATGATTTACAAATGTACTCGTATATCTTTATACTGAAAAAGTATTTATGCTATAAATTTACAAAATATATACTGAGGAAACAACGAAAAAAAACTTCAATTTGAAAGAACAAAGAAAAAATAAAAAAATAAAATAAATAAATATGTTAATAAATAAATAAATAAATGGATAATTATAAATGTTATTAAATCAACAAAAAAAAAAAAGAATTAACAGATAACAGATATATAAAATAATAATAATAATTCAACAAGTAAATAAATTAACAGTAACTAATTATAATTAATATATATAATTCACTAATTATTGATCTCAAAGATGATTTACTAATTTAAAAAAATCATAACTCATTTGTTTTAAATTTTTTTTCTTTTCTTTTTCAGGTACTTATAAAACAAACTTGAGAGATTTACTATAATGAACTACAGCGCTTTATAGAGGACCACACTAATTGAATTTTATTTTGAAAATAATCACTTGATTATAAGCCCAAAGAGCTTATCGGCGTCATTTTAATGTGCGAAATCCACTCTCTGCGTACATGATTATGGCACTGGTGGCAAGATTTCGTCAACAAGGAACTGTAGTTGATTTTCCTGTAGCTGGAAGACCTCGCATTGCCCGAATCGAAGCGAATGTGGAACGCATTCTTGCAAGTCTTGTTCTTCATTTCATTTAATTTCCAAAAATACATGATTTGATTGGCCTCCACGATCTCCGGATTTGACTGCACCTGACTTTTTTCTGTAGGGTTGTTTAAAATGAATCCACCACTGGTGTCGTACGAAGTGTTATGGAAAACGCTTTAGAAAGACCCCGTCTCTGTGAGCATGTTACTGGTGCTCATTTGAGGGACATTATATTCCATACTTAGCCGAAAAAAATTTAAATAAATCTTACAAACTGGTCTAAATTTAAAGCATTACTCGAAGGATTTATTAACCTTAGATCTCCACTCTTCACAACAAGACATATTGACATCGAAGTGGAAAATTCATTGCCGATATACAACAGGCAGCAGAAGATAGTACACCAACTTATAAACAACATAAGCAAGCATCGGTAAAATACCCCACAGATATTAGGGAACTAATATTAGAAAAGAGAAGAGCTCGCAGAAAATGGCAAAGGACAAGATATCCCGGCGATAACACTATATTCAATAGACTTAATAACTAACCTAAAAAAAGGATAGGTGAATTTAAAAATAGATCCCTAACTAACTGCCTTTGCAACTTAACTGCTGACAAAGTCACAGACTACTCCCTTTGGAAGGCTGCCCCGTTAAGAACATCTAATGGGAATTGGATCGGCGACCCAAAAGAAAAGGTCGAACTTTTTTCGGAACATCTGACAAATGTTTTTAAATCTTTTCCACCTAGCGTGGCAAACGAACGACTTAAATTCTCTGATAGAATAGACGTAGACATAATCACCTATGTTTCGCTGAAAGAGATCAGCATAATGTATTCATGGGCTATCTAATATAAAGTCACCAGGTTACGACCTAAAAACTGCTCATATCTTGAGGGAACTACCCTTCATAGCACTGTTAAAACTTAAGCTTTTAATAAATGCTTGCTTTAAACTAAGATTATGTTCCACACCACTGCAAGATAGCAGAAATTATAGTTATATAAACAAGGTAAACCTCTATCAGAGGTCGCCTCATATAGGCCAATCTCACTTTTACAAGTATTATCAAAACTTTTTGATAAACTGCTTCTTAAAAGGTAAGATAGAATCATAGAGCAAAGAAGGCTTATTCCCACCCACTAGTTCGGGTTTAGAAATAAGCGCTCAACATTAGACCAAGTACATCGTATAACTAATATTATAGAAAAATCGCTAGAAGAAAAACAAGTTTGTTTTACATTATTCTCAGACGTTGCACAGGCTTTTAATAAAGTCTGGTATAAGGGGGGCTTGGAGTATAAACTTCATTGGAATCTACCTAGTCAGTACTATGAGATACTTAAATCTTATATTTCAAATAGATACTTTAGAGTTCGCTATGGTTCAACGTATTCTGAACTTAAAGAATTACAGGCAGGAGTTTCACATGGAAGTGTTCTGGGACCAACCCTGTACTTATTGTTCACTAGTGAGTGATATACCACACACAAATGATACGATGATAGCAATATTCGCAGACAACACTGCTCTTTTATCAACTGGTGGATGCGTGGTTAAAGCAACAGAAAAGCTTCAAAATTCAGTAAATGAGATATGTTATTGGGCGATGACGAATTAGACTTAATATCTTCACAAATCAAAAAGTAACGAATGTTCCTGTGGTTATTAATAACCCAGTAGTTCCTTATTCCAACACAGCTAAGTATCTGGGTATGAGTCTAGATGCTAAGATCAAAAGGAAGGAACATGTGATAAAGAAAGTAGAATAGCTAAATATTAAAAACAGAAAACTTTATTGGTTGCTAGGACATAATTCGGAAATGTCCACTGAGAACTAGATTTTATTATATAATCAGATACTAAAACCTGTTTGGACATATGGTATCCAACTATGGGGTGTAAAAAGAAAACAAATGTACAAATAATAAAAGCATTTCAAAACAAAGTCCTTCGGGGAATAGTAAATGCCCAATGGTATATTAGAAATAATGACTTGCATCGTGACTTGCAGATTGATCTGTAACGGAAGTAATTAAAAAATACGCAATTCGTCACAATGAGCGTCTGCAGATGCATATTAATCATGAAGATATAAAAATTTTTATCACTATAAATTAGGTAGTCACTTTTTACCCACCCTATATGTGGTTTATTGTGTAATGTATTTAAAGATATATTTCTTCGGTGCAGGGAAATAACTTCACGGGCAATAACTTCACATGGGCAATAACTTCACCTCGAGTGGGCAATAACTTCACTTTTTTTTGTGAAGTTATTGCCCACTGATGGTGAGCAATAACTTCACCGTAAATTTTGTGAAGTTATTTCCCACCTATAATTTGAGTTTGTCTATTATAACTAAAGACCCTTGCACACACTACAAATCAAACAGTGACCCCAAGCAGGGGGGTTGCAGGGGCGCAGCATGGCCCCCCATATGCATTGCGCTGTTTATGGGATTAGTTGCGAAACCGCAAGTACATTAAATAAACAGTTCAATACCTATGGGGGGCCATGCTGCCCCCCTGCAACCCCCCTGCTTGGGGTCACTGTTTGATTTGGAGTGGATGCGAGGTACGGTTTTTTTGGATTATCATAAAATGTTAAGAGAATTTATTTCCCACAAAAAAGTGAAGATATTGCTCACCTAGGTGGGCAATAAGTTCACAAAAAAAAAGTGAAATTATTGCCCACTCGAGGTGAAGTTATTACCCATGTGAAGTTATTGCCCGTGAAGTTATTTCCCTGCACCTACTTCTTCTTGTAGCGCGTGTGCTATGCCTTATTATAAGGCTACCCCAAGCCGAGTAGAATTTTATGGCTAAAAGGGTTTATTCATGGGTAAAGGGCCGAGCTGAAAATTAAATGTGAGACATTCAGTGCGTCCAGTTTAATATTAAATTTATTGTTCCATTCTAAACCTATTTATACAAAATTCTTATTCTAATAATTCACACCTGTTGGCTAACACTATTAATAAAAAATGCTTGTTGCAGCAGTATATCTCAAAAATAATCTTATTTGATATTCGCCATCCGCCTGCACAATTGGACATCATGCACAACAAGGCTCAAGGTAAAGCGGAACTATAAGCTCATCGCTTGCACCTCCGTGGTTCCATGGTATGCGTCTGGGTAGTATGAAGTATTGTACTACAATAACCTACATGTCTATACACTATTTATTGAAATGAAAATATCAGAACTTTTCAAATTAACAATTCGTTTATTTTAAATGTCAAATAGACGGTTTTAATGGGACATTTGTTACAATGTCTTTATTCGATTTTCCTAGGCATCACGTCCTTAGATCATACTTTCCTAACTCCAACAGTCATTGTCTGTTCCGCAAAATCCCATGTCTTGCAGCAACTGCAGACCTCTTTTATCGCGTTGTAAATTACCCACCACCCTCAAGATATATAATAACATGCCAGGAAACATGCGTTCCATCCGGTAATACTCTGAATTATGGATCTCATTGACCCAGTCTGTGCGTGTAGCTTCGGAGGCATAATGCACCATTTTTGACCCCATTCAAGTGTGTGAGTTAGTGTTTGCATCTGAACGGTATACGAGTATCATATCAAAACAACCATTCATTGGTGCACTAACAACGAACGCCACCTCAACTTTAATGACGCGTTCAAACAGAATATTTTATGCAAATTCCAGTTGACATCGAAGGTGACAAAGCAATTGTATTCAAGCGTCACAACCACCGACGCCATCGCCGCCGTCGTTGTCGTCGACGTCGTAACCGTCACCTTTAGCCTACGAGACTCCCACTAACGCACCGGAATTCATTTCAATATGTATTTGTTTCATAGCAGCGTTGTTTTAGCGGCAGGCAGAGGCATGAGTAGTCATTCTGCCAGCCTTTGGCCGCTATTATGCATTCACAGAGTTTTGTAAAATCGAATTCACTTAAAAGGAATGGAAACAGGGTGGCATAGGTCAGATGATAGCGTTGGTGGCTATAGGGAGTCTCCACTTGGCTTTGGCTCTGCATATTTGCATACGATTAGCGGCTATCGATGGTAAGGGTTATGAGTGTTTTGTTTGTTTGTTTGCTTCAGCAACATGCGTCTACAAAAGTTTTACTAAGTTATCCTATTGCATAATCAGTGTTATATATTGGATTTAGGATGTTGCTTTCATTAGTGGGAGGGATACCGTCTTCCTATCATTTAAAAATGCGTTCTAAACAAACTATAAATATATGTTATGTACATTTTGTTTAAACAGCGCCGACAGCGTTGCGGGTAGATAATTATTATTTTTCAAAGAAATCAATGAAATTCAAACGAAATTTAGCTCATGGCGCTATATGAGAATGAAATGTTGCGCCGAAGCGTATTTCTGATGAGTGTAGAATTTCTTTCTGAAACATCGCAGCATAATTCTCCCAGCTGGTCAGACCAAGCGCTCTGGCCCCGGCGACGGCTTCTTAGTCCTTAAAACGAGGTTTTGTCTTAGTTATCGTCTCAAAAATGTGGGCTGGAAATCCTCTTGGCTGGAACGTTATTGTCTATTTTGCTCAATGTGGCCGAGGCAACATATTAAGATACAATATCTTATAATTTTGTGAGGCTTGATAAAATAAGCATTAAAAATATGGTACAAAGTTTGTTTCTTTGTGGAAATTAAATGCAATAATTTGGTAAAAGATTGGTGTGACATTTCATTAACTTAAATTCATTAAATAAAAAAAAAAAGAAAAAAGAAATTCAGCAAGTAAAAAAGTTAAGCAAAATGAAAAAGATAAAAGAAAGAAAATCTGTAACAGAAGGGCATAAAGTTATGGTGGTTCAGAGTCAGACAAAGTTTGAAGAACTAAAGACTAGTCAGATGTGTTGAAAAATAATTGCAATCACGTCCTAAATTCTGTGAAATTACTTGTTCTTCTCACAGTGGGTGGCAGAGAGTTCCATAAGCGAACGACATTGACGAGAAATTGCTTCTCAGATGTCATACAAGTAAACCGGGGAACGATGAGTTGCGTTAGTCTGTTTGATGCTAAGAACGTAAGTCTATTATAAAGATATGAAGGGCGGTGGCTCTGTATTATATTAAATAGTGGCAAAAGTGTTCGGAAATTCAAGAGGTTATTGAACGACATACAATAGATACTTTTAGAAAATCTCGAAACATGATCGTATCTCCCTAACCCGTAAATATATCGCGCAACATTGATACGTAAGGATTGGTATAACCAATGTCTTTGCGAATATTTTACGTGTTTTTAAGGGAGTAAAATCTTTTGTAGCCAAAAGTACTCGAAGAGCACCGTAAACTTTACCAACAATTGAATTCAGGTGGTCGTTCCAGGTTAAATTTCTATTAAAAATAATTCCCAAGTTCTTAGCATTGTCAACAAATTCGAGAGGATCATTATTTAGATAGATTCGACTAAAAATTTTCAGGATTTATTACTAAGCTTTTGGCTCGTGACCAGTTATTTATATTCTGAAGATCGTCATTTAATGTCTGGGCGCAGTGCTCGATGAGAGCCAAGGGACAACTTTTATGTAACTGAACATCATCGGCATACATATGAATTAACGATTGATCAGCAATTTCGGAATTTCATTTACATAAAAGGAGAAAAGAAGGGGTCCCAAAATAGAGCCCCGAGGAACACCCTGAGGTAAGCTTAAAAATCCCGATGTTTTTCCGGACTTGTTTTCTACCCGATAAATAAGAAAAGATAAGTTTCACTGCTTCAGGTGCAAAATCAAACTGATTTGATAATTTGCCGCATAATACAGTGTGACTTATGGAGTCGAATGCCTAGGAGAAATCGAGGAGCACCAAAAAAGTAACCATGTCGCTGTCTACTGCGTTTCTTATGTCGTCAACAACGTTTAGGATTGCTGTTGTGCAGCTACGCTTAGGTCGAAAGACTGATTGGAAGTTGGAAAGCAAGTCTTTTTCATTCAAATACGTAGTAATCTGTTTTTGGATAATTTTCTCGAACACTTTAGAAAGAAAAGAGAGTATGGATATCGGTCGGTACTCGTTCTTCTTTCTTCCTTTAAGAATGGGAATAACCTTTGCCAGCTTCCACTGTTTGGGAAAAACTGAAGTTGTTAGAATTGTATTTAACAAAAGAGTTACAAAAGGTAAACGCTTCGGCTTCGGAAGGAGTGCTTTTACGAAAAGAGGATGAACTTCGTCCAGACCTACCGCACCAGATTTAATTGATATCATGCTTTCAACCACATCAGCAGGCTCAATCCTGGAGAAACTAAATCTCGTTGACGCTCGATTTAAATTCATGGGAGCTGGAGGCTCGGATACCGGCTGTGGAACTTGGGAAACAAACTTTAAGTTGAGTTCATCGCAATCAATATTGGCAGGCGAGTCCGGTTTTGTAGCTTTTTGGACATGCATGTATGCATCTACTAATTGAATTCATAGAGCTCGAAATTGTTTCTTCATTCTACGTACTTGCCCTCCTTGCACACAGAACCAAACGAGATTTTGCTTCGGAGGATATCAGTATCTACTCTGCTTTCCCGCTTATCGTCCATTATTCGGTACCATAAAGCAGAACTGACAGGATTATTATTCTGTAAAGCTTGCATGTGGTCTGTCGTTTGAGAGTTTTAAGCTAATTTGCTTTGCCTAACGAAAGTATAGCAACGATTTCCTATGGTCATTCTTCTTCTATAATTCGTCGAGCTGATGTTCACTCCGAGGTAAAGGTGAACTCAAAAACACTATACTTAAAAGTTGCTCCTATCAACAATGACGTTTTGACCATGTCGTTGAAAAGATTATTTTGTATTTGTTTATTGAAATCTTGTACTTGGTTCTGTCCACATTGACTTAAGGACCAACTAATTTCTCCTGTTCTTCGGCCGCATTGAAAGCGTACCACAGCACACTGGAAGCGGTCGTTGATATCGATATCGTTGAAGAAAGTACTCTGCTCCAGAGCAAGATTGAAGAAGTCACATTAGAGCGCATTTCTGTACCGCAATCCGATGCAGGTATGAAATAGTTCGGAAGCCCCATTTCCAAACTCCACATTGCTTTGCGTGTTTTCTAGCGTCACGCGCAAACCTGAATCAATCAAAGTTGATGAGTAGAAGGTGTATGTCGAGTTGAAATTTGTTGATCTTTTTCAGGATTTGCCCCTCTGTGAAAATTTTCTATTTTGACGGTACGTGTCGATAAGTGTGTTGCAGAACCGCATGAGGTGTATACCAAGGACGTTGGAAATAATCTTACATGGGAAACAAAGCAGGGATATGCTTCGATAATTCTTGCAAGACGTGGAATTTCTTTTCTTGTAGATGCAGCATGCTTTCTTTCACCCATATTCGGTTGACGATTTGCTGCAGAAGCCTTACCAAAACATCAGATATTTATAGAGCTGCTCCAGAGCCGAAGTCTATAAATAGCTTCCCAGACCTATTCTTTCATCGTATTCATATCATTCTCTTTTTATGGTGCCCATTTAACAGCTGCTGGAAATGCTTCTTACACACATATAATACCTATTCCTTGCACTTCGGTAAGTAGGTTTCCTTCGCTTTTACGAAAAGCCTGCCTTCAGGTTTTTAAGCATGTTGCTTGGCTTTTGTTTTTAAATCATCCGGCTGTTGTTGTGATCGGGAGACTTTTTGATTTCCCTGAACTGGGAGCTAACCCTTTCTTCTGGCAGTGGTTGCAGCAACAAAAATCAAGTGCTACTCGCACCTTGTTTCGGGCTGCTGGAAAGTCAATTAGTCGGAAGCCGTTGTCTGTTGGCATCCCATGTGTAGCACAGCCAACAAATCTCCCAAAAATGTTTTCATTATTTACTTTGGTGTTGAACAAATGTGCATACACAAATACAGTTTGTATGATACAATTCGAAAGCGCTTCTAATAATAGCGGTTAAGTTATTTTGGGTACACCTTTACCCCTGACTTTTTTTAAATTCCCGCCAATCAGCAGCAGGTGAAGCTGCAAGCTTGAACGTCTAAGTAGTTTCAAGAAGCGTTGCATTAGTTTGTATGTGATACTCACGGCCGGCGGAGTGTTTGTCATTGTGGTGATATTTAATATTGGGATAAAGGTGTACCCTAGTGTAGCAGAATACGAATATTGTTTTCAGATTTTTTTCGGCGTTTTCTTTAATGTAAGTACCTATGTTAGTTTGTTTAACTATTTATTAAGAAAAAACTTTCTTGGAAATACATTCGTCGAATCTCTTGCAAACTGCAATAAAATTGTAAATATCGTCTAACTCTCTTCTGTTGCACAGATAACATATTTGCTGAAAATCGACTCTATGAGGGACGAAATTTTGGTTAAGGATTTCGATTCTCGCCTTAAATACTATGCTTATTTTGTACGATGAATACTTTACATTAAAGTAGCTAGCTGTCTTCCATATGTTTCGATGATTAAGCTTTCGGTAGATAGTTCTGGAAGTGGACAATGATGCCCCGGTTAAGTGTTCGTAGGAAATCTGGTCATCTATTTTGGAAATAATTGTCGCAAATATATTAGGCCACTCATTAACATTGCTTTCTGTTAACGACAGTGAAAGGTCGTGCGATAAGGCCAGCTGGTTCCATTCTCTGAAAGGTGATGCATTGTTTTGTAGTAATCTAGCTATTATCACTTTGTGGAGATTTGCAACACTTCTACTCATCACTCTTACACAGTAGTCAGAATTTGCTTTTAGGATCCTTATGTAGATTGGTGTTAGTCCAGACTCTATGTATATTTCATAAGTCGGGTTGGAATTCGGTAATCTAAAAATGCGCTTGAAGAAAGTTCTTTGAACCGGCAGAAATTGTTCAAAGGGAGTTACTCCAAAGGCCTGTTTACCATAGCACATACAGGTATTGACTGTTGCATCGAACTGTTTAAATTTGGATAAAAGATCAATATTCTGTTTAACGAAAAATTTTGACCATATCAAATTAAGCGCCAACTTAGCCTCTCCGCTTTTTTCTTTAACATGCATTGTAAGATTTAGATTATAATAATATGTGAATAATACTACTAAATACTTAAATTCAAGTATCAGTTTGCTCGTTACCAAGTCGCCAAGCTTCTTCAGGAAGTCTTCTACATTTTCGGCTCTCAAAAAACATCGCCTTCGTTGTTTGTACATGGTGGCGCAAAAGTTGTCAGGTGGCGCAAAAGTTGTCACCCGATGTTCTTTCGCTGTAATTTTTTTTTATGAATGAAAAACTTTGGTTCTGCTTTTGGATTATGTTAATTGGTGTCTTAAGTTTTTTCTGTATCAGTTAACTTCACAAATATCAAAGTAGAATTTACATTTGCCGCCATTTGCAAAAATTATGCTTCTTCCGATAGGAAGATGACTTTTGCGCCACCTTGTATATTAATGTGAAAAATCCATATACTCGTATCACAGTATGCCATCAGTTCATTGATTTCTAGTTGCAGCGAGAATAGATTGTCCGCCAGCAAAACCAGGAAGAATAGAAGATACATCATCAAGCGAAATCCAGCTTGAAAAAGGCTGAGTTGATTGGTCCTTTTAATCCAGGTGGAAAGCCTTCCGTATAAAATCCCAGCAAATATCTTCCCAAGTCAGTTCAGAATAGATATTTCCCTTTAGTTCTCAGGTTGATTAGGATCTCCTTTTTTAAATTACAAATATGAGAACTTTTGGGAAGCTTAAAGAAACACCATCATTCTCATAAAAGAGGTTAAAGTAATCCAGCATTAAGTTTTCTAGATGGTCATTACTATATTTGAAAAAATTTAACTGGTAATCAGGTTTTTCTTTCTATATTTTCTCTAATTATTCCACATTTTGACAAGCATAGTTGGACTGAAATGGGTGATAGAGAAGGTGAAAGACACATTGACATTGTGTTGTCAAGAAACTTATGTTCATTCAAAACAACATAAAGGAAATTGATGTAAACAAACCAAACGGGAAAATTGTGAGTTATCACATACAAAACCAAGTTAAATTACAAAGTTGTTTGAGCTCCTTATTGGCCCATAAGTATATATTTTTAAAGTGAGGTAAATTTGTCGCCCTCAAGGGCTTCAAAATTTTAACGAAAGAGAGAGAGAGATATATACATCTATTTCGTTTGAATTATTTACATTATATTTGTTACCACACATTTTACAGAGATTTGATACTTTTGTCTTTCTTCTGGAACATTATTTAAATTTTTGTGAATCAAATTTTTCTGAGAAATATACATTTGAAGGAAAATACCAACAAAAACCTACAATATAAATGAGAAAAAAAAGGAAACTATTGTGTATAGCTATACAATAAATAAATAAATTTACATAGATAAATAAATAAATAAACAAGTCAGTAAATAAGTAATAATAAATAATAAGGTAATATGGGAGCAATAAATAAAAAAATAAATAAAGACTAGAAAAACAAATTATGTATTGGTAATAAAACTGTTCTGAATGTTCAAAGGATTGAAAGAGTTCAAAAGAAATTCTTAAAATTTGCTCTCAGACAATTCTTTCCTAATAACGGAATTGAGGTGCATCATTCCTATCATTCGAGGTGTCTTTTACTTGGAATGCAAACTCTTGAATCTAGGAGAAAAGTGTATCAAGTAATGTTAGCTCGTGATATTCTATGCGCAACGGTCGATAGTGAGAATCTACTTAATCGTTTGTATTTGTATGCTCCATCTGAGTCTTTAAGACCGAGACCACTGTTATTTGTATCTCGTCATAACACATTGTATGGTCAGCGTGAGCCTATCTCTTTGTGCAGCAAAATGTTTAATACGTACTGTTCAGAATTAGATGTATTTTTGTCCAGAAATACTTTTAAAAATATGTTAATTTCTGTCATTAGGCAATGAATTTTTTGTAATTTATTATATCTTAAAATATTTGTAAATTTACTTCAAAATCTGTGGATTGTAAAATCGTAGGTTAAATAAATAAATAATAAATAGATAATTAATAAATAATAACTTAGTAATCAATAATAATAATAAAAAAAAAATACTAAATTATAAATAAATAAATAACTAAGTAAAAAAAAGGATATTACTTAAATTTAAACTCTTACAAATAAGTTACTAGATTGTATGACCTTACGATAGAGTGAAGAGGAATAAATAGTTACAAACGAAGTCATTTATTTACTTTGGGTAAAAGCAAAAAAAAACTATGTACGTACCTATATAAACCAGTAAGTTAATAGACAATAAGTAAATAATTTAACATGTAAACAACACCTAACATAATATATATAACAAGCGAAAAATAAGTATATTGGAGCGACAAAGTGCTCAACTTAAAGTATTCAAATTATTTACATTGTCAGCAAAGCTGCATGTAGTTTTGAACGTACTTTATATTTAGTCTATCGATTCTATTAGGAATCCATTCAACATTCGCTCTTTCATGAATATCAAGGGTTGAGTGGTGCCAAGCTAAGTTTAGCATCATTTTCAACAATTTGTTTTGGGACACTTGCAATTTTTTTATATGACATCTTGCAGACTCGCCCCACACCTGACACCCGTATAGCAAGATTGCTTGGAAGATTACTTTGTGCAAGATAATTTCGTTGTCAGTGGATAGTAGGGATTGCCTACTTATAAATGGGTGCATCATTTTTCTTGCTATCCCTAGTTTTTTTATTGTCTTGTTTATGTGGTCCTTAAATGTGAGTTTAGAGTCCAAATAAATCCCAAGATATTTTACAGAGGGCTCCCAATCTATATAACTTCCATTCTGGAACTGCAACGGGCTGCTGGGGAGAAAACAAGACTTTCGTTTTCGCGAGAAAAAGATAGCTTGTGTTTTCCCTTCATTAAGTTTTATTTTCCATCCGAAGATTCCTTTCAATATTGAGAGCGAATTCATGCGATGAAAATATTGCGGTGTCATCTGCAAATACAGCCAGATCACAGTTGTTTATTGTTGGCAAGTCAGATATGTAGATATTTTATAAGACTGGGCCAAAAACTGAGCCTTGTGGAACACCGGCATTTACAAATTTTAAATCTGAAACACCACTGTTGATATGGACTTTAAATCTACGACTGGACATAAAACTTTGGACAACTTTACAGATATACGGTGGGGGGTTACGGTTAATCATTTTGTATATAAGACCCCCATGCCAAACAGAGTCAAATGCCAACATTTTAACGAAAGTGTACGTAATTTATAAAAATCCTTGTCAAAACATTTGGATTTGGCGTGAAAGTGGTATAACAATTTATTGACAACGGTGCCGATGCATAGATTAAGCTCGTTATATTTTCTTCTATTCAATCGAAGTTGATGGCAGGTGAGGCAAAATATTAGAGTAACAATCTAAGAGGAATTTGTAGTGATCAGTTTTGCTGTCGAGTCAATTAAGTTTTCGGAAATTGTCTGAAGTTCCTTGCGGCGCTTGCTCGCCAAAGTCCGATGTCACTAAAATTGGCATGCGATAGCTGAGAAGTTGGCCGTAAGCACCTTAAAATCCTTTACTACATTGTACCATTCCCCAGATATTGCGCATTAGTCTATAAGCGACCCGCCTTGACCGCTTATAAATGTAAGTTCACCAGATTCGTATCCTTTGGCCATACCATTCAACAGAAATAGCCCGGAATCCTCAAAAAACCAAGATATTAACTCACCGTTGCCGTGGCGCGTTTCTTCTTTGGGGTTTCTATAGGTCTCGAAATTCAGTTGATCGTGCAAAAAATTAACAGCAGGATTTTCATACTCACCAGTTCGATCACCAACTACCATTGTTTTTTTCCAAGGGAGAGTTGTACATTAAATTGCATAAAATATCGAAATCGATATGACAATTATTGCAATTAAGTTAAACCGGAATAATATGAAAACTCAAATTGGTACTTAAAATATAAATGATAATTCTACCTTCGATATTACTGAGTTCTACAAAGTGAGAAAAATTTCAGATTTTATGCCACATAGAATACCCCCACTCGCTCTCACATGTACATTTGTTTGTGTTGCTGGAATAAATGTTAAAATGTAATCCTTAAAATATTTTGTGTAATAATTTGTTCTCCACAAAAGTTTCCATTAGCATTATTATTTCGTACTTAAGAATATATTTAAAAAAATCGGCTTGCAACAATTTATTTTTAAGGCCTGAGATATTTTTTTTTTTTTTTTTTTTTTTGATTTTGATATTTATTTCTCTTAAATTACTTATAAATATAATATAATACAAATCCATATACAAATTCAATATGTAAGGAATTACAAAGTAAGGTAAAAGAAATTTGGTGGCATTCGATATTTTATTCAGAGTGAGTTCAAATAGTGTTGAATGCCACTTCAAAAGGAAAAATACAATCATATGGGGTGGGGTATTGAACAAAAAAAATATAGAAAAAGCAATTTTCAGCAGATTTAATTCATTTAACATGGTAACAATTTGTTATCACTTCATAAAGGACATTAAATAAACGATTACATATAACTAAATAAGAATTTCTATATGCGGTGGTTCGATAGTTTGACACTTGTAACATATTAAGTGAGTTATTTCGTAGGTTATAGTTTGGGATTATACGGAAGTTTCGGTTACCAGACTTCATAAAGGACGCTTTTAGAACCTTAAAATAGTATAAGTGACGAACAGGAAGAATCCCTAATTGACAAAACAAAGGAAAACTAGGATGCCTAGCAGGTTTACCACAAATTTTCCGGACAACATTCTTTTGCAAGACTAGCAATGGCTGAATTTTGTTTTGATAGCCACCTCCCCAGCAATTTATACCGTATTGAAGCTTAGAATTAAAAAGCCCATAATAAATTGTGGTTAGGAGCTTAGTTGAACATATGTTACGAAGGTAATAGAAATGCCTAAGTGTGGAAATAAAGTACTTTTTCAATGCAGTAGTGTGAGATGAAAATTTCATATTAGAGTCAATTAAGAGTCCTAAGTACATAAATTCGTCTACATTCTCTAACAAAAAACAACCATCACTACAATTTTCACTATTACAAAATAATTGACCAAACACACTGGTTGCACATTTACATTGATATAATTTAAATTTTTTGCAATTCGGTGCATGAAAGTATATATCCGGTTTTGGATTAATGGACGCAGATAGATTAAAGAACATTAATTTAGTCTTAGGACTTATTACAAGTTTGTGTTCAGCGAACCATTGTCTAAGAATATGTACATCACTATTTATGTCAGCGATAAGATCTAAGGGACTGTTCACGCCATACGATAACCCAACATCGTCAGCAAAAGCAGTAGGTAAGCCTTTTAGATTGAGGTGGAAGAGTGAGTTGATATAGACTAAAAATAGAATGGGACCCAAGACTGAACCTTGTGGTACCCCAAGCCTGATTAATTGCACCTCACTTCTCGTCTCATTCAACTTTACTCTCTGTGATCTATTATTCAGATATGAATCAAGCCATTCAAGCATGAAACCACGCACACCTGCATTTTCCAGTTTACGTAAAAGAATTTTATGGTCAACCATGTCGAAGGCTTTGGTTATATCAATGAATAACGCAGCTGTACATTTTCTACTGTCAAGGTTGCACATTATCTGAGAGCAAAAATTTAAAAGTGCGTCCTCGGTTGATTTACCCTTTTGAAAACCGAATTGGGTAGGATGAAAGAACATAGTCTTGTCTAAAAAGTTTACTAACCTAGTTTTTATAAGTTTTTCGAACACTTTACTTTTGCTGGGCAGAAGAGAAATCGGCCTATAATTTCCTATCTCAGTTGGAGAGCCTTTTTTAAACAAAGAAATAACATCTGCACACTTTAGTCCTTCAGGAAAAATACCAGAAAAAACACTACGATTAAAAACATCAGCTAATACATCCACAATGAAACATGCAATATTTTTTAGGACAACATTAGAAATACCATCGACACCACATGAATTTGAGTTATTCAAACTGCCAATCGTCCTTAAAATCTCTAAGGGAGTTATAGGGTCAAAAACAAAACTTCTACAGTTTACATCACCAATAGCAGAACATTGAGAACATAAATTTTGAATAAGTCCAGTATGTAGTTTAAGTCCGATAGTTGAAAAATGTCTATTAAAAGCGTCAGCGATTTCATGTGTATTTGTTATTTCCATATTGTTAGTACGTAGAACAATAGTTTTTTGATTGGACGATTTTTTGTTGAGAATGGTATTTACAACTTTCCACTCTTTCTTAAGATTACCTCTAGCTGAATAAAATTGAGCACAGTAATAAGAGTCACGGCAAATTGGTATTTCCTTTTCAAATCAGCACATATCTTCTTATATTTCATTTTGAGAAACACATTGCTTGGGTTCTTCTTGCACTTTACTCTGAGTTTATTTTTAGTTGTTACTTTATTTAATAAATAATTAGATAACCAAGGTTTAAGTTTAACTATGGATTTTCTTGTGGTCAGAGAACTGCAACTAGCAATATGGCTTTTAAGAGTGGTTAAGAAATTAAAATATGCATACGATACGTCACTACAGTTATAAACATTGTTCCAGGACTCAAAACACAACTTATTTCGAAGCTTAGTAAAGTTTATTTTTGGCTTGCTTTGTACACTTTTCTGAGTTGGGCTATTATTTTTAGATTCTACGTTAAATAGAACGCCGGTTATGGAATGGTCAGTAATCAAAAAATCAAAAACACAATATTCACACTCTATGGAAGCAACATTTCGAAAACGTCCATATATATGGTCTAAACAAGTACCTGATGCAGGCCTAGTAGGCACATTGATGAAATTTGTCAAGCCATTTAAAGCTAACACAGAAAGATAATTTGATACCGTAGGACTTTCATCTAGACAATCAACATTAAAATCACCTACAACCATTAAGTTTTTGGATTTCTCCCTATCTAACACAATAGAAAAATCATTAATAAACATCGTCACATTAAACATCTGCAATCTATAAACACATAAAAAACAAACATTTCATTATTTATTTCGATGGACACCTTTAAGACGTCTGCAATAGGACAAACAACTTTGGAATTTATATTTGCTCTGTTAATGCTCATTGCTCGATCCTTTTTCTGCGGCACCAATTAAGATGTTTAATGTGTCGCTAGGCTCACCTGAATGATAAAATTGCCTTCAAAGGTATAAGCCTCCCCAGTCACTTTTTGAATATCTCTTACGTACTAACCTCATTGTTTGTAACTCAGGTAATGAACCCACCTTCATTACCAAAAACCGACAAGAAGTCCTTGATATCACTCTTGTCTCCGATACCATCAACGACATGATTACGGGCTGGAAGGTTTCGGCTGATCACTCTTTTTCGGATCACCGCTATCTTCTTTTCAACCTATGCGTTGAGCCTCCATGTCAACCCATTTTCCGAAATCCTCGGAAAACCAATTGGCCCTTATACAGAGACACATTACATAATCGTATTAAATCTGTACACTTAAGTCCACCCTGCGACACCAATGAGCTCGACAATAAAGTCGATGAACTCACCCTGGCCCTTAACGAAGCAATGGCGGAATCCTGCCCGCTCGTACAACCCAGGGGTAAGAAGAAGCCTCACTGGTGGACCCCTGAGCTAGGACCACTCAGAAAGGAGTGCAGAAGACTCTTCAATCTTGCTAAAAGCTCAAAAGCAATAACCGATTGGGACTCCTATAAGGAATCCCTCATACTATACAAAAAAGAACTAAGGAAAGCCAAAAGATCCTCATGGAGACTCTTCTGTGGCAAAATAGAAGAATCATCTGAGGCATCAAGGCTAAGAAAAATCCTCTCTTCTAATCCAATTATGCCTAGCTGCCTTAAGAAGGCAGACGGCTCTTGGACGACATCTAGCGAGGAATCGCTCAATCTGCTACTTGACACTCATTTCCCAGGCAGCTCTAATATTACCGGCAATTTACGCCCTCGCAGGTCATTTGCACAGGTAACTTACTCTCACGGTCTGATTACTAGGGAAAAGCTAACTTGGGCGCTACATAGCTTCAAACCCTTCAAGTCTGCAGGACCAGACGGCATAATACCTGCCGAACTACAAATGTCAGCGGATATCATCCTGCCTGTGCTGGA
This sequence comes from Portevinia maculata, assembly GCA_949715645.1. Taxonomy (NCBI): domain Eukaryota; kingdom Metazoa; phylum Arthropoda; class Insecta; order Diptera; family Syrphidae; genus Portevinia; species Portevinia maculata. The sequence goes on along the minus strand of OX454527.1, from coordinate 54,343,854 downwards.
GATGATCCTGAAAAGCTGTCTAGACCTGGTTCATATCCCCCGGGCTTGGAGAGAAGTTAAAGTGGTTTTCATACCCAAGGCTGGCAAATATTCCCACGTCAGTCCAAAGGACCTCAGACCCATTAGTCTATCTTCATTCCTCCTCAAAACGCTGGAGCGATTGATTGATATCCATCTTCGCACGAACATAAATCCGCAATTATTGTCTGCGGCTCAGCATGCATACTGTAAGGGAAAGTCGGTGGAAACCGCTCTTCACTCCTTAGTACGCACTATCGAATACTCTCTTCATCACAAAGAGTATACCATGGTGGCTTTCCTTGACATAGAAGGCGCCTTTAACAACGTTAACACATCTGCAATCGCAAATGCACTGACAGAACTGAAGGTGGATAGCTCGCTTGGTGAATTGATTAATCTACTGCTTGAAAGTCGGATTATTAATTCAAAACTGGCCGTTGCATCTGCTAGGAGGTCTGTCAGTAGAGGCACGCCACAAGGCGGTGTTCTTTCTCCCCTTCTCTGGAATTTGGTGGTGAATAAACTACTGATAAACCTGGAAGGGGAGGGCTGCAGGGTGATTGCCTATGCGGATGACGTTGCTATAGCCGTCTCAGGAAAACACCTCAATACCATTAGGGAACTCCTGCAAAACGCTCTTAACAAGCTAACGAGATGGGCTAATCGGTGTGGACTGTGCGCGGTACAAGCTTAACCTTCTCTGAGGAAGCAAAATTTTTGGGTCTAATCTTCGATAGGAAGTTAAGTTGGAAACCCAATATACTAGAAAGAGTCAAGAAAGCTACAGTAGCACTTTTCTCTTGCAAAAAAGCCATTGGCAATAAGTGGGGTATACAACCCCGTATTACGCATTGGCTATATACAGCGGTGGTTAGACCAATTCTTACTTACGGGGTGGTCGTCTGGTGGACTGCCCTGGATAAAGCTATAAACCGCGACAAACTGGGCAAAGTCCAGCGATCAGCGTGTCTGTGCATTAGCGGAGCACTCCGTACTACCCCCTCCGCTGCACTGGACATTCTGTTGCACCTGATACCCCTTGACATTTTCAGCATGCAAACAGCGGCTTGTTCCGCTGTCCGCTTAAAAGCTACCTCACAGTGGACCAACAAGAAGATTGGCCACTCCATCATTTTGGACTCCTTTAAGTCTCTACCCAGAAACATAGACTACACCATACCCCATCTGCAGTTCGGAAAAAACTTCCAAATCACCATTCCTTCCAGATCATTCTGGGATGATGATGCATTTGCAGAAGATAAATCGATCCACTTCTACACCGACGGATCTAAAACCAGCGATGGGGTAGGTGGGGGCGTTTTCTCAGAAAAGCTAAATCTTAGCCTCTCTTTCCGTCTTCCAGATTACTGTAGCGTGTTCCAGACGGAAATTTTAGTGATAAAAGAAGCCCTGTCGTGGCTAAAGAGGAATGTGATATCCTCAAAGGATATCCGTATCTTCTCGGATAGTCAGGCAGCGATTAAGTCCCTGGACTCAGTCTCTTCAAATTCCATCGTAGCCCAAGATTGCCGCTCATCTCTCTCGGAGATGGCAGAGCAGTTCAACATTCACCTCTGTTGGGTGCCGGGACATAGAGACATTCCAGGTAACTGTAAGGCAGACGATCTCGCCAAAAAAGGAACCACTTTACCTCTTTTACCTGATAAAGGTTCTTTAGGAATACCAATCGCTACATGCAAACTCTTGCTCAAGCTATCAGCAATCGAGAGAACAAACCTTAGGTGGACATGTAGCAATACTTGTCTAGCGACTAAGCGAATCTGGCCAAAGCTGGATCTGCGATGCTCTAAGAGTCTAATCTCATTAAACCGACTGCATATTAGCTCGACCATAGGCGTTATCACAGGACACTGCTTAATAGGCAGGCACGCCTCCAGACTTGGCGTGCACTCAAACGACTTCTGCAGAAGCTGCATGGACGAGGAGGAGGAGGAGACTGTACTTCACCTTCTCTGCACATGCCCTGCACTCTCCCACAAAAGAAATCTCCATCTAGGGGACTTCTTGTTTAACGACACAAACGACTTAGCCAACACTGGCGTCAGAAGTCTTTCGCGCTTCATAAGAAGCTCCCATTGGTTCAACGAGCAGTGAGGGAATCCCCAGATCTGTGCGGTACCACAATGGACCTAATCTTGGTCTAAGTGTGTCGGCCTTAGCTGACAGCCACGTCAACCTAACCTAACCTAACCTATAAGCCTCCCCATATTCTTCACTATCGTAAGGTAAAACAAAACGTTTGGCTTAGATCAACTGTAGGCAAAGGTTGATAAAAATTTACTGATTTGAAATTGCAATTTGAAAGTCGAATATCTTCACTACAACTCGCAAGAAATAAAAATATCTTAAACGTGAAGTTAAGAGCAAATAATCCTAACAACTTTTGTTATTTTCGGAAGTTGAAGCACCGGCAGAATATCAAATTCCCAAAATCCAAAGTATGCTTCTCAACTACGACTGAAAAAAAACTGTGTTCGCAAGTTGGAAGTCAACTTCTACTGTTTTTCGGGTCTTTATTAGCCCATTTCTTCACGAGTGAATAGAATTTTTAAATTCATTAATGAAAAAAAGGAAAAAAAATTCTGTCTGAATTGCCACTCAGTACTTTCAAGACCAACCTGGTTTAAGTTTAATTTTGTTTTTTTAACAATTCAGCAACATTTTTTAGATTTCTCCCAAGCTGGAAGTTGCGTTGCGTGAGGATGCTTTGAGTCACTGCCAGATAAGAACGAAAGATATTGTCTCACCTTAAACTTCCAACTAAATCAACACTCGAGTTCCAAAAAGTGTCAAATTAAAAATAAATAACAATAAAAACATCTAAGCCCACAGTTTGTCTCATCCCATTAATCAACGAATCGCATCAAGATCTTCATTAATCTCCAAGCTTATTGTCAAAGAACATGTTTCATCAACACATCTGTATCAGCTTTCGGATCCCGAGCCAGTTCATCATTCCCATATACCACAGAACAGCTTCTTATTACAAGACTGTGAAACCATAGTCAGTGGAATTTATCGATAAATTCCGCAAAAACAATCCGAAAATGGAAACAAGATGCGACATTATAAAATTATGTGTAAATCCTTAATGGTGGCGCCCCATAGCGCATTTGTGCGATTATATCTGTGATTTATGACCACTGACACCGTGGACACCATCTCACTTTGGAAACGAAACACTTATTTTTCGCTTGTTTCATAAGCTGCGAACAATCTCTAGTGAGGCGTTCACATCAACGGAACTAGATGGCATGGCAGCTCAATGGATTTCAGGTTTAATTATGTGTTGGATGGGATTACACTTAATTGGTTGGCCATTGGTCATTGTAATTGAAACCTCATAACTGGCAAAATAAACAAAGGCGATACAGCAAGTACAGGATACTTAAACCACGAGATATTAATCATTGCGACTATTGTACGAGTCCTAGTTTCCCATGGTCCAGAATGAGCACCGAGATGTATCTCATTTATGTCTTAGACAGAAGGCAAAATTCGATTTGATGCAAGAGAATGTTTCGTATTGCAAAAAGCAAGTGCTTCATGAATGTACCCACGTTCGCTGATTTTTTATTTTTTTTTGCATGACTACAGGGTGCTCAATTTGGTGGAGGTGCACACCAGACTTTGACTTGAAGACGATGACAGCTACCTTACGTACAGTACATGACGTTAAATAAAAGTCGTTAAACACTCTACAAGGAACAAAAGTATAATGATTTCTTGGGTGGATATTCGAATCGATGAGCAAATCTAGATAAAGCTTAAATAGATAGTTCCTTTCTTAGTCTTTTAATTGTTGCTTAGGCGGGCTATTTACAGAGATGGGTCCCTCATGGACGGTCTTTCTGGAGCCGGACTGCATGCTAGAGACTGCCGGAGAAGACCATCTGAAGCCTTTGGTTGGCTGCGGAACCCTATGCATCTGCTCAGGTAGCCTGTTCTTGTTAGCTCCAAATTGTTGAAGAGGTCATTGCTAAGTTGAATAGGTTAAGAAGGTTTTACTCTAGCACAATCAGACATTCGAAGAAGGTTTACGTTTGTAGGACTAGCGGATTAAAGTACCTGCTCGGATTGGCGCAGGGTCAAATGTTCAGAGGCTAAAAGTCCACAAATCAATAATTAACTCAAATCCACAACATTTTGGGTCATATCTCCAAAGTCTTAAAAAGGAAGAAGGCCATAAGTCCACAATTGTTCCTTGTTGCTTTTTTTTATGTTACTTCGAAACTAATTTTAGTTAATTCAATTAAAATGCACAACAGAGCTGACATTGCCGCCTGCCAGACAGCTTGCAACTACTTTAAGCGGAGAAACGAAGTTGCATGAGCGGGCTAAACTATGCAGAGAAAAGGGTGAAATACCTTTAACCCAAGCGGCGGACAGCTGACCACCCAAACACTGTTCGATTCGAAAAATAATCCATTTGCTGTGAAAACCAATTTATTTGTGTTTTGTAGGCCATTTGTGGGCGCATTGGCGCAAAGGTTAGTGTGGGACTACTAATCTAAAATTCACAGGTTCAAATCCTGCCGGAACCAAGTAACACCAAAAGTTTTTCCACCGGCCCACTTTTTGTACACATCTGACAAACATCCAAGACTATCAATTGTCATGAGAAGCTTCTCAAATTTGTAGTCCGGATTCGTCTTTAAATTGCAGGTCTATTCCACTTCGCACAAGCAAATGGTTGGAAAAGCTGGGTTTTAGCCTTTAAAGTTTCTGGGCTTTTTTCAATGTTCTCACTTTTTGGGGGCTTATTTCATTTTTACTTTTAGGTGTTATTTCTTGCGGCGTAGTATCACAACGCTTAGTAAAAACACCCATAACGCGTTAAGTTTCTGTAAATAAAAAATAATCAAGTGCACGACTGGATCGTACAAAAACTTTCTCGCTTTTACAAACATTTATTGCGAATCACATTTTCTTATTAGCTATTTTCTATACTCGTAAGATCAGATAAAAAAGAATCGTAACATTGCCGATTACATGTCTACATGTAGCTATATTTGATTTGTCTTTATTGCATTAAAAACTGCAGTTTGAATAAAAAGATATTTGTATTTTCACTTTCAAATGCACCTGGTGAATATTAATGGTGTTGTATTTTGGTTAAAACTGAGTATGCCAAATTCTTACCTTCACGCCAAGTATTTAAAACACCAACACAATCAAAATCTATAAAGCAGTTTTAGAGAAAAGTGAAGTTTTTGAATTTTTTTTAAACTTTTGTATGAATTAAAACTTTATAACGATTGTTTTTTTTTCGAGAATCTGAGTATGCGATTTTTTTCAAGATGGTTGTATTTTTTCATGTTGGTTGAGGTCGTGGTCCACCCCGGACTGTAAGCGCCACCAAAAGTAAGGTAATGTAAGATTGTATTAGCATTTCTGTCAAATTTCTTTGAAATTACATCTCCGTTTTGTGAGATGTACGAGTAAGTAGCCGTATTTCTAAAGTGCCGTTATTCGAATCTTTTGCTAAAATCTGAGTGTACCATATTCTTACATTTAGGTACCCCATATAATGAAAACCATAAAATAATTAAAATCATTAGAGAAGTTGAAAAGCGATGTTTTTCGAAATTTTAGCAGCTGTTGTAAGAAAAAATTCCACAAAAATGTTGGACATCTGAGTATAAAGATTTCTTCTCAATGTTAGTATCAGGGCCCTATTCCACAAAACAAATTGTCAACTTTACACTTTGCACATATCAAATTACATTTTTTGGCAAAGTGAAAAGTGCTTCTGTTCCACAATATTGCTTGCAAATCTCACTTTGCAATAGCAAAGTCTCTGCGCTTTTATGCAAAGTCTTTGCGCCTTCGGCAAAGTATTTGCGCTCTCCTGCAAAGTGAGTGTGCAAAGTGTTCCACAAAGCATTTAATCATCTTTGCATTTCTGTCATATCACTTTGCACTTTGCATTGCTGTTAGATCACACAAACACACCATACTCACCAACGACAGCAAACCTCGCATTCATCAAAATAATTAACCTAAACTTAAACATTAACTTACCTATGTACATTAACACTTACACTACTCCAATTTGCTAAAACGAAACATTTAAAATTAGCGGCTAAAAACCAATGTTCGCCATATTTTTTTAATTTCCTCTTTGTACTAAAACTTAAAAAACGGGACTAACTAATGTACTAAAATAGCTCTCTTTGCTTTTGAATGTAAAAAAAAATTTTGCTTGATTGGTAGTCGTGTCGTTGGCACCAGCAACATCAACAAAGAACAGTCCGAAAACTAGTAGAAGCTGTTAAAATGAGCAGCAAAATAAAAACGAAAAAAAAACTTGCAGTGTTATATGTAATAAAAAAAAATATATTTTATTTGCAAGTTTTCAAAACAACAAAACAAGCAAATTAAATAAACAGGCTGCCTGGGAGGAAGTTTTAAGAAAAGCCCAATCCCTGCAACTGGCGTCGGCCCAAAAAACATGGATCTATGCGAGGGACAGTTTGTTTGGGCTCTGGAAGAGTCGGACATTGGTAAGTGAAACAATTTATTACCTACAAATACCAAATAAAAAATTGTTTCAATTTCATTAAGATTTATCCGTGAATTTAATTTTGTTAATTTTCAGAGTAAAAGGGATAACGCCCGTAAAACTGGGCCCGGACTTGAGAAGAACAGCGTTATGGATGAAGCTGACTTGGCCATCCTCGATATTCTGGAATCAGACTCACGTGCGGTAGATGGACTCAATTTGCCAGAAAGCTATGGAAATTCAGAAAATCTACCATTAGCTGAGTCTAATTCCATAATATTGATAACAGAGGAAACACCTGCCCACCCACTTCCAAATCCAAGGAAGAGGAAGAGCTCTACTAAGTTTCCAAGTGAAACTTTGGATAGAGAGAAGAAATGTCGTCTGGAGCTCCTGGAGGTTGAAGTTTACCACAGGAAACTTCAATGCCTGAAATTGGAGAGGGACCTACAACTTCCAGCCTCTGCCATAACTCGCGAAATTGCAGCGGCAGAAACGCCGAGGAGTCTGTTGTTTGAGGAGTTTTAAGTTTTTTATGTGTTTAGTTTTATTTATTATTATTTTTTATATTTGTGGCAACGATTGAAAGCCTCTTCAGCAGGGCTATCGGGATTTAGGCGTAATGGTGGTATCAACCAGTTTTTAAGTCCGTAACCACTATCACCCAAAACAACAGCATCCGGAAATAGTCTCCATCCATTGTCAAATCTTTGACTTACAGCCAAATTCCGTAACACCCTTGAGTCGTGAACGCTGCCTGGCCAACTTGCATTTACACTGTAAAATGTGTAGTCTGGCCCGCATATCATCATCACATTCAATGAGGACCATGCCGGTCCACATATCCTTCCTCGTGTTATGTAGGCACATCAATTTTAATGATTGTGCCATCCAAGCAACCGCACGCACAAGGGAATCCACCGATCATAAAAAAAAATTAATATTAACTTTTCACTTTGCACAAGAGAACGTACGTGGAACAGAAATTGCAAAGAGAATATAAAAATTGCAAAGATTTTGCAAATTACACTTTCAAATTTTATTGCTTTGAGGAACACGAAGTTTTGCAAATTGACGAAAAATTGCATATTTGCAAAGTGAAAAGTTGATAATTTGTTTTGTGGAATAGGGCCCAGGTTACATATTTTATTACCGGTTTTTTCAGATATTGTTGGTTTTCTATAAGACTTCTAATCGAGTATTTTTTGGAAAACGGAAAACGCAATCTTCTGACGCTCGCTCCATGTATTCGAAATTTCAAAATTAATTAAAATCGTTATAGCCGTTTTCGAGAAAATTGCAATTTTCAAAAATTCAACAAACTATTATGTGAATAAAATATTTCATAGAGAAATATTTCAAAAATTTGAATACCCAAATTTATTTAAAATGGTAGTATTAATATGGGGTGTACATTTTGATAAAAATAACTTGTCTCATTTTTGAGATGTGAGCATTTTTGTAAATTGGCGGTTTTCGACAATTTTGGCACAAACTGAGTACGCCGATTTCCAACACTCACCACAATTATTTTATATTTCAATAACGTTCGGAATCGTTTGACAAATTTTTGAGAAAACCAGTGTTGTAAGAACCGATTGCATGGAAAGTAAGGTAACGTTATTTGAAATGATAGACTAAAAAAAAAATTGCCGCGAGATATAAGCCTACAAACACCAATTACGAAGTTTGACGTAAGTGCGTCCACCCATTGTGGAGCATTGGATACTGACGGACAGTCAGATATATAGACGGACCTACGGACGGAAATTCGGGACATACATTTTTGGACATGTCTATAGTTTTAATATCATACCTCGCACTCAGTTTGACTTTTTGATTGACTGATTTCTTTTATTTGGCATATGTGTCCCTTAAAAATTATGTAGGTACAAACGACGTAGCTATTATTCAATTTTTAACAAAGAAAGAAATATTTAAATTCAACTTTTAATAATATTTATATGTAACAGAATAACTTAAAAAATGTCGCTCAACATAAATTAACAAGAGCCATTTGTAGGTAAACGCATTTGCAAATTTATTTTATTTTGGTCGGCAGCATGTTGTGCAAAGATATACCCTTATATATTGCTCTGTTTTGTCCACCAACAGGACGATGGCGATCCAATCTGAAGTCCTGGCTATTTCTCAGATTAAATGGTTGTAGCTCCCCAACAAACTGAATTTTCTCCGTTATAGAGGATTGTAAACTACCTGTTTAAAGCTTGAATACAAAAATAAAGACATTACATATTACTCTTTCTCTAATCCTTAACCAGTTTAGTGTATCTAACCTATGTTAAGTTGACCTTAAGCGTGCATTTTCAAAATACAACGCATCGCATTTGCAGTATTTGCAATTTGTACATTCTTTCCGTAGAACATTGCAGAAGAATTGTTAAACAGTATTCAAAAGGTGGTTTTATGATGGTGTTTTATACTCTTATTGCGCTCAAAAGCGTAATTTTATGTCGAACTCTACTAAAAAGCCGATTTTTTGGACACTTTTTTACACAGATTGTCAATAATATGTTTCTTGAATTTGGTATAACCTAGATATTTAATCCCATTACCGATCTCTATTTCTTTCCGTTTCAACAAATAAATCCTCGTTTAGCGATCCACCCAAGACCATTCCTTTAGTGGTTTTAGCATTTAGTTTTAGTTTATTTATTTTCAGCCACTCATTAAACGATTCCAAGTCAATTTTAATTTTATGCGCACACGAATTACCGTAAATAGGCGAATCGTATAATAAAGCGTCATCGGCAAACAACGAGTTCTGCACAACCTTATTCATATCATTTATAAACAATATAAACAAAAGCGTTCCTAAAACAGAGCCCTGCGGTACTCCTATTAAAATTTCTATGACATCAGAATAATGCATCTTATAAATTGTGACATCTATCGCCCAGTTCCACTCAGACCCTCGGATTCCATATTAATACATTTTGTTCATAAATATTTGTTTGTCGATTGTTTTGAAAGCTCGTTGCAGGTCAATGAACGTTACTATAATAATCTTTTTATCGTCAGTCAAACATATTCAGTCGCTCTAAACCAAGTTTAGTGCAGTTTCACAGGAATGTGTTCCCTTAGTTGATTATATTGTTTGATCACCGGTAATATCCAGTCGTATCAACCCACGGATTTGCATGCACAGGCACACTTGCGGACAGTCTTAAGATGTAAAATGTGTCGCTAGGCTCACCTAAATGTTAATGTTGCCTAAGTGTGATTTGTTCACTTAGTCGCCTTCTGCGACAAGCGCTATTTGGGGTGCGATGTAGTGATATTCTAAGTTGCTGTAAATTTAAATAATGCGACATTTTAAGCACTATTGCAAAATCAAAAAAAAGTCGAAATATTTGAGAAAATAAAAGGATACTTTTTATTAAATTTAATATTATTTTTCAAACAAAAAGAAGAAATAACTGTACATTTTGCTAAATTACAGAAAATTTAAGCGTTATGGGTATTTTTAATTTATGTTTGAGAGTTTTAATTTGTTCAACGAAAAAGTGAAAATGACGACTGTTGAATGTCCATTGTGAATTACAATCAATATTATGAAAACTGATATAATGCACTTTGAAAAATCGAAAGTTTGAGATTTTGAAAATCGACTTTTTAGAATCGGGATTTATAAAGTCAAGATTAAATAAAATATATATATTAGATATAAACAGGGCTTAAAATCTAACTTTTGCAGTCATTTTCTTAATCCGAATCCGACCGGCAAATTTTGAGTAGCTTTTCGTGGCAATTGATACTCTTGGATGTTTGTCAGACCTTCGCAAGAAGTGAAGCCCGCGACATATCGGACCAAAAATATTTTTATTGTTAGGTTAGGTTAGGTTAGTTTAGGTTTATGTGGCTGTCGGCAGAAGCCGACACACTTAGACCAATTTAGGTCCATTGTGATACCACGTATATTATCTACCTCAACTCTGTAGATGGGACTGGCCAACGACACGCGGTTGTTCTCAAACGGTCCGCCATTTACGTACTAACCGCGCCCAACGTCGTTTTAATTACGGTGATCTGACGTGAATCGATTAAGTCGACGTGGTTAAAAAATTAAAATATTTTTATTGTAGTTTCTGGATATTTTTGGTTAAATTAGAGGAAATTGAAAAAACTATTTGGAAAAGGTTAATTTATCGAATTCACTGAAAAAAATCGTTACAAAAAATAATAATGACATTTTGGATGCAGTGGAATATTACATTTCTTACAGAAAAATATGATTTGGCTGCAGCGTTTTCGTCGACGAGGCGTTTTTCTGTTTTGAAGACAATATGTTTGCCGTTAGTTGGCTCATTGTTTCGGCAATTTAAGGTCTGACTGATGCCGAAGTCGAGCGATTTATCATCATTAAACTTCTTTTTTTGGGGCTTTTATGCACTTAAAAAAATTATTGGAGATGCTTTTTGCGAGCAAACTACGAATACAAATTACATCAAAAGAATGACTTTTTGTAGGCAGAGCCGAGGCGGACAATTGGTATATATAGTACTGCATTATTCAGGCTTTGTACTTCAGATAAAAATAATATTGTCACAATTTTTCATGAAAATTATTTTAGAAAGTTTTTATATTGACTAAAATGACAACTCTTGTTGGATGACCTGTAGGATAGTGTATACATTATATGTACAAAGCATAGTTTGACTTCATACAATTTTAAAATTTTAAGATTAATGAAAAAATTGAAAAAAACATAGGGACGGGCTACAGCCCGCTTGGGCGAACTGTTGGATACCCTATTCTTATTCCTATTCCTCATAAGTGGGCGTGACAAAAGCCTAAGTATGGTTGAATTGTTAAGAACGCTCTTCATATTTTGTTATAATATGTATAACATTTAAAGGATTTTATCGAAAAAAAACGAAGCTTTTGTAAAAAAAACGATCCCTAGCTCAAATTTTGGTTTCCCAATAAAATTGTTTTATTTAATTGTGGGCGTGTCAGTGGATCATATATAAAAAATGTCAGCTTTCTAGCTCAAAATTCGATTTTTTCGAAAAAATTGTTTTTTTGAGTTTGTGGGCGTGTCTGTGTGCGGATTTCAAAAATTCTTAAACTTAATTATTTCGGGACTCTAGAGAGTATATGGTTAAAATTTCAGCTCTCTAGGTCCAGTTTAAAGGCCTAATTTTTGCCGACAGACGGACGGACGGACGGACATGGCTAGATCGACACTACTATCGATGCTGATCATAAATATATTAACTTTTAGGGGTTTAAGGTATGTTACAAACTATGCGTTGAAATTAATATACCCTTAGAATAGGGTATAAAAATCCAGCCGAGAAGGCTGGTTGAGTTGGTAGGTTGATGAAGAAGTATTACTTCATCATCACACGCAGGTCAACGATTACCTATGTTGATTGTTGATGCCCATAGGAGGGTTCACGAGTTTGTGGTATCTTTCTTCGCCTCGTTGGTGATGTCCATTTGCATCCCCCTCCGACTTTCGATTTTTGCTATAAGCCTGAAAAGATTAGAGAGAAGGGATTTCGGAAAGTTCCAGTTTCCAGCCGAAAAATGTTGACCAACATTTTAACGAACAGTACTGTATGTAGGAGCTTAGAGCTTGTTGCATAAGTATTTTAAAAGCTAACTTGCTTACTTAACTGGCTCTCGACCCATGAAGAGTCTCTGCCTGAGACACTGTAGCCTTCCAGCCACAAAAGTCAAATAAAATTTGTTGTTCAAAAGTTACAGCCCTGGATTTTATTTTATAGTTTTCTACACAGATTGAGCTTGATTTGGAGAGCCAAAAGCAACGTGTCTTGGTTCGAAATAAATTGTAATGCTGTGGTCTATATGATGGTAGCCTTTTAAATAATAAAGCTGCTTTAGTTTACAACATTTATGGATTGCTAGATCTATAAGCACTCAATTCTTTATTTTAAGTTGTCTGACTCGTAGACGCTTATCCTTCAACGTTTTATAAACAAAAATTCCATTATCATCATTAAATATCATAGCCACCCTGTCCAGGTACATGCTAATTCTCTCCACATGGTAAATTCATAAGATTTTGCAATTAATTCAAAGAGATCAACAACAAAATCCGGTCCGATCAACAGAAAGCAAGTCGAGGCGGTCATTGCTGAAACGGCAGCATCAGCCACAGCAGCAGCAGCAGTCACATTGACAGACAGAATGGCAGCCAAAGACACATTATTCATACCACATTCCGGGGTGGTATAGGTTGAATATTCTCTTTCACTTGCGGTCGTGCGATCTGCCCACAAGTCCTGTTGGGATACTTGTTTATGCAATTTAATTAATTCCTCGCTTTCTGCAATCCGAAGCAGCGTAATGACATTTGCGGATCGGACCGAGCATGCAGAGATGATGCATTTGACAAACAGGTTGCAGCCAATGGAGGCGTATGTGGGAATTTAATCATGCCATGCAGCAGACACAAGGTGGAGGAGGGAATTTTCCTAGAATATTATAATCACTTTTGGGATTTCCAAGTCGCAAAAAAGGAGCACAAAATAAAAATATTTACCTACATACGTCGGTCGTTTTTATATTACATTGGATATGATAGCCTTGGTAGAGGGCAGAAAGGGGCTATATTTTGTTTGCATATTATAGATATGCCTAAAGTGGAAAACACGTGTTGGCAATAAGTGAAAATCTCTGGTAACAAAATATCGCATATCAAAATCATTCAATTTATCGCACATCGCACATGCGAGGTTGAGTTGAACGCTACACTGGTTAAAGGGATTTCAAACTTGTTTCCGCAGGGTTTAGCCACTCACATAACTTCTTGCCCCGCTATATGGATGGTAGGTGCCAGCTGTAAGACAGGGCAAAATTCTTTGACAGGTCTAAATTCTTAATGTGAGCTTATGTTAACGAGACTTTGATTTGCTGTTAATCGTACCTCTCCCGAAAATAACAATCACTCTTCTGGCGTAGAAAAAAACTAAAATCTTACACGGAGCAACGCTGTCAGTAGGATCGAAATGTAGGCGAGACTTTGTTTTTGTGGACAACTTTTCGCATCTTCAGAGTAATTTGGGACCACAAGCAGGACCAGTTTTGTGTGTGTTTCTCGCATTTCGAATGAGAACATTGACACCAGTCACTTGCTGTATCAAATTCTTTTTGTGTTATCAATGTTGCTGCCGAGAAGGTCAATGTGTCTGACGACTGGAAATGTGACATCTAAATACACATAAGCAGCGCTATTCGTAAGGACCGATTATGGCGAAGAAAATAAGATAGATCGCATGCAATCAGTTCTAATTGGAAGTCACTATCTTTAAGATTTATGTCTTGTTATTGGAAATTGTGGACGATGTGGATATCATTAGGCATGTTTTTTTTTTGCAATAGGCTTAGATGAAACACAAAAAAAAAATGCCTTACTGTGACTTGGCAGCATTATCGACAGCACATTATTACATTTGACATCGCGAAAACGTCACTTTCAAATGAACACAAAAAAAAGTAGTATTAATTAATCCTGTGAAAGAGCTCTCTCACAAATCAGTTGAATGAGTTGGTAAAGAAATCTTTAAAAGCTATAAACAGAATGGAATTCAGCACTAAAATAGCTCGAGTCTGTTCTTAGCATTTCATTTCAGGTGTGTTTGTACATTTAAAATAAAATAAAACCATAGCTGTTGCAAAATATCTACTGTTTAGGAAAAAGTGTGAATCTCTGTGATCATTTGAACCCGGACTGGCTTCCTAGTTTGCACCTAGGATACGCCAGTAAATCGATTCGATTTAATCGGTACCGTCAACGTTTGACTGAAAGAGCGCTAAGAGAAATATAAATTTACTCTATGGAACCTAATGGTATGTACACACATATATTTATCTATATTACTTACCCATAACAATAAAAATACATTTGTATTGAAGAAAACATTCCAAAAGTTTTATGATTGCGTTCATGCTGTAGGTTCGGAACTCAGCTGCTTGGTTTCCTGGCCCGACAAAGATGTTAGAGTGCATTATACACCGGAGTACTTCAAACAAGTTTTTGGAAATAGACTTGCTGTTACGATAGATAGCTACAAAATCCGGTAGCATAGAAATTTTGTAATAAAACAGCTACGAGTATTATCTAACAATATATGAACAAATACAAAGTTTCCTTAACGACAACGTCGCTTAACACTAAAAGTGGATTCATTCTTTTCCTTTTCGGGTCAACCTGTTGCAAGAGCCACTACATATTCCTCCAGAACTAAAGATGCCAGCATTTTTCCAAAAGCAAGCTGACACTAATGAAATGTACATGGACAAAATAGTGCTTACTTGTTGTTCATTGGTTAATTTAAGTCAGTCCGTAGTAAATTCAACTTTGCAAAGTGTAGATAAAGTATTAATGAAGTAAAAAGTTTTTTAATTAATTCAGTTTTTTATTAAAGCAAATGTGTTAAAAAGAAATAACAATAAAAGTAAATAATAAGTTAACAAATTAACATAAACAATCATTTGTTTTTCAATTTTTGGTAAACATGTTTACTGTTTTTATTGCTTTTTTTGCTTTAACATAATTTTTCAGGTTTTTTCTCTATAATTTGTTACTTTTCACCCTTCAATTGCTGCTGTTTTCACTTTAATATTCTTTTCATTAACAATCACAATGATTATTCCAGACGATTTGTGCAAATTTCTGCGATTTTCTCCATAGTCTGTAGATACTCCAAACATATATCCCAACAGTGTGAAAGGAAGATCGAGCCGAAGTTTCATATGCGTTAGGACAAGAACTTGAAATTTGTTCCTGCAAATAAATTTAACAAAATTATTTACAATTGTTATCAAGCCAGCATAAACATTTATTACCAATTGATTAGTGAGAATTCTCTTGTACTAAATCATCCTCTTCCAAAAATGCTTCCAAAGTATCTGGTTCAGTTAAAACTTCTTCAGCTTGCAGGGTGCTTACAACCACTTTTATTCGAAGTTAATAAGTAACAAGTGTAGGTATTGTTATTGCTATGGGTAAGAGTAAATTTGTATTTCTCTTAGCGCTGGTCAAAACTTGACGGTACCGATTAAATCGAATAGCTGCAAGTGTTGGGTTCGATTTACTGGCGTATCCTAGGTGCAAACTAGGAACCCAGTCCGGGTTCAAATGATCACAGAGATTCGCATGAAATAATCCCCCAAATGAAAAATGAAATAACTCCCCAAATCGAAGATGAAATAAGTCCCCAAAATGGTATGAAATAAGTCCCCAAATAAGTATGAAATAATTTCCCAAAATGGATTTCAATTGTTCAAGGTGCTATGAATCACTATGACTTTCTGAAAGTGAAATAAGGCCATACGAAGTCATTTACCCAAAGTGCAATAAGGCTAAGTGCTAAAATAAAACCCCGCACCTACTCCAAATCAAACAGTAACCCCAAGCAGGGGGGTTGCATGGGGGCAGCATGCCAATATGGGATCCCATAAACAGTGAAATGCGTATGGGACCCCTCTGCTTGGGGTCACTGTTTGATTTGGAGTAGGTTGTAGGTGCGAGGTTTTATTTTAGCACTTCGCCTTATTGCACTTTGAGTCCGTAAAATAAGGCCATACGAATTCATTTACCCAAAATGCAATAAGACCAAGTGCTAAAACCTCGCCATACGCATTGCACTGTTTATGGGATTTCCATATGGGATTTCCATAATCAGTGCAATGACTATGTGGGGGCATGCTGCCCCCCTGCAACCCCCCTGCTTGGGGTCGCTGTTTGATTTGGAGTAGGTGCGAGGTTTTATTTTAGCACTTGGCCTTATTGCACTTTGAGCCCCCGAATTTGGGGATTTATATCATAGTTGAATTTGGGGACTTATTTCACTATGAAATAACCCCCCAATTTGAAGTTGCTGCCCCCCTGCAACCCCCCTGCTTGGGGTCGCTGTTTGATTTGGAGTAAGTGCGAGGTTTTATTTTAGCACTTGGCCTTATTGCACTTTGAGTCCCCGAATTTGGGGATTTATATCATAGTTGAATTTGGGGACTTATTTCACTATGAAATAACCCCCCAATTTGAAGTTGAAATAAGTCCCCAAAAACCCATGAAATAAGTCCCCAATTTTGGAGGCTGATTTCATATGAAATAAATCGCCACCTACATACAAATTTTGGGGAGTTATTTCATTTTTCATTTGGGGGGTTATTTCTTGCAGCCGATATTTTGCAACCACTATGGTTTTATTTTATTTTAAATGTACAAACATACCTGAAATAAAATGCTTAGAACAGACACGGGGTATTTTAGTGTTGAGTTCCTTTCTGTTTATAGCTTTTAACCATTTCCTGTGTCTTTCCTCAGACAGAGTTTTAAGTTTAGGGCTTTTCATACTTATTTGAGGAATGTTGTATTTAGATGTATAAAATGTATGTTTAGAAATCTTTTCAACTTATTTGCTTCCAAACAAACATACGAGTATTTGTTTGCCACAACGCGATTGTCACGGTTTCACTTTTATTTTTTTACAGAATCTTAATAAATTGTTAACTTGTTAGTATTCCAAAATACTGTTTGGATACTCCTTCTTAGTTCTGGAAATTTGTTTTGTTAAAATTCACTTTAATATAAAATTATTACGAGATATTCGCAACGAAAACATTTGTTGCCACAACTACGCGATTCTCACTTTTTCAGTTTTATTTTTTGTACAGAATCACATTATAATGTTAACTTTTTAATATTCCAAAACGTGGTTTGGATACTCCTTCTTAGTTCCGGAATTTTTTTTTTTGTATTTCAAATATTCGCGACGTTGTCGTGAGGTACCTACTCCATTGTGTAATTTGTTTTAACTAATTTTGGTTGTCAGATTAATGTCATTTTGACACAATCGATAGCAATTTCGATAACATGTAAAGCAATCATAGATTGGTAGCACAGTTTTTTCTGGGCTAAGGCATAAGCCCCGATGATTATCCGGGCTAACGAATCCTAAATAGGATTGCGTATTTGTATGGAAAACTTGCTAAGCCCATATAGGATGGCAAAAAAACACGGCTATTGGCGTTTGTAACGTCCCTTTTTATATTCTTTCATGACGATTGAACAACAAGCAAAATTGGTTGATCTTGAAGTTGCTATCACTGCTTAGGATAAAACATCGCTATTCATAGCAACCATTTCAAGAAAGAAAGCCATCAGACTAATCAAATCATCAACTCCACGAGCGACATCCTAGTGGAGAACCAACGAGGAATTACTCTGAGAAGTCACTGCCACTGCCCGTTAGGTGTAAGGAAGCAAATCACTCAGGCACTGTCGGTATGCTGTGGTTACTGAAATTTTGTTGAGGCGTCCAACATATTTTGTCTCTTGGGCAGTATGCAGATTCTTAAAGTTCAGACTCAACGTTTGCTCCTCGGAATGTGCGTATTTTTAAAATGTTGGATGCGTTCCACGCATTGATTATCACATGTTTGGTTTCGTGGTTCGAGCATCTGAAGAGCGCCGGTTAGCTTTGATGGTTCTCAAATGTGAAAACTTAGTGAAACTCGTATTTATGAACGTTTTACGAGCTGCTTCTGTCGATGTGTTTTATTTTGTCATGGCTCCTCCCAACTAATCAATCCTTCCTTAGGGTGGCGCTACAGTCCGGGGTGGACCTGGGCCTCAACCAACAAGCGTCTCCAGCCAGCACGATCTTTGGCCAGCTGTCTCCAGTTTCGCACGCTAAGTTGGTTAAAGTCCCCTTCCACTTGCGTGCGCCACCTGAGACACGGTCTTCCTCTAGTGCGCCGTCCCTCGGGTGTGGACTCGAAGATCTTCCGGGTCGGAGCATTCACGTCCATTCGCTCTACATGACCCAGCCACCTCAGTCGTTGGACCTTCACTCTTCTGGCTAAGTCGATGTCGCTGTACAACCCGTACAGTTCGTCGTTGCATCTCCTCCTCCATTCACCGTCTATCCAGACGGGACCAAAAATTACCCGAAGAATGTTCCTCTCAAAACGACCAATAGTGACATCATCCGCTTTGGCTAGAGTCCATGCCTCTGCACCATAGAGGACTGGGATTATTAAGGTCTTATAAAGGGTCACTTTAGTTGTTCGAGAGAGGGCTTTGCTACTCAATTGCTTTCTTAGCCCAAAGAAACAGCGATTGGCAAGAGTTATTCTTCGTTTAATCTCAGCGCTGGTGTCATTGCCTGAGTTCATTGTGGAGCCTAGGTAGACAACTAATAACACACCAAATATGTCTTCATTTTAGACGTAAATATTGAAATCCCCGAGTACAACTTTGAAATCGTACTCCTCGGTCGAAAATGTCATAATATTCCACCTTTTAAGGCGCTTTGGCTCCGTCTGTGGAGGCATGTGAACATCATCTTTGGTAACTCCGAAAAATATCAAGCGGTGGCGCTGGAGGGACATTTGTATTTCCCTAGGTCAAATGTTTGTTGCTACAGTGAAAATGGGAATGCCTGACTTACGGAAAAAGTAATGCCTGCTGTGGTAATAAGGCAAAGAAAGCCATTAAGATTGAGGGATTTTTTTTTTTTGTTTAAGGTCAACGAAATTGTAAATAACAAAGTCAATATGACTGACCCAGTTGCAAAAAGGTGTGTCAATCTATGACCTGCATTTCCTCAAATACTTGCTAAATAATAAATTAAGTAAACCAAGTTATAAGGAGAATATTATGAAATGTTGCTGCACAGCCAGTCAGTGACTTGTCGGCGTGCAACCCATAACAATTTTTATCTTAACCCGATTTCAAATCCCCTTCATACACATGGAACTTTATATTGATAAATGTCTCGATCCTAACCATCGTCTTTCCTGGATCACAGTCTCAAGAATTTTGAGTTATGCAATGTCGGAACGTGCTAGGGTCATACTTTTATATTGTACTCCGTTGACGTTCCGAGCCATTACCTGAAGCATCTGTTGTCTTTCTCATAACTATTGCTTATTGACATTTGTTAAACCAACGGCATAAACACTTTCCCTTACACGCGGTCTCCACTTGCGATAAATTGATTGTATAGGTTAGGTATACGAAAATACATGATTTCATTTCTCAAGTGGAAACCATTACAGCAACTACTCGTATATTTCTGAAGTTTTCTATAGAAAGCATGAGGCCATCGCATACTATAATGCCTTTAGTGCAGTGATGCTCTGGGTGAAAATCGTTGTCTCTCTCTCTTAAACGAACAAAGTATGCTATAAATGCCCCGGAAATTAAATTTGAAGTTGCTCTGCTTATACATACTTTTTTCTTTTGCTTCGGATTTCTGCTATGAATTTATCGTTAGCGGAGATAGCGTTCCAATTGCTACATGCAAACTCACGTTTATGAGGGAGGCCATCGAGAGAACTAATCTTAGTTGGACAAGTGGCAAAACTTGTCTAGCGACAAAACAGATTTGGCCAAAGCTGACAGTTTGAGGGTTATCGGCATAAACTTTACTCTTTACTTAACCCCATAATATAAAATCCAGTGGTGTTCAATCCCATGACCTTGGTGGCCAATTCACGTCTGTTCTTCTATTCCAAAAGATCGATTGAGTTCGTTGCTGTGTGGCATGTTGCACCATCATGTTGGAACTACATATTCTGCACATAACCATCGCATGATATCCAGCTCCATCCACAGTAACTGCATTGCCTTTTTGATCTTCGAAGAAAAATGGACCAATTATCGACACCACACAGTAACTTTTTTTTTGTTTCATTGGCCTTTCAAACAATCCTCTAGGATTTTCTTCAACCCAAATGCGCCAGTTTTGTTTATTGACATAACCGCCAATTTCAAAACGTACCTCATCGCTTAAGATAATTTGTTTGAAAAAATTGTCATTTTGTTGTTGCTTCTCTATGGCCCAATTAACGAATTGCCGAGGCAATGCGTGGTCAGTTGGCTTTAATTCTTGTGTCAACTGTTTTTTGTAAGGCTTTACCTACATGCAGATCTTTGTGCAAAATGTTGAACAAAGTTGTTGGTTTGAGGTTTAATTGCTGTGATGGACGACGAATTGACGTCCTTGGCTCTTCAGCAACACCTCTGCTAACAGCGGCAATATTTCCACTCGAACGACCACTACGATGATAGGCTTTACTTCTCTGATCTTGAACCGAACCAGTTTCTTCAAATTTATGAACGATACGGTTAATAGCACGGTTTGACGGAACATTTTCTCTACCGTATTTTGAACAAAATTTTCTTTCAACTTCTGAAAAACTTTCACCATATTTAAAACAGTTTTATTAGTTTTATTTTTTAGCTAACGGGAATGTATTTACTTTATAACTGAAAAACTTCGGTTTAATCTAATAGCTGTAAAACATGTGGCGGCCAATACAAAATAATATATCAAATTTAAACACCCTTTATAAGAATTTTCTTATAAAAATAGAACTTGATAATTCGTTTGGATTGCCTGAGCCCGGAACGTTTTCCCAGAAGGCTAGACGAAATTGGTGCTCTCAATCGTTAATCATAGCAGAGGTCCACTTAACTGCGTAATAAGGTTCTCGTCCTTAGGTCGTGGATTCTGAGCTTACCCGTGGTTGTTGAAACCCCCGACACGTTACCTTCAGTTTCTTGATGGTCAAGCATCATCCAATTATACACATCTTATATTGCGTGCAGTGGCTCAGTGGTTAGTGCGCTGGACTACTAACCGAAATGTCCCCGGCTCAAATCCCGCCGGGGCCAAATAACATCTAGAGTTCTCTTGCGAACGTCTCACAAACATCCAAAATCAATTGTCATGAGAAGCTTCTCAAACTTACCGTTCGGATTCGGCTTCAAACTGTAGGTCCCTTTCACTTCGTACAAGCTAATGGTTTTAGAAGCTAGGTTTTATGGCCTGTATATCCCGTTAATACCAATTATTTTTATGTGTGGTTTAAGATTGTAGTGCATTTTACCAAAACTTGAATGACATATAGCTCACGACAATGCGCGAAGGGTGCATGCTAAGGAGACCAGCTCCGACATCAGATCCGGCGGTCTAATTGCCTAAATCAATTTCTAGTAAATCCAAATCGATAAAAACGGGCCAGGGTCGATTTTGATCTCAGAATAGTTTAAAGTGAGGCAGTCATGGAACTTCAGGTCAGAATTGCTTCCCGATTTTTGTGTATTCCTAAATAAAGCGAAAATGGGCCTCACAGAGCCTAGTCACCCAAAACACATTTTTATTTACAGCCAAATTAGAGATAAAAACATAGGGACGGGCTACAGTCCGCTTGGGCGAACTGTTGGATACCCTATTCTTATTCCTATCCCTCATAAGTGGGCGTGACAAAAGTCTAAGTATGGTTGAATTGTTAAGAACGCTCTACATATTTTAAACGCTCCCTAGCTCAAACTTAGGTGTTTCAATGAAATTGTTTTATTTAATTGTGGGCGTGTTAGTAGGCGGATTTAAAAAAAAAATAACACATGTGAATAAAGGGCCCCTAGAGAGTATATATTATAAATTTCAGCTCCCTAGCTCAAATTTTGAATTTTGAAAAAAAAAAAAAAAAATTGTGGGCGTGTCAGTGGGCGGATTTTAAAAATATTTACACATGAGCATAAAGGGCCCATACAGAGTATATATTATAAATTTCAGCTCCCTAGCTCAAACTTTGGATTTTCAAAAATTAATATACCCTTAGAATAGGGTATAAAAAAATTATTTTATTTATTTGTGGGCGTGTCAGTGGGCGGATTTTGAAAATTTTTTATCCCGAGCAGGTTTAGGAGTTATAGATCATATATACAAAATTTCAGCTTTCTAGCTCAAAATTCGATTTTTTCCAAAATTTTGTTTTTTTTTTGAGTTTGTGGGCGTGTCTGTGGGCGGATTTCAAAAATTCGTAAACTTGATTATTTCGGGACCCTAGAGAGTATATGGTTAAAATTTCAGCTCTCTAGGTCCAGTTTAAAGGCCTAATTTTTGCCGACGGACGGACGGACGGACGGACATTGCTAGATCGACATTACTATCGATGCTGATCATAAATATAGTAACTTTTATGGGTCTACGGGCAATATTAAGGTATGTTACAAACTATGCGTCAAAATTAATATCTTTTTGGGTACTCATAACAGGCGGAATGAAATTAGTACCCAATGCAAAATGGCCCCCTAAAAATACTGAAAAAATTCCCCAATTTTATTTCAATAAGAAAAATGGGTCAATTCCATTTGATTTGATGGGTCAATCGAAATTTGATCGAAATGAAAAATTACTCAAAAAAATAAAATAAAAATGACCGTCAAAAAAATCCTTGTCAAGTTGGGCTTATTTTCTTCTTATGGGGGGTTTGCATATTTTTGGGGCCTTTTTTCATTTTCTAAGTTTGGTATAAAAAAAAATGTTACTAGAAGAAAGGTGAATTATGTATATTATTGCTACAACTTGGTTTTAAGCGGTAAATATTTCATTTAGTATCGAGTTTCGTCTGTATACAAATGGCGTAGCGGTGCTCCGCGCACCTGCATGTGAATCCAATGGCCGCCCGGCTTATGAGTTGAAGAGATGTCCAGAGTACTAACCCTTTTTACCCGAGAAAGCGGTTCAGCGGATTATTACGTATTTTGTGTTGCGTTGGTGAAACAAAAATCGCAAACGAATGCACATATTTTCACGGTCACTAAATTTTCTTTGATATGTTTAAGTCCACCCTGCATCGACTTGCGTTTCGGATTGAATCCGGATTGAATCTTTTTTTCGGACTGGTGTCTGAATGAAGCCCAATTACTAGCACTGAATGATGATATTTTCGGAACGAATTTTCAAACCAATTTTTTAAAACACTTTTTCTGCATTTTTCCGCTATTTACTAAGTTCATTGTTGTGAAAACGCCGTTTTTAGGCCTATTACTTTGAGTTAAAAAAAAGCATTTCGGCCAAAGGAAATCCAGCCCCTAATATGATACCGCCACCAAATTGCTTCACTTTTATGCTTGTTTTAAACCATTTTAATGAAAGAAAAACAAAAACAACAATTTGGAATTGGTGCCCTGCAATTAGAATCTTGCCATTATTTGGTGTGATATTTCATATAGTGAATTTTTGTTCCTGCATTCTTTGAAAGAATAGCTAACACTTTTTTGGGAAACGAAATTAGAACCGAATGCAAAATCGCCACAAAAAACTTAAAAAAATGCCCATCAATGCAAAATCACACCAGTCGGACTTGTAGTTGCTTCCTATTTAAATTGTCGGGCGTTTTTTTCATTTTGTTTAGGGCCATTCTGCATTGAGGCCTAAAATCATGGAGCCCTCATTAGATAATCTAAAAGGAGCTTACCCCTTCTACTGGTGTCACTACTTTCTTATACGGTGTGATTCGCTTTTGCGTCGCAGCCTACGTTGGAGTGCAGGTTACTTTATTGGCAGGAGCGAACTGGAACCTGAACCTTTACAGGCGGGATGTTATAAAATTGCCACTGGGAAAATAAATTAAGGTACACGCGATGTTTTGAGTGCCGCTCCTGGTCAAGATTTTTACCAAGTCTTTTAAAATTAATTCTAGAATGGGAAGAAATCCTTCCTTGGCACTTACACCCCACATTTATAGACCAACTTAATACTCGGGCGACTATTGATTTGTTCGCCGATTACCCAAGTTGGGTTATTTTTGAAACGCTTCCAGATCTTCCATGCCCAATTGCTTTGGGTTCTTACTTTTTCGTGGACCTAAGTAACCTTCCAAAAATAGATATTTGCTGCATAGGCAAATTGGGCACTTGTAGTTTGAAGTCCGATTGTATCAGGTACTTTAATCCCATTTGCCTCCATCATCACCGGGTAGTAGTCTGGGGATCGATGGTTTCAGAGCTCCTCTCCCTTTGAAAGAACCGAAAATAACTTCAAGGTTTAACAGCCACCGCATCCTGTCTCCTTCCGCTGAGCAGAAAAAGGGGATTAGTCTGGGTTCGATTACTTAAATCACCCACTCCGCTCCTCTCCCATGGATTAGAGGTTGGTCTGGGTTTGATTACATTGGTCACCCCAATCTATTCTCTCCGGTATCAACGACAGTGTTTGTAATAAATATATCCCTCCCTATACTGACTTCAACAGACAGTATCCTAGCAGCGGAGGATTGGCATCCACCATATGAACGCATCGACGCAGATAACTCAAGATTCCCTAGCAGGCCAAGTGCAACCTGCCAATAGTCATAGTTATGACAATGGGCAATGCCCAGGTTGACGCCAATCAGTGCGTACCCTAATATTGCAATACCCAACCATTGGGCTTAACGCTATTGATTCGAAGTATAAATGGTTCTGCTATATGGTGCAGAGTGTTTCGCGATAACCAGTAAGGGAGATCTGACCTTGGACCTGAATCTTTGTCGAATATTTGGTTGTGCGAGAAGAAGATATGACCGAAGATATCAGCTGTACCGAGGTGTGGATGTTGTCCAAAATGCTAAACCAAGTGACTCGGCAACATCTAACGAATGGATAATAATACAACAGACAAAGAGGATCTTTTTTTTAAACCAACGACCATACCACGTCGAGTTAATCGGTTCTCGCCAGATCACCGCAATTAAACGACGTTGGGCGCTATGGGGGACCGTTTGAGAACAACCGCGTGTCGTTGGCCAGTCCCATCTACAGAGTTGAGGTAGATAATACATACGCAGACCTAATGGACATAAATTCGCCTAAGTGTGTGGGCTTCTGACGACAGCCGCCTAAACCTAACCTAACCTATCCTAAGAGGACCTTTTATTTCTAGTCCCAAGACAAATCATTTGAAAAAAACAATTGAAAAACGTTGCAGTACTGCAAGTTGAAATGTTTAACCATGTAAAAATCGCTTTTTATGGTGAAATTTGTGACGAAAATTCGAATGACCCAGATTGGATCTCTTCAGAAACCTGAGTTGCAATCCATCCAGTGATACCACTGAAGAAAGGGAATGTTCCCAGTGCCTCACAGGTCACATGTTTGTAAAATGCTAACATGCCAGCATAACAAGATAATTTTGATTACACAGTTGGCCAGTGAGCTTAGTCGTGTGAATCGTCTACTCGTGAGAACCACACACTTGTGCGCACAATTTTTCTTTGCACCATCAAAGAGTCACCCAGTTTTGTAGTAGATCCATTCCATTGTGCTGAATCCCCCCAACTGGTCTGACATGAACATAATATGAGCGACTGCGACAAAACTTTCCAAGGAACACACCAAGACGTTACTCAGCACAAAAACATGACACATCAACCAAGAACTGTCTCTGCTTGGACAAATACGAGAACATTGCCAAATATTTGTACTGCGCGATAAGCAACTGTGGGAGTCACCACACTACCATGTCAGCAGCTCTGATAACAGATATATCGCTAATTTACCCAGAAAGACGTACTGTTTGCCTTGAAGTCATTTATGGCATTTGTATCGATTGTAAGCAAACAAATCGACTCTTATCTGCGGTAACAGTACGCCCCGAAAATGGATTTTAAATTGTTTACACAAAGTTGTGGGAACAGTCTTACATCGCTTCTTCGTACAGGTTCCGGACGGGACGATCGACTCATTAAATATTTAAATTTATTTCATCCCATCTACACATAAGTAGTTTGCACCTCAGCCCGTGTATCCTCCCCGGGGGATGGTTCTGGTTAAGTGGAATCGGAAATTTAATTTCTGTTGGTTATGATTAAAGTGCATCGTTTAACTAGACCATCCCTAGATCCTGCTCTGAATTTTTAATCGCCTTGTCCCAACCCACACCACCAGGCAATCGGAGGTTCATCATATCGAAAAAATGCCAGCACATCATCATGCGATCCGCAAGAGAAGAATCTCTCAAAGAACAAAACACTGGACACTAACAAGAACGCGTTTCCAGTTAAAACACAACAAGGAACAAGGAACCATTCATGCTGGAACAGCACACATACGGGCACGGACAAATGTGGTTCAATACATCGCGCACCAGTGGATACCGGTCAACGGGCATCTCCCCAACAGAAGACAAAAGTTGAGGGCGAAACTACTGAAAAATTGCAAATTACCTCACGTAGCAGCGATTTGATTCCTGACTACGGGTGCACAAAGCGCTTTTTTCGAATTGAATCGATAATTCAGATCATGTCCCAAACAACATCGCCTCCATGAGCACTGTCCCACCACAAATGGCAAGTGCGGCCAGCTCCACTGACCGAGCGCTTACAGTATATCATCACGTGAACATCTCCCACTCCAATGGACATTAATCAAGACGGAGCAGCGCAAAAACGAAAACCACCAAAAGTGGGAGGATGTACATTCAGTGCGAGTATAGTGTGTGCGCATTCAGACAAGGGGAAGAGAGTTGCATTGATGCCCCAGGCTAAATGTGGTGTTTTAATGGACTGCTTGCTGATTCTGGAGCAGCGCACATACAACAGTGAATAAAGGCTGTCGGAGCTGATGTCTTCTCGGTTGGTATGCAACAGCTTCTGCAGCAGCAAAAGCAGCGTGCAGCCGCGAACTTCTGCGAAATTATTTATCCGCAGTGCATCTGAATTGCGCAAAACATTCCACCTCCGCCACAGGTAACCCAAGGCAACAATGCTGGTAGAATGGCTGCTGTATCCTTAATGTTGCGTATGGCCGCGAAGGATTTTTTTTGGGAATAAAATTAGGACGAGGTCCGCACCCTCTCATTTGCCGCAATTTCAATATCCGGTTCAGCTAATACGTTATTAAATCAACCGTCTTTCTACTTTAGAAAGGGAATGGAGCGTCTTAGTTCATTGGGTAATTTTGCAATTTCAAATAAACACTGATTTGGTTGAAGCCCAACTAACATTTTTGTTCTCTTGAATGAATAGAACGTTTGTAGCGAATGCGGATTGTGGCCGTTATGTTATGGCGCTAGCAGCCTCCTAGCAAGGCGGCGTTCTCTCTCTACTGCTGTGGTGCATGCTGGTTGACTCTCTGTTGAACGCACTCAGCAGTTCTAATGTATACGCTCAGGCGTATGCGGATGATGCTGCCGTGCTTTCTGTTGGATCATGCCTAGCGACAGTCTGCGCCGTGACGTGGTCAGCGAATGGTGCACTAGGAATGGGCTCTCGGTCAATCCTCTTAAAACTGAGGTTGTTCGCTTTACGAGAAGGAGGAAGCTAATCGGGTTGACTCAGTCAGTGCTAAAAGGCATCACAATCCAACTCTCCAATGAAGCAAAGTATCTGGGAGTCATCCTGGATAGCAAACTTCTTTGGTCCAAGCATGTTGAGCTGAAGACTACCGAGGCGCTGTCGGTTTTCTGGCAGTGCAAGGGCATTTTCGGCAAGTTATGGGGCTTATCACCGAAAAGAGTCCTATGGCTTTATACGGCTATGATAAGACCATTTCTAGCATACGCATCGGTTGTTTGATGGAATAAGCTTTCACGTAAATACGTTACTGCTGCTTTCGCCAAATTCCAAAGGAAGGTATGTCTCGGCTGCACGGGGGCTTTCCCCAACACTCCTGGCTCCGGCCTAGATGCATTATTGATCCTCCCGCCGCTTGATGTTTACATCCTGGGTTGCACAATCAAAGCTGTCTCACGTTTAAGAAGATGTGGCTTTTGGTATAACTCGCACTATAGTTTTGATGAACTTGCGCGACGGTTGTCCTTCGACTCCTGTCTTATGGATATGCCGTCCGATGCAATGACACCGGAACGTCGGCTGAAGCGCAACTACGAACTCGACTTTCCTCGTGTTCAGGACTGACTCTGGAAAGACTCTGAGCCTGGAAAGGAATGCAGTCGAATCTTCACGGATGGCTCCAAAACCGTTCAAGGATCTGGTACAGGTGTCTTCATGGAGAGCTACAACATTTGACTTTTCTTTTCATTAGGCAAACATGCGTCAGTCTTTCAAGCAGAGAATTATGCTATACTAATGGCTATGGACTATCTTGCGAGGAACAACTAGAGAGGGCGAAGTAAGGCGAAGTATCTGCGTCTGTAGCGACAGTCAGGCTGTGCTTTAGGCCTTGCTCAACCCCTTAACCACCTCCAAAATAGTTCGTGAATGATGATCTCTCTGAATTCGGTCGGAAGGCTGAAATGACTTAGACTTGTCTGGGTCCGGGGTCATAACGTTGCCCTAGCCTGCGTCATCGGTCGGGGCTTTCATTGGCGGTTGGGTTTCATATGAACAGAATCGCCGATGGCATGACTCTCCAGGGTGCAGACAGACTAAGCAAATTCTAAGGTACTAGGCCTAAGCGATACCACCAACTGCGAAGCCTGTGGAGAAAGCGACGACACTGCGGAACATTTCCTCTGTGATTGTCCTGCTTTTGCTCGTATCAGGTGGTAGGTATTTGGTGCTGATATGGTGTGTGCTGTAAACCTAAGCTCCTTATTATTGAAGCGCCTTCTGGTTTTTTCTGAGGAAAACGAGTACATTCGCACAGTTAAATGTGGTGTGTCATCCTGGTAGTACAATTTACCAGTATTGAGTCTGACTGCTCCAGTGTAGAAAGTCTCGCACCCCGACAAAAAAAATGCTTCTTCAAGATTCTAATGACGAAGTCGAGGACGCATAATGTAATTTAGATAATAAAAATTAAATTTGGAAAAACTTTCTCCTTCGCAATGAAGCAACAAATTTGATTGCAACTGAAAACATTTTAGTTTAAAAAAACAAAGCGCCTTAACCCATTAGAAGTCACTGTATAGTCCGTACCAAAACAGTTGGCCAACGGTCGATTGCGCAGAGAGAGGATTTAAGAGAACAAAAATGACGCGAAAGAGATTTAATCACTAAGCGTTTTTGCCTGTAATTTACAATGCGTAACCCAACTTTACAGTGCTTAGAACTAAAATGCTGTTGAATATCTAAATAAACTTAATTTTTTATTATGAGGTCGACTTTTATACATTTCTACCTAGAAGTCCGATTGTATTTGAAAGGGTTCCCAACCCTTTTTATGGTTGAACATTTCGTGGTTTAGCGCTAGGTACCTGTATG
The DNA here is from genome assembly GCA_949715645.1 of Portevinia maculata. Classification (NCBI taxonomy): domain Eukaryota; kingdom Metazoa; phylum Arthropoda; class Insecta; order Diptera; family Syrphidae; genus Portevinia; species Portevinia maculata. The sequence continues at coordinate 54,314,366 of OX454527.1, read as the reverse complement.
GGTGGTGTGCTTGGTTAGCATTAATTTTATGATGTTTGATTTTACCTGTTTGACTTAAGTGTAAAAGTTTTACGACATGATTAGTGTTTGCATTTGGTTACCTGTAGGGGCAAGGAATAAATTTGTTGCTTGGTTTTTAGAGTTTTTTATTTTAAGATAACGCATATATATTATGGATTTCCTATTTGGAATTCACTTTCACGAAAACAAAAGCATTGCTAGGACATAAGTTTATTAAAATAAAATAAATTGTCATGGATCTTTCAAGAAAAGGAAAGCCAATAGGAAGTCTAGGACGTAAGATCGTTGTTAGGATATATTACAAAAAAATTGAAGAAGCTAGGAATTTATGTATAGATAGTCCCATCACATACGCAAATTCACAGACAGAGGAGTTTACGGGAATTTCGGCCCGAACAATAAGAAGGATAATTAAAGAATATGAGAAGAAAGGCGCTATTGAATCTCCAACTAAAAGAGTACCACATACAAAATGGAAAACTGGATTGGACGAATTTGGTATCACAGCTGTTCGGCGAATTATATACAACTTCCACATTGAAGAAAAAATGATGATAACATTAAAATGTTAAGACAACGGGTGCAGGAAGATTTGGAGCTGAACCTAAGCAATATGTCGCTACATAGGATTTTAAAAAGAAATGGATTTTCTTATAGGAAAACGGAGAACAACCGTAAATTTCTTTGCGAAAGAAATGAAATCAAACTTTTACGAGTGAAATATCTGAGGAAGGTGCGGGAGTACAGGTCAGAAGGATATGAGATTATTTATTTGGACGAGAGCTATATTCACAGCTCTCACACAAGGCCAAGGGCATGGACTGACGGCACCAGTCAAGGTTTAAAGGCGCCAATTTCAAAAGGCCAAAGGCTGATAATGGCGCATGCAGGTGGAGCGAAGGGCTTCGTGAATAATGCCTTGCTTTTATTTAAATCTGGGTCCAAAACAGGAGATTATCACGATGAGATGAATTTTGAAAATTTCTCCAAATGGATGAAGGATCAAGTTTTAAATAACCTAGAGGAACCATCGGTTATTGTAATGGACAACGCATCATATCACAACAAATGGGAACACAAGCAAATCACTTCTGCTTCCGTTAAATCGGAGATGTTAGAATGGCTTTCCGTCAACAATATACCGCATTCTTCAAAAATGCTCAAAGTCGAACTTTATGACCTTATAAAGCGACATCGGACTAATCACCACCCCAAGCATAAGATTGACGATATGATTCACGGCGCGGGACACGAAGTACTACGATTGCCACCCTATCATCCAGATCTCAACCCTATTGAAAAGATCTGGGCAACAGTCAAGGGAAGAGTCGGAAGCCGAAATACAACGTTTAGATTATCGGATGTTCAGAAACTAGCTGAAGAAGAATTTTCAAAAATAACAGTTGAAGATTGGCGCAAAGTTTGTGAAAAAATTATAAGGACAGAGGAGGAATACTTTTCACACGAGCAGATGTGGGACACAATGTCGGATGCAATAATTATCAATCCAGGAGATGATTCTTCAACCGATTATGAAACTGACAGTTCTTCGAATTCAATTTAATGTACATTAATATTAACTATTTCATATATAGGTAGCAAAATCAATAAATATTTTTATCTTAGTACTAAAACGTGTGTGTTTTTACTTCTTAATTCAAACCAAACCGAACCACCCATTTGGTATACTGGTGTTTTGTTTTGCTGCTCGCTGGAAATCTGTTTTATATTTGCAATTCATCGTCAATTTTATCTCGCTATAATTTACACTTTTAATCAAGGTTACAAATTTAAAAGTGGTGGGTAGTTCAAAAAGTTTTAAAAACTGCATTTCTTAAAAAAAATTATTGAAGAATCAAGAACTTTCACCATTTTGTCTTTAACGAACCGTTTAATACCCCATCCTCTTTTTTGTCACAGAAAATCGTGCCTATTGTTATTGGGCATAAAATCGTTTACGTTTCCAAAAAATTCCCAAATTGTAAATTTTTTATTAAATTTACCTACATCGCCCAAATTCAATGATATAAACAAAAAAAAAATTGGTGTGACACTGCAATTTACTTTACTTTGCGTGCCAATATCAGTACCTACATGATCAATATGCACGACACAATTAATAATGATCAACGAAAGCATAATGAGCAAATAGGGTTTAAATCTAAAACCGTACACCTTCATACAGACACAGTCACACAATCAATTCATGTGCAATGTTTTGCTTAATCTATCCGACCGTGATCACATCATACTCCTACAAAGAACCGACAAGACAAAAAACGAAACAATATATTTGCCTCCAAGTAAAGCTGACATATAATGGTCTATATTTTTCCTCCGCTCCTAATTTCAGTATAAAAGAAGGAAAATGAAGAAACCACCCTCAGTGAGATCGCGACAGCGATATTGAACACGAGGCAGGGTATACGTCGTTTTTTATTATGGCTCCGCCCATTTTCGTCCCTTTATGCTTGTTTTTACAATTTAAGAGATTGTAAAACACATTTTAAGAGACCTGCGCAGTAGAATGGCCAACTGTTTTGGTACGCACTATACTCAAGTGAGTACAGCCATATTCTTAAGCATTAATTAAAGATCCCGTAATGTTCACTTGGGTTACTCTCTTAGTTTACGTCATGAAAACACTCTTCAAGTTTTTCAATAAATTTTACGTGAGTGTGTGCCTTTCTTTGACAAAAAGTGACAGTTAAAATTGTGTTACCGAAATGCTGTGAAAGTAACAGAGTGATTTTAGATTTGCTATAATAATTACCACTTATAAGTTGTTTTTTTAATTTAATTAGTATAAAATACATGTCAGAGTAAGTAATAAGGAACAATATAGTTAATTATTTATAACTCAAATAAAACTATGGTCATATAAATATGACTGTACTCGGTTGAGTACAGTGACAACATACGTAAACAAAAACACTGTTTGTATACCCTATTCTAATGGTATATTAATTTTGGCGCATAGTTTGTAACATACCTTAATATTGCCCGTAGACCCCTAAAAGTTACTATATTTATGATCAGCATCGATAATAATGTCGATCTAGCCATGTCCGTCCGTACGTACGTCCGTCGGCAAAAATTAGGCCTTTAAACTGGGCCTAGATAGTTGAAATTTTAACCATGTACTCTCTAGGGTCCCGAAGTAATCAAGTTTACGAATTTTTGAAATTCGCCCACAGGCCCACAAAATCAAAAAAACAAAATTTTGGAAAAAATCGAATTTTGAGCTAGAAAGCTGAAATTTTTTATATATGATCTATGACTCCTAGAACTGCTCGGGATATAAAATTTTCAAACCAAAATTTGAGCTAGGGAGCTGAAATTTATAATATATACTCTCTAGGGGCCCTTTAAGCTCATGTGTAAATATTTTCAAAATCTGCCTACTGACACGCCCACAATTTAAAAAAAACTTTTTTTTGAGATAGGGAGCTGAAATTTATAATACGAGTATATACTCTCTAGGGTCCTCTATGCTCAATGCTCATGTGTTAATTTTTTTTGAAATCCGCTTACTGGCACGCCCATAATTAAATAAAATAATTTTATTGAAAAACCAAAGTTTGAGTTAGGGAACGGTTTTTTACAAAAGCTTCGTTTTTGTTTGATAAAATCTTTTAAATGTTATATAACAGAATATGTACAGCGTTCTTAACAATTCAACCATACTTAGACTTTTGTCACGCCCACTTATGAGGGATAGGAATAAGAATAGGGTATCCAACAGTTCGCCCAAGCGGACTGTAGCCCGCCCCTATGTTTTCTTAATCGTTTTCAGAATCTTGCAATGAAGAGACACCATCTTACAGCTCAAAACAGCTACAGGGGCTATCATACCACCTGATCCATGTGCGTTGACTGATGAAGAGGAAGGTGCCGATGAGGATATGGCGACGCGTTTCATACCACAGGGCGTACCTGGTTCTATTGAGGTTTTTATAAACCGAGAGGATAGTGGTAGCAAAGACAGTCAGTTCGACGAAAGTGATGATGAACAGCTGGGGTCAAAAAGAAGAAGACAAGATGCTAACCGCCAAACCAATCCGAACCCAAACTGGCGAAAATGAAGCCCCTCATACTTTTCAACTGCTTGAAGTACCAACGAAGTCTGTGACAGAAGGAATGATATTTATGAAGAGCTGAAGGGTTTCAACCCCGTACGAATTTTTGAAAATTTTATTGACAATGATGTTATTGATATGATTGTATCCAATAGCAAACTATACGCTAATCAAAACAATAGACATGAGTTCCAACTGGATTCCTTTGATTTAAAAAAGTTCTTAGGAGTTTTAATACTTTCTGGGTACCATAAGCTACCTCGAAAACCAATGTACTGGTCCCTAGACGAAGATATAGGAGTCGAATTGGTAGGCAAAGCCATGCCGAGACATAGGTTTGGAGATATAAAAAGAAAGCTTCATCTTGTAGACAACGACTTATCAGCAACGTCGACTGACAAAATGTTTAAAATAAGACCACTTGCAGATAAACTTATGCAGAAGTTTTTACAGTGGGGAGTTTTTCATGACAGTATCTCTGTCGACGAATCAATGGTGAAATACTATGGCCACCATCCCGCCAAACAATTCATTCGTGGAAAACCGGTTCGTTTTGGATATAAGAATTGGGTAGCGGAAAGTTCAACAGGATACTGTTACTCATACGATTTTACTGTGGAAAATCGCAAACACCGACATCTGATCCTTTGAGTTCCCGCGTAGTGAAAAATTTATTGGAGAAACTGAATTGTATCCCAGCAAATCATGAAGTTTTTTTTTGATAACTTTTTCACAAGCTACGATCTTTTTCCGGAATTGAAAAACATAGGCTACCGTGCTACGGGAACAGTGCGAGAAAATAGGACTAAGAAATGTCCACTGACTAGCACAAAGGAAATGAAAAAGAAAGAACGTGCAACTTATGACCATAGCTTTAACAAGAAAGGTGAATTTTTGTTCGTAAGGTGGAAAGATAACAGTGTGTGTACCATGGCAACCAACTACGACACTATTGAACCGCTAGGGACAGTCAAACGATGGTGTCCAATAAAAAAGGAGAAGACGGAGGCAGCGATTCCTCGTTTATTCCAAACGTGTAATAAAAATATGGGAGGTGTGGATGAACTCGACCAGTCTGTCTCCTTATATAGGATTGCTGTACATGGTAAAAAGTGGTGGTGGGTGTTATTGACTTACTTGTGAGACGTGGCAATTGCAAATGCCTGGCGTTTACATGTGATGACTAATGATAATCCTATGGATCAACTCATGCTCCGCCGCCATATCGCACGATATTATTTGCGTCAAACTGAACAAAGAAAATCGTGTCAGGCTGCATCAATAGTCGGTGGCCTTCTTCAAGATGGAGCTGGACATTACCCTGCCAAGATAGAAAAACAATTGCGGTGTGTCCTTTGTCATTCAAGGGTGCGCTGGCAGTGCAAAAAGTGCCTAAAAACACTATGCGTCGAAAAGGCGTGTTTTGAAATTTTTCATACCTAGGCGGTTAGTGTACTCAGTTGAGTACACCCCTATAATTTCATGACAACAACAATTTTTGATTGTTTTCTTATATTTTTTGGTTTCTTGTGCTCATTTCAATATAAAAATAAAGATAATTTAAAAAAAAATTGTGTACTTTTTATTTGGCCTCTAATGGGTTAAGTCAACTCAACATTTTACGTACACTCATCGCCATTTGAATAGGACATTGCAAGTTCTGGAAAAGAGCCGTTATATGTTTTTCCACTTTATGTTAACATTCGTTAAAATTAAAGCAACATGTTGGCGCCACTTGAATAAAACATGCGTTTAGTTTGATCGTTATCTTTGGCACGCGGACTCATATTCTTCGTTGATGGATTTTTTTTGTTAATTTCGACTATTTAATTTAAAAATAATCTAAAATGGGTCGGCGAAAAGCATTAACGGAGGCGGAAAAAGGACAAATCAAAGCTTAAGCGGCCCTTACACGGTCAATCGGTTGACATAATGCATCGTGTATGTGTGGATTGATGCTTACACAGTTCAATCGATTGAAGTGAAATTTTTAGTTTTTGTGAGTTTTCGTGGTGTACGGATGTGCGATGATGAAACGGACGATTGTATTGCATATATTGCTCTTGCACATTGCATAAAGAGGAAAAAGAAAAAAAAGTACTGCGAGATGAACACGGAGATTCGCTGTTTTTAATGCAACTAATTTCATAAAAATACCAAAGAGTTGGTTCACTGAAATTATCAATACCGGATCCGCTTTTGTTTAATTCATTTAAACGTTTTAGCTCGCGCCGAAAATTCGTTCTCAACGAATTTATTTTTCTGATGCATCAGGATACTTTTCTTTATACTTTTGCAGTAAAACTTCATATTGTTGCATTTTTTGTTTCGGTCGCTATAATCTTTCCCTTTGACATCCCATAAACTCGGTAATGGCCGATACGTTTTAATTGATTCCGATACAAATGCTCGGTCTTCATCGTCCTTCAATTTTCCACTGGCGCCGCAGACATGTTTTCGCATCCGTAACACAAAACACAATGAATTAATTACGTCAATCCAACCCTTACACATATCAATCAACATGACGTTCATCATGCAAAATCAAACTTGCTTTGATTTTCGTCAATCAGACTTCACCAAATGTGTGTGACTCATACAGATACATTTTCACAAACACATGCTTGTGATTGATGTCATTCGATTGACCGTGTAAGGGCCGCTTTACAAAGACGCTGGCTTATCTATTGCCAAAATAGCTAAAAAAAAAATCGAGAGGAGCCGACATGTTATATCCACATTTTTAAGGAATGCGTATGAATATGGAAAAAACATGAAAGGCCGGACACACAGCGTGCTTACTAATGCGGAAAGGCGACTTATTTTAAGAAAAGCGTCAAATTCTCACGACTCTTTGGCAAAAATCAGAGATAAATGCGGTGTCAAGGCAAGTCTTACAACTTTCGAAAGCTAAACATCTAAAAAGACTGAAAATCAAGAAGAAGCCACTTCTCAACCCGGTTCGAAAAGAGAAGCGCCTCATGTGACCTGGACTTCGGAGTGGCATAGAGTAGTCTTCTCCGATGAAAAAAAAATTAATTTGGTCGGCCCCGATGGCTATAGCTACAATTTCCTTGACCTCCGCAAAGAAACACATTATTTGGACCGGCTGCATAGATGAGTTGGAGATGTGATGGTGTGGGGGCCATTTCCTATTATGGAACCTGCCAACTACAATTTATGTAAACCACAATGAATGCGTTGTCTTACAATGGCAGATTGAAAAGGGCCTTTCCATACTTTCATACCCTTTTTGGACCTCTGCCGTCGATTTATCAACATGATAATGCGCCAATACATACAGCTCGGATAGTTCAAACCTATATACAGAGCCAAAATGTGGAGCTATTAAGCTGGCCGCCCCATTCTCCGGATTTAAATATCATTGAAAATGTTTGGGGATGGTTGACACGTCAAGTATACGGATCAGGACAACAATATTCGAGTATACCCTAACTAACCCAAGCCATCGAAGTAGCTTGGAGCTCGATTTCACGGAATTATTTGGCTAATTTGTATGGATCGAAACACAGGGTTTATCCGGTGTTCAGTAAGGAGCCATTTTTATAAACAAATGGGGTACTGATGGAAATAAAGTTACCCATTTAATGAACCGCACAAAGATACAAAGGATAGAATTTATGGGCAAAACCAGTGCATTAAGAACCAGCCCAACGGCGGGACTCGAAAACATCCCCAACTTGCTACCCTTAGACCTAGATATGCAAGAATCTGCAGCCAAAAACGCCCTTCGGATCAGCCAGCGAAACTGCTAGAAGAAGAATTCAACATGGAATGCACGGATTCTTAACAGATACCTGGGCCCAGCTGTATCCTCCGCGAATATGCTGCTGCACCATGACTTTCCTAAACCATTCTAATGCAGTTTCCCTAAGAGATAGGAATGGAAATTAAAGAAATACGATGCCGAGTCCATATCCATCTATACAGATGGCTCTAAAATGAACGTAGGCGTTGGAGCTGGAGTGTTTTCCGAAACAATAAAGCTAAAGAACACATTTCATTTCCCTGATCATGGCAGTGTATTCCAAGCGGAGATATCGGCAGTGGCAGAGGCAGCCAAATTAGGCTCAATGTCGGCGATATCACGTGCAGATATCACAATTTTCATTGACAGTCGGTCTGCGATAAAAGCAATATCCGCCGTCGAAATAAATTCGAAGCTTGTAAAATGGTTTCGCAAAGAGCTGAAGGTTCTTGGCGGTCAACATAATACAAGACTCCGCTGGGTCCCTTCATACAGGGTTATACAGGGTAATAAAACTGCCGTAGCAAGAAAGCCCTGTCAACCAACCAATATGCGATCTCAAAGCACAGGTGGCGCAGAAAATAAGGGAAATTGCCAATAACCGTTGGAACACCCTTCCCACCTGTGAAACATCCAAGAAACTGTAGCCAGAGTATGGCGGAACCCGAACCCACAAACTCCTTCAAAGAAACAGGAAATCTGTTTCGATGTTGGTGGGAATGCTTACTGGACACAATTTACTAAAGAACCGCAAAATGAAAATGCATCTTAATGGTGACGACTTATGAAGAGGCTGCGGTGATGAAGAAACTTACGAGGATACCCTCCACTTTCTGTGTCACTGCCCAAGCCTCAGACAATTAAGGAAAAGAACTTTAGGAAATTATTTTTACCCCGACCTGACGGAACTTTTTGAAATCGCTCTCTCTAATCCTTTCAAATTTGCAGCGACAACCGGATGGCTGGAGAGGAACTAAATGGACATCACCAACGAGACGAAGAAAGATACCACAAACACGTAGACCCGCTATGGGCATCACAATGGATTAACCTTGACCTGCGTGCGATGAGGAATTACTACTTCTTCATCAACCAACCAACCTAACCTAAGCTCAGAGCTTTATGCCACAATCAGTCAAAAGCTTGAAATATATGCAAGTTTGGTGCACAGTTGTTCAGTACTATGACATAGGGGTCCTTACAGGATACGGCTGGGACATTGAAGAAATAGAAAGTCCTCACCAACTATGCGATGCGATTGCCGGGCCTTCAGAATCAACAGATTGAAGAGTATTGGCAGCTACTTCTTTAAGGAGCTGGAGCATCTGGTTGATATAGAACTGGGGACAGTCCTGAGATTTACATATAATTCCGGGCGGTTTAAGGAAAGCGTTTTTTTTTGTTTCTCTTTCTCAGGTCCTCTTATTTCAAAAACCCAAAGTGGATACAATGTACCCAAACTGGTGATCTAAGTGACATCCATCACAAGAGCATCCATCTATCTGACCTTACCTAACCTAGAGATAGCCGATCTTACTAATATAATTAAGGAGTCAGCCATTTTGCAAAGTAGTAACATAAAAACATTCAACCAAAAAAATAAGTGGTGTAATCCCCAATGCGATGCCGCGAGGAAAAAATCTTTCAAATTATTGAATTCATTTCGTAGAACAAGAAATCAAGCCATAAAAGAGAGATTTTTAAGAGCTCAGCAAGAATATAAGACCATTTGTATAAACAGCAAAATATCATACGAGTACTACCAACAAATCGACTTCAAAATTAATACAGTTAAAGACAGTAAGGATTGGTGGCGCTTAGCAAAGGAGATAAGAAACCTAGATCAACAAGTGTGTCCTGAGATAAGCGCTTAGGAATTTAATGCCTACTACAGTGATCTTCTCAACCCAAACCAAGAAATGCGTAGCATATCTTATGCGTCTATCTATGTCGAAGATCCGAGTTTGGACAGATCGATTTCACTCGAGGAAATTAAGAACATGCTTCGAAAGGTTAAGATGAAAAAAGCTCCAGGAGAAGATAGGGTAACGTATGAGTTCATTGTAAATGCGACCGATGATTTTCTGCAGGACCTAGCAGCAGCATATAGCAAAATATTAGATGAATGTAGGATAGAGGAAACGTTTACGAAATCCATAATATTCCAAATATTCAAGAAGGGTGATGTTAACGACCCAGGCAACTACAGGGGTATTTCTTTTATGAACTGCATAGCCAAGATTATGATGGGAGTCCTAAATGAGAGGTTGTACACTTGGGTGGAAAGGAATAACATTCTAACTGAACACCAGGCTGGCTTTAGAAAAAATTACTCTACATTAGATAACCTATATAATTTAGCTTCTATCGTACACATCAAGCTGGCGGAAAAAAGGAAAGTATACGCCTTCTTCGTGGATTTAAAAGCCGCTTTTGATAAAATATCGAGAAGATTGCTGATCTATAAGCTACGTGAAATTGGACTTTAAACCAAATTTGTTAATCTGCTTGAATGCATACACTCTAATACCCAATCAGCGGTGTGGACGGGAAATGAGCTATCAGACTATTTTGAAACACTTTTTGGGGTCAAACAGGGATGTTTATTATCGCCGTTACTTTTCGCGCTGTATCTTACTGATTTAAATGACTATATAGGAGGAGGTCTCAATATCGAGCTTTTAACCATACGCTTACTGCTATACGCCGACGACATGGTGATCTTAGCAGATGATATTGCAGTCATGCAACTGATGATAGTTCGATTCGAAGAGTACTGCGAGAAATGGTGTTTTTCAAAATCAGAAATCATGGTGTTCCGGAACGGTGGCAGACTATCAAATCAAGAAAAATGTAGCTTTAAAGGGGAAGTAATTCGAATAGCCTCGCAGTACACCTATCTCGGTGTACTTCTCACTCCGAAAATGAACTTCACAAGGAATGTGGAGAAAAGAAATAACGTTGCGAAGAGTATAGCATCAACGCAACATGGCATTGCTTCCTAGGCAAAAAAAGTATAACCCTGAGTAGAAAGTGGAAACTATTTCTGGCAGTCTGCAGAGCTATCCAAACTTATAGTGCACAAGTCTGGGGTTTTGGAATGTTTGAGGAAGTGGACAAACTACAACGCTATTTTTTAAAAGGATTTTGAAATTACCACCAAATACTCCTAACTACGCCTTGTCGCTAGAGACCGGAGCCGAAGATGGTCATTTCTATTCACTAGACTTACATCTTAGGCATATCAAGAAAACATTATTCAAATACGATGAAACTAGGTTACCACACCAACTTACCAAAATCCTATTGGAAAAACAACTTTTTTGGGTGAAGGAAATAAATAACATTAGAAATCGGTTTGGTTTACACTGGGATCAGAACATGCCGATGGAAATGGACTGGAACATAAAGAACCTTCAGCTTCTGGATCGACTCAAGGCAGATAGCCGACAAGAAACAGAACGGAGAGCAAGGGAAAGCAGCACAAGGATTTTCAAGTTCCTGGATTACTCGAAAGGACAACAATATCTTATTGATGATATCAATATCAACAAAATTTCGTGGATTTTTAAAGCCAGATGCGATTTGATCCTTCTTAATGCGAGGGGATTTGGAGGCAGCGTTTCAACGATATGTTCCGTGTGTAATTTGAGAGAAGAAGAAAATATCAATCACTTCATAGGTTGATGCCCCGTACTAAGGGAGTTTAGAGTGAGATACTTTGGAAAGGCAACTCTGAGTGAAGCTGAACTCATTAATGTACTAAATGGAGGAAGCACGAATGATTGGAACAGACTGTTCAATTACATTACTGCCGCCATAACCTACAGAAAACAACTTGTAGCTGAATTCAATTAGTCCGAAGATTGGTTTTAACTTAACTTCATTACGTATTTCTTTTTCTTTTTTTCTTTTTTTCCTCTACTTATTGTTCTTAAATCAAATTTCAAAACAAGTTTTATTTCAATGTGTAAATTACCCGACAGACGACTGTTTATGTCATTGTCGTAAGTTTTTACTTTTCAACAAAAACTCAACACTTTAATCTGAAAATAATGTACCTATAGATGTAAAAAGTTGAAAATAAAGAACATTTTACTACTACCACAAAACGGTTTTTCAATAAGAGCGCTACAAAAGTTTTTTTAAATAAAACAAAAAGGATTTGGATATGAATAAAATCCTTTATTCCTGTGAAAGTACGTTTGATGCCATTATGTATGGAACTCGATTTCTTTTGCATGGCCACCACGGGCACGCTTGCAGAAGTCCAGACGCTGAACCCAATTTTCGACGGTTTTCAAGCATCGGCCGATACTGCTGCAATTTCACGTTCGATATTAGTACGAAGTTCATCAATCGTCGCTGACTTGTTAGCACAGACCATAGACTTGACGTAGCTCCACAGGAAATAGTCTAACGGCGTCAAATCGCACGACCAAGGCGGCCAAGCGACTGGACCATTTCGTGAGATAACACGGTTTCCAAACTTGGTTTCCAATAAATTGATTGTGGCATTCGCTGTGTGGCTTGTGGCGCCGTCCTGTTGGAACCACATGTCCTCCAAGTCCATATCATCCAATTGGGCCAAAAATATTCGGTTATCATTGAACGATAGCCAACAAAATCACCACAACGACGTCACAGAGATGCCCAACGCTTGAGAACGACGTGCGAGAGACACATTTTAGCTTTCTTCAACTGAAGCCTCAGCGGCAGCAATATTCTCGACACTACGGACATTTCTTTGTCTCACTGGCACGGGAACATTTTGTACTGTGCTTGTGGATTCAAATTTTTCCACTAGACGCACAATTGTTGATCTGCTAGGACGATTATGACGACCATAAATTGGACGTAGCGCTCTTAACGTTGAGGCCACTGACTCCGAATTTCGGTAGTAAATTTTAATAATTTCGACTCGCTATTGGCTCGTATATCTTTCCACCATGAAATGGCAAACCTTACTGAAGAGAAATGTCAAAAGAGCGGCAAGAAATTCTGCGTCGTTTGCTCTCCCTGTCGCTCTACTTTTGTAGCGTCCCTGTTGAAAAACCCTTTACTACTACTACCTAACCTAGGACTATGTAAGGTGCTCCGTCCAATTGCCATCGCCTTTTCGCAATCCAGTCTGTATACCCTATTCTAAGGGTATATTAATTTTGACTCATAGTTTGTAACATATGTACCTTAATATTGCCCGTCGACCCCTAAAAGTTACTATATTTATGATCACCATCGATAGTAATGTCGATCTAGCCATGTCCGTCCGTCCGTCCGACGGTCCGCCCGTCTGTCGGCAAAAATTAGGACTTTAAACTGGACCTAGAGAGCTGAAATTTTAACCATATACTCTCAAGGGGCCCTAAATAATATATAAAATATAAATACCTTTTGGAATCCGCCCACAACACGCCAACAAACTCAAAAAAACAAATTTATCGAAAAAATCGAATTTTGAGCTAGAAAGCTGAAATTTTTTATATAAATAATCTTTGACTCTTAAAACTGCTCGGGAATAAAATTTATAAAACCCGCTTACTGACACTCCCACAATTAAATAAAACAATTTTATTGAAAAGTCAAAGTTTGAGCTAGGAAATTGAAATTTATAATATAGACTCTCTAGGTTCCCTTTATACTTATGTTCAAATATTTTTTAAATCCGCCTACTGACATGCCCACAATTAAATAAAACAATTTTATTGAAAAACCAAATATTGAGCTAGGGAGCGGTTTTTTTTACAAAAGCTTCGTTTTTTCCGATTAAATCCTTTAAATATTTTATAACATAATATGTAGAGCGTTCTTAACAATTCAACCATACTTAGACTTTTGTCACGCCCACTTATGAGGAATAGGATTAAGAATAGGGTATACAATAGTTCGCCCAAGCGGACTGTAGCCCGTCCCTATGTTTGAAGAATGCTTTGTATTGTTCATGGTCGAAATCATATTATGTTTCTCAATTATTCATGGCATGATGGACCAATGGATTTGACCTTCCTTCAGATTAAAGAATATTTTCGAACCAAACAAATGCAGACTTACAAATTGAGCACAAAATTTTCCATCTCAAACCAGGCGTTTTATTCGAAATGATCATGACAAATTCAAAATATGAGGACTGCTGTTATATTGAATGGTAGACATAGGGTCTACAAAATATTTACCTTTCAATAAAAGCAACGATTAGCAAATATATTTCGGTAATGAGTAGAGCATACGCGTCCGCTTCTTTTTTGTCATCTTTAAGTCTCTTCAATCTCCCAATCCAACTACAATCTGTTCCTTTTACCTCGTTTGTGTCTTCATATTTTTCATACAAAATCGCTAACTGATTTCTTGACTGGTCGGTTGTCTGAAATTGCTGCCCAACATTGTTCACTGCACAAACGGAATAAAATCAATAAAGCACTACGTTGCCTCGCCACATCCATTTATGCTTGCACTACACCAGCACAACCACCTTCGTAGCCATCAGAAAATCTGTCCAAACGCAATCTGAATCAAAGATTGAAATACCGCGTTTCGTTCAATGCCAGAACCTCGACTGCGAATACCATCCTCGGCCAGCAACCCACACACCCATATAAACTTGCCACATACTTGGCTAGACCGTCCCATATAAAGAATCAGATTCCAAAAATAATTATAGAACGAATGCTGCTCACAGCACTTGACAGTGGTATTGGCAGCACTTGGCATTGGGCATTCCGATCGTCACATCATCGTCCTCCTCCTACGGCCCTAAAAGCCATTGCGGCGGCGGCGGCATTCAAGAGACGCAAACTGTCAACAGTTTTGTCATCTGCACTTGACAATTGTCTACTTGAACTATTCGCGTTAGCCAGGCGGGGTAATAAAATGCCGTCTTCGCCTCTTTACAGAAGCGAACTATCGAAGCGGCTATCCTTGGTTTACCATAACTTGAGGGAGGCTGTAAGCATCAAACGATGACTTCTGCTTTGGAGCTACCGGTTTTTCATTGTTTAGAGGTTATCGGTCGAAATCAGCAGTTCCGCGTGACTAAACCGCCTGCCGTAGAAAATCCTCGCTCCACTTTTTGATCTTTGCCGCGCGCCGGTAGTCAGTGGTTGTAGGTCGCTTTGCTTTGTCTGATGAGAGGCATGCACACTAAATAGTGGAGGGCAAAATTGTGTCACTTTATTGAGAAGTCTGTTTGTTCGCTTGAAAGCAGAGCTCACAATGCCAGTCAAAAGGGACCGACAACGATAAACCGCCACGGCGACATCTTTAATCAGTTTGCCATTCTAGCTCCTCGTTAAAATCCCTGTCACACATCATACAATGATGACCTACACAGCAGAGACAAAAAATAGTTTGACCCAATATGACAGAATTAGAGTGGCAAGCGGCACATTAATTGCAAATTCGAGCTCGCGAACGAGGAAATAAATGCTGCAACAGCAGGATAACGATGACGACTTTGACTCGAAAGGGAACGATTTAAACGTCAACAGATATCACATAATAAATCTATTAATTTCCAGACATCGATGAACATCCATCGAACTGGTGTCAGCGCCAATCGAATGCGAGCAGCAATTACTTTCGGTTCAGTTTGTCCCGCACTGCTAGCAGCGCAGCGACGGCGCTCGTTCTCGTTGAACGGGCATAGGGGTCATTAAATCAATCAATATCAGCGTAAATCGATAAATTGCGACTTAAACGCATTCGATACACTTAGCGAGTAATTTGCGCTATTCCACCACCGGAGCCGGGCAGCAGCGCTTTTGTCCGGAGTCCGGACATATTGTGAAAGTGCGATTATCCGTCAAGAGAAAGGGAGAACGATATCACAGCTGCAAGTGCATGTGATGAAATCGGATCTGACTGATGATGATCCGGTCTGTGTTTGAGAGAGTAAGGCGCGCGCGCTGCTCTTGTCTTGAGACTTTGGTGTCAGTGAAAAGCGAGCGCACTCATATACGATTCCGCGTAGAATAATTGGCGTAGTTGTCTAAGTGTGCACGCAATTAGCTTGGTTATCGAAGTGAAATGTCTCTTGGCGGTACGAGTGCGCTGCAATGATAGCCTAAGCGTGAATTCGTCATTATCCCGGAAAGGAGTTCTCGTCGATGACTAAGTGTATATGTAATATTAGGCCAATTGTCTCACGATTATGACAGTTAAGTGTGTTCTCCATTTGACTTGGGAAGCCTGTAATTCGTAATCGAAAGTGGAAAAAGGAAAAAGTTAAAACTTCAGTTAGAAAATCAGAAAAGCTTTGGGATCTAAGTCTAAAGACGCAGACTTATAGGTGTTTGTAGGAAAGTTTCACAAGGAAGTTTTATCCAATCACCACAAAAGCTGTATCTATCCTACTCCGTCCTCTTGTTAAGTGACTAACCATGCCAACGCAGAACACAACTGGATGATTAAATCCGAGATAAATTCACCAACACCAGAACCTGACTGTAATTGCATTTCCATTAAAGTTATTACCGCTGCAGTCATGTCTGTTCGCTAAGATTGTGTGACGATTGACATAGCTGTCATTGACGTATTTGACATATTCTCTTCCTCGTTGCCAACTTTCAACAGTTAATCGAAACGTTTGCGGATAGACCAGAACTATTTACCGAATTGATGTTACCGACTTAGTGACTACTGACTACCAGATTTCATTCCTCGTCGCCGACGCCATCGCTGACAATTATTGATCAACTCGCATGGAATCCATGCTCTCTCTCCCGAATCCAGCGATATGGAGGAGCGAACTATTATCTCTCAGTTGTCGCGAATCTTTGATGTACACATTGCTGCATTCCGCGAGCTACTCGACGGCGTATTTTGGAATATCATTGGAGCTTGATATCTGCGCTATAAGGGGAGTGCCGTGAATCACCTTTGGGTCAGTCGATAAAGCCACCCGATTGCATTCTGATAAGAAGGACCATAAGAGCAGGCTATCCGGTGTATATTGACAATTTGTGGCCTCTCGGTGAGAAATCCAATCATGAGCGGGCACCCTGTCGTGTGCCATTGTTAACACTGCAAGATGCGCACGCGCACACTCTGCAATCAATGGATCCTTACTCACATCGCGCATATGGAGTCAGCGCGACAGGTATCCAATTCCACAAGATCGATTAGGGTTGTGCGACTTGGTCATATGCATATTTATGGCCAAACGTCGCACTGGAGTTCGGCTAATAACGAATGGGGACTGGAATGGACGCATAGCCAAGCACCACCACCACCACCAACAGGTCGTTGTTGGAGTAATCATTATCGTCATCGTGGTCGTTGGCTTGCGTGCTGGTCATAAACATTGCAGAGCACAATGATCATTGGGGAGTCATTACAGCGAATATTCTGACTGAGCCGGGGTAACCTCTGCGTTACCAGTTTCTTGTGTCTTTTCCGATGGACTCTAATTCCGGAAATTTCATAGAAGACGGAACGACGATGACGATGCGGATGAGGCGACCAACGTGTGAGTGTCGGCGGAGTGTGTTCCCACATACAAGAGTGCGTTGCGTAGTATACCGTTGTTATTGCTGTTCGTGGTTCGGGAAGCAAGTTTTTTTTCGTTGCTGCGAGGAACGAGTGTGCAATTTGGAATCCTGTGACTTTTCTCATCGTAAATTTTGCTGCTTTATGGAGTTGTCCATCGCGTTGGAGGTCTGTTGCATACTGTGGAGCTGTTGAATTCGATTCGCATTGTGCACGCAAACAAGGCAACCAGAGGTTTTAATAGATATAAATGGCAGCATTGAAAGGGAGAAGGGATGCGGCAGCGGCACCTGTGGGTTATTCAGCGGTACACAACCAACGTTTGATGTAAAAGTAATGCTCGGCAATTTGTCATTGTGCATGGCCGGCAGAGTGATAATGTTATCATAGAACAATTCTTGGAAAATACGTTGGTATAACAGGCAGTTACCTACAGCTGTGTTGCTAAGTTGTATCAATTAACTACTTGAGACTACTTTCAAGTTTTTAGAACTCAGCCTCAAACTTAAGATCATCAACTGTCCAGCATTTCTCAGATATTGATGGCCGATGACCAAGCCAATAGCTGTGCTCATATTTTATAGCCCTGCACTATTTGTAAAGTCTTTTTTCACACTGATAAATACCTCATCAATCTGGATACAAAGCAGATGTCGCGGAGATAACTGCCTTGACAGTTTTCCTGATTTATTCGGGCACTTAAGAGGGAAAGTTACCTATCCGTACCCGCTTATTTGAATGAAAGTTTTTGAAGCCTAATATTTTTGGTTTGCAATGCGGATAAAGCAAGTAGGCGAAGTAGTACTTATCTCACTAGAACTTTGTAACACAGATCGGTTCATACGGAATTGTTTTCGTGCGATTAATCCTTTCGACCCGGAATGCAGTCAGTGAACTTACATCAATTATTTTGTGTTGATCTGTTCAAAGGAGTTACCTTTAGCACATTTCTAGAAAAAAACTTCCAAAATTGTCCGTGGGGGCGCTGGGGGTACCGGGACAGATGTGTCCCATCCGGCTTTGTGGATGGGACATATACGCCCCATCAGGTAATTATCAATATACATAAAATAACACATTTTCAAAAAAAAAAGTTTTATAAATTAATTTTATTCACATTTTTGTATGTTACAAAGAAAAAGAAGTAAGACATTAATACAAGGTGGCGCAAAAGTTGTCATCTGTTTACTTCACAAATGTCAAAGTAAAATTGACATTTGCCGCTATTTGCAAAAATTATAGCATCTTCCGAAGGGTTTTCAGCCCTTGGGTGTGACTTAGGCAATTCTGTGTGCCAATGTTCTAAATGATCCACGACGTTTGACATCTATCCTATGTAGTTTTCAGTCGGATTGGTGAACGCCACTGGGTGATGACTTTTGCGCCACCTTGTATATGTAAGTATACAACAAACTGTAATGTGTAATTTTCATTTGTGGTAACTGGGAAAGCAGTTTTTGCACAATGAAATATTGCAATCCTAGCATATGGCTGTTGTAGTCTTCTCCTTTTTGTTGTTACTACATTGAGTACAACGTCTTCTTGTAGGACCCTCTATGGGTAGGTGCACTGCAGCTATCTGTTTTTTGTTTCTTGATATAGATTCAGATTATTCTGAACGATGCAATTTGGCTGTTGTCTTCCCTTCGGCTATAAGGTCCTCTGCTAAGTCAACAATAAATCGTATCAATGGCGATTTTGTTCGTGATAGTTGCGAATAGATTATGTACGAATTTACAACGCTCATCATCAATAGTCGATAGACCTTTTTCAACCATTTTTTGGACTTCCTATCCAATTCGTACCGCCCCAAAAATTGGTCTGTGCGATCGATGCCGCCCATTATCTCTCTGTAAAATTTGACCATTTCCGTACATGGTGTGCATACTTGTTTCCGATGCAGTATCTACTTCTTCGGCCGAATTAGATTCATCGCCAAAAGGTGTACAAATGCTGTCACTGTTGCTGAAATCTTCTTCGTCATCTAATTTATTGACATAATTTGATAGTTTCTCCATTTTAGGAACATATGTGTCCCAGCACTGAATGGCAAAAAAACGTAAAATACAGAAAGAATCTTTACTTGCAATTACTCCAATGTATACACAGACACACCAACAAATAATAACTTTTGTTTTACTTTTTATGCTTATGATAATGATAATGGCTAAAATACGCCGTGGGACGCAGTTCACCTATTTTGGATGCAAATTTTCGATTTTAGGGCAATGCGAACATTGAGTGGGACATATGTGTCCCAACAGGTGCGAAAGTGTTAAATACGATAGTGACCACTATGAACTCACCGTCGTAATACGGATCCTGAACAAGAAAACGCTGCTGGAGGAATATGACTCTTTGTGTTCATTTCACTTTTGCTCTCGAGGCTCAAACAGCTTCATATGCCATTTACTGACTGAAACGAGCCTGAGATAAGGATGCTGAGTTGAGAGATTCGAATCCTGAATCAGCTGATTAAGGAAAATTACAGGAAATTTCTAAGTCTGTTTTGGGGCAATATCCATTTGTTCAAATCTCCCAGACAAAAGAGAACAGACGTACCTAAATTACTGACTGTTGGAATAAGTCAGACTGTAAGGAATAAGTGTCTAGGTGTATAAGAAGAGAGTGGCTTCGCCTGGAGCTTGTTTTGGGGCCGAACAACACTGTTCTCCGAAACTACGACATTGAGAAAAGGGCTCTTCTGAACCACTTTTTTCTGCGTACCGAACTGAGAAATGGCGAGCGGACAATGTCAATAGCGGATGAAAACCACGCAAACGTCTTCATCGCCGATGGAAAAGACACACCCTACTTCGTGTCGCAATATGATCTCCTGTACATCTTCGAGTCGCTTAAGAACAAAACGTCGGCGGGGTGGATTGAACCCAAAGGTCGTATGAAGCCTCATAAACCTAAAAACTGTTGGCCACGATGTTTAACAATGCACTGAATAATGCATACTACCATTCGCCATTGGTTGACTTTGAGAAGGCCTTCGACACCGTATGGTTGGAGGGACTTTTCTCCAAGTTGGCCTGACTGGGTATGCACAGGGCGCTGCTACATGTTATTTACAACATGCTTATGGGGAAAAAAGTTCGTTGTCAAATGTGGAAACGGGATTTCGAGCAGAGTCTTTGACATTCAAAAGGGTTTAAAGCAGGTGAGCTCTAGGATCCTCTTTAACGTTTACACAAGTGATCTTGTAGGTTCACTCAGACATGCTAAAGCGTATGCCAACGATTTGGTGGCATACAGATCAGATCATCAACAAACGACATTGCGACGAATGGAAGTTGAAAAAAAACTTTCAAAAGTCACATCTTGTTCAGAACTACAGACAATGTAACTACAGACAATGTGTATGCCTCTGAGTATACCAGAAAAACTTGAGCAAATTGGATTGTTATTATTGGACAAAATGGACAGCCGTTGACGGTGAGAAGCGTAGTTAGGTTCCCGGTATCCGGCTCGAACCAGTATCTGCATTTTGTCTTGCTGGATCTAAGGCCGATTTTGCTCTGACGAGGAGACTGTTTAACAGCAGTCTGCTTGCTACCCGGGTGAAAGTCATATTATACGTGGCCTTGTTAGAACCAATCATTGTTCATGGTTGCCCATTGTGGTTCAATATAGCGCCTATGTATGTGAAAAAGATTCGGGTGCAAGAGAGACACTGTCTTAGGATTTATCTTGGGTTGTTTTGAACTCCTGTATCCCAGTACACAAAATTCTATCCCAACGAGTTCCGATACGATGGGACAATGGCCAGCGACAAATGCCTTATTTTTGGGGCTTATTGCCCTAATGCCCGCAGGCATTCATCCATAATGAAGCAAAAGGGTTAGGGCACAAGAGGTATGCTATCCCGGTATTGTACTATCGCCAATGCAGCATATAGGATAAGTGGCTCGCCCACGATGTGTACGTCGTCAATGCCCAGGATCTCCTCCATTTTAGTACCGCAATTGCGGAGTGGGACAACATTGACACTGCAAGGGTTAACACAACTCCCAAGGTTATAGTTATAAGATATTAGATATTTTTTAAGTGAGGTAGGTAAAGCTAGGTAGGTTTTCGGAGAGGCCTGGCTCGCCATCATGAATTAGTGCCTTCGAAGCACTTCAGGCCTCGGTCAGCTCCTGGCGATGGCGCTTGTGCACCATGTTGGCGAAAATCAATGTCAGTCATCCAGAATACGATCAGGATGGTGCCCACTCGGTGTGTGAGACAACGAGTGCTCACAATCTTGATCATAGTTACAAAAGGTTAAGTAGCTTAGTTAGTTTAGGTGGCAGAGATTGCTCTAAGCATTTTTATATAAATTTAGTCTTAAAATATATAATAAAGGGTCTTTCATTAAGGACTTGACAACTTCTTTTTCAAATAAAATGCAAACTACTTGAGATATCTCGAAAAATTGGCTTGAATTACTATCAAAACATTAATGAATGAAATCCGACTTCGTTCATATGTCCACCACAGGAACGTATGCAGCGGTCGATACGTTGAACCTGATTTTCGATGACTCAGCCGCACATTTCGACCGCTACGGCCGCTATTTCTCGGTCAATATTAGCTCTGAGCTCGTCTAATGTCGCCGGCTTGTTGGCTAAGGCCAATGATTTAATGTAGCAACCTAAAAAAGAGTCTAGAGGCGTTAAATCACAGGATCTCGCCGGCCAATAGAAGGGTCCGTTTCTCGAGATACCACGTTCAATGAACTGAGACTTCAATAGCTCGATTGTTGCACCCACTGTGTGGCTTGTGGTACCGTCTTGTTGGAACCACATATCATTGATATCCAATTCATTTAACTGCTCAAAGAAATAACGTTCCAACATGTCCGTAGCGAATACCATTTACCGTAACGAGACGGTCATTTTCATTGACGAAAAATAACGGCCCAATGACGCCACCGGCATGAAAACCGTACCCAACAATAAATTTTTGGGAATGAAGTGTCGTTTTCTAAAGCACATGAGGGTTCTCCCCTGTCCAGTAACGCATATTTTGTTCATTGACGAAGCCGTTGAACGAAAAATGCGATGATTGAAGATGATTTTGCGATGAAATTCATCATTTTCTTCCATCATGTCTTCATAGTGGCTTTAGTTCTTGGGTCAGTTTGATCTTGTAAAGGTCTTGGCCAAGATCCTTAAGCGAAATTCGTCATAATGTGGTCTGGGAGAGTTCCGATTCTTGGGAACACCATGACTGATTTGGATAGTTTGCGACGAACGCCTCTGCGACAGCAATATTCTCCACACTTTGAACAAACCGTAGATTCACTGGCAGGCCAACATCAAGCAGCGAATATTCTGATTTAAAGTTGTTCACTAGACTACGAATTGCTTGTCTACTGGGACGAGAATTACGGCCGAAAATTGGCGTTAACGCTCTTAAAGTTGCGACCACGCACCGACTCGGAATTTCGGTAGTAAATTTTTAATTATTTGTAAACGTTGTTCCTTCGTGTACTTCACCATGATGAAAATGTTAGTTTTACTGAATATTTTGGCATTGACGGTTCAGTAATCGGTTTAATGGTGCGTTCACACTGAAAGTTTCTTTCGCTAATGAAAGACCCTTTATAAGAAAAATCTTTGACAGATTTTAGGCCGAAAGGCATTTACTTTTTAGGATATCTTTAAGTTCGAGGTTCTCGTCTAAGAGCCAGTAACGTTTGTACATATCCCGGTATTACTTCATTTTTTGAATTACGAAAAAGAGTGAATAACGCTTTGATAAAGAAAATTTATTGGAAATGTAGGTCCATTTCATTTGTGCCGAATATGAATATAACTTCGTAAACGCGGATATCTGGAGAAGGTGGGCTTTAGGGCTCTTGACGCGGACATAGCCAAAAAGTTAAGTTCCCATATTCTACCCCTAAATGTGTCAAAATATCTGTATGCTATTATTTAGGGATCCCATTCGGTTTGGGGTACATTCAAATTTGACAAAAAAGGATAAATCTTTGTCGGCTCCTTTCTCACCAATAAACTAAAATCTCCGCATTCGCATGGACCTCAAATGCAAGGCAATTTATTCACAAATGAAGTTTTTTACGTAGGCGACCGCACCGTCTCTGACAAAACGAAAATGTTTCCCCTAATTTAACTCTGTAATCCCCATAAAATTAGTTCAATACAAAGCGTTCTACATTTTGTATTCTTTTATTGGTAAGCCCACGACAACGATGAAGACAATCGATAACAACCTATAAAATCATCACGCCACCCATGATCTCCATGTGGAGAATTACCAATTTTTAACCTTTTTAGGTTTTAATTGATCTCTCCTATGGGAGAGAACGGGAACACCAAATCGCTTGTATTATGCAAATCGAATTTTGATATTTTAATCACATCAACTTGATAACATCATTTTTAGATAACAACACAATACTGTCTGCTGTGAGATGTTATTTTTTGTTATTTATTTTTTTATGATTTTATTTTTTATCGATTAATGCCACCGGAGGAGCCAGCATAATGTCACTTTGTCCGAGTGTGGGTAAAGCCGAAACAAAATGATTGGTAAACGATTAGGGAAGAGCATTGTTGTATCGATTCGACACAGATGCGGGGTACCGACGAAAATCGAACGTGGGAACGCCAGCTCATGTTCGACCAAAGGAGACCTGTCTCACTTTTTGGCCTAATTATGCTAAGTGAATGAGTGCATCGAGATTGAGATGAATGAATATTCACGCAACGAATTAACTTGTACGTTAAGGCGCACAGAACACGGGATACATCTCTAGCTACATCGAATGGTTAAATGAAAATCGAAATATTTTGTCAGAGCCCATTTAAAATGGCTTAATCGGTGTGGTGCGTTGTAGGAGTCCACGGATGGCGGTGGTGTTGGTGGTGGTGGCGGCGAGGGTCTTTGATGGTTGCTGCTCGGTTGTCAAAGTGCGGTGCAGATCAAAGGGCCGGAGGATTCTTTGTGGGTCGATCGATGCTGGCGGTTATCGGTACGCTGATGGATGAAGAGACAAGCTACTGTTGGAATTGTGCGACCGCCGTCGACTGTCGATCAGATGAATGGTATAGAGGTTGAATTTACTGTTCGCTTTAACCTGAAAACTTAATCAGCTGACAGTTAAATTGCTAATTAAAATTTGTTTTCTTGTGAGGAACATTATAGGAATGTGGGTAGTCTTTCGGATGAGCTGATACATACGTAGTAAGTTGGGCTTGTGAGAGATTCGATTAAGGTAAAATCGTCATCACGGAGCTTGTTTTGAATACATCATTGATGAAGCAGTCGGAAATCAACAGGTATCTTGTGTAGCCATGGTTGGTCATTGAGAATGTAAATTGTTGTCGAATGGGGAGCAGAAGCAGAAGAAGAAAACAGTAGAAGCGTAGTGAATATTGCCAAATCCGTTGAGGGTTTCTGTAGGGCTTTTCTTTCAAGGCATCGGCGAAAGAGGTGAGTTTTGTGTTCGCAAGTAGCAGGCTTTAAAAATTGAACGCAGTCTCAGGCGGAAACAACAAAAAGGAAATAAAGCCAAATTTTGCTGCCCCTATATTTTGCGCAAATATGTTGTGAATCTTGAAGCGACATAAAGTACTTTTTAAACAGTGGTAAACTCATCACAAATAAATCTTCGAACTTACGCTTATAACCGCATTTCAAAAGGTTCTGTTAACACTCTTATAAAAGGCTTCTTATGAGATTACAACTCTTTGAGAATTGAAGTTCAAAAATATTCATATTCGGAGAATAAAGATCTTGCGAACCCTTGTTATGCTGAAGAGCGTTCTGAAAGTCTTATAAGTCTTATTTACAGAGTTTTTAGAGTTTTGCTTCCGAGAGTTTGTTAGTTGGGAGGAACTTTAATTCGGCACAGTGGTCAAGGCATTTCTTAAAACTCTCTACGGCTTATTCTCACGAAAGATTTAGATCTTTATGCATAGAAAGTGCAATTGACTCAAGAACTGAAGACTAAAGATTACCCACAGCGAAGTGAGTTCGTTGAATGGATTATTGTATATAGAACAACAGGAAGTTAAGGCTGATTTTTAAAAAAAAAAAAAAAAACACCGCCAGCGATGAGGCTTAGTTTCATATTGATGTTTTTTTTTCGGGGTGCGAGACTTTTTACACTGGAGCCACTCAGACTCAATACTGGTCCATTGTACTACCAGGAAGACACACCACTTTAACTGTGAGCATTTACTCGTTTTCCTAAGGAAGACGAGAAGGCGCTTCAATGATAAGGAGCTTAGGTTTACAGCACTCACCACATCATCACCAAATACCTGCCACCTGATACGAGCAAAAGCAGGACAATTTCAAAGGGAAATGTTCCGAGGTGTCATCGATTTTTCCACAGGCTTCGCAGTTGGTGGTATCGCTTAGGCCTAGCACCTTAAGGTATTTGGCAAAAGCGTAGTGGCCCGTAAGAACGCCAGTAGTCTGTCAGCAGTCTTTTCCGCTAAGAGACAACAAGAATGCCGTAGACTTTTTACAGACGTCGGGAAGAAATAGCTTAGTCTGTCTGCACCCTGGAGAGTCATACCATCGGCGATTGTGTTCATATGAAAAATATCTGTCAATGGAAGGCCTGACCGAGGGCGCAGGCAAACATATCGCTGGTTCAGGTCCTGAGAAGTCCTCCTTTGAGCCGTGTCTAGAAGGTTTATTGGAGATATCACTTCCCGTGATCACGTTATGACCCGGACCTAGACAAGTCTAAGTGAATTCAGCCTTCCGACCGAATTCAGAGAGATAATTGGCCCCTCCACCTGTTCCTTGCAATATAGTCCATGTCCATTAGGATAGCATAAGTCTCTGTTTGGAAGACTAACGCATGTTTCCCTAACGAGAAGAAAAGTCTAATATTGTCGCTCTCCGAGAAGACGCCAGCACCAGATCCCTGACCGGTTTTGGATCCATCCGTAAAGATTCGACTGCAATTCATTTCCAAGCTCAGAGTCTGGCCAGAGCCAGTCCTGAACATGAGAAAAGTCGGCTTCGTAGTTGCGCTTTAGCCAAGGTTCCGGTGTCATCGCATCAGACGGCATATCCATAAGATAGGGGTCGAAGGACAGTCGTTGCGCAAGTTCATTAAAACTCCAGTGCGAGATATACCAAAAGCCACCTCTTTTTAAACGTGAGAGGTTCAATAATGCATCTAGGCCGGAGGCAGGCCTGCTGGGGAAGGCCCCCGTGCAGCCGAGACATACCTTCCTTTGGAGTTAGGCGAAAGCAGCAGTAACATTGATGGTAAGGATGACTAACCATTTGTTTGTGTATGTGTTCAAGTCAAATTGACTTGTTAATCGTCAAAATTGTCGATTTTGGGGCTTAGAAAATCCGCGAGTGATTGTTTAGAAACAAATGCATCCACAACCTGTCACTGTTTGGTGCAAATATTTGAGGCATCATCGGACCATATTTCTTTAAATATGCGGCTGGTCAAATAGTAACAGTAAATAGTGTTCGCTATTAAGGCACGAAAATACCTTTTTTTCTGCCCTCATTGCAAGATATGAATGTGGACGACATGTAGTTTCTACAAGACATACGCACCGCGATGCTGCACGAGAAACAATTTAATTAATGAGTGAGTCATTTCTTGGTGATGTAATTTTTCGTTTTGGTGTTCAGAATTGACCGCTCAGGTCATGCATATTAACGCCGTTGCACTTTTTTGTTTGGGGATTTTTGAGTCAAATGTTTATGCCAATAAGCCTTGAATGGAAAATTGAGCGCTGTATCAACGAAATTCAGCAGAATGCCTGTTGTGCTAGCACAGCCGTGGATGCCAATGAGCCAATATGCTATTCCAAACATAGCCCAAAATCAATAAAAAATTAAAAAAAAATATTTAAAAACCTCTGTTTTTTTATCAAAATTACTTCTTGCGTGAATTTTGGAACACCCTGCACTTCATTTCTTTGCCTGTTGGAGACATTTTTTTACCAACCCATCCTAATGTCATGTCCACCATTTCAAACAGTTTCTTATCTTATCACTCTTCTACAATTTGTTCGCACAGTTTTAAAATTATGATGCAAGTTCCTTTAATGTTACATGGCGTGGGCCGATTTACACATAGGCACAATCAACAGCACCTTGATATGACCAAGTTCACGTTAACCATCCAAACAACGGCAAAACGTGCTAAAATTCCCAAACATTCAGCCGTGCAAAAATGTGAGACGAACTAAGCAGAAAATCAACACCAGACTAACACCTCATCGCGAGCAAGGAGAATACCTCCTCGAGCATACCAACATCGGTTGGCGGCGGAGGAGGAACACCTGTTAACGCGACAGATCTCGCAGCGAAACAAATGCTAAGAAATCACACCTAACGGCAGGTGCCCACTATACGATCCTCTACATCCACCCAAGAAGACAACTTTCATATACCTACTGATGTGTCATCCCTGATGGCGATCTTATCGGAGGTGAAAATTTATTCATTGTTTGCGAATGGTCGCCATTAGGCTGTGCACGTTCACATGTGCGCATGTGAGATTCCCGCGCATATCTCATGGCTAATTAGGATCCGGGGCAGGAGCTCGTAAATCGTACCGCCCCAAGGGGTGAAAGGTTACCCCACACGCTATCAAATTGTACATCTTCGTCTTCGGATCGCAATCGCTCATCTGCGACAAAAAATAAAGATCGTCTTCAAGCCCCCCTCTTAATATAGGTTGGAACAGAACTAGTTATGTACTCACGCTGGACTGTGCAGGTGATGTGATACAAATTTCTGTCATTCTAGATGCACTGAATGCGAAAACTAGTTGTGTATTCGCGTAAAAGGACATTGACGGGCGATAGTCTTTGTTTCACGCTTTGGATACGCATGACGATGATGGAAAAAAAATCGCTTAATTAGTTACGCGAGATACATGCGAAAATTTTTCGTACTTACATCTGCGGCATTGGTTTTTTTTGTTTGTTAATTGAATGGTGCTTAGCTGGACGACAAGACCAGAAGCAACGCTTGGCATTGTGCGGTATAATGGAGACAAATTCCATTTTGCCGTAAGCAAAATGCGGCTGTCCGGTGCGATGCAAAAATTAATGAGAAAAACAAGAACGACACGACGTGGCGGCGGCGAGAGCGCAACCAAAGATGGATGGATGGAAGTTCTCGGACAAGGCAAAGTCTCAGGAACGACACGCATGCATACGCATCTGTAAGTTGGATGGATTCCCCGAGGATTTGACTCTGCTCGCCTAATAGTGTGTCTGGCACAGTGTCTTGTACGTATTTCTGACATTTTCTGAGTGGCGCAACTTGAATGTTATTCACCCGCTGCTGATGGGGGAGAGCATGTTGTTGTTGTGTAGAGAGATAAATATTTAAAGCTTTAACTGGATTGGAGCATGCGTACCTGCGGTCCATACTGGTCAGCGGTACTCTACTGATGGGATTTCAAATGAATGCAGACAGTAGTGGTGTCATGGCAGAGACATGTAGCTTGAGGATGTGAAAGCCGTTGTGGTTTGTCAAAAATGAAGTGATGCCAGATAAAAGTGTAGTCGGATTACCTCCAAAAGTTGAAGTTGCAAAAATTACTTTTTATATATTTAACCTACAAGTTTAACACTAACCTTCGGAGGATAACGCAGGCCATAATATCATGCTGATATCCTTATGTTGACCTATCATCTAACTCTGAAGCCGAACAATTGAAGGCTTTGAAAGTAAAACGTTCACATATTGCAAATTCGTCGTTCCACATATCTATTAGTGCCTGGCAAAAGGTTGATGGCAATGATTTTTATTCTCTTGGTCCCACACAAATTTGATTTCCAAAACATCCTTGCTGACAATGAAGAGAACAAACCAGGTTTAAAAGAAGAACGTTCATGCAGATGTCAAGAAATATTTCTGAGAGTGGATTTTCGTTGGTACTTCTTATTCGTTCACTTTCCTACTGACTTAAAATCTACTTGACTCGCTGCACATGAATTTCATTCCCATGAACTAATGTAGCCAAACAATGAAATGGTTATTGAGAAGTTACCTAAGGAAATTTCGGCTAAAGGATCGATCCTTGCCAGACTTTTACATTAGCACAAAACTATTCTGCGCTTAAAAAGCAATTTAACCATTCTTTATGTTTTTAATGTTAATAATAATCAATTTAATTGAATTTCTCTTATAAGTTTTGTGAAGAACAATTTGATTACCACAAACACATCATGGGGCACTTTCGATCAAAGCACATGAGGCAGATATGACAAAAGTCGAAAATGCCCCATGTTGAATTTTGGTATGTAATAATTTAAGGCTGAAATAAGAAATTCGAAAACGTTTTCAGAATGGTTTTTTGTTATAAAAAAAAGGTTTAAAATAAATTAATGGTAAAAAAAACTTTTTAAAAACAAGCTTTTATTTAATTGCCCTAAAAAGAAGAAAATAAACTTTAAATTAAATCAAGCCAATCAATTTAGAACATGTATTACACGATTTATTAAATGATACAAAAGCTTGTCGCGAGGTTTACCTGTGTACTAACTAGTCTTGCTTGACATACCTACTTACTATAAGTAATTTTATGAAAGAAAATTGTTCCTATACAATATGCAAATCGCGAAAAGCTTTTATATCATTTAAAAAATTGTGTAATGCATGTACTAAATTCATTGGTTTGATTTAATTTGAAGTTTATTTTCTTCTTTGTAGGGCAATTAAAAAAAGCTTGTTTAAAAAAAAAAAAAAATACCATTAATTTATTTTTTATTTTTTAATGTTTCTAAGTCGGTGCATTTCATTTAATGCGTCGTTGTTACATGGTCGTTTGCCTGCTAATTTAGTACAGTCTAATTCTATGAAGGAAATTAAATCAGATTAGATTTAGATTTATATTTATTAGTCCATAAATTCATGTAACAAAAAAATAAAATCTTATAAGAAAATTGTACATGCTTTGTTATGGGAAACTATGACATAATTCAAAAAGAAAAAAAAAGAGAAAAGAAAGAAGTAAAGGAAGGTAAATAAAGAGAGAGGAAAGAAAGAAAATAAGAAAAAAGGAAAAGAAAAGCGCACTGCTGATAAAAGGTTTAGCAAAGGAGGAAAATAGGATGCAGGGAAATAACTTCACGGGCAATAACTTCACCTCGAGTGGGCAATAACTTCACTTTTGTTTGTGATGTTATTGCCCACAATAGGTGAGCAATAACTACACTTTTTTGTGGGAAATAAATTCTCTTAACATTTTATGATAAATCAAGAACCGTACCTCGCACCTACTCCAAATCAAACAGTGTCCCCAAGCAGGGGGGTTGCAGGGTGCTCCCATAGGTATTGAACTGTTTATGGAATCTACTTGCGATTTCGCAACTAATCCCATAAACAGTGCTATGCATATGGGGGGCATGCTGCCCCCTGGAACCCCCCGGCTTGGGGTCACTATTTCATTTGGAGTGGGTGCAAGTGTCTTTAGTTATAATAGATAAATTCTCAAATTATAGGTGGGAAATAACTTCACAAAATTTACGGTGAAGTTATTGCTCACCATCAGTGGGCAATAACTTCACAAAAAAAGGTGAAGTTATTGCCCACTCGAGGTGAAGTTATTGCCCATGTGAAGTTATTGCCCGTGAAGTTATTTCCCTGCACCAGAAAATAGTATATGAGGGGGATGACAGGAAAGGTAAAGTCGATGCATTAGTATTGAAAGATCTGTGTCGCGAAAGTGTTGCTACCATATGCTCGCTTGATGTGTAGGGGTAACCAGTTCCACAGTTGAATGGCATGAACAACAATTGCCGTGAAGTGACCAAATACAAGGTGGCGCAAAAGTAATCCTCCTATCAGAAAATGCTATAAATTTTGCGATTGGCTCCTAATGTCAGTTCTGTTTTGACATTTGTGTAGTAAACACATGCGAAATACACGTTAATAAACAATGTTACGCTACACTGCTCCAGAACGCGGAATATTGGTGATTATTTATTTGAGCAATAATCGGTCGGTGACTTTGGCACAACGTGAATTTCGTCGCAGATGTCCTACCCGTCCAACGTCTACTGGTGAAACACTGCGACGTTTCAACTGTCAAAGTGGAATTGCAAAAATTTTCGAAGCTCCGTATTTTTTTTCAAATTAAATTATAAATCCAAGTAACTTCCTAAGAAAAACCACGTAAAAACACTCATTTAATCACTTTGAACTAACACCGCAAATTGCTAGTTAAATTTACTCAAGTAAATAAGCTCATAAAAGGAAAAAAAAATAAAAAAAAAAGTTTTCTCCGTGTTGCATCGAAATCAAATTGCGGTACAACGATTTGCCGATGAACCGCAAGCGATACTTATTTGAAATTTCTCCTGAACAAAACAGTACCAACAAAAAGATTTCTCATCTAAAAGCAGCAAATATGGGAATAGGCGATTTATCAGTTGCTGATCTAAAAACTATCTTAAATGAGAGTCTCGAAGAAAAGCTTAAAGATCTAGTCACAAAAAATGACTTGTTGGTGCTCTCGAACGAGATACTTTCTTTGAAGACACTTAACACCCAACTCAGCAGAAAACTCACTTTAATGACAGAAATATGCGATTTGCTTGAAACCCAATTGGAAATTCTCTCACGGAAATCAAACGATAAGTCTATTGTGGTACACCTTCCTTTAGACACAGAAACCGATGCAATCCAATTAGCTAAACAGACTTGCAAGGGGCTTCTGAAAACACTAATAGAAATAAAAAACAAACTGCGGCAGATAAATCCAAACGCCAGAATTTTCGTTAAAGGAGATAACAAATTGCAAATCAACAATCAACTTTTTGTTTATCAAATTTCACGAGGTTTAGTTGTCAAATCAGCAGCGGACATGTCACTCATTAGTGAACTATTTGGTGACAGTTGTTACGAGTACTTTGACTGCAGCGAGGGAGCGAGGTTGGCCGTGGTTCCAAGCTCTTCTTCCGCTTTTGGCCTCCAACCGCAGCGAGCGCCATTTGGAAATCAGAGTTCATACCATGTTAGGGATAAAACACAATAGGTAAATTCTGTCGTCTGCCATAACACAACTATTTTTCAAAAGTTAAATATATGCTCGTATAATATAACTGGTCTCAAAAGTAAGCTTTTACATTCCGATTTTTTTAAATATTTACACCAATTTGATGTTATAATTCTTATAGAAACTTTTATTGAAGAAAAGAATCAAAATGAATTTCTAAAATATTTCAAAGACTTTAAAGTAATGTTTACACCCGCGATATGATCTAATTTGCATGGAAGAGCCAGTGGGGGTATTCTATATGGGATTAAAAAATCTTTATGGGGTAATCTTATTAATTTTAAAATTATTGAATCTAAAATTATTTTTCATATGGTTAGCAACAACCTAAACTATTATATTATTCCTATTTATTTAAATTGCAATCATTGGCTTAGCGACTTCGATGAACTAGTGGAATTTATGAATAACACTTCTCTTGACCATGTGTTAATCGTCGGTGATTTAAATGCTAGGATTGGTGAATATCAAAATTCTTCCGCCAATATTTTACGAGCACGAGTTGCACTGGCCGAGAGTAGATGTTCTAGGGATAAAATTTATAACCGCAACAGAATTTTTTGAAGTTTTCGGTCTATTTGTTTTGAATGGGTCTTCTATTAGTGATGCATGTGGCGAATTCACTTTTGTTAGCGGGCAGGGACAATCCGTGATTGACTTTGCTGCGATTTCAGGGGACTGGCTGAACATTATCGATGACTTTGAAGTTGCACTAGTCAACTACTCGGCTCATTTTCCAATTGTAATTAAAATTCAGCTAAAGGAGTTAAACCAGCAAGCTACACCTTCTAGTTTTAATAAGCTGGAGTGGTCGGAGAACAATGCAACCCTCTATAGAAGCCTCCTTTCTCGGCACTTACTATCTCTGCCCCAACAATCCGCAGTCTCGTCTGAAGTGGTATGTGAAAGTATAGAACGGGTTATAGAGACCGCAGCCCCTTTTGCGTTGAAGAGTACACACACTTTTGTAGCTAAAAATGTATGGTTTGATAAGGATTGCAGAAATCTCCGTAAACTTTCGTTCGTTTACTTAAAACTGTTTAGAACGACCAATTCTCAATTTTTCAAAAACATCTATCTTCGCGTTAATAATGATTTTAAAAAAATGTGCTCAGTTAAGAAAATCACCTATTTAAAAAACGTGGCTAAGAAATTGGAAAACTGCACAAACTCCAAGATATTTTGGGAGACAGTGCGCAATCTTGGTGGGCGCAATCAGGGTATGAAGTTCTCTTTAGAAGCTGAGACGTTAGCAGCTCATTTTAAAACTCTACTCTCAGCTGATGAAGACCTTCATACCTTTGATTACGCGCTACCTGATACTAGAGTCAACGAGCTGGATTTAGAATTCTCATTGCCCGAATTGGAAGTAACGCTCCAAAGATTGAAAAACAGCAAGGCTCCTGGCCTAGACGGCATACCAGTCGAGTTTTATAAAAACAGCACTATTGATTTTAAAAACTACGTCGTGTCTTTCTATAACAAAGTGTACAATGATGGATGTGTCCCTAACAGTTTCAACGAATCTGTAATTTTTGCCATTTTTAAAAAAGGTGATGCTAACGCTGCGGAAAATTATAGAGGTATTTCAATTTTAAATTCAATAAGAAAAACTTTCACTGCAATCCTATATGAAAGGCTCTCAAAATGGATTGAGGATAACAGTCTTTTGAGCATCTTTCAAGCCGATTTCCGCCCAGGTTTTTCAACCATGGATCATATCTTGGCCATTTCAAGCATTGCTCAACAATTTATAGATAGAAAAAAGAAACTATACACTTGCTTTGTTGATTTTAAAGCTGCATTCGATAAAGTCAATAGACAAGCTTTAATATACAAACTTTCTTGCATTGGTTTGTCAAGAAAGTTTCTCGAAGTGTATGCAAGTCTTATTTCGTCAACAAATGCAAGGGTATGGGACGGTTTAACATTTTCAAATCGATTTGATACAATTACAGGTGTTCCTCAGGGTTGTATCCTCAGCCCATTATTATTTGCCCTGTTCATAGATGATGTCTGCGAGCTTCTTCCGGGTGGAGTTAATTTTGCTAACATTATAATCAAAGTCCTGTTGTACGCGGACGATCTAGTTATGCTTGCTGATAATCCTTTCACGCTTCAAT
The DNA here is from genome assembly GCA_949715645.1 of Portevinia maculata. Classification (NCBI taxonomy): domain Eukaryota; kingdom Metazoa; phylum Arthropoda; class Insecta; order Diptera; family Syrphidae; genus Portevinia; species Portevinia maculata. The sequence goes on along the minus strand of OX454527.1, from coordinate 54,279,869 downwards.
TGCAAATAAACCGTCTAAGTTCATTTTGCGAGTCTTGGGGCTTGCAAATTAATACCCAAAAAACTAAGATTGTTATATTTGAAAAGAGACAATCAAGAAGGCGAGCGGAAGAAAAATGGTCTCAAAACAATACACACATTGAGGTTTTACAAGAGTTTAAATATTTGGGTGTCCTCTTGACCTACAATTTAAGCTATCTAAAGCACTCCAAAGAAAAAAGCAACGAAGCTAAATTGGCTCTTAATATAATGTGACCAAAGTTTTTTTCGAACCAAAATGTCGATTTAACGTCCAAGTACAAAGTTTTCAACGCGACAGTAAATGCATGCATGGCATATGGCGTCCAACTAGTCGGATACACACACTTCGAAGCTTTTGAAACTGTACAAAGGAACTTTTTTAAGAGGATATTTCGTTTGCCTAACTCAACACCCAACTACGCCATATATGTAGAGTCAGGAATAGTCCCTATATACGAGGGCGGGTCAATAAGTCCGTGACTTTTTGAATTACTGACTTCTTTACTGAAACAGCAACACTGCTCCTGTCAACAGGCATCTGTCAGTTGACTCCTGCCAAAACTTGCTGCGTCAGTTAGTTTGTGTTTGACAGCTATTTTTATCAGACTACTCACTAATTTGAGGAGAAAATGGAAAAAAGTGAATTTCGTGTGCTTATTAAGCATTATTTCTTGCGAAAAAAAAACATTACCGAGACCAAGGCTAAGCTTGAAAAATACTATGGGGACTCTGCACCATCGATTTCAATGGTAAAAAAGTGGTTTACTGAATTTCGTTGTGGCCGTACAAGCACTGAAGATGCCGAACGTCCTGGACGCCCAGTTGAGGTCTCTACACCCGAAACAATCGAAATAATTCACGATATGGTGTTGGCCGACCGAAGATTGAAAGTGCGAGAGATTGTGGAAGCCGTAGGGATCTCTCAGTGGTTTCAATTTTGAATGATCACTTGGGCATGAGAAAGCTTTGCGCAAGATGGGTGCCGCGTTTGCTCACAGTCGACCACAAACGCAATCGTGTAACAACTTCACAGGAAGGTTTGGCGTTGTTTAATCGCAATATGGAGGAGTTTTTGCGCCGTTTTGTAACCGTGGACGAAACATGGATCCATCACAACACACCAGAGACCAAACAACAGTCAAAACAGTGGGTTTCTAAGGGTGAATCGGCGCCAAAGAAGGCCAAGGTGGGTTTGTCAGTTATTAAAGTTATGGCGACTGTTTTTTGGGATGCACGCGGGATAATCCACATTGACTACCTTCAAAAGGGAAGAACAATCAATGGGGAATATTATGCCAACTTATTGGACCGATTCAATGACGATTTGAAAAAAAACCGACCTCATTTGGCCAAGAAAAAAGTTCTTTTCCACCAAGACAATGCAAGGGTGCACACATGTGCAGTTGCCATGGCAAAAAACCATGAATTGGGCTATGAATTGCTCCCTCATCCACCCTATTCTCCAGATTTGGCTCCGAGCGACTACTTCTTGTTCCCAAACCTGAAGAAATGGCTTGGTGGAAAAAGATTTGACTCCAATGATGAAGTCATCTCGCAAATAAAGGCCTATTTTGAGGACCTCGACAAATCATTTTTTTTGGAAGGGATAAAAAAATTGGAGAAGCGTTGGACAAAGTTTATAGAGCTCAAGGGAGACTACGTTGAAAAATAAAATTATTTTTTTATCAAAAAATCTGTGTTTTATTCCAAAAGTCACGGACTTATTGACCCGCCCTCGTATATACAAAATTTGAAGGCAAATGCGAACTTCATTACTAGAGTGATGAAAAGAAGTGAAACTTGTCTTCCCAAAATCATCTTAAGAAAATTACTTCGAGTGAATGCTTCCCCGTTTAAAAACTGGAACGAACTAGCTTTATCTTACGAAACAAGTTTAAACTTAACAGAAACTAATGTGACCGATTGGCAGGCTCAGTTTTCTGATGTGATTGCTAAGGTGGATCACAAAATGTTTCTGGATAACCTTTCCAGAGCATCTTCATCTACTTCAAGCGCTATTTATAGTCATTTAAACCATGAACTGCCCTCGGAAGTCTCTTACTTTAGTAATGAATTTTCAGCCTCGGTTATAAGTATTATTTTTAGAGCAAGAGTTGAAATTTTAAATTTGAACTTTATACCTCATCGATCAGACTTGCCCCAGATATGTGATCTATGTAACGGAAGAGTGAATGAAGATATATACCATTTCGTTGCTGCTTGTCCTATTCTACAAGAAATTCGCCGGTTGCATTTTCGGGAAAGTTTTATATCTTTGGACAAACTTTTTGAAATTTTAAATGGAGCAATGGGCTGGCTCAGCCTCTTTAAATATTGCCAACATGCTCTTTCTTACCGTAACAATTTCACATATTAAACTTAGTCGATTACCCACTTATTGCAGTTTTGACCAAATTTTATATCTAACTATTTATTGTTTTGTTTCTGATCATACTAAATTTGATAATATCTCTTTTGTGTTTCAAATCACGTTAAAATTGATAATATTGTATAAACAGCTATTTCTAACCAAATTGTGTATTATCTTGGGTTTCAAATCATGTTAAAATTGATAAAATTTTGTATAAACAGCTAATCAAATTAACCAAATTGTATAATATTTTGTGTTTCAAATCACGTTAAAATTGATAGCATTGTTTTATATAATAATACTTCTTCATATCTTTTGTTAAACATTTTTTTTTTCTTTTTTCCTTTTCTTTATATTTTAAAATTTTTGCTTTTTATTATTTCTTTTATTTTTAAATCATATTATGAAATGTCATCTCAGGCAGACGGCAGTATTGCCATGTCCTTATTCTTAAGTATACCAATTTGTAAACTTTATGATGAAAAAATAAAGAATCTATCTATCTATCTATCTATCACTGCGACGTTCAGCCGCTCGCCTCGAAGAGACTGGCACAACACGAGATGCTGCCAGGCGTCGACGGTCTTTACAGCGAATTTTGGTACAAGATTTGAAGATGTTTCCGTACAAAGTCCTGACGGTGCATCAGCTGTTAGCTGCTGACCGCCAATCGCGTCTAACATACGCTCAAGCCATCCTTAATCACCACCAAGAGGAAGATGATTTTTCATCAAAAATAATCATGAGTGATGAGGCCCATTTCCATCTTAGCGGGTACGTAAATAAGCAAAATTTACGCTTCTGGGGCACTGAAAATCCGCGTGTAACCCACGAAGAGCCATTACACCCGCTCAAAGTCACTCTATGGTGTGCTGTTTTTGCTGGAGGAGTCATCGGACCTTTTTTCTTCGAAGACGTCGCGGGCCAAACGGTTACTGTGAATGGTGAGCGCTACAGAGCAATGATCAACGAGTTCTTTTTGCCGCAGCTTGATGAATTGGGATTGGAAAACATGTGGTTCCAACAGGACGGTGCAACGGCACACACTGCACGTGCCACAACCGATATGCTGAAGGATGCATTTCCCGGGCGCCTAATCTCCCGTTTTGGCGATTTGCACTGGCAGCAAGATCGCCTGATTTGACCGCTCCAGACTTCTTTTTGTGGGGCTTTTTGAAGTCGCGGGTTTATGTCAACAAGCCTCAGACTCTTGCAGCTCTTAAAGACAATATCCGTCAACAATGTGAGGACCTATCGCCGGAAGTTTTGGCCAAAGTGATGGAAAATGCCATAAAAAGGGCTCAAATGACAATCAACTGTGGCGGCGGCCATTTACATGACATCATATTCTCGACTTGATGTAAAAAAAATTAAAAGACCAAATAAAAATAATCCACAAGAAGAATCAAAGTTTTTAATTTTTTTTTAAATTACAGCCAAAAAACATCGGAAGGATATTTTTGCGCCACCTTGTACTTATGACTTGGTGGGATTAATTGCATAGCTCTGTGGGTTCGCCCCATTATAGTTTTATTGTATAAGTATTGTAGTATTTTCGTGCTAATGATTTTGTGCAAGAACAGAATGGTCCGATAATTTAAAAGGGCTGTTAGGGAACAGCTCTTACCCTTGCCTGTACAGGCGTTGGAGCTGTAAAAAACGCTTGCTTCCGAAGACTCCTGGAAAAATGGAGAAAGTAGCGGAGAGGTTCAACCTGATTAGCTTAATCTACATTCCAATATACAGGTAGCTGATTGTTGCGTTGTCAGTCAGCAATGCTTGCATCACCAGTGGACAGAAATTGGCTGTCGCGAAGAAAAACACGGTAATTATATTTACTCAGATTAACCTTCAACATTCGAAGGCTGCTACTGCTCTAATCAGCAAGAAGCTTTCCGGATTGAGTACAAAACCCCACATCACATCCTTACAGGTGCCATGAGTGTGCAAAAATCGCATCAATGGCCTTGGAGGTGTCCGTGGCACCACGATACTCTGTGACGAACGGTCCGAAAGGCCCAGGGCTTGTCTTGCTGTATCGAACCTTCTCTCAGCGACTAAGATTGGACAATTTGGTTGCTGCAGTCATAAGCTACGAAACGAATGGAGATTGGAAGACCTTCGTCGTGGCGTCAGCTTATCTCACCTATGATTCGGTAGTGCCTCCACCACCAAGGGCAATTGCTGAACTCGTAGACTATTGCGACACCAGGAAAATGGGCCTAGTTATATGTTGTGATGCCAATGCTCAGAACATTGCTTGGGGCAGCAGCAAATGCAACATGCGAGGAAACCATCTCCTGGATTTCATTCTATCGTCTGATCTTACCATCAACAATGTTGGTTCACAGCCAACATTTGTGACTTCAAGAAGACATGAGGTGATTGACGTAACTTTATCTAATAGATACTTTAAGGCCGTTACCAACTGGAGGGTCTCTTCGGAGGTGTCCCTCTCAGACCATAGATATATAGAATTCCGAATCGAATGTGAAGCCATAACTTTGCAGGAGAGAAGAAATCCGAGAAAAACCAACTGGATACGCTTCAGCGAGGAATTAGGGAAAACTCTCAAAACTCCAACCAAACTCAAAACGAGACAAAAGGTAGAGGAAGCTGTTCAAGACCTAAACAGTGAAATTACTAGCTGTTTTGAACTCACGTGCCCACTAAACAAAACCCCTAGCAGAACGCGCGTTCCCTGGTGGAACTCGGAGCTGCGGAATATCCGAAGAGAAGCTAGAAAACTTTTAAATAGGTCACTCAAGACTGATTTGGAGGAAGACTGGAATCTCTACCGATCGAAGCAGAAGGAATATAATAGGTTAATTCGGGTATCGAAAAGTGCTTCTTATAGGAATTTCTGCGAAAAGATTGAAACACTAGGTGAAACTAGTAGGGTGGTTAAAGTTCTGAAAAAGGACAAACCAGCCAAACTGGAATTACTTAGAAACCTTCACGGAGACGAAAGCGTAGACTCTGAGTCATCTGCTGGAGTCTCACTTTCTGGGTAACCAGATTACAATTGGTTCACAACCAGCCCCGACTACCGAGACTGTGAGTGAGCCAAGACGAACAACTCCGCGTAGCTGGTATATTGGGAAGGCCCTGGTAACGGACGAGGCCGTTAAATACGCTTTAGCGTCTTTTGACGGCTTCAAGTCACCTGGACGAAGTATACCAATCCATGCTGCAACAATGTACAAACCAGTTGCTACCGACTATGAAGAAAATCTTCACCGCTGTCCTAGCACTGGCATACATTCCAACACCTTGGCGTACAGTTAGGGTGGCATTTATACCAAAAATTGGCAGAAGTGACTACTCACTCGCCAAGAGCTTCAGACCAATCAGTCTGACTTCCTTCTTGCTGAAAAGCATGGAAAGGCTGGTCGAGCTTACCGTGCGCAAAACTCCTTTGCGATTGCACCCACTATCTCAGATGCTACATGCCTATCAACGCGGAAAATCCTGCGAGACTGCGCTCCAAAATCTAGTTGGTAGAATTGAGGGCGCGCTTGACATGAAAGAATACGCGATGGGCATTTTCATCGATATTGAGGGTGCTTTTAACAATGCGACTTGTGATAGGATGTGCAGCTCCGCCAGACAACACGGCGTAGATGAACCATTGGTGTTGTGGATTAAAGCAATGGTAATGAATAGAACGTTGGTTGCGGATGCGGATTGTGGCCGCTATGTTATGGCGGGGGTAAACAGAGGCTGCCCGCAAGGTGGCGTTCTGTCTCCACTGCTGTGGTATATGCTGGTCGATCCTCTTAAAACTGAGGTTGTTCTCTTTACGAGAAGGATAAAGCTGATCGGGTTGACTCAGTCAGTGCTAAAAGGCGTCACAATTCAACTCTCCAATGAAGCAAAGTATCTGGGAGTCATCCTGGATAGCAAACTTCTTTGGTCCAAGCATGTTGAGCTGAAGACTGCCAAGGCGCTGTCTGTTTTCTGGCAGTGCAAAGGCATTTTCGGCAAGACATGGGGCTTATCACCGAAAAGAGACCTATGGATTTATACGGCTATAGTAAGACCATTTATAGCTTACGCATCGGTTGTTTGGTGGAATAAGCTTTCACGTAAATACGTTACTGCTGCTTTTGCCAAGCTCCAAAGGAAGGTATGTCTCGGCTGCACGGGGGCCTTCCCCAGCACGCCTGGCTCCGGCCTAGATGCACTATTGAACATTCCCGCCCCTTAATGTTTACATCATGGGCTGCACAATCAAGGATATCTTACGTCTAAGAAGAGGCTTTTGGTATAATTGGCACTGTAGTTTTGATGAACTTGCCCAACGGTTGTCGTTCGACTCCTATCTTATGGATATGCCGTCTGATGCGATGACACCTGAACTTCGGCTAAAGCGCAACTACGAGGTCGACGTTCGTCGTATTCAGGACTGGCTCTGGCCAGACTCTGAGCCTGGAAAGGAATGCAGTCGAATCTTCACGGATGGCTCCAAAACCGATCAAGGATCTGGTGCTGGTGTTTTCATGGAGAGCGACAACATTAGACTTTTCTTCTCGTTAGGCAAACATGCGTCAGTCTTCCAAACGGAGACTTATGCTATCCTAATGGCCATGGACTATGTTGCGAGGAACAGGTGGAGGGAGCGAAGTATCTGCGTCTGTAGCGACAGTCAGGCTGCTCTTAAGGCCTTGCTCAACCCCTTAACCACCTCCAAAATAGTTCGTGAATGCAAGATCTCTCTGAATTCGGTCGGAAGGCTGAATTCACTTAGACTTGTCTGTGTCCCGGGTCATAACGGGATATCGGTAAATAAGATCTCCGATGAACTTGCTAGACAGGGCTCAGAGTGGGACTTCTCAGGACCTGAACCAGTGTTTTGTCTGCCTGCGTCCTCGGTCAGGGCTTCCATTGACGGTTGGGTTTCGTATGAACACAATCGCAGTTGGCATGACTCTCCAGGGTGCAGACAGACTAAGCAAATTCTCCCCGACGTCTGTAGGAAATCCACAGCATTCTTGTTGTCTCTCAACAGAATAGACTGCAGACAGACTACTGGCATTCTTAGGGGACACTACGCTTTTGCCAAACACCTTAAGGTGCTAGGCTTAAGCGATACCACCAACTGCGAAGCCTGTGGAGAAAGCGACGACACTGCGGAACATCTCCTCTGTGTCCTGCTTTTGGTCGTATCAGGTGGCAGTTATTTGGTGCGGATATGGTGAGTGCTGTAATCCTAAGCTCCTAATCATTCAAGTGCCTTCTCGTTTTCCTTAGGAAAACGAGTAAATTCGCACAGTAAAATGTGGTACTGGTAGTACAATCGACCAGTATTGAGTCTGAGTGCTTCAGTGTAGAAAGTCTCGCACCCCGACAAAAAAAATGCATTGTCATCCAAAATAAGCGTGTATACCAAATTTCAGCTCAATCGGTTAAAGATAACTGATTTAAAATTCAGTTGCAAGATTCCACCCGGACAAACATACATACATTCGAAGTTAAATAAAAGCTTGTAAAATATTAGCTCTCTATTCTCTATAGTAAGTAGACAGCAATGAAATACGCCATTGGTAGGTCCTGTGTTGCGATCCTAGCATAATAACGGTACTGTAGATTTACAGACAGCCCTTTTAGCGTAAGTAAACTATAACAAAAACTTAGATTGCGATTGTGCCCAACCATGACACAATCATTTTTCTTTATAACAATGCAAATATAATTTTCTTAAACTATCATAACACAAAATCAGAAATAATTAAGAAAAGTTAGTGACATTTTGTATTTGAAAATTCAAATAGTGATAAATGCTACTTCATAAATAAAATTCAGAATTATGTTGGGTACGCAATATTTAAATGATTATTGATATGACATAACAAAACGCGAAAAAAGCTTTTGGGAAAAACAAGCAGTAAGTAAGCAATTTAAGAAATTATTTTAATACTTAGCAATATAAGGCAGCAGAACTTCAATTTGACTGTGACAAAATCCAGAAGCCAGAAACTGTTAACACCGCAGATTTTTATAATATCACACTTCTGCAGGACCACAAGAGGGTGCATTTTTGCTAGGTAGGCTCCTCCCCAGCAACTTATACCATATTGAAGTCTTGAATGGAAAATGGCGAAATAGGCTGTGTTTAAAGTTCTGCTATCACAACATTTTTTGAGATGATAGAAGCTACGGATAGAAGAGCGCAGATATTGCTTCAATGTTGATGTTTGGACCAGCTCATATTTTGATCAATTAAAACACTTATTTAAAATTATCAAATCTTTCTATCTTAAAACAATTCTCATTACACATATTACGCTCATTCAATACCACTAAGGAATCGTCCCCAGTCCATGTGCAATTTAGGATTTTATATCGAAGGCTAACCGAGAACTAACCAGAAACTGCATTTTTATAGTACAAATATCGAAGTCTCAAATAAAAACAAAAATTCTTTTCAATATTCTTTTGTAAAAAAAGATATTCCAAATCTACAGAAAAAGTGTCGAACCTGGTGGACCCTACCCCACTTAAGGTAAAATATTAGCAGCCCACAAAATAATTGTATGTTCTTATTTCACACACGTTACATTCCTGGTTTACGAGTAGGTATAGCCCTACGCCTTGAATGAAGTGTTGACAACTTTGAAGAGATAAAATCTAAAAATATTCGGAACCTAAGACGTACTATACGAACCAATCGCAAAGCCGTGACTTATTTCAAAATGTTTCTCAGGCCAAACCCCTGCCTTAAATTAAATTAAAATCCCCCTTTGAGAACGAAGAATGGATACCCTACCCATCCTTTGTTCGAAGGAATTTTAGGCACACTTTTCGGCTGCGCCAGTCATCACATCGGACAGCCACCACATGTTTTTTTCTTTTTATGGGAGCTGTCGTATCTCCACTCATATCAGACCCACCGCATGCTGCTGCAATATATAAATCCTTTGCAAGCCGACAACACTGCTGGAAGCGCTCTCAATTTCTTTTCCAAAGCATTACCATCACCATTATCATCATCATCAATAGCAGCCGCACCAGCAGGCAACATGATGTGGCACATATGGACAGCCTAACGCCAGTCCAATATACCACACGTAGCAGCAGCAGCAGCAGCAGCAACAACAACACGAGCAGAGCAGACCATCCGACATTATAAGTTGGACATGACGTGTAAATCACGCGATATTTCGTCTCTGAGGCGTTTCTCTGCACCGGACTTTGTCCGTAACAAGTAACAAGGCGCATCAAGTGTGAGAATTAAGACTGCAGATTGCTGCATCATTACTAAACAACCTACCTTAATCAGAACCACCCAAATGAACCCTACACCCCCTTACTGTTGGCTGGACGGCCGACACGGGACGATAATGGTGCAGTGAGGGAAATAATAGCTAATGCTGCACCGCCACTTTCGGAGGGCTTCTATAGCTTCGTGTGTACGCAATGACACTCTTCAGGCCAGCAGTGTGATGCAGTAATTAACACTGACGAGGTAATTGAGATTAATCGCCTCTAAAGTTAGGCCATAAATTTGCCAGGTCAGGACATGGCTGCTGGCCATCGAAATATACAAGAATGTAATCGATGTTTTCGAGGTGGTCGATGGGGATAAAAAAAAAGCTGATATCTTAGTAAGAGTAGTTCCCTCTCAATCAAGGTGATATCCTTTCACCCGGATCATAGGTGTTTGCTTAAATTTTCAAAATTTACTGCAAAGTGCCAAAGCATTTAAGATTAACTTCATCCCTGCGGCTGTGAAGGTATTCGTCCAACGATACAAGTCTTAGAGAGTGCAAGGTGCCATGGCTATTGTCTTGTGCTTGCCGGAGCATGCATTTGAGTACCAATTAGCAACGTCAATAGTTCAGCAGTAATGGCTGTTCGGATTGGAGTGGTGGTGCAATAGCAGCAGATAGTGTCAGGCGTCATCCATGAATGTGCGGTGGCCAATTGTTTCGTTGTTATCTCTTTGAATGCAAATGAGCCCACCAGACGACAATTGTTGTGGGTAATTACGGTCGAGATGTGTGTTCGGAATATTGCTGCTGGTTATTGAATTCAGCTTTACTAACCAAGTATATATTATTGGAATATAATTGTGCTAATTTACCTCTGTGGCAAGGACATCCACTTGCTCACATATAAGTGAAACAAGATTGCGTTGAGGTCAGTTTTTGAAGATTTAATTGAGGTAAATGACAATGCTACAGGAATTATAGGCATTAAGAGGTAAGTAAGTAAGTAAGTAAGAAATTCATTTATTTAATATTTTCTTATTACATAAGTTACAAGTTAGAATGAATTTTAAAGCTATGACTTAGCCGTCAGCTTGGTTAGCAAAATGCTTATACATGTACCTACATTTTTTTAATAAACTTAATCAATCATAATACTCTGTTATTAATAGCGACCTGTATTTGTAGATTTATTTAATATAATAAAATAACTTTTTCCAATCACACTCGTTCAGAATTTGTATTGTCTCCTGCATGGTAAGGAATTTTTTTCCGAAGTAAGCTAGTCTCTGTGGTTTGTAGATTGGACAAATACTAATAATGTGAAAGCAGTCTTCTTTCGCTTTTAAGTTGCAAATATTACAAAACTGGTTGAAGCTTCCATTATATGGGCTGCCATTTAAACCAATCAACTCACACCTTATTTTGAAAATAAGAGATATTTCACTATAGTTGAGTGAGTCATTGAAATAGTTCTTATCCTTTAGATTGAAGTTGAGGTGAGAATACAATACTCTGCTATCTGATTCACGAGCTTTCTCTATAAATCGCACACGAATAGCATCTTCATTTTTATTTATTATTCGATAAAGTTGGTTCTTTAAGTTGTCCAGGTTGTTTAGATCGAATGAAATAGTTTCTCCACACGCGTTTCCAATTCTTAACCATCTTGACGCCCACCAGTCCTTGTTCTTAATTCATAAGATAGCATTTTTTGGTTATTCGGGAGTCTGGATACGAACCTATTTTAATGATGTAATCCGCTTGCGATTTGAGAGTGCTTGTAAAAAGCATTGGAAGACCCGTTTCCAAATAGATTGTGTAGTTCGGCGATTTCATTGGGAAGTTGAATAATTTTTTTCAAGAAGTTCCTGTGGAATTTCTCGATTACTTCGTACTCGTCTGATCCCCAAACTTGAGAGGCAAAAGAGTTGATTTAACAACTGAATCAAATATTCTGTATTTCGTTGAGAGGAGAATCCGCTTGTTTGCAAAAACATTTTTCCATGATAGATTCACTTAGCTTTGGGAAGACTTGGTTTTATCCGTTAGATGTTTACCAAATTCTAGGGTTGGGTTCAGTTTCACTCCTAAATATTTGAGTTCCTTCACAATCTCTAATCGGCTTCCATTATAAAACCATGTATTTCCACTTTGCACTCGTGGTGAACGGGAAAAGACCATAATTTTAGATTTTTCGGTGTTGATGGTTAGTCTCCCATTTTTTACAGTAGCTGGCTAGACGATTTATCATCAATTGGAGATTTTCAGGAGATTCAGAGAGTAGAACAAGATCATCGGCATATAACAAGACATTGACCACGGTATTAGCAATTCGTACTCCACCAGGCAAATCTTTTTCTATGTCGTTTATAAATAGACAATAAGGCACTAAGAGGACATCCTTGCTTTACACCAGTCTGTGTTTTAAACCATTCTGAGAAATCCTTTCCATCCCAGACTGCTGCACTTGTTTCGACTTGTTTGTTTTGTAGAGATACCCAACTGAGACAGTTTATAGAAGAGTGCGCTTCGGCTAACAAGATAAAAAGCTGCCTTGAAATCTACAAAAAAGCTATACATTTTCTTGTTTCTGGCTTGAAAGGCTCTTATAATCGCAGATAATGTGAATATTTGGTCAACGGTTGAAAAGTTTTTTCTGAATCCAGCTTGACGCTCTGTCAGAATATTTTTTTCATCTACCCATTTTTCTAATCGTCCTACAAGTATGCCACAAAATATCTTGGCTGACACATTCATGAATGAGATTCCCCTGTAGTTTTCTACGTTTTCTAGTGAACCCTTTTTGTGGATGGGGAATATTACGGACTTCTTAAACGATGAAGGGATATCTGCGCTCTAGAACACACTGTTGAAGAGAACTTTCAAATAGTTGATTAGGGTTGGACTAGCATTTTTGTAGAATTCGTATGGAATCCCATCTTCGCCTGGCGCCTTTCCATTTTTGGATTTCATGATAACAGCATTAATTTCGTCAGTTGTTGCCTCACCATCTAGGGAATCGTCGAAAATGAGGGGGTCCGCATACGAGAAAGAAAGGTTTGAGTTATCCAGTAGAAGATGTTTAAAATATATGGATAGATCAACAGCAGATACTCCAGTACCTATTTGATAAACTGTACCATTAATCTCCCTTGCTATTCTCCAGAAGTCCTTCGAAGACTTGGTTTGACTAAGTTAGAGAGCTTGCTGATTATCGAAGTCAGTTTTCTTAGCTAGGCATAGATTTTTGTAGTGGGTATTCACTTGGTTATACCACTTTTTAACATCAGGGTCATTACAGGTTCTCCAGACACGCAAAAGGGCAAATGATTTCTTCCTAGCATTTATGCATCTTTATCAAACCATTTTTGTTTAAATGGTGACCTTATATTTGAAATGTTGTTTGATGCAGCACTTCTTATATAACAAGTTATTTGGTTTGCGAGTGTTTCTGTTTCTTCAGGTATCGAATTATTTGCTGAGAGCAAGCTGTCTAATAACCTGTGGTAGGTATTTGTTTTTTCGGATTTCCATTTAAGTCTTGGTAGCAGGGGCAGGTTTTTGTGATATGAGGGTGTTTCACCATCAACTTCAACCACGATTAAGAGGTATTTCAGTCGTGCATATTGCTCATACGCTCCACGTATCCCAGTAATATCATCCATTGTATTTCAAGTTCACTGCTTCGCTGTTTAGCCAGTGAGGTTGTCGTTGAATCTTCTCCTTCACACTTCAAAGATACAAACCGACTCAAAACATTTCAGGAGTTGTTTAACCGATTTAGACAAAGTCAAAGTTTCTGCAAAATACAATAGGACCGGGATAATAGGGGTTTTATATAATATATCGGGTTTTTCAATAAGGACCTAACTTTTTCTATTTAAACAAAGCACAGAATAGTTAAGATATCGTGCTGAAATTTATTCCAGGTGGTTGCACACATGCTAACGAGAGCAAATACTCTGCAGACTTAAATATGCAGAGTATTCGCTCTCGTTCATATGACCACCGCGTGGATAATGCCAGAGATCAATTCTTTGGAGCCTATTTTGTACCAATCTTCTACACATATCGGCCTGAACGTTGGCAATTTTGGTTTTGATATTGTTCCTAAGCGTTCTTGTTGGTATTATTTCAAGATACAATGCATTTTGTTTTTAATCCAATTTTGTATCTTTATATTTAAAATTTGAGGTTGGTATATCCGTTTGAGATTAATAGAGTTTGAAACCGCTGAACCGATTGATTTCAAATTGTTGGATAATGTTCGTTATTTGCCGGGTGTGTTTTTGTAAAGTTTGGTCAAAACTGGTCCAGCAGTATATGAAAGAATAATCCGAGTTCTCTCTTCTTTGCTCCACCTAAAGACGTATTGTATCGGGTCTTTTCCAAATATAGTAGATGACATTGTGACGCTTCTGTTATCCTTTGATTTAACTACAACAATCCTTCCATTAGCGTGAACTCTTTGATCAGCTTCTCCTCGACTCATTGATCCGTCAGTTTTAAATTCTACAGTCTCGAGGCGATTTGTTAGAACTGTCCCAGTTCCATTAATTGTAAAGTCGTTTAATCGGTCGAGTATAGAAGTAAAGTAGCGATAAACAAAAAAAAAACAAGCGAATACCTTTGCAAAGTTCTCATTAATTGCAGAACTACACTTGGATCCAGTCCTTACGATCGGTGCACAAGTACGGTCAGAGCTTCTCGGTAAACCACACACAAACAGAATAAGAGCCAGGTAGCACAATTGTCCGGGTCAATTTTTAAATGCGTATATTTTCGTTCCAGAATTTAAAATGTTTGTAATTTTTTCCAATATACGAGTATGTTTATTAATTATTAATTTATAATAAATAAAAAAAATATTTGTTCTGTAATATTGACGATTATGATGGAAAACTTATAGATACTTACCATTGCATCTTTTCGGCAAGTCTGACATCGCCTCTTCCGCACTTCACTGTTAACAAAAAAACGGCGCAAACATTGAAACGAATATGAAAAATGGTAGAAACAACACATATGATGGACTTGGTACTTGTACTTGATAACGTGTCTAAACGAACTATAAAACATAGAGAAACACGAAAAGAAAATAAGTCAAAATTACCCGCACAAATGTGTTATACTGTGCTGAAAGGGTAGGACCTTTTAAACGTTCCAAGGACCTCTTGGTAAAATAATGTTGAACAAAAAAATATTGCACTTTCCAATGACATTTTTTAAAATATATAATTTTTTTGAGTGTTAACACAATTGTCAATATCAACCAAAATAGTGTGTGATTTCTGAAAAATGTGTTGAAATACCAAATACACGGTCGAAAAAAAGGATGGTACGACAAATCGTGACAAAGACAAATGCGTGGAAAAAATAACAAAGTTTTCATTGTTTCGCCACTTGTCCAAGTAAGATCCTTTCATTTGCAGTATTTTGCTTACCTAATTTAATTATTTCTATCCGTTCATCTTCCAAGAAAAGAGCTGTGATGTCATTGTTTGTAAATTACCAAAAACTTAAATAGGGACTGAAATATCATGCGTTTAACATTGTAAAAGAAACAATTTTTTCGAAGAAAAACAGTTATATTGACCATTGGGCGAACGGCAGTTTATTGTATATTGTTCCATAGAAACAACAGTAGTCTCCTGTCAGGACAGTAGAAACGGCGGCACTGGTTTGCATGGCCACCTCTAAAGGACTTCTTGCTCAGCTTTAATTTATTTTGCCCCTTAGCCCGCCTGCAGAAAAGGACTCCCGTGTAGAGTCGGGCTTAGACTATCCCTTCAACAATAATACCAGCTGGTTGGTCTCAGTTACGAAGTGATGCAAAACCGGAAAGCCTGCGGATGTTTATTGGGGTTGAACCGGCTAAGCTCAGGGGTGGACCAGTAAAGGATGATATAAAGGCGAAGGGTTACGAACTTACTCCCTTTAATTTCGATACAAAATAACAAAGGAAAAGAAGTAGAATAACACAGATAAGATATTTTACTAATTCTATTTTGGGACAGATGTTTTCACTTTTATACGAAACGAGAACGGGAAAATCGTGGTGCAAATTATTGCAGTTGCTAGGACTCGACCGACATCATGAATGGAATCATTTCTTGAAGCCCAGCTACGCCGATGTATATTGATCAAGCTGAATTGGAGATTGACATTAGAACTGTATTTTAAGTTGCTAATTCATCAAAAACTTACTTCTTGCATTCACAAAATTGCCTATAAAGCTAATAGTCCAGTCAAATTAGACTTTGAAAGTTACATTAATTCCCATAGAGCTAAAAATTGGAGTGAATGTTCAGAATACTATTATAAATGAATTGTGAAAAGTCCCCATTCGGCAAAAAATCTTATTAACGGTAAAAGTTTGCAAAAATAGGTTTTTC
This sequence comes from Portevinia maculata, assembly GCA_949715645.1. NCBI lineage: Eukaryota > Metazoa > Arthropoda > Insecta > Diptera > Syrphidae > Portevinia > Portevinia maculata. Next base: position 54,263,869 of record OX454527.1, on the reverse strand, counting down.
CGCGTTTTTCAGCTAAACGGTGAGCTTTACAGCAAAATAGTACAGACAAAAATTGTAGATCATCCGATTCTCTACAAAAAATGTATTTACACTTTTTTCATAAGTATTGCCATTTCCGTGATATAGCGGAAGATTTGAAAAAAAAAAATTTATTCGTAATATGCACAAGTTTCCACACCACCTACTCGTATGAGGTAGTGTGCTCGGCGCTTTTTTTTAACGTGGTTTCCCCGGTAGGGTTATTCCACGATCCATTGTGATCCTATTGAATTCAAATTGAATATTGAAAATGATGAAAGCTGTGTAAATTATGTAATATATAAATGAAAAAATAATTTGGAAAAATTATTCGTCGGATTCATAATAATCCAATAGAACTTCTAGTGTACTGTCTTCGTTTTCTTCTTCTTCTTTTTCTTCATCTTCTTTTTTTTCATCTCCCTGCTGGATACAAATATGTTCTAAAAGTGATGCATCATATGTCTCATCACTGAGATCGTAATTATTCTCATCTAGTATTGATTCAACATTGGAGCACGACTGTCCTTGACAATTGGTACATGCTAACCCTTTCGCTCCCATTGGGATCATATGTTCCAAACAAAGTTCGAAGCTTCCCAGAATGAAATATTTGATACAAAACGATATTGAAACTTGTCCCATTGGTATTTTTGAGTATGACCATGCTTTTTACGCGCCATTTTTACAGGCTTGCACATTTTCCTACTTGTAAAAGCTGTCAAAACAAATTAGTTTACTGTGGATTGCGGCATTGTGCATTCAATTTTCTTGACTAAAGTAGATTATTATTTGTAAATCTTTAGGTTTTTCATATTTTCGTAGTGTCTGATTAACATAAAGTGAAAAACGTGTTCCAAGAACTCAAATAAGGAAAGAAAAATAATTGTAAGTTGATTTTTTTTCTAAAAAAAATAGTTTGGGATATATATGTCCCATAAGTATTTTTCATTGGGACGTATATGTCCCACTGGTAATGTGACTGCAGTTTTCTTTTATTATTACATTTTTTTTTACGTAAAACAGTTTTCAAATGGCCGAACTACCGGAAGACTTACAACGACTTTTGGAAGAAGACGACTCTGACTTGAGTGATTTTAGTGCTTCCGAGTCTGAATACAGTCCTTCTGACGATGAGGATTCAATGTCAGACACAGATTCAGGGCCTGAAGAACCTCCGGAGACAGTAATAAGGGAATCTGCTAACCTCCCTTCAACTTCCACAGATCAAAGCAATAATCTTGTAGTGTGGTCTTCTCCAGTTTCCAACTTCGTTCCACGCAAAGATGTTCCCAACGATCGTCAACCTCTTATAACTGAAAATGTCAACAGAGGATCTTCTGAGCTGGATGTTTTCTGTAAGTTATTTCCTAAAAGCTTGCTCATATTTATAGCAGAATGCACCAATAAACGAATTGATCTTCTGGAAAAGCAATCGGGTAAGAAGTTCCCAAGGACTGACCCGTACGAAATTCTAGCTTTTCTTGGTGTTTGCCTTGTTATGAGCTACAATAGATTGCCAACAATGCAAGATTATTGGAGCATGAACACATCTCTTGGTAATGTTGCGATTAAAAATGCTATATCGAGAAACAGATTTCAACTTTTGATGGCAAAATTATATGTTAACTATCCGTCCAAGCCTACAGATTATTCAAAGATCGAAGAGTTAGTAAATTGTGTAAAGGCAACCTTTCCAGCTTAGAGAACAGATTCACCTTTCCAGTCCATAGATGAAAGCATGACAAAGTTTAAAGGTAGGTCTTCCTTGAAGCAGTATCAACCGTTGAAACCCATAAAGAGAGGTATAAAAATTTGGATGAGATGTGATGCGAAAACAGGTTATACTTATGACTTGAATATATATGCTGGAAGGGAGGAAACGTTCTCAGAAGGAACTCTTGGCGAAAGAGTTGTGAAAAAGCTTTGCAGTACGATCCGAGAGCCGGATGTAATGATTGCAATGGATCGATTTTTTACTAGCACTCTGCTATTACATAACCTTGACTATGCTGCAGTTGGAACAGTAATAAAATCGAGAAAAAATCTACCAATATTTGCTAGTAAAATGGAAAAATACGGGGTTGAATTCAAAATCAGCAATGGTGGAATTTTAGCGGCAAAATGGATTGATTCCAAGGAAGTTATAGTTTTGTCAAACTGCCACTCGCCGACCATCACCAAAGGGCTGCGTAAAATGAAAGACGGTAACAAAATAGAAGTTCCTATGCCTGACGCCATAAAATCATATAATCATATAATGGGAGGCGTGGATCTAGCTGACCAAAGAATTTCTACTTACGATTTGGACCGAAGATCTGCGAAGTGGTGGAAAAAAGTTTTTTTCAAGATACTGAACATGGCTGTAAACGCTTCAACAGTATATTCTGAATTACAACATAAGAAGTTTGAACTACTACAGTTTCTTGTTCCTTTGGCTGAGCAGATGATAGGTGTCGGAAAGGAGAAATCAGGAACACTAAAGAGGAGGCGCAGTTCTGGTCGTCCATCCAAAAAAATAAAACATATGCTAAACGTCGGAGACCATATGCCAGAAATTACAACACAAAGGCGCCGTTGTGTTCAATATTCCGCAAATCAACTTGAAAAACGCACTAAAACCATTTGCGCTAGCTGCAAGGTTGCTTTGTGCGTGACATGTTTTGCTCTATACCATAAATAATACTTTTTTTGTAACAATATGATGGCTGAAGTTGACTGAATTTATTTATTTTTTTCTAATAGGGACGATATGTCCTACTCAAAGGAACCAATGGGACAATATGTCCCAGCCTAAAATTCTAAAAACCGGCCTTGAAATTAATCCAAATCTAAAAGAAAACATTTATTATGTAATATTTACCAAAATGTTACCCAAAATATCCAATAACATAGCAATAAAAAATTGGGAGTGAAAGGGAAGGGAAGAACAAAACAGTCCAACCTTTTTACAGCCGCATTTAGCATTGCAACCTTTTTTGCAATTGCAAAAGATGGTGTTAAGGAGTTTTTCTGGTGCAGGTGGGAATAACGTATGAATTGGTTCCAATGCATTGTCAACTAACTCAAACCCCAGTCTTCTGGATCCATTTTATTACCAAGCCACACTTGAACTTGATAATATAGCCGGAATAGATGTTGTTGAGGTGAATGAGGCCAAAACCAAGTATATGCTGTCAACAAGAAGGGACACACAACATCGACGAATCGGACAGAACGACAGAACGTCACGATAGACAGCTACAACTTTGAGGTAGTTAGGGACTTTGTTTACCTTGGTTTCGCTATAAATTCTGAAAACGACATCACATCAGAAATCAAACAAAGAATTACACTTGCCAATCGCTGTTTCTTTGGCCTAAGAAGCAATTGAGTAGTAAGGCCTTGTCCAGAAACACTAAGGAGACTTTGTATAAGACCCTCATCATCCCAGTCCTGCTCTACGGCGCAGAAGCGTGGACATTAGCAAAAGCGGATGAAAATCTCCTTGGTCGTTTTGAACGCAAAATTCTTCGAGTAGTTTTCAGTCCCGTTTGCGCAGACGGGCTTTGGAGTAGGAGATTTAACACCGAACTCTACGAGCTGTACAGCGACATCGACCTGGTCAAAAAAGTGCGAATTAGTCGACTAAGATGGCTACGACATGTAGAGCGAATGGGCCCCAACGCTCCGGCCCAAAGAGTCTTCGATTCCAACCCGGAGGGACAACGCAGTAGAGGAACCCCTCGCCTTAGGTGGCGCGCGCAAGTGGAAGGGGATCTCAACCAACTTGGAGTGCGCAACTGGAGGCAGTTAGCCAAAGATTTTGCTAACTGGAAAGGCGAATTGGTTGAGGCCCAGGTCCACAACGGACTGTAGCGCCACCTAAGTAAGTAAGTAAGATGTTGTAAGAAGAGAGGTTGGGGGAAGACAAGCTAATTGCACTTGTTTCTTATTATAAGTTTTTATTGCAAAAAATAAGTATCGGAGCTTATCCAAGCAGATAACTTTTTTTGGAGCTCCGTACATAGAAAAAAGATAGCGAATTCCATTAGTGATTATAACTTCATGAGTAGAGTTACGATCTTTAAAAACTTCAGCACAATTAATTAAATTTTGTTTCTCGAACAATTTCAAAACCACTGTTTTGCCCCTCTTGAAAAATGCTGATGTTGGATCGCAGCCAGTTATTGCGTATAGGAAAAGTATATGATTTTGGCATTTTGATGAATAAATATTTTTTTCTGTTGGAGTTCGAGCAGTAAGTAATACTAATATATATATAGCCACGAGTTGTCACTACGAAGGAATGCTTACGACTAACAGTAAACAATTTTGATTTTTGCTCAAATCTATTTGCGCAGTTATTTTGTGGCCTAAGACCGGCCATTCACTGTACAAAATAACTGCTCCAAATTGGCGTTTCTATTTCTGTTTGCGCAGTTATTTTGTGTAGTGAATGGCGGGCCTAAATGGAAATAGGGGCGGAGCTTTTGACGTTCATTTATATTCTAAGAATTTTATAATTTGTATTTATAAGACATACGGACTCATATGTTTACTCGTATAACGGTTCAAAAATGAATATAAAAGTACATTAACGTGCATACGAGTATTACGAATAAAATTTTTTTTTCAATTCTTTCAACCGCTATATCACGGAAATGGCAATACTTATGAAAAAAAGTGCATATACATTTTTTTGTAGAGAATCGGATGATCTACAATTTTTGTCTGAACTATTTTGCTGTAAAGCTCACCGTTCAGCTGAAAAACGCGAAAAACCTATTTTTGCAAACTTTTACCGTTAATAACATTTTTTGCCGAAGGGCTTTTCACAATTCATTTATAATAGTATTCTGAACATTCATTCCAATTTTTACCTCTATCGGAATTAATTTAACCTTACCTCTATTTTAAGGGCTAATTTGACTGGACTATAATGTATTAATTTGTGGTAATAATGGACGGAAAGTATAAATAAACTCTTAATTTGAATGAATTGAATACTCTTCGTCACCAAGTTTTTCCAAAGGATTTGATTGGCTTCGATATAAATTAGAGGCCGCAAAATTCGCACAATACCCTTTGAAAATATTGTCCCAAAATAATATCAAAGTTCACTCGTCACTAAAATATTCTTGCTGTTGCACTAGGAAACGTTCCAACCTAAGATAAGATAGTATGACACTTATTTACGAGTAATTGCATGCGCGAGAAGGCCATTCGACCACTTCGCGGGATTACACTATTACCGAGCTACCCCTTTACAAGATGGATTGTTTCAGTAGCTGTGTGGCATAGGGAACCATCTTGTTAGAACTACATATCACAAATGTCAAGAAGCGAACTTCATTAACCGTTGCGCGGCGATCATTTTTATCGACGAAAAAAGTCTTTCCATTCTCACCCCCGTCATGAAATCCACACCATACGGTTATTTTTTGTGGTTGCAATGGGGTCTCTTGAGGCACATGTGGAATAGCTGCTCTCCAATAATTCATATTTTGCTTAAAAATTAGCTTCATCGCAAGAGAAGGCAAGGATCAAAAACTGATCAAAAACTAGTGATGAGGTAGGTCTGGGTGTTTTCTCAGAAAGACTAAATATTAGCCTCTCTTTCCGTCTTCCTGATCAGCGTATTGCAGGCGGATATCATGGCGATTAAGGAAGTCTTGTCGTGGCTGAAGAGATATGTATATGTATATTCTCGGATAGTCAAGCCGCGCTAAAGTCCCTGACACAGTCTCTTCAAACTCCATCGTAGCCATATACCTCCGTTCACCTTTTGAGGAGATGACAGAGCTGTTCAATATTCACCTCTATTTGGTGTCGGGGCATAGAGACATCCCAGTGCATTGTAGGGCAGATGAACTCGCCAAAAATGGAACCGCATTACATCTTCTATCTGATAAAGGTTTCCTAGGTAAGCCTACCTATCGCTACTTGTAAACATACTCGTATGTTTAAGCTATCCGCAGTCGAGAGTACAAACCTTAGGTGGACAGGTAGTAATACGTGTCTAGCGACCAAGTATATCTGCCCAAAGCTGGATCTGCGACGCTCTTTGGGTTTGATCTCACTTAACCGGCTGCACATTGGCTCTGGTATAGGTGTCATTACAGGACACTGTCTAATAGGCAAGCACGCATTAAGGCTTGGCGTCTATTCAAATCACTTCTGTATAAGCTACAGGGACGAGGAGGAGGAGGAGACTACACCTCATCTCCTCTGTACATGTCCTTCAATCTCTATCTAGGAAATCTCTATCTAGGAGTTCCTTGATGAACTCAGTGACTTAGCTAACACAGATGCTAGCAGTCTGTCGCGCTTCATTAGAAGCTCCAAATGGTTTAGCGAGTAGAGGTCGAAACCCCCGATCCACGTGGTATCACGACGGCAGTGCTGGATTTACGCCTAGGCCCGTAAGGCCCGGGCCTGGGGCGGCATGATTTTAGGGGCGGCAAAATTTTGATAACCCTGAAAATCAAGAACCGTAAAATGTTAGAATACAGTCAAAATTCGATAACTCAAACTACTATTATCCACAATAAAAGCTCGACTTATCAAGACTTCGATTTATCCAAATTGTTCCTCAAAATTAAAATAATCAAACAATTCAATATGTATCTGAAATACATATGCACACACATTTTGTGCTTTTATTAAGTCTAACACATTTTACATTAATGTAGTACATAAGTATTTACAACATACATAACATTATTGCCTGCATGTACATATATGTATGTACTTACAACTTCCAACCAGCAACGAAACATGTCGGTAATAAAAAAGTCAAATTTCTTAAACCTACATAATTATTTTTGTGTGTATGTAGGTAAGTATCTCGTTTTCTTTTCAAATGAAAATTCGCTTCAAAAATTCGAATTTAAAATGCATACGTGATGCTGTTATTTCTTCTCACTAAATGGGAATTCCCCTAAAAAAGTTCGACTTGCTTGATGCATATGCGATTTTTTTGTTCGAGTTATCAGGGAAAAAAATGTATGGGATTTGAACTCTAAACGTTGTTGCCACATAATTTTGTTCGAGTTATAAAAAAATAAGGTTGTCCAAGTTTGACTGTAATTTGAAATTGATAATTTTTGTGGATTAATTTACCTTTATATCTATGAAAAATTTTGAATATAGGTAATTCCGACTTTACCCTTTAATTTGCCGGTGCAATACAATTTTTTTTTAGATCAATATTATTGGCCGTTGAAAATAATACGAGTACACTAAAAAATCGGCAGTGAATTTCTCAGTTTTTTTCAGTGAAGTGATTGCGGAATGCAAAATTTTTGTTCATCAGTTTAAAACAAATTCAAATTTACAAGTAAAATTGTCGCAATTCTGATATAAATTTATAATCAAATATGAGTGCATATCGAAATAAACTCAGTGGTGCTGAATATCGTAAAAGAAAGGCAGAAGAATCTACGAAAAAATGTAATTTACTAAAGAAAATCCCAAAAATATCTAATTTTTTAACAAGTTCGTCAAAAACTTCTAATAATGATCAACAGCCATTATGTTCATCTACTGTAAGTATTTTACTATAATTATCAACATTTTTTTTTAAATTGAATGTAACGTTGTTCTTAATCTAAGGGCGGAATCACATTTGTAACGTGTGGTTTGTTGCTATCACTCCAATGAATTTCATATGCGTAGAAACATGTTTTTGTCGTGTGGTGCAGTGTGGCGCGTTGAGTCGATATCGCTCCTATTACGACTGCGCCACACCACAACGATCTATGGAGCAATAAAACGAGACAAATATACTATCTGAAATTGGGTATGTGAAAGATCTAGAAATCAGAATTCATTTAAATAAAAACCACAGCACACAATCCAAGTGTGCACAGAACGCGACAGGACACACCACACGTTACCTTTCAAGCGTGGTTCCGGCTTAAGAAAATAAGAGAATAAGAAAAATCAGTTGTTTAAAAATAATGTATTTTTCTTCAGCAGAAAATAGACGAGATTTCAACACCAAATATCGAAGAAAGACAGTTAAGCCCTCCTTCACCAAAAGATACTGAAGAAATACAGTCAAGTTCTCCTTCAACTAATTTATTAGGTGACAGTTCAATTGCAGGTAATGTTTTAGGAATCAGTAGTGATCCCTTCTTATGGAATTTAAACGAAGAAACTCAAGAATATATCATTTTAAACGGTGCACCACAAAATAATATTCATATTATTGATTTTAAAAATTCTAAAAATGTTTATAGTGATAAAACAAGATATTGCTCGAAAAATTTATTTCAACGAACTTTGAAGAATGGAGAGATTCAACGCCGTGAGTGGTTGATGTATTCAGAAACTAAAGGATCCGTATTTTGTATTCCATGCTTACTATTTAGTAGATGTGGTGAAACAAATGCTTTCACCTGCGAAGGGTTCCGAGACTGGAAAAACTCAAAAGCACGCGTTGAAGGTCACGAAAACTCTGACGTTCATAAAACTAATGTTAGTAACTTAAAAGCTCGAGCGGTAGCTCAAGGACGTGTTGATCAACATTTATTAAAACAGCTCGACGAAGAAATTTCGTACTGGAAAAAAATATTGTATCGGATAATTGCAATCGTTAAATCACTTGCAATAAGAGGACTGCCGTTTCGAGGGCATTCAGAGAGAATTGGAGATCCCCGTAATGGAAACTTCTTAGCATCAGTAGAACTTGTTGCTGAATTCGATCCATTTCTATCTCAACATTTAAAGTCGTGTGCGCATCCTGGTAGTGGCAACATATCGTACTTATCAAAAACAATCTACGAAGAAATTATATTACTGATTCAAAGTCAAGTATTAAAGCACATTTCTACTGAAGTGCAATCCGCTAAGTACTTTGGTATTATTGTAGATTCTACGCCTGATATTGCTCATGTCGACCAGCTTACTATAATTATTAGATATGTACGTGCAAATGGTGAACCCGTTGAAAGATTTTTAGAATTTATACCTAGTACTGGTCATAAAGCAAAGGATATTGAAGATGCTGTATTAAACTCATTAAAAAAAATGGTTTGGACATTATGAACTGTCGTGGTCAATCGTACGACAATGCAAGTAATATGTCAGGGATATATTCAGGAGTTCAAGCACGAATGAAAACAATCAATCCATTAGCAGATTACGTTCCTTGCGCTGCCCATTCGCTAAATTTAGTAGGCATTTGTGCAGCTGAATCTGTACCTGAAGCAGTTGATTTTTTTTCTACTTTGCAAGAACTGTATAATTTTTTTACGATATCTACACATCGTTGGGAGGTCCTGGCGCAACAGACAAATTTAAGACTCAAAAGCCTTTCTCAAACTCGATGGTCTGCTCGACATGATGCATGCTATGCTTTAGAAAAAGAGTGGTGTGCAATAATTGAAGCATTGGACTTTATTGGAGAAATGACGAGAAACCGAGTACACGATCTGAAGCTATTGGATTAAAACAGAAATTACAGCATTTAGAAACAGCAATACTAGTCATAGTTTGGAATGTAATTTTAGATCGTTTTAATGCTGTTAGTAAGAAACTTCAGGGTTCCCAAATTGATTTATCATCCGTAGTCCGACTCTACGGTTCGTTGGCCTCTTTTCTTCAGGATATGAGACATAAACAATTTTTAGAATATGAAGAAAAAGCTAAAGCGCTGTCTGGAGTTCAAGATTATTATCGCTATGGTACTCGCCGCAGAAAAATCAGAAAACTTCAGCCAGACGAGTCACGGGTAAATGAAAGAGCACCTATTTCTGGCGAAGAAAATTTTCGTACAAATATTTACTACCCTATTTTGGATACTCTAAGTACACAATTAGCTGAACGTAAATATGTATATGATAAGCTTTATGCACAGTTCAATTTATTTGATAATCTATCTGAAATTGATACGAATGAGTTGAAAAATGAATCAAATAAACTAGTCAATAAGTATCCTGACGATTTAGAAGAAACATTAGGAAATGAATGTATTCACTTTCATTATCAACTTAAAGATTCATTGGCAAATTCTGAAAATGTAAGTTCTGCGAAAAATATATGCAATATATTGCATTCACAAAATCTTTCTGATGTTTACCCTAATTTAGATATTGCTCTACGAATTTTTTTGAGCATCCCAGCAACAGATTGTTCTGGAGAAAGATCTTTTTCAACTCTGAAAAGGGTAAAAAATTATTTACGTGCAAGTATAGGCCAAGACCGACTTAATGCCCTTGCATTATTATCTATTGAAGCTCAGTTGGTACAAGAACTGGATTACGATGATATAATTGACGTTTTCGCACGAACTAAAGCCAGAAAGAAGAAAATGTGAACTCAAAAATGCTATATTCAAATTAATAATTTATATTTAAGACTTTATACGAAAAGTTGTACCTATGTTAACTAATTAAATGTTGTATTGAAGTTAATAAATTTGAATTCATAATAATTTAAATAATTAAAAATTTTATATTTATTGTTAATAATTGTTTCTCCATACAGCAAAAAGGGCGGCATATCTCAGGGGGCCTAGGGCGACATCGAACATAAATCCGCCACTGCACGACGGACCTCATTGGTGTAAGTATGTTGGCTATTAGCTAACATCCACCTTAACTTAACCTAACCTAATCTAGCTTCATCGCTGAAGCTGTTTTGTTCGATGAAATTCAAGATTTTAGTCAAACTTTTGCAGACCCTAATATGAGAAGTTTCGGCTTTTCAAATAATCAAGAAGCTTCAGTTTTTGAGTTAATCTGATCTTGTAAAGGTGTAGGCCAAGATCTTTACGCGAAATTCGCCGTTGACGGAAGAATCCCCAATTGCTGTGAACGGTGTGGAGTCGGCATTTGACTTATTTTGAACTGAAGCACTTCCGCCATATTTTCGGTGCTTCGGTTGATGCGTTGTCTCATTGACAGATCAAATTTGTTCACTTTATCAAGCACAGCCTGTCCGGAGGACGATTATTAAAACCGAAAATTTTAGTAAGCGCTCTTAAAGTTGCGACCACCGTTGCTCGTTCGTGAACATCAATATGATGAAAACGTAAAGCCTTGGCTGACGTTTTGATATTAACAGATCATATAAAAAGTTTAAAAGTGAGTTTGTAATAAAAACTTGTTATGTCCCTATTGGAAAACAATTTATTTTAAGCACTTCTCAGATGCGTGATTCTTGCACTGCTGTCGTTTTGTGCGGTAGTAGTGGAGTGGCGGCGCGTGTGCACGTTGACGACTAATGGAACGCAATTTGGATTTTGACCCAATTGGCACGTAAGGCAAAGAATGCTCAGAGTCCTGATTATACTTAGAATACGTTAATAAGTTTAAGTAAGTAAATATAAAAGGTAGTTTGTAATTTGTTTTATATAAAATATAAGATCTAAATAATGATAAACCCTACGTATACTTGGTATCAATGCTGGGATGTTATCATTGCTACCTGACTACTTGCAGTCAGGTAGCCATGTGTGGTGTGCTGAATGCAATGATTGGCGTGAGCTTGCCAAAAATATTCCGGCCAATGCGGAAAGAGGTCGAAAATTAAATTTTGCACGGCATCTTTGCACCAATCTCGACTTGAACGAATAGATCTTAAGATCAATTCATTTAAGTACCTATTCAACTTAATTACACCAAGTTAGGACTTGCCGCTTGTCACAATAACGCCATAATTGAACGTTAATTCCTTTGTTTTTCTCCTCATAAAGGAGTTTACAGTTCAGCATTTATCTCCCATCAAACAATTCTACCTCATGGTTAAAATATAAAGAAAAGCACTTGGCTTCCACATTTAAATTGTTTTTCTTATTTAAATTATAAAACTGATTAAAAAAGTGAACGAAACCTTCGGCTTTAAAATTTACCACGGAACGCAACCCCAAACTTGGTTATGAGTAGCGCCAAACACAAACAAACAAAGCGAATCCCGCTAGGACCGTAACTGAATTTATACATAATGTGCATGCAGTGCGTCCGCATCAACCTCACTCCTTCACCACCAGACAGCATCAGAAGCAGAGCCAAATGGCCAGATTCAAGCAGCTGAATAATTCCAAATGGTAATTGGGATATTGTAATTCGCCGGACGCTTGATGCGACCAGCGAACAGCTAACAGCAAGGCAAAGCGTCTGTGAAAAGCCGTCGCTACAAATATAGAAAACTGCAATTTGTATTATTTTTCCGAAAAATGACGGCACAATAGATGGCCTCCACACTTCCTGCCTGCCTTGGCTAGCCAACTGTGCCCAGTTAGCTTCCACCAAATAGCCTGTCAACTGGAATAGAGGGCGGTAAGGTGTCATCGATTGCCGCCATTATACACATCGATGACTGGGTATGGCATGCTTGGCATAAGTTGCACGCCATGTGTACCGGGCACCAGCATTGGTCTGTCTCCTCGCGCTCCAGCCGATGCTACAGGTGTGCTATGGGGCTCACTCTCTCTGTGCGACAGACTTGCTCGTCGTTGTACCAAAAAGGTGGCGATTTTGGCGAATTGCCAAATAAGTACTTTGGTTGTAGTCCTTTATATGGGCAGCGTTTGCTGATTGCATTCTCTTCGTTGGGTGGGAATCGCCCCTCTGTCAATGGATCGGGATAGCACTTAGCTGACGTAGAAGGGAATACAATTTTAAATGCGATTTGAATTGTTTATTGAAAAAAAATTCAATGGTTAACTCGTTGTTCCATTACAGATAGTCAATTGGTTGGTTGGTTGGTTGGTTTGTAGTACATCAAGAAGGATTTATGTGCTTAACTGATTTGGAATGCAGTAGTTTGTTTTATAAGGGCGATTCGGAATCGTGATAATTGATTAATTATCTATTGAGGGGATTTCCTATAAACTTTACGAAGTGGGAGTCGAATTGTCTTGTAACACCTAATAGCCATTAATTTTTAACAGATTTGCGTAGCCATGATTTTTTTTTCATGTACTGTTAACGCTTGGCAAACATAAAATCTATGATTGGAAGCGCACAATACTTAACAGCAGACTCGGCAGGTAGTGTGGTTATAGTGGGTTGCACTACGCACTCAAGATTTTCGGACTGGGTAAAATACCCAGTCGAGATTTGCGGTATTTTTCAAAAAGCTCACACATGTTCAAGTTCATAAAAAACTGAAATATAATGTTTAATATGATATGACCAATATAATCATAAATCGTAAACACACTTGCGTGTTAAATACGATAACTTAGCCTATATACGCTATCTTTAGTGGGGATAACTATCCCAGAAAAGTCATTAAGCGGATATTGACCAGTGCTTCCCAAACACCACGAATTCCTATAGCTTTTGTTATCAAAAGTGGTTCACTTGTTTGGATCATAACTGAAAACTGAAATACCTCTTCAAAGAGATACTTATTTTAGTAAAAAGTTAGCTCAAAGTTTATGTAATTCCAAAACAGAATGGAAGGTTATCAACGAAATTTTGAACAAAAACAAACGTAATTCTGATATTGCAGTCACTATAAATAATACGAATCTATCTGAGCCCTTAGAAGTTGCCACTGTGTTCAATGACTATTATTGCAATATTACAAAGGCTATTCGGGAATCCGCAGTAAATAATACCTCTAACTGGCAATGTGATAATTCTAATTTTACTGTGTATGACACTTTCGAAAGACAAAGCTTTATCTTTGAATTTTGTTCACCAATTGAAGTTCATAAAACTATACAATCCCTAAAAGCGTCTAATTCATTGTCATGCGATCATATCTCAAGTAATATCTTAAAAAGAATTTCGCTCCTTGTTTCTGATGTTTTATGTCATATTTTCAATTTAAGTATTCATAAGGGAATTTTTCCGGAAATACCTACTTAAGACAGCTGTTGTGATTCATCTTTATAAAAAAGGTGATACCATGTCTTTGAACAATTACCGCCCTATATCCCTGTTGTCTGTTTTTTCTAAAGTCTTTGAAAAAGGGGTCAAATCTAGAATGTTGTCTTTCTTAGACAAAACTAATTTCTTTAGTATTTCACAATTTGGTTTTCGAAGTGGCAAATCTACTGAAGGTGCCTTGTTGAAGTTGTATGGTGAAATTTATAGTAGTCTAAATGTTTCTGATATCCTTGCTACCTTATTCATTGACATCACTAAAGCATTCGACATGGTAGATCATAACATATTGCTTAAAAAACTTTATAACGTGGGTTTCAGAGGTTTTATCCATGACTGGTTCACTTCTTATCTTAATAACCGTAGTCAGAGAGTTAAGATTCAAAATAGTTTAAGTGAGACAAATCTCTTTAACATTGGTGTTACCCAAGGATCTGTTTTGGGTCCTATTTTGTTTTTAATTTTTGTAAATTCGCTTTTTAGTCAACCTCTGAGGGGTAAACTCACAGCTTTTGCTGATGATACTACTTTGTCGTACTATGGTAAATGTTATTTTAATTTATATATGGATGTGAACCATCATCTAGATATACTGCAGAGATGGTTTAAACTTCATAAATTGGTCATAAGTGACAAAACGAAGTACATGGTTTTTAACATTATTACTCTGAATTATAAGCTCACTTGGTTGGAGTATACTATGTACTTAAAAAAATATCTAAACAATGTTGTTAGATAGTTTTATAATCTCAGCCAATACTGTGATTTGACAATTTTGAAGTTAGTCTGTAATTGTCTTCACAAATCTAAACTTCAGTATGGTATAACTTGTTGGAATGGTACATATTATAATAAATTAGAGCCTTTGCTATTAAAACACAAACACGCTGTTCGTATTATGTGTAAGGTTAACCGTCGTACTTCTAGTTTTGGCCTGTTCAAAAATCTTGGATTTCTTCCATTGAGACATTTATACTTTTATAAAGTTTTAAAAATATTTTTTAAAAAGTCCGGGTACAATTCTCCTAGGGTTTATGAAAACCGTAATTTGCGCGTGAACACTAGTAATCTCGTCAATGTACCTACAATCAATAAATCGCATTTTTCCACCTTCTATAATGTTACTGCTCCGCGTTTGTTCAATAAATTACCTTCAAGTCTGAGATGTGAGCGAGTTAAATCCGTATATCTTA
This sequence comes from Portevinia maculata, assembly GCA_949715645.1. Taxonomy (NCBI): domain Eukaryota; kingdom Metazoa; phylum Arthropoda; class Insecta; order Diptera; family Syrphidae; genus Portevinia; species Portevinia maculata. The sequence goes on along the minus strand of OX454527.1, from coordinate 54,248,832 downwards.
AAAATGTAAAATGTTGGCTTTTCTCGGTAAACTACGCTATAATTGGTGATTTACTGAATCCTTTGGTATGATTTCTTTTTGTTGTATTTTGACTTTTCTTTTCTTTTCTCTTTGATAGTTGAATTTATACTTTTTTTATCGCATCCCCATCGATAAATAAATCTTAATTTTATTTAGTATGTACGGTACATTCGCCTCTTGTTTAAATCTGACAACAGAATGTACATAACTATTTCAGTTTATAACTTAAATGCTGTACTATCTTGTAAACCCATCTTTTTATTTGTTTTAAACATTTGTATAACTTTAAGTTATTAATGAAATAAAATAATGAAAAAAAAAATAAAATTTCAAGACCTTGACATTCATTTATCACCAACTGAACTGACACCCCATTGCGTTGGAAGTTTTATTTTTTAAAAAAAATATTGGGGTCAAGTTCATACTAAGTCAGCTGCAATTTGTGGTATAATTAGATTTTCATCAGAGTAGTATTTTGGATTTAATTTTTGAGATTCATTATATTCTAGTTTGACTGGAGAAAACAGCCGAAATGTCAAATGGCAGCCAGTTGAGCGTTTTTTAATCTTTTTATCTAAACCTATATACGCTTGAGTAAAAAAACACATCTTATTACAATATTCTTTACTACATATATGCATACAGACGGTAACCCAGAACATCATTTGTCGCACTAAAATATAAGTGCAAACAGAGAAATGGATAGGTGGTGTTTTTTCTGCAACTCAGTAATAATTCATTCATAATTTTACCTGTAAGCCAAAAACAAATCTCCACTCACTATTATTTGGTCAGTGGACCCAGAACTCAGTGTAGTTTGTTAAAATTGAAAGAAATATGCCACTGAAATCAACTAGAGGAATGAGGAAATGCATTGTTGGTTGCTATCCGTAATTTGATGTGTTCTTAACTATAGCTTTTTTGTTTAAAAAGCTATAAAAATATACATAAGTATAAGTACAGCTAAAAAAGCTATAAAAATATACATAAGTATAAGTATGTATATATGTTTAAAAATTAAAAGAAATTATCCCTCACCGGAAACTAAATACATTTTTCGAGTTTAATAAATTCGTTTGATATGATAATTTCATACAATATATGTATGTATAAAAAATTACCATCAAATTTGTTTGCTGAATTACATACAGGGTGGGCCAAAAGTAATGTCATGTCAGAATGTGATTTGGCTGCCATTTTGTTAGAAAAGACAGTCGAAAAAAAAGTCGTCAAAGATGAAAAACATATACTCGTAAATAACTAAAAATGGAATATAGATCTAAGATATGGCAATTACTGACCTTATTTTATTTGATATTAGGTTATTTTACCAAGAGATCATTGAAACCCCAAAAAGGGTCCTTATCAAAGATATTTTTCCAAAATGTCCTTATAAGCCGCGCATTATATTATTTTACCAAGAAGTCCTTGGAACCCCAAAAAGGTATTTAAAAATCCATTTTTATACCCTATTCTAAGGGTATATTAATTTTGACGCATAGTTTGTAACATACCTTAATATTGCCCGTAGACCCCTAAAAGTTACTATATTTATGATCAGCATCGATAGTAATGTCGATCTAGCCATGTCCGTCCGTCCGTCCGTCTGTCGGCAAAAATTAGGCCTTTAAACTGGACCTAGAGAGCTGAAATTTTAACCATATACTCTCTAGGGTCCCGAAATAATCAAGTTTACGAATTTTTGAAACCCGCCAACAGACACGCCCACAAACTCAAAAAAACAAAATTTTGGAAAAAATCCAATTTTGAGCTAGAAAGCTGAAATTTTTTATGTATGATCTATGACTCCTAAAACTGCTCGGGATTAAAAATTTTCAAAATCCGCCCACTGACACGCCCACAAATAAATAAAATAATTTTTTTATACCCTATTCTAAGGGTATATTAATTTTTGAAAATCCAAAGTTTGAGCTAGGGAGCTGAAATTTATAATATATACTCTCTACAGGCCCTTTAAACTCATGTGTAAATATTTTCAAAATCCGCCCACTGACACGCCCACAATTAATTTTTTTTTTTTTTGAAAATTCAAAGTTTGAGCTAGGGAGCTGAAATTTATAATATATACTCTCTAGGGGCCCTTTATTCTCATGTGTTAATTTTTTTTAAATCCGCCTACTGACACGCCCACAATTAAATAAAACAATTTTATTGAAACACCCAAGTTTGAGCTAGGGAGCGTTTTTTTTTTGATAAAATCCTTTAAAAGTTATATAACAAAATAAGTAGAGCGTTCTTAACAATTCAACCATACTTAGACTTTTGTCACGCCTACTTATGAGGGATAGGAATAAGAATAGGGTATCCAACAGTTCGCCCAAGCGGACTGTAGCCCGTCCCTATGTTTTTTTTGTTAATGTTACGATTTTGCAGAAAGGATTTTTTGATCATCACTTCTATATTTCTTTCGCTAAAGCACCGTGCTAAACTTTACTTCTAGGAAGAAAAATTGCTTGTTTAATTGCTTTTTTTTTGCTTCTAGAGGCCAGACAGTGAGTCCTGCCCAAAAATCATTTAAGGGGGCTTGTAGACCTACAGGTCACCTTTACGACATGGCATGATTCTTTACAGATACAATCGTAAGAGCTACGAGTATAATCAAAAAACCAGTTTTCAAAATCGTAATCAGAATTCCTTACCAAAATAAAGGCTTGTGGTTTTTCTAGTCTGCAAACGGTGCGCCCAATAAAAAAAGTGTCAAGGTCTGATCTGTTTCTGTGGGAAGCAGCCTTAAAATAAAACTTATCACAGTTCTTTAGTGACAAAACTGTGGAAGTTATTATTTTAAGGACATCTTTGGGATTATAGACGGGGACTAATGTAGGAAACTGATCAAGGAACGAGAAATTCAGCGTTTAGAATAGAGTCAGATTTAGACGCCACCTGTGGAGAAAAAAATCCCATCGCACCAAACCTCTTTCCTATCCTTCTATTCTTTCATACAGTTAGTAGCACCCAAAAATACGCAATGAATCATTTGCTGGGACCTGGGAGCTACTTACAGCAACAAACAAAAAAAAATATCTGCGCTGTGGTTTCCACTATAAGGGTACTGTGTGACTACAGAAAAAAAGAAATCCCTTTAGCGCACGCAAATTATGAAAAAAAATAAAAAATTGAAAAATATCGCAATTGAAATAGTTAAACCAAAGACGTTAAATACATTAAAAGAAGAGAAAAAAATGTTGTTATAAATAAATAAATTGATAGATATAATTATAACAATAATGTCTAGTAATACGAATAATAATAATAAATAAGAATAATTAAAATAAATTTGCAATGGTTGGTGTATTTTTGGCATGCGCCAACGATGCTGCTGTGTGGAAACCAGTCTTCTAGTATCGATGGTCGATCGAGCAAGATATATTTTGAAAGCAGGGGTATAATTGTTTTTTTCTTTTTGTTGCAGAACTGTCTTATGTGTCAGAAAAAGAATACAAACTTGGGTTTGGACGATACATGTTTAGTGATTAGACTTTTTTTTTAGCAATAATTGATTGTTATTACTAGTGAGGCCTAGATATTCACTAGGCCACTTGAAAGTAAAAACAAAAAAAATATCGGATTTCAGTCGCTATTTGCCGGATTTTCGAAATTTGCAAATTTCTGCTGTTGCATTTTGTCGGATTTCGGAACGCACTTGCTTCCGTTATCGAAATGAAATGAAGTTTGTTGTAAATATATCGGGATTTTATATGGAAATTGACAGATAGAATAGAGTCTGTATATATTGTATTGATTGGAATTGAAATGTTCGTTATATGTAAGTACTTTGTATTCAATTTCTTGCCAATTTCATCTTGTTCATGCATGAAAATAAAATAAAAAAAATGATCGACGGTCAAACAATGGCCTTAACTACACAACCAAACACACCGAACTACCAAAGGCGACAGTTTGCCCAGAAGGCAAATATAGCCAAATCTAAAGCTACCAAAAACTCCGGAAAAATACTCGAAAAAAGTTGAACATTTTTGAAAATTGTACAAATAGTCGGCCGAAAAGTATTAAATCAAGTTGGAAAGCCCTTAACAAGGCTCACACAAGGACCTTCAATTTTTCCATTTAAAATAATATTGTTAAACAGTCTGTATTTGAGTTTTCAAATTGAAATTTCAAAATGCTCATTCATTTGAAAGATATTTACAATAAACGTGGATCCCTTTGCAAAAATCAGTTTATACTAAAACAGGTATTTTTCATTAAAATATACAAGCACCATAGCAACGCGATTGCGGCGATTTGTGGTATGTGTGCATAAAGCGTATGGATTTCGTAATAAAAATAACAACAACAACAAGAAAAAACCTCCGAAACTTGGGTGACACTTGACACAATAACTTACCCGTAGCTCATTTTGCGATGGGATATTTATTTGCAATCAATTTTGAAACCTTTGCCGACGATAACAGCGCTGCGTTGACTGCAGAAGCGCATAGCGGATGTTAGCTGACGTGGCAGGAGATTTAATATAGCTAATTTACAGTATTTTTCATTCCAATTTGCCTACCAATTAATTTCTTAACGACAATGATTTTTTATTAACGAGCCTTGAAATTTCCTGAAATAAAATAGTTAAAATATGCTTCTATATGCCGAAATCGTATCAAAGATTCAACTTTTCTCATAAAATAAAAGTTTACCGCGCACTATTTCGGTGTTCAAGTTTAATTTTACTAAATTTGAATTTTATGAATTATATTTCTCATCATCCCTTCTTTGCTTTAACATGTACAAAGAAGGGGGGATTAGATAGATAACTTCAATTTGTATTTTATTTTTTTAACTTGGTTTTGTATGTGGTATCTCACAATTTTCCCGTTTTTTCTGTTTTGTTTACAATCAATTTCCTTTGCGTTGTTTTGAATGAACAACCATAATTCTTACAATTGCTACCACGTGAAGTGGACGGCTGGAGTTACAGCGCTGTTTCACGGTCTGCCACAACCGATCATCAGACTCCTTTTTCTATGGTACTGGTCTGTGTTTTTTCCTTGTATCCCGAAAATCCATTTTTACTTCCAAGTTTTTCATAATATAAAAAATTCATTTTAGTTTTGAATTTCAATGAATACCCAAAAGTTGTAAAGTAAAACAGTATTATTTATTTTTTCAAGTGGTATATTAAAGTTACTCCGAAAAGCCGTTTTCAGGAAAGAAATTTTGTTTTGAAATAATTGTTTATCGTCAAAAAATATATTGTTTTATAAATGACATAAAATAAGTTAAATTTTACTAAAGAAATACCAAGGACAAACATAAAGGATATGTAAAACTTTAAATACTGTTCAGCTGTCTCTTTTTTTTAAAATATATTTAGTGTTTTACAAACAATATAAAATTTTATTTATTAAAACAAAGAAATTAAGTTTAATAAATATAAGTAGTAATAAAAAGAAATAAAAAAATAAAGATTATAATTTTTGCGTATTTTGTAGAAACAACCCACTTTAAAAAGTATGAATAAATAAAATATAGGAACTTTAATGAAAAAATCGATTATAATAATATTATATAAAATAATACCTAGCTTATTGGTAAAAAGACAATTTTTAAAGTAATCAAAAGAACTTTGAAGTTCATCAATTACTTTCGTTCCAAGGTAAAATGACTTAACGCAAATTGAAACGTTTTACTACAAAAATAATTTACTGAAATTTGGCAGTAAAATGACACAAAACAAAAATGTCACTTTTCAAGAAACTTATTTATCACGATTTCATAATTTTTTTAGAAGCAATATGTTACAAATGAAAAAAAGTCATTTAGCTTTGAAAGCAACAGGGATGTTTCCTTAAATTCAAAAAGACACTTATGCCCTCAAGCTGTCAGTTTAAGAGTTATAGTTATGACGGTTTGATAGAAAATTTGTATTTTGTTTCCGATGCGTTCTGTATAATTAACTCAAAATCAAGAAATTCTGACTTACAGTGACCGAAATAAGTATAAAGACACACTCAACTTCAATGCTCGGTTGGATTTAAGTATAAAAATAATAGAAATTATAAGTTTATTTTATCGTAGATAGTAAGTTTATTTTATTCAGTAAATAATGAAACGAAAAAAGAAAATATTTATCACCACAAAGGCTAGTTTTTGAGGTTCACCTTTAGGGAATTCCAAAAACGTTTAATTTTCCTGCGAAATAAGTATAAAGACAGTCAATATTTAAAAGCATTTAAACACCGAATTTTTTGGTTGTACCTATCAACCTGAAAGTTAGTACTTTGTACAACCTCCTTGATTTTCAATAACTTGGAAAATTCTATTAGGCATAGAATTTATCAAGTTTTGTAGGACTTCTTCGGTGATCTCAGACCATGTCTGTGTTATTCCTCTTTTAAGCTCTTCCAGATTTCTGTACTGCTTCCCATTTGAATAAAGGTTTCTTGCCATAATACCCCACAAATTTTCGATTGGGTTAAGGTCAGGACTACACGAAGCCCATGGTAAACACTGAATTTGACTCCTTTCAAACCATTCGCGGACCGTACTGGCATTATGAATAGGAGCATTGTCCTGTTGAAAAATAAAATTTTCACCCGCTGGAATGTCTCCAAATGCATCCAAAGCATATTCCAACATCTCCCTGTATTTTTCACCATTCATTCTAGGTTGAACGAACATCAAGGGGATTTTACCATGAAAACCAAAGGCACCCTAAACCATCAAACTTCCGCCTCCAGAGTGCCGACTCATTTTTATTGCTTTTTCGTCCCTCAAATCACGCCAATAAAAGCTAAAACCGTCCGGACCATCCAAATTAAATTTCTTTTCATCACTAAAAATAACGGATTCCCACTCCCTGATCCAAGCCATGTGACTTCTTGCAAATCTTAACCTTGCTTCTTTATGATGCTGTTGCAGGTTGGGTTTTTTCGTCATTTTCGTGTAACGAAGGTTATGATTTGCCTTCAACACTTGCTCCACTCTTCTTACCGTCACTGGGAGATCCAACTTGCGCTTTATCTGGCCAGCATTCAGCTTATTACGCCTTGCTTCGTGGTAAATCGTTTTTTTGTTGCGTGAGGTCAAGAGGCTTGGTCGACCAGATCTTCTTGCAGTGCTATAATTTTGGCCCAAATTTAAAAAATTACATGCGACGGAAAGAGATCGTCCAATTTTCCTGGCAATGGATCGGTTGGATAAGCCGTGCTCCTTATGAGTCGTAATAATTGCCCTTTCTACTGTCGTCAAATGAGTTCCGCGAGGCATGGCTTAATAGTTTAATGATAACAATTTATTGATAACAATTTTTGTGCCAACAAGCGAAACAATTTACCTTTTATTGTTTTTCACTCTTTTTATTTAAAAAAAATTGCTATAAAATTGGAATACTTTTGGATAACCGAACAATTTTTTTATTAGAAAAGACAAATCAGTCTCTTTCTAACACGATATGACCGATAACGGTACAATTTTTTTTTGGAGTTAAGAGAAAATTAATTCTCCAAACATTTATTGAACAATTTTGTTGCATATATTTAGGCGCTAAGCCTACAAGCCAAATTGAAGAGTTTGAGAATTACTGTCTTTATACTTATTTCGGCCACTGTATGTCAGTTTGCTTTTCAAGCGACGATGAGCTTACACACACATTTTTTTCTATTCAAACTGCATTTTTTGCAGTTGAGATACAGTGCGGTTCGCATAGTTAGCCGCACCATTTTACTCTCAGTAAAATGTATTTTTTCTCTTTGTTTTTATACCCTATTCTAGGGGTATATTAATTTTGACGCATAGTTTGTAACATACCTTAATATTGCCCGTAGACCCCTAAAAGTTACTATATTTATGATCAGCATCGATAGTAATGTCGATCTAGCCATGTCCGTCCGTCCGTCCGTCCGTCCGTCCGTCCGTCCGTCGGCAAAAATTAGGCCTTTAAACTGGACCTAGAGAGCTGAAATTTTAACCATATACTCTCTAGGGTCCCGAAATAATCAAGTTTAAGAATTTTTGAAATCCGCCCACAGACACGCCCACAAAATCAAAAAAACAAAATTTTGGAAAAAATCGAATTTTGAGCTAGAGAGCTGAAATTTTTTATATATGATCTATGGCCCATAAAACTGATTGGGACATAAAATTTTCAAAATCCGCCCACTGACACGCCCACAATTAAATAAAACAAATTTTGGGAAAAATTGAATTTTGAGCTAGAAAGCTGAAATTTTTTATATATGATCTTTGGCCCATAAAACTGCTTGGGACATAAAATTTTCAAAATCCGCCTACTGACACGCCCACAATTAAATAAAATATTTTTTTTGAAAAACCAAAATTTGAGCTAGGGAGCTGAAATTTTTAATATATACTCTCTAGGGGCCCTTTATGCTCATGTGTAAATATTTTCAAAATCCGCCTACTGACACGCCCACAATTTTTTTATTTTTATTTTTTAAAGTCCAAAGTTTGAGCTAGGGAGCTGAAATTTATAGTATATACTCTCTAGGTGCCCTTTATGCTCATACTTAATTTTTTTTTAAATCCGCCTACTGACACGCCCACAATTAAATAAAACAATTTTATTGAAAAACCAAAGTTTGAGCTAGGGAGCGTTTTTATTTACAAAAGCTTAGTTTTTTCGATAAAATCCTTTAAATTTTTGTCACGCCCACTTATGAGATATAGGAATAAGAATAGGGTATCCAACAGTTCGCCCAAGCGGACTGTAGCCCGCCCCTATGTTTTTTTCATGAACTACCAAACAATGCGTTTATTGGGAAAGGTTATTAAATTCTCTTTGAAAAAAACCTAAATTCAAGATTATTGAGAGACACTTAACGGTTGTTTTGATCTGTTTCCTCCTAATAGTGCAAAAAAAGCTCAAATAAATCGGTTTCTTAATGCTGGGTAATGCAAAGTAAGTTTGGTTAATGAGTGTACGTTATTAAAGTTTTTCCTAGTGTTTAAAGTGAAAATGGGTTAAATTGAGGCCTACCACTCAGAAGGGTTTTCTATGCGGAAAATTGCAACTAAAATAGGACGAAATGATAAAGCAGTTCGAAATTTTTTATCAAATCCTTCTACCTACGGAAAAAATAACAAAAATGCATCGTTTGGTAGTTCATGGAAAAAACAAACTGAAAAACTACAATTTATTGAGAGCAAAATGGTGCGGCTAACCATGTGAACCGCACCGTAAATTAATTATAGCTATCTGCATATAATTTACAATGATGCGGTTTTTTTCTCCTGATTTTTCGGGTATAGAAAATGGCTAATGAGAAAATGTCATTCGCAACTAATTCTTATAAAATCGAGAAAGATTTCGTATGATCCACTCGTGCACTTTATATTGTATATAAAAATGTGTTAAGGATTATTTTTGGTTTATGTTAACGGAATTAAAATAATGAGAAGTAAGTATTCGTGTTCGTTTTTCACTTTACATAAAAGAACATTTGATTTTTATTTTTATTTAGGTTATGCTTATTGTTGTAACAGAAAATAAAATGTTTTTTTTTCCTTCCAGTGCAATAATGTTTTATTTTTATTTTTGTTAATCTGGAGGGACTTTGAGAATCTCATCTGGTATCATTGGTCTCGGTTGCGGTTGTTAAAATATATTTATGCGAGTATTATGCGTTTTCACATTGCATGTCACTACAAACTCCTACTCTCACCTCAGCGTTGATGGCTGCTGGGTGATGAGTTCCTCAACTGGATTGGGTAACAAAACCTCTTTGGTAGGTGTTGATGAGTGAAAAAAATAATTTTGAAAACCTACGACCAACAAGGTTAGGTTAGGTTAGATGACGTGGTTATAGGGTCTATTTGCCATGGGAGACCCTTCAGACGACAAAAATCGTCGACAGCATAGCCCGTTGAATCTTTGCGCAGTGAGCCTCCGCACCGGCACATCGAATGCAATGATGGTACAAACGAAAATTGTTTCAATTTTTTTGATTCTAAAAATGTTTCCCTAGGAAAGCACGGATATTCGGCTAGTATTGTATGAAGTTGTAACCGCACTTGTCAGCACAACGAAAGGTATGATGGCATCACAGGTGGCGGTGTACAATTGGCATCACTCATGGCAAGAGGAAAATTAGCAAACGTCAAATAGGAAAAGAGGCAATTGTGAGTATAAAGGAAGACATCGTGGTATGCAGCCTCCAGCAGACAAAAGAGCAAGGAATTCGGAATAAACATAGGTTAAGTTAAGCATTAAGTACATTTTATAACGCACGTCGGGCAGTGGCTCAATGGTTAGTGTGTCGGACTACTAATCGAAAGGTCCCCGGTTCAAATCCCGCTCGGACCAATTAACATCTGGAGTTTTGTCCACTGCCCCACCTCATGCGAACGTCTAACAAAACATCCAAGAGTATCAATTGTCATGAGAAGCTTCTCAAATTTGCCGTTGGGATTCGGCTTAAAATTGTAGGTCCTTTCTACTTCGCAATGAAACTGGTTGGACTACCTTGGTTTCAGGACCTGTATGGGCCCTTAATGCCTAATATTTATTTATTTATTTTTACATTTTATAACGTTTTGTTTTCCTAGGAAAATTTAGAAACATTAAGAACAATAAAACTACAATTTTTGGAAAGTTCCTGGCGGCGTTCTTTGTTTGATTGAATCAACAGAACGGATTTGCTCTAAAAAATGACAATTCAAAACCGTACAACGCTGAGCAGCCTTACAAATTTTATATTTTAAATTTTCCCCCTTCGAGTTCAGTATCATTTATTTTTGCAAAACCATCTTCTACTCCTTAGGCATTCACTGATACCACAAGTCAATGGCTATTGACTACAGACTACAAGATAAGGTTAATCAAAGTTCAGTCGGAGGTTAGAGTGCGATATAACGCAATATTGTGTTGAATAATGTTCATGAAAATTACCAATTTGCATGATTTATCATCGGTGTACGGTTTCGGCAGGGCGACTTATAGTCGCCGATTGTTGCAAAGTAAATATTTATTGCGAATGTTATCCGGGATTACCGTCGGCCGTTCCCGCGATTCCTCCTTCGCAAAATCCAATCTTTCGAGTGTGAAAATATTTTTATTGAGTCTCCCAATAGGGGGGACATTTGTCAGTGACAATTGGCGTGTCGTTCGGTGCGTCACGTCGCTTCGTCTTGGTAGAAGTAGAAGGTGCCAGTGTCCATGGCTAGCCGGTCGAAGCTACCGCGAAATGTTATCTCTTTCAATCGAAAAGCGCGAATTATGTTGATAGTTTGAATCAGGTGTGAAGCATGAATTTTTTTTTTTGTTGGCAGATGGAGGGTTGATGAAGCGTGAGAACTTTTTCTTATAAATAGCAATCTTTTTAGTAATTCGTTAACTTATCAATTGGCATATACATTTTAAATATCTATTTCTTGCTGAAAGGATGAGCTGGGAGCGCACCTGAGTAAATATGAAATTATGCTTTGGTGGCATCGTGAGAAAGTATGGTACTTAGTGGTAGCTAACTCCGCGCTTAATATATTTTGGTAAAAAACAAGAAAAAGGTTATTCTGCATTTGAAATGTAGAGACTCCACTGCAGGCCGTTTTTTTTATATGAACTCACTTTTACTGGATTACGAATCTACAAAAAGCTGCGTGTATTCGTATGGTGCCTTCACAGAATTCTAAGAACACTAAACTGATCTATATGATGCCAATTGTTCTGCAATTTCAAAATACGTCCGTGTCATTCGTGTTACCATAAACAACTCTAACACTTCCCAATATTACATCTCTCAAAATTCTGCAGCAACATCTTAATTTGCCACCGCCTAAGCATCACAAACAACACCCACGACACTAGCCACATCTTCGGGACGACAATCTTATAACCCAAACTCCCCACACCCTTCCATAAATCAGGATAAATTATCCTCCTCTCAGAATGCGCGCAGAAATTGCGCTCTCCTACCCAACCAACCAAGAGGACGACAAAAAATGTCAATCGAGCACACTACAAGCATCGGGGGCACACGAAACACGACTCCTTGATTATTATGATTATTATTTACCAGTTACAATTCATTCAGGAATTATTCATGCCACAAATCACTCGTCCTCCAAACGATGATTTAATGCAGCTGAGCGTCGCTTATTTTTCGCTTGTCAGAAGACCCTTCTCGCCTGGCAGCCCTCCTCGGTCAAAATTCAAACCGTTTACACTGCAGTTACCCGCGAAAAGGACACACTTGACTGGGAGGAGAAGGTAAACAAAAATACGCTCAGCGAACCGCTGCATCCACAGGCACAGTGCTGCTCACTTACAAGACAACAACAAGCAACCACCACCTCCGGATCCAGTAGGAGTTCCCCGACAGGGCAGTACACAAAAGCCTCGTCTACGTCTCGCGGAGCTGCCTGTTGCATTGATTTCTGTCGATGATTTATGGACTCAAAGCTGGGAGCTTGTTGTTGCGGGCCGTCGCAACAAGTTGCTTACTGTGCTGCCGCCATATTACATCGTCGTTTTTCCATCGAAGCTCGGTGTCGGTGCGTCGCTAAAAGTGGTGGGCGATTTAAACGCATCACGGACATATGGAAGAAGGGAAAAGGAATCTCCACTATGCGTGAGGAGTCTGCGAAACAAATACACAATAACAGCAACCCGGTGGGTGTGTGTAGATGCCAGCCTAGAACTCAAATGCTAGCTGAAGCAGGCCTACACTCGACGTGGAGATGAATAATCTTTTTTCCTCGTCGATTCCTCTGTTGTTCTGTTTATTGGTTTGTGCCTGGTTTCTGGTGGCTAGATTCTCCTGGCAATTTATGCTTCCGCAGATGAATTGCTTATAAATTAAATGGTTCCATTGTGTCTTGTTGCAATGTTATTTATGTGTATGGGAAATGTGTTGCTGATCGCGGATGACTTGGCATTACCAGTTCTATGGGAGACAGTGTACATTGGCAATCTTATACCGTCGGTAGTTGGTTAGAACGAAGACTGAGTGATATAAGCCCATCAAACGGTTATGGGTTATGGCAACATGATCGTTCTAGAAAACTGACATATGGAAGTCATAGATTCGCGGAAAATGTTCTGATCGAATGGAAACCATTGACCACTAAGTCAGGATTGACATCTTGGTGATTTACGGATTGACATGAGTATTTGATAATTGAGGGAAGTGTCAATGGTTTGCTACAATGTTGTCGACAATTACATAGGCTGAGCATATATTTTGTAATATGTCTACCACCATCCGTGTTGAGTCTCTTCTACCGTCCATACCTTTCAATCTTTTTTACAAGCTTGGTCCACTCAACGCCTTCTGATCATTCGTTAGTTTACTCTTAAAAACTGGATTTAAAAAAAAAACTGGAATTCGATCGCCCTTATTGGTCAAAAAGTGGATGCTGAAACTTTTGATTTTTTGTAAATCTTATTTTGCTTGTCAGTGTCGAGCATTAGCGCCAATTTCGGTCATGACATGTTTGTAGTTGGAGCTTTGAATTTTAAACGATTGGAGTTGACCCCAAAGGTGAAAACACGTTTATTCGACGAACTCGGTGGTTCATTATTATCTTCTTTCAGCTGATATTTGGCTGGTCTTAATGATGATGCTTTCATGGGTCAGATCATGCAAAATAAACACGATCAAACGATCTCGTTTTCAATATAGCTGTCCTTATCATATCTGTGGTAATAGACAGAGATCGCCACTGTGAAATCGGTATAGCTCGAGCGTTTTAATTTTGGGTGATCTGGCCCCTGCTCAAATACGGTGACGGTGCTTATTAGACGTGTTTTATTTTTAGAAGCGATATAAGGACAATTTGCCTCTGTTGTATTGTGTCAACCGAAACAATGCAAAACACGAAATGGAAACATAAGGAAACGAACCAATATTTTTATCCCGGACAGTCGCATTCAGTTGAGAGTCCTTGTCCGTTTAAGAATTTTTCTTCTAACTTTAATTTAAGATTTTATCAAAATAAAAAGGGTTTCCAAAAAACTTTGTATTGGCCAACTATTAAGAAAGACTTTGTCTGCCTACTTTGTGAAGAACACGACTTTCATTTATACTACTGTGATACATTTTTTTTTTAATATTTGCCGTATCAGGAAGCGCAGTTAAAAAATGCTTACACTCATTCGGGCATCCGGAGAGTATAATGTTCAAAATTGTAGCCTCTTAGTTCAAATATTACCTAGGCCTTAAAAATGATTACAAATCTAAAAACTGATCACAAATATAGTAACTTTCTGAGTTCTTTGACAAATATAAAGGCTTGCTATAAACTATGAGTCATTAATATAGCCTTAGGATAGGATCCGTTTAAATTATTGAAAATAAAATTGATTGCATTTTTTTGTTGTTTGTAATTAGCGTGCGTAAGGGGATTTCTTTTTTATAATTGATACAGTACCCTTATAATCCTACCCTTATAATACCACAGCGCAGGCATTTCGTTTGTTGCTGCAAGCAGCACCCAGCAAATGATTCATTATCTGTTTTTAGGTGCTACTTACTACATGAAAGAATAGGAGGACAGGAACGTTTAGTGCGATAGGGGTTTTTCTCCACAGGTGGCGCCTAAATTGCTTTAAGGACATCTGTTTTGTTGTTTGTATTCAATTTTTCATCATGGCCCTGGTCGGGATTCGAATGCACGACCTGCCAATCACTTAGTGAATACACTACCAACGCACCATTTCGTTTTTGAAATGGAAATAATCCTAATTCTGAGTGAATGTATTCTATAGGGTGTTTTTTATGGAGGTATAAAACTTCTGATAGGGATAACTGTCAAACTAATTGTCATACTAATAAATTGTGTTTGACTTTTTTTTCAGTATACTCGTACTTTGGCATATCACCTCTGTTCGCCAAACTTAAGAAACAGCGCGTGCAACCATCACTTTCTTAACGTTTGGTGACCGAATCATCTCAAGAAATGGACCTGTGAGTTGGTTTGTGGGGGTACGCCAAATCTCTGATCTATGCTGATAAACAAGCAACGATTGGCCACTAAGAACCCCACATTCGACGCACTATTGACGAAATAAGACCTGGTATGCTCGAAAAAGTGGTGCAAAATTGGACCGACAGGAGGGTGTTCATAAGGTGCAGTCGCGGAGGCCACATGCCAGAAATTATTTTTAAACATTAAATGTCATTAAATTTGTGAGCTAATAAAGCCAAATTTTGGTCATTTCATTGAATTTGTTGTGCTTTATTTTTAAAAAAAAAGTTGTATACCTCTAAAAACACTATATAAACAGTAGGTACAGATTTGGCACAACGCTACAAAGTCGTGCAAATTTACTTCGCAATTTGCATTTCGATTCGCGAAAGTCTTAGCCTTAAACATTTTACTGAAGATAGATAGATAGATATTTATTTTTCGCTTTATAGTTCAATATTTACATATGTTGGTTGGCGCAGCTTGCAGAGAGATATGATACTTGATACCTTACTACTGAAAGATACAATTTATTTTTAAATGCGGTAAGTGTTAGAAATAAATTTGGAGGAAAACATATAGAAAAAAAACTCCATGTGAAGAAACTAGATTTTGTTATTCTATAAAGAATTTAAAAACTATATCACAGTAGGGAAAAAACACGATAGAAGATAAAAATAAATAAATTTAATATATAGTTTAGCGGGCGAATTTCCACAAAATACAAAATAAATAGACTGCGAAAATAACTTTTAACAATTTTATTTATTATTTATACAAAAGACATTATGGGAGTTTTGCAACTTGTAGAGCTCGACTTTCATGTTTGACTGCTACAGAACAAGTGAAGGATGATGGTTCTGCATCCTCTTTTATACGTTTTAAGAAGTGCGTCGTTGTGTTGGCTGGCTGTCGGTGTGGAGTAGAGTGTTGTCACTTTGTATGTTAGTGCAATGGATACAATGAGGAGTGTAGTGATGCCACTTTGTGCGTTTGTTAAAATCTCCCCTTTTGTAGGTATGTGAAATGAGATTTAAAGAAAGATACAAGATTTTTTTTTACTTATCCATGGTCACAAGCTTTCGTGGTCGTCCTCGTCGTCTGATTGGCACGAGAGGATTTATTGTGTCATGCGGATTGGTACATCTGGTGAGTGCGGAGGTATGGTATATGCCAATAACTTCAGTTGGATTGGCGAGACTGGCTATTTCACAGCTATTGGGGCCCTTACTGTCAAGAACAATGTATGGTCCATCGCGTCTCGGAGCAAGTTTTGAAGTAAAACGATTGCTAGCTTTGCTCTGTGTTTTCGTATCAACCCAAACATAATCTCCTGGAGAATAGATCGGATTAGGGCGTCGTTTGATATCAGCGTATGTTTTTTGACGGTCTTGTTCCCTTTCGTTGACCTCACGAGCAGTTTTAAGAGTGTCTGCCATTTTGTGTAGATACGGAGTAATTCCGGGGACAAAGTTTTCGGATTAGATAATGCCACGAAAATCACGTTGTACATCGTCGGAAGCCCGTAGTTCTCTTCCGAAGTTAAGGAAGGCTGCACTATATCCGGTGCTTTGACATCGGATTGTATTAATGGCGGATATAATAAATGATAACTTTTCAGGCCAGTTAAAGTGCTCATTTCCAACCAGGATGGCAAGTTGCGTCTTGAGATCACGGTTCTTCCGTTCCACTGGGTTTACTTGGGTGTGGTAGACGGGAATGAAACATTGGGAGATTCCCAGGCGGTGAGTTATATGTTGCATAACGGCACTGATAAACTGCGTCCCATTGTCGCTAAGTAGTCTTCTTGGGAGACCAAATCGTAGGAAAACTTCCGTAATGAGTGTTTTGCCACATGCAGATGCTGTTGCTTCTTTTAAAGCGAATAACTCAACCCAATGTGTTGTGACGTCGTCCACTATTAGGATCCATTTCATATCTTCATCAGAAGGAGGTAGTGGACCAAAAAGATCGATGGCCAGAACTTCGAACCTTTGGTTTTGTACTGGAGTCTGTAGGGGACCTGCAGGTTTCATGCTGGTTATCTTGTAACGTTGACATTGTGTACAATCCTTGACATATTTTGCAACGTCTCTTCGCATACATGGCCAAAAGTAACGGGCTGAAATTCTTTAGAGTGTGCGTTCGGAACCGTAATGGACTGCCGTTGCTTCATCATGGTAGGAGATCGATCATTATTTGTTGACGTTCTTTTTTCGGAAGTACAAGCTGAGCCTCCTCATTATCATCATCTTGGTTATATCGGTACAATATTCCATCATGAAGCATGTAACCCCGTGAAGTCCAGCAGGTTAATCGTTCCGGTGCAAAAGATTCTAGATCGTCTATTATTTTTTTAAGATCAGGATCTTCTATTTGATTCTCACGTGTTTCTTTTTCACTTCGATGAGGGAAATCGATAGATAAAACGCAATTTTCCAAAGTTGGAATATCTTCAGAAACGGGGGGGGGGGGGGGGGGGGGGGTGACAACATGTCAGCCAAAACGTTTGCTTTTCCAGGTGTGTACTGGATTTTAAGATTATAAGGCTGTAATTGCAGACACCATCTTGATAGGCGTCCGGTTGGGGATTTAAGACTCATCAGCCATCGCAGAGCTTGATGATCTGTTACAACGGTGATTTCATTTCCTTCAATATAGCTTCGGAATTTATTAATGGCCCAAACAACAGCACGAGCTTCCCTCTCTGTCGTATTGTAATTTCTTTCTGCTGATGTTAATAGTCCACTAGTGTATTCGACTGGTCGTTCATCTGGTCCCTCCCCTTGTAGTAGGGCTGCACCAACTGCGTATCCACTAGCGTCTGTACGCATGGTGAAAGGTTTAGTATCGTCTGCTTGCCTTAGTATTGGGGTGGTGACAAGTCGGTTTTTGAGTTCATCGAACGCATTTTGTTCTGCTTTGTACTAAGTCCATTTCGCATATTTTTTGGTGAGCTCAGTTAATGGTCGTGCCATTTTTGCGAAGTCTGGAATGAACTTTCTGAATCATGAACAGGTTTGCAGGAACGATATCATTTCCTTTAAGTTTCTTGGGGCGTTACGATTTTGTATTGATGAAATTTTTTGATTATCAGGACCCTCCTTGGTTAAGATGTGGCCCAAAAACTTCACTTCTGTTCGACAAAAGAAACTCTTTTTGCGATTTGTCCTTAAATTGTAGTTACTAAGAACCTTGAAGACTTCTTCAAGATCTTTTATGTGTGCTTCAAAAGACGGCGATAATATCAGTAAATCATCGAGATAGGCAAGCATTCGTACATGTGTATTTTCGTTTTGGAACGCATACCATTAAAACGGGCAGTACAGTTAGCGAAGTTTCCGTGGGTAAGTTTTCGCCGACAGACCATTTAGCAGCTGCCTAAGCTGTTCGTCCGTCATTTGCACAATGCTCATGTTGGCGTTGTGGAGCCTTGCGCTTTTTCGGATAGCCGTAGTTTATTTAATTTATTTTGACCAAATAATTGGTGCAAATGTTTTTTTTTTAATTTTGACCAGATACGGTGCAAAAGTCTTAATTTATTTTATTCGACCAGTATTGGTGCGAAATAATATTTATTATTTTATTTTGACCAAATGATTGGTGCAAATGTTTTTATAGAATTGACCAAGTATGGTGCAAAAGTATTTATTATTTTATTCGACCAGAATTGGTGCGAAATAATATTTCGTTGTTTTATTTTGACCAAATGATTGGTGCAAATGTTTTTATAGAATTGAAAAAGTATGGTGCAAAAGTATTTATTTTTTTATTCGACCAGTATTGGTGCGAAATAATATTTCGTTGTTCGACCCTAAGTTGGGCGTCAGATTTAGCGGGCGAATTTCCACAAAATACAAAATAAATAGACTGAGAGAATAACTTTTAACAATTTTATTTATTATTTATACAATAGACAATATGGGAGTTTTGCAACTTGTAGAGCTCGAATTTCATGTTTGACTGCTACAGAACAAGTGAAGGATGATGGTTCTGCACCCTCTTTTATACGTTTTAAGAAGTGCGTCGTTGTGCTGGATACGTTTTAACCCTAGAAAGATAATCATATTTTTTGAGACGTAAAAGATAATCATAAGTCTCAGAGACGTATGGCACTTTAAGGTAGTGTATTTAATTAAACCCATGAACTTTTTAAACAAATATTAACGTTTTATTTATTTATGTAGTTCATTTTAAGAGAAATAAATCAAAGATTTTGTATAAATAAATATTAATTTAAACAATAAAAACAAAAAACTTAAACCCCATTACAAATCAACAAAAAACAACTTATATTTTAAAGGAACCTTAAAATTGACATTAAGTCATAGTAGTTGCCTAATTTTCATTTTTCGGTTTGAAATAAGTCTACTAATAAGTCTCAGTAATTTTAAATTATATACCATTAAATTAAATAATGTAAGAATGGCAAACGTCACACACGCACCCTGAAGTACGGCATAGCTATAATTTGTTACCGCAGGTACTTACCGTCGCGTCACGACCGTTACGGGCAAGCTCCGACCACCGACTAAGTTAGTTTAAGCAACCAACCCAATGCGGTTCATAGTTAAAAGGATATAACATTTTTCCCGCGCGTCATACGTCTCCCAGACGTAGATTATCTTTCTAGGCTTAAGGAATTGCGTCGTTGTGTTGGAAAAGGAAAAATTAATAAATAAACAAGTTTATTAACTGCAAAATAAATAAATAAATAAACATGTAAGTAAATAAATTAACAAGTGAGAAAAATAAATTAACAAGTAAAAACAAAAAATTAATTAACAAGTAAATAAATAAATAAACAAGTAGATATGACTAATGAATAAGTTAACATGTAAAGAAATAGGTATATTAAATGAATAAGTAAATTATAAACATAGGTGAAAAAAAAAACACAAATTAGAAAAACAAAAGGTAAACAATTAAAATATCTACGTTTCGACATTTAGACATAACATTTTTGTTGAGAATGTCAGTCCTTCTTGCAATCTAAGGAGCTCTGGCTCTTTCATGTAAAGCTATAGTTGAAAATTGCCATGGTAAACCAAACATTATTTTTAAAATCTTATTTTAAGCAATTTGCTTTTTAATGTATTAATTAATTATATAATTAATAGATTAATATTAATATATAATTAATAATTAATTATTATTTAATGTATTAGGTAATTAATGTATTTTCGAGCACAGTTTTCCCAAACAGGAGAGCCATACGTCATCAATGCTTGAAAAATCACTTTAAAGATGATCTTTTTTTTTTTGCTTACTTATCAAGGGATACAACATTTTAATAGCAATGTTCATCTTGTCTAAAACGTGTTTTATGTGAATAGCAAAGGTTACTTTCTGGTCTAAGTACACCCCGAGGTACTTAACAGATTCAACCCACTTTATATCACAATTCTCCAGGTTAAGTGTGCATACTGAAGAGAATGGGGGCATTCAGTATGTCTGTTGCCTAACCTAACCTAACCTAAGTCCAACTGAATGGCAGAGCACCCTTAAATGTTAACAAATGTCAGACGAGTTAATCAAACAAATTGCTTCACTGTCTGTTTTTACATTTGATGGCGACGAGTTTTGTATTACTCTGAAGAAGAAGACTATTAATGTTTTATAATGGATGATTTTAAAGACGTAATTTTAGATACGTAAGCTTTCACTAAAGAATTCATTTTGCGGTGTGGTACAATTTTTTTGGTTCTTAATTCAATTTATTTTAGATTTGTTGTATGCTCCTCAATCACTTCAAATTCGTATTTTATTGTGAATTTTATATTTTTTATACAGAACAAACCAAACTCGGATAAAGCACAACCACGGCGTAAAATGTTCGCTTGGTTTTGATGGATGTTTTTGACATTTTTCGATTGTCAAAAATCACCCTTTATATTTAGCCAGTTCAACCTATAAGCGGTCGAGCCTAAGTTAGGCTGTGGCATAGCGAATGCCCTCAATATCACCGATGTAATGGAAAATGTAGACAAAGGTCAAAAAAAGTGTGTGTGTACTCATGTACGCGCCTTAGAAGTTATAATTCTATGGCGTGATGTTTATGTAAATATGTGGTAAAAGTCGTATATAGGTACCTAGTAGGGAGATGATAAATATAATTGATAAAAGAACGGCACAATAAGAACCTTAAAGCGATGGCACCTGCTAAAACCGACATTAAATACGGTTTGTCCTTACTGAGCTAGATCAAACGGTGTTGTTCTTTGAAGTCACGTCCAATGTTCGGACTATTTTATGGTTATAATGCACGTGAAGACGAGAGCGAAGCTTACATGGAACATTCACAATTGCTCTTAGTGTTTTGTTTTGAAATGCCTGTAATATCGATACATTGCTGGGTTTCGTACAACCCAAAGTTGTAAGGCTTATGTCCGAGACGGCTTCAGCACTCGCTTAAAATAATTTTGTTGTACACGCTTACCTTTGAAAATCTTCCGATAAGCCACAACATTTGTCTGAGCCTGATTTCGAGCTCGTCGCGCCTTTTTTTAACGAGTGGCTCCACTTAAGTTTTGCGTCTAGAGTCAACCCTAGATATGTTGCCCCGTTTACACATGGTATTTGTACCGAGTTGGATAAGTTATTTATCTTTCTGTATATTGAATTCACATGAGATGACTTGGTACGATTCGCCAGGTCTTCGCCTTGAGATATGTCTCTTGTGTAATGCACGAACAGGATTGGACCAAGAACGCTAACTAGCGGCACACCGGCGTGAATTTCTGTGAACTTCAAATACTCAGTCCTGTATCTTACACGAACAAACCTGTTTTCAAGGTAGGATTCCAATATTTTTAAGAGTTTTTCCAGTAAGATGAGCTTAGGCTTATACTTCAGGCTGAAATACCTTGTCGAAGGCTTGCGATACGTCCACAGAAGTAGCATTATATATCTACCACATATTTTTTCTTCAAATGCCTCTTTAATCAGATTCGTTATTCGATAAACTTGATTGACTGTGGAATGTTAATCCCTAAACCTAAGGTGTAAGCGTTTAAGGAGAAGTTTCTCAATGAACTAATACACAACGGGCAGTCTATATGATTTTTTGAACCATAATGGTTTCGGCGTCTTTCCACTGAATAAATAAATTAATCAAAATAACTTAAGAGTAAATTTATATAGAATTAATTCATTTGCTTTATGAAATAAAATTTAGATTTTAAGATTAAACTTATATTGAATAAATTCACTCTTCTAAAAAAGGGAGGTGTAGCGCGAATTCGCTTACACCGCAATTAAAAATTATTCATGTTACGCATTCCAATCACACGGGTAACTAGGCTGCTGGTCATTGGAAACCATGCTGCTGCGTCAGCTCATTCCAATCGGCCATGAGTAGCTTATTTGCTAAACATTTCATTTCAGCAAAAATATGCTAAGAGAAAAAAAAATCTCTTAAGGGAAATTTTTAGTGAGTTTCTTCTGTTTTTGGATAGCCTATACTTTTTGGGAGCGAAATTAATAAATAAAGTATAAAACTCTTCTACAAAAAATATCGTATTTTGGACCATGACAGTCGTGTTGGCTTTTCTTAGGTAATCAAAGTAAAGTTGTGCGACTACTTCGACGACAACAACAAGCATAATGGAAGTCGTGATTTTGTGGAATCGGAAGTGATAACGGTTATCGAGGTGATTAATAAATTGCCACGCAGTATGCACTTTAAAAGGTACCATCAGTAGTTGATTTTACTAAAAGAGTTTTAATATCAACATATAATTATGTTGAGATAACTATTGATTGTTATTTTCGAATGCACTTTACCCGTTGTAGTTGATTTAACAATTAAGCAAAATCATAAATTCAACATTTCATGCTATTAGCTGAAAATCAACACCGGGAAACATTGAATTGACAGTCGATAATTTCAACAACTTATTTTTCTCCATGGTTGAGTTATTTGAAATACGCTTTGACGATTAGTTGATTTCAAGAAATATTCTTGTCAATTGGTTGCGAAGATTTTGTGACTTGATGAGCCCCTGAAACCCTTTTCAAGATGCGACACCCAAAACATTGCCTGATAAGTGGACGAAGGCATTTTAGGGGTCCTGTGAATTGAGGTGAGGCCGTCACTAGCGATTTCTTAAGTTAAGAATGAAAGTCTTTAATAAAATGTATCCACCTATTGGTAATTCGAACATACCTCTCCTGTAATTTTCTCAGTAACCCAACAATTGTCCCATTACCTAAATTGATGGCTGATAAACCCCTTATTCATTTAACCGTCAGTTTATAACAAAACCCGTTTGCCCATTGTATAAATAAAGTATGTAACTCTTCTAGAACATGTTTCTACTCCAAGTTATGCGAGAAACATATTTGCACTTTTCTAACGATCGTCCCTAATCATTGCCAATTACATTCAGAATTATGCACTTCCCAGCGCCATACATCGATAAGGTACATACTCAATGCAATGCCCTTCTCTAGCCGGCACACAAAAAATATGTTCCCGTCCGATTCGCGGTAAATGCCCCTTTTGGGGTTTTCCACTCCAAGCACAGGCTCCATCTGCATCTGCATCACTAGCTACGCGCTCCTGGAAATCGGCGAACTCTACTTCATTGTTCCGCCTAAGCGATTCATCCATTTTGTCACAGTGCCGATTTATAACTAAATAAATCCGATTTGGATATAAATTACGAACTTGCCCACCACAACTACCATCAGTCCTCCACCTTATGACGACGAAGACGGAGACGCGACGCAACCGGTGGAGAGGCAATTTGTTGAAAATGCCTGCGGAACGTAATTGGAGAATTAATTAGCTATCGCTAGCGATGGCTGGCTGCCGATCCGATACTTGCAACGATGATGATGATGATGATGGCTCTTTATCGGAGATGTTAGCCACTAAGTAACGTGCCGGGCTTACCAGGCCGTGCACTGCAATAAGGAACGCGAACTAATCCTTGTGGATTTATGTCTGTGGCGGCGGTGGTGCAGTGTGTGTGTTTGCGATTCGATCCGATCCGATCCACCTTGTTTGGAAGTTCGAATGCCAGTTTTATGAATGGTCACAAGATCAATGACTCAATGCAACTCCTAACTCCACAGAGGAAGTCACAGCGAAGAATTGGTTACGTCATTATCCTGAATTGTTTATTGATTGCTGAAAAATGATTATCCGTGCACTGTTGCTGATACACTGAGCCCAGGAAAGTGCAGATCATGTTTTGGTGGATATTTACCAAACAAATCGAATATCAATTTGCCTCCTATAGTGGAGTTTTGGACTGCTGATTTATGTATGAGAGTTCCACTTGTCCATGGAATGGTATTGTTTGGGACTTGTTAAATGCGGCATTAGGAAGAGTTTATGTATGGATACTTGAAGTAGTTGAGCATTGTAAAAGGTCATTCATTTCAATTGAGATGTACCCAGTAAATTTAGGGACCAATTATTGTATGCTTTTATTGCCTCGGGTTGTCTCTCAGAAGCATGGAACCAAGCTCTTGCAAATACTACCTATTAATGTATACCTTGGCTTTAGCAGCCGTCGAACTAAAATACTGAAAATAAATTTTGGGATGTGTCAATATTTAAGATAAACAAAAACCAATATTCTATTGACAGACACTTTCGATAGGCGACTACTATCGAAAGTGTCTCTCCATAGAATATTGTTTTTGTTTATGTTAAATATTCTTCCTTTTAGAAATGTATCCACAGGAGTACTCGAAATTACATGTTAAACAACAACCACATTCTATCGGCAGCAATACTGTGGATAGCTGGCGATAATAGCCACGTTTCATTGTTAAATGTATCCACGGTTGCACAAAAGAATGTTTCCAAGAATTATGACCAGCAGCTATACATTTTTGTTTGCAAAACAAATTATTGTATGTACTCGTATTTGCAGCATTCGTATAAAGCAGCCGCTGCTGGCGAATATTATAGCCAGCTATCCCCAGTATTACTTGCGATTATATCCACAGGAGGGGCTGCTTTGGATACATGCTACAGATACATACAATAATTTTTGTTGCAAACAAATCTAAATCAAATGACTAAATCCTTTTTTGACATCGAAGGTCTCGGTGAGCTCTTTACCGACCTTGATGGAGCAGCGTGCATCCTCCGTTGTCATCCTGCACAAACGGACGAGTTTGGCAGGGATGCCAAAACTAGACATTGCTCTGTATAGCTCGTCTCTATAAATGCTGTAATAGGCGGCCTTAAAATCGATGAAAAGGTGGTGGGTATCGATTTGGACTTTCTGGGTTTTCTCCAAGATCTGCCGCAGTGTGAATATTTGGTCGATGCTAGACTTTCCTGGCCTGAAGCCACACTGATAGAGACCAATGAGATTGTTGACGAAAGGCTTCAGGCGTTCACACAGCACGGCAGTTAAGATCTTGTAGGCGATGTTAAGAAGACTAATACCTCTGTAGTGGGCGCAGTGCAGAGGGTCTTCTTTCTTGAGGATCGGCCAATCAATGCTGAGGTTCCACTCATCGGGCATACTTTCCTCCGACCATATTTTACAGATGAGTTGGTGCATGCTCCTAACCAAGTCATCGCCTGCCGCCTTGAATAGCTCGGCGGTTAGGCCATCTGCTCCAGCAGTTTTGTTGGACTTAATCTTAGATATGGCTATCTTCGCTTCGTCCAGGTCGGGTGGACGGAATTGTTGGTCTTCATCGTCCAGGTTGGATGGCGCATTCTGCCTGACAGCGGGATTTAGTTCGTCATCGCCGTTAAACAGTCTGCAGAAGTAGTTCTTCCATATCCTCAGCATCGACTGCGATTCTACTATGATGTTCCCTCGGTCGTCCTTGCAGGCTTCGGTTCGGACTCTTGGCAGGTTCTTTTTACCCTTTGGTAAAACTTCCGAACCTCATTCCTGTAACATCTCTCTCTTTCCTCGATCGCGCGCTTCTAGTGCTCTTTCTTTTTTCTCCTGAGAAGCCGGTGCTCGTCTCTTCTTTTTTGCGCGTAGAGCTCATGAGCAGTCCTTATCCTTCTTTGCAGAGCCGCTTTGTATACATCTTGTTTCGCTGCATCTGCTTGCCGCCTTGCCGGCACTCTTCGTCAAACCAGAGGTTTCGTTGTGGTGGCCGAGTGAAACCAAGCACATTTGGCAATGTTGCCAATGGCCTTCGATACTTGATGCTTGCTGCATGGAACCTCTTGACAGATTGAGAGAGACTCGATCGGAGAAGGATCTGGTGATCTCTTGCGATTTTAGCCGTCCGACGTCAAACTTCCTTACAGTATTTACTTGTCTTCGATGTTCGGGATATCCGAAGGCGTACCTTGGCTAAAACAAGGTAGTGCTCCGATTCAATATTGGCCCCTCGGAACGTTCGGACATCCATAATACTGGAGGAGTGCCTTGTGTCGATCGCAATGTGATCAATTTGGTTGACGGTTGATTGATCGGAAGATCTCCATGTGCCTTTATGAATATCGAGATGCGGGAACCGCGTACTTGCTATGACAACATTTCGCCCCGCCGCTAAGTCGATCAGCCTAAATCCATTATCGGAGGTAGTGTCGTGTAGGCTGTACCTTTCGACAGTACTATCAAAGATGTCCTCTCTTCTTATCTTTGCATTAAAATAATCTAGGACAATTTTAATGTCGTAGTTAGGGCACTGCTCGTATGTCTGGTCTAAGAGCTTGTAGAACTTCTCTTTGGTATCGTCGTCTTTCTCCTCCGGGGGGGCATGCGCACATGTTGGCAAATTTAGCCTTGATGCGGATTGTCGTGAGGCGCTCGTTCACACAGCTGAAACTTAAGACTTCTTGCCTAAGTCCGCCGCCAACGACGAATCCACATCCAAATAAGCGCAGTTTTTGTTGCCGATAGCAGTCGCCATAATAAATATCGCAGTTTTTCATCCTCTTTTTGCCCGGTCCTGGTCCATCCCATCGCACTTCTTATAGCAGTTTAGGGCCTCCGCTAGCTATTCGGCTGCACGCGGTCTGTTAAGGGACCTAACATTCCACGTACAAATCCGAAATTCGTTGTCCTTTTTTCGTTTGCCAGGTTCGTCAACAGTAAAATCATCCGTATCCGAGGCTTGTTGTTGCTTCGTAATTATATATGTTTTACGCAGTCAGGCAGTTACCCCGGAGTACAACCTCCAACCTGGAGGGCCAGGCCCTTTGTTGGACCCCTTAGACTAAGCGGGTTCCTCCGGTGTCAGTAACCCACTTCGGGGATGTGAGAGCTGCCGTTGGCGCATAAAGGGTTCATCTGCCACCATCTCTGTTTCAGGACCCTGACTAGTCCTGAAAAAATCCTCACTGACCTCAGCTCCAAATATGTCGAAGCAGATCAAGTAAGGTAACTGTCATCTTGACACTGTTGACGACACTGCTGCACGTCCTCTTTCTGAGGAGCTCATGTAAGACTTCTGAGACTCGTTCAGTCAGTTTTTCCAACAGAGCATTATAGTGTTGCTATTTTCTTCGCGTTCAACACTAGCGCTTATAAGTTCAGCAAGTCACGCCCGGGTGGGCAGACCAGTACACGGTGGATACCACTAGGAGGCAGTGGCGTGGCGTCCATATAACACGATTCCTACCGTCTTCCCTTTTAAAAATCCACCAAAAGTAAGCACTATCTGCCAAATAAATATATGAAAAATGAAACCCGTCCCGTATTTTAATTATAAAATAAAATCTACACACACACTCACACATAAGCTATCGAATAAGTTTAATATTTTCATTCTACCTCTCGTCTGTATCTTCATACTTCATTCAAGAATCAAGATTCAACCACATTCCACAATCCACAAATCACAAACAACAAACCAACGAAGAGTCACAAAAATACTCTTAGTAAAAAGTTTTCAACTACCGCTGCTCTCTATAATAGAATAAAAAATATTTTTCCGTCTTATTTACTTGTTTTATATCCCTTTCTTCTACAAGCATTGCGGTTCCGATCCTCTTTGTTCAACACCCGCTTTTATATTCAAAGAAAAAGACGCTACATTTCGTCTTATAAACCAAATCTCACGCTGAATACTTGGAATTGTTTCATTTCATTCTCCCTTTTGCGATTAGCATTGCGTTTCAATCGGAAGATATCAACATGTTGCAGGAATGCAGGTGCTACGTTTGACTCGTTTTTTTGCAACATTGTGTCTAATAACACGGTGTTCTTTGACTTATTTCTTTTTTCTTATGACATAATATCTGAATGTGTTATGTGGGTTGATTCTTGATTTTGAATTTGATGTTGATATTGATATGCGTGTTGATGTAAGAAGTTGAGCTTTCATTTTTCTCTCTTGTGATAGTTAATGCTTCGATGTTTTTACAAATTTATTGTTATACTTTTGTCTTATGAAATAAAATATGGTAGAATATTATGGCAATTTGTCAGCAGAGTAAATTCAGCATATCGCTTAAGAGAAGTTCATGTCAAATAAAATACCGACACTTGTTTTTTTTTTAAGCAGGAATTCAAATTTTAATTTAGAATCAGTTGGAATTTATTGACAGACTGCGTTGCACAAGTGCAATAACTTGAAAAAATCTAGTGTTTTGTAAAGCCAATTTGATAAAATCTTAAATTAAAATAGTGAAAAGTTAGATGTGAAAGTGAAAGTGAAGGTGAATGTGTAATTTTTTAGTTTCTTTTATTACCAACTTACTGATAAAAACATTTTAGCTTCTTAATTTTAGTGCAGTTTTAGATTTTTTTTTTTTGGAAATGTCTTTGATTAGTGTAGATTGCTGTTTAACTGATTTCCTCCTGGAGGATTCAAATAGTTTTAGTAAGCTATCTTTTCTTGATAAAAAAAAAGTTATAGATGTAGGGCGCTCTATGCCTTTTATAAATATTAATTACCAAAGGAGAGATGGTTTTGTGACACATTTTAATGTTTCCTTATACCAAAAATATAAGTGGCTAACTGGGAGTTGCAAGCTTAATAAAATGTTTTGTTTTCCTTGTCTTCCTTTTTCAAACGCCGGCAGTGTTTGGAGCCGAACGGGTTTCACTGATATAAATAATTTAGTTAATTCTTCGAAAAAACATATTAAGACAGAAAAACATATTCGTTGTTGTTTATCCCTACACGAATTCGGCACGAATCGCATTGAAACTTCTTTAGGAAATTCTTTCGTTGTTCATAATAAAAAAGTAGATAAAAATCGGAAACTAATGGAACGTTTTATTGACACGGTCATTTTATTAGGCAGACAGGAGTTAGCATTTCGCGGTCATGATGAAAGGTCTAGTTCAGATAATCGTGGCAATTATGTCGAAGCGGTTTATTTTTTATCTAAATACGACACTTTATTGGAATCCCATTTAGAGCAGTGTTCAAGTACACACAATCCAATTTTTTCAGGTTTATCCAACGATATTCAAAACGATTTGATACATAGTATCGCGGCGGTTATTAAATCCGAAATTAAAACGGAAATCAAGGATGCTCGGTTCGTGTCGATTATGATCGACGAAACACCAGATTTGAGTCATATGGAACAACTGAGTGCCATATTTCGGTACTTGTCAGAGGATGGTATACAAGAAAGATTTCTTGGATTTTTTGACGTTAGCGCAAGTCGTAATGCAAATGAGTTATCCAATCATATATTTAAAATTCTTGAAACATACGACTGCAAGGAAAAGTTAATAGGACAATCCTACGATGGTGCCGCAGTTATGTCCGGCGAGGGGGGTGGTGTTCAAAAGAAGGTCCTTGATGAATGCCCGATGGCAAATTTTATTCCTTGTTATGCACATGTTTTAAATTTAGTACTATCCCGATCTCTAGAAAACATAGCAGAACTTAAACTATTTTTTGGCTATACTAATAGCATCGTTCGATTTTTTAATAAATCCACAAAGCGGTCCAATCTTTTAAAACAAATTTCCAATCGACGCATGCCAGGAGTATCGGAAACTCGATGGCATTATCATTCAAGAATAATAAACGTAATCTTTAACTGTAGAATAGATATAATTGAAACTTTTAGTAAAATAATTAATGACTCTAGGGAATGGGATACTGACACACTTTCGATGGCAGAAAGTTTATTAAATAAATTAGAGAGCAAGGAATTCTGTTTTTTGCTTCATACCCTTTCTGAAATATTTGCAAAGACCGATGTATTATTTAATTTAATTCAAAAAAACAAACAGACGTTAGTTATGCCAAGCAAGAAATCGAACGTTTTGAGTCATGGATAAGCTCTGACTTTTTAAATATGTTTGAAGTTATTTATGACAGCGTAAATGATTGCATCGAACCTCCACGTAAACGCAGGTTGCTTGACTTCGATTTGAAGACGAATTATAAGCGCCTTTTTGTTGAAATTAAAGACAATATAGTTAGCCAAATAAATGCCAGATATAAATCATTTAGTAATCTTACATTTTTGGATTTACTAAATAATTTGAAGTATGACACTTTTTCTCGTTCCAGTCCAGATGTAAAAATATCTTCCCTAATTAAGTTTTTTCCTAGAATTTTTTACTTCACGGCATTAAAAAATGAACTTAATGTTTTATATTCTTCGTCGTCACTTCGGCAGTTTGAGGTTCTCGACCTTCACAACCATTTGAATAGTGAAGCATTGAAAGAAGTGTTCCCTCAAGTCTTAAACTTAAGTAGTTTACTTTTAACACTTCCCATTTCCGTCGCCTCCGTTGAGAGGTCTTTTTCTGCTTTAAAAAGAATTCATACTTATTTAAGAAACTCACAGGGCGAGGATAGGCTCTCTGATTTAGCCCTCATATCGATAGAAAGAAGACTTCTTCTTAAAATTAAAAATAGACCAAACTTCTATGAAAGGGTATTGGCAGAGTTTATCAAAAAAGATCGTCGAATAGCATTAGAATACAAATAATTATAAAGAACTAATATTTTAACAAAACTTTTCACTTTTTTTTTTTAAGTGTGTGAATTTTAGCTGTTTTTAATTTTGATTTATTTTTATTGCTGACATTATTATTTGTATCGTTTTTATATTTTAACAAATATAAAGAATTATCCATATAATTCTTCTGAATTTTCTTATTTTAAAATTACTATCCACATTATGCTGAATTTTTTTAAGTTATTGTATCATGCGTCTGTCAAGACCGGCTTCTTTTGAAGCCACTTTTGTTATGCGTTAAGCTCATTGTTGATTGAAATATTAATGTCTTGAAGTATAAAAAATGTGGCTAGAATATTTTTGCTAAGTCAATGTGGAATGCATATTATGTAGATACAATATCCTAATTAAAAATTATTTTATTTCAGGTTTTAAAGATTTTTATTTTCATAGGTGACTAAATTTTTCAACGTCTTCCCTTTTAAAATTATCCACGCCACGCCACTGCTAGGAGGT
Source organism: Portevinia maculata (assembly GCA_949715645.1). NCBI lineage: Eukaryota > Metazoa > Arthropoda > Insecta > Diptera > Syrphidae > Portevinia > Portevinia maculata. Next base: position 54,217,580 of record OX454527.1, on the reverse strand, counting down.
AAAATAAACACAATTGATGCGTATGAAAAGTTACAACAGTTGGGCACCGCCCATAGACCTCCTCACGACAACGTCAGTGTCAAATGAAACCAAAAAAAAAACAAACAGCTGAATGAAATGAAGGAAAACAATGGCGAATTTGAATGGCGGAAAATACGTTCTTCGCGAATATTTACAAAAAAGTTTATAACAAAGCCAGTTTTAACAAAAAAAAGTTCCGGAACTAAGCAGGAGTATCCAAACCACGTTTTGGAATATTAAAAAGTTAGCATTATAATATGATTGTGCACAAAAAATAAAACTGAAAAAGTGAGAATCGCGTAGTTGTGGCAAAAAATGTTTTTGTTGTGAATATCTCGTTATAAGTTTATATTACAGCGAATTATTTACAGAACTAAGAAGGAGTATCCAAACACTATTTTGAAATACTAAAAAGTTAACAATATATTAAGATTCTGTACAAAAAATAAAAGTGAAACCGTGACAATCGCGTTGTGGCAAAAAAATATGTTTGTTTGGAAGCAAATAAGTTGAAAAGTTTTCTAAACATACATTTTTACTTTTTATTCACAAACACTTTTCAATTTTTGTTGAACAGGTTTACTGTTTTTATTGTTTTTTTTTTGCTTTTACATATTTTGTCATACTTTTACCCTTCAATATTTGCTGTTTTCACTTTAATATTCACTTCATTAACAATCACATTGATTATTCCATAGGATTTGTGCAAATTTCTGCCATTTTATCATTCAATTTGCTTCTGACGTTTAAGAAAGGGATTCGGCACTTCAGAAAGAGATAGCTTGGTGAAAAGGTCTATTGATGCCAATCAGCGCCTACCCGATTCACACACACCCAACCGCCTTGCTGTGGATAATTTCACTTATAAACAGACCTTGAGCTACTGGCTATCCGTGAAGCCTGTCGCCATATCAAACCTCACTCCAATATAACACCGAGGCAAAGGATCGCCATAATTATTGACAGCCAGGCTGCCATTAAAGCGATCGCTTCGGTCACTATATCCTCTAAGTTAGTACTAGAATGCCGTAATGAGCTGGCCCTGCTTGATAAGTTCAAGGTTACCCTGATCTGGGTTCCAGGGCAAAGTAACGTTTATGGAAACGAACATGCCGACGAAATGGCCAGGCAAGGCTCAGCTCTCCACCGCTCTCTGGCGGAACTAGTATAAATTCCGCTCGGAGCAGTTAAGGCAAATATCACCGCAGAATACCTTAAGAAAGCCAACCTCAGATGGAGCAGGCTGACTGCATGCGTCATATCCAGGAAAACGTGGCCCAAGTACAACAAGGCAAAAACAACCGACCTTCTAGGTAGAACCCGAAAAGACATCGCAAGACTCACAGCGATCTTTACGGGACACTGGCCTATAGGTGACCATGCGGCCAAGCTGGGTATCCCATACAATACACACTGCCGCAGTTGCAAAGTGACAACTGAAAAATAAACCCTAATTCACTTTCTATGTACCTGTCCGGCTTTAGCTAGGACCAGACTACGAACATTGGGAAGCCCCTTCTTCAATACACTTGAGGAAGTCTCCGAGAAAAGTATCAAGGAACTGATAACTTTCCTGAACTCCGCAGGTTGGATTTAGCCTCCCCCACCAATCGATAATACCCATGTTTACGTGAGTTTGTGGTAACAAAACGGCACTCAGTGCTAATTGGGTTTGTCTTATCAAACCGCCACACCTACCTACCTACCTACCTACAGACCTTTTAATTTAATCTGCATTTTCCAGAACTTATTTTTTTTTTGTTTTTAGTGCGTTTCAGTTGTTCAACGCGTAAAATGTTTCCAGTAGTAATGAGTTCCTATAAGGAAATGGAGACCTCATTTCACCCTACAAAAGGGAAATGCCGATCATAATTGAATCAACAATATTGGAATGCTGTCGATCGAATGGAATCCTATTACCCTAGAGCCAGCAACATTTACTCGTAGACACCGACTTAGTACGAGTATTAAAGTTCCTCTCTCTCAATTTATTTCCAGTGCTCCTGTGCTGCTGTGCTATGGTGAAATCAATTATAGGTCATTTTCTCTAAGGCACAATGACAAATATTTGATTGATAGGAGTGCGGTGTGAATTTCAATAGATCTCTAGTTTGCCTGTTAGCCGTGTGCGATTTCTCAACTCATTGGACACAAACGGACAGACTAAGCGACTGATCAATGTTGAAAGTATCGTTTAGGGAGAAAACTTTACAATTTCGAAATCACCATCCACATTGGATACGAGTACATAATTGTAGTTTACCACCAAAGAACAGCAATTTTTTTTCTCCTCATCCCCCTTTGAATGTATCTCTGTATCTCAAGCTGAAGTGTGTTTATCTAAATTCCATATCAAACAATAATGGAAACGCATAAATTGCCAACCTCCTTGCGGTAGTAGCGCTCTCTAGCGCGCGTTCCAGCAATTCTAAGACACGTGTACTCGAACTCGGTGAGAGTCCCGTCCCATTCGGAATTCCTGTCACACGAACGCGCACAATGATCGTGAATTGAAGTGATCATGAGTGGAGAATCGCGGTATAAATGCCTATGCTAGCTAGATAAAGTGTCCTACATGAAATAATTATGAAAAATTAAATATTAATGAACAGCCTTAGGTTTGTTCACTTTGTCCGGTGATGGTTTTTTGTTCAGCAAAGAAAACAGGCTCGAGGAGGAAACTGGGTAGTATTGGTTTTCCATGCGCCAACTTAACATCGCTGTCGTAATAAAATTGTACCGCACACAAAGTGTGCGACAGACGGACAGATATATTGCACAACACTGTTGATTTGCCAAGATAATTGTGAGGAACGCGCTTAGATTCAAAAGTGTGTAACAAGAAAACTTTTATTTAATGCAACCTGAATGGTATCTGTTTTTAATTACAATCAGTTATCCAAAGCTGTGGTTACGTATTCCATTGGTGTGGACTGTAGAGGCCCTTAGGCGGAATAGGAAGGCGACTGCTGTTCAGACAGTTTGACTGGCGGTAAATGCAATTTTTAAATAGAGTAATAATTGATTTTTATTGCAATTTTATTGGCATTAATTAATGGAAGCCTTGTTTAAGGTAAATATTGTGTCAGTGGTCAGAGCATATTATTATCGCTAAAGGTGTGATTTTTAGTTTGTTAACGGCTTAATAATACGGTCTTATATTGTAAAATCTATGTTTGATTAGTTTCAGTTGATAGGTGTAGCTGCAGATGCAGAACAAAAGTCAAATTTGGATATAATATGATATTAAGTTGATGAACAGTTGAGGTATGAAAAAACCAGTTCAATTGATTAAAAGAACATGAATAAATCCTCTGGTGCTGGATTCAATTATTTTAATAACTTCAATGGACTAAAAAAAAATTAGAAGGGAACAAAAATCATTGAAAAATTTTACAGGTGTTGCCGTGCCAGTGAGTCAACCTCACAGCGTTCTCAAGAATTGGTCCTCTCCCAGACCACATTACGGCGAATTTTGCGTAAGGATCTTGGCCAACACCCTTACAAGATCAAGCTGACTTAAGAACTTAAGCCACTTGATGGAAGAAAATGAAGAATTTCATTGCAAAATCATCTGCAGCGATTAAGCGCATTTTTGGTCAAACGGCTTCGTCAATGAGCAAAATATGCGCTACTGGACAGGTGAGAACCCTCATGTGCTTCATGATGCTGCAGGAAATAACCCCCCAATGAAATAACCCCCCAAATGAAATAACTCTACAAAATTTGTATGAAGGTGGGGATTTATTTCATATGAAATAAGCCCCCAAAATTGGGGACTTATTTCATGGGTTTTTGGGGACTTATTTCATACTTCAAATTCAACTATGAAATAAGTCCCCAAATTTGGGGACTCAAAGTGCAATAAGGCCAAGTGCTAAAATAAAACCTCGCACCTACTCCAAATCAAACAGTGACCCCAAGCAGGGGGTTGCAGGGGGGCAGGATACCTCCCCCCCCCCATAGTCATTGCACTGATTATGGAAATCCCATAAATATTGCAATACGTATGGAGGGACATGCTGCCCCCCTGCAACCCACCCTGCATGGGGTCACTGTTTGATTTGGAGTAGGTGCGAGGTGGGATCCCATAAACAGTGCAATGCCTTATTTCATGGACTCAAAGTGCAATAAGGCCAAGTGCTAAAATAAAACCTCGCACCTACTCCAAATCAAACAGTGGGAGTTGCAGGGGAGCAGCGTGCCCCCCACATACGCATTGCACACTGTTCATGGGATCCCATATGATGGGACCCCCTGCTTGCGGTCACTATTTGGAGTAGATGCGAGGTGGGATCCCATAAACAGCGCAATGCTGCCCCCCTGCAACCCCCCTGCTTGGGGTCACTGTTTGATTTGGAGTAGGTGCGAGGTTTTATTTTAGCACTTAGACTTATTGTACTTTGGGTAAATGAATTCGTATGGCCTTATTTCACCCCAAGGCTCTGTCTTGGGTCCAATTCTATTTCTCATCTACATTAATTCACTCTTTGCACTTGACTTTAAAGGCTCACTAACTGATTTCGCGGATGACAGGCTTTTCTTATAGTCAGAACAGTCCTTTGGAACTCGTTGCTGACATTAATTGCGATTTGAATTTGTTGATAACCTGGTTTGAGAATCACAAGCTATTAATTAGCTCTAAAACAAAAATAATGTATTTCACCTTGTCATCTGTACACAGTTTAGGAGCAAATGTCCACTTTCATGCTCCTGACTGTTAAAAATTTAGATTTACCAATTGCAATTGTACGCATAAACCTTCTACCCCCACTTTTTGTAGTTACCTTAGTTGTAGTGCTAACTGTTTTCTTATCGAGGAAGTAGATGAGTATAAATACCTAGGGCTTATTATCGACTCCAATATGAGCTTTTCGAATCACACGGAATCTTTGAGGAAGTATTTTCATTCCACTCTGAGACACTTCTACTATTTACGGAATGTCTGCTCTACAATGCTTCTTAAGAAAATCTACTACGGTATTTTTCACTCAAAGCTGCAATATGGAATTTCTTGTTGGGGTGGTGCTTATCTTAACAAAATACAACCTCTATTAGTTAGTCAGAACCATTTATTAATAAAATTATGTCGAAAACCTGTTAGATATCCTAGTTTTCCTTTGTTTTAACGTATTGAAGTCATTCTTCATGAAATCTGGTAATCGTAATTTTCGATTAATTACTAATTACAATTTACGTGGAAACTGTTCTTACTTGATATATGTTCCATTTGCTCGTACTACTGCATACCGTAATTTTTATTCTGTTTTGTCAGTTCGCCTATTTAATAAACTTCCACAGTATGTCAGGGCAATAACAACACCTGGATTGTTTCTAAAATGTGTGAAAATTGGCTTTTCAACCTCAACTACGCTAGTTTAGAATCGGTTACTTTCGACATTCTGATTTAAGTCTACATTTAATATCACTGTTTTCTTAATGTTTATTTATGAATTTGATTGATGTTTTCCTTCTTTTTTCCTTTTTCTTTGTTTGAATTTTATTTTGAAATACCTTGCTGTTTATGGCCACCCCATCATAAACTTTAATTTAAATGTAATAACTAATTGAAGTGGCATTCAAAACTGTTTCACTACTTTTGTAAGTAAAATACAGAATGTCCCAACTTTCATGTAATTACAACTTGTTCCTTATACTTGTAAAAAGGCATTATTAATGAATTGTACTTGTATTATACCTTGTAATACTATATGAAATAAAATTATTATCTATCTATCTAAAACTTTCAGAAAGCCATAGTGAGTCATAACACCTTGAACACTTGAAATCCATTTTGGGGAATTATTTCATCTTCGATTTGGGGAGTTATTTCGTTTTTCATTTGGGGGGTTATTTCCTGGAGCCGCTTCATGAAACTGTTTGGTGCGGTTTTTATGCCGGTGGCGTCATTGCGCCGTTTTTTTCTTCGATGAAAATGACCGCCACGTTATGGTAAATGGTATTCGCTACAGAGACATGTTGGAACGTTATTTCTTTGAGCAATTGCATGAATTGGACATCAGTGATATGTGGTTCCAACAATACGGTGCCTCAAGCCACACAGCGAATGCAACGATCGAATTATTGTTCAATTCGGTGAACGTGTTATCTCGAAAAACAGACCCGTCTATTTAACGCCCCTAGACTCTTTTTTATATGGATACATTAAATCATTGGTCTATGCCAACAAGCCGGCGACGTGGGAGGAGCTCAGAGCCAATATTGAACGAAAAATAGCGGCCGTGTCGGTCGAAATGTGCGTCCGAGTCATCGAAAATTGGGTTCAACGTATCAACCGCTTCATCCGTTTCCGTGGTGAACATATGAACGAAGTCGAATTCCATTCATACATTTTTTGATAGTAATTAAATTTTTTTGAGATATCTCAAGTAGTTTGCATTTTAATTAAAAAAAAAGTTGCCAAACCAAAACATCACCTCCGTATTTGAATAGCTCCGCTGGTAAATCTTCCTTATAGCTAAGCCAACCTCTTCTATTTGGGTGGTGAAATCTGTTCTTCATTGACAGGACATGCCAAAATTTGGCGTTAACGCAAAACAATACGTCAAAGAATCTATCTCGAAAAAATGGAGCGGTTCTGTCATGTTCAAAGGAGAGATCCTAAGGAACCTGTCAAAAAGGTAATATCAATCAATGTTTCCATACAAACGCTAAAGAGCGGTGGGTTAAAAACTCCTGTGTCAGACAAATGGAGCAACACTAGCATTTGATTCGCCTCAGTGGTAAAGAGATTCAAAATAAGGAGGCCTGCCATTATTTTCTGAGGTCGAACCGGCCAACCGCACAGGAAGACCAGCAGAAAAGCAGTTAAGTGAGATATGATCCCTTAAATTCGGGTCATAGCCTCACCGTCATTAAGAAGAAGAAGACGGCCAAATAATACGTGAACTTGATGATTTTGATTATGACGTCAAAACGCCAACGACCTTGTCACGTCGAATCAATCGGTTCTCGTTCGATCACCGCATTTCAACGAAGTAGGGCGTGGTTAGTACTTAGAGGGGGGACTACTTGGGAATACCGCGTGTTGTTGGTATCTCTTGTGAACGCCTGACAAACATCCAAGAGTATCAAATTGTCATGAGAAAGCTTCTCAAATTTGCCGTTCGGATTCGGCGTAAAACTGTAGGTCCCCTCCACTTCGCATGTAAGTGGTTAGAAAAGCTAGGTTCAGGCCCTGTATGGGCCGTTAAGGCCTAATATGTATGTATGTGAACGTCAAAACCATTCCCAATATCGCAGCAACGGAAAGAGATAAAACAACACTGATAACTAATTTGAACAGAGTGCCTCGAAAAAACAAGACTACGGGTAATAAATTTTTCTAATACGATAAGCAAGTATTTTGTAGATTTTGGAAGCTGCCTTTTTAGAAATTTCACCATTTTTTATGGCCAGTAGAGCTTCTTGAACATCCTTTTCTTGATAAGTCTTTCTTGTTTTCGGCATTTTTTCAATCTTTAAAAAGTAACGATTTAATTCTATAATTATTGTCAGTCCTAAAGTATATTTATTGGCAGTGCCAATAGTTGTAGTTCCATAGAACCAATTATCGGCAGCAGGGTGCCAATAATTCAACACCTACTTTTTTCGGAACCAACTATTTTTTTTTTAATAATCAATTAATTTAACAAAAAAAGTTAAAAACGAATAATTTACTATATTCTCATATCAAAAAACATAAATTTTTAATAAAACAAATATATATTAATAACCAAATAGGGCTTACCAAATCTAAGGTCCTTAACAGGAACTCACAAAATTTTGCTAATTTTTGACTTTTTTAAAACGTGTTAATACTTTCACTATCACTCACTGACTGAATACGCATTCGTCAAAACAAAGATGCACAATTGTGCGGAATAAGCTACAATTTAAGAAAAAAAAAATTGGCTTGCTTAGATAAATAATTTTTTGAAAAATGGCTTATGAATGAATATGAATACTTCTTTCTCAATATTAATTGTTCAAATTATCACACCCGTGAAGGCATTCAATTGAAATCCAACTTTCCAGTTTTTTGTTTTTAAATTCCAAAAACAACAAAAACTTAAAATCCCGGAACACTGTTCAATACTTGTTCTTTTTTAATAAAGTACCTCGGATAATAATCACAAAAACAAAATCAATTCCATTTTATTAACTTGGATACTGTTTTGGAAGCTGGGCTGGAATCAGCTAAGGTGATAGTTGATTGTCGCTTTTTGATTGTCGTTTTTGATTATCAACTCCTCTTTGCTCTGCGTAAAGCGATCACTAAAAAAATATTGATTATTGGCAGCACTTAGAGTTTTAAACGTCACTTCCTTGCCGACGCTGTCATTCCGAGCAGCTGATGTGTGTTTATTTTTCATGATTTATATTTCAAATATGTTTTTTTTTGAGTCCTTAGGCAAACACTTTATCATAAATGGACAAAGTATTGACTGCATTTTTTTAATGACTGCAGCAGTAATTTCAGCCACCGTACCTTGACCCATTGGTGCAGCCCAGTCAGCCCCAACTTGTCTTTGATAGCCACCACCCCCAAGAAGATTTTAAGTTGCAGCCAGTTGAAGGATGGGTGGAACATGCGTTGACCATATTCCAGTTGGTAAATCAAGCAGTCCCAAAACAAACACAAACGCTTTTTTTGATAAGTGAAAGCTTTTTAAAAATCTAAAATGCACAATCAACAATAAATATTTATAATTCTATGAATTCTTTCATCGGGTTTGAAAGTTCCATGATATTTGCTTTATTTCTCATTTTTCTTCTTAATAGTTGGACATTTGTGTAATTATTATCTTCATTTGTGTAGAAAAGTTCTAATGAAGTAAAAATTGCACTTCACGAATTTTCCAATTTCACTTTTTTATTTGAATTTATTTAATATTCTTTTTTCACTAAAGTATTTAATTTATTTGGAGTTGAAGCCGAGGTGCATACCTATGAAAATAACAAAAATGTATGAAAGCGACACCTAAATAGCTGTCACATGAAATTGATGGCAAAAAGGTGATTGTCAATTTGATAATCACCTTACGTGGACGTAAAGGTATGATTTTGATTGTCAACTATCAACTATCACCTTAGCCGATTTCACCCCTGAGTCACAGTTTTAAGGTAATCGCCGGAACACTTTGAATACTCCTTTCTTAAAAAAGAACACTCGATACTTTTTTTTTAATAATAACTTGAACTCTAATACATTTTTGGCACCATATGGCACACATGGCAGATTAACTTGTTCGGCTGTTCAAACATTAATTTCTGTAATTTGTTGCATACTTTGAGCTGCTACCAAAATTTTGTAATTAAAAACGACACACCACTGTTTCTCAAACACTATGTTTTGGTTTGTGTCATGAATATAATAATTAATATACAAAAATATTGCATAGTTTCAGTTGCATCTGGAATAAAAATTATTTTTAAACTCTTTCCTAAAGCTATATGAAGGATATTCATGATCCGATGAAACTGGTCTCGTATGTCATGGCGATAAAGCAAATTTTCCCAGATATAGCTAACAAGATTTCAATGGTTTAAAATTTTGTTGACCAAAATAAAAAAGAAAACAAGTGGGATAAGGGCCACCCAGGAGCCAGGAGTTCCACATGATCAACTTCCCACTGGATATGAATGAATATGATATTGTTGCATGTTTGCTTGAACTGTGTCATTAATTAGTCAACTACGCCATCTAGTAGAAAGTGGCCATATTACCGATTTTGGCAGCATTGGAATAGCAGTTTGAGTAGCTGTGGTATAACTTGGTATGTTGTTCTCGAACCTTCTGAACTTAACGAACCTTCTCAACGAATCTGGAAATTTCGAGAGGTGTCACTAGGAGATATAAATAGATGTCGCAGGAGCACCCAAGACATTCGAGTTGTGAACCGCGATAAAGAAGGGCGATAGATGACAGTAGTGAAAAGTATAGAGAATATTGAATAAGAGAAGTGATTGTTTATTTAAAGTGATTAATTGTGAAAGTGAATTGTTGAATTAAATAAGTTAATTATTAGAATAATAATCAAGAAGTAAAAGACATTGAAAGAGAACTAATAAAGATTAATTAAATAGAATTACGTTTTATCTTTTCGAATCCTAGCCTGGATGTAACATTGGTGTCAGAAGTGGGATAAAACGTATTCAGTGTGAAATTAAAGTGAAGTGAATTAGTTAAAAAAAGGAAAACAATAATGGGCCGCACATTGAAATTGCTTCAGCTCAGTATACCGCAGTTAAAAGCTGAACTAGAAAAGCGGAATCTCTCCACAGCTGGAGGAAAAAGTGATCTGGTGCTTCGACTGCAGGAAGCTGTTGAAAACGAAGGAGAAAATCCCAAGTCCGTTTTGTTCGACGTAGCAGAAGAACAAGTAAGTACAGCCGTTGATATGACTGTTATGATGGAACTACTTCTGGCCAAGTTCGATCAGAAATTCGACTGTATGGACTCTAAATTTGATGAACAGAAGAATTCTCTAGATTCCAAATTGGAAGAACAAAAGAATTCCATAGTTGCCGCCCAAAAGAGCGCTGTGGACGATTTTAAAAATGTTCTTGAAGGAAAACTCGAAGAAATTGACCAAAAGTTCGAGAAGGTTGAAACCAAATTCGACGAAATCCATCAGACGTTTTGCAAGCATGAAACAAACTTCGAGAACTTGGCTAGAGAGCTCGAGAAAGTGAAGAAGCAGAAGGCTCGAGAAAATTCTGCGGACTGCCCGAGAAGGAAAGAGGTGCAGCCTCCTGTTTTCGACGGTCAAACATCATGGCCAATTTATAAGAAACAGTTTGAAGCAGCTGCAACGGCGAACAGCTGGGACAACGAGGAAAAGTCGATTGCGCTAACGCTCGCACTAAGAGGTACAGCTGCGGAGTTACTCCAAACCGTCTCAGAAGAGAAGCAACACGACTACGACGCCCTGGTCAAGGCTATAGAGATGCGCTTCGGTGATGAGCATATGCAGCAAGTGTACAGGGTCCAGCTACGCAGTAGAGTCCAGAAGCGGGGGGAAACACTTCAACAGCTGCAAGCAGATATCGAACGTCTGGCACATTTGTCATATCCTAATGCTGGTGAGGTTCTCATCAATGAAATGGCTGTGGAGGCGTTTATCCAAGCCATTGAAGATAGACAACTGCAAATGGCCGTAAGAATGGCTGGAAAGAGAACTCTCGCTGAGGCCCTAGCATTTGCCTTGACAATGCAAGCTGCTGATCAGGCATCGCATGTGTTCCACCGCGTAAGGGAAATGACAGCCGTTGAATGTTCATGTCAAAGAGCAGACATCGTAGAGCGGAGCAGAGATAACAGAGGTCAAATGCGCTGCTGGAACTGCAACAAAATAGGGCACCTACAGAGACAGTGCAGAGCTCCACCCAGACGAGGCAGTTGTCCGCATTGCGGGCCTAGGAGGGGCAACGAAGAAGCATCTGGCAGGGATAACAACCATCCTGCAGATATAGCTTCGCATAACCAGCAGTCGGGAAACGTGTAAGGACCAGCTTCGTGGGGCAGAAGTTGGTTTCCGGAATCGACGACCCCAGGACCACAATTCAAGTCTCCCAAACCAAACGAGGAAACCAGAGTCTAACAGTGGAAGCCTATATCGGACAAAATAAGTGCGTGGCAACCATCGACACCGGTGCCACCGCTTCCATCATAAGGAGGGACATCGTCCGTCAGTCTTGGCTGCACAACACCAGCAATTACTGTCTGAAAACAGCAACAGGAGCGACAGCGAAAGTGTATGGAGAGGTCATACTAACAATAAATTTGGCAGGATTAGTATTCTCCCACGCTTTCCTAGTAGCCGATATATGTGACGAATGCATCATTGGAATCGATTTCATGAAGGCGCATGATGTAGTATTGGACATTGGTATGCAAGTACTCAAGTATCGAAACGTAGAAATTCCGATGGTGTACGGGAACGAGAACGTCGCATCCCTGAGGACAGTCATTAGTAAGGACGAGGTCCTACCACCTTCTTCAGAGACACTGATTTGGACAAAGCTGGAAGGTGATTCTGGGGCCCACCGATTCTTTCTAGTCGAGCCAGAAGACAACCACTGCCGAAATTGCGTGGTTGGAAAAATGCTTGTCGAGCCGAAGAACAATATGGTTCCCGTACGAGTTCTTAATGCGGAACACAAAAGCGTCAAACTGAAGCAAGGTGAGGTGGTTGGAAAGTGTGTACCGGTTACGGCCATCACGAAACTATCACAGGAAGGTGTTGCGAAGCCTCGTTCACCAATGGGAATGACTGAGGTCAAAAGAACTTTATTCCAGCACTGCGATCTGAATCAGGAGCAGCAAGCCTTGGCAGGGAGCCTCATCAACGAGTTTGCTGATATATTCGCTTCGCGGGACTGCGAGTATGGCCGAACACACCTTGTACAACACCGGATAGACACTGGAGATGCGAGACCGATTCGTCAGCCTCCCAGACGATTACCATTGGCTAAGCAGACGGAGGTTGCAGAGATGGTGTCAACGATGGAGAAGGAAGGAGTAATCGAATGCTCTAAAAGCCCATGGGCATCTCCAATTGTCCTAGTCAAAAAGAAAGATGGCAGCACTCGGTTCTGTGTAGACTATCGCCAACTGAATAATGTCACTAAAAAGGATAGCTACCCTCTACCAAGGATTGACGATACGCTGGATACACTGTCCGGAGCTCGATGGTTTTCCACTCTAGATCTGAAGAGTGGCTACTGGCAAGTGCAAATACATCCGAAAGACCGTGAGAAAACAGCTTTCACAGCAGGAAACGGGCTCTGGCAATTCACAGTAATGCCATTTGGACTGTGTAACGCGCCGGCAACCTTTGAGCGACTAATGGAGCGTGTTTTGTTGGGGCTAACATGGAAAACGTGTTTGGTCTACTTGGACGATGTCATCGTGGTTGGAAAAACGTTTGAAGAACATCGAGATAACTTGAAGGAAGTGTTCCAGAGACTACGAAGTGCACAATTAAAGCTTAACCCGAAAAAGTGTGATCTCTTTAGATCTGAGGTAAAATATCTGGGGCACATCATCTCGTCCGAAGGAGTAAGGACTGACCCAGAGAAGGTCGATGCGGTGAAAAATTGGCCCGTTCCCAAAGACAAACACCAACTGAGAAGCTTCCTGGGACTTGCAACTTACTACAGACGGTTTGTGAAGGACTTCGCAAGGATCGCAAAGAGCTTGCATCAACTGACGGAAAAGGGAAAACCATTTAAATGGTCAGGTGAATGCGAAGCGAGTTTCAAGAGTCTCAAACACCAACTGTGTGATGCTTCAATTCTAGCGTACCCTACTCCAGGAAAGACATTTATTGTTGATGCCGACGCTAGTAATGTTGGGATCGGAGCCGTTCTTTCGCAGATCCATGATGGCCAAGAGAGAGTAGTTTCCTACTTCAGTAAAGTGCTATCCAAGCCGGAGAGGAATTATTGCGTGACCAGGCGGGAACTCCTGGCTTTGATCCTGGCAACAAAGCACTTCCACAAGTACTTATATGGGCAGAAATTCATCCTGCGTACAGATCATGCGTCTCTAAAGTGGCTGCTGCAGTTTAAGAACCCTGAAGGACAAGTCGCGAGGTGGATTGAGCGGCTGCAGATGTATGACTACGAGATACAGCACCGAAAGGGAACTCTTCACTCCAACGCAGATGCCCTCTCCCGGCGACCCTGCAAGGCTGATTGTAAACATTGCGTACGCCAGGAGGAAAAAGATAAAGTGTCAGTCCAACGGTTGAGAGCTGAGCCCATTAGCGGCTGGAGTGCACGGGAGATCCGGAATGCTCAACAGGAAGATCCGGATATCGAGCCGATTCTCGCCTGGAAGGAACATGAGGGCAAGCCGGACTGGCAGCAGATCTCCAATAGGAGTCCGGAATTGAAGGCATACTTGGCACAATGGGATTCACTTCATGTCCAGGATGGCATTTTGAAAAGAAAATGGGAAAGTTCGGATGGAACATCAGCCGTGATGCAACTTGTGGTACCCAGATCGAAAGTCAACGAAGTACTTAGGGAACTACATGATGGAGTGTCCGGAGGTCACTTGGGAGTAAATAAGACACTCGAAAAAGTGCGAGAACACTTTTACTGGATCCACGCAAGAGACGATGTCGAAAACTGGTGCCGAAAATGCGCCGCTTGCGCAGCCAGTAAAGGCCCTAGAGTAAAAATGCAAGGCAAGATGCATCAATACAACGTTGGAGCGCCCTTTGAAAGGATTGCAGTTGACATCGCAGGACCGTTTCCAGAAACCAACAGTGGAAACCGCTATATCCTCGTAGTGATGGACTACTTCACTAAATGGCCTGAAGCCTTTGCTATACCTAACCAAGAAGCTAAAACCGTGGTAGAGCAGATTGCCCACAACTGGGTAAGCAGATTTGGCGTACCAATGGAATTGCACTCGGACCAAGGTCGCAACTTCGAGTCCAAGATCTTTCAAGGAGTATGCCAGCTACTAGGGATTAAGAAGACAAGAACAACCCCGCTTCATCCACAATCGGACGGAATGGTGGAACGCTTCAATAGAACCTTAAACGAACACCTTTCTAAGGTTGTTGGCGACTGCCAGCGGGACTGGGACAAGCACATCCCCATGTTCCTATTAGCTTATCGAAGCGCAGTTCATAACACAACAGGACATACTCCATCCGAAATCCTTTTTGGTCGAACCATCCGGTTACCTAGTGAATTGATGTTTGGATCTCCGACTGATGAAGCAACGAATGAAGATGATTATGTGGCGGATCTCAGAGAAATCATCAGAAACATTCATGGGAAAACTAGAGATAAGATTCGGATATCCAGCGACCGCATGAAGACGAGGTACGATACAAAAGCGACCACCACAGGATTCCAGGAAGGAGATCTGGTATGGCTATACAACCCTCATCGCCGAAAAGGTATGTCACCTAAACTACAGCAGGATTGGGAAGGACCCTATAAGATAGTGAAGCGCATCAACGATGTTGTCTACCGGATCCAGCGAGGAAGAGGCAAGCTAAAAGTTGTCCATGTGGATCGTCTCCATCGCTACCATGGGGAAAATATTGACGTGCTTGTTCGGGACGAACAAGTTTAAGAGGGGGATATTGTTGCATGTTTGCTTGAACTGTGTCATTAATTAGTCAACTACGCCATCTAGTAGAAAGTGGCCATATTACCGATTTTGGCAGCATTGGAATAGCAGTTTGAGTAGCTGTGGTATAACTTGGTATGTTGTTCTCGAACCTTCTGAACTTAACGAACCTTCTCAACGAATCTGGAAATTTCGAGAGGTGTCACTAGGAGATATAAATAGATGTCGCAGGAGCACCCAAGACATTCGAGTTGTGAACCGCGATAAAGAAGGGCGATAGATGACAGTAGTGAAAAGTATAGAGAATATTGAATAAGAGAAGTGATTGTTTATTTAAAGTGATTAATTGTGAAAGTGAATTGTTGAATTAAATTAGTTAATTATTAGAATAATAATCAAGAAGTAAAAGACATTGAAAGAGAACTAATAAAGATTAATTAAATAGAATTACGTTTTATCTTTTCGAATCCTAGCCTGGATGTAACAATATATATGATAAAAATTAGGGGAAATGGACGAAAATGTTTCAAATAGAAAATATAAACGCATTTTTTCACCGAATCTGCTGGGAATAATATAAAGGGTCTCTCATTAAGGACTTGACAACTTCTTTTTTTTAAATAAAATGCAAACTGCTTGAGATATCTAAAATAAATTTATTGGCTTGAATTACTGTCAAAACATTTATGAATGGAATTCGACTTCGTTCATATGTCCACCACGGGAACGTATGCAGCGGTCGATACGTTGAAACCAATTTTCGATGACTGGGCAGCACATTTCGACCGCTACGACCCCTATTTCTAGTTCAATATTGGCTCTGAGCTCCTCTAACTTTCCGGCTTGTTGGCATATACCAATGATTTAATGTAGCCCCACAAAAAAGTCTAGAGGCAACCAATAGACGTGCACGTTGCTAGAGATAGCACGATCGCCGAACTGAGACTGCAATAACTCGATTGTTGCACCCGCTGTGTGGCTTCTGGCACCATCTTGTTGGAATCACATATCACTGATGTCCAATTTATGCAATTGCTCAAAGATATAACGTTCTAACAGGTCCCTGTAGCGAATACCATTTACCGGAACGTGACGGTCATTTTCATCGACGAAAAAAAAACGGCCCCATGGCCGGCATGACAACCGCACTAAGCTGCATTTTCTTCCATCATGCCCAGAGCCCAATTCGAGAACATGCGTCGCTACATATGCGTCGCTATAAGTCAGCTTGATCTTGTAATGGTGTAGGCCAAGATCCTTACGCGAAATTCGCCATAAAGTGGTCTGGGAGAGGCCCAATTCTTGAGAGCGCCGTGATATTGACTGATTTGGCTGGTTTGCGACGCAGTATTCTCCATACCTCGGGCAAAACGTAGTCTCACTGGCACGGCAACATCATGCAGCGAATATTCTGACTCAAATTTTTTTACTATACCGTGAATTTAGAGAATTACGGCCGAAAATTGGCGTTAACGCTCTTACAGTTGCGACCACCGACTCGGAATTTCGGTAGTTAATTTTAATTATTTGTAAACGTTATTCCTTCGTGTACTTCACCAAATGTTGATTAGTTGTGTTAGTTATATGGGGATCGAAAATATACCCAGTTTTTTATTATTTTTTTATTATTAGAGAAATTGGCTGGGCCCTACCGTGCACCTTGATTCTTCCCCACAGGCGGACCAGTAGGTATCCAGTGAAATGGAAGGAGTTCTGATCACGGTGACCATTCGCCATTTTTTTAAGAGGACAGTCCTCTTGTTTGCCACATTTATATTTATTTTTTTATTACAACATTAGAACAAATTATAGCAACATAATCGTTGGTTTAAGCTTAAGATCAGCAGATAAAAATACTACTCGTATCTTCAATTTTGATGGTAGGCTAGGTATGCAAAAGAGATGCATACAGATACAGAAAACGATGCTTACAAGAGCGTGTTAATGAGTAAGCACGGTGTAATTTTAACATGAATATGGTTCTTTTCGTATTGATTTGTTTGGCGCTATTTTCGATAACATTTCGAAGAAGAAGTAGAACAAAAAACGCGATCCTATGTCTTGCGAGAACTGTCGAGGCATGTCCTTGCTAAATGTCGCATATAAGATGATTTGCAACGTACTGTGTGAAGACGTTCTGCAACACATGACAGTGTGGCTTCCGGCCCGTCAGATCGAGAAGAAACCAAAAATTCACACTGAAGCAAATGCTGGAAAAGACCAATGAATTTCAAGTCAAAACTCACTGCAAAACTGATCCAGTTATGTCGCGTGACACTTGAAAATACACGGTGTTATGTGCAGTTTGGAAGCAGCCCTTTGGAACTATTCCAAACCTGTGCCGGCATCCGGAGCACACAGTGCACGGGGTAGGTGTCCACACGGAAGGCTCTATCTACAATAGATCCAGCGTGCCGTGTTAGAAAATTTCACGGCGATTGAAGAACAGGCAAAATTGTTTAGTCTTAAAGTAAATAAGGACAAGACGAAGTACATGCTATTACCAAACAAACAAACATCCGTCCACCGGTTAAGACGAAACGTCACTGTTGAAGTGCTCAATACAGCAAACCCTTAAATAGATAAGCAGGACGGTGCCGAAAATTCCCCCTGTGGGAACCACAATTTTTGAGGTTTTCAGACCCCCCAAAAAAATGCGCTCCATCTGCTGGGTCAACTTAGGAACTTACACACCCAGAATCCTGGACTTGATACTAGCGACTGCACTGTTCATTCCCACAGGGAGAGTTAAAACTAGGATGATAAGGAAGGATCTACTCTCGTTGTTGGCTTAGACAAAAGTTCTGTCGAGACTATCAGCTCCAGGTATGGCATGCGTCCATATTTGCACCTTGGAAGAATTCAATTCAGCCTTATTTCCAAGTGAGTGCGAGTAACAGAAGAAAAATTCTCCCCAACGTCTGTAGGAAATCTGCGGCATTCTTGTTTTCTCTCAACAGAAAAGACTGCAGACAGACTATTGGCGTTCTTACAGGCCACTACGCTTTTGCAAAGCACCTTAAGATGCCAGGCCGAAGCAATACCACCAACTGCGAAACCTATGGAGAAAGTGACGTCCTGCTTTTGCTCGTATCAGGTGGCAGGTATTTGGTGCTGATATGGTGAATACTGTAAACTCAAGCACCTTATCATTGAAGCGCCTTCTCGTTTTTCTTAGAAAAACGAGTAAATTCTCACATTAAAAGTGGTGTGTCTTCCTGGTAGTACAATGGACCAGTATTGAGTCTGAGTGCACCAGTGTAGAAAGTCTCGCACCCCAACAAAAAAAAAACAACTTAAACTCCAAGAATGACAACATAGTTCGGATCCGACGGAGAATCACCCTAGGAAACCGTTGCACCTTCTATTTGGCAAACAAATGGAATCAAAACTCCTAACCCGGAATGCTAAGTGGTAGCTTTACAAAACACTGATACCAGTTCTGCTTTATGGCGCCGAGTGGTGGACGATTAGCAGGAAAGGACGGCTCAATGAGATCTTATGAACGATAAAGAATCCGTCGGATATTTGGTCCTGTGTGCGAGGACCGCGAATGCAGGTAAAGATACAACCGCGAACTCTATGAGCTGTACCAGCAGTGTGGAAGTAGTCCAAAAATCAAAAACACGTCGACTACGTTGGCTAGCTCCAGCGAAGAGGATCTTCGACTGTAAGCCCCCAGGTTCGAGATGACAAGGAAAACCGAAACTCCGTTTTAAAAAGCAACCCATCGCGGGTGACAGGGCGCTTAGTCTGGTAAACTAAAAGCAGGTGCCCGGGATCGTGAAGGATGAAAGGCTGCAGTGTCTCAGGCAGAGACTCTCCACGGGTCGGAAGACCTTAAGCAAGCAATATTTCAGGTATGTGACTGTGTTAACAGGTCCGTTGTAAACTTATTGCTAAAGTAAACATATCTATCTAATATGGTTGTCTTAAAACACGTACACAAAATCGAAAATAAAAAAAATATTTGTTCAATGTAAGTATTTAATACGAATGGCATATAAGGAAAAGAATTTGCAGTGCAGTTTTGTTTTTTTTATTGTAACAACCTGTATATATTTTTAAACAAAAAAAATACAAAGTTCATTTCAATTACTAAAATAACATCCTGGTCTTTAGCAAAATTAAAAAAAAAGCCAAGAAACGAAATATCATACAACATACAAACAATAAAAATCATAAAAATAATAAATTCTTTACATTACTATATTTTGGCATAAATTCACAAGGAACTTAAGAATTTAATTGTTTTATTTAATTATTATTTCAACTTATAAATTCGAATTCCAATTGTTTTGTTAATATTCAGAAAAATAAAATAAAATAAAATAATGTCAGTACATATTAATTTTGTCTTGCGAGGATAATAGAACTAAAAAACAATAATTCTAGAATTAATGTAATAATAAAATAAAAACAAATTTAGTTTAATTAACAGTTCCTAATAGGTAATACAAAAGTGTGTTTTTAATTACAATTTATTTACATAATAAATTTTAATATGAATTGACTTTTTATTTTCATGGTCACAGATAGTTGCGCATTTATAATGTAAACATAATATATAAAATCAGTTATATATAAATGTATAATTTATACATAATTTTTTATTTATTTAAGCCTAAAATTTGGTATTTTTTCTTTCTTTTTTTTATTGTTAATCTAGTTTTATTTGATACAGCCATGTTTTCGATTATAAATACGAAAAAGGAAAGATGTTTTATAAGAAAGCGAAAGATATTCACAGTTTTCTCTTTTTTAAATTAATCTTAATCTATTATATAGAAGAAATGAATATTAACAAAAACATAATAAGAAGAAATAGATAGAAAAGAAGAAATAATAATAGTGAATTTTAATTGGAAGCAGTGTATTTAATTTAAGTGAAACAAATTGTTGTCAACAAAATAAAAGTAGAAAATAAAATATTTGAAAATGAATAACAGATATTTTAACAAATACTTAGTTCAAAATTGTAGGTACTGTCAAATCTTATAATTCACTTAACTCTATGTATATGTATTTATTAGTTTAGGGCAGGTGGTACATGTTGTCAGAAGGAGGAGCTTCAAATGTAAAAAGGCACAACGTGATTTGTCAATAAAATAATGAAGAACGGTGTTGAGGAAATAGTAGAAGTTTGGTTGAATGGGTAAACATAGAAGTCACAATTAGTTGCATTACTAGGAACTGAAAAGCACAGCAAATATTGTACATACATTATAAAAATTGTAGCTGCCTCGGCAATAAAAGTGCGCAAAACAATAAGTGTTCGATTTTATTGTCTCCCTCTAACTCCACAAATGCACCCACTTTCCTTATTGTTATCTTGTATTTTTTTTGTTTTTTAAAAAATCCTTATAAAACTATTTTTCTTTTTAACTTAATCTAAGATTTTTTTTCGTTTAGTTTCATTCTATAGCTTAAAATTAAATTAAATTTTATTTTTACTTAAAGTAAAATATCTACTAAATTCTGTATATACTGGCAAAAGCAAAACGCATCACTTGATTATGGGAGTGGGATTAAGGTTGGGGCTAAAGTTGTTGTCGGATTACTTTCACCAACATGGCTGCCGTGGAATTCTGCATAGAACTCTTCAATACTGACTAATGTGCCCGTTATGAAACCAATTACACCAAATGACATAAGGAAAATATTCTTCCAGAGGCGCCATTTGAATTTGCCATATCCTGGCTCTTCATGGTAGACTGCAAGTTCAATGATTGATGGAACTATCAGACCGAGTGTACTTAAGCATACAGCACCGATAAGGGATATGAAGGGTCCCAAATTTGGAAGAGCAGCCGCAATACCACCGCAAAGGACCTAAATGAGAAAATTGGTATTGTATTAAACATTTAATTGCTAGTTTAGTAACTAGATACTTACGACAAGTACAACACGAAGTGCGTATTCGGCGACATTTTGCTTATCAGCGGATATTTTATGCTGAATTCCCTTCCATATAATACTTATTGGTACATAAAATTGTAACGTAAATGTAAAGAAGATTGCGACGGCAATCATGACCTTTACAGATTGGGCCAATCTGTAATTTGAAAATGAATAATTGAAAAAGTTTTTTGATTTTTTTTATTGTGTTTAAAATTTGTTCGTAAATATGCCCTTTATTTGGAAACTCTTAAATACGGTTAACAACCCAAAACCCATGTGTGAAGCTATGTCTTTTTTTTGTTTTTATGAACGGATGACAGTATGGCTTGTTGTATTTACTGTTGAAACAAATGTCCTGCAAAACAAAAAATCATTGATGGTACATACGTAGCTGATGGATCTTCTCTGGATTTTTCTCGCGCCGAATGTGACAATTTTGTTAATTAAACATATGGAAAGGCTACAGTTCACTTCGGAAAACTATACGCCTTTTTCATCGATTTTCGAGCAGCATTTGATTCTATCGACAGAAAAGCCTTAATTTGTACAGTTTTTAAGTTGGGATACCTCTCAAGTTTGGAAGAATGATTGAGGACATCTATAGTGAAATCCTCTATGCAGTTTGGGATGGGGCAAAATGTATCAGATTGGTTCCTCGCTTTAACAGGATTGAAAAAATGATGTAATCTCAGCCCTTTAGGTGTTTGCCTTTATATCGAAGACCTAATAAAAAAGATGCCGTATGGTAATACAATCGATGGGTTTCAAATACAAATATTGATGTACGCAGACGATCTAGTTCTTTTAGCTGAATCACCGAGACCCTTCAGCTAATGATAAACAAATTGCGCGAGTACTGCTTGAAGTGGAACCTAATTATTAACCTCAACAAATCAATAACAATGGTCTTTCGGAGAGGAACAGGTCGATTAGTTGCAAACGAAAAATGGTACTATGGAGTAGAGGCTATACAAACTGTGAAGGAATACCAATACTTGGGTTACACTATGGCAAGCAACTTGAACCTGGAAAAACACCTGGCCAAAAAGCTTTCTTCTTCTAAAAATGCGATCGGGACGGTATGGAAAAATGTTTACGGAAATAAAGACCTATCAGCTAGCGCAAAATTCAAAGTTTTTCTGCCAACATCCCAGATCAATTTTACTCTATGCTGCGGAAGCATGGGGCTGGAATCGTTCAGAAACCACCTAAAAACTCTTAAGGTTATTTCTAAAGCGGCAATTTCGACTACTAGGCACAACACCTATCTACATGCTAGTCCTCGAAACTGGACTATCACCACTGTATACTACATCTCTAAAACTCCACTTTAATTACATGTACACTGTACAATCGCGAAGATAACGTGGCAAGTAAGATTGCAGTCTCGATAGTAAGGTCGCAAAGCTCATGGTTTGAGGAATGGAAAAATCTAGCAGGCCTTTGTGAACTCTCTTTCAATCTTAGTTTGGATAATTTGGCAGAATGAAAGCCATTCCTTCATAACCTACTTGAAAAGCTCCATTCTAAAACAAGAAAAGAAAATATTGAGCGAGCAAAAAGCTCAGTACATACTCGTATTAAACTCTATCCTGAACTCCAACACGATCTAGGAGAAGCCAGCTACTTCAACGACAATCTTAACAGTGAAACTATATCATTTGTATTCCGAGCAGGAGGGGAACTATTATCGCTTAATTTCATATCGCATCGCAATGACAAAGCACTTAACTGCACCTTGTGGAACACCAACGAAAGGGAAAATGTACTGCATTTCATCGGAAGATATCCGATTCTAGCTGATATAAGGCCTACAAATATGGAAACGGAATTATTTGGAACAAACGGACCTCATAGCAATGTTTAATGGAACAGATATATAAAATAGCACTTACATATAGAAAGCAAATAATGAGATAAGAATTTTAAATTAAATTTAATTTGTTACCAAAGCACCATTAATTCACAAAATTCGAAAATGTATTAATAAAGGATATCATCTAGCTGACGGCCTTTTCGGCGTGTCATATTTTGTTTAACATAATGTTTTGTAGGTTTAGTAAAAGATTTTAATCAAAAATAATTTTTTTTTGACATGACAGAAAACTTTATATGAAGGAATTGTTCAAAACAACATTATCTATTCGAAGAGTTTCATTCCAATGATTTGTTTAATAAAACTTTTTTTTAACTAACCGTGTAGTGGGCGGATTTTAAAAATCTTTACACATGAGCATTTTCAGTCTTTGGAAAATATATATTCCAAATTTCAATTTCCTCGCCCAAACTTAGATTTCTCCATAAAACTTTTTTTTAATTGAACAGTGAATGGATTTTAATAATCTTTTCAGATGAGTATTTGGGATAACTAGGGAGTATATATTTCAGCTCCCCAGCTCAAACTTTGACTTTTCGATAAAACTGTTTATTTCAATTGTGAGCGTTTGAGTAGGCGGATCTTCACACATAAGCATAAACGGCTGTAGAGATCAAATATTCCAAGTTTCAGCTTTCTAGCTTGAATTTTGATTTTTTTGATAAATACCTACATATATTTATTTATATTTTTGGATTGTGCTTGATTATTTTAGATTCCTAGGTCTATATGTTTCCAATTTTAGCTTTCTAGCTCAAGCTTTAAGGTTTAATTTTTTGCCGACGACAGACGGATGGACATGGACATGGCTAGATCCAAATCACTATCGATGCCGATCACGAATATATGTAGTATCATTAATGGGTATATTAAGGTATGTTACAAACTATAAGTCAAAATGAATACACCCTACGAATAGGGTATAAAAAAGCTTTTCAATTTGTAAGTCCTAAAATTCGAGCTAGAAAGCTTAAATTTGGCACAAGTACTAAGGGCCCAAAATGATCAAGTCATTCGATTTTAAAAATCTGCCCACGACTATCTGCCCCACTATCTATCAAAGAAGTCAAAATTCGGAATATATACTCTCTTGGGCCTGAAATGCTCAAGTGTTAATATTTTTGAAATCTGCTTACTGACACGCCCACTATCAAAATCAATACAAATGATAGTTATATTTTTTGTAAAGTATGCGCATTAAGTAATTTTTAGCAGTTCATTTATACAAAGTTGTTTGCCACGCCCACTTTTTAGGAGCGTTTTTACCAGAAACATTGGGCTCGTTCAATTTGCAAGGGAACTAGAAGTTCCTACTTTTTGGGTAATAGGAATAAGAATAGGGTATCCAATAGTTTGCCCGAGAGCACTGTAGCCTTTTCTTATGTTTTTAGTACCGTGCGGTGCGAGAGCATGAATTTTCAAAACAAATTCGTGTTCAACAACATCAGAGCTTTGGAATAGTATTTTTTTTTCAGTTCGGAGCTTGATCAGGGCATAAACTATTAGGAATAAATAGTTCTTCTGGGATAGGTACCTGATGGCGAACACAGTCAACTTACAACCATTAATTAACTGCGAATAAATTTAATGAACAGTCTGAATAGAAAGCTGAACACAGCCAACGAAACAATCATCCAAAACTATTAAAATGGTTGTGGAGGGTTGTTGTGCTGGAGGAGAAGGTAATACTATTTGATTAAAGTTTCAGAAACAAAAGCAAGAAAATGGTAGCAGCTCAAAAAGCCAACTTCTATAAGAACCAACTCATTCAATTTAAGACCGATCCTAGAAAAACGTGGGGATAAATTAGCCAAATATTAGGAAGGAAAAAGTCGAATATTAACAAAACGTTGATTTTAAATGTTTCCACTGAAATCATAATATTGTCCAACGCATGCGCACAACTTTTCTCTACACAGATATCGCAAATTCTTCATCACTGTAGATATATCACATCGAATCATAGGAATGCACGTGTGGAAAACTCAATCTTCGCTAAAGCTACAAATATCCGAGAGATGCGCAGAATAATAAGTTCTCTGGGAGAGGATATATTGCCAGGAATTGATGGAATTCGAGCAGTTGATATCAGAACACATGTCGACATTTTTGTTCCAAGTAAGTAAAATTATCAACCTCAGCCTGACACACAGAAAACCCCGTCAACGGTGAGAACTGCGGTTGTTAGGCCGATGTATAAGGGTGGAGTTAAAAATCAGCTGAACAATTTTAGACCAATATGGATACTTCCAGTAGTAGAAAAGTGTCTGGAAGAGACAAAGTTTAATCGATGAAAACTCTCTTATACACAAAAGCCAATACGGACTCCAGAAAAACAAAAATACGGGAAAACTGCCAGGTAAATTTGTTAGTTGTGTCAATGAAAGTTTAAACAAAAGCCATCATGTTCTTTTCTGTTCATTGACTTCAGTGAAGCTTTCGATACTCTTCACCATGTGAATTTATAAGAAGTGCTATAGAGGATTGGCATACTAGGAGTGATTTCTAATTGGCTACTGGATTATCTGCACAACAGGTTGTTTTACGTCAAGATTAAGGACGTGATGAGTAAGAAAGAGGACATGAAATATGGACTCCCTCAGGCATCAAAACTAGGTCCGATTCTATTCATTCTTTACACAAACGAGCTAATTCGCATCTTTAAGCAAATCATTCCATTTGCCTTTTGCTGACGAAACAGCGATTGTGGTCCCTCACAGGTCCCTGGATACGGCGACGAGGATTATGCAGGAGGAGTTCAATGCTGCAGTAAAATGGTACCATGGCAATGGATTGGTCATCAACGCTTCAAAAACAAAAATGATGCACATTCGAAGTCCACAATTCGAACCCACACAGAGCAGAATACATTTCAGTAACGATGCATGTCCTAACACTGGGGACGAGGCTATTGAATAAGTTAAAAGCTACAAATATCTTGGAGTACTTAATAAAAGTCACTTTCTATGGGATGTGTGACTTTCTATGGGACAAACACGTCGATAAACTACGCATGGACCTAAAGACGACTTATTATGCACTATCCCATTTGGGGTACCCTGCCGCTGAACCTGTTTTTAAACAAGTTAACTATGCCCTAGTGGAGCAAAAACTACGTGAAACTGCAGCTGCTACCCACAACTCGGCACTGAAACAAGTAAAAAGCAGGAACCAACTAAATAATGAGAGCGGTTTTAAAGTTCTTAATGTTGAATACATTTTCAAGACGACGATAATACTGGAGTATTTCGATTAAGTGAAAAACCTTTTCAACGTATCCTCTTTATAGGAGTTTTAGTTTTTGATTAGCCTCAAAAGTAGGCACAATACCTTCCCTATGTTATAGAGTCGGATATAAATAGCTTTTGTAAACGAGAATTTCTCGTATATGTAGGTACATAATATCATACCTACCTAACAAAGGACATATTTTCAAACACTTTATATTACTAAAAGACTTACGCTTCCTCCACAGGTAAATTCAATGTGATACTACCCTGCGTTGCGCCGCCATACTTCAGATATCCAAAGAATCCAACCAAAGTGTACATCGTGATGACAACACCCATTCCAAGATTCAGCACACTGGGGCAACCGATGAAATGTGTTGGGTTCTTCATGTCATTTTCCAGGGACATAACTACACCGATTCCTTCCAATGCGAAGATCACAGTTCCAAAGAATAATGGCCACTGAATGGGGTCGGTGATTCCATCACGTTCTGCAACCGATGGTGTATCCGTAAACACATACGTAAATGTAATGATTATTCCAACGAATATAAGGACATTGGCGAACATCGAGAATGGTGTCAGGAACTTAAGATTACGGATCATGCACATGAAAATCAATGGAATCGTGAAGGCGCCAATATACAGGCGGATATCTATGTCGACATCAATATTGTAGTCAATCACTTGTTTAATGTTGGTTGACACAAACACCAGATAAATACAGCAGCAACCGATCAGATCAATCACAAGGAACGTATTCACAATAAATCTTATAAATCTTGACCACTTGACAAGGCCGGGTGGACCATCGAGAAAAGCTTGTTCAGCTACATCAGCAAAGCCCATGGCTGGGATCTTCCGCCGCTTGCAAAGTATGTGTGCACACTTAACCAATATATGTACGCAGTATGTGCAGATCGAACCAACAGCAAATGTAGCTATTAAGCCAAACCAAAGACCGGCGTTCATAAAGGCCAATGGCATGGCCAATATGCCCGAGCCCAGGGAGCCCTTGAGCAGGTGCACAAAAGTTTCGATGTCGCTGTAAAGAAAAATAGTAATCATTTGTTAGTTGTGGAAAGAATCTTTAAACGAAATTTAGTAATAAGCTTAAAACTGGAATAAAATCGACCTGTGAAAGTGATCCCATACAACTGACTAGGAATATATTTATATAAAATTTAAGTATCTACTCGTAAGTAAACCGCACTTTTACAGCACTGTTTAAAGCTATCAGAAAATAATATACCTGTATAGATGTTTATTTGGAATTTAAAAGACAAAACGACTTTGAGCTTCTGCTGGACATAAGTGCCCAGTTATAGCGACACAGAAACGGTAACGAAAAAATGTTACTTTGTATTTTTGAGGCACTAAAACCCAATGATTGGGGCTAACATTGGACAAATTTATTTGCTAACAAAAACTTTAACTACAATTTTAAGCCCAAATGGCACCCCAAAGGCACACAGGACCAAATATTACCCTTCCTGCTTAGGTTCGGTAGAGCATGCATTTGGTACTTGAGTTATGAACTCCAATGGTAGATGAAGTGATTAACTACTTCGACATTATTGCTCAAAACTCTGGACACCTCTTCGACTCATACGCCGGCCGGCATTCGGCCTCAAATGCAGGTGCTCAGAGCCCCCCCCACGGGTCGTGTTTCAAAGCTCAAAAGGTATGAAATAGTTCAACAGATAACAGTACCTGAGTGGCCCGCTTTGCGCGTAAAAGGGATTAAAACTCTGGACTTCGGTTTCGATTTGTACAGACAAACTCTATACTCACTAAGTTATTTACCGGTGGAAACCAGTTACGCCGTTGTAACAACAGTATACTTATGTATACATTTTTTAGATACTCGTACCAAATTAAGAAAGTGAAACAATGCCCCAAAAATATGCAAAATGACCCCAAAAAATGAAAATACGAAATTTGAAAAAAACATTTTTTTGGGGCAATTTTGCATTTTGATCAAATTTCGGGCGCAGGGACATAAGTCCCGAATTGAGTTCACTCACTCACTTTAGTGGGACATAAGTCTGGATCAATTTAGCTGTAATACCGTACTCAGCAATCAACATGTAGGGCTCCTGATGATGAATGCTGTCATATGAGGCTTTAGAGTCGATGAAAAGGTGGTGAATCTCGACTTCAAATTCGTTGGACGTTTTCAGAATTTGCCTTGATCAGACATAGGATTGCCTTTCTTGTAGATGTGGCGAAAGGTTATGTTAGTCCTGTCATCGACTATATTTTCTTCCACTATTCCCTTACCAAAATATCACCTCGGTGTTGGAAGATATCCGCTTATAAGCCATCAGAGCTGGCGGCCGTTTGCTCTATAACCTTCTCTACATTATGCCCATTTAGGGGTTATATATGCACTCTACACTAAATTTGTTATTGGTAAGGCCCATGGAGCAGAGAAATCTCTATATCCAGAGGCGGACGTTTTCATAAATGCATTCCAGAAAACTAAAGTAGCTTAGTATATATCAACTCGCTACTATTGTTTGCAATGCAAATTTACACCAACATTTTAAGTAATTGTTTTTTAGGACTAAAGCTCCAAAACCTAAGGAAACCGTCTTCCAAACAACGCCAACGGCAGAAATTCGTACCGAGGCCAAATTTGAGAAGACTCAAAACACTGGACGTTCTGTTAAATCTTGGGTAATAAAAAAAATATGTAAAATCAATTTAAAATAAGGTAAATACAGAAACCTAGATATTTTGGGAATTGTATGACATAGCAACGTAGGAAGAAGTTTATGACGCTGTGAATAATTGAAATGAACACGGATGGAGAAACTGAGCTGATTAAATTCTGGTAACAAATCGCCGCAGTAAAACGATGGCAAAGCCATTTCATTCCGAAAAGTGCTGGACCCAGCCGTTCTCCTCATTGAGGGGAGTGATCAACGCCTATCACATAAGGTGAGAAAAAGTATGGAAATGGCATGATATGCCAATTAGTCAATGATATGTTAATCACTCTCTTTCACTAAAGGCGTCAGATAACTTGCCATTGCAAGTTAAGTTAAAGACCCCATCTGAAATGAAATGGAGCACGTTCAAAAATAATTATTAAACGAACCCTTTAAATGCATAAACAGTTGTTGTGAAAGAGAGACAGTCTTGTATCACAGAAATATAAGTATTTAGTTGGCCTTAGTGAAGAAGTGATTGAGGTGGAATCCATGAACCCCGCATTCCGGCAACTAAGGATGCAATAAAGCGGGAGAGTTATGCTTCCCCTTATTCAGATTATCCGAAAAAATCCACACAAAAGATCGCATAGAGAAGCTGAACAAGTATAACGGCGGCTTACATACCTATGTATCTCCGGAGCCATGCCAATGGCTACCACAGAGGCAATAACAGGAATAACAACTCTTCACATACACATTCACAAAGTGGCGATCCGCAGTGTATCAAATTTAATGCAGTTAAATGAGAGCTGTGAGAGAAGAATGGGTTAGTAATAACCCAGCAAACAGCCATAACGGCATAAAGTGGCATATCGATGGTTCTAAAATGGGATCAAGGGTAGGAGCCGGAATATACCAACCAAATACTTGCATTGCGATACATGTGGAAAAAGTCCCAGCATAATTCAAGCAGAGCTGCACGCCATTGAAGAATGCACCAACCACATCAACACATCTGGTATTAAAGGATCCACCAGCCATACATTCACGGAGAGTCAAGCAGCTTTAAATGCCCTTAGCTCGGATACTTTGAATCCAAATCAGTCATGCACTGTTTTAAGACACTTCAAACACTCGGCTTAAGGAACAAGATCAAACTGTGGTAGGTTCCGGTTCACGAAGGTTTTGAAGGTTATGAAAAGGCCGACGAACTGGAAAGAAAGTTCTCAGAAACTCCTTTCAAAGGTCCGAACCCTTTTGCTGCACTCCTAGATCAACAGTGATCACAGCAACAAAATACTGGGAACATACAAAATGTACCACCTAGTGGGAGAGCATCCCAGGGCCAGGACTTAGACAGGCCAAACGAGTCATCCAGCCCTTCAATAGAAATGCCAATAAATTTGAGTCGACATGATATCAAAAGCCAAATAGTCATCTTACGGCGGGTCACCATGGGTTACGATACCACCTAAACAAAATGAAAATAGTCGACTCTCCAGAGTGTCGGGTATGTCTTGAAGAAGACAAAATAGCTAAACACATTTTAGGTTAATATCCATCCCTCAATGAAACTAAAAGGAAGAATTTCTCCAGAGAAAAATGAGTTCCGAAGATATAAAGAAGTCCTCTGTTGGAAGCATATTCAGATTTTTTTTATTTTTTTTTTATTTTATTTTTGGGTGGCGTATGTTGTTGTTCCCCATTGGGGATTGAACCTGCACCGCACGGTGCCACCCTTATATTCAGATTATAATCTAGTCGAAGAAAGAACAGGAAGAACAATTATTTTAGTACTCGGGAGCAGTGGCTCAGTGATTAGTGCATTGGACTACTAATCCTGGGGTCTCAGATGTTTCCACTGCCTTACCCCTTGCGAAAGTCTGAACATAATCATAGTGTATCAATTGTCATAAGAAACTGTTCCAAATTTCCGTTCGGAGTCGGCTTAATTTGGAGGTCCCTTCATTTTGCACAAGCCTATGGTTGCAGAAGCTTATGGGCCGTTAAAGCCTAATTTTTATTTTATTTTTACAGTTAGATAGTATGTTCATCTGCATTAACAATTTTCAACTGAAAAATTCTTTGGTGGATAGCCACCTAAGAAAACTATCTACTTTAGAAAGTCAGAGTTTTTTTGCATTAAAAAGTTTTTAATTTAAAAAAAAAATGTTTCTCCCGACTTACAAGTTTGCCATAATTTTAACATTTCATATTTTTTCTTTTGCAAAAATGCGAATGTGTTTTGTTTTTTGTTTGGTATGCTGAGTCGGAATTTTTATTTTTCTAAGGCATTTTTTTTTAAATAAGCCACCCACTTTGAAATAAAAATAAAATTAATTTTCAGCACAAAATCTAAGAAATGTTTTTAAAAACACCCGATCAAAATTGGCAACAAAGTTTTTGACCCCATCTTTCAAAAACGTTGGTATTTTACTGCATTTTCTTAATTTGTGTACTTTCAAAATTCTGAAATGAATAATTAAAAGGTCTTTAAGGACAAATAGCCCAAAAATTAGTACCTAAACATAGCTATTCATAGTTGTATATGCCGAAAATACAAAATCAAATTCAATGTGAAGTTATTGTTCCTTAAATTGCTTATATAGCTTTTTAAAACATTTCAATGAACTTGAAATGTTTTAGGGACTTTTTTATTGCCGCAATTTTTTTTTTGTAAATAACAAAATGGAAATGCGTCATTATTCGCGCTTGCCCACGTACGTTTAGGGTGAGACGTCTTCTTGATTTCTTTAAGCACACACATTCACTATTTCAGCCAAAAAAAATACAAATTTCTATTTATTTATCGTTTGCTTCGTGATTTGTTTTTCGTTTTAACATCATTTATTTGGCAGCTGTTGAAAAACTGTCCACTCGTGGATAGGTGCTAATATAGCACATGTTTTCCCGTGGTTACTATTTTAAAAAATCTAAATAACAAAGTGCTAAAAATATGATTTATGTTTTTATGATGATATAGTTCGAGCAATCAATAATACAAATTAAAACATAAATGATTATACAAAATTGATTTTTTTTTTCATTTCATTCATATTTAATCATATGAATTTAAAGTAAACATTTTAGGTAATATGCATTTTTAAAAGCGGAAGAAAAACATCAAAATTAAGATCTAAATAATTTTATTTTATTTGACGTGAGTAAATGAAGATTTGACGCAAATCAAAAGCTACCTGTGAACGCAAATTTGGCTGAATGTAAGAGGAAGATTTTTGAGATCGAAACTACCTAAGATCTCTGCACATGTTTTTAATAATTTCTATTACAGGAGACTGGGCGAATGACAGTTTTATAAAAAAAATATTGACAGCGAGCTATGAGATGCGTGAATAAATGTGGCGAAAATAGATGCTGTACCAAAGTTTATTTCAAAAATGGCAAAACACCAGGAATTTCAAAAATACGAAACATCTGAGCTGACTTATACACGGAAAGGTTAAGACAATAATGTCATGAAATATGGTGGGGGTGCCGCAAAAGATCAAAAACGGGATAATGTTTCTAAATTTCCAAAAAAGGTTGCAGGTTGCAGCCATCCAATTATAGAAATGAGGTTTCTAGGGCGTTTGTATTTATAATTTGCTTTTACGGTAAAGGCGCTTTTGTTTTTTCTATATATATACAGTACCCTTGTAGTGTTAAACAACAGTGCACTAATTATTTGTTGGACAGTAGCAGCACCTAGCAATAAGGCATTGTATTGCATGATTTTAGGTGCTACTTACTATTCGAAAGAATAGGAGAATAGGAAAGAAGATTTGATGCCTTTGTAGTATTTTTTCTCCACAGGGGGCGCAAAATTTGCTTAGAGAGATCTCTATTTATGTGAATTCAATTAAAAATCATGGCCCTGGCCGGGATTCGAACGCACGACGAGCCCATTCTTAATTTGGCATCGTCTTCATCAACTCTACTCGCAGAAAAAAGGAAACGTAATGTGCCTTCCTCTGCGCTAAACCCAAAGGCAAAAAGGTTTAATCTTAGGAGTCAGCGAAAAAACTTTAACGATGCCCCCATTCCTAATGTTAGTCCCACATCATTCCATAGGTACGGAATCTGCATCTATTGAATCGATTCCCAGACCAAAATCCATTTTCATTTCTCGACTAAAACCAAACACTTCTTCAGACGATGTCTTGAACCATTTGGTCTCGAGAAATTTGATTCCAAAAGATGACTCAATCAAATGCACCAAAATCAGTAAGGCTGATGGGTTTGTTGCGTCTTTCAAAATTGTCGCCCCTCCAATATATTTCGAAATACTGTGCAATAGTACTACATGGCCTCAAAATACGTTAGTAAAAGAATTTACCGTCAGTGTTAAAAAACCCAGTAGGCTGTCCCTCTACTATCAAAATGTAAGGGGACTCCTCACAAAAACCGCTGAAGTATATTTAAACTCCCAAGCCCTCTCTCATGATATCTTCTCCTTGACGGAAACATGACTTAATGCCAGAATCTTAGACACGGAACTCTTCAATCATGAGTTCTCCGTATTCAGAAACGATCGTCATCAAAATGACCTGAAAGCGCTTGGAAGAGGTGTCCTGATTGCTGTTCGTTCCAACCTTGAGTCACGAAAGATTGACTTTCCATTTCCACTAATCGTCGAAATTATCTGTGTAAAAATTACACTTAAGAACAAGCATTTATATGTTGTTAATGCGTACTTTCCATCGTATCGTCTGTGTTCCTTGTATTCGGAACTTTCTATGGCACTAGACCATATTTTTGACATATCTTGTTGTGACAGCACTGTCTTACTTATAGGCGACTTCAATCTGCCACATATTGGATGGGTATCTTCTGAGAATGATTCTCATCTCATCCCATCCTTTGACTCTGCCCAACAAGAGCTCGCTTTACTGGACAACATCTTGTCTTTTGACTTACAGCAAACTAGCTGCATAAAAAATTTCAAAAATCGAACTCTCGATCTTGTTTTTTCTTCTGACTCTGTTAGTACTGTGGTTCTGGAATCCCACTTCAGTATAACTAACGTAGATAACAATCATCCACCCTTGGATGTATTTATTGAACTATGCGCACATTTGTACGAAAATAGTAATTCGTATGACCGTTCGCAATCTTTTGACTTTCGGAAAGCAAATTTTCAAAGGCTTTCTGATGAAATTAACAGCTTTAATTTTAACCTTACTGCCTTATCTAATATTGAAGATGCAGTAGGTTCTTTTTATTCTTTGATGGATAACTGCATGAAAAAAGTGATTCCTGTGAAATCCTCAAGGAATCTGAAAACGTCCGATCCCTGGTACACTAAAGAGCTCAAATCAATACGAAACAGACGTAATAGGGCTTGGAAGAACTATTTAAAAAGTCTCCGCCATTCAGTTCTTGAGCTCTGTCTTACACTATTCAACGAATTCAAATCTTTATCCTGCAACTTATATATTGACTATATAAGTAAAATGGAATGCTCTTTAAAAGTGGACCCCAAACTTTTCTGGGGATTTGTCAATTCTAAGAAAAAAACCGACGGTTATCCATTGAAGCTTACTTACAATAGTTCTACAACTGCTGATTCGCTAGATGCAAGCAATATGTTTGCAGATTACTTCAGTAAGTCGTTTAGGGTGACCCCTCTTCACATAGATGAGCAATATTTTAGTTATCTAACCAGCTGTTCCCAAATAAGTTTTAGTAGCTTCTCATTTGACTTGGAAACAATTTTAAAATTTATTTCTTCTCTGAAGAATGATTGTTCATCAGGTCCTGATGGCATTGCACCGATTGTTCTTAAAAAATGTAGTCATGCAATTGGTCCATATCTTAAGTATATGTTTGAAATGTCCATTAGTACAGGTAAATTCTCTAATCTATGGAAAAGTGCTTTTATCACACCTGTATTTAAAAAAGGCCAACGTGGTGATATCACTAATTATAGGCCTATTGCAAAGCTTTCGTGTATCCCTAAGCTTTTTGAACAAATTGTTTGCGAAAAGTTAATATTTCATTGTCGCAATTTAATTTGTAATGAACAGCTTGGATTTGTAAGAAACAGATCCAATGTCACTAATCTGTTAAGTTTCTTGCATGATTGTTCTAATGCCATAGAGAATAAGGACGAAATGGATTGCATATACAGTGACTTCTCTAAAGCTTTCGACCAACTGTCCCATGAAATAATCGAGTTTAAACTCAGGGCTTTTGGTTTCCCACCAAGTTTCAGAAAATGGGTTAATTCATACCTTAGATCAAGGGTTTATCAAGTCAAATTTATAGGATCGCTATCTGTATCTTTTACAGCTGAGTCTGGAGTTCCCCAAGGTAGTCACCTCGGACCAATTCTATTTATACTAGCCATTAATGATGTTAAAGCATGTATAAATCACAGTAATATCCTGATCTACGCTGATGATATGAAAATATTTAAATCTATCACTAGTCAGCAAGATAGGATTTTTCTTCAATCTGACATTAATAGCTTCGCCAATTGGTGTGATAAAAACGGTTTATCCCTGAACCCTATCAATTGTCAACATATGGCATTCTCTAGAAAGAATATACCTTCCACCTTTCAATATTCTTTGTCTCAACATATTCTTTGTAATGTTGATAATTTTAAGGATCTTGGGGTTTATTTCGATCCCAAACTGGTTTTTGCCAAGCATATAAATTTTATTGTTAATAAATCTAATTCTATGCTGGGCTTCGTAAAAAGGTGGGCGAAAGAATTTAATGACCCATACGTTACTATGTCATTGTACAATTGTTTTGTCCGTCGTATTCTAGAGTATGCTTCACAAGTTTGGACGCCGTTCTACAACATTCATTCAAATCGAATAGAGGCCATTCAACGTACATTTATTCGATTTGCACTTAGAGGACTTCCATGGGATGATCCTTTTAACCTTCCTCCTTACAGTCAGCGTATTAAGCTTTTCAAATGTTACCCCTTTCTCAACGAAGGCTTAATAGCGATATTATTTTCTTACAGCGGCTTATATCCGGTCAAATAGATGCACCTGACTTGCTGTCGTCTATTGGCTTTAATTTTCGGTGTGGTGCCCATAATTTACGTAGTGTTGATTTATTGTTTAGCCCCCATCATAGAGCGAATTATGGGAGGCATGATAGTCGCATGAGTAGAATCTATAATATAAATGATCATGTGATATAAATGATCATGTGACTTGCATGTTAGTAAAATTAAGCTGAAAAATATTTTGCGCAATAATACCTTAATGTCTTAATTTATTTGCATGATTTGTGTTTGGGTTAGTATTTTATAGGTACATATTTATTGTATTTTTAATTGTTTTGTCCTTACTAACACCTGCACTAAATGATGAGCCTGTGGGAGCACTTTTAGTGCCGGCAAATTTCTGCTCGTGATAGTTGCTTGCTTTAAGCACTCCACGACACAGAACTGATAGTGTATAATACACTACCATCGTACCAATGCTACCCTCTGACTATTAACCCAGTGATCTGATACCCCACCACTTACGAAAGTCTGACAAACATTCAAGAGTTTGGAGTCGGCTAAAAATTGTATCCCTCATATTGATTCATTCCCACAAAGGGGACTCCCAACGTGGATTAACACTTATTGACTGCTTAAAGAATCCCAGGTCAAGATATTTAAGAGCCAATCTTCGTACAGCATTGCGGAAGCTTGTATAACTCAACGTTAAAAGTGTGTTGTTAGTTTAGAGCAGATTTTTGACTCGGTAAGCATAGGTTCCTTTGTATAAATTTATTGCCAAAGAAATGCGTAAAAAGATGGACAAGGAATGCTTTTTTTAAGTGCTACACAGACTTTTTTTTTAATAACTACGACAGGAATTGAATTTGAATCAAAATTATTTATGAATGGTTATATTTGCCTACCTCAATGTCTGAAGTTTGTAGGGATCGAGATAGAGTTCCTTTTTTGCAGACGATAAAGTCAAAGCCACTTTACATGATAATAGAAGTCATATGATTTCTGTTATGACCTGTCAAAAAAAAACAATCCGTTCGTCTTAACGCGCTAATAGATATCATATCTCAAAATAAAGTCTTAAAAGTCATATTTAACCCATGTGCACTGCAGCTAATTCCATTTGAGAAGTCGTACGCGATTCAATGTTCACAAAAATGTTAAATTCAACTGAAATTCAAATTAAGTTTACAATTGGACAAAAAGTTGGAAATCCGAAAAAAGTAAATGTGTTTTGTAATCGCTGCTTCTAATATATGTAAATCAATGTTTTTGTGTTTGTCTGCTATGGGTTCGCGCATCGTTCATCCGATCGTGTTGGAGTTTAGGACAGTTGTTGTTGGCAGTTGAGTTAAGGTTTCTGGCATTGTGTTATTAACATACAGTAGACGCGGTAAGACATTCAAGACAAATGTAAAAGATCAACACATGCAGATGGGCAAGAGGTAACAAAAAATGTTCTATGTTGGAAGTGCAGTTCGGTTTACAACTAGTTAAAAAAACACTTTGTAACAAATAAAATCAGTAAGTGAAAGAGTATAGTAATTTAAATGAATAATAAAAAAAAGAAAATAGTCACTTTATAATTTCAAACAATCGAAATAATCATGCCATCTTAACGCATATCAATAGGTAGATCTACCAGCTTCTCAAATAAACAAGGAAGAACAACCAAGCAATGAAGGATGTCGTTTACGAATAGCTGAATCGCGGGCATCAGAAGCAGAAGAGCATCGTGCCGCAAGAAATCTAGCTAATCGCATAAGAGCTACTCAATCGTGGGCATTGGAAACAGAGGGACAATGAACAATAAGAGTCTTAGCACATATTCAAATAAAATTCTTTATTTAGATTTGAATCAATTTTTGTGTTTTTCTACAAATATTGCATTTTCGAAGGTTCACCCAAAAAATGTATTATTAGGACTCCTGCCTACTTATTGGTTTCGAAGCATTTGTGTGATCCATGAGATGTTAGGTCTGCCATTTCTTCCGCAATTGAATATAGTTGATTGCTAATGCGTTCCTGACCAGGTTCATATGATTTCTTCTTTAAACATGGCAATTCCAACTGCGCTAGCAAAACAAATAATACTTTAATATGTTGGCAATAAATTGACCGCGGGTCTACCAAAAAAGACTCACCTTCCCATTTACCTTATCTCATCTATGCCCTACACTACAGCAGTGTACTAATTATTTCTGTTCAGAGTCGTATAGTCGGACAATTAAAGTAATGTAATTGATTTTTGATAATGCATTACCCCTATGCACGTTCATCTGAACTTTCTTTCACATTAATTTTGATTATTATTATCTTGTCTTTGACAAAAAATTCAAATAGGAAATCCAATGGAAAGACATAGAAGTGTGAACATCAAAATTACGAAGCGGTATGACTTGTCATAAAACGACAGATCATTTGAGAAATCATACGGAACATATTATAATGACAATTCTATTATCGTGTAAAGTGGCCTTTATATTGGCGAATCGCCCAAAGAAATTGCAGCGAATCATTAACATTTGAACGAATTTTATCTCCTTCTGCATTTAAAAACACAACTGGCCTTGTGTTATTATATTAAACCATATTATGTATGTTAATAGTGGCGAACAGAGCGGTTATATTTCACTTGGTGGGAAGAGGTCCTATGGGAATCGAGGCGGCACTTTATTGCGATATATCAAACTTCCGATTAAGCTATCGTTTTCGCGGACTGTAGGACCTAAGCAGGGCTGTCTTATCGGCAAACAATTGGTTACGGAAGTTTTTTTTATTAATTTTCCTATTTTTATAATTTTAAAGTTGTATTAAATAAAAAAATAAATGAGCAATGGTTAACAACCAATGTCAATCAGAGCCGTCTACTAGCGCCATGTTATCAGTGATTTTTGATACAAAAAAAAATGATTATTCATTAATTAATTAAATAAGATCTAATCTAATCTACAAAAATGTTATCAAAGGAATAGAATAAAGTGTGTGAAACTAAGGGAGAGAATGCTGCATTAGCGAGGCAATACCAGGCCATGTTGTATTACGTGAAAACGTCTGCTGATAGTCAGGGATATAATAGACTGTTAAATCAATAAATTTTGTTTTAGCCCCAATTCCAATGTTGTATCTAATTGAACACTTTTCCAATTCTAATCTGAAATGTCATTTTGACCTTCATCTTGAATATTGAGAAACAACCTACGATTAGTCTATTCGCTAAATTAAGAATTTCGATTTTCTAAGCAATTTCCGACAAGTAGCCAAAAGTCTTTCGAACGCAGAGATTCGTATCGGCATAATAATCATAAAAATCCGCACACGGTTTGATATGAAGTATGAAGTCTAAGCACCGGCCAGAGAGAGGTTTGGTCTTCCTTGTCGTCTCGAGTCTGTGGTCTGGGAATCGAAGATACTCTTCGGTGGAGCATATTTGCCAATTCTCTCGATATTTCCGAGCTAATGACGACATCCAC
Source organism: Portevinia maculata (assembly GCA_949715645.1). NCBI lineage: Eukaryota > Metazoa > Arthropoda > Insecta > Diptera > Syrphidae > Portevinia > Portevinia maculata. The sequence goes on along the minus strand of OX454527.1, from coordinate 54,178,346 downwards.
ATCTAGTTATAGTTTGTAGAGCACTCGGCGACATAAAGCCAACCTGCAACATTTAGCGTTATGTAGAGCTTGTACATTGTTTTCCGGGTAAGAAGTTTTGAACACATTTGTTTTTCCAAACCGAAGTTGACACGGTTTTTTAAATAATCTACAGTAAGGTGTCATTCGTGGAGTTGATGTTTATTCCGAGGAAGATGACCTCCCTTACTACCTCGAAGTTGCTGCTATCAACAGTGACGTTTTGTCTTTTTTTATACAATAACACGGTTATCCGAATCCCAGAGCACCTAGACTAGTAACTGATAATTTGTACTACCAAGCAGAAACCCTCCTTTTGGCGTTAGAGAAACAATGTGTCATTCGTTTATCACCATTTATTGGTGGCGAGGGTTCAATCGCCATGTTGTGGGATCCCCATGGAAATTGAACCTACAATGCACAGGACAATCGCCATGAAAACCTTTATAACGGCAATAAAGCCTGCTGATCTGTCGATCCGGAAATCACACTGGCACATGCCGATTATTGTATTGTAGAACGGCTGAAGATGGACTCAGTGTCGTAGAGGTTAGTGTGTTGGACTACAATCTAAAGGTATCAGATTCAAATCCCTAAGCACCTAAAAGTTTTCTCCATTCCCTTTCGTCTGACAAACATCCAAGAGTATAAATTATCAGTAGAAGCTTCTCAAATTTGCCGTTCGGATTCGGCTAAAATTGTAGGTAGATTTGGGCTTGAAATTCTAGGTCCCATCCACTTCGCACAAGCAAATGGTTGGAGAAGCTGGGTTTTAGCCCCTGTATTGGCCGTGATAGACTAATATATATATATATATACAGAACGGCTGAATAACAATTACTGCAGACTTGGGAACAGAGATTTCATGATGCTCGACTTTCTGAATATAGAAGTCCGCAGGAAAAATGTTGTCACGTCAGAAGAACATCAATAGGCGCAACTTATTGGTTCTGCACTTACCAATAAGTTGGGCCTATTGTTGCCAGCTCACCAAAATTGTACACCTTAAGCAACAACAAACCACAAGTGAAGATTAATATGTCAGCATAAAAGCGAAAACAAAAAGTGGAGATAAAGTTTTGGAATGTCTAGAATGAAATGACACCCAAGTGCCTGTGCGAACCTTAGCTAAGATTTTCACTGTCTTTCGCTGAGAGTTGTGTATAAATAGTTGAAGGCAAAACTGATTTCGAAATTAAAAATTAGATTAATTGCACGGCAATAATAAATTAGAGACTTGCTTTCGTGAATGTACATCTAAGAAGACATTTTAATTTCACCAAAAATCAGATGTTACACAAAAGAGTAGAAGTAAAGTCACCTACAGTTGAATATTGTGTATGAAAAAATATATTTTGCAAATTCAACATTAAATTTAAAGATGGATATGACAGTGTACATATAGTTTTGTTAGAACTTCCATTGCTCAGCTTGATATAGGTTCGCAATAAAATGCGTCTTATGATATAACTCATCAATTTCCAGTGCCACCTGTAGGTGACAGATGTTTCCATTTTTTTTTTAATTATTATTATTATTATTATTATTTAGAATGATGCATTTTTACATTTAAACATCGACACTACAAAGCTAATAAATAACTTATATTGTTTTTTTTCCATCAACTGTCAAATTTATGCAATTGTTTCGAGAGTTAAATTAAATTAAAACAAATTCACTTGTTTTAGATGTCACGTCCAAAATCAGACTAACTTTTATTCATCTATAAAGTCTTAAAGCAAGCTGACTATTATGATAATCGTTGATCAACGGCAACGATCATTCCTTATCTTTTAAATACTGCCACCAAGCTCCACAAGGGATACTTTGTTTGGACGAGTAAAAATGTTGTGTTGGCATTTTTATGCTTTGAATGCAAACAATTATGATGGTAACGATCATTATTTATCTTTTGATATTGAATATTGCCACTAAGATCCATAAGGGGATTCTTTGTGTGGGCGAATAAAAATGTTATATTGACTTTTTTATGTTTTGAATGCAAACAATGGAAGCTCCACTGAGCATGCTTCATTTTTTGTTATTGTAGATTCTGGGGTCAATTTGTTTCGTGTTGGTGTTATTCTTGGTTGCAAGAGAAAGTGAAATATTTATGTCCAAACCGTAACCTATGAGCTTTAAGCTTTTGTATTTCAATATTAAAATATCACTTGGCATGGTTACGATAACATAACTGTTGCTAGGTATTTGTTTGACCGATTTATGGGAATGAGCTTTTAGATCATTTTTATGTCTAACAGGTTGATATTAGGCGAGATTATCGAGAAATTGGAGTGCGAGGATTACCCTTGCGAAATTGTGTTGTTTCTTCCTGACGATGGTATGGACGAAGAAAGTGAAGATGAAAGCAAAACTAATTTTGTCCATCCTCCTTGTCGCATGCGTCACTCACAAGTAGAGCTACAAAGAAGACCACCTCTTTTAGAATATGTATGTAAAGATGACCGGGAAAAGAAGCCGGTGTTTTTGCAGCGATTAAAAAGAGGCTGCAATTAAAAGGTGGTACAATTAACACTTCTTTTACTGCTTGCTGGAAAAGAGACCGAAACGAAGAAGTTTTATTTGGCGGAGATAACGGCAATGAATGTTTTGAGTTGCTGTAGATTAAACCTGTTGTAAAGGGTGATTTTTTTAAGGTTAGGATTTTCATGCATTAGTATTTGACAGATCACGCGGGATTTCAGACATGGTGTCAAAGAGAAAGATGCTCAGTATGCTTTGACATTTCATCATGAATAGACTTACTAACGAGCAACGCTTGCAAATCATAGAATTTTATTACCAAAATCAGTGTTCGGTTCGAAATGTGTTTCGCGCTTTACGTCCGATTTATGGTCTACATAATCGACCAAGTGAGCAAACAATTAATGCGATTGTGACCAAGTTTCGCACTCAATTTACTTTATTGGACATTAAACCAACCACACGAATGCGTACAGTGCGTACAGAAGAGAATATTGCGTCTGTTTCTGAGAGTGTTGCTGAAGACCGTGAAATGTCGATTCGTCGCCGTTCGCAGCAATTGGGTTTGTGTTATTCGACCACATGGAAGATTTTACGCAAAAATCTTGGTGTAAAACCGTATAAAATACAGCTCGTGCAAGAACTGAAGCCGAACGATCTGCCACAACGTCGAATTTTCAGTAAATGGGCCCTAGAAAAGTTGGCAGAAAATCCGCTTTTTTATCGACAAATTTTGTTCAGCGATGAGGCTCATTTCTGGTTGAATGGCTACGTAAATAAGCACAATTGCCGCATTTGGAGTGAAGAGCAACCAGAAGCCGTTCAAGAACTGCCCATGCATCCCAAAAAATGCACTGTTTGGTGTGGTTTGTACGCTGGTGGAATCATTGGACCGTATTTTTTCAAAGATGCTGTTGGACGCAACGTTACGGTGAATGGCGATCGCTATCGTTCAATGCTAACAAACTTTTTGTTGCCAAAAATGGAAGAACTGAACTTGGTTGACATGTGGTTTCAACAAGATGGCGCTACATGCCACACAGCTCGCGATTCTATGGCCATTTTGAGGGAAAACTTCGGAGAACAATTCATCTCAAGGAATGGACCGGTAAGTTGGCCACCAAGATCATGCGATTTGACGCCTTTAGACTATTTTTTGTGGGGCTACGTCAAGTCTAAAGTCTACACAAATAAGCCAGCAACTATTCCAGCTTTGGAAGACAACATTTCCGAAGAAATTCGGGCTATTCCGGCCGAAATGCTCGAAAAAGTTACCCAAAATTGGACTTTCCGAATGGACCACCTAAGACGCAGCCGCGGTCAACATTTAAATGAAATTATCTTCAAAAAGTAAATGTCATGGACCAATCTAACGTTTCAAATAAAGAATCGATGAGATTTTGCAAATTTTATGCGTTTTTTTTTAAAAAAAGTTCTCAAGCTCTTAAAAAATCACCCTTTACTATACATAGCAGAGAAATCAGACGGTGTGTGCTTAGCGCCACAGCAATGTGTGCATTTGCATTTTTGGTACCTGCCCCGCAGAAAAAAATGTTCTTTAATCTTCGTAGACGTCTTCTTCTTCCTTGACGGCGAAATTATGGTCAGCATTCAAGGGACCATAACCATGCCACTCTACTGCAGCCCTGGGGTGCTTGTTTGATCGTCCTTTTACGGTGCAAGTGATCTACAGTCAACCCATAGACTGCACACTTGTGGGAGGGTTTCTTCATGTTTAATATGTCACTAGGCTCACCTGAATGTTAAATTGACTTTAAGTAATTTCTCCTCTTAGTCGCATTTCACGACGAGAGCTGTGTTTTTGGGGGCGCTACTACGATATTCTTCACCCGTCCCTGCACGGGAATCAATTTTCTTACATATAATAAAAATAATATTTTTGATTTAAATAAAAGCAGATGTATCACTTATATAAAAGCTCAAGAGTAAACGGGTACGGAAAGTACAAATAATACCAGGTGTCACTTGTATCATGTATCTTGTCACTTTTGTTAAAAAAAAGAAAAAAAAGTGGGCGTATATTTTTTGGTGACACTAAGACATACGATTTAGTAAACAAACAGCAATGTTTTCTTAACAAAGCAATAAGAACTGACGGCTTAAATTATGATGTTATTTTATTTATAATACGAATTGCCAAAATTTGTTTTAGTTTAATTCGTCGATTTGTATACATTGCTTATTTTTAATTATTAAAGCTTTGATTTCAAAAATCTTTGCTATCATTTTTACTCACGAAATAATCTTAATTTAATTTATTTTTAATTATGTTTAGATAATTATAAAACAAAAATGTATTTTAAAAAACGAGCGTGAAGAATACATATTTGTGCATTTTGTTTTCAAAGAATGAATATACGCAAATTCAGTACATTTGCCTCCCCATAAACATGTACAATTTTATAATAAATCGCGTAATAAATATTTCATCCGAACCGCAAAACAAAATGACGCAATAATTAGTAGGAAATAGCTTCAATTTGATCGCTTGCCAAAAATATATAAAGTAGGTACTTTTCCACTGGGATGTTTAAAAATATTTATCTGTGAACAATTGTCCCAGTCGAATTTTTAAATCAAATAAGATGCATTAATTTTAAAAATAATGTCGTTAAATTCTAACCACAAGGTTATTACTTATATTGACATAATAAGGCATTTCTAATAAATATAATCTTCCGTGGTGATATTTTGAATTTAACTACAGGTGAAACACCACATTTAAATGTGTAAACGTCTCAAGAGAGGTCAATAGATGGCGGTAGAAATGACTCGAATCATTCAAAAAGATATATAAATAATAAAGCAGGAAGTAAGACTTATTCAAGGACATACACACTATTAATATAAATATATATATACCTCAATTTTTTGAAAACATTAAAAGCTATTAAAAAAATAATTTACTTACGATGTTGGATGATCAACCTTCCGATTTTCAAATGGATTATAGCTGCAATCCTCCGGATCGTCGGTACCTTTTTTCCTGGCCGTAACCACTAGCGGTAGTGTAGACCCCGCAGCCTGTTGTGCCGGCACATCCACCATATCCGTACGAAATCTATCCGAAGAATTATACATTTCAAACATAATGTCTATTGTTTTTTTATATATATTTTTGCGCGAACACAATTTTTTTTTTTAATTTATTTGATTTTTATTTTATTTATTTTTTTGATTGCAAGGATAATTTTTTAAAGAAAATAAATATACTTCACATACTTTGTTTGGTCAAAAATCGCGTTATTCCTTGCTCCGTTATGCTTCTCCGTATCATAGCCCGTAATCACTGTGGGGATTTTCTAAGAAAAAAAAATAAAAAGAGTGGAAAATTTTCGTAAGAAAATTGTTATTTTTCTTTTTTTCTTTTATGGATCTCTTCTTGTATTTTTTTTCGCAATTCGCTTTTAAGCTTTTTATGTGTGTGCACGTAAAAAGAAAAAGGAACGCCGAGTAAATCATAGCCACAACATGAACTATAGGTAGGTACATTGATTGTCAAAAATAAATTCGCATGAAAAATCGAGAGAATGAAAAAGGCTTAATTTGCAAGTTTGTGGGTTTGGCGGAGGAAGGGGAGAGCGAAAATATTTTGCATGAAAACTCATTCAAGACAAAACAAAATTAACGCATACAGCAGCAGTTCTTACGATCAGAAGTGGTTCTTCTGATAGAAGAAAAAGCAATATTTTGTTTGGTGGGAAAGCTAACAAATGCGTGTGGAGGGATATAAGTAAACACAGTATCTATTTGTAGGTGAAATTCTTGTAGAAGCTTTTCGCTCGCTTTTATTTTCGTCTTCGGAGACATACACTATATTCAGATTTATAAGTTATGTTTACGTTGTTATTATTGGTTTTAAATACGTCATGGAAACGTTAATACGAACGAAATATGGACACATGAAAATATTATATAGGAACAAATCACGTGAATTGTTTTGCAGTAGTTTTTACTTGTCAATTGTGCTTGCACAGTTTATTGAGTAAAGTGAATGAAGGTTTGTGTTAATATGGGAGGTGCAGCTCTGCCAATCATGTTCACAAGTTCGGAGAAGATATTCTGTAAACACACGTGCTCTGATGAGTATACACGGGTAGTGGGGATAACACCACGTTTCTGGTATGAAAATCAGTTTATATTCGATGGCGAATATCAAGTTCATTTTGGTGTATTTGGGCGATAGGGTTATCTGGTGTGAGCTAAGGGAAAACGGCAGGAATTTTGTTATGTGTACACTTGTTGAGAACAGTAATTAATAGAGTATGATATAGGAATGAAGTTGGTGCGACACACTGTGTGTGTGGAGTGTTGGGACACAGTGTGGCCTCATAAAAACTAAAGAGAGAAGATAAAGGTAGGCAGTATTGTCGATCAATACAAATTTAATGTTATGTCTATTAAATTTAAAATGTCGCTCCTAGGGAGGCCACACTGTATGTGTAGAATGGACGCCACGCCACTGCCCTGTAGGAGCAGATTAGTTGAAGGCTTTTGATAATGTGCAGGATATAAATATTGTTTGCAAATTGTTTCTTATCTCCTAATTACACAAAATATCTTAGCCTTAAGGGCAAGGAATATGTACGGAATCATACAAAATGGGAAGGAAATAGGAATGACTTAGTTGCTGCTGTTTACAAAGTAATCAAAGAAATGTTTATTAAATTGAATTATTATTTTTAACCTTCGTATGTAAAGGGGAAGCTGGTTCCATAGGCGAACCGCATGAAAAAAGAATTGCCGAGTACCTAGGTACTTATTACATATTTGTGTTTGGGAGTAATAAACTTGACTGCGCGAACATGAGCTTTTCAAATAAATAATTTTGTGTTCTAGTATTTGTTATTTTAAAAAATGTGAGGAGTGTTCTATATTTGAAAAAAGCTTGTAGGTAGTCTTCCACAAATAACTTTATATTGTCAAATGTTGAATATGTATTTTGCACTATTATTAAAAGTCACAATAAGCTTTCTTTTTGAGTCTGAGTCTAAATCAGCGAAAACCCCACATCCGTAAAGAATTGAAGTCAGAACATAGGACTTCACTACCTCCATCTTCACGTTAGTTGGAGATACATATATATGATGTTTGAAATTTCTGATGCACTAGAAGATATCATTTATAAAAATGGTAAATAACAGGGGGCCTAATACAGATCCCTGTGGAACTCTCGATTGCACTGGCAAACTCTTGGAAATTATACCTCCGTAGTACACCGCTGGCGTACGATTAACAAGATGTGATCCTATTAAATTACATACAGATTCTTCAAACGCAAATTGACTCCTCAATTTATGTAAAGAATTTGGTGATTAACTGAGTAAAAAGCCTTTGAGAAATCTAAAAAAAACTAAAAAAGTCGCTACATCTTCGTCAAAACCAAACACTATATTTAAGAAAGGAAGCAAAACGAAAAAAATAATAATTTAAGCGTTTTTCCAATTTACCTGATTTAATACTCGTAATTCTATTAAATATATTAAGTAAAAAAAATAATACTTGCTTATATATTAATGGTAAGAGAATTTTAAATAATGATCGATGAATACCATTCAGGGCCCTTCGATGAAGGTTTAAATTTTTTCGTGAGATTGTTATTCAGATAAATTCGCTGATCTGAGTCTATGCCAATGTATCGTACATGATGATAATTATAGTGCTATGGTATGACGAAAGTGTGCCTTGTGCATTGGATGGTTTATAGCGAAAGATGTTTTTTTATTGGCGGAGTAGAACAGTCGACAGTATCACATAATTTCTTAAATACTCCCTTTAGATCTTCGTTGTACACAAGGAATAAAAGAGCTGTAAAAGCAGTACTAGCGAAAGCGCTGGACTGGAACGATGTGAACGAGTGGACCCCACGGAAACAGAGGGATGTAAACTTTGGATACGGTTACTTCAACGCCTTATTCGACGAGATCGGCACAGTAAATAGCCCAACTTGTCTGTAAGGCGTAACGGGATCAGGAAAAAAAAACATGGATGTCATCACTATACATAACATTGCCAAAAATATGATGACGCGTGATCAGAACTGTAGCGAAATCTGTTCTTTTGATAAAAACATCCTCAGAACAAATAGGATGCAAGAAGAATCAAAAAGATAGAGAGCCTGACAGGGTTAACAAACACAGACATCTTAGTTCATACAACTCTTAAAAGATGACTTTTTTCCACTTTAAAAACGGCCTCATCCTGATGTTATGCGAGGAACGGTTCCAGTTCAAGGAAGGAGGGATTTGAGTCCACGTGAATCTGACATACCAATAAGTATCCACTTAATGTATTCTATTCTCAAAAATAATAATAAAATAACCCCTAAATTGTTGTAAATTGTATTCTTCTGAAAATATGTTTTTGGAAAACGAATTCCTAATTTTGTTTATTCTTAAACGAACAGGCTTGGTGTACAGATGTTCTGCCAGTTCACAAGCGCCCGGTCAGACGCTGAGCAAGACGAGCAAATCATGCGTGTTACTTTCAATTCGTCAGATGATCACAGAGGTTAAACAACTCTATGCTCTGAACTCTGAAATTTAATGGAAGCAGAATATGCAATATTTGATAAAGGGCTATGCCAAGATACGCCATATCACTGTAACATTAGGAAGATGCAAAATAAGGATTAATTGGGTCATCTTCTATTGAAACAGTCAACAAGAAACCAAAAAAATAGTAGACATAGTATGACCAAGGTATTTCAAATCCATTTTGTGAATTTGGAAAATTCAATAATTTTGGAGAATTTTATATTCCTAACCCAGTGAGTCTTTGCAACTGTGGTAGGGTTGAATGCAATGCCTAACGCAGCTTGGATACCGATATGCCAATTTCCAGTGATAATTGCTACCATTCTGGCAATCTCAGGTCGGGTCCCGATTGTTAGATCGTGAGTTTTATTTGCGATAAATCAGAGCCATATCTTCCTAGATTAAGGCTGCTCCATCTGGATTTTGACCCTGAGAGATTGTACTAGAATATTTTTTCTATGACAAGCCATATGCATGTACCTCTAGTCTTTTACTTGTTTTTTTAATGAAAGCAGAAGAAGACCAGTTGAGACAAGTTTTGTCTCTTATAAATTTCAATATTTCATTTGGATCGGTTAAATTTCTCTGAATTGTGGCGAAGACCGTTTTTGGTGTTGAGCGTCTTATAGAGAATTTGGATGAAAATGATAGGTACTGGACATTTTAATAAATTTGAACAAAGCCTATGCTTGTGTCTGGGCAGACTTACAATTATACAATTTTAAAAAGTCCTCGTTCGTCCTGATTTCCCATACATTTTTTGCAGCAAAATGTTTTTTGTCAAAAAGTAAAATAAAATAATGCAAGCAAGTTTGATTTACGAGTAATTCCAGTTTTTTACGATTTTCAGCCCAAGTCAATCTTTTAGGAAAACAACAGCCAAACATTACATCTCCATGTCGAATTCACTTACCTACTCTGAATAATATATCACATATCGCATCTTCTGTCGTGTAGTGTATTTATAATCCCCAAACGTAAAGGCTGTTCGGCGACATCACCATGAACTTCAATCAATTCCAAGAACAAGAACATGCCCACCCCACTCTTAGAAGCAGCATAGACATAAAGTAAAATCTTCTACAAAAAGTTCAGGCGTCATTCGTACCATCCTCAAAAACTACTACACGCACAGAGAGACTGAGAGAGAGAGAGAGAGACATCGGCCAACGTCCTTGGAATATCATACATCTACTTAGGCAGTTAAACACAGCAAAACAAAACCAGTAGCACGCACAGATACTTTTAGCGTTGAACGACATTGGAAAGAATTTCAAGTGCTATACCAAATTATAAAGAAACAAAAAACAAAATCATTTTGGCACGAATTTTCTTTTCTGCTGCGTGACGACCACCACAAACTATGATCGGGAAAATGCATATATAAAATCCCACACACTTTTCTATCACTCTCGATCTGCATACAAACGAAGGAGGCAAAATAAAGATAAATAAATAAAAACAAAATTAAAAGCTCTGCCCAAGTTGAGGGATATTAACCTTATCCTTGTCTTTGGCCGCCGTGAGTTCAGCTGGGTGACATTTCGCATTTAACTTGCGATTCAGATCACGACTCATAGTGGCAGTGACAAGTCGGTTTACCGGGCGTCGGTTTTGGAAAAAACCCCCATCTTGCGTTTTCAACTCGAGCGATGAACTCAGTTTGACACTGTTACGATACGAACGATCACGAACACGCTAAAGCACCACCTACTTTCCGGGAATCCTGACCTGAACTGAAACGACTTTGTACCGGTTCGGTTGTATTCCACGCCAAATATGCTCTCAGATATATACAGTGTGCAATTTATAGATGACAACCAAGCCGCCATCCCACCCCCGCCATGAAAATTTAAAATGTTCCTACATAGTGCAACTAATGACACAACGCTACGCTTCGGGAACGTATCGAGATGTATCATAGTGCTACTGGTCAGCCCCACCATGTGCTGTGCATTGGCACTTTGTGTGGCCAGTCTTCCTGAATGAGATTTTGGCACTTCATCGGGTCGGGGGCGGTTGTATATTTGAATATAGTAGCAGCAGATCAGCAGCTACTGCAACAAATAATTGTGCTTTGATTTTATAACATTGTAAAATCTGAATAAATCCAAGTCCTGGCGCGTAGTCAAGAAGTCGTTGTTGTGTCGACCTTAATTCGTAAAAAAGAGCAAAATAACGAGAAAAAAATTAGATGCAACCGAGCAAGCAGTTAGCGAGTGCATTTTGCAAATCATTTCATTTGTCTGAATTAGCATGATGCCCAATTTAAAAATTGGGTTAAATTGTTGAGTGATTGTCGCTATAGATAGAATGGGGATGAACGGTGAGAGATGAGGGCTGTTCTGTAGGTCATTATTCTCTCACTTAGATGGTGGCAGTGTTTTTATTTCATTCTAATCATGATAGGCCATGATCCGGTCAGTGGGCGTTACAAATTAATTGCATCATGTGTCACTCTATGCACGGGGAGATGCCTTTAAAATGAGATACATTTTTTTGTCGTTTTACCGATTTAAAGTGGAAAATCCCAGGATGAATAAGAGTTTTAAAAGTAATACCTACGTCAGGCAATTTGTACACAATTTTGGCATTGTTTCAGTTAAAATATTTTCAGGTATTTGTTCTAAATATAGTCTGAACAGTTTTTATTTTCTCAAAAAAAAAAAAAAAAAATTTTTCCGATCTTTTAAGTCACAAGAGATGAACATTTGTTTTGCTTCTGAGATTTGTTTATTATAAAACTAGCCCGGCACCTGGCCGGAAAGCTTCACAAAAATTGTTTTGGCCAATATGTTCGTGTAGACTACATAATTATTGTAACAGTAACAATTGTGGTACTGTACTGTCAGTAACAAGCAAAAATGCAAGGCAAACTTGGTGGACCGATTTTGACAAAACTTAACAGAAACAAAAAGATTGCCTGATTTGAGTTCAATCGGTTCAGTAGTTAAAAGAACTGAACATTTTTTTCTGCTTAGAAGGCTTAGGAACTTAATTCTCCGCTAAGGGTAAGTGCTAGTAGAGTAAAACAGCAACCCGAAAGAAAGAAACTTCGGGAGAATCAATTAAAATTCACTTTCACACCAACTGTTGTTATCGAAATTACCGCTTCGTGGTGAGAAAAACCTTTGTTCGTATTCGGTTCGCGAAAAAAGGTGCAACCGCAGAGAAAACACGATGAGTAATAAATAATAAAATGTCAGAGCTGTTCATAATTTTATCTCGCTACGCCATCTTAATCATTGCTATGTAATTATAATCATTCTTCATACAAAATTCCCATAAAAAAACATTATATCGGTTTTTACCAAATTTTTATTTTTTTCTGGCAGCCTTTTCAGTTTTCCTTTCCATAACAACCTGATTCGGAAGATTACGAAAGTAAATTTATATTTATGCGAAATAACGGAGCACAATGTAATAATGATTTGCTCAATAACAAATGACAATAAATAGTAAAAATAAAGGCAAATTATTTTAGTTATTTATTTATTAACAAAAAACGGCTGGACCGATTTCGCTGGAAACTTAATCAGTTCTGAGTTATGTAATTACGCTTCCAATAAACCTGGTCGCATGGCAATATTATCTTTGGTTCTTGAGATAATCGCGGCGAAAGATAATTTCGAACGCACATACGAGTACGAACATACGCACATACTTACATACACAAACAGCGACATCGCTATAAAAACGTTGGATTTGGATTCTGGTGACCTTGAAACGTGTAGATATGTCAAAACCCGCGATTCACAAAATCGGGCCCATTACAAGAACTTCCACTGGGAAGTTAAAAATAGTACAAATCATCAATTTTAAAATTCAGCTAGTTTGCCATTATTTTTTTAGTTATTTATTTACTAACAAAAAACGGCTGGGCCGATTACGCTGGAATCAGTTTTGAGTTACGTTATTACGCTTCGAATAAACCCGGTTCCATGTCAATAGCATCATTGATTCTCCAGATAATCGTGGCGAAAGATAATTCCGAACGCACATACGCACATACGTACATACACACACCCGGACATCTCTATAAAAACGTTGAGATTTGGATTCTGGTGACCTTGAAACGTGAAGATATGTTAAAATCCGCGATTCACAAAATCGGCCCCATAACAAGAACTTCCACTGGGAAGTTAAAAATGAGTCAAATCGGTCCAGCCGTTCTCAAATGACGCGGCTACTAACGGACAGCATTTCATAATTGAAGCGTTAAGAATGAGAAGGGGTTAAGTGACATTTTTGAAAATTTTGATGTTTTTTATCCGATAAAGGTGTTATGTGACAACTTAAATTTTGGTCTATTCGCCGATACTCTATTGTACTTAATATAGGAGTTGGATATGGTTAAAGGTGGTAAATACAGAATTTATTTTAGGTTTTGTGGCGTAAAAAAGTGCTAAACGTTTTTTACTCGAAACTTTAAATTTGTCACTTAACACCTTCTCATTCTAAACGCTTCAATTATTATATGGATGAACAATTAATGAAAACCATAACATGGGCAAAGGCTATAGTCCGCTTGTGCGAACTGTTGGTTACCCTATTCCTATCCCTCATTAAGTGGGCGTGACAAAAATCTAAGAATGGGAGAATTGTTAAGAAGGAGCTACATATTTTGGTATACAACATTAAAAGAATTTAGCTAATTGAAAGAAAACGAGGTTTTAAAAAAAACGCCCCTAAAAAGTTGGCATGGCACAGAACATTATTTAAAGAAATTCTTCAAAATAACTTTAACTACGCACTTTGCGATTTCTTCAATAAAACGTTTTTTTTTTTTAAGTGGGCGTATCTGTGGGCGGATTTCAAAAATCCTAAATTTAATTGTTTCGGGGCCTACAGAGTATATGGTTAAAATTTCAGATTTCTAGCTCATTTTTGGCGACGGACGGACTGATTATAGTAACTTTTAGGGATCAACAAGCAATATTAAGATACCTTTGTTACAAACTATTAGTCAAAATTAATATGCCACTATAATAGGGTGTAAAAAGGGCCCAGCAGTTGACCCAACCGTTTGAATTTTCATTCGCAATTTTTGTTGGGTGACTTTTTTGATATAAAGAATTTTCGCTCAAAGCAAATTTTCCAATCACAGACATACAAGTAACTTTCCATGAGAATACAATTCCAACAGAAGTTACACTGTCATCTGCAAGCATGAACAACAAACGAGTACCATCGTGCGATTCAAAGTTGATTCAATAGTAACTACTAAACTACTTAAAATCGAATTCAATAATGAGGCTCACTTTTGGCTAAATAGTGGAAAACCCAGCACAATACCATGAGTTGGCGCATAATTACTGATTAGGAGTCAGTTAAGTTGGAGGGTTATGAACCCATTAATCCTGATCATAGCCTCACCGCCATTAAGTGAGAAGAAGATGATTATACCAAGATGTGGGCGTATTGCCACATCGAACAATTGGAAAAAAAACACTCCAGCTAAAAGGATCTTCGACTCCCAGCACCCAGGTTCGAGAAGGCAAAACCTCCGCACAGAGGGGTTTTTGCATCCAAAATGTGCTCAAAAATCAATTTTTCAATATGTAAAGTCGAAAGGAATTTTGTGTTCGAAGCTTTTTTTACTAGGGACATTTCAGCTGCAGTTGTGTATTTTATTTTAAAGCTATCCTTATGAATAACTTTAATTTATATATATTTGTATTATTCAAAATGCATTTATGTAATTCGGCAATTTTTCCTATTTATGCTTTTTTTAATTTGGACCTTTTGTTATAATAGGAGGATTCGGTGTTATTCGGTAAGCTTTTTTAAAAGTTTAAAAACAACTTTGCAATTGCTTATTCATGGACCTTGCAGAATATTTGTTCCAAATAATAAAAAAAACAAATATTTTGTAGCAATTTTTTGATGAAAATACCACAGTGTGTTCCATTTTAAAGACCAAGCCATTGCGGATGCCCGAGCGCTAGACCAAGCGCGCTCGGGCATACGCGATGGCTTGGTCTAGACAACTGAAATCAGCGTTCCCGCAATCTCAAATGATTGGAGGCTGCAGTGTCTCAGGAAGAGACTCTTCACGGGGCGAGAGCTCGTTAAGTAAGTATTTAATTAATTGATCTCATTGATTGTTTTTATATTTTATCTTTAATTCGGTTCAATGTTAATGCAAGCATGCTTGGAAACCGATTGTTTGATTTTAGAGCTGTTTATAAACCTTTAACCAGGTTGTAAAGAGAAACAAATACTGTTTGTGACATGATCAATTTTAAAATAATTAGTAATAATGTATTTAAATAAAACATATTATTAATTAATAAATCTAAAATGACTCGTTACTGTTACCTAGCCAACAGAGAGGTAGATTAATTGATTTTAGGACCCAGGCATTTGCTTGTTTATATTTGAGAAGGGTCCTACAATTTTAATCCCACTCCGAACGGCAAGTTTGAGAAGCTTCACATGCCAATTGATACTGTTAGATGTTTGTCCAAATTTCGCAAGAGGTGGGCAAAATAAAAAAACCTTAAATGGGTCTGGTTTCAGCCAATTTGAACCTGAGACAAATCGTTGGAATACCCCCACTAATTAATGCAATTAAGCAGAAATGCTATAAGAACAATTTGGAATAACATCCTATTTCAGTATTAAAGGACCTTTTTTGGGGATTAAACGACTCTTTGGTAAACTAACCTACTAAACTAAAAACTACTATTCGAAGCGTTTCATTTGATACCTCAAGAATTTATGGAAAAAAAGGTAAATGCTCATTTGATGCGCCATAGTTATAGGAATTTAATATCAATCCCATAATATCGTGTATTTAAATTAAATTGTTAATTACCTGTTAGTGATCTGAAAAATAATGCAATTTTCACTGACCCAACTCTTCGGTCATCATCAAAGGTTATGATAATCTAGTCTGTCACAAATTTTGAGGCCCTAAATTTGGAGCTAGAATGCTGAAATTTGGAACGATTCTAAAGTCCAGAAGTGATCATGTGCTAAGATTTTTTTTAAATCCGCTTGATGACATTATACTACATATTTAAAAATAAGCAAGTGTTTGCATATTTTACCTCAAAAATATCTGAAATAATTTGAATGTCAAAGACGACGCCAGGCGATAGTTTGCCAACAAAAAAAGAGCACTGATCTTTACGATTGTAGATTGAAGTCCAACAAATAAACAACAGCAACGTCGTAAATTGAAGACATCTGTATCTGAATTTGACCTATACAAACAAGTACCTTCATTGTGGTGGTGTATTATTTCCCCAACCGTATACAGACAGCAAAAAAAAAATCCTTGGTGAACACCGAAAAGATCATCAGAAAGACGCCAAAATTTGACCATGAATATAAATACAAGGTGGCGCAAAAATAACCTGATGTTTTTTGGCTGTAATATAAAAAAAAAATGAAAAAAATAGTCACCAATATTCCGCGTTCTGGAGCAGTGTAGCATAACATTGTTTATTAACGTGTATTTCGCATGTGTTTACTACACAAATGTCAAAACAGAACTGACATTAGGGGCCAATCGCAAAATTTATAGCATTTTCTGATAGGAAGATGACTTTTGCGCCACCTTGTATGTAAGTGTCGCTAGTTTGTTGCGAATTATTTTTTTAGATTCATTTTGCAATTTAATCAATCGTTAACGAGAAGACACGGAACAAACTTCGACGGATTACTGATGGCGGGATGCTCCATCACGAGATAATAGGAGCGTTCTGATCGTAGGTGATTTGTAATCACGCTACACGCGAATGTTGCTTTAAAATTGATGAAGACTATTTTCTTCAAGGGCTATACTAGATATGTGAATCTATACGCTGTATATATCCGTACGTAGGTGCGTAAAGCCATTTGTTGGATATCTTCTGGTATGAAATGCTCATAGCCATATGCCATTAGTTCCGGTGATTACTTTATTCGTAGGTTTCGACACAAATTGTCCATCGTTTGATTTCTGTCAATTGTTAAATTAACGACTGCTCAGCAATGAATACGTGTGGGTAGCTTTTTAGCACTAGCTATGTTGTGTTTCAGATTAAATGAAGCGAACCGAAAGAACAAGCCCAAAAAAGAAGAACCAAAAATGATGAATGTACGATTGACGAGATAGACAAATGAATAAACAAAATTTCTCAAGGTTTATTGCTGGCACACACTTTTGAAAGACATTTATTGCGTCTGCAAGTTTATTTTCAAATAAGTGAAGTAAAGTCCTACGAGCTACGAGTTTTAAAATATGAGCCAATGATAGAAAAATGTGTTATGGATGTATAAATGTGCCAAACGTTGACGCTGTCATGAACTGTATAATATTTAAGAAAAAAATTAACTACTTTGATCTTAGTTTTTGTATAGGTACCTACAGATGTTGGGATTATGATCTCATTTATAAAGTTGAAATAAAGCCTGCAAAGACAAAAAATAACGGATTTGAAAGGCTTAAAACCCTCGCTTTCAGTCCCGACTTTTTAGATGGTTACTAAGTCGAAGTCATACTTTGAAAAGGCTATCAATTCGCGGTCGGATAAGGTTTGCGCGATGGCGCTTGTGGAGGAAAAGTGATTGACTCTTATTTGTTCGTCATTGGCAACACTATTACTTTGACTGGTGAGTGGTACAGAGCTTGTTACTTTCGTTAATTAACAAGTTCTGTTTGGAGCACCTGTGGTTTCAGCTGGATGGTGGCACACACACAGCACGAGCACGATGATCAGCAGCAAGCTTTTCCCACCTGGTTAATCTGTCGCCCAGGTTTGACTGTTCCAAATCAGCTTTAAGATGTTAAATGTGTGACTATGTAATTTCTCCCCTTAGTTGCCTTTTCGACAAGCGTTGTTTTTTGCAGTGACATTCTAAGTTCGTTCCTGCACGGACCAATTATCTTCAAGGCTGAATGGAATCAAATTCAAGTTTTATCGGTAATCAAACAATTATCACAATTCGCAAAGCACCGGCACCGTAATGGGATTGAATAGAAATAACATTCAAAAGGTTGTTTGTGTGTGCAGTTTGACTGAAAATTAATGGAAGGTTGGAAATGTTGTAATAAAAAAAATATTTTACTAAGCCCATCTAAGCCTCCCTTAAATTTACCAAAAGGCACCTGAAAAACAAAAAAAAATCATTTTATCCTAAACATGAATATCATGTTAAAACATAATTTCTGGAAGAACTGGGGAGAATAGCACCAAATGTGTGGCTTTGGATTGCCATTCTCCCCTACCAGAAATAATGTGTTGAAATGATTTTCCACTCTGCACGCGAAGCCCTTGAAAAGCATTTGACCGTCTTATTAATAAATAAGTTATTGCATGCAATTGATGCACAAAATATTTAATGGGACATTGCTCTCTCTCAAATGCAAGTTGAATAAAAAAAATGCAATTCAACATCCAGTTTCAGGCTTCTTCCCTTTGCCGCGATTTCTATGTCGCGTTCTTTTTCAATTGCCATTCTGTAGGATATACGAACACGACGAAACGACGCGACCGACGTTTTATGCCTCCATATTAGTTTCATACGTTTTACTTATATCCGTTAAATTTTCCCGCAACAAGAGCCGTCTTATTTTCCATCCTTTTCCATACCTTGTTCCTCGATTTTTGGCGTTGTGCGGACAATATCCTAAGACGTGGAGGCGAGCCATGGTACTATCAGCCATTGGTCTAATTACCCGGATAGTTGGAAAAGCAACCAACACAGTCACCAGCGAAACGTAAGAGGAGATACCGACCCAGGCGAGAGGTCCTATTTAGACGAGAGGTTCAATCTGCCAAGTGAAGGCCGACCTAGACGTGAGGTCAACGCCGGCTAGTGGTCGAGCAAGACTAGAATTGCCAGTCGTCGCAACCTGACCTTGACATTGATCGGCAGGTACGGAGCCAAATCAAAAAGTGGGCCGTACAACAGTAGGAGTATGGGGGTAGGCGGACGAAAGCCACGGTAGGGAACTTTGTTCGATGGGGGAAAGAGGACGCTCTGTTCTTCAAATCCGTCGTTTGAGTTCCGGAGGACAGCTGAGGCGTGTGGGCCGACGGCCATGTTATAACACACCCTTCAACGTCAATCGAGGCGTAGTGCATGGCAACCGCGCGGCCATCTTTTATTGACGACACCAACCACTGGACATAAACGTAAATGCTCAGGCACCATCATCAAGCGACATTGACACCGAAAATGACCGCTGCGGGATTTTCGATGATACCTACGTCCAGTTAACAGTCACAGTAAAGGAAGTCGTAAATCACGGCCGAGAGCCCGACCTAAATTGTATGCCGATATAAGTATAAGGTTTGACCCAATACAGTCAGTTGCGTTCGTCCCCAAACCTGCACTAAATTCTTTGAATTTATAACTTCATTTCCTTGTCTTTCCGTACTAGCTAGGATTTTACTCACCAGAATTGGTGATACGAATCGCCCTAATGTTTAATCTTCTTATTTTTAACAATTCCTTAGCTTTCTTTCTGCTTCGTAAAGTCAAGGCTGCCGTTCGATGGAGACGTTAGCGGAAAGTTAGCGCTTCAGCAAAATCGCTTTCCTCGATTATTGGAAAGAAAACCAGAGATCAATCAGAATGAATTGGAAAGGTTGTCCCAGGTCAGACGACATGAACGAATTTCCATTTATGGAGAGTGGACGTTTAGAAAAGAGAGAATATGGAAAACTGGAGGACAAGGTAAGGGCAGGTACGGGCACACCATTGCAAATATGCTTTGGAAGACTGAAATATGACTATCGTTGTCTCGCCTGAATGTGTTTGAGCAGTGGAATATGGCGGATAGACACCAACATAAAAGTGGTCATCTATCGCACGTTCATTAGTGGAATTCCACGGCACTTGTAGGAGTGGGAGTTTGAGATTAAAACCCTGAACCACTCGATAAAGGAACATCTAAAACGCCACTTCTTGGTTGACCAGCGTAAAAGTCAGAAGAAGTTTTTATTTGAGTGGTGAAAAAGCAATTTTGCTGAACTACGAACAATTTTTTTTAAAAGACTAGAGTGAATAATCGGAAGAAGGAAGCAGAAAGAATATAGGAAGAGAGAAACATGACAAAACTTCCCTATCTATTCGGGAGATGGGGGCCGTGGGGCTGGAGTACATTTTCCAAGTTGTGTTTTTGTTTGTTAAAATAAGTAAAATGTAAATAGGGTTACATATCTGATTATTTTAAGAAAAAGAAAGAAGCAGTTCATAATAAACAAACAAATTAGAACTGCTTATTTAACATAAGATAAAAATTGAAAGATTTATATTAATTGTTTGCGGATCTTGAGTTTCCTGGAGGGTGAGTGGGTTTCGGTAACGTAAGCTTTAGGTCCATTCTAAAGACATAAAAGCAATGTAATCTTTTAACGGATCAACAAAGGTCCATAATGTACCGAACTTTCTCAGAAATGCCATGGCAAATGAACTCCACGGGACACTAACGGACCAAAGTATTAACAAATTCCTTAGTGTGTTGTTTTGAATACAGACGTTTGTACAATATATAAGACATATATGTAGTTATATACATGCCAGAAGTTGAATTGGAAATAAGCTTACGAACAAAAGATACAAGAAATAACTTACTATTTAAATATAAATGTTCACTCCCAAAAACACTTAAACACTTAACAACCTGATTACTATTAAATTAACTGCCACTCTTCATTGGAAAAGATAGATTTGTACTCTTAATAGAAATTCGAAGAGAATATCGTTGTTGCTTTAAAGTAAAAGATGGGTTGGCAAAACTGTCCCACTGGCATAGCATCCCCATTCTGCCGCTTATCTGTGAAGCTCTTGGCCGTAGCCAAGGGGGGTCAGGGGTATTGATCCCCCTTCCAAACGTCAAATAATGTCTCATTAGGTGTTCCACAAGGAAGTCACCATGGACCGATTCTTTTCCTTATTTTTATTATTGACATTCCTTATATTTTCTTTGATTCCATTCGCCTTTTGTTTGCAGACGATCTTAAAATAGTATTTAGTTAAAGATGTCCTTTCCGAGGACTACAAAAAAAAATCGAACACCAACCTTCGGCTGGTCCAACAAGTTCGTATATTCAAAGAAAGACTATTTTACCACGTTATAATAAATTGTATATTTGCGACTATATTCATTCACATCCGAATTAACATTAAAAACCTCATCCAAAAAGCTATCGCAGGTAGCCTCGCCTTGCACTGTCCAATCTGCTGAGTCGCCAGGTTCATTCGTTGCGCGTGCATCCGCTCGTATCGGGTATCCAGTCATTGCCATTGGATCTACTGCATATCGTGGGAAACTGCTGATGCAGCTATTATGGTTGTCGTGTGGATTGGACATGCGCGTGTTGTATCGTGTTAACTTATTTTGTTATTATTTATTTATTTAATCTGAAGATGATACGCCATGCCAACCAACGACCATACCACGTCGAGTTAATCGGTTCTCGTCAGATCACCGTAATTAAACGACGTTGGGCGCGGTTAGTACGTAGATGGGGGACCGTTTGAGAACAACCGCGTGTCGTTGGCCAGTCCCATCTACAGAGTTGAGGTAGATAATATACGTGGTATCACAATGGACCTAAATTGGTCTAAGTGTGTCGGCTTCTGCCGACAGCCACATAAACCTAACCTAACCGATACGCCATGCCATCTCGTGCAAGATGACATTGAAAGACTGATAGAATGGTGTATGTTTAATGACTTGTTTTTAAATGTATCCAAATGTCAATGTTTTTCTTTTAGCCAAAATTCCTCCCTAATTTGCATTGAATATAAGATTGAAAATATTGTTCCTGAAAGAATTCGTTGAAAAAAAATAGCTAGGAGTTGTATTCGACCTCAAATAAAATTGTATTAAACATATTGAGCATGTTTCCGCTAAAGCTAATTCTATGTTATATTTCATAATCCCTATACTCCTACATCGCTGTAAAGTTCTGACGTCAGATCTCTTTGGAATATTGTTGTATAATGCGTGTAATGTTTGTAAGTGACATTTTGTCCCATTGTAAAGGCTCTTTCATTAAGGATTTGAGAACTTCTTCGTTAAATAAAATGCAAACTACTTGAGATATCTCAAAAAAATGTTATTGGCTTGAATTACTATCAAAATATTTATGAATGAAATTCGACTTTGTTAATATGTCCACCACGGGAACGTATGCAGCGGTCGATACGTTGAACCCAATTTTCGATGACTCGGCCTCACATTTCGACCGATACGCCGCTATTTCTCGTTCAATATTTGCTCTGAGCTCCTCTAACGTCGCTGGCTTGTTGGCATACGTCAATGATTTAATGTTGCCCCATAAAAAAAGTCTAGAGGCGGCCAATAGACGGGTCAGTTTCTCGAGGTAGCACGATTACCAAACTGAGACTTCAAAAACTCGATTGTTGCACCCGCTGTGTGGCTTGTGGCACCATCTTGTTGAACCACATATCACTGATGTCCTATTTATGCAATTGCTCAAAGATATAACGTTCTAACAGGTCCCTGTAGCGAATATTATTTACTGTAACGTGACGGTAATTTTCATCGACGAAAGAAAAGGCCCAATGACGCCACCGGCATGAGAGCCGCACCAAACAGTGATTTTTTGCAGATGAAGTGCTGTTTCATGAAGCACATGAGGGTTCTGACCTGTCCAGTAACGCATATTTTGCGTATTGACGAAGCCGTTTGAAAAATGCGCTTCATCGCTGCAGATGATTTTGCGATGAAATTCTTCATTTTCTTTCAATATGCCCAGAGCCCAATTCGAGAACGTACGTCGCTTCATATAATCAAGTGGCCTTAGTTTTTAAGTCAGCTTGATCTTGTAAGGCTGTAGGCTAAAATCCTTACGCAAAATTCGCCATAATGTGGTCTGCGAGGGGCCCAATTCTTGAGAGCGACGTGAATTTGACTGATTTGGGTGGTTTGTGACGCAATATTCTCCACACTTCGGGCAAAACGTAGTTTCAGTGGCACGCCAACATAAAGCAGCGAATATTCTGACTCAAATTTGTTCACTAGACCATGAATTTGTTGTCTACTGGGACGAGAATTACGGCCGAACATTGGCGTTAACGCTTTTATAGTTGGACCACCGACTCGGAATTTCGGTAGCTAGTAAATTTTAATTATTTGTAATGTTTGTTCCTTCGTGTAGTGCACCATGATGAATGTTGATTTTACTAAATATTTTGACATTGACAGTTCGGTAATCGGTTCAAGGGTGCGTACACACTAAAAGTGTGAAGTTATCAAGTCGCTAATGAAAGATCCTGATTAATTCTAAGGTGTGCGGTAGAAGGAGTATAAGTCAAAATTTCATCAAAATGAGATAAGTACACCATTCGACTCTAAAATGAATGTAGCATTTTTGGTAAAAGCGGTATAAGTCTATTGCACACACAAATCACTCTAAAAGGCACTGGTCAAAGTAACATAACTCGATGAGAAATAATTGTTCGAGGTTAAAAGAGTATAAGTCAACTTATAATGTTATGATCTAATAAAGGGTATTGTTTTTTTGGTTAATTCGGGTATGCCAGTATTTCTTTCTCACTTGTGCCGTAAAAAGTAAATATGAACCATGGATGTTTGCATGAAAAGTAGGCTTTGAAATTTCTTTCAAATTTAAATTTCCATCTTTACTTGGAGTTCCAAATCAACATTATAATTCGTTAGTAGTTTTTCAAGGTGCAAAGACGAATATCTGGTGCTGTTGCATTTGTGAGATCCTGGAGTTCTTAGGTCTGCCTCCTTTATACAATTTCGACACGTGCATGCTCCCTTAATTGATTATTGTTTGATCGACCTTTTACGACACCAGTCGTGTAAACCCACGGATTTGCATGCACACTTGCGGGACAGCTTTAAGATGGTAAATGTGTCGCTAGGCTCACCTGGATGTTAAAATTGGCTAGATGTAATTTCCGCCCCTTAGTCGTCTTTTACGAAAAGCGCTGTTTTGGGGGGCGCTGAATGGATATTCTAAGCCCGCCCCTGTACGGGAATTTTCACGAATTTTATATAAATCTAAAAATTGTGAACTCTGCAGTTGATTCACTTCCAGATATAGAGGAATTTGTGGAAGAAGACTAATTTTCAAAAATATAGTATTACTTATTTCAGTTTTTTTTTCATTCTTTATAAACAAAATTTATTTATTTTTTATTTTTTATGTAGTTTATTGATTTTACTAGTTTAAGTCACTTTTCGAACAAAATATTAGTGGTCAAATGAGTGCAAATCGCCCAATTTCCTTCTTTACTACAAAATATTACAAAAGACGTCTTCTATTTTTGAGTTCGGCATAAAAATAAAAACTCGCAGTTTGATTGAAAAAAAAAAATCAAAAGTTTAAAGTTTTATTACGTTTTTTCGCTTTCCTGAAAAATTGCAATTTTTGATATATACTCCTTCTACCGCCCACCTTAGAATTGTCCATTTAGTTTGTCCTTAATAAATATGTAGATGGTGCAAACATTTAAGGGAACGTTTTCAATTTCGGGAAGATGCACACAGGGTGATCTATGCACTCAATGAGTCAATAACTGGCTGTGCCAGGAAAACTGATCGCATTTCAGATGTTATTGATTTCAATTTCCATTACCTATAGTAGATTCTCTTTGAAAGTAAAATTACTGTTATACTTTTGATCTAAATTTTAAATCTTAATATGTTTTAAGTATTGAATATTATAAACTTACACTGTTTTTGTGTTGATAGTCTATAAGATAAATATATCTGACTGATTGATAAAATAAATGAATAAATAAGTTGAAAATATAAACAAAAGCTCCCTGATTATATACATAATGTATATGGTTTTAATTCGTCATATCCCCACCCCAAATATTTCTGGCTACTACTATAAAACTGTCAGATTAATTTTAATTTACGACTTGAGACTACTTCAGAAGAATGCATGCAAATCCATTGGTTGACCACGACCTGGAGATCACAATTGGCGTAAAAGGACAAACAAACAATAGGTAATCCATAATAAGAGAATGCGGTTTACGAAGTCGTTAGAAAGAGACAGACCTAAGAACTCCCGGATCACGCTTATGCAATTACGCCTGCATTTGATTGGCCTCAGTAAAAACTGATTCGAAAGTGAGAGGCCTGCTGCTATTAAATGGGGTCAAATCGGCAATCCACACAGTCGAACCAGAACGGTGGCAGTTTTATGCTCCCTTTAAGTCCTGATCATAACTTCGTCGCCAAGGAAAAAGATATAAGTTTAATTTGTTTCTATTATTTACTATTCAATGGGTTTGTATTGATAACAGGCACCCCACTTGCATTCCAACACATGGTTTCTGGAATTCAGATTAAGCTCGACTGCACTAGTCACTCCTTAATAAATGCGGCTATAGTAGCCACACATCGGTCCCTCACCGAGGATTCTTAGCAACAGGCGGGGAATTGATTGAGATCAGTCATACCAAACTGTACTCCTGCCAAGGAAAGAAAGATGCCTGATGTTAGACTTTAAAACACCAACAGTAATGCCTAGTTCACTTTGACATTTTTAAAATGGTCGTAAACGCTAATAAGACTAAGGGTGATTTTTCGGATGAATTCCGCCCGTAGAAATAGGTTTGCGGCGTGCATTAAACTTTAACTTTGCGCAAAAAAAACAACAAAAAGCAGTCTAAACGCTGTCACCTTATATACAAAAAAAAAAATTATAGTGGTTCGTGTTTACACGCTATATAGCCTACATCCCAGATAATTGATTAAGATTCCTAAAAAATAAATACACTTTTATCATCACTATAATAGCTGCGAAAATTAAATTATAAACACAACAATAACAAAATGGTTGCATAAAACTTTGATTTTAATGAACACCCATCATGCGCCAAAGTTTATGCGAACTTATTTTCACGTATTTACTATTTTATTAATTTGTTTTTTATTCTTTCATTTCAATAATTGTTTTTGAAGGTAACAATAGAGAGAGTTCCATATGATCGATTGCTTACCCCTCACAGTGACCCATTATAGCCCGAGGAAAAAGTTGTAATTTGTATTGCTGAACATTGTCATGATCAACAGTTCAATTAAAGTTTATTCAAGTGATTTAGTTTATTGCATTTCCGTATTATACTGACTTTACCTATGGGTGGTGTTTCTGTTTCGTTTTTATTTAAAGCAATTGTTAGGTAGTTGAAAGTCATTTGCTGGTAGTGGTTTTGTTTATATACTCGTAAATTGCGACATGGTAGGAACAAACGGGCGAACGAGTTGAACTGTATGAAGGCATTGGGAAATTTATATTTAAGCGCCGTCAGTATAAGCAACTGATTCATTGGAATCAAAACGAAACTGCTCGCTTTATAAAATAAAAGTCCGTTCAACAATTTTATGATGCGTCCCCGGTGAATATGAACAAATCATAGGAATGTATCTCGATTAGTTCATGCAACAAACACATAGACAATGTAGTTTACCTCGTCTTATAAATGTATCTAATAATGTTACCTATTTATTTAAATATTTCACCGTTGACAACATTTTAGAAAACCTTACAATGGTTTGCAAAAAAATAAAAAATAAAAATAGACAAATGTTTAAAACATCATTAGCTGCGAATGTATTTAAAGGTTCACCCCGTGTGTGAACTTGTACATTTTTCATTGCAAGAATTACGTCGACTGTATAAAACGTATAAAACACTATAACGTGCTTTCAAGTCGACTAATTATGGCAATACACGAAGCGTCGCCACGTCGCTCATACGCCCCACACCACAGCACGCTCCATTGCTGTGAACTGCTTCTGATGTTTTGCATTTTTACAACACTACCAGCAAATATCTCGTAAACCGCTGCTGCCAGCGAGTGATGATTTGTTCACGTGACCACTTGATTTCTTTTCAATTTATGAGTTATTAATTTAGTACAAAATATGAAGGAAGCATGCTGCGATGAATTTCGTCATAGGAAGTCTATTTATGAAGTCCGAGATTGGTTGTTGACTGAAAAGGCGACTTGGGAAACTTAAATGGAAATGTTAATGTCAAACAACAGCTTCACTTGAAATTATAAGAAAAACATAGGGACGGGCTACAGTCCGCTTGGGCGAACTGTTGGATACCCTATTCTTATTCCTATCCCTCATAAGTGGGCGTGACAAATGTCTAAGTATGGTTGAATTGTTAAGAACGCTCTAAATATTTTGTTATATAACATTTAAAGGATTTTATCAAAATTGTGGGCGTGTCAGTAGGCGGATTTAAAAAAAATTAACACATGAGAATAAAGGGCCCATAGAGAGTATATATTATAAATTTCAGCTCCCTAGCTCAAACTTTGAATTTTCAAAAAAAAAAAAAAAATAATTGTGGGCGTGTCAGTGGGAGGATTTTGAAAATATTTACACATGAGCATAAAGGGCCCATAGAGAGTATATACTATAAATTTCAGCTCCCTAGCTGAAACTTTGGATTTTCAAAAATTAATATACCCTTAGAATATGGTATAAAAAAATTATTTTATTTATTTGTGGGCGTGTCAGTGGGCGGATTTTGAAAATTTTTTATCCCGAGCAGTTTTAGGAGTCATAGATCATATATAAAAAATTTCAGCTTTCTAGCTCAAAATTCGATTTTTTCCAAAATTTGTTTTTTTTGAGTTTGTGGGCGTGTCTGTGGGCGGATTTCAAAAATTCGTAAACTTGATTATTTCGGGACCCTAGAGAGTATATGGTTAAAATTTCAGCTCTCTAGGTGCAGTTAAAAGGAATAATTTTTGCCGACAGACGGACGGACGGACATGGCTAGATCGACATTACTATCGATGCTGATTATAAATATAGTATCTTTTAGGTCTCTACGGGCAATATTAAGGTATGTTACAAACTATGCGTCAAAATTAATATACCCTTAGAATAGGGTATAAAAAAACCGATTGCTTTATATTGAACTATTGACTAACACATACCATATGGGAAATTTATTGCTTATTCGGGGGAAATTATTTTCATGCAGTGTTTAAATATAATGAGGTTTTAATGATTGGGATAAATTATGCTATATATGTATAAGGTTTTGTTCATCCTTTTCTATCTTGCATGGCATTGTGTAAATCAAACTGATAATGATGTCGCAGTTTCTGGACAAGATACTTTTTATATATTTTTCTGTTTGTAGTGTAATTTTGTTGAAGTAAACTAATAGCAACCTTGCGTAACAGTACACTTGGCATATGGTTGCAATTGTGAAAATGTTGAACTGAAATATGTCCTAAATTGAAATATGAGGCTACAGTGTTAGCGCCAGAATTAAACTAAAAATAAATCTCTTACTCTTGATGAAAATTGAATTTTTTTAATGAATTTTGTTTTTCTCGTTTGTCACGTTGTGACTTCAGTTTACAATTTTTGTAAAAATAAAGTTATGAGTTTTGTTTATAATACATTTTAATGAAAATA
The DNA here is from genome assembly GCA_949715645.1 of Portevinia maculata. Taxonomy (NCBI): domain Eukaryota; kingdom Metazoa; phylum Arthropoda; class Insecta; order Diptera; family Syrphidae; genus Portevinia; species Portevinia maculata. The sequence continues at coordinate 54,149,879 of OX454527.1, read as the reverse complement.
AATTATGTGAATCATATCAAGTGATATTTTGATACGCAATTTCTTCATCAGTTCTTTTCTATCAACGTGAATTTAACAGCCAATCAAAGGAAAACAGCTGAGGGACAAAGCAAGCCAGACATTAATTTAGATGTTGTTTTTGCGCAGCAAACCGTTGCTGCTTTTTAACTGCTTAACTATACACTATCATCTCTGTGTCGTGGAATGCTCAAAGCAAGCAACTATCACGAGCTGCTAAAAGTGCTCTCACAGGCTCATCATTTAGTGCAGGTTTTAGTAAGGACATACACAAAGTAAAACATACACTTTTGATCACAAGGATGAGGCCATACATTTTGCAATCGATTTTCAGTCTTGATACCTGTTGGAAATTTTATACCCGGAAGCTTTTACTACCTGTGAACAGATACATATTTTCCCAACAGTAAGTCATAAAATTAAAGGATAAATAAGAAACGACCGCTGGATTTCCCAAGATCAAACAATGAACTATTTGAAAAGCGTATAAAAAGATGCGCCACTAGGATGAGGCCGCTGCGAATATTTCGCTGCAATAGTTCAAATCAGCGATTTTTTTCAAAGTTTTGAATTGTTTTTATTTAGTTAAAAAAAATGGGTTCCGGAAAGACTTTGACAGCGACAGAAAAATGAAAAATAGATGGTGCAACCCATTCATCTAGTTTTGGCGATTTGCACTGGCCTGAAAAATCACGAGATTTCATCATCACAGAGCTGTTTCTTTTCTTTGAGGATTCTGGAAGCCCACAGGGCTTATTAAGAGAACATTTGACATGAGGTATACAATTTATTAGCTTTCGTCTGGCCGATAGTAAAACGCAGCTATTATCATTGTAACTTAATAGAAAACATTTCAAAATAAATAGGTTAGGTAAACAGAGCCAGGGCCGGCCCAACCATATGTGCAAGATGTGCAAATGCACAGGGCGCCAAACTCCGGGGCGAATTGCTAGGAGTAAGAAAAATTAATTTTACCTTGCGCGGATACTGCCATTTGCATTGCAACACCTTATATTTGTTACAAGATATCAATGAAATAGTAGATAAATTAATTCAATAGATGTTATTGCAGGATCAGTTTTTATAAGCTAAATACTGGACTTTTGTAAGATAGAAAATGCCGCCTAAGTTGAAGGGAAGGCGGTGGTAAGATGAAGATGCTTCGCATGGCGGCAGGAGTTACAAAGCTTACTCGAATAAGAAGTTCCAAGATCAGAGGAATTTACGTCAAAGAAACTATCTCATGAAAAATAAACGAGAGAGATACTACAAACCCCGTCAAAGAGGCAATATAAATCAACGTTCCAATAGAAAAGCGAAATAGAGGCAGATTTTAAACCTCCTGGATCACAGAATTGCGACAACACCAACATTTGATTGACCTTATGGTCGAAGGGATGCGAAACCAAGAGGCCTGTCTATATTTTTTGAGGTCAAACCCACGAACCCCATATGCCGCCGAGTGCAGTGAAGTGCGTGGGTTATAATCCCTTTACTCCAGATCATAGCATCGTCGTTAAAGGAGAAGAAGATACATATTGAATTTTCAAATTTAAGTCTTGTTCAGATCCGTTCACTCATTTTTTGGCAACTTGGCAGACGAAGGGAGCTTTTCGGTCAAGTATAAACATTCAGGTTTATCACCAATTATTTATGACAGAATGTATCTCATTGTCCGAAAAAGACTACTGAAAACGAATAGTTCCTCGGGAACTGATTTAATTCATGCGATGATAAGCTTCATCTTGCTCAAGAAAAATTTGACTACGCAAATAATTTTTATTCAATTCATCTGTTTCATCTACGGGAAATTAGTCGATATTTAGTTTACCTACTAACAAAATTTCATTTATCTTAAGACACCTGTTTTTCGACCAACAACCACATATCTACTGTAATCATGATCATGATTGTTAAATTCCACACAACGTCGAAGGCAGTCAGAATGTAGTCCTGGTGGGATTCCTTAAAAAAAAAAACGAAACGAAAAACACTTTCGCTTTGCAGTAAATTAACAAAGCATATCGTTCATGCACACGTAAACGTTATCGTTTCTGTTAAAACATTACAAAAGTAATTGCAATGACAGTAAAAGGAATGCAGAAGTACCCATACCTAATACAAGAATACCTATATCAAAAAGATGATTACTGATTAGCTTCTACAAAATAAAAAGCAGCTGGTCGCCATAATTAAACAAGAAAAGTCCAAGCATATCTGTGTATCTACTGAGCCCCAGCCTTAATGGGCGCTTATGACCAGCACACAAACGCACAAATTCTGATATAACTCTAATAAAGTAATATTATTTGAAAAAAAACAACAACGGTAAATGCCATTGCAAAAGGTTAAGGTTACAATTGAGGAGGAAACATTTCTTTTTTACTCCGAAAACTAAACTACTTGGCGGGTGCCTAGTTCACATTCAAAGTAATTAAGCATTCCGATATCAATTGTCGCTTTGATATTGAGTGCGATAGCCACCGCTGACATAAAAAGTAAACAGACACCACGAGCAGACATAATCCATGTGCTGAAGTCTGGAACGGACACAATCTTTTCCCGAGGCAAAATCAGGGCATGTGAGACATCGTAAGAGTGTGTTAAACTCGCAATAGCATTTCTAATGGCGCATGTTCCCCAGAAGAACGTCGGTTAAGTACGCGTTGCAGGCATCAACAGAAACCCATAAACAATTTAAATTAAATTCAAAAAAATATAAAAAAAATGTGTTATAGGAGTACCCATACCCATACCCTAGCCGATAGGGTGTATTGGATTTGGCATTGGTTTTTGAGCGCAGAAAAGAGAATAAAAATTACCATAGAAAACTAAATTAAAAACTTAATTAAAATCTGGAAATTCTGGGCTTTTCAAGCAGCAAAGGCGTAAATTTAAAACAGAGTGGAGGAGGTCGACGTATTGTAACTGTTCACTTTTGGGAAAGGACACAAGAATGATTTAACAAATGTGGTGTTGCTACCACATTTTTAATCATTCTTATGTTAAGCAGTAGGTACTAAAGAAAGGAAAAGGATAGTCTTCGGCGAACCGCGGTCAGAGATAGACATATTTTAGCAAGATTTTCCCTCCATTCTAAATAAATAAATTAATTAAAAATAACGTCTTTGGGTTTTTTTCTTTCGCTTAATTCTAAATATAACCTTGGCGCTGAACCGGGATTTGAAACCAGGACCACCTATAAAACATATATTATAATAAGGAAGTTAAAAAACCAATTTTTAAAAATTATTACCTATTCCAACAACAGAAAAAAACCCCGAAACTCGCCGGCACATTAAGTGCTTCCTCATCATCATTTAGTGCAGGTGTTAGCAAATACACACACGCACATAATAAATATAAAAATAAAATTCACACATTCGGCTATACAACAATCCATACAAATTCATTTAAGCCACCAAACCATTATAACGCAAAATACTTTCAGCTTAATTTTGCTAGCATGCAATTAAATCACGTGATCATTAAATTATAATTATACCCGTGCGACTAATCGGCTCATTCCTGTCATAGTTTTTTGTATGATGAGGGGTTTAGATTGGGCTTACACTACATACGTAAGTTATAGGCTTCTCCACGTAAATTAAAAAAAAAATTGTGTATATGAGCTGATATGATATCACTATTGAATCTTCGCTGAAAAAGGGGTATCATTTGCAGAAGCTTGATACATTGGACTATTGGCGCAACATTTATTGGAGCAGCATTTAATGGAGCAATTGGAAAAATTCCTCTTTGGCAAATCGAATAAATTGACGTTGACTGCCCGCGATTCGATTTCAACGAATGTTGTTGAATGGTGTTCAAACTTGTGAAGGTCACTTAATGAGATGAGAACGAAAGAAGCAATTTCATAACTTTAAGCTATTTAAACTGGGTTAGGTTGGTAAGGTTAAAGTGGCAGTCCGAGACAGATACACATAGAACAATAAAAGGCCCATTGTGTTACCATATGAACCTATATCCACCTTAATCTTTGGACTACTTTCAGCTTTTAATGTCAATATTGATGAGATCGTTAAGATCATTAGATAAAGAAGAAAGCTGATAGGTGGAGTTTTAGTCTTTCAGAGAGAGCAGGCCATTCAGGTTTGACAACAGAATCACAGTGCAGATAACATTGTTAATGGCCGATACATATCATATTAAAAAAAATCTTGAGTAGGGTAGCCCATTCATCATCCCAATTCGATTGTAGCTTATCTGTTTTTTTTTTTGCAAATAATTCCTTGCTCCGCACGCTGGAAACTTCAAACGAAGATACAAACAATGTGAGTTCGCTTGCCGAACACGAGACCATAAGCCAATAGCAGCCGAAAAGAGGTATAAATTGGAAGAGAGTTGGGAATGGGTCACAAGAGTGGGCCTTGAGTGGAATTTTCCACTGTCAGCTTGGCGATTTTATGTTATGTGTTGCATTTTTGAATTTTATTGCGTCGCAAAGTTTATGGTGGTAATGTGTTGAGAAATGACCTGCAAGTGCAAAACGCATTGACAGGCCAATATAAACAGTTCGTTAAGCGATATATCATTTTTGGATGGGGTAGACAAGGCACATTGATTTAATTTATTTGAGATGGTCTAATTAAAATATACACTGAATGTCGTAATTTAAAATCAAGTGGCTAACGCTGGAAGATATCAGTTTGAGAAAAGAAGTTCTTTGGTTCGTTGGCAAGCCTGCAGTGAACATAATATGTTGCTTAAGATAGATAGATATATATTAGGTCCGTTCGCGTACTTTATGTATAGAAAAATGAAAAGTGTCAAATCTCCAAAATCGAGAGAGAATCCTCTCATTTCTAAAAAAAGTACGCGAACGCTTTTGTATAAAAACTTCTTAGTTTGGCTTGAAAAGAAGCAACAGCTGTTTTTTTTGCTGGCAAACTCATAGGATTTCATCATTTGACAGTTTTCATTTTCTTACCAGCCGAAATTCTGTGTGAAGAAAAATGAACGAAACTACATTTTTCTTTCGTTCATCTTTTTACCATTTTCTCAGTACGCGAACGCGTTTGTGTAGTTTTGCACGAAAGTTTATATAAATTTACGTGTGCATATTAGTTCGCGAACGGACCTATTATTTCATTCTGCATAACAAATTACAACAGGTTTGTAACACAGAGATTTTGTACATTTGCATATCTTTCTTCTGCAAAAATATTAAAATGTTACATGACATTATACATTTCTAGACAACAATGAATATTTTGAAGCAATCATATAGGAATATTATATTGCTAAATGATTTTTTGAGCTCAATGAGTAATTCGTATGATCAATTGATGTCCGATCGGACAGTTTGATATTTATATATACACTTTTCCATTATGGAATTTTCGGATGGCAAGAAATGCATCATTACTTCTGTGCGTTCTGTGAAAATAAAAGTGTTAGAAATGGATGCATTTATTATTTTCGGGAGTTATTGTTGTTTTTTCCAGTGGGTGACAATGCTGCGTAAAAGTTCCTTTGTATTAGGTAGGTATAGGAAAATGAAAAACTGTCGCAGGAAAATCGTAGGCGGAGACTCTCCACGGACAGGAACCAGCAAATCAAAACAAAAAACGTAACACCTTTCACAATGATATTCCAGCTGTCAGCTAGATTTAGACAATCTGCTTGCTGTTAGCTCAACGCTCCCAGATTGTGCCGTACCTCTCCCTATACTTTAGGGCCTGGAATACTATATGGGGCCAATCCACTTTCACACTCGTACACTGTCAAGTGTACTTCGAGATCTTGAAATACACAAACCCGCTAGTCTAGATGTTATTTCCCCTATATTTCTGATTGATGGTACAAGTAAAATCGCTGCACTTGATATTTCAAAGGGATATGACAGAGTTTTGCATCCAGCGCACTTGCCGAAAATGAGTGTATTTGGAATCGATGATAATCTTCTTCAACTGATTAGAAATTAGATTTCCGATCCTGCAATTCAAGTTGTTTTGGAAGATTCAACTCACCAAATAAATGCTGCCCAAGGTTTTCTGTTTGGTCTCCGATTGTCTTTCTCATTTTTATAAATGATATCCTGTCTGTTAATTCTCCTTCGCTGATGACAGTACCCCAGCTTCTAATATTTATTTCCTTTGTTACGGCCCTCATTTTTAGCTGTGGAAACCGAAGGGCAAAGTATTAAGCTTAGTAAAATGACAGCATAGTTTAGTGGGGCATACAAGCACCCTATTGGTTTTTAATGCATCCAAAACACAATGCTTTCTTCTGTCATTAAAGCGAATCCTCAACAGTCTGCCATTAACTATGAATGGTTTTCGCATCACCGAAACCAAAAGACGTTCCATTCTCGGTATTTGTATTATTTTTTTTTTTTTTTTTTTTTATAATTTGCTTACGCTAAAGGGATTTTTTTCTGTTGTTACAGTACCCTTATAATGCTAAGAACACAGTGTAAGCTACTTGGCATTAGAAAGAATAGAGAGATAGGAAAGAAGTGTTTGGGTGCAGTTGTAGGATTTTTCTCCACGGGTGGTGTCTAAGTTACTTAGGGAAATTACGATTTCATGTATTCGGTATAAAGTAATGGACTGATCGAATACTACATGCGAAATTTCTAGGCTTCCTTAAGCGATGCAAATATTTCACCCCTTCTAATCTGGCAACTATTGACTTAGGTTGGGATCGGTTAAGGTGGCTGTCAGCTAAAAGCCAACACACTTAGACCACTGTGAGGTCCATTGTGATGTCACGTGGATCAGGGAAGTTTCTCCTTCTACTCGCTAAAACCATTTGGAGCTTCTAATGAAGCCCGATAGACTTCTTACATCTAGCCGATTCACTGAGTTCGTTAAGGAAGAAGGCTTCTCGATAGAATTTTCTTTAATGGGAGGACATGTACAAAGAAGGTGAAGTCAAGTCTCCTCCTCCTCCTCCTCGTCCCTGCATTTTCTACAGAAGTCAATCGAATAAATGGCAAGCCTTCATGCGAGCTTGCCTATTAGACAGTATCCTGTAATGACACCTATAGCAGTACCTATGTGCAGTCGGTTTAGTGAAATCAAACACATCCAGCTAGCTTTGGCCAGGTATATTTAGTCGCTAGACATGTATTACTACCTGTCCACCTAAGGTTTGTACTCTAGAATGCGGATGGCTTAAACATAAGTTCACATGTAGCGATAGGTATACCTAGAAGACCTTTATCAGGTAAAAGAGGAAATGCGAGGTCATCTGCCCTACAGTTCCTTGGAATGTCCCTAAGCGCCGGCACCCAACAGAGGTGAATGCTGAACTGCTCTGCCATCTCCCCAAGAGATGAACGGCAGCCTAGGGCTACGATGGAGTCCAGGGACTTTATCGCGGCTTGACTATTCGAGATATCACATTTCTCTTCTACTATTGAGTACAACGTTCATATCTGATCTGGTGTACCAATAACATGTTTTTAGCTCAGAGACAGAATTGAAATTTTGAAATCGATTGATGTCTTAGGGCTCGTTCCGTCTGTTGAAATGGAAGTCGGCGCCTGGGCGAGCGTGTAAACTCCAACACGGATCAGTTTGAGATCAGGCTTCATACACGATATGGACGACGAAATTATCCCAGTGCTTTAGTGCGTTTAGACGGCTCTTCGCAGTGACAAAACGTCCATTTAAAAACCCTGATCCGTTATATTTCTTGGCTCCGTCTTAATGTGAACAGTTTCATATGAATGTAGAAGCCGCAGACCACACTCTACTCTCTCATGGCATCATGTCTGCAACGATTCTCTATTTCATTGGTTCTAGCTCCAGCGGTCAAAGCAAGTGAATTGGTGTTTGGCTGCAACCTTGTTTCAGCATTTATTATGCAGCTCGTTTTATTTTGGCGGTAGTCCTCTCTAAGGTGTCGAGAGGTTAACGCTGCTCTTACTCTAAACATTAAAGCTGTCTTTATATTTTCTAATTTTTAATTGTAATTTCATTCTCATTTCATTGAATAAATACTTTAGTTTTGTAATATTTAATATTGAGATTGTTTTCCGCCACATGAATTGTTCTGGCAATGGTCTCTTTTCTCTTTAGATGGACCGAAGATACCGAGTGGGAGCGAGGCCTTAGTCTTCTTTCCACTTTTCCTGTCTTTCGTTGGTTTATCGATATTTCCACCACAACTGATCAATCGAAACAGACAGCTGCATTCCATTTCTAGAACATTTCTACCGCAATACCCGCCATGCTAGGAATCCGCATCAGTTCACCCTTACTACAAAAAACCGTTGTCTACACAGATACACAATTGCTTCAAATTCTCTGAGTCTAGCTTTATTCGACTCAGTGCGTCAGCTTTGCAATTATTTTTACCCGGAGAATATTCTACGTAAAAATTGTATTCTTCTTATAGTAGAAATTTAGAAATTCGACATCTTTTTTTTTTGTAATCCGTTTAGTGGCATGGAAATAGTTGTATACTTAATGGGATAACTATACGATAGATATGTCGTAGACAGTAAAAGTATAATATAGATTAGGAATTATAATTTGAATGTGCAGTCATCCTTAGTTACTAAGTATTTAACAAAAAAAAAATGGGTATCTATACAAAGGAATGCCAATTATTTTTGTCATTATTTTTAATTAAAACTGCTGTTTTAAACTATTTATAAGTGGGCAGTAGGTGTATGTTGCATAAGTCATACTTAATTAAACATTAACCAACTATTTGGAAGTAAATATATATTTCGGACTAAAACAAAAAAAAATTATCTTAAAATTGCAGCTGAGCTGCTACTGCATGTGGTGATGTTCCAAAATGTTCAGTTGAGCTTCTAGCTCCCTGTTGTTCCGCGTCCATAGCAGCCATAACTGGAAACGGAGATTTTGGTCCACTCCTATATGGTGGTATTGCTCGAACATAGTGGTAACTAAATTGAAGTCCATCACTGCCATTAGGCGTTGGACGAGGCCAGGTCCCATATTCGACCTGAGCCAAACGAAAGTATACGTTTCCCGCTTCGGATGCATATTGTTTTGAAGTGTGTAGTTAGTATGCGGAGGACTGGGTGTGATTGGTGGGCTTTTCAATGAATCACCTTTAATCACATTCTGAACCGGTAGACAATCAATGCGGGGATATTCTTTTAAGTATTTTATACTTTTAAATTTCGTTTTTATTGAGCCTGTAGACTTTTGTACATCCTCTGTTGGTGTACTTGGTGTACGAAGCTCATACATTATGATTTGGCTATGGTCGGAGAAATAAACTTTTTCTTCTTTCTTCTTTTTTTTTTTTTTTTTTTTTTTTTGTTTGACCTTAATCGCCCTTAGTTGCCTTTAGTTACAACATGGCAGGATCGCCATGTAACCTAGCTAGTTTGACAATGATAATGTGCCAACAATTTTTAAACCTAAAACCAGTATTTTCTTTTTCAAATACGAATCTCTCACAATTTAGGAAAAGTTTTTGTTTTTTACAAAAGACATAGAAAGTATTTATACATAGCTCTGCAGCTGACGACATTTTTCCAAAGTATGATAACAATATTTGCAAAAAAAAAAATCACCGTACGGCATTCCAACTCAATTGAGGCTTTGTCATGAAAACGCAAAAACAGTAAAAAAAAAGTAAGTACCTACTAGCGAACATCCACTTGGGTGTTGAGGTTGCTGTTATCATTTCTACCAAGCAGATACCTACTTACTCATAGTTTCATGCTTATCGTAGACCGAAAATGACGTCTACAATGCATACAACACCTACTCGTACATGTATATATAGACAATTTGTCGCTTTTGTTTGATGTTTGGGGGTAATTGTTTATTCCTAGGTTAATTTGTTTAAGAATTTGCCTTGACTCCGGAAGTAACTCATTAAAATTGAATGCAGTTAGCAGAAATGTATATACGTATGTACGTTACAGTCTTAAATGCGCCATAGTACTTGAGAATGAGCTCTTATCAGTTGCTTTTAATTGACACTAGGGTATGCACATCGATATGTGTAGGTATTCAAAAAATATAAATTTGGAATTATTTTCCGATAGAAATTAATGCAACGCATTTGGCGCGTTCAATTTGCAAGGCAACCACTAGTCCCTACTATTTTACCCTTCCTCATTGATCGAATAACTCACGTGACCATCGTTTGACAAGTGATAGAGGTTTACCTAGTAGGGAAATCGCAGTTGTCTTGCAAATTGAACGCGCCCATTGTCAGCTTTAGGCTTTTGGGGCAAAATCAAAATGTTTTTTTTTTTTTTTATATAATTTGCTTACGCTAAAGGGATTTTTTTTTCTGTTGTTACAGTACCCTTATAATGCTAAGAACACAGTGTAAGCTACTTGGTATTAGAAAGAATAGAGATATAGGAAAGAAGTGTTTGGGTGCAGTTGTAGGGTTTTTCTCCACGGGTGGTGTCTAAGTTACTTAGGGAGATTACGATTTCATGTATTCGGTATAAAGTAATGGACTTGGCCGGGATTCGAACGCACGACCTTTAGTTGGTGGCATTGAGTTGAGGAACAAAAATTTCACAATTATTAATGACTTTATTTTTCAACTCTTAAACGTTACGGAGGAAAGAAGGATTTTCTACTTTATTGGCACCCATGGGATTGAAGAATGATTTAACTTTATCGAATTTCAAATGCAATGGTAACGGATCAAAGAGGTTCCTTAATCCGAAGCAGCTTCATCGGGCACCTCATTTATGAAGCACAAGTTCGGCCAGCGAATAAGGATCTACTGCTCCCACATCTGAAGTTAAGCTTCCAAACATTCTTTTAAAATACTCGACTTATTGATGACCCAGAATCGACTGATTTCCGGAACGTATTGCTTAACAAAAACCCCTGACCTTTGTCTAGTCTGTAGAGGAAATAATCGAACTATCAACAAAAATATTAAATGAATGATATTAAATTATTAAATAATCATACATAAATAGATATTTTATAGGAACGCGTGATTTGTTCATCCTACTATGTAGCAAAGAAGTAAGTTCTGGCTTTTAACCAACATTCAAACGTCTGTTCACTTACTAGGACAAATGGCACCTTAGTGGAGATCCGACGAAGCATTATCCTAAGAAACCGTTGCTACTTGAGTTTGGCAAAACAAATGCGTTTTAAACTCGTAACCCAGGAGACCAAGTGTAAGCTCTACAAAACACTGATACTGCCAGTTCTTCTTTATGGCGCCGAGATAAGCGGCAAAGAGGAGCTAATGTTGGGTGTTTTCGAGAAAAAAAAATGGAGGAAAAGATATAATGGCGAATTCTATAATTCTATATTCTATAAAGATAATATACATTTAAAGAGCATACAAGGCAAATAATGAACGAAAAGCCTTTCCTGTCATTTATCTATACCAACCAGTAACCCCCCGCTTACTTGGTAATTTTTTTTGCCACCCAATTTATGCGGTGGCCTCTGCACCTAATTACAGGCAAACAACAACAGCATGGAACTTTTTTTGCGGCTGGCAGATAAAAGATGAACCTACCCAAACGCTTTCACAATAATTTGTTTGTTATCCTTTCAACGAGGTTTGTTCTACTTTTCTTGACCTTCTTTCATTGAGTATTTCTTGTTTGTAGGTGTAGCCAGCACAGAACATTTATGCATGCGAGCGTAGTTGTAGTTCTATATCGTGATACAACTGAACAAGATAGCGTAATGCTTTCATGGTGCTGCGCCGATGACGTCAAAAACGCGTCACATGTTGCTCTGGGCAGATGATGAGTAAGGAGGGGGTAATTTGTTGTAATTTTGTTTAGTGATTTATAGACGCCTACAACCTATTTAGGACGTAGTACTTTTAAAAAAAGGTTATAAAAAAAGATATGCGCAATGCATTAATACGTAAATGTTCTAATCGAAATTCGTATGGTTCTCTAACCCTTAATTGGAACCTTAATATTAATCTTAATTAGTGTAATAAGAGTTGTAATAACTTTTTATTGAGAGATATGGTTAATTTCTTGCTATTTTGTGAACATATAAACAAAATCCTTTGGATAAAGGTTAGTTTTAAGAGTTACTTCTAAACACTTAGCGAAAGTTAGACCAACAAGGCAGACTTGAAGGGAAAATCAAACTGAACGGTTATTTAGGGAAGGTTACTGAATAGTGAAAGCTTTTTTTGGGGTACCGAATTATTGACCAATTATTTTCCATTCCTCTCAGGAAGTAGTTCCCAACCTTTTAGTAATGAGGGATCATTTGAGTAAATTTTTGTCTTGCCATGTACCACTAGCTATTATAATATTGTTCTTTAAATAATACATGTATAAAATTGTTCGAACCGAAACCCCAATATTAGATAAACCGCGCTTGTCGTGAAAGGCTGCTTAGGGGTAGAATCACATCTAGGCAATTCAAATCCAGGGGAGCCTAGCGACACATTTAACATCTTAAAGCTCTCCCGCGAGTGTGCATGCAAATCCGTGGAGATCACCGGTGTCCTAAAAGGCCGATCAAACAATAACCATTTATTATTTGTTACATTTATTATTTAATTGAAATGCTATTTTTGTGACTACATACCGTTTACCAACTACTGAACCCTTGCTTCAGTTTCACTGCTGCTCAAAGCTAAGCGCATATCGGCACTGGCACCCAGACGGTTTGGATGATTACTTTTAACTACAAGCCGCCGAGAATCGCTGATCGCATAAGTTTGTGGTTGAAAATAAAGTAAGGTGACGTAAAGGGAAAGTTTAAGGGAAAGGAAATGCTTTTTGGCTCCAAAAATCTTCAATTTCTGTGTTTCCTTGCAGCTACTTTCGTGTTTCATTTCAATTAACTTTTTTAAATTTCATCAGTCACCTCAGAATTTTTGACAATCGGCCCTATGATTTGTTGTTTTAATTGGGTGAGAAAAAATTGCTCTGTAGTAAAATGCGAGTTGAAGTCAAATTTTAATAAATTTGAATATATATATATCTTTGTAAATTTAAGGGGTCGTAATAGGGAACAATTTTCAAAAAAAAAAAAAAAAATATAAAAAAAACATAGGGACGGGCTACAGTCCACTTGGGCGAACTGTTGGATACCCTATTCTTATTCCTATACCTCATAAGTGGGCGTGGCAAAAATCTAAGTATGGTCGAATTGTTAGGAACGCTCTATATATTTTGTTATATAATATTTAAAGGCATTTATCAAAAAAAAAAACTTTTGTAAAAAAAAACGCTCCCTTAATTGTGGGCGTGTCAGTAAGCGGATTTAAAAAAAATTAACACGAGCATAAAGGGCCCCTAGAGAGTATATATTATAAATTTCAGCTCCCTAGCTCAAACTTTGGATTTTCAAAAAAAGTTTTTTTTTGTGGGCGTTTCAGTAGGCGGATTTTGAAAATATTTACACATGAGCATAAAGGCCCCCCTAGAGAGTATATATTATAAATTTCAGCTCCCTAGCTCAAACTTTGTATTTTCAAAAAAAGTTTTTTTTTAAATTGTGGGCGGTCAGTAAGCGGATTTTGAAAATTTTATCTCCGGAGTAGTTTTAGGAGTCATAGATCATATATAAAAAATGTCAGCTTTCTAGCTCAAAATTCGATTTTTTCGAAAAATTTGTTTTTTTTTTAGTGTGTGGGCGTGTCTGTGGGCGGATTTCAAAAATTCGTAAACTTGATTATTTCGGGACCCTATAGAGTATATGGTTAAAATTTCAGCTCTCTAGGTCCAGTTTAAAGGCCTAATTTTTGCCGACAGACGGGCGGACATGGCTAGGTCGACATTACTATCGATGCTGATCATAAATATAGTAACTTTTAGAGGTCTACGGGCAATATTAAGGTATGTTACAAACTATGCGTCAAAATTAATATACCCTTAGAATAGGGTATTTCCATTAAGGCTGTCATAGTTCCTTTTATCAAACGAAGAAATTTAATCATAGGTCGAATTTCAATTAACTACACGATCGTTGAGTATTCGGAACAAGTTTCGGAACTTGACATGAACTGCGTGGAGTTGGTGGTATCGCTTAGGCCTAGCACTTTAAGATGCTTGGTAGAAGCGTGATGGGCCGATAGAACGCCAGTAGTCTCTCTGGAGTCTTTTATGTTGACAGACAACAAGAATGCGGCAGATTTTGTACAGACGTCGGGGGAAATCTTTTAGTCTGTCTGCACCCTGGAGAGTCATGCCAACGGCGATTGTGTTCATATGAAACCCAACCGTCTATGGGAGCCCTCACCGAAGACTCAGGCAGACATATCGCTAGTTCAGGTTCTGACAGGTCCTCCTCTGAGTCCTGTCTAGCAAGTTCATGGGAGATCTCATTTCCCGTGATCCCGTTATGACCCGGGACCCAGACAAGTCTAAGTGAATTCAGCCTTGCGACTGAATTCAGAGAGATCTTGCATTCACGAACTATTTTGCAGGTGGTAAATGGGTTGAGCAAGGCACTTGATCCGTTCATAGCCATTAGATTAGCATAACTCTCTGTTTGGAAGACTGACGCATGTTTGCGTAACGAGAAGAAAAGTCTAATGTTGTCGCTCTCCATAAAACACCAGCACCAGATCCTTGATCGGTTTTAGAGCCATCCATGAAGATTCGACTGCATTACTTTCCAGGGTCAGAGTCTGGCCAGAGCCAGTCCTGAACACGAGGAAAGTCGAATTCGTAGCTGCTGTAAACATCAACGGGCGGGAGGTTCAATAATACATCTAAGCCAGAGCCAGACGTGCTGGGGAAGGCCCCCGTGCAGCCGAGACATACCTTCCTTTGGAGTTTGGCGAAAGCAGCAGTAACGTATTTATATGAAAGCTTATTACATGCGCCTGCTAGAAATGGTCTTATCATAGCCGTATAAATCCGTAGGACTCTTTTCAGTAATAAGCCCCATGTCTTGCCGAAAATGCCCTTGCACTGCCAAAAAACACAGAAAACGACATGCTTGGACCAAAGAAGTTTTGCTATCCAGGATAACTCCCAGATATTTTGCTTCATTGGAGAGTTGGATTGTGACGCCTTTTAGCACTAACTGAGTCAACCCGATCAGCTAGGGCCGCCTGCCCCGTCGCCCTGGAGCAGACAGTCGATAGGCATGATCCAACAGAAAGCACGGCAACATCATCCGCGTACGCCTGAGCGTATACGTTAAAACTGTTGAGTGCGTTCAACAGAGAGCCGACCAGTATGCACCACAGCAGTGGAGACAGATCGCCGCCTTGCGCCTCTGTTTACCCCCGCCATAACATAACGACCACAACCCGCAACCAACGCTCTATTCATTAGCATTGCTTTAATCCACAGCACAAATGAATCGTCTACCGTGTTGTCTGTCAGAGCTGCACATGCTGTCAAAAGCATCCACAATATCGATGAAAATGTATACATCGAGTAGGATTTTCCCCAGGATTTTGCACGTTGATAAGTATGGTTTTGAATTAAATTTAAATTGTTAATTGTAATGTGAATGAAAGAAAGATCGTGGTAGAGCATATGCCTTGGTGTGAACTGTTGTGCATTCCCAGCATGGCGGGTTTTGTGGTTGAAATGTTCAAGGGAAGAATACAGCCGTATTTTTGGTTTGAGGACTTATGGCGGAAATACCGATAGAACAACGAAAGGCACGTGACATTGCGACGATGACAAGCGACAGTCAAGTGATTTCGCGATGTTATTTGATTCTACGAGTAAGAAGGACATTTGATTCAATCGCAATATTTAACTAATTTAGTGCTTAATGTCTTTGAAGTCAAATTGAATAAGAATAAACCTGCCGCCATACACCTTTTCAATTGTTGGCGACTCGCACCTACTCGTATATCGATCCACTTAAAAAAAGTCATACGCCTACGAATTTGATATTTAACATCACAAGACATTTAATGCTTTTTGAGTGTGAAATTAATCTATCGGCAACTAAACATGCATTACTTTAAAGTGTTTCATCATGCAGGTATATGCTGTTATCCATCATGCATACCTCATTTAAATACGAGTAATTACAAAATTGTATAATATCTTATCTGGAGTCACTAAAATTGGGTAAAAAGATTTGCAAACCATTATCCATCATTTGCAATTCAGAACACAAAGTTTGAATAATTTAGCAAACGTCTTACATCGAAGGGCCACAAGCGGCCGCAGTGATCTGGATACAGTATACCACCTCCCCCCAAAAAACTAATCTAATCTAATCTACATCGAAGGGCACCAAAAATTCCAATTTCGAAGCAGAAGCATTTTATGCCACCTTTCGTGTCACACACAAATTTAGATTCGTCTTTTGAGTTCTGAAATCTGAATGACGTAGCTACTTTCATGATTTTTTTCTGTTGGCGAAGCCAATTGGTAAGCAATGTCCTTCATATGTTGGCGTAGGTGCCTAAATGTCGTCGCAGCTAGTGTGGTTGTCGTTTAGGGATACGATATACGTGTCTCATTCCACCAAATAGCAGTGCCTTTCCTTCTGAAAGCAGGAGTAATGGGACAGAGGGTGGTAGGTATATATAATTAATTATAACTCGTATTCTGGTAAGCGTTTCGTTAATTTTGTTTTATCAATAACATAACAAGCCACCATGTTAGCTTATGTTCAGGAAATCTGTTTGTGCAGATATGATTTATGAGTTGCGAGTAGATGTGGTTTTCCTGAAAAGTGTCGCAGACATAACTACTCTTCTTTCAGGTTTGCTGAAAAGCAATATCTAAATGAACTATAAGGGCTGTTGTATAGTGACATCGACATAATCATCCATTCAAGGATGGCTAAGAAAAGCCGCCACCGAATGAATGAATATAAAAAAAAACAATTTTACAGAAAATTATAAAAAAATACATTAACTCCTAGCTGTAGCCAAACGTAAAATGAAAACGTGAAAATATTGATATGCTTTTTTGGCCCACTTAAAACGAATAGATCGACCCATTATTTGTCATTCCTAGATATATATTATTCACAAATGGAAGGGACCCACCATTTTAAGTCGATTCCGAACGGCAAATTTTTTACATTACAAACTCGTGGATGTTTATCAGACTCTCGCAAGAAGGGGAGCACTGGAAAAGGGTAAGCGCCCAAATTCTACAAGTATCTAATGGCTCCAGGAAATAACCCCCCAATGAAATAACCCCCAAATGAAAAATGAAATAACTCCCCAAAATTTGTATGGAGGTGGGGATTTATTTCATATGAAATAAACCCCCAAAATTGGGGACTTATTTCATGGGTGTTTGAGGACTTATTTCCTACTTCAAATTGGGGGTTATTTCGTTGGGGGGTTAGGTTATTTCCGGGAGCCGTATCTAATGGGACTAAAATCTTCCCCAAAATGTTATAAAATAAAACCATATAGATACTATACCTCATCAAAATGGGCTTTGGTTGAAATAAGTTCTCCACAGAGGTATTTACTAAATTATTAAATATAAACAAAAACAAAAATGAAGCCGTTAAAGCGCCAAAAACCTAGCTTTTCCAGCCATTGTGTGTGCGAAGTTATTATAAGTTATAAGCCTATATACATACACTCTACTTCGCTGATCTAAGCTTCACTAAAACAATCAGTTAAATAAGTAACATAATTTATCACAGAGCATTGTTTTATGTTTTTCATATAAAGTATATCGGCTTTCAGCGCTTAACTGAAAGAGTTTTTGCTGCAGAAACTATTCATTTGTACCCCGAAAACAAAGCTTATGCCAATTTTAAAATAGTTCGAAGCCTCCACCCAAACCCAACCAATAAAAACCTAAGATTCTCTTTTTGACGATTGCTTGGATTTTTCACGAAAACTAAGTTATTTGTAAGGTTCTAAGGTCCAGTCATGGGCGGATCAATTTGCGGAAGTCGTAATAACTAGTTTCTTCAACTATATATATTAACTAACAAAATTGTACGTCCCTTTTTTACTTCACATATCATTCAATTTGGTGCAACTTCCCTTACTCGAATCTCAAGTGACGGGGAAATAAATTCGAGTTATAGAAACTTCGAGTTACAGAAAACACGAAACCGAATTAGAAAAAGCAAGCCTCTTTCCCAACGTGACCTAGTATTCTCTCCAAGAGAAAACTCTTGGTTTTGAAAATTGCTGATAAAGTAGTTTTAGGAATACCGAGTTCTGCCCCAACGTCTTCCTTCATCTTCACGCTTCATTCTACCTCCATTATTTCATTTCATTTTCATTTCTTTATTTAAGAGGAGCCTATACACATTAAGATATAATATCATATAAACTAGTGATAAGCTATAAAAATTAACAAAAGAGAGCTTAATGTATGACGACATAGTTCTGAATAATAGTAACAGCAGTAGGTACTTAAATGTAGAAGAAGAAAGAAAGGATAATAAAAAACATAGGGACGGGCTACAGTCCGCTTGGGCGAACTGTTGGATACCCTATTCTTATTCCTATCCCTCATAAGTGGGCGTGACAAAAGTCTAAGTATGGTTGAATTGTTAAGAACGCTTTACATATTTTGTTATATGACATTTAAAGGATTTTATCAAAAAAACGCTCCCTAGCTCAAACTTGGGTGTTTCAATAAAATTGTTTTATTTAATTGTGGGCGTGTCAGTAGGCGGATTTAAAAAAATTAACACATGAGCATAAAGCGCCCCTAGAGAGTATATATTATAAATTTCAGCTCCCTAGCTCAAACTTTGGATTTTCAAAAAAATTGTTTTATTTATTTGTGGGCGTGTCAGTGGGCGGATTTTGAAAATATTTATACATGAGCTTAAAGGGCCCATAGAGAGTATATATTAAAAATTTCAGCTCCCTAGCTCAAATTTTGGTTTTTCAATAAAATTGTTTTATTTTTTTGTGGGCGTGGCAGTGGGCGGATTTTGAAAATTCGTAAACTTGATTATTTCGGGACCCTAGAGAGTATATGGTTAAAATTTCAGCTCTCTAGGTCCAGTTTAAAGGCCTAATTTTTGCCGACGGACGGACGGATGGACGGACATGTCTAGATCGACATTACTATCGATGCTGATCATAAATATAGTAACTTTTAGGGGTCTACGGGCAATATTAAGGTATGTTACAAACTATGCGTCAAAATTAATATACCCCTAGAATAGGGTATAAACATAGGGACGGGCTACCTATTCTTATTCCTATCCCTCATAAGTGGGCGTGACAAAAGTCCAAGTATGGTTGAATTGTTAAGAACGCTCTACATATTTTGTTATATAACATTTAAAGGATTTTATCAAAAAAAACGCTCCCTAGCTCAAAATTGGGTGTTAAAAATTGTTTTATTTAATTGTGGGCGTGTCAGTAGGCGGATTTAAAAAAAAAATTAACACATGAGCATAAAAGGCCCCTAGAGAGTATATATTATAAATTTCAGCTGCCTAGCTCAAACTTTGAATTTAAAAAAAAAAAAAAAATAATTGTGGGCGTGCCAGTGGGCGGATTTTGACAATATTTACACATGAGCATAAAGGGCCCATATAGAGTATATATTATAAATTTCAGCTCCCTAGCTCAAACTTTGGATTTTCAAAAAAATTGTTTTATTTATTTGTGGGCGTGTCAGTGGGCGGATTTTGAATCCCGAGCAATTTTAGGAGTCATAGATCATATAGAAAAAATGTCAGCTTTCTAGCTCAAAATTCGATTTTTTCCAAAATTTTGTTTTTTTTAGTTTGTGGGCGTGTCTGTGGGCGGATTTCAAAAATTCGTAAACTTGATTATTTCGGGACCCTTGAGAGTATATGGTTAAAATTTCAGCTCTCTAGGTCCAGATTAAAGGCCTAATTTTTGCCGACGGACTGACGGACGGACGGACGGACATGGCTAGATCGACATTACTATCGATGCTGATCATAAATATAGTCACTTTTAGGGGTCTACGGGCAATATTAAGGTATGTTACAAACTATGCGTCAAAATTAATATACCCTTAAAATAGGGTATAATAATACGAGAGAAAGTAAAAAGAAAAAAAGAAAAGGATGAAGATTGAAAGTATGGGACTGAATTGGAAGGTCCATAAAAGAGAGGAGACATACTTTTGGGAACAGAAAAAAAGTGTCTTAATTGGTTTTTAAATCTTGTTGGATTACTTGTTCTTTTGATATAGCGCGTCAAAGAATTCCAAAGGCGAGTAACGTTAATACAAAATTGGCGCTGAGATGTCAGGGAAGCGTGGCGGGGTTGAATCAATTGAATCGAGGAAATTCTCGTAATTCGTTCGAATAGGTAGGGTGGTTGGTGTGTTAGCAGAATATTCGAAAACAGTAATAAGGTGCGGAACTGAAAATAACTCTCAAGCAGCATGTTGACCAGTCTATTGGAAAAATTCGATACTCTATCGTATCTTATTTATAACAATTTGTCTTTCTAACTTATTTTGCTGTCTTTAACATTTGAGCAGTCTGTGAGGGAACTTTTTTGGTAAAAGTATGACCCTTATTTCTAATAAAAACTTATTCATTACTATGAAATTGTCGCAGGGTTTTTTTTTCCAAAATAATTGTTGATTTATTTAGACATTCATAGTTCATCTTGTTACTTATCAAATTAAACAATATGTGTATTATATTTATTAGTTTCTTATATCTTCCAAAACTGTGCATGTTCTTAAATTCGCGAAACATGATATTTAAATCATTTTGGATATGCAAATATCACCCAAATAATTTTAGCGAAATTATAAATATAAATGCAAATAGTGTGAAACAGTATGCTACATTGGGGTGAAGTATGAAGGTATATTTGAAATTGTATACATGTTTAAATATTGAAGTAGACTTTGTTTTGAGTCTCACTTCATTATGACTGCTATAGTTTGTTTGAACACGGAAAGAATTTAAGCACTCAGAGAGTTTTCAGCGCGGCACAGCATACAGTTCCACTCCGTTCGTAGTCGATGTTT
This sequence comes from Portevinia maculata, assembly GCA_949715645.1. Lineage (NCBI taxonomy): Eukaryota > Metazoa > Arthropoda > Insecta > Diptera > Syrphidae > Portevinia > Portevinia maculata. Next base: position 54,129,043 of record OX454527.1, on the reverse strand, counting down.
TAGCCCAAAAGTGGATTTTGTTATTGAGCCTAGTGGATTTTGTTATTGAGCCTGAATTCCCATGACTATCTTCTTCTTCGGTACAATAGACCAGTATTGAGTCTGAGTGCTCAACTGTAAAAAGTCTCTCACCCCGAAAAAAAAATTCTTCTTTCTTATCGACGAAGCTGTAGTCAGGATTTTTTTTTATAACTTACTTACGCTAAAGGGGTTTTCTGTAAATCTTACAGTTCCCTTATTGTGTTAGGAACACAGCGCAAGCATTTTGTTGTTTAACAGCAAGCAGTACCTAGCAATGGCGTATTTCATTGTATGCTTTTAGGTGCTACTTACTATTAGAAAGAATAGAGAGATAGGATAGAAGTGATTTGGTGCAGTTGTAGGGTTTTTCTCCGCGGGTTGTGTGTAGGTTGCTCAGGGAGAATTAGGGTTCATGTATTCGATATAAAGTAATGGACTTGGGCGGGACTCGAATGCACGACCTTCCATTTAGTAAGCGAATACACTACTACTGCACCGTTGCCACCCGCAACGACGAAGCTGTGGTCAGGATTAAAGGGAGCATAACTCTCCAACTTTACGGGATCCTACAGGATTAAAGGTAGTATAACCCGCCCGCTTTACGGCATCCTACTGGTCCACCACTTTACTGTATCCCTTAGTAGTCAAAGAGCTCCAGAGGAAATATGAGAGTAGCCAGCTGGAAGGTGAAGCAGTGCATAAGCATAACGACGAGGTAGTAAGAAGTTTGAAAGAATGGTCTCATCCCAACTTATATCAACTATAGAATCATGGATTCTTTCAGTGCCCACGGTTCAACACCCAGCAGCAAATAAATAATGACACAGAAACGAGAAGGAACACCGACACCAATAGATCTAGTGGCGTTAATGCTAACAAAATGTTATATATATGTATCTGTATATATTTATAGGTAGGTACACAACACATAGTACCAAAAAGTGGCGCAGTCTTACTTTTTCATATGTTGACACCATTTAAATAAGTTTTTTTTGTCGGTGCTTACTAGTTAAATGGTTTAGTTTTGTGGTTGTGTGCAAAATCTCGTTCTATTTTCAAGGCTCAGCTCAACTTCTGCAAGGTATGACCATGAAAACATTTTATGTGATTATCCAGAAGAAATATAAAGAGTTCATCTGCTGGTAACATTATCTGTTTTATATAAAATGTAGGGAGGCTGCGGCCTTAATAATTTTTGGCCCAAGCGGCATGTGCAATGTGGCTTTTTGCTGGAAGATTATTAGGTGCGTTTCTTTGACAAATGTATCCACAGGACTGCTTGAACAACAACAACATTGTATCGACAGCAAAACAATAACATCCGCAGCAGGACTGCTTTAGATAGATACATGCTGCAAATACATACAATAATTTGTGTTGCAAACAAAACTGCATGACTGCTGGCCATAATTCTTGTAATCGTTCTAATGAGCGACCGTGGATAGGTATATTACTCAAAGAAACGCGGCGATTATGTAACGTTTTATAAGCACCAACAAATCTGATGCAATTCCTTCCCATGTTGCATGAATAGAGATAGCAGTCCTCATTTTAGCACAAACATCCCTCCTTATAAATCCAAGCATTTCATTATGACGAGATCAACAAAACCCTTGCTTCAGATTTTAGTTAAAGAATTTAAAAAATAACACGAAGTATCTTCTGAATCTCTCTTCAAGCCAAGCAAATCAAAGCAATAGAAAAGAACATGAACTAACAATAATTATTGTCTAAACTCCAATATGCAAACCCAACACTATAAACAATGCAAATAGCCAACTCAAGAACAAAAAATTCACTTCCCAACGCAACCGCAAAAAAAACAACATCGTCTTTCCAATTTGCTTACATATAGAAATTTTTCTTTTTTGTTTCTTTTCATTTCTACATCAGTGGAAAATTCCACTGGCGATACCCAGCCAAACCAAGCGAACCAATTGTATCTAGAATTGCTCAACTGCCAGTCGGTTTAGAACACGTTACACCTAACATGGGGGTTGTTTTCATCCAAATTTTCTGCCAAAATATGTCGTATCCTAGCGACCGATATGGGTAAAATACACAGACAAATTATTGTAATAATGGATATTTTAAGGACTTTCTAACACGCAACAGTGTTTCGGAAAAAAGACACCTAAAAGACACTCCTTTGCAATTACATAGAGGGAGTGGATTATTATAACATTCTTTCGTTACTCACTGTGTATTCTGTTTCCGCCAGAGGCGTTCTTGAGTTAACCTTATGAAAACTCATCTTTCCACAGATTCAAATCCAAGAGGAACTTAAGTATCCAAGCCAAGGTAATAGATAACTGGTTAAGTACAAGTAAAGCGCGCGCGGAAATAGGTACTATCCGTTACAAAGGAACAGCGAATTCCAGAACTTTCCAAACGGTCACGGTGTAAGTTAGGAAAAATTGTATAAAACTTATAAAACACTAAAACAAAATCGGTAACAATAATCTAAAATACGTTTTAAAAAATATATAAACAAAATAGGTAGATGCTTTCTTTATTCGGCAAAAAACCGTCAACAATTTTGTATTTAAACGTTGCTCGCCCAAGTGTATAACATGCAACAACCGAACAGTTTGCAGTTCAAAGCAAGAATGCCAACATTGCCCATTCGTTGGAGAAAATATCTCATCCATCCGTTTTTTTCACACAACACTACAACACGACTGTGTAGTTGGGTTGGGTTTGTATATGAGATAGGGTACAAGTGCTGCCGCCTATTTGTTGATGGCTGAGTCATCAATTCCTGCAAAGTGCGCATAGTCGAAAGTAGCAGCCGAAGCTATCACAACCCCAGCTCCAATAATTGTTTAATGTTACCTTTTTTGAAATAGTTTTGTTATATATTTTTTTTATCATGTGATGTACATTTTTCGCTGAAACAGACTGTGTGTGCATACATACATTGTTTATATGCAATGCATTAGATATATCGATGTATGTATGAGCGATGCGGAAAACCAACAATAAGTAAATAGACGTTCAATAGTGATTGTATCTATAGACATTATGAGAATTTCTCACGAGGCATTCATTTTCGCATTCTGTCTTATAGCGTCATTCTCAAGGAGTTGAGCGGGATGTGGATATTTTGTAAGGCCTGGATTCTTGCTTACATAGTTAAGTTGAGATTCATGCTAAGGACACATTTCGAATTTGGCGCATACTGGTTTACATTGTAAAGGTCAGCATCATTTCTTGTTTGTGGTTAAGTAGCACGTGTAATGAGTTCTTGTTCAAGTATCCGTAGGTATCTAAACTCCCCGACCCCAGCGCAAGTGGAGTGAATGAATGTTTGTTTTTATGAATGAGTTTTTTTTTTTTGTATGACGGATTCACTTTACTAGCGTATTAGATAACAGCCGACCGAGGCAGAGTGAGGTACTCACATTTTGTTTATTATTTGTGGATACACAAAGTTAGTGGAAAATTATTCGACTATCCTCGAAAGTAATACCGAATTCCTTTCAACTTCAGTCATTCCTGAGAGTTTGTAGGGAAAGTTTTTCGTGAAACTAATTTGAAAAAGTTTACATACGTATGTTAATACGACTGGAGATCACCTGCGTCGTAAAAGGTCGATTAAACAATAATCTATACTGGGAGTATACGCATGTCGAAATCGTAAGAAATAGTCAGGCTTACAAATTCCTGAACTACTGGATTGTCCTCAGTGATAAAGTGATCCGAAACCGGGAAGCTTGCCGATGTTTGGACCAATAGCGTTGAATTTAAGTGGGAGGGTTATGATCCTCTAAATCCTCGATCGTGCCGGCATTCGCTGGCCTCGCTGTCGGTACAGGTTAGGATGACTGATCTCAGTCGAATCCCAGCCTGTTGCTCGAAATCTCTGGTGAGGGACCGCTGAGGGACCCGATTCCAGAGACCATGTGTTAGGATCCGAGTGGGGTGACTGTTATGAGTACAAGCCCTAGACTGAAACCGATTCACTGTGCAGCCGATTGAGAGCTATCTGGGGAGACTGTTTCAGTGCGAACTCCTCATGCTTCCCAATGTTAATTTAACCATTCGGATTTAGTGACGAATTTGCTTATGCAGCTAACATCTGTTTCGCTAAGATCGCTAGATCTTCAAAGATCTTTCTTGTATTGGCTAATGCAGGCCATTGCCTATAAGGCATTGCAAGTTCCTTTCCTGGCTAACTCATTCCTCTTGCAGTTACGTAGAATGTCTCTGTGTCCGGAGACGCAGCACAGTGAAATATTGAATCTGTCAGCGATCTCATTTAGAGATTCGCGACATTTTTTTACCAACTTAGATCTTGTTGTCGGTGTTTCTAGGGCTTTTATTGCTGCCTGACTGTCTATGTATGTAGATCACGATAGTTCTGCGGTCTATCGGGCTCATAGAGAGTTTGAGTGCTGCTTCGCGGATGACCAAAACCATCAGAAAGTCGTAGTGCGACATTGAGTTCAGGGTAATTTGAGAAGATGCCTGTCATTGACACGTCGGTGTATATTTCAATGGCGTCTTTGTTTAAGAATTGACCTGCCTCCCAGCCGGCTCGGTCTGGGACGACTGTTTTATATTTCTTAATGAAATCGATTATTGGGACTAAGTAGTCCGTCCTATAGGGAGTCTTGTGTGCCACTAAGATGCTCGAGTGACCAATGTGTGAGCTTCCCAACACATGCGATTCTCTCAACCTGAGGGCTGCTTTAGAAGCTATTAGCTTCCTGAAGATATCTACGGTGAGGAGGTTAAGCAACCAAGTTGGGTTTTTGCTGGGTTTACAATGAGACCAACCAACCATTTTATTTATTTTTTATTTATTTATTTCATTACTTTATTTCATTAATAACTTAAAGTTATACAAATGTTTAAAACAAATTAAAAGGTAGATTTACAAGATAGTAGAGCATTTAAGTTATAAACTGAAATAGTTATGTACATTCTGTTGTTAGATTTAAACAAGAGGCGAATGTACAGTACATACTTAATAAAATTAAGATTTATTTATCGACGGGGATGCGATAAAAAAATATAAATTCAACTATCAAAGAGAAAAGAAAAGAAAAAAAATACAACAAAAATAAATCATACCAAAGGATTCAGTCACCAATTACAGCGTAGTTTAACGAGAAAAGCCAAAATTTTACATTTTTAAGATATACGGATTTAACTCGCTCACATCTCAGACTTGAAGGTAATTTATTGAACAAACGCGGAGCAGTAACATTATAGAAGGTGGAAAAATGCGATTTATTGATTGTAGGTACATTGACGAGATTACTAGTGTTCACGCGCAAATTACGGTTTTCATAGACCCTAGGAGAAACCCGGACTTTTCAAAAAATATTTTTAAAACTTTATAAAAGTATAAATGTCTTAATGGAAGAAATCCAAGACTTTTGAACAGTCCAAAACTAGAAGTACGACGTTTAACCTTACACATAATACGAACAGCGTGTTTTTGTTTTATTAGCAAAGGCTCTAATTTATTATAATATGTACCACCCCAACAAGTTATACCATACTGAAGTTTAGATTTGAGAAGACCATTATAGACTAACTTTAAAATTGTCAAATCACAGTATTGGCTGAGATTATAAAGCTGTCTAACAACATTGTTTAGATATTTTTTTCAATTACATAGTGTACTCCAACCAACTGAGCTTATAATCCAGAGTAATACCTAAGTACTTAAAGCTGTCGATGCGTTCGATTACAAAGCAGTCAGCGGTGCAATAGGCATGTGAATCAAAAGTGGGTGAATTATGACTGTGTGAACAAGGATTAATGAAAAGGAATCTATTGCAATTTGGCCAATGGTATTGTAAAGGCATATCATTGCAGATATTACCCTTAATGTTGAAAACCATGTACTTCGTTTTGTCGCTTATGACCAATTTATGAAGTTTAAACCATCTCCGCAGTATATCTAATATAACCCTCAGAGGTTGACTAAAAAGCGAATTTCCAAATTTAAAAACAAAATAGGACCCAAAACAGATCCTTGGGGAACACCAATGTTAATGAGATTTTTCTCACTTAAACTATTTTGAATCTTAACTCTCTGACTACGGTTACTCGTATTAAGATATGAAGTGAACCAGTCATGGATAAAAAATCAGAAACCCACGTTATAAAGTTTTTTAAGCAATATGTTATGGTCTACCATGTCAAATGCTTTAGTGATGTCAATGAATAAGGTAGCAGGGATATCAGAAACATTTAAACTATTATAAATTTCAGCACACAACTTCAACAAGGCAGCTTCAGTAGATTTGCCACTTCGAAAGACAAATTGTGAAATACTAAAGAATTTAGTTTTGTCTAAGAAAGACAGTATTCTAGATTTGACCCCTTTTCCAAAGACTTTAGAAAAAACAGATAACAGGGATATAGGGCGGTAATTGTTCAAAGACATGGTATATGATATTAGAGATTTCTGTCCATTTTATCCATAAGCACATATTGCTTGGATTGTTTATTTCCATTTGTATTTTGGTCAACAAAATATTTAAAGAAATTCAAATCTTAATATATCTGCGGCAGCGGGTGGAGCAGCAGTAATAATGCAATTTGGAGAGCTCTCAAAAACAAAAACGCAAATTTTACTCTATTGCATTTTTCTGTTGACGTAGAGCGAAAGTGCAAAACTGTTGCAACATTTTAGTCTGTATATTTTGTTGTTGTAGTGCCAGTAAATGCCACCAGATGCCTCAAGATATATTTTTTTGCCGTTCCGCTTCAATCCGTTTTTTCGATGTGCGCCTACCATCACTCCCAAGCAGAGCTACGTTTTTGAAAAGGTATTGCCTGAATGACAATTTGAAGGAAATGAAGTCCAAAAAAAAGTTTGCACTCCTTTTTCCATCCATTAAATGACGAATTTTTTAACATCCCGTCTTATCTGAATTCAAGATCCTATGTTCCTCTAATGGTTTATGCTGGGTCGTGAGTACTCTCACATGGCATCTTCTCCTTGACGAAAACACGGCTTAACTCTTTAATTATGAGTTTTCAGTATATAGAAGCGATTGTTATCTTAATTAGTTCAAAGCGCTTGGAGAAGGTCTCCAGACCGCTGTTCTTTCCCACTTAGACTCACGAAAGATTAACTTTCCATTTGACACTAAATGTTGAAATTATCCGTGCTAAAATTGCGCTTGAGAATAAAAATTTATAATGCGTGCATTCTTGTTTTGATACCACTGTTTTACTTCTAAGCGACTTTAATCTTCAACATGTGGATGAGTACTTTCTGAGGATGATTCTCATTTCAATACATCCATTGACTACGCTCGCTTCACTTGACAATATATAAAATCTATTGCCACACAGCAAAAAAACTGTACAATCGATTTATCGATCTAGTCTTCTTCTCTGACTCTGTTAGTACTATGTTTTAGACACCCACTTCAGTATAACGAACATTATTATAATCAGAAACGAAAATAGTAATTTGTAGTCAAACCTTGAGAAAGCAAATTCTTAACGGCCTTCTGATGAAATTACCAAGTTTATTTATTTAAATAAATTAATTTAAAACGAACTGTTACATATAACATTGATAATGCAGACGATTCCTTGATATGTTCTAATCAAATTATATCAGACATTTTCAATATGCAATGCTTACGTCCAGTCCCTGGTATACTAAAGAGCTCAAGTCGATAAGAAATAAAAAAAATGGGACTTGGAAGAACTTTTTAAAAAGCCTCTGCCATTCAGACCTTGAACTTTATTTCACATTGCTCAATGAATTCAAATATTTCTCCTGCAAACTTTATTTTGATAAGCTACGTGGAATGCTCTAAAACATCACTCTGAACTTTTTAGGGGATATGTCAATTTAAAGCAAAAAAAAAACTGAAAGTTATCCAGTTTACTTACAACATTTTACATCTTATTTGCTAGAAGCAAGTAATATTTTGCTGATCATTTTAGTAAGTGGAACCCTTCTTCACATAGATGACCAATATTTTCAAAATCTAAATGGCTTTAGTAATTTTTAATTCGATTTCGAAACAAGTTTGAAATTTGTTTCTTCTCTTAAGACCGACTATTAAGTAGGTCCCGAGGGCATTGGTCCAATTGTTCTTAAAAAATATAGCCGTGCACTTGCCCCTACCTCAAACAATTGCCTATACAGGATGATTCCCTAATGATTGGAAAAGTGCCTTGATCACACCCCACACAATATCCATGATGTTCAGGTCCGGTGAATAAGTCGGACATGCCAGTAGGTCTACATTTTGGCTCTGAATACAAGTTTGGTTATTCTTGCGGTATGTATCGGTGCATTTTCCTGTGGAAAATCCATCGTTTCCCACCAAACAATTCGGAAATATGAGAAAAAGCTCTTCCCAGTATAGATTTGTAGGTATTGTATTGTATTGTATGTGCAGTGGGGTCATCAGTAGATGACAAGCACTTAGACCTATTGGTCCATTGTACTTCAGCATAGCTGCCCGCTCGCTGGTTATTGGCGATTAGTAAGATACAGTGAAGGAGAACCTACCAGTAGCCTTGGCAAAGCGAAGAATATTAGCAAGTTCAATGTCCCCCATCTCATCTTCGTTGACGAATTGTTTGCATATAGTGGTGAGCCTGGTTCTGGCGAAAGCCGGACAATCACAGATGAAGTGAGATACCGTTTCATCCGCCTCCAGGCAGCACTCACATAGGCCCGAGCTCCTAATGTGGATGGTTTTAAGGTGCTCGTTAAGAGGACTGAAACCGGTGACGAGACCAATCAAGAGTCTCAAGTCTTTCCTGTTTAGTCCAAGCAAAAACTTAGCTCTGCTGATTTTCGGACCGTCCACTAGCTTCTTCGAATACCTGCATGAGACCAGGTCATGCCAGTATTCGGAATGTTGTTGGCATAGAGCCGAATCCATTTCACGTTTGTGGACGGATGAGCAGCATCCTATAGATGGTTGTGGGCCAATGAAGGCTGTTGAAGAGCCCTTCCCGGCCAGAGCATCCGCTCTTTCATTTCCCTCGATACCTGCGTGCCCAGGAACCCAGGCAAGTGATACCGAGTTACATCTACCCAGACGGTTAAGCTTAACCATGGTTTCCTCAACTATTTTTGACTTCAGAGATCCAGCCGAACAGGCTTTGAAAGCGGCTTGGCTATCTGAGCAGATGTATAAGGTTTTACCCTTAATCCTTCTCCTTAACAGGATATTTGCGGCAGTAGCAATCGCAAAGATTTCTGCCTGAAAAACAGTTGTTTGTCTCTAGAGTAGACCCCGGCTCCGGAGATACCGTCAATGAGTGAGCCATCGGTATAGACGATGACATCACCCGGCTTAAAGCCATTCCACCCCTCACTGTTCCATTCCTGCCGTTCAGGAAGGATGACCCATCGCCGAGATTGAACTGCCGTCCAAGTACTACACACATACGGTATAGTGATTTTCTGGCGTCACTCTCAGCAAGGAACTGCAAGGGAGGTAAACAGAGCAACACTTCCATAGCAGCAGTGGGAGTTCCTCTCATCGCACCTCTAATGCATAAGCACGCAAGGTGCTGTAGCTTCGACAGTTGACGTTTGAGGATGTGAGCTCTAGCCCACCATATAATCGCACCATACATAAGGTATGGCCTAACAATGCACGTGTAAATTCACTGAACCAGCCTGGGACTAAGTCCCCAGGTTCTGCTGAACATCCTGCGGCACTGCCAGACAATGTTAGTTACCTTCGAAATCCTAGCAACCAAATGTTCAGAAAAGTTAAGCTTTGGATCTAACACAATACCCAGATACTTAACCTTGCTTGATAGCTTTAGTTGAGTGCCCTGGAAGTAAGGCCACCTCACTTGAGGTATTGCCCTTCTAGTCGTGAACAGCATCATCTCAGTCTTCGCGGGGTTGACTGACAGAGGTTGCTCGCGGCACCAACTCCCAACACTATTGAGCGCTGTTTCCATCCGCTCACAAAGAGTTGGTAAGATCCTGCCGCTGACAATAATGCACACATCATCAGCGTACCCAATAACAGGGTGACCTTCCCCATCAAGTCTTCTCAACAAGGAGTCGACCAACAGGTTCCACAATGTAGTGGAAAGTACACCGTCCTGCGCAAAGCCTTTAACAGCGCGCACAGTTCTGACGCAGCCGCCAACAGCAGCTGTAACTTCTCTGCTCCTAAGCATTTCCAGGATCCATTCCACAGTTGTAGAATCGACGCCCTTCAGTGTTAAGGCAGACTCAATTCTGCAAAAGGTGGGATTGTCAAAGGCACCCTCAATATCCATGAAGACAGCAAGAGCATAGTTCTTGCGGTCGAGCGCCCTACGCACTCTGGCCGTCAGATCCGTTAATGCCGTCTCAGTGGACTTGCCTTTTTGATAGGCGTGTTGGCTATCATGAATACCCAGCGAAGCTGGAATGCTCTTAAGCCGTACGTCAATCAGTTTTTCAAGGCCCTTTAACAGAAATGATGAAAGGCAGATTTGTAGGTAGTCGGTGTCATTCTTGAGCTTTGGAAATCAAGGTTTTCAGTTCCGCAAAAGTTTACTGCTTCCCATCCACCTCAATTGCTGCGTCTTCTGTCCAAGGTTATTTCATTCTTCCTCAATTCATGGAAATAATAATTGATAGATATATCAGGTCCGTCCAAATTTAACCTTTTTTCATCTGAAAGACGACGGTATGCTCTCGACTCCACCTCATGTCGCTTATTGCAAAATAAATGCGCTGACTTTCGCGTGCTGCCTTCAATGGTGCTTTCTTTTTAATTTTTTTTTGTCTAATGTGGTTGGCCTGATATATCCCGCGATGAGCAGTTGCTCTACTAGGTTCAATTCCAGTTTCTGCATTGATTTTACTTAGGGAAAATCTTGAATTTGAAGCAGTTCTCAGTATCGCCCGTCGATCCTGATTTGTTGTTTCTTTGATCTCTCTTAATTTCCAATTTTTTTACATACAGTGGGTTGCCAAATTAATAGGGACAGTCATGAATTTTAAGAAAATTATATGTTTCCGTACCAAATTAATGAAAATCGTATGTGTACATTGATAAATAGGAATTTTATGATTAATATTGATTATTATTATATAAAATAATTAGTTAAATTGTATTTTTTAAATTATGAACTTGTAAAAATAGCTCTTAATCAAAAGGAACTAAAAAAATTACAAATAATCAATATTTTGTAACGTTTCATTTTGCCTCAATAACTGCTGGAATACGACTCGGCATGCTATCAATGCACTTTTTAGCACATTCTTAAGGGCAGGGTAGAGGTGCCAGACCTCTATTAGCTTTTCTATAAGTTTTACTTTGGTTGTAATAACTTCTTTGGCAATTTCCCTTTTAGTGATCTCCAATAGGTTTTCTATGGGGTTCATGTCAGGGAAATTGCCTGGCCAGGATAAAACTGGTGTGTTTTGATCATTCAGATACTTCATCTCACTTTTAACTTTATGGCACGGGGCTGAGTCATGCATGAAAAGATATGGTTTGTTGTTTGGGAACCATTCTCTTAGCTGGGGTATGAGATGAGTTCACAGAATGTCTTTATATTGGTCCTCTCATGATTCCCTGATGGACAATTTGAAGACGTCCAACTCCTCTTGTGCTAAAAACTGATCACACCATAACTTCTACAGAATGTTTTATACTTTCTACGATGCATTCAGGATGGTACTTCTCCTTGGGAAGCCGCCTCACGAAATTGCTTATATCAGCCAACATTTCAAATGATGACTCATCGGAGAAGCACACCTGTAATAAAAGGAAACAACATTAATAATTTAGAAAAAAACAACTTTTTATTCCTTTAGATAATTCCATTAGAAACCTACCTTACTCAGTCATCATATCATGTGACGATGATCGCGAGCCCAAGACAAATGTTTTTTGATCATTGCCTCTGTGAGACTTGCTTTCTTAGCAGGGCGGCGACCCGAAAGTCCTTCCTCTGCCAAACGTCGCTGCAAAGTTCTTTTGGAAACCAATATTCCCGAATCATGCATCATGTTCGTAGGAAATGATGCACTTTTCTGGCAATTCTGAACGCAGATGTCTCGAATTTTTCTGTCCGTTCGTGGTTTTGTTACCCGCTTCCTTCCACATTTACAGGCTTTGTTGGGAGTAATTGGAATATTTTGGTCCAGATTTAATTTTAATCTGTTAACAACAGATTTTGAAACACCCGTAATAGCAGCTACTTGTCTTTGGGAATGACTCGAATGAATCAATAATGTTTTTATTTCCGTTTTTTTGTCTTTGAGTGATATCCATTCCTCGTCCCCTTTCTGTTCCGAAAAAATGCCTAAAATCATTAAAAAATGATTTTTGTTTTTTTTAGAAAAGCTTTGCTTTTAACAAAATAAAGTGCATTACTTACGTTTCAATTAAAAGAAGTTCAAAAAATGTCCACAAACAATTTTCAAAAAAAACCACTTTTTTACTTCAGCCTTTGATTGCACTTCAAGATTAAAACCGGTTTTTCCTAGAATAAAACCATTCTGAACATTCTGCGCCGACAATTAAAAATAACCGTTGAGTACGTAGGCTGTGAATTAAATGTCACCACTTGCACTTAGAACCAAAACAAAAGCTTAAAAGAACACTAAAACATGAAAATTGATAAAAATGTACAATGTCCCTATTAATTTGGCAACCCACTGTAGTTCTCAGGGTCTTTCTCTCTCTGAAACAACAGTTGGTCCTCTTCCAATCTTACCGGCTATAAAACGGATAGATTTGCCTTGTTTCTTGTAAGATCGAAGTCGGCCTATTTCATCCTTGGTTAATAAATTAAAGTTGTCGTTTCTATAAAGATATGTTTTGAACTAAGGTCTCTGGTACTCTTACTTATAGGTATTTGACTTAAAATATGATATTAGTTAATTTTAGTTACTGTTCGTAATAAAGTGAAAAGAAAAACATAGGGACGGGCTACAGTCCGCTTGGGCGAACTGTTGGATACCCTATTCTTATTCCTATCCCTCATAAGTGGGCGTGACAAAAGTCTAAGTATGGTTAAATTGTTAAGAACGCTCTACATATTTTGTTATATAACATTTAAAGGATTTTATCAAAAAAAAAAACGCTCCCTAGCTCAAACTTGGGTGCTTCAATAAAATTGTTTTATTTAATTGTGGGCGTGTCAGTAGGCGGATTTAAAAAAAAACTAACACATGAGCATAAAGGGCCCCTAGAGAGTATATATTATAAATTTCAGCTCCCTAGCTCAAACTTTGGATTTTCAAAAAAATTGTTTTATTTATTTGTGGGCGTGTCAGTGGGCGGATTTTGAAAATATTTATACATGAGCTTAAAGGGCCCCTAGAGAGTATATATTATAAATTTCAGCTCCCTAGCTCAAACTTTGGATTTTCAAAAAAATTGTTTTATTTATTTGTGGGCGTGTCAGTGGGCGGATTTTGAAAATATTTATACATGAGCTTAAAGGGCCCCTAGAGAGTATATATTAAAAATTTCAGCTCCCTAGCTCAAATTTTGGTTTTTCAATAAAATTGTTTTATTTTTTTGTGGGCGTGGCAGTGGGCGGATTTTGAAAATTTTATATCCCGAGCAGTTTTAGGAGTCATAGATCATATATAAAAAAATTTCAGCTTCCTAGCTCAAAATTCGATTTTTTCCAAAATTTTGTTTTTTTTTGAGTTTGTGGGCGTGTCTGTGGGCGGATTTCAAAAATTCGTAAACTTGATTATTTCGGGACCCTAGAGAGTATATGGTTAAAATTTCAGCTCTCTAGGTCCAGTTTAAAGGCCTAATTTTTGCCGACGGACGGACGGACGGAGGGACGGACGGACGGACGGACGGACGGACATTGCTAGATCGACATTACTATCGATGCTGATCATAAATATAGTAACTTTTAGGGGTCTACGGGCAATATTAAGGTATGTTACAAACTATGCGTCAAAATTAATATACCCCTAGAATAGGGTATAAAAAGACTAATTTTAATACCTTATTGGGAAAAGCATCATAAAAATTGAATTTATCTACCTAATTCTATTTTTTTTTTCAACATAAATATAATATAGCCTTCTTTCAATTGCATTTAGTTTTTTCCAGATTATCGAAGGATTTTAAAAATGTCGTCAAATTAAACCAAAAAACTATCTGTTCGTTATCGAGTGAAACAGAGTGCGTTAGATTTCCCAAAGCATACCATCTTAGAAGAAACTAACCTATCCAACTACCTCAACACATTTCTATTTATTTACAAACAAAAAACAAACATCGTTTCACATGTTCTTTTTATGCAAAAAATAATAACTTCCGCAACACTGTCTCTCCTATTACTTTCCTTCAACAAAAATATTCCACTTCGAATCTCACTTGCGTTTTAGGCCTCCTTTACACTCGATTATGAAATTCAAGATCGAGAGGAACGAGGAATACGTTTCCTTCCATCTAACTGTGATCAGCAGCAGCCTACAACGATCAATGCATTCATTCATGTTCATTCGTGTTTATGATCGTTTTTTTTTTTATTTCGTAAAGCCCTTGCTTGGCCATACAAAAAGAAAGAACAAAAAACCAAAGCATTTGTTTTGAAAAATTTCCAAGAGGTAAGTTATTTCCCAATAGAAGAGGTAGGTATATATTCAGTTTAGTGGAAACAATTGGAACAGGAGTTGTATGATATAGCTGAATTTTGCAATTATTTTTTTTTTTATCAAGTGAGGCCCTTCAGTAGGTATAGATACATTGTCTGGTACCTAATTGATAGATGGGGAAAATACTTGAAATGTATCTCACTGTATGAATTATTTGCAAAGTCAATCAATAGTTTGCTGATTCACAGCGAGCCAATCAAATGAATCTGCACGACTATGTGCAAATATGTTATGTGGATAGGTCTGTAAGTAAGTAAGAACGGCACTTGCCGCTGCATCTGCAATGAATTATTTACCTATAAATAAGTCAAATGCAAATATTGTATGAAAATATATTTCAATGGTTGTGGTTGACTTTTAAATCACTCCAATTCTAAAATGATTGCAGTTATGCAATGAAATCTAATTAGTTAGACAGCGATTGCTTGAGAAAAGGCTTTCTCGAGTGCAAATCACACATAAGATTGAGAACAATATTGTTCTTTTGAAGACAGACTTTGTCTCGTGGTGGAAGTTTCTAAACATAAAATTAACGATAGTGCATTTGTAGTATATTACTAAATAAGCAGATCACCTTCAGCCTTACTTGATATTAACCTGGACCTTATGTCGAATATTAGCTCACTTACCACTTAACTTTTAATGTTCAAGATTATCAAAAATCTAACAATAATCAATCGGGGTTCAATTTTAATTAATCCGAACATTTTTTACAGATCTGGCTACTACATTTGCTGTCAAAATATGCATCCATTACCAGCCTGGTATGCTCTTTTTGAGGTAATTCCTAACAAAACAAAAAACACAATAAACAAAAAAAACCTTATAATGCAGTTTTTCATTTGGATTTTGCTCTCAGATCTCCGATATTCCGATTTTGTTTTATTTAAATTGTATCTATAAATTCTTAGTTACTTACACCTGTTTTGTACCTTGTAATTGTATTTCGTAGTCGTAGTCTTTTAATGGAACATACAAAAACGTATTATGTGACTTCTTCGGCGCAGGGTCATAAGTCCACAAAAGACTAATGACTCAAATGGTTTATGCGACCCAATAAGGTAAGCCAAAAGTCCAAACATTTCGGGCCTATATCCACGATCGGAAAAATTAGTTGGGCCATATGTAAAAAATTATATAATTTAAGTTTTTCCGAATTTTGGATTGTGTCTATCCGTTTTACTTATTGCTTCTTAGTTTTTCATTTTATCTATGCAGAAGCTTTGCTTGTTTCATTTATTTTTGCGCGAAATTTACGTTTAATAGTTGGGTAGATGACAACCGGCGAAACCTACAGGCCGTAACATAAGGCCAAATCTCAAAAGTTGATCTCAGGTCGCTTAGTGAAAGTTATATAAGGCCCATCAATTGGCGTTATGACACTTGGATAATGCGACATAAGGCCAATTTAGCTTTATACCACTTTCCTACTCTTGGCTTAGCCCGCTCATCTACAGAATTTGACATTTGCATGACAATAAGAGTTCTGTCCATTAGAAATCTCTTGCTCTGTTGGAATTTATCCCGGCTTTATTTTAAGTTTTCAATGAAAACCGTTGTATTTTGTTTTAATAAGAAATATGAGAATAAATATTTCAAAATAATTGTGTATTTATGTAGAGGGAGAGGGGGGGGGGGGGGGGGCTGCAGTGATATTCTTTGCCTTCCCGACATATCGGTAAATTATGTGAAGCATAAAATGATATTACGTGACGTTTTTTTGCAACAGAACTCTCCACACAGGGCTGGAGACTACATTTTTGGGGAACGAAAGATGCATTTATTATAGGCGCAGGGACATAAGTCCCAACTTTTTCTTTTTGTACTTATGTGGGACAGAACCTTTGTATATAGACTCTGTCTATATACAATGGATAGAACTCCTAAAAATAAAAGTTGGGACTTATGGCTCACCAAATGATGTGAAAGTGAAATAAAGCCAATTTGGCGTTATTTCACTTTCCATTGGTGCTGTTTTCAACAATTCGCCCTTGCACCTAGATTCCATAAACAGTGCAATGCTTATGGGGGCATGCTGGCTTCCTGCAACCCCCTGCTTGGCGTCACTGTTTGATTTGGAGTAGGTGCGAGGTTTTATCTCAGCACTTGGCCTTATTGCACTTTGGGTAAATGAATTCGTATGGCCTTATTTCACTTTCAGAAAGCGAAAAAGTTTCATAAATTGAAGTATGGCCTTATTTGTATGCCGTTATTTCACGGCACCGCTAATGAGTAATAAGTCGGAGGAAATATATTTACACATATTTCAATTTATTGAAGCAAACATGTTCCAGTTCCTTAACAAACGATTTCGAACAGAGCCTTCGAAATGGAATTCAATAAACCTATCCTGCTACTGAGATAAGAGATCTCTCCGAAAATTTGGAACGTAGTTATGTCCCATCTTCCACAAAATATTTTGGAACTTATGTCTCGATGGTGTGGGTCATAAGTCCCAAATCAATTTTGGGAGTTATGCCCCACTTAAGTGCGCCGGTCTTTAATAGAATGCAGCCTGTCTCTTAGTTAATTTGTCTTATTTGGAGATTTTTCCATTTGAACATAAAAAAAAAAATTGTTATTTTTCGTTCTGTTTTGTTTTAGATATAGTGGAACATAGAGATCACAGAATATACAATAAGTTGTTAGTACATGATAGTGTCCTTTTCTTTAATTTGCCGTTTCACTAAGTTATTAACTTCCCAGTGGAAGTTCTTGTTTAGGTACAATGACGTATTTTCTCTCATTTTTTGCAACTTGACTTCAAAGGAGATTTTATTGAACGAATTCTTCCAATATTAAGTCATTTTATATCACATTTTAGTAAAGGTATTTTCGGCAAGACATGGGGCGTATCACCGAAAAGAGTCCTATGGATTTATACGGCTATGATAAGACCATTTATAGCATACGCATCGGTTGTTTGGTGGAATAAGCTTTCACGTAAATACGTCACTGCTGCTTTTGCCAAACTCCAAAGGCAGGTATGTCTCGGCTGCACGGGGGCCTTCCCCAGCACGCCTGGCTCCGGCCTAGATGCACTATTGAACCTTCCGCCCCTTGATGTTTAAATCATGGGCTGTACAATCAAGGCTATCTCACGTCTTAGAAGAGGTGGTGGAACTGGAGTTTTGATGAACTTGCGCAACGGTTGTCCTTCGACTCCTGTCTTATGGATATGCCGTCTGATGCGATGACACCGGAACTTCGGCTAAAGCGCAACTACGAGGTCGACTTTCCTCGTGTCCAGGACTGGCTCTGGCCGGACTCTGAACCTGGAAGGGAATGCAGTCGAATCTTCACGGATGGCTCCAACACCGATCAAGGATCTGGTGCTGGTGTCTTCGTGGAGAGCGATAACGTTAGACTTTTCTTTCCGTTAGGCAAATATGCGTCAGTCTTCCAAACAGAGACGTATGTTATCCTAATGGCCATGGATTATGTTACGAGGAACAGGTGGAGGGGGCGAAGTATCTGCGTCTGTAGCGACAGTCAGGCTGCGCTTAAGGCCTTACTCAAACCCTTAACTACCTCCAAAATAGTACGTGAATGCAAGATATCTCTGAATTCGGTCGGAAAGCTGAATTCACTTAAACTTGTCTGGGTCCCGGGTCATAACGGGATCACGGGAAATGAGATCTCCGATGAACTTGCTAGACAAGGCTCAGAGGGGGACTTCTCAGGACCTGAACCAGCGATCTGTTTGCCTGCGTCCTCGGTCAGGGCTTCCATTGACGGTTGGGTTTCCTATGAACACAATCGCCGTTGGTATGACTCTCCAGGGTGCAGACTGACTAAGCAAATGCTCCCCGACGTCTGTGGGAAATCCGCGGCATTCTTGTTGTCTCTCAACAGAAAAGACTGCGGACAGACTACTGGCGTTCTTACGGGACACTACGCTTTTGCCAAATACTTTAAGGTGCTAGGCCTAAGCGACACCACCAACTGCGAAGCCTGTGGAGAAAGCGACGACACTTCGGAACATTTCCTCTGTGATTGTCCTGCTTTTGCTCGTATCAGGTGGCAGGTATTTGGTGCGGATATGGTGAGTGCTGTAAACCTAGGCTCCTTATCATTGAAGCGCCTTCTCGTTTTTCTTAGAAAAACGAGTAAATTCCCACAGTAAAATGTGGCGTGTCTGCCTGGTAGTACAATGGACCAGTATTGAGTCTGAGTGCTCCAGTGCAGAAAGTCTCACACACCCCGACAAAAAAAAAAAAAAAAAGTAATTTTATATCAATTTTAAATCAAATCTTCAATGTTATTTACATAAATTACGTAGATGAAAATCTGTTCATGCACGGGCTAAGAATATCATAGCCCCTCAAAAAAGAAAGAACAGCACTTGTCCTAAAATGCGAATAAGGGGGAAATCACATCTAAGAAATTTTACTGTAAACATCACACAAATGCAATACAACCAACATTTGATTAGCCTCAATTATGAGTGATAGGTAACCACTATTTATTGAGGCCGATACCACAAGCGGACCAGTGGAAATGCTATAAAATGGACGGGTTACGATCAATTTAATCCTGATCATAACTTCGCAATATAGCCAATTTCCAATTTCTTTCTTGTATGTTAGTTTTCCAGCTTAGCTTTGTAATCCAAAATGAGACCCAAATATTTAGCTTTGTCAGAAAAGAATAAACATGTGCCCTTGATGCCAGTGAAGGGCAATATACGGAATTTTGTATTTCCTGGCGAAAAGTACAAATTCAGTTTTGTGGATCTGCCCACTCGTAAGCTTATTGAGTGCATTTCGATGAAGTTCTGTCAGGGTTTCAGGTGCTTTTCTAAAACGGTAATGGTAACGTCATCCGCATAAGCAAAGCAATCACTCTGCAGCCTTTCCCATCAAGGCACATCAAAAGCCTGTTCACCACTACCTTCTAGAAGAGGGGCGAAATAATTACTTGTATTTGAAATATAATCATGTGAAAGACTGTGCTTTCTGTTTTTATAAGGGTATACTAATTTTGACTCCTAAATTCGCGATAAGCATCGATAGTCATGTCAATCTAGCCATATCAATCCATCCGTCCGTCTGTCGGCAAAAATTAGGCCTTAAAACTGGAGCTAGAAAGCTGAAATTTTAACCCTATATTCTCTTGGGGCCCAAAATAAACAAATTCAATAATTTTTAAAATTCTCTCTGGCTCACAGTCACAAAAAAAAATCAATTTATCGGAAAAATTTAATTTTGGCTAAAAACTTGAAATTATTTTTATATTGTCTTTATGTAGGAACCCAAAATGCTCGGGATTTAAAATTTGTAAAATGCGCTCACTGACACAACACAAACCCACAATCGAAAAAAAAGCTGCCAAGTGCGACTCGGACTCGCCCATGAAGGGTTCCGCGCGAATTATAATTATTACTTACTTAGGCAACTATTACAGATTTATTATTAAAAAATAATGGTTCACGGTTTACGCATAAGGTTTATGTTTATGAAATTAAATATTTTTTTTTTATTTTAGTTGATTGAATGAGAGGTAAATTGCGGTTTACGATTTATGACGTATTAAAAAAAACTACTTTCTAGATCTCGTTCAAACCAATTTTCGGTGGAAGTTTGCACGGTAATGTGCATCATACATTTTTTTTAGTTTTATCGTTCCCTTATTTTAGAAGTTAGAGGCGGGGCACACATTTTAACACTTTGGAAGTGTCTCTCGCGCAAACTATTCAGTTTCGAAAAAAAAATATATTAGAAACTTCAATATCATTTTTGAAGACCTATCCATAGATACCGTATGGGTATGGTGCACGTATGGGTTTGATTTTGAGTTTCAGTTCTGAGTATGGGGAACCCCCAAAATATGTTGTTTTTTTTTTCTATTTTTATGTGAAAATCTTAATGCGGTTCACAGAATACATCTACTTACCAAGTTTCAACAGTATAGCTCTTATAATTTCGGAAAAAGTGGCTGTTACATTCGCAGACAGACAGACAGACAGACAGATATGACGATTTTATAAAGGTTCCGTTTTTTGCCATTTGGCTACGGAACCCTAAAAAGCTATTATACCGAAAAGTCAAAGTTCGAGCTGGGAAGCTCAAATTTCTAATATATACTCTCTAAAGCCCTATTATTTTTTAAATCCGCCGACAGTTAAAAAAAACTTTTTATCGAAAAACTAAAGTTTGAGCTAGGAAGCTAAAATTTGGAATATATACTCTTTAACGGCCCTTAATGGTCATGTCTAAAAATTCGCCCACTGGCACGCACACTTAACAAAAAAAAAAACGTTTTGTTGTTTTGAACAATTCCTTTGTAGATCGTTCTTAATAATTCTCACATACTTAGATTTTTATTACGCCCACTTAATGAGGGATAGAAATAGTAATAGGGTATCCAACAGTTCGCCCAAACGGACTGTAGCCTTCCCCAATATTCTTATAAACAATTACAATTTCTCACTTCCCAAATTTACATATCCAACCGGAAAAAAAACAACTACTGGGTCGATGAACTTCACTTCCAAATAGACTTTACACATTATTATCCGAAATTGTTTGCATATTTACGTTTCTGTTGTTTTCTTTGTCAGTCTTGCAAAGTAATCAAAATCAGCCATCTGGCTTTTCTTTTTCTCTCTTGGCTATTTTAAGTTTCGCTTCGACTATTAGTACCAAGCCGTAGGTACTAAATTAAGCGTTTCTACATTGTTTGAAATTATCTGAATCATAGTTTTGCACACCTGTCGCAGACAGCAAAACATTAAGATAGCTCATGTTGATTTAAAATATTTGTGGATTGCCATAGTTGAATCGCCGCCTTACATATGCATACGGCTAAGCACGTGATGATATATTTGACAAATAACCTTGTGACGTGTGGACGAACTTCAATGATCAGCGCAAATAAACTTTATCAATCAATAGTTCAATTAGTTGAATTGGTGAATGAAAATGGAATTTCAATTAACAATCGCCGCCATTCAATGGAATTTAGCACGGATGCGCGCAAAAAAGTTGACGGCGTAGTGGCATACGGTGACGGTGCCGATGATATTGTTACACTTTCGCTTGGGTTGATCAAGCGACAGAACCGCAATCTTTGATTGGACTATGGCTGTATGGAATGGTAATGGTAAGCATGCTCATATCTTTTGCGCAGCCATAAAGATATATAGAGAAATAGAAAGATACTTAATTCGTTTTAAGACTTACAGTGTGTCAACGCACAATTTACATTGTTCGGGGACAGAGATGTGACTTACAAGAATGTATCTTTCTACTGTAGAGTTGTATATATATATTTTAATGTAAGTAGTAAACAAGAAAACCGGATACTAAGAAAAATATTAGGCATTAACGGCCCATACATTGCCTTAAACCTAGCTTTTCCAACCATTTTTTCTTGTGCAAAGTCGAAGGGTCCTACAATTTTAAGCGGAATCCGAACGGCAAATTTAAGAAGCTTCTCATGGCAAGTGAAACTCTTGGATGTTTGTTAGACGTTGGCAAGAAGTAAGGCGGTGGAAAAAACCTTTAGGTGTTACTTGGCTCCGGCGGGATTTAAACCTGAGACTTTTAGATTAGTAGTCCAACACTCTAACCTCTGCGCCGACATACTGAGAAAACAGCGAGTAAAAAACCTCAAATTGCAACAAAAAAATCGTATATATGTTTATTTGAATATATGAAATTAGTTTCTGAAAGAAATAAATACGTAAATAAATACAAAATCACTAGCAAATTGATAAGATAATAAATAGAAATAATTTAACAGATAAATAATTTATATTAAACAAATAAATAAATAAATGCAAAAAACTTTGAATAACAAAATATAAATTAACATATAAATAAATTTTAACACAAAATTTGATTAATAAATAAATTAACATCTATAAATAAAAAAGTTAATAACATGTATTAAAAAGAGCCTAAGCAAATTGAATATATGTTTATTCCCAAATTTTGTAATAAATTGACATTTATAAAAATCAACATATTACATGCAATCCTCGATGAGGTACACTTAGACCAGAGGAGGGCCATTGTGATGCCATTTGGGAAGGGGCAGGTGGGTCACGCTGCTCGAACCTAGAACCATCTAATTTTCTTTATGAAGTTGTTAATATCAGCCGTGCAGGCATTGTTAAGATCACCTAGATCCTGGAAGAAGTATTTAACTAAAGTAGCTATCCTGATGTTGGCTAGTGCGGGACTCGTGCATAGGAGATACAGGACCGTCTCCTCCTCTTCCTTAACTCTGCAACTTCTACAGAAGTCGTTATAGGGAATGCCCAGTCTCTGAGCATGTCTTCCCATTGCACAGTGTCCGGTGATTATGTTTGTAAGGGTAGATATGGTTCCTCTTTTATGTCTTAGTAGTCGGTTTCTCTGGTCCAGCTTTGGCCATAATTGTCTAGCGGTGCTACACTGGCTAAATTGGTTTCGCTCTTAGATGAAGATCTTATGTAGAATGCTGCGAGCGCAGATAAAGCAGCAATTTTAATATTTTATTTTAAGAAATTTTCAGTTCTTTTTTGTGACATTTAGCGCATTTACCCCAAACCTGGTACCGGTTCAAGAGAATTGTTGAAATAAAGTTTTTTTATCATTGTTTTATTTTTATTAAAAAGTAGTGATTATCTGTTTATTCCGTGCTGAGGCGAACTTGAATTCAATTTGTTGAGCTCACAAATAGGTGATAATCAATAATATTCTACAGTAACAGGTCTTGTGCGGTACCCCGTCTGTCTATCTGTGTTGATAGGAATCGATGGTGTGTTCGACAGTCTCATGTGCAGACATTTGAGTTCTCTCCCCAAGAACTTTCCTTTTAAATCCTGCTGTGGTAAATATAGTCTTTTCGGAGTATCGGTACATGGTCCAGATGTATAATGGCTTAGGAGATGATCGGCAGTCTAGGGCTACGATAGAGTTTAAAGACTGAGTCCAGGGACTTAGTCGCGGTTTGACTGTCCGAGAAGAAAGGGATGTCCTTAGTGGTTATCATATTTCTCTTCAGTCACGCCAGGACTTCCTTTATCGCCATAATTTCCGCCTGGAACACTCTACTCTACAACGGTTAGAAAGACGGAAAGAGAGACTAATATTTAGTCGTTCTGAGAGGACACCTCCACCTACCCCATCACTAGTTTTTGATCCAACATTGTAGAAATTGATCGATTTATTTTCCGTAAATGCAGCATTCTCCAAGAATGATCTGGTAAGGATAGTGATCTGGAAGTTCTGTCCGAACTGTAGTTGGGGTATGATGTAGTCTATGTTCTTTGGTGGAGACAAAAATGAGTCCAGTATGATGGAGTGCCCAATATTCTTACTGATCCACTGTGAGGTAGCTTTTAAGCGGATAGCAGAACAGGCAGCTATTTGCCTGCTGAATATGTCGAGAGGTGTCAGATTAAGTAGAATGTCTAGAGGGAGTTGTACGGGGTGTTCCGCTAATGCACACCAACACAGTACTTTGGAACTTGTCCAGCTTAACACGATTTATCGCTTTGTCCAATGCAGCCCACCTCCAGACGATTCCCCCACCCCGTATGTTAGAATTGGTCACATATAACCAGTGAGTGATGCGGGGTTGTAAGCCCCACTTTTTGCCATTGCCTTTTTGGCAACAGAAAAGTTCTACTGTAGCTTTATTTACTCTTTCTTGTATGTTAGGTTTCCAGTGTAACTTCCTATCGAAGATTAGACCCAGAAATTTAGCTTCTTATGTAAAAGTTAAGCTTGCACCATTGATAGAGGGTGGGTCAATATGTGGAGTTTTGTTTTTCTTGGAAAATATGACAAGTTCGGTTTTGTGTGGGTTTGAACCCACACGTTTGCTTGTTAAGAGCGGTTTGTAGGAGTTAATTTAAAGTGTTAAGGTGTTTTCCAGGGACGGTAGTAGTAATGTCATCCGCATCCACCATGCAGCCCTCCCCATCCAGGCACATTAGTAGCTCATTCACCACCTAGTTCCACAGAAATGGGAAAATTGGGCTAAGCTGAATCTGTTTTCAATTGATGTCATCAGGCAAGCATTCAACAAGTCTTGGAGTCTACTCAAATTATTTCTGCAGAAGCTGCTTGAACGAGGGGGAGGAGCCTGTTTTCACCTTCTCTGTACATGTCCTGAGCTTTCTTCCATAATGACCTCAATGATCTAACCAATACTGCGCTACATAAAAAGCTCTAACTGGTTCAACGAGTAGGGTGGAATAAAATTGACTTGGTCTCACAATGTTGTGTCTAAATGGCTTTGCACCTTTTGCTGATGACATGTACAGAATTAATTTTGGATCAATTCTATTTATTTTAACGATGTCCCTGTACTTGCAAGTAACTAGAAATAGCTATTTTGTATGGAATTTTAACTAATTTCAATTGTCAAAAACTTTGTTCGAAATTGTGCAAAAAATGTTCCAAAAAAGAACAGCCAAACAAAAATGTAACTCAAATCAAGACAATCTTTCATTGTTGTCCAATCTCGCTCACAGTTTTGTCGCAGAAGTTTATACCTCAATGAAAACCCGTTCAATCCAGCATAACAAAATGAATTCGAAAGAAACATGAAAAAAGAAAAGAAAGAAAGGAGGGAGAATAAAAAATAAAAATAAAA
This sequence comes from Portevinia maculata, assembly GCA_949715645.1. Classification (NCBI taxonomy): domain Eukaryota; kingdom Metazoa; phylum Arthropoda; class Insecta; order Diptera; family Syrphidae; genus Portevinia; species Portevinia maculata. The sequence continues at coordinate 54,103,833 of OX454527.1, read as the reverse complement.
AGTAATTATGAACGAAACATAAAAGCGACCTTCGCAACTTTTAGCTTGTCGTCGTCACTGTCACAGGATCCCTGGGGAATATAGACCTTGCTCTGCGCAGGGGGTAGGGAGGTTGTCGAAAAATGGCGCCGTAATTTTCTTTACGAACTTCGTAACTTTCAATGGAATACGATCCAGAACCGTATGCGAGCAGAAATGCCTATTGCCTTGTTTGTATGTATGTTTCTGTTTATTTACGTAGTGGCGACTTTGTTCCACCATCATCATAATGTTAATAGCAAGAACATTTTTTGTCTTTATAATGCCTGAGTCAGTCATTATTAAAATTAAAGCGAAAATTGACACGAGGTGTAGAACGCAGTATTGGGGACATATTTCTGTTCAGCGCTTTAGATATTTAGGGGCAGCGCCAGAGTGATTGGCGCACATGAATGAACGAACGGGCTTTCGTCTGACCTTTTAATTTTGTTTGAAATTCATTCACACATGTTGTACATGCAGTACCTAAATTATTTTTGAAAACACTTTCAATTAAAAGCCATTCGGCACTAGCGGAAAAATGTGCCCTAGTCGGCAGTTTGTGAATGGCGCTAAAAGCACTTGTAGGTGTTCCATATTATTTATGATGCAAGAAACTGGACTTTGAAGGTCGATGACTATGGATTTTCAAAGCCGAGTGCAGTTCAAAAAGAGAGACAATAATCAAATAGTACTCCTTCTTAAGATATCGCCACTTTCTGTGTTCCTTTTAGATATTATGTATATATAAAAAGAACACGCACATCAACATTGCACAAAAGGACGACAATTGCGTTTAAGTTTAATAGGCGTAAGCAAAAGGATAAACAAAGACTTATCCATAAAAAAAACTATAGATTAACATCGTAAGGTAAGACTATAAAGTTCGAACAGAAACGTGTATGAATGAACAAGGAAGCATTGTGAAGGAGTCAAAGATACATACCACAGCATTGAACTAGAGGGGCTCAAATAACATCTCTACCATAATCGTGTCCAATGATTTTCTATGGGTAGCAGAGGTTCCTGCGAAATTGCTGACAGGGTTACTCACCAACGTTTATTGTCCAAACTACAATCACGCTTTGGCTTAACTGGAGTAGAATCAATAGCGTGGCATTGAATGCTTCCTGAAAACAGAATGCTACTGTCCATCATTGTATTGAATTATCTATGAATATCCTTGGATCGCAAGAAACTTAAACTTTCCACTGCCCAAAAACAACCTCCGTTGGAATAACCACTTATTCGAAGTTGCCAAGAAAGTTTCAAATTGTCTAGGCTTCCTCAAGCGATGCAAGAAATATATCAACCCTTCTATAGCAACATGATGTAGCTACATTTTTTATAGGGTTTATTCACCTTAAACTTCAGTACAACGCTCATATCTGTTCTAGAGCACCAATAGCCTATTTGGAGTTACTAAACAGATTGCAAATACGCCCTATAAAACTTTTTGGCGAACTTGACATTTTGAAATCGCTGACTCTCTTAGTTATAAGTAGTTGCATGTCTGCTTACTTTCGTTGATTTATCGGTTATTCCAGCATAACTGCTCAAAAGAAATAGCCAGTTAGAACTTTTCATGCGACATACCAGACATTCTAGGAATGCGAATCAGTTCGCTCCCAAGCCTGTGTTTGGATATTCAGTAAAATATGAGGAGTCTTTCCTTAGCTTAAAAGCACGAATGTGAAAACTATAGACTCTGCTTTTAATTTATATATCATATTCTCTAAGCCCTAACTTCTTTATTGTCCGCGCTGCGTTACTTCATTATAAGATACCCAAAATTTCTATAGCGCAAGTTGATCACAAAAAAACAAAATAAAGGAAAATGCAAAAAAATATATAATTAGCTAATAACACTGCTTGGAACGTTACATCCGTTGAACTTATCTATTCCCGATTGTACCAGTAACAGGTGCCTTAATTAGTATAAAATTAAAAAAAAAAAATTAAAAGGAATAACTGTTTAAAAATAAAGGTCTGGCCCAAAAGCAGGGCTTAACCCTCCGATGGGCGTATGGGTCTGGCCAGACCAAACCGATTTTGAAATGTGCTTAAGTTTTTTTCTTGGTATTTCTGAATAGCAGCAGTCCATGACTTCTTCAAATATGCTGAGGTGAACTCAAATTACCGGTAAACAATACGTTTTCGATATATTTATAGTGGACAAATTTAATTTTAAACGACTTTCGTGAATCATACACACATGGGTCTGAGTAGACCCACAGTAGATGCCTAGGATTCATAGTGCGAATATCGAAAGCAAATTGACTGGTGATTTGATATTGGAATATTTTCAAGTGTTATTTAGTTTTCTATCGACAAAATTGCAGGTAAGTAATACTGGTTCATTGAATTTTATCTTTAGTTCACGTGTTTTATGATTATTTTAGGAGATATTTTGCTGCCGGTTGTGAATAGTGTTTGGCTCGTGTGTCAATTTTTTCGTGTTTTTCATTTCCAGTAAAATGGAGCGAGAAGGCAGTTAGGTTATTTAGTTAGGTATTTCACCAAATTTGAATCCGGAAGAACGAGAGCGACTTGAGACGCAAATTGGACAAATAATGGGGTCGGAATTCGACCCACTCGAATCAGGTGACGACTTGGACGATGAAGATTACGTGCCAGAAGAAGATGAAAATGTAGATGAGGCGTCCGATATTGAACAAGAGATTGAGTTGGAGGCCGCTTTGGATGATAACCATGATGATTATGCGGAGGAATTATACACAGAAGCACCAACGGCAAATCCCTTATCCAGTGCTGTTGCTCAGACTACTTGGGTGCTCCTGTTCAGGAAGAGGCTTATCGTTCGAAAGATGGCAAGATATGGAATGCGAATCCACCACCTTCTAGAAGGCCACGTTCGCATAATGTGCCAACGACTACACATAAAGGACCATTACGAGGAACATTGCCGCATCACCGAGCCATCTTCAAATCGTTGTCGTCACCCGAAATCGTGAACATTATCGTGCGGGAAACTAATCGAAAAGCCTTGGAATTCTTTCGACTATGGACCGAAGCGCATCCCAATAAAAAACAGCGAGTTTGGATGATGACCAACGAGGACGAAATGTATGACTTCTTTGGGATGTTGCTGTTTGCTGGTGTCTTCCACTCCAATTCACAGAATTGTGGGCGAGTTACAATATGCCCATCTACAAAGGCGCCATATCCTTCAACTGGTTCAAGCACTTGACCACATACATCTGCTTCGATAACGGTAACACTCATGCGGAGAGGCTTCAACAAAGCAAATCTGTGGCAATAGACGATGTATGGCTCATACTAATGGCTAATTTAGAGAGAGCATACACCCCGGACTGCCAAGTGACCGTCGATGAGCAGTTATTTCCGTATCGCGGACAAACTAGGTTTACTCAATATATTCCGATGAAGCCCGCGAAATACGGAATAAAGGTTTGGTGGGTCTGCGATTCCGTGTCAAATTATCCCCTGAAAGGAATAATTTATACGGGAAAACCACCAGGTGACCAACGAGAGACGAACCAAGGCGAGCGTATAAGTGCAAACCAGAATGCTCTTCATAATGTATTTTTATTTAGTAAAAAATTAAGGTACCCGCACCTTTTAAAACGGACTAAAAACGGACAGTTTTATCATATTTTTATACACCCATACACACATTCATACATACTAGCCACATATACTAACACACAACCACACATTTAGTACATCTCTGGTCATCTCCCGTTCCCTCTCCTGAAATTATACGCATTTAATATGTATGGGTCTGGGCAGACCCTTTACGCTCCATTTACCGCCTAATATGCCACCGCTCATCGGAGGGTCAAACAAAACTAGACCGGAGAATCGGAAACAGTTTTAATTTCCAGAGACGTAATTTGTTTGAGATGCATAAAAATACTTAGAGAATAAACTGAGAAAATAAAATAAAGTAATAAAGTAATAAAGATGGAAGACTTAATTAACTCCAGAAGGCACAAATATTTTTAGAAGACATTGGGCGTATATCTGGGGTCACAAACCTTAACCGCCTAGCTCGAGGAAAATATTGAGTCGCTCGCACCACAGAGGGTGTCCCATGTGAAATTAAAAATAAAACTAAGTGTTTATATGAAAAGTTCTGATGGTTTTATTTTATTAAATTGTGTGCCATCAGTCACATAGCGGCCATTTATCGAATACTGTGTTCCATACGTAGCCTCCATGTATGCACTCTTTGTTAAAGTGAAAACATCAGAACTTTTCAAATATAAAGGCAGTAGTGGAAAAGCGGTAGCCAAAAAACAACACGTATCAATGGTAAATAATTCGTTTAAAATAAAAAAATCATAGGGATGGGCTACAGTCCGCTTGGGCGAACTGTTGGATACCCTATTTTTATTCCTATCCCTCATAAGTGGGCGTGACAAAAGTCTAAGTATCGTTGAATTATTAAGAACGCTCTACATATTTTGTTATCATTTAAAGGTTTTTCAATAAAAATGTTTTATTTAATTGTGGGCGTGTCAGTAGGCGGATTTAAAAAATATTAAAACATAAGTATAAACGTCATCTAGAGAGTCTATTTTATAAAAGTGAGCTGACTCCCTAGCTAAGGAAAGCCAAAAGATCGTCATGGAGACTCTTCTGTGGGTAAATAGAAGAATCCTCTGAGACATCAAGGCTAAGAAAAATCCTCGCTTCAAATCCAACAATGCGTAGCTGCCTTAAGAAGGCAGACGACTCTTAGACGACATCCAGCGAGGAATCGCTCAATCCGCTACTTGATACTAGCTTCCCAGGTAGCTCCAATATTCCAATATTACCGGCAATAATAGCCTTAACAGGTCATATGCACAGGTAACTTACTTTCACGGTCTGATTACTAGGGACAAGCTGACTTGGGCGCTACAAAGCTTCAAACCTTTCAAGTCCGCAGGACCAGACGGCATAATACCTGCCGAACTACAAATGTCAGTGGATATCATCCTGCCTGTGCTGGAGATGATCCTGAAAAGCTGTCTAGATCTGGTTCATATCCCCTGGGCTTGGAAAGAAGTAAAAGTGGTTTTTATTCCCAAGGCTGGCAAATATTTTCATGTCAGTTCAAATGACCTCAGACCCATTAATCTATCTTCATTCCTCCTCAAAACGCTGGAGCGACTGATTGATATCAATCTTCGCATGAACATAAATCCGCAATTGCTGTCTGCGGCTCAGCATGCGTACTCTCAGGGCAAGTCGGTGGAAACCGCTCTTCATTCCTTAGTACGCACTATCGAATACTCTCTTCATCACAAGGAGTACACAATTGTTGCTTTCCTTGACATAGAAGGCGCCTTTAACAACGTTAACACATATGCAATCGCAAATGCACTGACAGAACTGAATGTGGATAGCTCGCTTGGTGAATTGATTAATCTACTGCTCACTAGTCGGATTATCAATTCAAAACTGGGCATAACATCTGCTAGGAGGTCTGTCAGTAGAGGTACGCCGCAAGGCGGTGTTCTTTCTCCCCTTCTCTGGAACTTGGTGGTGAACAAACTACTGATAAACCTGGAAGGGGAGAGCTTCAGGGTGATTGCCTATGCGGATGATATTGCTATCGCCGTCTGTGGAAAACACATCAACACCATAAAGAAACTCCTACAAAACGCTCTTAACAAGCTAACGAGATGGGCTAATCGGTGCGGACTGGGCGTAAACCCCCACAAAACCGAGCTTGTCCTCTTTTCCAGGAAAAATAAAATCCCACATATTGACCCTCCCTCTATTAGCGGTATAAGCTTAACTTTCTCTGACGAAGCGAAATTTTTGGGCTTAATCTTCGATAGGAAGTTAAACTGGAAACCCAATATACAAGAAAGAGTCAAGAAAGCTACAGTAGCACTTTTCTCTTGCAAAAAAAGCCAATGGCAGCAAGTGGGGTATACAACCCCGCATCACGCATTGGCTATATACATCGGTGGTAAGACCAATTCTTGCTTACGGGGTGGTAGTCTGGTGGATTGATCTAGAAAAAGCTAAATGAATTAGTCATTTTTTTTCCACTAAAATACTTAACAATTTATTCTAAATGTATGGTTCAATATTCCTAGTTTATCTACTACCTATTTGTTGTTTTACTTAATGTGTGCACTCGTATACAGCTCTATTAACAGTAGTCATAAATGGCAAAGCATACATATCGCTATCTTTCGATCTATGTGGTCTGAAGAAAGCTAAATGGCTTCAAAATATGCAATGGAATCAAAATGCAAGTTGCTCTAAAACGCATTTGATTGAATGCACTACTAAAACATAGGGACGGGCTACAGTCCGCTTGGGCAAACTGTTGGATACCCTATTCTTATTCCTATCCCTCATGAGTAGGCGTGACAAAAGTCTAAGTATGGTTGTTATTATTATTTTGTTATATAACATTTAAAGGATTTTATCAAAAAAAAACGAAGATTTTGTAAAAAACCTCAAACTTTGGTTTTTCAATAAAATTGTTTTATTTAATTGTGGGCGTGTCAGTAAGCGGATTTAAAAAAATTAACACATGAGCATAGAGGGCCCCGAGAGAGTATATATTATAAATTTCAGCTCCCTAGCTCAAACTTTGGATTTTCAAAAAAAGTTTTTTTTGTAAATTGTGGGCGTGTCAGTAGGCGAATTTTGAAAATATTTACACATCAGCATAAAGGGCACCTAGGGAGTATACATTATAAATTTCAGCTCCCTAGCTCAAATTTTGGTTTTTCAATAAAATTGTTTTATTTAATTGTGGGCGTGTCAGTGGGCGGATTTTGAAAATTTTATCTCCCGAGCAGTTATAGGAGTCATAGATCATATATAAAAAATTTCAGCTCCTAGCTCAAAATTCGATTTTTTCCAAAATTTTGTTTTTTTGAGTTTGTGGGCGTGTCTGTGGGCGGATTTCAAAAATTCGTAAACTTGATTATTTCGGGACCCTAGAGAGTATATGGTTAAAATTTCAGCTCTCTAGGCCCAGTTTAAAGGCCTAATTTTTGCCGACAGACGGACGGACGGAAGGACGGACATGGCTAGATCGACATTCCTATCGATGCTGATCATAAATATAGTAACTTTTAGGGGTCTACGGGCAATATTAAGGTATGTTACAAACTATCCGTCAAAATTAATATACCCTTAGAATAGGGTATAAAAATCTAACAGCGCGAAGCTCAAATTTCATATTATTGACTATGACAGTACATGCGAATAGCAGCACATCAAAACGTATTTATTGAGTTTTAGCTGCCAATTGCCATACGCCAGAAGCTGGAAATTACATTGTTGTTGTCGATATTCCCTGGCCAGAGTTCTGCGTCGAATGGTCTCTTATGCGCAAATATAATAAAAACGAACCTCTTAAAAACTGTGCTAATATTGCCGATATATGAAGTAAAATCAACTTCTTTTTTGCGTTTTAAAAATTACAGAAATTACGAAGATTAAACTATTTTAATATTTTTTTTGCAGTGTATAAAGCTTAGTGAGAAAGCAGCTCACAAGTTTTGCAGCTTTCAATATAAAAATCATCCAAGACAACAACCGTGTAGGAATGAGTCGTTTGGACGAGCTTTAAATTCAAACAGTCATCACAGGAAAGTAGACATTTTGAAAAAAGTTTTATTCAGAAAACGTTTATTTCTTTTGAATTTGAACAGAAGACTTTTGACAGAAGACTATGCATAATGCTTGAAAACTTAGTTAATGGCAATGAACGGTTAAACATTTTGAGATGCAATGATGCAATCATAATATTAAAATAGAATAAAAATGGTCATAATTTTACAATCAACGTAATTAGTTTATCTTGGACCAGTTGAATGAATGAATAATTAATACTTCACATTTTGTAAGGGTGTATTTTGTAAGCCATTACTCACTTTGATTTTGAACAAAACACATGAACTTTCTTAAATAGTCATTTATTTTTGTTCAATCGAGAGAAAGATATATGTACAAGGAAGTACTGAAACCTGTTTGGATGTATGGCATCCAACTTGGGGTTGTACAAAAAAAACAAATTTTGAAACCATCCAAATATTTCAAAACAAAAACATTCGTGGAATAATAAACGCCCCTTGTTATATAAGAAATAGCGATTTACATCGTGACATACAAAAAGAAATGGTTACAGAAGTGGTTAGAAAACTCACTGTATCACACAATCAGCGAGTGCAAGTCATACTTTTTTTTTATTTATAATGTTATCATGGAATAGCTACACAGCGCGAAACTAAACTGTTTAGACTGTTGTGAATGTTGGATCACATAGACACACCATACTTCTAAGGAACAACAAACATCATATTTTTTGAAATAAATAACACTAAACTTATAACTTAACTTACCCATGTACTTTCAACATATCCTACATACTTGAATTTCAAACTTACATTACGTATTACATTAAATTAAACATTACTGAATTAACACACAAATTCAAAATTCGCGGTTAAAAACCAATGTTCGCCATATTTTTGTAATTTCTCATTGTACTAAAAATTTAAAATGAAATTAACTAATGTACTAAATAACTCTCTTTAAACATCCAATGGGAAATAAAAATCATTCTTGTCGTTGGCACCAGTTGAGTCGCAAGGCTTTTATTTTCGCTTAGATCTCGTCGCTCGTTTTTTGTTTCTTCGCTCAAATTCGTCTAACAAATTCTCATTTTTCGTTTCGCGCAATTAGTAAGGACACTGTTCCATCGTTGTTTTAAATATTCGAACTTTGCATTTAAAATTCATCAATTCATCCCAAGGAGCAGTTGAAAAACCACTCGACTGTACATTTTGGCGACCGTGACAGGACCCTCGAAAACTACGAGGGCGGGTCAATAAGTCCGTGACTTTTGGAATAAAACACAGATTTTTTGATAATTTTTTTTTTTTATTTTTAACGTAGTCTCCCTTGAGCTCTATACACTTTGTCCAACGCTTCTCCAATGTTTTTATTCCTTCCAAAAAAAATGATTTGTCGAGGTCCTCAAAATAGGCCTTTGTTTGCGAGATGACTTCATCATTGGAGTCAAATCTTTTTCCACCAAGCCATTTCTTCAGGTTTGGGAACAAGAAGTAGTCGCTCGGAGCCAAATCTGGAGAATAGGGTGGATGAGGGAGCAATTCATAGCCCAATTCATGGATTTTTGCCATGGCAACTGCACATGTGTGCACCCTTGCATTGTCTTGGTGGAAAAGAACTTTTTTCTTGGCCAAATGAGGTCGGTTTTTTTTAAATCGTCATTGAATCGGTCCAATAAGTTGGCATAATATTCCCCATTAATTGTTCTTCCCTTTTGAAGGTAGTCAATGTGGATTATCCCGCGTGCATCCCAAAAAACAGTCGCCATAACTTTATTGGCTGACAAACCCACCTTGGCCTTCTTTGGCGCCGATTCACCCTTAGAAACCCACTGTTTTGACTGTTGTTTGGTCTCTGGTGTGTTGTGATGGATCCATGCTTCGTCCACGGTTACAAAACGGCGCAAAAACTCCTCCATATTGCGATTAAACAAGGCCAAACCTTCCTGTGAAGTTGTTACACGATTGCGTTTGTGGTCGACTGTGAGCAAACGCGGCACCCATCTTGCGCAAAGCTTTCTCATGCCCAAGTGATCATTCAAAATTGAAACCACTGAGCCATGCGAGATCCCTACGGCTTCCACAATCTCTCGCACTTTCAATCTTCGGTCGGCCAACACCATATCGTGAATTTTTTCGATTGTTTCGGGTGTAGAGACCTCAACTGGGCGTCCAGGACGTTCGGCATCTTCAGTGCTTGTACGGCCACATCGAAATTCAGTAAACCACTTTTTTACCATTGAAATCGATGGTGCAGAGTCCCCATAGTATTTTTCAAGCTTAGCCTTGGTCTCGGTAATGGTTTTTTTTCGCAAGAAATAATGCTTAATAAGCACACGAAATTCACTTTTTTCCATTTTCTCCTCAAATTAGTGAGTAGTCTGATAAAAATAGCTGTCAAACACAAACTAACTGACGCAGCAAGTTTAAATTTTGACAGGAGTCAACTGACAGATGCCTGTTGACAGGAGCATTGTTGCTGTTTCAGTAAAGAGGTCAGAAATTCGAAAAGTCACGGACTTATTGACCCGCCCTCGTATATCGCTAAAACATTAAAACAGTGTCCCTTGAACAAATTTCATTAAAAAAAAAAAAAAAGTGAAGATAATCAATTTCGTAAAAAAGACTTACATAGGTAACGGTTTTAAAGACACTAACCTAACGGGGTAACGGTGACGGTAACGATCCGCGTTTGTGAAAGTGTGAAGAAAGGCTCCAGCTATCCAGAGTATCCAAGGATCCAGCTATCCAGAATATCCAAGGACCAGCACCAGACATAAAGAGAGAATTTCCAACAACCAAACACAGAAGGAAGACTTCGACACGCATTTAATCCGAAAGATTCGGATCGGAAAAAAGGGAAATAAGTATCAACTTTCCTACCAGGTATGTGATTAATTTCTCTATTCGAACGTGCGCTAAAAATCAAAAATCGCTCAACAGTGCCCTTTCAATAAAAAAGACAAGGCAAAATCAATCTTAAATGCTAATTGAAGCTCTATAAACGCACATTCGACATAAAGAAAGTTTTGCATGCAAAGTAGTTAAATATTGAGTCTTACTGAGTTGTGAAACAATATGCATAATTTGATTAAATATCCTCGATTAAAATAAAAATTAAAATCGAAAACCAACAAGCGCATAAAGCTATCGCTGATCATACAATCCACACATTCAATTTAGAATCCACACTCATCGAAAAAAGACATACATTTTCGCACTCTCTTCACACACGCACCAAAAAGCTTTCGCACCCACAATCCACTTTCTCTTAGTCGCTTCGCTTACATCTTGCACTCATCGTTCGTCCAATTTCGATCATAATCGCTATGCAAAAAGCTTCAATTAAGTCAACTGCCGTCATCATCGCTCGTCGCTCATCGCTCATCGCGCTTCGTTCGCATAGTTCGTCGTAGGTTCGACAAATTGCATAAAAAGCTTTCGTCGTTGCGCTTCTCTTAGTTTGCATTAGTATGGACCTACATTGATCGTTGATCATCGTTCACTTCACATCATCTCATCATCCATTTATGATTGATCTGTTCTGCTGTAAGATAAGCTTTACATTCACGCTCTCAATTCGCTGCTGCTGCTGTCGTTGCTGATGCTATTGACTCCTGCTGTACGAGTATTATTAACTCGCTTAAAATTATTGTGGTTTTCCCAATTAATATCCCAATAATCATTTACACTTGAACATCGATTTATAAGCCTTCAATATAGCTACATCCACCTGTTTATTCTAAAAACATTTTCGCTGGAGATTGTAAATCTACATATTTAATTTACAAAACAAAATCCATTGGTCGTAAGATAAAGCTCGAATCAACTTAAGGCTTGTTTAAATTGTCTGCATACACACATCGTCGTCGTCGTCATGTCTCTCGATATTTTGAAAACTTCTCGGGCCTCCACCAAAGGAAGCATATCGCGAATTAAAACGTTAATTGAAACGAAATCGTTGTCACCGACAGAACTAGAATGCCGTTTAGGTATTGTAGAATCTTATTTTAAACAGGCAATGGCCTATCAAACACAGATTGAGGGATTTGAACCCACTGATACAGGACGTAGTGAATTGGAAGAGGTGTATGTTTCCACAAAATCGAAAATTCTATCGCAAATGGGTCATGAAAGAAGGAGTAGTACTAGTCCGTTAGAGGCAACCATATCCATACCTCAGCCAGTAAATCATTTACCCTACGCAAAACTGCCACGATTCAGTGGGAAGTACTCAGAGTACAAAAATTTCATAAACACTTTTAAAAAGCATGTTCATAGTGACTCAACGCTGTCGAAGATTGAGAAATTTAACCATTTGCTCAATTGTTTAACTGACCAAGCGCTAGGTACGGTCAAAACATTCCAAATTACGGAAGAAAACTACGATAAAGCTCTTGAAAGATTAAAGGAACGTTATGATAACGATTGCCTCATTTTTTTGGAATATATTTCGCAATTGTTTGAGTTACCTAAGGTTCAAAAAACGTCTGCTAGTCATTTAAGGAATCTTATTGACAACGTTTCTGCAATTTTTAATTCGCTGCAATCCATAGGATCAGAATCCGAAATATGCAATGCAATTATAATCCATATTGCAATGTCAAAAGCGGATCCAGAATCCCAAGCCAAATGGGATGAACAACTTCAGTACGACAAACCTCCTTAATGGGATCAGTGTTCAGAAGTTTTAAGTCGTCGTTGCCAATTTTTAGAGGCTCGCGAAAGCAAAACCATGCGGTTCGATGGGAACAAGAAATCTTTCAACAAACCTAAAATGGTTCAATACGACTTCGGCGAAAGATCTTCACTTACAATAACTCAACAACATTGTGCATTTTGCAAGGATAGTTCGCACACCATTACCAGCTGCTCAGCTTTTGCTCAGCTATGTATCTCTGACCGTTTCTCAAACATAACAAAGCTCGGTCTATGCATTAATTGTCTTCGAAAAGGACACAATGTAGCAAAATGCACATCGACATATAAATGTAAAATTTGCAAGAAATCACATCACACGATGCTTCATCGGCCAAACCAATCTGGAAGCATTGCAACGTCACAGGAACCATCGTCTTCATCTTCTCATTCATCAGCTGCTGTGAACTCTGCAGTCGGAAGAGAATTGGCTCAAGTGATATTAGCTACAGCCATCGTACTTGTAAAGGACGCTTCAGGAGGGTTTCAACTAGGGCGAGTTCTTTTAGATTCTGGATCACAGGTTAATATGGTTAAAGAACATTTTGCTAGAACGTTAGGCCTGCGAACCCAAAGGAAAAATATAGACATTCAAGGTATAGGAATGACAGAAACAAAGATTGGTTGTACTACTCAAACCACGATAAAGTCCAGGTACTCACCACTTGAGCTGGTATTAGAATTTTAAGTTTCACCTTCAATTACTGGTTACCAACCCGATCCATCTCTAAACATTGAAAATTGGATTCTTCCCAGAAACATAGAACTTGCAGATGAGCAATTCAATCGATCGGCGGGAATAGATATGCTGTTAGGGGCAGAAACCTTTTTCGACTTGTTGCTGATAGGTCAGATATAACTTGGATCTGGGCTACCATCGCTCCAAAATACTCGTTTGGGGTGGATTGTATTGGGGAAATACAAATCTGTTAGCACCAGTCAAATGAGAACTTGCTGTATAAGCTCCAATGATAGTCGGCTCGAGGAATTTGTGGAACGATTTTGGGAACTCGAGGCAGTCACTGGAAGGAAATCCAAATGGACCGATGAACAAATGCAATGCGAGGAACACTTCAAGGAATCGGTAGAAGAAGTAAGCAGCGGAAGGTTAATGCTGAAGTTACCATTCAAACAAGATCCATCGGTTCTTGGCGACTCTTACCCTACAGCTTTTCGTCGTTTTCTTTCTCTAGAACGTAGGTTAGCCAAGGATACGGCTTTGAAATCGGCTTACGCAGCATTTCTTCAGGAGTATGAGACACTAGGTCACATGTCGTTTGTGAAAGATCCAAATCTTAGTCAACCCCACTATTACTTACCCCATCAATGTGTGCTACGACCGAATAGTTCATCAACCAAATTGCGAGTGGTATTCGACGCCTCTTGCCGTACTTCATCAAACATTTCCCTCAACGGAATTCTAATGGTAGGTCCCACCATTCAGGAAGATCTATTTGGGATATTACTTCGGTTTCGACTGCACAGATTCGCGCTAACAGCCGACATCGTAAAAATGTATCGGCAAATATTGGTACATCCCGACCACCGTAGATTTCAATACATTTTATGGAGAGAAAGCGATAAGGCTCCTATTAAGACCTATGCTTTAAATACGGTCACTTATGGGACTTCGTCGGCACCATTTATGGCCATTCGATGTCTCCAATATCTAGGAGATAACTATGAGTCGAAGTACAAGCACGGGGCAGAAGTCCTTCGTAACGATTTTTATGTTGACGCCTTAATTACTGGAGCGGACGACATCGAAACTCTAAAACGCAAACAAATTGAAGTCATATCAATTTTGAAATCTGCAGGAATGGAACTGTCCAAATGGCACAGCAACTACCCCTCAATTTCATCCGATTATGTTGGAAAAGATCTAAATATTAACGAGTCTAACGTCACAAGCACTTTAGGGATCATTTGGAACTCACTCGACGACAATTTTTACTTTTCGTATAACCCAACTCAAATCTATACTTCATTCACAAAAAGGAAGATTTTATCCGTAGCGTCATCCCTTTTCGATCCATTAGGTCTTTTATGTCCAATAATTGTTAAGGCCAAAATCATTTTGCAAAGGCTGTGGACAGAGAAGATTGATTGGGATGCAGCCATTCCACAGTCAATCGATACAGAATGGAGGAAGTTTATGAGTGATTTGCACTCAATCCAACATCTACCCGTGCCAAGATATGCTCTGTCTCCTTCCAAGAAGAGTATCCAAATCCACGGATTTTGTGACGCATCAATAAACGCGTACGGATGCTGTATATATCTTCGAATAGTCAACGGTGAGGATTCTACCTCCGTTAGACTGTTGGTAGCAAAGTCGAGAGTAGCGCCATCCAAGAAAAAACAAATTCCACGTCTCGAATTATGCGCTGCTCATCTTCTGGCAAAACTTTGGTCCAAAATTCAACCAACTTTCCAAGAGTCGAACCCGGAAGCATACTTTTGGACAGATTCGTCGGTGGTTCTGCATTGGATATCAACTCATACCTCCAAATTAAGTACCTTTGTTGGTAATCGGATTGCTGAGATACAGGAGACTACTGACGGAATCAACTGGAGGCACGTATCTACAGAATTTAACCCAGCGGACATATGCTCCCGCGGATGCTCTGTCGAGGAGCTTGGAAAATCGATATGGTCAGCGGGACCTGCGTTTCTACTGGAGCCTCCAGAAAGATGGCCTTCAAATCCAAAGATCTCACTTTCGTCGGAGCAATTGGCAATGGAAAAGAGGAAAACTGCGTTGGTATGCAATAAAAACATTGAAAACGACCTACTCAACACAGTAAAAAATTGCAGTTCTTATATAAAGCTTTTGCATATTTTCGCATATGTACTACGATTCATAAACCGAATCAAGAAATTTAAGGTTGACAACACATTGGTTTGCAGCACCAAAGAACTTGATGTGGCATTTTACAAAATCGTTTGGGTTGAACAACGTAACCACTTTGCCGAAGAAATTAAGCTACTCGAAAGCGAAAAAGATATCAAAAGTTCATTGAGGTATCTCAGCCCATTTTTGGATACTGTACAAGGATTTCCAATACTTAGAGTCGGAGGGCGGTTAGAAAATTCTACGCTGCCTGAACAGCACAAGCATCCCGTTTTGTTGGCAAAAGATTCTACCTTGGCTACATGTTTCGTACGTCATCTTCATAGGAAGAACTTTCACGCTGGACCAAAGGCCCTCGTAGCACTACTTAGGCAAAAAGTCTGGATTATAAACGCCAGAGACCTCGCTCGTAAAATCGTTCACAACTGCGAACATTGTGTTCGGTACAGGCCCAAGCTTCTACAGCAAGTGATGGGCAACCTTCCGAAAGAAAGGATCATCGCGGCTATACCGTTTCTACGATGTGGTGTAGACTTCTGCGGCCCTATACTCACGTACCACAGGGTTCGTGGAAAGATTCCTTACAAAACGTACATAGCCGTTTTTGTATATTTTACGTCTAAGGCCGTTCATCTAGAACCGGTAACAGATCTGACAACGGAGGCTTTCATCGCTGCGCTAAAACGCATGATAAGTCGTCGAGGCTTACCGACAGATATATTTTGCGATAATGCAACAAACTTTGTTGGCGCTAACTCAAAGCTGACGGAGTTACATAACATGTTGTTTCACAAAACTTCTAAAGATGCACTTGTAAATTTTTGTAGTAATGAACAAATTAACTTTCATTTTATCCCTCCTAGGGCACCTCACTTCGGAGGAATCTGGGAAGCCGCTGTGAAAGTGGCTAAAGGCCATCTGCTTCGAACTCTGCACAACACGAAGCTATCGTTTGAAGAGCTCGCTACTGCACTTTGCGAAATAGAAGCCGTGATGAACTCCAGGCCCATTACACCGCTGACGAACGACCCGAATGACTACGAAGCATTAACTCCAGGCCATCTTCTGACCGGTTCACCACTCAGGGCGATTCCGGAGCCGGCAGATGATGCTCCGAATACCTATGCTTTGCAGTACTGGCGTCGCATCCAAAACGTAAAAACGCACTTCTGGAAGCGTTGGACCGAAGAGTATCTGCAGGAGCTGCAGCAACGAACGAAGTGGTCTTCGCAAAAACCGAATCTCGCAGCTGACTCGTTGGTCATCATTCACGACGACAATACAACCCCGCAGAGATGGCTGCTGGGAAGAATCCAAAGGACAATTCCTGGGAAAGATGGAAACGTGAGAGTAGCGGAAATACGAACACCAAGAGGGATAATCAAGAGACCGATCCACAAGCTGGCTGTACTTCCGTGTTGAAACCGTGTGCTTTCAAAGGAGGCGGAATGTTGGATCACATAGACACACCATACTTCTAAGGAACAACAAACATCATATTTTTTGAAATAAATAACACTAAACTTATAACTTAACTTACCCACGTACTTTCAACATATCCTACATACTTGAATTTCAAACTTACATTACGTATTACATTAAATTAAACATTACTGAATTCACCCACAAATTCAAAATTCGCGGTTAAAAACCAATGTTCGCCATATTTTTGTAATTTCTCATTGTACTAAAAATTTAAAATGAAATTAGCTAATGTACTAAATAACTCTCTTTAAACATCCAATGGGAAATAAAAATCATTCTTGTCGTTGGCACCAGTTGAGTCGCAAGGCTTTTATTTTCGCTTAGATCTCGTCGCTCGTTTTTTGTTTCTTCGCTCAAATTCGTCGAACAAATTCTCATTTTTCGTTTCGCGCAATTAGTAAGGACACTGTTCCATAGTTGTTTTAAATATTCGAACTTTGCATTTAAAATTCATCCGAGGGAATTTTATTGCAACTACCATAATTAAGAAGCAAATTTTTCCCAAGGAGCAGTTGAAAAACCACTCGACTGTACAGTGAATGTACAAGACAATGTTCGGAGACTAAGAAGAACCAATCTTCATGAGCTCTGATGGTCTAAGAGCGTGGAAAAGTATTAAAACTTTAAACTTCTCCCTATGCGATTTCAAATTAAGAAAGAAAAATCATTTGTCGATCTTTCATAGATTAGTCCTGATTTTCCGTCTTTTGAAGATTAACCGTAGAGAAAAGAAAACGAAACAAAATCGATCTGCAAATATTTTTTAAACACAACTTCGGGCCTACCACGGCTGGATCTGATAAATGCCATCCGAGAGGCAAACGTTTCGTATTTCCTCAATTACACGAATAATGTTAGCGATTGTTGTTAGTTTGTCAGCATAAACTAGAAACTTTAAGTATTCCCAAAGAAAGTAGTTAAAAGTCGTCAAACAACAAGATCTTGGATGCCAATTTACATGTTCATTATGCGAAGTTATGCGTTCATTGAATGTTTCCTTCAATAAGTTGATTGTTTCGTTTGCTGTATGGCACGTAGCGCCATCCTGCTGGAAAAACATCATTTCCAAATTCATGCCATTCAATCGGGGAACGAAAAAATCATTCATCATGGCCCTCAATAAAAAAAACATAGCCCACAGACCGCACCAAACTGCGCGTTTTTCTGGATATAACCATAGATGTTTATTTGCGGCGTGGACAAATGCAGCTTGTACATCAAAAATATGTTTATGTTCTTTTTGGGAGTCATAAATAATATAACTGATCGGAATTCGAGGGCAAGAAATACAACAAAGGCAACCCTTCAGAACTATGCGATGGACGAAATTGCAGGACACATTTTTTTGGAATTCTTGATAGGGTAAAGTCGGGAGAACCTATCAATATTTCCCATTTATACACTATCAGCTCTGTGTCGTGGAGTGCTTAAAGCAAGCAACTATCACGAGCAGAAATTAGGCGGCACTAAAAGTGCTCTCACAGGCTCATCATTAAGTGCAGGTGTTAGTAAGGACATAACAATTAAAAACACAATATTTATGTACCTATAAAATACTAACACAGACACAAATCATGCAAATAATTTAAAACATTAAGGCATTATTACGCAAAATATTTTTAAGCTTAGTTTTACTAACATGCAAGTCAATCACACGATCATTTAGAATATAGATTCTACTCATGCGACTAATAGGCTCATGCCTCCCATAATTCGTTCTATGATTGGGGCTAAACAATAATTCAACACTGCGTAAATTATGGGCACCACCACGAAAATTAAAGCCAATAGACGATAGCAAGTCAGGTGCATCTATTTGACCGGATATAAGCTGCTGTAAGAAAATAATATCGCTATTAAGCCTTCGTTGAGAAAGGGGTAACATTTGAAGAAGCTTGATGCGTTGACTGTAAGGAGGGAGGTTAAAGGGATCATCCCATGTGAGTCCTCTAAGTGCAAATCGAATAAATTTACGTTGAATAGACTCTATTCGATTTGAATGAATGTTGTAGAACGGTGTCCAAACTTGTGAGGCATACTCTAGAATCGGACGGACAAAACAATTGTACAATGACATAGAAACGTAAGGGTCATTAAATTCTTTGGCCTACCTTTTTACGAAGCCCAGCATGGAATTAGATTTATTAACAATAAAATTGATATGCTTAGCAAAAACCAGTTTGGGATCGAAATAAACCCCAAGATCCTTAAAGTTATCAACTTTACAAAGAATATGTTGAGACAAAGAATATTGAAAGGTTGAAGGGATATTCTTCCTAGAGAATGTCATATGCTGACATTTAGTAGGGTTTAAGGATAAGCCGTTTTTCACACACGAAGCTGTTAATGTCAGATTGAAGTAAAATTCTGTCTTGCTGACTAGTGATAAATTTATATATTTTCATATCATCCGCGTAGATCAGGATATTACTGTGATTTATACATGCCTTAACATCATTGATGGCTAGTATAAATAGAATCGGTCCCAGGTGACTTCCTTGGGGAACTGCAAACTGAGCTGTGAAAGATACAGATAGTGATCCTCTAAATTTGACTTGGTAAGCCCTTGATCTAAGGTATAAATTAACCCATTGTATGAAAGATGGTGGGAAACCAAAGGCCCTGAGCTTAAGTTCGATTAATTCATGGGACAGCTGGTCGAAAGCCTTAGAGAAGTCAGTGTAAATGCAATCCAATTCGTCAATTATTCTCTAAGGCATTAGAAAAATCATGCAAGAAACTTAACAGATTAGTGACAGTGGATCTGTTTTTTACAAATCCATGCTGTTCACTACAAATTATATTGCGACAAAGAAATATTAACTTTTCACAAACAATTTGTTCAAAAAGCTTAGGGATACACGAAAGCTTTGAAATAGGCCTATAATTAATGATATCACCACGTTCGCCTTTTTTAAATACAGGTGTGATAAAAGCACTTTTCCATAGCTTAGGGAATTTACCAGTATTAATGGACAATTCAAACAGATACTTAAGATGTGGTACAATTGCATGACTACATTTTTTAAGAACTATCGGGGCATATATATAAATAATAAAAATAAAGACATCAAAATATCAATTAGTCCTACGTAAGTTCTCGACAAGGGTACCGACGGTGTAGAGGTTAGTGTGTTGGATTGTGACCCGTACGGTGCAGGTTTAATCCCCATGGAAAACAACAACACACGCCGCCCATTCTCCAGCATCTACACCAAAAGGCGGATTTCTGCCTTGTTGTTCAATTTACCGTTACCGAGTCTGAGTGCTCTGCGATTTGGATTTCCTTAAAAAAAAAAACAATTCTCGACAGGTGCAGTCGCGGTGCAACTTCCTTGATTCAAACAATAGGTTTCTTTGGGAAATGTATCCGCGGTTGCCCAAAAGATCGATCCCCAGCAACATAGGCAGCAGCGTTTTTGTTTTCAAATGCTGGCACTAATATGTCAACCATGCTGAACCAGTGATGGAATAAATAGTACTGACACAGATAAAAAAGTACGTAAATATTTTATTAAAACCGAAAAAAATAATAATTAAAAACTTATTAATAAGATAAAAAGCAAACCAAGTATTAGGGTGAAAAAGAACTTTAGAACACAATTTCACTTAAATATTTTTCGTTTTCCTTAGGCGAGAAAGATTGGTATGTACTGCTTTATCCTGCTCTATGAATTGAATAGTTCAGTTCTTACGGATTGTTTTTAAGAACCTATGAACATATGAGGTTCAGAACATGTATAGTATAGAATTTGTTTGGCATCACTTTCAACTGACTAAAATTAATATTTTTGAATTTAAGGATTTTCAATATAAATTTCTTAATAAACTCTCTGACAAATGTCAGAAAAGTCAAATTTGCACTTAAATTCTTAGAACCGTAAAATAGTTCGCATTGGGCTCCGTACTTTTTGCCATAAAAAATCACGTATTGTAAAAACTCAACTGTTACTATATATGTTGCCTTATTTAAAAGTAAAAATAAAATTCAACTTTTAAAACGTTGAGAAAATAGCACTGAATATTGAGAAGTGGTACTTTCCTACCTGGAAATTTAGGACAACTGTACACCTTTTTCCAACCTTGATGCTGACATAAGCTGTCAAAAAAACATTGAATAGATTGTGATCAGGGTTATGACTTTACAGCAATTACAGTGAATCTACTGCTTTTTTTCGAAAAATAAATCTACTGCCTTTAAATAAAATCTACTGCACTGTTGGTCTTACGAAAAAAATTCATGCAATATGTAAATGTAATCCACAAAATATTTTTTTATTTCTATCACTGAATGCAGCCAGTCCTATTCTTCCTGATGAAATCCAACTATTACCTAAATATAATGTTCATACCTCTTTCGGCAATTGGCTATATTTTTATGGCCAGCGACCAGAGTATATCCATATAATGAGTAGGGATACTCTCTCTACATATGTATTTCCTACTACTACAAAGCAAAATGCTGAAAAAAACCTACAATATGTGGAAGCAGGTCAAAAGGATGTGTTTTAACGCTTATGGTACACAGTATATTTCGCATGTTTCACTACATGCGGCATGCTTCGTACGACGAATGATTGTGGGTTTTTTCATAATGCTTTTTTAAAGACGTATCGACTTGATCCTCGTTGTGTGTATCTTTTGACTTCGTGCAGTGCTACCTGCTTTGCTTTTTTAAAAATGGTTTATGGCTGGTTTTTCTGATTATTTTTTTACTGTTTACACCTAATTATGAACCTCTACAATTATACTTGTCAAAAATATGAAAATAAATGCTTCTTCTTTGCTTTGATTTCGCTAAAAATAATGCAATCCGGTGTTCAGCCGAGTAACAATAAAAATGATTTGAATCATTATTTGCTAGTTTGGATGGTTGTTGGTCACACTGGTTTTGCAATTGGTTGGGAAGGGCGGTGCGTTTTTTCATAATGTATTTTTAAAGGAGTATTGACTTAAATTCTTGTCAGTCGTGCGAAACAAGTGAAGAAAACGCAATACTGTTAGTTCTCAGAGCAAACAAATAAGAGTGTACGTGTTTTTTAAAAGATAAAGTTCAACTCTTTTTTTAATTTAAAAAAATTGTAAGAACAAATGGGAAACATACTTTAAAGTATTTGGCCTGCGGTCGAGAGGAAAAACAAATTGTCTGGAAAATATCTTCTAGATTTACGCAACTGAGGAGGAAATAACAAGTAACTGACTCCATTTCAATTCATTTGTTCGTTTTAAAGATCCTTTTCAGCAAAGTCCTTTTCATGGAAACTGCGAGCCAACTGTGAATTTAGAGCTTGCCGACACTAAAATGCAGTTACAATCACTCAAAAAGAAGAACAATGTGGAAAACATTTTCAAACCCGAATCTGACTATACAACTGTTGATTTCGGTAGGGAAAATGCGTTTTATTATTTTGCAGGCTACATTTAAAAAAAAAACGTCAAAAACACAAGTGTTAGCTGAAATTAAGTCAGAAACCTAGTGTTTCCTCCATATACACAGATTTCAAAGAAACTCTTCTCACAAAATTTTAGAAGCGATAGAGAGCCTGGAGCAACAATTTATTTCTCGTTTTCCCAATTTGTACTTTTGTAATAATTTTGAAATGAAAATGTATAATTATATATCTATATATTAATACGGAGTTGCATATAACGTGTTTCCCCCCTTTTTTGCTATAATAGGGTAGAGTCGGCACCCTCCGACAGTGGGGCACCTCCGACAGTGGGGCACCTCCGACAGTCATTATTATCTCTGTGGGGAAACCTTTAAAAAATCTGTAATAAATTGTGAACGTGCCCTTAGACATATTAAGCATATGTCAAAAAGTTCAGCAGTCTGTCTGCAAATCCTGCCAAAGTAGGATGTAAAGTTTGTTTGGAGTGCGGTTGATATAATTTTCAGGGTATGTTCTTAAGATTTTTATATTCTTATTTTTAATGTTTTCTTGAAAAGAAGTTGTTTTTGAAATACAATATTAAGTATTTATTTATATTTTAATATTTATTTTCAAATATTCTGCTTTGCTAAAAAATT
Source organism: Portevinia maculata (assembly GCA_949715645.1). Lineage (NCBI taxonomy): Eukaryota > Metazoa > Arthropoda > Insecta > Diptera > Syrphidae > Portevinia > Portevinia maculata. The sequence goes on along the minus strand of OX454527.1, from coordinate 54,081,167 downwards.
AAAAAAAGAAAAGTAAGAAAACATCCAATGGGGCACCTTCGACAGACTGTCGGAGCTACCCCTTCTTTGTTTATTCATCTAAAAAATTTGCTAAAAGCGCAAAATATTTTTTGCTTACTATAGATAATGGTTCGCTTTTATGGAAAAAAAACACAAAGACCTCTTGTGGACGAAGAAGCTATGAAAAAGGCCCTTACAGATGTCATTAACGAGGTGGAATCACACAGTTCAGCAGCGGCAAAATATGGCGTGAAAAGGACTACCCTTATAACTCGTCTTAGGAAGGGAAAGGGAAGGCTCCCACATCCGGCTGATGATTCCGGCCAAGAACAAAGTGATACCGAAATCTTTCCATATCAGTGCAAATATACCTCTCGCCAAGTGCTTACGGCAAAACAAGAGCAGGATCTAGCAAGTTATTTTAAAAACTGTTCCAACCTCCAATTTGGAATGACTTATCATATGGCAAGGCGCTTTGTATTTGAATTTGGAGCTTTTTTAAAAGCCAACATGCCAGAGTCTTGGGTCGAAAGAAAACAAGCTGGAAAAGATTGAATGCTAGGGTGTGACGATGATATCTTAAATGAAGGAGATTTTATTCTGGTAAAGTTCTTTGACAAAAAAAATATATTTTTTGTTGGTGAAATAGTAGAAGTCCAAGGTCATAATTCATTTACTGTGTCCTTTCTGCGAAAAATTACAAACTCCTGGACTTTCATCAATCCAAATGCCCCAGACATAAGCATAACTTTAAGGAGCGATATTTATGCTAAAATGCCGATGCCGACGCATCCTCCGGGAACATCGAGGTCCCAAAGGAAGAGTATCTTCAACATCGATTTGAGAAACTTAAATGTTCGTTAGAGACTAATTTAATCAATGTGATCCCATGTTTTTTCTTTTTGAATTTATTTTTTGTTATTTTTTTAGGTAGGTACGAGTACCTACCTACCTACTTATTAATTTTTCGTTAAAACTTTTATATATTAGGACTTTTATTTAAAAAAAACTAACATATAGTACATCAATTTCCAATCATGTGCCTTACTGTCGAAGGTGCCCCACCCATTGTCGGAGGTGCCCCGTGCTGGGGCACATTCGACACTTTTTTACTTTTTTTTCTTAAATAAAAAAAAAATAGTAAACAAATTTTTAAGAATACTCGTATAAAGCTGCGCCAATATGTTGTTAAAATCATAAATTTGAAAAATAATTGTTAATTTTTTGCAAAAATAAGAAAAACCCGTATGCTTTTGCAATTTTTCTGTTAAGGTGTCGGAGGGTGCCGACTCTACCCTACATCACATAGATATGCCAACACTATATATATTTGGGTAGGGGACAGTACATAGAAGTGCACAAAAAAAAAATTATCCACATATATAACACACATTATGAATTACAGCAGGTGAAAAGTAGCGAATTGGATCAAATTACATTTACAACAACAACAACATTGCTGTGTGAGGCAATAATCTGTCAATCTGACGGAAAATTTTTATATCATGTGATGAAGTTACTTGAAAATGCTTGAAGTTAGTTGAAAATGCTTGAAGGTACTTGAAAATGCTTGAAGTTACTTGAAGTTACTTGAAAATCTATCTATATATTAATACGGAGTTGCCTATAACGTGTTTCCACCCATTTTTGCTATTATTCGTAACATAGATATGCCAACACTATATTACATATTTGGATAGGGAAAAATACATAGAAGTGCACAATACAAAAATCATCCACATATATAACACACATTATGAAATACAACAGGTAAAATAAAGCGAATTGGATGAAATTACCAAAACAACAACATTGCTGTGTGGGGCAATAATCTGCTCTCTACTCCAAAAACGGTCAAATAAATGCATTTTGCTAACTTTTTTATTTTTTTAAGTGAAAAATAACAAACTCACATTTGAACCGGTACATTTGGAGTTTGACTGCGTTCATATTATACAGTGGCCTAAGTTTTTTTTTTTTTTTTAAGTGAAAAATAACAAACTAAACAAAAAAATTGTGAAAACAAGTGTAAAAAACAACAAGTGCTTTGATTTATTGTTCATTGTGAATACATTTCAGATTGTAAGTGCATAAATAGAAACAAATGTTTTTTTTTTGTAAATTCAGTCATCTCAATTATCATCATTAGATTTTTAGAACCGTAACCACATTCGAACAGGTACATTTGGAGTTTGACAGCGTTCATATTATACAGTGGCCTTACTTTATTTGAGATTGAGGAGGTTTTAATTATTCATAACTTAAATTGTGAAGCATTTAATTTACCTGCAAAGAAATTTGTCAGTCAATGATATAGATACTGTGGACGTATTTGACGAACAGTTCATTTATGAGCAAATGTATGATGATGCAAATAACGAACAGAAACATATAATTGATCAAGTTTTGCGTGAAGTACAATACAAAGATACTGGATCAAATGTTTTTTGTCTGTCAGCGCATGCTGGATGTGGAAAGACATTTGTGCAAACTGCAATCATCCATAGAATGAATGCGTTAAATTTACGTTGCATAGCTACTGCTTACAGTGGAATTGCATCAACTTTACTTACAAATGGTCGTACGTTACACAATGTTTTTAAATTGCCCATACCTATTTTAGAAAATTCTTCAGCCAATGTGCGACCAAATAGTAGTCAAGGGCGTTTTATAAGTGCAGCATCTTTGATATTGATAGATGAATATTCAATGTGTCCGAAAATTGCACTTAAAGTAATAAAGTAAGTTATTGAGAGATTTAGCTTCAGGTGAAGAAAAAAATAAATTATTTGGAGGCAAATCTGTCTTATTATGTGGTTATTTACTCCAAATTCTACCCGTTGTACCTCATGCATCAAGATCAGTTTTGATAGAAAATTGTATTATAAGTTGGGAGGAATTTCATAAGTTAAGTTGAATCAAAATATGCGAGCTCTTCCCGAAGAAGTGGAGTTTATAAAAATTTTTAAAAAAATGGGAGATGGACATTTGACTACTTATGATTTATTTGGTGAAGATATCATTGAGATACCACAGAGTGCAATCGGAAATATGAATAATATCATTGAAGACATTTACGGTGATATAAGAGGGACAATTTTGTTGGAGGAAGTGCTTAAGCGAGCAATTTTAGCACCAACGAATGAAGATTGCTTTCTCATTAATGGTGATATTTTAAACCGTATCGATGGACAAAAAAAAAACGTACAACAGTTACGATAAAATAATGGAAAACGAAGGTATAAATACAAATGATTTTCCAATAGAATTTTTAAATTTATTAACAATAAACGGGATGCCACCATATAAGTTAACTTTGAAAGAAAATTGCGTTTTTATGTTAATACGTAATTTAAATACAGCTCAATGTTTAGTTAATGGAACAAGGTTGAGGGTTAAGCGCATGCACCACAATACTTTAGATTGTGAGGTATTAACGGGAACAGCAGTGAAAAAACGAATTTTGATACCAAGAATTAATTTGACTTTTTCGGGAACTGTGTTACCCTTTCAATTTCAAAGAACACAATTCCCTGTTATACCTGCATTTGTCATGAAGATAAACAAATCGCAAGGACAAACTTTTAATAAAATTGGAATAATGTTGAGGTGACCAGTGTTTTCACACGGTCAGCTATATGTTGCGTGTAGTAGAGTAAGGTCTTTTAATGGTTTAACATTTTACGTTAATGAAGAAAATGGACAGGGAAAACTTTATAAAGATGACAGAGTTTTTACAAAAAACATAGTAGGTATATAGAGAAATTTTAAAAGTTCATTGATCACTTTACAATTAGTAAGATCAAAAAAAAAATGTTTGAATTGTGATATAGATTTTTTAAGTTAAATTAGTAGTAACGAATCGGATATCATATAGAATCACTTATTGTTAATTAAAAGTTTTATGTATGAAAAATAAAAAAACAAATACAAATTGTAAACTATTTTGGTTATTATTGCCTTATTCTCACTCAATTGTCAATTGTCAGTGTGTGAGGAAGAAAACACAAACAAACTGGATTTGAAAGGTATTAGGTCGATAGTGATCTGCCAAACAAAAAACATAAGGACGGGCTACAGTCCGCTTGGGCGAACTGTTGGATACCCTATTCTTATTCCTATCCCTCATAAGTGGGCGTGACAAAAGTCTAAGTATGGTTGAATTATGCGGAACGCTCTACATATTTTGTTACATAACATTTAAAGGATTTTATTTAAAAAAAACGAAGCTTTTGTAAAAAAACGCTCTCTAACTCAAACTTTGGTTTTTCAATAAAATTGTTTTATTTAATTGTTGGCGTGTCAGTAGGCGGATTAAAAAAATTAACACATGAGCATAAAGAGCATATATTATAAATTTCAGCTCCCTAGCTCTAACTTTGGATTTGCAAAAAAAAAGGTTTTTTTTTCAAATTGTGGGCGTGTCAGTAGGCGGATTTTGAAAATATTTACACATGAGCTTGAAAGGCGCTTAGAGAGTATATATTATAAATTTCACCTCCCTAGCTCAAATTTTGGTTTTACAATAAAATTGTTTTATTTAATTGTGGGCGTGTCAGTGGGCGGATTTGGAAAATTTTATTCAGCGATCAGTTTTAGGACTACATCATATATAAAAAATTTCAGCTTTCTAGCTCAAAATTCGATTTTTTCGAAAATTTTGTTTTTTTTTGAGTTTGTGGGAGTGTCTGTGGGCGGATTTCAAAAATTCGTAAGTTTAAAGGCCTAATTTTTGCCGACGGACGGACGGACGGACATGGCTAGATCGACATTACTAGATCGACATTACAGAAATCGATGCAATCCAATTAGCTAAACAGACTTGCAAGGGGCTTCTGAAGTTAAATGAAGACGAAGAAATCCAATTTAAGAGCTCCAGACAAATACGCAACAACAACACTGAAAGAGCAACTGTCATCATCGAACTTCCAACAGCGGCGATCACCGATAAACTTATTACCTCCGCGCACACGCTCAAAGGCTCCGGAATAAGTATATTTCGCGAGCAATCACTTTTATCAAGAAGAAAAAGAAAAACACTAATAGAAATAAAAAACAATCTGCGGCAGATAAATCCAAACGCCCGAATTTTCGTTAAAGGAGACAACAAATTGCAAATCAACAATCAACTTTTTGTTTATCAAATTTCACGAGGTTTAGTGGTCAAATCAGCAGCGGACATGTCACTCATTAGTGAACTATTTGGTGACAGTGGTTACGAGTACTTTGACTGCAGCGAGGGAGCGAGGTTGGCCGTGGTTGCAAGCTCTTCTTCCGCTTTTGGCCTCCAACCGCAGCGAGCGCCATTTGGAAATCAGAGTTCACACCATGTTAGGGATAAAACACAATAGGTAAATTCTGTCGTCTGCCATAACACAACTATTTTTCAAAAATTAAATATATGCTCGTATAATATAACTGGTCTCAAAAGTAAGCTTTTACATTCCGATTTTTTTAAATATTTACACCAATTTGATGTTATAATTCTTATAGAAACTTTTATTGAAGAAAAGAATCAAAATGAATTTCTAAAATATTTCAAAGACTTTAAAGTAATGTTTACACCCGCGATAAGATCTAATTTGCATGGAAGAGCCAGTGGGGGTATTCTATATGGGATTAAAAAATCTTTATGGGGTAATCTTATTAATTTTAAAATTATTGAATCTAAAATTATTTTTCATATGGTTAGCAACAACCTAAACTATTATATTATTCCTATTTATTTAAATTGCAATCATTGGCTTAGCGACTTCGATGAACTAGTGGAATTTATGAATAACACTTCTCTTGACCATGTGTTAATCGTCGGTGATTTAAATGCTAGGATTGGTGAATATCAAAATTCTTCCGCCAATATTATACGAGCACGAGTTGCACTGGCCGAGAGTAGATGTTCTAAGGATAAAATTTATAACCGCAACGGGGGGAGTTTAACAGAATTTTTTGAAGTTTTCGGTCTATTTGTTTTGAATGGGTCTTCTATTAGTGATGCATGTGGCGAATTCACTTTTGTTAGCGAGCAGGGACAATCCGTGATTGACTTTGCTGCGATTTCAGGGGACTGGCTGAACATTATCGATGACTTTGAAGTTGCACTAGTCAACTACTCGGCTCATTTTCCAATTGTAATTAAAATTCAGCTAAAGGAGTTAAACCAGCAAGCTACACCTTCTAGTTTTAATAAGCTGAAGTGGTCGGAGAACAATGCAACCCTCTATAGAAGCCTCCTTTCTCGGCACTTACTATCTCTGCCCCAACAATCCGCAGTCTCGTCTGAAGTGGTATGTGAAAGTATAGAACGGGTTATAAAGACCGCAGCCCCTTTTGCGTTGAAGAGTACACACACTTTTGTAGCTAAAAATCTATGGTTTGATAAGGATTGCAGAAATCTCCGTAAACTTTCGTTCGTTTACTTAAAACTGTTTAGAACGACCAATTCTCAATTTTTCAAAAACATCTATCTTCGCGTTAATAATGATTTTAAAAAAATGTGCTCAGTTAAGAAAATCACCTATTTAAAAAACGTGGCTAAGAAATTGGAAAACTGCACAAACTCAAAGATATTTTGGGAGACAGTGCGCAATCTTGGTGGGCGCAATCAGGGTATGAAGTTCTCTTTAGAAGCTGAGACGTTAGCAGCTCATTTTAAAACTCTACTCTCAGCTGATGAAGACCTTCATACCTTTGATTACGCGCTACCTGATACTAGAGTCAACGAGCTGGATTTAGAATTCTCATTGCCCGAATTGGAAGTAACGCTCCAAAGATTGAAAAACAGCAAGGCTCCTGGCCTAGACGGCATACCAGTCGAGTTTTATAAAAACAGCACTATTGATTTTAAAAACTACCTCGTGTCTTTCTATAACAAAATGTACAATGATGGATGTGTCCCTAACAGTTTCAACGAATCTGTAATTTTTGCCATTTTTAAAAAAGGTGATGCTAACGCTGCGGAAAATTATAGAGGTATTTCAATTTTAAATTCAATAAGAAAAACTTTCACTGCAATCCTATATGAAAGGCTCTCAAAATGGATTGAGGATAACAGTCTTTTGAGCATCTTTCAAGCCGGTTTCCGCCCAGGTTTTTCAACCATGGATCATATCTTGGCCATTTCAAGCATTGCTCAACAATTTATAGATAGAAAAAAGAAACTATACACTTGCTTTGTTGATTTTAAAGCTGCATTCGATAAAGTCAATAGACAAGCTTTAATATACAAACTTTCTTGCATTGGTTTGTCAAGAAAGTTTCTCGAAGTGTATGCAAGTCTTATTTCGTCAACAAATGCAAGGGTATGGGACGGTTTCACATTTTCAAATCGATTTGATACAATTACAGGTGTTCCTCAGGGTTGTATCCTCAGCCCATTATTATTTGCCCTGTTCATAGATGATGTCTGCGAGCTTCTTCCGGGTGGAGTTAATTTTGCTAACATTATAATCAAAGTCCTGTTGTACGCGGACGATCTAGTCATGCTTGCTGATAATCCTTTCACGCTTCAATTGCAAATAAACCGTCTAAGTTCATTTTGCGAGTCTTGGGGCTTGCAAATTAATACCCAAAAAACTAAGATTGTTATATTTGAAAAGAGACAATCAAGAAGGCGAGCGGAAGAAAAATGGTCTCTAAACAATACACACATTGAGGTTTTACAAGAGTTTAAATATTTGGGTGTCCTCTTGACCTACAATTTAAGCTATCTAAAGCACTCCAAAGAAAAAAGCAACGAAGCTAAATTTCTCTCTTAATATAATGTGGCCAAAGTTTTTTTCGAACCAAAATGTTGATTTAACGTCCAAGTACAAAGTTTTCAACGCGACAGTAAATGCATGCATGGCATATGGCGTCCAACCCGTCGGATACACACACTTCGAAGCTTTTGAAACTGTACAAAGGAACTTTTTTAAGAGGATATTTCGTTTGCCTAACTCAACACCCAACTACGCCATATATGTAGAGTCAGGAATAGTCCCTATATATATACAAAATTAGAAGGCAAATGCGAACTTCATTACTAGAGTGATGAAAAGAAGTGAAACTTGTCTTCACAAAATCATCTTAAGAAAATTACTTCGAGTTAATGCTTCCCCGTTTAAAAACTGGAACGAACTAGCTTTATCTTACGAAACAAGTTTAAACTTAACAGAAACTAATGTGACCGATTGGCAGGCTCAGTTTTCTGATGTGATTGCTAAGGTGGATCACAAAATGTTTCTGGATAACCTTTCCAGAGCATCTTCATCTACTTCAAGAGCTATTTATAGTCATTTAAACCATGAACTGCCCTCGGAAGTCTCTTACTTTAGTAATGAATTTTCAGCCTCGGTTATAAGTATTATTTTTAGAGCAAGAGTTGAAATTTTAAATTTGAACTTTATACCTCATCGATCAGACTTGCCCCAGCTATGTGATCTATGTAACGGAAGAGTGAATGAAGATATATACCATTTCGTTGCTGCTTGTCCTATTCTACAAGAAATTCGCCGGTTGCATTTTCGGGAAAGTTTTATATCTTTGGACAAACTTTTTGAAATTTTAAATGGAGCAATGGGCTGGCTCAGCCTCTTTAAATATTGCCAACATGCTCTTTCTTACCGTAACAGTTTCACATATTAAACTTAGTCGATTACCCACTTATTGCAGTTTTGACCAAATTTTATACCTAACTATTTATTGTTTTGTTGCTGATCATACTAAATTTGATAATATCTCTTTTGTGTTTCAAATCACGTTAAAATTGATAATATTGTATAAACAGCTATTTCTAACCAAATTGCGTATTATTTTGTGTTTCAAATCACGTTAAAATTGATAAAATTTTGTATAAACAGCTAATCAAATTATCCAAATTGTATAATATTTTGTGTTTCAAATCACGTTAAAATTGATAGCATTGTTTTATATAGTAATATTTCTTCATATCTTTTGTTAAACATTTTTTCTTTTTTTTTTTCTTTTTTCCTTTTCTTTATATTTTAAAATTTTTGCTTTTTATTATTTCTTTTATTTTTAAATCATATTATGAAATGTCATCTCAGGCAGATGGCAGTATTGCCATGTCCTTATTCTTAAGTATACCAATTTATAAACTTTATGATGAAAAAATAAAGAATCTATCTATCTATCTATCTATCGACATTACTATCGATGCTGATCATAAATATAGTAACTTAAAGGGTTTACGGGCAATATTATTAAGGTATGTTACAAACTCTGTTTCAAAATTAATATACTCTTAGAATAGGGTATAAAAACAGACAGGCGACTTTGTCAATAAACGTCAATAAACGCGCGAACAGGCGACTTAGCCGCGAAGGGCGTTTTCATATGTGCATGCATTTGTTGTAGTAACTCCGTTCACAGAGCAGTAACAACCACGAGCAACGACTTTGTGTGCGCACAGTTTAAGTTTTGTGCTTGAGGGTATGTGGGAGAGAGAGTGGGAGACAGAGAGAGGGAATGAACTTATAGAAAAAATTGGTCGACCACGGGGCGACCCCTAGTTGTATATTAAAGAATGAATTTGATTACTTTTGCTGTAAAATCAAAACAAAAATTATTAGAAATTAGAAGAAAAATTATGACATGAATATATATGAATTTTTGTTTTGTTCTGTTTTTCTTATGTTTTAAAGAAAAATTAATGTTTATTTTATTATTTAAAGTTATTTATGTGTTCCTTATATTTCGAAAATATAAAAATTTACTGCGAAACAGTTGAATCTACTCCGTTTTTTTTTCAAATCTACTGCGGACATTTTTTTCAAAAAGTCCCATCCCTGATTGTGATGAAAAATTTTTAGATACGAAGTTTCGGAAGCATTACATTTGCAGCATGTATCCACCGCAGCCACTGCCGTGGATGTTATCCCCAGTGGTGTTGGCTATACAATGTAGTTGTTGTTTAACGTGTAAATTCGAGCACTGCCGGGGAAACATTTCCCAAAGAAACACACGTAATGAGTGAAAGAAGTGTGGATAGAAAAATATTCGGTGCCTGGCGTTCGTTGTTAAAACAAAAAAACAGAAAGTAAATCGTGTATGGTTGTATCTATTAACCGTTATTATCGTGCGTAAGGGTACATTCAATATATTTACGCAAAATCGAATAACAACATCAACTGAGGGATAGGCACCTTTAAAAATCTAAAGAAATGGCACTGGATTTCAACAAGCCTTGAACCACACAAATTGAAAGCATTGCAAATAAATTCATGCAATGTACCTATAGGTTAGGGTAGGCTAGGTAAGGTGGCTGCGAGGGCGTAAGCCCAGGCATACTTAGACCGCTATCTCGGTCCATTCTGATACCGCAAAAAAAGGGGGGGGGTGTACTGCCGGTCGTCGCTCGGCGTACTGGGATCGCTGTAATTTCCTCCTGTGAGGTAGTGGTTGCAGTGGCGACTTCCGCCCGTCATCAGAACCATGGGTTGGGATCGAGATGAGGTGATTGATGCAATCAAACATTGGGCATATCTCGTTTTACTGCGAAGCGGAGGGAAGCTGCTTCCTGATCCCCGGGAAGGAAGAGCCTTTTGAGATGACTGTTGCAATCGAGCCTCAAACTGCTCTTCAATTTACCTATACTACGATTGGTCGCAGTGGCGCACAGGTTATAAAGATCTCAGGTTCAAATCCCGACAGGGCCAAGTTACATCTTAAAGTTTTTTTCCACTGCCCCACCTCTTACGAACGTCCGACAAACATCCAAGAGAATCAATTGTCATGAGAAGCTTCTCAAATTTGTCGTTTGGATTCGGCTTTAAATTGTAGATCTCTTCTACTTTGCACAAGTAAATGGTTGGAGAAGCTAGGTTTTAGGCCCAGTATGTGCCGTTTATGCCCAATTTTTTTTTAATATTACGAGTACCTATACCACTTCTACTCGCACGACTCAGTACACATTTCTTAAATAAATTCTGAGGTGCCATATCAGCAACCAGTGGGTGCCAAGTTTTGTTAATATTGTCTGTTAATTAAAATGAAAGCATGTTTTAAATCTTGGTTTATATTTATATTACTTTTTTTTGTTTTTGATTTAAATTTAATTAAGAAGTTATATTTTTTTGTTTGAAGTCAGAATCTGATTTGTTTTTTGAGTTATATGGAAAATAAAAACCATGGGTGCGATATCTCCCGACTTTACCCGAGTCAAATAATATCATATAGGTAACATAGCCAGTTTGAGCTCGAAATTTCCGAACGGTTGCAATATCTTTCTCTTTAGTACACTGTGATTGAAGAATTCAAATTTTTTTTTTACATTTTCGTACGAAAACGCGAATGAAATCGATATTTCCAAGATGAGCAAACGAGAGCGATCGAAATTCATCTATTGGCAAACAATACTAATCCAATTTATTCGCACTATTACGGAAGTGATTTTTCGGAGCAATCCTTCTATTATAGTTCAGCCTTCACACTCCATAAATGGCTAGGGTTAAATATATTATCTTATTTGGAGTAGTGTAATCAGACACAGAATATGATAGAGTAGGTATCATATATTCATATCGAACAAAAAGATTACAGGGATATTTATATCAGTCAAAAGTCAAAAGAATACAATTCGAAACTCAGTTAAAGAACTGCAATTTGCATGAATGAATGGCAATAACTACAAATTATACAATAGTTATTTACTAAACACTATGTGATATGCACTTCCTTTTTCATTCATGCAAATCAGCGGAAATAATTGCAAACAACATAAATATATAATTAACAACCGTTTAATAACTCGTGCTCATGTCTGGCAAGAATCTGATGCAGTCTCAATGAAAATATATAAATGACCATGCAGTTTGTTTTCCCACACTGAAAGTAATTACTTTTCTAGCCGATGACAAGTAACCTAGCAGTGGTCCTATTCTGCAATCTTATGAAACAAATGCATATACGTGAACGCCTACTGTCAGGCAGATTTGCCTTCATTACAAATGACGGGATGCATACCTTGAATAATTTAAATCATAGATAAGTATGAGTGCTATATGATTGGTTGAAAGTGGGTAGTATTGTCAGTGGATTTGTATTTGCACTTGTAAGTTGTGTATTGAAATTTTTATTCATCATAGATACCATCTGGTACCGTGAAAAAAAATTAAAACGGAAAGAACAGCTACAATGCGCTTGAATTACAACCTGAGATACGTTATTTGTTGCAGAGTTACTAAACATAACCGGCAAATACCAAATAACATAGAAGAGTTGACTTTTTTGCAACGAAGCAGGATGAAGATAAGGGTAAACAAATTGTTTTTATTATTCTTATTTAATTGCTGAACACTTATATTAGTCACAGTTATTCGAATATGTAAAAATTATGAGGGAGCTTCTTGGAAAAACTGTTGAGGATTTCTGTGATAAATAAATATATAACCCGGTAGGCATTATCTTCAACAGATCTGTTGATAGCAATAACTTCGAGATACTCGTAGATAGATAGATATTTATTTTTCGCTTTATAGTTAAATATTTACATTTTTTGGTTGGCACAGCTTGTACAGAGATATGATACTTGATATCTTACTACTGAAAGATACAATTTATTTTTAAATGCGGTAAGTATTAAGATGTCGAGATATTTAAGGAGTTTATCTACCCAAGAGCAACACCTCAGTGGAGATCCGAGGGAGAATTACCCTAGGAAACCGCTGCTACTTTGCAGGGTTGTGACTTTACTGCAATTGCAGTAGATTTACTGTTTTTTTTTCGAAAAATAAATTTACTGCCCTTAAATAAAATCTACTGCACTTTTGGTCTGAAAAAAAATCATGCAATATGTAATTTTCATATAGCTTTCGGCTATACTTTGATGGCAAGTGACCAGAATATATACATATATTGAGTAGAATGCAGAAAAAAGCTTTCAATATGTGGAAGCAGGTCAAAACGATATGTTTTAACCTTATGGAACAACCGTTGTGGAAAAAACGGTATACAATATACTTTGCCTGTACCACTACATGCGGCGTGCTTCGTAAGACGAATGATTATGGGTTTTTTCATAATGATTTTTTAAAGGCGTATCGATTTGATCCTCGTTGTGTGTATCGTTTCACTTCATACGGTGCTACCTGCTTTGCTTTTTTTTTAAATGGTTTGCGGCTGGTTTTTCTGATTATTTGTTTTACTGATTACACATAATTATGAACCTCTCAAGTTACCCTTCAATCAAAAATATGAAAATAAATGCTTCCTTGCTTTGATTTCGCTAAAAATAATGCAATCCGGTGTTCGGCCTAGTAACAATAAAAATGATTTGACTCTTTATTTGCTAGTTGGTCACACGAGTTTTGCAATAAGGTTGGATCGGCGGTGCTTACGTTTTTTCATAATGTATTTTCAGGGCGTATTGACTTGAATTCTTGTCAGTCGTGCAAAACAAGTGAAGAAAACACAATACGCGAGTTAGTTCTCAGAGCAAACAAATAAGAGTGTACGTGTTTTTTAAAAGACAAAGGTCAACTGTTTTTTAATTTAAAAATATTGTAAGAAGAAATGGGAAAATTTACTTAAAGTGTTTGGCATGCAGTCGAAAGGAAAAGCAAATTGTCTGGAAAATACTTTCGCGGTTTTACGCAACCGAAGATAAAATAACAAGTTACTGACACCATTTCAATTCATTTGTTCATTTAAAAGATCATTTTATGCAAAGTACATGGACAATATAACCCATGGAAACTGCGAATTTAGGGCTTCCTGACGTTGAAATGCAGTTACAATCCCCCAAAAAGAGGGACATTCAAAACCGAATCTGACTATAAAACTATTGATTTCGGTAGCTAAAATGCGTTCTATTATTTTGCAGGCTACATTTAAAAAAAGAAGTCAAAAACACAAATGTGAGCTGACATTAAGTCAGAAACCTAGTGCTCCATATTCACAGATTTCAAAGAATATGAGGGTACTCATTTAACACGCCCTTCTCAAGAGTTTAGATGCGATAGAGAGCTAGGAGCAACAATTTATTTCTCGTTTTCCCAATTTCTAATAATTTTGAAATGAAAATGTATAATTATCTATAATCTATATATATAAAAGAAAGTGTCCGAAGCGATGTAATCGCATAACTCGAGATTGGCCGAACCGATTTTGATGATTTATACTTTGTAGGAAAGGTATATTCTCAGCACGGGTTTTAGAAGGAAAAAAATCTAAATTTCAAAATGGCTTATTTTGACCAACCAGCGTGTTACGACAGGTTTTTTTTCGATTTTTTTTTTTTTTTTTTTTTTTTTCATTTTGTATTTATTTATTTTGGCAACAACCAAATAAAGAATCACATTTGAATGTAACATATCGTATCACAATTGAACTGACAGATAGACACGCAACGTAACGCCATCTATTATCGATCAATGTAGAACCCAATTTTGTTTCATGTTTGGTGGCGCTGTCGGATTCGGATTTCTTCATTGCGATTTTGTGAGTTTTTGTGAATTAAAATTGATATGAGAATATATCTATAAATATTTATATATATATGTATATAAAAATCAATCCATATTTGCGTTTGTTGCCGGTGTTTGGCCAAACGCGTTAACCGATTCCAATGAAATTTTTTTTTAAAGAAAGGTGACGTCTATACGAAGGATGTTATGTATGTGCGATGTCTGTATCTGCATCGGTGTGTAAATTATGTGTTTCTTAAATAAGAAAAAAAATTGACAATGTATTTACACACTGTGTGTTTCATATGTAGGTATCATGTGCTTTGAAAAAAAAAACAAATTTAAGTGAAATAATAAAAAGTTTTTTTGTGTAATATTTTCTATATATAAAAATCAATCTATATTTGTGTTTGTTGCCGGTGTTTGGCCAAACGCGTTAACCGATTCCAATGAAATTTTTTTCCATGAAAGGCGACGTCTGCACGAAGGTTGTTATGTTTGGTCATATTTGCATCGGTGTGTGAGATATGGGCATTTGAGTGAGTACACATGCATATGTGCGTATGCGTGTAAATAACGACGCAGAAACAGAGACCGTACAGACGTCACTTATTTTGTTATCCGAACAAGCATATGAAAGAGGGAGACCACACGAACGTTTCAATCTTATTGTGGAATTTGTGCGCACTTTCATTCTTGAGATATCGTGTGTTCAATATTTTATTCAAATAACTCTTATTGAAATTTTCTGCATTTTTTTGTGATTCGGACATCGGAAAGTTGCTTTTCCAACATTGATAACAATCGGTGTGGAAGTGAATGAAAAGTGATTCAATCGAAGTTTTTTATTTTCGCTTTGTTGTTTGATTCGCAGAAGTAAGGTGACATAGGCGCCTGCCAGACAACAAGCACCTACCCTAAACGGAACAACGAAGTTGTGTGAGCGGCCTAAGCCATGCGGAGAAAAACGTGCAGTCCCTTTCACCGGTTGAGCTCAAATCAGGCAATATTCGGTATTGGCCTGAGAGTGTTTCTGTGAACTTTGGTCAAAATCGGTCTTCTTTTTTTAGGCGCAGCAACATACGCCGGATACCCGCTATAGACAATTATAAGGAAGTCTACTCGAACATATTGGCCAACAGAATTCTCGGGCACGGGCAAAGCCGGGCAGGTGCAGCTAGTATATTATATATTAAAGAATGAATTTGATTACTTTTTCTGTAAAAATCAAAACAAATAATTATTAGAAATTAGAAAATAAAGTATGACTGATATGAGAATTTTTTTGTTTTGTTATGTTTTTGTTATGTTTTGAAGAAAAATAAATGTTTATTTTATTGTTTTTAGTTATTTATGTGTTTATATGTTATGTCTTATTTTTATTTTAATTATATAAAATCTACTGCGACTCAGTTTAATCTACTTCCTTTTTTTAAAATCTACTTCGGACATTTTTTCACAAAGTCCCATCGCTGCTACTTTGGTTTGGCAAAACAAATTCGAAACTTCTCACTCGAAGAGAAAATGCATGCGCTTTCGAACCTTAATCCTGCCAGTCCTGCTGTATGGTGACGAACGCTGGACGATTAGTATGAAGGCGAAGCTTATATATTTGGTTCTTGTGCAAGAGAAAAAGATTATCCTGTTTGCGAACCCGGCGATTGGAGCTTTACAGAGATGTGGATGTAGTCCAAAAAAAACCGTCGACTACATTGGATTGGGCACATTGAGTGAAAGGACAATAATGCTCCAGCGACTCCAAACCGAGACGAGACGACAAGGATACCGCATATCCCCTTTTATTACAACGAAATTGTTTCAAGAGCGCTTGGTCTAGACAACTGGAAGCAACCTAACCAGGATCGGAGAGGATATTAAGCTGCAGTGTCTCAGGAAGAAACTCTTCACGTGTCGGCTGCCCGTAAGTACCTTCTTGTGTTATCAGAGAGGACCTCATATTGACCTTAAGTGTCGGCGTTCTGACAGCCCCTCTTACCTTACCAAATGCATTGTTGTTTTTGTATGGCATGGTAAATAACGAACCGTGCCTATGTAAAAATCCAAAAATTATCAGGTCTCTTGCTAAAGTCTTCGCATTCAGCAATGTCAATTCCACTGCCGATACATTTGATCGGACCTTATTCACGATAAACCTATTGAAGTTTCACGTTTGATCTTGTGCCTTACAATTCTCTGCAGAATGAATACTCAATTATTACACGATACAATCGATTTGCATTGACACAGTCGGACTATGGAACAACAATAACTCCGGAGGCAAGCAATGGTATAGAATGAATTGACAAAAGCTGAACCGAATGCACACATTTAAATTCTCATGCGTACGGAATTCAAACAAACAAAATATGAAAATTGCTGCGTTATGATGACACTTTTCGAGTGTATAAATTTCATCCAACTGCACCGACATATACATACACAAACTTAGTTATACAAACATATTAATAACATTAACACAGGTAATGTTTAATTCGTGCATGCAAACACTATTTTTTTTATATGGAGGTCGAGCCAGGCCCTGGTGTTTGCAATATGACAATTCAATAGGGTTAATGCGCTTTTATCTTTTGAATTTTGTTGATTATTTCCTTAAACATGCATAAAAGAAACTCAAAAATGTAACGTGAGATAAATGATTTGCAATCAATTTAAAGTTTAAATGCGTTGCCTTTACTACTTTGCAAAGTTTGCATTTATGAATGAGCCTATCGCCCATATACTTCTAAAAGTATATCAAACAAGTTAAGAGCGCCTACCTAAGTGTTTATAGCTAGATTAAGTAAGGTTGTAGATTTCATTTATTCAGTCTAGGCTGTAGGGTAATATAAGATAACGAATAAATAAAGATGGATAGTAAAAGAGTAATTGTTATATAATAAAAAAAAAATAAAAAAAATTTGTGAAACATAAAGAGCCCAAACAAGGCTTGAGAAATGATAAAAGAATCAACAATAAGCAAAGAACGTCGCTGGAAAACGATAAGCATTTCGTAGCAGCTGTGGTTCCTTAACGGTGTGTGTTGTAGCAATTTTGAATTACTCGGCATCGGTACTAAATATTCACCCTAAGTTGTTCATTGGAAGACCAAATTATGAAAACTTCATTTAAACTTATCCTAGAGAATCTAACAAAGCTGACTAGTCAAGTTCTGGAAAACTTGATATTGAAATCTAATGTATATACAAAACCAATGTTTGTGTGCTCGTCTTCTCTTGGTTTGATTGATCCGATTGAGTTGAAACAGTTGTAGTTGGTACTTACGTCAAGGTTTATGGCATAGGGCCATCAACGTTCAATATACCACCAACGTTCAATAAGTGACGCGCGAGTGAATGAATAATGAATTTCCTCTTAACTCCAAAAAAAATGTACCGTTATCGGTCATAACGTGTTAGAAAGAGACTGATTTATCTTTTCTAATAAAAACAATTTTGAAAAAGTTGCGAAATAAGTATTAAGACACTTCAGTTATCCAAAAGTTATTATTACTTATTTTATAGCATTTTTTTTTAAATAAAAATAGTGAAAAACAATAAAAGCTAAATTGTTTCGCTTGTTGGCACAAATATTGTTAACACTAAATTTCTATCTTTAAATAATTAAGCCATGCCTCGCGGAACTCATTTTACTACAGAAGAAATGGCAATTATTACGACTCATAAGATGCACGGTTTATCCAACTGATCCATTGGCAGGCAAATTGGACGATCTCTTTCCGTCGTATGTATGTATTTTTTTTAAATTTGGGCCAAAATTATAGCAATGCAAGAAGATCTGGTCGACCAAGCCTCTTGACCTCACGCAACAAAAATACGATTTACCACGAAACAAAGCGTAATAAGCTGAATGCTGGCCAGATAAATCACAAGTTGGATCTCTAAGTGACGGTAAGAAGAGTGGAGCAAGTGTTGAAAGCAAATCAAAACCTTCGTTACACGAAAATGAGGAAAAAAAACGCAAACTGCAACAGCATCATAAAGAAGCAAGGTTAAGATTTGCAAGAAGTCACAAGGCTTGGACCAGAGAGTGGGTTATTTTTAGTCATGAAAGAAAAATTAATTTGGATGGTCCGGACAGTTATAGCTTTAATTGGCGTGATTTGAGGGAAGAAAAACCAATAAAAGGCGGAAGTTTGATGGTTTGGGTGGCTTTGGTTTTCATGGTAAAATCCACTTGATGTTCGTTCAACCTAGAATGAATGACCAAAAATGCAGGGAGATGTTGGAATATGCCTTGGATCAATTTGGAGACATTCCAGCGGGTGAACATTTTATTTTTCAACAAGACAATACTCCTATTCATAATGCCAGTACGGTCCGCGAACGGATTGAAAGAAGTCAAACTCAGTGTTTACCATGGCCTTCGTGTAGTCCTGACCTTAAGCCAATCAAAAATTTGTTGGGTGTTATGGCGAGAAAGCTTTATTCAAATGGTAAGCAGTACAGAAATCCGGAATAACACAGACATGGCCTGAGATCACCGAAGAAGTCCTACAATACTTGATAAATTCTATGCGTAATAGAATTTTCCCAGTTATTGAAAATCAAGGAGGTTGTACAAAGTACTAACTTTCAGGTTGATAGGTAAAACAAAAAAAAAATCGGTGTTTAAATCCTTTAAATATTGACTGCCTTTATACTTATTTCGCAGAAAATTAAACGTTTTCGGAATACCCTAACGGTGAACCTCAAAAACTAGCCTTTGTGGTAATAAATATTTTCTTTTTCTATTTCATTATTTACTGAATAAAATAAACTTACTATCTACGATACATTAAACTTTTTCTATTTCTATTATTTGTTTCTTAAATCCAACCGGGCAATGAAATTGAGTGTGTCTTAATACTTATTTCGGACACTGTAGATATTGGAATATAACAATAAAAAAACACTTTTAAGTAGCCAATTTAAATCAGTAAGCGACAGTTACATAAATATTAAAAACTACACATTTTGTAAAAATCACAAAATAAAATTTACTTTGTACAGTAATTTTTGGTACTTGAGCGAACGTTTCTGTCACGAAAAACACTTCAAAGTTAAATGTAAAAGTTCTACTTTTGCTCTTTGGTAAGAGGAAAATAACGAGGAAAATCAATAAGTGAATAATGCTCTAATATGATGGAAATCCTGTGTAGCAGTTCGGTTAACAACAAAATGTTTTTTATTTATTTTGTACATGTAAATGTGCCTGCTTTGTATAGGGACCTACTTCATACAAATTCCAAAAAAAAAGAGGCACTGCGACGCATTCATAAGTTAGTATTAAATAAAACCATTTCAATCGTAGAAACACTTTAGCTCCGCCCTTAGTGAGGGAAGTTAGGCCTTGCTTCTAGATAAGCCTCTTGGACCAAATATATGAATGTAAAGATAGCAACTAATTCAGGCTGCTTCCACGTACACAAACGACTTTCTCTAAAAAACAATAAGAATTAAAATATGCTAAGCGCATTGTAAATGTTTAATAGAGATAAACCGAGAGTTGTAAACTATTATATCTCAGACTGTTCCCATACATGAATTATTATTGCGTCAATGTCAAATTTATATTGGCACGTACAATTATTTACTTTATGACATACAACTAGGTAACATTCAAAGTTACTTCATTAATTATAAAACTCCAGGTTTTTTTTCTGTAAACAAACACGCACAAATTGAAGATAGAAATCTCAATCAAATGCATTTAAATTTACTTTATACAATATCATTTGATCATGATCTCACTGAGTTTAACATATATGAAACTTACCGACATTTCTCCTTCGGTTGACTTTTCTGAATTTAAAAGTATCCAAAAGAAGAGCTAAGCAAAGTTACTTAATTTTCTTAAAGAAGTGTAAAAGAAAATAAGATTTATTCACTCTGCGAGACAAGGTATAACTAAATACTCATTTCAGCGAAACTGCCAATTATACCGAAAGTGTTAACGGTAGCAGATTTTTTTTATAGTAATCTAGAACGATATGAACCTTAGAATGTATGTGGAACCTCTTTGCATCATTAAATTACGTAAGTACGCTTATGAGCAACAAAAAATTAAAAACCCCAAGGTACACTGACGGTTTGATATGAGAGCCGATCAATTTGGAACTTAGACCGAGTCAGAGATCAGCTCCTAGTCATGGAACTGCCATGGCGGTAGAAACTTTAGAAGTATTTTGCCCGAAATTTTGCATATCCGCATTTAATTTCGCTCTATATCAACTTGGAGATAAGTTTGATCGGATAAGTAATTTAATTACGGACAATCGACAAAGCGCCAGCTTCAAATAACTTGTGTATAAGTTATATATAATTATACAATACATATATCCTTTGGATACAAGTGAGATAACCTTTATTTGCAAGTACGTAACAGAAGATTTTCCGACGTAATTAATGGGGCAAAGGTTTGGCAAAGTTGCGGCAATTAGTAAAAAAAAATATATCGAATTAATGTAGGAAGCGTCCTATCTGCCTCGATAGATTTAAGTTCGATAAATTATTTTCTGAATAAAACCCATACCTAAGGCAGAGTTTACACTATCAGTATAACATGCTGGTATACTTCTATCGACTCAGCAGACGACTGAGCATGGAGAACGATGTCAAAATCTTACTCGGGGACTTCAACGCCCAAATGGGTAAATAAGTGGGCAGGCACAACTTCTACGACAAGACAACAGCTTTTTCGACCTTGCCGTAATACTTTGAGCAAGAGCACTTGGATAACATGACTGCGTATTCACATAGCTCCCCAGGAGATTGAACCGCCCAAACATTCATATTTTTATTTTATTTTTTATAATTTGCGCGCACTAAAGTGATTTTTTAGTACGCTTATCATGTATTGGCTACACATCGCGGGCGTTAGGGAAATTAGGATTAGAATAAAGGGAGAGTTGCCGATGCACGTTGGCTTTAAATGTTTGTAGGTTATAATGTAGAGGAAGAATAGAGCGTGGAAGAGCATTCCACATTCGTGTTGTACGGCAGAGGAAATATTCTTTGTACTTCACTGTACGTCCGAATACAGGCTTGAGGGTGAACTGATGGGCATTCCTTGCATGGCGGGTATTGCGTTTGAAATGTTTAAGGGGTGGAATGCAACTGGCTATTTCGTTAGAGCACTAATGATGGAATTAACGATAAAATAACAAAAGACAGGAGACATTGCGACGATGACTAAGAGAGTCAATCGATCTCGCTATGTCTCGGTCGCCAATGAGTTTTATCGCGCATTTTTGAATCCTGTCAAGTAGCTCCAAATAAATTATTGGTGCACCAGACCAGATATGAGCGTTGTACTCGAGTTTCGGGCGAATAAACGCCTTGTAAATTGTAGCCAGATCAGAAGAGGGAAATATTTCTTACATCGCTTAAGGAAGCCTAGACATTTCGCAGCGTTCTTGGCGACATCGAATATGTGGTCATTCCAACGATGGTTGCCATTGACGCACATACCGAGTATGGAAAGTCTTTCGGTTTCAGCAATGCAAGGGCAAAAGTCGACTCTGACCATTTCTCAACATTTACAGTCCAATGAGAAAAAGTTGTAAACGACTCAGAAAAATAATGTTGGACGAATAAGCATGACTGCCTTTGGAGTTTTTTTTAGGATTTCGACACGAACATGCTTAATGTTTGAATGAACTTTCTCGACACAGGTTATCTTCAGTCGTGTCAATCCATGGATTTGCATGCACACTTTCGGGACAGTTTCAAGATGTTAAATGTGTCGCTAGGCTCCTTTTAGTCACCTTTCACGACGAGCCTTGTTTTTTTCAAGGATATCGTTGTAGCATATTCTTAGCCCGTTCCTGCACGGGTACCAAATTATCGATGCAACAAATTCTTTTTTTTTGAAGAGGTAATGGCTGAAATACGAAATTAAATTTATATATATATTTTTATATTATAGAATTTCACAGCACTAAACGGCAAGTCGGAAAAGTTGTACCGAATTGTGATGTTCTACTACAACCGGTGCATCTAGATTAGAAATACAAACAACTTGCATCAAGAATTGACATGCAGTAAGTAATGTATCATTTTACATAAAAAATCATATTGTAGCACTGCTGTTGCTGCATTTGTGTTTCAGCCATTAGTCTCTTTGGTCGTTCATTGATAATTTTTTTTTTTTTTTTTTTTTTAAGGAAATCCAAATCCCAGAGCACTCAGACTCGGTAACGTTCCATTGTACTACCAGGCAGAAATCCTCCTTATGGTGTAGAGGCATGTGATTGGGTGGCGTATGTTGTTGTTCCCCATGGGGATTGAACCTGCACCGCACGGGTCACAAGCCAACACAAGCCAACACACTAACCTTCTCATTGATACTTAGGTCAGGCAAAAAGCATACTGAATGAACAGCACATATGCTTAATGTGCGTTCATGCCTGCATTACTGCGTGCATCCCTGCTATACATATGCTTCAGCCGTTAAAAAAAAATACTTAATAACACCTAACTTCTCCAACCGTTTGCTTGTGCGAAGCCCTTACACCTACAACGTTAAGCCGAATCTGAACGGCAAATTTGCTAAGCTTCACATGACAATTGATACTCTTGAATGTTTGTCAGACGTTCGCAAGAGGTGGAACAGGTGGGCTTAAATTAGTCGAGTAAAAATAACAGCCGGTGTAACGCGATGTTAGAGATCTACAACACTCCTTTCAATGAAAAATACAACTACAATTGACAATAGATATCGATATAGGATGGATTTTCTTGTTTGTTCATTTCA
This sequence comes from Portevinia maculata, assembly GCA_949715645.1. Taxonomy (NCBI): domain Eukaryota; kingdom Metazoa; phylum Arthropoda; class Insecta; order Diptera; family Syrphidae; genus Portevinia; species Portevinia maculata. Next base: position 54,058,011 of record OX454527.1, on the reverse strand, counting down.
GTTCATTCAGTCAGCATTCAACGTGAGTGGTTACAGTTTTGAAATAAAGTTAAAAATTGTGTTTTTATTGTTTGTGTAAACTTAAGTAATAACAAAGTGAGTATATATGTATGTATATGATTCCCCGATAAAACCGTTTTTAGGGTTCCGTAGCCAAATGGCAAAAAAACGGAACCCTTATGGATTCGTCATGTCTGTCTGTCTGTCTGTCCGTCCGTATGTCACAGCCACTTTTTTCCGAAACTATAAGAACTATACTGTTGAAACTTGGTAAGTAGATGTATTCTGTGAACCGCATTAAGATTTTCACTCAAAAATAAAAAAAAAAACAAAAAAAAATAAAAAAAAACCTGTGCGGTATCTATGGATAGGTTTTCAAAAATGATATCGAGGTTTCTAATATCATTTTTTTCTAAACTGAATAGTTTGCGCGAGAGACACTTCCAAAGTGGTAAAATGTGTGCCCCCCCCCCCCCCCCCCTCACCCCCCCCCCCCCCCCCCTGTAACTTCTAAAATAAGAGAATGATAAAACTAAAAAAAAAATACATATGTTGTACATTACCATGCAAACTTCTACCGAAAATTGGTTTGAACGTGATCTAGTAAGTAGTTTTTTTTAATACGTCATAAATCGTAAACCGCCACTTATCTATTATTAGAACATCCATCAAAGTTACAACGAACTACAAGAACTTTTATATGATGTTACTTGCTGCTACGAACCCTTCATGGACGAGTCCGACTCGCACTTGGCCGCTTTTTTGAAATAGTGGGCGTGTCAGTGGACGGATTTACATGTTCTAAATTTCAGATTTATAGCTACAATTACATGGGCCTCAAAATTGACAACGGACGGATAGACGGACATAGCTGGATTGACATAGCTTTCGATGTTGATCACAAATATGGTTTTGAGTTGAATTGAAAAAATATATTTACTTTAATGAGTCTCCGATCAATATTAAAGCATGTTACAAACTATGAGTCAAAATTATAAAACTTATAAGAGAGGGTATACAATTATAAAACTACACTGCGTTACAAAAAAAACGTGGAGCACTTCCAAATTTTGCACTAAAAGGCCATTTCCCATACGTTTGGAATATTTTGAAGTCTCATACATTTGGGAGATTTCAATGAACTCACCTCGAAATCTACATGCAATCGTTGGATTGTTAAACTAAACACACCTTTCGGTACAACTATAACTTTTCATCCAGGACCGTATCAAGAACTTGGTTATAATACGAATTTTCGAACTCTTTCGAAATTATCACTAACATTGTCTTTTGCGTATATTACTTTTAATTTTCCATTAAGTTAAGTAGTGGAGACCCTTTATAACCAAAACCAATCGGACTAGGTATATTTTCTATTTGCTGTATCTTTTTGGGCGAGGTATGAGACCCTATTTCTGCCACCTCTATAAGTACACCGCTGTGCATCTGATTGAAAATTGTTTTTGATCCTCTTATTTTGCTTCATTGTTTCAATATTTTTTAGCTATAAAGTAATGATTGACGGAAAATTAATTCAGGTCAACGTTTTATTATTCAAATTAATTACTTCAATCCACAAACATGTTTCAGAGCAAGTGTTAAAGTGATTGAAACGTCAAACGAAATCTAGTAAGTGAGCGGTGCGAACGCTTCGATGAGATTACAAAACCTTTTTGTGGAAATCTTGTATCTTAATTCGGTGCGAATAGCCTATAAGTATCGTAGTATTAAAAATGAGACGGTAAACTAAAGTCTTTGTTTCTTCAATCTCTAATTCGCAATAATTTTCTGCAGAACTTTCTGTTTTTATTTTTTTAACAGCCGAAATTCTGTTTAAAAAATGACCGAAAGTAGCTACATTTTATTTTCGTTCATCTTCTTGCAATATTCTCTCCCTAATTGTCCCGTGTCTCCATCAGAGCAGATCTCAGGCCTGTGAGTGTCAGGTGATCTAATAATTTTGCGCATCAGGTCCCAATGGAATTGAAGTGCGGGTTCATCGTAGGCCAAGCTATGCTAAATATACATTTTGGCTCTGTGACGGTTACAGTAACGGTTATTAATATTGTATTATTGTAGAATTGTATCGCAGAGGTTACATGCAAAAGATATAACGGAAATGTTGGAAAATATGTACGATAGTGAAGATGGAATGGATTTCTCTGATGACGACTTCTTTGATGTCCCGAATTTTATACCAGACCTTGATTCGAAAGACGAATAGGAAGATATCACTTCGGAAGCAAACGTACGGAACACTTGGAAGGTATTTCTTTCAAGACATTCTAGAACTTACTGATGTTTCACTGTCTTATATTAACAGGATTTTAAGGGCATCAAGAAAGCTGGATAGTGTTGAGTAAGGTGAGAAGAACACGAGAGAGAACCGATTGGCCACTGCGGTGTATGGGCTGAAAGACGAATGAGATGTAAGTACCCAAATTGCAAAGGATTCACATAAATATCGTGTAAAAAATGTGGAGTCTGCTGTTACAAAGTGAGTAATTGCTTCATTTAGAATAAAAATATTGTCTTAGGAGTTATGACACCATGTGTGTAGGAAAGAATGAGTATGGCTGGGACAAAAGTGGAGAATGTTACACCATTTTGTCTGTTTTGTTTTTGTTGATCACAAAAAAATTCTTATGCTGTATTCAATCCATCGAGCAACATACCAGCTCTTGTGTGAAAATATGAATATAATAAATCACAGCCTATTGAAAATAAGATAGAATAAGAGAAATCGCAGTAGAAAAAAACCAATGACTGAACTCAGTGTGCAAATAAGTGAATTTAATTGTTATGTAGACCTTTTATAAAGCGAATCCGATTATGTTCAGTGTGTGCAATACTTCAGGAGGTATTTTTTAACAACTTTTTAAAGTACCTCGCATCACATGATGATTGCGTCACTACCGCACAGGAGCTATGGGGCTCCAGGAAATAACCCCCCAACGAAATAATCCCCCAAATGAAAAATGAAATAACTCCCCAAATCGAAAATGAAATAAGTCCCCAAAATGGTATTAAATAAGTCTCCAAATAAGTATGAAATAATTCCAAGTGCTAAAATAAAACCTCGCACCTACGCCAAATCAAACAGTGACCCCAAGCAGGAGGGTTTCAAGGGGGGGGGGGGGGGGGGGGGGCATGCCCCCATAGGCATTGCACTGTTTATGGAATCTACTCGCAACTTATTTCATAGTTGAATTTGTGCTTATTTTTGAAATAAGTGCCCAATTTTGGGGGTTTATTTCATATAAATAAATCCCCACCTCCACACAAATTTTGGGGAGTTATTTAATTTTTCATTTGGGGGGTTATTACATTATTTCCTGGAGCCGAGCTATGGGACACCAATCTGGGGAATAAAGGTTCATCATTTTACCTATTGTTGACTTTAATAGCTCAACATGTATAGAAATCATCTGAATTGGGTAAAATGCATGTCAAGTTTATTCTTATTCATTAATTATTTTTCGGACAAGTTAGGCGTTTTTTATTTTATTGTTTTTTTTTTTTTAATAAACCGCAGACAATTTAATTCTTGTTCTGTCGTTCTTTGTTTTAGAACAACGGATTTTAGGACTACATTTGTTTTTCTTATGACGATATACGTCTCCTAGTCCCATTCACTCGGAAGCAGAAGGATTATGATAGATTGAGGTAGGTGCCTTCAATTAATTATAACTCGTACTGTGATAAACGTTTGCATAATTTCGTTAATTTTTTTCAATAACAAGGCACCGTGCTACCTTTTGTTCAGCAAAAAGTTTGTCCAGATTTGATTTATAGGTTGCAAGTAGATGTGGTTTTTCTGAAAAGTTTTCAATACATACCCACTCTCCCCTTCCTTTATTAATACGATTTTTTTATACAGCACCAACGGAAGCAGACAATTTACTTTTCCATTAGTTTGGAGATTTTGCGAAACAAAAGGTTAGTAAAGTCCATAGAATCATAATAATTATTCGTTTCCTCTGAATGTAAATCTGATATAGGCCATTATAGAGCAAATTTTACATTCTTGAAATAGACAATGAGCAGCTTCGCAAAACTTGCCCTTCGAGATTGACATAAAATTTGCAAAAAATATGTAGCATTACGCGCACGAATCGTGTCTGCGTCCGTTATTTATTTGTACATTGACGAGCAGTTCAATCTCAGTAATTTTATCAGACGATAATATATAGCTAAAGCTGAATGATTCCATCCCTTATCTCTGAATGCTTGTTTTTCATACAGGTACATGATTGATTATGTTCATAAATCAAACCAAATAGGTAGATTAATCCGGTTGAAAGACCCTGGTGAGACTTTGTTCGATATAAATCGGTTTACTAAGCAATCAATGCAAATCAAATCAAAACAATCATTTGCAAAATGCCGTCAATAACAAAAGAGATTGGACTCAATAGTGCCGTATCAAACTCAATCAGCTCCTATTAACTTTACAATATTCCTATTTTCATTAACAAGCTAGTTGCGCCTTACGCCAATTCGGCCAAGGATATTGGAAGGACTTTGGATCGAAAGTTAAAATGGAATAAGCATATCAAAAAGAAAAGAAAAGAACTAGACCCGAAATATAGAAAAATGTACTGGTTACTGTGAAGAAACTCAGACCTATCCGTCTAGAAAAAAACAAAGAAAAAAGTTATAACCGCGCCCAACTTCGTTTAATTACGGTGATCTGACGAGAGCCGATTAACTCGACGTGGTATGGTCGTTGGTTTTTGGTGTAATTGTAGGTAAAAGATATGGTAAAACATGTGGAAAGAAAGCATGCTGTGTCACACACCCAGTCACTCCAAGCTACAATAACTCCGAGATAGAGACAGTCTTAAATGTAAGAGACAATATACGAAGATTTAAAAGATCGAAGCCTTATTAGTTAAAGGTTGGAAAACTATGGGAACGTACTAGACGCAAATGTAAACTCCCCACAATGCGACTTCAAATACAAGAAAGAAAAATCTTTTATCGATCTGTAATAGATTGGTTTTGATCATAGGGTTTGAAGTGCGGGGTTAAAATCCCACACTGCTTGGTACGAGAACAAGTTTCTTTCCAGATTTTTACAAAAAAAAAAAAACAATCATTACTTATTTATCGACCAGCAAAACCACTTATTCAACAACATTGAAATCAGATACTTTGATGTCGAAAGAAAATATTTAGGCGATTCAACATTATCTAATTAAAACTTTCTGCTTCTGGTTTTTTTTGAGTGCGTCTATGGTTGGAACCTTACCCACATTTTATGACGATCAAGTGAAACTGAATTCTATGACTCAGCTGGATAAAATATCTCTATTTCTATTTATATGAAACATTTATGTATTCTGAAAAAAAAGCAATCTATCAAAATTACCTTTTGTTATAATATATCATTTTCATCATATTCTCATATATGAGATCCATAGTTCGATATGTTCTTGATTGTTGTTCCAAAGACCTCTTAGTCAAATAACATTGAACACATTTTGGATAAATATCCTTTATTCGGGTTTTAAGGACGTTTTTTGCTGTTCTACATACATATATACATATTAGGCCCTAACGGCTCATACAGGGCCTAGAACGTAGCTTCTCCTACAGTTTTACGTCGAATCCGAACGGCAACTTTGAGAAGTTTCTTATGACAATTTGATACTCTTGGATGTTTGTCAGACGTTCACAAGAGGTGCCAACAACACGCGGTATTCCCAAGTGGGTCCCCATCTAAGTACTAACCACGCCCAACGTCGTTTAATTGCGGTAATCTAACGAGAAAGGATTGATTCGACGTGGCAAGGTCGATGGCAACTCTGGCCTCTCTTCAATATCGAATAAGCCTTTTGCTGTTCTAAGGACACCAAAATACTGTGCGGTTTCTTTTGATATATGGGAGAAATATTATTTTTTTATGTTTTGAGGACCTTTTTTGGAGTTCCAAGGACCTCTTGGTGTATAACATAATGTCAATTAAAAGCGACATTCTTAAATCGGCTATCGGTAGCCTTGGTACAAATCCAAATTTTCCCCTTAACTGATGTACAATAAACTTCAAGCTATTCAAGCACATAATAATCACCAAAATTAAACAAAATTAAAATGCAACGAAATGAAAGAATTGCTCCTGTGTAGGTGAAATTGTTGAAAAATATGTCAAATTAGTTGTGTTTATTAGCTAGAAATCTATAACTTAAACTAATTGTTGTTAGTTACACTCTGGCAACTCATTTTTCACAACTAAAGACGTTTAGTTCAGTGGGCGCAACGGCGCAGAGGTTAGCGTGTTGGAGAGAATAGGGCTCTGGTGAGCCACTTCTATCTGCGCACTGAACTTGAGAATTGGCGATCTGAGAATAACGGGTTCACCCAACATATTCAATAATGAAAACCATGCTAATGCAGTTGTCACCAATGGCCGAGATGTATCGCACTTGTTCGTGTCGAAGGATGATCTTCTGTGCATCTTCGAGTCACTAAAGAATAAATAGTCGGCGGGGATGGATGGTGTCCCAATCGTCGGATTGTGACACCTGCCTTTGGAGGCTGTAGATATTTTCACCAGGCTGTTTAACAATACGCTGAATAATGCACATTATCCGGCGCATGACACTATTCATGCCGCGTCGCAACTGGTTTCCGATATTCAGTGGAATAAATACAAGAACCAATGCACGGGTGCTTGTCTGGTTGATTTCGAGAAGGCTTTCGACACCGTATTTTTCTATAAGTTGACCAGGCGGGGATGCACAAACCTTTGCTATATGTAATTTATAATATGCTTATGGGAAAGAAGTTCGTTGTCAAATGTGGCAACATGACTTCGAGTGAGTCTTTGAAATTAAAAAAGGTTTACAGCGGGGTGCGGTGAATTCTCCGGTCCTGTTTAACATTTACACGAGTGATCTGGTGGGTTCATTCAGACATGCTATAGCGCATGCCGACGATTTAGTGGTATACCGATCAAGTCCTAAAATCCTAAGGTCCTAATCGTCATTAACATTCTTTTGCAGCGTGATTTCGTCCAAATTAAGGGATATTGCGACGACTTTAAGTTGAAAATCAACTTTCAGAAGACGGAGACAATCTTATTCAGAACTCCACTGGCTGGGGGCTCTAGGGATACCAGAAAAAACTGGAAGAAATTGGCAATTATTAGACAAAATGGGCAGCTATTGGCACTGAGAAGCATAGTTAGATATCTGGGTATCTGGCTCGACCAATGTCTATATTTCGATAGACATATAGTTGCTTGTCTTGCCAAGAAGGCTTATACTCTGATAAGGAAACTGTTTCGCAGCAGTCAACTCGACTCCAGAGTGAAGGTCATTTGCTTCGTGGCCCTTATAGGGCCGATCATCGCTTATGGTTGTCCATTGTGTTGTAATATAGCGCATAGCTATATGGAAAAGATTCGCGTTTTGGAGAGACAATGTCTTAGGATCTGTCTCCGGTTGTTCCGAACGCCTGAATCCAACTAGATAAAATATTATCCCAACAAGCTCCTATACGATGGAGCTCAGTTTAATAGGATTGACAATTTCCTCATTAAGGTGACTCGAAGACACGTTGCAAGGGCGATGGACAGCGGCAATATCTGATCTTTGGGGCTTACTACCCCAATGAAATGTACATAGAGAGTACGCTCCGGTCTTTCTTTATCCCGCCGGCCGGAGGCATTTATCCATATTGATGCAAAAGGTACAGACGAGGGATGGTATTTCGGTCTTATACCATCGCTACCGCAGCGCGTGAGATAAGCGGCTCCTCCATGACGGGAACGTCGCCAATGCCCATGTGCTCCTCCGGTTTAGTACCAACTCACCGAATTTTCGTGGCTTGTTGAGGGGGGAAGGGTCAACATACCCTCCCAGGACGGTGCGTTACTCTAGATAACATCCTCTTAGCTTATTAGTTAGATTAAGTTAGCTAGGGCGTTTTGGGGACCACTTGTTGCGCAAGGCAACTAATTTTTTGTAATTTGTTTTATATAAAAAATAAAAAATCTTAATAATGATACCGAGTTTTATTTAATTTTCTCGACGAATACATATGTAAGATTAGTTTGTAAAATAGTTTTTAGGCCGAAGGGCAATAATTATAAGATATAGTTAAGTTTAGGGCGTCCGCAAATAATCTAGAATAAGTATCCTGTTAATTTTAAGTTAGATTTAATCATGTTTGTCTAGTATGTAAGTTGATATTCAGTAAAAATTAAAAAAAATTTAAAAAAATTAATTTAAAAGTAGTGTGTTGGACTACTAATCTTAATGTCTCAGGTTCAAATCCCGCTGGTGCCAAGTAACATCGTAAATTTTTCCACTACCCCACCTCTTGCGAACGTCTGACAAACATCCAAGAGTATAATTGTCATGAAAAGTTTCTCAGTATTGCCGTTCGTATTCGTCTTTCAATTGTAGGTCCCTTTCACTTGAACAAGTAAATGGTTGGAGAAGCTAGGTTTTAGACCATGTATGGGCCGTTAATACCAACTATTTATTTATTTTTAACACTTTTAGTTACACTTTGCAACTAATAACTAATTCTGTTTCAAAATTTGTTGCAACTACAACTGTATTTAAGGTAAAGTAATGTTCGTTCAAGGGCATCACAATATTTCAAGAGGGTTGCAGGTTTCTTCTGTCTCGTTAACCCATTTACCTAACCTAATTTCATATATCTACGTTCAAAGAAACAACAACTAATTTAATGGCAGCTGTAAAGTTATTCGTTAAACTAACTTTTGCCCAACTCCCAATACAGATGAATTTTTTTCTTACTTTTAGAACAACCTCAAGCAGAAACAAACACTTTTGATGATGTCATCATCAATCCCACCCAGAAAACAAATGAATTAATGTTATTTTATGTAAGGAACGTGGACGGTATTGAATTGATTCTAATCTGTTCAGATGCAACGAACCTGTTTCACGTTTTCGGTTAAATACAAACTCAAAAAAAACTGGAAAGGTATATGTCATGATATACTGAAATTTTTATACTCTTATTGTGCCCGAAAGGGAACACTGTTATAGCAAACATCAAATGAAAATCCTGCCACAACGTCACTTTGGCAAAGAATTATGGACTCTATATCCAAATGACCAGCAGTGGAGGACGAATAGGTGATTAATTTATATGAACCGTCTTGCTTTTCCCCGTACCCTAGTGGCTTATGATTCATTAATTGTCACAACATCACCATCACCACCGATTGCTTTTTTAATCGTTAAGATAAGGTGTATTCGAATTTGCCAGTTGGAATTCGCACATACAAATTCACGGGTGAAAATATCAATCGCTTCTACAAACCGAATCGTTACTTAATTACAACGACACCTTTGAAACAACGCATTGGGTATTTTTGTTTCGCCAACATTTTCCATATACATTTTTTTACCACATGGCATGAGTAATCCTGCCCATGCTAGAAAACTAGCCAATACGATCCTATCCGTTACCAATGTCCCTACATGTTTTGATTTGATTAAATGCACAATTGATTGGCATGGATTTTGAGGATTTTTCGAATGCATGCATGGCTCATCTAAAATATGAGGCATTAACGACCCATACAGAGGCTTAAACGTAGCTTCTCCAACCATTCACTTGTGCAAAATGTGAAGGACCTACTTTTTTAAGCCGAATTTGAAAAGCTTCTTATGACATTTGATACTCTCGGATGTTGGTCAGACAACCAACAATAAGTTCCCGCTAATTATGGCTCCATCGTCAGCAAAGAATAACTGATTCACTTTGGAGTCCGTCAGTTTACCTTCAAGCAGATAATGTAATAAATATCAAGAGACTTAAGACGCTTGCCAGGTGTACACTGAAATTTTGTTTTTTGTTTGGGGGTCAGTGAGTTGATTTCTAATCGATCCTATGAATTTGATGATTTTAATAATGCTGCAGAATTTTATATTTCTAAAACCTGATAGGTCGTGAAAGAATCCTATGCCAAGTGTGCGTTGTCTAGTTCTTTCTAGAGCCGGACATTCACAGAGTAAATGGTTAAGGGTTTCGTTCTCCAGCGGATTCCTGGTACTGCCGCAGTATATGTTAAATGGAATGCCTATGTTGGCAGCATGGTAACCGGCAGGCCAATGGTCGGTGTTAATTGGTAAGATTCTCGCAATCATATGTCCGGTTCTGTTTATAAGGTCTTGGGTTATATTTGTGCTAGAGGAGGGCTGTATTCCTTTGGATATGACAGTTTTATTCTGATTGTCGTGGGGTGCGCATCGCTCAGAAACTTAAAACTTTACAAGATGAATAATTGTTCCGTATGTTCGCTGAAAGTTGATCGCATAAGTACAGCAAAGATAAATTGCATTGATTGCAAAAACTTTTTTCATTGTGCCTGTGTAAATATCACTGAAGACGACGCTAATTACTTTAAATCAAGTGGTAATGCCTATTGTTGTGATAAATGTGTAGTGCTTAGACGCCGCTCTTTATATGCAGAGCCGGTGGTTTCAAATGAAAAAAACATTAGCGCTCTGCCCTCTTCTACCGCTAAAATACAGCAAGCGGACAGAAGCAATGCACAATCAGCAGCTGATGAGTCATCCCCATACGACGTAAACTGCGAAAGCGAATGCACTCTACAGATGATATACGCCAAGCTATCCAAATTAGAGGAAACTAACAATCAATTTCTCCAACAACTAAATGCGTTACGAGCTGAAAATTCGGAGCTCAAACTTAAAGTAAACAACCTGGAGAGCAAGCTTAACTGGCAACAACAACACCTTCTGAGCAACTCGATCGAAATTGCGGGTGTGTCAGATGTCAACAACACTAATGCAGCTGAAAAAGTAAAGCAAATATGCTCGAATGCTTTATCCATCGATGTTCCAGATGACAAAATCGAAAAATGTTACGTCAAGAAAATTCAAACAAAATCTTCTCCATCTAAACTGAAATCGATCATCTGTGTAAAATTCACTTATCTAACAACAAAGCAGCGAATAATGTGTGCTAAGAGGACAAACAAACATAGGGACGGGCTACAGTCCGCTTGGGCGAACTGTTGGATACCCTATTCTTATTCCTATCCCTCATAAGTGGGCGTGACAAAAGTCTAAGTATGGTTGAATTGTAAAGAACGCTCTACATAATTTGATATATAACATTTAAAGGATTTTATCAAAAAAAACGCTCCCTAGCTCAAACTTGGGTGTTTCAATAAAATTGTTTTATTTAATTGTGGGCGTGTCAGTAGGCGGATTTAGAAAAAATTAACGCATGAGCATAAAGGGCCTATAGAGAGTATATATTATAAATTGCAGCTCCCTAGCTCACTTTGAATTTTCAAAAAAAAAAATTGTGGGCGGATTTTGAAAATATTTACACATGAGCATAAAGGGCCCCCTAGAGAGTATATATTATAAATTTGAGCTCCCTAGCTCAAACTTTGGATTTTCAAAAAAATTGTTTTATTTATTTGTGGGCGTGTCAGTAAGCGGATTTTGAAAATTATTTATCCCGAGCAGTTTTAGGAGTCATAGAACATATATAAAAAATTTCCGCTTTCTAGCTCAAAATTCGATTTTTTCCAAAATTTTGTTTTTTTTGAGTTTGTGGGCGTGTCTGTGGGCGGATTTAAAAAATTCTTAAACTTGATTATTTCGGGACCCTAGAGAGTATATGGTTAAAATTTCAGCTCTCTAGGTCCAGTTTAAAGGCCTAATTTTTGCCGACGGACGGACGGACGGACGGACGGGCATGGCTAGATCGACATTACTATCGATGCTGATCATAAATATAGTAACTTTTAGGGGTCAACGGGCAATATTAAGGTATGTTACAAACTATGCGTCAAAATTAATATACCCCTAGAATAGGGTATAAAAACAATAAATTTTGGGGGTTCCCCACACTTAGAACTGAAACTGAATTTTTTTTTTCATCAAACCCATACGTGTGGGGTATCTATGGAAAGGTCTTCAAAAGTGATATTGAGGTTTCTTATATAATTTTTTCCTAAACTGAATAGTTTGCGCGAGAGACACTTCCAAAATGGTAAAATGTGCCCCCCCCCCCCCCCCCCTAACTTCTAAAATAAGGGAATGATAAAAATAAAAAAAAACATAGGAACGGGCTACAGTTCGCTTGGGCGAACTGTTGGATACCCTATTCTTATTCCTATCCCTCATAAGTGGGCGTGACAAAAGTCTAAGTATATTTGAATTGTAAAGAACGCTCTACATATTTTGTTATATAACATTTAAAGGATTTTATCAAAAAAAGCGCTCCCTAGCTCAAACTTGGGTGTTTCAATAAAATTGTTTTATTTAATTGTGGGCGTGTCAGTAGGCGGATTTAAAAAAAAATTAACACATGAGCATAAAGGGCCCCTAGAGAGTATATATTATAAATTTCAGCTCCCTAGCTCAAACTTTGGATTTTCAAAAAAATTGTTTTATTTATTTGTGTGCGTGTCAGTGGGCGGATTTTGAAAATATTTATACATGAGCTTAAAGGGCCCCTAGAGAGTATATATTATAAATTTCAGATCCCTAGCTCAAACTTTGGATTTTCAAAAAAATTGTTTTATTTATTTGTGGGCGTGTCAGTGGGCGGATTTTGAAAATATTTATACATGAGCTTAAAGGGCCCCTAGAGAGTATATATTAAAAATTTCAGCTCCCTAGCTCAAATTTTGGTTTTTCAATAAAATTGTTTTATTTTTTTGTGGGCGTGGCAGTGGGCGGATTTTGAAAATTTTATATCCCGAGCAGTTTTAGGAGTCATAGATCATATATAAAAAATTTCAGCTTCCTAGCTCAAAATTCGATTTTTTCCAAAATTTTGTTTTTTTTGAGTTTGTGGACGTGTCTGTGGGCGGATTTCAAAAATTCGAAAACTTGATTATTTCGGGACCCTAGAGAGTATATGGTTAAAATTTCAGCTCTCTAGGTCCAGTTTAAAGGCCTAATTTTTGCCGACGGACGGACGGACGGACGGACATGGCTAGATCGACATTACTATCGATGCTGATCATAAATATAGTAACTTTTAGGGGTCTACGGGCAATATTAAGGTATGTTACAAACTATGCGTCAAAATTAATATACCCCTAGAATAGGGTATAAAAATAAACTCAATTCACATGTAACGGGCATCGGCGGAGTTGTCATCAACACCAGTAGCAGTAGGAGTAAAGGTAGCGGTTCCGGTATTTACATCAACGATGCACTTACGAACTACACTTCGGCTCTCTTTATGAAAGCAAAAGAAACGATATGTATGGTACAATAATAATCAGATTCTCATAAGAAAGGTTGAGGGGGGAAAGGTCATGTCTATTAAATCTTTTAATGATCTTGCACTCATTTAGTGCATTACGTTCTCATTGCATATGAATTTTGATAACGATTTAATCGACGATCTTTCTTCCCTTATGAGTATTTCATGTATTTCAAACTGTGATAATGTATTTACAAACAGTTCCTACTGTAATAGCAAACTTCTTATTGTGCACCAGAATATCAGAAGCCTAAGAAAAACTTTGTCTGCCCTTGTTACACACCTTGATTCCTTTGCTTGTGTTCCAGATATTGTTTTTGTGTCTGAAATTTGGATCTACGACTTTGAGAAAAAAGACTATTTTATTCCCGGGTTCAACTTTTTTGCCAATACAAATGAAAATTATGCTGCAGGTGGAGTTGGGTGTTTCGTAAAAGAGAACTGCAAGATTCGTGATGTCTTGAGTGTTTATTTTGTTAGTGCTGACGTCTTGAGAGTCTCCATTGAAATTAACAATGAAATTTTTGTTTTGTTATGTGTCTATAGACTGCATATGTTCAATGTTTCGTTGTTTAAAAAAGAGTTTTCTGATCTTTTGGCAAACGAAAAATTTAAAAACTTAATTTTTGTCAGCGATTTTAATATTAACATTTTGGATGATAGTGAAATCATTTCAAGCTACCTGGCCTTACTAGCATCACATGGTCTAACATGCTTTATCAATGAGCACACTAGGCCTGTTGTGGGAAGCTGTTTAGATCATATCTATGGTCGCTTCAAAAATATTGGTTTTAATAATTGCCAAAAATGTGTTTTCGATCTGATGATCACTGATCACTCTATGACGGGACTCATAACTAACGTTTCAAATGGCAATTTATCTAAAAATTCAAATTCATCCCAAAGAAGAATGAAAATTGATTTTTGTAAGCTTAAACGCAATCTGTTCTATGAGTTCTGGAAAGATGTATATGATTGTAGTGATGCATCTACTGCTTATACATCATTTATTGTCTCTCTTAAGAATCACATTTTAAGCTGTTCCTCATCTCTGCCCTCTAAAAAGTCTGCAAAAAGACTGAAACCTTGGATATCTACATTCTTATTAAACAAAGTTTCGGGTAAAAACAAGCTTAGATTAAAATGCAAAAAGTATCCCAATAATTTGGGTTTAAAAAGGAAATATAAGAAATTGTGCACCGAACTTAAAAATGAGATTCCTATTTGCCGCGATAACTTTTATCGTGCTCAATTCAGCTCTGCAAAGGGAAATTTAAAAAACGAATGGAAAGTAGTTAACAACATTCTAAATAAAAATAATCGTTCAAAAAATCCTACTGTTATACGTGTTGATGGCTGTGATGTGTCTGACAAACTTGTTATTGCTGATTCATTTAATCGCTATTTTGCCAATATAGGCTGCAGCTTACAACCTTGTCCAGTCCAATCGATTTGTTCTCTCTGTCCGGCTATTTGTGAATGTGCTGAACCGTTGCAAAGTAGTAGTTTTGTTTATCAGCCCATAACTCCTCTTGAAATCCTTAAAGTCATTGGTACTCTAAATAAATCGAATTCTTGTGGAGCTGATGGCATCTCGAGTTTTGCCCTAAAACAGATTGCATGTTTCATTGTGGATGTATTGGCTGATATTTATAATCGTTGCGTGCTTGATGGGGTCTTTCCTGATGGTCTAAAATGTGCTGAGGTTATTCCATTGCTCAAAAAAGGCTCTTCTGCTGAAATCTGCAATTATAGGCCAATTTCACTTCTTCCAGTCTTCAGCAAAATTTTTGAAAAGCTAATGAAAAATAGAATAGTAACCTTTCTTACTAAAACCAAGTTCTTTAATCCAGTTCAATTTGGATTTCAAAAAGGAAAGTCGACGGAAGATGCACTGTTACAGTTTTGTTCCCAAATAATGTCTAACCTTGATGTAAAAAAATGCACGGCGGGCTTATTTATTGATATAACCAAAGCTTTTGATATGGTTAACCATAAAATTCTGTTGAGAAAACTGGAAAAATCCGGATTCCGTGGTTTCATACTAAGTTGGTTTAGGTCGTATCTTGAAAACAGGTCGCAACGAATAAAAATTGATGAAGTCAGGAGCGAAATCAAGTTCTTCAATATCGGTGTACCCCAAGGCTCTGTTTTGGGTCCCATTTTGTTTTTAGTCTACATCAATTCATTGTTTTCTCTTAATTTCAAAGGATCACCTACTGCCTTTGCGGATGATGTAGGTTTCTCTTATGGTTCAAACAGTCCCTTGGACTTGGTGTCTGATGTAAATTGGGACTTAAATCTTTAGAGACACTGGTTTGCTGAACATCACTTAGTTATTAGCTCTAAAACTAAAATAATGTTCTTCAACTTATCTAGCTCGTCCAAATTTGAAGCGAATGTGTATTTCCACGCACCTGAGTGTCAAAGATACAAACTGACTAACTGCAATTGCACGTCCGGTTTTAACTCTCAGACTTACAGCAATAGTATAATCTGCAGTGATAAATGCTTTTTAATTGAAACAGTAGATAACTTTAAGTACTTAGGACTCTGCCTTGACTCTAGAATGAGTTTTTCGTATCATGCAGGTACATTGAAAAAGTATTTGCGATGTACTCTTAGATATTTTTATTACTTGCGTAATATATGCTCAACTGAGCTTCTTAAGGTAATATATTACGGAATTTTCCATTCCAAGCTACAATATGGGATTGCTTGTTGGGGAGGCGTATATCAAACTAAAATACATCCGCTGCTGATCTTGCAGAAATATATCCTAAGACTAATTTGTCGTAAACCTCGCAGACATCCTAGCTATCCTTTGTTCTGTTACCTGAATATTCTTCCTGTGCGTCATTTATATTGTTTCAAGGTTTTAAAAACGTTTTTCATGAAGTCCGGTCATCGTAATTTTCGTTTAATCTCTAATTATGATTTACGTGTAAACTTCTCAAACGTGTTATCTGTCCCCAATTTCCATACCACTGCATATCGTAATTTTTTTTCTATTTTGTCTTATCGATTGTTTAATAAACACCCGCAATCCATCAGGGCATTATCAACACCTGAAACATTTATAAGGGAAGTTAAAATTTGGCTCTTCCGTTTTGACTATACTGGTTTAGAATCTATTATTTCCGATATACTGGTTTAACCTTAGTTCAATTTAATTTATATTTGGTTCTTTTCTTTGTGTATATTGCATTTTCATTCAGTATCTTCTATTTATAATTAATTATTTATTTGCTAACTCCTAAATTCATTTAAGTTTTCTGCGATAGTTTTTTGTTAATGGGTCACCCCACCCAAACAAATTAATTTGTATTGTATACGCCAATTGAAGTGGCATTTACTCTATTTTTATTACATCTGTATATAAAATAAAAATGTCACTAATTTTTCTTATAGTTTTTTCTAAATATTTTGTATAAATTAAAAAAGAAAGCCTTTGTACTTTATTATTATAAGAAATAAATATTATCTATCTATCTATCTATCTATATACTTAGGGTCCGATCTAAAGTTTGCCCTTGAAAGCAAGTACTGCGGACAGTTTTTCCGTTGACGAACCCATTTCGAAGGAAGAATGCATCTGCGAGGGAACTGTCAATGGTGGGAGAGCCATATTGAATTGGTCGGTTTAAGAAGTAATTACGTCTTTACACTGTGTGACTTGTTCAGATGATAAAGTGTGTGAATCGAGAGCTTTAATAGCTCCTTGGCTATCAATGAAAATATTAACGCGTCTTTTGGGGTGTGGGGTAAGGACAAGCCTCTCTGACTGCTAGTACCTCCGCCGGAAATACAGTGACTAGAGGAATCCGAGAGCCGAAATGATTTGGAGATATTCGGCGCCAGTGGGAAGATCCTCGAGTCAACCTCGCATTCTATCTTCGAACCGTCTCTTCCTCGGACCAATACAACAAGTCTTGTTTAACAAGTCTAATTCAATGCTGGATTAAACTTAATTTCACTTGTTTAACAAAAAGTGTCTTATTGTGTTATAGGCCCCTCGTGGTTCCTTTGGATCCCTTTTTCCATTCCGTCCTGGGTGGAAAATAGACTTACCCGGCTCTGTTTAGGTTGTGCTGGGGAGTTGTGAAATTGGTTGCAGTCGCAGCCATTGTTATTGGTATTGTGTTACAGGCCCCAGGTATCCGGGTAACAAGTCAAGCACCTTACTATGACCATATGATTTTGACGACCAGAAGCCGAGTTTTCAGAGACAAACTGTGCTGCAAGATGTGGTGAATTTAAATTGATGGTCAATGGAAGGGAGGAGGGACCTCTTATATGTTTATCACATTTTGGTTTTTTATGTTATTTCTCTTACACAATTTCTTAGCCGTATAAAGTTTTTATTGCTCAATTTTTATCTTTTTTCGTTTATCTTCTTTTTTTATTTCAGTCTTAAAATTCGCAAATCTCGTTTTGATAACATTAGTTTTTCATTATGTCGCCGGCTTAATGACATATATAACATAATTACAATATGTATCCTTATTTAAGTTATCTTACCTTATAACCAGGATTAACATCCAGCTGGATGAAATCTAGGGCCGCTATTAAACCGTAGAGTTTCTAGCCGCAAACTATCAAATCTAAACAAACAATATAGGTGAGCCTTCGAAATGGATAGATATGCAATCCTAATGGCTATGAACAATGTTGTGAGGAACAGTGAAGGGGGCAGAGTAGCTGCGTCTGTAGCGACACTGAAGCTGCCCTAAAGGCCTTGATCAGCTCTTTAACTATCTCAAAAAAAAAATCATGAATGCCAGATCTGGTTTCGGTGGGAAGTCTGAATTTACACGTCTTTTCTTGGTCCCGAATCATAACAGGATCACCGGAAATGAGATCTCCAATGAACTTCCTAGACAGGCCTCAGAGGAGGACTTCTCTGGACCCGAATCGCCATTATGTCTACCTGCCTCCTCGGTCAGGGCTCACTTGGGTTTCATTTATAAACAATGGCAGATGGCATGACTCTCCATGGTGTGGACAGACTAAACGAATACCCCCCGACAAACGTATGTACAAATTCTGCGGCATTCATGTTGGCTCTCAACATAAAAGCCAGCAGACAAATTACTGGCATTCTTTCGGGCCACTACGCTTTTGCCAAGCATCGTTAGCGATTCCACCAACTGCGAAGCCTGTGGAGACAGCGACGACACTGCGAAATATTTCTTCTGTGATGGTCCTGCTTTTGCTCGTATCAGGTGAGTGTTGAAAACCTTATTAAAGCTTTTCTCAGAAAAAGCTGACAATTTTAGTAAAAGTGGGGTGTCTTGCTGACAATACAATGGACCAGTTTCAAGACTTATTGCTCCAGTGTAAAAAATCTCACACACCGATAAGAAAAAAAAAACAACAAATAATAATTTTTGTAAGCACTTGTTGCATTTATATACATTCCGACTATAGCTGGACAGATACCAACCAGCAAACAACTACCACACTGGTGGCAATAAAGATACTCCAAACATATTATATTTTCCCTTATTTTATCGCTTTCTACCTTGGTTTGTTTATACCCTATTCTGAGGGTATATTAATGTTGACGCATAGTTTGTAACATACCTTAATATTGCCCGTAGACCCCTAAAAGTTACTATATTTATGACCAGCATCAATAGTAGTGTCGATCTAGCCAAATCCGTCCGCCCGTCCGTCTGTCGGCAAAAATTAGGCCTTTAAACTGGACCTACAGAGCTGAAATTTTAACCATATACACTCTAGGGTCCCAAAATAATCAAGTTTAAGAATTTTTGAAATCAGCCCACAAACTTAACAAAAAATTTGTTTGGAAAAAATCGTATTTTGAGCTAAAAAGCTGAAATTTTTTATATATGACCTATGACTCCTAAAACTAATCGGGAGATACAATTTTTAAAATCCGCCCACTGGCACGCCTACAATTAAATAAAACAATTTTATTGAAAAGTCAAAATTTGAGCTAGGAAGCTGAAATTTATAATATATACTTTATCTTGGCCCTTTATGCTCATGCGTAAATATTTTCAAAATCCGCCTACTGACACGCCCACAATTAAAAAAAAACTTTTTTTGAAAATCCAAAGTTTGAGCTAGGGAGCTGAAATTATGCTCATGTGTTAATTTTTTTTTAAGTCCGCTTACTGACACGCCCACAATTAAATAAAATAGTTTTATTGAAAAACCAAAGTTTGAGCTAGGGAGCGTTTTTTTTACAAAAGCTTCGTTTTTTTTTGATAAAATCCTTTAAATGTTATATAACAAAATATGTAGAGCGTTCTAAACAATTCAGCCATACTTAGACTTTTGGCACGCCCACTTATGAGGGATAGGAATAAGAATAGGGTATCCAATAGTTTGCCTAAGCGGACTGTAGCCCGTCCCTATGTTTTTACTTTCTGTTTTACATAATAACCATAAAAGTTGTAAACTAAAACAAAAAGTAGTCTTTATAGAGAATAAAAGCGTCTACAACACAATCGCTTTATGTTTATATATGTAATAAATACACTACCTTCCCACAAACTTTTACGACAACGAACATGTAGATATTTCAAATAAATGCTCTTTATCTAGATTTCGTGACATTTAGTAACAATTGCACAACCTATTAACTACTGAAACACCAATAATTGCACGTTTCAGTATTTTCGTAATCCAATGTTCGTCTTTTGTTAAAAACATTTAACTTTAAACTTGTATTTATATTATGCAAACACATTCGAGTAATTTTGTAACAATGACCACTTGCAGCTATCCCAAGACTCATTAATGATTTCTATTTCCATTAACCACTTATTCTTAATTTTTTTTTTAATTAAATTCACAGAGTTCATTCAGTAGATTTCAATTAATATTATTAAAACTTAAAAAAAAACTTACAGAACTCGATGTATCAATTGCGGTCGACATTTTAGCGTATTTAAACAGCACAATTCAGCATCTAAAAGAAAACTGATTTCTGATTTTGTTACCAATTTCGGATTTGCGCGCTCAATGCGGGAATATTTGTTTTAATTAATAGCAACATTCACACACATGACTCGGCCAAGGCGCACTTACTCGTAGTCGTACTAATGTCGTCAGATACTTGTCTTATAGTTAATGAACGTGAAAAAATTCAAATTATGAACGAATCAATAAAGGCGAACAGTAGAATCGGCATTTAATCGCTTGGAACGCAACTAAGTTTGGGTCTTACGGCGATGACTATCTAAACACAAGAAGCGTTGCGGATTTATTCCAAATGGTGCTTTAAGCACTTTTAATTTTGAAAAGTGCTGGAGAATAGCCAAGATAATGGCTTTGGTCGGTGGTCTTCAACTATAAGCATTCGAGGGATAGTTAATATGGCATTGCATTGATACGAATGGTTAGGTATAATAATTAGAATAAGCGTCAGATTTGTCAATTAATTTTAAGGACAGGTTCTTGGGACATTAGTTGGATTCCAGTCCACGAAGAAACGAATTCATATACTATGCCTGTTTGTCCCTTACTTTACATTTGGTGGCGCTTACAGTCCGGGGTGGACGACGGTCTCAACCATAAAGCCCCTCCAACCAGCTCGGTCCCTCGCTAGCTGCCTCTAGTTACGCACACCAAGTTGGTTGAGGTTGTTCTTCACTTGTACGCGCCACCTAAGGTGGGGTCTTCCTCTACTGCGTTGACCCTCTGGGGTGGATTGGAAGACTCGTCGGGCTGGTGCGTTGTTGTCCATACGCTCCACCTATCCCAGCCATCTCAGCCGTTGTGTTTTTAGCCTTTTTGACCAGGTCAGCGTCGCTGTCTGAAAGCATCATAGAAGGTTTTGTTCCGCTTTTGACAGGTCCTATGCTTCTGTACCATACAGCAAGACCGGGATGATTAAGTTCTTATACAATATCTCCTTGGTTCTATGAGAGAGAGCTTTACTTGATGCCTTCTTAGCCCGAAGAAACAGCGATTGGCAAAAGTGATTCTTCGCTTGATCTCTGCGCCGATGTCGTTTTGCGATGTGATAGTGGAGCCCAGGTAGACAAAGTCTGTAGTAGTCTCCGGTTGTTGGCTTGAATTCGGATATATTTCCAGGATTGTGCGTAATTCCTTCCTTTTCTTCTAATCCTTATTTTACTTAATGCCCGCGCTGTGTAGCTATTGCATGATAAGGGTATTCAAAAACCCCTTTATAAAGGAGCCGCGTCGGCAAAAAATGGGACCTGTTAGTTGTTACTGTTATCCTTAAATGCCAATCTTCTCTGTAATGGATTTTTTTTTTCAGTTATATCTTACCTTCGCAAAGGAGTGGGCACCTTGAAGTGTGTGTCATCCTAGATAGTGCCGCTGCGAAGGCTTATGGCGCAAAGATCCAACGGTAACTAAGAACTGCTCAAGAGAACATTGAAAGACAACAACAAAATAGTGAAAATATTTTAGTTAAAATTGGAAAAATCCACTCGGGAAAGCAGCAGGGTGATTGATTCTGAGGGCCAAGCTTCCAATAGTCAAGGTTCTGAAGGCAGATTACAAGTTACTGAAAATTGTCAGACAGGAGGCAGCAAATGACCCACTACAGATAAACGCTCTGTTGGAGAGTTCCTGGCAGAGTAACGGCCCATCGATGGACTCCGAAACGGAGGACAGACTTCTGCAGGATATACTTGCCCCTCAAAACCGACAAAAGACCCCAAGAACCTCCGAACAAAAGAACAGGGACTCCTTCAAACGTGCTCTGAGGAATATGGAAGGTAAAGACGAAGCCAAGCTATCGGGCAGAAACAAGCGTTGGTTAAGAAAGTCAAGCAGTACCTACGAGAAACAGCATGAAAACAAGATACATCTCGTTTTAGTGACAGTCGACGCTGTCGATTCATCGACCAGTCTTGCAGGAGGAGCCACTATTGTCGGAAAATGTGAGGGGAAAATCTCACCCGATCGACATCCAAGGCTTCAACCTCCAGGTTTCCCTCAAGGAAGCCGAGCACCATCGCTGGAAAACCAACGGGTAAGCCATCGATCTCAACGGGAGGACTGACTATCTACGCAAATCGTTATTTCCATAGCTGGTAGTTCCAAAGCTAGAACGGTTTGAGCTGCTTTCTTAACGTCAATATCTTAGCTGGGAAAACGCTGTTGTATTCCGGTATTCGTTAGCTTTGTTGATACTCAGCATTACTGAGAAAACTCCAGCTATTGTTGGATTATTCGTCGTAGAGCCATTTGCAAAGATGGGTGTTCCTTTGATGACAGTATTGGGAGAAATACAATCCTGTCTGTAGTATTAAGAATTAAAGACACTTAAGTACTTATCGAAGTCATACCTTGGTCTTTCGTTATCAATGACTGGCATGAGCCCTCTCTCATAAAAGAAGTCAAGTATGCTCGAGTGTCCGAATGGGAAAGGCTTCCAAATTTTGGTTTTTCTCAGTCTTAGACCACTCGTGGTTGCCACGTTCTTTGTCAAGAGCTCAATGGGCTAGAGGTTCAGCAAGGTTTTAAGACCTAGTTGCGGTGTGAATTTTGGAGAACCAGTTGTACCCAGACAAGCAACTCTCTGTTCCTTGTTCAGAATGCTAAGGAAGGAATTGGTTTTAACTGCCTTTCACTAGACAATAAACCGTTGGTAAGATTGGGCCTTAAACCCGCTGTGTGCAATCAATGCACTGTGTTCAGTTGTAAGCTCCACTTTTTGCGAAAGCTTTTCTGCAGGTGTAGCGTAAAGTCCGTTTTTCATTCTTTCGTTTGCATTCCGTTTCTAATTTAAGTAGGAGTTGGAAACAATCCCCAGGTTCTTGACCTCGGATGTAACATTGACGCGAATGATTTGTAGTATCGGTGTGTCTCATTGAGGGATTTTACATTTCTTAGTGAACAGGATGAGTTCAGTCATTTTTGAGTTAACTGCAAAACCGTTGTTATCTGTCCAGAGCTCATCCTTTATTTGCAAACATCTTTTCAAGCCTGACTTGTGTTTGATAATTATGATTGGAACTTTATTTATTAGATGGTGTCGTGACATAAGGCCAAATGCACAAATTTGCAAAATAAGGCAAACAAATTCTCAAAAATGAATAATATTTTGTTATACAACATTTAAAGGATTTTATCGAAAAAAAACAATGTTTTTTATTTTAGGTTTTGCGTTAGTCAGCGGATTTTAAAAGGTTAAAATTGCAGCTTTCTGGCTCGAGCTTAAATGCCTAATTTTTGCAAGCTGACGGACGGATAGTGCTAGATCGACATTGCGCTGATAGACGCTGATCAAGAATATAGTAACTTTTAGGGGTATACGTATAAACTATGAGTCAATATTAATATACCGTTTGAATAGGTTATAAAAACGCCATATCAACGTATGAACAGTATAAACTGCGAAAGGATCAGGCAGAATTTTTTTTATAAATAAATTGCTCTCCCATTTGACTACCTATCTAGTAGGTCAAGTATCTAACTATGTCTTTAACTTTCTGGTATACGAGTATCAGTTATGATATTACGAGTATAGAGAGGTCCAATAATGTGTGCCCCGAATATCCATCCGTTGGTCCATCTGTATATCTGTCCGTCTGTTGCCGAGGCCTTAGTTGGTGAACGGATTTACTTCGAACTTCATTTTTGTGGTTTGTTGGATATATCTGGGGGCCATTTTATGTTTGTTATTCTATAATTTTAGATAATGGTACGTACCATACAAATGGAAGGAAGCCTGCCGATGTTTATTGAGGTGGAACCAGCGAAACCTACAGTCAAACCAGTAGGGATGCATTGAAGTGGGAGGGTTGTGATGCATTTAGTTAAGATAATAACCTCGTCGTTACAGAAAAAGAAGAAGAAATTCTTGAGGAAAGGAAGTAATTTCCTTTATATTACCGATACAAAGCATCTGTAAGTAAAGAGAACAAGTTTTCGTTGTATGTTTTTTATCGGTTTTTTTTTTATTTGTATTTGTATTTTATTAGATATTGTTCATAAATTTTTACAAAAACATTTGATTTGCCCGCAAAACCATTAGGTTTGTCTGCAAGCGGTTATTTTTATAAATGTAAATATAAAAAGTGACTTTTCAATAACAATATAAAAAAATTCGAAATTAATGAAAATCATCTTAATCTTTCAATATATGTATGTTTAGATACTAAAAGCGCATATACAATCACAAAGGAAAAAGTTAACAGAAAAGAAGAATTATTTAAAGAAATGAATTTTAAGCTTTTTTTACGTATATTTGGATTTGTAATATTTTTTAAGTTTTGTGGTACTATATACTTAAGTTGTTTTTTACCATACTTGTTACAATAAGGTGGTATATCAAATAGACATCGTGCTCGCCTTCGTGTGTTGACTTCGTGTCGAATCGGTACTTTAAAACGATCATCGTCATTCGAAAAATATTTTTAACGGATAGAATCTTAAGAGTTTCGCCATGTTGACTACCTTGCTGAATTAATCTAATGATTGTGCTCTGTAGTTTTTGCAGTTTGTCTGGATGACTTTCGGCTGCCGTTCCCCAGGCAAGAATTCCATACCTGAGCTTTGATTCAACTAATGTATAGTACACTTGTTTGAGCACCTGAAACGTCGAACACCTTTTAAGATATATGATTGTGATCATTGTCTTCTTCAAGTCCCCTTTTACCTTCTCTATGTGCCTATGCCATAAGAAGTGGCTATCTATAATAACTCCTAGGTATTTATATTCACTTACGAGTTCTAATACTTCCACAGAACTGTTAGGGCAGTTTTGGTTCTCGAATTTTATTTGTACATTACTTTCTTTGTAATATGGTTGCCTTAATTACCTTTTTTTTGAGAAATTAATTACTAGACCCATATCGTGGCACCATTGCACTGCAGTGTTCAACTCCCCTTGTAGGGTTTTTTCCGCTGTTTGAAGCGATTTGCTTGAAACGACAATCGCAGTGTCATCGGCAAATGCAAACGAAAAACTGTTTTGAAGAGCTCGTAGCAATTGATTGGAGTTTATTATAAAAAGTATTGGTCCTAATTTGGATGTTTGTGGAACTCCGTAAAATATTTCCTCTACTTTGCTTTGATTTTTTCCAATCTTAACTACGAATCTTCTATTTTTGAGATAGTTTCTCATCCAGATGGACCCGCCTCTTATGCCTGCATTTTCTAAAACGGCTATTAGTTTGTTGTGGTCTAACGTATCGAAAGCCTTGCTGAAATCTAGGAAAAGGACAAGTACGTAATTATTTTGATCAAGTTTATTGTTCACAAAATTAGCGAATTCCCCTAGTATCTGGTTGGTGCTTTTGCCTCTCTGAAATCCATATTGGTATTTGTGTAAAATTTCGTATTTCTCGACGAATTTCACTAATCTGCACGCTATTATTTCGTCTAGGCATTTGCCGATTGAAGTAGTATTGATAATGGTCTATAATTTCCAATACAATTCTTTTTTCCACCTTTATAGATCGGTCTCACGACTGCAGTTTTTAGTCTTTCCGGAATATTTCCCTGTATTATAGTTAGGTTTATAAGTTTCGAAATTATTGGTGCAAAGACATCGGCGTTCGCCCTAAGATCTAGGGCTCTGATTCCATCTACACCTGGTGCTTTATTTGTGTTCAGTTTACTTAGGATGGTAAATACTTCTTTTTCGTTTGTTTCTTCATCAAATATAGAATTTTGTATTACACGATTTGTATGATTTGAAGTTGTATGGTTACAATGATGCAGAATTTTTGAGGATGCAGCCAAAAAATGATGAGCAAACTCAGTTGCTATTGCGCACATAGCCATTTCATGTGAAAAATTTTTGCCTATTGTGTCATCTATAGATGTTTTTTTCCTTCCCAATAACTCGTTTATTAATGCCCAAGTTTTTTTCGTCTCCTTGTATGATTGCCTAAATTGAGTTAGATAAAACTTCGACTTCTCTCTTTATTTAGGTGATTTCTGTACTGCTTGTATTCATGAGCGAAAGTGCTATTTTGTCGATTATTCTTCCATTTGCGGAAGAGTTCATCTCTTCTTTGACATTTTGTGACTAAATCATCTGATATCCATGGTTTTCGGTGCTGTTTCAATGGACACATTTTTTGTTTGTTGCTTTTTCATAAATTTCATTAATTTGTTTTGATAATTTGTTATATAATATGTTTACGTCCGTTTCAATAAGTATATTCCTCCAATCTGTTGTTCTTATGATGCTGTTAACCAAATTGGTACGTAAGATGTTGCTGGTTTGTGTGCATATTTCTTTTTCATTTTCTGCTACCGTTGCGTAAATAATTGCGTAATGATCTGAAATACTGCATTCAATTATTCCCGAAAATATTTTAAAACGTGTGATGTTTACTAATAAATGGTCTATGAGTGTACTACTTCCTATCCGTGGATCAACTCTTGTGCTCTCGTTGACTAAATTAACTAACCCTTTCGACGCTAATATTTCGAGATAGTCATTTACATGTGGTTTATTTGTTTCTAAAGTGTTTATATTCATATTTCCTACTATTATCACGTCGCTGCTTTTTTCAATTTGATCAACACTCGTTGCTAATTCGTATACAAATTCATATATAGAATTTTTTGGAGGTCTGTATATTGCATGTATACGTTTATGTGTTATTTTATTGCTTATATTTAATGATATGCACACATACGACAACGTGGCAATATTTAATCTTTCATAAACAATATCGTTTCTAATAAATACTGCAATGCCACCGCCTCTTCGATTAGACCGGTTTAGGAACTCCGCATTGAATCCGTTCAGTTTGTATAGACTATTTTCTTCGTTTTTTATATTTGTTTCAACCAATATAATTATATGCAAATATTTTAGTATTTTATCTATATTTGCACAGAAAATATCCCAATTTAAACGCATTGATCTTATATTTAAGCTAATACAAGAAAAATTATTTTTTTGTAATTCATTTACATTTAATTCACTAAAACTGTGCATTACCATATGTTCGATATCTAGGTGCACAGTATCATTCCCTTCGAACTCATCCATTGTTAAAAACAAAAAATCGTACATCTGTCTCGTTTTTTTAATTACTATATCTTGTTATCTTCCTTACATCGTCCTCATCGGCTATTAGCAGCGCGATCGAGTTCTCGCTCTTTTTAGCCAAAATTCTGCCTGCACTCTCCCACACAAAAATCCAGCTCTCCTCTTTTGCCTTGGTTTTCGCTAACCACAATAATCTTTTGTTAACATTGCTCAGCTGGTTGTTAATATACACAATAGCAGTTGCATTGTTGTTGTATGCGACCTGCTGATTTGCCATATTTTGTGATATTTTTGATAAGTTCAGTGATCGATTCGCTCGTACATGCTTCATAAATTAGTTTTTGAACATTGGAGTGGAAAAAGATGCAATAATCACAGCCTTTTCTATATTTTTCGTTTTTGTTCTGTAAATATCCGCAAGATCAAGATCGATCGTCGACTTCACAATCAATCGATTTTCCTATTCCTTTGACGACTTCAATCAGACTTTCGTTGGGAGTGAAAAGAATATTTTTAATTTCTACATTGTTTTTTAGAAGTTGCTGTTCGAGTGTGTTTATTTGTTTCTTCATGCCTGAAATAATCTCATCCTTTTTCTTGTTGCTTTCTTTTAAGTGTTGTATTTCCTTACTAAGGTTTTCAAGAATATTATTGTTTTTTTTTGTTATGTTTTGATTTATGTCATCATATTTTGTTGCCATAAATTCGCATGAGGCGGTCGAATCTTTGATTTCTTTTCTCATTAAGTGAATTTGTGTTAGAATCTCATTGGTGTTGGTGTCCCTCTCTGCGTCTCTTTCTTCCGGGCTACTTGAGCTCCTTGTTCTTTTGCTTGGGGTTTTTTTTGGTGTGGGTGATAAATTGGGTATGGGTGAATCTGTGGTTGTGGTGGGTGTGATTAGGTATCGGTATGGGTTTAAGTTTGGGGGTCGGTTGGGAGGTTGAGGGAGTTTGACCTGTTGGAGCTTGGTGTGGTATTGGTGATTTTGTACTTCTTGTTTTTATTATATTACCTTCTCTTACACAATATTGGCATTTCCAAGCTCGGACATGTTGCGGTAGTTTTTTTCCGTGATGGTAGTGCAAATAAAGTGGAATATTTTCTTACACCATTGACATGTCACATATTCACCAACAGGCGCAACATCTTCGTTACATTGTCCACACTTATGCATTGTGTAATTTGGCATTTGGGAAGAATTAACCAGACCAAAAAAATGAAAAAAAAAATATTTTTGGTACAGATGAGGCTTGCTCAGACAATTATTATGTTGAGATTCAAAAGTCACTATCTTAGATTTATTTTAATGTGTTATTTTACTGATTTTTTTTTTCTTCAAATCACTACTTTATTTACTTTTTAGATCAGAGCTCACAATTTTTACAATTTGCTTTAATAAGTCACTTCACAACTTTTAGATTAGATAAGTTATTTATTTGCATATTTTATAATAATAACTTTTTTTTTGAATAAAGATAAATACAAGAGAATGTCTATTATAAGCCATCTGCCGGTTAGACTATATATATAGAAATAACTTTGTGAGAGAGATTACCTTATTTTTAGTATACAATTGTAATTTTTACATTAGATAGGTACTATATTATTTTTTAACGAAATCGGGCTTTTAAATATAAAAAATAATTTTTCAAAGTATAAAGATCTAAAAATAACCACATGGGATTAAAAACCAGGGATAGAAAAACTAAAATAAAAAATAAGAAATATTAAAAAAAGAAAATGCAACATTCCACCGGCATTTAGATTGACTAAAGGTGACAAATTATATACTTTAATAACGTACCTAAAAACAACTGTAAAAAAAATTAACAAGACGGTAAAACCGGGTTTGAAGTTTAGCTAAAACAAAAGAGTTAGGTATATACGCGCTTGAATTACCATTCGGCATAAGTGTTTCTGTAATATATTGCATGCTTAACAAACTGAATAAGGACCTTCAAACCATAATTTCCATTCGATATTTGGACATATTCGTGGCCCGCGAACTTCCTGCGGGATACATACTGCTAAAAAATGGAAAACGCCTTCGTTCTGATTTAGATTGCAGTACGGACAGATTGGGCATTTTAGTCTTGATATAGTTTTAAGACCCAAGAAGCAAATTAAGGTGTCTGTAAGTTGTTCGCGAGGCGGACAATCTTGCTTGCTCTAAAGAGGTCTGATAAAATCTATCATCGCCAGCTACAATACAGTCATAGAAGTTGTTTTTCCACTCGCCGAAGTTACTTTCGATTAATGTCATTGCCAAGTTGTTAGCGGAAGCTCACTCATACCAATTTTTTAAAGGCGAGTATGAGTTTCGCAGAACTGCTTGCATCAATTATTTTTTGCTTTGTCAAGTTGCAGTAAAAAACATAGGGACGGGCTACAGTCCGCTTGGGCGAACTGTTGGATACCCTATTCTTATTCCTATCCCTCATAAGTGGGCGTGGCAAAAGTCTAAGTATGGTTGAATTGTTAAGAACGCTCTACATATTTTGTTATATAACATTTAGATGATTTTATCAAAAAAAAAACGAAGATTTTGTAAAAAAAACGCTCCTTAGCTCAAACTTTGGTTTTTCAATAAAATTATTTTATTTAATTGTGGGCGTGTCAGTAAGCGGATTTAAAAAAAATTAACACATGAGCATAAAGGGCCGCTAGAGAGTATATGTTATAAATTTCAGCTCCCTAGCTCAAATTTTGGTTTTTCAATGAAATTGTTTTATTTTATTGTGGGCGTTTCAGTAGGCGGATTTTGAAAATTTTATATCCCTAGCAGTTTTAGGAGTCATAGATCATATATAAAAAATTTCAGCTTTCTAGCTCAAAATTCGATTTTTTCCAAAATTTTGTTGTTTTGAGTTTGTGGGCGTGTCTGTGGGCGGATTTCAAAAATGCATAAACTTGATTATTTCGGCACCCTAGAGAGTATATGGTTAAAATTTCAGCTCTCTAGGTCCAGTTTAAAGGCCTAATTTTTGCCGACAGACGGACGGACGGACATGGCTAGATCGACATTACTATCGATGCTGATCATAAATATAGTAACTTTTAGAGGTCTACGGGCAATATTAAGGTATGTTACAAACTATGCGTCAAAATTAATATACCCTTAGGATAGAGTATACAAAAAGAGTGTGCTTTAGACCACAAGACTGAAGTAAAACTTCTTTAGCTCCATCTATATATATTCTTCTATTTAGAAATTAATATTGAAATCTCCTGCTTAAATTAGTGGCAACGTATGATAGTTTTCTCCTAACTCTTCAGAGCCTACTCGACCGTAAATCATAAGTCTTTTATATAAAAACTTTATAATATTATTAACTGTGTTATTGGGCGAAATGTAAACAACTACCTCTTGACTACTCATCTCTACACTATTCAACATATCTACACTCATCGCTTTCCGACTGAGATGTATATATCTTTCATGCACTGGCTATGAGATGAAGAGGGAAAGAAAATGTGCTCGCGCACTGCTCTCTCTTGCTCCTACAGTGTGATACAGACAATAGGCCTGCAATGTGTCTTAGATATACGAAACGTAACTGGCTATGAGAGAAAGAGAGAAAGAAAATAAGATGTGTAGTCGCACCTCTATCTCTTACCCCTACAGTAGTATACAAAACGTAACTCTCTGTCTTTCTATCTTCACTAACTTATATCTCCCTATCGACTTCCGTTTGCCTCGCCCGATCACACTTTTCGTAACGCTTTCGTCACGCGTCACGTCGTGCGTAAAGAAGTTTTACTTCAAAAATAGCTCTCAATGAACTAGAATTTACCCACTCGAGGGGAAGTTATTTCCATGCACCGAATATCTAGAATCAGGTATATATTGCAGTTATACAATGTGGATAAATGTCGAGCACACATCTTTCAGAACACTTACTTATAATAAACATCATTATGTACCTATGTTATGCGTTTATACGTCGTTAGCCTATAAAATGCGACTATACTTAGATATATTACCCATTTTCGGCCTCTGCTGAAAGGGTAATAAAAATCCAAGACGTTTTTTAACTAACCAATTCAAAAATTTGTACTTATGAGTTGTAAAAACACAATATTATACCTATACTGTATAGGGCATGTTGCTGCAATAAATAAGTCAAACAAATACTATGGAGACCAAAACAATTAACTACACACAACACCACAGATATTCACTAGGTACACAGGAAATGCGACTCGAAATCAACTCTTATAAAAGCGACAAAGTTTTCGTACGACCCAGTCTTGCACTTTATTTTTTTTATAACACGTTTTATCGTGAATTTTTGCTCAGTGATAAGCTTTCATTTCTTTCACTTGGATAGCGCTTGCAGTGTGGTTCCATTTTGCGGCTATACATCAAAATGTCTCCCAATTTAGTATCTATAGAACGGGCATACGTCTGCAACAAGACTTCAATACGCCAACGGATGGAGAAATGATGCCAATTCTACTTTGTGGATCATTGATTACGCGAACCGTTATCGAGTACTTTAATCAAAAAAGATACCAATGATGGAAATTATTACAAATAAAACGTGTGGATCATCACAAGATAACGGGTGAAGTGGATTTTTATTCTCTACGGAAGATTGCATATTTTTAGGGAATTTCATAATTTAACACGATGATGTCCAAGTTGTTATGTTGAAGTACTCGTATTTGCTTTGCTGTCGACTGAAATTACATTTAGATCCAACTAGGTTATCCAAAAATTAGCCTCAACTCAAATTAAAGATAGTCGCTATCAAATACAGCAGTTTTGCCACTGATTTATTTGCGACTGTCTATGAAGGGTTTAGTGTGTTCAACAAGACAGGCAACTATTAAACACTAATAATAATAACTAGTAACATAAATTTATCGCGAGATAAAAAATTATCTATTTTTTTCCTATTGTTGGTTATCGAAGCGAAGTCCTTGTCTTGAATTCTGGAAATGCGATAACAAATCTCCATTAAATCTAAGACCTATCCGGTCTGTCAGAATCGACAAATTAAACTTAACCTAATTGAGCTCGTGTACATTACAATTGACAAGGTCAACCCAATCAGTTGTGGTACTCTAATCAAGGTGGCCCTAAATCAAATACCCACTAGTGAAAGTTCTGTCAAATGTCATTACAGTACTCAACGTTTGCTCTACAAAATAGCGACTGAAGCGAGTCGCGGCATGATACCACTCACCAGTTTATTTTTTTCAATTGAATTATTTAATGGCAACAATGCTAAATGGTTTGTTTTTTTTTTGCCCGCATATATTTTTTTTGCAGATCATACATGATGTAACTACCCTGTGGAAAAATCGAGGTGTTTGACTTCTCTCGTGATATACAAAAATGTACTGAGTTTCTGTGCGCCTAGGTGCATTTAGCGAAGGAGACAACGCACGACAATCTTTCAATTGAACTGAATTTCAAAACAATTTCATTGGGAGTAATTTCCTTTTGACTATTTGTGGGATGACACCACAATAATAGTTGCTATCATAGCGAATGGGATCTCAATTCACAGTTGTAGTACACTTTCTTATAGTATGAATTTTAAGTGAGGCAGAGGTTGTTTTAGATTTTAGACTTTTCCTGTAGTACTTTTTAAATCGAATAGAAATCTCAGAGGAAACTTGTAAAGTAGAAAATTATTATATTATCTCCTTTATCGGATCAACATTCAAAAAGAGTGTGCTTTAAATAGTTAAGGTACATCACTGAAATAATGTAGAACGATTGCGTATGGAAGATTGCTGCCATAATATATTAATTCAGCAATTCAAATTGTACTTATGATAGATGAAAACAAGTGCACCATTCCATTCCACCATGCCAATACACAGACAATGTATACAAGTGTCACCCGGCTACGTCCTTACATGTTAAAATTAAAATTCAAATTAAGAAGCATTAGTTTTAGCTCAGTATTTCGATGTGCCATGTAGATTTTAAAGACAATGATGCAAAATAAATACGCTGCCTAAAACGTTATTATAAACATAGGGACGGGCTACAGTCCGCTTGGACGTACTGTTGGATACCCTATTCTAGTTCCTATCCCTCATAAGTGGGCGTGACAAAAGTATAAGTATGGTTGAATTGTTAAGAACGCTCTACAAATTTTGTTATATGACATTTAAAGGATTTAATCGAAAAAAACGAAGGTTTTGTAAAAAAAACAAAGGTTTTGTAAAAAAACGCTCCCTAGCTCAAACTTTGGTTTTTCAATAAAATTGTTTTATTTAATTGTGGGCGCGTCAGTAGGCGGATTTAAAAAATATTTAAACATAAGTATAAAGGACACCAAAGAGTCCATATTATAAATGTCAGGTCCCTAGCTCAAACTTTGGTCTTTCAAAAAAAAACTTTTTTAAATTGTGTGCGTGTCAGTGAGCGGATTTAAAAAATATTTAAACATAAGTATTATATTTAAACATAAGGTCGAATCAATCGGTTCTCATTCGATCACCGCATTTAAACGACGTAGGGCGTCGTTAGTACTTAGATGGGGGACCACTTCGGAATACCGCGTGTTATTTGCATCTCTTGCGAACGTCTGACAAACATCCAAGAGTATCAAAATGTCATGAAAAGCTTCTCAAATTTCGTTCGGATTCGGCGTTAAACTGTAGGTCCCCTCCACTTCGCATGAAAGTGGTTGGACAAGCTAGGTTCTAGGCACTGCATGGGCCGATAAGGCCTAATATGTATGTATGTAGAGTGTCTATACCTACCTATTATAAATTTCAGTTTCCTACCTCAGCTTTGACTTTTCAATAAAATTGTTTTATTTAATTGTGGGCGTGTCAGTAAGCGGATTTAAGAAATTTTATCATAAAAAAATTTCGGCTTTCTAGCTAAAATTTCGATTTTTTTGAGTTTGTGGGCGTGTCTGTGGGCGGATTTCAAAAATTAAACTTGATTATTTCGGGACCCTAGAGAGTATATGGTTAAAACTTCAGCTCTCTAGGTCCAGTTTAAAGGCCTAATTTTTGCCGACAGACTAACGTCCGTCCGTCCGGGACGGACACTCATGGGTAGATCGATATTACTATCGATGCTGACCATAAATATAGTAACTTTTAGGGGTCTACGGGCAATATTAAGGTATGTTACAAACTATTCAAAAGTAATATAGGTAGATACCCTTTGAATAGGGTGTAATCATATGGAAAAGCTATAGTTTGGTGGGAGGACTTGGTCGCAGGGAAGATGTCAACATCGAAGGCGCTATTTTCCACAGGTCTGTCCAGCCAATGGGGTACATCGACATCACGATAAGAACGCTGTAGCGTCCCAAAAAACGTCACTGCGTAAAAGAATTTGGTAAGCGGCATGGAAAATGTGGATTTGGTAATATGTATTTCGATTAGATAGAAAGCAGGGATGCAAATTTGTTTCATGTGTAGCAGATCTTCTTTATTTACTGAACATTTTGCACCTACTACGCAGTGACTGATTCCCGCTACACATTTTTATTAGATACTGCATTAAGATATTTTTTAACTTTTTAATTATGTGCTCAAACTGTCTTGGAAGTAGTCGAACCTCCCAAAGAGCTTTCAGAGTGTATTTGCAAATTTAAAGAAGAGGAAGGTTTTGTTTTACAAAGTGTCTAATATTAATTCCGAGACATACATATTTATAAGCCTTTTTGCGTTATATATTTATAAAATAAACCATAATATGTATAATCTGGTGCAGAATGTGTAGACGTAGAGATGTTTAGTGTGTTGACTTGTGACCCGTGTGGTGCAGGTTCAATCCAACCTAGATATATACCAAAAACAGGATTTCCGCCTGGAAGTGCACTGGAGCATTACCGAGTCTAAGTGCTCTAAAATTGGGACTTCCTCTTTTATGTATAATTAAAAATATACATAAAATCTACTATATTAGCGAACTACGGATTTGTGAATACAGAGTGAAAATTATATTCATATTGATCAACCTATAGTTAGATTATATTATATTATTATAAAGAGTGCATAAAGCAGAAATGCAGATCCTATTATATTCAACCTTATTGCGATAGGCGTTTCACTAGAATTATTCGTGGCTCTAATATTCTATTACCGTATTCGCCATTTTCATGTTTTCGGGAAATCGCATTTAAAGGTTTGGCAGTCTACTGTATAAAAGCTAACCATTGGTATTTTTTTGATTTGACAGGATATCTATTTGGGAATTATGTTTTTATTAAAGTAATATCCTCAAATGCTTTTAGTTTTTAAAATGTGCTATAAGTGAATTTTATTTGATTAATTGTATTTCAAAGAAAAACAGGTAGATCAAAATATCTAAATAGTGTTGAAAGAGCTCAAATCGATTTACTAAAAGACCAAGGACTAAACGGGCGTTCTATAGCTGACAAAATTGGACGAAGTTCTAGTGTGGTCTATTCTTATTTAAGAAGCAAAGATTCGCACGAAAAAAACATGAAAGGAGGTCAAAAAACGGCAACAACAGCGGTTGATCGAAGAGCAATTTTAAGATTGTGCTTCTTATTCCTGCGACTGCGCGGCAAAAATAAAGCAGAAAGCCGGTATTACTGCAAGCGTTTTAACAGTGCGAAGGGTTATCAATAGTGCCAAACATCTAAAACGGTTAAAAATTCAAAAGAAATCACCACTTAACGAGAAACGGAAGTGTATGCGCTTAGAATTCTCTAGACTCCATA
The DNA here is from genome assembly GCA_949715645.1 of Portevinia maculata. Lineage (NCBI taxonomy): Eukaryota > Metazoa > Arthropoda > Insecta > Diptera > Syrphidae > Portevinia > Portevinia maculata. The sequence continues at coordinate 54,022,118 of OX454527.1, read as the reverse complement.
TGAGTTTTAAAAATGAATGGCGTCACATAGCTTTTTCGGATGAGAAGAAGTTTAATTTTGATGGCCCTGTTGGGTTTAATTATTACTTCCAAGATGTGAGGAAAGAAGAACAATTTTTAGCGCGACATCATAGTCGAGAAGGTGGTGTTATGGTATGGGGAGCAGTTAGCTACTATGGCACTGTTGAGCTTTAGTTAAAAACCTCAAAAATTACTGCATTAAGTTATAAAGGAAATTTGAAAAGAAATTTTCCAAAATTTTCAGGCATTTTTGGACCCATAAACTGAAATTTTCAGTAGGGCAACGCCCCCATCCACACGGCGCCCACAGTAAAAATTGGATAGAGGAGCAGAATGTGGAATTGCTTCAATGGCGCCGTACTCACCGGACCTGAACCTTATAGAAATCGTTTGGGGATGGTTTTTTTTTTTTTTTTTTTTTAAAGTTCTGGCTCGCTAAAGCGATTTAATATGGGGCACTTCGACCTAAAAAGATCTTTTGTGCCGTGTGGGCCAGAAAAATTTAGACTAGTAGAGTTTCCACTTTCCGTGTAAAGCGGACAATTCTACTAGTAGAAGAATTCTTTATGTCCTCAGGGCACATCTGTTCCCTGAAAAAGATCTTCTTTCTAATTCCGTTTAGGGCCGGACATTCACATAAAATGTGTTCAGCTGACTCGTCCTCTTCAAGACAGAGTCGGCACTCAGGAGAGTCTACTATTTTCATTTTGTGTAGGTGATATCTTAAACCATGGTGACCAGTAAGGTAACCTACTAAGTTTTTGATATCATGCCTGCTTAGGTTTAGGCATTTGCTGGCATTTTTATTGAAAGGCCGAACGGCTTGTTTGGTCTGTCTTAAACCTGGGATGCTTTCCCATAGATGGATACATTTTCTGTATTCCCAGCTTTTTATTGCTGCCGTTGCTGCTGATCTAGGAGTGCAGCAGAAGGGTTCGGGACCTATGAAGGGTGTTTCCGAACCTTTTCTGGCCAGTTCGTCGGCCTTTTCGTTACCTTCCACCCCGACATGACCCGGAACCCACCATAGCTTGGTCTTGTTACTTGTTCCGAGTGCCTGTAGGGTGTTGAAGCAGTACATTACTGATTTGGAGTCAATCGTATGCGAGCTAAGGGCGTTTATAGCTGCTTGACTATCCGTGAATATATGGATGGTTGCACCTTTTATACCAGATAAATTTATGTGGCTAGCGCATTCTTGAATGGCGTGGAGCTCTGCTTGAAATACGCTGGGACTTTTTCCCATGGGTATCGTAAAGCGTTTGTTTGGTCCGTAAATTCCCGCTCCTACCCCCGCTTCCATTTTAGAACCATCCGTATACCACTTTATGCCGTTGTGGCTGTTAGGTGGGTTATTACTAACCCATGCTTCTCTCTTGGGAATCTCCGTGGAGAACCGCTTATTGAAGCATAGTGTTTTATGGATGCGGTCTGTGACCGCGCAGTTCATGTTGAGTTCTGGCAGTTCACCAAGAAGGGTCTTAAGTTCCGGATGATCGTTAAGACTTATCTCGTTTAACTGTATTTGACTTATTGCACTGCGGATTGCCACTTTTTGAATGTATATGTGGAGAGGTGTAATACCTGTTATTGCCTCTATGGCAGCCGTTGGGCAGGTTCGCATGGCTCCGGAGATACCAAGGCACGCAAGCCGTTGTACCTTTTTGAGCTTCTCTTTTGCGACCTTTTGTGTGGATTTTGTCCACCATACAATGGAGGCGTATGTTATAATGGGTCTTATCATCACTGTGTAGATCCAGTGGACAATCTTTGGAGAGATTCCCCAGGTTCTGCCATATGTGCGTCGACAGGCCCATAAAGCTCTGTTAGCTTTGGTGATTTTGTTGTTGATGTGAGAGTTCCAGTTTAGTCTTTTGTCCAGAATTACTCCAAGATATTTGACTTCGTCGGAATACTCAATGGTCGTGCCATTTAGTGAAATCTGAGCTAAGCTGAGATTTCTTCTTTTTGTGAAAGGAACTATGATAGCTTTACTGGGGTTTATGGAGAGATTTTCCTTGACGCACCAGTCTATAGCTATCTTAAGGGCGTTTTGCATACGTGAAGTAACTACGTTTGATTCTTTGCCCCTAATAATGATGACCAAGTCATCGGCATACCCTATTATGTCGTAGCCTAAATTACTTAATTTTTGAAGTAGGTCATCTATGACCAAAGACCACAGGAGGGGTGATAAAACTCCTCCTTGTGGACAGCCTTTTATAGCTGAAACTGATACTGAAGTCTGTCCTGACGAAGCAGTGATTTTCCGACTTTCGAGCATCGCTTTTATCCAGTTTATGGTGGGAAAGTCTACCTTTCGGTGAATTAAAGCGTTTGATATTGAATCATAACCGGTGTTATCAAAAGCACCCTCTATGTCAAGAAAAGCGCATAGTGCAATTTCTTTACAACGGTAGGCGTTGTTTATGTGATTTGTTAGTTTTAACAGGGCGCCTTCCGTTGATTTGCCTTTTTGATACGCATATTGACAGGGGTGTAGAGGCATGCTAAAAGTAACGCATTCTCTGATATGAACGTCAATTATTCTTTCCATTGTTTTCAGGAAAAACGATGTCAAGCTTATGGGACGATAGGATTTAGGTAGTTCACTAGGTTTGTTACCTGGTTTGGGGATAAATACTACATTGACCTCCCGCCAAGTGCGTGGTATGTAGCCCCAGTTGAAACTGAACCTAAATAAGGCAATCATGTTAGGTAGGAAGAATTCCAGACCCTTTTGAATGAGGGCTGGAAAAATTCCGTCATTTCCTGGTGCCTTGAATGGTTTAAATGAGTTTATTGCCCATTTTACCTTATCTGGACTAAATAGTCTACCAGATAAACTATTATTTCTGCTGAGGTTAGTTGGATATGAAACCTCAGTAGTTTGATCAGTTGTGTGATCGACAGTTAGGGAACCAGGGAAGTGAACTTGCAGCAAGGTTATTAGAGTTTCTTCCCGGTCGCTTGTGATTGTTCCATCAGGTTTGATGAGCAATCCCATGCAGTTTGAAGGATCTGTTGAAAGCGCTCTCTGGAGCCGCGCTACTGCTGGGAGTTTTTCCAGCTTTTCGCAGTTTGCGTGCCATGAGGCCCTTTTAGATCTTCGCAACTCTTGGTTGTATTTGGTTAACATGGATCGATATTGATCCCATACGCCGGTGCGTTTCGATTTATTGAATTGTTTTCTCACCTTCTTGCGGATAGTTTCCAGGTTTTCATTCCACCATGGTACGCTTCTTTTTACCACGGTGCGCTTTACCTTACAACTATTCCTAAAGGATGAGATAATGATGTCGTTAAGCTGACATTGTGCAGCGTCCGCATCACTCGGTGTTAGTGGTGAATCTGGTAGCAGATCAGTTCTGATTGCCAGATTTTCACTATAGGTTCTCCAGTTAGTTAATTTATTATTGTATTTGACCGGCGCGCACTCGGTGTTGCATCGCAGCCTGAACATAATATGCATATGATCAGACAGAGAAGCTTCATCAGACACGTGCCAGTCCTCTACAATGTTTTGTATAAAAGGAGACGAGAGAGTAAGGTCTAAAACTTCTTCTCGTATACTGTTCCTAAAAGTGGGCTTATCACCCTTATTTAGAATAACTAGGTCTTTACTATATAGGTAATCTAAAAGTAACTCACCTCTTTTGTTTGTGTCTCGGCTGCCCCAAATCTGGTGATGTGCATTCGCGTCGCAGCCGATAACAAGATGTACTTGCTGAGTTTGGCAGTACTGGACAAGTTCCTGTACTGGTGTAGGTGGTACCTCCTCTATGTCCCCAGCAAAATACGCCGATGCGCATACAAACTTGTGTATCACATGGCCATTGTGGCGTTCAATTAAAACGGCCACCAGGTCCCTAGTATTGAAACCTGGAATGAGAGAGAATTTTATATCTTTCGCAATGGAAAGAGCTGCCCTAGGTCTGAAGTTACCTTTGGCAAAAATTAGCTCTCTATTTCTGCTGTTAAGACCAAAGATCTTACCTGTAGTTGCCCATGGTTCCTGGATTAGACCAAGAGCGACGTTCCTTTCGGCACATCTTTGGCTATAGGTGTCCGATGCACCCATAGCGCGGTGCAGGTTTGCCTGCAGCACAGTTAGAGACGTCATTTCTTCTTCACGTACTCGGGATTACGCACTCTATGAGGTTTGTTATCACCCCTGCGTCGTACGTAACCCTGTTGAGAGAGACCACTTTGTCTCCCCCTTGGACTTCTGGTGTTCTGTCCATCTTTCCCGCTTATATGTGCCTGTTCGGCCGCCAGTTTTGGCCTAAAGCGGTTACGGTGCGCGTTTGTGCTGTCCGTTTTCTTAGCCTTTGCTTTAGCATCCAGCACCACAGTTGTTTTAGCAACTGAGTTACCCTTGGCAGCACTAATGCCAGCCACTGGTGGTGTGGCGCTACTGTTGGCGCTTGTGGAAGGCTTTTCTGAAGCATCAGTGGCAGTACTAATACTAGCCCCTGGTGTTGTAGCCTTTTGTTGGTTTTCTCTTGACGCCTGATTCGTCGATTTGTCCGCGCTCTTGAGGATTATTTTGATCTGTCCAAATCTGAACGAGACCATCCCCTTTAGCTCAACAAGTCGCTTCATCGTGCTTTCGTTTACAGCAAGGACCATATGGGCGACATCTCTGTCGTCAGATCTTTGCAGAACTCTCCACGTTCTGGTGTTGAGTTCTTTATTCTGGCCATCTAGAATTGCCAGTATTCTTTCATTCGCTACTCCGGTACTATGTGGGAAGAAGGCTCTGACGATATGTGGTTTCGGGAACAGTTCTTCCCCCACAAGCGTCACTTCCATCCCGCATTTCTCTTTGAGCTTCGCGAAGTTTGTGCTCATCCACTCTGCAGTGGTAGCATCCGCACATACTATCATTAGCCATCCGGCTTTGAAAGTTGTACCGCGGAAGGCTGGTTTGGTCCCCTCATCACGTTGTTCGATGGTGATGTCCATAATCCTCTCCTGAATCTGAGCCATTTGCTCATTACTGAGAGGATTGCGATCCAGATCGACAGGTACTACACCCAGTCTTACAAAGCTCGCTATGTCTCTATAGGAGACTTTGTCGACGGCTGTATTTCCTGTGCGAGCTCGTTTCGCTTCGGATTGGGGCGGCGTATTGTCCTCGGACCTTATACGCTTCACCTCGGAGCCTGTGTCGACCTCTGTCGACAGAGCAAGTGCTCTGGCCTGCTCTACGTTTTTTCCCTTTTTCAGCGCGCGCTTAAAACGGCGCTGTTCGGATGGTGTGAATTTGACGCGCTTAGACTCAGTCTGTGCAGTTATGCCAGAGGTCTCCGGCGCGCCTGTATTCAAGGGATGCACTTCATCCGAGAGTATGCTAACATTGCATAGCGTACTGGACTCAGAGATATCTTCACTAAGGAGGGACAAGTTCTCTTCTAAGCTCATCATCTCCGAATCTGTGGTTTGTGACCCTTCCCGATTGGCAGGTGTCGCGTCATTTACGCCAGGGTGTTCTAAAACATCCCCAGTTGGTAAAGCAGGGTGTTCTGAAACATCCCTAGTTGATGATGCAGTTGTAGAGGCATCATTCTCTATTTGTTTTTTATTAAACGGATCTATTTTGATTCCCACGAGTGAACGGGAGAGGAAGGTCGCCCGTGGTCTACCCGTATAACCACAGGAAGGCTATCTTGAAATCGGAGGTCGCCTGGTATCCGAAGTTCGCTGCTATCGACTAAGAACCCCTTAGCCATTCATCTCTCGGCGCTAGCTGTTCCACCTTAGATTTGGGGATTTGTTGTTGGGGTTGTCTCCCCGGGCATTGCCGAAAAGTTGTAAGTAAGGAGGGGGGGGGGGGTGGGGGGTGGTAAGCAAAAAGGGAGAGGGGCAGATGGGGTATGTAAGGGCGGGGTAGGAGCGGACGTGAAGTCCTGGTCAGTTCTTGGTTGACGCTCATCGGACGGCCTGGCCCTTGCAAGCCCGATGACTCTTTACGTCGTAAGCCTCCGCACCGGCACCATCGAATTTGTTTGCGGTGATGGTGCGCACGTCAAGGTGACTGACCCCGCTAAGAGGGGATGGGGATGGTTAGTACGAAAAGTTTATGAGTCTGGCCGTCAGTTTGAGGACAGAGACTCCCTTATTGCAGCCATTAAATTGCCCTGGAGGGAAATTTCGCATAACTACATAAAGAGGCTGTACGATTCAATGCCGGATCGAATTTACGAAACTATTACGAATAAAGGGGGCAGTACCCACTACTAAAATTAACCAATAAAAAACTATTTTAAGAAAAACTTGTTTTTTTAATCCCAATAACTTTTATTTCCAATTTCAAAATTTGTGTCTATTCAGTTGACGCAAAATAAAACTGTATTTTTCCATAAAGAATGCTTTGCAAGGGAACCAGGAAAAAAATAGCGGTACTTTTCGAAATATTCTTTCTGATTTATTTTGTCAACATCATACGCAAACAGTTTGCATCATCAAATGATATATTACGGCACAAGGTTTTGAAAAAATGGACAACATAGCTTAGAAAATATTTGTGCTTATTCAGTTGAAGCAAAGTGTACAATTATAAGATATTAAAAGAAATTTCGTTCCTGCTGTTCACTCGTCGGGCTACAGTCCTCTTAGGCGAACTGTTGGATACCCTATTCTTATTCCTATTCCTCATAAGTGGGCGTGACAAAATTCTAAGTATGGTTGAATTGTTAAGAACGCTCTACATATTTTGTTATATAACATTTAAAGGATTTTATCGAAAAAAAACGCTTGCTAGCTCAAACTTGGGTGTTTCAATAAAATTGTTTTATTTAATTGTGGGCGTGTCAGTAGGCGAATTTAAAAAAAATTAACACATGAGCATAAAGGGCCCCTAGAGAGTATATATAGTAAATTTCAGCTCACTAGCTCAAATTTTGGTTTTTCAATAAAATTGTTTTATTTATTTGTGGACGTGTCAGTAGGCGGATTTTGAAAATTGTATATCCCGAGCAGTTTTAGGAATCATAGATCATATACAAGGTGGCGCAAAAGTCATCTTCCTATCGGAAGAAGCATAATTTTTGCAAATGGCGGCAAATGTAAATTCTACTTTGATATTTGTGAAGTTAACTGATACAGAAAACATAGGGACGGGCTACAGTCCGCTTGGGCGAACTGTTGGATACCCTATTCCTATTCCTATCCCTCATAAGTGGGCGTGACAAAAGTCTAAGTATGGTTAAATTGTTAAGAACGCTCTACATATTTTGTTATATAAGATTTAAAGGATTTTATCAAAAAAAACGCTCCCTAGCTCAAACTTGGGTGTTTCAATAAAATTGTTTTATTTAATTGTGGGCGTGTCAGTAGGCGGATTTAAAAAAAAAATAACACATGAGCATAAAGGGCTCCTAGAGAGTATATATTATAAATTTCAGCTCCCTAGCTCAAACTTTGGATTTTCAAAAAAATTGTTTTATTTATTTGTGGGCGTGTTAGTGGGCGGATTTTGAAAATATTTATACATGAGCTTAAAGGGCCCCTAGAGAGTATATATTATAAATTTCAGATCCCTAGCTCAAACTTTGGATTTTCAAAAAAATTGTTTTATTTATTTGTGGGCGTGTCAGTGGGCGGATTTTGAAAATATTTATACATGAGCTTAAAGGGCCACTAGAGAGTATATATTAAAAATGTCAGCTCCCTAGCTCAAATTTTGGATTTTCAATAAAATTGTTTTATTTTTTTGTGGGCGTGGCAGTGGGCGGATTTTGAAAATTTTATATCCCGAGCAGTTTTAGGAGTCATAGATCATATATAAAAAATTTCAGCTTCCTAGCTCAAAATTCGATTTTTTCCAAAATTTTGTTTTTTTGAGTTTGTGGGCGTGTCTGTGGGCGGATTTCAAAAATTCGTAAACTTGATTATTTCGGGACCCTAGCTCTCTAGGTCCAGTTTAAAGGCCTAATTTTTGCCGACGGACGGACGGACATGGCTAGATCGACATTACTATCGATGCTGATCATAAATATAGTAACTTTTAGGGGTCTACGGGCAATATTAAGGTATGTTACAAACTATGCGTCAAAATTAATATACCCCTAGAATAGGGTATAAAAACTTAAGACACCAATTAACATAATCCAAAAGCAGAACCAAAGTTATTCATTCATAAAAAAAATTACAGCGAAAGAACATCGAGTGACAACTTTTGCGCCACCTGACAACTTTTGCGCCACCTTGTATAAAAAAATTCAGCTTTCTAGCTCAAAATTCGAATTGTTCAAAAAAAATTTTTTTTTTCAGTTTTTGTGTTTGTGTTTTTTGTGTGTGTCTGTGGGCGGATTTCAAAAATTCGTAAACTTGACTATTTCGGGACCCTAGAGAGTATATGGTTAAAATGTCAGCTCTATAGGCCCAGTTTAAATGCCTAATTTTTGCCGACGGACGGACGGACGGACATGGCAAGATCGACATTACTATCGATGCTGATCATAAATATAGTAACTTTTAGGGGTCTGCGGGCAATATTAAGGTGTGTTACAAATTATGCGTCAAAATTAATATACCCGTAGAATAGGGTATAAAGATATGTTTTTCGACAACAAATAAATTTTTATTTTAGATTTCTTGAAGTAATTTTTTTTTATCAGTTTTTTTTTTAAATTAAGATACATAGTAAACATATAGTAAACATACAAAAAATAATGAAATATTTTGATGTCGATAACAAGAAGAGCTCAGTGGCGCAGAGGTCAGTGTGTAGGACTACGGATAAATAAGTTGTGCAAGAGGAATGATCACAATAATATTCTTTGTACATATCCGAATCTCCCATACCACAGAGAAGAGCCATACAGTACTAACTGCTGGAATAACGCCGGAAAGTGTCACTTCAAACGACGGTTTCTTCGTGGTCGAGGATCCACGAGAGAAAGTGGATTTGGTAGGCGCTTGTTTCGAGGCCGTGCATACGGTAAACATTCCTGTTCGCCTACGACATTGAGAATAGGGCTCTTGTGAGCCACTTCTATCTGCGTACCGAACCTGAGAATTGACGATCTGAGAATAATGGATTCACCGTATTCAATCATAAAAACCATGCTTATGCAGTCGTCGCCAATGGCCAAGATACATCACACTTGTTAGTGTCGAAGGATGATCTTCACCCTATCCGAAAAAGGGAAAAGAAAGGACGAATCCTGCCAATCTCCAGATTATTAGCAAGGTCTTTGAAAAGGTTGTCAATAGAGCCATGTTGAAGTGGGTCCAGGACAATAACATAATTATGGTCAAATAGTTTGGTTTCAAGGCGAGGCATGACACTATTCATGCCGCGTGGAGACTGGTTCCCGACATTCAGTGGAATAAATAATGCAAGAACCAATGCACGGGTGCTTGTCTAGTTGAATTTGAAAAGGCTTTCGACATGGTTAGAGTGAATTGACCAGGCGGGGTGGGATTCACAAACCTTTGCTATCTATATGTAATTTATAATATGCTTATGGGAAAGAAGTTCGTTGTCAAATGTGTGGCGACGTTACTTCGAGCAGAGAGCGGTGAAATCCCCGATCCTGTTGAACATGTTATAGGGTATGCCGATGATTTGGTAGCATGCAGATCAGGTCATTAACATTCTTTTGCAGCATGACTTCGATCAAATTGAGGGATATTGCGACGACTGGAAGTTGAAAATCAACTTTCAGAAGACGGAAACAATCTTGTTCAGAACAAAATTGTCTGGGGCCTCTAGGGATACCAAAAAAACTGGAAGAAATTGGCCATTATTGGACAAAATGAGGCCGTTGGTGGTGAGAATCGCAGTTAGATATCTGGCTCGACCAGTATCTGTATTTCAATAGACAAGGAGACAATATCACAGCAGTCAACTTGACTCCAGAGTGAAGGTCATTTGCTACGTTGCCCTTATAAGGCCGATCATCGCTTATGGTTGTCCATTGTGGTTTAATATAGCGCATAGTTATATGGAAAAGATTCGGAAAATAATGAATAAAGAATGAATTTCAAAGGCAAGAGATATAGAAAATATGAACAAAGTTGAGAATTGCTTTGTCGTACGTGCTATGTATGTGGGACACTGATCGCAAACAAAATTTTAGTATTGGTTTGTTCCACCTCCATTACAGTTGTGTAGATATCCGATATTATGAAGATATGAAATCGGTGCGGTGATGAATAGTGCTGCAAGCACAAAACCTAGTTGCAGACGTACGAGCAGTCAATCATTGAATACATTTGGTTTCAATAGATGTGTTTAATGAACCTTAGCTGCTCAGATAAGTACAGAAAAAATCATAAAAGTACAAGTACAAATCTTGCCGCAAAGTGTTCTACATTCTGTCATTTTGTGTTTCATAAAGCTGTGCGGATCAGTTTAGCACATGATTTTCTGTACCTAGTTTGGAGATAGGGCAAGTGAGTAAAATGTGTCAAATTTGAAAATTCAAATTGTATTGAAAACAATTTACAAATCGGTCTAAATACAATTTTTGAATATTACAAGCACTGGAGGATTAAGATAAACGCTGAAAAAAACCAAGCTATCTTTTTCACTAGGAAAAGACTGAATTGCTTCTTCCCTAACGGCACACTTAACCTGGACAATTGTGATATACCGTGGGCTGATTCTGTTAAGTACCTCGGGGTGTACTTAGACCAGAAATTAACCTTCGCTATTCACATACAACACGTTTTAGACAAGATGAACATTGCAATTAAAATGTTGTATCCCTTGATAAATCGCAGGTCACTACTAAGTAAGCAAAATAAAATCGTCATCTTTAAAGTGGTTTTTCAAGCATTGATGACGTATGGCTCTCCTGTTTGGGGAAACTGTGCTAGAACACACATTAAAAAACTTCAAATTGCTCAAAATAAGATTTTAAAAATGATGTTGGGGCTACCATGGGACTTTTCAACTATAGTTTTACATGAAAGAGCCGGGGCTCTCCAGATTGTAAGAAGGGTTGACATTCTCAATGAAAATTTTATGTCTAAATGTCGAAACGTAGATAATCATCTAGTCAGCGAACTCGAATTATTATAGTTGTTTACCTTTTTGTTTTTCTAATTTGTATTATTTTTTTTCCATCTATGTTTATAATTTACTCATTCATTTAATATACCTATTTCTTTACGTGTTAAATTATTAATTAGTCATATCTACTTGTTTATTTATTTATTTACTTGTTAATTTATTTTTTTTGTGTTTACTTGTTAATTTATTTTTCTCACTTGTTAATTTATTTACTTACATGTTTATTTATTTATTTATTTTGCAGGTACCTAATATATTTGTTTATTTATTTCTTTTTGATTAAATTGTTTATTTAGATGTTAATTTGTTATATATATATATATATATATATATATTTACATATATCCAGATTACGAAAATTGTTTATTTATTCGTCTATTCACTTATTTATATTTATCACTATTTATTATATTTATTTATTTATAACATTTATAATGTTTTTTTCCCAACTGTGATATAGTTTTTAATTTCCTTATAAAATAACAAAATCTAGTTTCTTCATATGGAGTTTTTTTTTACAGTTTTTCCTCCAAATTTATTTCTTAATACTTATCGCATTTAAAAATAAATTGTATCTTTCAGTAGTAAGATATCAAGTATCATATCTCTGTACAAGCTGTGCCAACCAACAAATATAAATATTTAACTATAAAAAGGAAAAATAAATATCTATCTATCTATCAAATTGTACTGATGCCAACTGATTTATTTGTTTGGCATGAGATATCGTATTTCTTAGTTTAGTGTTACAAATAATCGCATATATATGAAAAAAACGAAGGAGTAACATGGAACGAGTTAAAATTGTGATCAAATCGACATCAGGCCAAACATTGATGGTACAATGCTCACTCAAAGCCCGAAAGTCACTAGAAAACAAAGAGGATTATCTATTTGAAATTTCGCAGCTGAGAGGAGAACATTATGACTCGAAGCTGCACTTTTCTGATCTGATTTGATCTGACATTTTTCACTCAAAGGTTTAATGCTAAACACTTTGAATAATTTTCTTATTTTATTGTATTTTTTTAATAAAAACTTTTTTGACAAAAAAAATGAAATCGAGTTTTCTTTTTAGCATCCAACTCCATGTTTTCTTGCCTTTCAGATATTTTGGATGAGAATTGCTTTGTGCCATATCCGTTTTTTGTGTTCGGACGTGTATGGAAAAAAAATCAGTTTCAAAATGTAGGAGGTGGGACGCAAGTCAAAAAAGGAGACTTTTACGTTAATTACCGTAGCTTGTTTACGGTTTGGCAAAACACTTTGAAAATTGGTAGGTGAACTCTTTATAAGACTAACTTCAAGTTAAAAAAAGGGAGCATATCGGAATCCCGCTTTTCAAAAATCCCGTCTACTAAAATACTGTTTTTTAAAATCCCGTCTTTTAAAATCCCGCTTGTTCAAAATCCCGATCTATTATAATCCCGCTTTTTAAAATCCCGCCAAATCCCGCTAATCCCGTTTTTTTTACAAAACATTCGTAATGGAAGTAGACAAGTGCAGTACTCTCCTAACTTTTGGTCTGTGTATGACAGTGCAGAAAAACAATTCCCGAGAAAATAAAATAATGCAGGCATTGCAGACTGAAAGTTTTGTTTGGACGAAAAAGTGCTGGCTTGTATAAACTCATTGCAGATTTGAGAAAGGAAGCAATTGTGGTGCAAACTGAAATACAAAAATTACGAATTGGACAAGAAAAATTATATAAAAAAAATAATCTCGCTAATCCCGTTTTTTTTACAAACCATTGTTATCAAAAAAATAGATGTTGGTATGGTTATATGCGCTTTTTTATTATATTATTATGTAGGTATTTAAAAATATTAAAAAATACTCGACCAAAAAGAAAATGTAGCCGAAAGTTTTTAGTTTTTACTGTAAGCACACATTTGTTTTTGCTTACATATTCTACATATAACATTACTTTATATTTTTTTTAAATTATTGAAGATTGTCATATTTATTACTCAAAAATTTATTTTGATATTACAGTGGACGCTCGATATAGTGAATCCAATACAGTGAACACACAATATTTTATACGGGTGGGGTTCGATATCCCGCTTTTTATAATCCCGATTCTTAAAATCCCGCTATTATAATCCCGCTTTTTATAATCCCGCTTTTTTAAAATCTCGTCTTTTAAAATCCCGCCTCTTATAATCCCGTTTTTTATAATCCCGTTTCTTATTATCCCATGATTTTTTAAAATAAAGCAACTACTTTTGATTGTAAAAGCGGGATAATAAGAAAATTAAAATAAATTAAGCAATGAGTGTTTTTTTGAAATGCAGTTAATTTTAACATTTATCATTTTTAGAAGAAGTAACAGAATAAGAAATAAATAATATCAAAATAAATTTTTAAGTAATAAATATGACAATCTTCAATAATTTAAAAAAAAATAAAGTAATGTTAAATGATATTCTGCAAAAGGGAACAAAAAAAACTTCAAACCATTAACAACATTTTTTATTTTATTAGTTCAAGTGTATTATAAGCAATGCAACGCAAAAAAAATGTTTTACTCATTTTTTTCTATTTCTCATTAATTTTTTTACAGCGCGTCACTTTATAACATTAGTTTTTTTATATAATTTTTCTTGTCCATTTCGTAATTTTTGTATTTCAGTTTGCACCACAATTGCTTCCTTTCTCAAATCTGCAATGAGTTTATACAAGCCAGCACTTTTTCGTCCAAACAAAACTTTCAGTCTGCAATGCCTGCATTATTTTGTTTTCTCGGGAATTGTTTTTCTGCACTGTCATACACAGACCAAAAGTTAGGAGAGTACTGCAATTGTCTACTTCCATTACGAATGTTTTGTAAAAAAAAAACGGGATTAGCGGGATTTGGCGGGATTTTAAAAAGCGGGATTATAATAGATCGGGATTTTGAACAAGCGGGATTTTAAAAGACGGGATTTTAAAAAAGCAGTATTTTAGTTGACCGTCATATAAAATCTCGCCTCTTATAATCCCGTTTTTTATAATCCCGTTTTTTTATAATCCCGTTTCTTATTATCCCGCTTTTACAATCAAAAGTAGTTGCTTTATTTTAAAAATCGCGCGATCGCGAATCGTGATAAGCACCTACCATTTTCAGAAGCGGCAATTGATAGCAGCAAATTTTTTCTATAAAAAAGTTTGATCAGGCGGATAGCATTTTGACCCATAAGCTGAATTAGTGGTACATGACTGAAATGCTACCATCTGGAGTTTGAAGCTCACGGCCTTATCTGGTAACCCGTTTTGGCGAAGAAAACGATGTACATCTGGAACAAATATAGTATGGAACCAGTCTTTAAAAATGGCTGAGGCCATCCAAGCCGATTTGGAATTCCTGTAATGCATAGGCAAGGATACATTTTTAAAGGAACGAGGTTTCAGAGCTTTTCCTATGATAAGTGGTTTTACTTTATGTTGACCTGTGGCATTAGCACACGCTAAAAATGTGATCCTTTGTTTTTCTGTTTTTCACACTGGAGCAGTTTTTTTCGCTGGATGCTATATACGTCTTTTCTGGGAGAAGCTTCCAATATAGCCCTGTTTCATCAGCGTTGTAAAGCTATTCCGTTGTTAGTTCCAGCTCCAACATTTTCTCGCTGAGTTTTTTCTTAACAGGGCAGACCAGTTCTAATTGAGATGACAATTCACCTGATATCTTTAGGTATCGAACACCATACCTCTTCTTAAATTTTTGCAGCCAACTATCACTTGAGACGAAACCAAATTAATTTTTTATTAATATCTGTGATAATAGTAATAGCTTTTTGTTTCAGCGCTAGTCATATATAATCATGCAAGATTCTCGCACAACGCAAGACGATCAGTAGAACCAACGGTAAATTTTGACTGCATGTACTAATGAGCTTTAGACGTCTTTCTGCATGCTGAAGGTTGAAAGAAAATAAAAAAAACATAGGTTCACTGTAGCGAAATTTGTTTTGTTCACTATTTAGAATAGCCTGTATAAAATGGGAGCGTATCGGAATCCCGCTTTTCAAAAATCCCGAAAAAAAAGGTTTAATAGCGGGATTTTAACAATCGGGATTATAAAAAGCGGGATATCGAACCCGACCCTTTAGAAACATCATTTACAGGTCCCGAAAATGTCTACTGCACTCCCAAATCGGCAGCAATCGCAGCAATTAAAAGCTGGGAATATATGAAATGAATCTTCTTTTATTGAGAGAACATCCCTGTCCAAACGAGCCATTCGCTCCTTCAATGATAAGTAAGTAGCCATGATATCGAACTGAGTAGGCTATCTTACTGGTCAGCACGGCTTACGATACCACCTAAACAAAATTAAAATAGTTGGCTCTCCAGGATGCCGGCTATTTCTTGAAGAAGACGAAACAACATATTTCCAGCCCTCTATTGGATACGAAGAAGATCTTCAGGGAACAACTGAGTTCCCATGATATAAAAAAGTCCTCTGCTGGTAAACTTGTACGAAAAGTAAAAGTTCTAATAGCCATAATATTTTCTGGACTCTAGGGCATAATAGGTCGAAGAGCTTTCTTCATCGCCTTGACGAGCTGAAAGTTAAAAACAAAGAAAAACTCTAGGCCTTGTACTTTTCTGTTCCGACTTGATCTGACAATTTTCACTCACTTTTTCTGTTCTGTTCAGTTCTAATCAGATCTAGTTCTCACTTACTATATAAAGCTATTGTTTCTCACTTATCAATAGTTTATATAAATGTTTCCTAATGTCAATAGCAATATCGACCTTGTGTCCACGTCACTCTGGAAATCATCCAAATACTGGTCAAAGTGATTTACCCATAACACTGCATCATCGAAATCTCCTCATACTCGCAGTACGCTTTGCATACGTAATTTTATCACGATGCAGATTAAGCGGCTGGCATTATTTTTAAGTGTTTGAGCATTCCATTAACTAAGTCGTATTTACAAGTTGTATGATGCATACTGATAAAGTCAAGTACGGATAGTTGTCAAGTGATTCAATGTGACCATGCTAAGTAGACTACAATCGTACCTACATGAACCGAAGATACAAAATGATATGCTCATTCTCGGAACTGGGTGAAATTGATGTTTTTGATGTTTTGTAAATGTTGACCAAATAAAAACGTACGTAGCTTGTGGTTGACGCAAATCGGATTTGTTTTTTTTTTCCAGAATGCTATTTATTAAATTTGGCAGTACGCACCAAGAATAGATATTTTGCGAACACAAACAATTATGTAATAAGAAGAACTAATAATCATCAGATGATTGATAAAATGTTCAGTTGATCAATACCTAAACCTAAACTGTGGCGTAAAGTAGAATGACTATTTGTATAGGGAGTGCAGCAATGCCTTAACTTAATTCTCTGCACTCGTTTCCTGATTCATAAAAATGCATACATAATCATTTTTAACTGGAACTGGTAGTTATCTGTTTATTGGCGAAACAGATTAATCATATTCCGAAAGTAAAAACTTTTCAATGGAAAATTCCTATTGTTAATGAAGTTGTGCATCTATATAAGGTAATCGATTCACGGGGGCTGGTTTAGAAATGGTATCCGTAAGAAGTACATAAATGTCATCGCCATCTAGACGAAGTATTCTGACTTTTTGACTAGGTTCACATAGCTGATGAGTGCACACAGGTCGTAATTATATATTTTTCTGCCCTCCTAGGTGTGGGGCAAACGTTTCCCCATATTGCCCGAGCTTATACCAACATAAGTTTTTCCTATTGTAATTTTCAATATTTTCAGAGCAGCGACCTCCTAAGCATAAAAACCAAAAAATAAAAAAAAAAATTGAACTGCAAATAATATGATAAGGATGATATGCCTCGTAAGATGCCGCTCGTTTTCGTACATGAGTTGAGCGATGGGGATCGGAAAATGCACCGTTATCCGCAAACCTATTCCGAAAAAACCTATAAACCAGAAATCTACTTAAGACAGAGAGAAAAATGACTTTCTCAGAATAAACGAAAGCAGGTTTAGTCATTGCTAAGATTGAACATAAATGTGGATTGATTGCGCGATTAAAACTAATTATGCTAAATGACAGATGGGTGCGCTTGTTGTTTTTATACCCTATTCTAAGGGTATATTAATTTTGACGCATAGTTTGTAGCATACCTTAATATTGCCCGTAGACCCCTAAAAGTTACTATATTTATGATCAGCATCGATAGTAATGTCGATCTAGCCATGTCCGTCCGTCCGTCCGTCCGTCCGTCTGTAGCCAAAAATTAGGCCTTTAAACTGGACCTAGAGAGCTGAAATTTTAACCATATACTCTCTAGGGTCCCGAAATAATCAAGTTTACGAATTTTTGAAATCCGCCCACAGACACGCCCACAAAATCAAAAAACCAAATTTTGGAAAAAATCGAATTTTGAGCTAGAAAGCTGAAATTTTTTATATATGATCTATGACTCCTAAAACTGCTCGGGACACGCCCACTGACACGCCCATAAATAAATAAAATAATTTTTTTATACCCTATTCTAAGGGTATATTAATTTTTGAAAATCCAAAGTTTCAGCTAGGGAGCTGAAGTTTATAGTATATACTCTCTATGGGCCCTTTATGCTCATGTGTAAATATTTTCAAAATCCGCCCACTGACACGCCCACAATTAATTTTTTATTTTTTTTTTAAAGTTCAAAGGTTGTGCTAGGGAGCTGAAATTTATAATATATACTCTCTAGGGGCCCTTTATTCTCATGTGTTAATTTTTTTTAAATCCGCCTACTGACACGCCCACAATTAAATAAAACATATGATTGAAAAACCAAAGTTTGAGCTAGGGAGCGTTTTTTACAAAAGCTTCGTTTTTTTTTTTGATAAAATCCTTTAAATGTTATATAACAAAATATGTAGAGCGTTCTTAACAATTCAACCATACCTAGACTTTTGTCACGCCCACTTATGAGGGATAGGAATAAGAATAGGGTATCCAACAGTTCGCCCAAGCGGACTGTAGCCCGTCCCTATGTTTTTTTTTTGAATCGTTGAGCCAAGTGCTTACCACCTGATTTGAATACAAAAATTAAAAAAAGATTAAGCATTAACGGCCCTACAGGCATTTTTAAGAAAGTCCTCATGACAATTTTAGTCTTGGATATTTGTCAGGCTTTTGTAAGTAGTGGGGTAATGAAGAAAAAGAAGATAAGTGTTCTTTGGTGGAACTCGAACTACGAACCCTTCGCTCACGAATCCAACGCACTAACCGCTGAGTCACTGCTGACCTAATTTTAATGAACTGCTCAACATTTTCATCCAAGTTGTTAATTCGATGGAATTCTTAGACCTGCCTATTTTTTACGACTTGGACTCGTGCACGCTCCTCAAGGCCCCCAAGGCCAAAAAAGTAATATATTCAGGAATAATTTCCCCTAAAGACCAAATATTTGTAAGTTCAGCTTTCTAACTCGAATTATTTTTTTTGAGATTGTGCGCGTGTCAATTTTAAAAATTCTTACAGTTAATCATTTCAGGCCCCTATAGAGTACATGTTTCAAATTTGAGCTTTCTACTCCGAGTTTTAGGGATTACATTTTGCCGATTGACATTTCTATCGATGCTGATCACAAATATAGTAACGTTTAGGGTTCTACGGGCAATATTAAGTAATATGTTACAAACAATAAGTCAAATTAATATATCCTTAGAATAGGGTGTAATAAACTTGTGAGCGCTGGGTAAAATGTTGATTTCTGTTTGGTCAAATATATAAACAATCAAACCCCATTCAAGCACATCTGAACTTGACGCTTCGATGTCGGAGTGTAGTGTATTTGGCTGAGAATATGCTGGTTAAGGTTCGAGTACCATTTGAAGCAAGAATTTACGAGAATAATGAATAAAATAGACCAGCACCACAGAAAGGATTTTGATATCCGGTTGGGGCAACCCGTGAAACAACGCTATTACTACAGGCACAACTTCAGGTGGAAGCAATCAGAAGTTTTTGTTCATTCAACCATTTAAAAAATAAACAACGTTTTTTTTTTAATTTTTATTCTGAAGCTCGCGAACCCCTTACCTTTCCTTCACGGCCCCATGAAAAACTGTTCTGTATGGGATTAAATGTGCGCGGGCAACACAACTGTTGCGCCGCAAAATAATCATGAAACCGTAGCAAGCATATTTTGACAAAAGTGTTGAGCAACTGTTTCAACTTGCGACTAAAATGTCGCTAAGAGACGTTGCCATACAATCAAATCTTCAAAGTTCTTGTATCGAGGAGAACAGATGTTTAACATATATATTAATTAAAGTTGGCATCAAAAGTAAACATTAACACCAGTATTAATAAAAATAGTTAATTTGCCTCTATTTTACATATTTACTAATATTAAAATTTAATTCACGAATTGAAATTTCTTATTAATAAGAAATAAATGGCAATACAATAGCTAATTTTAGTTAAGTAAAGATTTTTTTTAGTTATTAGATAACTTTCTGCAAATGGCTGCATATCCAAATCCGCAATACCATTTGGTTCAAAGATTCACTAAAAAATGACTGCAGTTATACATATATTAACTTAATTACTTGTTAATTCATCGACTTTGGTTATTTAATTGCATGTTTAATATCGTCAATTAATTTTGAATAATGTTTATTAATAACTAATAATATTTCTCATTTAACTCGTTGATTAAATATAATTCACCCTTAATTTGCGTTTATTAATACGGAAGTAAATATTTATTTAGTCCTAAAATCGAGATCATTTATATTCTTTTACAGCGTGAATTCCATGAAATAAGGGGACCTGGAAGTTAAAAATCAACTTTTAAAAGAAACCTGTTCAGTACTAAATTGGTTTAAGCTTCTAGCTATACCAAAAAAAGCATGATGCCATTGGCTATTTTTGGAAAAATAATGGTGAGAAGCATAGTTCAATATCTCGGTATTAGGTCCGAGTAGTACATGAATTTTGATATACACAAATAGATGCTTGATCTGTTGGGCAAAAAGGCGTATGCTTTGACAAGGAGACACATCAGTCATCTTGACTCCAGAGTGAATGTCATATGCCACGTTGCCTTAACGTTGACGACAGTAAGGCGCTCAGATTTCGACAAGTGATCGTTGAACAACTATATCTCAGAACCATGATTAAAGTTATTATAAGTTGAGTAGCTTAAGAAAATTGATTGGAGCAGGTAGCTCGTAGTTTGTGTTGTATAAAATATGAATGATGGGCACATACATTATGTACGATTAATTCATAAAATAATTGTTTAACTCAAAAGGTATTGTTATTGTTTTTGTTAAGTTAAGACCGTCCGCATAAGAACCAGTAACCTATAATAAAGTATTCTGTTGATGTTATGTTAGACTTAACAATTTGTGCACAGTTTCAAATTTAATTTTAAGATAAAATAAAAAAAATATTTATAATTAAATTGTTTAAGTGAACACAGACTGACTTAGTCTTCGTTCTGATAGGCAATATACCCCTGCTAAATGTCGCATATAAGATCCTATTCAATGTACTGTGTGAACTTCTCAAGCCGTTCTGCAACACAAACACACTAATCGGCACTTTTTTTGTGAACTTATTTCCCACTCGAGGTGAAGTTATTGCCCATATCCCGGCACCGTGTCACCGAGTTAGAGGCCTTTTCGGCGATTGAAGAACAGGCGAAATTGGTTGATCTTGAAGAAAATGAGGACAACACATGCTATCGAAAACAAACGAACATCTGTCCACTGCCTAGGACAAAAAGTCCCTATTGTATTGTATTGTATTATATGTGCAGTTGGGTCATCAGTAGATGACAAGCACTTAGACCTATTGGTCCATTGTACTTCAGCATAGCTGCCCGCTCGCTGCTTATTGGCGATTAGTAAGAGTCAGTGAGGGAGAACCTGCCAGTAGCCTTGGCAAAGCGAAGGATACTAGCAAGTTCAATGTCCCCCATCTCATTTTCGTTGACGAATTGTTTGCCTATAGTGTTGAGCCTGGTTCTGGCGAAAGCAGGACATTCACAGATGAAGTTAGATGCCGTTTCATCCGCCTCCAGGCAGCACTCATATAGGCCCGAGCTCCTAATGTGGATGGTTTTAAGGTGCTCGTTAAGTGGACTGAAACCGGTGACGAGACCAATCAATGATCTCAAGTCTTTACTGTTCAGTCCAAGCAAAAACTTAGCTCTGCTGATTTTTGGACCGTCCACTAGCTTCTTCGAATACCTGCATGAGACCAGGTCATGCCAGTATTCGGAATGTTGTTGGCGTAGAGCCGAATCCATTTCACGTTTGTGGACGGATGAGCAGCATCCTATGGATGGTTGTGGGCCAATGAAGGCTGTTGAAGAGCCCTTCCTGGCCAGAGCATCCGCTCTTTCATTACCCTGGATACCTGTGTGCCCAGGAACCCAGGCAAGTGATACCGAGTTACATCTTCCCAGACGGTTAAGCTTAACCATCTCAATTATTTTTGAGTTGAGAGAGCCAGCTGAACAGGCTTTGATAGCGGCCTGGCTATCTGAGCAGATGTATAAGGTTTTACCCTTAATCCTACTCCTTAACAGGATATTGGCGGCAGTGGCAATCGCAAAGATTTCTGCCTGAAAAACAGTTGTTTGTCTACCCAAGGCTGCAGATAGATTTATCCGACAGTCTCTAGAGTAGACCCCGGCTCCGGAGATACCGTCAATAAGTGAGCCATCCGTATAGCCAATGACATCAAACGGCCTAAAGCCATTCCACCCCTCACTGTTCCATTCCTGCCGTTCAGGAAGGATGACCTGAAAACGGCGCTCAAAGACTTGCTTCATGCACACAGTGTCAAGTGCTCCTCCCCGATGGCCAGGTAGGCTGTCATAGAGAGCTCTGTACCTAGCACCATCGCCGAGATTGACCTGCCGTCCAAGTACTACACACATACGGTAAAGTGATTTTCTGGCCTCACTCTCAGCAAGGAAGGTAAACAGAGCAACACTTCCATAGCAGCAGTGGGAGTTCCTCTCATCGCACCTGTAATGCATAAGCACGCAAGGTGCTGTAGCTTCGCAAGTTTGAGGATGTGCCCACCATACAATCGTACCATACATAAGGTATGGCCTAATGATGCACGTGTAAATCCAGTGAACCAGCCTGGGACTAAGTCCCCAGGTTCTGCTGAACATCCTACGGCACTGCCAGAGAATGTTAGTTGCCTTCGAAATTCTAGCAACCAAATGTTCAGAAAAGTTAAGCTTTGGGTCTAGAATAATACCCAGATACTTAACCTTGCTTGATAGCTTTAGTTGAGTGCCCTGGAAGTAAGGCCACCTCACTTGAGGTATTGCCCTTCTATTTGTGAACAGCATCATCTCAGTCTTCGCGGGGTTGACTGACAGGGCCAGCTCGCGGCACCTACTCCCAACACTGTTGAGCGCTGTTTCCATCCGCTCACAAAGAGTTGGTAAACTCCTGCCGCTGACAATGATACACACATCGTCAGCGTACCCAATAACAGGGTGACCTTCCCCATCAAGTCTTCTCAACAAGGAGTCGACCAACAGGTTCCACAATGTAGTGGAGAGTACACCCCCCTGCGCAAAGCCTTTAACAGCGCATGCAGTTCTGACGCAGCCGCCAACAGCAGCTGTAACTTCTCTACCCCTAAGCATTTCCAGGATCCATTCCACAGTTGTAGAATCGACGCCCTTCAGTGTTAATACAGACTCAATTCTGCAAAAGGTGCGATTGTCAAAGGCACCCTCAATATCCATGAAGACGGCAAGAGCATAGTCCTTGCGGTCGAGCGTCATACGCACTCTGGCCGTCAGATCAGTTAATGCCGTCTCAGTGGACTTGCCTTTTTGATAGGCGTGTTGGCTATCATGAATACCCAGCGAAGCTGGAATGCTCTTAAACCGTACGTCAATCAATTTTTCAAGGCCCTTTAACAGAAATGATGAAAGGCTAATAGTCCTGAAGCTTTTGGGAAGACCATAGGCAGCCTTTCCCGGTTTGGGAATGAAAACCGCTCTAGCTCTTCTCCAGGCCAAAGGAATATGTCGCAGAGCCACGCTAGCTCTGTAAATTCTAGTTAGCAGTGTGAGCAAAATCTCTATATCCTTTTGCAAGAGTATGGGATAGATGCCATCAGGTCCAGGAGCTTTGAAAGGAGAAAAGGACAAGGATAATAGCTCTCGCCCTCTCTCTCGTAACGATACTCGCCGCGACCCGCCACTGCTCAGTGGTACCTCTGCTTTTGTTTGGCTACACGCAACTATCCACGGCTTTGCAGCCACGAAAGTGGGTCTCCATTAGCAGTTGAAGTGCCTCCTCATTGGAGCCTGGCTCCCGGATCAGCTGAGAGGACTCTCTGCAATCTCGAAACCGCGCTAACGTCCTTCAGTTCTCCGCAGAACCTCTGCCTTCTCCGCATGAGAAGACCAATCGGCTACCAGGTTAGACTTCCTAGCCCTGTTAAACAGCCTCCCGACTCTTTTCCTGAGAAGGGATAACTTAGCGTTCCACCATCGGGTTGGTTTCGCACCGCCAACCTCCTTCTCCGGGCAAGCAGTATGGAAGGCCGTAATAATACCGCTGTGTAGCGTGTCGGTCGCCTTATCCAAGTCATCGCTACTAAGGATCCTGATAGGCAGGGAACCTATCTCACCCCGCAACTCCGTGGAATAGGCGTCCCAGTCAGTGCGTCGCACATTCCTGATTTTGCTTCTGATCGGTCGATCTGCACTTAACTTAAAATTAACGTACCGATGATCAGATGCAGTTTCCTCCCTTGAAATCCCCCAGCCCGAAACGATGCCAGATGCAGCAGCGAGCGGTTGCTACTGTCACATCAATAACTTGCCGCCTCAGCCGAGTGACAAAGGTTGGCTCATTACCAGTGTTCAGTATATCGAGCTGGCTGGCAGCAAAGAAGTTTAGTAGGGATTCACCCCTGCTATTTGAGTCAGTACTACCCCAAACGCGATGATGCGCGTTCGCGTCCATACCAACGATCAAATGCTTGTTACCTCGTCGGGCATGCTCGACAAGCCTTACCAGTTCCACCGTTGGAGGTGGGGCCAGTGAGTCGAATGGGAGGTACGCTGAGGCTAAGATAATCTCAGTAACCAACCCTCCTCGCTTAAGACACATTTTAAAAGCTGTACAGTCTCTAGAACTGAACTCAGGCATAAGACTAGCATCTAAGCCCTTTGCTATTTGACAAAAACTTCAAGGTCAAGATCCCTCCCACAACATTCTGGGAAGGGCCACCCGTCGAAAATAAATCGATCCATTTTTATACTGATGGATCCAAAACCGACGAGGAGGTAGGAGGTGGTGTGTTCTCTTACAGGCTGAATCTGAGCCTCTGCTTTCGACTCCCTGATCACTGCAGTGTGTTCCAGGCAGAAATCTTGGCTATTAAAGAAGTCCTGTCGTGGCTGAAAAATAATGTGTTATCCGTCACGGATATCTGGATCTTCTCAGATAGTCAAGCTGCATTAAAATCCCTGGATTCTGGGTCCACAAACTCTATCGTAGTCCGTGACTGTCGATCATCTCTAGTGGAGATGGCGAAGCATTTCAACATCCACCTATGCTGGGTGCCAGGACATACAGACATTCCAGGGAACTGTAGGGCGGATGAACTCGCCAAAAAAGGAACCACACTACCTCTTCTACCTGATAAAGGTTCATTAGGCATCCCAATCGCTACATGCAAACTCATGTTTATGAGACAGACCATTGAGAATTGTAACCTTAGGTGGACAAGTGGTAACACTCTGACCCACGCATTCGTGGCTTCATCACTACAGCAGAGGACAAAGCTTCCATTTGTCTTGATGATGCGCTCAAACGCCGGGCTATTGCCTTCCTTAACTCGCCTCCTCACAGCGTCCTTTAAGGCCTTGTCTAGAACGCAGATGTTTTCCGCAGTATATTTTCTCAGGTGATCACCCGGGAAAACAACCGCCAATCGCAAACAGACAAGGCCGAGTCCGTGTAACTCCTCTTTGGTAGGGGGGGTCCTGCATCATTGCTAGTGCAAGACCACTTTGTGCCTTTGGCTGCTTTACCAGCTACCTTAGGTGGCCCCTTAACCACTATTGTGTTCGTCACCTTCACAGAATTCTCTGTTTCAGTGACCGTCTCTAAGAGATTGGGAGCGGTCAGATCAGAGGCAGTAGGTACGGGGCCAGCAGGTTTGGGGTCGACATTTACTGCAACCCTACTCTCCGCGTCCACCATTCCTCCTCGCTTCTTCCTCTTACCACGCTTCCATTCCCTTCGCTTCCTACAGCCTGATTCCTTGGTGGTTTCAACGCTAGCCGATTCGCTGAGCTCATCAGACGCGGAATGCTCCGAGGAGCAGCCGGAAGGAGCCTTCTCACATTCCTCAAGAGAGAGCTTCTTCAGCTTTTCCTGAGGGCCGCCTGCTTCCTGGAAGGGCTGCAGAGGGGAGCATCGCTGCACGTGCTAGACAGAAAATACCGTGCTCGCTTCGTCAGGTTCTCCGTCCCCGCGTCATTCACAGGAGTAGTAGCGGCGTGATCCTTGGGCAGGGAAGCCCGCTCAGAGAGACTCAAGGACTCTTAGCAGACTCCCCACAAAGTTCGCTCTTACCAGCAGTCGCATCCTTGTGCCGGCCAGGATCGGCCAGTACGCTGGGTGCATCTGCCAGCCTGAGCTCAGAGCTTAACCTCGTGTGAGCGCTTAGCGCCGGAGAAGCAGTCGTCTCGTCCTGTCTTGTGGCCTGTTGCGTCACTTTGTTCAGTACCCGTTGCTTGTTCTCTTTCTTGTTCCGTTTCGTTCGTTATGTCGTGTTTGTCGTGTTTGTCATGTTACCTGTATAAACCGCTGGCGACTCATCACCCAAATTAGCTGGCGGCGCCAAGCCCGTGCCGGTAGCCGCTGTCTCTACCGACATTTGAGCGGATATCCGCACTCGAATTTGTTTGTTATTTGTAGTGTCGTTCATGTTTGTTGTTTTTTGCTTTTTAGCCCAGTCTTTCATCTAGGGGTCAGGATTTTGCTAGGGATAGGGCGGAGTTTCCCCCGTTACCCTAAACCCTCCTCCTTTATCCGGGCTTGGGACCGGCATCTATGGCGGAGTTAAACGTCCCTGTTGATAGCAATAAGTTCCAGATAGTTAAGGAGTTCACTTTCCTTGGAGTAAACATCAATTCCACAAATAACAACTAAGCGGAGATCCGACGGAGAATTACCTCAGGAAGCCGCTGCGTCTTCGGTTTGACCCAACAAATGGGTTCAAACTCCTCACTCGAAGAACAAAATGCATGCTCTATCGAACCTTAATCCTGCCAGTCCTGCTCGCAGAGGGTGGAAGGCTGCAGGGTCTCAGGGATAGACTCTTCAGGGGTCGTGAAGAGTATCTCTTCTCTATGAGTTGTTGAAGCCAGGACCTGGTAAATATAACGCCGATCTGATTAAAGCCAGCCTGCTCAATCGCAATACTTTAACAATTGTCCCGATGCTCCTGTTGAAGATAAGACAATCCAGAATCTTGTAGCCAATGCTTAATGAGCGATTAGTCTACAGATTTTTGTCTTGCCATCATGCCTGCCTGTTTTAAGGATCGCAATGATCTTTGATTTTTTTATACTTTTTTGGTAAAACGCCAGTAGAACGTTGACGAAAATTTGCGTAGCCGCGATTTTCTGAATAAATTCTGGGAAGATATCGTCAGTCCCAATCGTGGCAATATAGGCAGAAAAAGCTATTTATGTTGCTATAAGATCTCACTTGCCTTAAGAGCGCTGCTGCTGTGAAGTACCAGTGAACTTTCCTTGGGAAAGTAGGGTTTGTTCATCCTAAGAGTGTGGTTCTAGGAGGAGCACAAAGTCAATTTTATTTTCATCTAGGTGGCGACACAGCTGATCACAGTCCGCTCTGCTAATACGTTCGATGTTCAATCGAAAGATACGATTTGAAGGTCCTATATCTGTAGGCGAAATGTGAAGTACGAGTTTCATGATAAGGATCAGCTTGAGCGTATATTCATACAAAAGATTTGCAAGATTTTAATATCGTCACTTTGCCGAGAGTTCGTCGGATCACGTTGAATACGTTCGCTATCCAGACGTGAATAGACTTTAAGCGTTACTCAGGGTGCAGCGCGAGGAGCTTGTCAGTTCTTCGCACCCCATGAGCCCCCCACTAAACTGATCTGTCGCAAAAAGAATCAAACATTATATGTTAGTTCCCTCAGAATTCACGTTTTGTACATGTGCCATTTAAAATAAAACTCAAGCATCTCAAAAATTCGAAAAAATTAGGTATAGGTACAAAACGTGAACGTGACGTTCCACCAATTTATGCGAACTACAGTATATGCGTGCCCTCGCATTCTATACCTTGAATAAGCCTTGCCTTTCACTCATTACAATTCAACATATACAAGTCCGTACTTTTTCGTTAATATGTAGGTATGTACTATCCTTTGCTTAACTTTTCATTGCTCCCGTGGTAATTCCCGGCCCATTCTTCCCGAGTACTTAAATAATTCAGCGAACGTTGATCACAGAATCAAAGTATCCACTTCAAACTGGTTTTACACCAAAAAAAAAGAAAAAGCGCACCGCTTCGAGAATCTTAATGATCACAAAATCAAAGATCGGTACCTTGTTTTTCGAAGAACTGCAATTATGTGATTGTTGGAGTAGCACCAATCCCATCGATGCCAAATACCTTTTTTGTTCCCAGAATCATACTCGAACTTATGTAGGCACAACAGATACATGGAATCACATTATGCCTCCCATACAGGTTGTGGCCTTAAGGTGCGGAGAAATGCAAAAGAAAGTACATACAAGGTGGCGCAAAAGTTGTCAGGTGGCGCAAAAGTTGTCACCCGATGTTCTTTCGCTGTAATTTTTTTTATGAATGAAAAACTTTGGTTCTGCTTTTGGATTATGTTAATTGGTGTCTTAAGTTTTTTCTGTATCAGTTAACTTCACAAATATCAAAGTAGAATTTACATTTGCCGCCATTTGCAAAAATTATGCTTCTTCCGATAGGAAGATGACTTTTGCGC
Organism: Portevinia maculata; assembly: GCA_949715645.1. Taxonomy (NCBI): domain Eukaryota; kingdom Metazoa; phylum Arthropoda; class Insecta; order Diptera; family Syrphidae; genus Portevinia; species Portevinia maculata. The sequence goes on along the minus strand of OX454527.1, from coordinate 53,994,064 downwards.
CACCTTGTATATCATACATACAACCAGTTCAGTGGAGCTGTGACTATGGAAAGAAACATCAAACTAATTATAATGGTTGTCAAATTATTTGATTGCCGCCTTATTTTGACAATTGGATCGACCGGCGCACATTTTTGAAATATCAACCCGCTGCTGGTAGACAGGATGTGTGTTTAAAACAATCTGCGCTCATAAATCCAATTCACTTGTGATAGATATAATTTTTAAATTAGTACATAAACAGCATGCTCGTGTGCGAATTACTGGTTCAGCTTTTAGCTCACGTATGCACGCACCTACGACTGTATAAACCAACGTATTAGTTGTTACAATGTCCAAATGTCTACATTGAATGTGAGAACGGAGAATGATGATTATTATTCAATTATTGCGTTCAGCGCTACTTCATGACAGCATTATACCGCATTTGATCATGGGAGGAAACTTGCGTCATTGGTGACATGTGGACAAATAAATTATACAAAGGGCAGTTTCGTGTCTTCGGAAGGCCCCCAAAAGAATGCACTTAACATCGTTATAAAGAAAGTAAGTGAAACTGTGACCAACAAATCATGTTTCGATGTCTTGACAAATAATATGCTCAGTCTGTTTATACCCTATCGTAAACCCCTAAAAGTTACTATATCTGTGATGAACACCGAAAGTTAGGTCGATTTAGAAATGTCCATTCGTTTTTAATTTTTAGGCCCTAGAATTTGAGTTAGAAAGCTGAAATTTTGGAACGTATAGTCTCTAGGGGCCCGAAATCTTCATGGTGTGGGACATCAGCTTGATTGAACTTTAACTGCCATAGTCTCGCGTATCGCCTTTTCCTTTGTACAAAAGAAGAAAAAAAACGTTCCCTCCACTGGTTAGGCATTGGATCGCCTCTCATCAGATTGGAGATAAGAATCATGAGCCTTTTGTACCCGATGTCGCCCATTTTTTTCTCAGAACTCAGAGGGTATCTCGTCCGGCCCAACTGCTTTTCGCTTTTTGGAGTCCATGTTTCTTTGCCGTGTTGAAAGTGTTGATGGTGTCCTTTTGAAGCCAATACAAGTAATTTGGCTCTATCCAACCAAGGTCATTGTAGGAAATTGCAAATCTCCTGTACTCTGCACTCTGCATTCTCGTTGATGATGTGAAGGAGATAATTTTGCATATTTGCAATAAATGCTTCGCCTTTCTTTCTGTCCAGATTGTACCAGGGATCACTCTGATGATCACTTTGCAACCTTAAGTTGAGGCTTCATGAAACTTGTTCCAAATGGTAATCAATCGGGGTTTCATTGTTTTTGTTTGTTCGAATTTCGGCCAACTTATAAAAGTTCTTCTTTTGGGATGTGCTTGATGAGGTTGTGAAAGTCTATACAGAATGCATCTTTTTATCTCTGCCCGCATCGAAATTGGGGAGCATATGTACTGACAATATTCAGGATGATACCGATTCCGTTCTTACCCTGTTCCATCCCGTAGTAGAACATCTTGAAAGCTTTTGTCCTAACGTCCAAGAAACGCACCCGATTTCTCCATTTCGTTTCCTAAATACATAAGATATCAAATCACCTTCTAACCCTCCTCTCTTCGAGCTCTAAGGTATGACCACTCATGACCCTTAGGTTTCACCTAAGCTTAAGCATTACTTTCCTCTCCCCCGGAAACCGAATAACTCAGCCCCGAGTATTTCTGCTCGTCCCAGAATTAGTTAGGGTACGGCCATAGTGCTTTTGTCAAAACGAGTTCGACATGTACAATGTACAAGTACATGCTCCTATTATTTCTAGTGTCAACCCACGGATTTGCATGGATACTTACGAGACAGCTCTAAGCTGTTAAATGTATCGTTAGGATCACCTGGATGTTAAAATTGCCCACGACCTGTGTACAACTTAGTGCCATTATTCTTTTGATATCGCACTCTCGCTGGTAATAGACGTAGCGACGTTGCCTATCAACGTCAGCCTCAATGTGGTCAATGTTGCCGCATTTGGGGATCGGAGAATTCACACGAGATCCATGAAACACCATTGCATGATCAAAAATTGACTGTTTGGGCTGGCGTTTGCACCAAAACCATCATTTTGTCATTTTTCCTCAGAGAAGGCGAAACAGTCGATGAGAATCGATATCGTTGGATGTTGGCTAAAAGGTCTGGACGATTACTGGTTTTATTTTGCTTGCTTGATATTGTCTTAAAAACTATTCCAAATAAATTATAGAGGACCAAATTAAATAAAAATACCTCATATATGGATATCGATTGTTTTTATAGAATTTACTTTGTTTTTCTGAATTTGTACAGACCCTTATAGTGTTGGAACACACCGCAGGCATTTTTTGTTGAACAGTAAGCAGCAACTAGCAATGAAGTATTGCATTGCATGATTTCAGGTGCTACTTACTATTCGAAAGAGTAGGAGGATAGGAAAGAATTTCAGTGCTTTTGTGGAGATTTTTCCTCCACGGGATCTCTATTTACGTGAGTATTCAGTTTTAAAAATCATGGGCCTGGATGGCACCAATGTCACCCACGTTCAATTGCCTTGCCAATATTTTTGACTCAGATAACCTTGGTTTAGCGATGCCACTTCTGAAAAATGCCCGTAGTAGAACTATTTGAAAAAGTAAGGTAGGTACATGAGAAAAAACAAGAGCAGATTTAAAAAAAAGCATACAGTACAATGCAGGCATTTTTGCGTTTCAATTAGGAATATACATAATCCATTTATTTAACCTAAAGCATAACAACAACAACAACAACAGAGGAAAGAATGATAAGATAATTAACTTGAGATTGAATTAATTTATATAAGATTTAAAAATATAACCGCCATTTGTTAAACTTCTTTTTCGTTAGGGTCGAAGTTAGTTATTTTGGAAATTCGCTGAAAAAGCATTTTCATTTCAGTTTGCGGATTTGTTTGGCAGCTTGCAAATTTGTCTTTTTAAGGCATTTGGGAAACCAATGCGAAAATTGAAGTGCTATCAATTCACACCCAGTACTTTATTTTTTCCATTTCAAAGAGGAGCCCATTTGAAGATGTTGGGAAGCCGTTTCGGTAAAAGAAGAGCAGTTGAAAAAGTATCAAATATAAGGTTTCCAAAAAAAAATTAATGCCAAGTCTAGGTTTTATCAGCTGGAAGATGATTTTTTGCCTATTTCCTTCAATGCGGATGTAGATGTAGATGTAGATGTTGTTTCGAATCTTCTTTGGTCGTTTGGATTGTAGAGGTTAGCGCTAGTGTTTCTGTCCGCGGAGATTCCTTTGGTTTTCTTATGTAAAATCTTTAACGAACAAATTATTTTCAGTATAACTTATTCTCTACGAATAAATAAAAATCATTAAGCAACTTACTTATCCATATTTAAAAAAAAATTGTCGTCGAAGCCAAACACATTGTTCCAAGGAAAACTGCAATATACGCATTCGAAATCTATACCTACGTCATGAACGATGTTTGACGATAAATTAAATACAGATCTGCAAATCATGTAGATATGCAACGAATATTCGGTATGAAGTTGTAATAGAATGCTAACATTACTAAGGCATTAAAATGTATCTTAATATGTTTATTCCTTGCAAATTAAACTTTACATTTTGGTGAGGCAACAGTACAGTACCAGACAGTACCAAATGAAAACAAAAGAAAAACATCGGCCTAATTATATGTATCAAAAAATCGGTGAATTTGTATGGCAGGAGTCGAGTTTTGACCGAATATTTTGTAAAAATTTTATAATAAAGCGAATTAAAACAAGAAACGAAAATCCAGTATTAACAAGGAGTATCCAAACACTATTTTTGAACACTAACAGCCATATTAATAGAAAAACACTATCCGCTCCTTAACACACGAGTTACGAGTAGCTGGCACACGGATAGCGAACTTGTCCATATTGTTATATCCAGGCTAGGATTCGAAAAGATAAAACGTAATTCTATTTAATTAATCTTTATTAGTTCTCTTTCAATGTCTTTTACTTCTTGATTATTATTCTAATAATTCACTTATTTAATCCAACAATTCACTTTCACAATTAATCACTTTAAATAAACAATCACTTCTCTTATTCAATATTCTCTATACTTTTCACTACTGTCATCTATCGCCCTTCTTTATCGCGGTTCACAACTCGAATGTCTTGGGTGCTCCTGCGACATCTATTTATATCTCCTAGTGACACCTCTCGAAATGTCCAGATTCGTTGAGAAGGTTCGTTAAGTAGAGAAGGTTCGAGAATAACATACCAAGTTATACCACAGCTACTCAAACTGCTATTCCAATGCTGACAAAATCGGTAATATGGCCATTTTCTACTAGATGGCGTAGTTGACTAATTAATGACACAGTTCAAGCAAACATGCAACAATATCCCCCTCTTAAACTTGTTCGTCCCGAACAAGCACGTCAATATTTTCCCCATGGTAGCGATGGAGACGATCCACATGGACAACTTTTAGCTTGCCTCTTCCTCGCTGGATCCGGTAGACAACATCGTTGATGCGCTTCACTATCTTATAGGGTCCTTCCCAATCCTGCTGTAGTTTAGGTGACATACCTTTTCGGCGATGAGGGTTGTATAGCCATACCAGATCTCCTTCCTGGAATCCTGTGGTGGTCGCTTTTGTATCGTACCTCGTCTTCATGCGGTCGCTGGATATCCGAATCTTATCTCTAGTTTTCCGATGAATGTTTCTGATGATTTCTCTGAGATCCGCCACATAATCATCTTCATTCGTTGCTTCATCAGTCGGAGATCCAAACATCAATTCACTAGGTAACCGGATGGTTCGACCAAAAAGGATTTCGGATGGAGTATGTCCTGTTGTGTTATGAACTGCGCTTCGATAAGCTAATAGGAACATGGGGATGTGCTTGTCCCAGTCCCGCTGGCAGTCGCCAACAACCTTAGAAAGGTGTTCGTTTAAGGTTCTATTGAAGCGTTCCACCATTCCGTCCGATTGTGGATGAAGCGGGGTTGTTCTTGTCTTCTTAATCCCTAGTAGCTGGCATACTCCTTGAAAGATCTTCGACTCGAAGTTGCGACCTTGGTCCGAGTGCAATTCCATTGGTACGCCAAATCTGCTTACCCAGTTGTGGACAATCTGCTCTACCACGGTTTTAGCTTCTTGGTTAGGTATAGCAAAGGCTTCAGGCCATTTAGTGAAGTAGTCCATCACTACGAGGATATAGCGGTTTCCACTGTTGGTTTCTGGAAACGGTCCTGCGATGTCAACTGCAATCCTTTCAAAGGGCGCTCCAACGTTGTATTGATGCATCTTGCCTTGCATTTTTACTCTCGGGCCTTTACTGGCTGCGCAAGCGGCGCATTTTCGGCACCAGTTTTCGACATCGTCTCTTGCGTGGATCCAGTAAAAGTGTTCTCGCACTTTTTCGAGTGTCTTATTTACTCCCAAGTGACCTCCGGACACTCCATCATGTAGTTCCCTAAGTACTTCGTTGACTTTCGATCTGGGTATCACAAGTTGCATCACGGCTGATGTTCCATCCGAACTTTCCCATTTTCTTTTCAAAATGCCATCCTGGACATGAAGTGAGTCCCATTGTGCCAAGTATGCCTTCAATTCCGGACTCCTATTGGAGATCTGCTGCCAGTCCGGCTTGCCCTCATGTTCCTTCCAGGCGAGAATCGGCTCGATATCCGGATCTTCCTGTTGAGCATTCCGGATCTCCCGTGCACTCCAGCCGCTAATGGGCTCAGCTCTCAACCGTTGGACTGACAATTTATCTTTTTCCTCCTGGCGTACGCAATGTTTACAATCAGCCTTGCAGGGTCGCCGGGAGAGGGCATCTGCGTTGGAGTGAAGAGTTCCCTTTCGGTGCTGTATCTCGTAGTCATACATCTGCAGCCGCTCAATCCACCTCGCGACTTGTCCTTCAGGGTTCTTAAACTGCAGCAGCCACTTTAGAGACGCATGATCTGTACGCAGGATGAATTTCTGCCCATATAAGTACTTGTGGAAGTGCTTTGTTGCCAGGATCAAAGCCAGGAGTTCCCGCCTGGTTACGCAATAGTTCCTCTCCGGCTTGGATAGCACTTTACTGAAGTAGGAAACTACTCTCTCTTGGCCATCATGGATCTGCGAAAGAACGGCTCCGATCCCAACATTACTAGCGTCGGCATCTACAATAAATGTCTTTCCTGGAGTAGGGTACGCTAGAATTGAAGCATCACACAGTTGGTGTTTGAGACTCTTGAAACTCGCTTCGCATTCACCTGACCATTTAAATGGTTTTCCCTTTTCCGTCAGTTGATGCAAGCTCTTTGCGATCCTTGCGAAGTCCTTCACAAACCGTCTGTAGTAAGTTGCAAGTCCCAGGAAGCTTCTCAGTTGGTGTTTGTCTTTGGGAACGGGCCAATTTTTCACCGCATCGACCTTCTCTGGGTCAGTCCTTACTCCTTCGGACGAGATGATGTGCCCCAAATATTTTACCTCAGATCTAAAGAGATCACACTTTTTCGGGTTAAGCTTTAATTGTGCACTTCGTAGTCTCTGGAACACTTCCTTCAAGTTATCTCGATGTTCTTCAAACGTCTTTCCAACCACGATGACATCGTCCAAGTAGACCAAACACGTTTTCCATGTTAGCCCCAACAAAACACGTTCCATTAGTCGCTCAAAGGTTGCCGGCGCGTTACACAGTCCAAATGGCATTACTGTGAATTGCCAGAGCCCGTTTCCTGCTGTGAAAGCTGTTTTCTCACGGTCTTTCGGATGTATCTGCACTTGCCAGTAGCCACTCTTCAGATCTAGAGTGGAAAACCATCGAGCTCCGGACAGTGTATCCAGCGTATCGTCAATCCTTGGTAGAGGGTAGCTATCCTTTTTGGTGACATTATTCAGTTGGCGATAGTCTACACAGAACCGAGTGCTGCCATCTTTCTTTTTGACTAGGACAATTGGAGATGCCCATGGGCTTTTAGAGCATTCGATTACTCCTTCCTTCTCCATCGTCGACACCATCTCTGCAACCTCCGTCTGCTTAGCCAATGGTAATCGTCTGGGAGGCTGACGAATCGGTCTCGCATCTCCAGTGTCTATCCGGTGTTGTACAAGGTGTGTTCGGCCATACTCGCAGTCCCGCGAAGCGAATATATCAGCAAACTCGTTGATGAGGTTCCCTGCCAAGGCTTGCTGCTCCTGATTCAGATCGCAGTGCTGGAATAAAGTTCTTTTGACCTCAGTCATTCCCATTGGTGAACGAGGCTTCGCAACACCTTCCTGTGATAGTTTCGTGATGGCAGTAACCGGTACACACTTTCCAACCACCTCACCTTGCTTCAATTTGACGCTTTTGTGTTCCGCATTAAGAACTCGTACGGGAACCATATTGTTCTTCGGCTCGACAAGCATTTTTCCAACCACGCAATTTCGGCAGTGGTTGTCTTCTGGCTCGACTAGAAAGAATCGGTGGGCCCCAGGATCACCTTCCAGCTTTGTCCAAATCAGTGTCTCTGAAGAAGGTGGTAGGACCTCGTCCTTACTAATGACTGTCCTCAGGGATGCGACGTTCTCGTTCCCGTACACCATCGGAATTTCTACGTTTCGATACTTGAGTACTTGCATACCAATGTCCAATACTACATCATGCGCCTTCATGAAATCGATTCCAATGATGCATTCGTCACATATATCGGCTACTAGGAAAGCGTGGGAGAATACTAATCCTGCCAAATTTATTGTTAGTATGACCTCTCCATACACTTTCGCTGTCGCTCCTGTTGCTGTTTTCAGACAGTAATTGCTGGTGTTGTGCAGCCAAGACTGACGGACGATGTCCCTCCTTATGATGGAAGCGGTGGCACCGGTGTCGATGGTTGCCACGCACTTATTTTGTCCGATATAGGCTTCCACTGTTAGACTCTGGTTTCCTCGTTTGGTTTGGGAGACTTGAATTGTGGTCCTGGGGTCGTCGATTCCGGAAACCAACTTCTGCCCCACGAAGCTGGTCCTTACACGTTTCCCGACTGCTGGTTATGCGAAGCTATATCTGCAGGATGGATGTTATCCCTGCCAGATGCTTCTTCGTTGCGCCTCCTAGGCCCGCAATGTGGACAACTGCCTTGTCTGGGTGGAGCTCTGCACTGTCTCTGTAGGTGCCCTATTTTGTTGCAGTTCCAGCAGCGCATTTGACCTCTGTTATCTCTGCTCCGGTCTACGATGTCTGCTCTTTGACATGAGCATTCAACAGCTGTAATTTCCCGTGCGCGGTGGAACACATTCGATGCCTGATCAGCAGCTTGCATTGTCAAGGCAAATGCTAGGGCCTCAGCGAGAGTTCTCTTTCCGGCCATTCTTACGGCCATTTGCAGTTGTCTATCTTCAATGGCTTGGATAAACGCCTCCACAGCCATTTCATTGATGAGAATCTCACCAGGATTAGGATATGACAAATGTGCCAGACGTTCGATATCTGCTTGCAGCTGTTGAAGTGTTTCTCCCCTCTTCTGGACTCTACTGCGTAGCTGAACCCTGTACACTTGCTGCATATGCTCATCACCGAAGCGCATCTCTATAGCCTTGACCAGGGCGTCGTAGTTGTGTTGCTTCTCTTCTGAGACGGTTTGGAGTAATTCCGCAGCTGTACCTCTTAGTGCGAGCGTTAGCGCAATCGACTTTTCCTCGTTGTCCCAGCTGTTCGCCACTGCAGCTGCTTCAAACTGTTTCTTATAAATTGGCCATGATGTTTGACCATCGAAAACAGGAGGCTGCATCTCTTTCCTTCTCGGGCAGCCCGCAGAATTTTCTCGAGCCTTCTGCTTCTTCACTTTCTCGAGCTCTTTAGCCAAGTTCTCGATGTTTGTATCGATTTCGTCGAATTTGGTTTCAACCTTCTCCAACTTTTGGTCAATTTCTTCGAGTTTTCCTTCGAGAACATTTTTAAAATCTTCCACAGCGCTCTTTTGGGCGGCAACTATGGAATTCTTTTGTTCTTCGAATTTAGTGTCCATTGCTTGCAATTTGGAATCTAGAGAATTCTTCTGTTCATCAAATTTAGAGTCCATTGATTGCAATTTGGAATCTAGAGAATTCTTCTGTTGTTCTAGAGAATTCTTTTGTTCCTTGAACTGAGAGTCTATAGAATTCTTTTGTTCATCAAACTTGGCCAGAAGTAATTCCATCATTGCAGTCATATCAACGCCTGTACTTACTTGTTCTTCTGCTACGTCGAACAAAACGGACTTGGGGTTTTCTCCTTCGTTTTCAACAGCTTCCTGCAGTCGAAGGACCAGGTCACTTTTTCCTCCAGCTGTGGAGAGATTCCGTTTTTCCAGTTCAGCTTTTAACTGCGGTATACTGAGCTGTAATAATTTCAATGTGCGGCCCATTTTTGTTTTCCTTTTTTTTTTTAAACTAATTCACTTCACTTTAATTTCACACTGAATACGTTTTATCCCACTTCTGACACCAATGTTATATCCAGGCTAGGATTCGAAAAGATAAAACGTAATTCTATTTAATTAATCTTTATTAGTTCTCTTTCAATGTCTTTTACTTCTTGATTATTATTCTAATAATTCACTTATTTAATCCAACAATTCACTTTCACAATTAATCACTTTAAATAAACAATCACTTCTCTTATTCAATATTCTCTATACTTTTCACTACTGTCATCTATCGCCCTTCTTTATCGCGGTTCACAACTCGAATGTCTTGGGTGCTCCTGCGACATCTATTTATATCTCCTAGTGACACCTCTCGAAATGTCCAGATTCGTTGAGAAGGTTCGTTAAGTAGAGAAGGTTCGAGAATAACATACCAAGTTATACCACAGCTACTCAAACTGCTATTCCAATGCTGACAAAATCGGTAATATGGCCACTTTCTACTAGATGGCGTAGTTGACTAATTAATGACACAGTTCAAGCAAACATGCAACAATATGATAACTTTTCTGATTAATAAAAATATGTTTTCCCTGTGTTAGCTGTTTGCTCTTTATCACCTACAGTACGGCAGCACTTCCTCTACAATACGGCAGCACTTAACCAAATTATATTCAAAAATCGAGGGTATCTGTCATATTTCATCAGTTGACACTCATTTCTGTGTATTCCATTCCAATACGATGGGACTACTACGGAGTCAACGCATTTATGAAAGAGTAATATGCCCAAATGGGTGACAGTGTTCTCTCTCATCCTCTCAATGTTTCTACACATACATGCGCATCCTCTAAATTTGTGAATGCATGAACTACAATCTGAGAATGTGTGAAGTTATCCGTTCCTTATACGCCGGATTCGGTGAGTTAATTTATCCACTCGTTATCACATGCCAGTGAAAGCTAACACACGTTTATTAATCAAAATTAAGAGTTAACACCTGTGCTAGTGCTAACTCGCCGCTATCCGTTGTTTATTAATACGGGGGTAAAAAGTTAATGATATAATAGTATTTGTACAAAAAATAAAAGTGAAACCGTGAGAATCGCTATGTTGTGGAAAACAAATATTTTTGTTTGGAAGCAAATCAAGTTGAAAAATTTTAGTACACAGATTTTATAACTAAATACAAATAAACAACAATAACTAATTAAAAACAAAACTATACAAAAAAAGAGTGATAATGCCTGTAAATTGCTGCATCAATGTGCGAGTCGGACTCGCTCATGAAGGGTTCCGCGCGAATTATAATTATTATTTACTTAGTCACCTATTACAGATTTATTATTAGAAAATAATGATTCACAGCTTACCCATAAAGTTTATGTTTATGAAATTAAATGTTTTTTTTATATTTGAGTTGATTGAATGAAAGGTAACACACATTTTGAAACTTTGGAATTGTCTTTCGCGCAAACTATTCAGTTTAGAAAAAAATGATAATAGACCTCAATATCATTTTTGAAGACCTATCCATAGATACCAAAACACGTATGGGTTTTGTATTGAAAATTTTTTTGTGAAAATCTTAATGCGGTTCACAGAATACATCTACTTACCAAGTTTCAACAGTATAGCTCTTATAGATTCGGAAAAAAGTGGCTGTGACATTCCTGGTCAGACAGAGAGACAGACAGACGGACAGACAGACATGACGAATCTATAAGGGTTCCGTTTTTTGCCATTTGGCTACGGAACCCTAAAAACGTAGTTTAAGATTAATTTTATTTAAATGAAGTATTACGTTTACATGCCTTATATATAATTATTGTCTTTTCCAATTAATTCCTTTTAAAACATTTTAGTTACTTTTGTTACAGAAAGGCCTTTTTATTGTCGTTTTATTTTTTATGGAGTTCATTTTGAAAAAATATTGTTTTGCCACTGCAGAGCTTTGGGGTAGAAATAACAAATTAATCAATTTCTTCAAACATTGGTTTTTTTAAATATTTTATCTTGCGCAGAGTATGTCAACACTGTAAAACATCTTAATCACCATTATTATTTTTAATAAATCATTTCTTTTGAATAAAGAAAGCTGTGAAGCTGCGTGCATTTTGAATAAAAAATGTCAACTGTTCTGAGCGGTGGCACGTGATAATGCTAAAAGATTTCAATTAAATTGTGCACAGAATTTGTTGTATCTAGGTTTCCTGATCACTTTCAAAGAGGTAGAAACGTTCGAAAGAAATTCAAGCATTAATTGTTTTAATTAATTTAATTAATTTAATTAATTGTATCTACATATATTTTGTATGCACTGTTGTAAACTTAACATAAGGTAAGATTTTGAAATGTTCCATTTTTTTGGTTCATGTATAAATTTGCAAAAAAATAAAAATTGACTATCTAAAGTTGATCAGTTCTTCCTGAATTTCTTGAAAGTGATGGCAGAAGCGCGACAATATTGTCCTCGATAGTTTTTGATTTTTCTGAGCAAACCGCCATATTTTATAGTGCCGCTAATGGACTCAGACGATCTTAATTCGCCACTGATATTAGTTCACAGTCAACTTCCGGCTCCATTTTTAGCGAACAGAATGCATACCAATTTATTCTCTTATGTCGTCATGAAAACAAAACATTTTCCAGTTTTCTGTTTGGATGAGCCGCAGAGCACTGTTTGTGGTAGTTTCTCGTACAACAAGGTCTAGGGGTCTTAGATTTAAAATCGCATCCAACCCCGCTGTGAGGGTGGTTCTCATTGCCCAAGTAGTACCAATACTGGCAATTCTCTGAATCCTGGATATAGTCTTAAGGTTAGTGATATTGCACAACCCTTGCACCACATGTGAGTATAGGTCTAACAACTGCGAAATGTATATGTATAGTCACATGATAATTTTGGGACTACGCGGGTGAAAACGGCGCAGTAGTAGTGTATTCGCTTAGTGATTGGAAGGTCGTGCGTTCAATCCTATCCAAATGCATTACTTTATTTGGGATATATTTAAAACTTGATCTCAGTAAGCAACTTAGACAACACCCGTAGAGAAAAACCATACAACTGCACCAAAACACTCCTTTCCTATTTCTCTATCCTTTCTAAAGCAAGTGACACCGTTGAAAGCATGCCCAATCCAATCCAATTTCCTATCTAGAATCAAGACTTCGATACTTCGAGCCTTCCAATATTTTAAGTGGAGTTCCCTCAATTGTTGGTCGATTAAATTGCGGTATGATCCTTTTATTGGTAAAGAGGACCAGTTCTGTCTTTTGTGGGTTAACCGCAAGTCCGCAATTTCTGGTCCAGGTACCAACCATAGATAAGACGTTCTGTAGTTGTTCGCTTAGTGTGTATGGGAATTTCCCTACCGCTAGCAGTGTTAAGTCGTCCGCGTATGCTACTGCCTTGACTCCACTAAATCTTAGTTAAATCAGAATCTCATTTAAAACGAGTACCCATAGAAGGGGTGATAGGACTCCACCTTGAGGAGTTCCTCTAGATGCTGACACCTTAACTATTTCACCCCCTAACTCTGAGTTGATGCATCTGTTTTCAAGCATTCATATTATCCATTTGATGATGGCATTCTCCACATTAAGGTTTACTAGGGCTCTTTCTATCGCTTCTGTCTCGACATTGTTAAAGGCACCTTCAATATCAAGGAGCGCGGCTAGATTATGTTCCCTTTCCTTGAATTTCTTTTGCATGGTGCTGACGACACTGTTGAGCGTCTCTGCGGTGTGCTACTTCTCTCTATTTACTAGCGATCTTTCCGAAAGTAAATAAATCAACTTTTACAGATGATCATTCTGCTGTAATTGCAGAAACTGTCAAAAAAGCAAAAAAAAAGCTGCGATGACCTGAAAGCAGCCCAATATAATTTGAAGTAAACAATTTTACCACACATTTAAAACATCAAAACCATCCAAAGTAAAATGCTACGCAAAATAGTTCATGCTGGGTACTTAGGAAGCGCTGATCTTTGCACATTATATCGAGATCTAAATATTTAAGTTGTTAAAGATAAAGTTAAAAAGTTGCTCAAAGCCAAAGAGTTACGCTTCTCAACAAAGTTAATTAGAAATAACACAATTTTAGCTACTGGCAGTAGTAGATTCAGACGGGTTAAACTTTTGATCTACAGTAGTAAGCTAGGTTATAGAACAAAAAAAACTGATGACTTCTTTCAAACAAGGAAAAATAAAACCGACAAACGAGGACTTTTCGTTTTAATTCTTTTACTATTACACATACGTATCAAAAATGAATATGCTGATTGCGGTTCCTTGAAGACGGGCCTAATTAATTTAATGTAACATTAGCCGTAAGCCCTAGCAGCTAGTGCCCTAACTCTAAGGTTGATATTGTAATTTTATTACATATTAATAAATTATAATAATAATAATAATAATTTAATGTATTTTTTTTATATTTTAGATTGGCTTAAAGTCACTCACAATTGCAATGTCTTTGGAAGAGTTTTCTCTAAAGCGAACCTCCAAAAATGCTTTGGATTGCATTTGTGGTTTTTTAACCTTCAGCAAACCCTCTATGGTCCTCAAATAGCCGTCTTATTTTCAATAAAATGTCATCTTATATTCGCCTAATGATCTTCGTGGCGTGTGGTTTCGGTTTACCATAGGGAGGATAAGTTGAGGATTATGCGTTATCCACTATACTTTCCTTACTTTATTTTTCCATGGGTTCTCTTCCAACGGTAACGCTAATAGTCCGCGTGAATAAATGCGCGCTGGTATACCATCCTCCTTACACGACCATTAATGGATATATGCTTTGGAGGGTTGGCCACTTCACATAAAATTAGACCGCTCTTGCATCGGTTTAGGTTTTATTATAATATGCGCTTTAATCTTTATGTATTTGTAAAACATAACCAGCTTAAAAAATTATTTAACAAAAAAAAAATTATAAATATTAAGAAATATAAAACAAGCAGCCACCACAAATTGAAGTCAATTTACCAGGATAAAAAATAAAAAAAAAAAACCTGATTTCATCATTGAGTATATATCTACACAATTGCTCGAGGTATTCGAAATAAACATGTTGAATTCATAAACTATTTAAATAGCAATAAAATAGATACTAGTCACAGAAACATGGCTTAATTCTCAAATTCAAATTTCTACTTCAGATTTTAAATGCTACCGAGTTGATAGAACAGAGAGAAGAGGTGGAGGTGTCGCTATTCTTATTCGGAGGTCAATTCACCATACTCTTCTGCCCTGTGTGCAGACACGATATGTTGAAAATGTAGGCATTGAAGTCAAATTACAAAATCAAAAGACAATAAAGATATTCTGCGTTTATTTTCCAGGTCGTGTTAGATCAGATGATAAGGCGTTATGTTTGAAAAATGATTTAAGGAAGCTCTTTAGTTTAAATAGTGAATTTCTTATTGGAAGTGACCTAAACTGCAGACAAAGGTATTGGGGTTGTCGTAGAGCGAATTCCTGGGGTAATGTGCTATCAAGTCTTTCTGTAATGTTGCCTATATCTGTTCTGTTTCCGCCTAGTCCTACGTACGTCCCTGTTAATTCTCGTGGATGTCCGTCGGTGCTCGATTTATTTATTACAAATGTACCTAATTATGTATCTCAACCAATATCTGTTAACGAAGTCAGCTCTGACAATAATCCAGTATTTTGTATGATTCGTTGGTCAGGTGAAAAACAAGTGCAATATACATTAGACTTTAAAACGTGGAAACGTTTTCGCTCGGAAGTTAAAAGAAAACTATTAAACGTGCACACAAACCTGGAAAATATTACCAACGAGCATGATGTTGATGATACTATCCAACAATTTTCACAGCACATTTTGAGTTCAGCTGATGCAAGTGTACCAAAAGTAGTTAAGAAACATTATTGCATGAAAATACCAGTTCATGTTCTTAAAATTATTAGATTGAGAAACATGCACAGACGAAATTGGCAAAGATATCGAGAACCTGTTTCTCGAAACCATGTTGCATATCTCAACAAATTAATTGCCAAACTTATTCAAAGTCAGCGAAACCAAGTGTGGAATAATAAACTTAATACCTTAGACAAAGCTTCCAAACCATTTTGGAACATAATGAAGCTAGTTAAGAATAAAAACAAACAAATTCCTTGCCTTAAAACGGCTACAAACACATACATTGCAGATGTTGACAAAGCAAATGTGCTTGCTTTTACCTTTTCTCAAAATCATAAGGTTTGAATGTTAAAAAGACAGGTGGACCTGATAATATTAGAAATATTTATCTTAAAAAACTACCAAAAATAGGGGTAAAGTTTTTAGCCTTTGTTATAAACGCTTGCCTTAAAATGCAATATTTTCCATATCCCTGAAAAATAGCCAACGTTATACCAATTCCAAAAGCAGGAAAACCTTTTGATAGTCCGGACAGCTACCGACCAATAAGCTTACTAAGTAGTCTTAGCAATATATACGAAAGGGTCTTGAAGAAAAAAATTGAGAAAATAGTTTATGAGGGCAAATTATTACCTGAGGTGCAGTTCGGTTTTAGGCGTTTTCATAGCACTACCCATCAGGTACTACGCATATGCAATATCGTTAAAAGAAACCGAAAAATAGGAAAATCAACGGGCATGATCCTACTTGACATAGCTCTGTGTGGCACAATGGCCTGGTATATAAATTGATTACTCTTAATTTTCGCCAATTTATCTGTAAAATAGTTGAAAGTTTTTTGTCCAATCGCTGTTTTAAAGTCTGTGTTAATAAAAGTACTTCCTCTTTAATTAGTTTTTATGCTGGTGTACCTCAAGGCTCAGTACTGGGTCCGATATTATACAACTTATACACCTCAGATATCCCAAGTTTACCGAACTGTGAAGCAGCAATATTTGCTGATGATACTGCTATATTTTCGTCACATGAATGTGGTATAAATGTTTAATCGAACCTAGAAAACGAAACGAAAATATTAGAACAGTACTATACAAAATGGAAAATCAAATTAAACGCGGGAAAAATGCAAGCCATATTTTTCACTCGAAAAAGGAAACCTTGTTTTCTTCCCGCTAATCAACTGTTAGTGAATGATCAGCAAATTTCGTGGGAGCACTCCATAAAATATCTAGGTATTCATTTAGACGCAAAGTTGACGTTTAAGGAACACACATCACAAACTCTGAAGAAAATTAATATTGCTATCAAAATGCTATACCCATTTATTAACCGAAAGTCCCTATTATCAAGGGAAAATAAAATAATAATATGCAAGGTTATTTTTCAAGCAATTCTTTTGTACGGATGTCAAGTTTGGGGTGATTCTGCGGATTGCAATATAAAAAAGCTGCAAATATCCCAGAACAAAGTGTTAAAAATGATGATGAATTTGCCCTGGCATCATTCTACATCGGATCTATATATTCGCAGCAATATTGAATTGATCTCCGATAGAATACGAAAACTCACGAACACATTTAGAATGCGATGTGATTACTCGGATAATTGATTAATAAATCAACTACATGTTTCTTCTTAGTACCTCGGATTTCTCTCTTATCACTTTCCATTCGTTTTTGTTCAATGGTCTAATTAATTTATAAAAGTTATTTATTTATTTATATTCAAAAATATGTACATACTTATTTTGTTTCTAATTTAACTTATTCTTTCTTAATCTAAATGTTGTCTATTAATTAATTTACTACTTTTTGTTTTTCTATTTTTACTTGTTATTTTTTTTTCCTATGTTATATGTTGTTTATTTATTTATTTATTTATTTTTTGTTGATTTTTGACAATTTATTTTTTTTTGTTATCGTTTATTTTATTTTTTGGGTATTACATAATTTATTTATTTGTTAATTTATTATTATTTGTATAACATCAGTTTTTTCTTTATTTACTTATTATACCTAATTTAAGTGATCATATAAATAGACCGAACATGATTTCCTTGTTAAATAAGTTCATTGCTGGTTCTTTTTTTTAACTTGTGAATTATTTTATGTGATTTTTTTTTTTGTATCAAATTGGGGGTTTTGCCCGTTATTTCCTCCAGAATAAAAATGTTTCTTGTATAAGCATACATTTTAAGAAAATATCAGATAATATTTCAGTAGAAAGATACGTAGTAATATCATATCTCTTAAGTGTAAACTGTGCGGTAGTAAGCCTTATATATTAAAACGAAATAAATATATATATATATATATATATATATCTACACAATAACTGTATCCACCAAAATTAACTTTATGAATCCAAATTAAGTATGTATCTCAATTTACAAAGAGCTTCATTATATGAAATGTAAAATATGTCGACTTAATGAGACATATCTTCAGAGCAATCCCATAAATTAATTTCTCCACTTCCCACCTACGCAAATGCATGCAGAAAACCTAATGTAAAAAAAACAGAGCAATTATCACATAAGAAGTGTCGGATGGCCAATACTTTTCGCAAAGCAAATTTGAGCAATGTACCAACAACAACAAAAAAAAAAATCATCCCAGCAACTAAATCAAAAACAATAAAGCAAAATTTCTCATCCGAACAAATAAAAACAAGACTCACTCAAATCTGCAGCAACAATTAGCGCACTCGCGATTATCGTTCATTTTCTAGTTAAGCTATCTATAACCATTCGCCCTCAAACTGTTAAAGTATATGATAAATTTCTGTAGTTTTTGTATGTATCTAAACATTATATCCACAAAACAGAAACCGAGTATCTTTTACAGGTGCAGGGCGCTCTGGTGTAAACACTCGGCCGAAGATACTTCGGCTTCATGTTGTAGATTGTAATTGTAGTGTAACATATGGCGAAGTACGCGGGTTGTATGATTACTTAAAAACTAGTAACCTTAATCATTGAGGTGTTAGTCGTTAACGGGCGGCCAATGTGATCACATCGTAGAAAGAAAAGAACACGAGATCGGTTCACAAACAAAAAAAGCATTTACCACCTTCTTTGCTCTTTTGATTAAATTTAGGATTATTTTCTTTATTTAAGACAAATAATTTCTCTTAGCGAAACCATTAATCTTCGGTTGTTCGATATCGGTGATAACGGTCTAATGTTAACAAAAAATAAATAAATTAATTTACAGCTTGTGAATAAAATTTTAATAAAATAGTGTAAAAGCTGTATAAAGTGAATTTTCGCATATGTGCAGTTTGAAACAAAGTTCGACGGTACACATTTAAGGAGAAGATCAATCAACACGAAGACGACAGATACTAGTTTCTCTTTTGGATATCACTAGACCCAGCTGCTGTTGGATATATAAACATTTAGTTTTTTTTGGAAAAGGTATGCTACGGGGACACAACTTGTCAATGAAATTGAAAGTGGGGTTTCTTGTAAATTTTTTTTATTGCTCCTTTTATTGGCATCACGCCTAATTCAAATTTGAAGAAGGTAAAAAATGTTTCTATTGATGAATGATAAAAAAAATATATTGATGATTATGCAGAAAAAAAGCCGATCAAGACTGCAATTGGAATATAATTGAAGTGCCTTCCATCGGTAATCTTGATTTTAATGAATAATGTCTACTGTATCTTTTGTAATTGCTTAAAAAGTTGTGAACTTAATTTCGGGATTTTTAACCTCAATTCATAGTTAGTAGAAATTATATAACCATGTTATGCTCATGGCATTGATAAATTTAGTCTAGGTCTAGGCATTTTAATTGCTTAGTCTAGTTAGTCATCATCCAGCCATTAGAAACGACAACATTTTAGAAACAGTGTCGTGGGTAATTGGAACTTAACTATCCAATTACTAGGCAATCAGCCGTTGTCGCAACTTTTCATCCGTAGCTTGTGATTAAGAAAAATGAATGTTACACTTTTAAATAAACCAGGTAGGCATGCAGTTAAAAAAAATTCAAAAACGAAGTCTATCAATAGACCACTGAGTCAGGTGGTACAACTGACCTTAACCTTAATAGCGGTACAACAATGAATCAGTAAGCTCTAAGTCTGGAGAAGTAATTATGTACAGGTCTTCGAGTCGCGATGGAAGTAGTACTCACGCCTTGCCGGCTATCTCTTCTACATGCTAAAATAAATAAATTAATGAGTCAATAACTTGCATACCTATAGTTTTTGTACTTTTAACTTTTCGTTCATAACTTCACCTACTCAACTGATTTAAATTAATCGCTGCACTTTTATAACAACCTCAATGTTTGAATGGATGTCTCTCTGTTTTCTATACGCTTCCACACTATTCAACATTTTAGCCACGTATTAGTTAAGAGGAGGAATATAAACACAAAAATATGCATTTTCGGCCCATTAAGGGCCTAAAAACCCAGCTTTTCCAACCGTTTGTGTGTGCTTTTTGACACTTGTGGATAGAACTACAATTTTTTGCCGATTCTTAGTGCCAGATATGAGAAGCATCTCATGAAAATGTTTACTCTTGAAAATATCCCAGAATTTTGCAAGAGATGAGGCAGTGGGAAAAAAAATGCATGGGAGCACATATATAAAATAAATGGCACCTCAACCAATTTTTAAGTTGTAGGCGAAAGGTCAAGTTCTGTTAAATTAGGATTTGAGAAAAGTTGTAAGGGAATTTATTTTGCTAAGTCTGTATGCCACTCTTATGCTATTTGTGCTAGCAAAGCCACGTAGATGTAAGGATCTCCCTCGGGATGTATTTTGTTTTTTTGTTTTTTTTTTTTTAAATAGTGTGAAAAGAAAAGCAATATTTTTAATGCTTCCGAAGTTGTTCGATTTGGATCCACATTCAACATTGAGGCCCTCATAAACGTCATGGCTCTCATTGCACCAAGTTGTAAATATAATTTTAGAGCAGTGGGCAGCTCCTATACTTCTTTTTACTTTTTAAGTGCGAACAGAGTTTTGCGAACTTTGTAGCATCCGCAAGTGCAACCATTTTTCTAATATTTAAATTGAGTTATTTCAAAATTTAACACTTCGCATGCATTAAGACTATTGCACATAAAAAGATGTGTTCAGTGAATTTCCCAATTTTCCGGGCAACTTTTTCAATTATTCTTTGCGTTAAAACCTTATTCGGACTATAACGAACATTTAATTATGGGGAATTATCCTAAATCCAAAGCTAATCTGGAAGCAAACCATAGAACACAGGGTACGCATGTGTCTATTTCTACG
The DNA here is from genome assembly GCA_949715645.1 of Portevinia maculata. NCBI lineage: Eukaryota > Metazoa > Arthropoda > Insecta > Diptera > Syrphidae > Portevinia > Portevinia maculata. Next base: position 53,973,560 of record OX454527.1, on the reverse strand, counting down.
CATGCAGCATCCAAACTCTACGGTCACAGTTAGGTGCTTGCCCTGCTACCCAGGGAACTTGCCACGACTGCCACTGACTTCAAGCCCCAAACACAAACTTAACGAAGCCATTCAAGTTTATTGTAATGAAATGAAAAAATTAAGCGATACCAACGAACCAGCAGGTAGCAATTTTTACCGACGGTTCGGAAATGGAATGCGGAGTCGTCGTCGTCGCAGGTATCTTCTCAGCGGAACTGAACATATCCAAATCACTCCCGGATTTCGCTATTGTATTTCAGGTGGTAAATAGCAGTGATCAGCGGCCACTTTAAAATCACTCTCCTCTGGGCTCTCGGCCATAGTCACATAGAGGGGAGCAAAACGCCGATGCGCTAGCCCTAGCATTGAACGTGCGGTGCGGGTTCAATCCCCAAGAGAACAACAACATACGCGACCCATTTATGGAGAGAAACAACGAATGACACCTAATTTCTCAAATGTGTACACCAAAAAGAGGATTTCTGCCTGGTATTACAATGGACCGTTACCGAGTCTGAGTGCTCTGGGATTTGGAGTTCCGTTTTTTAGAAAAAAAAAATATAAAAAAAATATAAATATAAGGCACGGTCTATGTCCTCTCATGGTAACTGTCAAAGGAAAAATATCCCAGTCCTTCCTTTCATGCTTATGTATGCATCTTCAAATTGCTACTACGTGAAGTGAGGGGCTGGAGTTACAGGGCTGTTCACGGTGCGCCACAACCGATCATCAGACTCCCCTTTGGAGGAAAGTTTTTTCGAGAATTTGAGTGGAAAATAGACCAGCACCAGAGAACAAAAAAAAAGTGTCTGATGATCGGTTGTGCGCGCAATCTGAAGATACTGTTGTTCATTTTTGTCAAACAACTTTTAAAACTTTGGATTAAATCGCTTATTTAAAAGAATTTATTTAAGTTTATTTAAAATTTAAAACTTTGATTGTTTTCATACAATAATATGATTGTGATCATTTATTTTTTTTTTTTTTGTGTTTTTTATTTGATGTAAATTGCTGAAATTAAAATAAAGGCTGGTCAATTAATATTGGCAGGCTTGCGGATCGCTTCATAAATGAGGCCAATCAAATGGTGCGGGTGTTGGTTTTGTGTGAACCAGAAGTTTTCAAGACAGTTTTTTTTTTAGTTTTCGACACGTGCATGCTCCCAGTACTAATTATTGTTTGATCTTTCATTTACGACACTAGTGATCGCCAGTCTAACGTATTTACATGTACTCTTGCGGGACAGCCCTAAAGTCAATATTGGCAATAAATGCTATAAATGCCTACCTCTTATAATATACTAATATATATTCCGTTGGAAAGCGAAATTTCAATAAATAATATAACAGTACCTACCTGAGTGAAATTACTACCGTTGCTTTTATTGATACCGTCGTTTCGTACATGAGACAACACATGCTTAAAAATATAAATTTTTGAGAGTGTCGGGTCTTTGGCATCCCCTTCCGTGTACTAAACTTAATCCTCTGAGTAGGGTCTGTCCTTTACACTAAATTTGTAACTGGTGCACGATTTGTTTAAAGCTTAACTTAGTGGTAAAGTTACGTTCAGTACTGAGCTTTAACAAAATTCTACCACCAAACAATTTTACCTGTTTAATAAACAACCCTCACACTTTCTTTCAAATCTATTACACTATTCCCATTTAATGTTGTTTATTTCTCTTTTTGATTTTATTGAATCTAAAAGCGAAGATATTATAATACTAAAAAAGGACTTTAATGAACCCTCTTCTTCCTCAGCGGCGAAGCTAAGATCAGGATAAAATGGTTCTAACCTTCCCACTTTACATACATACCATACTTTACATACATGCATACCTATTGGCCTCTGGGATTCACCTGTTCGACCTCAACGAGTATTGGCAGATTCTCGGAACGCTTAACACCTGATGCCAATCGAACAGGAGGTATTAGGTATATTTTTTGTTTAAGATTTCGAAATGTGCTGTACATGCTGCCAGTATTGCTGATTCTTTGATCTTCCTTTTTCGGCACCGGTGATCTCCAATCATGTCAACCCACGGATTTGCATGCACACTTGGCCGACAGTTTTAAAATTTCAAACATATCGGCAGGCTCACATGAATGGTAACTGCCTATTCCGTTAAAACACGAAACTTTAAGATATAATATAAAAGTACCTATCTGCGTTTAAATATACTACAATACCTTTTTCAGATACCGCCGTTTCGTACAAGAGGCAAAATTTGCTCTGAAGTATTTATATATTTTTAAGAAAATAGTAAGTGACTTTTTTTTTTTTTTTTATAATTTGCGTGCGCTAAAGGGATTTCTTTTTTCTGTAGTGACACAGTACCCTTATAATGGTAAAACCACAGCGCAGGCATTTTAGTTTGTTGCGCAAGTAGCTCCCAGCAATTCATTGCCTATTTTTGGGTGCTACTTACTGAAAGAATAGAAGGATAGGAAAGAAGTTTGGTGCGATGGGATTTTTTTTTTCTCAACAGGTGGCGCCTAAATTGCTTTAGGGAGATCAGTTTTTGTTGTGTGTATTCAATTTATAAAAATCATGGCTCTGGTCGGGATTCGAACGCACGACCTGCCAATCACTTTAGTGAATACACTACCATCGCACCATTGCCACCTGTCTTAACTTAAACATGACTTTAAATGAATTGAATTCAATCGTCTGAGTTCGGACTATCCTTAACACTAAAATATTTATTGGTACATGACCTGTTTCTACAGATTTTAGCAATAACTAATTGTTATTATTAGTAAGGTCCGATGAACGTCACTACAACGCACCCTGATAAACAACGCTTGTGGTAAAAGGCGACTAAAAGGGAAAATCCCATCTAGGCAGTTTGAACATCCAGGTGAGCCTAATGACAAATTTAAATCTTAAAGCTGTACCGGAAGTGTGCATGAAAATCCGTGGGTTGACAGAACTGGAGATCACCGGTGTCGTAAAACAAAGACCAAACAATAAATAATAGGAGCATGTAAGTGTCGAACTCGTTTCAACTAAAGCACTATGAAATATGCGCTAATACTTATCATGATACTAATCCTGCGATGAACAGAAATGCTCGGGTCATGCTCGTTGGAAGTATGAGTCAATCTTTGTCAAAGAGAAGGCGAAGCATTTATTGCAAATATGCAAAATTATGTCCATCACTTCATCAAAAAAGTTGAGGATGCAAAGTGCAGAGCACAATATATATGGAATCCACTCAACGACCTTGCTTGAAAAGAGCAAAATCACTGCTAGGGTATTCAAAAGCACACTATGAACACGGCAAAGTAATATGGTGGTGGGCATATGAAGCTAAAGCAGGGCGTAGTGCCAAGAAAGCGGCATTCAAAGCTTAGTCAAAGTACTGCATTTTTTTTTGTTTTATAATTTGCGTGCGCTAAAGGGATTTCTTTTTTCTGCAGTGACACAGTACCCTTATAATGGTAAAACCACAGCGAAGGCATTTTTTTAGTTTGTTGCGCAAGTAGCTCCCAGCAATTCATTGCCTATTTTTGGGTGCTATTTACTGAAAGAATAGAAGGATAGGAAAGATAGGTTTGGTGCGATGGGATTTTTTTTCTCAACAGGTGGCGCCTAAATTGCTTTAGGGAGATCAGTTTTTGTTGTGTGTATTCAATTTATAAAAATCATGGCCCTGGTCGGGATTCGAACGCACGACCTGCCAATCACTTAGTGAAGACACTACCATCGAACCAATGCCACCTGCGATAATGGAGATGAAAAATTTCCTCGGATATGTTTTCCAACATCAGTTCCTTACAATGAAGAAGTACCCGACATTACTGTGGAAGAAGTTAGGAAGGTTTTCAAAGACTCTGACAAACGGAAAGCAGCTGGGCCGGAAGAGATACCCTCTGTGTTCTGGAAAAAGATGGAAGATATCAGGTCCAATTGGCTCATGACTCTTATCTCAAACTGATGAGAGGCGATGCAATGCCTAACAAGTGGAGGGAAAGTATTATTCTTCCTTTGTACAAAGAAAATGGCGATACGTGTGACTGTGACAATTAAGGTTCAATCAAGCTGATGTCACACACCATGAAGATCGTTCAGGTGGTATTAGATAGCCGAATGCGAGAATTAGTAAAGCTATCTGAAGACCAGTGCAGGTTTGGCGTTGGTAAATCAACAACCGATGCAATCCAAAGTATAAGGATCATGATGCAAAAACATCGTGATTCTTTAAAGGATTTACATATGGTGTTGGTTGATTTTGAAAATGACTTTGATAGACAACCAAAGGATCTGTTATAGCAGTTATAGGTGGCGCCAAGGCAACGAGGAGTTCCGGAAACCTACGTACATATGATTATGTCAGTTATTATTTGCTGACGATGGAGCTATTATTAGCGAAGATCAAACGTCCCTGCAACAAGCACTTGATGGATGGGTGGAAGCTGCCCATTCTCTGATCCACTCCGACCTATTCCAAAGTCAAAAAGCCAATATCAATCAACGGTCCAATACAAGAGCGAAACAGAGCCAAGACTAAAAACTCCTCGATCACACAAATGCAGCAACACCAGCATTTGATTGGCCTCAGAGAGGAAGTGATTCAAAATCGGGAGGCCTCTCGCTTTTTTTTGAGGTCGAACTGACGAACCCCAAAGGCGAACCAGTAGGGATGCAGTTAAATGTGAGGGTTATGATCTCTTTAATCCTGATCATAGCCTCACTGCCCTTAAATGAAGAAGAAGAAGAGTAAGGCCCAATGAATACAAATTTGAGACATATCAGCATTGTTACGCAACATTTAAATAATTATAGATTCTACTCCTGCGACTTGTTGGCTCATTCCTTCTATGATTCGGGCTAAACAATAACAATGTAAGTTATAGGCTCCACAACTGAAATTAAGCCCACTAGAAGACAGGAAATCAGGCGCATCTATATGACCAGACATAAGCTGTAAAAAACGATATCGATATTAAACCTTCACCGAGAGATATCATTTGAAGAAGCGAACTTCTATGGGATGATCTATTTAACCTTCTTTACTGTTAACGTATCAATTAACAGTAAAGAAGGTTAAATAGATCATCCCATAGAAGTTCTCTAAGGGCAAATCGAAAAAGCTAACGATTAGCTCAATTTAATTACTGTTCCTTTTTTTACGTATTTCGATAAATGAATCCTTGAGCGAGGTGATTTTTCCTTATGAAGTTGAATCTTATTTGCTGGGTATTTTTTTTACAGAGTATTCGGGTGGACCGCGATACGAGTTTAAAGGATTTCACCCTTTTTGCCAAAGGTTTATTCGCTCACGCAACTTTGAGGATTCGCTTAGGATAGGTGCTTTGCCAGGCGGCGCATTTGGTGATTCATACTACTTCACTGTACCTTACCTAGGTAAGATATTGATTTCTAATCGGTTTAAGGAACATCTTCTATTGGGATTAGCTCTATAATTCTGTACGGTGAAAAATGCAGAGAAAAATTTTGTATATCTAAAAATCTTGTTTTGTAGAATTTTTTATTTTTAAAATTTGTTTTGCTGTAAGCACCTTATTTGGCTCGGCCACATTCTGCGAATGGATAATAATGCTTCATCCAAGAGGATCTTCAACTCTCAGCTTCCAGGTTCAAGAAGGCAAGAAAGGCCAATACTCCGTTTTAAACACCAAGCCATCGCGGATGCCAGAACGCTTGGTCTGGACAACTGCAAGCAGTGTGCCTGGGATCGCAGAGGATGGAAAATTGCAGTGTCTCAGGCAGGGACTCTTCACTGGTCAGGAGCCCGTTAAGTAAAGTAAGAATGTTAAACACTATAAAGACACATTTGAAGCTTAGAAGTTATTCGAATAATCCAGAAAGGAAACAAGCTCTTAAAGCGAAAATCTTAAAAAGCCATTCTTGAGACAGAACTAGAAAAGTCAACAATGTATTGCAAAATTGGGTTGACAAGATGCGCAACTGCGAAGGCAGCCCAGGCAGCCATATTAATGAAATCGTATTCTATAAACAATGAGAGTGTTTGCTCTTTCTAATAAAGTCATAACATACCGATAATTTTGCACTATATACTATATATATATATATATATGTTTTTTTATTTGATTGGGTTCTGAAAAAATGGTTTGATAATGAAAAAAAACTGGGTGCGGAATAATTAACAACAGAATTTATCATATACAGAAACTTGTAATTTAGAATTTTGGATATAGAGTAATTTGGAACACTGAGTGTTTTTAATATAGTATACAATTTGCAGATTTGTTTTCAAACATTACTTTAAAGTAGAGACAGAGTCTAGTGCCGCGTCCTTATATTTAATCTGCCGGAAGCATCTATCCAGAACACGGCATGCCTAGGAGGAAGCCATATGAACCTATAATGTTATCTAGGTCACTTTGTGGCTTTATTTGGTAGGATACTTTTTAATATCACCGAATCGCCCAAGCAAGGATACACATAAATTTGATCATCATGAGGAGCCTTTAGAAACTGAGTACTCTAGAAAGCGATATCATTACTGAATCCATACTATATGTTCATTGCTGTTTGATTTGAGCCTTCAAAGTTAAAAAAGAAGAAGTTTTACAACCCCGAAGAAAAAATAATAATAAATATATTATCAGGGCTATCATAAATAAATTCCAACCAAACAACTTCTAACGGCAGCAATAATTTATATTGCTATTGCTAAAGGCGAAAATGTTATCAAAAAATATGCCTGAATGTGAATTTATGACCAAAAGCAATAAATTATATAAGGTGCAGATAATTGAACCCATTTAATAGTAATTAGATGACAACTATCGAATGTGACAATTTTAACTTTCTCATTAAGATACAGTAGTACCCACTTGTATTCTAAAGAGGAAGATATTGCAGCCACGCTAACATTTCGAACTCATTCTGTAAATGTGGTATGATATGACGATAATAAGAAAGGGCAAGATGGTGTGTCCTAAATTCCGTCCGTCTATCAGAGCTCCCTTCAAAATAGGATGAACGGTTTTTCTTCGAATTGATTTTTGAGGTAATATATCTAGATCATTATTTTTGTTCTTTCATGTTTAATAATATCAGCTACTCATGATAACCTATGATACAACTGGTTTATAAAACACAGATTTTCTGAAAAGCGGTTTGAACGATTTTGATCTGTTTTTGTGTTTGGATAATTGGGGTTAGTGTAAGAGAAGAGCAAACTCAGTTTTTCTCCCCCAAAACTCAAGTAGCGGTACTTTAGAAACATGCCAATAAAAAAAAGGCATTCTTAGATTTTGGTAAGGTTTATTTACATATTTCTTCATCATCAACAAATTTCTTATATTTTTGAATACAATACTTTTTAAAATTCGAAAACCGGCTAAAACAGAAGCTCCATAAATTTGGCCCGAAAAAAAAATTAAAAAGGTTTAAAAAAATTACATTGAAAACAACATGAACGTTTTATAGACGGATTGGGGTGACTTTGGGGCATTTTTTTCGTTTTTGTTTGGCCAATTTGCACAGGCTTTATTCAATCAAACAATGTATGGGTGGACCGCTTGGCGGGTTAGAGTGGTATTATTCTTTTCTGTGTAATTTTCAAGGATAAAATTGGGGACGTTTTAAACGGTGAATATAGTCAATTATCACATTGGTCCCATACTCAGTGCAATGTGTGAGTTGGGAGGGGGATTGGCGGCGGGCGGTTATGCTACTCATGCAACCCTGTAGTTGGGGTTCCTGTTGGACATGGAGTAGGTGCGGGTATATGCACAGTTTCTTGAAATGCATACCAAACATGGATATTTTTTTTTTCAAACTCATACAGTTATAGTCAACAAACCAGGAGAGCATAAAAAAGACGAAACAAAAAATTAAAAAACAGCTTGCAAAGTGACATTCGCAAGACATTTTTAACCTCCAAAAATATAATTTTTAAAACGCGTGCTAGCAAGTTGAGGCCATTTTGCATTGACTTGAGGCCATTTTTCATTTAGAAATATAGACAATTTTTGGAGCCTAGTTTCATTTCACCGGTTAATGATGTACGATTCTCATTGAAATTTTTTTTAATCACATTTTTCATATTCACTGCAATCGAAAAAGTCAACCAAAAATCGTAATATGAGTGTGATTAAACCAATAACCGTGAATCATTTATAACAACCACAGTTCCTTTCCATTCAAATCATTTCATTTGAAAATTACAAACGAAAACAGTGCAAGTAGATGAAAATGACAGCAATGATTTTAAACGTGTTTTATTTAGAAAAATTACCTTTCATACGCTCCAATTGGGCATCTATTAAGAAAGATATGCTAAAACGTAGGTAACGTTGTGTGATTTAAAACGACCTTGACTTTATTTTTTAACAAGCTTCACTGTGCAAACGGGACGTTAACCTAACAAAAAAACATAATGTAACATATTTTGCAAAGCACAGAATTATTTTTCAAAATACCATGTCCGGCAATTAAGAGTAGCTACATAGGTGCTTGTTGAATTTACCAGTAGCAATTTTTTCAACAACCTTGACTATATTTTTTAACAAGCTTCACTGTGCAAACGGTTAATTGATTGATTAAGAGTAAAATATCATTAAAATATCAGGTAGAAGGATTTGTACTTAAAATAATTAAGAAAATCAGTATTACACTCCCGTTGGCTTCGTGAGTAGCAAAGTTCCATTTTCAATTTGATACAGACTGATTCTAATTATATGATAATTAATTCGCTTTCATTCGAAAAAGATTTTCAGATATAGATAAACATTATACCGAGGAATTGAATACAATAACAATGGTTGCTGCATAACGAGAGGTTATTAGTCACTCCATTGGTTTATTAATTTTTAATTAACCTTTTTTTATTGTAGCGGAAATACTACATTGTTCTTAAGCCTATATAGCTCAATTTACAGAGATGTGGTATACACAACCATTTTTTTTTAAAGTTTTAAGGAATTATTATTACAACTACGTTAGAAGGAAAAGCATAATTAACCATTGCGTCCCATAATAAGGAAACAAATCCATTTTTTTTCTAATGCAAAATCGTGAACAACAATAGGAGTGTTTTCAATATACTATTAAGAGACTTATTCAAAATTTCACATGCAAAATACAACAACAACTAAGCCTCTATAGATTTCATTTATCTGGATATCTACCCAGTCGTATGTCCATAGCCTGAATAAAAGTGTGCTACCAAAATAATTTAATCGGATTGTTATCGAAAATGATATCGGAATGGTCAAATGACATGCAGGCAGGGGAGAGGGGGCACATTTAAGAGCCAGATACTTTTGAACAATGCTAAAAAATATTTCAAAGGGTAAATCAAAATTTGAACTTGGCAATACAGTCTTCTCCAATTGTCAACGACTTTCGGTGATCCTCTTAGCTTTCAGTGGTCACCTGGCAGCAGTTGAGTAAAGAGGTTAGGTTAGGGTTAGGTAGGTGGGCTGGCATAGTGCCACACTCAGGTGAATGCTGACCCATTGTGATGCCCATCGGGGAAGGAGGGTAGTCCCTTACTCATTTTTAACCCTGTCTATAAACAGCTGAGATTAGTTACTCGCTGTGTTGTTCGATGCAAACCATCCTGTAGATTTGATGAACTTCATTATTCTGTCTATTGGTGTACTGGAGAGTTCGTCTAGGTCGTGGAAGAAGTGTCTCCCCAGGAATCTGTGTCTAATGTGTTGGAGTGGGTAGTGGAAGTGGGTAGTGCCTTCCAGAGCTTCCTCGTCGCCACAGCTTCTACAGAGTTCTTCCTCCGTCAAGCGTAATTTTTTCATATGGTACCGCAGAGTGTTGTGCCCCGTTAAAATACCTACGAGGGTGGATAGTGATATTCTATCCTTTTTCATTAGACTCTCGGTTCTGGCTTCATTGTAGGTTGGCCATAGCGTTCTAGTGGTGTGGCAAGTATCTAGTGCCGTCCATCTAAGGTTCGCCTCTCTTATTACCTTTTTCCCTGCTTCAACACTGAGTGAGCAAGGCGGGGGGAGTACAGAGAGATCAGCTTGTTCTGACACAGCTTCCGAACCTTGTATTGCTAATTCGTCCGCTTTCTCGTTGCCCGGAATACCTTCATGTCCCGGGACCCACCAGAGCGATACCTTATGCTGGGTGCCAAGAACCTTGAGTTCTTCGCGACAGCATTTCACAAGCTTTCATTTTATTTCTGCTGCAGTTAAGGCTTTTATTGCTGCCTGGCTGTCGATATAGAAGGTAATACCATCGGGTGGTATTGCCCTTACCGCAGACTCACGGGCTGCTGTTGTAACTGCCAGAACCTCTGCTTGGAAGACGCTGCTGTGGTCGGGTAGGCGTACCGATTTTGATATGCCCAGTGGTGCGGAAAAGACGCCTGACCCCACCCCCGTTGCCATTTTTGACCCGTCCGTAAATACGGCTATGGCTTGTGTGTCGGGGACGAGTCCGCTTCTCCATTCTTCCCTACTGGGATAGGCACTCGAGAAGGGTCTTGTGAAGTCTAAGTATGGCGTGATGTAGTCCGTAGTTGGTACATGGCCAAAGTATTTCTGTAGGATCATCGAATGACCCATTGCATTAGATTTCCAGTTCGCTGTTTGGCAAATTCTCTAATGGCACTAATGGCGGCTGTTGATTGAACAAAGATGTCTAGCGGAGGCAGGTTGAGTATAGCCTCAAGTCCTGCGGTTGGGGTTGTCCTCATCGCACTGGTTGTGCCGATGCACGCTAGTCTCTGAACTTTTGTGAGAGCCTTTAGGTAGATGGCTTTATTGGTTGCCTGCCACCATACGAGACTGCCATATGTCAGTATGGGTCTTACTATTGCCGTGTACATCCACAGTTTAATTTTGGGAGATGGTCCCCAGGTTTTCCCAAAGATTTTGCTGCAGGAGTAAAAGGCTATTGTGGCTTTTTTGATTCTTTCATTGGTGTTCATTTTCCAATTTAATTTCTTGTCTAGTATGAGTCCCAGGTACTTCGCACTGTCAGAGATTCTGAGGGGTGTACCGCCAACAGAAGGTGTGACAAACGGTGGTATTTTCCTTTTATTTGTGAAAATTACCAGTTCGGTTTTCTGTGGGTTTACCGCTAGGCCGCAGTGCCTGGCCCAGTTATCGAGGGTTTTGAGAGCCCCTTTGATTTGTTCGGTGAGTGTTGGTAGGAATTTACCTGTTGCCAACAGCACGACGTCATCAGCATAAGCTGCTGTTTTAACGCCACTGTTCTTGAGCTGCATAAGCGCTTCATTCAGAACAATGACCCATAGCAGCTGGGAAATAACCCCTACCTGAGGAGTTCCTCTAGAGGCGTAAGCTTCTAGCCTAGAGCTCCCCAGTTCCGCTATAATGTGTCTTTTTTCGAGTATGCTGATAATCCAGTTGATAATCGAATTATCAATCATAAGCTTACCTAGCGTTCTGCGTACGGCGTCAATATTGACATTGTTGAACGCTCCTTCAATGTCTAAGAAGACCGCTAAGGTGTACTCTTTGTCCTTTAGTGTTTTCTCGATTGTGCCGACAACACAATGTAGCGCGGTTTCCACACTTTTACCCTTTGTGTAAGCATGTTGGGCCGGCGATAAGTCTTCCGGACGAAGCCTGTTACGAATGTGTATGTCTATGAGTCTTTCCAAAGTTTTCAGTATGAAGGAAGTGAGGCTTATTGGTCTGAAGTCCTTTGCATTGGTGTGACTTGCCTTGCCAGACTTTGGTATGAAAATAACCTTCACTTCTCTCCATGTTCTTTGTATATATCCCTGTGTGAGACTGCCAATATACAGTTCCTTTAATACCGGAATAATGGTTTTGACAGTCTTTTGCAACATAATGGGGATGACCCCATCGATCCCTGGAGACTTATAGGGAGAGCAGGATTGGATGGCCCATTCTATTCTATCTTCCGTTATCAAGTCTCCAGGGAGGATCGTTTCCCCGGTAATGTTGGTGTGTTCATCGAGAGAAGGCTGAGTGGTGCAGCCTGGAAAGTGTGTGTTCAGTAGTAAGTTTAATGACTCTGAACAGGACTCGGTCCAGTTTCCCTCAGGTTTCTTGAGGGATCCCATAGTTAATGGTTCTCTGGTTAGAACTTTCCTTAATCTCGCGGTTTCCGTAGTGCCCTTTAATTCGTCACAAAAGTTTTTCCATGATTGGCGCTTGGATCTCTGAACTTCATTTTTGAAGCTTCTCTGGGTAAAGAGGTTTGTATGCTGAATTTTTTTTTTGTTTTTAAGAGTGTATACATATGCTGGTGAGCATTTCTCTTTGTGGAAAATAAATTTGTATGGCTTCATTCTGAGCCGTATAAAGGCAAGTTCTTTAGTAAAACAAATCAAACATAATTATTTACGATTAGCCCCATCATAGCAGTTATAAATAAAAGAACGACCCTAAAAGGGAGTGGCTTGCCGAATACATTCATTGTTCTATAGAATAAAGAACTATTCAAATAATATAACGCTTCAAAGTCAAGACTATCCAAACAAATTCAAGATTTTACCTCCGCTGAAGAAACTATGCTTGAGAATTTTTTACTTCGTAGCTTAAAAATGAATTATGGTTTGGCATACATTGAAGATCGATTAGTATTTCAATATACTACTTTAATTAAAAAAAAGACCCATTATGTGAATTGAAAATCGAAGGCTGGTATGGATTTGAAAAAAAAAACTTCCTGAATTGAAAAGACAAATTTTAAGTTTTGTTTATCTGTTTCTATTAAAAAAATAACTTTATAAAAAAAGAAAACCAAGTTTATAGTGTCCTAAAATTATCACAATTACTACCGTTGAAAAGTACAAAAGCCTGGTTCAAAACTGACCCGTATAGGGGTACCTTTGAACAAAATAACCGCTTAATTTTTATTAGACTCGAATGCAAAAAGTTTCTAAAGTGCCCCTCTACCCTGCATGTTTGTAGCAATAGTGCCGCAACAACAATATGCTATTGAAATGTGAATAAGCATAGTGCTGCCAAATCACATAGGGGCATTTTTCCCCCATTTTAGTATAATAATAGATAGATAGATAGATTTATTTCGCATATAAATTTACAAAGGTATGGTTACCACACATTTTACATTATATGAGATATGATAATTTGTATCTTTCTTCTGAAATATTATCTACATAACATTAGTGATTTAAATTGGAAAAGCGAAAAATTAAACAATACTGAAGGAAAATACGAAAAAACCTACAATTACAAAAAAAGAAAAAAAAAAACGTAATACATAATAGAAATTGATTTTTACTAAATTTATAAAGCAATTTTTGACTAAGGAAAGACGCCAAATCAGGTACTAATTAAAAACTTATTATTAAAATGAAAATTATCACAGAAATAAATAAATTAAAATAAACAAATAGATAAGTTAATCAATATTATAAATAAATAAATAAATAAATAAATAAAAATAAAAAATCAATAAATAAATAAATAGAAATGTAAATACATAAATAAATAGGTAAATAAATAAATAGGTAAATAAATAAATACATAGTAAAACAAATAAATAAATCAATAATTAATGATTTTTTATACGAATAAGTTAATATAGTTACACAAGCAACGAATAAACACAAAATGGAAGAAATAATAGCGTACATCTCCACTATAAGGTATTTAAATTATTTACAAGAGGATTGTCAGCAAATTCACAGCGGTCTAGTATAATAATAATTTTAAAAAAACACGAGTAGTATTCAGGAACCGTGGATATACAATTTACAAACGTAAAACTTGTGATAAATTCGAAGTCATCGGTATTTTGTAATCAAACTTTCTTTTTTTTACGAAGAGGTTATAAAATGGACTGAAGGTATCATAACGCTACCACTTCAATGTCCGGTCTGGCTGTGGGTTTCGCCCTTTTGTAATCCAAACAAAATAAGAAAACAGCTAAGCATATTATATTCCTGATTTTATAAAAGAAGATATGGATCAAACATAGGCCGAACTGTTAAATAACCTATTCCTACTCCTATCGCTCAATTAGTGGGCGTGACAAAAATCGAAGTATGTGGGAATTGTTAAGAAGGATCTTCATATTTTGTTATACAACATTTCATGGATTTTTTGAAAAAAAAAATCCCCTTAAAAGTGGGTATGGTAGAAAACTTAACATAAAGGAATTGTACAAAACGACCTTAACTACATACTTTGCAAATGATTCCTTCTTTTTTAAAGTGGGCGTTTCAGTGGGCGGATTTGAAAAATCCTAGAGAGTATACATATATTATAAATTTCAGCTTCCCAACTCAAACTTTGACTTTGCGATAAAACTATTTTATTTAATTTTGAGCGTGTCTGAGGGCGGACTTCAAAAATGTTAACGCCCGAAAGACCATATATTACTCGTAATAATATAATAATTTTTTTACTAAATTTATTTTTTTGAAATTGTGTTCTGTGGGCGGATTTTAAAAATTCTCAAACTTGACTATTTTGGGCCACTAGAGAGTACATGGCTTAAATTTCAGCTTTCTATCTCCAGTTTCAAGATCTTCTTTTTGCCGACGGACGGCCAGCCGGACGGACAGACGGATATGGCTAAATCGACATTATTATTGATGCTGATCATGAATATAGTGACTTTTAGGGGTCTACGAACAATATTAATACATATATGTTACAAACTGTGAGTCGAAATTAATATACCTTTGAGGAAATAAAAACGATAGCTTCACATATGTTTATAGGTAATAATTAATTTTCTTTCTGCCTCAAAACTGCAAAGCTGCATTGAAATGAAAAACATCATCAATGTGTTGACATTTCCATTAATTTATTTTTACTTTACAAGAAGTATTTGCACGTGAGTATAACGTCATAATAATGCCTTCAAAGGCTAGTTCTTTCTTGTTATTCGCATGGTCAGGATCACGAGTATGTTGAGGCAACCGGTTAGAGCTTTCGCTATATTATCACCAGCGTAACTTTAGGCCTAATACATTCATAAAGTCAGAAGCGACTTTCAATCTGAAGCTAAAGCTGTAACTGTGCTACTATTTCAACAAAGACCTTGACATATTGTTGATAAGATTGCATTTGCAAATCATAAAGTAATCATGGCTATACGATTACTGATATTTTCATTCTTTGGAGGTAGCGTTCAATCAAAAATGTTTCTATTGGATACTTTAAATTGATTTGAGAATGACTTCAGCTCTAAATACCTCACCTTCACGACGGCACTTATTTTTTTAGAATATGAAAAATCTAGTTCAAAGATTTGACAAAAACGGGGATGACGGAAAAACGTTTAAGAACGAATTACTGCATCTCTCTGATAAACCCCGCTTGACAAGCAGAGTAAAATATGTCAAATAACTTGATGACCTATAATCTTAATGATGATGGAGATTCCTCTTTAATTTCTCTATCAGTGAGGTTATGATTTGGAGGTTCGCCGTCGGTCAACCTCGATAAATATTGGCAATCCTACTGGATTCGGAACACATACCCACAGAGGCCGATCATACGCTGGTTTGGCAGCCTTTCTCTATTTTCACTCCAACCGATTACAACGACTCCAACCCGAAACTACTATGTATACACAAACCACACTCACTTGAAATCTTCATAACCTTTCTTGAGAAAGTGGGGCCATAGCCCTTCAACATTGCCCTGAGAACGAAAAGTTTGAAAATATGTATCCTTCTGTTCCTTAATTGCTTAAACAAAAATTCTTGCAGAGATATATCTTTATGGAATCGCCAAACTTATTTAGTCTGAGAAAAATGTGTTCTGTATTATTCTTCTACACCTTCTGCCAGAAGCCATCCAAATAAAATACCAGGCAGGAAATAGTGCTCACTAGCTTCGATCTTTTCGGGAGTAGTGGAACATTCTGAACATTCTTAATGTCGGTAATCAAACAAGATCAATGAAAAATGCAGTCTAAAATTCATGTGACGTTGCAGTATTTGCGGATGGTTCTTAAGCTCAGGATGACACGGGATCCAGAATTTTGTCGGTGGAAGCGGAATAAATATCCCTACGGTTCCCAAATAGAAGCAGTGCCTTATATCCGAGATTCTGGCAGTACCACGGAATTACTGCTAATTAAGGAGTTACCCGGGACGCAGTAGCCATTGGTTGAAGTGTTTGATTCCTAACCGAACGGTCTCAGTTTCAAAAAGCCCGGATCAAGTAACACATTAGGTTGTTTCCACTGCCCAACATCCAATAGTAGCGATTGTCATGAGAAGCTTCTCAAATTTGACTTTCAGATTCAGCTTAAAATGTATGTCCCTCCCACCTCGAACTAGCAAATGGTTGGAGAAGCTAGGTTTTATGGCCTGTTTGTGCCGTTATTGCCTAATGCATATTACATTTATTTTGTTATCGACTCTAGATGAATGAAAGTGTTAGAGTTAGTTTCTTTTCAAAATGTTTTGCTAATATGGACTTTTAATGGACCCTATCATTGCTCTTCCCGTAGCAAGAGTACCAAATTTGAAATTGAAGGACCAGGCTGCTGCAGATGGTTTTTATGGCAACTTCTCAATTCTCTATATGTAATAAGGCTTCAAAAATGCAGGGGTAATATTCAGCGAGCAGTATGTAGGTCAGCAGACATACGCTTCGTGCTATCCATGCTGATTGTGAAAGGTTAATGGAATCCAAATTGTTTGACGCTTACAACACTTATATGTTGTCAGTAAACTGGCATCTCAATTCAGTATTTTCATCATCCCCAATACTTGATTGATTTGTATCTGGGATCTACCAATTAATTACTTCACTACTTGTTGCCACATTAATGTACCCACTTAGCTGGGCCTCTACGAAATTGAGTAAGTAAATATTTTTGTTGTGATGAAAAGTTTTCTCCAACTGACGTACTAACAACTATTAACAAATGCCATTACAATGAATCTAAAAATTAGCACCTTCATTTAATTAGCATTTTTATCAATGTGATGTTGCAACAATTGTTAACAACAAAAAAGCCGAAATGATTGCAAGTAATAAGCACTCGATTGTAGTATACTCTGAATAAAGAAAAAGGAAAACAAATAATACAATATTCCAGTAATACAAGATATACAACTACTCCAACAGTAAGTAACGATAAAAGAGTTGTTACTGCAACGCTCCTTTCAGCGCAGTGTTACTGAATTACTGCCGCAACCTTATGATATCTTAAAGTATCCAATTCCTCATTCTGGTAGCTGTTTTTTTTTTTTTTTTTTTTATTCACAATTTCAAAAGTCCAAAGATACCGAATACACATCATGAAGTGCAAGTAGTGTGTGCATTTTGTGAAATTATAATTTTGAAAGAGCCAAGTACACGTTTGAACACACTCATGTCTTCCGTTGAATCGGTAAGGAAGCCAATATACATAATTTATTGACGTGCCTCTGCCTATGTAGGTAAGCTTCGCAGGCGCACGAAATAAATTTTCCACTGGGTGGTGTAGTGTCATATTGTAAGATACACTCGATGCGGATGGTGTCTTGTTTTGATACATTTTTTTGTATCTTGTGGTTTGCAAACAAAACTAAAGTAAAAACAAAATCAAAATAAAAACATAGGGACGGGCTACAGTCCGCTTGGGCCAACTGTTGGATACCCTATTCTTATTCCTATCCCTCATAAGTGGGCGTGACAAAAGTCTAAGTCTGGTTGAATTGTTAAGAACGCTCTACATATTTTGTTATATAACATTTAAAGGATTTTATCAAAAAAAACGCTCCCTAACTCAAACTTGAGTGTTTCAATAAAATTGTTTTATTTAATTGTGGACGTGTCAGTAGGCGAATTTAAAAAAAATTAACAAATGAGCATAAAGGGCCCCTAGAGAGTTTATTATTATAAATTTCAGCTCCCTAGCTCACTTTGAATTTTCAAAAAAAAAAAAAATAATTGTGGGCGTGCCAGTGGGTGGATTTTGAAAATATTTACACATGAGCATAAAGGGCCCATAGAGAGTATATATAACAAATTTCAGCTCCCTAGCTCAAACTTTGGATTTTCAAAAAAATTGTTTTATTTATTTGTGGGCGTGTCAGTGGGCGGATTTTGAAAAAAATTTATCCCGAGCAGTTTTAGGAGTCATATATCATATATACAAAATTTCAGCTTTCTAGCTCAAAATTCGATTTTTTCTAAAAAATTTTTTTTTTTTAGTTTGAGTGTCTGTGGGCGGATTTCAAAAATTCGTAAACTTGATTATTTCGGGACCCTAGAGAGTATATGGTTAAAATTTCAGCTCTCTAGGTCCATTTTAAAGGCCTAATTTTTGCCGACGGACGGACGGACGGACATGGCTAGATCGACATTACTATCGATGCAGATCATAAATATAGTAACTTTTAGGGGTCTACGGGCAATATTAAGGTATGTTACAAACTATGCGTCAAAATTAATATACCCTTAAAATAGGGTATAAAGACAAACAAGCGCCGCGCCGCCAACGATTGTGATCATGTCTACAAGTGGTGGGGATACCAAGTCGTGTGAAACTCTATAGCGGACCGCGATACAATTATCTGATGGAAAATTTATCTGAATTGTGGCTTTAGGTCAGTGGATCCAGCTTGCAACTGCATGTGAGCTTTTTGCTACGAAAGCATTATTATTATTAATGTACATACTGATCGCACTCAGGTGGAAATGTTTCTGGAAAAAGTGTTGGCTTCTGGGAAACATGTTGCTCATGAAAGTTGTGTCGCCGTCTTTAAGTCTGCTGGCATGGTAAGTTGATTTGTTTTGGTTTCAAACACGTTTTATTAGTGTTACACTAGCAGACCCACCCGGCTTCGCTCGCGGAACATAAATGCAATTACCTTTTTGATTTTGTGAATTATATCTTTACGTTCTGCGGTGGTTATTCTTTGCTGTCTCAACATAAGTGAGGATCAAACGTGTCTGAAATGAGCACTATATATATATCGTATTATCGTATAAGTCCGAAAAAGAGACAATACTTGTGCCCGTTCTGCGATCCACTCCGACCTATTCCTGGGATTTATATGAAGTGATTACCAAGTGCAGAAAGTTATAATACCTCGGATCTATGATCATTAGCGAAGCAACCTGTGATGACAAAATTAAACATAGCGTAAGCGTATGTTGGATGAAGTGGCGGGAAATCTCAGTCATCATCTGCGAACGAAACATGCACCTAAGCTTTCTTACTATGGGCGTTTTGCAGTAAGCCACATATTGCACGCTTTTGGACATACAGTCACCCTTAAGCTGATGATGATAACCACTTTGTACCTTTTAACGTATCAACAGATATTGAAGTATTATTCACGGACTTTTTCAGTCAATATGACTGTATTCAAATTAACCATATTACTAACAACTTAAATCGTATGCTTGATCTCGTATTTGTTGACAAAGAGTTTGTTATTAAAATCGACGTTCCTGCTTCTCCCATCTTTGATCATTCTATGCACCACAGTGCTATTATGGCTGAATTTTCAGCACTACAATACCAATTAACTTCCAAGAGTATTCAAGTATATAATGATTATGATAAGGCTAACTTCCACGCAATGAGCATTTTTCTACAAAATGTATCTTGGGATTCCGTTTTATCATCTCATGACTTAAATGTGATGCATGAAACTTTTTTTTCAGTTCTTCAGAATGTAATTACTCTTTTTGTGCCCAAAAAGCATATAAACGTAACTCGAACCCTCCCTGGTTTAACAAGAGGTTAACAAATCTAAAAAATAAAAAGAATAAGGCTTACAAACGTTTCAGAGCAAATATAGCTAATCCGTTACTTAAGTTATGGTATCTGCGTTGCGAACATGAATATATAATCTTAAATAAGTTTCTATATCAATCATATATTATTTCCGCAGAAACTAATCTAAAGTCCAATAGTAAGTATTTTTGGAAGTTTATAAACTCCAAGAGAAAGACATGTGGTGTCCCTAATCTTATGTTCTACTTAGACTCCTCATCTGATGATACAAAAACCTTGTGCAACTTCTTCGCTTCTTTTTTTTAAGTTTGTCTATTCCCCAGTTAATGTCGTTCCCTTCAACATCTCAAATATCGACCCAATTGTTGACATTACTGATGTTAGTATCTACAGGACTGATGTTGAGGAAGCTCTACTTAGTCTTACAGCTAGTAAAAATGAAGGTCCCGATGGGATTGCCCGCATTTTTTTAAAAAGAATTGCGCTAGAATTCTCTCTAAACCTCTATGTATTATCTTCAGAAAGTCTATCGCCTCCGGAATGTTTCTGAATGCTTGGAAACTTTCGCATATAATACCAATCCATACATCTGGTCCAAAGCAGAAGGTCTGCAATTATAGGCCTATATGCAAGATATCTGCAATCCCCAAATTATTTGAGAAGATTGTTTGCAATAAAATTACATTCTCAATCCGGACTGTGGTATCGGATCACCAACACGGGTTTATATCTGGTAGATCCACTACTACTAACTTAGCTTTTTTTTGCAATTTCGTTATAAAGAATTTCAGTCCTGGCTATCAAACGGATGCGATTTTTACTGATTTCCCGAAAGCCTTCGACAAAGTCTTCTCTTGGATTTTCCTCCAATATTTTGTTATGGATGGAATCTTATTTAATGAATCGCACTCAGTTAGTAAAAATTGATGATATTCTTTCAGTGCCTATAAAGGTAACATCGGGGGTTCCACAAGGCAGTCACCTAGGACCTCTTTTATTTCTCTTATTTATTAATGATCTACCCAGTGTGATTAAACATTCCGAATGTCTACTGTTTGCGGACGACCTTAATGACTGTGAATTACTGCAAGCCGATGTTCCTGCGGTTGTTGAGTGGTGTGACCTGAAGAATCTATTTTTGAATATTTCTAAATGCCAGTGCTTCACTCTTACTAGATCGAAGGTACCTATTCCGTATAGATACTCCATAAAATCTACACAACTTGAAAGAGTGTATTCTAAGAAAGACTTAGGCATTATTCTGGACTTGCGCCTTACATTCAAAGACCACATTGATTACATTATCTCCAAAGCCAACTCCATGTTCGGCTTCGTCAAACGTAATTCTAAAGATTTTACTGATCCTTACACTCTAAAATCCCTCTACATATCTTTAGTTAGACCCCACCTCGAATATTGCAGTGTAATATGGAACCCGTATTACGATATTTACTGTAAAATGATTGAAAGGGTTCAAAGAAATTTTACTAGGTTCGTAATACTTAAGTTAAATTGGAGAATTGACACACCTATTTATGAAACTAGATGTTCTTTGATTAACTTGAACTCCCTTCGTATTCGACGTAAATATTTCTCGGTCATCTTTATAAGAGATTTAATTCATTATCAAACACAGTGTCCTGAATTGCAAAGTATGATCAATTTCCCTCTGTGCTCTCGTCGCCTTCGCAGTTATTTTAACTTTCGTGAAGATCTTCTTACTACCAATTTTTCTCGTAATCAGCCTATTGCCCACTGCATCAAAGAAGCAAACTCAATAATAACTTCGATCGATTTGTTCAGGAGTTGTAGCAGGTTGGATTTTAAAAACAAACCTCTTCTAATCTTAAGACAGACTTAGTAAAATTGCACTATTGAAATCTTATTGTTTATTGTTGTTATTTTTTTTCTTTTTCGTCTATATGTATAATGAATTATCTATTAATATTCAACAAATCATATTGTTATTAGTCTATAAGAGAAATGTACTCTTGCTTGCCAAATACTAAACAAATTACCCAAATCTTTTCTTATGCACGAAATTTACCAGTTACTATTATATATATGTATTTCAATGTCGAGGCAATGTTCAAAAGTTCTAAAAGAGGGTGAAGCGATCTACCCATATATACAAAGCCCGAACAAAAACCTGCAGAGATGAGCGTGGGAACACAGTAGTAGATTCACAGTCGGTGCTGGGGATTTGGAAAGAACACTTCTGCAGACTGTTAAACGGCGGAGACAGCCAATAACCCGCTGTCAGGCAGAATGATCCATTCAGCCTGGACGATGATAGCAAAAACTGCCGTCCACCCGACCTACACGCAGTGAGGATACCGATGTCCAAACTTAAGCCTACCAAAGCTGCGGGAGCGGATGGGATACCGGCCGAGCTTTTGAAAGCAGCGGGAAATGATTTGGTAAGGAATATGCACCAACTCATCTGTAAAATTTGATCGACTTTAAAGTCGCCTACGATTGCGTTTATAGGGACGAACTATACAAAGCCATGTCCACTTTCGGCATCCCCCCCAAGTTCGTTTGTCTGTGCAGAACGACGAGTGAAAAATCTCGCTGCTTCGTCAATGTCGGCAAGAACAACACCTAGCATTTTGATGTCAAAAAAGGGTTGAGACAATGCGACGCACTATCATGCACCTTCTTTAACATCATTTTTGAAGCAATTGTACGAAACTCGCAAGCCAACACCAGAAGTACAATTTTTCAAAAGTCCATCCAACTACTTGCTTATGCTGAAAATATTGACATTATCAGGAGAACGCGGCGAGCTGTCAGTGGCGCATTTGCAGGTATTGAAGTGGAGGCGGCAAAGATGGGTCTGGCTCTTAACGAGGACAAAACGAAGTATGTGCTGTCAACGAGAAAGAACTTTCAACATCGGCGACTCGGACAAAACACTAACCTGGCCCTACTGTATGGCGCAGAAGCATTAACCCTGTCAAAAGCAGATGATAAACCCCCTGGGATGCTTTGAGAGAAAGATTCTTCGAGTGATATTTGGTCTAGTTTGTATCGATGGGATGTGGGGCAGAAGGCTTAACGACGAACTCTACGGGCTCTACAGCGACGCTGACCTGGTCAAAAAGGTGAATGTACAATGACTGAGATGCCTGGGTCACGTGGAGCGTATGGACAACAACGCACCAGCCCGACGAATCTTTGAGTCCACCCCTGAGGGACAAAGCAGCAGAGGAAGACCCCACCTTAAATGGGGCGCACAAGTGGAGAACAACCTCAACCAACTTGGTGTGCGTAATTGGAGGCAGCTAGCTAGCGACCGTGCTTATTGGTTAAGGCCATGGGCCATCCCGGACTGTAAGCGCCACCAAAAATAAAGTTAGTATTTCAATGTCGTAGTATTTGAAGTAAGTAAAGTTAGGGAACACACTTTACATTAACTCACCGCAGTACAATAGAATAAAAATAGGGATAGTATCAGTCAGCTATTGAATGATCTGATATGCAATAAATGCACTAGATGACTACCTCTTGTAAAGCCTTTTTTATGTAATATACCAATATCAATTCCGCTGAAAAACTAAATTTCAATAAATAATATAAAAGTACGAGTACCTACCTACGATTAAGTACTACAATTCCTTTTTTGGATACCGTGTCGTTTCGTACAACAGGCAACACTTGCTTGCAAATATATATTTTCGAGAGAATAGGACTTATGAACGTTCATGCATTAAATTTTATTCTCTCGGTTGTGATTATACTAGCAAGTAAATTCTATATTGCTACATGATTTCCTTAAAGTGTGCCGATTTTAGTTTTAGCACTGACTAAAGCTGATTATTAGTAAGGTCCATTGTTTTAAGGAAAGTTATTTTTCGCCAATGACCGAAAATGCACGTTCAACGCTGTAACAGGTCTGATACTAAGTTGAACATCACATATGCCACTACAATGCAGTTTTATTGTCTCGCCAACCGAAAGTCCTCAAATCCTGCTAGAAAAATGCCGATCTTGAAACTTTGAAGCAGCAATGCCTACCGTGCCACGGATAACCAAAAGTCCATCTTAACGTTTGTATTTGAATTAAAGATAAAATATTTCTAGCTTAACCCTCCAATTTCCCCTCCGATAGAGCAATAGAAATATCTCAAAATATAATAAGCTCCCAATAAATGTTTAAAAAAATCAGATCAATTTTTTTTTTTTTTTTACATTTTTACCAACGACCATACCACGTCGAGTTAATCGGTTCTCGTCAGATCACCGTAATTAAACGACGTTGGGCGCGGTTAGTACGTAGATGGGGGACCGTTTGAGAACAACCGCGTGTCGTTGGCCAGTCCCATCTACAGAGTTGAGGTAGATAATACATACGTGGTATCACAATGGACCTAAATTGGTCTAAGTGTGTCGGCTTCTGCCGACAGCCACATAAACCTAACCTAACCTAACCTACCATTTTAATGAGTTTCCGTGGTTCAGGGGCTCACAATAATTACTTCAAATAGGGAAACAATTTATTATTTCACAACTGCTGGTAGCTAATTGGTAGTGAAAATTGCAAGTTTTGTTTGCTTTCAACATGAACAAATCACTAGAGACAGGATACGAAATCAAACCAACCATAGACAGACACAATAATTATCCACAATGGCTTGGACTATTATAAATTAATGTTGAACTATACAATAAACTTCTCCATCGCTAGACAAACTGGCACCCGTGTAGATTCACCACTAATAATTGAGATACTATCATCTATCAAAAATTGATTCATTAAACTGATAGCTTAAAGCTATAACCTATTCAACATTGCTGCCATCGTTCGTTTTCGAACCGTACTCGCAAGTAAATTGACAATTTACGAGTATCTAAATTAATTACCATAATCCAATCTCTAATCAGCATCTTAAGACTTTATAACGTCAAAAGTATAAGACCAAACCCAACGGCACATGGCCTTAGTGCGTGGAACCAATCATTTGTGACCCATTTTGAGTGCAGTCCACCTCTCTGTCTTGCCTCTGGCTAAATTATCTCACGATCAGACTGCTCTTCAGAAGTCCACGGCCCGGTTAAGAACCAGTAACCTGTCCGTATTTATCAATCGATGTTTCTGCGTGAATTCTCAGAAAAAAAAAAAAAACGAAGAACATGTAAACTGCGCCATGATCTTGCTCAATATCGAACAAATATTATGACATTTTCGCAAGAATCGTTTGTGATGCGAGGTGGGGCAATTATGTATCTACATATTCCACTTACAGCTTATACGACCAATGTGCGCAGTGCTACTGCATCACTGGCAGCGGTCCAGATCATTTTCCTGTGAACGAATGTATAAATATTTTTGAAAAGTTATCAAAGAATGAATATAAATTTGCATTAGCATGCAAAACATGTGGAAAGTTTAAGATCTCTTAAGCCGGCAATGCCGGCCGGCCTACACATAGATGAAATCCCGCTATCTTCTAGCAACAAATAATATTTATCTGTTTCGGAATTTGAATGAATAAACGAAGCTTTTCCCCATGACAGATGCCCAGATGCGGGTATATCTTTGAGGATTTTGAAGATTTTGCTTATCTGTCGCTATAAAACTTGACTTTGGCGTTTCCGCCAACCGTCAGCCATTCGCTGTCGTCTGATGAAGATCTTAGATCTCGTGAGACTACAGCGAATAAGTTGGATTTACAAAATGTGTGCCAACAATTAAGTAATTCGCTGAAAATACATTTATCTTGTGTCTTGTCGTGTGTCATCTAAGAGGCATTCATTAAATCTTGTAATTAAACTTTTAAGACTTTTTTTTAGCAAAAAGGAAACATCTGTGTGGGCAAAACGAGGCGAGACGGCGGCTGGCTTCTACGATTATGCGGTGGCAAATGTACTGAGCCATTTAACCTAAGTACTTTCTTGAATGCATGCAGTACACGTGGGATTTTTTTTTTGCGGTTAAGGTGGAATATATTGAAGTTCAAGATCTTACATGGGCAAGATAATACGAATCTGAGCTGTAATAATAACTAGTCTTAATTAACATGGACTCAAAAGATCCTTGTCTTACATGGCAAAGAGTGTGTCTTCAAGATTTATTTTAAATTTACATATCGGGGCCTCGGGTGCGAGAGACCATTGCTAGCAAAAAGCCCAAATAGAAAAATGTTTGTTTGATTACAACAATAATTGCTTCAGGTATTCTGTCTTTCCATCATCAGCAAATAATAATTGATGCACTTTGGAGTCCGTCACTGATTCTTTAAGCAAACAATTAAGGACTGTTATAAATATCAAGGACTTAGGATGCTTCCCTGGCGTACACCGACTGTGATTAGTAACTTCTCGGCGACTCCAACGGAGCATTTCACTCTTGCTTTTACACCCTCACTCATGTCGATGATTAATTGTTCGTAGGTTTTAGGTGAAAAAACTACTGATGGAAAAAAATGATATTGCTTGTTTTAAAACATACAAAAAAACATAGGGACGGGCTACAGTCCGCTTTGGCGAACTGTTGGATACCCTATTCTTATTCCTATCCCTCATAAGTGGGCGTGACAAAAGTCTAAGTATGGTTGAATTGTTAAGAACGCTCTACATATTTTGTTATATAACATTTAAAGGATTTTATCAAAAAAAAACGCTCCCTAGCTCAAACTTGGGTGTTTCAATAAAATTGTTTTATTTAATTGTGGGCGTGTCAGTGGGCGGATTTAAAAAAAAATAACACATGAGCATAAAGGGCCCCTAGAGAGCATATATTATAAATTTCAGCTCCCTAGCGCAAACTTTGGATTTTCAAAAAACGTTTTTTTTTTTAAATTGTGGGCGGATTTTGAAAATATTTACACATGAGCATAAAGGGCCCATAGAGAGTATATATTATAAATTTCAGCTCCCTGGCTCAAACTTTGGATTTTCAAAAAAATTGTTTTATTTATTTGTGGGCGAGGATTTTGAAAATTTTTTATCCCGAGCAGTTTTAGGAGTCATAGACCATATATACAAAATTTCAGCTTTCTAGCTCAAAATTCGATTTTTTCCAAAATTTTGTTTTTTTTTAGTTTGTGGGCGTGTCTGTGTGGGCGGATTTCAAAAATTCGTTAACTTGATTATTTCGGGACCCTAGAAAGTATATAGTTAAAATTTCAGCTCTCTAGGTCCAGTTTAAAGGCCTAATTTTTGCCGACAGACGGACGGGCGGACGGACGGACGGACGGACATGGCTAGATCGACATTACTATCGATGCTGATCATAAATATAGTAACTTTTAGGGGTCTACGGGCAATATTAAGGTATGTTACAAACTATGCGTCAAAATTAATATACCCTTAGAATAAGGTATAAAAAACAAAAAAGTCATATCGCACAAAATGTTTCTTATGGACATTCTATCGTCTACACGAAAATTAAATATGACCCCTAGACTTGGGGCGATTTGACCTGCCTGCCAATGCTGTAAAAAGTTCAACAAATTTTTGTCAAATTAGTTGACCATCTTTCATTGCTTGAAATTGTTTTCCTAGATAGGATGGCTCTTTACTTAAAAGTGTGCTTTTGATATTTTATAATCGATTCAGTTTACTGTTAATCATTTTGGTGATTCGCACTGGCCCGTAAGACTACCCGGTTAGACCGCCCCAGACTTCTTCAAAAAATAAAATTAATTTAAAAATGATTTTATTGTAATTTCATTTAGTTCGAAAAGGAAACTTTCTTAGGTTAGGTTAGGTTTATGTGGCTGTCGGCAGAAGCCGACACACTTAGACCAATTTAGGTCCATTATGATACTACGTATGTATTACCTACCTCAACTCTGTAGATGGGACTGGCCAACGACACGCGGTTGTTCTCAAACGGTCCCCCATCTACGTACTAACCACGCCCAACGTCGTTTAATTGCGGTGATCTGACGAGAACCGATTAACTCGACGTGGTATGGGCGTTAGTTAGGAAACGTTCTTACATCTTAATTAAATGTCATGGCTTAAAGCCGTCTGCCAAAGACTATCAACATTGTTTTATGTTGTTTGATTAGTTTTTGTTTAACCTTCATTTTAAAAGGTTCTTCTATAATTCGTCGACGGTAAGATAAAGTTTTGACACAATACGAAACAAGTGATTGTTGTTGTACTTGGATATCCGCGGTTGATAAAATAGCTGTTCCAAAGCAAAATCTACTAATACGGTAATACATGGAATATTGGGCAAACTTCTAATAAATGTTTTACGTTTTCTCTTTGAGAAAGGTAACATTACGAACATAGAATTGGAAGATCTTCTGTGTGTAGGACGAAGTTTAGAGTCAATAATTTACTCCTTGCACGAAAAATTGTAGAGATGAACCATGTTTTGTTTGAATCATGAAAGTAGTTTGTTGATCCCAGATTAAAGTTCAAGGTCTTGTAGACGCTTTTGCTTCCTCAATAAAAATTTCGCGAATGCTTGTTTTTACTTGAGATAGGGAATCAAAAGGCTTATCTTTCCAGTTATTTCTAGTATTCAAATTCTAACTCACATCCATAGTGCTAGCCAAATTTTTAATTTCGTTATACCAAAGACTCCTTGAATATAGAGCGTATGCCACAACTTTCCTCTGTTATCGTTTGGCTTTAGAGTCTGTAAGTAAAGTGGGGCAAGTTCTGACTCAATCATTAGCATATAGTTTGTTGCATTCGTGGATAATCGGAACACCGTTCGTAGATAAAACCTCTGCAGTTTTTCCAAAGTATCATAAGACATATGCCCCATACTTGTGCTCCATAGAAAAGTATAGACTTCAAAACTGCTTCAAATACCCTGTATTTTTTTCGTGAGGTCTATTGCGATTTAGGACACAGTTCCTCTATATAAATCCAAAGGCAAATTTGGACTGCAATAGGTTTTCTTTCAAATGCGGCTCCATACGAAGGTCACTTGAAATTACTTTAATAGGACCAGCATTAAATATCCACCTTTCTTTTCTGTTTTGTCTTAATCCACCCCTTTAAAAAACAATGACTTTTGATTTACTCAAATTAATCTCTAGTTTCCACAATACACAATAGTCGAATACCCGATTTATCGTAAGTTGTATTGTATCTGGAAATTTTCCAATAAAACAATATCATCAGCATTAGCCTAAACATGAGTATTGGCGAAATAAATACCTCCTGCAAGACATTCAAGTATGACTTCGATGAAAAGGGGAAATATTGATGAACTTGCATTGCAACCTTGCCTAACGCCAACTCCTGTGGTAAACCATTCTGACAAACCCTTTCCAGTCCGAAGCGCTGCTTTCGTGTTACTGCATAAGTTCTCCATTACCTTGTCAAAAAAGTACGACATTCCATATTGATACAGCTTGTAGTAAAGTCATTGACGATCTGTAGTAATAGCATAGAGCATAGCATAGAGCTTTTCCTTTCGTTCCATAAAAGTATCCACAATATTTCGCAGCACAAATATGTGATCAACAATGGAATAACCAGGACGAAATCCAGATTTAAATTCTTTAATGAGTTCGTTTTCGTGAATCCAGTGTATTAAACGGTCTTATAAGACACTGGTATATACTTTTGCTGAAGCATTCAGAAGCGATATTCCGCGGTAGCACGAAGGGTCGAACGAGTCGCCTTTTTTTAAAAAAAATGGAAATATTATTGCTTGCTTAAAGCTTTCCGGGACGTTTCCGGATTCATGTATCGTGTTGTGTTAATTAAGTCAGTAATTCATCTATTGCATATAATAAAATTCAACGGGAAATCTATCATATCCCGAAGATTTAAATTTGTTTGACTTAGCTAAGGCTTTCTTAATCTCCTGGTATGTGATATTCAGTATTTTATTAGTAAGGTTTGACTTTGCATATTCAATTGAATTTTCACTATTAAGTGGGCTCAAAAGGTTTTCAATTGTTGTGGTTGTTAATTTTTTGAATATTACAGTTAAGTTTTTTAGGGTTGTTTTCCGAAGATCCGAAGAATATTTTTACAATCTGCGAGGTTCAAAGCCTGGTTTTCAAAATATTCCGATATTTTTCGAAAGCATACCTGTTTGTATGGTGTATAAGCTCTGTGATGGTATAGCTCTTTGCATGCGGTATCGATGAAACTTCTAAATTGTCGAAGATATTCAAAAAAAACCCGTTTTCTGCCTTTCAAGCAGTCTATATTGAACCATGGCTACCTGCTGTTTTCTTCACGCTAGCGACTTCACATTAAGATGAAATTGACAAATTGATGATGTCCTAAAAATGGTCTATATAAAGTTTAACGTTGGCGTTGACTTAGGACAAGCGATGATTGAGATTGTTCTTATGAATTTTCGCGGCAGTTTTATCGCATTTTGTCTTTATTACACTATCAGCTCTGTGTCGTGGAGTGCTTAAAGCAAGCAACTATCACGAGCAGAAATTAGACGGCACTAAAAGTGCTCCCACAGGCTCATCATTTAGTGGAGGTGTTAGTAAGAACATAACAATTAAAAACACAATAATTATGTACCTATAAAATACTAACACAGACACAAATCATGCAAATAATTTAAAACATTAGGGCATTATTACGCAAAATATTTTTTAGCTTAGTTTTACTAACATGCAAGTCAATCACATGATCATTTAGATTATAGATTCTACTCATGCGACTAATAGGCTCATGCCTCCCATAATTCCTTCTATGATGGGAGCTAAACAATAATTCAACACTGCGTAAATTATGGGCACCACCACGAAAATTAAAGCCAATAGACGACAGCAAGTCAGGTGCATCTATTTGATCGGATATAAGCTGCTGTAAAAAAATGATATCGCTATTAAGCCTTCGTTGAGAAAGGGGTAACATTTGAAGAAGCTTGATACGTTGACTGTAAGGAGGGAGGTTAAATGGATCATCCCATGCGAGTCCTCTAAGTGCAAATCGATTAAATTTACGTAGAATGGACTCTATTCGATTTGAATGAATGTTGTAGAACTGTGTCCAAACTTGTGAGGCATACTCTAGAATCGGACGGACAAACCAATTGTACAATGACATAGAAACGTAAGGGTCATTAAATTCTTTGGCCCACCTTTTTACGAAGCCCAGCATGGAATTAGATTTATTAACAATAAAATTGATATGCTTAGCAAAAACCAGTTTGGGATCGAAATAAACCCCAAGATCCTTAAAGTTATCAACTTTACAAAGAATATGTTGAGACAAAGAATATTGAAAGGTTGAAGGGATATTCTTCCGAGAGAATGTCATATGTTGACATTTAGTAGGGTTTAAGGATAAGCCGTTTTTCACACACGAAGCTGTTAATGTCAGATTGAAGTAAAATTCTGTCTTGCTGACTAGTGATAAATTTATATATTTTCATATCATCCGCGTAGATCAGGATATTACTGTGATTTATACATGCCTTAACATCATTGATGGCTAGTATAAATAGAATCGGTCCGAGGTGACTTCCTTGGGGAACTCCAGACTGAGCTGTGAAAGATACAGATAGTGATCCTCTAAATTTGACTTGGTAAGCCCTTGATCTAAGGTATAAATTAACCCATTTTATGAAAGATGGTGGGAAACCAAAAGCCCTGAGCTTAAATTCGATTAATTCATGGGACAGCTGGTCGAAAGCCTTAGAGAAGTCAGTGTATATGCAATCCATTTCGTCCTTATTCTCTAAGGCATTAGAACAATCATGCAAGAAACTTAACAGATTAGTGACAGTGGATCTGGTTTTTACAAATCCATGCTGTTCACTACAAATTATATTGCGACAAAGAAATATTAACTTTTCAGAAACAATTTGTTCAAAAAGTTTAGGGATACACGAAAGCTTTGAAATAGGCCTATAATTAGTGATATCACCACGATCGCCTTTTTTAAATACAGGTGTGATAAAAGCACTTTTCCATAGCTTAGGGAATTTACCAGTATTAATGGACAATTCAAACAGATACTTAAGATGTGGAGCAATTGCATGACTACATTTTTTAAGAACTATCGGTGCAATGCCATCAGGACCTGATGAATAGTCATTCTTCAGAGAAGAAACACATTTTAAAATTGTTTCCAAATCGAATGAGATACCTACTATTAAAGCTTAGTTGGGAACAGCCAGTTAGATAACTAAAATATTGATCATCTATGTGAAAAAGGGTCTCCCTAAACGACTTACTGAAATGATCTGCAAACATATTGCTTGCATCTAGCGAATCAGCAGTTGTAGAACTATTGTAAGTAAGCTTCGATGGATAACCATCGGTTTTTTTCTTAGAATTGACAAATCGCGGAGACTTTTTAAATAGTTCTTCCAAGCCCTATTACGTCTGTTTCGTATTAATTTGAGCTCTTTAGTGTACCAAGGATGGGACGTTTTCAGATTCCTAAAGGATTTCACAGGAATCACTTTTTTCATGCAGTTATCCCTCAAAGAATAAAAAGAAACTACTGCATCTTCAATATTTGAAAACGCATTAAGATTAAAATTAAAGCTGGAAATTTCATCAGAAAGCCTTTGAAAATTTGCTTTCCGAAAGTCAAAAGATTGCGAACGATCATACGAATTACTATTTTCGTACAAATGTGCGCCTAATTGAATAAATACATCCAATGGTGGATGATTATTATCTATGTTAGTTATACTGAAGTGGGATTCCAGAACCACAGTACTAACAGAGTCAGAAGAAAAAACAAGATCGAGAGTTCGATTTTTGAAATTTTTTATACAGCTAGTTTGCTGTAAGTCAAAAGACAAGATGTTGTCCAGTAAAGCGAGCTCTTGTTGGGCAGAGTCGAAGGATGGGATGAGATGAGAATCATCCTCAGAAGGTACCCATCCAATACGTGGCAGATTGAAGTCGCCTATAAGTAAGACAGTGCTGTCACAACAAGATATGTCAAAAATATGGTCTAGTGCCATAGAAATTTCCGAATACAAGGAACACAGACGATACGATGGAATGTACGCATTAACAACATATAAATGCTTGTTCTTAAGTGTAATTTTTACACAGATAATTTCGACGGTTAGTGGAAATGGAAAGTCAATCTTTCATGTCACAAGGTTGGAACGAACAGCAATCAGGACACCTCCTCCAAGCGCTTTCAGGTCATTTTGATGACGATCGTTTCTGAATACGGAGAACTCATGATTGAAGAGTTCCGTGTCTAAGATTCCGGCATTAAGCCATGTTTCCATCAAGGAGAAGATATCATGAGAAAGGGCTTGGGAGTTTAATATACTTCAGCGGTTTTTGTGCGGAGTCCCCTTACATTTTGATAGTAGAGGGGGACAGCCTACTGGGTTTTTTAACACTGACGGACAAACTTTCCTGCGACTTTTTCTCGACCGGGGAGTAAATTCTTTTACTAACGTATTTTGAGGCAATGTAGTACAATTGCACAGTATTCCGAAATATATTGGAGGGGCGACAATTTTGAAAGACGCAACAAACCCATCAGCCTTACTGATTTTGGTGCATATGATTGAGTCATCTTTTGGAATCAAATTTCTCGAGACCAAATGGTTCAAGACATCGTCTGAAGAAGTGTTTGGTTTTAGTCGGGCAATGAAAACGGATTTTGGTCTGGGAATCGATTCAATAGATGCAGATTCCGTACCTATGGAATGATTGATGCATGTGGGACTAACATTAGGAATGGGGGCATCGTTACAGTTTTTTCGCTGACTCCTAAGATTAAACCTTAGGAAAGAGTTTCATTATTGCACGTCATCACTACAAATGGAATCCATGATGATCCGAATATGGAAATTTAAGTCAAAAGTCTATGTGAACAAGCCACAGACTCTGTCAACGCTCAAGAAGTATATTTGTCAACAAGTAGAGAACTGATCGCCCGAAGTTCTGAAGAAACCAAAGGAAAACGACATAAAAAAAGTCCAAATCAAATGGTAATCAATCAGTAATGGCAACGGCCACTTAAGCGTTATCATTTTCAAACATGATGAAGAGCAAACTTTAATAAAGAAATAAACATTTAAAAAACGCTTTAATTTTGTTTATTCTATTCCAAAGATATAGTCTAGGCAAATAGGGTCAAACACACTGGGAAATGAAGATTCAAAACAAGAAACCGCGATGGGCATGCTAAATTTCACGTTTACTGTCAAGCATTTCAATGGTACTTCACAAATACCACACCTTGTAACAAAATAACATGAAACATTTGACATTTAGTCAAATAGTTTATTCGTATTTATTAAGAGATTCGGTTTGGCAAATATTCAAGAAATACGATCACTACTCATTACCATGATTGTATCTGTTTCACAGATCTTCAAAAGTCCATTAAAATTATGCAAGTTCCAATGCGCTTTATACTTCTGAAATTGATTGGATTAAATAAGCTTTGGCT
Source organism: Portevinia maculata (assembly GCA_949715645.1). Classification (NCBI taxonomy): domain Eukaryota; kingdom Metazoa; phylum Arthropoda; class Insecta; order Diptera; family Syrphidae; genus Portevinia; species Portevinia maculata. The sequence goes on along the minus strand of OX454527.1, from coordinate 53,939,570 downwards.
GAATGTAAAAAGCAAAAAATTGTATAGTGAAATATCTTTTTATTCACAAGTTTCCACTCATTAACAATTCAGGAACAATTAGTGTGATCTTCAAACAAAAAACAAAAAAAAAAAAACAAACACTGACTGAAAATGAAGACATTGCGCTTTGTTTATTTATTTTAAGATTTCAGTAAAGTCTTTGAAAAAATATTTCTGACCAAGCGTTTGGTCCCGGCAGTGAATTTCGCTTGCCAAAAATAAAACAAAAAAACACAAATGTATTGCACTCTTTGTGGGTTCTGAATCTGAGATGATGAATGATGCATTCTGAATAATTTAATATTATTTACATGTAACAAGCTATACCTAAAGTTCAATATGGCGCAGCGCTTATTCGATGCTTTCGAAATGTGTTCTAACTGTGTAAATATCTCTTTGATAGTTCTTGGCAATTTATACAGTCACAGAATGCTCAAATAGATGAAATTATCTTAATATTAATGAAATGATAAAATTAATATTGTTGGCACTTATTCGTGAGCTAAAGCTGCATACATACTAATTGGTCCAATGTGAAACTGTTCACCACTTTTTAAGTGCTGACGTGTGGCGTGCTGTATAAAGTGAACCTAGATACATACATAAAACGGGTTCTTGATCAAATACTTAGATCCAGCTTTGGCTAAATCTGTTTTATCGCTAGACAAGTGTTTCCACTTGTCCACCTAAGGTTAGTTCCCTCAATGGCCTCCCTCATAAACATGAGTTTGCATGTAGCAATTGGAATGCCCATGGGACCTTTATCAGGTAGAAGGGGCAGTGTGGTTCCTATTCTGGTGAGTTCATCAGCCTTACATTTCCCTGGAATATCTCTGTGTCCCGGCACCCAGCATAGGTGTATGTTGAACTGCTCAGCCATCTCCGCGAGTGATGGTCGCCAGTCTAGGATTACGATGGAGTTTGTAGAGACAGAATCCAGAGATTTTATCGCAGCTTGGATATCTGAGAGGATTCGGATGTCCTTAGCGGATATCACAAATGAATTTTGGGTAGACTCAAGAAAAAAACAATTTTTCGAAGACTTACAAGAAACAGATATTTTTGAGTTTTTTCATCAAAGAAAATCAATTGGAAAAGTGTTCCTAATTCGGATTGCAAATGAAGTGTTGAAAAGTTCACTGCCGTTTGAAATGCAAATGCGGCCTTCAAACTGTTGAGCAAATAAATGCCATAATTAAACGCGAAGGGGATTATAAAACTTCCCGATAACATTGAAATGAATGAGGTGTAGAGTTTTCCTCCACTCCTTTCGGATCATAGACGGTTATTACCTGAGAATTTTAAAAAGCTCTGGGTTGTTTAACGCTTCTATAGTTGAATGTTCATTTATGTTGCTTTTCTTCTTTTTTTATGTTTTGTTTTATTTTGCATTTGTAGTTTTAAGGCCACAACATCCTATCCGTGGTAATCAGCATCGAGAGTTATGTTGATCTACCTATGTCCGTCCCTCAGTCACCAATATCGAGGCCTTTAATCTCGAGCTAGAAATCAAAAATTCGAATTATAGTTATACTCTCTATAGATCTTAAATGCTCAAGTGTAAAGATTTTTAAAACGCACCCTGACACTGACACGCGTACTATAAAAAAAAAGCGGCCAAGTGCGAGTCGGACTCGCCCATGAAGGGTTCCGTGCGAATTATAATTATTATTTACTTAGGCACGTATTACAGATTTATTATTAGAAAATAATGGTTCACGGTTTACGCATAAGGTTTATGTTTATGAAATTAAATGTTTTTTTTTATATTTGAGTTGATTGAATGAAAGATAAATTGCGGTTTACGATTTATGACGTATTAAAAAAAACTATTTGCTGGATCTCGTTCAAACCAATTTTCGTTGAAAGTTTGCATGGTAATGTACATCATATATTTTTTTTAGGTTTATCATTCGCTTATTTTAGAAGTTAGAGAGGGGGGACCAACAATTTACCACTTTGTGTCTCTCGCGCAAACTATTCAGTTTAGAAAAAAAAATGATATTTGAAACCTCAATATCGTTTTTGAAGACCTATCCATAGATACCCCACACGTATGGGTTTGATGAAATTTTTTTTTTTTTTGAGTTTCAGTTCTAAGTATGGGGAACCCCCAAATTTTATTTGTTTTTTTTTTCTATTTTTGTGTGAAAATCTTAATGCGGCTCACAGAATACATCTACTTACCAAGTTTCAACAGTATAGCTGTTATAGTTTCGGAAAAAAGTGACTGTGACATTCCCGGACAGACAGACAGACAGACAGACAGACAGACAGACATGACGAATCTATAAGGGTTCCGTTATTTGCCATTTGGCTACGGAACCCTTAAAAATACACCGTTTTATCGGAAAAGTTGATTTAAATGAAGGATTTGTTCTTTACAAAGTGTAAAGACTCAACTATCTGTTTTTGACATAAATTCCTAATGATAAACAAAACTGCAATAATAACAAAATTATATAAAAAATTGTTACCAAAACAAAAACCGAAAACAAAGTAGTATCCAGAAAAATGATTTTGCGATGTTTGTTAGTTTTGAGTGTTAAAAGGACACCACGCCTATTGTCTTTTGAAAGTGATTGTTTTGTTGTACAATCCGCGCAGATTTTTCATTTTATATAATTCTCGCTTCTTTTGTTAACGCACGGCTTCAGACACTTGATGATCACTAGTCAGCAAGACAGAATTTTTCTTCAATCTGACATTAATAGCTCCGCCAGTTGGTGTGATAAAAACGGTTTATCCCTGAACCCTGTCAACATATGACATTCTCTAGAAAGAATATCACTTCCACCTTTCAATATTCTTTGTCTCAACATATTCTTTGTAATGTAGATAGTTTTAAGGATCTTGGGATTTATTTCGATCCCAAACTGGTTTTTGCTAAGCATATCTATATATTTACTAAGGTGGCGCTACAGTCCGAGGTAGACCTGGGCCTCAAACAATACGCCTCTCCAGTTAGCACGATCTTGGGCTAACTGCCTCCAGTTGCGCACTCCAAGTTTGTCCTTGATCCCCTTCCACTTGCGAGCGCCACCTAAGGCGAGGTCCCTCCGGGTTGGAATCGAAGACTCTTCGGGCCGGAGCGTTGGTGTCCATTCGCTCTACATGTCGACTGATTCGCACTTTTTTGACCAGGTCGATGTCGCTGTTCAGCTCGTAGAGTTCGCTGTTAAATCTCCTCCCCCAAAAGCCCGTCAACGCCAACGGGACCGAAAATCATTCGAAGAATTTTGCGTTCGAAATGATTAAGAACATCTTCATCCGCTTTTGCTAATGTCCACGCTTCTGCGCCGTAGATCAGGACTGGGATGATAATATCTTATACAAAGTCTCCTTAGTGTTTCTTGACAAGGCCTTACTACTTACTAGTCAATTGCCTTCTTAGGCCAAAGAAACAGCGGTTGGCAAATTCAATGTCGTCAGCATGTAGTTGCACAGACTTTTGAAGAATTGTGCCTCTAGTGTTGGCTTGCGAGTTTCGCACAATTTTCTCAAGTATGATGTTAAAGAAGTCACATAACAGCGCATCACCTTGTCTAAATCCTTTTTTGACATCAAAGGTCTCGGTGAGATTGTTTCCGATCTTTATGGAGCAGCGGGCGTTCTCCATCGTCATTCTGCACAATCTGACAAGTTTGGCCGGGATGCCAAAACTAGACATGGCTCTGTATAGCTCGTCTCTATAGATGCTGTCATAAGCGGCCTTAAAATCGATAAAAAAAAATGCCGTAGTGTGAATATCTGATTGGCCGTGGACTTACCGGGCCTAAAACCGCACTGGTAATGACCAATCAGGTCGTTGACGAATGGTTTCTGGCGTTCACACAGTACAGCAGACATGATCTTATAGGCAGTATTCAAAAGACTGATGCCTCTATAATTGGCGCAGTTTAGAGGGTCTCCTTTCTTGTGGATCGGACAAACGTTGCTGAGGTTCCATTCTATATTCTATGCTGGGCTTCGTAAAAAGGTGGGCGAACGAATTTAATTACCCATACGTTTCTATGTCATTATACAATTGTTTTGTCCGTTCGATTCTAGAGTATGCCTCAGCGGCCATTAAACGTAAATTTATTCGATTTGCACCTAGAGGACTCCCATGGAATGATCCATTTAACCTCACTCCTTACAGTCAACGTATCAAGCTTCTTCCAATGTTACCCCTTTCTCAACGAAGGGTTAATAGCGATATTATTTTTTTACAGCAGCTTATATCCGGTCAAATAGATGCACCTGACTTGATGTCGTCTATTGGTTTTAATTTTTGTGGTGGTGTCCATAATTTACTTAGTGTTGATTTATTGTTCGCGAGAGATAAGCGGCTCCTCCATGACGGGGACGTCGCCAATGCTCATGAGCTCCTCCGTTTTAGTACCGCAATATCGGAGAGGGATAGATTTGACACGGAAAAGCAATTCGCCGAATTTTGGTGGCTTGTTGAGGGGGGAGGGGCTTGTTGCGCAAGGCAACGAGTGCTCAGAATCCTAATTATAGTTAGAATACGTTAAGTAGTTTAAGTAAGTAGAATAGGTAGTTTGTAATTTGTTTTATATAAAATCTCAATAATGATACCGAGTTTTAGTAAATTTTCTCGAGGAATATATATGTAAGATTAGTTCGTAAAATAGTTCGTAGGCCGAAAGGCAATAATTCTAAGATATAGTTAAGTTTAGAGCGTTCGCATAAGAACCAATAAATAAGAATAAGTATCCTGTTAATTTTAAGTTAGGTTTAATCATTTTTGTCTAGTATGTAAGTAGATATTTATCAATGAATAAAAAAATGAATTTCAAAGTCAAAGTTGATTTATTTTTAGCCCCCATCATAGAACGAATTATGGGAGGCATGAGCCTATTAGTCGCATGATTAGAATCTATAATCTAAATGATCATGTGAGTCACTTGCATGTTAGTAAAATTAAGCTTAAAAATATTATGGGTAATAATGCCTCTTAAATTATTTGCATGATTTTGTGTCTGTGTTAGTATTTATAGGTACATAATTATTGTCTGCACTGAATGATGAGCCTGTGAGAGCACTTTTAGTGCCGGCAAATTTCTGCTCGTGATAGTTGCTTGCTTTAAGCACTTCACGACAAAGAGCTGATAGTGTTTAAAAAAAAAAAATGCACGTATTCATTTCCTATAGAATACGATAACCGCAGATGGTAACGGTCTGTGGGGAAATTTATTTGCAATATGCGAGTCCCTGAGACAAAATCCTTACGGGGCAAAAGCTCCAAATTTTAGTTTTGAACCCCAAGATCATTACTCGCAGGAGATATGCAATTTCAGCACGTATGTATTTGGAGTGAACGATGGAGTTCCCTTTTGTTTATTCTGCGTCACTGCATTCGTAGGCATGCCTATCACTCATTATACTTTATGGGTTCTGCTGGCGTTAGTGCGAATACAGTGGAATATGATATTTAAGAATACAATGGGAATATTCGACGAGGAAGTACTAACATTGACCTTGAGTTGAGTTATTTAAGGGTTATACATTTCGTATTTTATGTGCCCTCGTGATTAAAGAATGCGAGTAATTTAAATAAGGAATGAATATTACGTTGCTATTCAATTTTGTATATGTAGCGTTAGTACTATAATACACACAAAGTTCCCTAGCTCAAAACATCAGTTTCCGTAAAAACTCCTTACAATGAAGTTCATAACTACCCTTACATTCTGTGTAGTCTTTGTGGCAGCCGTCAACTGGAATACAGTCGTTCCGTTATCTATGCATTCTCAATTCGAAGCAGGGGTTCTAATTCTTCAATCACGAGCTCCATTCGAACCAAGAGATTCTTTTGATCATGACCGCATCACGCACGGACATTTCGCTACAGCAAAACAATTCCCATACCAAGTTGGTCTTATGCTTAACTTGGAAGGAGGATCTAGCTGGTGCGGTGGAACCTTGATCTCAAACCGTTGGATCCTTACCGCAGCTCATTGCATGGAGTCGTACGTTGTCATAAGTATTTTAAAAAATCCTCAGAATACATTATTATTTAAAGAATCAACTCAGTTGATGTGTACCTTGGAGCTGTTGATCGTACCGATTGTAGTGAACCCGGTCAAAAGATCATCCATATTGACGAGGTGAACATGATCATCCATGAACAATGGGACCCAGAGAACCTGAACAACGATATCTCTTTGATTAAATTGCCAGCTGCTGTGACTTTAAATGGTGAGCTAAATAACTACTTAAGATTTTTTCCATTAAGTGTAGGATTACCTATCTTGTAGACTACATTAAACCCGCTGAATTACCCAAGATAAATGGCAGCTATTCAAACTATGTTGGTGCTCAGGCTATCGCTTCCGGTTGGGGAAAGATCAGCGATTGTGTGTATGACTTCGACAAGTCCTGAGATATATTTTTCATTTGATCGAATTACTTACAGCTGAATCCGAAGGCGCCGTAAAACTTCGTTGGGTTGAGGTTCCAATTATTGAAAACTCTAAATGCAGAACTTACTATGGGGAGGAACTGGTTATGGACACTAATATCTGCATCAGCACCAAGGGAGCTAAGTCCGTATGCGTTGGCGACTCTGGGGGTCCTCTTGTATTGGCCGATGGCATCAATACTGTTATTGGAATAACGTCATTCGCTTCTGCCTTGGGCTGTGAGAAGGAAGCCCCAGCTGGATTCACTCGTGTTGCTTCCTACTTGGACTGGATTGCTAAGCACAGCGGTGTTGTCAATACGTAAATATTGTAGGAATTTGTCGATATTGTAAAAGCAAAAAATAATAAACTGAATATGAGAGCACATTCTCAAAAAACCGCAGAAGAAAATTGCAAAAATTGCAGTCCTTACGTTCTATGACTCAGTTGCGAATTTCTTGCGTCAAATAAATGTGAGACCCCGAAATTCCGTCGTTTCTCGACCTGGTAGTAAAAACTGTTTCTTTATCTGCTGATTTTTTTGATTTTTTTGACTACTTTGTATAGCTCTAAAGTTTCTGAAAGAATATGACAAAGAACACGTGCAGGGACGGGCTAATATTATCACTGTAGCGTCCCTCAATATCAAAACAGAGTGCTTATCGTAAAAGGCGACAAAGAGGAGGCATATTTTCTAGGCATTTTGTACATTCTGGTGAGCCCAGCTCACCGTAAGGATGACTTGTGATCACTGGTGTAGCAAAAGCATGCACCTATCGAAATCGATGTATAATGTCCATGGAAAAAAGTGGCAGGTCTAAAACAAAATGGAATGCAATAGCACCAGCCTCAGATAAAATTCGATCTGAACCCGAGATGCCCGTCGATGTAAGTTCAAGTAAAACCACAGGCCGTCCAGTAGGAATGCAGTAAAGGGGAAGGGCTATGATTCCTTTAATTCTGACCAAACATTCGCCGTCCTTGAGAGCAAATTGACTTCTTATTGTCTGACCCCGCGTTCTCGATTGGCTACACACAAATTGGGTTTTCATAGCAACTTGCTGAGGATAGGAAGAAAACATGGTTTTCGTAGAAGTTCTTTCATGCCCACACCGAGAATTATTTCTGAAAGTGGATTTTCAATGTATTCAACCCCTCACTTTTCAACTCACTTAAAATTGATTTATCTCGCTGAGCATGACTTTCATTTTCGTGACCATGTAGTCAGGCACTTACGAAACATCGGGAAATCGATTGAATATCTTCGGACTCCATCTAGGTAGATGTATGGCAAGGATCTGAACTTTTCAACCTTATTTCAATTCCAAATTAATGATTTTCTTTTCTTATTAGGTGCCTACGTCTGCCAGGTAATTAGTTTCCTTTATTGCACGTAGGTACAAAAAAACTTATTACTGTGTTTAAATCAAATATGAATACGCCTATTTATTACCTTATAGCTAGGTACCTGGATATTTGTGTTTATAAACTGCGCTTGCAAGATAACTAGCTCCTTAGTAAGTTTGTAGATAATAGCTTGTGGAAATAAAAGAGAATGATCGTATCTCCATTTTCATTCAGTAATCGATTTTTAACGATTTGGAAAACAATTGGAAACATCATACATGTTATTATGGCTGACGAAAGGGAGCAATACGTCAGCAGGCTTAGTGAGGATGTAAGACAGCGCGGCCTTGAGCTTAAAGATTTTAGTAGCGATGACGATGAAGATTATGGTCCCGATGGAGATAGTTGTGATAAGGATACTTATTTAGTAGAGGGAGGAATCAGGAATTCTGTATACAGGTAAAATTTAAGGACATCAGAGAGCTATAAATTTGGGTGAGAATGTGATGGCGGGAGGACTGTTGTTGCTGACAATTACTTTACAAGTTTTAAAGGGGTGGTTGGAACTATTCAACGAAATAAGAAATGCTTCCGGATCGTAGTCACCCGACACAATCCACTTTTTTCGGACTTTCGGATAATATCTTCGAAAAGCAAGCACGCCAAAAGTTAGTCCGTTTAACAACAAAAACAAAGATTGCTCGGTCATCTTGGATCAAATGTTAGGACAATATACATGCAAACGACATTTCATTTTTAAATTGGAAATGGCATCGAATCCATTTTCGGAGCACCATTGCAACGTCGGATTCCACAGCCCAGAGGTAGCCAAACATCAACGGGACCGAACAAATCATACAGAATTTGCCGAATAAACGACAAAACGCAATGGAAAACCAATTTGCATGCATTGCCAATGAACGCCCTGTCTTTCAGCAGCACATGACTTATATAAAAAAATGTGAAACTGAAGAAAATACTTTGTTATATTACTATTATTAAAAAAAATACAAATAAATATAACAACATGTTCAAAATAAAAAAAATAAAAGTGGTCTGGGTGCGACCCGCAAGGTCCACACGATTTACTTCCCAGTGGGATCAATATGATGTATGCGATTAGTGGGAAATTTTGAAATGTGGTTAACCATAAGATATGGTTAATAATTATTTAATACTAGCTGTCCCGTGCTCGCCTTGCTTCGCCAGTCTGCCACTTCTCAAATTTAAAACAAAATAATTGCTGATAAGAACTGAGAAAGAAAACGGCGAGAGCATCCCTACTCATTATATGGATAAACTCTGAGTGTGACTACCTCTCAATCTCATTTATATTTCATACCCTATCTTTCTCAATCCCATGCGCCACAAGAAAAACAACACAAACGACAAAAGGTGCATAAAAAAAAGAAAGAAAAAGCACACAGCACAAAAGGTACAGGTAGAGAAACAGATTTGTGCCGCACACATACACAAACTTTCCTCCACTGAACGCTGGGAAAATCCAACGATCTAGTTTCAATCGAACATTTTACTTTTTTAAATTGTATAAAATTTATAGTTTAATGCTTATTGTTCAACTTCAGGATAACCTACAAAGATGATTGATATCTTAAAATCTTATAATTGAACTTGATATTACAAAATCCTATTTCATTTGGATGAGTCATTCCAAAGCTAGGAGCTAGAAAGCATTCGAGAGTTACAACTTTTCTTAGATATCAGCTTAGACCTCCGCTTCTGGACAACGGATGAAGCATTTTCCCGCTGTAAAAAGTAGCCTATGTCCATTCTCATACTCTAAACTATCTGTGTACCAAATTTCATTTAAATCGGTTCAGTAGTTTTGACGTTAAATCGAGACAGACAGACAGACAGACAGACAGACAGACAGAGTTACTTTCGCATTTATAATATTAATATGGATTAACAAATGCTCTTTAATATTGTTCATGAAAATTAAATATTGTTAATAACAGCTAAGTGTGATATATATTAATGCAACCATTGCTATCAACATGGAGACCAGTAAATTTACATGTATACGAAATAACGGAGCACAATGTAATAATGATTTGCTCAATGACAAATGACAATAAATAGTACAAATAAAGGCAAATTATTTTAGTTATTTATTTAATAAGAAAAAACGGCTGGACCGATTTCTCTGGAAACTTAATCTTAGTTCTGAGTTACGTAATTAGAATTACTCTTCGAACAAACCCGGTCCCATGTCAATATCAATTTTGGTTCTCGAGATAATCGTGGCGAAAGATAATTCCGAACGCAGATACGTACATACGTACATACGCACATACGTACATACACTCAGAGAGACATCTCTATAAAAACGTTGGATTTGGATTCTGGTGACCGTGAAACGTGGAGATATGTCAAAATCTGCGATTCACAAAACGGCCCCATTACAAGAACTTCCACTGGGAAGTTAAAAATCAATTGATTCATTGTGTTGATTTCCATTGATTTATCTACAAAACGTATGAAGGTCCAGAGGAAACTGTTCCATTCATGCGAAGGTTTTAAGACATCCGTCAACAAAAGTGCTAATATAAGCACTGATTATCGACAAAGATTTGAACAGATCCCACGAGCAGACGAGCAGTCCGGTAAATCGAAGATTGTCGCAAACTTTTGTATACAGATCTGTTAAATCTATCAAGACAATTCTTGAAAATTCATTTTCTCGCCCTAATATCTACACTATAGTGTTCACAATCTGACGGTAAACAATTTTTATAAATATATAAACATAAGAAAAGGCTACAGTTCGCTTGGACGCACGTTGGATACACTTTTCCTATTCCCTAAAAAGTGGGAGTGGCAAACATCAAAGTGTGGATCAAGCATATGTCTACATAGTTTGCTATACATCACCTTCTTTAAAGGACTTTGTCACAATATCTATGATAAAACGCCCGAAGAAAGGGACGTGTTTAAAATGAAGGAATTGATAAGAATTACTTAATCTACATACCGTGTACAAAATGGGACTTTTAGGCAAATTGATATCTTTAATATATATTTTTATTTTAATAATGGCAGTAGGCGGATTTTAAAAAAGTTCAGCATTTCGTGCCCGTTAAAGGATAATATATTCCAAATTTCAGCTTTCTACCTAGAATTTTGATTTCATCGATATAACGTTTTTTTTTAAATTTTGGGCGGATTTTAAAAATATTTAGAGAATATTATGCTCCTATTCCAGCTCTCTATCTCCAATTTTAGGGCCTAATAAGAAGCCACGGACGGACAGGGCTATATCGACATAACTGTCAATGTTAATTAAATCACAAATATAGGAACTTTTATCGATCGCAGAGCAATATTAAGGTATGTTACAAACCACTGAGTCAAAATTATAATACCCCAAGAATAGGGTATACAAATGGGTATATGCATAGTTGAACTGATACACCGGATGGCGTTCGGCCTCACATGCAGGTGCTCACTGCGGCTTGTTCTTAAAACAAAAGATACGAAATAATTTAACAGATAACGATACTTGAGCGCCAGTTTTGCAGGTTAAAAGGGTTTCAAACTACGGACCTTCCTCTTCTTTCCTAACTCACAACACCAATTATAATTATTTTCACAAAGTCGCAAGAATATACTTCAATGTTAAGTATGTCCTTTACCCCTTCAGCAAACTGAATTATTTTCCATTTTAAATTGTGTATTTAGTCACTATAACGGCAAAGCATAATCAATCATTAAAACCGATGACACAATTGAAAATTGCCAAGCCATAGATCTAAATAGAGAGATAAAGTAAACTACATCAACCCAATAAATGTTCAAAGTGAAGAAGGGCTAAGAGAGATAAAATAAGGCAACATTTACTTTAAGTGTTTTTCATGGAAAATCGAAGGAACTGTTCTCAAAATCTAGAATCGCTCTTTTTAATGAAACATGTTTTGGTTCTTATCAATTGACTAGTATTGGTGATATTAAGGGTATTACACAAATACAATATGTCCTACCTGAAATTATTTCACAATAAATAGAATCCACAATTTCGTCACTTTGAAGTTTAACGCAATGCAATTTGTAAGTTACCTAACAACACAATTCAAACGCGTGCCGCGCCGCTCTGAACGACATTTCAGGGGTTTTTCTTTTTGAAATCAGAGCAGTGCCAGAGTTGTCAACAAATATAGGGACGGGCTACAGTCCGCTTGGGCGAACTGTTGGATACCCTATTCTTATTCCTATCGCTCATAAGTGGGCGTGACAAAAGTCTAAGTATGGTTGAATTGTTAAGAACGCTCTACATATTTTGTTATACAACATTTGATAGATTGAATCGAAAAAACGAAGCTTTGGTAAAAAAACGCTCTACATTGGTTTTTCAATAAAATTGTTTTATTTAATTGTGGGCGTGTCAGTAGCCGGATTTAAAAAATATTTAACCAGAAGTATAAAGGGCACCTAGAGAGTCTATATTATAAATGTCAGCTCCCTAGCTCAAACTTTGGTTTTCCAAAAAAATGTTTTATTTTATTGTTGGCTTGTTTTAAAAATTTTTGTGGGTGGATTTTGAAAATATTTACACATGAGCATAAAGGGCCCCTAGAAAGTATATATTATAAATTTCAGCTCCCTAGCTCAAACTTTGACTTTTCAATAAATTTTTTTTATTTAATTGTTGCCTTATTTTAAAAAAATTTCTCCCGAGCAGTTTTAGGAGTCAAATAAAAAATTTCAGCTTTCTAGCTCAAAATTCGATTTTCTCGCTAAATTTGTTTTTTTGAGTTTGTGGGTGTGTCTGTGGGCGGATCAAAAATTCTTAAACTTGATTATTTCGGGAGTATAATGCTTAAAATGTCAGCTCTCCAGTTTAAAGGCCTAATTTTTGAGGACAGACGGACGGACGGATGGATATGGCTAGATCGACATTACTATCGATGCTGATCATAAATATAGTAAATTTTAGGGATCTACGGGCAATATTAAGGTATGTTAAAAAATATGAGTCAAAATTAATATACCCTTAGAATAGGATATACAAAGGGTGTGTTTCTTTTGTGTTTTAGTCACATCAGAGGGATCAAGCAGTATTGCTTTATCAGAGGGCTCTCTATGAGCTCGGAAGAAATTGACTGAACAAGCAGTCTGAGTAAAAAACCGAATGTAGCCAAGGACAGACTGAAAGGAGGAAAAATATAGGAAAAAGAAATCAAAAACAATTAAAAAGAGGGACGGGGGTTGTTTTATTGAACGCTCGCTTCAGAGCATGCTCTATTTGCTCACGGTCTGTATACTGCTCTGCTCTATACGCCCTTTAAAACAATATCGAAGTGAAAGGTGGTTAAAGTTAGATCTGACAGTTAAATGTTTATTTTTTTGCAGCACTTGTCAATAAACAGGTGTTCAATTTTTTTGTGTTATTTGATTTTGGTGTTTATTGATTTTTTGTCAATGTAAGGAGCCCAGTTAAGCTGCATACCGTGAAATACCCTAACATTGACTGGGCTCATAACTCATTCTATCTTCCAGTTAGCAGCCCAGTCAACGTAAGGGTATTAATAGTATGCCATTCGAAACAGCTAAACTACCTCCTAATACAAACTCCAGTCAACACATAGGAACCCACGTATATACATTTTTTTATGTAAGATAATGACCTTGAAAGAACAGACCCAAACCCTACATTTCAACACATTTGACAATGATCTTTTGTCACAAAGAGAGATTTATGTACCAATAAACTCATATTATGTCTCCTCACATTTCGTTCACAGAAAGTTGTTAGGTCTGTCAGATTACCAGTGTATTGCCGCGTGCCATCACATTTCATTACATTGTTCACAATTTCCCTTGCCATCATTTTGCCGCATATGACCTTAGTACGCGAGTAAATATGGAGAAACAAATAAACTCATTCAGCAGTGTTAAAATGACTGAATGTGCAACTATGCGCATCATAAACAAAACAACATATTAAATGCTTCCATTTCTGCCCGCATACAACGCGCCGTTCCTGTCAAACTCGAGAAAATTGTCATTGAAACACAAAAAAACGAACGTGACATATTCCTACTGATGACGTGAACAGAATTCTTAAACGGTAAGGGCCCAAATGGATAAATATTTTCTGAGAAATGGTTAATTTGCCATAGAAAGGTGTTAATGTGACAAGAAATAAAAATAACTACAAACATTTATGTGATGAGTGTAAAACGAAATCAATTTATGGTTTTCTAAATTTAAACGGCGTCGTGCCCACTCTTTTTAAATTCCAACAAAACAGCCGCATTTTGATTGTATTCATAGCCGGGGTCAGTTAATAGTCACAATAGATCCATTTGGTCCGATACTGGCCATTGCCCGAATGGAGCAATCAAAATCATTTCAATTACTCGAACGAAGATAAATTAAATGAAGCTCTGGCATTGTCATCGTAAATGTTGATCTAGCTCATGCCGTATTCGTACATTTGAATAATTACAGTTTCCGATGTCACATCCATTGTGTCATCTATCGCACAACATTAGAGATACGACGTAGAATCGGAAATACTTGACAAAATGATTTTTGAATGTGCCGCGTGATATGACAGGTACATAAAGGTCTCTCCATTGAAATGAAAATATGCAATAAATTGTTAGCCACCGATTGATAAATAGTTGCAAACATTCTGTTGGTACAATTGTTGTGAGCATTGTTATATTGTTTCGAGTGTAACATGCGTCGTTGGCGGTCAAGTGTGGCCACCAGATAATTGCAAGCTGGGTAAACGAGAATCTAATTAATCGGCATAATTACTAGGCTTGTGTAAGCTAATTATTGTATTATATCTTGCGCTTGATTATTATTAAATGGGAGGAGAAGATCCACTAAACTGCCAGTGAACATACACGACACATGTATTCTATTGCAATTTGTATCAATGTGAGGAAGTCGTTATTTCACAAATCCAGTTTTGGACTTGGAGGTGTTGTAGGCTATATGTAATTTGAAAATAAAATTCTATTGTATGCACCCTAACCTAATAAGTAGTTACGTGTATGTAGTTAACCTCATAACTAAAATGTAAATGATCACGTAGTTGACCTAGAGGTTGTGTTTAGCTTACAAACGTAAACAGACACATATTCAGAGGAATATCGTGAATATCGTAAATTTATTATTATTGTGCGAACATTATAAATTAAACAGCAACAATATAAATGTATTTTAAGGTATTACATTTATTTCTGAAGACTGTTATTACTATAAAGTCCACTTTGACCTCAAAGAAAAAAGACAATATAAGTTGAATACATGTAGCCCATTGCTTTATACCTTCTCATTAACTACTGCATAAAGTCGCCACTTAAATGCATACTCTAGGTTACTATCTACTGCAACTACAATTAAAGAAATATGAACATATCAACCAAAATATTTGGTGCTTAATATTAAAAATATCATTCGTACTTATCTTCTTATGACCCATTAAAATCACTGCTTTGGGGCAATAAACGCGTTATTAAAGGTTGCTTTACTAACCAGTTTTAATCGTTTTATGCAAATTTCGGTGCGGTAATAAATAAATTTGCGCAACCTTAAATGATGATGAATTGTTTTTCCAGATTTGATACAAAGGTGACACAGTTTTAAGGGTGAACGATTTTGGAAATGATAGCTTGCGGCGTATCTATTGACATGTGATAGTTCAAGGAATTAAACAAAAAAGTCAGAATGAATAGTAAACCCTCGAACTGGCAAAATTAAAATAATGTTGGAAGATAAGGCATCATTTTCGTTTAGATGAGACATTTTAATTTTGACAAAAAAATTCGAGGGCGGCCTTAGGGCCGTCTGTCCGTCTGTCACCGATGCCCCAGCCACAATGAGCGGACGAGTTTACTTTAAACTTCGTAGTTGAGATTTGTTGGCCAATATTTCGTGGTATTTTTTGGAGTTATGCTTCTTTTGGCGCATTGAGGGTGAAATTTACATTGTAACGGATGCGTTGTAACGGAAGCAATGTAGCGGAACCATTGTAGCGGAAGCAGTCGGATATCCGAACCTACCTCGAAATTAACCGATTTTGGTACACAAGTTTTTCCTAACTACTTGGCGAATTTTCGAATCTCCGCCGGCCGTCACGATTTGTCGGATTTCAGAACCCACTTGCTTCCGTTAACGAAATGAAATGAAGTTTGTTGTAAATTAACCGGGATTGTATATGGAAATTGATAAAATAAAATCCGCATAGCTATGTATATTGCATTGATTGGAATTGGAATGTTTGTTACATGTACGTATTTTGCATTCAATTTGTTTCCAATTTCATCATGCTTGTGCATGAAAATACAACAAAACGATGGTGGACGGGCAAACAACGGCTTTAGCCACATACCCAAATACACCGAACTACCTAAGGCAGCAACCGAATCTAAAGCTACCAAAAAGCGCGGAAAATACTCGAAAAAACTTGCAAAAGTATTGAAAATTGTATTAAATAGTCGCCAGAAAAGTATGAAAACAACTAGGAGCATGGCGTACTCAGATTTTTGCAAAAGACTCAATAACGGTACATTAGACATATAGCTATATCTCAAAAACCGGTGGAGAGATCATATAACTGTTTCTAAAAAAAAAATTATACCAGTTTAGTTTTTCTTCCATATACATATACTCGTAACTATCTTTTGTTTTCTTAAAGTACTTTAAATCTTTGTAAATAATATTTCAGTGGCAAAAAAAAATTATCAAATCCCTGTAATGTAAAATGTGCGGTAACAACACCAATGCTAAAAATGATAAAATAAATACCTATCTCTATCACTTTTCTCAAAAACGTCTTTAACGATATTGATCTTTGTTGGTGATTTAAATACTTGGAGCAAAGGTCAGAATATGACATACTCAGTTTTTACAAAAGACTACAACAACGATACTTTCGAAACACGGAAATATCTCAACAATGGCTAAAGTTATTTATTTGCTGCAAATAGACACACTATGATCGAATGCTATTATGACAAATCAAAAACCGTTCATAAGATCACAATCAAAAAGTCAATTACCGTTATGTACGGTTTAACCAATATTTTCATATATTAAACATCATTATGCATGTTGGCTAACTCTAACTCTCGACTATACTTTTATCCCCCATATCCGACATCTGCTAAAAAGTATATAATTCAATTAAGGCAAATCAAATATAGCTTTCTACATACTATCTACATTGTTACGAATCTATTTTCCTAATTTTACGGGTATAGAAAATGGCTAATGAAAAATGTGATTCGAAAACAATTCTTATAAAAGCAAAAAAGTTATCGTACGGCCCAGTCGTGCACTTTAATATGATGGTATTCGTTACGATAGCACAAATGAGGAATCGAAATGCAAGACATTTCTTTTTTTGTCTTCTCATACAATGCTTGAGCTCGAAATTTCAGCACGATTGCAACATCTTTCTGTTAAGTTTAAATAATAATACTAATGAGAGCAAGGTTCAGTGCGACCTTAATGATCTATTGTGTCCCCTGCTTGTACCTTGGAAAGTTTTGTTCCCTCTTCCAGAGCAGCCTCGAAATACACTATGAACTGTATTTGAGTCTAATTCTGACATAGCTTTGGCAAGTCACGTACCTAAGAGCACAGTATTGAAGTTCGATGGTTTGTATGTAATTGTCCGTTATTAAGCGTTTTTTTATTCAAATATTGTATCCTCTTGTGGGTCAATGCCCTACAGGATTCCAAAATGTGATTTGCAGTTTCAGCGGTCTCGCTGCATAATCTTCAGAGACGGTCCTCTGATATACCCACTTTCCTTAGGTATTCCTTGAGTCTGTAGTGCCCCGTCAGGAGACCTGTTTGGATTCATAGGTTTTCTCTTATTTAGGCTGATGCACACTTTGAATCTCTTTAAGTTATAGTTTCCTAAAAGTCTCTGTATGCTTGTCACAGGACTTGCCGGTTTTGATAGGTTCACTTGTTTCTTTCTCCAGTTTCCGGAACTCTTCTCATAGGTAGAGTGTGTTCTTCGATACTGCAGAATATTTCAGGTCCTATAAAGAGTTCCGCTGCTCTTTCTTGCCAGAGAATCCGCTGCTTCGTTGCCTATAATGCCGACCCAGCAGATGGTTGCTTTATTATTCTTGCCTAGTTTGTTCAATCTGTGTAGGCATTCCCACACGAGTTTTGACTTATTGACGTAGGCGTCAAGTGGCATGATGGCTGCTTGGCTATCAGATATTACTGCTATGGCACATATTTCTGCCTGAAAGGAGCTGGTATTTTCACCCAAAAACGAGTCCACTCTCAAATATCTGTCATGCTTCTTGCATGCATCTGCTAATGGCTTTTATAATAAGGACGAAATGGATTGCATATACACTGACTTCTCTAAGACTTTCAACCAGAATATCGAGTTTAAGCTCAAGGATTATTGTTTCCCACTAGGTTTCATGAAAGGGTTGATCCACAGGCGGACCAGCGGGGATGCAGTTAAGTGGGAGGGTTACGATCCCTTTAGTCCGGATCATAACGTCGTCGTTGAAGAGGAAGAAGAAGAAGGCAGAAATCGGTATTATTGCGGTTTTGTTATCAAAGGAAAGATTAATATCAACATGACTGTGACCTTTTTAGCAGCTAAATTCACTGTCAAGATCTCGGGTTATAGAACGCTGCCGTAGTCAAGACTGATTGAGCCGTCAGTATAGATGGGTATAGAAGATCTAATGGGTGGTAGTTTATCTATATGCCATTCTTTCCGTTTAGGAACGTCTTGCAAAGCCTAGAGAGGAGGGTGGTGTAATTTGTTTATTCCCCGAAATTCCAACCGAAATTTTAGCTGAAAGTTCAGAGGTTCATGTGCATATCCCTCAAACTGATGTTTTTCCCTTTTCAGTTTAATTTTTTGAAAATCTGCATTTATAATAAAAATATGCAAAAATATGTTAAATGTCATTTTAAAGGAAATTTCATGATTCGTAAACATGATAAGTGCATCAAAGTTTTTCAAGAAAAAATGCATTTGCATGGAAAATCTAGGCCTTATTATTAATTTTTATGGTCTAATATAATATTTAGGTATACATATATTAATTTGTTTTCTATGGTCCAAGAAACTCTCTTTCACGACCTTCACTTTTGGGCATGTGAGGCAGGCAAGTTTTGCGATAATTTTATCTTTACTTTATGAAAAAATAAATAACTACCTACTACGAATCAATTTATAGAACATCTAATTTTCTTTTTTCAGACTGTCTTAGTTCAACTAAGACGACTCGCCAAACGTGATGAGTAGAAACCTCAATGGACATAACAATGCAGCATTTGTTAATGACAATGACAAAGTAACACAGACGAATGAAAAGCCGCGACTTAGTCTGGAGTTGACGGAAAAGGGTAAAATCTCCTTAGATGGCGACTACAATCCCTACGAACATCGCGAAGTGGAACACCCCACAACGTAAGCTCAACAAAATGATTCGACTTCATCTTTTTCTTCTCCCCACCACAATTTTTTTTTTTTTAGAAATTCAGAAACGATGTTTCATTTGCTGAAGGGCTCTTTGGGCACCGGCATCTTGGCTATGCCAAATGCTTTCAGAAATGCCGGCTATGTGACGGGAACCCTTGGAACTATTATAATCGGTTTCATATGTACATACTGTATTCATCAGCTGATAAAGGCCGAATACGAGTTATGCAAACGGAAAAGAGTGCCCAGTATGAACTACCCTGCCGTAGCAGAGGCAGGTTTCTCCGAAGGACCCACGTTCTTCAAAAAAATGGTTCCGTATATAGGGTAAGGCATTCATTAGCATTCTCACAGCGATCGTGAATATTCATTTTGTTTGACTCTAGCCACACGGTCAACACCTTTTTGCTGATCTATCAGCTGGGAACATGTTGCGTCTACGTTGTGTTTGTGTCGTCCAACATAAAGTCAGTGGCCGATTACTACATGGACCAGCCAACAGACGTTCGTTTGTACATGGTATTCATTCTGTTGCCATTAATTCTAATTAATTGGGTGAGTTGTGTCAGATTGAACTTCGATTATTTCTGATTTAATGATGGATTTTCAATTTTCAGGTTAGAAATCTAAAATATCTGGCGCCATTTTCAACCCTAGCCAATGCCATTACCATGGTATCGTTTGGTATCATTTGCTACTATATCTTCCGTGAACCAATCTCAACTGAAGGAAAGGATGCATTTGGATCCTACTCCACGTTTCCACTGTTCTTTGGGACGGTTCTGTTTGCTCTGGAAGCCATTGGAGTTGTAAGTTCATTATATTCCTCTTTTTTCACTTAAACGGCGAGTTCACGATTTATTACGTTATACATATTAAGGGGGTCATAACCATCCAACTTTACTGTAAATCTACTAGTCTGCTCGGAGTACAGCACACCGCCGGTTTGATGCCAACTAGTAAAAGTAGCCCTTCCCATTTCGGATTATGTCGTCACTGAGTTCAATTAAATGCTAGTGCGATCTTTTTGGACCTGCTTTTTTTCTCGCCGATTTCGACACGTGTGATTGATCTTCATATTAAGAAACCACTGATCTTCAATCTAAGATTTCAAAGATTTCAAATGTATCGCAAGGCTACCCTGAATTTTATAAATAGCATAGATTTTCTTTCTCCTAAGTCGTGTTTTACGGCGAGCATTGTTAATCGTTGGGCAGCCGTAGTAAACTCTAAGCACGTCCCTGCATGGGAAGTACGCTTGTTTATATAGCTTGTTCCACACATTAGTGTTGATCGAAGAACTATATATAAGGTGGCGCAAAAGTCATCACCCAGTGGCGTTCACCAATCCGACTGAAAACTACATACGATAGATGTCAAACGTCGTGGATCATTTAGAACATTGGCACACAGAATTGCCTAAGGCACCCCAAGGGCTGAAAACCCTATCGGAAGATGCTATAATTTTTGCAAATAGCGGCAAATGTCAATTTTACTTTGACATTTGTGAAGTAAACAGATGACAACTTTTGCGCCACCTTGTATATATGAATACTTCCGATGATAAGTTATTTCGATCTTGCTATAGACTTCCGGCACAAATTTTATTGCCTTAACATTTTAGCTAGAATTCTGAAATTTAGAACGTAAGCTCGTCGAGTGCCCAAAGAGTATAAAAGTAAACGTTTTTCAAAATCGCAAACTTTTAATGACTTTTTGGAACCAGATTTAACTATCGGCAACCTTCAAAGATACAGCACTTCAGTATAATGACAAATAATCTCTTATCAGTAAGCAGGGAACAATTCAGACAAAGAAAAACCCCCTATTTGAAATATCATATTTTAGAATATTATAAAAATAGTTTTTTAAAAAAATTATGAAAATTATGAATTATGTATATTTATCCTGATATCTCGCTAGTAATGATGTCTTACAAGGCTGCAATTGACGCTAGCTTATCGGCATTGACGAGTAACGTATCCCCATAAAAAAAATAGTCTAAAGGCGTCAGAAATGCAAATTTTGAAAAATTTGGTCACTATGGCTTGAGTTGCTTGCTCAGTAGGTCAATAATGACGACCATAAAATGGTGAAACATTTTTCAAAGAGCCCGAATGATAATAAAATTCAATAATTTGTAAACGCTCATGAAGAAATGGCAATGCTAACTGAACGTTTGTGACTTTGACACATGTCCAGAATCACGCGTTAGCTGTCAAAAATAGAACAGTGAAAACCAAACAGCAAAAAAATCGCCCTTTATATGCAAATATTTTTGTTACAACGGATATCAATTCTTAATAAAATTTTGTCGGTTTTAAAAAATTAAAATATGCAAAATATACCTATACAAAAGTGCTTCTTTAACTGTTTTCTATTTAACAACGGGGTTATAATTTGAATTAAAGGGATCATAGGTAAGGTTAGGTTAAACAGGGGTATGCAATGCATACAGCACTAGGTAAAGAAGGGCCCATCGCGACCCCTAGGGAACCAATTAAAACTTCAAATGGAGAAAAACCTAAAAACCTAAAAAACTTTTCCTAGACAAAGCCCAATCCTGCAGAATTTAACCAGCTTTCTGTGGTATGTGCCGCTCAGTTCCCCTAAATGCTCAAAGAAGTATTCTCCTAGAAACCTCCTACGATGCCGTGCTATACAATCGCACTCACACAGTATGTGCGTTATGGATCATAAACTACCCACATCACATGCCTACTGGTCCACCTGTTTGACCTTTTAAGGGTATCGGTAGGCCTCCTGATTTCCAATCACTTCGACACTGAGTGTTGTTGCATTTGTGTATTTCAGGATTTTTAAGACCTTCCTCTCTTTCACGATCGGAAAGCAACGTTGATTGATGTTGACTTTTCGGTGGCGGTCGTAGAATCTATGCTTTGAAAATGACAGTACCAACAGAGTCCTTCGCTCAATTTTCTTTATGTATTAATACTAGCTGACCCGGCAAACGTTGTTTTGCCATATAAATTTTTTCTAGTGAATATTTTCGTAGGGAAATGAAAAATAATTAACTTATTGTAAGTGTGTTGGGATGATAATAGACGACTTAAAGGGGAATTGAGCGCTGTGGACGTTTTGTCCCTTTCAGAACATTAGCGGATATTGGAGAATGGTGTGTAGCAGCAATGAGTTCAAGATTATTATTTCTTATTCAAATCACGATTTGTCTCGTCGCTGTACGGTCGCCAAGCATGATTCCAGCAAAGTCGTCAACAACAGGTGCATGAAATCCACGCATGTGCTCTACAGCTGGTGTTTTATCAGGATTGATGATAATAGCGTGATTGTCAGTTTGTAATTTGTAAATATTTTTGTTTGGAAGCAAATAAGTTGAAAAGTTTTCTAAACAAACATATTAGATATCTAAATACAATTGAACAGCGTTTTTGGTCAACATATCAACTGTTTTTATACCCTATTCTAAGGGTATATTAATTTTGACGCGAAGTTTGAACCATACCATAATATTGCCCGTAGACCCGTAAAAGTTACTATATTTATGATCTGCATCGATATTAATGTCGATCATGTCCGTTCGTCGGTCGGTAAAAATTGGGCCTTTAACCATATATACTCTCCAGGTCCCCGAAATAATCAAGTTTAAGAATTTTTGAAATCCGCCCACAGACACGCCAACAAACTGAAAAAAAAAAAAAATTATCGAAAAAATCGAATTTTTAGCTAGAAAGCTGAAATTTGTTATGATCTTTGAGTCATAAAACTGCTCGGGATATAAAATTTCTAAAATCAGCCCACTGACACGCACATAATTAAATAAAACAATTTTATTGGAAAGTCAAAGATTGAGCTAGGAAACTGAAATTTATGATATAGACTCTCTAGGTGTCTGCTGGGAATAAGAATAGGATATTCAAAAGTTCGCCAAGCGGACTGTAGCCCGTCCCTATGTTAATTGTTTGTTTTGCTTTATCATACTTTCTCACGTTTTTTCTCTATTATTTGTTACTTTTTACCCTTCAATAGCTTCTGTTTGCACTTTCATATTCAGTTCATTAACAATCACAATGATGATTCCATACGATTTGTGCAAATTTCTACAATTTTATCATTCAATTTGTTTCTGTTGTTTAAGACAGGGATTCCGTACTTCAGAAAGAGATAGCTTGGTGAAAATGTCTATAGAGCATCCAGCTCGCCGACGATGCGTCTGGCATATGGTGAATTGAGGTTATTGTAGCCGCAACGTGCGCTTTCGGAGTCCCCACCGCCCATAAAGTAAATTTGTAAAAATGTATGTGGTTCATTCGGCATTGGCAGCAATGAGCCCACTTTGTGATAACCTTGGCCTTGGTTTTGAATGTTGAATGGAATTGTTGACCATTTGCAGCATTATTTTTAACTATTTCTGTGGCTCCAAACGATGTCATTTGGAATTATGAATTAAATTTTCGAATTGACTTCAGGAACAGGTTAGAATCTGGATCCATACCGATAAGTAAGCCGTTCAATCCAATTGCCTTTGTTGATTTCGTTCAGCTCGAACCTCTTGTGATTGTGATTCACGAATTTGTGCCATGCTCATACGCACATCTGCATTATCTTGTTGGACTCGTTCGTCTGATCTTTGGGCTCTTCTATTTCGCATGTCTGTCGTTCTATTCGTTCGACGGCCCAAATTGGTCCCTTTGCGTCTTGCTGGCATTGTTTACTACACACATAAATAGATTACATTGAAGTACTTAATGATGGAAAACAGTATACTGTTCTTTTTTTGGTTGTTGCCAAAATAAATAAATACAAAATGAAAAAAAAAAAAAAAATGAAAAAAATCGAAAAAAAAACCTGTCGTAACACGCTGGGTGGTCAAAATAAGACATTTTGAAATTTAGATTTTTTTTAAAACCCGTACTGAGAAAATACCTTTCCAACAAAGTATATACGAGTATCATCAAAATCGGTTCGGCCAATCTCGAGTTATGGTATTACATCGCTTCGGACAATTTCTTTTATATACATATATAGATATACATTTTTTTTAAAACGATTGATAGAAATAACTTGTTTTAAAAATTACTGCAGCATTGTGAACAGCATATTTGCGCCGCCGCGATGATTAACGGCCTTATCATAGGTTGCCTCGCTTTTGATCATATATCTTAGATATTCGAACTTTTCGCACTTGAGAATCACTTTTCCATTCATATAAATGTCCTGAAATGGGTCGCAGTGTATCAGAG
The DNA here is from genome assembly GCA_949715645.1 of Portevinia maculata. NCBI lineage: Eukaryota > Metazoa > Arthropoda > Insecta > Diptera > Syrphidae > Portevinia > Portevinia maculata. The sequence goes on along the minus strand of OX454527.1, from coordinate 53,915,124 downwards.
AACTGGCAGTACAGGTATTCAGTCTTGTTCGAACCTACGTGCTGATTCTTGGCGTCATTACAGGTAGCTCGTTTTTGAACATAGATCAGAGATATTTGAACGTTTCGCACTTGGGAAATCCTTTCCATTTATATGAATGTCTTGAATCGGTCGCTGTGGATCAGAAAACGGGCAGCGATGGTATTCTGTCTATTTAAGACTTATACGATACCCGTTCCCCTCCGAAGCATCCGCGCATACATCAAGTGCTCATTGTAGTGTCATCTGATGATGGCGCCATCATCAGCAAAGAATCCGTTTCAGCTTTTTCATAAATAAAATGTATCCCTTTTAAAGCATTTCCCATTTTTTCTTCTTTCAGATCTTACCACTTGAAAATGAGATGAAATCACCAAAATCATTTGGCGGTAACTTTGGAGTCCTCAATACTGCCATGGTCTTGATTGTCTTTCTCTACGTTGGCATGGGATTGTTTGGTTACCTTAACTACGGTGCAGGTGTTGAAGGCTCCATTACACTCAATTTACCCGACAGTGAAGTGTAAGTCTTCAACTACGAGTACTATATAAGGGCATATCCAGGTAACAGTTCGCTCTATTTTTTTAGCTTGGCTCAATGTGTGAAGGCAATGCTGGCATTCGCTATCTTCATCACCCACGGTCTGGCATGTTATGTTGCCATCGATATAACATGGAATGACTATGTTGCTAAAAAATTGGGACCACAACGTAAAAAAGTCTTCTGGGAATATTTCGTGAGAACTGGACTAGTTTTAGTTACGTGTAAGTACTGATCCCTGCCTCACCTTTCGGAATTTTAATTAAAACCTTTTTTTGCAGTCCTTTTGGCAGTTGCTATTCCAAACTTGGAGCTGTTCATCTCTCTGTTTGGTGCTCTTTGTCTATCAGCCTTAGGACTTGCTTTTCCGGCACTGATTCAAGTCTGCACGTATTGGTACCACCGTAAAGGTGTTGGTAAAGTGTGGCTTTTGATAAGCAACTTCTTTATTGTAATTGTTGGTATCCTTGGACTTGTTATTGGAACATACACTTCGCTCTCTGAAATCATACAAACTTTCTTCGACTAGAAGGACTTAAGAGAACCAACAATCGACTTATAGTCATAATATTTTTGGACATAATAAATTAAATTAAAAGTGATGAATGAAAAATGAAACATTCCTGTTAATACAAAGTATTATTCGAAGCTGGACAGCTGGATGAGTTATATTGTTATTTTTTTTCTTTAAATAATGAAACATGTGATACACACTATTAAAGACGATTTTTATTTGTTTGTTATTAACTCATTTTTACTTCTAATTAAGACCCGATTGTATTATTATTGATTCGTTCACTATGTTATAATGTGACAATATGTAAACACTATACCAATTTTTTTAATTTGAAATAGTGGCATGTGTTTATTCTCAGTTATTTTTTATTTAGCCATTTTAGTTTTAAGATTGTGCAAGGCCATGTTTCCATGAGTTGACGAATTCAATTAAATAGGTTATTGTATGAAGGAATAAGGTTTGCATTTTTTTTCGAAGCCAACTTAAGACAAGAAAACAATCGTTAGGTTGGACACACCTTTGTTAAGTACACCATTTTTTTAATTGCTATTCCTATTGAATAGGAAGATACAATTTGGCTTTACTGTGCAATAATGCAAAATGAATTCGTATGTAAAGGGTCTTTCATTAGCGAATTGACAACTTCAAACTTTCGCACCTTTGACCGATTACCGAACTGTCACTGTCAAAATATTCAGTAAAATCAACATTTTCGTCATGCTGAACTACACAAAGGAACAACGTTTACAACTGATTTATATTTACTACGCAAATTCCGAGTCGGTGGTCGCAAATTTAAGAGCGTCCCAGTAGGCAAGCAATTCATAGTCTAGTTAACAAATTTGAGTCAGAATATTCGGTGCTTGATGTTGCCATGCTAGTGAGACTACGTTTTGCCCGAAGTGTGGAAAATATTGCTGCCGTAGAGGCGTCCTTCGCAAACCAGTCAAATAAGTAAATTTCAAGGCGTTCTCAACAATTGGGCCCCTCCCAGATCACATTTTAACGAATTTTGCGTAAGGATATTGCCCTACACCCTAACAAGATCAAGCTGAGTCAAGAACTAAAGCCACTTGGTCATATGAAGCGACGTACGTCCTAGAACTGGGCTGTGGACATGATGGAAGAAAATGAAGAATTTCATCGTAAAATCATCTTCAGCGATGTAGCGCATTTTTGGTTAAACGGCTTCGTCAATAAGAAAAATATGCATTACTGAACATTTGAGAACCCTCATGTGAGTCATGAAACAGCACTTCATCCGCAAAAAGTCACTGTTTGGTGCGGTTTTCGTGCCCGTGGCGTCATTGGGCCGTTTTTTTTCGTCGATGAAAATGACCGTCACGTTACGGTAAATGGTATTCGGTACAGAGACATGTTGGAACGTTATTTCTTTGAGTAATTGCATGAATTGGACATCAGTGATATGTGGTTCCAACAATACGGTGCCACAAGCCACACAGCGGGTGCAACAATCGAGTTATTGATGTCTCAGTTCGGTGAACGTGTTATCTCGAGAAACGGTCTATTGGTCGCCGAGCCAATATTGGTCGAAATGTGCGACCGAGTCATGGAAAACTGGGTTCAGCGTATAGACCGCTGCATACGTTTCCGTGGTGGACATATGAACAAAGTCGAATTCCATTCAAAAATATTTTCATAGTAATTCAAGAGAATAAATTGTTTTTTGAGATATCTCAAGTAGTTTTGCATTTTATTCAAAAAAGAAAATGTCAAGTCCTTAATGAAAGACCCTTTATAAGTTTAAATGACTTCAATAAATAAATTGTCCAAGGAATAAATTTGCATTAAGAATATGGGGATAAGATCACATAGGAGAAACCGATGTACGGTGGTTTAAAAGGTTTGTAAATTATAATGCGTAGGCAAAACAGAATGGAAAAGAGCATTCCACATTCTCATTGTAAGGCTAAGGAAAGGCTAAGGAAAGCGTAACAAACTTAAACATAATCGTCACCCCGCAGATTATGGAACCGATCAAAATTGATCTTTACTTAATGTATATGTAATCATCTAAGTGGTTACATATCCCGAGGTTTCTTTGTGACACTAAAACGGAGGATATTGTAAACCATATATCACCTTAAACAAATATCCCTACTAGAAAAATTCAAGTTTCAGCAACATCTTAAATGACTCCTTTCTCTGGTCTTACTCTGAGAGGTAAAGCAATTTATCAATATTCCAAAAAAACGAAGACGTAGACTCGCCAATGACACTTACTAAAAGAGTTTTGTTGCGTTTACTTTGATGACACCACCGTCACTAATTACAATTTATCTACTGCAACTGTTGGGTAAATACTCGAAATAGTAAACATTCAATATTATAGTATCAAAATTTAGATGATAGATGAATCAAGTTAGATTTTGTAAATTTATCATAAGAATCGTATAATTTCATCGCTCTTACTGAGCTCTTGTTAACTAAAAATCAATTAACCTCGGAAATATGCAATGTTTACAGTTCAGCCTTTCAATGTAAGCAGATCGATTTGCAATGAAGTTTTACACCATCTAATTTTGACGTGAATCAATTAATGGTATTAATTTTGCTGGATGGAAGCATTGAATGGTTCGTAGTTACTCGTTATTTTCCTCCTAATAGTTCAAATGAGTTATAAAATCTTCATCTTCATTATTGATATTTTGGTTATTTTAACCTAGGAATTATTGATTGGATCTTTGATTTTGATGATAAACTATTAGCTCCTTATGATACAACAACTGATGTGGATGAATTAGTTAAAGATTTTTTTTAAATCAGAATGATTTACTTTAAATCATTCAACATGCTAAGGAATATAAAAGTGGAAAAACCAAACTTTCCTATTAAGGAACATTTTAATTACCATTTTGCCCTGGAAGCTGATATTAGTTTCTGAAAAACTATACCGTTATCCCGTTCATTTTACCCACCTTTGAGCATTCCATTTTGTGCGACAAACTTCTTCATCTCAATGATGAATTTTTACTCGGCCTAGACGGCCTTCCAGCCATCCTTCTTAAAAAGTGTTCTGCGGTTCTTTTACCTTTCATTGCTGATCTCCTTAAAAACTCTCAATCTCTAGATAAACTTCCCCAAATCTGGAAAACGTCCTTCATTTCACCAGTTCACAAAAAAATTACCAAAGAATGACGTATCAAATTATCGACCAATATGATGTTCGATTCATTATCCTTCCAGCGCATGTCTCTTATTTGCCTGGTTGACTTTATGTCCAACACACTTTCTGCATTACATGTGAATTTAATCGCTACTGACTTCAGTAAGGCTTTTGACAAAATATCTCATCGTTTGATTATTTTAGAACTCTTCCTCCTTAGTTTCGATTCCATAATATTGAATTGGTTTTCATCATACCTTGAGAACCGATCTTATAACGTTTGTTCTTCACTCTGTTCTCCCTTTGCCTTTCAAAGCGACTTCTGGTGTTCCCCAAGGAAGCCACCTTGGCCTTCTGATTTTTATTCTCGACAACGTCGTTGAGTTCTCCTCCATCTCCCTCTATGCCGACGACGCTAAATTTTTTAAAATCATTTCTTCTCCAGGCGACTCTGACCTTTTTCAACAATACCTCAATAGTTTTTCGATCTGGTGCCAAAAAAAATGTTATGGAGGTGAATATTGCTAAATGTGAATTTCTTATTTTTTCACGTAAGCGGACTTATTCTCCTCCCAGACGATACTTTTTGAACGATCAACCCATTGTGACCGTTCTGACCATCCGTGATCTAGGTCTTCTATTTGACAGAGAGCTTAACTTTAGGTCACATATTGACGAAATAATACAATTAATAATTAAGCTAACTCGATCTTTGCTTTCGTCAAACAGTGGTCTAAAGAATTTACCAATCCCTACGTGACAAAATCCCTTTACATTACCTACGTCCGCCCTATTCTGGAGTACGTTAGCCAAGTGCGGGCACCATACTACCGGGTTCACATTACTAGAATCCAAAGCCAAAAACGTCGATTTCTCCGTTTTGCTCTTCGTAGGCTCCCGTGAAATGATCACCTTATCCTACCTCCACTATGACGAACAGCTTAATTTAATATACCTTCAGACCCTTGTAAAAGGAAGAGATGTCGCTGACATTATGCTTATACATCGTCTTCTCATTGGTCCATTGATTGTGCCTCGCTTTCAAATTATATTACCTTTGACACCAAACCTCGCAATTTAAGATCCCCACATCTTTTCTATCTTCCCACCCATCGCACGTCGTACGGCTTGAACGAGCCGATCTCCCGCATATTGCAGACGGAAATTCTAACGCCTTCCTCTTTCGCTGCACCTCTTAACTCAAATCTGCCCTACTAAAATTAAATAAAAACTAAACTGATAGTAAGCATTTTTAAGCTACATTAACGCAAAGCGAATTGTATGTACTACTATGGCACAGCGACCAGCGATGTTCCTACGATTTCTAATTTGTTTGCGAACTACTTTCAATCTGTTAACTCTTCAGATATTCCTTCACAGATGTTACCGAATGTGTCTGATAATGTCGACAATAAGTATATTAAATATAATATAAATATATTAAATATAAATATATTAAAATTGGTGTTTCTGAAGTTGGGAAGGCTTCAAATCAATTAGATGCTTCAGAAAATACCTCCTATTAAAGATCAAATTTCAGCTTTACAACATGGAACATGGATTTGCGTCCGGCAGGTCATTATTGACAGATTATATTGCCAGTCATTTTGAGAACAAAATTCGGAGAGATATAATTTTTGCAGACTTTGCCGAAGCTCTTGATATGGTAAATCACAAAATCCTTTTTCACAAATTGTTGTGTCAAGGATTTTATTCAAATGTTGTTAAATGGATAGAGTCATATCTGACTGGTCGAAATCAGTAAGCTAAAATTAAGGAATCGAGTGGGATTCAATCTGCGTGTCATCTGGTGTTCCAAGAGGCATCCATTTAGAATCGCTACATTATCTTTTATTTAAAAACGATATTCCCTACATTTTCAAATATTCTCAGTGTTTCCTTTACGATGACGATTTGAAACTATTTCGCAACATAACATCAGATCGTGAACTGTTGTCATCTTCACGATGATCTTATGAACTTTACTCAATGGTGTGACCTTAATTGTCTGCACCTGAATGTTGGAAAAAAGTCAAGCGCTTTCTTCTTACAGTCATCATACACCATTCAGTTATTCATATAAAACCAATAACATCGCTTAAGACTTTTGAATACAAAATATCATGGAATTGTACTTGACACTAAACTAAAATGTTTGCCTCATATTGAATGCATTGCAAGTAAAGCCCATTCATTGTTTGGGTTTATAAAAACAAATGTATTTTTTATTTATTTATTTGTTTATTCATCTAGCAGGTAGAACAAATTAACAGATTTCGCATACAAATAACAAAGGAAAATACAGAAAATTTAAAATTACAAAAACATAATAATAACATAATTTAATAAACAAAAAAACTGGCATTAATTAAGAATGTTTGAAGTTAGAGCAGTAAGAGCGTTGCATTTAAATAAATCCAGATTCGAGCTTAAATCCAGGTTATTACCGACCGAATTAAACAAATAGATAAATTGAGTTACCGGTTCAGACAAAGCCGGATGTAAAAACAAATGTCTGTCCCTTAGTACTCTGCTTGGTGCATAGAATGAGAGACTAAAAAGAAGTTCACTACAATTAATTCTGTTCGAGATAATATCTTTCATCAACAACAAAGACTGCATTTTCTCTTCGTAGTTAGCTACGAGAATATTAAGGCATTACAATAAGCAACGACTTTTATAAGATGGAAGCTCAAAGTCCCTATTAAATCTCTTCAGAGCAAGTTAAATCAACACTTCCAGCTTCGTGTGCGTGAAGCAAGGGACTGTGAGAACGAAAAACTGTGCAAACTTTATATTTAGGCAAACTAAGCTCCAAATCATTTTCGGAACACTATTGTAAAAATTGTGAAAAGCTGAGGAATTTCATTTACAAAGAGTACAAATAGCAACGGCCCTAAATGGCTTCTTTGTGGGACACCAGAATTTACGGTTCGAGAAAAAACCATCAACTTTGACTATACATTTCCTATTGAAAAGATAAGAAGAAAGCCACTTCAAGATGTTTGAATGAAACCCAAGCTTGGCTAGCTTTCCTATCAATATTGAGTGATTGATTCTGTCGAAGGCTTTAACGAAATTCGTATATAACACATCAACCTGCACCCCGTCTTCGGTCGAATTAAGACAGAATTTATGAAATAGGGCTAAGTTTGTCAAGGTAGAGCTATCGGAAACAAAACCATGTTACATAGGAGATAAATGTTCCTTTACATTGAAATATAATATTTCCTTGATGAGGCTTATAGGCCTATAGTTTTTAACTAAACATTTTTGCCTGCTCTTATGAATAGGCGATATAATATGAGCAATCTTCCAATAGTCCAGAAAGTCACCGGTAGAAAATGAAAGGTTGAAAACCAATTTTAACGGCAGAAATAGTGAAGACGGACAGTTCTTCAAGAGAATGGGATGAAGCAAGTCGGGATCAGCAGCTTTGTTAGTATCAATACTATTAAGGGCAAGAAGAAGATCGTCATCAGAGAGCTCCAAGTTGCCAACATCAGTGATGGTACTAATATGGCTAAAACAAAAATTCACTGCATTATTAGCGGGTAGAAAGTTATTAGCGAACAATTTAGCAAAAAGTTCGCTCGTAGATTCGTATTCATTCGATACCACGCCCTGAAAAATCATTTCTTTTGGGAAACCAGACCATTTTCTTTTCGAATTTCAATGGATCCAAAAACAACTCCGCTCTAATTCGAGATTTAACAGACGAAATATAGCTTCGATAAAGAAATCTATTCAAAACCCGAATTCCTTTCTCAGGCGAAGAAAATTGTCCCTATCAGCTGAAGAGCCAGATCTTTTCATCTTTTTAAAAAAGTTCTTTTTTAAATTCTTTGAATGGCTAAGTCGAGCATTAAACTATTCAAGCTTAGAACCAGTTTATTTTTACCAATGGCTATACATGTCACAAAGACTTAACCCCAAAAAGCGATTATGCCAATCAATGGAACAAAAAATATTATTTAAGCTTTCTTAAAATTAAAGAATTTGACATTATTATCGCATTTAACATTATAAAATTTATAGGCTTCAAAACGAATTATAATAGCTTTATGATAAATCGAATTTGCTAGCAAAGGAAATGATTCCTCATCTAAAGTTAAAATAAAATCATTTGCAACAACAAAAACAAGATCGAGAATTCTTTATAAATCATTCCTTACATTGTTGGTTTGATGAAGAGAAAGACAGGATAACAAATCAACAACTAGCTATTGAGTCATTTCTAACATTGTATGCCGTACAAGTTTTGTCGCTTCCAGTCATTCTTCACTCAACTTTAGCAATATTAATATTTAAGATATGATAAAATAAAAGAACTATATGGAGGAATGTAACATAGAACAAAATAAAAACAAATTTAGAATCAGCAACAGCAACACAGACGCAGAGTTGTTCGATGTCGTCACAGCATATAGGAAGCCAAATTTAGTTAGCGGAGAGAGATGTACACAGCTAAGAGAACTCCACCTCTTGTAAAACCAGTCGAAAGAGAGCGATCCCGCCTACAGAAACAACAATTCTGACGACAAGAAATTTTCATTTAGCAAGGTCTCTGTGATAACGATTACATCAAAATACCAAGATAATCACTAAGACCCTGTAGAATCTGTGCTCGAGTACCTACTGCTTTCTTATTTCGAACCCCTATTATAACAACTCACCTTTTAGAATCAAAAGAGTTGAACAAAAATTCAATAGATATGTTATTTTTAAATTAAATTGGAGAATTGAGATGAGCTTTTATAAAACCAGTTGTCTTCTATTATTATTCTTAAAAATCGTCGAAAATATTTCTCTATAATTGTCTAAGGGACATAATGACTTACGTCCTTTACTTCTAAATTTGCGTAGATTTCGATGTCCACCAGTCAATGTCAGACAGAGTGTTATATTTCTAGAACAATTTCATCACACCAACTACGTTCGCAATAAAACAATTTCTTGTTGCATCAGAGAAGTTCATTTGATTCATAATTATATTGATATGAGGAATGCTTGGTCAAGAGATTTATTTAAATGTTAATTTATTTCTATAAATGCTAGAGAATCTCATTGGCTCAATTTTTAACGTTTCTTATTAGTATTTTTTATAAATTTGTTCCCTGCTAATGTTCTTTTGTAATCCCTTTGTTAACTTAAGTTAATAATTTGTATATCCTCTTTTTCTACTGTTATTGAATGTTTACTATATTAATGTATAAGGGTTATTCTCTGTTTGATGAATAATTTGGTGAAGGCATTAACGCAAAAAAAAACAGGGGTGAGTTCGACCCAGGAGTTCCACACGATCAACTAGCCAACGCGATATGAATTTGATAATCAATAAAAAATTAAGTGTAAAAAGATGAATAAATTTGAAGTAGAAAATATGTATGCATTTTTTTAGCTTGTATGTTAGTAATAGTTAAATAATAACAAAGGATAGTTCGCGAAAACTCAATAAAATCAGTATTATTGGATTCTTCTCCTCACCAATTATCAATTTGATTATATGTATATTGTTCTTTTTTTACTTTTTTTACTTTTATAAAAAACTATTAGTTGTTCTTTGATAAAAAAAACCCAAAGAAAATATATGATATTTTTAAGTAAATGTGCGCCAGAAAAATTAGATTGGACAAATCTTTGTCAAGAAATTCAGAATCCAGATTTGTTCAATCTTTCTTTTTAAACAAAAAAACGGCTGGACCAAATTCAATGTAATTTTTTTCAGATCATTTTTAGGTAAATACGCGTCGATTGGGACCAGAAAGAAGTCAATATTATTTATATGTACACACGATCGGTACAATGAAGGACAAAATTGTTCACCAACGTACTCGTACTAACGTAAGTACATACACACACACATGTCCTTAAAAACATTTGAAAAACATATTTTGACCATCAAATTATAAAATATGTTGTAAACTACCATCCTCATTTTTAGATTACAATTAGCCGGAAAGTTAATAAAAAAGAACATTCATACTTATTCGCTTACAAGGGGGGGAATGGTAAAAATGAAAATTGATTTAGAAAATAAAAAACTAAGAGTTGCTCTCGTGAATATTTATGTATAAAAACACATTTTAGATTCACCGAAAATCAGCTGTTTCGCAAATGAGTGGTAACAACGCCGCGACTCCTGTGTTATCTACATGTAACTTATATATTTTTCTTATTTTACGAGTATAGGAAATAGGTAATAAGAATGCGTAATATGCAACGTGTACGTGTAAATGTAATGTGATGCGAGTTGTGCACTTAAATTTTTTTTATAATGTACCTACTTTAAAGAGGTTTTTCTGTAAAGTACCCTTATAGCAGCGCGTATCTGCGTATTTTATTGCATATTTTTTGGAGCTTTTACTATTAAAAAAATTGAGAAATTGAATAGGTGCATTTGTACCAACTGACAACTTTTTGTATTTTTCAGCAGATACAACGGAAAATAAAACATAGGGGCGGGCTACAGTCCGCTTGGGCGAACTGTTGGATACCCTATTCTTATTCCTATCCCTCATAAGTGGGCGTGACAAAAGTCTAAGTATGGTTGAATTGTTAAGAGCGCTGTACATATTCTGTTATATAACATTTAAAAGATTTTATCAAACAAAAACCTAGCTTTTGTAAAAAAAAGTTCCCTAGCTCAAACTTTGGTGGATTTGAAAATTGGCGGATTTTGAAAATTTTATATCCCGAGCAGTTTTAGGAGTCATAGATCATATATAAAAAATTTCAGCTTTCTAGCTCAAAATTCGATTTTTTCCAAAATTTTGTTTTTTTTTTTTTGAGTTTGTGGGCTTGTCTGTGGGCGGATTTCAAAAACTCGTAAACTTGATTATTTCGGGACCCTAGAGAGTATATGGTTAAAATTTCAGCTCTCTAGGCCCAGTTTAAAGGCCTAATTTTTGCCGACGGACGGACGGACGGACGGACGGACATGGCTAGATCGACATTACTATCGATGCTGATCATAAATATAGTAACTTTTAGTCGTCTACGTGCAATATTAAGGTATGTTACAAACTATGCGTCAAAATTAATATACCCTTAGAATAGGGTATAAAAAGAAGTGTTGAATATGTAGATCAAGTACCTATGCCATGTGCCATCCGGTTGTTTGCTAAGATTCAATTCTTTTGAATTGCACACAATTTCTCCTTCTTTGGTTAAAAACGTTTCTAAATTTTATTTTCTAATATTTCTTTTTTTCATCAACGACTTTTATATTAATATTTTTTGTAAACTATAAATCAAAAATAATAATGCATATGATTACAATAATTGTACTGTTGAATCCACATTCAATATTTTTTTGGAACTAAAGTATTTCTATTTCTTTCAAGTTTTCAAGAAATGTATATTCAAACTGATCAAAGGTAATAAACGTACAATGTGCATACTAAACAAAAATGATTAAATATAACCTAAAATTAACAGGATTCTTATTCTAAATTAATAGTCCTTATGCGGACGTTCTTAACTCATTTATAAACTTAGAATTATTGCCTGCAAACTATATTACAAACTAATTTTACAAATATATTCATCGAGAACATTTTTAAGACTCAACATCATTATTAAAATTTTATATTTTATATAAAACAATTTACAAACTAGCTATTCTACTTACTTAACGTATTCTCACTCTAATAAGGATTCTGAGTACTCGTTGCCTCACGCAACAAGTGGTCAAAATGCCAATTGTTTTCCGAGCGCCTCGCAGTCGGCAACATGCACACGCGCCGCCGTAAGCCGACTGAAGCCTTACACCGTCAGTCACCTCCCGGAAGCACCACCATAAGCTGGCGAGTCCAGCCTGTCCCAGAAATGCCCTAGCTAACTGAGTCTTACTTATAAACTAAGAGCATGTTACATAGAGTAACGCACCGTCTTAGGAGGGCATGGTGACCCCACTCCTCTCAACAAGCAACCAAAAATCGGAAAATAGCTTTTCCGTATCGAATTTATCCCTCTCCGCTATTGCGGTACTAAAACGGAGGAGCTCATGAGCATTAGCGACGTTTCCGGTGCGGATGAGTCGCGCTGCCGTAGCGGTGATATAATACCGGGATATCATCCCTCGTCTGGACCAGCCCTTTTGCATCAATATGGATAAACGCCTCCGGCGGGATAAAGCCAGACCGGAGCGTACTCTCTTTGTACATTTCATTGGGGTAGTAAGCCCCAAAGATCAGGCTATTTTCGCTGGTCATCACCCTTGCACGTAGCTTCGAGTCACCTTTATAAGGAAATTGTCAATGTCAACTGAGCCCCATTGTATATTTTGATTCAGGCGTTCGAAACAACCGGAGACATGCCTTAAGACATTGTCGCTAAAAAACCCGAATCTTTTCCATATAACTAGGCGCTATATTGAACCACAATGGACAGCCTTAATCGATGATCGACCTTATAAAGGCGACGTAGCACATGACCTTCACCCTGGAATCAAGTTGACTACTATGAAACAGTCGCCTTGTCAGAGCAGCCTTGTCAGAGCAGCCTTCTTAGCTCCAGTAAGACAAGTATCTGTATTTCTTAAAAAAAGTAAAATCGTGGCTTCTTGCGATTAATCACAATGAAATCGAAGTTTTGTTACGCTTCTTTATTTGAGTTCTTTCTTTCTTTCTTTCTTATTTTTTAATTTTATGAATTTATGTTAGCTCTTATTAATATATATATATTTCTTTGTAAGCAATTAAATTTTCTATAAAATGTAATGCATAATACATACTTAGAAATGCTTGTCCACCCCACAGAGTTAATTTTGAAGTGGCATTTATAGCTATTTTTTGTACTAGATATAAACTAAATAAAAAAATGTCAATAACTATTCTCCAAATTAGGATACATATACATAGTAAGAATAATTGTTAAGCAACTTAAGGGAAACTCTCAACCAACGACCATACCACGTCGAGTTAATCGGTTCTCGTACCAATTTATGACAGAGCTCGAGACACTTTTTCGTGGTCTGCAGCTGAACTCGGAAGAGAATTATTACTTCTTGGCCGGAGATATTAATGCCAAACATGCGGCATGGGGAAATGTTACTGCAAATCCCAGGGGCAACCAGTTTCACGACTGGTGGCGCCTCAATATGATTGAGTACAACCTCGAGTTGTACGCGACGGATATCCCTTCTTTCCCAAGAAGCGGTGCTTTCCTGGACTTGGCCTTAACGGACGCAAGACTTCAACTGACGAATATAGATCAAAACACGCGGAACTGTTTGCGTGCGTTTGAGTACGATAGTGACCACTACGGACTCGCCGCCGCAATACGGATCCCGAACGAGCAAACGCTGCTGGAGGAGTACGAAGCAGTGTGTTCATTCGATTATCGGAGGGCACAATGGTCGCGCTTCTCCAGATTTTTAAAGCGAGATATACGTTCGAGTGGGATCGACCCACCGACAAACAGTAACATGACAAATGATGACATTGATCGGCATTTATTGCAAATGGACGACGCCATCAAACGAACTATGGAACGAACTATTCCTCGGGTAGGACGTTCCGACGACGACCAGGCAGAAAAGTACAGAAACCCTACAATCGACGCACTATACCGACAGAAAAGTAGACTGCTCTCGAGGCTTAAACGGCTGTACAGACAATTTGCTGACCCCAACGACCCGGAGGTTAGGATGCTGAAGTCAGAGATCCGAATCCTGAAACAGCTGATTAAAGAAAATTACAGAAAATCTGTAAGTCTGTATTGGGGCAATAAAATTCGGGCTATTAAAACCTGTAGTCCGAATATGTTCCCACAGATAAATAAGTTGTTCAGGAGGAAAGATCACAATGATATTCCTTGTGTTCGAATCTCCCAGACAGCAGAGAACAGACAGACAGTACTGACTGCTGGAATAAGTCCAGAAAGTGTCGCTTCAAACGACGATTTTTTCGTGGTCGAGGACCCACAGGAGAAAGTGGATTTGCTGGGCGCTTGTTTCGAGGCCGTGTATACGGTGAACAATCCTGTTCGCCGTAACCACGACATTGAGAATAGGGCTCTGGTGAGCCACTTCTATCTGCGCACCGAACTTGAGAATTGGCGATCTGAGAATAACGGATTCACCGTGTTCACTGATGAAAACCATGCTAATGCAGTTGTCGCCAATGGCCGATATGCATCGCACTTGTTCGTGTCGAAGGATGATCTTCTGTGCATCTTCGAGTCACTAAAGAATAAAAAGTCGGCGGGGATGGATGGTGTTCCAAACGTCGTATTGAGACACCTGCCTCTGGAGGCTGTAGATATTTTCACCACGCTGTTTAACAATGCGCTGAATAATGCACATTATCCGGCGCATTGGAAGGTAGCTGTGGTACACCCTATCCCGAAAAAAGGTAAAGATAGGACGAACCCTGCCAATCTCCGGTCAATTAGCTTGCTTCCGAATATTAGCAAGGTCTTTGAAAAGGTTGTCAATAGAGCTCTGTTAAAGTGGGTCGAGGACAATAACATAATTCCGGACAACCAGTTTGGTTTCAGGGCGAGGCATGACACTATTCATGCCGCGTCGAAACTGGTTTCCGACATTCAGTGGAATAAATGCAAGAGCCAATGCACGGGTGCTTGTCTGGTTGATTTTGAGAAGGCTTTCGACACCGTATGGTTAGAGGGACTTTTCTACAAGTTGACCAGGCGGGGGATGCACAAACCTTTGCTATATGTAATTTATAATATGCTTATGGGAAAGAAGTTCGTTGTCAAATGTGGCAACATGACTTCGAGCAGAGTCTTTGAAATTAAAAACGGTTTACAGCAGGGGGCGGTCAATTCTCCGATCCTGTTTAACATTTACACGAGTGATCTGGTGGGTTCACTCAGACATGCTATAGCGTATGCCGACGATTTGGTGGCATACAGATCAGGTCCTAAAATCGAGGTCATTAATATCCTTTTGCAGCGTGACTTTGATCAAATTAAGCGATACTGCGACGACTGGAAGTTGAAAATCAACTTTCAGAAGACGGAAACAATCTTGTTCAGAACTCCATTGGCTGGGGCCTCTAGGGATACCAGAAAAAACTGGAAAAAATTGGCCATTATTGGACAAAATGGGAAGCCATTGGCGGTGAGAAGCGCAGTTAGATATCTAGGTATCTGGCTTGACCAGTATCTATATTTCGATAGACATATAGTTGCTTGTCTTGCTAGGGCCAAGAAGGCTTATGCTCTGACAAGGAGACTGTTTCATAGCAGTCAACTTGACTCCAGAGTGAAGGTCATTTGCTACGTGGCCCTTATAAGGCCGATCATCGCTTATGGTTGTCCATTATGGTTTAATATAGCGCCTAGCTATATGGAAAAGATTCGGGTGTTGGAGAGACAATGTCTTAGGACCTGTCTCCGGTTGTTCCGAACGCCTGAATCCAACTATATAAAATACTATCCCAACAAGGTCCTATACGATGGGGCTCAGTTGAATAGGATTGACAATTTCCTCATTAAGGTGACTCGAAGGCACGTTGCAAGGGCGATGGCCAGCGACAATAGTCTGATCTTTGGGGCTTACTACCCCAATGAAATGTACATTGAGAGTACACTCCGGTCTGGCTTTATCCCGCCAGAGGCATTTATCCATATTGATGCAAAAGGGCTGGTACAGACCAGGGATGGTATCCCGGTATTATACCACCGCTACCGCAGTGCGAGAGATAAGCGGCTCATCCGCGGCGAGGACGTCGCCAATGCTCATGAGCTCCTCCGTTTTAGTACCGCAATAGCGGAGAGGGATAAATTCGATACAGAAAAGCAATTTGCCGAATTTTGGTGGCTTTTTGAGGGTGGAGGGTTCAACATGCCCTCCCAAGACGGTGCGTTACTCTAGGTAACATCCTCTTAGTTTGTAAGATAGATTAAGTTAGCTAGGGCGTTTCTGGGAGGGGCCGGGCTCGCCAACTTGTGGTGGTGCTTCCGGGAGGTGATTGATTCTGTAAGGCATCAGTCAGCTCACGGCGGCGCGTGTGCACGTTGACGACTGCCAGGCGCTCGGAAAGCAATTGCGAATTTGACCACTTGTTTCGTAATGCAACGAGTGCTCAGAATCCTAATTATAGTTAGAATATGTTAAGTAGTTTAAGTAAGTAGAGTAGGTAGTTTGTAATTTGTTTTTTTATATAAAAATATAAAATTTGATAAAGATGCCGAGTTTTCTTAAAAATGTTCTCGATGAAAACATAATATGTAAGATTAGTTCGTAAAATAGTTTTTAGGCCGAAAGGCAATAATTATAAGATAGAGTTAAGTTTAGGGCGTCCGCATAAGGATCAATAATCTAGAATAAGTATCCTGTTAATTTTAAGTTAGATTTACTCATTTTTGTCTAGTATATAAGTTGATATAAGCTAATAATTAATAAAAATGAATTGAAAAGTCAAAAAAAAAAAAGTAATCGGTTCTCGTCAGATCACCGTAATTAAACGACGTTGGGCGCGGTTAGTACGTAGATGGGGGACCGTTTGAAAACAACCGCGCGTCGTTGGCCAGTCCCATCTACAGAGTTGAGGTAGATAATATACGTGGTATCACAATGGACCTAAATTGGTCTAAGTGTGTCATAAACCTAACCTAACCTAAGGGAAACTCACGAAAGCCCGCAAAAAAAAGCCCGCAGGACCATAAGCCCGCAAAATTTATTTTCAGAATTAGCCCGAAAATGTTGCGGGCTTATTGTTCTGTAATTCACCTCATCACCTCAATCTTAAAATTTTTAAAGCCAATCAAATCGCTTGAAAGAAATATTTGTTCCAACCAAAATGGAGGGGGATGTGGTTATTCACCACACTCACCTCTTTCCCTCTTTTTTTTTGAAAACGTGTAAATCTCTTAAAAAAATGTTGCTCGTCCTAAGAAGAACGGATCGGCAATGGACTCTTCCCAAGGACTCAAAACAGCGTGGAGGCATGGCACAGACGCCTTAAAGTCGTCGTCGGGAAGCAGCACTCTGGACTCTACAAGCTCATAGGAGACCTTGGAAAAGAGCTGATTGTGGCAAAGGTGAATGTCGACAAGGCGAGAAGTGGGCAGAGACTCAGCGGCAGCACCAAAAACAAAAAGACGAACGATGCCATTCAGTCCGTTATTTCCAATATTGGAACGCTCGACAAGTCTGAGTTCCTGAGGAATATTGCGACTAACGTGGCGCTATCTTAAATATGTTAGCCACAAAACGTCCTTTTCAGGACGACCAATTTTTCAATAAGAGATATTAACTTATCAATACCTGCGAGCAGACCAATCCTAACAAGCTACGGAACAAATCCAGATCAGAAACCGTTTTAACCTTTTAATACAAATAATTTGTCGCTCTTAAAAGAATGCTTTCAAGCATTTTTAACTGAAAAACGCTCAATACCACCTGTTGCCAAACCTGGCAGCACTTAAAAGCTAGTCAAGAAATAGCAACAATGGCTTTAGACCAAATAAGGTAGACTGTCAGAAGAACAAAGGGAGAAATTTGAAAACCACGCCGTGTTTCATTCTAGAATTAAATTCAATGAAAAATAACTAATCTTTTAATTATACTTATTATACGAGTACCATACTGTAAAAGAAAGAAATAGAAAACAAAACATAAAAGTATACTATATATATTGTATAGCCTAATTGGAATACTAAAACGTACGTATCTATATTATGAATTTTGAATATTTCTGTATAACCTACATTTATATACGTAAATCAACAGGAAATAAAAGTCCTTGAAAAGTAAAGAGCATTCACCACTTAATCGGGGCTAAAATTCGAAAAACCAAGTAGGCAAATACAACGACAACATAGTATACTTTTATGTGGCATTGATGGATGCAGCTACAAGCACCATAGGTTGTTACATAAAATGCGTGACACTAACACATCAGGCACATTCACACAAAGTAATACAAACGCCCAAATGAATTGTTATCACCAATTGAAAAAAAATAGCATTTTATTTCAAATAATTCCGGTAACATTGTACAACGGGAGCGTGGAAATAAACTCATTCGCCTTTCTCGATGATGGCTCCTCGATATCTCTCATGGACGACGACTTCGCTGCGAAACTGGGCACTGTAGGAGAGCCGCAGCCTCTGTGCCTTAAATGGACAGCAAACACACATAGAACAGAAAACACCTCTAGGAGAGTGAACATACAAATCTCACAAAAATCGTCCAGTAAGAAGTACAACATTTTCAATATACACACTGTTAAGTCGCTCGACCTTCCACAACAAAGTATAAACGCACAGGAATTAGCAAACAGATATAATTATTTAAAGAAGATTCCAATCGACTCGTATTCGCATGCAAAACCACGTATCTTGCTTGGCCTGGATCAATGGAGGCTGAGCATTCCACTGCGATCACGAGAAGGAGCCGAGAACCAGCCCGTTGCGTCAAAAACGCGTTTAGGCTGGACGGTGTATGGGCCATATAAACGGGAACTTAGAGCAGGCGATAAAAAACAAAGTAATTTCAACTTCCACATCTGCGACTGTCAGCGAACGGAAGATGAAAATCTTAACGCGTTGTTTAAAGAGTTCATATCAATTGAGTCGACCGGTACAAAAACAATTTTGCGCTCATGTAATGATGAAAGAGCTATATCACTCATAGAAAACAACATAACAAAAAAAGTTAAACACTTTGTCGTTCCGTTGTTGTGGAAGTATGACACAAAAGAACTGCCCGTTAGTCGTCCAATGGCAGAGCGACGATTGTTATGTTTAAAAAAGAAAATGTTAAAGGACCGCAAACTGTTCGACAACATGAACAAGCAAATGGAGTATTACGTGGAGAAAAAATATGCAAGAAAATTAGGCCAAGAAGAATTGCACCAAAAAATGTCACCAACTTGGTACCTTCCGATTTTTCCGGTCTTCAACCATAACAAACCAAACAAACTGAGGATCGTATGGGACGCTGCGGCAGCGGTAAACGGAATTTCTCTTAACTCAATGTTGCTATCTGGTCCCGATATTGTGCCATCTCTTTTATCGGTCTTGTTTCGCTTCAGAGAGCGTAAAATTGCAATTTGTGCGGACATAAAAGAGATGTTCCACCAAGTGTGGATAAAAGAATCGGACCAACATGCTCAGCGTTTCTTATGGCGGAATCATGAGAACAAGATAATAGAGGAATACGCAATGCAAGTAATGACCTTCGGCTCGACTTGCTCCCCGTTTTGTGCGCAATTTGTTAAAAATTCAAATGCAAAATGTTATGCAGATAAGTATCCACGAGCGGCGAGAGCAATTATCGAAAATCATTACGTAGATGATTACCTCGATAGCGTTGACTCCGAAAACGAAGCAATGCAATTAGCAAGGGATGTCATCTTCATACACGAACAAGCTGGTTTCGATATTAGACAATTTTTATCAAACTCTCGAACGGTCGTCAACAACTTAAAAGCGAAAGCTACAAACGATGAGAAGAATATTGGTAACTGGCGGGTTCTATCTGGCCCAGAAAAGATTCTGGGAATGTGGTGGTCCCCTTCGTCTGATTTATTTTCCTTCGCAATTAATACACATACACTCAAATTTGATGTGATGGCCGAAGATTTGTGGCCTACTAAGAGAGAAGTTCTAAAAGTATTGATGTCAGTTTTCGATCCACTTGGTCTAATAGCCAACTTCTTAGTGTTGCTAAAGATTTTATTAAAGGAAATCTGGGCTTCTGCAGTGGAATGGGATGAAAGGATCAATCCGGAACATGTAGAAAAGTTTAAAAAATGGAAAAGTTTTATCCCAAATATAAAGAATATTTTAGTGGAAAGACCATATATGCAGCAGCTTTCGTTCAACAAAAATTGTGTAGTAGAGATGCATATATTTGTTGATGCAAGCGAAGTCGCATACTCAGCAGTGGCTTATTTTCGTGTATGCAGTGGGAATACGGTCGAGTACAGTCTGGTAGCTTCCAAGACAAAGATAGCACCCATGAAGATTATCTCAATACCTAGACTGGAACTAGAAGCAGCTGTTCTGGGGACAAGGTTGGCAAAAATTATTACTGCCGGACACTCAATAGATATAAATGAAAGATTTTTTTGGTCTGATTCCAAAACCGTATTGAGTTGGATAAACTCCGACCATAAAAAATTCAAGCAATTTGTTGCATTTCGCGTAGGAGAGATTCTTGAAGAAACTTCAGCAAAAAACTGGAGGTGGATTCCAAGTAAGCAAAATGTCGCCGACGAAGCAACCAAGTGGAAAAGCAATAACGAATTTCACTCAGATAGCAGGTGGTACCGCGGGCCCAGCTTCTTATACGAATCTACTGACACATGGCCAGAAGAATTTAGACTCTCGGAACCAGTGACTGCGGAAATAAGACATATACACCTACATCACACCGAAAAAGTCGAGCCGCTAATAGATGTATCGCGATTTAGCAGGTGGAGCAGACTCCTTCGGACCCTAGCGCAAGTTTTTCGGTTTATAAGGAGAACTAAACAGAAGATCAAAGAAAAGTTCAATAAATATCTTATATCCGTCGACTTTATCAACGCCGAAAATTATCTATTTAGATTGTGCCAAAGAGAAGTGTACGATGAAGAGTTCGCGGTTCTCAATAACAACAACAACGATACTGAAAGGCTGACTGTAGATAAGTCAAGTTCACTGTATAAGCTGTCGCCATACATAGATGAAGATTCAGTTATGCGCGTGAGTGGTCGAATAGATGCCGCTTTAGGAGTGCCCATTAACATGAAAAGACCAATTATATTACCTAGGCAACATTACATCACTCAGTTGATCATCACCGAATACCACCACCGATTCTCTCACCAATACAATGAGACAGTGGTGAACGAACTACGTCAAAGGTTCTATATCCCGAAGCTTCGTGTTGCATTAAAATCAATTTCAAAAAACTGTCAGGCTTGTAAAAACCGGCAATGTGTCCCAAAACCACCGATAATGGGAAACCTACCACCCGCAAGACTGCAGGCATTCACTAGGCCCTTCTCCTACATAGGGATCGACTATTTCGGACCGCTCTTCGTTACCGTAGGAAGACACTCGGAAAAAAGATGGGGGTTTCTAATTACATGCATGACAGTACGAGCAGTGCACATCGAGGTAGCATGTACTCTGTCAACAGATTCGTGTATTATGGCGTTGAAACGCTTCATCGCACGTAGAGGGTGGCCTTTAGAAATATTTAGCGACAATGGTACCAACTTCCGGGGAGCTGATAATGAATTGAAAGAAGCAGTACGTAACATCGAGGTAAAGCAGATGGCAGATAACTTCGTTGGACCAAATCTGAAGTGGAACTTTATTCCTCCTGCCTCCCCACATATGGGAGGTAGCTGGGAGAGATTAGTTCGCTCAGTGAAGCAAACTTTGTGTAGTATTTCCCCAACAAGAAAACCTTCAGACGAATTATTGCTTACGATGATGGCTGAGGTGGAGAGGGTCATCAATTCGCGTCCCCTTACTTACGTTCCCTTAGGTAGTGACGAGGGAGAGGCGTTAACACCCAACCATTTTTTACTGGGCTCATCGAATGGGGAGAAACTTACCGGTTTGCTCAGCGACGAAGGAGTTCTACTGCGGAAGAACTGGCTAACCAGCGAGCAATACGCAAATCGTTTCTGGCGACGTTGGATTAGCGAATATCTTCCTGACCTCACAAGGCGTACGAAGTGGCATTCTCCATCAAAGCCGATAAAAGAGGCAGACGTCGTTATCATCGCTGATGCAGACAACCCACGCAACAGCTGGCCAAAGGGAATCATCATAAAGACCCTACCGGGCAAAGATGGTATAGCAAGAAGTGCCGTTGTAAAAACTACAAGCGGTGTTTACACAAGGCCTACAGCTAAACTTTGTATACTCGATGTAGGCAGGTTTGACAAGGATGGAAAGCAAGTTCTTGTAACTAGCTTACCAGGGGGGAGTGTTGCCAAACCTGGCAGCACTTAAAAGCTAGTCAAGAAATAGCAA
The DNA here is from genome assembly GCA_949715645.1 of Portevinia maculata. Lineage (NCBI taxonomy): Eukaryota > Metazoa > Arthropoda > Insecta > Diptera > Syrphidae > Portevinia > Portevinia maculata. The sequence goes on along the minus strand of OX454527.1, from coordinate 53,892,966 downwards.
CAATGGCTTTAGACCAAATAAGGTAGACTGTCAGAAGAACAAAGGGAGAAATTTGAAAACCACGCCGTGTTTCATTCTAGAATTAAATTCAATGAAAAATAACTAATCTTTTAATTATACTTATTATACGAGTACCATACTGTAAAAGAAAGAAATAGAAAACAAAACATAAAAGTATACTATATATATTGTATAGCCTAATTGGAATACTAAAACGTACGTATCTATATTATGAATTTTGAATATTTCTGTATAACCTACATTTATATACGTAAATCAACAGGAAATAAAAGTCCTTGAAAAGTAAAGAGCATTAACCACTTAATCGGGGCTAAAATTCGAAAAACCAAGTAGGCAAATACAACGACAACACCACCACTTAAGCGAGTGAGCTAACCCATTCCAACTTGTTCCTAAATCGTGTTTTTTAAAGCGACAATATATTGAGTCCGAACCAATACAAAATCGTGTCGCTTTAAAAAAAACGATTTAGGAACAAGTTCCAGCGAGTAGACCAAACCACCCAATAGCTCCAGCGCTTTTAAAAAAACGCAATTGTTTGCATCTTGAATGATTGGTTAAATGCATCTCATGAGAATCATGCGGAGCCGTAATCAAACGTAAATAAACCAAATATCGTTCTTTTTGGGACGGCCAAAAATTCGTTGAGCGATATGAAAATTTCAATAAAGGATATGGTGGGTATTAAAAATCGTTCTTCTTAGGACGAACAAATAATTTTCTGAGAGATTTTACTTAGTTTCAAAGTAAAAAATTAAAAATCGTTCATCTTAGGACGAACAAATAATTTTCTGAGTGATTTTACTTAATAATAATAATAATATTTTGTTAGGGTATAGGGTAAAGACCCCTAATCTGAGCCCCCTGGATGTTTTTCGTTCAAAAGCTAAGGTCCTGTTATTTCAAACAAAAACCAAATATTTTTCAATTTCCTTTACTTCTTTACTTGTATTGTTTTAATTGTTTTCCTATATTCTTTCCAGTTGGTAACAGAAATTCGGTAAGTGCGGTCGTTTCATTCGTGTGTTGTGCAAAAGTGTTTTTATTCAGTTTTGTTAAGAAACCCTTTATTTAAAGTAAGTTGTTAAGTATTTTGTTTATATTTTATATTAACTCGTATATGTTTATATTAACAATTAGCATTCATAGCAATTATTTTTATATTAAAAGTTCTGGAAAATTGTTTATTTATTAAAATAAAGTGGGGGCTCACAATTGGAATTCAAAAATAATTAAATCCAATAATGAGCCGGGGGGGCTCACTATTGTGCAAGCACAAAAAAACGTTGTTCCATTTACGAGCCAGGCCGATTTTTATATAAAATATATATAAAATTACTCGTTCATCGCATCTCCGTAATGTTTCTTTTAAGGCCTTGAATTATTAAATTTGGGGATAAAGTAATTTAGTTCAGGATGTTAAAAATGCCTTTTTTTGATTTTTGATTATTACAAATAGCAAAATTAGTAGGGACTATAATATTAATCGTATTATACCTTTAATATTATATACTCTCTTTTTTTATTTTGTCTAATATAATATAAGATATTATCTTATGTGAATATTTTTCTATTGTTATTAATATCTAATATTATAATTTGGTAAAATTTTTCTTGTTCATACCAAGCCATAGATTTACCAACTTATGTAAAATGGATGTAAAGAGAAAATATAACGTAGAAGACATTGATAAGGCTTTAGACGATATTAAAAATGGTCTTTCAATACACGCAGCTTCAAGACATTATAATATTTGTTATGTTGGGAACCAGGGTCGAGCCACAGGGGCAACTTCGATACAGGTGAGGAGGACGCGGCATGCTTGTGGTTGCTCGGCTCAGCTCGTCGGACGGGGGTAGTTCTTGTCCCCTCACCATATACCACCTGCTCAACAAACGTTTTGTCCATGCCAAAAAGTTGTGAAAAGAGAGAAAAAAAGGAAGGAAGTTACTCTACGTAGACCACGGACGGACAAAAAAAGATAGAAAAGCAAAAATGAAGGAAAAGAAAATGTCCAAGGACCTGGGCCGATACCCAAAAGAGAGAAGGGAAGGAGCACGCGAGCTAACCTAACTAGCCTAAGCTTAAGCTAACTAATCTAACATTAAAAGCTAAGCCCTAAAATATAACTAAGCTAACTTAAAACTACACTAAAACTATCTTACCCTAACCGCAACTCGCTTTCCCTAAATCTCTCTTTGATACCGGGTTCGTCATGAACCCGAAACATGCCAGATATTATTGGCAAAGGTTGGCCAGCCCACCCTTGTGTCTTTCGACACAACCTTAGCTATCACTCTGGCCGATGTTGTGAGTGATAGCCCCTCGACGAACCCTCCAGTCTCAATTTATGTCAGTATGTACGTAGTGGAAAGTTCGTATGTCGTCGCGTCATGTCGTCAAAGTTTGTATTGTCCTGTTATGTCATTGTCGACCTATAGAAGGACGGCCTTCACAGCCGTTCACACACCAAATGCAAAAAAAAACTTTAGCCGCGCATCGTTAAATGCATATCAAACGCAAAAAAAAAATGTAATGCCATGACAGGCTAATCCAAAATTTATTAAATATAAAAAGCTTAAAACTATCGCAGACGAAATCATAAACTTCAAAAAAACTAAATCTAAAATTCCGCACTTAAAGGAGCTTAAAAACTAAAAAAAAAAAAGGAATCCAAAAAAAAAATATGTAAAAACTTAAAACTACTCACGGTTTTATACGGTCCCCCGTTGTCCTGGTACCAGCACGACGAAGAACGTAGATTGATGATGACCAATACGGCCGATGATACGCGCACTATCAAAAGTTTTAAGGGCAGAATTCACAAAAAAAATGTTTTCCTAACCTTATCTTAAACTCGAATTCAAAAAAAAAATAATTAAAACTAAACTAAAACTAAGATTGGAAAAAAAACAATTCAAAAGAAGCAAAAAAAAAAAAGGAATTCAATGAAAACTAAAACAAAAAAAAAAAACATAGGGACGGGCTACAGTCCGCTTGGGCGAACTGTTGGATACCCTATTCTTATTCCTATCCCTCATAAGTGGGCGTGACAAAAGTCTAAGTATGGTTGAATTGTTAAGAACGCTTTACATATTTTGTTATATAACATTTAGAGGATTTTATCAAAAAAAACGCTCCCTAGCTCAAACTTGGGTGTTTCAATAAAATTGTTTTATTTAATTGTGGGCGTGTCAGTAGGCGGATTTAAAAAAATTAACACATGAGCATAAAGCGCCCCTAGAGAGTATATATTATAAATTTCAGCTCCCTAGCTCACTTTGAATTTTCAAAAAAAAAAAATAATAATATTTGTGGGCGTGCCAGTGGGCGGATTTTGAAAATATTTACACATAAGCATAAAGGGCCCATAGAGAGTATATATTATAAATTTCAGCTCCCTAGCTCAAACTTTGGATTTTCAAAAAAATTGTTTTATTTATTTGTGGGCGTGTCAGTGGGCGGATTTTGAAAATATTTATACATGAGCTTAAAGGGCCCATAGAGAGTATATATTAAAAATTTCAGCTCCCTAGCTCAAATTTTGGTTTTTCAATAAAATTGTTTTATTTTTTTGTGGGCGTGGCAGTGGGCGGATTTTGAAAATTTTATATCCCGAGCAGTTTTAGGAGTCATAGATCATATATAAAAAATTTCAGCTTCCTAGCTCAAAATTCGATTTTTTCCAAAATTTTGTTTTTTTGAGTTTGTGGGCGTGTCTGTGGGCGGATTTCAAAAATTCGTAAACTTGATTATTTCGGGACCCTAGAGAGTATATGGTTAAAATTTCAGCTCTCTAGGTCCAGTTTAAAGGCCTAATTTTTGCCGACGGACGGACGGACGGACATGGCTAGATCGACATTACTATCGATGCTGATCATAAATATAGTAACTTTTAGGGGTCTACGGGCAATATTAAGGTATGTTACAAACTATGCGTCAAAATTAATATACCCCTAGAATAGGGTATAATAAGGCTTCCAGAGAAATCAAAAATGAAAATTAAACTAAAATCCTAATCTAAAGTTAAAACTTTACGCCACTGCGTTTTACGGGGTGAGTTTTGGCACTTCTTGGCGCGTTTTGTTGTTGTTAGCACAACCTAGGGGGGCGGAGCACTTCGGCGCACTGCACTCTATGTTTATTGTATATGTTTTGTTTGTGTTTAGTCACTGTTTAATGTTTTTCACTTTTGTAATCTTGTTATTTTATTCAAATTGTCTTTGTTCACTGTCGTTGTTGTTATGTATGTTGGTAGGTTGCGGCTCTGTGGCCGTACAGGAGGAGCGGCAATCCTTCATAGATGCCGAAAGAAGGGTTCAGTTACCGGTTCGCAAGTGGGGGCTCAAATTCGACGGTACGCAGCGGACAATGTCCACTGAAAGCTTTATTTTTAGAGTCGAAACCCTGCAGCGACAGAACGGCCTGTCTGATAACAACTTATTCTCCCAATTCCACCACCTCCTGACTGACCATGCTGAAAGATGGTACTGGCAGTATATGCAGGAAAATAGGGATGACGAGGGTCTGAACTATTATGACCTCATAAGAGAGTTGCGTAGGCAGTTTGGCGACAATCGCAGAGACCACGAAATTTTGAGGTCGATAATGGACAGAAGACAACTGCCCCATGAGAGCTTCGACGTCTTTTACAGCGACATACGTTCACTAACACTACAGATGACAAACCGACCACACGAACGGGACTTGGTAGACATTATACGACAAAACATTAAAGACCGGGTCGCGACGCTCATCTTCGGATGTTCCATTAGGAGCATACAAGACTTAAGAGACGAATGTCGACGAGCAGAAAAACATTTAACGGACAGAGACATTAAATTCAAACGCCACGTAACAGAACTCGACGAACACACACACTCACATCATAGAACATATGATGAGCAGCACGAGGACGAGGACTTGGAGATAGCTGCCCTCCAAAATAACAGAACACAGAGACAGACTAACCCTTACAGAAGGGAAAACGCTAATAGGACTGACCTGAACGGTCAAACCGACACAACAAAAAAAGGTAGGAACGAGCCAGATGACCTGTCACTCCCAATTTCATTCCCTGACTTGCTTTAGCTGTGGTCAAGGAAGCATGAACTTTTACTGTGCCAAGTGCCAGGAAAACTTCAAAGTCGGCGGGGCATCCGGGAGCCTTCCGCCGCTGAATCGCACTCACCCGGAAAATCAGGCCATAATAAAGCAAGCCAGAGAATAGAGGGAAACCTGGGGATCACGGAGGCCGAGAAACTTCAAATCCTGAAGCGGGAACCGACGGTCAAAGAAACTTTCACTCGGAACGTGATCCCAAGAAAAAGTCTTCACCAAAGGCTTCAGGAATACGCCGAAGCAAGAAAAAGAATCTTTGGCGAGGAAGTGGCCCTGTCTGTTAGCAACAGCAGGACATATAGAAAAATTAATAGGCTTAGAGAAATTTGTGCAATAAATAGACGACGTAAGAGAAATATTTTAGAATCTGTGATATCCCTTAATGACGACAGTAGGCCCTACGCTAAAGTAGGAATTGACGGTGAAGAGCTCCTGGGCCTATTGGATAGCGGAGCTTCAATTAGCTGCTTAGGAAACGGAGCGTTAGAGTTCCTAGATAGGCACCGCATATCAATGACGAAAATGACGACTGACATTAAAACAGCTGACGGAAATCAACAACGACCAAGACCCACACTCCAAAATCCAAAATAAATGGAGTCCTAGATATTTTACTTATTTGACTGGTATCAGTGTCGTGCCTGATAGGCTAATGTCCTTAAGTCTTTGAAGTTGTCTTTTCTTTGTGAATGGTACTATCGTTGTTTTCGCCGGATTGATGTTAAGTCCGACAGTATGGCACCATTCCTTGGTTACTTTAAGCCCCCTTTGTATAATGTCCCCAAGGGTTTCTTCGAACTTGCCCCTGGCAATCAATACAATGTCATCGGCATTGGTATAAATACAACCCTTGCTCGTCTCCATTGCATTGGTGTGTGGCCCAAGGCAATACTGCTCCTTGTTATTTTTAGCAGGTGTGGTATTAGTACACCTTGCCCTTCTTGTAGAAGGCCGGGTATAATGCCGTCCACTCCGGCAGATTTAAAAGGCTGAAAGGAATTTATTGCCCATTTCAGTCGTCCCTCAGAACAGATGGTTGATGTTATTTCCCAGTCTTCCCTCCGAGGTCCGATTGAAGTGGTATTGATTCCTAGCTCAGTACTAGGCGAGCTGCCAGGAAAGTGAGTTTCTAGTAGTAATAGTGCCCTTTGTTCATCATCTTCCGTGAACTCGCCATCTGGTTTCCTCAGATTTTACTTAGTTTCAAAGTAAAAAAATTAAAATCGTTCTTCTTAGAACGAACAAATAATTTTCTGAGAGATTTTACTTAGTTTCAAAGTGTGCGGGCTTTTCATATGCGGGCAAACGGACCCAACCCGCAACTTGAACTAGATTTCCGATATGAGAATAATGAATTAAAAAAAGTAAAAAAAAACTATATGTCTAAAGTAATTATCCTTGAGTCTTATTGACATTTCTATTATATTATAAGAGTGTGGCTATAAAAGCTTTTTTCGTATAATTCTATTTGACAACGGTAAAAATAAATCAAATTATTTTTGATTAAACTAATCGTCCTCTTGCGAACGTCTGACTAACATCCAGGAGTATCAATTGTAATGAGCAGCTTCTCAAATTTGCCGTTCGGATTCGGCTTAAAATTGTAGGTCCCTTCCACTTCGCACAAGCAAGTGGTTGGAGAGGATAGTGTACCTCGGACCAAATTTTATTTAAATATTTTTTTCCTTTCATTTGATTGCTGCATAAGCTTAAGGCTCCGAATCAATACTTGGAAGGATTCGTGTGGATCTAAAATTATACGCATTTGAATCTGCCAACCAATGTTTGATATTCGAGTTTCTCGGCTTCCGGATCCAAGACCTTGACTGGCGTGTATCGTCCGGTTCTGGGGCAGGACGTTTGACATTGGTTCGAGATGTACTTGGCTGGAAGAAGTTGTTAGCCTACAATAAGAAAAATCCACTGACACGAATTGTACCTACTACTACTTTGACTTCCACACTTTGTTAAGGAGTTCTGTGGATACAAAGGATGCGTGATGTGTAATGTGCTTGTGTAAATGTAATACGATTCGAAACCAACTCTCACTAAATTGGGAAAGTTTCCTACTTCCCAGTTGTGCACTTAATATATTTTGTAGTGCACATACTTTTAAGAGGTTTTTCTGTGAGTATTACAGTACCCTTATAGCATCCAGTAAAGAGTATTTTATTGCATATTTTTTGGTGTTTCTACTATTAAAACTAATTGCTGGATTCGTTAGGTGCATTTGTAGGCGTTTTTCTATCCACGAAATTTAATTGGCTCATGTACTTGGTCGAGATTCGAGCGTGCGACCTTCTTATCAGCATGTGAATACGCTACCACTGCAGCGATGTCAATCGCAATTTATTAACAAATTTTCATTGAACTTACAATTATATGTTGCGTATTCGACACATTAGCCTGGGAAACTTTAAAGGATTAATCAACAGTCATTCTGTTGTGTGCTTTACTTTTGACTTGCATATCTATTATAAGGGGCTGTATGGTGAAATGATGTTCCTTCAACCATAACACGTTGATTTAACTGGTTTTGTATATGGTATTTCACAATTTTTCCTGTTTGGTTTGTTTCCATCAATTTCCTTTGTGTAGTTTTTTGAATGAACAACCATTTCTTACAATCGCTACCACGTAAAGTGGACGGCTGGAGTAGCGCTGTTTCACGGTGCGCCACAACCGATCATCAGACTCCTTTTTCTTTTTCATATGGTAGGTACTGGTCTGTGTTTTTTTCTTTCATCCTTTATGCAGTTGGCTTCAATGGCACAGTGCATGAGTGAGATAGATAGATAGATAGATTCTTTATTTTTTCATCATAAAGTTTATAAATTGGTATACTTAAGAATAAGGACATGGCAATACTGCCGTCTGCCTGAAGCAATGAGTGCATGAGTGCATGAGTGCTTGCCTGACAAGACGCTGGTCTAGGTTCGGGTCCCAGTGGAAGATTGTAATTGTAAGAAATGTGGTTGTTCATTCAAAAAACAACACATAACACGTTGATTAAATAATCGATTGGAAACACTTTATACTGTCAAAATCGATTGCATATCAACCCTTAAATGCATGGCAACATGGATTTGATTGGAAAAATATTTATTTGCACGCTGTTAGATCTTCGATGTTTCATAAAATAACCAAAAAATTATGACGTCAATATTAAGACCGTTATAAGCTAATCTTTGTATATCTCACATAAATGATACATCATCCATTAATAGTTGTCAAATTTTGTGTAAAATTAAAAATATTTTTATATTTTTTTTCTGTAACAATATCAACAAATCAAGTGGTTTGTATGTGGTAACACAAGTCCAGTTAGGATGAAAAGCTTTCTGTCAATTCACTTGGCCTAGCTTTCGTCAATTTCATTTGAATGACTGAATGAACAACAACAACTTGTGATTGTTAAAACGTAAAACTACAAAGCTACAAACACAATCAAACCTGTGGCGTCGATGGGAGAGTGTACAGTGTGAAAATGAGGAATATGTTTTTTGAGAATAATAATTCACGGAAGCTAGGCCCATGTGGATAGACGGAAATTGGCAGCCTAACACGTGTTTGCATTAGCTAGGTGCAAACAAAATTCATAACAGATAATACTTCCACAAGTTACCCTATGGCAAGCAGCCCGAAAATAACATCGTCAACCATTTCACGTTTCCATTGGTTCACTTGAATAGAATATTAATTTCGGATCGATTACACACCCAAGTGGGCGGTGTTAAGGTTTTGGGAGCCATAACGTACCAAGGCACTTTAGAATTGCAGTTTCTGACTCCTCGTATGAATGCGCACTCTTACATTAGCGTAGTCGAGAAGGTGTTCCCTTCCATGAATGAGCTGTTTGGTGACTTGCCGTGGAAACTACAACAGGATAATGAACTAATACCCAACGCCAGAGTGGTAAAACTAAACCTTGAGCGCCAAAATCTCTCAATTTTGTAGTGGCCACCATACTCGCCCGATTTGAACATCATCGAAAATGTTTGGGGATGGCTTGTTCGGAAGGTCTACGAATCAGGCAAACAATATTCAAATAAAAATTAACTTATAGAAGCAATTAAATGTAGCTAGGTCTCCATTTCATTGGATTATATTAAGAAACTGTATGATCTCTGTCTAACAGAGTTTTTGAGGGTATTCATAACTAGTTTAAGTACCCACTAAATTTTTGTCATTTTGTTCTTAAATTTAATTTAAATTGTATTCCTTAGGTAATATTTACTTAAAAGTGTTAAACTATTCCTAAATGCATTTTTTTTTGCGTTCTATTCAAATGAGCTAAAATTTAATACAAATATTTTGAGTCCTATCACTTTAAAATGTATAGTGAAATTATCACTTTGAATATACTCGTAGATACGAGTACCATTTTTTATTATGTTTTACAAAATTTTGTAAAAAGAAATTGAGTTGTTTTCTTTATTAGTTTAAAAGTTATTGAACTTGGAAGTCGGAGCAAAGGCACTGTATAGGTATATAGTTCAAGGAAAGAAAATAGTTTTTTTTAGTTTCTAGCAAAGAAATTTACAATAGTGTACTTAATTACACTAAATATAACAGGATTAACTTATGCTAAGAAGAAGCTGACTTCAATAATCTAGGAGACAACACTCGAAAGCTGGCGTCGGGTCTTCGAGAAGATTGTGGGTGTCTTGCTACTTTCCTGGTCTTACAACCAGACCACATGCGTTTGCATATAATGTGCACAGACACATATGCAAGCACAGGCTCTGGAGAGAAACACCACATTCAACTTCATCAGTTAATCGGCGCGCGTCTCCATGACCGACACATAATGTTCTCCTGCTTAAAGCGAAAAGAAACGGCGTAATCCACCTCAAGACACCATAATGGCAGACTCTGCAATCGTGTGCAATCACAGTCACAGCCTCTCAATAAATGAAAAAAAAACAGTTTTCCCAAAATGTGCCCTTTTCGTAATATACTCGTATATCTATAGTTAAAAGTTAGAAAACAGAAAAAGGAAATAGAAACTAGTGCATTGTTCAAATTAGTTACCAAAAGCTAAGCCTTTGATATGTATATATCTTACTTTCTCAATCTAGTTCATGTTTTTTTTTATATAAATCAGAGTACATAATACATACTAAGTGCTTACATATAATTTCATTTTGTCAATGTTTTTTTTTATACTTACATAATAATAATATCTATACATTTGTCAAGATAATCTTATCGTATTAAGTGATAAAGTGGTTCTGAATTCTAATTTAAAGTACCTAACAAATAACATATATTGTTATATTTTATAATTAGTGTGCGCTAAAGGGATTATTTTAGTTTTCTCCCTAAGTAACTTAGACACCACCCGTGGAGAAAAACCCTACAACTGCACCCAAACACTTCTTTCCTATCTCTCTATTCTTTCTAATACCAAGTAGCTTACACTGTGTTTTTAGCATTATAAGGGTACTGTAACAACAGCGTAAGCAAATTATAAAAAAAAAAAAAAAAAAAATCTACGCACGGATAACAGGTAACAGAAAATATATATTTTTTTAATGTGAATATACCTAAACCACTATTATTCAAATATATACATTTCATTGTTAACTACCTTTTCACATTACATGTAAATATTCCAAAATTCTTAACTTAAATTTAACTGATAATCTTAAACTAATTGAAATTATAATTTGCATAAATTCAGACATTTTATGCATTCAGTAGCCCAGTGGGAGATTTTATAGGTGTGCATTTAAACTCAAATCCATATCACAATACATACTTGTTTTTTTGTTTATACGAGTGATTATATACAGTGTGATTTAACACTCAAGTTTAAATTTTGTTATTGTTTCATACCATCTCATGAAAATTATTTGTAATAAATCTCTAAAGTAAACAACAATGTATTGTTAAAAAGTTGCCTTTCAGTCATTCCCATCATGTCTCATCAACCCTTAAAACAGCAGCCAGTACGCATTCAAGCTAGCATACGGAGTCCCATAAAGTAGTTGTTCCTTATCTTCCACAAACAGCTGATTAATATGTCGATCTGAAATCAGCAGTAATATGGTGTAGACTTTTGAGGGAAACCGATTTTGATGCTCTCTCTGAACTACGTTGTCTTTCTACTCTCTAGCGGTGGTATGATATTTTAAGATCAACATCAACGATACTCCGTTTTCTTCTTTTCCCACACCCAGCTCTTAGCAACCGGAAAACATTTGTCAGGAAGGAGGCTCCCAGCGCCGCGTGCGCATGTTGACGACTACCAGGTGCTCGGAAAGCAATTGGTATTTTGACCACTCGTTGCGTAACGCAAAGAGTGCTTAGAAACCTAATTTTAGTTAGGATAAGCTTCTTATCTTAAATAAGTTTACTTGTGTACGAAGTTTGTAGTCTGTATTGTGTACAAAATTATATAATTATAAAAAAAATTATTGTATAAAAAATTTAGATGAAATTCATTAATTAAGACTTCTATAAAAAAGTAATATCTTCTTCTTCCTCCTAAATGGAGCGGTGAGGCAATGATAGGGAGTAAAAGCATCACATCCCACTGCATCCCTACTCTTCCGCTTGTGTTTGTGTGGTCCGCCGCTACGACCTCAAAGAATATTAGTAGGCCTGCCGATTTCGAATCACCTTTTCACTAAGGTCAATCAAATGCTGGTATTATTACATTTGCATGATCCAGGAGCTTTCAGGCCTGCCTTATTTTTACAATTTTAACAAGTAATAAAAAGTAATTTATACTGGGAAATACGGTGGAATGGAAACTTTTGATAATTAAATAAGAAGAAACAATGTCTGTCCTTTTCGCAACGCAAGTGAAGTTCATATTTGAACAATTGATTCTTGAAGGAGATATGCAACCAGGGAGTTAGTAACAGTTCCTAACTAAATATCTCTCCGGCCGGTGACCGATTCGTTCAGTTCTCATTTCCTTTACCAAATATTTTAAAAACGCCGATTTTTGTCTCATCAGAATGTTTACTTAATCGAGGTCATGCTCAGAAAATTTATGCGAAATACCGATTTAATAAAACTGGTCTTCACTAAAACCGTCCTCAGTTGCGGTCGAATTTTCAACTATTGCCAATACATATTTCCTTCAGTAAAGAAGAGTTGTGCATGACACATCGCATACATTAGTGTTGCATAAAATATAAAATTTTGTGTCTACGTTGAAGCTGAAATGCAGGATTTATCTCATATTTAAGACATGTTTGCACGAATGCATGATATCTCATATATGGTACAAATGAATTAAACATAGGGACGGGCTACAGTCCGCTTGGGCGAACTGTTGGATACCCTATTCTTATTCCTATCCCTCATAAGTGGGCGTGACAAAAGTCTAAGTATGGTTAAATTGTTAAGAACGCTCTACATATTTTGTTATATAACATTTAAAGGATTTTATAAAAAAAAACGCTCCCTAGCTCAAACTTGGGTGTTTCAATAAAATTGTTTTATTTAATTGTGGGCGTGTCAGTAGGCGGATTTAAAAAAAAATTAACACATGAGCATAAAGGGATCCTAGAGAGTATATATTATAAATTTCAGCTCCCTAGCTCAAACTTTGGATTTTCAAAAAAATTGTTTTATTTATTTGTGGGCGTGTCAGTGGGCGGATTTTGAAAATATTTATACATGAGCTTAAAGGGCCCCTAGAGAGTATATATTATAAATTTCAGATCCCTAGCTCAAACTTTGGATTTTCAAAAAAATTGTTTTATTTATTTGTGGGCGTGTCAGTGGGCGGATTTTGAAAATATTTATACATGAGCTTAAAGGGCCCCTAGAGAGTATATATTAAAAATTTCAGCTCCATAGCTCAAATTTTGGTTTTTCAATAAAATTGTTTTATTTTTTTGTGGGCGTGGCAGTGGGCGGATTTTGAAAATTTTGTATCCCGAGCAGTTTTAGGAGTCATAGATCATATATAAAAAATTTCAGCTTCCTAGCTCAAAATTCGATTTTTTCCAAAATTTTGTTTTTTTGAGTTTGTGGGCGTGTCTGTGGGCGGATTTCAAAAATTCGTAAACTTGATTATTTCGGGACCCTAGAGAGTATATGGTTAAAATTTCAGCTCTCTAGGTCCAGTTTAAAGGCCTAATTTTTGCCGACGGACGGACGGACGGACGGACGGACGGACGGACATGGCTAGATCGACATTACTATCGATGCTGATCATAAATATAGTAACTTTTAGGGGTCTACGGGCAATATTAAGGTATGTTACAAACTATGCGTCAAAATTAATATACCCCTAGAATAGGGTATAAAAAGAAACGTGTATCGCAACGAAATTTGCGACATTATATCAGAAAAGAGACGAGCTCGCAATCGATGGCAACTGTCAAGAGCTCCAAGTGATAAAAGTAGACTTAATAGCTTAAACAATAAGCTCAGAAAAAGGATAGCAGAATTTAAAAACGCATCGGTGGAAAGATACCTTACAAATCTGACAAACGATGCTACTCGTAGTACAGAATACTCACTGTGGAAGGCTACAAAAAAAATTAAAAGACCAACGCATACATTCCGCCAGTGAAAAACAGCAGTGATAACTGGGCTAAAACAAACAAACAATAGGCGGATCTATTTGCGGAACATCTTGAAAACGTTTTCAAGCCATACGACCATAATGATATTTCACAACAAACGGAAGAAATGTGCGAAGACGAGAGATCGATTCCAGCAGTAACCTCTAGGGAAATAGACAAAGAAATAAAAGAAAAGATCAACCCGAAAAAAGCCCCGGGATTTAATCTAATAACGGGTGAAATTCTGAAAAAACTGCCTAGGAAAGGTATGAAAAAAATATCACAGATAATAAATGCTGCGTTCAGACTAAGGTATGTTCCGCGCATGTGGAAGGTTGCGGAAGTTATCATGGTACCTAAACCGGGAAAATTGCCCAGTGAAGTAGCGTCATATCGGCCGATATCATTTCTGCCAATCCTGTCAAAGCTATTCGAAAAAATGCTCCTAAAACGACTCCATCCGATTCTAGAAGAAAAGACACTGATCCCAAACCATCAGTTTGGATTCAGAAATAAATACTAAACAATGGATCAGGTCCACAGAATAACTGATATAATAGAAAAAGCTTTAGAAGAAAAACAAATATGCTCTGCCATCTTCCTTGATGTAACACAGGCTTTTGGTAAAGTCTGGCACAAAGGATTAATCCGTAAGCTACAAAAATATCTTCCAAAAGAGTATCATGAAATATTAGAGTCGTATATAATGCAACGATTATTTAGAATTAAGCAAGAGAATGAATACTCCGAATTGAAACACATCAAAGCTGGAGTACCGCAAGGTAGTGTGTTGGGACCAGTACTGTTCCTCCTATACACGAACGACCTTCCACAAAATGACGAAACTACTGTTGCCACTTTTGCAGACGATACTGCTGTACTTGCAGTAGGAAAAACCGCACAGGAAGTTACAAAAAAACTGCAAAGGACATTAAAAGATATATCCAAATGGACCAAAAAATGGCAAATAAAATTAAATGAACTAAAGTCGGTTCATATTAACTTTACGAATAAAAACGTACAACACATACCTGTGTACATAAATAATAAAGTAGTTCTGCTTTCGAACTCAGCTAAGTACTTACGCTTGACTTTGGACGCAAAGTTGCGTTGGAAAACACATGTCAAAAAAAACGAGATTAACTAAATATACGATACAATAAAATGTATTGGCTCATAGGGAGGAATTCATGCCTCTCAATCTACAACAAACTGCTTCTCTACAAGCAAATATTAAAACCAATTTGGACATATGGCCTCCAGCTATGGGGGTGCACAGGAAAGACAAATCTTCAAAGCATACAATGCTTTCAAAACCAAGTATTACGCAATATTGTTATTGTGCCGTGGTACATACGTAATGCTGATCTACGAGTACATAGGGATCTAAAAATTGAAATGGTAGAGGACGAGGTTCGGAAGGTCGCAAGAAGACATGAAGTTAGGCTTCGCAACCATGCCAATTTAGAAGTAGTTCAACTACTTAATAACAACAATTTAGTTAGAAGATTACATAGAGTTAAACCATTTGAACTAGTTAACTAGGTAATTAGGAAAGAAAAATATGTTTTACAACATAATCACACGAACAAAGTGATAATGAATTAAGAAAAAAAGGTAACAAACCAAAGTTAGTTCCTAAACATAGGGGCGGGCTACAGTCCGCTTGGGCGAACTGTTGGATACCCTATTCTTATTCCTATATCTCATAAGTGGGCGTGACAAAAATTTAAAGGATTTTATCGAAAAAACTAAGCTTTTGTAAATAAAAACGCTCCCTAGCTCAAACTTTGGTTTTTCAATAAAATTGTTTTATTTAATTGTGGGCGTGTCAGTAGGCGGATTTAAAAAAAATTTAAGTATGAGCATAAAGGGCACCTAGAGAGTATATACTATAAATTTCAGCTCCCTAGCTCAAACTTTGGACTTTCAAAAAAAAAAAAAAAATTGTGGGCGTGTCAGTAGGCGGATTTTGAAAATATTTACACATGAGCATAAAGGGCCCCTAGAGAGTATATATTAAAAATTTCAGCTCCCTAGCTCAAATTTCGGTTTTTCAAAAAAAATATTTTATTTAATTGTGGGCGTGTCAGTGGGCGGATTTTGAAAATTTTATGTCCCAAGCAGTTTTATGGGCCAAAGATCATATATAAAAAATTTCAGCTTTCTAGCTCAAAATTCAAATTTTCCCAAAATTTGTTTTATTTAATTGTGGGCGTGTCAGTGGGCGGATTTTGAAAATTTTATGTCCCAATCAGTTTTATGGGCCATAGATCATATATAAAAAAATTCAGCTCTCTAGCTCAAAATTCGATTTTTTCCAAAATTTTGTTTTTTTGAGTTTGTGGGCGTGTCTGTGGGCGGATTTCAAAAATTCTTAAACTTGATTATTTCGGGACCCTAGAGAGTATATGGTTAAAATTTCAGCTCTCTAGGTCCAGTTTAAAGGCCTAATTTTTGCCGACGGACGGACGGACGGACGGACGGACGGACGGACGGACGGACGGACGGACGGACGGACGGACGGACGGACGGACGGACATGGCTAGATCGACATTACTATCGATGCTGATCATAAATATAGTAACTTTTAGGGGTCTACGGGCAATATTAAGGTATGTTACAAACTATGCGTCAAAATTAATATACCCCTAGAATAGGGTATAAAAACGGTCCTGTTCTCTACTAGTAGATGCCCTACTTAAATCTATAGTTTTAATATTTAAAGAAATTCGTTTGTTAGAAAATAAAAGTTGTTTCAAAAGAGTTCCAAGTATTTATCTTCACAGATCATTTGAAAGACCACCGAAGTTCGATTTGTAGTCACTTTATGTACATTTAATTCACAACTGACACCTTTTTGTATTCTTCAGCATGCAGAGCGGAAAACCGAAGAGAATATGCTACAACAGGATTTTAGGAAATTATATAAATATGCGATTCCATTTGAACTAAATCTATATTAAATGTGCCATAAACATCAGAAAGTGTTGGATAAGAGCTCAGCACCAAAGAAAAACAACTGTCCGCTCCGAGTGTTTAACAAGAAGTAAAATTTATTTGTCTTTATAAGCTCTAACATTAGCTCTATTCTATGTTTTTTCTATGTCACTTATGAAATAAAAGATGGCTCGCCCAAACATTGTGGCGGCACATTTGAAAATTCGTTAAGTTTTTAAGTGTTTATTTATAATTCAATTTGATTTGTTTTGATTTAAGTAACTACAATTTAATATTTTTACGGTGCGCCCCAACCTCCCGCCTCCTTTGAAAGGACTCACCTTTCAAGCTGGAAGTAGGGCCAATTTTTTGACTGGGCGTTTAAAGATACCCTTTGGGGTGCGTATTTCTGCTACTCGGACTCTTCCATCGCTCCCTTTGAATACCTGAATAACCCTTCCCATGATCCATCTTTGAGGGGGAACGTTGTATTCATGAATCAACACCATTTTGTCGACTTGAAGATTCTCTTGGTCGGATAACCACTTATTCCGCTATTGCAGTTCCGAGATATAGTCAGCTGACCATACTTTCCAGAAGTGAGATTTAACTGCACTGATTCTGCGCCATCTTTCTAAGTAGCTGATGCTCTGAGTTTCACATGACGGCTCCGGGAGGGATGAGCCGATAAGTAGATGACCTGGTGTGAGTGCCTCATAGTCATTGGGATCGCAAGAGAGTTGTGTTATCGGCCTGGAGTTCATAATTTCTTCTAACTCGATCAGAGCAGTGGCCAGTTCTTCAAATGTGAGTTTGGCGTTGAACAGCGTCCTCATGAGATGACCCTTTGCAACCTTGACTGCAGCCTCCCACAATCTTCCAAAGTGAGGAGCCCTGGGGGGAATAAAGTGAAATGTTACACAATTATTAGTACAGAAATTCGTTATATCTGATTGAAAGGATTCTTTGAAAAAATTGCTCCTAAGCTCTAATAGCTTTGCTTGTGCCCCTACGAAGTTGGTAGCGTTATCAGAATATATATCAGATGGAAGACCTAGTAGACCTATTAGCCTTTTAAGTGCTGCTATAAAGGCTTCTGAGGTCAGGTCTGAGACTGCCTCTAAATGAACGGCCTTCGAGGAAAAGCAGACAAACACAGCGATGTAGCATTTGTATGGCCTTTCCCACGAATTTTCAGATACGTCATCACTGGACCACAGAAATCCACACCGCATTGTAAAAATGGACGAGACGGCGTCAGCCTTTCCACTGGTAAGTCACCCATAACTTGTTCGAGAAGCTTCGGTTTATATTTTACGCAGTGTATGCAATTTTTGACTACGCGCCTTGCAACTTCTCGGGCATTAATAATCCAGAATCTTCTTCGTATGAGGGACACTAGCATTTTTGGACCAGCATGGTAGTGTGCTAAATGTAAATGCATTACCATGCAAACAACAAAATTGGAATTTTTTGGAAGTAAGTAAGGATGCTTTTGTTCCGCGGATATATTAGGAATATGTTTTAAACGTCCCCCTACTCTCAACAGCTCGAAACCTAATGTGTCGTCCAGAAATGGATTAAGCCATTTAATGGATCCTTTTAGCTCCTTATTTCTTTTTAGGCATTTAATTTCTTCGGAGAAAAATTGTCCTTGAATTATGCAGACTATACGATTCAAAGCCTTTTCCAGATTATTGGGAGATAAGGGGATAGTGTCATGGCTTCTTTCTTTATCGACAAATCGTAAAAGCAACGCGAATACCCTCAAGACATTTGTATAAGAACTATATTTTTCAGTTACTTTGAAGAGATAGTTTGATTTTCCGTAGCAAGTGAGCACCGTTTTTCGAACTTCCAAATTAAGTTCCTCCAGGGATAGTGGCTTATTTGATGAATGTGGCCACTCCTCCATGCCATGCTGTAGAAATCTAGGTCCTGTAAGCCATATAGAGTCTTTTAAGTCCTCTACCGTGCACCCTCTGGACAGCATATCTGCTGGATTTTCCGTACCAGCAACATGTTTCCAAAACACATTCACGGATTTTTCCTGAATTTCAGCTATTCTGTTGCCAACGAATGTGCTTAATTTAGACGAATCGGTGCTTATCCAGTGCAGGACGACCTCAGCATCGGTCCAGAAGTGAATTTGAGAAATGTTATTGCCAAAGATACTTTGTATCTTGGCCCAAAGTCTTGCAAACAAATGTGCTCCGCACAACTCCAGACGCGATAACTGCTTTCTCTTTGCAGGAGCAACTCTAGACTTGGCAACTAGCAATTTTGTTGTGATTTTTCCTTTGAAGTCTGTAGTTCGAATATACAAGCAGCAACCGTACCTCATCATCGAAGCGTCGTAAAATCCATGGACTTGTACCCATGGGATCGAATAAAGAAGAAGAAAGCGAGAGTATTGTACGTTTGGTGACCTTGACATAAGAACGAGTAGGTGAATACGAAAACTGAAAATTATCGTCTTGTGAGTCCCACGAGATTCCAAGTGTGCTTGTTAAGTTGTCTTCAACTACCTTTAAATCCTTAATCGTGTTGAACGGGTTATCTTCAGCAACTGCTTTGTGATTGCTGTGCCACTTTGACAACTCAAATCCAGCTGAACCTATGATTCTCCGAGCCTCCTCCTTTATTTGCAAAAGCGATTCCAAATCCTCAGCTCCAGTGAGCATGTCGTCGGCATAAAAATCAGATCGTTCAACCACAGACCCTTTTTGAAGAGTTCCAGCGTATTTATCTGCTAGGAAACGAAGGCATCTTATAGCAAGGAAGGGTGCTGAAGAGGTCCCCTATGTAACGGTGTTAAGTTTGTAAGTCTTTACAGGTGTCAGAGGGCTGTCCCGCCAAAGTATGTATTGGAACTGACGATGATCCGGATGTATCAACACTCGTCGATACATCTTAACTATATCCGCTGTCAATGCATAGCGATGAAGACGGAAACGCAACAAAAGTATAAAAAGTTCATCTTGAATGGTTGGTCCATGAGAATTTCATTCAAGGATATCTGTGACGAAGTGCAACAGGAGGCGTCAAAGACAACTCTTAGCTTGGTAGAAGTACTATTTGGTTTAATTCCTGCATATTTGGGTTTTTAACTAGTGACATGTATTCGACCTTTACCAAAGATTGTTTTTCGAGCCTGCGTTCGAGAGAGAGAAAACGTTTATACGCTATATCAAAGGAAGCTCCTAAGCAGCTGGGATCTTTCCTAAAAGGGAGTTCAACAGACAAACGACCACTTATAATGACCTTTACTGTAGCCACAAAATGAGCTTCACACGCTGCTTGCTTCTCAGTCCATTTATGTTTAAGACAGCTTGACTCCTCGAGTTTCCAAAATTTTTTCACGTAGGTAAGCAACAAGTCATTCTGAGTGGTGTGACAGCATAGCGTTCTCGAAACGTTGGCAGTTGTGTTACCCCTTCCTGAGACGATCCAACCAAGCTTAGTTTTCTGCAGAGTCGGTAATCCGGATACTAGTTTAATCTGTCCCACTGACAATAAATCAAAAAAGGCTTCTGCACCTAGTAGAAGATCAATATCCGATGGTTTGTTGAAGCATTCATCTGCCAACTGAATATTAGGAGGAATTTTCGAATTTGAGATGCCCGTTTCCATATCCGGTTGATGACTGGTTATATTTTGAGTTATCAAAAACTCCAAGGCGATTTCGAATGTATTAAATCTCGACCTAATTATAGTTTGTGTTTGAGAGTTAGACTGAGTTTGAGAAGATCCTACTCCAATAATTTCTACGTGCTTTCTTATCTTGTGAATCAGTTATTAAATTAATTTGGGACCCTGAATCGAGAAGAGCTCTTCCGATTTGATAGCTCCCCGTGGAGTCCTGAACAAGAACTAATGCTGTAGCAAGGATAACTTGTCTTGTAGTGTTAACTTGGGTTGGTTGTAATGCTGTATTAACTACAGCTGATGATGTGCTTGCATCAATATTCTTCACCACGCTTTCTTGTTGTCGGTGTAGAAGAGAATGATGCAGCTTGTTGCATATTTTACAATTAAATGTAGATGGGCATTTCGACCTATTGTGACCCTTTCCTAAACAATTAGTACAAAGGTTGAGCCTTTTAGTAGTCGAAAACCTCTCGGAGACTGAAAGCTTAATGAAGCTTGGACAGTTGACAATGAAGTGTTCGCTGTCCTTGCAAAAAACGCAATGCTTCTGTGTTATCGTCAACGAAGTATGTTGCCTTGAAATAGACTTTTGATGTTTTACCCTATTTGTAAACCGTTGAGGAGAGTCTTCCATTTCTAAACGATTTGAGTGAATGTGTTTGCTGGTACGAGCCTCGAGGTATTGACAACGTTTGCTAATCATTTTAGCACAATCGTCCCATTTAGGTAGCTTAGAGTAGTCCAGTTGTTCGTCCCATTTTTCTTGCGTCTATTTATCTACCTTAGACATACCTATAGCTATGTAGATTATCATAGCATTACAAATGTCTCTATCTTTTCCTAAAGAAGAAAGCGAGTTGAAAAAAATAGCAAATATACTATTAACTATGTTGCGAAGTTGAGGGGCTGACGACTTTGAACACTTTGGAAGTTCAAATAGATTTAAAATATGTTCAAGAAATATTAGTGTATTATTGTCATATCTATCATTTATTTTTCCAGCGCCTTAGTATAATTATCCTCTGTTATATGGAAAGACGCAATAGTTCCAAGTGCTTGATCCGAAAGACAGGATAATAGATGGTTGAACTTCTCTATCTTGCTCAATGTAGGATCAGAATCAACCAAATTATCAAAAGATCTTATAAAATTCTTATAATCTGAATACTTCCCGCTAAAATGTGGCAGAGAAAGATGTGGCAACCGGCTGGATGGAGGCACAGGAAGGTTAAAGGAAGTTTCAAAAGTGCTACCTCGCCTACCTGGCCCTAAGAGCGAAATAATTTTAGTCTTGGTTGAAATGTACAACTCTTCTAGTTCACCTCTCGTAGTGTCCGTTGGTTGCAAACGTTCAATCTGTGACTGATATGATAAAACCTGCTTAAAAAAGGACTCCAAAATTCCTAATCGACATTCCAACCCTGTTGAATTAGCACTGGTTAATCGGTCGACCAACGTTTTAATGCGGGTAATATTTCCTCTACTCGATGCACGCATTATCTTCAATTCCTCAATAGTAATTGGTTCATCTGGCATCTTCATATAATACATTTTTTGTTACTCCAATAGAACGGGATTGATATTATTGATATTATTATTGATATTGATATTCGCCCTACAGCCTCCTTGAAACTGTTTTAACTTGAGAGACTAAATCGGAGCAATCTCACCACCAAGTTTATGAACCCCACCAACTTCAAACGAAAATCTAACAGCCGCAACCAGTATCAAGAACAACAACAACACAACTCTTCTACTGTAGCAATGGTACAGCAACAACACTCCAACGCAGCAAAACTCCCACGGTGATTGATTTAAATCTCCAGATAATTGTTATTATATGTATTTATTAGCAAAATCCAAGGGTTAAAAGCTACACTGGCTAACATCAACAGATTATTGCTGAATTCCAGGAATGTTTATTTTGATTTTAATTACGGTTAAATTCTTTCTAACGTTAAGCAAAGAACGATGAGTTAAATCTGCATACGAGATGAAAGTCAAAGCGAAAGCCTAACGATATGCAGTGATGATGTTGTTGACGGTTAGTTGCAATGCACTTCCATGTAGAAAAACCTTTTGTGGAATATACGAATGGCTGAGCAAAATAGAAATTGTGCAGAATAAAGCTTTAGAATGAATATGCAATGTTGAGCTGGTATGGCGTGACTTTATGATCGTGTAGTACTCCGTATTAGAAAATAACGCTGTATGGTATATGAAGTATGATACATATATATTGGCAAAGCTCTAATAGGAAATACTGGCTTGATTGTACGATAATGCTGTACCTTTCTGATATAAAGCTAGTGGTATCTTATGTGCCTATATGGTATATTTTGTATATATGTATTAATTTAAGATTTTACAACGAAAGTGCGTTTTTAGCTGGATGGTTTTGCTTTTCAGTTCTTATGTAAAATTGAATTAATTATGGATTTTGCTTTAAGGATTATTCATGCAATCAACGCACGTTCGTTATATGTCACGATTAAATACCTTGTAGGAGATGTACTTATCTACCCCTTTTCTGCAAAATGACTCCTTCCTCACTCGTTCTCCAGTTGGTTTCGTGATGATATTCCTTAGAGATGATCTGCTTCCTGTAAAGATGTGTAAAGATGATATCCTTCTTACAGGTGATCTGCTGCCGGACTTTCACTCGCGAACCCGAATCAACCGCGAGTTATGTTAGAGATAACAACCAACAGCCAACACACATGTCAACCAGATGGCGACGAAATACCCTCACTATCAACAGACCGAACAAAGATCCCAAGTATCTTTCTGAAACAACAAGGAATGACCCAAACAACAAGATAACACTCGTTATCTATTTTTAGGTATCATAAAGCAGTATCGATACCTCATATGACGAAGCATATATATAGGAACATTTTTGTTCCTTAAGTTAGTTATAATTGTATCGTAGACCAATACCACATGTTAGCTCCTAAGGTACTTTAATAAATAAAAGTATATTGTTTATCTAATAAAAAGGTCCTTAGTAATTAGGAACATTTTTGTTCCTTAAGTTAGTTATAATTGTATCGTAGACCAATACCACATGTTAGCTCCTAAGGTACTTTAATAAATAAAAGTATATTGTTTATCTAATAAAAAGGTCCTTAGTAATTTATTTGGCGCAGTCGGTAGGATACTTCTCAGATCTATACCCGCATATTGTAGTGAGAGAAAGTATCCAGTGATAAAGTTAAAATTTGAAAATTAACTTACAACCTACGAAGTAAAATCAGTGAATGTGTTAAAGTGTTCAGGAGCAAATTATATATAAAAATATAGCCCAATACACGAAATCCGCAGAGGAAATTGATACAGAAAATCGTAACTGTTTGAAGAAATATTCAAACAACTCGATATATCAATTCACCAACTTTACTCGTTCTCCAGAAAGCTAACGAAAATGGCACAGCCAGCAGCAGATCAGGCTATGACTCTAAAAAGACTAGAGAAAGTCCCTATATACTCAGGGAAACCCGAAGAAGATGTCATTGCGTTCATAGATTACATTGATTATGTGTACTCTCACATTACGGATTCAAATAAAGCAATGGCGACGCTCATCATTAGAAACCGAATATAAGGAAACGCAATAAACACACTGCATAGGATATTGCACCCCACATGGCCATTAATTAAAGCAGCCTTCATCCAGGATTATGGTGTACATGAGACTTACGAAGAGATCCTGCAAAATTTGCATGCCATCCAAAGCAGAGACGTCCATCAACTATACAGACAGACTGAAGACATCCTCCTTAAACTTAACAAAAAGAGTACATTAGACGTAAGTCCTATATATAACCCTACCACTAATGAAAATTTAGCTATGAACAAATTTATAAATAATTTAAACGCTAATCAAGCATCTGTTATTATTGCTCAAAGAATTAAAAATATAAGGGAAGCTTATGAATTATTAATTAGGTATAAAAACCTTAGTGAAAAATCAAATCAACCCCAGAGGCAATATCAAAATAATAATTATAATCAAAGACCTCAGTTTATACAGTACAATCAACAATTTCACCAAAGAAGGAATATAGAAATGAATAGTAATCAGATTAAGGCAAGTAATAATAGTATACTTAGAAATAATTACCAGTATAGGCAACCTTATAATCATCATAGGCAGAATAACTATAATAATCCTAGAACTAGTAATTCAAGACAAGAACCCATGGATGTTAATAATGTAGACGTAGAACAACATGAAGTAAATTTAACCTTGATAGAGGAAAACGAAGCACTTCCCATAATAATTGCAACCATTAATAATAAAAAACTAAAAATTCTAATAGACACAGGTTCGACTACAAGTATACTAGATGAATCTGAACTATAAGAAATACGACGGAATCCTGTACGGATACCAACTCAAATAAAAGTTGCTAATAATGCAACTAGTTTTATTAAAGAAGAAATCTTAACCAAAGTGCCTGTCGAATTCAACGAACATGGAGCAACAATGACATGGAAGTTGATGAACATAAAAAATAAAAAATTCGATGGAATAGATAATAGGCCAGAACCTATTAAAGCCCATCAAAGCAAAGATAGACTTAGGACAAGGATTCATAGAAATAAATAATAGGCAAACTTATTTCGAAAATTATAGGACCAAAACTATTGAATGTCCATATGAATTCGAAGAGATCCATAAACTCAATTATTGCAATTCAACTGAAATGAACCAATTAATTAGTGAAGTTTTGAATATAGAAGAAATAAACGTTTTAGACTCTGTCCAACCCACAATTCATTCTCAGGAAGAGCAAGCAAATGACCATTTTCCGATTAAAGACACCATCGTTAATATCTACAGTCAACAGATTGTACTAAATAATAAAGAAGGAATAAAAATAATAAAAATACCACAATCAAATAAAAGAAGAATATCTATAGGCATAGAGGAAGTTGGAAAGCCCGATTTTAATGAACAATTAGTAAAGTATATAGATAAACACACAACAGGTATATATTCCGAAGTATCCGATTCAAAATATAACCAGTTACAGCAAAAATTAATAGAATTATTCGGAACACGGATCAAGTTCTTCAAATGTAAATATCTAGCAAAGGATATAATAACAAAAGAAGAGGCGGTTCAACAGATTAAACGGTATCATAAGAAAGAAACTGGACACTCTGGCATAGAAGAGAATTACAGAGGATTGAAATCAAAAATCTATTTCAAAAATCAGTTAATGATGTGATAAATGCATGCAATATTTGCAAACAAAGCAAAAAATACAATAGATACCCCATTAGGAGATATATTCAAACCAGAAAACAAACCACTAAAAACCACCCTACTACTTCCTCACACCCATACCCAACAAAGATAATGAAGAATTACAATTTGAAAGTGAATTTGTGATTAGAATTAATGAAAGCAACTAGCTATGTTTATAAACAAAATAAAGAAATAAGACAACTAAAAATATTTGTAAACTTCTCAGAAAAATTATAAATTGTACAAAAAATAAAAATATTATAGTAGGATTAATGAAAGGATTAGCACTTGCAATAAATAGCGATGTTAAAATAAATAATAATTGTGACGGAAGAAAACTGATTGTAATTAAAAGAAATGTTTTGATCACTTTTGAAAACTGTACACTAGAAATTAATAATCAAACATTTTTTAACAAATACGCAACTGTAAACCAACCAATCCCTCCCTATAGATATGGATTATCCATATAACATAACGAATATAAAATTAAAAAATATTGATTTAAACATAAGT
This sequence comes from Portevinia maculata, assembly GCA_949715645.1. Classification (NCBI taxonomy): domain Eukaryota; kingdom Metazoa; phylum Arthropoda; class Insecta; order Diptera; family Syrphidae; genus Portevinia; species Portevinia maculata. The sequence goes on along the minus strand of OX454527.1, from coordinate 53,866,925 downwards.
AATATAAATGAAATAGAAGAAAAATTCCACTCGCACAAAAACATAAACTTTAGCATGAATGGAGTAACTTTAACTATAATTATAGTAATTTTAATTTTTTTTAATATACTTGTTTCGGGAGAAACAAAAGACAAAAGAGGGAGGAGTTATGTTAGAGATAACAACCAACAGCCAACACACATGTCAACCAGATGGCGACGAAATACCCTCACTATCAACAGACCGAACAAAGATCCCAAGTATCTTTCTGAAACAACAAGGAATGACCCAAACAACAAGATAACACTCGTTATCTATTTTTAGATATCATAAAGCAGTATCGATACCTCATATCGACGAAGCTTATATATAGGAACATTTTTGTTCCTTAAGTTAGTTATAATTGTATCGTAGACCAATACCACATGTTAGCTCCTAAGGTACTTTAATAAATAAAAGTATATTGTTTATCTAATAAAAAGGTCCTTAGTAATTTATTTCGCGCGCGTACCGAACTACGAATCTACTTGATTGAATGTCAATGTCATGTGGAGGGTTTATGCACTGCTCACTGTTTATACCCTATTCTAGGGGTATATTAATTTTGACGCATAGTTTGTAACATACCTTAATGTTGCCCGTAGACCCCTAAAAGTTACTATATTTATGATCAGCATCGATAGTAATGTCGATCTAGCCATGTCCGAACGTCCGTCCGTCCGTCGGCAAAAATTAGGCCTTTAAACTGGTCCTAGAGAGCTGAAATTTTAACCATATACTCCCTAGGGTCCCGAAATAATCAAGTTTACGAATTTTTGAAAGCCTCCCACAGACACGCCCACAAACTCAAAAAAACAAAATTTTGGAAAAAATCGAATTTTGAGCTAGAAAGCTGAAATTTTTTATATATGATCTATGACTCCTAAAACTACTCGGGATACAATTTTTTCAAAATCCGCCCACTGACACGCCCACAAATAAATAAAAGAATTTTTCTGAAAATCCAAAGTCTGAGCGAGGGAGCTGAAATTTATAATATATATTCTCTATGAGCCCTTTATGCTCATGTGTAAATATTTTCAAAATCCGCCCACTGGCACGCCCACAATTATTTTTTTTTTTTTTTTGAAAATTCAAAGTGAGCCAGGGAGCTGAAATATATATACTCTCTAGGGTCCCTTTATGCTCATGTGTTAATTTTTTTTAAATCCGCCTACTGACACGCCCACAATTAAATAAAACAATTTTATTGAAACACCCAAGTTTGAGCTAGGGAGCGTTTTTTTGGATAAAATCCTTTAAATGTTATATAATAAAATATGTAGAGCGTTCTTAACAATTCAACCATACTTAGACTTTTGTCACGCCCACTTATGAGGGATAGGAATAAGAATAGGGTATCCAACAGTTCGCCCAAGCGGACTGTAGCCCGTCCCTATGTTTTTTAATACTCGTATGTTTCACGAACTTTATTACTGAGTTAAGCATGAAACATTTAACTTTTAATTAACTGTTGGATTCGCTCCACGTTTGGGCGCCAAAATATGTTGGATAAGAGCTTTTTCCTACCAGCACCAAAGAAAAATAACTGTCCGCTCCGGAAGTTTAACAAGAAGTAAAATTTATTTGTCTTTATAAGCTCTAACATTAGCTCTATTCTATGTTTTTTCTATGTCACTTATGAAATAAAAGATGGCTCGCCCAAACATTGTGGCGGCACATTTGAAAATTCGTTAAGTTTTTAAGTGTTTATTTATAATTCAATTTGATTTGTTTTGATTTAAGTAACTACAATTGAATATTTTTAAGGATGCGCCCCAATTTCCCCAAGGAAATTTCATGAAATGAAATGAAATTCAACAACTCAAATGTGCCATTTAAAAAAACACATTTTTCCTGAATTTTATTTGGATATGATTACAATAATTGTTATTTTTAATTCATATGCAATATTTTTATGGAACTTAAGACTTTATATTTCTTTCAGGTTTTCAAGATATGAATATAAAGGGTGTTCAAATTTGGGGTATCATTTTAAATTTTGAATGAAAGACATAAATTGTGTGAAATCTGTATTTATTTTTATTGGAAATTAATGTATGTACATTGGTTGCAGTTAATAATGAAAAAGAATGTCGTTCAAATGACCTCCACTGCTAGCTCGGCAGATTGTCAACCTTTAACCAAAACTTTAAATCACTTTTTCGCATAATGATGGTTCAATAAGTGATATTTGCTCGATGGTGTTGTCTTTGAGGTATTGAACAGTTTGAGGATTATCAGCATAAACTGTACTTTTCAAAAAAACACATAAGAAAAAATTTAATGGTGTTAAATCGCATGATCTTAGTGGCCAATTCACGTCTGTTCTTCGGGAAATTATGCGATTGTTACACTTATCTTTCAAAAGATCGATTGAGTTCTTTGCTTTGTGGCATGTTGCACCATCCTGTTGAAACCAGATATTCTACACATCAATATCTACCAATTGACTCCACAAAAAGTTTCTAATCATCGCTTGATATCGAGCTCCATCCACTGTAACTGCATTGCCATTTTCATTTTCGAAGAAAAATGCACCAATTACGCCACCACACTAAAATCTACACCTTTCAAACCTTTGGCCTTTCAAACAATCCTCTAGGATTTTCTTCAGCCCAAATGCGACAGTTTTGTTTATTGACATAACCGCTAATTTCAAAATGAGCCTCATCGGTGAAGATAATTTGCTTAAAAAAATTGTCATTTTGTTGTTGCTTCTCTATGGCCCAATTAACGAATTACCGACGCACTGCGTGGTCAATTGGCTTTAATTCTAATGTTAACTGTATTTTGTAAGCCTTTACATGCAGATAGTTGTGCAAAATGTTTAACAAAGTTGTTGGTTTGAAGTTTAATTGCTGTGAATGACGACGAATTGACGTTCTTGGCTCTTCAGCAACACTTTTGCTAACAGCTGCAATATTTCCACTCGAACGATCACTACGATTACTTCTCTGATCTTAAACCCAACCAATTTCTTCAAATTTATAAACGATAAGTTTAATAGCGCGGTTTGACGGGGCATTTTCTCTACCGTATTTTAAACGAAATTTTCTTTCAACTTCTGCAAAACTTTCACCATTTTTAAAATAAGTTTTAATAATAAAAATACCTTGCTTAATAGTTTACCGATCCATTTAAGCTGATGGGAATGTATTTACTTTATACCTGAAAAAACTTCAGTGTAATCGAATAGCTTTAAAAACATAGGGACGGGCTACAGTCGGCTTCTGCGAACTGTTGGATACCCTATTCTTATTCCTACCCCTCATAAGTGCGACAAAAGTCTAAGTATGGTTGAATTGTTAAGAACGCTCTACATATTTTGTTATATAACATTTAAAGCATTTAATCAAAAAGAAATTAAGCTTTTGTAAAAAAAAACACTCCCTAGCTCATACTTTGATTTTTCGAAAAATTGTTATATTTAATTGTGGGCGGATTGAAAAAATATTTAAACGTAAGTATAAAGGGCACCTAGTCTATATTATAAATTCCAGTTTCCTAGCTCAAACTTTGACTTTTCAATAAAATTCTTTTATTTAAATTTGGCCGTGTCAGTGGGCGGATTTTAAACTCCCGAGCAGTTTTAGTAGTCAAAGATAATACGAAATTTCATCTGTCTGTCGATGTTTTCGATAAATTTGTTTTTTTTTTAGTTTGTGGGCGTGTCTGTGGCGGATTTCAAAAAATGTTAAACTTGATTGTTTCGGGCCCCTAGAGAGTATATGGTTAAAATTTCAGCTCTCTAGGTCCAGTTTAAAGGCATATTTTTTGCCGACAGACGGACATGGCTAGATCGACATTATTATCGATGCTGATCATAAACATAGTAACTTTTAGGGGTCTACGGGCAATATTAAGGTATGTTACAGACTTCGCGTCAAAATTAATATACCCTTCGAATAGGGTATAAAAAAGTGGCGTCCATTTTTTTTTTATAATTTGCTTACGTTAAAGCGGTTGAACAGCAAATGTTACAGTACCCTTATTGTGCTATTATCACATCGCAAGCCTTTGTGAACATCAAGCAGCACCTAGCAATGGGCTATTTCATTGCATGCTTTTCGGTGCCACTTGCTTTAGACAGAATAGAGAGATATGAAAGAAGTATTTGGTGCAGTTGTATGGTTTTTCTCCACGGGTGTTGTCTAAGATGCTTAGGGAGATTAAGTTTTACATATATTCGAAATAAAGTAATAGATTTCGCCGTGATTGAACGCACGACCTTCCAATCACTAAGCGAATACACTACTACTTCACTGTTGCCACCCGCAATTTAAAATGAAACGTCAAATGTAAACACCCTTTACAAAATTATTAAAGGTAATCATTTTTACCTGTGTCTTATTGATATTTCTATTAGGATAATGAAATTTATCATAATAATCTTGTGGCTATAAAATGTTTTTTTTGTATAATTTTATTTGACAATGGTAAAAATGAATTAAATTATTTTTGATTAGAGGAATATTTCTGTAGTCGGAATTTTGATTCAATTTATCTTGTACTGCATTTTTCATTTAGACAAAAAATAAACCAAGATATAGAATAAAAAATATTTCAAACGAACACACAACAAATATTAAACGTAGGGAAGGATACTCAGGACACAATTTTATTTAAATATTTATTTCTTTTTATGCAATTGTTTCATTAGCTTAAAAAAGCTCCGAATCAACCATTGGAAGGATTCGTGTGGATTTAGCACTATACGCATTTGAGTCTGCCTACCAATTTTCGATATTCGAGTTTCTCGGCTTTCTGATCCAACTCCTTGACTTGCATTGGGCGTGAATCGTGTGGTTCCGCGACAGTCCGTTTGACATTGCTTTGAGATATACTTGACTAGAAGAAGTTGACAAGTTACATTAAGAAAACTCTACTGACACAAATTGTACCTACGACCTGAAGTCCGTTAGCTTCCAGAGGAGTTTTGTGGACAATTGGAGCCGAGTCATTGCAGGTAGGTAAACACAAAAAAATATAAAGATTTTCAATGTGAGCGGACCAAGATTTTTCTCCTAATACTATTTTGAAAATTCCTTTCTTGTGAAGTCATTTTTAATTAAGCATGTTATGGTTTAACTAAACATACAAATATTGTGCCGGATTGGTCACTTTTGGCGTAACCCGGGTAGAAAAACCTTGTCGTCAACGATTTGGTAAATGTCGTTTCATACACTAATCACTTAAATGAACATTTTTGAGGGCCTAGGGATAGAAGTATTAGCATCACGAATATTATCTGCAAATTTATGATTAGACTTAATATTTGCTGTATATTCGCTAGAAATATTTTCTATTCTATATCAAGATATCAAGGTTCATATTTGTATCCAAGTCTTTTATAAATTTTTAGTAATTCTATTTTCTGTGCATTTTTTACAAGCTCTGTTTGCTTTTTTATGTATCTGCTAGCTGACCCGGCAAACGTTGTTTTGCCATATAAATTATTTCGACTGAATATTTTCGTAGGGAAATGAAAAATAACTAACTTATTGTAAGTGTGTTGGGATGTGGTCTATGACTTAAAGAGGAATTGAGCGCTGTGGACGTTTTGTCCCTTTCAGAATATTAGCGGATATTGGAGAACGGTGTGTATCAGCAATGACCTCAAGATTATTATTTCTTCTTCAAATCACGATTTGTCGCGTCGCTGTATGGTCGCCAACCATGATTCCAGCAAAGTCGTCAACAACAGGTGCATGAAATCCACGCATGTGCTCTACAGCTGGTGTTTTATCAGGATTGATGACAATAGCGTGATTGTCAGTTTGTAATTTGTAAATATTTTTGTTTGGAAGCAAATAAGTTGAAAAGTTTTCTAAACAAACATACTCGTATTAGATATCTAAATACAATTGAACAGCGTTTTTGGTCAACATATCAACTGTTTTTATACCCTATTCTGAGGGTATATTATTTTGACGCGAAGTTTGAACCATACCATAATATTGCCCGTAGACCCGTAAAAGTTACTATATTTATGATCTGCATCCAGAGTAATGTCGATCATGTCCGTTCGTCGGTCGGCAAAAATTGGGCCTTTAACTATATAAATACTCTCCAGGTCCCTGAAATAATCAAGTTTAAGAATTTTTGAAATCCGCCCACAGACACGAAAGGCAAAGTTTGAGCTAGGAAACTGAAATTTATGATATATATTCTCTATTGGTGTCTGCTGGGAATAAGAATAGGATATCCAAAAGTTCGCCAAGCGGACTGTAGCCCGTCCCTATGTTAATTGTTTGTTTTGCTTTAACATACTTTCTCACGTTTTTTCTCTATTATTTGTTACTTTTTACCCTTCAATAGCTTCTGTTTGCACCTTCATATTCAGTTCATTAACAATCACAATGATTACTCCATACGATTTGTGCAAATTTCTACAATTTTATCATTCAATTTGTTTCTGTTGTTCCGCACTTCAGAAAAAGATAGCTTGGTGAATATGTCTATTGAGCATCCAGCTCGCCGACGATGCGTCTGGCAAATGGTGAATTGAGGTTATTGTAGCCGCAACGTGCGCTTTCGGAGTCCCCACCGCCCATAAAGTAAATTTGTAAAAATTTATGTGGTTCATTCGGCATTGAGCCCACTTTGTGATAACCTTGGCCTTGGTTTTGAATGTTGAATGGAATTGATGACCATTTGCAGTATTATTTTTTAACTATTTCTGTTGCTCCAAACGATGTCATTTGGAAAGATGGTTAGAATCTGGATCCATACCGAGAAGTAAGCCGTTCAATCCAATTGTCTTTGTTGATTTCGTTCAACTCGTGCCTCTTGTGATTGTGATTCACGAAATTGTGCCATGCTCATACGCACATCTTGTTCAACTCGTTCGTCTGATCTTTGGGCTCTTCTATTTCGCATGTCTGTCGTTCTATTCGTTCGACGGCCCAAATTCGACCCTTGGCGTCTTGTTGGCATTGTTTACTACACACATAAATATATTAAATTGAAGTAATTAATGATGGAAAACTTTTTTTTTTTTTTTTTTTGTCGGGGTGTGTGAAACTTTTTGCACTGGAGCACTCAGACTCAATACTGGTCCATTGTACTACCAGGCAGACACACCACATTTTACTGTGGGAATTTACTCGTTTTTCTAAGAAAAACAATAAGGCGCTTCAATGATAAGGAGCTTAGGTTTACAGCACTCACCATATCCGCACCAAAAACCTGCCACCTGATACGAGCAAAAGCAGGTCAATCACAGAGGAAATGTTCCGCAGTGTCGTCGCTTTCTCCACAGGCTTCGCAGTTGGTGGTGTCGCTTAGGCCTAGCACCTTAAGGTGTTTGGAAAAAGCGTAGTGTCCCGTAAGAACGCCAGTAGTCTGTCTGCAGTCTTTTCTGTTGAGAGACAACAAGAATGCCGCGGATTTCCCACAGACGTCGGGGATGATGATGGAAAACAGTGTACTGTTCTTTTTTTGTTTGTTGCCAAATAATTAAATACAAAATAAAAAATAAAAAATAAAAAAAAACCTGTCGTAACAAGCTGGGTGGTCAAAATAAGACATTTTAAAATTTAGATTTTTTTTTAAAACCCGTACTGAGAAAATACCTTTCCAACAAAGTATAAATCATCAAAATCAATTCCTCCAATCTCGAGTTATGGGGTTACATCGCTTCGGACACTTTCTTTTATATATATAGATTCTTGTTTACAATAATAATTTGTGTGGTCTGTGTTCACTGCATATTGAGGTGCTTATGATATCTGTTAAAGTAATAATATTTTTTTTATATAATTACCCTATGCTAATGTGTTGAGGGCGTTCATACAAAATTTATATTTCTCTTAAGGAATTATAAAATCAATAATTTAAAAATTATTTGGTATTGGTATTGTAACCGTCGAAGGTGTTGTCGGTCGGTCAGGGGTGTAGATGTGTGGGTAGGCTCTCGTTTTCTGAATGAAACCGAGCAGCTTTCTGCAAAATTGCAACGAAATCTTGTTTCCCTCTCTACCACGAGTATGCGAAGCGCAGTACTCGTTGAATAGGCAGGTAAGCAAGCGTGTATGAGTGAAAGCGATTGATCGAGCAAGAGGATCTCAAAAAAAAATTGGCTCAAGTGTGGTACTTTAGCATGCCGCGAAACGTCTACAAGTGGAAAATCTCAAACTCAAGTCAGCCTCATAAAAATGTTCCTCCTTTTATACTCGTTGACAGCTTTTGTTTTGTTATATAGAAATACCAGTAAAGGAGCTTTTGTTATACAGTTCCTGTAAATAATACTTAGGCAATGATCATAATTTATATGTTTTTTTTTGACACTAATGGTCAAAAGTTTGATTTTGTAAGTTTACATTTTTTTTGATGTGAAAGTTATATAATTCCAATTCTTCTCTTTAATTAAGTTGCTTTATAAAATTAATATATTATTCTTATAAATAATCCGTTGTTACAGTATACTAAACCTTTTTTTGCCAGTCTTTTTCTTACACCAACGTTCATCAGAAACATAATTTTTCTCTTCTTTTAGTTCTTGCCAGTATTGGTTTTTTCAAATTATCTTGCACGTTCTCTGGCCCAGCGACTATGGGTCATTCTAAAAAACAGTCTGCAGTAGAATTGTTTAAAAAAGTGGGGCATATTGTGAAAAAGAAACTACATATTTTTTTATAATGTATAAACAACGCAGTCATTTTTGGCTTTTAATAAGCAATATAATAAATTTATTAAAGCTAAGTTACAACAACAACAACAAAGAAAGAAAGTTAGGACAATTAACTTGAGATGTTAGCAATTTATTTAAGATTCAAAAATATAACGAAAAAATATATGAAATGAGCTAATTTGGAAATTCGCTGGACAGCTTCCAAATTTGTCTTTTAAAGGCAATTGGTAACCAATGCAAAAACTCGAAAACAGAATCAGGAGTACTATCAATTCACACCATATGCTATTGTATTTGGAATTAAAATTTCCTTTTTTTTATAAAAAAAAATAGCAGCAAAATAACATTCCATGTTTTTTTTTATTTTAATAAATATAATGTTTAAATGACTTGCAAACTTGTCTAAAATTCTTTCCCATTTTTTTGGTTCCCGATATGTACAATACATTACACATATATATTTTTCAACTCAGCCATTATTTGAACGCAATTCAATATTTATTTCATAATATGCACGCGAGAAAACAAAAATAAAAATGAAACAAAACCCAATCACGCATCCGCTGCTTTAAGTTCTCAAAGCTATTTGCACTCTTCAAAATTTCACGATATATTTATTTATTTCAGAAAATTTTCTCCCGCTATACGCCGGTGCAGTGTTTTGCTTTGGTCTGAAAAGTCCTTTATTAACTTCCCGATTGATGACTAACAATTTGACACCTTCACTGAGAAACTTTTCATTTTTACCCAATTTAGGAACGATTGATTTTGTTTGAACACATTTCCAAGTTCATTCTGCACATTTCGTAGACTTTAGCTCATTTCGAAGTGTGAATCGAAATTGGGAAATGTGCAACGAAATAAGGTCCTTTGCGCTAATGAAAACTTTCATATGGCTTATATATATAATAATAGTCTTTTTTCCAATTAGTTCTTTACATACAATTTTATTTACTGCTGTTACAGAAAGCAATTTATTTGTGGTTTTATTTTTTATAAAATTAATTTCCGGAAACTATCGGTCTGCCACGCAGAGCTATGTTATTTCTTAGTTCAAATGAATTATGTAATTGGAAATTTCTTCAAACATTGTTTTTTTTTTTAAACTTACCAAAGTATGCCAAAACTGTTAAAAATGTGAATCATCAATATGTAGTTTTGAATTAAGTCATTGCTTTTGTACACATCAAAGTACACGCAAGAACTTCAATCTCAACATCATTTTGAACATTATGGAAAAGCTACAGTCCGCTTGGGCAAATGGTTGGATACCCTATTCCTAGCCGTCACTAAGGGGGCGTGATAAAAATCCAACTATGGATTCGTTTTTGTAAAAAAAAAGCCCCTTAAAATTGGGTATGTTAGAAAACTTTATTTAAAGGAATTAAACGGCTTTAACTACACACTTCGCAGATGGCGGAATGTTTTCATCAATAAAATGTTGTTGTTTTTTTTAAAGTTCACATGAGCATTAAGGAACAAAGAGAAATTACATATATCCCAAATTTCAGCATCAGGTCAAACTTTGATTTTTCGAAAAAAAAAAACGGGTTTTTAAGTTCTGGGCGTGTCAGTTGGCGGATTTAAAAAATCTTTAACCATGAGCATTACTTAAAAATATATTAAACATGTCAGCTTTCTATCTCAGTATTCGATTTTTTCCAAAAATTTGTTTTTGTGGCCGGATTTTTAAAATTATTATCCCCAGTTTCACAGTAGGAGTTTAAACTCCACTTTTGGTTTAAACTTAAGTTTTAATACACTATCAGCTCTGTGTCGTGGAGTGCTTAAAGCAAGCAACTATCACGAGCATAAATTGCCGGCACAAAAAGGGCTCTCACAGGCTCATCATTTAGTGCAGGTGTTACTAAGGACAAAACAATTAAAAATACAATAATTATGTACCTACAAAATACTAACACAGACACAAAATAATGCAAACAATTTAAGACATTAAAGCATTATTACGCAAAATATTTTTTAGCTGTATTTTACTAACATGCAAGTCAATCACATGATCATTTAGATTATAGATTCTACTCATGCGACTAATAGGCTCATGCTTCCCATAATTCGTTCTATGATGAGGGCTAAACAATAATTCAACACTACGTAAATTATGGGCACCACACCGAAAATTAAAGCCAATTGACGACAGCAAGTCAGGTGCATCTATTTGATCGGATATAAGCTGCTGTAAAAAAATGATATCGCTATTAAGCCTTCGTTGAGAAAGGGGTAACATTTGAAGAAGCTTGATACGTTGACTGTAGGGAGGAAGGTTAAATGGATCATCCCATGGAAGTCCTCTAAGTGCAAATCGAATAAATTTACGTTGAATGGCCTCTATTCGATTTGAATGAATGTTGTAGAACGGTGTCCAAACTTGAGAGGCATACTCTAGAATCGAACGGACAAAACAATTGTACAATGACATAGAAACGTAAGGGTCATTAAATTCTTTGGTCCACCTTTTTACGAAGCCCAGCATAGAATTAGATTTATTAACAATAAAATTGATATGCTTGGCAAAAACCAGTTTGGGATCGAAATAAACACCAGGATCCTTAAAATTATCAACATTACAAAGAATATGTTGAGACAGAGAATATTGAAAGGTGGAAGGGATAGTCTTTCTAGAGAATGTCATATGTTGACATTTAGTTGGGTTCAGGGATAAACTATTTTTATCACACCAATTTGCGAAGCTATTAATGTCAGATTGAAGAAACATTCTGTCTTGCTTACTAGTGATAGATTTATATATTTTCATATCATCAGCGTAGATCAGGATATTACTGTGATTTATACATGCCTTAACATCATTACTGGCAAGTATAAATAAAATTGGTCCGAGGTGACTTCCTTGGGGAACTCCAGACTGAGCTGTGAAAGATACAGATATCGATCCTCTAAATTTCACTTGATAAACCCTTGATCTAAGGTATGAATTAACCCATTTTATGAAACACGGTGGGAAGCCAAAAGCCCTAAGCTTAAATTCGATTATTTCATGGGACAGCTGGTCGAAAGCCTTAGAGAAGTCAGTGTATATGCAATCCATTTCGCCCTTATTCTCCAAGGCATTAGAACAATCATGCAAGAAACTTAATAGATTAGTGACAGTGGATCTGTTTCTTACAAATCCATGCTGTTCATTACAAATTATATTGCGACAAAGAAATATTAGCTTTTCACAAACAATTTGTTCAAAAAGCTCAGGGATACACGAAAGCTTTGAAATGGGCCTATAATTAGTGATATCACCACGTTCGCCTTTTTTAAATACAAGTGTGATAAATGCACTTTTCCATAGATTAGGGAATTTACCTGTACTAATGGACAATTCAAACATATACTTAAGATATGGAGCAATTGCATGACTGCATTTTTTAAGAACAATCGGTGCAATGTCATCAGGATCTGATGAATAGTCATTCTTCAGAGAAGAAATACATTTTAAAATTGTTTCCAAATCGAATGAGATACTACTAAAACTTATTTGGGAACAGCTAGTTAGATAACTAAAATATTGATCATCAATGTGAAGAGGGGTCTCCCTAAATGACTTACTGAAATGATCTGCAAACATATTGCTTGCATCTAGCGAATCAGCAGTTGTAGAACTATTGTAAGTAAGCTTCAATGGATAACCATCGGTTTTTTTCTTAGAATTGACAAAACCCCAGAAAAGTTTTGGGTTCAATTTTAAAGAGCATTCCATTTTACTTATATAGTCAATATATAAGTTGCAGGATAAAGATTTGAATTCATTGAATAATGTGAAATAGAGTTCAAGATCTGAGTGGCAGAGACTTTTTAAATAGTTCTTCCAAGCCCTATTTCGTCTGTTTCGTATCGATTTGAGCTCTTTAGTGTACCAGGGATGGGACGTTTTCAGATTCCTAGAGGATTTCACAGGAATCACTTTTTTCATGCAGTTATCCATCAAAGAATAAAAAGAAAAGGCAGTAAGGTTAAAATTAAAGCTGTTAATTTCATCAGAAAGCCTTTGAAAATTTGCTTTCCGAAAGTCAAAAGTTTGCGAACGGTCATACGAATTACTATTTTCGTACAAATGTGCGCCTAGTTCAATAAATACATCCAAGGGTGGATGATTGTTATCTATGTTAGTTATACTGAAGTGGGATTCCAGAACCACAGTACTAACAGAGTCAGAAGAGAAAACACGATCGAGAGTTCGATTTCTGAAATTTTTTATACAGCTTGTTTGCTGTAAGTCAAAAGACAAAATGTTGTCAAGTAAAGCGAGCTCTTGTTGGGCGGAGTCAAAGGATGGAATGAAATGAGAATCATCCTCAGAAGGTACCCATCTAATATGTGGCAGATTGAAGTCGGCTAAAAGTAAGACAGTGCTGTCACAACAAGATATGTCAAAAATATGGTCTAGTGCCATAGAAAGTTCCGAATACAAAGAACATAGACGAGACGATGGAATGTACGCATTAACAACATATAAATGTTTGTTCTTAAGTGTAATTTTTACACAGATAACTTCGACAAAATTTCAGCAATTTATTCGGTTTCACAGTTTCGTTTAAACCTTAAACTAAGTTCAATTTGCAGTTTGAGTTAAACGACTGCATTCTGCCGTTTAAACCGTTTAAATTTGGAAACACTTTATTAGGGGGATCAAATGGTGAAATATTTCGAAAGCGAAAAGGGTATTTTTCCCTAAACATGCAGACCATATGTGATCCAAAGCTCAAAATAATGGACATAGTTGCAAGGTGGCCTGGATCAAGTCATGATTCCACAATTTTCAACAATTCAATCTGTTGTAGGTTTGAAAATGGAGAATTTGGAAATCATGTTATAGTGGCGGAGTGTGGCTGGGTACCAATGCAAACACTATGTATATGATGACTCCTATACGTAGTCGCAAAAATCCACAAGAAATATTGAACAATGAATCTCAAATTCGAACTCGAAATTGTGTTGAACGCTCTTATGGCGTATGGAAGAGAAGGTTTCCTATATTCTATACTACCTGTCCCGTGCTCGCCTTGCTTCGCCAATCTGCCACTTCTCAAATTTAAAAACATAGGGAAGGGCTACAGTCTGTTTGGGCGAACTGTTGGATACCCTATTCTTATTCCTATCCCTCATAATTGGGCGTGACAAAAGTCTAAGTATGGTTGAATTGTTAAGAACAGTCTACATATTTTGTTATATAACATTTAAAGGTTTTATCGAAAAAACGAAGCTTTTGTAAAAAAAAACGCTCCCTAGCTCAAACTTTGGTTTTCCAATAAAATTGTTTTATTTAATTGTGGGGGTGTCAGTAGGCGGATTGAAAAAAAATTACGCATGAGCATAAAGGACCCATAGAGAGTATATATTATAAATTTCAGCTCCCTAGCTCAAACTTTGGATTTTCAAAAAAAAAAAAAATTAAATTGTGGGCGTGTAGTAGGCGGATTTTGAAAATATTTACACATGAGCTTAAAGGGCCCCTAGATTTCCTCTTAGCGGGGCCAGTCACCTTGACGTGCGCACCATCACCGCAAACAAATTCGATGGTGCCGGTGCGGAGGCTTACGACGTAAAGAGTCACCGGGCTTGTAAGGGCCAGGCCGACCGATGAGCGTCTACCAAGAACTGACCAGGACTTCACGTCCGCTCCTACCACACCCTTACATACCCCATCTGTCCCTCTCCCTTTTTGCTTAACCCCCCCCCCCTCCCCCTCCTTACTTTGAACTTTTCGGCATTGCCCGGGGAGACAACCCCGACAACAAATCCCCAAATCTAAGGTGGAACAGCTAGCGCCGAGAGATGAATGGCTAAGGGGTTCTTAGTCGATAGCAGCGAACTTCGGATACCAGGCGACCTCCGATTTCAAGATAGCCTTCCTGTGGTTATACGGGTAGACCACGGGCGACCTTCCTTTCCCGTTCACTCGTGGGAATCAAAATAGATCCGTTTTAAAAAGAAAAAAACAAATAGAGAATGATGCCTCTACAACTGCATCATCAACTAGGGATGTTTCAGAACACCCTGCTTTACCAACTGGGGATGTTTTAGAACACCCTGGCGTAAATGACGTGACACCTGCCAATCGGGAAGGGTCACAAACCACGGATTCGGAGATGATGAGCTTAGAAGAGAACTTGTCCCTTCTTAGTGACAATATCTCTGAGTCCAGTACGCTATGCAATGTTAGCATACTCTCGGATGAAGTGCATCCCTTGAATACAGGCGCGCCGGAGACCTTTGGCATAACTGCACAGACTGAGTCTAAGCGCGTCAAATTCACACCATCCGAACAGCGCCGTTTTAAGCGCGCGCTGAAAAAGGGAAAAAACGTAGAGCAGGCCAGAATACTTGCTCTGTCGACAGAGGTCGACCTAGGCTCCGAGGTGAAGCGTACAAGATCCGAGGACAATACGCCGCCCCAATCCGAAGCGAAACGAGCTCGCACAGGAAATACAGCCGTCGACAAAGTCTCATATAGAGATATAGCGAGCTTTGTAAGACTGGGTGTAGTACCTGTCGATCTGGATCGCAATCCTCTCAGTAATGAGCATATGGCTCAGATTCAGGAGAGGATTATGGACATCACCATCGAACAACGTGATGAGGGGACCAAACCAGCCTTCCGCGGTACAACTTTCAAAGCCGGATGGCTAATGATAGTATGTGCGGATGCTACCACTGCAGAGTGGATGAGCACAAACTTCGCGAAGCTCAAAGAGAAATGCGGGATGGAAGTGACGCTTGTGGGGGAAGAACTTTTCCCGAAACCACATATCGTCAGAGCCTTCTTCCCACATAGTACCGGAGTAGCGAATGAAAGAATACTGGCAATTCTAGATGGCCAGAATAAAGAACTCAACACCAGAACGTGGAGAGTTCTGCAAAGATCTGACGACAGAGATGTCGCCCATATGGTCCATGCTGTAAACGAAAGCACGATGAAGCGACTTGTTGAGCTAAAGTGATGGTATCGTTCAGATTTGGACAGATCAAAATAATCCTCAAGAGCGGGGACAAATCGACGAATCAGGCGTCAAGAGACAACCAACAAAAGGCTACAACACCAGGGGCTAGTATTAGTACTGCCACTGATGCTTCAGAAAAGCCATCCACAAGCGCCAACAGTAGCGCCACACCACCAGTGGCTGGCATTAGTGCTGCCACGGGTAACTCAGTTGCTAAAACAACTGTGGTGCTGGATGCTAAAGCAAAGGCTAAGAAAACGGACAGCACAAACGCGCACCGTAACCGCTTTAGGCCAAAACTGGCGGCCGAACAGGCACATACAAGCGGGAAAGATGGACAGAACACCAGAAGTCCAAGGGGGAGACAAAGTGGTCTCTCTCAACAGGGTTACGTACGACGCAGGGGTGATAACAAACCTCATAGAGTGCGTAATCCCGAGTACGTGAAGAAGAAATGACGTCTCTAACTGTGCTGCAGGCAAACCTGCACCGCGCTATGGGTGCATCGGACACCTATAGCCAAAGATGTGCCGAAAGGAACGTCGCTCTTGGTTTAATCCAGGAACCATGGACAACTACAGGTAAGATCTTTGGTCTTAACAGCAGAAATAGAGAGGTAATTTTTGCCAAAGGTAATTTCAGACCTAGGGCAGCTCTTTCCATTGCGAAAGATATAAAATTCTCTCTCATTCCAGGTTTCAATACTAGGGACCTGGTGGCCGTTTTAATTGAACGCTACAATGGCCATGTGATACACAAGTTTGTATGCGCATCGGCATATTTTGCTGGGGACATAGAGGAGGTATCACCTACACCAGTACAGGAACTTGTCCAGTACTGCCAAACTCAGCAAGTACATCTTGTTATCGGCTGCGACGCGAATGCACATCACCAGATTTGGGGCAGCCGAGACACAAACAAAAGAGGTGAGTTACTTTTAGATTACCTATTTAGGAAAGACCTAGTTATTCTAAATAAGGGAGATAAGCCCACTTTTAGGAACAGTATACGAGAAGAAGTTTTAGACCTTACTCTCTCGTCTCCTTTTATACAAAACATTGTAGAGGACTGGCAAGTGTCTGATGAAGCTTCTCTGTCTGATCATATGCATATTATGTTCAGGCTGCGATGCAACACCGAGTGCGCGCCGGTCAAATACAATAATAAATTAACTAACCGGAGAACCTATAGTGAAAATCTGGCAGTCAGAACTGATCTGCTGCCAGATACCAGATTCAACAGCGAGTGATGCGGACGCTGCACAATGTCAGCTTAACGACATCATTATCTCATCCTTTAGGAATAGTTGTAAGGTAAACCTGGAAACTATCCGCAAGAAGGTGAGAAAACAATTCAATAAATCGAAACGCACCGGCGCGTATGGGATCAATATCGATCCCTGTTAACCAAATACAACCAAGAGTTGCGAAGATCTAAAAGGGCCTCATGGCGCGCAAACTGCGAAAAGCTGGAAAAACTCCCAGCAGTGGCGCGGCTCCAGAGAGCACTTTCAACAGATCCTTCAAACTGCATGGGATTGCTCATCAAACCTGATGGAACAATCACAAGCGACCGGGAAGAAACTCTCATAACCTTGCTGCAAGTTCACTTCCCTGGTTCCCTAATTGTCGATCACACAACTGATCACACTACTGAGGTTTCATATCCAACTAACCTCAGCAGAAATAATAGTTTATCTGGTAAATTATTTAGTCCAGATAAGGTAAAATGGACCATAAACTCATTTAAACCATTCAAGGCACCAGGAGTGGACGGAATTTTTCCAGCCCTCATTCAAAAGGGTATGGAATTCTTCCTACCTAACATGATTGCCTTATTTAGGTTCAGTTTCAACTGGGGCTACATACCACGCACTTGGCGGGAGGTCAATGTAGTATTTATCCCCAAACCAGGTAACAAACCTAGTGAACTACCTAAATCCTATCGTCCCATAAGCTTGACATCGTTTTTCCTGAAAACAATGGAAAGAATAAATGCCTCTACACCCCTGTCAATATGCGTATCAAAAAGGCAAATCAACGGAAGGCGCCCTGTTAAAACTAACAAATCACATAAACAACGCCTACCGTTGCAAAGAAATTGCACTATGCGCTTTTCTTGATATAGAGGGTGCTTTTGATAACACCGGTTATGATTCAATATCAAATGCTTTAGTTCACCGAAAGGTAGACTTTCCCACCATAAACTGGATAAAAGCGATGCTCGAAAGTCGGAAAATCACTGCTTCGTCAGGACAGACTTCAGTATCAGTTTCAGCTATAAAAGGCTGTCCACAAGGAGGAGTTTTATCACCCCTCCTGTGGTCTTTGGTCATAGATGACCTACTTCAAAAATTAAGTAACTTAGGCTACGACATAATAGGGTATGCCGATGACTTGGTCATCATTATTAGGGGCAAAGATTCAAACGTAGTTACTTCACGTATGCAAAATGCCCTTAAGATAGCTATAGACTGGTGCGTCAAGGAAAATCTCTCCATAAACCCCAGTAAAGCTATCATAGTTCCTTTCACAAAAAGAAGAAATCTCAGCTTAGCTCAGATTTCACTAAATGGCACGACCATTGAGTATTCCGACGAAGTCAAATATCTTGGAGTAATCCTGGACAAAATATTAAACTGGAACTCTCACATCAACAACAAAATCACTAAAGCTAACAGAGCTTTATGGGCCTGTCGACGCATATACGGCAGAACCTGGGGAATCTCTCCAAAGATTGTCCACTGGATCTACACAGTGATGATAAGACCCATTATAACATACGCCTCCATTGTATGGTGGAACAAATCCACACAAAAGGTCACAATAGAGAAGCTCAAAAAGGTACAACGGCTTGCGTGCCTTGGTATCTCCGGAGCCATGCGAACCTGTCCAACGGCTGCCTTAGAGGCAATAACAGGTATTACACCTCTCCACATATACATTCAAAAAGTGACAATCCGCAGTGCAATAAGTCAAATACAGTTAAACGAGATAAGTCTTAACGATCATCCGGAACTTAAGACCCTTCTTGATGAACTGCCAGAACTCAACATGAACTGCGCGGTCACAGACCGCATCCATAAAACACTATGCTTCAACAAGCGATTCTCCACGGAGATCCCCAAGAGAGAAGCATGGGTTAGTATTAACCCACCTAACAGCCACAACGGCATAAAGTGGTATACTGATGGTTCTAAAATGGAAACGGGGGTATTAGCGGGAATATACGGACCAAACAAATGCTTTACGATACCCATGGGGAAAAGTCCCAGCGTATTTCAAGTAGAGCTCCACGCCATTCAAGAATGCGCTAGCCACATAAATCTATCTGGTATAAAAGGTGTAACCATCCATATATTCACGGATAGTCAAGCAGCTATAAACGCCCTTAGCTCGTATACGATTGACTCCAAATCAATCATATACTGCTTCACACCCTACAGGCACTCGGAACAAGTAACAAGACCAAGCTATGGTGGGTTCCGGGTCATGTCGGGGTGGAAGGTAACGAAAAGGCCGACGAACTGGCCAGAAAAGGTTCGGAAACACCCTTCATAGGTCCCGAACCCTTCTGCTGCACTCCTAGATCAGAAGCAACGGCAGCAATAAAAAGCTGGGAATACAGAAAATGTATCCATCTATGGGAAAGCATCCCGGGTTTAAGACAGACCAAACAAGCCGTTCGGCCTTTCAATAAAAATGCCAGCAAATGCCTAAACCTAAGCAGCCATGATATCAAAAACTTAGTAGGTTACCTTACTGGCCACCATGGTTTAAGATATCATCTACACAAAATAAAAATAGTAGACTCTCCTGAGTGCCGAGTCTGTCTTGAAGAGGACGAGTCAGCTGAACAAATTTTATGTGAATGTCCGGCCCTAAACTTAATTAGAAAGAAGATCTTTTTCAGGGAACAAATGTGCCCCGAGGACATAAAGAATTCTTCTACTAGTAGAATTGTCCGCTTTACACGGAAAGTGGAAACTCTACTAGTCTAAATTTTTCTGGCCCACACGGCACAAAAGATCTTTTTAGGTCGAAGTGCCCCATATTTAATCGCCTTGGAGAGCCAGAACTTTTTTTTTAAAAAAAAAAAGGGCCCCTAGAGAGTATATATTATAAATTTCAGCTCCCTAGCTCAAATTTTGGTTTTTCAATAAAATTATTTTATTTAATTGTGGGCGTGTCAGTGAGCGGATTTTGAAAATTTTGTCTCCCGATCAGTTTTAGGAGTCCTAGATCATACAAAAAAAAAAATCAGCTTTCTAGCTCAAAATTCGGTATTTTCCAAAATTTAGTTTTTTTGAGTTTGTGGGCGTGTCTATGGGCAGATTTCAAAAATTCGTAAAATGGTTTATTTCGCGACTTTAGAGAGTATATGGTTAAAATTTCAGCTCTCTAGGCCCAGTTTAAAGGCCTAATTTTTGCCGACGGACGGACGGACGGACGAACAGACATTACTATCGATGCTGATCATAAATATAGTAACTTTTAGGGGTCTACGGGCAATATTAAGGTATGTTACAAACTATGCGTCAAAATTAATAAATCCTTGGAATAGGGTATAACAAAATACCTGCTGATAAGAACTGATAAAGAAAACGTCGAGAGTGTCCATACTCATTATATGGATATACTCTGAGTGTGACTCCCTCTCAATCTCATTTACATTACACACCCTATCTTTCTCAATCCCATGGCCATGCCATAAAAAAACACAACACAAACTGCACAAGGTGCATAAAAAAAAAGAAAGAAAAAACACATTGTAGAAAAGGTACAGGTAGAGAAACAGATTTGTGCCGCACACACACACAAATTGTCCTCCAGTGAACGCTGGGAAAATCCAACGAAAAAAATTGAAAGGAGTAGGCTGTCGCTTCACACTACCAGCTTCGTATATTCCTTTCTTTAATTTGGCAAACGCCAAAATAACGAACAATAGATGACGGAGAGCAAAAAATAAAGGAAAACGTTAAGAGCCTATAAATCCGGGATTTACGTAGGTTCTACCTGTGGTACAGCATATTATTTGGCAAAGTTGACTTGTGGGGAAAGTAGGTTATGAGCCAAGATGCAAATGAATTTCCAATTCTATATTAGACAGTTGACTTATAAATATTCGGATTGTATTGTCAAAACGAGAATAAAACATAGGGACGGGCTACAGTCCGCTTGGGCGAACTGTTGGATACCCTATTCTTATTCCTATCCCTCATAAGTGGGCGTGACAAAGTCTAAGTATGGTTAAATTGTTAAGAACGCTCTACATATTTTGTTATATAACATTTAAAGGATTTTATCAAAAAAAACGCTCCCTAGCTCAAACTTGGGTGTTTCAATAAAATTGTTTTATTTAATTGTGGGCGTGTCAGTTGGCGGATTTATAAAAAAATTAACACATGAGCATAAAGGGCCCCTAGAGAGTATATGTTATAAATTTCAGCTCCCTAGCTCAAACTTTGGATTTTCAAAAAAATTGTTTTATTTATTTGTGGGCGTGTCAGTGGGCGGATTTTGAAAATATTTATACATGAGCTTAAAGGGCCCCTAGAGAGTATATATTATAAATTTCAGATCCCTAGCTCAAACTTTGGATTTTAAAAAAAATTGTTTTATTTATTTGTGGGCGTGGCAGTGGGCGGATTTTGAAAATATTTATACATGAGCTTAAAGGGCCCCTAGAGAGTATATATTAAAAATTTCAGCTCCCTAGCTCAAATTTTGGTTTTTCAATAAAATTGTTTTATTTTTTTGTGGGCGTGGCAGTGGGCGGATTTTGGAAATTTTATATCCCGAGCAGTTTTAGGAGTCATAGATCATATATAAAAAATTTCAGCTTCCTAGCTCAAAATTCGATTTTTTCCAAAATTTTGTTTTTTTGAGTTTGTGGGCGTGTCTGTGGGCGGATTTCAAAAATTCGTAAACTTGATTATTTCGGGACCCTAGAGAGTATATGGTTAAAATTTCAGCTCTCTAGGTCCAGTTTAAAGGCCTAATTTTTGCCGACGGACGGACGGACGGACGGACGGACGGACGGACGGACATGGCTAGATCGACATTACTATCGATGCTGATCATAAATATAGTAACTTTTGGGGGTCTACGGGCAATATTAAGGTATGTTACAAACTATGCGTCAAAATTAATATACCCCTAGAATAGGGTATAAACATAGGGACGGGCTACAGTCCGCTTGGGCGAACTGTTGTATACCCTATTCTTATTTCTATCCCTCATAAGTGGGCGCGACAAAAGTCTAAGTATGGTTGAATTGTTAAGAACGCTCTACATATTTTGTTATATAACATTTAAAGGATTTTATCAAAAAAAACGCTCCCTAGCTCAAACTTGGGTGTTTCAATAAAATTGTTTTATTTAATCGTGGGCGTGTCAGTAGGCGGATGTAAAAAAAATTAACACATGAGCATAAAGGGCCCCTAGAGAGTATATATTATAAATTTCAGCTCCCTAGCTCAAACTTTGAATTTTGAAAAAAAAAAAAAAAAAAAATTGTGGGCGTGTCAGTGGGCGGATTTTGAAAATATTTACACATGAGCATAAAGGGCCCATAGAGAGTATATATTATAAATTTCAGCTCCCTAGCTCAAACTTTGGATTTTCAAAAAAATTGTTTTATTTATTTGTGGGCGTGTCAGTGGGCGGATTTTGAAATTTTTTTATCCCGAGCAGTTTTAGGAGTCATAGATCATATATAAAAAGTTTCAGCTTTCTAGCTCAAAATTCGATTTTTTCCAAAAAAAAAAATTTTTGTGTTTGTGGGCGTGTCTGTGGGCGGATTTCAAAAATTCGTAAACTTGATTATTTCGGGACCCTAGAGAGTATATGGTTAAAATTTCAGCTCTCTAGGTTTAAAGTTTAAAGGCCTAATTTTTGCCGACGGACGGACGGACATGGCTAGATCGACATTACTATCGATGCTGTATGTTACAAACTATGCGTCAAAAATAATATACCCTTAGAATAGGGTATAAAAATACATAACGTCACATTACGTAATAAGAACGAAAAATGCTGCCAGCTTCGATTCATAAAATCAAGTTAAACGAAGTAAAACTGAACTGAGGTTCAGATTTCACTGTGAAACAGGATGAGTTAAACCAAAAATTTGAATTCAGTTTAAGGTTCAGCTGAAATCAAGTTTAAACCTTCACTCTGAAACTGGCCATTAGAGTATATGGTTAATATTTCAGCTTTCTAGCTCCAGGTAAAAGGCCGACTGATGGACGGACATGACAAAATCATATTTTCCTTTTTTACCTGCTGCAGCTTTTCCCAAGTATTATAAAATAACTAAGTAGTCCGTAAAATTGGGAAACTTGTAGGCAATTAAGATGCTCTCGTGGCCAGTAAAGTATGATACCATCAGTGACGATAACTCTGACGATCGCCACAGCTACATCCAATAGACTATCCTAAGAGTCACACCTCATCTGCCTTGTGCATTCAGTTTCAAATTAAGTTGCCTGTCTAATATTATTACCAGATATTTAGCTTGGTTAGAAAATTAAAGTGCTTCGTTGTTGAGCTGATAAAACACAACTCAGTTTTTGCTGGGTTAACATTAGGCGTTTTTCTTTTTTAGCCCCGAGCCGGGAACAGAGCGGGGCACGAGCGATCAGAGCTCGCTCCGAGCTGAACGTAACCTGAGCGCTCCGAGCTAATTAAGAAACAGAATTGAGCACTGAACTGTCATTAGATAATTTTTTTTTTTTTAATTTTCAAAATAGTCAGGTTTGCTTCTGAAATTGGTGTTTGTCAAGGATTGTTCCATTTAAATTATAATTTCTAGTAAATAAACTATGGAAAAATCACAAACAATGAATGAAGTCAGCCGCGCTCAGCTTTTCGCTCGAGCGAGCCTGAGCTAGCTCAGAGATAAAAAAGAAATACAAATTTTGTGCTCAGAGCGCTCCGAGCTAAAAAAGTAACACTGTTCTTTTTTTGACAGCTCAGTGCCCCGCTCGGAGCTAAAAAAGAAAAACGCCTATTGAAACCGAACATCTCACACCATGAGGATAGTTTCCTGAAGGCTGATGCCATGAGGTAGGAAATGTGCGAAAATTTGGCCTTTACTTTGCACTCGATCTCCTCTAGCTTGAAAATGATCCGGTTGACTACTAAGATCTAGAGTTGTGGCGAGAGCACTCCCCTGGTAAAAAAAAGATGCCGAGCTCCGCCTGAACCAGCCAGCTGTCTAGCATATTCTTGATCCAAGCGCAGACACAGTTGGCAACAATCAGTTTGATGAGTTCGTTTGTGGCTTCTGTCTTGAAAAGCTTATTTTTATTTGTCTTGTTGAAAGCTTATTTTTTATCTAGAAACGATATCATCGTGTATTCTATGTTATACAGCGATTTATCGATAGTACTTTCAACCGAGTGCAGTTCTGTTTCCACTGAAAAACCCTTAACGAATGCATGTCGACACATCGAAAGGGATTTTTTTTTATTTTAGGTTAGATTGAAGTCTACAAGTCTCTCCAATATTTTTGACAGAAATGAAATTTAATTGGTCTGAAGTCCTTAGGAGAGCAGTTTGATGATATCCGTGCTTATTGGAAGTTTTGCAGCCAGAGGGACCTGCTGTATTTTAACCGGCCCACCTCAGAGAGTAACCATGACTTGACCACGCTAAAGCGGGGTTCTGTCGTGGTTGGCCGTCTTTATCGCGTTACTCGTGGGATATGAAACAGAAACACAAAAAAAAAAAAACGAAACTATCAACGGGGATAGACCGCAATAGAGATCGTTGGTCGGATGGAGCAGGTCATCCTCGGTGAGAGAGGATGACCACCATGCTATAGCCGCCTCGGCGACTTTATCTAGGATGTTTACCTGTCAAAACCTGGGATTTGTATAAATCCAGGAGCCATGGATCCTGAAAGGGTAAGTCAAAGAATTGGAGAAACCGAAAGCATGCATTCTATTAAAGAATAAATATAAATTTATTTTACTTTCAGAATACGCAACGCGAGACCTGGTACCAGTACAGGAGTATCTAGATGTTGAAGGATGTCACCGCGCCGTTATCATCGCACCAGCGTACTGTGCAGGGGATGAGCCAGTTGTATCATCCCAAATGCAGCGACTAGAGGAGCATTCCAACTGGTTTCGCATGCCGCTCCTTATAGGGTGCAATGCAAATGCACACAATACCATATGGGGGAGCACCGATAAAGTGCACTTCTACCACACCTCCTCAAATAACAAAGATCAGTATTGCCCTGGGCTACATACCAATGCAATGGAGACGAGCAATGGTTGCGTTTATACCAAAAGTGGTGAAAAAAGACCCTACACGGCCAAAACCGTATAGACCCATCAGCCTTACGTCATTTCTTCTGAAGATGACAGAAAAGGTAGTGGACAACTATTTAAGGGAAGATGTATTGAACACATTCCCTTTACATCATCGTCAGCACGAGAGCGGGCAAATCGACAGAGACCGCCCTATATCAGCTGAAGGAGATAATTCAAAGTGCCCTGAAAGCAAAAGAAATAGTACTGTGTGCTTTCCTAGACATTGAGGGAGCATTTGACAATACCTCACATGAGGCAATAAAACGATCCCTGGATAGGAAAGAAGTAACCAGTATACTATCCACCTGAATGCATGAGCTGCTGAGTACTATATCAGCAGAGACTCAAACACCATCTGGAACCGCTGGAAAAATTAACCGCTGGAAAAATTAACCAACCTTGCCATCAACCGTCAGACGTATGCCCATGGTATTGCATTTATTTCCAGGGGAAAGTTTGAGGAAACCCTTGGTGACATCATACAAAGGTGACTTAAAGTAACCAATGAATGGTGCCATATGATCGGACTTCACACCAATACGGCGAAAACAACGATAGTACCATTTACAAGGAAAAGAAAACTTCCGAGACAAGGAGATTTGCCTATCAGTCACGACACTGATACCAGTCAATGAAGTAAAGTATCTAGAACTGCATCTAAATAGTAAACTTCTCTGCCGAAAGCACACAGTGGAGATATCCAAGAAGGTCACCCGTGCTCTTATCAAGGTAATCATTTTTACCTGTGTCTTATTGACATTTCTATTTGGATAAAGAAATTTATCATAATAATCTTGTGGCTATAAAATTTTTTTTTTGTATAATTTTATTTGACAATGGTAAAAATGAATTAAATTATTTTTGATTAGTGGAATTTTTCTGTCGTCGTAATTTTGAATCAGTTTATCTTGTACTGCATTTTTCATTAGACAAAAAATAAACCAAGATATAGAATAAAAAATATTTCAAACGAACACACAACAAATATTAAACGTAGGGAAGGATACTCTGTACCTCGGACACAATTTTATTTAAATATTTATTTCTTTTTATGCAATTGTTTCATTAGCTTAAAAAAGCTCCGAATCAACCATTGGAAGGATTCGTGTGGATTTAGCACTATACGCATTTGAGTCTGCCAACCAATTTTCGATATTCGAGTTTCTCGGCTTTCTGATCCAACTCCTTGACTTGCATTGGGCGTGAATCGTGTGGTTCCGCGACAGTCCGTTTGACATTGCTTTGAGATATACTTGAATAGAAGAAGTTGACAAGTTACATTAAGAAAACTCTACTGACACAAATTGTACCTACGACCTGAAGTCCGTTAGCTTGCAGAGAAGTTTTGTGGACAATTGGAGCCGAGTCATTGCAGGTAGGTAAACACAAAAAAATATAAAGATTTTCAATGTGAGCGGACCAAGATTTTTCTCCTAATACTATTTTGAAAATTCCTTTCTTGTGAAGTCATTTTTAATTAAGCATGTTATGGTTTAACTAAACATACAAATATTGTGCCGGATTGGTCACTTTTGGCGTAACCCGGGTAGAAAAACCTTGTCGTCAACGATTTGGTAAATGTCGTTTCATACACTAATCACTTAAATGAACATTTTTGAGGGCCTAGGGATAGAAGTATTAGCATCACGAATATTATCTGCAAATTTATGATTAGACTTAATATTTGCTGTATATTCGCTAGAAATATTTTCTATTCTATATCAAGATATCAAGGTTCATATTTGTATCCAAGTCTTTTATAAATTTTTAGTAATTCTATTTTCTGTGCATTTTTTACAAGCTCTGTTTGCTTTTTTATGTATCTGCTAGCGGACCCGGCAAACGTTGTTTTGCCATATAAATTATTTCGACTGAATATGACTGTGTTGGGATGTGGTCTATGACTTAAAGAGGAATTGAGCGCTGTGGACGTTTTGTCCCTTTCAGAATATTAGCGGATATTGGAGAACGGTGTGTATCAGCAATGACCTCAAGATTATTATTTCTTCTTCAAATCACGATTTGTCGCGTCGCTGTATGGTCGCCAACCATGATTCCAGCAAAGTCGTCAACAACAGGTGCATGAAATCCACGCATGTGCTCTACAGCTGGTGTTTTATCAGGATTGATGACAATAGCGTGATTGTCAGTTTGTAATTTGTAAATATTTTTGTTTGGAAGCAAATAAGTTGAAAAGTTTTCTAAACAAACATACTCGTATTAGATATCTAAATACAATTGAACAGCGTTTTTGGTCAACATATCAACTGTTTTTATACCCTATTCTGAGGGTATATTATTTTGACGCGAAGTTTGAACCATACCATAATATTGCCCGTAGACCCGTAAAAGTTACTATATTTATGATCTGCATCCAGAGTAATGTCGATCATGTCCGTTCGTCGGTCGGCAAAAATTGGGCCTTTAACTATATAAATACTCTCCAGGTCCCTGAAATAATCAAGTTTAAGAATTTTTGAAATCCGCCCACAGACACGAAAGGCAAAGTTTGAGCTAGGAAACTGAAATTTATGATATATACTCTCTATTGGTGTCTGCTGGGAATAAGAATAGGATATCCAAAAGTTCGCCAAGCGGACTGTAGCCCGTCCCTATGTTAATTGTTTGTTTTGCTTTAACATACTTTCTCACGTTTTTTCTCTATTATTTGTTACTTTTTACCCTTTAATAGCTTCTGTTTGCACTTTCATATTCAGTTCATTAACAATAACAATGATTATTATATACGATTTGTGCAAATTTCTACAATTTTATCATTCAATTTGCTTCTGTTGTTTAAGACAGGGATTCCGCACTTCAGAAAGAGATAGCTTGGTGAAAATGTCTATTGAGCATCCAGCTCGCCGACGATGCGTCTGGCATATGGTGAATTGAGGTTATTGTAGCCGCAACGTGCGCTTTCGGAGTCCCCACCGCCCATAAAGTAAATTTGTAAAAATGTATGTGGTTCATTCGGCATTGGCTGCAATGAGCCCACTTTGTGATAACCTTGGCCTTGGTTTTGAATTTTGAATGGAATTGTTGACCATTTGCTGTATTATTTGTTTACTATTTCTGTTGCTCCAAACGATGTCATTTGGAAACATGGTTAGAATCTGGATCCATACCGAGAAGTAAGCCGTTCAATCCAATTGTCTTTGTTGATTTCGTTCAGCTCGTGCCTCTTGTGACTGTGATTCACGAAATTGTGCCATGCTCATACGCACATCTTGTTCCACTCGCTCGCCTGATCTTTGGGCTCTTCTATTTCGCATGTCTGTCGTTCTATTCGTTCGACGGCCCAAATTCGACCCTTTGCGTTTTGCTGGCATTGTTTACTACACACATAAATAGATTAAATTGAAGTACTTAATGATGGAAAATAGTGTACTGTTCTTTTTTTGTTTGTTGGCAAATAATTAAATACAAAATGAAAAAAAAAAAAAAAAAAAAACCTGTCGTAACACGCTGGGTGGTCAAAATAAGACATTTTAAAATTTAGATTTTTTTTTAAAACCCGTACTGAGAAAATACCTTTCCAACAAAGTATAAATCATCAAAATCAATTCCTCCAATCTCGAGTTATGGGGTTACATCGCTTCGGACACTTTCTTTTATATATATAGATTCTTGTTTACAATAATAATTTGTGTGGTCTGTGTTCACTGCATATTGAGGTGCTTATGATATCTGTTAAAGTAATAATATTTTTTTTATATAATTACCCTATGCTAATGTGTTGAGGGCGTTCATACAAAATTTATATTTCTCTTAAGGAATTATAAAATCAATAATTTAAAAATTATTTGGTATTGGTATTGTAACCGTCGAAGGTGTTGTCGGTCGGTCAGGGGTGTAGATGTGTGGGTAGGCTCTCGTTTTCTGAATGAAACCGAGCAGCTTTTTGCAAAATTGCAACGAAATCTTGTTTCCCTCTCTACCACGAGTATGCGAAGCGCAGTACTCGTTGAATAGGCAGGTAAGCAAGCGTGTATGAGTAAAAGCGAAAAGAAAATGGTACCTCAAGACAAATTTAGTTTTAAGAAAAACAAAAAAAAACTTTATTGTTACGTTATAAAAGAATAGCTTATACAAAATATATTGATCGAGCAAGAGGATCTCAAAAAAAAAATTGGCTCAAGTGTGGTACTTTAGCATGCGACGAAACGTCTACAAGTGGAAAATCTCAAACTCAAGTCAGCCTCATAAAAATGTTCCTCCTTTTATACTGGTTGACGGACGGACATGGCTAGATCGACATTACTATCGATGCTGATCATAAATATAGTAACTTTTAAGGGTCTACGGGCAATATTAAGGTATGTTACAAACTATGCGTCAAAATTCACTGAGACGAAAGCGGAAACTCTTAGTTATCTGCTGGAGTCTCACTTTCCGGGTAATCAGATTACAATTGGTTCACAACCAGCCCCGATTACCGAGACAATGAGTGAGCCAAGACAAACAACTCGGCGTAGCTGGTATATTGCGAAAGCCGTGGTGACGGACGAGGCCATTAAATACGCCTTTGCGTCTTTTGACGGCTTCAAGTCGCCTGGTACGGACGGAATATACCCAGCCATGCTGCAACATTGTACAAACCAGTTGCTACCGACTATGAAGAAAATCTTCACAGCTGTCCTAGCACTGGCATACATTCCAACACCCTGGCGTACAGTTAGAGTGGCATTTATACCAAAAATTGGCAGAATTGACTACTCGCTCGTCAAGAGCTTCAGACCAATCAGTCTGACTTCCTTCTTGCTGAAAAGCTTGGAAAGGCTGGTCGAGCTTCACGTGCGCAAAGGTGCTTTGCGATTGCACCCACTATCTCCGATGCAACATGCCTATCAACGCGGAAAATCCAGCGAGACTGCGCTCCAAAATCTAGTTTGTAGAATTGAAGGCGCGCTTGACAGAAAAGAATACGCGATGGGCATTTTCATCGATATTGAGGGTGCTTTTGACAATGCGACTTTTGATAGCATGTGCAGCTCCGCCAGACAACACGGAGTAGACGAACCATTGGTGTTGTGGATTAAAGCAATGCTAATGAATAGAACGTTGGTTGCGGATGCGGATTGTGGCCGCTATGTTATGGCGGGGGTAAACAGAGGCTGCCCGCAAGGCGGCGTCCTGTCTCCACTGCTGTGGTGTATACCGGTCGACTCTCTGTTGAAATCACTCAACAGTTCTAATATTTACGCTCAGGCGTACTCGGATGATGTTGCCGTGCTTTCTGTTGGATCATGCCTAGCGACTGTATGCGCCAAGGCACAGGCGGCCCTTGACGTGATCGACGAATGGTGCACTAGGAATGGGCTCTCGGTCAATCCTCTTAAAACTGAGGTTGTTCTCTTTACGAGAAGGAGGAAGCTGGTCGGGTTGACTCAGCCAGTGCTAAAAGGCGTCACAATCCAACTCTCCAATGAAGCAAAGTATCTGGGAGTCATCCTGGATAGCAAACTTCTTTGGTCCAAACATGTTGAGCTGAAGACTGCCAAGGCGCTGTCTGTTTTCTGGCAGTGCAAAGGCATTTTCGGCAAGACATGGGGCTTATCACCGAAAAGAGTCCTATGGATTTATACGGCCATGATAAGACCATCGGTTGTTTGGTGGAATAAGCTTTCACGTAAATATGTCACTGCTGCTTTTGCCAAGCTCCAAAGGCAGGTATGTCTCGGCTCCACGGGTGCCTTCCCCAGCACGCCTGGCTCCGGCCTAGATGCACTATTGAACCTTCCGCCCCTTGATGTTTACATCATGGGATGTACAATCAAGGCTATCTCACGTCTTACAAGAGGTGGCTTTTGGTATAACTCGCACTGGAGTTTTGATGAACTTGCGCAATGGTTGTCCTTCGACTCCTATCTTATGGATATACCGTCTGATGCGATGACACCGGAACTTCGGCTAAAGTGCAAATACGAGGTCGACTTTCCTCGCGTTCAGGACTGGCTCTGGCCGGACTCTGAACCTGGAAGGGAATGCAGTCGAATCTTTACGGATGGCTCCAAAACCGATCAAGGATCTGGTGCTGGTGTCTTCGTGGAGAGCGATAACGTTAGACTTTTCTTTCCGTTAGGCAAATATGCGTCAGTCTTCCAAACAGAGACTTATGCTATCCTAATGGCCATGGACTATGTTACGAGGAACAGGTGGAGGGGCGAAGTATCTGCGTCTGTAGCGACAGTCAGGCTGCGCTTAAAGCCTTACTCAAACCCTTAACTACCTCCAAAATAGTACGTGAATGCAAGATATCGCTGAATTCGGTCGGAAGGCTGAATTCACTTAAACTTGTCTGGGTCCTGGGTCATAACGGGATCACGGGAAATGAGATCTCCGATGAACTTGCTAGACAAGGCTCAGAGAGGGACTTCTCAGGACCTGAACCAGCGATCTATCTGCCTGAGTCCTCGGTCAGGGCTTCCATTGACGGTTGGGTTTCCTATGAACACAATCGCCTTTGGCATGACTCTCCAGTGTGCAGACAGACTAAGCAAATGCTCCCCGACGTCTGTGGGAAATCCACAGCATTCTTGTTGTCTCTCAACAGAAAAGACTGCAGACAGACTACTGGCGTTCTTACTGGACACTACGCTTTTGCCAAACACCTTAAGGTGCTAGGCCTACGCGACACCACCAACTGCGAAACCTGTGGAGAAAGCGACGACACTGCGGAACATTGCGTATAAATGATGAGTAGGAGAAAGAAGCCTTAGAGAAAGCAATCAGAAACCAAAACAATATTAAAGGTTATGTCAAGTGTGTGAAACTATTTATATAGTGCTATAAAAAACAATAAGAAAAGCTACAAGGCTATTTTAGAAATTGAAAATAGTGATCACAAATTAATAACAGATAGAGGGAAAATAAATATTGGTTGGGATAGATGTAACGTTTATAATTTTGTGCCTGTTAAGCGTTGTTATAAATGTTGGGGATATAATCATGAAGCGAGTAAATGTGAGAATAATGTTGTCTGTGCCAAGTGTGCTGAGAACCATGATTTCAGAAGCTGTGATAAAACAATACTTAAGTGCAATAATTGTGATAAAGCAAACAAAAAATTAGGATTTAAGCTAAAGGTTGACCATGATTGTAGAAGTCCATCTTGTGAAGTGTTTAAGAAAAAAGTAGAAATTCAAAAGAGCAGAATAGCTTTTTAGCAATTACAAAAACCAAAAATATTTTATTTTAATATCCAAGGTTTAAAAAATAACTTTGATGAGCTGCTGGATATAATTTATAATAATGATTTTGACGTTATAGTTTTGTCGGAAACACACGTAACCAAACATATAAATGATAGTGAAATCAGCATAAACAACTATAGTATAATAAGATATGATAGCGATTCTAGTCATACGGGAAGCGTAATAATATACTTAAAAGAATATATTCGAGTAATAGATGTAGTAAAATTTGTTAAAAATATAGATATATGGTGGCTACAAGTGTGTGTGTGTTTGGATTGTTGGTGTATACAGATCACCCAGTATGTCGGATGTGGAGTTTTGTAATGAATTTGCCGTCTTATTGGATAATATTTGTTACCTTAAAAAAGACTTCATTATAACTGGAGACTTTAATATAAATTGGTTGTCCTTAAGGGACACGTATAGAAGAAAAGTTTTTAAACTTATAAATGACAATGCATGTTATCAAATGGTAAGTGAGCCAACAAGAATAACAAAAACTACAAGAACTTTAATAGATTATGTCGTGACTAATAATAAACATAGGGACGGGCTACAGTCCGCTTGGGCGAACTGTTGGATACCCTATTCTTATTCCTATCCCTCATAAGTGGGCGTGACAAAAGTCTATGTATGGTTGAATTGTTAAGAACGCTCTACATATTTTGTTATATAACATTTAAAGGATTTTATCAAAAAAAAAACGCTCCCTAGCTCAAACTTGGGTGTTTCAATAAAATTGCTTTATTTAATTGTGGGCGTGTCAGTAGGCGGATTTAAAAAAAATTAACACATGAGAATAAAGGGCCCCTAGAGAGTATATATTATAAATTTCAGCTCCCTAGCTCAAACTTTGAACTTTCAAAAAAAAAAAAAAATTAATTGTGGGCGTGTCAGTGGGCGGATTTTGAAAATATTTACACATGAGCATAAAGGGCCCATAGAGAGTATATACTATAAATTTCAGCTCCCTAGCTGAAACTTTGGATTTTCAAAAATTAATATACCCTTAGAATAGGGTATAAAAAAATTATTTTATTTATTTGTGGGCGTGTCAGTGGGCGGATTTTGAAAATTTTTTTATACCGAGCAGTTTTAGGAGTCATAGATCATATATAAAAAATGTCAGCTTTCTAGCTCAAAATTCGATTTTTTCCAAAATTTGGTTTTTTTGATTTTGTGAGCGTGTCTGTGGGCGGATTTCAAAAATTCGTAAACTTGATTATTTCGGGACCCTAGAGAGTATATGGTTAAAATTTCAGCTCTCTAGGTCCAGTTTAAAGGCCTAATTCTTGGCTACAGACGGACGGACGGACATGGCTAGATCGACATTACTATCGATGCTGATCATAAATACAGTAACTTTTAGGGGTCTACGGGCAATATTAAGGTATGTTACAAACTATGCGTCAAAATTAATATACCCTTAGAATAGGGTATACAAATATATCAGCTAAAATAGAGAATTACCTAAGAATAAGTGATCATGAGACAATTGTTATTGAATTGAGTTTCAAAACTATCATAAAAAGAACATACCATTATATAAAAATATTACAATATAATAGAAATAGTTTTTATTGTGAACTACAGAATAACCAGGTAGCTTCGATAAACGATATTAACAGCGTTAATATGGCTGGAGATATGTTTGTGGACTTAATTAAACGTACTACACAGAAATTTATAGTGGAAAGACGTAAAACATATAGTGAAAACGTGTGGTTCAACAGTAACTTACAAAACTTAAAAAAAATAAAAATAGATAGTCATGCAAAAGCGGTCCTCAGCGGTTTAGATGTGGACTGGAAACAATATACAGAGGCCAGAAACAAATACAAGAAGGAGATAAGGAAAAGTAAAAGAAGATATATTAGAACCAAAGTGGACAACGCAAATAACCAAAAGGACATGTGGCGTAATTTGAAAAAGCTTGTTTTAAAAAAAGAAGAAAGTGTGATTGACCATGTTCTATTCGACAACATGAATGTTAGTGACAATAAATTAATAGCCAATAAATTTAATGACTTTTTTGTAGACAGTGTTAATGAAATAAACAACTCCATTCCGTCAGTCCCTTTCGTTAATTGTATAAATAATAGTGCCACCGTGTTTACGTTCGTTCCTGTTTCATTGTGTGATATAAAACAAGTGCTTAGTAAACTAAAACATAGGGACGGGCTACAGTCCGCTTGGGCGAACTGTTGGATACCCTATTCTTATTCCTATCCCTCATAAGTGGGCGTGACAAAAGTCTAAGTATGGTTGAATTGCTAAGAACGCTCTACATATTTTGTTATATAGGTAGGTAGGTAGGTGTGGCGGTTTGATGAGACAAACCCAATTAGCACTGAGTGCCGTTTTGTTACCACAAACTCACGTAAACCTGGGTATTATCGATTGGTGGGGGAGGCTAAATCCAACCCGCGGAGTTCAGGAAAGTTATCAGTTCCTTGATACTTTTCTCGGAGACTTCCTCAAGTGTATTGAAGAAGGGGCTTCCCAATGTTCGTAGTCTGGTCCTAGCTAAAGCCGGACAGGTACATAGAAAGTGAATTAGGGTTTCTTTTTCAGTTGTCACTTTGCAACTGCGGCAGTGTGTATTGTATGGGATGCCCAGCTTGGCCGCATGGTCACCTATAGGCCAGTGTCCCGTGAATTTTAGTATATGTTCTGCCGAAGCAAGATTTTGTTATATAACATTTAAAGGATTTTATCAAAAAAAAACGCTCCCTAGCTCAAACTTGGGTGTTTCAATAAAATTGTTTTATTTAATTGTGGGCGTGTCAGTAGGCGGATTTAAAAAAAATTAACACATGAGAATAAAGGGCCCCTAGAGAGTATATTTTATAAATTTCAGCTCCCTAGCTCAAACTTTGAACTTTCAAAAAAAAAAAAATTAATTGTGGGCGTGTCAGTGGGCGGATTTTGAAAATATTTACACATGAGCATAAAGGGCCCATAGAGAGTATATACTATAAATTTCAGCTCCCTAGCTGAAACTTTGGATTTTCAAAAATTAATATACCCTTAGAATAGGGTATAAAAAAATTATTTTATTTATTTGTGGGCGTGTCAGTTGGCGGATTTTGAAAATTTTTTATCCCGAGCAGTTTTAGGAGTCATATATCATATATAAATTTTTGGCTACAGACGGACGGACGGACGGACATGGCTAGATCGACATTACTATCGATGCTGATCATAAATATAGTAACTTTTAGGGGTCTACGGGCAATATTAGGGTATGTTACAAACTATGCGTCAAAATTAATATACCCTTAGAATAGGGTATAAAAACAAAAGAGATTGTTCGTTTATGTGTCCTAAAATATACGAGGATAGCTTTTATTCATTGGGTCCAGTCCTACGATCAATAATTAACAAAACTTTTCAAGCGGGAATCTTTCCTGACTCTTGGAAAGAATCAATTGTGACTCCAATTGCAAAAATTGCAAATACAAAAAAAAGTGATGAATTTAGGCCAGTAAATTCGATGCCTCTATATGAAAAAATTGTAGAAAAAATAGTATTTAAGCAACTTGAAGACTACTTCGAGAGAAATTGTTTAATAATCGAAGCACAATCAGGTTTTAGAAAATCCCACTCATGTGAAACCGCCTTAAATTACGTTTTAACGAACTGGAAAGAATACATATCAAACAAAAAATGTGTATACAGTGTTTTTCTGGACAACGATCGATAGGGATATTCTTCTAAAATAGTTGGAAAAATATGGAGTCAAGAACAAAGAGCTGAGTTGGTTTGCCTCGTATCTTGAAAAACGGTACCAAAGGGTCAAAGTTAATGGCGAAGTTTCGAGCCCAAAGGAAGTAAAACTGGGGGTTCCTCAAGGGTCGGTGCTCGGAACTCTACTGTTCATTATACATATTAATGATATACAAAGTGTGGTGAAGAATGGCCAACTGGCACTGTTTGCTGATGACGCTCTACTATTCATTGCTGGTGAGGATGTCGAAGACTGTCATCGAAAAATTCAACAGGATTTAAATAATGTATACACATGGCTTTGCCAAAACAAGCTAAAAATTAATACAAAAAAAAACAAAATGTATGATTGTAAATAACAAACAAAACTTTAATTTAAACTTAAGTATTGAAAATGAATATATAGAAATGGTAGAAGAAATAAAATATCTCGGTATTATTATAGATAAGAACCTCAATTTTGAAAGCCATATTGATTATTTATGTAAAAAAATAGCTAAAAAAATTGGTTTTATGAAAAGAATCAGAAGAGATGTGTCAACACTAACCTCTATTAATATATATAATGTTATCGTCAAGCCTCATTTTGAATATTGTTCCACTGTGTTGTTTTTATGTAATGAAAGTCGAATAAACAGGCTCCAACTGTTACAGAATAGAGCTATGAGAACTATCTTGAAGTGCAATAGATATACGTCAATAAATTTTATGTTAAATTCGTTAAAGTGGCTATCTGTCAAACAAAGAATTGTTATGAACATGTTAATATTTGTCTTCAAAATTAAATATAATATAATGCCAAAGTATTTATCAAAATACATACTACAGGTTGGTGAAATTCAACCTTACAGTCTGAGAAATATGTGTGACCTTAGATTACCTAATTTTTTAACAGCAAGAGCACAGAACTCGCTAATATACAAAGGTTTTAATTTATTTAATCAGTTGCCTAACTTTGCTAAAAGCATAACAAATGTAAGAACCTTTAAAAATTGTGTAGTGAATTTCGTAAAACTTAAATTTTGATCGATTAATGTAAAATGTAAAAATTGAAAACAATAGCTTAAGACAATGCTAAATAAAGAAATCTATCTATCTATCTATTTCCTCTGTGATTCTCCTGCTTTTGCTCGTATCTGGTGGCAGGTTTTTGGTGCGGATATGGTGAGTGCTGTAAACCTAAGCTCCTTATCATTGAAGCGCCTTCTCGTTTTTCTTAGAAAAACGAGTAAATTCCCACAGTAAAATGTGGTGTGTCTGCCTGGTAGTACAATGGACCAGTATTGAGTCTGAGTGCTCCAGTGCAGAAAGTTTCACACACCCCGACAAAAAAAAAAAATGCGTCAAAATTAATATATCCTTAGAATAGGGTATAACAAAATACTTGCTGATAAGAACTGATAAAGAAAACGTCGAGAGTGTCCATACTCATTATATGGATATACTCTGAGTGTGACTCCCTCTCAATCTCATTTACATTTCATACCCTATCTTTCTCAATCCCATGGCCATGCCATAAAAAAACACAACACAAACTGCAAAAGGTGCACAAAAAAAAAGAAAGAAAAAGCACATTGTAGAAAAGGTAAAGGTAGAGAAACAGATTTGTGCCGCACACACACACAAATTGTCCTCCACTGAACGCTGGGAAAATCCAACGAAAAAAAATGAGAGGAGGAGGCTGTCGCTTCGAAGAGCAAAAAATAAAGGAAAACGTTAAGTGCCTATAAATCCGGGATTTACGTAGGTTCTACCAGTGGTACAGCATATTATTTGGCAATGTTGAATTGTGGGGAAAGTAGTTTATGAGCCAAGATGCAGATGAATTTCCAATTCTATATTAGACAGTTGACTTATAAATATTCAAATTGTATTGTCAAAACGAGAATAAAAAATACATAACGTCACATTACGTAATAAGAACGAAAAATGCTGCCAGCTTCGATTCATAAAATCAAGTTAAACGAAGTAAAACTCAACTGAAGTTCAGATTTCACTGTGAAACAGGATGAGTTAAACCAAAAATTTGAATTCAGTTTAAGGTTCAGCTGAAATCAAGTTTAAACCTTCACTCTGAAACTGGCCATTAGAGTATATGGTTAATATTTCAGCTTTCTAGCTCCAGGTAAAAGGCCGACTGATGGACGGACATGACAAAATCATATTTTCCTTTTTTACCTGCTGCAGCTTTTCCCAAGTATTATAAAATAACTAAGTAGTCCGTAAAATTGGGAAACTTGTAGGCAATTAAGATGCTCTCGTGGCCAGTAAAGTATGATACCATCAGTGACGATAACTCTGACGATCGCCACAGCTACATCCAATAGACTATCCTAAGAGTCACACCTCATCTGCCTTGTGCATTCAGTTTCAAATTAAGTTGCCTGTCTAATATTATTACCAGATATTTAGCTTGGTTAGAAAATTAAAGTGCTTCGTTGTTGAGCTGATAAAACACAACTCAGTTTTTGCTGGGTTAACATTAGGCGTTTTTCTTTTTTAGCCCCGAGCCGGGAACAGAGCGGGGCACGAGCGATCAGAGCTCGCTCCGAGCTGAACGTAACCTGAGCGCTCCGAGCTAATTAAGAAACAGAATTGAGCACTGAACTGTCATTAGATAATTTTTTTTTTTTTAATTTTCAAAATAGTCAGGTTTGCTTCTGAAATTGGTGTTTGTCAAGGATTGTTCCATTTAAATTATAATTTCTAGTAAATAAACTATGGAAAAATCACAAACAATGAATGAAGTCAGCCGCGCTCAGCTTTTCGCTCGAGCGAGCCTGAGCTAGCTCAGAGATAAAAAAGAAATACAAATTTTGTGCTCAGAGCGCTCCGAGCTAAAAAAGTAACACTGTTCTTTTTTTGACAGCTCAGTGCCCCGCTCGGAGCTAAAAAAGAAAAACGCCTATTGAAACCGAACATCTCACACCATGAGGATAGTTTCCTGAAGGCTGATGCCATGAGGTAGGAAATGTGCGAAAATTTGGCCTTTACTTTGCACTCGATCTCCTCTAGCTTGAAAATGATCCGGTTGACTACTAAGATCTAGAGTTGTGGCGAGAGCACTCCCCTGGTAAAAAAAAGATGCCGAGCTCCGCCTGAACCAGCCAGCTGTCTAGCATATTCTTGATCCAAGCGCAGACACAGTTGGCAACAATCAGTTTGATGAGTTCGTTTGTGGCTTCTGTCTTGAAAAGCTTATTTTTATTTGTCTTGTTGAAAGCTTATTTTTTATCTAGAAACGATATCATCGTGTATTCTATGTTATACAGCGATTTATCGATAGTACTTTCAACCGAGTGCAGTTCTGTTTCCACTGAAAAACCCTTAACGAATGCATGTCGACACATCGAAAGGGATTTTTTTTTATTTTAGGTTAGATTGAAGTCTACAAGTCTCTCCAATATTTTTGACAGAAATGAAATTTAATTGGTCTGAAGTCCTTAGGAGAGCAGTTTGATGATATCCGTGCTTATTGGAAGTTTTGCAGCCAGAGGGACCTGCTGTATTTTAACCGGCCCACCTCAGAGAGTAACCATGACTTGACCACGCTAAAGCGGGGTTCTGTCGTGGTTGGCCGTCTTTATCGCGCTACTCGTGGGATATGAAACAGAAACACAAAAAAAAAAAAACGAAACTATCAACGGGGATAGACCGCAATAGAGATCGTTGGTCGGATGGAGCAGGTCATCCTCGGTGAGAGAGGATGACCACCATGCTATAGCCGCCTCGGCGACTTTATCTAGGATGTTTACCTGTCAAAACCTGGGATTTGTATAAATCCAGGAGCCATGGATCCTGAAAGGGTAAGTCAAAGAATTGGAGAAACCGAAAGCATGCATTCTATTAAAGAATAAATATAAATTTATTTTACTTTCAGAATACGCAACGCGAGACCTGGTACCAGTACAGGAGTATCTAGATGTTGAAGGATGTCACCGCGCCGTTATCATCGCACCAGGGTACTGTGCAGGGGATGAGCCAGTTGTATCATCCCAAATGCAGCGACTAGTGGAGCATTCCAACTGGTTTCGCATGCCGCTCCTTATAGGGTGCAATGCAAATGCACACAATACCATATGGGGGAGCACCGATAAAGTGCACTTCTACCACACCTCCTCAAATAACAATGATCAGTATTGCCCTGGGCTACATACCAATGCAATGGAGACGAGCAATGGTTGCGTTTATACCAAAAGTGGTGAAAAAAGACCCTACACGGCCAAAACCGTATAGACCCATCAGCCTTACGTCATTTCTTCTGAAGATGACAGAAAAGGTAGTGGACAACTATTTAAGGGAAGATGTATTGAACACATTCCCTTTACATCATCGTCAGCACGAGAGCGGGCAAATCGACAGAGACCGCCCTATATCAGCTGAAGGAGATAATTCAAAGTGCCCTGAAAGCAAAAGAAATAGTACTGTGTGCTTTCCTAGACATTGAGGGAGCATTTGACAATACCTCACATGAGGCAATAAAACGATCCCTGGATAGGAAAGAAGTAAACAGTATACTATCCACCTGAATGCGTGAGCTGCTGAGTACTATATCAGCAGAGACTCAAACACCATCTGGAACCATTAGAGTAGACACGAAAAGAGGATATCCACAAGGAAGGGTATTATCACCCTTAATGTGGAGCCGCTGGAAAAATTAACCAACCTTACCATCAACTGTCAGACGTATGCCCCTAGTATTGCATTGATTTCCAGGGGAAGTTTGAGGAAACTCTTGGTGACATCATACAAAGGTGACTTAAAGTAACTAATGAATGGTGCCATAATGATCGGACTTCACACCAATACGGCGAAAACAACGATAGTACCATTTACAAGGAAAAGACAACTTCCGAGACAAGGAGATTTGCCTATCAGTCACGACACTGATACCAGTCAATAAAGTAAAGTATCTAGAACTTCATCTAAATAGTAAACTTCTCAGCAAAAGAAGGTAATC
Source organism: Portevinia maculata (assembly GCA_949715645.1). NCBI lineage: Eukaryota > Metazoa > Arthropoda > Insecta > Diptera > Syrphidae > Portevinia > Portevinia maculata. The sequence continues at coordinate 53,826,094 of OX454527.1, read as the reverse complement.
CTTTATTAGCTGTGAAATAAACTTTCCAAGTAGACACCTAAGTCACATGACTGACAACAAAAAGAAAATCGATCAAACGTCACCTGAAAAAAATACTTATCCACTTTTTAATATCAACAGACCATCAAAGGTTTATAAATCTCAACAGACAATGTCGATATCCCAATCTGACCTTGATAAAATCAAATCCATTATTGAGGCATCGCTCAATACAGGACTCTCCAAAGCGACGGCCATTCTAGCAACAAAAGACGATCTCAACAAACTTAGCAATGAGATACACTCGCTAAGACAACAAAACCAGGAATTATCTGAAAAAGTGCAGCATTTTGAAAATCGATGTTGCATTCTAGAAGAGGAGCTTGAACTGCAGAGCAGAAAGATCAGAGGGAAAAATATTATTTTCACGATTCCAAACGACCGATCTGACCCCCAAGAAAGGATCCATAACATAACCACACTTTTGCTAGGCTCTGATGCAGACCAACAACAAATGCCACAAGCCGTAAAACTTAGTGAAAACAAGAAAATACGAGTAATTAAACTCAAACTTAGCACTGGTTCCAATGAAACTGCAATGCAAATGTTAAAAAATTCCTTGAAGCTAAAAGGCACAGGCTGCTATATCCAACGAGACCTTAGCAAACAATCACAAATCAAACGTCGAATTCTACTCGGGTATCGAAAAGTCGTCAAAACCATTAAACCAAGCGAAGCAGTATTGATTAAAAACAACAATTTATTAATTGGTAATAGAACATTTTATTTAGATAATAATAACAAACTTAAATATACCTAATAACACAAACGGAGAAAACGAACTAAAGAATATCTACGGCAAACTCAATTTTAATGCTGTCAACGAAACTATGTTGTCAAACAGACGTCAGCGTGAATGGCCCAAACCAGATGCACCGAAGGTCCGGAAGGTAGTAGTGTCATACAAAACTGAGAATTAAGCGTCGTCAGCTCAAACAAATTTATCTCTGCAAATATTTTATCTTACAATATATCTGGATTAAGTAATAAATTATTATTTGTAGATTTTTTTAACTATGTTAAGAACTTTGAAATTTTCTTTTTATTTGAAACACATTTAACAAGTGATAATTTAAGTAATTTTAATAAATATTTCGATGGCTTTAAGTTAATTTGGAGCGAAGCAAGTAAAACCTACATAAAGGGGCGTGCAAGTGGAGGAAGCCTGTACGGGATAAGAAAATCACATTTAAAAACTTACGATTTTGATGAATTTGAAGGAACTACCGTAGTAAAATGTGTGACACAAAATAATAATACATATATCGTTCCATCATATATAAACTGCAACAAATGGACTCACGACTTTGAGAGGCTGTGTAATACAATGTCATGTTTAGCTAGCAAAAGCATTATGCTGATTGGAGATTGGAATTCGAGAATAAGTAACTCACAAACCACTATAGTGCAAACTGTAACAAACCCTAGTATATATATGCTATACCAATAGGGTATCTAAAGACATAGTCTGCAATAAAAATGGAACAGATGCACTAGAGCTGCTCCAAATGTATGACCTTATTATGTTAAACGGCTGTACCGAAGGTGATAGAGAAGGGCATTACACATTTGTCGGAGGGCAAGGCAATTCAGTTATTGATTTTTGTGCTGTTAACAACGACTGGACTGGGAAAATTAAAAAATTTGAGGTACAATACAAAACTTTTTCGGATCACATGCCAATCGTGGTTGAAGTTGATGGTGAAACACCCTCATATCACAAAAACCTGCCCCTGCTACCAAGACTTAAATGGAAATCCGAAAAAACAAATACCTACCACAGGTTATTAGACAGCTTGCTCTCAGCAAATAATTCGATACCAGAAGAAACAGAAACACTCGCAAACCAAATAACTTGTTATATAAGAAGTGCTGCATCAAACAACATTTCAAATATAAGGTCACCATTTAAACAAAAATGGTTTGATAGAGAATGCATAAATGCTAGGAAGAAATCATTTGCCCTTTTGCGTGTCTGGAGAACTTGTAATGACCCTAATGTTAAAAAGTGGTATAACCAAGTGAATACCCATTACAAAAATCTATGCCTAGCTAAGAAAACTGACTTCGATAATCCGCAAGCTCTCTTACTTAGTCAAACCAAGTCTTCGAAGGAATTCTCGAGAATAGCAAGGGAGATTAATGGTACAGTTTATCAAATAGGTACAGGAGTATCTGCTGATGATCTATCAATATATTTTAAACATCTTCTACTGGATAACTCAAACCTTTCTTTCTCGTATGCGGACCCCCTCATTTTCGACGATTCCCTAGATGGTGAGGTAACAACTGACGAAATTAATGCTGTTATCATGAAATCCAAAAATGGAAAGGCGCCAAGCGAAGATGGGATTCCATACGAATTCTACAAAAATGCTAGTCCAACCCTAATCAACTATTTGAAAGTGCTCTTCAACAGTGTGTTCTCGAGCGCAGACATCCCTTCATCCCCATCCACAAAAAGGGTTCACTAGAAAACGTAGAAAACTACAGGGGAATCTCATTCATGAATGTGTCAGCCAAGATATTTTGTGGCATACTTCTAGGACGATTAGAAAAATGGGTAGATGAAAAAAATATTCTGACAGAGCGTCAAGCTGGATTCAGAAAAAACTTTTCAACCGTTGACCAAATATTCACATTATCTGCGATTATAAGAGCCTTTCAAGCCAGAAACAAGAAAATGTAGATATAGCTTTTTTTGTAGATTTCAAGGCAGCTTTTGATCTTGTTAGCCGAAGCGCATTCTTCTATAAACTGTCTCAGTTGGGTATCTCTACAAAATTTCTTAAGACCATTAAAAAAATGTATGCCGAAACAAGTGCAGCAGTCTGGGATGGAAAGGATTTCTCAGAATGGTTTAAAACACAGACTGGTGTAAAGCAAGGATGTCCTCTTAGTGCCTTATTGTTTTCTCTATTTATAAACGAAATAGAAAAAGATTTGCCTGGTGGAGTACGAATTGCTAATACCGTGGTCAATGTCTTGTTATATGCCGATGATCTTGTTCTACTCTCTGAATCTCCTGAAAATCTTCAATTGATGATAAATCGTCTAGCCAGCTACTGCAAAAAATGGGGACTAACCATCAACACCGAAAAATCTAAAATTATGGTCTTTTCCCGTTCACCACGAGTGCAAAGTGGAAATAGATGGTTTTATAATGGAAGCCGATTAGAGATTGTGAAGGAACTCAAATATTTAGGAGCGAAACTGAACCCAACCCTAGAATTTGGTAAACATCTAACGGATAAAGCCAAGTCTTCCCAAAGCTTAGTGAATCTATCATGGAAGAATGTTTTTGCAAACAAGCGGATTCTCCTCTCAACGAAATACAGAATATTTGATTCAGTTGTTAAATCAACTCTTTGTTACGCCTCTCAAGTTTGGGGATCAGACGAGTACGAAGTAATCGAGAAATTCCACAGGAACTTCTTGAAAAAAATATTCAACTTACCAATGAAATCGCCGAACTACACAATCTATTTGGAAACGGGTCTTCCAATGCTTTTTACAAGCACTCTCAAATCGCAAGCGGATTACATCATTAAAATAGGTTCGTATCCAGACTCCCGAATAACCAAAAAATGCTATCTTATGAATTAAGAAACAAGGACTGGTGGGCGTCAAGATGGTTAAGAATTGGAAACGCGTGTGGAGAAACTATTTTATTCGATCTAAACAACCTGGACAACTTAAAGAACCAACTTTATCGAATAATAAATAAAAATGAAGATGATATTCGTGTGCGATTTATAGAGAAAGCTCATGAATCAGATAGCAGAGTATTGTATTTTCACCTGAACTTCAATCTAAAAGATAAGAACTATTTCAATGACTCACTCAACTATAGTGAAATATCTCTTATTTTCAAAACAAGGTGTGAGTTGATTGGTTTAAATGGCAGCCCATATAATGGTAGCTTCAACCAGTTTTTTAATATTTGCAACTTAAAAGCGAAAGAAGACTGCTTTCACATTATTAGTGTTTGTCCAATCTACAAACCACAGAGACTAGCTTACTTCGGAAAAAAATTCCTTACCATGCAGGAGACAATACAAATTCTGAACGAGTGTGATTGGAAAAAGTTATTTTATTATATTAAATAAATCTACAAATACAGGTCGCTATTAATAACAGAGTATTATGATTGATTATGTTTATTAAAAAAAAAAACTATATTGTTAAAGTTACAAATGTAGGTACATGTATAAGCATTTTGCTAACCAAGTTGACGGCTAAGCCATAGCTTTAAAATTCATTCTAACTTGTAACTTATGTAACAAGAAAATATTAAATAAATGAATTTCTTACTTACTTACTTACTTACTTAGTAAACTTCTCCGCCGAAATCACACAGTGAAGATATCCAAGAAGGTCACCCGTGTTCTTATATGTAGGAGCCTAGCGGGTAAGGCATGGAAATGCAGTCCGGGCTTTTTTGACTTTGACTTTGAAATTCATTTTTTAATTCATTGATAAATATCTACTTACATACTAGACAAAAATGATTAAACCTAACTTAAAATTAACAGGATACTTATTCTTATTTATTGGTCCTTATGCGAACGCTCTAAACTTAACTATATCTTAGAATTATTGCCTTTCGGCCTACGAACTATTTTACGAACTAATCTTACATATATATTCCTCGAGAAAATTTATTAAAACTCGGTTTCATTATTGGGATTTTATTTAAAACAAATTACAAACTACCTATTCTACTTACTTAAACTACTTAACGTATTCTAACTATAATTAGGATTCTGAGCACTCGTTGCCTTGCGCAACAAGTGGTCAAAATCCCAATTGCTTTCCGAGCGCCTGGCAGTCGTCAACGTGCACACGCGCCGCCGTGAGCCAACTGAAGCCTTACAGCGTCAGTCAACTCCCGGAAGCACCACCACACGTTGGCGAGCCCGGCCTCTCCCAAAAACGCCCTAGCTGACTTAATCTAACTTATAAGCTAAGAGGAAGTTACCTAGAGTAACGCACCGTCCTGGGAGGGCATGTTGACCCCTCCCCCCTCAACAAGCCACCAAAATTCGGCGAATTGCTTTTCCGTGTCGAATCTATCCCTCTCCGATATTGCGGTACTAAAACGGAGGAGCTCATGAGCATTGGCGACGTCCCCGTCATGGAGGAGCCGCTTATCTCTCGCGCTGCGGTAGCGATGGTATAAGACCGGAATACCATCCCTCGTCTGTACCAGCCCTTTTGCATCAATATGGATAAATGCCTCTGGCGGGATAAAGCCAGACCGGAGTGTACTCTCAATGTACATTTCATTGGGGTAGTAAGCCCCAAATATCAGACTATTGTCGCTGGCCATCGCCCTTGCAACGTGCCTTCGAGTGACCTTAATGAGGAAATTGTCAATCCTATTCAACTGAGCCCCATCGTATAGGACCTTGTTGGGATAGTATTTTATATAGTTGGATTCAGGCGTTCGGAACAATCGGAGACAGGTCCTAAGACATTGTCTCTCCAAAACCCGAATCTTTTCCATATAACTAGGCGCTATATTAAACCACAATGGACAGCCATAAGCGATGATCGGCCTTATAAGGGCCACGTAGCAAATGACCTTCACTCTGGAGTCAAGTTGACTGCTATGAAACAGTCTCCTTGTCAGAGCATAAGCCCTCTTGGCCCCAGCAAGACAAGCAACTATATGTCTATCGAAATATAGATACTGGTCAAGCCAGATACCTAGATATCTAACTACGCTTCTCACCGCCAATGGCTGCCCATCCTGTCCACTAATGGCCAATTTCTTCCAGTTTTTTCTGGTATCCCTAGAGGCCCCAGCCAATGGAGTTCTGAACAAGATTGTTTCCGTCTTCTGAAAGTTGATTTTCAACTTCCAGTCGCCGCAATATCGCTTAATTTGATCGAAGTCACGCTGCAAAAGGATATTAATGACCTCGATTTTAGGACCTGATCTGTATGCCACCAAATCATCGGCATACGCTATAGCATGTCTGAGTGAACCTACCAGATCACTCGTGTAAATGTTAAACAGGATCGGAGAATTGACCGCCCCCTGCTGTAAACCGTTTTTAATTTGAAAGACTCTGCTCGAAGTCACGTTGCCACATTTGACTACGAACTTCTTTCCCATAAGCATATTATAAATTACATATAGCAAAGGTTTGTGCATCCCCCGCCTGGTCAACTTGTAGAAAAGTCCCTCTAACCATACGGTGTCGAAAGCCTTCTCAAAATCAACCAGACAAGCACCCGTGCATTGGTTCTTGCATTTATTCCACTGAATGTCGGAAACCAGTTTCGACGCGGCATGAATAGTGTCATGCCTCGCCCTGAAACCAAACTGGTTGTCCGGGATTATGTTATTGTCCTCGACCCACTTTAACAGGGCTCTATCGACAACCTTTTCAAAGACCTTGCTAATATTCGGAAGTAAGCTAATTGACCGGAGATTGGCAGGGTTCGTCCTATCTTTACATTTTTTTGGGATAGGGTGTACCACAGCTACCTTCCAATGCGCCGGATAATGTGCATTATTCAGCGCATTGTTAAACAGCGTGGTGAAAATATCTACAGCCTCCAAAGGCAGGTGTCTCAATACGACGTTTGGGACACCATCCATCCCCGCCGACTTTTTATTCTTTAGTGACTCGAAGATGCACAGAAGATCATTCTTCGACACGAACAAGTGCGATGCATCTCGGCCATTGGCGACAACTGCATTAGCATGGTTTTCATCAGTGAACACGGTGAAACCGTTATTCTCAGATCGCCAATTCTCAAGTTCGGTGCGCAGATAGAAATGGCTCACCAGAGCCCTATTCTCAATGTCGTGGTTACGGCGAACAGGATTGTTCACCGTATACACGGCCTCGAAACAAGCGCCCAGCAAATCCACTTTCTCCTGTGGGTCCTCGACCACGAAAAAATCGTCGTTTGAAGCGACACTTTCTGGACTTATTCCAGCAGTCAGTACTGTCTGTCTGTTCTCTGCTGTCTGGGAGATTCGAACACAAGGAATATCATTGTGATCTTTCCTCCTGAACAACTTATTTATCTGTGGGAACATATTCGGACTACAGGTTTTAATAGCCCGAATTTTATTGCCCCAATACAGACTTACAGATTTTCTGTAATTTTCTTTTATCAGCTGTTTCAGGATTCGGATCTCTGACTTCAGCATCCTTACCTCCGGGTGGTCGCGATCAGTAAATTGCCTGTACAGCCGTTTAAGCCTCGAGAGCAGTCTACTTTTCTGTCGGTATAGTGCGTCGATTGTAGGGTTTCTGTACTTTTCTGTCTGGTCGTCGTCGGAACGTCCTACCCGAGGAATAGTTCGTTCCATAGTTCGTTTGATGGCGTCGTCCATTTGCAATAAATGCCGATCAATGTCATCATTTGTCATGTTACTGTTTGTCGGTGGGTCAATCCCACTCGAACGTATATCTCGCTTTAACAATGTGGAGAAGCGAGACCATTGTGCCCTCCGATAATCGAATGAACACACTGCTTCGTACTCCTCCAGCAGCGTTTGCTCGTTCGGGATCCGTATTGCGGCGGCGAGTCCGTAGTGGTCACTATCGTACTCAAACGCACGTAAACAGTTCCGCGTGTATTGGTCTATGTTTGTCAGTTGAAGTCTTGCGTCCGTTAAGGCCAAGTCCAGGAAAGCACCGCTTCTTGGGAAGGAAGGGATATCCGTCGCGTACAACTCGAGTTTGTACTCAATCATATTGAGGCGCCACCAGTCGTGAAACTGGTTGCCCCTGGGATTTGCAGTAACATTTCCCCATGCCGCATGTTTGGCATTAATATCTCCGGCCAAGAAGTAATAATTCTCCTCCGAGTTCAGCTGCAGACTACGAAAAAGTGTCTCGAGCTCTGTCATAAATTGGTTGGGTGGAGGTGCTGCAGGTGCGTAAAGCGACACTACATACATTCTCCTCCGGCTATGGAGAGGAATGCATATGATGCATGCTTCCAACAACTGGAACCTACGCACGTCCCCGCTATATATAACCCTATGGCGCAGGCCTTTTCGAATTAAGATTCCAACCCCACCACCTTGAGTGGAGTGAGGCCGGTCTCTTCTTATTACATGATAGTTTTTGTATCCCAATTTGTGCTTCTGACTTAGCTTAGTTTCGCTAACCAAAAGCACATCCGGGTTTTCGGTTTTCAACAAATTGGCAAGTGACGTTCTTTTCTCGATCCTGACTAGTGAATTAACATTCACAGCAAGGATCTTTAAGTTTCCCTCATCCAGCGCAGCCATTAGACTTATGGCACACCAGACCCCACAAACAGCTCCGAATATATAAAGTCAATTCGGGCCGCTTGTTCATTTAATTGTTTCTGGAACTTATCGATCTTTCCATGCAGAGACAGAAGGATCGATTTTAAGTCCAGATCCACCTCTGGTGCCTTTTGGGCTACCATTGGTTGGTTTGATGTCATGTGGGCTTGACCCGGTCCAGCTGCCATTTGGGCAAAGGACACGTTGGGTGCCACAAAATTTGCGAACGAGCGACTCTTCTGACGCCTATCATCTTCAGACTGCTGTTTGCGGGCCTGGACTCTCTTTTTCAATTCTTGGTACTTTGGACAACCCCTGAAGTTGGCGGGATGCCCAGAGTTCCTGCAGAGCACACAGGAGAGTACACTCCGGTCTTCGACTCTCTCCTTACCTAGAGAGCATTCACCATGCATGTGGTCCCTATCGCACTTGACACATCTAAACTGCATGTTGCAGTTAGCTGCGGCGTGCCCGAACCTTTGGCAGCGCATACATTGAAGTATGCGATCTGATCGTTTTAATTTCTCCCATCTTACAGCATGATAGTACAGGTAGCGGATATTTCGCAGCCTGTCAATTTTGCTGTCAGGAGTAAGCTGGACCAGGAAGAATGGTAAGTACCGGTTACCACCCCTTACCACAGCCGAGGAAAACGGCTTAACCCCCACGAACTTGAGGTCGTCGCTTTCAAAATTTTTAAGCTCTTTCTCGAGCTCCTCTGTTTTAATTGAGGGATCGATTCCCTTTAATACCACGGTTTTTAGCTTTTGCTCCCTTGGGGTGTACGTAAAGTACTCGGTCTTAACCTCTCCCAAGGCGGCACGCACCCTATGGTACTCCTCTATTTGTTCACATAAAATTACGTGCTTGTTGGCTGCAAGCCTTTTTACATGAAAATTTTTCGTTATTAGCTTACATAACCTTATGCTATCTAAAATCTCAAAATTACTTACGTTTATAGGTGGAATTTTTACCTTTGTTTGTTTCTTTTGTTGCTGCTGTTGCTGTTGTACCTTAATCTGCTTTTGCTGCTTTGACTGTTGTTGTTGTTCTTGCTGTTGGTGCTGTTGTTGTTGCTGTTGGTGTTGTTGTTGTTGTTGTTGTTGTTGTTGGTGTTGTTGTTGTTGTTGTTGTAGCCGTTGTTGCTGCTTCTCCTGCAGCTGCTGCTGTACTTGCTGCTTGAGCACAGCTTGTTGTTGCTGTTGCTGCAGCTTCTTTATGCGCAACTGGTCGCGCTTCTCTAGTAGCTCTTTTATGAGCTTGTCCAGCTGCGCCTCCTCGTCCACTTCTTCGTCCATTTGGACGACTTCCTCATCATCAACCTGTAGGTCCCTGAAGGAATTTCCTTCTCCGACGTACCGGTCATTTCCACCCTCAAATTCGTAAGAGCTGGAATTTTCGCAATCATCATCGGTTGCAGCCGCCGATGATGCCACATTGTGACCTGCCAAGTTAACCCTTCTCTTGGCCGAAAGATTCGGCTTCGGCTTTAACTTGCGTCGCCTCTTCTCAACCTTTCTGAGCTCCTCGCTTACATTTACCGCTTCTGGTGTTTTTCCTGCTACCATTGATGATATCATTGCTGTTGCTGGTGTTACCTGCGAGACCACCCGCCTGGTCAACGACCGAACCGCTGTTGTTGTTGCCAACTCATTTTCATTTGCAGCTACTGCCCTTGGCGTACATACTGCTGCTGCTGCTGTTGTTTTTGTTGTTGTTGTTTTTGTTGTTGTTGTTGTTGGTGCTGCTGCTGATGTTATAGCTGCTCCTGTTATTGCTGCTGCTGCTCCTGTTGTTGCTGGTCTTGCTGTAGATGATTTTTTTGCCAGCTCGCGTGTTTGCACCACGCGTCGCAACGGCACACCCACACCCGTACGCGGGACCACCGTTTTTCCGGGGTCCATCGCCTACCGTCACTTTTTATTCTCCACTTTTGTTTTTACACTTTTATTGACTCTAGTTGTTTCTCAAATAAATAAAACAAAATTTTTCCCGGCTGAGAATCGAACCCACGCTTTCGACGTCAGAGTCTGACACTTAGTCTACTGAGCCAATTGACTATAAGAATTAAATTTGGCTAATCACCACTATATCGCACTTGCTTGCTTTAAATCTTCCGTAACTAGCCGTCCTGTCTCTTCGGGAGTTGCGGAACGACTCAATGCAGTCCGGGCATACTGCGATGGATGTACATTGCAATTGTGAGACCAATGATCACATACAATTCTGAGGATGGCAAGAGGGAATTAGAAGAGAGAAATGCATCGGTTCAAAAGAATACAATGAATTACTCAAAAAACGTCCACTCCTCGCTATATTTCCCGCGTATCAGGCTTTTATAAAACCTGAACCGGTCTGCGAGAGGTTAAAACACACCCTACGCGAAGAGTTCAGGAGACTGGAGGAAGAAACAAGGACCAAAACCTTTCTCAACCTAAAAGGTCTGGGACAAGCAAAGAAACTTTCAGGGAACTATAAACTACATATATCCCAACTATTATTATTATTATTATTATTATTATTATTCTGCCTTATTCAACGTTAATCCTGATAGTTCTGCTTTATGGCCCTGCGTGCTGAATGGGAAGCGGGAAATGAGAGTCGACAATGGATTCCTTTGCAAGAACACTTCTTGGTCGTATATTAGGTCCTGTGTGCGAGGAGGGTGAATGAAGGAGAAGAACCAACCACAAACGCAATGAGCTGGCTCGGTAACATAAAGTGAATGGTCAAAAATGCTCCAACCAAAAAAAATATTCGACTCCAAGCCTCCAATTTCGAGCCGACAATATATAAAACAATTGACAAAAGCTTAACAGAAATTTGCAGGCTGTTTCAAGAGGAGGTATCTCAAAACATCCTATGTGAATGCCTAGCAAATATCCAAAGAGGAAAAGAGAACATTTTAAATTCATCGGCATTATTACATGAATTAACTTCTACCTTTACAGGTCGCAGTGCTGTGTTGACTAAATTATCAACAATTGTTCAACCTCCCTATAATAATCACAATAATATTCTTTTTTTCAAAATTCTGGCTCGCCAGGCGATTTAAAAAGGCGGGGCACTTCGACCTAAAAGATTTTTTGTACCGTATGGGCCAGAAAGCGGACAATTTTACCAGTAAAAGTTATGTCTTCGGGGCTCATAATTTCCCTGAAAAAGATCTTCTTCGTACTCCCCATTGTGGGCAGCCCCTTATGGCTGTAACTGATACTGAGGTCGTTCCTGACGAGGCAGTAATTTTGCGACTTCCCAGCATCGCTTTGATCCATTTTATGGTTGTTTTGTCTATTTCTCTATGCTACAAAGCATTTGATATGGATTCATATTCGGTGTTGTCAGAAGCACCCTCTATGTCCAGAAAGGCACATAGTGTAATCTCTTTGCATCGGTAGGAGTTTTTATCTCTGTTGTTAGTTTTAACAGAGCGCCTTCCGTTGATTTGCCCTTTTGGTACGCATATTGGTATGGGTGCAGAGGAATGCTTTTTGATATGCATTCTCTTAAATAAACGTCAATAATCCTTTCCATTGTTTTCAGAAAAAAAGATGCCCAGCTATGATATGATTTAGGTAATTCGCTCGGGTGGTTACCCGGTTTAGGAATGAATACCACGTTTACCTCCCTCCAGGTAACTGATATATACCCTCAGTTGAAGCTGAACCTAAATACAACAATCATGGATGGTAACAAAACTACCATTCCATTTTGAATGAGAGCTGGAAAAATACCATCTGTCACTGATGCCTTGAATTGTTTAAATGAGTTAATTGCCCATTTGACCTTATCCGGAGTAAAAAGTGTTCCGGATAAACTATTAACCTTCTCGCAGCTTACACGCCAGGAGGCCACTTTGGATCTGCGAAACCCTAAGTTGTAGATGGTCAGCAAGGATTTATATTATTCCCATGCGCCGGTGCGTTTGGCTTTGTTAAAAAGCTTTCTCACTCTCTTTCGAATAGTCTCAAGGTTGTCGTTCCACCTTAATACGCACCTTTTAAATACGGTTCGCTTTACATTGCAACTACTTTTAAAGGATTCAAGAATAATATCACGTATTTGACATTGTGCGGCATCTGCATCATTTGTTGTCGATGGTGCTGCTGGCAACATGTCAGATCTGCCCGCTAGATTTTCGCGGTAAGTTCTCCAGTTAGTCAGTCTGTTATCATAACGCGTGTTCAGCATTGCACCTTATCTCGAAACGTATGTGCATATGATCCGATAGAGATGCCTCACCAGACACATGCGGGCCCTCTATTATATCTTTCATAAAAGGAGAGATATCATAACAATAATAATAATAATAAAGTATAAGAAAATAAAAGCACGGCAAGTACAATATTAATAGGAAACTAATTTGTAAAACGAGAAAATTCTACAGAGACCAAGATACTATCAATTTAACTCAGCCACCAAAGAGTACACGGTAAGAAACCAAAAAAAGTAACCTTTAAAGCTTGAGGAAATATTCTTCGATAAAATGAGCACACTAATATACATAAAATATTGAAGAGCTGTTGTTAAACTAAAATCTTCAGTCGTGTGAACTACAGATTTGAATACACACTTGTCTAGATGTGGTCTGTCCACTTAATCACCTTTCACGTTATTCACTTATATTTTTTTTTTTTGCGGCACTGCAGTGATATTCTTAGTCCATCCCTGCACGGGAAAGTTAGTAATAATAAATATTTAATTGAGCTGAAGACATCCAAAACGCAACTACACAAAAATGTTGATAAGTCCCTCAGACCACTAAAAGGCGCTAGCTGTAGTAGCTAACTATAGCCGTGTTTCTTTGCACGCGGATATAGGGATAATTTGAAATTTGCATGTTAAATACAACAACAACTTATCCTATATACGCTAACTTTAGCGGGGATAGCTATCGCCGCTAAGTCCTTTTCTGATGCCATCCCTATATCCGCGTGCAAAGAAACACGGCTTATGAATCATCAAACCAATTTTGTAAAACCCACGAATTCGATCACTTTTAGTTTTTTTAACATTAATAAAAAATCTGCATAGCTACTCAGATTTTGGAAATATTTTTTTATAATTTCTTCTTATAACAATTGCTATAATTTTGAAAATCTGTTATTTCTGTGTTTACGTGTCTACATATAATCTTCATTGTTCGGATTCTTTTTTTTTTTTGATTTTACGAGTATAGAAAATGACTAATGAGAAAATGTGATTCGCAACCAGTTCTTATAATGGGTCATTCATTAAGGACTTGACAACTTATTTTTTAAATAAAATGCAAACTACTTGAGATATCTCAAAAAATTTATTGGCTTGAAATACTTTGAAAACATTTATGAATAGAAATCGACTTCGTTCATATTATGTCCACCATGGGAACGTATGCAGTTGTCGATACGTTGAACCCAATTTTCGATGACTCGGCCGCATATTTAGACCGATACGGCCGCTATTTCTCGTTAAATATCGCCTCTGAGATCCTCTAACGTCGCCGGCCATAAAAAAAAAGTCTAGAGTCGTTAAAAAATAAATAGTCGAGTCCTTTTCTCGAGATAACACTTTCACCGAACTGAGACTTCAATAACTCGATTGTTGCACCAGTAATGTGGCTTGTGGCACCGTCTTGTTAGAACCACATATCATTGATGTCCAATTCGTGCAATTGCTTAAAGAAATAACGTTCCAACATGTCTCTGTAGGGAGTACCATTTACCGTAACGTGACGGTAATTTTCATCGACGAAATAAAACGGCTCAATGACGCCGCCGGCATGAAAACGGCACCAAACATGAAGCACATGAGGATTCTCAGCTGTCCAATAACGCTTATTGACGAAGCCACTCACCATTTCAAGATCCCAATTCGAGAACGTATGTCTCTTCGTATGATCAAGTGGCTTTAGTTCTTTAGTCAGCTTGATCTTGTAAGGGTATTGGCCCAGATCCTTACGCAAAATTTTAATTGTTTGTAAACGTTGTTCCTTCGTATAATTTCATCTCTCTCGCCCTTCAAATCTTTAAGATATTACCAGTGTAAGATGATGTCGATCGCAATGGACATGGGAGTCTGAAATAGCTAAAATCTTCGATCTGGACCAAAGAGTACATTCCAAAAAGTTTTTCTTTTGCTTCTACCAAAATATAAGCTAACTAGCTTGTACCCGGCGTGCGTAGCTGCACCTAACAAAAAGAAATACTTGTCCAACGTACTGTGTGAACATCTGAAGCCGTTCCGCAATACACTAATCGGCACGTACCAGTGTGGCTTCCGGCTCGACAGATAGACCAAATCGTCACACCGAGGCAAATCCTGGAAAAGACCATTAATTTCTTGCCGGGACCCACCACAATTGCATCGACTTTAAAGCCGCATATGATAGCATTCATCGCCAGGAGCTCTTCTTGGCGATAGCCGAATTCAGAATACCGTCAAACTGACCCATTTGTGTGGCGTAGGATGGAAGGCTGTAGGGTCTCAGGCACAGACTCTACGCGGGTCAGGAGCCTGTTAAGTAAGTACCACCACCTTTGTTCATTTAGACGATTTTATGATACAATTTCTGATAATAACATATGTTTTATTCATGGGTCAAAATTGACAAACTTGTTTTTTCAATTAATGTTGTTTATCAGTTGCTTTATTATTTGTAAATGATTGCAATTTCGCTATTTTGATTTGCATTAAATCTTATACAGTTATCGATAATTTGTTCGATGCTTTCATTTGACATTTGCATCATGGTGGCATTGCAGATGCCTATCAGAAAAGTTACCGTGTGGAAACTATTTTTGGTGAACAAAGCATACGAATTTTATTTCTAATTTTTTATCCATCTAAAAAAAAGTAATTGTTAGTGCTTTATTTGTGAAATGCTATCGTTGTTTTAGGTTTTGTTTTCCATAGAATTAGTATGGCGGATTGAGTCGAGAAGAAATATAGCAAATGCTTGCGAGTGATGTGAGTTGTAGTAATGCAAAGTATTCTGTAAGTGAGGTGGATGAGCAAAATATTTTGTATTAATTACACGCAAATTAGACAGCAGGAGTAGCAGTGGTAGCTGCTTGATCTTCCTTGATACGATCCTTCTTGAGTGGTCCCATGAATGCCAACTTATCGGCAGCAGACTGGAAGCGACCATGACCCATCTTTGAGGATGTATCGATGAATTTCAGTTTGATTTGTTCCAAAGAGGCGCGGCTAGTGTGCACCAGTAGTGATTTACGCAAAGTGATGACACGCTTCTTGGATCCAATACAGCATCCCTTGAGCATAACGAAGTCATTGTTCACCTCACCGTAATGGGGAGAAACTATCCATTGGGGTGATGCTTTTGTCTGTCAAATCGTACTCGGTTGACGCATTGTTCATGATGACCTTGGCATCCTTGGTGTGGATTCCAGCTCCGATACGATAGATTTTCTTGTTGATTTCGGTACGGTGATGGTAACCCTTTTGACCGGCACGTGCGACAGTGAATGACACGACTTGGATGCCAAGCTCCAATACAAGCTACCTTACGCAGACCCTTGTGCGTCTTGGGGGGCAATTTCTTCGTGTCCCAACGGCTGGTCACACCCTTGAATCCTTGACCCTTGGTAACACCAAGGCAGTCAATGACTTCATCTTGTCCGAATATATTGCATACGGGGATGGCTTGCTCCAAGTGTTCCTTGACCCACTTGACTTGTCTTCAATGCTGCCACCGTTCAATTGGATTTCCATGATGTGGGCCTTTTTTTGGCGTTGCTTGATTAAACGGATCTGCGAATGGGCAATGACGCGGATGACTTTGCAGTAACGCACCATCTTCCTGAAGTCATTCTCAATGCTCTTCTTGCCAAGATCATCAGTCCACTTCTTGCTGGCCTTGCTGAAAGCCTTCTTCTTGCTCTTGTACCAATTCTTGTAGAAGCGACGACGGCATTCTTCAGACAAGTGCTGGGCCCAAACATTGACCAAAGGTCGAAGACCAAAAGGCGTCTCTATGTAGCCGACAGCTCCAACAACCATCATTGGTGGAGTTTCCAACACGGTTACTGCTTCCACGACCTCTTTCTTGTTGATCTTTGAACCAGGACGGTCAGCTTCACGTACGATGTGAGTCATACCAGCCTTATACCCAACGAAACATGTAAGATGCACTGGCTTGGAGGCATCGTCCTTGGGGAAAGCCTTCACCTTACCACGGTGCCTGGTCGATGTCTTCTTAGGGTAAAAGGCGATGGAACCATGGCGAGGAGCCGATAACTTGCGATGAGACATTTCAATATAATATTACACGTCCTATCTGTTCAGACGAAGATGAGAAAAAATATTAAACCATTGATTGATTTGTTATAACCACCCGATATCGTTGATATTATTGTAAAGATTTTAATCATTGAAGGTAAAAAGTGTTTTGTTTCCTATGGGATTTTTTATATATAAAATTTAGTTTTTAGGAGAAAGGGTATTTAGAGAAACCCCAATAAGACTTGATGCAATTTCTTTCGAAACCTTTTATTAGACTACATCTGCTGGCAAGGTTTTTCGGTGCCATGGAGAGGCATAAACAAGTTTGTGGAATGACTGCAAGCGAATGCCTATTTTCAAAGCGACATTGAGTCTTCGAAAGTAGGGCGCGACCGGCTCAGTTGATACTGTCATGTTCAGAGGACAGATCCTACGAACCCCGTCGAATAGGCAATTTTATCAATTAATGTTTCTATATAATCGCGAAAGAGAGGCATACCTAAAAACTCCTCGATCTCACAAACGCAACAACACCAGCATTTGATTGGCCTCATTGATGGAGTGAATCGAAATCGGGATTGATGTCGATACTTTTTCAGCTCAAACCGGCAAACCCTACTGGCGGGCGGCCAGTAGACCTCATAAAAGCCTTGAAAAGCACACATATTAATTGAAATAATTTCTTTACTTCACGCGAATCGGGAATCATATTGTAAAACAAAATTAATGGAACTGTGCGGATTGGATTTGAAAGGAAAACCGGTGAAATTTGCCCATTTCTTTTTTTTAATAGCAACAACAATACAACTTTTGTTGCATATGATCCGAAGAAGAACCGGGTGTTCGTTCTCATGAGTACCTTCCTTCACGATAAAAAGGTAACTGTACAAGATAACGGTTAATAATTAATTTCGATTTAAATAATATATATATATATATATTTTCAAATATTAGTATTTAATGGTTAAGTTGTTAAAAAAACAAATTTGAAAAATGCATTTACTCGTAACAATAATTTGTATACCCTATTCTAGGGGCATATTAATTTTGACGCATAGTTTGTAACATACCTTAATATTGCTCGTAGACCCCTAAAAGTTACTATATTTATGATCAGCATCGATAGTAATGTCGATCTAGCCATATCCGTCCGTCCGTCCGTCCGTCCGTCCGTCGGCAAAAATTAGGCCTTTAAACTGGACCTGGAGAGCTGAAATTTTAACCATATACTCTCTAGGGTCCCGAAATAATCAAGTTTACGAATTTTTGAAATCCGCCCACAGACACGCCCACAAACTCAAAAAAAAACAAATTTTGGAAAAAATTGAATTTTGAGCTAGAAAGCTGAAATTTTTTATATATGATCTATGACTCCTAAAACTGCTCGGGAATTTTTTTCAAAATCCGCCCACTGACACGCCCACAAATAAATAAAGCAATTTTTTTGAAAATCCAAAGTTTGAGCTAGGGAGCTGAAATTTATAATATATACTCTCTATGGGCCCTTTATGCTCATGTGTAAATATTTCCAAAGTCCGCCCACTGGCACACAATTATTTTTTTTTTTTTTTTTTGAAAATTCAAAGTGAGCTAGGGAGCTGAAATTTATAATATATACTCTCCAGGGGCCCTTTATGCTCATGTGTTAATTTTTTTTAAATCCGCATACTGACACGCCCACAATTAAATAAAACAATTTTATTGAAACACCCAAGTTTGAGCTAGGGAGCGTTTTTTTTTTATAAAATCCTTTAAATGTTATATAACAAAATATGTAGAGCGTTCTTAACAATTCAACCATACTTAGACTTTTGTCACGCCCACGGGACGGGCTACAGTCCGCTTGGGCGAACTGTTGGATACTCTATTCTTATTCCTATCCCTCATAAGTGGGCGTGACAAAAGTCTAAGTATGATTGAATTGTTAAGAACGCTCTACATATTTTGTTATATAACATTTAAAGGATTTTATCGAAAAAAAAAACTTTGGTTTTTCAACAAAATTGTTTTATTTAATTGTGGGCGTGTCAGTAGGCGGATTTAAAAAAAATAACATATGAGCATAAAGGGCCCCTATAGAGTATACATTATAAATTTCAGCTCCCTAGCTCAAATTTTGGTTTTTCAATAAAATTGTTTTATTTAATTGTGGGCGTGTCAGTGGGCGGATTTTGAAAATTTTATATCCCGAGCAGTTTTAGGAGTCATAGATCATATGCAAAAAATTTCAACTCTCTAGCTCAAAATTTGTTTTTTTTCCAAAATTTTGTTTTTTTTTGAGTTTGTGGACGTGTCTGTGGGCCGATTTCAAAAATTCGAAAACTTGATTATTTCGGGACCCTAGAGAGTATATGGTTAAAATTTCAGCTCTCTAGGCGCAGTTTAAATGCCTAATTTTTGGCAACAGACGGACGGACGGACGGACATGACTAGATTGACATTACTATCGATGCTGATCATAAATATAGTAACTTTTAGGGGTCTACGGGCAATATTAAGGTATGTTACAAACTATGCGTCAAAATTAATATACCCTTAGAATAGGGTATAAAAACTAAGGTGAAACAATCAGAGTAGAGCTAGATTCTTAGTCCTTATGTGTACTTTTTACCCAAAAAAAAGCTACGATACCTTTAATTCTGACCGTAAACTCGTCGTTAAGGAAAAGTAGACGATCTACCCAACATTTGAAGAAAACTAATTTTAAGCATAAAGGAAGGCTACAGTCCGCTTGCGGCGAATTCCTATTCGAATCCCTCAATACTTAAGCGTGGCAAAAATTTAAGTTAAGGATTTTATTGAAAAACAAAGTTTGTGCAAAAAACGCCTCTTAAAAGTGGGCATGGCAGACAACTTTATATAAAGGAATTGCTCAAAGGACTTTAACTATATACTTTGCAAATGACTTGTTCAATTAAACAGTTATTTTTTAAAAGTGCGCGTGTCAGTAGACGGATCTTAAAAAAAAATTACACATAGGCATTATGGGCCTCTAGAGAGTATATATTCAAAATTTCAGCTTCCTACTTCAACCTTTATTTTTGCATAAAATTGTTTTTCTAAATTGGAATTGGACTGGGCGGATTTAAAAAATCGTAACTCCGGAGCATTTAAGGACACTAAAGAAATTATATTAAAAATTTCAGCTTCAATCTAAAAATTCGATTTTTATTTAATAAATTCCTTTTTTTAGATTTTGGGCTCTGTTGGCGGATTTCAAAAATTCCTTAACTTAATAATTTCGGGCCCCTAGAGAGCACATAATTATATCATTTAAATTTCAGCGTTTAAGCTCTAGTTAAAAGGGCATAGGCAATTTTAAGGGTCTACGGGCAATATTTAGGAATGTTACAAAATATGAGTCCAAATTAATATACATACCCTTATAATAGGGCATTAGAAGGAAAATTTGTATTATTATTTTTTAATTTCATATCTCAAAATTCCGATAACATACGAGTATCAATTAAAATATTGATTTTTTCTTTTAAAGTTAAACACATTACTATTTCTGTACAGTAATTATAGATAGATAGATAGTTAAATATTCGTTGTTTCCATTTTTGTGTGAAATTTCAATCATTGTTTTAAATACACTATCAGCTCTGGGTCGTGGAGTGCTTAAAGGAAGCAATTATCACGAGCAGAAGTTGCCGGCTCTAAAAGTGGTCTCACAGGCTCATCATTTAGTGCAGGTGTTAGTAAGGACAAAGCAAAATAAGGCAAAGAATTTAAGACATTAAAGCATTATTACGCAAAATATTTTTATACCCTATTCTAGGGGTATATTAATTTTGACGCATAGTTTGTAACATACCTTAATATTGCCCGTAGACCCCTAAAAGTTACTATATTTATGATCAGCATCGATAGTAATGTCGATCTAGCCATGTCCGTCCGTCCGTCCGTCCGTCCGTCCGTCCGTCGGCAAAAATTAGGCCTTTAAACTGGACCTAGAGAGCTGAAATTTTAACCATATACTCTCTAGGGTCCCGAAATAATCAAGTTTAAGAATTTTTGAAATCCGCCCACAGACACGCCCACAAAATCAAAGAAACAAAATTTTGGAAAAAATCGAATTTTGAGCTAGAGAGCTGAAATTTTTTATATATGATCTATGGCCCATAAAACTGATTGGGACATAAAATTTTCAAAATCCGCCCACTGACACGCCCACAATTAAATAAAACAAATTTTGGGAAAAATTGAATTTTGAGCTAGAAAGCTGAAATTTTTTATATATGATCTTTGGCCCATAAAACTGCTTGGGACATAAAATTTTCAAAATCCGCCCACTGACACGCCCACAATTAAATAAAATATTTTTTTTGAAAAACCAAAATTTGAGCTAGGGAGCTGAAATTTTTAATATATACTCTCTAGGGGCCCTTTATGCTCATGTGTAAATATTTTCAAAATCCGCCTACTGACACGCCCACAATTATTTATTTTTATTTTTGAAAGTCCAAAGTTTGAGCTAGGGAGCTGAAATTTATAGTATATACTCTCTAGGTGCCCTTTATGCTCATACTTAATTTTTGTTTAAATCCGCCTACTGACACGCCCACAATTAAATAAAACAATTTTATTGAAAAACCAAAGTTTGAGCTAGGGAGCGTTTTTATTTACAAAAGCTTAGTTTTTTCGATAAAATCCTTTAAATTTTTGCCACGCCCACTTATGAGATATAGGAATAAGAATAGGGTATCCAACAGTTCGCCCAAGCGGACTGTAGCCCGCCCCTATGTTTTAGTTTAATTTTACTAACATGCAAGTCACTCACATGATCATTTAGATTATAGATTCTACTCATGCGGCTAATAGGCTCATGCCTCCCATAATTCGTTCTATGATGGGGGCTAAACAATAATTCAACACTAAGTAAATTATGGGCACCACCACGAAAATTAAAGCCAATAGACGACAGCAAGTCAGGTGCATCTATTTGACTGGATATAAGCTGCTGTAAAAAAATTATATCGCTATTAAGCCTTCGTTGAGAAAGGGGTAACATTTGAAGAAGCTTGATACGTTGACTGTAGGGAGGAAGGTTAAATGGATCATCCCATGGAAGTCCTCTAAGTGCAAATCGAATAAATTTACGTTGAATGGCCTTTATTCGATTTGAATGAATGTTGTAGAACGGTGTCCAAACTTAAGAGGCATACTCTAGAATCGGACGGACAAAACAATTGTACAATGACATAGAAACGTAAGGATCATTGGTTACACAATTAAGTATGTATTATTATAAAGCATGGCCTATCAGCCGCCTGCCGGTTTGACTATAAAACGTTTATAAATTGAAAAATTGAGAAAATTCAATTATTCAGATTTACTCGTAAGTGTTTTATACATTGATTGAGCTTATTTTGAGACTGCATATATACTATAAAAAAAAATGAAAGAGCTCAGGTTTGGCGACAAACGTGGGTCAGGGTAGTTCAACGTAAGCCTTGGTGGATATTACAAAATGAACCGTTAACCTAAAAACGATGTTTTCTCAAAACATAAACTATAATCACCCCTAAAAATCTGCCGAGAGCTCCTTTCACACAAGAACATTACACCCTACTGATTCAGGAAAGTAAATAATGCCTTACTTACCAACCTACTTACGTACTTAACGGGCTCCCGATCCGTGAAGGGTATCTGCCTGAGACAGTGCAGCTTTCCATCCTCTACGATCCCGGGCTGTTGTTGCTTCCAGTTGTCCAGACCAAGTGATCTCTTAGCTGGACCATTATTGTCTATTCGTTCGATGTGGACGACCCAATGTAGTCGACGTATTTTGGCTTTTTGGACTACATCCACATCTTGGTACAGCTCATAGAGTTCGCGGTTGTATCTTCTCCTCCATTCGCCCTTCTCGCACACAGGATCAAAAATCCACCGAAGAATTTTTCTTTCGAAGGAGCCCAGTATCAGCTCTCTCTTCCTGTTATCGTCCAGCACTCGCCGCCATAAAGCACAACTGGCAGAATAAGGGTGTTGTAATGCATACATTTCGTCCTCCGAGTCATTAGTTTTGAACCCAGTTGTTTTGCCAAACCGAAGTAACAACGGTTTCCTAGGGTATTTCTTCGCCGGATCTCCACTAAGGTGTCATTCGTGGAGTTCATATTTACTCCGAGGTAGATGAACTCCTTAACTACTTCGAAATTGTTGCTATCGATAGTGACGTTTTGTCCTAGGCGGTGGACAGATTTTTGTTTGTTTGTTGATAGAATGTGTTTAGTCTTGTCCTCGTTTACTACAAGGCCAACAAATTTCACCTGTTCTTCAATCGCCGTGAAAGCTTCTATCACGGAGCGCTGTGTTCGACCGATGATGTCAATATCGTCCGCATAACCCAGCAGCTGAACGGACCTGTTGAAGATAGTGCCTTCCGTGTTGTTTACTTACCAACCATTTTCTTTAAAATATTATTTAAAGAAGGTTTGGTGTTCTAACAAACTATGAAAAATGAGAATGTTCCTTCTCTACATAGGAAATTCTAGTTTTCAGAGTGGTGTTGGGAAAGCTATTGCAGTACAACAAGCCCACGGTATTTGAAAAAGTTTCAATATTAATTACGGCAATTGTTCGAAAGTCGAACAACAGCAGAACTGCTTAATGGAAAGTATGTGGGATGGTTAGAAGAGTAGTGTTTTGGCCTGTGACCCGTGCGGTGCAGATTCAATACCCATGCGGAACAACAACATACGCCCCCATTAAAGGAGAGACACGAATGTCACATTGTTTTTCCAACCTCTACACCAAAATGGGGATTTCTGCCTGGTAGACAATGGACTGTTACCGAGTCTGACTGCACTGGGATTTCGATTTCCTTTTTGCAAAAAAAAAATATGGAAAATAAGAATGTCAAATATTTCTTTTCTTCAGCAATAGATGTGTGCCTTTAATTGTACTCATTTTAATTCCCATCATCAAACCTGCAGTTCATAGAGATTAATACGTCAGCGGAAGGGGGAACTACATCATAAACGTCAACGTTTAGGAAACATGTCATGTCAGAGAAAAATATTCCACGGTAAGATAAAGTTTTGACACAATACGAAACAAGTGATTGCCAATTAGACCCACTTTGTTGTACTTGGATATCCGCGGTTGATAAAATAGCTGTTCCAAAGCAAAATCTACTAATACGGTAATACATGGAATATTGGGCAAACTTCTAAGAAATGTTTTACGTTTTCTCTTTGCGAAAGGTAACATTACGAACATAGAATTGGAAGATCTTCTGTGTGTAGCACGAAGTTTAGAGTCAATAATTTACTCCTTGCACGAAAAATTGTAGAGATGAACCATGTTTTGTTTGAATCATGAAAGTAGTTTGTTGATCTCAGATTAAAGTTCAAGGTCTTGTAGACGCTTTTGCTTCCTCAATAAAAATTTCGCGAATGCTTGTTTTTACTTGAGATACAGAATCAAAAGGCTTATCTTTCCAGTTATTTCTAGTATTCAAATTCTAAGTCACATCCATAGTGCTAGCCAAATTTTTCATTTCGTTATACCAAAGACTCCTTGAATATAGAGCGTATGCCACAACTTTCCTCTGTTATCGTTCCAGTCCTATACACCGCGTGCTCAGAACGTATTTGATGTTTAGCTTTAGAGTCTGTAAGTAAAGTGGGGCAAGTTCTGACTCAATCATTAGCATATAGTTTGTTGCATTCGTGGATAATCGGAACACCGTTTGTAGATAAAACCTCTGCAGTTTTTCCAAGGTATCATAAGACATATGCCCCATACTTGTGCTCCATAGAAAAGTATAGACTTCAAAACTGCTTCAAATACCCTGTATTTTTTTCGTGAGGTCTATTGCGATTTAGGACACAGTTCCTCTATATAAATCCAAAGGCAAATTTGGACTGCAATAGGTTTTCTTTCAAATGCGGCTCCATACGAAGGTCACTTGAAATTACTTTAATAGGACCAGCATTAAATATCCACCTTTCTTTTCTGTTTTGTCTTAATCCACCCCTTTAAAAAACAATGACTTTTGATTTACTCAAATTAATCTCTAGTTTCCACAATACACAATAGTCGAATACCCGATTTATCGTAAGTTGTATTGTATCTGGAAATTTGCCAATAAAACAATATCATCAGCATTAGCCTAAACATGAGTATTGGCGAAATAAATACCTCCTGCAAGACATTCAAGTATGACTTCGATGAAAAGGGGAAATATTGATGAACTTGCATTGCAACCTTGCCTAACGCCAACTCCTGTGGTAAACCATTCTGACAAACCCTTTCCAGTCCGAAGCGCTGCTTTCGTGTTACTGCATAAGTTCTCCATTACCTTGTCAAAAAAGTACGACATTCCATATTGATACAGCTTGTAGTAAAGTCATTGACGATCTGTAGTAATAGCATAGAGCATAGCATAGAGCTTTTCCTTTCGTTCCATAAAAGTATCCACAATATTTCGCAGCACAAATATGTGATCAACAATGGAATAACCAGGACGAAATCCAGATTTAGATTCTTTAATGAGTTCGTTTTCGTGAATCCAGTGTATTAAACGGGCTTATAAGACACTGGTATATACTTTTGCTGAAGCATTCAGAAGCGATATTCCGCGGTAGCACGAAGGGTCGAACGAGTCACCTTTTTTTAAAAAAAATGGAAATATTATTGCTTGCTTAAAGCTTTCCGGGACGTTTCCGGATTCATGTATCGTGTTGTGTCAATAAAGTCAGTAATTCATCTATTGCATATAATAAAATTCAACGGGAAATCTATCATATCCCGAAGATTTAAATTTGTTTGACTTAGCTAAGGCTTTCTTAATCTCCTGGTATGTGATATTCAGTATTTTATTAGTAAGGTTTGACTTTGCATATTGAATTGAATTTTCACTATTAAGTGGGCTCAAAAGGTTTTCAATTGTTGTGGTTGTTAATTTTTTGAATATTACCGTTAAGTTGTTTAGGGTTGTTTTCCGAAGATCCGAAGAATATTTTTACAATCTGCGAGGTTCTTAGCCTGGTTTTCAAAATATTCCGATATTTTTCGAAAGCATACCTGTTTGTATGGTGTATAAGCTCTGTGATGGTATAGCTCTTATATATATATATATAGCATGCGGTATCGTTGAATCTTCTAAATTGTCGAAGAAATGAAAATACTCGTTTTCTGCCTTTCAAGCTGTCTATATTGAACCATGGCTACCTGCTTTTTTCTTCGCGCTAGCGACTTCACATTAAGATGAAATTGACAAATTGATGATGTCCTCCAAATGGTCTATATAAAGTTTAACGTTATCGTTGACTTAGGACAAACGATGGTTGAGATTGTTCTTATGAATTTCCGCGGTAGTGTTATCCCATTTTGTCTTTATTACACTATCAGCTCTGTGTCGTGGAGAGCTTAAAGCAAGCAACTATCACGAGCAGAAATCAGCCGGCACTAAAAGTGCTCCCACAGGCTCATCATTTAGTGCAGGTGTTAGTAAGAACATAACAATTAAACATAGGGACGGGCTACAGTCCGCTTGGGCGAACTGTTGGATACCCTATTCTTATTCCTATCCCTCATAAGTGGGCGTGACAAAAGTCTAAGTATGGTTGAATTGTTAAGAACGCTCTACATATTTTGTTATATAACATTTAAAGGATTTTATCAAAAAAAAAAACGCTCCTAGCTCAAACTTGGGTGTTTCAATAAAATTGTTTTATTTAATTGTGGGCGTGTCAGTAGGCGGATTTTAAAAAAATTAACAAATGAGAATAAAGGGCCCCTAGAAAGTATATATTATAAATTTCAGCTCCCTAGCTCAAACTTTGAATATTAAAAAAAAAAAAAAAAAATGTGGGCGTGTCAGTGGACGGATTTTGAAAATATTTACACATGAGCATAAAGGGCCCATAGAGAGTATATATTATAAATTTCAGCTCCGTAGCTCAAACTTTGAATTTTCAAAAATTAATATACCCTTAGAATAGGGTATAAAAAAATTATTTTATTTATTTGTGGACGTGTCAGTCAGTCAGTTTATCCCGAGCAGATTTAGGAGTCATAGATCATATATAAAAAATTTCAGCTTTCCAGCTCAAAATTCGATTTTTTCCAAAATTTTGTTTTTTTGAGTTTGTGGGCGTGTCTGTGGGCCGATTTCAAAAATTCGTAAACTTGATTATTTCGGGACCCTAGAGAGTATATGGTTAAAATTTCAGCTCTCTAGGTCCAGTTTAAAGGCCTAATTTTTGCCGACAGACGGACGGACGGACGGACGGACATGGCTAGATCGACATTACTATCGATGCTGATCATAAATATAGTAACTTTTAGGGGTATACGGGCAATATTAAGGTATGTTACAAACTATGCGTCAAAATTAATATACCCTTAGAATAGGGTATAAAAAAAGAAGAACACGACTGATAACGTATCAACCCTTCTTCTTCTCCTTTAATGGCATTAAGGCCTTGATCAGGATCAATGGGATCACAAACCTCCCACTTAACTGCATCTCTACTGGTCCGCCAGTAGGATTCGCCAGTTTGACCTCAGAAAATAACTGCAGGCCCCCCGATTTAAATCACTTCGTCGCTGAGGCCAATCAAAAATGCTCGATTTGCTGCATTTGTATTATTCAGGAGTTTTAAGGCCTGCCTCTCTTTCATGTTTGTATTGGAACGTTGATTGATATGCCTTTTTGACAGGGTTCGTAGGATCTCCCCTTCGAACATTGCATTGCCAATTGAGCCGATCGCGCTCGATTTTCTGCGAGATAGGTTCACTGACGTGAAGTTCCAACATTGTGAACCGTATGTGAGCGCCGGGCGCATAACTGCGGTATAGAGCATTCTTTTCAGCTTGGGGGAATTTTTCGATCACAGAAGTTGGCTGCGTTTTAACGCCGCTTCATCTACCCTAAGCTTACATGATGCTTAATGCCGTCATTGCAGCTTGCTTCGCTATTGGTCATAGATCCCAGATATTTGAACTTTTCCCAATTAGGAATCACTCTTCCATTCATATAAATGTCTGGAATAGGTCAGAGTGGATCAGAGAACGGGCAGCATTCTGGTTTTTTTTTCGGACTAATACGATACAAATCATAATCCCCTCCAAAACGTCCACCCATACATCAAGTGCTTATTGCGGGGACGTTTGATCCTCGCTATTGATGGCTCCATCGTCATCGAAGAATAGCTGATGCACTTTGGAGTCCGACACTTTTCCTTTAAGCAGATAGTCAAGGACGGTAATTAATAGTAAGGGACTTAAGATGCTCTCCTGGTGTACACTGACTTTGATTGCAAAATCCTCGGTAACGCTAATGGGTTATCTTACTCTTGTCTTTTCTCCCTCATACATGTCCATTATCATCTGTACGTAGGTTTCTGGAACTCCTCGTTCTCTTAGCGCCACCCATAACAGATCCCTTGGTTGTCTATCAAAGGCCTTTTCAAAATCAACCAACGCCATATGTAAATCCTTTAAGGAATCACGATGTTTTTCCATCGTCATCCGTATACTTTGGATTGCATCTGTGGTTGATTTACCTACACCAAACCCGCACTGGTCTTCAGATAGGCGGATTATTTTCCGCTCTCCGCTTTCTAATACCCGCTCAACGATCTTCATGATGTCGCAGTCTCGCCCCTCCACTTGTTAGGCATTGGATCGACTGGCATCAGTTTGGAAATGAGAATCATGAGCCATTTGGACCCGATGTCTCCAATCTTTGTTCAGAACTCAGAGGGTTCTTCGTCCGGTTCAACTGCTATTCGCTTTTTGATATATTTGACTGCCTTCCTAACTTGTTCCTATCTTTATTGTTAAGAACGGCTGTCGGAAAATATATCCGATGAAATTGTTCATTTCGAAGTCCTTCGCAATACTGCTGCCACCTGTGTAATATTTTTTCGTCACCCACCAGAAGCAGAGCATTTTTGATAAATTCTATAACATATCATTCCTTGTTTAAAAAGCTGAAAACCAGATGCTTAGAGGACATGTTGGATTATAATTTTATCCATACGAAAACTAAGCAAGTGACATCAACAATACCGCATGCTGGAAAATTATGATTCAGATAAAATGAGAGTGGACTTTTGCTTGGAGCATCTTCCCGACCTAACCTTAGCGTGAATAAACAAATTCTACAACAGCAAATACAGCAAAGAAAATATGACTATGTTTTAGGAGTGGACATGTTTCAAGGGCATTAAATTATTTCCTACATTTGCCACTAAAACGAAAAATCATGAACGACAACAGAACAATTGAGTTTGCTCTAAAATCCGTTCAAAAAATCCAGCAAATTTGTGTCCCTGGTATTGGACACCATACACAATGAAACTAATAAACATACTGAAAATTCGCCTCAACAACAATTGTCAACCGTT
Organism: Portevinia maculata; assembly: GCA_949715645.1. Taxonomy (NCBI): domain Eukaryota; kingdom Metazoa; phylum Arthropoda; class Insecta; order Diptera; family Syrphidae; genus Portevinia; species Portevinia maculata. The sequence continues at coordinate 53,797,177 of OX454527.1, read as the reverse complement.
TCCTGTAATAGGATTTGATAAAGGCTCACAAATTCTATAGCTAAGTTTTATCAACTTTTCAACATATTTTAACTTAAAATGAGCGTTGGTAAAGAGAAGCAACTTGTCCATAAAATCAAAATTTGGGTTGCTTTTTTTTCTTTCATTTTTGTTTGTCATTGAGTTGAATAATATATATGGGTGATAATCAAAAATTGAAGTACCAATTAATTTTATCTTTTGATAAGATATAAGCTACCAAGATGACTGCGCTCGAATAGAAAATTATTTTATGCGCGTCTTTCGTCGATAATATTGATTTGTAAGACGATATAATTATCTAAAACAGTAAAACAAGACACGTGGCAAAAAAAAACATTATCATACTACATAAACAAAAAAAGTTAAAAAAGGGCTAATTTTTCGAAAATTAGTGAAGTACGAGTAATTTCCAAAAAAAATTATATTTTAACCCATTTATGCTATTTTGAACAAAATGTGCATTACTCAGATTGTAAAAATATTTTTTTATAATTTGTTATTTGATACAAAAGATTCTTGAGATTTTTGAAAACTTTACTTTTCTCAAAAACAGGTCTAACATTTTGATCTGTTGCAATGTTTTCAGTACATACTTGGGGTGAAACTAAAGAAATGGCAAACTCAGTTTTTGCCAAAAGACTTGAATACTTACTTACTTACCTTACGGGCTCCCGACCTGTGGAGAGTCCTGAGACACTGCCGCCTTTCATCCTACGCGATCCCGGGTACCTACCCTGCTGCCAATTGTCCAGATCTAGTGGTTTAGTATTCCTTTGCATTTCGAACTTGTCGAAGATATTCTTCGCTGGAGTATTATTGGGCATTCGCTCGATGGGGTAGACGTGTCTTAGCTTTTCGGACTACATCTACATCTTGATACAGCAGAGTTTGCGGTTGTATCTTCTCCTACATTCGCCCTCCTCGCACACAGAAACAAGTATCCGACAGAGTATTTTCCTTTCGAAGGAACCCAATATTAGCTCTCCTTTCCTGCTTACCGTCCAGCACTCGGCGCCACAAAGCAGAACTGGCAGTATCAGTGTTTTGTAGAGCTTACACTTGGTCTTCCGGCTTAGGAGTTTTGAACCCATTTGTTTTGCCATACCGAAGTACTCGTAGCAACGGATAATTCTCCGTCGGATCTTCACTAATAGTGCGTTGACACAGACCTGGAATTCAACATTTCATGACGAAATTTCAAATTTTACAGTTCCTACTGAACGTAGAACATTTCATACAGCTACGGTAAAAACTTTGTTGCGCCCGTTCTTTTTCTTTTGAAATCAGAAGTGGTGGCACCAACCAATAAAATTAACTTTAATATGCATTTTGTAGCTTGATGCTTGTTTCTTTCCCGAAAGCAAGTGCTTCGTTTTATCCTCGTTGACTTCAAGGCCAACAAAAAGTCTCGAACTACGGTACTTCAAATAATCATATTGTCGTCAAGCACGGACACAGGATTTTAAAGATATATTTATAACAAATGTGCAATTTTGTACGATTAAGTCGTGCACATTATTTTAAGTTTTTTTTAACTAAAAGCCTATGAAAACATACTTACAACCGTTAACTTTTAAATTAAGATTATAATCCTAGTAGCGATCTCCTCGTTAAGCTCAACCAATACCATTCGCCCTCAAACTGTTAAAGTTTCTGACAAATTTCCGCACGTTTTTATATATACCTATCTTAACATCGCATCCAAAAAATAGATACCGATTATCTTTCACAGGTGAAGGTGCTCCGGTGTATTCGGTTGATCGAAGACAATTCTGGTTTGTGTTGTAGATTGGAGTTTAACATATGACGAGGGTCGACAGATAGTATGTTTACATTAAAGCAAGTACCCAAGTGGCTGCGGTGTTAGTCGCTTACGGTCGGCCAACGTTAACACAACGTTGACAGTAAAAGCAAAAAACTAGAGATTTATATACCAAAACCACCTTTATTGTTGTTTTAATATAAATGAATTAACATATTTCTTTTTTGTGAGACATAATTTATTTAAGCTTAGCCATTAATCTTCATCGGTGCTTAAGTTTATTTTTTTTTTTTCAAAATATAATTAATTATTAATAATTTAAAGCTTATGAAAAAATTTAAAAATAAAAACAAGAAGTGTTAAATTCAATTTTCGTAGTGTGCAGTTCGAAATTCAGTTTGACGATAAACATCACATCAATTAACACAAACACGGCATATACATACTTGTTTCCATCTGCTATCGGATTCAAAAATATTTATTTATCTTCTTCGAAAAAGGTATGTTCCCGGAAGGTAATTTGTCATCGAAATCGAAAGTGTGATGTGTTGTGCATTTTTTTATTAGTTGGTTAATTACCACTTGGTTTTATATGATTAGATGAATGATCAAAAAAGTGATCATATTATTGTGCTGAAACAATCTGATCACACTGGACATTAATTAAGTCGCGTTTATGACCTCGAGTGTATCTTTTATAATTTGACAATGTCCTGCAATATCTGGATGTATGGTAATTTAAAAAGAAGCTATAAGGGTAATGACGTGATCATATGTAAGGGGATAGATACTTAATAAGCCTTTACAGGTTGCCATTGGTAAGAATCCATGGCTTTAAATACATATGGCTCTCAATGGTCTAGTGAAACATCTGTAATGCATTGCAAGCAATAGATGCTGAAATTATTATTTCAGTTACATTGATATTTTAGCGCACGCTAATTATAAAGAAAAAATTGGTTGTTCTGAACCATCCAATAATTGTTTGTTAGTGTTACAATTTTTCTGTTTGCAGGTTAGGATTTCAAAAAAAACCCTTTAACAAGCATTTATATTGTTTGCAAATTTTTAAGAAACAAAATACATAAGCTAAAGTCAATCAGTACACTACTGATGCACGTGATATTCATTATTTTTTGGTCGTTGGATTATGAAGCTTTTCGCATGCACGATGACGATACTATTGTTGAACCTTAGGAAAGGCTATACAATCAGCTTGAGCACATTGTTGGATAGCCTATTCCTATTCCTATACCAATCCCCAAAAAGTGGTCATAGCTGTAAACTTAGTATCGGCAAATTGTACGAAGCATATTTTCCACATGTTTTTTTAAGGATTTTATTGAAAAAACAATATTTTTGTAAAAAAAAAAAATCACATTTATTTAGGGGAATTGTTAAGAACGACTTTATTTAGCTAATTTGCAAAGAATCAGACGTTCGGTTCAATTAGTTTCTTTGATAGAACGTTTTTAAATTTTGCTTATAAATTAATATTCTATATTCTATTCTAAAGTAGGCATATTAGGTGGCGGATAAATCTTTATACTTAGGCATTTTGGGCTCCTTCACAGTATCAGACTTATTCATCAACATATTTTAGGGAGTATATAAAGTAACGTAAGCTGTAATGTGTCCCTGAGCGCAAAAACCGTGGTCATAAAACTTGAAGTTGATCACTACCGTAGAAGGATGCTTTTGTATCGAAATATTATTTTCTATTTTGCTCTGAGAAATCAAAAATAATTTTGTATCAACGGTGCTCATTATTTCAGATGTGAAGATTCTCAAAAGAATAATAAATTAAATATGCATGTGAAAAATAATTAATTGAGTCAGATATTGGGGATAGTTATAAATGCTAATGGCGGCAGAATGAAGTTTAAGTGTGTGTGCGAGTATTCATCTTGTAATAAAGCTTTTGTAGGGTATTGCTGAAGAATTGAAATATGTTTATTTATAAGTTTATTAAAGAAAATATAGGGAAAGGCAACAGTCCGCTTGGGCGACCTGTTGGATACCCTATTAATATTCATATCCCTCACAAAGTGGGCTTGGCGAAAATCTAAGTTGTTAGGAAGGATCTTCTTTTTTTATAATTAACGCTCACTAAATGGATTTTTAGTATCCTTATAATTTAGATACGTTTATAGTAACATAGTGCGGGCATTAAGCAAATTGGGGTAAGGATGACGGAGGAGAAACCGATGCACATTGGTTTTAAATTGTTGTAATTTATAATGGGTAAGAAAATCAGAGCAGGGACGAGCATTCAACATTAGTGTTGTACGGCTAAGGAAGGATTCTTTGTATAATACTGTACGTCTGAAAACTGGCTCAAGGATAAATTGATGCGCATTCCTGGCATGGCGAGTATTACAGTTGACATTATTTATATTTGTTATAAAACATTTCAGGAATTATATTTAATTTCTTCAATAAAACTGTTTTTTTTTTTTTTTTTTGATAGTGGGTGTTTCTGTGGGCGGATTTTAAAAATCCTTAAACATGGGGATTAAAGGCCCTAGAGAGTGCATATTGACAATTTCAGCATCATAGCTCAAATTTTTTAGGGATTCTAGGCATACACCTCACAGCCATTTTTGTTCTATTTTATCATTATAAATAACGGTACTCACCATACAAGTGGTTTTTACAATACCGATTTTCTTAAAATTAGCTCGAACGATTTTGATCGTTTTTGAAAAATTAAATAATTGAGGGAGCGTAAAAAAATTGCGTACTAATTTTTTGCGAAAATAGTTGAACTACGGTGCTTTACAAAAATGCTTATACCTGAAGAACGGATCAAATTATTTCTAAGAAACGAAATTTTTAAATTTTTTTTTTAACTTTTTTGTTTAAATAAAAGTTTTATGAATTTGAAAAAAAAAATCAATATTCTCAAAAAAGATTTTGATCAATTTTAATGTCTGGAATACTTGGGTTGAGTGTCAGAAGATATATTACTCAGTTTTTCCAAAAGACCAAAGGACTCGATTAAAGGTAGATACTTTGGGAAACCAAAAATATCCCCAAAACGAGTGCATAATCTAAAAAAAATTTGATATAGATAATACAATGATATAGTAAATACAATTATGTAGAAGATATCTGCATACTCAGTTTTAGAAATATTTTTTTAATTTTTTTTAAAACACCTACAACCTAATTTTGAAAAACTATATGTAACTAAAAAATATGGGTTTCAGGGCTTTTTTGAACACAGTTGGTAAGATAAACTGTTTAACTTCTTGGTATATTTTTCTGGAACAGAGTAAACAAATTTTGTTAAAACTAAATAATATTTAGTTCCGGCCGGTCCAAAGTACTCGCACCCCAATCAACCTCAGACGAAATTCGTTTCTTCAATAATATGGAAAAAAACCAAATGCAATATTAAAGAAGGCTATATTATGCTTATGTTGTAAACAAAATTGGTACTATGCAGATAAATTCAATTTTCATGATGCTTCTCCCAGTAAGATCATAAAATTAGTCCTTTTTTCTTTCCACCTGTTTACGAACAGTAACTATATCTACCTGTTATCATATTTTAAATCGTAAACACGGGGAACCGAGTGTATATAGGCTGCATAAATATTTATACACTGCGTTACTATGCAACCGTTCGGAGGTATTTTCTAAAAATGAAAATAATTCATTAAATTACGTTCGTTCCATTGAGTGGACTTTAAACATCTTTCAATTGATGAATCCTAGAGAGCATTTAATCCGAATTTTCAGAATTCGACGAACGGACGGAATGGCATGGCCAGATCGACATTACTTTCGCTGCTGATAACAAATTAAATAATTTTTAGGGGTATCCGATCATCCGATCATATTAAGCCATATTACTAGCTATGGGGCAAAATTATATTACTTTGAGTTTTGACTTTTAATTTCATTCTTTATTGATTATAAAAAATATCAAATTTCATACTCTACAAAAATGACTAAATCTTACTTGTATTGTATTGTTTTGTAGTATATGTGCAGTGGGGTCATCAGTAGATGACAAGCACTTAGACCTATTGGTCCATTGTACTTCAGCATAACTGCCCGCTGACTGCTTATTGGCGATTAGTAAGATTCAGTGATTCTTCTATAGCAGCAGTGGGAGTTCCTCTCATCGCACCTGCAATGCATAAGCACGCAATGTGCTGTAGCTTCGTCAGTTGAGGTTTGAGGATGTGAGCTCTAGCCCACCATACAATCGGACCATACATAAGGTATGGCCTAACGATGCACGTGTAAATCCAGTGAACCAGCCTGGGACTAAGTCCCTAGGTTCTGCTGAACATCCTACGGCACTGCTAGAGAATGTTAGTTGCCTTCGAAATTCTAGCAACCAAATGTTCAGAAAAGTTAAGCTTTGGCTCTAGAATAATACCCAGATACTTAACCTTGCTTGATAGCTTTAGTTGAGTGCCCTGGAAGTAAGGCCACCTCACTTGAGGTATTGCCCTTCTATTTGTGAACAGAGCCTGCTCGCGGCACCAACTCCCAACACTGTTGAGCGAGCGCTGTTTCCATCCGCTCACAAAGAGTTGGTAAACTCCTGCTGCTAACAATGATGCACACATCGTCAGCGTACCCAATAACAGAGTGACCTTCCCCATCAAATCTTCTCAACAAGGAGTCGCCCAACAGGTTCCACAAAGTAGTGGAGAGTACACCGCCCTGCGCAAAGCCTTTAATAGCGCGCACAGTTCTGACACAGCCGCCAACAGCAGCTGTTACTGCTCTGCTCCTAAGCATTTCCAGGATCCATTCCACAGTTGTAGAATCGACGCCCTTCAGTGTTAAGGCAGACTCAATTCTACAAAATGTGGGATTGACTTGCCTTTTTGATAGGCGTGTTGGCTATCATGAATACCCAGCGAAGCTGGAATGCTCTTAAGCCGTACGTCAATCAATTTTTCAAGGCTCTTTAACAGAAATGATGAAAGGCTAATAGTCCTGAAGCTTTTGGGAAGACCATAGGCAGCCTTTCCCGGTTTGGGAATGAAAACCGCCCTAGCTCTTCTCCAGGCCAAAGGAATATGTCGCAGAGCCACGCTAGCTCTGTAGATTCTAGTTAGCAGTGTGAGCAAAATCTCTATATCCTTCTACAAGAGTATGGGATAGATGCCATCAGGTCGAGGAGCTTTGAAAGGAGAAAAGGACAAGGCTAATAGCTCTCGCCCTCTCTCTCGTAACGATACTCGCCGCGACCCGCCACTGCTCAGTGGTAGCTCTGCTTTTGTTTGGCCACACGCAACTATCCACGGCTTTGCAGCCAGGAAAGTGGGTGTCCATTAGCAGTTGAAGTGCCTCCTCATTGGAGTTGGTCGAGGTGCCATCAGGCTTCCGAAGGACGTCAAGCCTGGCTCCCGGATCAGCTGAGTGGACTCTCCGCAATCTCGAAACCGTGCTAACGTCCTTCAGTTCTCCGCAGAACCTCTGCCAAAATACCTTCTTAGCGCTCTTAATTTGTCTCTTGTACTCCTTCTGCGCATCCGCATGAGAAGACCAATCGGCTACAAGGTTAGACTTCCTGGCCCTGTTAAACAGCCTCCCCACTCTTTTCCTGAGAAGGGATAACTTAGCGTTCCACCATCGGGTTTGTTTCGCACCGCCAACCTCCGATGATCAGATGCAGTTTCCTCCCTTGAAACCCCCCAGCCCGAAACGATGCCAGATGCAACAGCGGTTACTACTGTCACATCAATAACTTGCCGCCTCAGCCGAGTGACAAAGGTTGGCTCATTACCAGTGTTTAGTATATCGAGCTGGCTGGCAGCAAAGAAGTTTAGTAGGGATTCACCCCTGCTATTTGAGTCAGTACTACCCCAAACGCGATGATGCGCGTTCGCGTCCATACCAACGATCAAATGCTTGTTACCTCGTCGGGCATGCTAGACAAGCCTTACCAGTTCCACCGTTGGAGGTGGGGCCAGAGAGTCAAATGGGAGGTACACTGAGGCTAAAATAATCTCAGTAACCAACCCTCCTCGCTTAAGACACATTTTAATAGCTGTACAGTCTCGAGAACTGAACTCAGGCATAAGACTAGCATCTAAGCCCTTTGCTACAAAGATGCACGTGCGAGTATTAACAATCCCAGGCTTTACAAAAATTGCTCCTGGTACACCCGAGATGCCACTTACCGCCCCCTTATACAGATAAGGTTCCTGTATGAGGCACACCTCTGTATGCAGTTTTCCAAGACGACGACACAATGTAGGTGAAGCCGCCTTGGAATGTTGCAAGTTGATTTGAAGGACCTCCAGTGATAAGCTAGCCATAGAGCTAATTACCACTGGAAGTTCCAGCCTTCTCTCCCCTCTCTTCTGGCCTGAAGAACAGGCAACCAGTGAGGAAAAAAGGCCGGTAAGAGCACTTCCCAAGCATCTTCGCCGAATCGTCATCAACACCAAAAGTATACAGACGGCCATCCTTCATTTTGTTGAAGTGATAGACCCTCCACTTATCGGTGGATAGACCCGGGTTTTGACCCTTGAGAAGATCGATGATTTCCTTAGTCTCCAGATCAGTTTCTGGGACAAAGACCTTCATCTTGGTATATCCCACTAGCTCTGACGGCTGAAGACAGACAAAGTCACTCCCGTCAAGCTTAGGGAAAATCCGAGCAAGATCAGCTCTGACCCACGCATTCGTGGCTTCATCACTACAGCAGAGGACAAAGCCTCCATTAGTCTTGATGATGCGCTCAAACGCCGGGCTATTGCCTTCCTTGACTCGCCTCCTTACAGCGTCCTTCAAGGCCTTGTCCAGAATGCAGATGTTTTCCGCAGTATATTTCCTCAGGTGATCACCCGGGAAAACAACCGCCAATCGCAAACCAGACAGGGCCGAGTCCCTGTAGCTCTTCTTTGGTAGGGGGGGTCCCGCATCATTGCTAGTGCAATGTGCCTTTGGATGCTGCACCAGCTACCTTAGGTGACCCCTTAGCCACTCTTGTGTCCGTCACCTTCACAGACTTCTCTGTTTCAGTGACCGTCTCTGAGACATTGGGAGCGGACAGATCAGAGGCAGTAGGTACGGGGCCAACAGGTTTGGGGTCGGCATTTACTGCAACCCTACTCTCCGAGTCCACCATTCCTCCTCGCTTCTTCCTCTTACCACTCTTCCGTTTCTTTCGCTTCCTACAGCCTGATTCCTTGGTGGTTTCAACGCTAACCGATTTGCAGAGCTCATCAGTCGCGGAATCCTCCGAGGAGCAGCCGCAAGGAGCCTTCTCGCATTCCTCAAGAGAAAGCTTCTTCAGCTTTTTCCTGAGGGCCGCCTGCTTCCTGGAAGGGCTGCAGAGGGGAGCATCGCTGGACGTGCTGGACAAGAAATCCCGTGCTCGCTTCGTCAGGTTCTCCGCCCCCGCGTCATTCACAGGAGTAGTAGCGCCGTGATCTTTGGGCAGGGAAGCCCGCTCAGAGGGACTCAAGGACACATTTGTAGCAGCCGAGCTCCTCCTAGCAGACTCCCCACAGAGTTCGCTCTTACCAGCAGTCGCATCCTTGTGCCGGCCAGGATCGGCCAGTACGCTGGGTGCATCCGCCAGTTTGAGCTCCGAGCTTAGTCTCGTATCAGCGCTTAGCGCCGGAGTAGAATTCGTCTCGTCCTGTCTTGTGGCCTGTTGCGTCAGTTTGTTCAGTTCTCGTTGCTTGTTCCGTTTCTTGTTCCGTTTCGTTCGTGATGTCGTGTTTGTCGTGTTTGTCATGTTACTTGTGTAAGCCGCTGACGACTTATCGCCAGCAATAGCTGGAGGCGCCAAGCCCGTGCCGGTAGCCGCGGTCTCTACCGACATTTGAGCGGATATCCCCACTCGAATTTGTTCCTTTTCTGTTGTGTCGTTCATGTTTGTTGTTGTTGCTTTTTTAGCCTAGTTTTTCATCTAGGGGTCAGGATTTTACTAGGGATAGGATGGAGTTCCCCCCGTTACCCTAAACCCTCCTCCTTTATCCGGGCTTGGGACCGGCATAGAAATCTATGGCGGAGTTAAATCTTACTTACAAGTATACTTATTCTAAATGAATGCTCCTTATGCGGACACTCTTAACTTAACCATAACCTTATAATTATTGCCTTTCGGCCTAAAAACTACTTTACCAACTAATCTTACATATGTTTTCTTCGAGAAAATTTAATAAAAAACGGCATCATTATTTAAATTTTATATGTTATATAAAACAAATTACAAATTACCCATTCTACTTATTTTAAATACTAAACGTATTCTAACTATAATTAGGATTCCAACAAAATTGTATAACCTTTAGAAAAAAAAAAAAAAACATAGGGACAGGCTACAGTCCGCTTGGGCGAACTGTTGGATACCCTATTCTTATTCCTATCCCTCATAAGTGGGCGTGACAAAAGTCTAAGTATGGTTGAATTGTTAAGAACGCTCTACATATTTTGTTATATAACACTTAAAGGATTTTATCAAAAAAACTCTCCCTAGCTCAAACTTTGGTGTTTGAATAAAATTGTTTTATTTAATTGTGGGCGTGTCAGTAGGCGGATTTAAAAAAAATTAACACATGAGAATAAAGGGCCCCTAGAGAGTATATATTATAAATTTCAGCTCCCTAGCTCAAACTTTGAATTTTCAAAAAAAAAAAAAAAAAAAAATTGTGGGCGTGTCAGTGGGCGGATTTTGAAAATACTTACACATGATCATAAAGGGCCCATAGAGAGTATATATTATAAATTTCAGCTCCCTAGCTCAAACTTTAGATTTTCAAAAAAATTGTTCTATTTATTTGTGGGCGTGTCAGTTGGCGAATTTTGAAATTTTTTTATCCCGAGCAGTTTAGGAGCTCTAGTTCAAAATTCGATTTTTTCCCATATTTTGTTTTTTTGAGTTTGTGGGCGTGTCTGTGGGCGGATTTCAAAAATTCGTAAACTTGATTATTTCGGGGCCCTAGAGAGTATATGGTTAAATTTTCAGCTCTCTATGTCCAGTTTAAAGGCCTAATTTTTGCCGACAGACGAACGGACGGACGGACGGACATGGCTAGATCGACATTACTATCGATGCTGATCATAAATATAGTAACTTTTAGGGATCTACGGGCAATATTAAGGTATGTTACAAACTATGCGTCAAAATTAATATACCCTTAGAATAGGGTATAAACAGTCAACCGACCCCATCGGGTTTAGTGTTTTAAAAATAAGTTTCGAAGGCATTTGCTTTCTAACATTGGGAAACTTTTATATCAAATGAACGTCAAAATTTGGTAATTGAAAAAATTTAATAGTGGCACATGATGCCTTGCTCAGGCCGTACAAAAAAACCCAAGCGGAAAGAATTGTTTTGCTTTTCTGGGGCACTTCAACTTAATACGAGTAGTTTCACCCAATCATCGCCTTAAAACGCATCTTAGGAATTATTAAACAATTTTATCAAAAAAGCTGCCAAGTACGAGTCGGACTCGCCTATGAAGGGTTCCGCGCGAATTATAATTATTATTTACTTAGGCACGTATTACAGATTTATTATTAGAAAATAATGGTTCACGGTTTACGCATAAGGTTTATGTTTATGAAATTAAATGTTTTTTGTTTATATTTGAGTTGATTGAATGAAAGGTACATTGCGATTTACGATTTATGACGTATTAAAAAAAAACTACTTACTAGATCTCGTTCAAACCAATTTTCGGTGGAAGTTTGCATGGTAATGTACATCATATATTTTTTTTAGTTTTATCATTCCCTTATTTTAGAAATTAGAGGGGGGGGACACACATTTTACCACTTTGGAAGTGTCTCTCGCGCAAACTATTCAGTTAAGAAAAAAATGATAATAGAAACCTCAATATCATTTTTAAAGACCTATCCTATTTTTGAAGACCTATCCATAAAACCCACACGTATGGGTTTGATGAAAAAAAATTTTGAGTTTCAGTTCTAATTATGGGGAACCCCCAAAATTTATTGTTTTTTTTCTATTTTTGTGTGAAAATCTTACTGCGATTCACAGAATACATCTCGTACTTACCAAGTTTCAACAGTATAGTTCTTATAGTTTCGGAAAAAAGTGGCTGTGACATCCCCGGACAGACGTCTGCCTGTCTGACAGACAGACATGACGAATCTATAAGGGTTCCGTTTTTTTGCCATTTGGCTACGGAACCCTTAAAAATAAAAAATTGAACATACAATTTTGTAGGAACAGAATTTTTTTATTTTTTCCATACGGAATACATTTTCTGTTGAAATTCTCAATCAATTCACACATGTGATACGAGTACAAATAGCGCAATGAGCTTACTGTTAGCTGCATGATTCGTTCCGAATTTCAGTTCAGCATGGCTGGAGCGTTTCGGCCGTAATCGCTTGTGTCAGTTAGCTACACATGTTCTCTTTGAAACATGTTATTACGGTTTTCTTCGGCTACTGTTGTGAGTGGCCGTTGATAATTCGTTTATATAACTTCTTGTCTAATGTTGTAATCTTAGATTTAAGATATTTTAAAATATTAATTAAATATAAGTAATAAATATTTATGAAATACTTTGAAATTATGTCTCCTTGAACGGAATGCCAAATATTTGCTTTGGTTAAGGTTCTTGCGGATAGCTAGTACATCATCAAATGATGTACGTAAGTTGCTGGACTACTAGGGCCGGTAAAAAATACACTTCCAATAATCGTCCTGTAGTAGATGTGCTTATGAAAGCATGAAGCACCTCTACCGACTTGATGATTTGGTGAATGCTTTACGTGGCGCGCAAAATTGGAGCCTGACCACGTAAAATGAAAGCGATCCAACGACGCGGTGTTAGCGATAGCAGTTTCTATACATGTATTTCTGTTGGTATGATAGATAAACGATGTCGTTTTAATGTTAAATAGAATATTGTCAGCTTCGATTGCATGAAATACATTTCGCTATCATCGTTTCGGGTAAACCTATCGCGGAAACGATATCGTCAAATGATAGTGGTCTAACGTAATAAGGCAAAATGTATATTCAGGAGATTGTAGATTTAACGGCGACAAAAACAAAGTGTTTGAAAATACTTAAAAAAAAACATAGGGACGGGCTACAGTCAACTTGGGCGAACTGTTGGATACCCTATTCTTATTCCTATCCCTCATAAGTGAGCGTGACAAAAGTCTAAGTATGGTTGAATTGTTAAGAACGCTCTACATATTTTGTTATATAACATTTAACGGTTCCCTAGCTCAAACTTGGGTGTTTCAATAAAATTGTTTTATTTAATTGTGGGCGTGTCAGTAGGCGGATTTAAAAAAAAATAACACATGAGCATAAAGGGCTCCTAGAGAGTATATATTATAGATTTCAGCTCCCTAGCTCAAACTTTGGATTTTCAAAAAAGTTTTTTTTTAAATTGTGGGCGTGTCAGTATGCAGATTTTGAAAATATTTACACATAAGCTTAAAGGGCCCCTAGAGAGTATATATTATAAACTTCAGCTCCCTAGCTCAAATTTTGGTTTTTCAATAAAATTGTTTTATTTATTTGTGGGCGTGTCAGTGGGCGGATTTTGAAAATTTTATATCCGGAGCAGTTTCAGGAGTCATAGATCATATATAAAAAATTTCAGCTTTCTCGCTCAAAATTCGATTTTTTCCAAAATTTTGTTTTTTTAAGTTTGTGGGCGTGTCTGTGGGCGAATTTCAAAAATTAGTAAACTTGATTATTTCGGGACCCTAGAGAGTATATGGTTAAAATTTCAGCTCTCTAGGTCCAGTTTAAAGGCCTAATTTTTGCCGACGGACGGACGGACGGACGGACGGACGGACGGACGGACGGACGGACGGACGGACATGGCTAGATCGACATTACTATCGATGCTGATCATAAATATAGTAACTTTTAGGGGTCTACGGGCAAAATTAAGGTATGTTACAAACTATGCGTCAAAATTAATATACCCTTAGAATAGGGTATAAAAAGATTATTAAAGATTTTAAGAACCATCGAAAAAATGTTTTAGTGCCTTACTTTCGTCAGATTTGTTATGATAGAAGCGCTATCAAAACGTCAATCTTAAAATGATTTCGAACTTCAATGTAGGTTATTGTTATTATTATCATAATCACATCGTATGGTCGGTCGATGTTACAAAATATTTAATAAATATGAAAATGCGTAGAAAATTATGGCGACGATTTTTTTTTCATTTTTTGGAATTAACGTTTGTGCCACATAAATGCTGACAAATTCGTCAAGGTCTTCAAAGGAATTTTGCCTCCTCATATATTGGCTTACAAAATGGCAATGGGACTTGACAAAATACCAACCATTGCACTAAGAAATCCTACAACAGAACTTGAACGTATTTAACTGTCAGAAGATATTTTGTTCTTGCTAGACTAATCTTGCACTGTTGCGTTTTCCTGAGAAATATACAAACAAATCTGGTGCACTAATGGATCGTACAAAACTTGCTTGCTTTTAGTACATGTAGATACGTTTTCGAATATCAAAGTATATGGGAAAAATTCAAATATGTGGAACCAATGATTAATATGGCAACCAGTCATGACGACATCAATCATCGCGTAACTTATTCTTTAAGAACGAGGTTAAGATCTGGACTACAGGGATCACAATACTCCCATTTCACTGCATCCCTACTGATTTGTCGCTGGGGTTCGCCGATTTGACCTCAAAAAGTATCGACAGGCCTCCCAAATTTGAACCACTTCATCACTGAGGCCAATAAAATGCTTTTGTTGTTGCATATGTGTGGGCCAGGAGTTTGAAGGTGTGCCTATGTTTCGCAATCGTATAGGAACATTGATTTATATTGCCATCTTGAAAGGGTTTGCAGTATCTCTCCTCTGAATACGACTCTTCGCTTTTCCATTCAGGTCTGGAATAGGTCAGAATGTGTCAGAGAACGGGCAGCACAGGTTTTCTGTCTTTTTCGGACTAATACGACACCCGTTCCTGTCCAAAACATCCACCCATACATCAAGTGTTCGTTCGGATCACAATACTCCCATTTCACTGCATCCCTACTGATTTGTCGCTGGGGTTCGCCGATTTGACCTCAAAAAGTATCGACAGGCCTCCCAAATTTTAACCACTTCATCACTGAGGCCAATAAAATGCTTTTGTTGTTGCATTTGTGTGGGCCAGGAGTTTGAAGGTGTGCCTTTGTTTCGCAATCGTATAGGAACATTGATTGATATTGCCATCTTGAAAGGGTTTGCAGTATCTCTCCTCTGAATACGACTCTTCGCTTTTCCATTCAGGTCTGGAATAGGTCAGAATGTGTCAGAGAACGGGCAGCACAGGTTTTCTGTCTTTTTGGGACTAATACGACACCCGTTCCTGTCCAAAACATCTACCCATACATCAAGTGTTCGTTGTAGGTACGTTTGAGCGGTGTTTATAATGACTTCATCGTCAGCAAAGAATAACTGATTTGCAGTCCGTCACATTTCCTTCAAACCGATAATCAAGGGTTAAAAATCTAGGGACTTAAAACGCTTCCTTGGTGTACATCGGCTGTGATTGCGAACTGCTCGGTTTCTCCAGCGGTACATCTTACTCTTGTATTTATACCCTCATACATTTCCATGATCATCTGTACGTAGGTTTCTGGATCTTCTTCTTGTCTTAGCGCCACCCATAATAGATGACTTGGTTGTCTATCAAATGCATTTACAAAATTGACCACATGCAAGTCTATTATCGCTAAGAAGTCATTCACAATACTTTTGCCAGCTGAGCATATCTCCTTCTGTGAGCGGATTTTTTGAAGAAAGTTGTGTGTTCACCGTGGTATATCGCAGTTCATGGATACCCTGGTTCGTATCAGCACCCCAGAAAAAAAAAATCGAACTTCTGACAGAGTCCCTTCACCTAGTTTGCTTGAATTTGCACTTTTTCTTCAGCAAGTCTCTAGCTGATATTCCAATTCGAGGCGAGCTTTTTTTATCTCCATTTTTAAAAAAGCCCTTTGAACAAGCTTTAAATGCCGCTTTTTTGTCACTTATCACTGCTTCATCTATGCACCACCATGTTTCTTTGCCGTATCGATAGCGTTCTTTTGAAGCGAGTAGCAGTGATTTGATCTATTCAGGCAATGTCGTTGGAAATTCCATCTGTACTCTTCATCTACACTTTCGTCGGCGATGTGATGGAGATATTTTTTTATATTGGCCCAGTTCATGTTAAAAGGCAACACAATAATTTTAATGCAAGCGCATGCTTTCCATAAATCGCATTAAATGCATATCAATAATGACGCGAAGCTCGTGTGCAGGTGACCTTAGAATACTACGAACACTGAAGCCAAATGAATCAGATGATTTTGACATCTGTACTTCACTAACGAATAAGAATTGATTCCTTTCACTTTCTCGAAGAGATAAATTTCATTCAACCGCTGATATTCACATGAGCTATTCATCCAATTACACAGCGTTTACTAGTAGGGACTCGTAGGTGCCTTGCAAATTTAACGCGCCCATTGGCAACAAATATTCCAGCTTTTCAAGCTCCGCCATTCTAATAGTCCAGATTTTACTACTTGATATTTGCAGTCATTTTTTGGTTCAGGTTCAGTTTGCAATCTTTAACCCAAGTTTTGTGCATCGTATCAGGTGTCGGCTTGTGGGACAGCTTTAAGATGTTAAATGTGTCGCAAAACTCACCTGGATAATATAGTTGCTTAGATGTTATTTGTCGCCCTTTTAGCCTTTTATGCCTGGCGCTGTTTATTAGGATGCGCTGCAGTGATACTCTTATCCCATCATTCCACGGGGTCCGCCCTAATTGTTAATATAACTATCTGCATCGCATACAATCCTGCAATATAGATTCGTTTGATATTATTGTTGTATAAAATCTAATTTAATGGCAGCTTTAAGCGACTGCATTTACTAATAATTGTAACATTTTCAAAAAACAAAAATGTATTTTTAACGAGAGGCGACCGCTTGGCCGAACTGTTTGTGACCATATTTGTATATCGCTTCAGTGAGTTGAGAGTCTCTTGGACATTTGGAAAGTAGTTTTTTCTTTCTCAAAAACTTAAAAATTAAAAAATTTAATTTGTTTACAAAGCTATCAAAAACTAGTCATAGCAAACATCTTTATATGAGCGAGTTGTTAAGAAGCCCAATATGATCCGGATTAAACATCCGGAGCAGAAGGTGAGGTGTAGTCTCCTAATTCTCTTTGTCCGTGCAGCTTCTACAGTACACGTTTGAATATACGCCAAGCCTTAATGCGTGCTCTGTAACGGCAGAAATATCCCACTAAGGGATGATCGTCAGAGCTACGATGGAGTTTGAACATACTGAAACCAGGGACTTTTTTGCTACTTGGCTATCCGGAAAGATACATGTGTCCTTGGCGGATATAACATTTCTCTTCAGCCACGATTAAACTTCGTTAACCGCCATAATTTCCGCCTGCAACATGCTATAGTGATAAGGCAGACTTAGATTTAGTCAATCTGAGTAAACGCCTCCACGTACCCCATCACTTCTTTTTGATACATCGGTTGTGTGAACTGGCTTAAGAACTCACTCCTCACTTTAGGTTAACAAAAAAACAACGATCCGTTTCAATCGGATTTTGTTGATTTTGGTATATTTTGCCATTTTCTTTGTGTTAGACAATTGATTTTATCACAGATACAAGCAAAAATTAAAGAAATATATTATGAAAAAAGTTTAAGTCAACCAATTTTTAATAATCTAAATTTAAGGAGCCATAACTTTGTATGGGTATACATGAAAACATACCATTACTTGCGCTATCAAAGTGTCTTTCTAAAATGTATAATTCTGATTTTTTTTATACTGTTATGTACCTAGTTGTAGTAAATTGCAGGTGTGTCCCATTTCAACGGGATACAGTTTTAAAATGGGTGCAAATTAATCAACGTTGTGTTGTTTATGTCATCGTTATTACGCTTGATTCTATAGCCTCTCTACAAAAAATTAAGAAAAACATAGGGGCGGGCTACAGTCCGCTTGGGCGAACTGTTGGATACCCTATTCTTATTCCTATCCCTCATAAGTGGGCGTGACAAAAGCCTAAGTATGGTTGAATTGTTAAGAACGCTGTACATATTCTGTTATATAACATTTAAAAGATTTTATCAAACAAAAACGAAGCTTTTGTAAAAAAAAAACGTTCCCTAGCTCAAACTTTGGTTTTTCAATAAAATTATTTTATTTAATTGTGGGCGTGCCAGTAAGCGGATTTAAAAAAAATTAACACATGAGCATAGAGGACCCCTAGAGAGTATATATTTTAAATTTCAGCTCCCTAGCTCAAACTTTGGATTTTCAAAAAAAGTTTTTTTTAAATTGTGGGCGTGTCAGTGAGCGGATTTTGAAAATATTTACACATGAGCATAAAGGCCCCCCTAGAGAGTAAATATTATAAATTTGAGCTCCCTAGCTCAAACTTTGGATTTTCAAAAAATTTCAAATTGTGGGCGTGTCAGTAGGCGGATTTTGAAAATATTTACACATGAGCTTAAAGGGCCCCTAGAGAGTATATATTAAAAATTTCAGCTCCCTAGCTCAAATTTTGGTTTTTCAATAAAATTGTTTTATTTTTTTGTGGGCGTGGCAGTGGGCGGATTTTGAAAATTGTATATCCCGAGCAGTTTCAGGAGTCATAGATCATATATAAAAAATTTCAGCTTTCTAGCTCAAAATTCGATTTTTTCCAAAATTTTGTTTTTTTGAGTTTGTGGGCGTGTCTGTGGGCGGATTTCAAAAATTCGTAAACTTGATTATTTCGGGACCCTAGAGAGTATAAGGTTAAAATTTCAGCTCTCTAGGCCCAGTTTAAAGGCCTAATTTTTGCCGACGCACGGACGGACGGACATGGCTAGATCGACATTACTATCGATGCTGATCATAAATATAGTAACTTTTAGGGGTCTACGGGCAATATTAAGGTATGTTACAAACTATGCGTCAAAATTAATATACCCTTAGAATAGGGTATAAAAAGAGAAAATCAAGTGAACGCCAAGACGCCAACAATGATATTGATATATCCAACTGGTGGGAATACCAAGGCGTGCATATTTATAGCTATAG
This sequence comes from Portevinia maculata, assembly GCA_949715645.1. Lineage (NCBI taxonomy): Eukaryota > Metazoa > Arthropoda > Insecta > Diptera > Syrphidae > Portevinia > Portevinia maculata. The sequence continues at coordinate 53,778,327 of OX454527.1, read as the reverse complement.
ACCCTAATAGCAAGTGCCTATCTCAAGCAAGTGAGTGCCGATCGGCCAACGACGATGATGATAAATATATAACTGCTGGGAATAGCAAGGAGTGTTAATTTCATATGTAGATCTATAGACCGTAATACCAAATGTCTATCTTAAGCAAAAGTTAACAGAGTTATGGCTTTAGGTCAATGGTTACAGCTTGCAACTACATAAGAGCTTTTGCAGCCAAAACATAGTTCGTATTTATATATTGATCGTTGTCCAGTGGACAGGTTACTAAAACACCATGTTCCTGATGAAAGTTGTGTCGTCGTCTTTATGTCTCGTATGGCCAGTTGATTTGTTGTGGTTTTTTTTATGAATGTTGTAATAATAAAAAAAAAATTGAATGGTTGATGGGGAAATGTAAAATTTGTATTAAATTCCTTTTCGGTTAATGTTTGGAACGAACTCCGCACCCCACCTGTGAAGGCAGGTGGCACTGAGACGGATATATGGAAGGACCGAAGGTATCAATTTCGGGACATAGTTTTTGGACTCTTCTAAAGTCCTTATACGATACCTTATTCACAGTTTGAGTTTAATAGTTTTTTTGGATGGTATCAATCTTTATGAGAAGTATCTCAAATTTGCATTTCGGAATCGGCGTTAAATTGTAATCGGCGTTGAATTGTAGGTCTCCCTCTCTTCGCACACGCAAATGCTTGATGAAGGTAGTTTTTAGGCGCTCTATGGGTCTAATGCCTATTATTAATTTATTTCCTAGAAAATTGAAAATTAAAAAAAAACACAGGGACGGGCTACAGTCCGCTTGGGCGAACTGTTGAATACAATATTCTTATTCCTATCCCTCATAAGTGGGCATGACAAAAGTCTAAGTATGGTTGAATTGTTAAGAACGCTCTACATATTTTGTTATATAACATTTAAAGGATTTTATCAAAAAAAACGCTCCCTAGCTCAAACTTGGGTGTTTCAATAAAATTGTTTTAAATTGCTAACACATGAGCATAAAGGGCCCCTAGAGAGTATATATTATAAATTTCAGCTCCCTACCTCAAACTTTGGATTTTCAAAAAAATTGTTTTATTTATTTGTGGGCGTGTCAGTGGGCGAATTTTGAAAATATTTATACATGAGCCTAAAGAGCTAGAGAGTATATATTAAAAATTTCAGCTCCCTAGCTCAAATTTTGGTTTTTCAATAAAATTGTTTTATTTTTTTGTGGGCGTGGCAGTGGGCGGATTTTGAAAATTTTATATCCCGAGCAGTTTTAGGAGTCATAGATCATATATAAAAAATTTCAGCTTTCTAGCTCAAAATTCGATTTTTTCCAAAATTTTGTTTTTTTGAGTTTGTAGGCGTGTCTGTGGGCGGATTTCAAAAATTCGTTAACTTGATTATTTCGGGACCCTAGAGAGTATATGGTTAAAATTTCAGCTCTCTAGGTTCAGTTTAAAGGCCTAATTTTTGCCGACGGACGGACGGACGGACGGACATGGCTAGATCGACATTACTATCGATGCTGATCATAAATATAGTAAATTTTATGGGTCTACGGGCAATATTATGGTATGTTACAAACTATGCGTCAAAATTAATATACCCTTAGAATAGGGTATAAAAAAGTATACACCCACGTACAAAAACCACCCAAGTGAAGTGAAGTTAATTCTCAAATCAAAATGATATTAAATCTCAATTGTACTTGGGAAAGAAATCATAGGTCTTTTCCAATTGTGAAAAAATATGGATCTGTAGATCTGTACACACAAATGTTGGAAGGAGCTAAGTTTGAGGCTCTGTGCAAATGTTTCTTCTCATTATAATCTGGGATGCCTTTAAATATTACAAATTTAAAACATTCAGTATGGAGGATGTCCAGTGGGTGTTCAAGTCTAAGTTAAAATTGCTCGTAATCTAACAGGGTGAGATAAGTCAGAGGGGTATCCAGTCGCAATCAGTCACTGTTCGTTAGCGCATCGGCCATTCGCGGTTAAGCAATATGTAGAGTGCGGTGATTCGTTGGTTCGGTTGCGTCGCGCGTTTTTACTCACTTCAATATTCGACGACTAAATGATGGGCCGAGCACGCAACTTATCTGGTTGTCGGTTCAAAAGTTTAGAAAAGAAGGGCAAACGGTTAACCAAAGTCATCCGAGACCATCAACGTCAGCAGCGATGCCATGTGTGTCTCAAATTTGACGCGAAAGTATGCGCAATACGCATTAATCGATATCCAGCGAGAGATAGTCACTGTTGACGTGTATTGCCGAATGATCGACAAGTTTGTGGTACCGCAACTGCAGCTGCTTCCAGGTTCATCAACACACACCTCCTCCGGTCACCGGTCACTGGACCATACCTACACCGTGCGAATTTTTTTTATTGGAATATCATAAGTCGAGTTTTTATAGCAACAATCCCTACAAATCTCTACAAAAAAATATCCGCCGTGAAGTTGCTGCCATTAAACCAACACTTTCCTCTCTCATGTTCAAAAAAATTAAGAGTTCGATTGCAAGAGTGTCGTGAGAGGAATGGACTGCATTTAGACGATATTGTTTTTAAAACATGGAATTCGCATTGTAAATTTACATTTTGTATTAATAAAATATCAGAATAATTCTGTAGTTCCGCTGGACACACTTTAGTAAGCAATCGTATCGGCTGTCCCTCTTTAGGCTTTTTCGTTTTGGTGTTTATTAATTTTTTTTTAAATGATTTTCTGTGGTTTGGGATCAACATGAATAAGTAATATAAAAAAACATAAAATTAAAACTTTGCCGCCTGATGGAAAATACTTGAAAATATGAACAACTTGTTTGACTGCTCACAATGCCCTGCGCAATTATTCAAAATAAATACCAGGCATAAACGACACAGAGCCAAAAGCCACCATCCATTCACGCGCTCAAAGTTATTATGTTTGCACGAATGGAATTAATTATACGAGTACATATTATGTACATATAAAAGTATGCGTGTTATGTGTTTAAACATATAATTAACTAATACAGCACTGAACTTATCCATTGACGCTCTATATTCCATAACATGTCTATCAGCGACAGTTTCTATAGAAAGATGATTCATAAAACTGATAGCTCACGGCTACAACTTATTCAACATCGACGTCATCCTTAATTCTGGACCCGAACTCAGAACTTCAATGAGAGTTTACGTCAATTTATTTCCATAATCCAATGTCTATTCAACATCATATGCTGTTAATCATCGTCAACAGCTTAGAACCCAACCCAACGACACTTGCGGGCAATAACCACTAAATTTCGATCTGTCCAGCCTTGCCTCTGGATAAATTATTCCACGATCAGATTGAACTTAATAATTCTGTGGTCTGATTTGGAATCAGTAACCTGTCCATAGTTATCAATTGATATATCTGCGTGAGGTCTTCGAACTCGAATGAACCACAAATGACACTGACACAAGACGCAGCTCTTATTCATCTATTCCAATCATATAAGTATAAATGACTGCAATGTCTACTGCATCTGCATCATTGGCAGTGGGCCAGGTAGCTTTCCTATGAAGAAATTACAAAATATTTTTAAAGATTAACCGAGAAATAAATGTTAATTCCTATTTAAATGTTAAATATGGGTCAAACGGAAAATCCCATTGATGCACGAAAAACTCTTACAAATTGAACAAAATAGGAATCAAAGATACACGGCTTGCTGCTTCATCGAACAGTCGCTTGTCAAATATGTATCTGTCTCACACCTGAATGTTTATCAGAAAAACTTGTAAATGTTGGAGTTGTCCATAAAATAAATTAATTTGCATTTAATTCAAGTTTTTTTTTCGGGGTGCGAGACTTTCTAGCGAGAAAGAAAGAGAAATAGCGCTTGTCATATTGAGTATGGTAAGAGCGTAAGAAATGTTTTGTTAACTATTAAATAAACTGTCCCAACTCTTTTCTAAAGCACGAGACCAGTTACTCTCACTATTCCATATATGCATTTTAATATCGTTAACAGAACTCAGTTGGTAATATCATGTTCAAAGAGATCCTGCGAACCCTGAGGCCAATCAAATGCACTTCATGACTATTTCTAATAAAAGCCTTCCTTATGTCATATACCAATATCTATTCCGCTTAAAACGAAGTTTCAATCTTCTTCTTATTTGTCTTCCTTAATGGCGGTACGGCTATACTCATGATGAAAGGGATCGTAGCCGTCCCCCTTAACTGTATCCCTATAGATCCGCCTGTGGTGTTCGCTGAAACGAAGTTTCAATAAATAATATAAAAGTACCTAGCTATCTACCTGCGTTAAAGTATTACAATTCCTTTTTGACACAATTGTTTTGTACAACAGGCTACATATGCTTTAAAATATTTATTTTTGGGAGTATAGTTGGGGTCTTGAAACTGACTTCCTATTGTGATTTTCATTTTAAGGCTCATCATCCTCACTTTGAGATTCTACAAACATCTCCACAGACACGGACACGGTCTAAATAACTATTAAAGCAAAAACTCACACCAGGCCAAGTTTTTTAATCGTGACTGGCACCTATCACAAACCACCATAGCCGATTCCATCCCAGTCGTCTGATGATTTTTAAGTATTTTTTAACACCAAAACTGTAGTGCACCTACGCATTGGTACTGCTGACATTTTGCTCATTCGTGTTAAAACAAACTTGTTGTTGTTGTTGTTATTGTTGTTTTCTGTTACATTTCACAGATGATATGCGCAAACAGAAGGAAACCTCAATCAAACTGGCATACGCAACAGAAAAACTGAAATATATAAAATACATTTGAATGGATGACAATGACCTTTAAATATCAGCAGTCTAGTTTTCAACATATTTGACAATGATCTTTCTTCACACTGTCACATTGACAATTCACTGCCGCGTGCCATCACATCTACAATACATTATTCACATTTTCCTTTCCCATCATTCCGCCTCATTATCATTAGGCATTAGCACGTGAGTATGAGTAGACATAGCAGATCGGCACTGTTCAAATCGTGTATGCTAATAGCACGGTTTACGGCTTTTTCTTAGAAAATTGCTTCATCTATTGGAGCAACCAAGAAAAAATAAAGCTTTTAAAATTACAGAATGAGCAAGTATGATAAATAAAATGCCCCCATTTCATTCCGCATACAACGCACCGTTCCTGTTAAACTCGAGCAAATTGTTGATAAAACTCAAAACCAAAACAAAATAAAAATAATAATAATAGTAATAATAATGCAAACGTGACTTACCTACTCCTATGGATGATGCCCTTTCGTAAATGGTGGCGGTTCGAATGAATGAATATTGTCTGGAAAATGGTAAATTTTCTACTGTGAGGTGTTAAATAATGTGACGAAAAAAAAATAACGTCCTGTCATTTGTGTTAGCGAGATTAATTTATAAGTTCTCTAAATTTAAAAGGCTTCATGCCCACTTACCCGTTAATTGAATAATAACAAACCACTCACGTTTCGATTTTATTCATTCACAGCCAAGGCCAATTCAGTGTCCCTAATGTAGACCTAGTCATTGCTCGAACAGAACAATCAAAATCATTTCAATCACTCGAACGAAAATAAGTTAATTGAAGCTCTGGAATATCCGACCAGCCGGCGACAATATCATCGTTGTTGTTGATTTAGCGTGCTGTGGGCGGCGTCTTTTGAGGCTCTTATTGTATAAAGATCGCAAAAAAAAACTGTGAATAAAATAAGTTTGGGAATATCATTTTACCAATCAGGGCCGAACAAGTCATATTGAATCGTTTATTGAAATTTTACAATATGCGCAAATGCACAGGTTGCTGAACTCGATGGACACACCGTGAAAATATAAATGTAAATATAAACCAAGAAACCCCGAATACAAAGTTTGAAGAAAGACCGAATGGGGCTGTCTTCATTTCCTATTTGCGAATGATTGAAAAAGCATCACCGAATAAAGGATAACAAATATCATAATTGGCAGGTATCCTCCACAAGACATGAAATATCTTCTTTTTTTATGGTAAATCCTTATTATTAATCTCGATCAGCTCTTACGCTTTACAACGCCCATAAGACCTCTTTTTTTACCATATTCCAAGGGTATATTAATTATGACTCATAGTTTGTAACATACCTTAATATTGCCCAGCATCAATAGTATTGTCGATCTAGCAATGTCCGTCCATCCATCCGTCTGCAAAAATTATACATTTCAACTGAAGCTAGGAAGCTGAAATTTGAAGCATATACTCTCTAGGGGCCCGAAATAATCACGTTAAAGAAATTTTAAAATTCGCCCACAAACACGCATACAAGCTCAAAAAAAACAGATTTATCAAAAATTTATCAAAGGAAATCCGCCCAATGACATGCCAACTTAAAAAAAAAAAAAACCGTTTTATCGCAAAGTATGTAGTTAAGGACGTTTTGCACAATTCCTTTATACGAAATGTTCTGCCATGCCCACTTTTTAACAAAAACTTTGTTTATTTTTAATAAAATCCTTTGAATATTGTATAACAAAATATGAAGATCCTTCTGAACCATTCTCCCAGACTTAAATTTTTCTCACGCCCAATTCATGAGCGATAGAAATAGGATAAGTTCGCCCAAGGGGCCCGTAGCCTCTCCCTATGTTTAGCTATCTATTCGATAGTGTTGAATTACTGGAACAAAACTCGGAGAAAAATAACGCGACTGATCAAGAGTTGAAGAGCAACTAACGTTATTACTTAAAAAACTAATACAATATGTTAAATATAGATCATACATTAAGTCATGTACTTATGCATGTTTGTGTGATTATATGTACTTCATTTTATTTACACTAGCAAATTGTACTTTAATAATATTCATCAATACTTAATACTTCATACTTCCACCTATTATTAAATTACATTATTATAGAATATACTTAAATGTAGAACAAAAAACCTTCATCGGTTGTAATTATGCGATTCAAAATTTCACGAAATAAACAAGATACTCTAGTTTCAAACTACAATACAATCTTTGGATATTATGTTAATTGCATTTCTAAATTTAACAAACATTTCATTTGATAGAGCTTTAGTAAAGACATCAGCTATTTGATCATTACTTGCAATGTATTCTAACTCAAAAAAATTTTCATTATATTTTTCACGTATAAAATGAATTCTTACATCGATATGTTTTGTTCTTGCATGAAGCTGAGGATTTTTGGCTAACTTAATAGCACCTTGGTTGTCAATGTATAGTGTAAGGTCCACACTATTACTTGGTAGTAAATCTTGGAAAAGTGTACGGAGCCATACTAACTCCTTTACTGCTTCCGATGCTGCTACGTCCTCCGCCTCAGTTGTGGATAGTGCTGTACAATGTTGCCTTCTCGATGACCATGATGGGCTTCCACCGAATAGTGAAACATATCCACTTGTTGATCGTCTAGTTTCAACATCACCCGCAAAGTCTGCATCGCTAAAGCAAGATAAAGTGTGTGAATTAATTCTTTTGAAGATAATACCATAATCCTTGGTTGCTTTTAGATATCTAAAAAATCGTTTGACCGCTGTTATGTGTTGGCTTGTTGGTCTGTCCAAATATCTGCTTACAATACCGACGGAATAGGATATGTCCGGCCTCGTGGCAAGCATCAAATACATTATGCTTCCCACTGTTTCACGAAATAAAAAATTGCTTGTATCGTCTTTGGAGATATCCAGATTGCTGTTGACAGCACATGGAGTTGAGACAGGACTGGCTTCCGACATCTTGAATTTACTAAGCATTCTCTCAATGTAACTGGATTGATTGACAAAAACTGATTCATCTAAACTTCGCCTGATTTGTAGACCTAAGTAGTAATTCGCTTCATTGAGTTTCAGTTCAAAATATCCTTGCAATTCGCTGATAACCCGCATTGCTTCCTGCTTGTTTCTAACAGCAATGCGCCCGTCGTCGATGTACAGTGCGAGAGAAACTTGTCATTGCACCGATGTGACTCAAAAACACATGGATCCGCATTGGACTGTTCGAACCCCATCTTTCGAAGAATATCGGATAACTTCTGGACGCCTGCTTCAACCCGTACAAACTTTTGAGAAGTTTACACACTCGGCCAGAATTATCGTCGAATCCAGGTGGTTGAGTCATATATATCTGTTCGTTGAGCTCTCCGTTAAGAAATGCTGTCTTAACATCGAACTGCATCAAATATAAATTCTCCAAGTGCAGTTTTCCTGATGTGACTGAATTTCTTCATCCATAGTCTTTTGCCAATTATCTGCATCGTTTCACATCAGAGCTTCATCGTAAGAAAATGGTTCATCATTTTGAGTTATAAAAGCATATCCCTGCATTGCACACGCAAACAGGCTCGCACTTTGAAGGGCATTTTTCCATTGACTTTGAAAAACTCTGTCTGATGACCCAACGATTTTACCTCCGAAATCAGTACCCAGGTCCACCGAAAATGGTTTTGCACTTTCAGCTGCTGCCGATGGTTTCGAAATGTTTTTTACCGATTCACGATCCAAATTCCTCGATGAGTGTGCGTCACTGTCCTCTGATTTTATTTTATAGTCTCGTTCATCAGGATGGTTGTTTTTCCGCTCTGGACTTTCATTTATTTCCTCCATAAGGCTTGGAGGACTTAAACCAAGCTGAACATTTAATTCCTCTTTAAAGACAACGTCGCTGGACACATCTATTTTGGTAAGCTGCCTATTTCAAACACGATATCCTTTTGTATTCTCCGGGTAGCCAACGAAAAAACCTGGCCAAGACTTTTTGTCCCACTTCCTCCTCTTCTCCTTCGGTATATGAACAAATACTCGTACCTCAGTTCCGAACGTCTTTAAATTTGCAATGTCTGATTTCTTCCCACTCCACAGCTCGAATGGACTTTTTTCACTGACCGGGCTAGGACCGAAACGATTAAGTAGAAAAACAGCGGTATTAACTGCCTCAGCCCACAGTCGTATTGGCAAATTCTTTGCATGAAGCAAAGTTCTGGCAGTTTCTGTTATAAAACGTATATCCCTTTCGGCCCTTCCATTTTGCTCTGGCGTGTATGTTGCGGATGTTTGATGCTTGACTCCACGTTGCATAAGAATCGATTCCACTTGCTTATTCTTATATTCTGAGCCGTTGTCTGATCTGAGAATATTTACTTTAGAACCTATTTCTGCTTCTGTGCTGTTTAAAAAGGTTTCAATTAATAATGGTATTTCGGATTTTTCCTTGAGGAAATAGACTGTTCGATAGTGAGAAAAATCGTCTTTGAATAGGAGAAAATACTTGGATCCACCCAGAGACTTCTCTTGCATTGGGCCACAAACGTCAGAGTGAAATAACTGACCAATTTTGTCCGCTCTTGACTCACTAGTTTTGAATGGCAGTCTATGCATTTTTCCTAATGCACAAGCGTCGCAGAAAAAATTTGGATTGTCAATAAAATCGATGCTCCTGGCTTTAAAAACGCTCCTCACTTGTTTAATGGACAAATGACCGAATCTTTGATGCGAAGTTTCTATTGACTTTCCTTGTGACACTACTGTAACCTTCGCAGAACAGCAAACTGCTTCATTTGCTAATACAACTTTAAAGCACATTTCGTATAGACTGTTGCATCGTATACCAACAGCCACAACAGCACTTTCTTTATAAATTTCGCAACGTTTGCTGTCTGATACCAATTTGTAGTTCTTGTCCAGAGTACTTCCTGTCGAAAACAAATTGACTTTTATGTCTGGAACAAAGTAAACATCCACCAAACGCTTCTGCTCCCAAGAGTTCCCGCTGAATGCCATTAATTTAATTTCTCATTTGCCATATGAAATAATCTTTGTCCCATTGCCTATTGTGATGGCCATTGGATTTTGCAGTTCCTGATAAATACTGAACCACTCGCGATGATACGTCATGTGCTGACTTGCCCCCGAGTCTAAAAACCATTTTTCTTCGTTTGCTCTATTACCACTAACAAAATTAGCATCACAAACCATGGCATCGCCCGATTGACTTGAAGTTATTTTATCGTTCGCAAAATTAACTTGATGCATTTTTCGATTTTTATTGTAACAGTCTCTTTTACAGTTCCCAAATTGATTACACTGAAAACATTTTCCAGTTTTTTATGATTTTGGATTAGATTCAAATGCCTCCCTGAGAAATACTTCTTCCCCCTTTGCGCTAATAAAGCACTTTCATTTATCGTAGCAGGAGACGAAGATGATACGTTACAATTGTTGTTGTTCAAGCGCGTTTCCTCCATAATCAAATGTGATGTTAGATTTTCAATCGTCTGCAATTCTTCTGTGGTGGATTCCCATGCACTAAAAAAATGAGAGTATTCTTTTGGTAACGTCATGAGAATTTTGGTGGTAAGCATTGACTAGGAAACTGTTTCCCCTGATTCTCTCAATTGTTGTGCAAGAGTTTCAAGTTTGCTAATATGTGTTACCATATCATTTTGCGGATCTTTCTCAAAACTGTAACATATTTACGCTTGTACTACTTTTCTGTTCGTACACAGACAAAAGTTTTTTCCACATATCTTGAGCGGTGGAACAGTTAAGAATATGTATGATACGAGGGCGGGTCAATAAGTCCGTGACTTTTTGAATTTCTGACCTCTTTACTGAAACGGCAACACTGCTCCTGTCAACAGGCATATGTCAGTTGACTCCTGTCAAAATTTAAACTTGCTGCGTCAGTTAGTTTGTGTTTGACAGCTATTTTTATCAGACTACTCACTAATTTGAGGAGAAAATGGAAAAAAGTGAATTTCGTGTGCTTAGTAAGCATTATTTCTTGCGAAAAAAACCATTACCGAGACCAAGGCTAAGCTTGAAAAATACTATGGGGACTCTGCACCATCGATTTCAATGGTAAAAAAGTGGTTTACTGAATTTCGTTGTGGCCGTACAAGCACTGAAGATGCCGAACGTCCTGGACGCCCAGTTGAGGTCTCTACACCCGAAACAATCGAAAAAATTCACGATATGGTGTTGGCCGACCGAAGATTGAAAGTGCGAGAGATTGTGGAAGCCGTAGGGATCTCGAATGGCTCAGTGGTTTCAATTTTGAATGATCACTATGGGCATGAGAAAGCTTTCCGCAAGATGGGTGCCGCGTTTGCTCACAGTCGACCACAAACGCAATCGTGTAACAACTTCACAGGAAGGTTTGGCGTTTTTTAATCGCAATATGGAGGAGTTTTTGCGCCGTTTTGTAACCGTGGACGAAACATGGATCCATCACAACACACCAGAGACCAAACAACAGTCAAAACAAAGGGTTTCTAAGGGTGAATCGGCGCCAAAGAAGGCCAAGGTGGGTTTGTCAGCCAATAAAGTTATGGCGACTGTTTTTTGGGATGCACGCGGGATAATCCACATTGACAACCTTCAAAAGGGAAGAACAATCAATGGGGAATATTATGCCAACTTATTGGACCGATTCAATGACGATTTGAAAAAAAAACCGACCTCATTTGGGGAAGAAAAAAGTTCTTTTCCACCAAGACAATGCAAGGGTGCACACATGTGAAGTTGCCATGGCAAAAACCATGAATTGGGCTATGAATTGCTCCCTCATCCACCCTATTCTCCAGATTTGGCTCCGAGCGACTACTTCTTGTTCCCAAACCTGAAGAAATGGCTTGGTCGAAAAAGATTTGACTCCAATGATGAAGTCATCTCGCAAATAAAGGCCTATTTTGAGGACCTCGACAAATCATTTTTTTTGGAAGGGATACAAAAATTGGAGAAGCGTTGGACAAAGTTTATAGAGCTCAAGGGAGACTACGTTGAAAAATAAAATTATTTTTTTATCAAAAAATCTGTGTTTTATTCCAAAAGTCACGGACTTATTGACCCGCCCTCGTAGCTTGGCCTCCCACTGACGTTGCAATTACCTTTTGTGCCTTTCGATCTCTTTTTAACCAATTTACTAATTTTTTGTCATCACCGTCTATATCTGCTGGTTTAACATCAGCACCACTAACCACCTCAAACAAATGTAGGGTATGTCTGTTGTTACGAAGTCTGTTTTCAGATGTCCGGATGTATCTATATGTATATGGACATGAACGACTTCCCAGAGGACTGACTAACAACGTAGAACTGGCAGGCACGAATGCCATAGGTATTGCCGTGATGAGTTGCAGGCAGGGCACGAATGCCATAGGATCTGCCAAAAGAATTGAAACTATAGGTTGAGAGTCAAAATAGAATCAAATTTATTCTTAAAAATACTACGTCTTATATACTAATTTTCCCTCCCAGCATTACCGAAACACATTGATACAAAAATCGGTCGCGTGCCATAAAATTAAATCATCGTCAACATACTCTTCCACATTGTACTCATGAGTTCATGACACACTTCTTAATTGCTCGTCACCCAAAGCATAGATCGTGCAATTCATCGATCCACTTACAATGTCAGTGTAATCGCCAAAAGTTCTATTCATACTTTCTGTATGCGATACCCGACACTGTAGTGTGGCAATGAAATCCGAATGTTATGTCAGTGGTGTTTATTATGAGCCATTTGACTTAAACTGCATTACACAAAGCAGGAAGTGTTTTGTGTACATTTGTTGGGTTCATTACACAAATCACTGGCATTTAGGAGTATCTTTACTTGAAACTTTCAAGTGGATGTTTGATCTGCACATTGGAGCTTGTCTATTTTTATAAGCTCACCTTCCATGACTTGTTCGTGAAACTTTTATTGCCACTCGTAATATCTATCGCGAAAAAAAAACTACTAAAATACTTTTTTAAAGTTTTTTTTGCGAAACTTCGACTTTCTAGGCGAATAATAAAAACTGTTTAATGGGACAAGAATACTGGGCCCATAACCTGTTTAATTACTGGAACAAAACTCGGAGAAAAATAACGCGACTGATCAAGAGTTGAAGAGCAACTAACTTTATTTTAAGTAGTAACTTTATTTTAAGTAATAAACTAATACAATATGTTAAATATAGATCATACATTAAGTCATGTACTTGTGCATGTTTGTGTGATTATATGTACTTCATTTTATTTACACTAGCAAATTGTACTTTAATAATATTCATCAATACTTGATACTATGATTTGGATCCCCCAACACATCCCAAAGTGAATCCAAACACTAAATCGGTCGTGCTGTTAGTACTTTACATCCACGAAACAGATTTTCATTAATGCTACCCTTGTGTATAAAACACGTATTATGTACGAGTACGTATGTTACAAAAAATAGCAAATTGTGTGTAGATTCTTAAATGTTATACATCATGTATAAAATTTATGTTGAACATCGGTTATTGAAATTTTATATTTTAGACGCGGAAATACTCGCTCACGAGCGCTCATAACCGGGTCACTGCACACGCTCACGAGTGAGTTTATCGTTTTATTCAACGTTCACAGATTGGCGCACATGGGGAAAGGGAAGTATTTTAGTACAGTTTACTAAAAATCGGCTTGAAGCATTATATCTTATTGTTAAGGCAAAAGCAAAGCAAAGAATAATAAAAAAAAACTATGTTGAGCCACACAAAGTGGTGCAAAATATTTCTATATATATGTAACCTGTGAGTGAACTTGTATAGAATATTTTAATTCTGTTCATTGTGTGAGTACCTTACCCTATGAATTTGCTTTTTCTCTAGGTTTTTTTAAATAATAATAAAAATTCTTGATGGACCAAAAAAAAGGCGGAAGTTGATAGTTTTTATTTGACCATTTTTAGGTTGACAGAGTGTATTACAATTTGCCACAATGTAGGAAAGCTCAAAACTTATCTTTTGGATTTTAGAATAATTGAAAAAATAATGTTAATGCATGATGAATCAGAAACTCACATCTTGTTTTTTTTATGACGTTCGTCGGAAATCGAACACACAGTTGGCCTTGTGGGTTTTACGCTTAATGCTACAACCGCAAACCGTACTCAGGGAGCTTTATGATCAGAGGAATTATCTTGAATAATATTATTTTTAACGAATTTCATTCGTGAGAACAATACAAACTAATTGTGAGGTAGCACGGCACAAATATTAATCCATTTTTAAGGTATTACCTTGATATGTTCCGATTCTTTATTAAAGCCTTATTTTCTTACTAATTTTCTTAGAATGTCAGTAGCCCATTTATTTGCCACTTGATAACAATAACCATTTTGCCAAATAAAATTCTTATGTCAGTGAAAACCACAACCAATACATAAATTCAATGAACCTAATTAATCAAACATTCGTGCACTGTGTCTCAATCCTTTAAATCCACAATTTTTCATAAAACTTAATACGATCTCCAAACATTAAATAATTAGTCAAAACTTAATTATGGAATTTATTCTGTTTAATATGGGAATAAAGTTCCATGGAGAATTGTTAATCCAGGTAAATCATTATTGATTTGGTTCATTAAATCGACGTTGTTTTTTGGCTCAGTCTAAAAGCACCGAAAAAAATTAATAAAATAATAAAAAAATGGTGACCGATTTAACAGTTTAAGACATCTGCTCAACAACAATGTTACCTAAACGAAGAGAAAAGGCTCAAATTCGGGTCTTTAAGGAAGAGGTTCATAGCACCCGCTTATTGTCAACAAGATTGAACAATGTCGTGAAAACAACTGTCAAAATATGGAAAAATTGCAAACTATGTGTGAATATAGCTACAACACCTTAAGACCGACAGACAATACTCTGAGAAGCAGCCAATTTAAATCTATCACTGACCAAAATTAGAACTAAAACCGGCGAAGAAGTCGCAGAGCAACTGTTCATCGTTCATCTTTTTCAGCAAGCCGCTCATTTTAATAACCTGAAAATGAAGCAGAAATCACCACCAAATGAGGCAAGATTAGAATATCCGTTTTGATATAAAATATCTTTTCGCTCAAATGAGTTTAATTTGGCTGGCCCCGACGGCCACAATTTCTAATTTTATAAATTAAAAAAAGATGATATAACCATGGATTGAAGACACAGCAAGGGAAGCGGAGTGATGGTATAACAATGCTATCATTTTAGGGCATACTCACGAATGACGGCGGCAACTTACAATTATACAATGAAGCGAACTTTTCCAATGTTTAATTAATTGTTTGACTGAAACCGTTAGACTTCCCAGCAGGGAAACGCTCGTATGCACATTGGAAAAATAACTAAAGCCTGGATTCAGGGTCAAATCGTAGAATTTTAGCAATAACTGTCATACTCACGTTAGTTGAACATTATAGAAAATGTTTGAGGTGACCCCCACAGAGGTTTAACAAAACGGGAAGACATTTGAAACCAAGAAGACTTAATAGCAATTTAATCCATAAATTTAACTTAGACAGAGCTTTCACTGCACTATTTGGGTTCCCGTTAGGCTTCTGAAAGTAATTGACACTTCTAGGTGTAGAACTAAATTAAATTTAAAGATAATGACGCAAATTTATTGCTCACCTTGCTTAAACTTCACACCTGTTAGAGGCAACTTGTACAAAACTTTTGGTCACTATACCTAAGTACATTTCAACCTGCCTCGAAAAAGTTTTTACTTAACAACGAATCTAACAGAAACAGACACAGAAGTGACAGTTCGGAGAGGAAGAATACAAATAAAGGAAAACGCACCCACGATTCATTACCGATAAAAAGAACGATTGCAAACAACGCATTAAGGACATACTATAATAGACGGACTACAACCGAATTAACGAACCGTTCCCTTGCTACCTATCAATTGCATAAGTAACTCAAAATAAAAGTATATGAACGCACCCAACTAACTGCCTGTGTTTTTCGATACAAACAAATGGTTGTTAAATTTACGGACGTATAATGCGAACCGCTGTTTTCGAAATTAAGCGGAAGTTAAAGAAATTGTCCGCCAATGTTAATTAATTAGAAAAATTGTATTGTTTTTTTTTTAATTTTTTGCTTTTAACACCTACATTTTCTAATTTTAAACACCTCAGACCACAAAGTGGTCAAACAGACATAAAACTAACAATTTTTTACCCGGAACCTTAACCGCATTAGTGGATTTAACGGACTGAAACGCTGTCTAACTTAATGAATTTCACTATCACCTTATGACTTATTGAGAAGACCAATTTGATCAACAAAATAGAACCAAAATAATGCACGACATAGTCATTTATTTATTTAATTATAATGAGTATGTTAATTGCTTGCAAAGTATCAACCAAATCATCAAACTATCACCACATCTGCTATTGGTTCGCTGAAGTAGTCGTCGCTCGAAATGTCAAAAGAAGAGAAGAGACATTATATGGGTAAAGCTGGTTATTTGTGTGCTGTGTTTAACGTGCCCTTACCCCTAACCGACGATCAGCCGGCCAGATTATTTCAGCATTTATCCGAGTTTATTGGATTTCATCAAATCCTTCGACCGACTGAACTTATTCGGCCCTAGCGAGGTATCCGTCGGAACGGAAAATTCTCCAACCTGATAAGAATCGGAGGATTTTTGCTTCGAGGTATTCTTCCGAACAGGTATTCGAAGCCTAAATCCTCAGATTCTAATCAGATCGGAGAATGTTTGATTGCAAAGTCCATAAGACTACGATATTTCAACAGAAAAAGGCTGAAAGGAAGACCGAATTTGTTACCAACTGCTGTAATCTTACTAAGCTTATAATAAGCCATCTCGGATTCCCGATAACACTAATGGTTTTGGCAATACAATTGATCCCTTCTTTTTTAAAAATCTGATTCGAATAAATTTCTTGAATTGTTCGCATCCCAGCCAAAGGCTGATGTTTGCTTTTGAAGAGTTCAACACTTGTACCGAAGAAATAACCAAAATGATTGTTTTCCGTGTGAGACTATACTTTTCAACCAATATTTTCAAGTAATTTCAGCTAGTATTCCTTCCCACCATTAGTGAAAGAAGACGAAATAGATTGAGAGAAAATGCTTAGACTTTGGCAGATAGCTTTCAGAATATTTAACTTTTTATCCCGGGCAAACGCAACCACAAATAAATAAGCGAGAAAACGTTTCGAGTACCATTCAAAAAGGAATAAGGACCAGACAGAATACCTATTATTATGCTTTAAAAAAAACTGTGAACCAGAACTTGCACCTATTCTCTGCAAACTTATTAATATGTCGTACTCTCAGAAGATGTTTCCTTCTTGCTAGAAACCCGCCACTACCTACTAAATGATCGGGTATATGACTTTCAAAGTCAACACTCAATTTTGTATTTTAAGTTATTTTTTTTAATTATTAAATATCAGCTTACATACTACACTAAAATTAATAGATCTAACTAAAAATTACCCCATACTTATTCTAAATTATTGGGCCTTATGCCAACGTTCTTAACTTGACTATAACCTTATAATTATTGCCTTTCGGCGTCAAAACTATTTTATGAACTAATCTTACATATGTATTCATCGACAAAATTTCTAAAAACTCCTATAAAATTTTATATTTTTATATTAAACAAATTACAGTCTACCTACACTACTTAACTTACTCAAGCTACGTGACTTATTCCAATAATTATAATTAGGATTCTGAGCACTCGTTGCCTAACGCAACAAATGGTCAAAATCCCAATTGCTTTCCGAGCGCATGTAAGCCGGCAACATGCGCATGCGCCGCCGGGAGCCGACCCAAGCCTAACAGCGTCAGTCACCTCCCGGAAGCACCACCCAAGTTGGCGAGACCGGCCTCTTCCAGAAACGCCCTAGCTTACTTAATCTAACTTATAAACTAAGACGATGTTATAGAAATGGTTGACTTTATATATCGTCGGTAAAACCAGAAAACTGTGTAACACCATTTTAGCAAATTTTACAGGAGAGCATTTTTCCACACACAGTGTACCCACCAAATGCACTGATTTTAAAGATATGCCACCAACTGAATCTCTGATTATATAATAATTAAACTTATTAGGGGGCTCAAATTTCGCCGAGTTGTAGTTTGAGCTAATAGATTCATTCAAATCTCATTTTCGTTTAAAAGTGGAGTTACACGATTTTCTGGTTTCACCGACGATATCCAATTTTTGACTTTCAGTCATAGCCATATACAGGCTGAATAATCATTTCCTATGTTCATTCTTCGAATTGAAGAAACATTTGAAGTGGAAAAAACAATTCAGACTCAATTTTGAGTTGTGAATGTACTTATACTCCTTGTACAACTTGCAAAATTCTGCGTTTTAGCCTAATTTCATTACGCATCGTAGACTGTATTGACTCAGCCACATCGAGCGAAAAGACAATAACGATACAGCCAAGAGAATCTCCGACTCCCAGCCGACAAGTTTAAGAAGGTAAGGACAACCGAACCACCGTTTTTACCCTTTCAATCCGGAATGTAGTACCTTTAGAACATTATAGCAAAAAACTTTCAAAATTTTCAAAATTTTCCGTAAAGGGAAAGGGACATAATGTTTCCCATCCGGTTTTTTCGCTCATTTTAAGTGAACCACAACTTTATAAACTTCAATCGACGCGGTAAGATTGGCACAGTTGACACTAAATTTGAAAATAATCCATTAAAAATGGTTAAAATACAGGATGGGATGTAAATCACATACATTGGATGCAAATATTCGATGTTGGGGCTATGCTAACACTGAATGAGACATATGTGTCCCAATAGGTGCAAAAGAGTAGACCAAGCCACCGGGGATGCAAGACCGCTTGTTCTTAACAACTATGAAAGCATCGTCCATAGGATGTAAGGCTACAGTGCTTAGGCAGACACTCTTAATCGTTCGGGATACCGTTTTTGATAAAGTCAGTGTTTTACGAGTATAAGCCAGTGGCATAAAAAAAAATGCAAATAAATAACCTGAAAAATATGATGCTTTAAGAAAAACCGTTCCCCCTCTATGCAGAAGGCTACATTCAACAGTTCTAATGAGGTACTATCATTCACGGTTTGAGTTCGAAGTGTTAGGATGACAATATATTTTTCTTTAATATACAAAAGTATACGAGAACAAAAAACGTAATCAAAACGGCTTGATTAATCAGGTTTAACAGAGTTAACCCAATTTGAGTATACCTACATATATGTTAGTAAATTCGCGGAATCTTAAGGTGATGGCGAATTGTATTTTCATATTTTGTATAGGAAGGCTCCATTCAAAAGGTGAACGATCTCGGAACCCAACGCCGCCGTCTGGTTGGTGTTCTCATTCGAGAGAAAATTCTCTGTTGGCATATTGTAGTTCAATGGATTAGTTAAGATTGTCTTTCACGTACCGATTTACATTATCACATTGTGGACTTTTAGGACTTTACTAGACCTTCTAGTTACTTGTATTTGATCCATGTCAAATGGCACCCAAGTTTTGTGCTTAAAAATTGTGCCACCGTTGATAAAGCATTCTTCTTCTTCCTTTAGGGTGAAGCGTAGATCTGCACTTAATGGATCACATTCACAACCCTCCCACCAAGAGTATCAAATTGTCATGAGAAAGCTCCTCAAATATGCCATTCGGATTCGGCGTAAAACTGTAGGTGCCCTCCACTTCGCATAAAAGTGTTTGGAGAAGCTAGGTTCAGGCGATGTATGGGCCGTTAAGGCCTTATATGTATGTGTGTATACTTTTTTCCGATTTCGACATGTGCACGACACCCGTGATATACAGTCGTGTCAATCCACGGATTCACATGCACTCTTGCGGGACAGTTTCAAGATAATAAATGTGTCGCTAAACTCACTTGAATGGCAACATTGCCTAGATGTAATTTCTCCCCTAAGTCGCATTTTACGACAAGCACTGTTTTTGGGGGCGCGGGCTGCAATGATATACTTATTTAACCGTTGACAAAGCATTAAATATTGATAAGCCCACCAGCCGCTCACCGGTGTCGCTTTCGTTGCTTTACGTCTATATCATTCTTTCCGATAACAAATTGAAGCTTATGATGCAATAAACCTTGACATTCACATTTCTTTATTACCTCCCGCTCAACTGAATAGGCTTTTTTTGGCTCATCAGATTAGGTTCAAGGGCAATGACTACAGTTTGTGATCTTTAGCGATAATGTATCGACTTACATTTTCCCTTTTTATACCCTATTCTAAGGGTATATTAATTTTGACGCATAGTTTGTAACATACCTTAATATTGCCCGTAGACCCCTAAAAGTTACTATATTTATGATCAGCATCGATAGTAATGTCGATCTAGCCATGTCCGTCCGTCCGTCCGTCCGTCTGTCGCCAAAAATTAGGCCTTTAAACTGGACATAGAGAGCTGAAATTTTAACCATATACTCTCTAGGGTCCCGAAATAATCAAGTTTACGAATTTTTGAAATCCGCCCACAGACACGCCCAAAAACTCAAAAAAACAAAATTTTGGAAAAAATTGAATTTTGAGCTAGAAAGCTGAAATTTTTTATATAGGATCTATGACTCCTAAAACTGCTCGGGATACAAAATTTTCAAAATCCGCCAACTGACACACCCACAAATAAATAAAACAATTTTTGGAAAATCCAAAGTTTAAGCTAGGGAGCTGAAATTTATAATATATTACTCTCTATGGGCCCTTTATGCTCATGTGTAAATATTTTCAAAATCCGCCCACTGACACGCCCACAATTATTATTTTTTTTTTTTAATTTTTAGTTTGAGCTAGGGAGCTGAAATTTATAATATATACTCTCTAGGGGCCCTTTATTCTCATGTGTTAATTTTTTTTAAATCCGCCTACTGACACGCCCACAATTAAATAAAACAATTTTATTGAAACACCCAAGTTTGAGCTAGGGAGCGTTTTTTTTATAAAATCCTTTAAATGTTATATAACAAAATACTCGTATGTAGAGCGTTCTTAACAATTCAACCATACTTAGACTTTTGTCACGCCCACTTATGAGGGATAGGAATAAGAATAGGGTATCCAACAGTTCGCCCAAGCGGACTGTAGCCCGTCCCTTTGTTTTTTAATTGAAAGTAAGTGGTTTTTTTTTTGTAAAATGGGTCATGTGAAGCAATTGAACAATTTTGAAAAAGGCCAAATAAAGGGGTATTTGGAATCCGGCCTAAAACAGCGCGAAATCGCCAAAACAGCAGATCGAAGACTTGTCATCAGAACTGCTTCAAATTCTCAACGTTCTGCTGCCAAAATCCGGGAAGACTGCGGATTAATGCAAGTCTGACAACTGTAAGACGGATTATTCGGAGTGCCAAGCATTTGAAGAGGCTAAAAGTAAAAAAAACATTTCAGTGATGTGCGTAAAACTGCTCTCCTTCGATTTGCTAAAGACCATATGACGTGGGAAAAGGAGTGGCACACTGTCGTGTTTTCCGATGAAAAAAAATTCAACCTGGATGGACCGGACGGCTAAAACTATTACTTTCGCAAAATGCGAAAGGAGAAACGCGTGTTTAGTCGTCACCATACCTGTGCAGGTGGCGTAATCGTGTGATGGTAATATCGTGTTATGGGACTTGTGAGCTGCAGTTTGTATCTTCAAAAATGAACGCAAATGAATACAAAACTGTACTACAAAAGGCTTTTTCACGTTTCTCAAACATTTGCGAACGGATTGCATGAACATACCAGCACGACAACTCTCCTATTCATACAGCTATGGTAGTGAAACAGTGGATAAACGACCAAAATGTAGCCGCCGCCGCCGTTCTCCCCGGATGTTAATATTATTGAGATCGTTTGGGCGCTGTTGTCCCGAAGAGTTTATGTGGGCGGGAGACAAATCGACTATTCTGCGACCCTGATTGAAGCCATTACAAAGGCCTGGTCTACAATTTCGCTTAGGGATATTGGAAAATACTATAAGTGTTTGCCAAACCGAATGTATGAAGTTATTTTGAACAAAGGAGGGAGTGCAAAATCCTAAATTTGCATTTAATACATGCTATATACTTATATTAACAAGAAACAAAGCTGCGAATATTTTTTTTAATTTTAAGTTTCAATAAAATCGGTAAGTTGGTTGAAGAGATATTGCCATATTACTTTTTAGAAGTGTTGAACCTATTCAGTTGAGCGGCAGTGTACATTTGCAATGCCTTAGTTCGGGGAAGTATTTAAAACTCTGGCTTTATAATAGCTGTGGTGTGTTATGCTTTGTCTGGAATCAAGCTTCCAAAAAACTGCACCTTTGCTACTTCCAAGAAATCACTAGACCGGTTCTTGCCCGCACTTTACTTTACGTAGGCCAAAAGTCAAGCCTAAGTATGCATTCTTAATTGATTGGACCAATCTGCCGTTCTATGCACACTTCAAAAACTCAAAAAACATCTTTATCCAAGAAGACATCACTCATGAACTAGCAGTAAATAAATTGAAAGCACTTATGACTAGCATTTCGGACAGGCAAAAATATCCCCAAGTAGGTATTACTACCTGCGTTGTTTTCTCAAGGTTAGAAAATATTATAAAGAGTTAAACTTCTACGTATTTTACCTACGTAGGTACTTGGATATTCCATCGACACCTAACAATAACGAGCCATTGAGAGCATCATTTAATGATGCTTGTAAACAGTGATGAGATCCGTATCCATTGTCCATACCGATTAAAACCGCTTTATGAAATAATTGTTTCTCGCTAAACTTAAAGTGCTTGCAAAGAGTGGGACAATATTGCTCTTGTAGGTTGGTATAGATTTGGTTAGGATTTTGGTTGCTTTCGTTTTTGGTTCAACTCTTTAAAACCGGTTACAAGGAAATAGCCCAGATTAATCTGAATTCTATTTTTGAAAACAACCGTTAAGACCGCGTTTGGTCATGAGTGTGTTTTATACTAATAGGACCAAAAACGGCGCTGGGCATAGAGTTTTAGATTAATTTTCGCTGAAAAGGTGAGAACGAAAAGGTATCAGCTTCAGCATGCTTTCAACGTCCAACAAGACCCTCATTTACGACCTTGTCTTTTGGGAATGTGAATCCTGTGAATGATTGCAATTATTGCATAAGAAATTATTTATTTTCGGCAAAACATGGGGCTTATCACTAAAAAGAGTATGGATTTACACGGCTATGATAAAACCATTTCTAGCATTAGCGTCTGTTTTTCGGTGGAATAACCTATCATGTAAATACGTTACTGCTGCTTTAGTCAAACAACAAAGGAAGATATATATCAATCAACTGCACGGGGTCCTTCTCCAGAATGCCGTGCTCAGTCCTAGATGTATTATTGAACCCCCTCTTGATGTTAACAACCTGGGATGCACAATAAATATGACTCCAAAACCAATCAAAGATCTGGTGGGTGTGTTTTTGTGAAGAGCATACGACTTTACTTCTCGTATGGCAAACATGTGTCAGTCTTCCAAACAGAGACTTATGCAATCCTTATGGCTATTTAGTATGTTGTGAGGAACAGGTGGAGGTGGCTTAAGGACTTGCTCATGAATGCAAGATCTTTTTGAATTCGGTTGAAAGGCTGCATCCACTAAGCCTTGTCTGGTTTCCGGGCCATAAAGGCATCACGGGAAATGAGATCTCCGATGAACCTGCTAGACAGGGCTCAGAGGGGGAATTCTCAAGGCCTCCACCAGCGTTAAGCCTGCTGCGTCCTCGGTCGGGGCTCTCACTCGCGTTTGGGTTTGTTGTGAACACAACCGCAGATGACATGACTCCCCAGGATGCAGAAAGACTAAAAAAATTCTTCCCGACTTCTTATATACGTATAGTTTATACAAAATGTGCGGCATTCTTGCTGTCACTCAGCAGAAAATACTGCAGACGAGTTGCTGGCGTTTTTATGCGCCACTAAGCTTTTGCCAAGCATCTTACGGTGCTAGATTTGAGCGACACCACCAACTGTAAAGCCTGTGGAGAGCACACTTCCTCTGTAATTGTCTTGGTTTTGCTCGTATCAGGTGGCAGGTATTTGGTGTTACGTAGTGAATGCTGGAAATCTACGTATGTACCTCGTCATTGAAGCGAAAACTCATCTTTCTTAGAAAGGCAAGGAAATTCGATTAAAAGTGGTGTGTCTTCCTGACCGTTCAAGGGGCCGGTATTGTGCCTGAGTCATCCAGTCGCCGACAAAACTAAAACATGTTATTACTTTTGTTCAACTTTTTTTCAACCCAATTTTTCCCTTGCAGACTGTCTAAGCGCAACTAAGACGACCCGCCAAACACGATGAATACAGTTCACAATGGGCATAATAATGAAGGATTTGTTAACGACATTGACAAAAAAACAGAGGCGAACGAAAAGCCGCGTCTGAATCTGGTGGTGGCGGAAAATGGCAAGACCTCCTTAGATGATGACTACCTGCCATACGAACATCGAGAAGTGAAGCATCCTACCACGTTAGTTTGCAAAATATTTCTATAATTCACTTAATTTGATTAAATTTTCTTAGGAACTTAGAAACAATGATTCACTTGCTGAAACTCTCCTTGGGCACGGGAATCCTGGCTATGCCAAATGCCTTCAAAAATTCCGGCTATGTGTTGGGTACCATTGGAACTGTTGTCATCGGTTTCATTTGCACATTCTGTGTGCACCAGCTGATTACTGCCGAATATGAATTATGCAGACGGAAAAAAGTACCCAGTATGAACTACACAACTGTGGCAGAGGCAGGCTTCTCCGAAGGACCAGAGTTTTTTAAAAAATTATCTCCTTATATAGGGTAAGTCACGAAATAGCATTTATACTGGGCTATGAATATTATATTTTTTTTTTAATTGCAGCCACACTGTTAACAGTTTTTTGTTAGTCTATCAGTTGGGGGGATGTTGCGTATACGTTGTGTTCGTGTCGTCCAACATCAAGGCCGTGTGTGATTACTACGCGGATGAGCCAACAGACGTCCGTCTGTACATGGTGTTCATTCTGCTGCCATTAATTCTGATTAATTGGGTGAGTTGTATCCGATTTAACTTTGGTGATCACTGATTTAATGGTAAAGTTTGCATTTCTAGGTTAGAAATCTAAAATATCTAGCACCGTTTTCAACTCTTGCCAACGCCATTACGTTGGTGTCTTTTGGAATCATTTGCTACTACGTTTTCCGTGAACCAATCACAACTGAAGGCAAGACTGCAGTTGGTGAATTATCAACCCTTCCACTGTTCTTCGGAACGGTTCTGTTTGCTCTGGAAGCTATTGGCGTTGTAAGTTTTAAAAAAATATTTCATTTATCTTTAGTTGAAAATTTAACTGGCTTTTAAGGCCATGAAAACATGTTATCCTATCTTTGTATATTTATTGCATGCCTCAATAGCATTATGCATTTAAAAGAGATATTTTAGATGTTATAATATAGTCATGATTTAACATGTCGTGAGTCACAAACTACTTGCCGAGACCGGTTTGTGATTTCTTACCGCGCATTCTTGAACTTTAACTCATCACGGATTCAGCAGCATGTTAAAGCATTTTTTACAATCTCAAACTCACAACAAGTAAAATCACTTAATATATACATACCTTCCATTATCATACATTCATCACACGATCGAGCTTATGTTCAAGTTTCCGCAAAAAAATGTCTGACTGTTCCGACGATCAGAAACCAGTGATTAAAAAGAAAACAGAAAATGCGACAAACTCCTAATGAGCTTTATTATCTGCATACCATTCGCGCACCCAGCTGAAAAACCACAATTCGTAACTTATGTCATTGAAAAGGCACTAGAAGAAAACCAGGTTTGTTCTTCCCTATTTATATACATTGCATGGGATAAAGTCGAACAAAAGGGCTTAGATTTCAAACTACAAATGAACTGCCAAGACAAAACTATAGATACATACATTTTATATTGCAAATATGGGGCACGCTAGGAAAAAGCGTACTCAGAAATTAAGGAAATAAAAGCAGTTGTATCTAAGGGGATTTCCCTTGGACACAGCTAACAGAATAACAGATTGGGCAATTAAACTTAGCGAGACGAAGTCAAATCACATCAATTTCACAAACAACAAAATAACGTATCTTCCTATAGGTATAATAATCATGCCGAACCTTACTCCACGCCTAAATACCTATGAATGAACTTGCGCGCCAAACTAAAATGGAAAGAACTTGTGCAAAAGAAAGTGGAAGAGCAAAATATTAAATACAGACACATTGATATTGGTTGCTGGGGTAGTATTCTGAACTATCAATTGAGACAAAATTGCTACTGTACAATTAGATTTGAAGACCTATATGGCATCCAATTATGGGCTGTGCCCTACGAACAAAGTCCCACATCACATGGAACTAACTCCAATGAATTAAGGGAATGCACGATAGAGCTGGCAAAGGCGCCTGCCAGCCAAATAGGACCTACCCTTAGGGGAACAACGAAGTTGTGTGAGCAGGATAAGCCATGCGGAGAATAATCCGAAAAACAAATTCAATCCTGCTTAGAAATTCTATTGCAAATGAACTAACTCCCACTTTTATTAAATTCGAACTTAGTTCAATTTGAATTGATTCATAATAAACTATGTCACAACTGAACTATGAACTATGTAAATCCCACTGTCAAATTTAGTAGGACCTGCCAATGGGAGTTATGAGACTTCGGTCGTAGGGCTTATCAACATGCTCCATGGTATATTAAAAAAAGTTACTTTCATCGTGATTTGCATATTGACCTAGTAACAGAGGTAATAAAAAAGATCCAATTCGTCTGCTGTCGGTCAAATATTCGTACACTAAAAAGAACCAAACCTCATGAACTTGGATTTTAACTTCTCTCAAAATCGATTCCTCAGTATGAAAATAAAATCATTTGTCCCCCTTTATAGGTCATGATCTATAAGGTGTTTTTAGTGCAAAGTGAATCTTTCACTTGAATTCCACTAGCGGACGGAAAGATCGATACCACAATCAAATGTTTCGTAGAATGTTAGCTTGATCTGGCACCCAACAGGGGTGAATGGTGAACTGCTCCGGCATCTCCTTAAGAGAAGATCGACAGTCTAGGGCTACTATACAGATTCAAAGAATTCAATGGCAGCTTGCGGATATCTTGTTTTCCTTTTTCTCTAAATAGCATAATTTTCGGATGGAACGCGCTACAGTAATTCGGGAGACGGGAGGAGAGACTAAGATTTAGCCTATCAAAAAAAGTCCCTGTCATTAGATTTTGATCCAATTTTTATATAGCTCAGAGTGCTCTAAACAGCCAAGTAAGGATATACAAATATGGCAGAGGATATAGCTATTGCACTGACACAAACAAACAAAACACAATCACCTCGAAAATAAAGAGGTGGAACGATCTAGCATTTGTTAGGTAGATGTTCAGTGCTTAAGGAATTAAGACGCAGATGCTTAAATAAAGTGAGACCCAGAAGAAGATACACTTATGGTATTAAGCGGGGAAAATGAAAATTGGAATAACTATATTCAATATATTGTATTGAAAATGCTTATAGAACATTTTTCACTGCTGAACTTAATACATAAATTAAAATATAGTATATGACTCAACTTCCGACAGAATGCCTAAACTATGACGTATATTCTTTATATCTATCACATAATGTTATTCAATGAAGAAGCCTTTTGTGAAATCTTCTTTTGAAATAAAGAGCCATTATTATATAAATTATTATTATATATACTTTATCAACGTCGATGCACTTGAAAAAGCCAACTCTTAATGGATCCAGCATGGCAACGCAACTTCACTAGATTATTATATCCAGAGCTAGACCACGGAAGATCCAACAGACATCTAAAGTTGGTTATATAATATTAGTTTGAAGCAGTTTCTAAAGTATTCGGGTAAAAACCTCACATTATTTTACCTGGAAAACAACTCCTGATATTCTCTTTTTACTGGTTTTCATCCTATGTCAGATCTCATACGTTGTCACTTTAATTATAAGTTATGTAACATCTCCTTTTCCTATAGACTCAAATGTTCTTAATTTGTATCTTTTTTCAGATCCTACCATTAGAAAATGAGATGAAAACACCAAAATCATTTGGCGGCAAATGTGGTGTCCTGAATATTGCCATGGGTATGATTATCTTTCTCTACACTATCATGGGATTGTTTGGTTATCTTAAGTACGGCGCTGAAGTTGAAGGTTCAATTACACTTAATTTACCCGAAAGTGAAGTGTAAGTTTACAGATCTTTTATGAGGAAATATACAGCAAATTACATCTCTATTTTCTAGCTTGGCTCAATGTGTGAAAGCAATGCTCGCATTCGCTATCTTCATCACCCACGGTCTGGCCTGCTACGTTGCCATCGATATCACATGGAATGAATACGTTGCCAAAAAATTGGGACCACAACGTAAAAAAATCGTCTGGGAATATCTCGTAAGAACCGTATTGGTTTTAATTACATGTAAGCATTGATTACTGCATATCTGCATACTGCATATCTTTCAGAAATTTTATTTTTACCTTTTCTTTGCAGTCCTACTAGCAGTGGCCATTCCAAACTTGGAGCTATTCATCTCTCTGTTTGGTGCTCTATGCCTATCTGCCTTAGGTCTTATCTTCCCAGCACTGATTCAAGTCTGCACCTTTTGGTATCACACTAAAGGTGCTCGTAAAGTGTGGCTTGTGATAAGTAACTCCTTCATTGTAACTGTGGGTATCCTTGGACTTGTTATTGGAACATTCACTTCGCTCTCAGAAATCATAAAAACATTCTAGTATTAATATTAATAAATAATACATTCCTGTAAATATTAAAGACTATTTTTTCCAAGAACAATGAAACATGTGAAAAATTCAACTCTTATGGTGTGAATTAGAGATGAATTTTTTATATTTTTATTAACTCGTTTTGACTTGTAATTTAGATCCGATTGTATCATTGACCTTGGTACTTTTACGTTACAGTGTAAATTCTTTGTAGGTGCTAAAAAATCGTGCTTTGTATAATTCAGGTAATTGCAGATTTCTGCAGTAACTGCAAAAAATGGGCAGGCCTAACATTAACTTACTCGAGCTGAACGTTTGAACTGGACGTTGCAGGGTGATTTGCGAAATTACGCACTCACCTGAATTCTTAGAAGCACGGATTTTTTTATTGTTCGTTGCTTGACTTTATTATCAAATTACTGTTATTGTTTTAAATGACTTAAGTTATTAATATTTAGTAAAAAGCCTTGCTTCCATTAATTGACGAATTTATTTAAATCGGGTATTGTATTAGGGAAAGCCTTGTGCATATTTTTGGCAAAGAAAGCTTTATGGTCGGGAAACAATATATAAATATAAATATGAATTAACTCGTAATGAAATTGAAACCGCCATTCTTGTTGAACAAGATGATGTATTTATTTATTCAGATCAACTGCCAAGTTTCGTCAAATTTCTATTGAATCGTTAAATGAAACAACAATAAGTTTTGAATCTAACTACGAAAACTGAGGGTTGGAATTACCACGCTTTTTCATGACATGGGCGATCATCTGACTCTTTTTTTTGTGGTGCTGGTCGATTGTATTTAACGATTGGTTAGTTTATAAATCAGTACGGGGAAATAGAAATCCATTATAATATATAAACAATAAAACCCCATTCAGGCAGAGCCAAACTTGTGGCTCGATGGCTGAGTGCATAGTGTACTTGGCTGAGAAGACGCTGGTCTTTCAATTGGGGTAAAGGTTCTTCGAAAATAATGAACAAAATAGACCAGCAGCACAAAACAGGAGTCTGATAGTTGGCTTTGGCAGGCGGTAATTTCAATCTCCCAACTTCACGTGGTTACATTCAAAAGTTCTTGTGGCTGTTGCATTATACCATTTAATACACATTTTGTAGTTTACTATGTAATATTCTTAACAATAATTAATAAAATTAAATCATAATTTATAAGCATTTATAGAAAAGGAAGTTCGCACCGCAAACGTTTAAAAAGATAAATTACAAATTGTTAATCGAAATTTTTCAAATAAACGAAAAACAAAAACAAACTCCAGTTTTTTTTAATTTTTTTTTACATACAATATCAGTTCTGTGTCGTGGAGTGCTTAAAGCAAGCAACTATCACGAGCAGATATTTGCCGGCACTAAAAGTGCTCCCACAGGCTCATCATTTAGTGCAGGTGTTAATAAGGACAAAACAAATTTACTTTTCCAAACAATATTACTATTTTTCAAAGATTTTATTAAATAATACTTCTTACCTAGAACCTTGATGACTTTTGCTTTTAACCAGCCCACTTTACCCGCCACGCTGTAATCTCTGGCAAGTACATAATCGTCAACACACACATTTTTTGCTGTCCCGCGATGATATTTACGCTGTTTTTCTTGGCTAGTTTTAACATTAACTCTAGCAAGTTTGATATCAGGTGCATCTTTATGTGCGTGCATCGGATTAAGTAAATCTAACCTAACTCTTAGATTTGTAACGTAAATTTATATATATAAATAAATAAATATATATATAGCCCCCTTAACAACGTTGCTACCGTGCTGCCATCTATCCACTCGATTCCGAGGTCGAAATGTATGGGCGGATGGATGAAACCATCCCTGTGATAATTGCCCCACCATGGCAGCCACCTGCAACGCTGCTATCCCACCTTTCCAGAACCGAAAAAAAGACCTAAATTCCCAAAAGAATGAACCACTTCCAGCAAGAGAAAAACTCCTTACGGAAAAGTTCGAACCACGGCGGCCCACTAAACCTCTCGACAGGCCCCCGCTTACAGGCGGCCAGGGCACTGACGATCGGCCTGATTGGAAAGAGGGTTGGGGGTTGTCCGACCACTCGCAGCTAGGCATGACAGCGTCCCGCGCTAGCTCGTCGGTGGGAGCGGGTACTTGCTGCGAGCTCGGACTGGGGTTACATTCTTTTTACATGCCTAAACTTCACTACCATCCATCGCTTCTCACGGAGTCAGCCACCCGGTGGTGCGGGGCTGGTAACCTCTACTACCTCCGGAGAAGCCCGATCTACCTTACGGTAGACCCCGGCCCGAAGTGGACTTGGCCTTGAAATAAGCACCTGCGACGACCTGGACCACCAGGGCTCGCGAAAGAAATTAAGACCACGCCCGAGGAATCTCGAGAGTGGGGTTGGGGGAGGTAGATGCTGTTGTTTCTCCCCCTGAGCTGGCCCACCCCACCGCAACATTAACTTGCGGATCCTTGGCCACCGCATCGCTCTGCTTGCGCTGGCCCCTACTCTGAAAAGGGACATAAAGTCCCGTTAGCGCCTTATACGCGCGAATCGCCTTCCCATATCTGCTGCTCCTTCAACTCCCTACCTTCCCAGACGACTAAATTTACTCAGGCATTCCGCCCCAAAAGAACTTCTTTGAAGACCCTCGTGAATAAATGTCCAACACTAAAATAGTTCAGTGGATTTCAACACATTTTATTCCATGATAACAAAAAGAAAATATTTAAGATAATCTACGATAATTAATATTAAGTTAACCTACTCCCGCGTTACCGTATTTTAGTCTTATTTGGCATCGAGGGAGAAAAAAAAACCCTTCCGATAAGTCTATGAGATGCGATGACTCTTTGCCTCGCTTCAGCCAAAAGAAAAATTTAATCGACTAAAACCATGTGGAACTAGGTCGAAGGATCGGAGATATCCTCAGCTTACACTATTCCCATGCCAAAAGGGCCAACAAACAAAAAAAAATTAGAATAATCCCTCGGCTTCACCAGAATTGGGAAGTCTCAAAGGTACCTGGTTGTCGTTGAATCGTTTTATTTCCTCCACAAAAAAAAGCGGAAAGTATTACCGACGATCGCGAGTCCACTAACCTACCACGAACGAGAATCAATACGATACAACCAATACGGGCAAATGTATATCAAAATATCTACAGGTAATATCTAGTGCATTTTGTATCAATATAGTAAAAAAAAAGAAAGCAATAAACAACTTACTTGGATTTATCCATCCCCGATGTGCGCACATAGCGATGTATCCACCCTGTGAGGAACAAATTAATTAAGGGAACAAATGCACTACCTATAACCCGACCCCTATCCGTTTGCCACTCGAAAAAAAGAAAAAAATTAACGCGATTCATTACAGTCGCGATGATGCTAATCCACTCCGCCCTCTTGTGTATGTGTGCGTGTGTACGGGGGGGTCGATGACCCCAGGCCGAGTGGGTGGGAACTTACGGACGTGATTGCAGCCCCTTTTCTGCCAACAAAAGAAAGTCTCTCGTGGAAGACACTACTGAGTATCGGAACTATTTCCCCGGATCGAGGGCGATTAATTAAAATTAGCACGAAGGTGCTAGGCTAGGGTGAGGCCCGGTATGTTTTAACGAAATCTCGCGAAAAACCACAAAACCGAACAAGGCTCTAATTTTACGGCGCAGCCCGAGAGTACGAGTACGTATTCTGGCGGAATATTAATGCCGAGGGTCGCGAGATGCCGAACACGAAATGCAAATGATTAAATTTAATTAATGATTTTACGGAACTGATATTTATAACACTAAACACTACTACCCACTAAGTCTAGATCTATATATATAGGTACACTACTACACTGATGCTATGCGATGGGGCGCGGGTGATGCGACGCTCTTGAGCCGTCGGCGAAGTTCGCCTGCTGCTGGAGCTGGTGGGCTGGTGCTGGAGCTACCGCTGACGACTGGTGTGTGTGTGGGTGACTGCGGCGGGTGTCAGCTTCTGTTGCTCTTCGACGCTGGTGTCGGTGTCGTCGGATTGCTGGGGGCGAACCCTCTAGCCACAGCCGCTTGTGGCTGGGGTTCTGCTGCTGACGACCGCGCTGCTTCCTACCCGGTCCCAGGCTGAGTGGAGTCGCCGGAACACTGTGGAGGAAAAAAATAGGCAGTCAGTCAGGAATGCCCATGAAAGATAGCGATCTTCCTTCGACTTCTCCTCCTGCATGTCGACGAAGGCTTACCTTGTGACTGTGTTTCGGGCGCGTGGTGTAAATCGGCGCTGGTGGTGGACCATGTGCTGGTGCGGCACAGGCCGTGTGATCCGTCGTGTCGCCGGCCGCGTGTGCCGTACGTCGCGGAGGTCGTGAACTG
This sequence comes from Portevinia maculata, assembly GCA_949715645.1. Taxonomy (NCBI): domain Eukaryota; kingdom Metazoa; phylum Arthropoda; class Insecta; order Diptera; family Syrphidae; genus Portevinia; species Portevinia maculata. Next base: position 53,745,418 of record OX454527.1, on the reverse strand, counting down.
GTGCTCGTCCGAGTGAACTCGTGCTACGCCTGCCTATAACTCGAGAAAACCAGGATAAAACGGAGTACTTTTTTTGCCTCGCCATTCGCTCCGACTGTTCTTACCTCTTCGGGGGCTCTTTCGCACCACCGCGTTTCCTTCGCTGGGATTATAGACCGCGTCTCTTGGGGATTCTTCCTCACCGCGTGGATGACCAGAGAACTTCGCCTCGGCGGCTGGTTGTTCGTCCCAAAGGGATGACGACCGGCTCGCCTCCGAGGAGTCAAGTTCCTCCGCTGTGCAGAGGAACGACTCGACCCAGGAAACGTGGTTTACGCGGGCCTTGGTCCTCGCCCTAGCTACACGTTTGTCGAGGTTACGTGTCTCGGGACTAGTCGCTTTTACCACCGAAATCCTGGTCCTGATGCTTAGCACCGACGATGGGAGACTTCTTCAGCTTGTGAGGAGGTTGATCTTCCTCGCAGTTGACGGGATGTTTCCGGATTCGTGGGATGATTGCTCCTTGTTGCTACGCCGTGTCTCCTTTGGTGATGGGAGGGAGTCGTGACCATGCACTTTCAACTTTACTTCGTATCTGACGTCTGTTGATTTTTTTATTTCGGGTTTTGGCACGACCACGAGTGAAAGCGTTCAGACTCGCTTTTTCGTTGCACTGTGGGTGTGTTCGCCTGTGCCGTGGTTACATTTAGGGACAGTAACTTTAGCTGTCGTTTAGACTACTCGGAAATGCTTCCAGCAACTTGATGTAGTCTTTAGGCGGCCGCGGATCGTTACACATCTTGAGGTTTCCGAGTCTCTGCGAGAGAAACTGACACGGAAAAGCGCGACGCTGCCGCCGCCGTGATCCGGTCTGGTGTTGAGCTTCCGAGTCTCGTGCGCAGGCTGTGCTGGTCGGGCCGCTTGCCTTCGCCTTAGCGTACTTTTCCCTCTGGGTTTCTCCCTTCAAAAGGGGGCAGTGGAGTTTTTTTTCCTTTTTTTTTTCTTCTTTCTTCTACTTTTCCTTTTTCCTATTTTAAAAACCATAGGTGGTTGAGACTTTGAAATTGTTATAGACGGGGGTAGTTGTGAGAAAATTTATGCGTTTGGGGATGGGAAAAAGGTGGGAATGTGAAAGTAGAAAGATAGATGGTGCCGAGTAGACGAGCTCTCGGTATTATCGTCGAATGTCCTTGCTATGGACCAATCCAAGATCATTCCCTTGGCCATCAACCAAATGATATAAGTTCCCCTGAGCCTTTAGGACTCTTGCTGGGACGAACTTCCGTCCGAACTTGGCGTTGAAGCCTCTGGCGAAATCGCTAAGCTGGTGGTTTCGCTTATAGACTAGGTCTCCCACTTTGAACTTCCTCGGGGTGCATCGGAGATTATATCGTCGCTCGTTCTTCACGTGAGCTTTGCTCAGCGCATCCTTAAGATACGAGTGAAGGATATTCATTTTGGCCGCTTTCGGCAATAGCTCAATCTCGGAATTATTCAACCCGTTAAGGTTACGCAACAGCTGATACTCGCTCCCGTGCTCTACCATCCTCTGGCCGAACGCAGCTTCGTAGGGGGACATTCCCAACGCCGAATGAATCGCGGTTCTCAAAGAACAGCCGATGGCGTTCAGTTGGGAATCCCACGTCGAGTGGTCAGGGGTGATGTACGCTCGAATCGCCGCCAGAATCGAGCGGTTGACCCGTTCGCTTGCGTTCGCCTGAGGCGAGTAGCCTGCGGTTTTCACGTGTTTAATCCCGAGAGATGCCGTGAAAGAACTAAACTCCTTGCTGATGAATTGTCGTCCGTTATCGGATAGCAAGGATTCCGGCACGCCGAATACTGCAAAGATTTCGTCGCGGAGGAATTGGACGACCGAGTCCGAAGTGGCTCTCCGGTAGTTCGGATGAGGACAAATTTCGTTAACTGGTCCAGTGCGATAATTAAGTGCGTATTGCCACGCTTTGAACGCGGGTAGGGTCCTAAAAAGTCCAGGTACAGGTGTTGAAAAGGCCTGTCTACCTGGAACGCTTGCCCCATTTCTGCTCGCAAGGTGGTGTTGGGAGCTTTAGTGGTCTTGCACACTTCGCACTGTCTTATATACTGGTGGACTTGGGTGGCCATGTTGGGCCAGTAGTAAAGTGATCTTAGACGGTCTAAGGTTTTTGCTATGCCGCCGTGCGCGGCTTTCGCAGGGCAGTGAGCTAGGTCGATCAAGTGAGGGGTTAGCTCCGCTGGGATCCAGAGCTTCCAGGCGCTCTCGTCCCGCAACGGGTTTCCTGTACTACGGTGGACCTTCTTATACAAGAAATTGTTCAGGATCCGAAGGTCCGGTAGCTGGTCTTTGTTGTTTTCGACGCTGTCAATGATCTGCCGGTAGGAGTCCGAGCGAAAGCTCGGATCCGACAGGTCTATGTGCAACACGTCGGAAACACTACTCGGCCCAGAGACGTCGGAATGGAGAGCTTCAATCTCATGGACGCGCGACAACGCGTCTGGTACGACATTGAGGCTTCCCTTCCGGTGCTCTATGTCGAACGAGTACCCCTGGAGCTCTAAACTCCAGCGAGCCAATCTCCCCTTGAGCTCCCGTTTACTCATTAACCACTGCAAGCTGGCATGGTCGGTTACTACTCTAAATCTGTACCCCTCGATGTATGGCCGGAATTTTGCTATGCCCATGATGGCCGCCAAGCATTCCTGCTCGGTCACCGTATAGTTGCGTTGTGCAGAGTTCAGTTTGTGGGAATAATAAAAGATGGGTCGTTCATTCCCCTCCTCGTCAAACTGACTCAACACTGCACCGATGCCGGTGCCGCTCGCATCGCACGAGATGATGAATTCTCGTTTAAAGTCGGGATTCGCCAGAACTGGTGCTCTCGATAGCCTTTCCTTGATGGCCTGAAACGATGAGGCTGCCTTGTCGCCGAAGGTGAATTTTTGTCCCTTTTTGAGGGTGTCGGATAGAGTTCCTGCTAGGGTAGAGAAGTCCTGCACAAAGCGTCGATACCATCCCGCCATGCCTAGGAATCGTCGGACTTGCCGAACGCTGGCCGGCATGGGAAAATCTCTGATGGCGTTAACCTTGCTAGGATCTACCTTCAAGACTCCGTTTCCCACGAGATAACCAAGATACTTAAGTTCCTTGTAGCAAAATTTGGATTTCTCCAAATTGATGGTGAGACCTGCCGCTTTTAATTTCTCCGCTACTACTGCTAGAAGTTTTACGTGCTCCTCGAAAGTACTCGCGATGATGAGAAGGTCATCAAGGTACACGAACACTTTATGCCTCCACTCGGAGGGAATAACCTGATCCATCAACCGACATAGGCGCTGGGGCGCGTTGCACAAGCCGAAAGGCATGACGTTGAAATGGTACAACGGTCTACCGGGGACGGTGAAGGCGGTCTTTTCTTTGCTCTTTCCCTCCAGCGGAATCTGCCAGAACGCGTCCTTCAAGTCCACACTGGACATGAAGTACGTGTCTGGTAGGCGAGCTAGCAACCCTTCGATATTTTGCAGCGGGTATGCGTCCTTTTTAGTGACTTTGTTTAGCTCACGAACATCGAGACATAGCCGGTGCTTGTCCCCTCGTCTTACCAAAACGACTGGAGAACTCCAGGCACTGGGGCTAATCTCGATGACGTTCATGGCCAGCATACGATCCAGCTGCGCGTAAAGAAGGGCTTCCACCGCTGGAGAAACAGGATAGTGCCGACGTTTAATTGGCTCCGCGTCTCCGGTGTCTATCTCATGTTCCATGAGGTGCGTGCGTCCCAGACCTAGGTTGGCGAAGGACGGAAAAAGTTTCAGAGTTTCGTCTAAGTGTTTGCGTCCCGCGGCTGAGAGAGTATGAGCTTGCGAGAGAATCTCGGCTTTAGGGATCGCGTCTCCCGTCATGTCTATCCCTACGTTGACACTGCACACGTCGAAGCCTTGGGATATCGAATTCGAGACGACGTCTGGAGCTAGTTCGAAAGATCTCCAGAAATCAATCCCTAGGATTAGATCTTGCGCTATAGTCGGTACGACGTAAAGCGTGATATCTTCGGTGCGGTCGCGATAGGTGACATTAGTGAGAATGACGCCCACTATGCTCTGAGCTCTCCCATCAGCGGTAGTAACAGCGGACGAAAAGGGTTTCCACGAGATGTGGTTGGACTTGAGGTATTCGGCCCCTGCTCTGCCGATCACGCTGATGCAGGCCCCCGTGTCGAGGAGTCCTGACCAGGCTTGGCCGAATAGATTCACGTCCGCATACGGGCGTGGGTCTCCATCGGATCGAGGCGAAACTTGCAGAGTGGTCGCGGCAATTGCAGCATGGGTTATCCTTTTACTACGAAAGCGGTTACGAACTTTTAGTATCCTAGCAGTCGGAAGAGTTTTTCCGAAGATTCGTCTTCTGGCGGCTTGATATTCGGACCATCGTTGGTCGAATGATTTGTAGGGTTGCTTTGGCTGGGCGGGTATCTCGGGTTCAGATTTAGGGTGTGTGTGGGGTTCTCCCCGGGTATGTACGTCTGGGTTTTTAAGAATTTTTGTAATGCCTGGTTTAGGAAGGTCTACTTCTCCGGTGCCGGTCTGAAGGTCTTGGAACTGCCCTCCCCGGTGCGAGGGTAGTTCGTCCTCGGGTTTTCCCGACACCGAGGGCAATTTGCGGCGAAGACATTTTCCAAACCGCATCTTAGACAAAAGGGGCTCTGCGGGAGCTTTAGGCACTCATACATAGTGTGACCCGTCTCCCGGCAGATCCAACATATCAGGGTTCCCCGCTCGCGCTGGCGAAAGCCTACGGCCTCCACGCCAGCGTTAGCGGAGTTGGTTTGTTGTAAATCCGGTTTGTCGATCTCATGGATAGTTCGGCGAAATGGCGCGGCTGCAGCAGGTCTTGGCTTGCTCGGATGGGTTCCTTGCGCTTCCGTCAGGAACCGTTCGATACTCCGGCAGATGTACACTAGCTCTGCCATGTCCGAGGTGTTGAAGGTAAGTAAATATTGACCTATTTGCCGCTTCACATTTCGTTTCACAATCTCGATTAGATCTCGATTCTGCTTCGGGTACTTCAATCGGGCGTTTAGCCTCAACAGACTCTCGTAATAGGCGTCGAATGACTCGAAATCGCCTTGTAGTCTGGCCGACATTTGCCGGAAAAATCGAAGTCCGATTCTAAAGAGCGATATTGTTCCAGGAGAGCCAAGCGCAATGCTTCCCACGTAGCGTTGGGATTGCGCTTGATCCATCCCCAGAACCATACCTTGGGCTGACCCTTCACCAAATGGTGGAAGTTCAGGACTACGTCAGCCCACGTCGCGTTGCACGACTCCCGCTGCCGCTCTACCTGCAACAGGAAATCGTCGACCGATAACTCCTCGTTATCGAAATGAAGGTCCCATTTAGGGATGTTGTGATACCGCGGGTACGAACTCGCTTGAGAAGGTCCCTGCGATGGTATCGGTTGTTCTACGCCCTGACGTGGTGAGGAATCGTTAAGATTGATGCGGCTCATCTGTGCCAAAAAGTTGTCCACGTTGGCGCTCCTGGCCATGTGTACTGGGTACACAGGCGGATGATTTACTGGAGCAGCTTGCCGAAGAGGGCTTGCTCCTAATATGAACTCCGGACGCCTGTCCGAGTGTTCTTCTGCTCCCGTATGGGGAGGAGGAATGCGTCTAGATGAGGAGATGGGTGGTTCGTGGAAGGGCTGGGAGTTTGCCGGGCCTGGTCCGTAGGGATCGCGAATGCGAAACGCATTAGGCCCCATGACCGCCTCTCGGAGGACTACGGCCATGTCTTGCCGCATCACGGCACGACTGCGATCCAGCTCTTCCCGAATGAAGCGGAGCTCCTCCGCTCGCCTCATTCCTACGCTCGCCGATACGACCTGCTGAACATATCGTTCGAAATCGCCGGTTTCGTTCGGGTCGTCGCTTCTGGATGTCGCGGCGCCATCGACCGTTCCCGTGCAGGGAGGTGCTCGCGAATGAGTTGCGGCGGCGGTCGAAGGTCCCGCAATCGGAAATTCCTGGTTGTCCCCGGAGGGTGACGTAATAATAGGGAAGGTCCCAGCCTCTCAGGAAGAGGTGCTGGTTCCATAGTCCGGTTCAGCAGAGGAACTGTTCCGGGGCCCTTGAATATCTACGGGCATTATGGTGCCTCGGGCGATGGGTTGTCCGGGCCGCGGTTCATTAGACGCACGGCTCGAGGAGCTAATTTCCCTGCCCAGTCCTCTGGCTGGTCGTCGTGGCTGTTTCCACGAGCGGTTAAGCCTGTCGGCGTTGTCGGGATTCGACATCGTCGCTGGCTAACTCTGTCTGATACGACCTTGCTTCGAAGGCCGCTTGCGATTATTTACGGATCGCGTACTAATTTACGAATAGAAAAATAAACAAGTTTAAAGCTACAATTACTGAAGATGCTTAATCTAATTCCAGTTCTGATAATACAAGCGCTTATGACTACCTTAATCCAAAAAAAACTTTTATACCTGCGGTGGAGTAACGGTCCTTAGTCAGGGTGACCGCTGCTACTATACAGGTTGAAAATTCACTGGGTGTAGTTTGCTCTTAAGATTAATCTCTTAAGGATACGAGGATTAAAGAATCACTCCTCAAACAAAAATTATGATCCTTATCCTACCGTACGAAACTAGAATGAAGTTTAGATAATACTAGGAAAACTTATATATATAAACTGCTTATAAACATAATTGGTCGGGAAAGTCTGGAGTCTACTCTGGGAGGTTCGGACTTACTATCCGTCTTCAATGGGCTCTTATCTTCTCTCGTGTCGCATCTAATCAAAAAAAATACTTTCATCGTAAGATGTTTTAATTTGCAAAGGTGACGGCGAAAATAGCGCAATTCTGGCGCCACGTAGCTTCAGGCGTGCTCGGGGAACAACTTCGCCCAGGCACCGGTCTACGTGTGCACCAAAGCGTTGCTACTCTCGATACTGTAAGTCCCTCGCGCGGTAAGGCTAACCTTACTGAGCGACGGAAGAGGGGATACCTTGCATCGAATGCCTCAAACATTACGTCTTGTTCGAGACCGGTCAAAGCTCCGCTCCTCTCCGGGGATATGCGCGCTTGCTTCGCTCCTTCAGCACCTGCATCAGACGATCGCGGCGAACAACTTCCTCCACGATCCGGCCAGGGCTGAAGTCACTAGGGCAGATGTCCCCGATTCGCAAAGCGAACCGGACACGCGTCCCTGACTAATCTGTGCCAGGATCCCTCCCGGAGGACGGTAACTCTGTCACACAATGTCAAAAATTTAACGAATCCAAAAAGTTTTGGAGCTGGGGAGGAACCTTTCCTCTCGAGTAAACTCGATGGAAAAAGAAAATCCGCTCAAAAAAAAATTTACAAGAATTTTTTTTTTTTTTTTTTTTTGAAAGATACGCTTAAAGTTCAAGGCCCCACATCTCCAACTTCGGGCCCCACGTTGGGCGCCACCTGTAACGTAAATTTATATATATAAATAAATAAATATATATATAGCCCCCTTAACAACGTTGCTACCGTGCTGCCATCTATCCACTCGATTCCGAGGTCGAAATGTATGGGCGGATGGATGAAACCATCCCTGTGATAATTGCCCCACCATGGCAGCCACCTGCAACGCTGCTATCCCACCTTTCCAGAACCGAAAAAAAGACCTAAATTCCCAAAAGAATGAACCACTTCCAGCAAGAGAAAAACTCCTTACGGAAAAGTTCGAACCACGGCGGCCCACTAAACCTCTCGACAGGCCCCCGCTTACAGGCGGCCAGGGCACTGACGATCGGCCTGATTGGAAAGAGGGTTGGGGGTTGTCCGACCACTCGCAGCTAGGCATGACAGCGTCCCGCGCTAGCTCGTCGGTGGGAGCGGGTACTTGCTGCGAGCTCGGACTGGGGTTACATTCTTTTTACATGCCTAAACTTCACTACCATCCATCGCTTCTCACGGAGTCAGCCACCCGGTGGTGCGGGGCTGGTAACCTCTACTACCTCCGGAGAAGCCCGATCTACCTTACGGTAGACCCCGGCCCGAAGTGGACTTGGCCTTGAAATAAGCACCTGCGACGACCTGGACCACCAGGGCTCGCGAAAGAAAATAAGACCACGCCCGAGGAATCTCGAGAGTGGGGTTGGGGGAGGTAGATGCTGTTGTTTCTCCCCCTGAGCTGGCCCACCCCACCGCAACATTAACTTGCGGATCCTTGGCCACCGCATCGCTCTGCTTGCGCTGGCCCCTACTCTGAAAAGGGACATAAAGTCCCGTTAGCGCCTTATACGCGCGAATCGCCTTCCCATATCTGGTGCTCCTTCAACTCCCTACCTTCCCAGACGACTAAATTTACTCAGGCATTCCGCCCCAAAAGAACTTCTTTGAAGACCCTCGTGAATAAATGTCCAACACTAAAATAGTTCAGTGGATTTCAACACATTTTATTCCATGATAACAAAAAGAAAATATTTAAGATAATCTACGATAATTAATATTAAGTTAACCTACTCCCGCGTTACCGTATTTTAGTCTTATTTGGCATCGAGGGAGAAAAAAAAACCCTTCCGATAAGTCTATGAGATGCGATGACTCTTTGCCTCGCTTCAGCCAAAAGAAAAATTTAATCGACTAAAACCATGTGGAACTAGGTCGAAGGATCGGAGATATCCTCAGCTTACACTATTCCCATGCCAAAAGGGCCAACAAACAAAAAAAAATTAGAATAATCCCTCGGCTTCACCAGAATTGGGAAGTCTCAAAGGTACCTGGTTGTCGTTGAATCGTTTTATTTCCTCCACAAAAAAAAGCGGAAAGTATTACCGACGATCGCGAGTCCACTAACCTACCACGAACGAGAATCAATACGATACAACCAATACGGGCAAATGTATATCAAAATATCTACAGGTAATATCTAGTGCATTTTGTATCAATATAGTAAAAAAAAAGAAAGCAATAAACAACTTACTTGGATTTATCCATCCCCGATGTGCGCACATAGCGATGTATCCACCCTGTGAGGAACAAATTAATTAAGGGAACAAATGCACTACCTATAACCCGACCCCTATCCGTTTGCCACTCGAAAAAAAGAAAAAAATTAACGCGATTCATTACAGTCGCGATGATGCTAATCCACTCCGCCCTCTTGTGTATGTGTGCGTGTGTACGGGGGGGTCGATGACCCCAGGCCGAGTGGGTGGGAACTTACGGACGTGATTGCAGCCCCTTTTCTGGCAACAAAAGAAAGTCTCTCGTGGAAGACACTACTGAGTATCGGAACTATTTCCCCGGATCGAGGGCGATTAATTAAAATTAGCACGAAGGTGCTAGGCTAGGGTGAGGCCCGGTATGTTTTAACGAAATCTCGCGAAAAACCACAAAACCGAACAAGGCTCTAATTTTACGGCGCAGCCCGAGAGTACGAGTACGTATTCTGGCGGAATATTAATGCCGAGGGTCGCGAGATGCCGAACACGAAATGCAAATGATTAAATTTAATTAATGATTTTACGGAACTGATATTTATAACACTAAACACTACTACCCACTAAGTCTAGATCTATATATATAGGTACACTACTACACTGATGCTATGCGATGGGGCGCGGGTGATGCGACGCTCTTGAGCCGTCGGCGAAGTTCGCCTGCTGCTGGAGCTGGTGGGCTGGTGCTGGAGCTACCGCTGACGACTGGTGTGTGTGTGGGTGACTGCGGCGGGTGTCAGCTTCTGTTGCTCTTCGACGCTGGTGTCGGTGTCGTCGGATTGCTGGGGGCGAACCCTCTAGCCACAGCCGCTTGTGGCTGGGGTTCTGCTGCTGACGACCGCGCTGCTTCCTACCCGGTCCCAGGCTGAGTGGAGTCGCCGGAACACTGTGGAGGAAAAAAATAGGCAGTCAGTCAGGAATGCCCATGAAAGATAGCGATCTTCCTTCGACTTCTCCTCCTGCATGTCGACGAAGGCTTACCTTGTGACTGTGTTTCGGGCGCGTGGTGTAAATCGGCGCTGGTGGTGGACCATGTGCTGGTGCGGCACAGGCCGTGTGATCCGTCGTGTCGCCGGCCGCGTGTGCCGTACGTCGCGGAGGTCGTGAACTGGTGCTCGTCCGAGTGAACTCGTGCTACGCCTGCCTATAACTCGAGAAAACCAGGATAAAACGGAGTACTTTTTTTGCCTCGCCATTCGCTCCGACTGTTCTTACCTCTTCGGGGGCTCTTTCGCACCACCGCGTTTCCTTCGCTGGGATTATAGACCGCGTCTCTTGGGGATTCTTCCTCACCGCGTGGATGACCAGAGAACTTCGCCTCGGCGGCTGGTTGTTCGTCCCAAAGGGATGACGACCGGCTCGCCTCCGAGGAGTCAAGTTCCTCCGCTGTGCAGAGGAACGACTCGACCCAGGAAACGTGGTTTACGCGGGCCTTGGTCCTCGCCCTAGCTACACGTTTGTCGAGGTTACGTGTCTCGGGACTAGTCGCTTTTACCACCGAAATCCTGGTCCTGATGCTTAGCACCGACGATGGGAGACTTCTTCAGCTTGTGAGGAGGTTGATCTTCCTCGCAGTTGACGGGATGTTTCCGGATTCGTGGGATGATTGCTCCTCGTTGCTACGCCGTGTCTCCTTTGGTGATGGGAGGGAGTCGTGACCATGCACTTTCAACTTTACTTCGTATCTGACGTCTGTTGATTTTTTTATTTCGGGTTTTGGCACGACCACGAGTGAAAGCGTTCAGACTCGCTTTTTCGTTGCACTGTGGGTGTGTTCGCCTGTGCCGTGGTTACATTTAGGGACAGTAACTTTAGCTGTCGTTTAGACTACTCGGAAATGCTTCCAGCAACTTGATGTAGTCTTTAGGCGGCCGCGGATCGTTACAGATTCCTAGTTGAGCGGGAGAGTAACCAGTGGTGCAGTGAATGGTGTTTCGATAGTCAAGCAAAAAGTTCGACAAAGTTTTGATTAGAGTTGTGTTGCCCTTATTGTGCAATGACCGTTTGAGCGCGAGTTTAATCGTCTTAACGCCGTTCTCCGCCTGTCCATTGCTTGCAGGGTGTCCAACCGGCGATGTCTGATGCTTGATTCCATTACTCTGCAAAAAATACTCAAATTCCTTTGAAACGAAAGACGTTCCATTGTCAGTTACAACCTGTGTTGGCAACCCAAACCTAGCAAATATCATGCGTAGAGCATCAATAGTCCGACTACTAGTGATACTAGTTCCCATGGCTATACACTCTAGCCATTTTGAATGCGCATCTACTATTATTAAAAACTGTTGGTCGAATATAGGCCCCATAAAGTCTAAGTGAATTCTTGACCAAGGGCGTTCTGGCCAGTCCCAGTTTATGAGATCAGTTTTCGGTTATGTAGCTTTAAATGGTAAACACTGTTCGCAGGATTTGGAAACGTTCTCAATATCAACATTCAAATTTGGCCACCATAAATATGAGCGCGCCATTAACTTCATTTTCACTATCCCCATGTGTGCTTTATGGAGTTCACTTAAAACAGGTGCTCTTAAGGTGGGAGGTATAATTATACGATACCCCCAAAATAGGCAATTGTCTTCGAGTGACAACTCGGACTTCTTCAAGAAATATGGTTTCAGTTCTTTGTCCGTAACTTTTGATGGCCATCCGTTTAAGGTGAACTGGCAGACCTTTTGCAAAATAATATCTTGCGCAGTCTCTTTTTTGACCATATCGCAAGTTACGGGCAAATCACTTACTTCATTGATGTAATTTATATTGATATTTTCCAATTTAATTACATTGTCTGCCACAGTGTCAACTGGATTCCGTGAAAAGTAATCAGCTATATTACTTTTAGAATTTATATATTCAATTTGAAAATCGTAGCCCGATAAAAATAAAGCGTATCGCTGCAGCCTATTGGCCGTCATTGTAGGTATCCCTTTCTTTGGGCCAAAAATGGAAATAAGTGGTTTGTTGTCGGAGACCAACACAAATTTCCTGCCAAAAATATAATGGTGAAATTTCTTCACCGCGAACACTATAGCAAGTGCTTCGCGTTCGATTTGCGAATAATGCTGCTCGGTGCTAGACAGTTTCCTGGATATATAACAAATTGGACGCTCGATACCGTTTTGATAAGCGTGAGCCAAAACTCCTCCGAGGCCAACCGAACTTGCGTCCACTGTAATTTTTATTGGGACAGATGGATCGTAATGCGCCAGCGTTTTATTTGACGTCAAAAAAACTTTATACCTCTGCAAAAGCTTCATCTTCCTTCATTCCCCAAACGAATTTACTTCCCTTTTTTAATAGATTGTACACTGGTGCACATACTGTCGCGACATTGGGAAAAAACTTCCTATAGTAGTTAAATACTCCCAGGAACGATTGCAGCTCAACTACATTTGAGGGTTTTTCAATTTTGACGATCGCGTCCATCTTTTTTGGACATGGGTGTAATCCTTCCGGAGATATTAATGCCAAACATGCGGCATAGGGAAATGTTACTGCAAATCCCAGGGGCAACCAGTTTCACGACTGGTGGCGCCTCAATATGATTGAGTACAACCTCGAGTTGTACGCGACGGATATCCCTTCTTTCCCAAGAAGCGGTGCTTTCCTGGACTTGGCCTTAACGGACGCAAGACTTCAACTGACGAACATAGATCAAAACACGCGGAACTGTTTGCGTGCGTTTGAGTACGATAGTGATCACTACGGACTCGCCGCCGCAATACGGATCCCGAACGAGCGAACGCTGCTGGAGGAGTACGAAGCAGTGTGTTCATTCGATTATCGGAGGGCACAATGGTCGCGCTTCTCCAGATTTTTAAAGCGAGATATACGTTCGAGTGGGATCGACCCACCGACAAACAGTAACATGACAAATGATGACATTGATCGGCATTTATTGCAAATGAACGACGCCATCAAACGAACTATGGAACGCGTTCCGACGACGACCAGACAGAAAAGTACAGAAACCCTACAATCGACGCACTATACCGACAGAAAAGTAGACTGCTCTCGAGGCTTAAACGGCTGTACAGGCAATTTACTGATCGCAACGACCCGGAGGTAAGGATGCTGAATTCAGAGATCCGAATCCTGAAACAGCTGATAAAAGAAAATTACAAAAAATCTGTAAGTCTGTATTGGGGCAATAAAATTCGGGCTATTAAAACCTGTAGTCCGAATATGTTCCCACAGATAAATAAGTTGTTCAGGAGGAAAGATCACAATGATATTCCTTGTGTTCGAATCTTCCAGACAGCAGAGAACAGACAGACGGTACTGACTGCTGGAATAAGTCCAGAAAGTGTCGCTTCAAACGACGATTTTTTCGTGGTCGAGGACCCACAGGAGAAGGTGGATTTGCTGGGCGCTTGTTTCGAGGCCGTGTATACGGTGAACAATCCTGTTCGCCGTAACCACGACATTGAGAATAGGGCTCTGGTGAGCCACTTCGATCTGCGCACCGAACTTGAGAATTGGCGATCTGAGAATAACGGATTCACCGTGTTCACTGATGAAAACCATGCTAATGCAGTTGTCGCCAATGGCCGAGATGCATCGCACTTGTTCGTGTCGAGGGATGATCTTCTGTGCATCTTCGAGACACTAAAGAATAAAAAGTCGGCGGGGATGGATGGTGTCCCAAACGTCGTATTGAGACACCTGCCTCTGGAGGCTGTAGATATTTTCACCACGCTGTTTAACAATGCGCTGAATAATGCATATTATCCGGCGCATTGGAAGGTAGCTGTGGTACACCCTATCCCGAAAAAAGGTAAAGATAGGACGAACCCTGCCAATCTACGGTCAATTAGCTTGCTTCCGAATATTGGCAAGGTCTTTGAAAAGGTTGTCAATAGAGCCCTGTTAAAGTGGGTCGAGGACAATAACATAATTCCGGACAACCAGTTTGGTTTCAGGGCGAGGCATGACACTATTCATGCCGCGTCGAAACTGGTTTCCGACATTCAGTGGAATAAATGCAAGAACCAATGCACGGGTGCTTGTCTGGTTGATTTTGAGAAGGCTTTCGACACCGTATGGTTAGAGAGACTTTTCTACAAGTTGATCAGGCGGGGGATGCACAAACCTTTGCTATATGTAATTTATAATATGCTTATGGGAAAGAAGTTCGTTGTCAAATGTGGCAACGTGACTTCGAGCAGAGTCTTTGAAATTAAAAACGGTTTACAGCAGGGGGCGGTCAATTCTCCGATCCTGTTTAACATTTACACGAGTGATCTGGTGGGTTCACTCAGCCATGCTATAGCGTATGCCGACGATTTGGTGGCATACAGATCAGGTCCTAAAATCGAGGTCATTAATATCCTTTTGCAGCGTGACTTCGATCAAATTAAGCGATATTGCGACGACTGGAAGTTGAAAATCAACTTTCAGAAGACGGAAACAATCTTGTTCAGAACTCCATTGGCTGGGGCCTCTAGGGATACCAGAAAAAACTGGAAAAAATTGGCCATTATTGGACAAAATGGGCAGCCATTGGCGGTGAGAAGCGCAGTTAGATATCTAGGTATCTGGCTTGACCAGTATCTGTATTTCGATAGACATATAGTTGCTTGTCTTGCTGGGGCCAAGAAGGCTTATGCTCTAACAAGGAGACTGTTTCATAGCAGTCAACTTGACTCCAGAGTGAAGGTCATTTGCTACGTGGCCCTTATAAGGCCGATCATCGCTTATGGTTGTCCATTATGGTTTAATATAGCGCCTAGCTATATGGAAAAGATTCGGGTTTTGGAGAGACAATGTCTTAGGACCTGTCTCCGGTTGTTCCGAACGCCTGAATCCAACTATATAAAATACTATCCCAACAAGGTCCTATACGATGGGGCTCAGTTGAATAGGATTGACAATTTCCTCATTAAGGTCACTCGAAGGCACGTTGCAAGGGCGATGGCCAGCGACAATAGTCTGATATTTGGGGCTTACTACCCCAATGAAATGTACATAGAGAGTACGCTCCGGTCTGGCTTTATCCCGCCAGAGGCATTTATCCATATTGATTCAAAAGGGCTGGTACAGACGAGGGATGGTATCCCGGTCTTATACCATCGCTACCGCAGCGCGAGAGATAAGCGGCTCCTCCATGACGGGGACGTCGCCAATGCTCATGAGCTCCTCCGTTTTAGTACCGCAATATCGGAGAGGGATAGATTCGACACGGAAAAGCAATTCGCCGAATTTTGGTGGCTTGTTGAGGGGGAGGGGTCAACATGCCCTCCCAGGACGGTGCGTTACTCTAGGTAACATCCTCTTAGCTTATAAGTTAGATTAAGTCAGCTAGGGCGTTTTTGGGAGAGGCCGGGCTCGCCAACGTGTGGTGGTGCTTCCGGGAGTTGACTGACGCTGTAAGGCTTCAGTCGGCTCACGGCGGCGCGTGTGCACGTTGACGACTGCCAGGCGCTCGGAAAGCAATTGGGATTTTGACCACTTATTGCGCCAGGCAACGAGTGCTCAGAATCCTAATTATAGTTAGAATACGTTAAGTAGTTTAAGTAAGTAGAATAGGTAGTTTGTAATTTGTTTTATATAAAATCTCAATAATGATACCGAGTTTTAGTAAATTTTCTCGAGGAATATATATGTAAGATTAGTTCGTAAAATAGTTCGTAGGCCGAAAGGCAATAATTCTAAGATATAGTTAAGTTTAGAGCGTTCGCATAAGGACCAATAAATAAGAATAAGTATCCTGTTAATTTTAAGTTAGGTTTAATCATTTTTGTCTAGTATGTAAGTAGATATTTATCAATGAATAAAAAAAATGAATTTCAAAGTCAAAGTGGGTGTAATCCTTCTCTGTCGATTACGTGACCCAAATAAGTAACCGAACTAGAGAAAAACTCACATTTATCTTTTGCTACCTTTAACCTGGAGCCTTCTAAAATACTCAAAACAGAGTCTAACCTTTTTAAATGCTCCGCTTTATTTCTACCTGTAATTAAGAGGTCGTCCATAAAGATAACCACACCTTCTACACCCAGTAAGAGTTTCTCCATTATTGACTGGAAGATTGCAGGTGCAGAGCCAATGCCATAGACCAACCGGGTGTATCTCAAAAGTCCTAGATGAGTGGAAATTGTTGTTAAGTTCTTAGATTTTTCATCTAAAAGAATCTGCTGGTAGGCCATTGAAAGGTCCAGCTTTGTGAACTTTTCACCACCGTGCAATTCCGCAAATAGCTCTTCAACCCTAGGAAACGGATGCTGTACTACTTTAAGCTGAGGGTTAAGTGTGACTTTATAATCGACACAGATCCTAACTTCGCCATTCTTTTTAAGAATGGGAACGATTGGCGTACCCCACTCCGAGTACTTTATGTGTTCTAACACACCCAAGCTGATAAGTTTGGACAGTTGAGCTTCAACTTTGCCTTTAATCGGCAAGGGCACTTGCCGGGGCTTGAAGAATTTTGGAACTGCACTTTCTTTTAGCTGTAGTGTAACTACCATTTTATTAAATGCACCTAATTTACCATCGAACACAGACTTGTGTTTACTTGCTTCAATTCCGGGTCTATGTTTTTCAAAAAATTGATTTTGCCAAAACCTATATCAAACACATGCATCCAATCTCTACCTAAAAATGGTGGACCACCGTTTGATACTACATAGATCTCTAGCAATCGGACTTGATTCTCATACCTGACGTTCATTTTGCAGTATCCCACTGGTTTTATACTGCCACCGTTGTAACTGTTTAAGACTAGACTTGTAGGCAGCAATGGACAGTCGGGGAACTGCGAATCGTAACACTTCTGGGATATCACTGATTTTGACGCACCGGCACCGCTATCAATTTCCATGCATAACCAAACACCATTCACTTCCACATTGACAGTCAAAGGTTCTAAATTAGAAGTGGCTCTGAAATGAAACAAAGGCAAAGATTCATCACTATTATCACAACAACTACTATTCTTGTTAGAACTTAGATTAAAATGCTGCGACCTGGAATCAGCTTCGCACATCTTCTGAAGGTGTCCTAGTTGTTTGCATTTTTTGCATCGGTACTTGCGGAATTTACACTGGCTCTCCTCGTGATTTTTATATCCACACGCTGTACACTGCATCGGTTTGTCTGCTCTACTGCCAAAATTATTCTTCGTTACTGTAGGCTTACGGGAACCCATACGGTACAGTTCAGAGTCTGCTGGTTCCGACTTTACCGCTGATAATACGTATTGGTTCCGTACGCATTCTACTGTCCGAGTTATCTCGATCGCCTTCTCCAGAGTCAAAGTTTTAACATTTTCAAGGAAAAGCTTATCCTTCTCCGGTCCTTTTTCTAGCCCCATTATGAATTTGTCTCTTACAGCCACTGTGAGGAAATTGTCAAACTCACACTCAATTGCAAGTTCTCTGACACGTGCTGCCCACTGCTGTATACTTTCCTGCTTTGATTTTGCGGCTTTATAAAACTTGTGTCTTTCTGCAAATCCTGAAGTAGACGATTTAAAGTGCTGGTTGAATGCTGATTTTATGCCCGCAACTGTTGATCCAGCTGGCTTTATGGGATGCAGCAGATTTGTGAGCAATTTGTAGGAATTTTCGGTAAATGCGTTTAGAAGAATGGCTTTTTGCTTTTCCTCATCACTAATCTCATTCGCCACGAAGAACATATCAATTCTAATTATGAATATATCCCAACCATTAACTGCGCAATCAAAGGTTGGTATTGTTCCAATAGACATTTGTTGACACTTTAATTTTTCGCACGTGTGTTGCTAAATTCGATTTTTGACCTCGTCGCCACTGTGATGTTCACTTGTCTTCTTGAATATTAAAACCCGTTCCTTTTCTGATATAATAGTACAGTTTATTCAAAGGAAACTCTTAGTCTATGAAGCTGTTATCTATGACGAAGCGAACTGACTGCGACGGGAGTAACCGACCCAAACCCTTATATGGTAACTCTATGTATAAGAGTGTAGAGAAATATTATGTATTATTATGTAAGGGTTCCCACTTCACAGATATACTTCAAAATAGTTCTTCCAAACCCTAATACGTCTGTTTCGTATTGATTTGAGCTCTTTAGTGTACCAAGGATGGGACGTTTTCAGATTCCTAGAGGATTTCACAGGAATCACTTTTTTCATGCAGTTATCCATCAAAGAATAAAAGGAAACTACTGCATCTTCAATATTAGAAAACGCAGTAAGATTAAAATTAAAGCTGGAAATTGCATCAGAAAGCCTTTGAAAATTTGCTTTCCGAAAGTCAAAAGATTGCGAACGATCATACGAACTACTATTTTCGTACAAATGTGCGCCTAATTCAATAAATACATCCAATGGTGGATGATTATTATCTATGTTAGTTATACTGAAGTGGGATTCCAGAACCACAGTACTAACAGAGTCAGAAGAAAAAACAAGATCGAGAGTTCGATTTTTGAAATTTTTTATAAAGCTAGTTTGCTGTAAGTCAAAAGACAAGATGTTGTCCATTAAAGCGAGCTCTTGTTGGGCAGAGTCAAAGGATGGGATGAGATGAGAATCATCCTCAGAAGGTACCCATCCAATATGTGGCAGATTGAAGTCGCCTATAAGTAAGACAGTGCTGTCACAACAAGATATGTCAATAATATGGTCTAGTGCCATAGAAATTTCCGAATACAAGGAACACAGACGATACGATGGAATGTACGCATTAACAACATATAAATGCTTGTTCTTAAGTGTAACTTTTACACAGATAATTTCGACGGTTAGTGGAAATGGAAAGTCAATCTTTCGTGACTCAAGGTTGGAACGAACAGCAATCAGGACACCTCCTCCAAGCGCTTTCAGGTCATTTTGATGACGATCGTTTCTGAATACGGAGAACTCATGATTGAAGAGTTCCGTGTCTAAGATTCCGGCATTAAGCCATGTTTCCGTCAAGAAGAAGATATCATGAGAGAGGGCTTGGGAGTTTAAATATACTTCAGCGGTTTTTGTGCGGAGTCCCCTTACATTTTGATAGTAGAGGGACAGCCTACTGGGTTTTTTAACACTGACGGACAAGCTTTCCTGCGACTTTTTGTCGACCGGGGAGTAAATTCTTTTACTAAGGTATTTTGAGGCCATGTAGTACTATTGCACAGTATTTCGAAATATATTGGAGGGGCGACAATTTTGAAAGACGCAACAAACCCACCAGCCTTACTGATTTTGGTGCATTTGATTGAGTCATCTTTTGGAATCAAATTTCTCGAGACCAAATGGTTCAAGACATCGTCTGAAGAAGTGATTTTATCAGGATAAACGTTTATCAATGATCAACGATAAACCAAGCAAAGCAAGAAACCTTTCCAGATTCTTCCTCTTACAATTGCCGACTTTTAAAATCGAATTTCTTCTTCTCCTTTATAGCCGAGCTTATGACCTGAATAAGTGGGCTGATTAACCTCCTATCTCAGTGCAATTATCAAATATCATGTTCTGCAGTCGTTTTGAAAATTTGATACTCTATTGTATCTATGTAGGTCTAGGTCATATATATACATATCACTTTCGATATTATATAGGTACGGTGATTGATATTGCCTTTTTGGTGGGATTCATATGATCTCTCTTTTGAACATGACAGTACCTGCTGCCCTGTAATTTGTCCTCATACTTTTGTTATGTGCTCTTTGGCACAGGAGCAACAAATTCAAAACGAAATCCTCAACAAAACATCCAAACGATGACTTGAGGCAGGCTATAATACAGAACGTTCTCTAATTCCACCAAAAAACCGCTTCATATGCTAAAAATGGTTTTATCATAGCCGTGTAAGTCCACAGGACTCTTTTCGGTGATAAGCCCCATGTCTTGCCGAAAAGGTCCTTGCACTGGCAGAAAAGCGACAACGCCTTGGCAGTGTTCAGCTCAATATGCTTGGACCAAAGAAGTTTGCTGTCCAGGCTGACTCCCAGTTATTTTGCTTCATTGTAGAGTTGGGTTGTGATGCCTTTCAGTACTGGCTGAGTCAACCCGATCAACTTCCTTCTTCTCGTAAAGAAAAAATCTCAATTTTGAGAGGATTGATTGATGGCACATTCCTAGTGCACAATTCGTCGATCACGTCTAAGGCTGACAGTTGCTTGGCATGATCCAACTGAAAGTACGAAACATCATCCACGTACGCCTGGGCGTATTATGTTAGAACTTTTGAGAGCGCGTTCAAAAGAGAGTCAGGACAGCAGTGAAGGTTCTCTTCCCTACGAGGCGACTTGAGGCCATCAAACGACACAACACCATATTTGATAGCCTCGTCCGTTACCACAGCCTTCGTAACATACCAGCTGGGCGGTGCTGTTTGTCTCATCTCACTCCCAGTCACGGTAAACGGGGCTGGTTGTGAGCCAATTGTTATCTGGTTACTCGGGAAATGAGACTATAGCTGATGACTTAGAGTTTCCGCTTTCGTCGCAGTCGTCAAGTTTTCTAAATGATTCCAATATGGCTGGTGTGCCCTTTTTCAGAACTTTAGCCACCCTACTAAATTCTTCTAGTGTTTCAATGTTTTCGTAGAAATTTTTATAAGAAGCACTTTTCGATACCCGAATTAACCTCTTATATTATTTCTGTTTCGATCGGTAGGGATTTCAGTTTTCCTCCAAATCATTCTTGAGTGACCTGTTGAGAAGTTTTCTAGCTTCTCTTCAGATTCTTTGCAGTTCCGAGATGTACCAGCGAACTGGTCTTCTGCAAGGGTTTGTGGTTGCTCAACACGTCAGTTCGAAACAGCTGGTATTATGACACTATACAAGTTTTCAACAGCTTCGTCTACTTTATGTCTCGTCTTGAGTTTGGTTGGAG
Organism: Portevinia maculata; assembly: GCA_949715645.1. Lineage (NCBI taxonomy): Eukaryota > Metazoa > Arthropoda > Insecta > Diptera > Syrphidae > Portevinia > Portevinia maculata. The sequence continues at coordinate 53,724,660 of OX454527.1, read as the reverse complement.
TTTTAAGAGTTTTTCTTTATTCCTCCCTGAAGCGTGTCCAGTTTGTTTTTTTGTATTTGAAATTCGATGTAACTATGGCCTGAGAGAGACACCTCCGGGGAGACCCTCCATTTGGTAACCGCCTTAATGTACCTATAAAACAAAGTTATGTCGATCATGTCCTCTCTCCTTGATGTAACAAAAGTTGGCTAGGAACCAATATTGTTGATGAAATCAAGGAGATGGCTTCCTTGCATGTTGTATTTGCTCCTGAACCAAACCTGGTGTCGCAATAGTCTATGAGTTCAGTAATTGCCTTTTAAGGTGGAGGCACTACCGAATCATAGGCTCGACGCCACGACGAATGTCTTCGTTTCGTAGCTTATAGAGTATCACGCAGCGCAATTGTGCCTGTCATTGCACCTGTCATTTAAAAATAATAATAGCGGTACGTTGTGAAGCAAATGGCAAGCGAACACTTTTTTGTTGCATATGCTTCTTTCCACCAAGAGTAATTTATTTTGTAAAATCCCGTCAGTAGCCGAACACTTAGAAGCTATATATGGAAAGAAATTGCACGAACTCCAAGATCTGACTGATTCCAATTAGCTATATAAAGTCTAGTTAACATAAGCTTAATAAAAAACATAGGGACGGGCTACAGACCAAGACTTACCAGACAAGACGAACCTAGCCAACAAACACAGGACAAACGCGCCGACCAACCCACAACCAGCGATTCGGGCCTACTTACAACAACCCTCCCCATTTTCAAAAGTCTAAATATTGAAAGCGCTGAGGAGGGGTCCCAATCCTCATTCAATACCGCTAACATAGGATCTGAGACTGAGGACGAATTGCTGGACGACAAGGAATCTGAGGACAACACCCTGAAACCACACGCAGTCTCCAAGGAGACAAGAAAGCGGAGCAACTACAGGGCCTCAAAACGATTCCTAAAAAAAATGACTGCGAAAGATCCAACCTCTATCAACGATAGAGACAGGGCCTTGATCAGGAAGCACAAGAGAGCAATAAAGAGCTATGAAAATCCGAGGGCTCACTAACCCAACGAACCGTCAGCTCCCGAACTGCAAAAAGGAAAAACAGAAGTGGTGACAGGCAAATCCAAAGGTGCCCCTAATAAGGCCCATAAGGAACAGTCCAAAACCATCAGACCTGTGGAATCAAAGAACAAGGCACAGGCTTCGAGCAGGGTCTCTACTGGCACTAAGGCCGGAACCTCTGGCACCTCTTCGAAGAGGCAACGGTCAGAGGAAGAGAAAAAAGAAAGCCGACCGAAAAGACCCAAGGCTTCAACAAGCCTAGACAGCACTCCGACGAGCCTAATAGCAGCAGTCATTGACGAGCAAGATCTCGATGGGAAGATCACAGCTGAACACTGGCTGCTTGCAGAAAACGTCATCCTCAAAGCTATGTTGGTCAATATCCGAAATGGGGGACCAGACTACGAGTTTGACGGGGCAGGATGGCACAAGGCGTGAAGATAGTGGGGTGTGGAGACGGGAATACTCTTGAGTTTCTCTCCAAAACCATCGCCAGCATTGGCGAACTGTGGGAGGGAGCCAAACTCAAGGTCATACCAAGATCCGCACTTCCACTAAGACAGAAAGCCAAAGTCTGGATACCACCCCCCTTCGATAAAGAAGATGACGAAAACATCGTGGTACTCCTCGCAGGTCAGAATAAAAACATCCCAATCAAGGAGTGGGTAAAGTTATACTCCAGAAGAAGTGGTGACGGCAAAGAGCTCTGCTTTGCGATCAACCAATCTTCTGCAACAAGCATTAGAAAGACCCCAGGCAGCAAACTGAAGTTCGGGCTAGGTGCCGTAAGGGCACGGCTGGAAGAAGATGAAGAGCCAAAGGTTGCAAAAGCTGCTAGTGGTGCAAATTAATTTGCATCACTGTAAAGCAGCAACACACGACCTACTGCTGTTCATGTCTGAGGTAAGCGTGGACGTGGCATTAATTCAGGAACCCTGGATTTTTAAAAATAAAATCCAAGGACTGAAATCGCCATACTACCATCTATTCCACACCAAAGAAGAAGGTAAAGTACGTAGCTGTATTCTAGTCAAAAAAACCGTTAGTAATACATTTTTTCTTCACAGGTACAGCAATGGAGACACAGTGGCTGTAAATATTGAAGCTTCAGGAAGGAATTTCATCCTCGCTTCAATTTATATGGCACACGAGGAGGTAAACCCACCATCCGATACAGTCCGGGAACTAGTGGAACATGCTAGCACACGGAACACATCCTTGGTGGTAGGTTGCGATGCGAATGCTCACCACACACTGTGGGGTAGTTCAAGAATAAATGAAAGAGGTGAGTCGTTGTTTGAATACATTCTTTCCACAAATCTAGTTTTGTGTAACAGGGGAAACCAGCCCACCTTCCAAAACAGAAACAGGGCAGAAATTCTAGACATAACTCTCAAAAGCAACAATGACCATGTTAGGGTAGAAGACTGGAGAGTTTGTCGAGAGAACTCATTCTCAGACCATAGTAGAATACTCTTTACAGTCAATCTACATTATATGGTACAACAAATTTTTAGGAACCCTAGGAAAACAAATTGGGCAGACTATGCGAAAACGGTTAGTGAGTACACACAGCATCCGAAAGAGGACAAGTTTGTCGACACTCACTCAATCGACAACGCAGTCTACTATATTACCAAAAATATGCACAAAGCCTTTGTTAAACATTATCCCATCTCTCGCAATCGCAAAACCAAAAAGGCAACTTGGTGGACCAGCGAGCTTCAAAAGCGGCGAACATTGGTAAGACAACTGTTTAACAAAGCAAGACAGAGTAAGGCAGATGAAGACTGGACTAAGTATAGGTCCGAACTTAATCTATACACTAAAGAAATAAGGAGAGCAAAACTCGAATCCTGGAACACGTTCTGCGAATCCATAGAGAGTGCAAACGAGGCCGCCAGACTACGTAAAGTATTGTCCAAAGACCCCACGGTCCCAGGCTATATTAAACGTGCTGACGACTCTTGGACAGAGCCTAGCCAAGAAACTCTACACATATTAATGGATACCCACTTTCCGGAGTCTAGTGAAATCACTGGGTGTGAGATCAACTACACTCCTGTTCCGCCAGACACACAAACGGAAATGGCAATGGAAAGCATTATAACAGAACACAAAATTGCTTGGGCAGTCAAATCATTCAAGCCCTACAAATCGGCGGGACCAGATAATGTCATACCAGCAATGATACAACAGGCTCTTAGTGTAATACTGCCATGGCTAAAAGTCATTTTCAAAAGCTGTATAAGACTCTGCTACATACCGCAAAGCTGGAAAGAAGTTAAAGTGATATTCATTCCCAAAGCAGGGAGACATATACACTGCACAGCAAAAGATTATAGGCCGATAAGTCTCTCCTCTTTTCTCCTAAAGACACTGGAGAGAATAATCGACTTATACACAAGGGACCTTCTAAACGAAAACAACCTATGCAGCACTCAACACGCCTACCTCAAAGGCAAGTCCGTTGAAACAGCCCTGCACGAAGTTGTGTCAATAATAGAAAAAGGACTACACCACAAAGAATTCACCATGGCTGCATTTTTGGACATTGAGGGAGCCTTCAACAATGTTAAAACAGCGGCCATAAAAACAGCGCTCGAAGACTTGGGAGCGAATAAAGAAATAACGAACTGGGTTTACGAAATGCTCAACAGCAGAGTAATTAACTCAGAGATCGGTGAGAGTTACATAAGGAAAACAGTGACCAGGGGCACCCCACAGGGAGGCGTCTTATCTCCCCTCCTGTGGCTCATAGTGGTCAACAAAATCCTAACGACTCTAAAGGCCAAAAGAACGAAAATAGTAGCATACGCAGACGATATTGTAATTCTAATAAGTGGCAAGTATCTCCCCACTATTAGTGAACTCATGGAATCTGCCCTAAAAGAACTATCCTCGTGGGCAAGACCGAACGGCCTTGGAGTCAATCCAGTCAAAACCGAATGTGTTCTGTTCACTAGGAAAAAATCGAGAAATTCGATATGCCGAAGCTAAACGGAACTCGTCTGAAACTTTCCCCGGAGGCAAAGTATCTGGGCATCATCCTAAACTCTAAGCTTACTTGGAAACGTAACACAGAAGAAAGAGCAAAAAAAGCACTATGCGCCTTCTACGCATGCAAAAAGACCTTTGGCAAATGTTGGGGTATGCGCCCTTACATAACCCATTGGATGTACACAGCGATCATACGACCCATACTTACATACGGGTCAATTGTATGGTGGAAGGCAACAGAAAGGACTACCTATCTCCATAACCTCTCAAAGGTACAGAGATTAGCATGTATTGGTAAAACGGGAGCAATGAGATCAACACCCCAAGCCGGGCTGGAAGTCATTTTAAATCTACCCCCGCTTGGTGAATATATTCGCAGCATGGCAGCCAAAGGAGCCCTCCGCCTCAAGGAGGCAAACATCTGGAGGCACAGCTCCTATGGACACGGCTCTATAATTCACAACTACTTGGGTATCGATCTATCCAGGAAAACGGACTACTTAATTCCCAAACGAAACTTTGAGAAAAACTACTCCACATACATACCCCAAAGAGAGAACTGGAACACGCACGTCAACGTGCAAGAAATCCACATCTATACGGACGGGTCGAAAATGGACGTGGGGACAGGAGCGGGAGTTTTTTGCGAGCCCCTAGACATAAAGGACTCGTACAGACTTCCCAATGAATGCAGCGTCTTTCAAGCTGAGATTGTCGCCATCGACAAGGCAGCAGAAACTATCTCCGCGAAGAATCTGGATCCTTCCACGATCACAATCTTCGTAGACAGTCAGGCGGCTATCAAAGCACTAGACAGCGAAACTATAAAGTCAAAAACAGTCAGAAACTGCCAAAAATCGCTCAATAAAATAGGCGAACGACACAGGATCACTCTCTGCTGGGTCCCCGGTCATAGCGACATTGTTGGGAATGAAAAGGCAGACGAGCTAGCAAGAATCGGGTCAGAACTTGACGCAATAGACGCCATTACGTCAATAGACATCCCAATTAGTGCAGCAAAAAGAAACATTGACCAAAAACTGAGGGAACAAATTAACACCACCTGGTCCCAAAGGCACGACTGTGTTATATCTCGCAGTCTATGGCCAAGAATTAACGAAAAAAGAACAAAAAGCATTCTGGAAATGAATAAGCTAGAAATACGTATCTTAACTGGCGTTCTGACAGGCCACTGCACCATAGATGTAATGGCAAGCAGGATGGGCATCAGCTCACCAGACTACTGCAGGAGCTGTCAAGATATTGAAGAAACCGAGACCATCAAACACCTGCTCTGCGAATGTCCAAACCTTCAGACATCTCGACTTCGCTATCTGGGCAACAGATTCTTCGAAGACTTAGAGAACGTAGCGCAGGTACCACTGACGGACACTATCAGGTTTGTCAAGAACACAGGTTGGTTCCAACAGGCCAACCGGCAAGATTAACCTAAACTGAGTATGGTAAGTGTTTTATTGTAAATGTAGGTTTACCACATAAAACAATAAGGGATCACAATGGACCAATGGGCCCCCGTGCAAGCACAGCAGCTCTGCTGTGCACTTCCCTTCCAACCTAACCTAACCTAACCTACAGTAAGCTTGGGCGAACTGTTGGATACCCTATTCTTATTCCTATCCCTCATAAGTGGGCGTGACTAAAGTCTAAGTATGATTGAATTGTTAAGAACGCTTTACATATTTTGTTATATAACATTTTATCGAAAAAAAACTTTGGTTTTTCAATAAAATTGTTTTATTTAATTGTGAGCGTGTCAGTAGGCGGATTTAAAAAAAATTAACACATGAGCATAAAGGGCCCCTAAAGAGTATATACAAGGTGGCGCAAAAATAACCTTTCGATGTTTTTTGGCTGTAATTTAAAAAAAAAAAAATTAAAAAAATAGTCACCAATATTCCGCGTTCTGGAGCAGTGTAGCGTAACATTGTTTATTAACGTGTTTTTCGCATGTGTTTACTACACAAATGTCAAAACAGAACTGACATTAGGGGCCCAATCGCAAAATTTATAGCATTTTCTGATAGGAGGATTACTTTTGCGCCACCTTGTATTATAAATTTCAGCTCCCTAGCTCAAACTTTGGATTTGCAAAAAAAGTTGATTTTAAATTGTGGCGTGTCAGTGGGCGGATTTTGAAAATATTCACACATGAGCCTAAAGGGCGCATAGAGAGTATATATTATAAATTTCAGCTCCCTAGCTCAAATTTTGGTTTTTCAATAAAATTGTTTTATTTAATTGTGGGCGTGTCAGTAGCGGATTTTGAAAATTTTATATCCCGAGCAGTTTCAGGAGTCATAGATCATATATAAAAAATTTCAAAAATTCGATTTTTTCCAAAATTTTGTTTTTTTTGAGTGGGCGGATTTCAAAAATTCGTAAACTTGATTATTTCGGGACCCTAGAGAGTATATGGTTAAAATTTCAGCTCTCTAGGTCCAGTTTAAAGGCCTAATTTTTGCCGACAGACGGACGGACGGACGGACGGACGGACGGCCATGGCTAGATCGACATTACTATCGATGCTGATCATAAATATAGTAACTTTTAGGGGTCTACCGGCAATATTAGAGTATGTTACAAACTATGCGTCAAAATTAATATACCCTTAGAATAGGGTATAAAAATAGATAGCAGTTGTCTTACAGAGAGAGATGAAACAACTACAGTTGTCATCGTAAATAGCAACCCATTTATAGAGAGTCATGTACTCATGTGTGATATGATTTTTATCATCTTCGGAGATTTTCTCAAAGCAGCGTGTCGACGGAATTTTTGGGAAAGAACATGTATACTGACTCCCGTTGTTTTTATGCAAGCTGTAATGTATAGAGTATACATGACTCAAGGATTGTGTCGGAACTCGTAAAATACTTTGAGAGGGAAGCTTTAGTCATCTGCTGTGATAATATTTTTCAAAGTTCATTTTAGCGATTTAATTTTACTGGTGTATCGCCAAAAGAGAACGAAACAAAGTAAACATTTTGATAATTTATCTTTTATAAATATTTATGGATACTTTAAAAATATCAGTTTGCAAAACATATATAAATATACTTTATTCTACCCTAAACTTATTTTGTAAATTTCATTTTCTTAACTCGTATATGCAAAAACTATTTCTGATATACTAACATAAGTTCCAATGGCTCCACCGCACACTCCAAATATGATAAGGAATATATCCTTCACCAAATGTAATTTCCATTTACCATAAGTTGTTGAGTATCTTACGCAGAGTTCCAATAATGCTGGAAATATTATACCCAAAGTTGATAGACAAAATGCGCCCACCAAAGAGAGAAACAATGACAAATCCGGTATGGCTATTGCGCATAAAACTGAAATAAATAAATTCATTTATAAATGAGGTTATGGAGATCAAGGAATTGCCTTAAATAATTCAAATGAGAGACTTACATGTCAGAAAGACGATAGCAGCTCGTACAAGCAGTTCATACAATACATATTTCGATTTATCCCGAACGTTTTTGATCAGATAGTGATTCCATATGATATCCGCTGTCACATATCCTTGCAGCGCATATGAAATTAACGTTGTTATCGCAAAAAGTATTTTCACCACTTGTGCCAGGCTAAATGGAAACTCCATTAGTTGTGCAATATAAAAGCGTTCCTCTTACTCACACCTCATCTTGCGGTATATTTAACGTAACACTTCCTCGGGCGTCCTCACCATATTGCCAATATCCAAAAAATCCCAGAACCATGTACAAGGTCAGCACAATAATCATTCCACAGTTCATTATTCCAAATTTACCAACATACGATTTTGGTGTTAGCATATTCTTTTCGATGGCTATGACCTTGAAAGGATGTGCATTTCGTAAGATGATTTAACATTTAAATTCGTACCTATGTTCTTACCACTCCAACCGCTTCTAGTGCAAATAGAACTGTACCGAAAAAAAGTGGCAACTTGGATGGTTGCACAAACGCAACTCGCTCAGACAGTAAGGGTAAACCATTAAAAACGTAGTAAAGGACGGCACCGAAGCCTTTAAAATGTTAATTATTAGATTGTTAGCTCCGGGTAAGAATGCGTATAATATTTACCAATGAACATCAAAATATTAGCAACCGTTGAGAACGGCACAAGTCTCTTCAAATGTCTGATGCTGTAGATTAGGAACAGAGGCACCAATACAAAACACATGTGTATCCTTATATTAAGCACAATCAGGTGTTCATCGACAATTTGTTTAACACTTTCTGCGATAAAAACGACATAGACACAGCAAATGCCAAAGTGGTAGAATGCCAAAAATCCATCAACAAGGGGTCTGAAAAGGTAGGCTTAAAATTAAATAAGTAGTAATAAATTAAATAAGTAGTATTAGGTACTCAGTTCAAGTCTACTCTGTTAACAGATTTATTGAATTGTCACGACACCTCCACTATAACTTTTCTATATGTTTATTAGATCATAATTAATATAAAAACACTTACGTTGCAATATTAGCAAACCATTGTAAGACCGGTGGACCCTCTTTGAACCCCACCGTCATCGCCTCAGGATACGTAAGATACGGTACTTTTTTTCTTTTACATAATTCATACATTGAGTTTATCTGTTAAATGGACAAGATACGTCTATATGCAATTGAATATAGAAAAGCTAGCAATTTAATTTCTCACCACAATATGTAGACAGTAGACAGCAATCGCTCCAATGATTAAAGTCAAAATGATTCCATTCGCGTAGCCAGCATTACTGAAAGCGTTTGGCATCGCGAGGACACCTGTTCCAATGGATGCTTTTAGGAAATGGATGAAGGTTTCCAGATTTCTACAATAAAGAACAAAAAAAGTGTCAAGAAAAAATGCTTAAAGGACGATAGCCTGTCGGGTAATAATAAGCCCATATACCACACTTGCATGCATGCGCAATCAGACGCATGCACAATCACTTTTCCTTCACGCAATCAGTCAATCAACGCCGTACACTATCAGCTTGCATGTGTGGTGTATGGGCCCTATAAGGATGTTTCGCGTATCTTTAAATCGAGTTAGGTAGTTATAACTTTCATTGGCTCTGCTTCCAGAGGTATGTATGAATGTGTGGGTGGGGATACTGGTCCGAAATATGGACAAACGATTTTTGGAAAATACTTCTTCGTTGACCAGTTAATTATACGAGTATGAACATAGTTTTCGCGCGATAAAGGGAATTCGTAAACGTAAAAAAAAAGATCCATCCATCCACCAACCAGACGTTCAGTTTTGAATAATCATTTTGACGTGCTTCTTTTTAAAAAATGATTTTTTATTATTTTCTTTAGTTTTTGTTATATAAAAATGTCTCAGTTTAAACCGCCCAAAATGCAAGAAATTGACAAAAATATAACTTAGCCGAAAAAGTTGATCCCTAAAAGTTAGGCTTTATTTACTTAATTTGCTTGAATTATTCAGCTAGGTAAGTTGCGATACTATAGAATCTGAGTATGCCAATTTATTAAAAATGGTAGTAATCGGTAGTACAGAGACCCTGTGGCATACAGATAAGGTTTTTGCTTTTTACTTTTTAGTTGGATGGACTCTCTGGGGCTCGAAATGATGCCGGGATTAATTAATTAGTGCCTTCAATATATTTGATAATATAATTCAACTCATAAAACGAAACATCGTATTCAGAATTATCAAGAGCAAATTAAAGATTTATTATCTGTGGCCATAATCCAAAGCCGCTTTACTCGAGTAAGGACAAAATTGAGCTTTGGCAACATCATGTTAAACTTGTTTAGATGCACTACGTCTTTAGACCCTATTCTTAAGGTACACTTTGCTTCAACTGAATAAGCACAAACATTTTCCAAGCTACGTTGTCCATTTTTTCAAAACCTTGTGCCGTAATACATCATTTGATGATGCAAACTGTTTACGTATGATGCTGACAAAATAAATCGGAAAGAATATTTCAAAAAGTACCTCTATTTTTTTCCTGGTTCCCTTGAAAAGCAGTCAATATGGAAAAATGAAGTTTTATTTTGCGTCAACTGAATAGACACAAGGTCATTATTTTCACTGCTTATGAGTTTTCTGTGGAGATTGACATATTCGATCAGCAGTTACAGTGCTTTAAGTGAATTTTATTTGATTAATTGTATTTCAAAAAAAAAACAGCTAGATCAAAATCTCTAAATAGTGTTGAAAGAGCTCAAATCGATTTACTAAAAGAACAAGCACTAACCGGGCGTTCTATAGCTGACAAAATTGAACGAAGTTTTAGTGTGGTCTATTCTTATTTAAGAAGCAAAGATTCGCACGGAAAAAACATGAAAGGAGGTCAAAAACAGCAACAACAGCGGTTGATCGAAGGGCAATTTTAATATATGCTTCCAATTCCTGCGACTCTGCGGCAAAAATAAAGCAGATAGCCGGTGTTACTGCAAGCGTTTCAACAGTACGAAGGGTTATCAATAGTGAAAAATTCAGAAGAAACCACCGCTGAACGAGAAACGGAAGTATATCCGCTTAGAATTCTCTAGACTCCATATGAGTTTTAAAAATAAATGGCATCACGTAGCTTTTTCGGATGGGAAGAAGTTTAATTTTGATGGCCTGGGTGTAATTATTACTTCCATAATGTGAGGAAAGTAGAACGATTTTTAGCGCGGCATCATAGTCGACAAGGTGGTGTTATGGTATGGGGAGCAATTAGCTACTATGGCACTGTTGAGCTTGAGTTAAAAACCTCAAAAATTACTGCATTAAGTTATAAAGGAGGTTTGAAAAGAAATTTTCCTAGATTTTCAGGCATTTTTAGACCCATAAACTGAACTTTTCAGTAGGGTAACACCCCCATCCACACGGCGCGCATAGTAAAAAATTATGAGTCAGGCCGTCAGTTTGAGGACAGAGAATCCAGTATTGCAGCCATTAAATTGGCCTGGAGGGAAATTTCGCTAAACTACATAAAGAGGCTGTACGATTCCATGGCGGATCGAATTTACGAAACTATTACGAATAAAGGCGGCAGTACCCACTACTAAAATTAACCAATGAAAAACTATTTTAAGAAAAACTTGTTTTTTTAATCCCAATAACTTTTATTTCCAATTTCAATATTTGTGTCTATTCAGTTGAAGCAAAATAAAACTGAATTTTTCCACATTGAATGCTTTGCAAGGGAACCAGGAAAAAAATAGCGGTACTTTTTGAAAAATTCTTTCCGATTTATTTTGTCAACATCATACGCAAACAGTTTGCATCATCAAATGATATATTACGGCACAAGATTTTAAAAAAATGGACAACGTAGCTTAGAAAATGTTTGTGAAGCGGAGTGTATATTAATTTTGACTCATATTTTGTAACATACCTTAATACTGCCCGCAGACCCCTAAAAGTTACTATATTCGTGATCAACAACGATAATGATGTCGATCTAGCTATGTCCGGCCTTTTAACTGGAGCTAGAAAGCTGAAACTTTAATCATCAGTTCTGTCTCCGACACTATTTCTTATTTTTATTAATGATCTCCTGTCTGAGACTTCTAATCCAATACATTCATTCACTGATGATAGTACTCACCGTTTTTCATATTCGTTTCATAATTCTCGGCTATCTTCTTCTTCGGCCGTGATCCTGGAACGTCAAGGTATATTAAACTCATTAAATTCTTATCTTTACAGCATAATCCATTTGGGTGAGAACAACAGGGTAGATTTTAATCCTTCTAAACCGCAATTTTGTTTCCTACCATTGAAGCATAATCCAAAAACCACTGAGTAATCCATGAACGGCACTTCCATCGAAGAAATCGAAAGACTTTCCATTCTCGGTATGTGTGTTAATGACAAACTTCGCTGGAATGACCAATTATATTTGAAGTCGCCAAGAACGCTGCGAAATGCCTAGGTTTTCTCAATCGATGCAAGAAATACTTCACCCCATCTGATTTAACTGCAATTTATAAGGCTTTAAATCGGCCTAAGCTTGAGTACAATGCTCATATCTGGTCAGCTGCACCTAAAACATCTTTGCACCTACTAGATAGAATACAAAAACGTGCGGTAATATAGGTGATATATAGGTGATTCTATACACCCTCTTGGTTACCGTAGAAATGTATCATATCTTTTCTTATTTTATCGCTACTTTTATCATCAATGCTCTGATGAGATAGCTAACTGCATTCCGCCCCTTCAACAATTCAGCCGTAACACTCGTCAGGCATCGTATGCCCATCAATTTACCCTTAAGCATATCTTCGAACATAAAGGCGGCCCTCAATTGCACCAGTTTCTCTCTTCTCTCCTTCCTATTTATCATTTTACTCGTGCTGTGCATTAGTATAAGGGTATCCAAACCCTTGAGCATTAATGACAATTAAAAAAAAATATTTTATTTATTGTATAAAGCGCATATTATCCATAATTGTTCTATAATTTTAAATAATTTAGATGATCATCAGCATGTCATCCTACTTGGAGACTTTAACTTGCCTAATTAAGTTTGGTCTTTTGATTACGAAGAGTCCATACTTTTTTCTTTTAACGTAAACTTAGATTATGAGAGGGAAGTTGTTGATACGCGTGCCCAGTTAGATCTTAGGCAGATTAATCATTTTGCCAATGAGTTCAATAATGTTCTAGATTTGGTCTTTGTAGATTCTGAGCTTAGTATTAGTATCAGTAACTCTATGATTCCACTTTTAATTCTCTTTTTCATGTAGCTTTATCTATGCAATTTGAATTTTACGAGTAGTTTCGACCGGGTCCTTGTGTCAATAACTTTAAGTATAATTATGCTAACGCCAATTTCAATAACATCTCTAACAATGTAGATAGTTAATTGATTGGTTAGCTCTTTTTAATATCGATAATCTAAACATTTCTTTTAATTTGTTTATTAAAACAGTTAAAGTGGCAATCGATATGTTTACGCCTAAAGTAAGGATTGTGTCGGGCGCTAAATCTATTTGGTTCAATAATAGAATCGTAAATTTAAATCATAAAAAAATTAAGATCTATAAGCAGTTCCAAAAAAGAAACAATGACCTTGAACTTCTGTTAGTTTATCGGAGGCTACATAAAGAATTTGATGTTTTAAACAAATTTCTTTATAGACAGTATGTTCTTTCTGTAGAATATAATTCAAAGACTAATAGTAATCATTTTTGGAGATTTGTCAATAGCAAAAAGCAATCAAATGGTATTCCTAACTGTATGCGTCATAATGATGTATCCTCTTCCGACCTTTTAACCATCTGTAAAATGTTTGCTAACTACTTTCAGTCTGTATATTCAAGCGGTATTTTTCCATCTATAAACTCGAGTAATAGCTTAGTGGCAAGTTCTTTCTCTATTAAAATCAGATAAAAATCCTGGTTTCGAGGGCATCTCGCCAATTTTACATCAAAAGTGTTCTTATACGTTTTCCGTGCCTCTATGTTTAGTGTTTAACTTGTCTCTCCAGACTAGAAATTTTTTGAAGGTTTGGAAGAACTCATTTATAACACCAATCTATAAATCTGGATCTAGGCAGGATATTACTAATTATTGTCCAATATTTCGACCATACCCAAGATATTTGAAAAACTTATTTATGAGAAACTTACACCTCTCTCAAAGAGATTTATCTCTCCGTTTAAACATGGATTTGTGGCTGGTAGATCTATCACTACAAATCTCTCAATCTTTTGTCACACTGTCTTGAATGACCTTGAGAAAGGGTTATAGTGTGATGAAATTTATACTGACTTTGCTAACCCATTTGACACCGTTAATCACTATACATTAATTTCCAAACTAAATATGTTTGGATTTCAATCCAATTTTCTGCAATGAATTCGCTCCTATCTTAGATATCGTTATCAGTATGTTCGCATTAAGGACGTACTTTCATCATAAGTGTATGTAACTTCTGCAGTCACTCAGGGAAGTCATCTGAGCCCTTTGCTTTTCCTTCTATTTACTCGTATTAATGAAATTCCTGATTTCTTTTTGAATTCCCAGTGTTTAATGTTTACCGATGATTTAAAAGTGTTCCTACCTATTAAGCCTGGGCATGACTGCATTCTTTTGCGGGAAGATCTTGAGAGACTTTCTATGGTGTCATAATAATGATCTTCGACTCAATGTCTCCAAATGTCAGAGCTTATCTTTTTGTCGTTACCTAAAGGCAACTCAATGTTGGGTCTTTTATTGCGGAATTCAAAAGACTTTCATGATCCATTTACTCTTAAATGTCTATTCTTTGCATTTGTCAGGTCTAATCTCGAATACCGTAGTATAGTATGGAATCCATGTTATGAAGTACATTACATTAGAATTGAGTTGCCGTGCGTAAATTACGCTGGAATATTGAAATGCCTTCGTATGAGACAAGATGAAAATTATTTGGTATCTTACCTCTTTTCAGGCGTAGGCAATATTTTTCACTTATGTTTATTCGCGATTTACTAAACAATCATATCGATTTCCCTTTTCTTTTATCATTAATAGGATTTTATGCTCCATCAAGAGTACTTAGAAATCGTTTATTGTTTTATGTTCCGTATCACAGAGTTAATTACGGTTGTAATGAACCAATTACCAGATGCCTTCAAGAATGTAACAAGCATAGCAGTTTATTGGAGTTTGATTTAAGTAGGGACTCGTTTAAAAATAAATTAATTTTGGCGTTAGGCTTTGGTGGTAGAACTTAAGTATTGAAATTGTATTAAGTAATCTAGTGTGAATAGTAGATGTTTTCAGTTGGTAAATAAATAAATATATATACTATTTAGGGGACCGAAATAATCGAGTGTACGAATTGTTAAAATCCGCCCACAATCTCAAAAACACAAATTTATCGAAACAATTCTCGGGACATACATTGTTTTAAATCTGCCCACTGACACGCCCACAATTAAAAAAAAAAAAAGTTTTATCGGAAAATCATAGTTTACGCTAGGAAGCTGAAATTTATAATATATACTCTCTAGGAGCCCTTAATGCTCATGTTGCAATATTTTTGAAATCCATCTACTGCACGCTACTATTTAAAAAAAAACGTTTTATTGAAGAGATCATTGTTAATGAAAGTCCTATTCTTCGCGAAGTATGTATGTTGATTAAGTCTTTTTTAACAATTCCTTTATACAATTTTTTTTGCCACGCCCACTTTACGGTAGTTTTTTACAAATACTTTGTTTTTCTCAATAAAAAACCCTTAAATGTTGTATAATAAAATGTGAAGAGCGTTCCTAACAATTCACCCATGCTAAGACGTTTGCCACTTTATGAGGGATACAAAAAGAAATATGGTATCCAACAGTTTACATAAGCGGACATACAATATGTCTATATGAACTGATGTTTAATCCAATGTCGGTGAAGGACTTGGACAAGCCAAAGGTAAGAAATTTATTTCAAATCTGAGCGAAACAACTGACATCTCTTTTAGAGCCAAAACTTAGCTTAATTTGAACTATAAAGCTAATGAAGACTCAATGCCGCCACTTCTATGCTGAATACCTTTAAATATCAAATAAACACTATGCGCAATTCTCCAAAATTTAAAGCTCACGTTTATATTTCCATTTAAAGTATGTCAACAATTTTAAAATGAAAATATTGATCCAAGTGGTGCCTATTATATCACACAATTCCATCATTCCCGCCAACGACCAAGCGAGTTTATTGATCTAAATGTTATCACATTTTGTAAGAAGCAGACAAATGTATCAACTTAACTGATTTGTACATTCTTTATGATTTCCAAATAAGTTAAATAAACTTCAAACCCATAATACCTAATCATCCAAAGCCATAAACAAATTTTCTTTTTTTTACTCACGTTGTTCCATTTTTAACGCATCTGTGCTCATGTGGATCATAGTCATTATCCTGAGATTTATTATTTCTAAAACAAAAAAGGAAATATTAAAAGATTATGTTTGCTAAATAAAAAATCATTACATACGCTTCTGTTTTTACGGTCATTGTCATTGTAGATTTCTAAGCCGTTGACATAACAGCTGAACGTGAGAATTTAATGCAAGGTATCTGAAAAGTTCACAAAACATAAATGGAAATGATAAATATCTTATGTGGACGTCATGTAGAGGGAATAATGTAATGTAAGACCCCGATAAGATTATTTTCTTATTTTCATTGAATTTATTATGCTACGTTTTCGACCGGGTGACCTGGTCAACTTTAAATGATTAGTCACTGAACTAAATGAATTTACTGAATAAAACATTCAAAGTATCTACTCTATATACATACTCGTATCTATGCATTTATTTATGTATTTCGAAATACTCGTAGACAAGCAAATGGTATTATTATTATTTTCTAACATGAACTTGGCGTGACATCACGAATTGCATGGCTGAGATAGTTATCTCATATAGTATTTGCAAATCTAATTGAACTAGACTAGTACGAAGTCTTGTCCTCCCTATAGAAGGCTGTAATTTTAAATATTTCGAACAAATTTACATACTTAGTTTTTTGGAGTATTTATTTATAAATTTTGGAAAACATCGCTCTCCTTTTTTGTCGGGGTGCGAGATTTCTTAGACTCAATACTGGTCCATTGTACGTCCTGGAAGACACACCACTTTTAATCCAATTTCCTCGGTTTTCTGAGAAACGCCAGTAATTCGTCTGCAGTCTTTTCCGTTGAGTGACAACAAGATCGCAGATTTTTTACAGACGTTTGGAAGTATTTGCTGGAGTGTCATGCCATCTGCGATTGTGTTCATATGAAACCCAACCGTCGATGGAGCCCCTGACCTAAACACAATGATGATTCGGGTTCTTGGAAGTACTCTTCTGAGCCTTGTCTAGCAAGTTCATCGGATACCTCACTTTCTGTGATTCCGTTATGACCCGATACCCAGACTTAAGGAATTCAGCCTTCCTAATTCATAGAGATCTTGCATTCACGACATATTTTGGAGGTCGTTAAAGGGTTCAGTAAGGCCTTAATCGCAGCTAAACTGTCGCTACAAACACAAATACTCCGCCCTCGCTCGTTCCTCACAACATAGTCCATACCCATTGGTATAGCATAAGTCTCCGTTTGGAACACTGACGCATGTTTGCCTAATGAGAAGTAAAGTCTAATGTTGTCGCTCTGCATGAAAACACCAGCACCAGATCCTTGATTGGTTTTGGAGCCATCCGTGAAGATTCGACTATATTCCTTTCCGATCAGCTTTCTCTTGCTCGTAAAGAGAACATCCTCAGTTTTAAGAGAATTGACTGAGAACCTGTACCTAGTGCACCACTCGTCGTTGACGTCTACCGCCGTCTGTCAGCAACAGATAGTCGCATGATCCAACAGAAAATAACTATTGAGAACGTTCAACAGAGGATCAATCCAGCATGCACCACAGCAGTGGAGACAGAACGCCACCTTGCGGGCAGCCTCTGTTCACTTCCGCCATCACATAACGACCACAATTCGCATCCACAACCAACGTTCTATTCATTAGTATCTATTGCTTTAATCCACAACACCAATGAATCGTCAGCGCCGGTGTTATTTGGGAGAGCTACATGCGGTTTGTCTTGTGTATGGTTTGGAAATGGATTTGAAAGAATAAAACAAACGATAGTGTATTAGTCCAGGTATAAATTTACTGCTGATTCTGCCAGATTAAATACATAATGTATATGTAACGTTCGTGCATATATGTGTGAAAAAGGAATAGAAATTCAGTTATTGGCAGCACAAACATTGCATGGAACCCATGTGTCGAGGTAAACAGAACCATTGCAAAGAAAACATTTAAACAAAGTTTGGCGGTGCATTTCACCGTCAAGTCTACAATGCACACTATCATTTTTTTATGTTGCCTAGCAGCGGTTGCGGCAGATGCAGCTAATGCAGATAGTGCGGATGATGCTACCTGATCTAATGAAGCCGAAGTCGGTGTCCGAAAATAGAGATTGTCGCCAAGCCATTGTTCGGACAAAACATCATCATCATCATAATCATTTTCTACCAATTCCACTCGCAACTCGACCTCAATATCAGACGCATCAGTAGCAATATCATCCTGCAAATAATCTCCATCATCATCGCCATCATTAGCAAATGGATCATCTTCCTTAGAACTATCTTTCACCAATAATCCCGCTATGTGTTTTGCAGTTAGGGCTCCAGATCTGGTTGTCCGATTCAGAACCATATGCACAGCATCATGCGATTCATTTTGTCACGCAATTTTTCACTACACAAAAAAAAATCACAAATGCCAATGAAACCACAAATATGTAGTATAAAATAAAGCCGAAGTAATTATTACCAAAAGAAACAAAACGAACAAATTTAAGAGGTATAATTTATACGGTTATAATTTAATACTTCTTTCAGTGCTGCGCTATAAACTACAAACAAAAACATACGCGTTTACTCTGTGCCTGTTTAGGCCCAGTGGTTACTTTTCGACATTAACACGCGAAACAATTTTATTTTCGCCCTGTTGATGAAAATAAAATTGTTTCCGAAAGGACCCGGATTTGATTTCGTTGTGCTCACAAGCATTGCCGCAAAAAGTCAAGGAGTTTCGGCTTGCTTTATTTGGAACAAAAACATTACATATCTTTAAACTCAAATTGGGCCTGATAAGACCCAGCTAGGGTTAAACAAAAATGTGTGAAGTCACAGTGGTACGAGAAAGTTGCATACGACCCAGTCATACGCTTTATTTCAAATAACTGAACGGAAAAACCTGAAAAACAAGTTAGCATGTGACAATGGATTTCATTGGCTTAACAAATCGATTATACGTTTTGGCTCAAACATACATATTTCCATATTTACAAATTGCGAAAATAAAATTCTTGTTTCGCAGGCAACTTTTTGAACAACTCATCCGTCTTTCATAGTTTATCCTAATTAATTGGAATGACTATGCCGTGCCGTGCGATCGCAGTATTTTTCATTTATTTTTTCGGGAAATATAGAAGCAGGGCTCGGGTCCTCATTCCAAATTATGAGTCGAAGACCTGTATATAGTCGTTTTGCTTGATTTTGCGCACAGCGCGTCACCTAACGAACTTATTGTATATTTTAGCCGTTCGCAGAAACCGTCTTTTCTTGCTGGATTTTGGACGACTTTTATTTCGAGATATTTTCCATTCTAGGTTTTCGTTTGGGATTTTTCAACTTTCTAATATCCTTATGTAAGTATTCTTAAGACAAGATATTGCAATCGTGCTGAAATTTCGAACTTAAACCGAGTCTTTAGACTTGATATTGCGACTATATACAAGTTAAAATAGTATGCCTCCAATCCCGTTCGTTGGTCCGTATATCTGCATGTCCCAATGTCCGTCTGTCATCGGACCTCCTGCCGACGGAATGGATAGTTTCTCCAAATATCGTATTATATTATAAATCGGTCCGATGGATAGATTGGACCACCTCAAAGAAATTGGGCTAGTAGCCTTTTGTCAGGAAAAATTATAGTGTAAACAAAATTTTAGATGGTGAGGAGGTATTACCGTATATCTTACTAACAGGCATGAGAGGAACAGGATATGATCAAAGGTATTTTGGAGGTTTGAAGCGGAAATATGGGGGCACTCAGGTAGGTAGGTGTGGCGGTTTGATAAGACAAACTTATGGGCCAGTGTCCCGTAATGATCGCTGTTCTTGCGATGTCTTTTCGGGTTCTACCTAGAAGGTCGGTTGTTTTTGCCTTGTTGTAGTTTGGCCACGTTTTTCTGGATATGACGCATGCAGTCAGCCTGCTCCATCTGAGGTTAGCTTTCTTGAGGTATTCTGTGGTGATATTTGCCTTAACTGCTCCGAGCGGAATGTGGTTTAGTTCCGCCAGAGAGCAGTGGAGAGCTGAGCCTTGCCTGGCCAGTTC
Organism: Portevinia maculata; assembly: GCA_949715645.1. Classification (NCBI taxonomy): domain Eukaryota; kingdom Metazoa; phylum Arthropoda; class Insecta; order Diptera; family Syrphidae; genus Portevinia; species Portevinia maculata. The sequence goes on along the minus strand of OX454527.1, from coordinate 53,704,748 downwards.
ATCGGCATGTTCGTTTCCATAAACGTTACTGTGCCCTGGAACCCCGATCAGGGTAACCTTGAACTTATCAAGCAAGGCCAGCTCATTACGGCATTCTAGAACTAGCTATACATGCCTTCTTTACCCGTTGTTCTATGTTCATTTTCCAGTTGAATTTAGGATCTAGGATAACTCCTAAATACCTGGCAGTGGTTGAAAGGGGTAGGGGTGTGCCGTTTAGGCGAGGATGGGGCACTCAAGGCTAGCAAGTTATTTTTTGTTCCGATAACAACTCTGCAAAGAAAAGATTGAAACGAGCACAAAGCAAAAATAAAATGAGAAAATATGAAAATGCCTTCACAAAAGATCAAGAAGATGAGCTGGTGGCTCATGATTTTAAATTGGAGATACGATTTTTCGGAATTACTCCAAAAGATCTCCGCACTGGCTTTTAATTAAGCTGAAAAAAACGAGATTTGGCACATCTTTAATGAAACTTAATTTCTTGCCGGAAAAGATTGAGTTTGTGGATTCAGAGCTAGGCACACCGAACTGTCTCTTAGAAGTCCAGAAGATTAGAGGAAACTAAGTTTTCTGCCGGAAGAATGTGGTTGAGACGGGCATAACAACGGTAAATTACTTAACAATGTATTTCTCAGACCAAGTCGTTCATTACATACTTTGCTTTAGGTGCTATCGAAGTCGTCCAAAGTATTTGACTTAAAAGGTCGAACACAAGTTGGCACATCTCCAGAAAGAGGTGTAATAACGGCTGTTATTTACATGTGTGCAAGTGGCAGTTTCATGCCACCAATGCTGATTTTTGCTCGTGGGAGAATGAAAGCCGCAATAAAGGTTGGCTCTCCACCAGAAACCCATTTTGCATGCCACAGCTGCTAGATGCAGATCGGAATTTTTAATGATTGGTTTCAACATTTTTTTAAATTTGCAAAACCTTTCAAGGAGGAATCAGTTCTATTGGTTTAAGATGGCCACATGTCACACACTCGAAATTGGAATTTTATACCAACTGCAAGAAAAAACCATGTAGGTATCCATCATATGTTTGCTATGCCGACAAAAAAAATTGATGACAAAAAGAAAAAACCATTCATAAAAAATGTAATAAAGCTTGGCTTAAAAAATAAAATAAAACCTAAAATGAGGCCCAAGGCTATTGCCAAAAACAATGGGAAGAAGAAGAAGATTTAATTTCAACCAGCGGACCTAGAAACTGATGATGAAAATGATGATTAAGACACCAACGCATTTATTGCTGCAACACTTTCTCACGGTCTGCTGGAGGGAAAAGTTGGATTAGTTGCTGCGATTGCGGAAAGTAGTCTCATGAAGCAGATGATACATTTTATGTGATACATGCAAGTGATCAAGCTTTTTTTCTTTTTTTTCGTTTACCTTCACTATGAAAATGTAGTGATTTTTGTGTTGTTTTCTTTTATTGAGAAATTTCTTAAAAACATTAATGTATTTTTTGTTTTTTTGTAAAGATTATAATGATGAATAAAGTAAAAATCCTTAAATTTCGACGTGTACTCCATTTTGCCCCTATAGGTAGCCCATTTAATCCCACTGGATGGCGAGAAAAATTATTTTTTAATTAACTTAAATTTATATTTACATAATAATGGTTAAATGACAATGTCTCGATGCAAAATTAGGGTCAATATCCAAACAAATCCAAAAATTGGGAGATCGTGAAATATATATTCTACATACCTATCCGAAAAGCTAAAACAGTCATATCTGCCCCCACCTTCCCCTACCTATCATACAAGTTAAGAAAATGGCATACTAAGTTTTTCCTAAAACAGTCGAATAACGGTAGATACTTAAGAAGCATGTCAATATCCCAACATCGGTTCATTCCGATAACAATTTCTAAAATTTTAGAAATCTGCACTATCCTCAAAAATTGCTGAAACGGGTTTGATTTAATTTGGTTATTTAGTACTTAGGGTAAGGGTCAGCATTGCCCCCGTTCTACAATTGTAGCGTTTGTACTACATTTTGTTCATCAAAAAAGTGAGTACGTACAATTATTAAATGGACAATTTGTACTACAATTTCACACTTCCAAAATAAAAAGGAAAATGTATCAAACATTTTGTTTAGCACTTTATCTTTTTTCCAACGCTTGTGGTTACAAAGTTACTTCTGTATGTAAACGTAACAGACTCAATTAGCATTTCCAGTTTTACTTCCACGTTAATTGGAAGTTTAACTTACTCTGTCTGCATTCTATAATCTATTGTTGACATTATTCGCGAGTGGAGTGGACAGTTTTATTTTAAGCAACAATGAAACGATTTTTCAAAACAGTGCCAAAAGAAAGGTAAATATTATTATGGCATATTGAATTTATCCAGATTTTAGGAAATATTCATATGTTTTCAGAAATAATGAAAAAATATGCAGAATTATATCTGAAGAAAATTTGGAATTCGGGGAAACCCAAGAAACGTAAATACGATTTTCTGAATGTAGGTAATGAATAACAGTCGTGCATTTTTTTCTTCGCAGACAAAAGGAAATCAACGAAATAAATAATGATTCCTATAGTCCTCGGCACTAAAAATACCGAGGGTTGTGGGAGTCAGATTTTGTTTGGCTCAAATGCGTTGATGAGCTTGCTTATTGTGTCCTTTGCAATAAAGCATTAACAAACAACAAGTGTCACCTGAAAAGACATGAATCGTCGTCTTTGCATACAAGTAAAGAAAAAACAAGGAAGGAAGTAAGACCAATCGACAAAATGCCAGCTTCAACTTTTGAAGATAGTTCTAAAATAAAGGACGAAATCAGGTGTGTTATGTATTGTTTAAAACACAACCTCCCACTAAGCCAAATGGATTGTTTACCGGACTTAATAAAAGCCATTTGTTTTGACTCTTCACGTGCAAGAGATATAAAATGTGGTAGGACTAAGACAACATCCCTTATAAAAACAGTGATCGGACCTTATTCAAAAAGTGAAATATGTTCAGTGCTAAGGGCTCAAAAATTTGCATTAATTATAGATGAAACTACAGACATTACGGTAGACAAATGCCTGGTTTTAGTTGTTAGATATTTCTGCTTGAAGCGTCAAAAAGTAATGGATAGGTTTCTTGGTATGAAAAAATTATTGTTCTCAAATTCGAATGAAATTTTTGAAGTGGTTAAAAAAGAATTTCAGGAGAATTCAATTCCTTTTGAAAATTTAATTGGGTTTGCTTCCGATAATGCTTCCGTAATGCGGGGCGTTATAAGTGGAGTTGAAACCCAACTTCGAACACTAAATAAAAACTTATATTCTCTTGGCTGTACTTGCCATTCGATCCATTTATGTGCAAGTGCATCCTTAAAGAACATTCCAAATATTGAGTCTTCTTTAAAAAACATTTATAATTATTTTAGCCACAGTTCACAGAGGCAAAGTGATTTCAATAAATTTCAAAAATCATTTCATATTAAAGAGCATAAAATTCTTAAACATTGTTCAACGAGATGGCTTTCGCTGGCACATACCATAGACCGTACTCTTGAGCAACAGCAGGCCTTAGTTCACTTTTTCACACTAGCTGCTTTTGAAAAAAATTCATCCACTGCAAATCAAATTTTGAGTTCTTGACCACAGTAGAAAATCGATTATATCTTTTGTTCCTTTGTTTTATTTTAAGAAAACTTAATAATTTGAATACATTATTTCAAAGTGAAACCACTAAAGTACATTTGATTCATAAATCCTTAAAAGATCTTTTATTAGAAATTTATAAAAGTTTTTGCCGTCACGATTTGATTTCAATTGACTTGGATTACAAATGCGATACTAATCATTTGCCATATACATCCATGTATTTCGGATTTGCGTTCGAAGAATTTTGTAACAGCGAAAATATTGATATCGGTATTGTAAAAACCATCAAACACCAGCTATGCCAGTATTACATAAAACTTTGTGATGAACTTAACAAAAGATTTAATTTTGAAAATGATAAAAGAACTGGATCTTTAATTCTGTTAGATCCATTTGAAATTGCATGTGGTAAAATTCCATCCATATTTCCTTTGCTAAACAACTTTCCATATCATTCCGAAATTCATAAAGAAGATTTAAATAACGAATTCAGGTCATTGGTGGGTGCACATGAAGTTTTGAAGCAATACTGTGATGAAGACATCGTACAATTTTGGGTCAATTTAAAAAGCGCTAAAAATTTTGAACAAAAGTCTGCATTTGAAAAGATATGTAACTATATGTTAACACTGTGTATTCTGCCTCATAGCAGTGCAACTGCAGAACGTTACTTCTCAAGCCTTAATTTAATTAAAAATGATACAAGAAATAATTTGAATATGGATACAGTCGATGCAATATTGCAGTGCAAGGAATTACTTAGGGATCAGGGAAATGTTTATAATCCTCCAGAATCACTATTAACGTAGGCAAAAACTTTTTTCTATCATAATGCACAACATTATACTAAGTAATTTTAAATTGCAATATAATATTCTTATTTTTATTTTTATTGTACCTACTATACTTATTATTATTAGTTTCCATGGGATTAATTTTCGAGCTGTGTTATTATTTTTGTTTTGTTAATTTATTGTTTAGTTATGAATTCATGTTTATTTAATTAGAAAAAAAAATTATAAAGCAATTATTCGTGTTTTCATTTGTTTTTTAAAAATTGTACCTACTACATTGTACTACATTTTAAAAGCCCCCGTACTACATTTTCGACCTCTTGGGGGGCAACGCTAGTAAGGGTTAGAAGATGATATAAAAAAGTATGTTTATATCCATGTACGCGCGCTAGAAGTTATACATACTTCATTGGCGTGATGATTATTTAAATACTTATTAAAATCGTATACCAAGTAGGGAGAGGCGAAATATAATTGATAAAACTTCAATTTAGTGAAATTAACCCAGAAGTAGTTTCTAAAAACATTTTGCAAAATTATGTTTTTTCGGATTTTAAGGACATTTCCAAGGGTTTCAAGAATCTCTCATAAATATTGCTGATATAGTATATATGTGATCGATCAGCATCGACAGTAATGTCGTCCAAGCCATGTCCACCCGTCCACCCACCCCTAGAAAGCTGAAATTCGGAAAATATACCCCATAAGGGGCCCGAAATAATGAGGTGTAATCATTTTTAAAGTCCTCCTTCCATCTTTCAACACGCCCACAATCTCAAAAAAATCGATTTATCGAAACAAAACAAAATTCAGGCCAGAAAGCTGAAATTTGGAATATATGTTTAGCGTGTTCAATCAAACTATTATTTTTTTCAAACTTTTAAGTTTATTATATTACATTTATTACTTTTAAATTTGGTTTACAAAACTCATTTACCGATTCCGTCAACGATCAAAGAAGGACTTTTTTAAAATCAAAATTCGTATCGTATTTAAAGGAAAATGTCAATGTATAACAGTATAACAGGTAATTTAAATTTGTGTTAGTGTGAGTGAAAGATAATTAAAGGAGAAAAGATACAAAATTATACCAAAGGTAAGATTACACTATGTCTATATTTTTATATCGGCTACAGTACCCTCCGCCTAGACGAAAGTCGGTTTTCAAAGATATTTATCTGGGAATCGTACATGTCGGCCGGACCTAGTGACTTTCGTCGATGGTTGAACCGTTGTAGAAGTAGCCGGTTCTTTTGATGTTTGTTTTGGTTCTGCTTTCTGCTTTGGTTGTGTTGGTGCTGTAATCACTGGTCCATCGTTTGTCGGTAGATATGCAGGTTTTAGGCGATCGATTGTGAAGTTCGCCTCCCGCTTTGGCAGTCGTAAACGAAAGTATTTTGGAGTTCGCTCGAGGACTTCAAATGGACCACTGTATGGAGGCGTTAGACTCGGACGGATAGAATCGTCACGAAGAAATACATGCGTCGCTGTCTGCAAATCGCTGTGCACGAAGTGCTTCGGATTGCAATGCCATGCCGTTGTTGTTGGACGAATATTACTCATCGCATTTCGCAGATCGATGACTGTTTGCGCAGCAGTTTTGTTTGATGTTTGCTCATCAAAAAATTCGCCAGGTATGCGGAGCGTTGTACCGAAAACGAGTTCGGCCGGTGAAGCGTTTAAATCGTCTTTATGCGTTGAGCGAAGGCCTAGTAGAATCATCGGCAAATGTGCAGTCCACTTTTCGGTGTTGTGGCAAAGAATCGCTGATTTGAGTGTGCGATGCCATCGTTCGATTAGTCCGTTGGACTGCGGATGGTATGCAGTCGTCTTGAAATGGCGAGTACCCAAGGTTCGCATGAGTTCTTCAAAAAGTGTCGATTCGAATTGGCTGCCTCGATCAGATGTTATGGTCTTCGGCACGCCATATTTCGAAATCCACCCAGAGATGAGTGCGTTTGCGACTGTCGGTGCTGTCATATCACGAATCGGAATTGCCTCCGGCCAGCGGGTGAAATGGTCGATGATAGTTAGGCAATAGCGGTTGTCATCAGACGGTGGAAATGGTCCTACCAAATCGATGTTAATGTGAGAGAATCTTTCGGTTGGTGCGTCAAATTTATTTAAAGGCGAATGCGTATGACGACCAATTTTCGCTTTTTGACATTGGAGGCAGCTTCGAACAAATTTTGCGATGTCGGATTGAATGCCTGGCCAAACGAATCGTTTTGTCATCAATTTAGCTGTGGCACGTTTTCCGGGGTGTGATATGTCGTGAATAGCCCGAATGAATTGCCTTCGCAATTTTTTTGTAACGAACGGTCGGATCACATCGGTTGAGTAATCGCAGAAAATCTGCTTCGAACTGCCTGGAATGATAAAAGTTTTTAATTTAATTGATTTGGCGTCATTACCCTTCGATAAAATTTGTTGCAGCTCCTCATCGACATTTTGATCATCGGACAAAATGTCATAGTCGATTTCAGCGGTTGAATGCAGGCTTTCGATACGTGATAGCAGATCCGCTGTCACATTTTCGGTCCCTTTTACGTGTCGGATATCGGTAGTGGTTTGACCGATGTAATCGAGCTGTCGCGCTTGTCGATCATTCGCCTTCTCTAACTTTTGAGCGAAAGCGAATGTGAGTGGCTTATGATCAGTGTAGATGTGACATTGTCTTCCTTGTAGCATAAATTTGAAGTGTTTGACTGCTAAATACATTGCTGTGAGTTCGCGATCATAAGTGCTGTAGCGAAGTTGGGCCTTGTCGAATTTTTTTGAGAAGAAACCGAGTGGTTGAAGCGCTTTGTCGATGACTTGGTGAAGTACTGCGCCAGCAGCGATGTCGGAAGCATCGACATAAAGCGAAAGTTCCGCCGTTTTTGATGGATGGGCGAGTAGAGCAGCATTGGACAAATCGAGTTTGCATTTATCAAATGCATTTCTCGCTTCGTCCGTCCATGTCAGCAGCGTTCGGTCGTTCTTTTTGTTTCCAGGAATCATCTCGAGTAAGCTAGCTTGTGTTTCGATGGCGTTTGGCAGGAACTTGCGGTAAAAATTTAGCATTGCCAAAAATCGTTTTAGTTGCTTGACCATCGTTGGGAGCGGAAAATGTTTAATGGTCTCGATTTTGTCGGGCAGCGGCAAAAGTCCTTCAGATGACACATGATGTCCAAGGAATGCGATTTCTTGCTTGCCAAACTCGCACTTTGCAACGTTTATAGCCAAACTGTATTGCTTAAGGCGCTCGAAGATTATTTTTAGGTGCTCGCGGTGCTCCTCTGGCGTTGTTGAAGCGATGCACAAGTCATCGATATAAGCAAACACGAAATCGAGTCCCCGACAAACGTCATGTATTAAGCGTTGAAAAGTCTGCGCGGCGTTGCAAAGACCAAACGTCATGAACTCATATTCAAATAATCCGAACGGCGTCGTGATTGCCGTTTTTTCGATGTCTTCTTTAGCGACTGGAACTTGATGGAAGGCTTTTTGCAAGTCGATCTTTGAAAAAATGGTCTTACCTTGCAAATTTCCGGCGAAGTCGTTCAAATATGGAATGGGATATCGGTCTGGGACTGTGATGGCGTTCAACGCGCGATAATCGCCACACGGGCGCCATGAACCATCAGGCTTCTTTACCATATGAAGAGGGCTTGCCCAACAACTGCTTGAAGGTCGACAAATTCCGGCTTTCATCAATATTTCGAATTCTTTGCGGGCAACTTCGAGTTTTTCGGGATCTAATCGTCGGGGTCGAGTGTAAACGGGTTGCCCTGTTGTGATAATTCGATGCACAACAGCGGTAGAAATCGGACTTCCTGGCGGTGGCAGTTTAGTGATTTGTTTGTACTCTTCGAGAAGATCAGCATAAACCGAGTTCGCACAGAATGTTTTATATTCGGTAGTACCGTTGACAACTATTCGCATACAGTTTGAATTTAAGCCAGTGAGTGGATCGATCATTTTGTGTTCCTTCAGATCGACCAATAATCCAAAGTATGAAATAAAATCCGCACCTATGATCGGAGTTGTTACGTCAGCGATTAAAAACGTCCAAACGAAGTCACGTCTTAATCCGAGGTTTATCTTCAGGGTCGTTTCGCCGTATGTTTTGATTTCTGTGCCGTTTGCTGCGAACAATTTAATTTCCGATGATTTGCCCCTGCCGGTGGACTGACTAAGTGGCATAACTGATACGTCGGCACCAGTATCAATTAAAAATCCGATGTTCGTGGATTTGTCGTGTATCTTTAGTCGGTTGATGGATTTCGATTCAGGCTGTTCGCTACCTAAATCTGACACGGGCAGATGGCTTCATTCACTTGTCGTTTGGTTGGCGCTCGTGCTGCTGAATTTGCAGGGCATGCGGCATTGTTTCGCAGCGGCGCCAAACTTCCAATGATACCAGCAATTCGGATGTTCATGACGAGATTTTGAGCGCTCCTGAGCTCGGCTGGCGTTGCGTGATCGACTCCGGCTGAGGTCAACACCCATTTTAGCGAATTTTCGTTCCAACTCAGCGATTTGGTTGCTCAATTTCTCCAGTACATTTACTTCGGCTTTCGTCGGTGATGGAGTTTTTGTTTGAACCGAAGTTCCCGGTTGCTGCGAAGTCGTTTGGCGAATACTGCGATCACCGATAGCACGCAATCGAATCGATTCCACTAGTGCATCAGCTGCAACGAGTCGGTCTTTGATAGGCGATTCCTTCATTTGAATGACGGCGGCGTGTGCCATTTCGGGTAAACGTGCGGCCCAGAGATCGATGAGAGCAGTGTCAGTCAGGGAATCGGAAGCTAAATTCTTTAGTTTCTGGTAAAACTGACTAGGTTTCATGTCGCCTAGCTGCATTTCGTTTATGGCTTCACGAAATCTCTTTTGCTGTGAGTCGGAATAAAAAGCTATGATTATTGGTTTGACAAGATTATATCTACCAGACGACGGAACTGTGCCGATCTCTGTTTGTATAGTGCCAAGATCGTTGAGTGGAACTTGGGCCATCACTGAGCAATAATTCTTGTAGTCGCTGGTCACATTGCTCGCCTCAAACCAAAATTCCAAGCTGACGAAATAAAGTTCCGCGTTGTGCAAATGGTCGATGATTCTTGGCATTGGCATGCGTGGAATGGTCGCATTTGCATTAATGTCGGCGCCTGCTACATCGCCACCGTTTGGTGCGCGGCCGTCGCCATCGCAGTCGTTAATGTTCATTCCGTTGATTATCTCTTAAATACGATTTTTAAATTAACTTAACTTTCAGGGTTTCAATAAACCGCGAGAGAATTTGTTCACAGTTGTCACTTTGTCACTAATACCAGAACAAAACAATCGAGAGTCGCTGGTATGCAGTTCGAGTGTCGTTTACCTTTTGAAATTTACCTGCCGTTGACTTGGCGTTGTTGTAAACTCAAAACAAATGGCGGACCGCAAGTACTTCCTAAAGCGAAAAAAACTAATTTTTCCTTTGTTCTTGAACGCCTTCGACGGCGATTTTCACAGCGCGGGCAGTTTAACTTGAATAATTTTTAATTTGACGGCACTGTACTTGCGATCACGTCGGGGTCACCACTTTTAGCGTGTTCAATCAAACTATTATTTTTTTCAAACTTTTAAGTTTATTATATTACATTTATTACTTTTAAATTTGGTTTACAAAACTCATTTACCGATTCCGTCAACGATCAAAGAAGGACTTTTTTAAAATCAAAATTCGTATCGTATTTAAAGGAAAATGTCAATGTATAACAGTATAACAGGTAATTTAAATTTGTGTTAGTGTGAGTGAAAGATAATTAAAGGAGAAAAGATACAAAATTATACCAAAGGTAAGATTACACTATGTCTATATTTTTATATCGGCTACATATGTATATCTACTCTATAGGGGCCCGAAATGTTCATGTATTAAGATTTTGAAAGTACGCCCAGTGACACGCCCACAAGTAAAAAAAAAACGTTGGTGTACCCCGGTAGAAAGGACTATAACCCTGCCAGATATACAGAACTTGCAGCTTGTTTTAATACATAGTAACAGGCGAGCAATTAATTAACGAAAATGTCTGCCTATTTCGAACCGAAAATTATTGCAATTTGAGAAAGTAAATATTTAGTTTAAAATTCTGATCATTACAGCATAATCGATTGGGTTGGGGTGAAACCGACAAGGTAGAATTAAGTAGAAATAACACTCCGTTATCCATTTATGGCATTTCCATCGAAGAAACCGAAAGACTTTCCATTCTCGGTATGTGTGTTAATTACAAACTTCGCTGGAATGACCACATATGCGAAGTCGCCAAGAACGCTGCGAAATGTGTAGCATTCCTCAATCGATGCAAGAAATATTTTACCCCATCTGATTTAGCAGAAATTTATAATGCCTTAAATCGGCCTAAACTCGAGTACAATGCTCATATTTGGTCAGGTGCACCTTAAACATCCTTGCGCACCTACATACTAGATGGAATACAAAAACGTGCGGTAAAGTTAATAGCTAACCGATATAAAGATGATTCTATATAGCTAATTGCATTCCGCCCCTTCAACAATTCAGCCACAACACTCTTCAGGCATCGAATGCCCATTTTTACCCTTCTTTCTGCCTTCGAACATAATGCACGACAAAGAAATTTATTCTCGAGCCGAACAATACACATGTGGAATGCTTTGCCTCACTTTGTTTTCTCTTCTCACTGCGACCCTCAATTGTATCTCTTTTCTCTTTCTTATTTATCCTTCCACTCGTGCTGTACATTAGCATCATAAGGGTATTGAAAGCCATGAGCATTAGTGACATAAAAAATCCTACAAAATGTATTATGTATTGTATGATATTTCTGTAAATTCCGTAAACAGCGATTTTCTTTCCGTCAACAATTCCGTTAACAGAGCAAGAGATAAGTGTACTCGTATTTTGGTTTCGGTTTTGAAATTTGTTGACTGCTCACTGTTGCTGTTCAATTCTAGTAGGTTGGGGCAAGCGTGCGATTAATATATCTTCATAAACCCTTTAATGCTTATTTCACAAAATTTTACTATAAACGCATATTTTTGCAAATTTTTATAATAAATGCATTTTGTGAAAATTTTTCAAAAAATTAAACTGAAAAGTAAAAATCATCGGTTTCAATAAATGCACCTTTCAACTTTTAGTACTTTCATTTGAAAGAGTAATTTTTTACCTATGGATTGGATGTGTTTGTGGTAATACAGTGATGATCCTGCACCACCACATCTGGACCCTACACCACCAATCGGAAACTGAAGAGTCGTCAATCATGTTATCAAACCATTTCTGAACATATGTAGTCAGGCGAATATAGTTGTGGACGCAGGTTTAAGTAGTTTAGACTACTAATCTAATGGTCTTTGGTGCGAATCCCGCTGGGGCCAAGTAACACCTAAGAGGTTTTGTCCACTGTCCCAGCTCTTGTTAACGACTGATAAACATGCAAGAGTATCAATTGTCATGAGAAGCTTTTCAAAATGTGCCGTTCGGATTCGGCTTAATTGTAGGTCACTTCCACATCGTGCAAAAAAATGATTGGAGATAGGTTTAAGGGACGTTAATGCATAATATTTATTTTATTTTTTTAATATATTTGACAATAAAAAAAATGTTGCCTTAGTTTGATATTTATTTATGTTATTTCGTTTCGTAAATAAAAGTTAAGAAATCAATGCAAAATTAAGTTCTTATTTTTAGTTGGAAATAGAAAGTGGAAAAAGAGAAATTTTGGCTTCGTTGATGGAAATTCAACGAAAAATGCCAAAAGCACTGAACAAGACCCAGAAATCGCAGGCCAACTTGTACATTCCTCAATCCCGGATTCTAAATCTCGCAATCAATTTCTTTAACCAGAGGCAGGCGGTAGTTCCATGAACAGCGATTTTTTCCGTTTACCCACTTTATTGATGATTGGAGGCAAAAATTGATCGGCCAATATTAGCAACATGTAGAGGATGAAGAAATAGAAAAGGTGTATGAACATCAAGAGCACTTGGTTGAGAAAAAATTGGAAAAATTTGACGTCCTTAAATCGTTTTTACCTGGGCAAATAGTTTCCTCTTGGGACATTTTAAAAAAATTTAACAATAGATAAAGTGAATTTAGAATTCGAGAATTTTTGTTAAAATTACTTATTTAAATAAAGGTAGAGTATTATTATGACGGAGCGACGCGTGCAGCCCGCTTACGGTGTCCTTATATGGTGTGCCACCGCTTGCTCCCATTGCGCAGTATAATTTACGTTATGCAGCGCGTTGGTAAACAGCTTGTTATCTACAGGGGTTGGGGTATGTGTTTCAAGACAACGTTTGAGGCGCCATCCAACCCCCCTGGCTTTTGATTGTCCAGTGGCGACAACTGTGTTAGCATAATTTGAAAGCCACAGTTCCTCATGCAGGGATTCTTCACGATTCGGAATCCCATTTATTAAAGTATCGCATTTTATAAGTTAAATCATCCCATCGTAAAAGTTAGTAGGCACTTTGATCACACGCTATAAGCCATTCCGATTACCCCAATTTATAGCCTCTAAAAAGCAGCTTAAAGACCATTCATTTATTATGTTGGCATATCTTTTTTTTTATAGACAGGCTATCAGCAAACCTCAACAAAATTTGTTTGGAACTTGAAGTTGATGGCACTGATCTTAAGTAAACAACTCAAGTGAGTTATCAATAGTGATTAGAAGTTATCCAGTAGTAATAAATCGCGATAATGAAGCTTCCTTTGTACATTTGTCTGTTTTTTTGTATAAATTGACTTAATAACATAATGTTTACTACAACATTATGTATTTTATATATTTAAATTTATTTTAGCTTTCTTGGGTATCATGTTCTACTAGAAACGCCTATCAGAATCGGGGTGTTATCAGAAGGTTTTATAATCTATCTTTCATATATCGCTTTGCAATCATTTACGTAAACAATAAAAGTTTTAATTAATATTAATCATACAATCACCACAATCATGCTTTTATATCCGTAGTATAGGCCCATTACATTTGAGAACATAATTACATTTAGAAAATAAAAATAAGACGATAACGCTTAGAATATCACTGCAGCACGCCCACGTCCCTCAGGCTTGTTGGAAACGCGTCTAAAGGAGAAATCACATCTGAGCAATTTGAACATTCAGGTAAGCCTAGCGACACATTTAACAACTTAAGGCCGTCCCGCAAGTGTGCATGCAAATTTATCAATAAAGGGAGCATGCACGACCACCTGTCGAAATCGTACAAAAAAGAAGCAGGCCAAAAACTCCTCGATCACACAAATGCAACAACACCAGCATTTTATTGACCTCCAGTAATGAAGTAATCCGAAACCGGAAGACCAGTCAATATTCACTAAGGTCGAATCGGCGAACCCCTCAGAAGAACAAGTAGGCGTGCAGTTAAATGGGAGGTTTATAATCCATTTAATCTTGATATAGACTCGCTGCTAACTAAGAAGAAAATTAAATTCGTTATTTCATAGTAAACTGCTTTTAACCATTTCCTCGCATTAAATTAGTTTTTAATTTTTGTTTCTAGGCGTCTGCCTATGACTAAAAAAATTCAAACGAATTGGAGAACCTCCATAATTACGGTCACCATATTTTTCATGACGAAAAAGAGGACAAGTTTCAATATATGTATAAAAAAAAAATATGTTTAAAAACTAACGAGGGCATTCAAGTAGTGATCTTTTTCTGCAGAAAGTGATTTCCTTAGAATATTACTGCTATTGTTTTAATGCTTTAAAAGCCACACAGTTCAATAGAAAATGTCATCCATTTTCAGCTGAGATTTCTTCGAAACCCAATGAAAATCAATGATTTGGTACACATAAGTATTTGTTTCTATGCGAAAAGATAAATCTGGTGGTATGCAATATTTTAGAGTCTCAGCTAACAACAACTTACAAGCTTGAACCCGCATAGTGATATAAAGTAAACAGAGCTGAGCAAGGACACAGTTTATCGTGCAAAAAACTATATGGTTGTTAGATTGATGTAAAGCTCTCTCATTGATTAAGATGTTGGTCTGAGCAGCAAAAATGTCATCCGCAAATAAAAATAAAGGTGCTGAGTTAAAAAGTCATTGCACGAATTGAAATAAATTACCATTTCGCAATTGAAAAAAGCGGACATGTTGTACTGAAAACCAAGACTGCTTACAAAGAACAATTTGTTACCAGTAACCAGATAAGCGAAAAACAAATCAATATAAATGTGAACCATATGAACGATAAAACCAAAATACATCGAAAAAATTAACAAAAAGCTTCACCATTTAAAGAGCTTCTAACTTCATAAACTTGACCTGTACCTTGTGACTACTTTCCGAAATTAAGGCATCTCATTCTCAAAAGCTATATGTGACCTAAAGAAAGCAAATACCATGCCTTCTCTTTCAAGGAAACGCATTTCAATGCCCGTTTTCTAGCCTTTTTACATATTGAAGCAAGCAAATACTTTTTTTTAACTTAACTTTTTAAAAGGAAATCCAAATCCCAGACCACTCAAACTCGGTATTGTACTACCAGGCAGAAATCCTCTTTTTGGTGGAGAGGTCGGAGAAACAAGGGTTATTCGTTTCTCTCCATAACGGTGGTGTATGTTGTTGGTCCCCAAGGGAATTGAACCTGCACCTCATGGGTCACAAGCCAACATACTAACCTCTACACCGTCGCCACCTCAAGCAAATACTTACACCTTGCGTGAAATGAGATCTTTAGTTCTCCGGAAAAGGAGTAATAAAATGAGCTCAGCTTTTTTGCATACCAAAAATGTCTACCATCTTACTTGAAGATAGGATTCGTAAATAACTGTTCTTGGCTTAACCTCAGCCCCAGGCCTTGATACTAAGAAAAAATGACATTTAGATCCAAAACTTAGGCATAGGAAAAGGCTACAGTCCGATTGGGCGATACCCTATTCCTATTCCTATCCCTCATTAAGTGGGTGTGATCTATGTATTGGAGTATAGTTAAGAAAGATCTACATATTTTGTTATACAAATTTAAAGGACTTTATTGGAAAAACAATGTTTTTGTAAAAAAAAAAACGCCCCTTGAAACTGGGCATGCCATTTGAAGGAATTGTTCAAAACAACTTTAACTACTTAGTTTGCGAATGATTTCTTCAATCAAACATTTTTTTTAGACGGTGGCGTGTCAATGTACGGATTTTAAAAATAATTACATACAAGTATTGAACGACCCTAGGGAAAATATATTCCAAATTTTAGCTTCCTCAAACTTTGGGTTTTCGAAAAAAAAATTTTTTTTTAAATCAGTAGACGAATTTTAAAAATCTTTAAACCGCTTGAAAGTATATTAAAAAATGTCAGCTTCCTAGCTCAAACTTTGACTTTCAAAAAATTGTAACTTCCGAGAATTTTGGGCCCCTAAAGACCTTTATATTTAATTTCAGCTTTTGGCTCAAACTTGATTTTTTCGATATTTTTGTTTTTTTTTTTTAGATTGTGGGCCCCAATACAGTATATGGTTCAAACTTCAGCATGTTAAGATCCCTTCGATGCACTGATTCATTCCATAATAATTTATCTCTATGACAATTTTAAATAAAAGCACCTTTTTTTATTTTAAAAATTTTAAGATATTTTCTAGCTTAAATTTATGTCTAATTCGTTATTTTAAGGCGCATACTAAAAAATCAAAAGAATTGGAGAACTGCCATTATGGAAAGTAGCCACTACTTTTATTTGTTTTATTTTATTTTTATTTTTACTATTATCGCTGCAATTTATTCACGCACTCTTCCCAAAAATTTGGTATCGTATTAAAATACAAAAAACAATATGCACTTCTAAACTTGTGATAAAAAAATAAACTACACAATTTAGTAGTTTTTCATATTCGTTTTAAACACAATTCATATGAACTATTTTTCTGCGCGCCGTTTCAGTGTTAACTTCGGAGCAAAACAACTTGCAAACTAAATTAGCCATCCGCTGAATTTAATATTTTTATCTTACAGATTACCCGCTGGTAATAAACATTTTAAATTATATCACAAACGCCGTATAGCTGCTGAACCTCTTTATAAGACTATAAGATGGTAGACTCATATAAATTAGCAATCTACAATCCATTTATACTGTATTGCTTATGCGAGCTATAAAATGATAAAAATCTGGATTTCCGCAAACGATAAGTGTTAATTTTTAACCATACTAGATATACTGATAATGATGTTTAATACTTAATGACTTCATATTTAGGTAGGTTATAAAACAAAAAACGGGATGAATTGTCACCTTTAATCGGAAAATAAACAAAAACAATGATCCAGACTGCTAAGAAAAATATTTAAATTGTTGATTTTGTTAGGAATTTTGAGAGTTTTTAAAAGATAACAAGGTTTGTGAAAAGGTGGGAGACTTGTCATATTTTAATATATACGATTTGAACGACATAAAAAGTTAAGAGTTGCTGTTATCCATCGAGCTGAATTTTGGAAAGATTTGTTATCACTTACTCACAACCAATATTATCTTATATTTGCTTGCGTAATGTTGAGTTTACTTTTCAAAGCAGGAGCAAAGTAGGGCCGAATTTTTTCTTCATTAAAACACGTTATTATTATTCGATGTTACCTGCAAAGCGCATTTTTCTAATACAGATTTTAGAACTTTGTGCTGCAATGATTTTCTTGGTCCGATGAAGTGTATATTTTCAAATAATCCATTGCAAACATCGAACGCTTTAGTCAAACTGAAATAATGATCATAGAGGAATTGAAACTGATCTGAAAAATAAACAACAATTTACGAAAATTGACAGTGAAATATCGAGTGCACATTATGTTGAGCTTGGTGTTAATCAATGTTCACTGATGAAAACCATGCTAATGCAGTTGTCGCCAATGGCCGAGATGCATCGCACTTGTTCGTGTCGAAGGATGATCTTCTGTGCATCTTCGAGTCACTAAAGAATAAAAAGTCGGCGGGGATGGATGGTGTCCCAAACGTCGTATTGAGACACCTGCCTCTGGAGGCTGTAGATATTTTCACCACGCTGTTTAACAATGCGCTGAATAATGCACATTATCCGGCCCATTGGAAGGTAGCTGTGGTACACCCTATCCCGAAAAAAGGTAAAGATAGGACGAACCCTGCCAATCTCCGGTCAATTAGCTTGCTTCCGAATATTAGCAAGGTCTTTGAAAAGGTTGTCAATAGAGCCCTGTTAAAGTGGGTCGTGGACAATAATATAATTCCGGACAACCAGTTTGGTTTCAGGGCGAGGCATGACACTATTCATGCCGCGTCGAAACTGGTTTCCGACATTCAGTGGAATAAATGCAAGAACCAATGCACGGGTGCTTGTCTGGTTGATTTTGAGAAGGCTTTCGCCATCGTATGGTTAGAGGGACTTTTCTACAAGTTGATCAGGCGGGGGATGCACAAACCTTTGCTATATGTAATTTATAATATGCTTATGGGAAAGAAGTTCGTTGTCAAATGTGGCAACGTGACTTCGAGCAGAGTCTTTGAAATTAAAAACGGTTTACAGCAGGGGGCGGCCAATTCTCCGATCCTGTTTAACATTTACACGAGTGATCTGGTGGGTTCACTCAGACATGCTATAGCGTATGCCGACGATTTGGCGGCATACAGGTCAGGTCCTAAAATCGAGGTCATTAACATTCTTTTGCAGCGTGACTTCGATCAAATTAAGCGATATTGCGACGACTGGAAGTTAAAAATCAACTTTCAGAAGACGGAAACAATCTTGTTCAGAACTCCATTGGCTGGGGCCTCTAGGGATGCCAGAAAAAACTGGAAAAAATTGGCCATTATTGGACAAAATGGGCAGCCATTGGCGGTGAGAAGCGCAGTTAGATATCTAGGTATCTGGCTTGACCAGTATCTGTATTTCGATAGACATATAGTTGCTTGTCTTGCTGGGGCCAAGAAGGCTTATGCTCTGACAAGGAGACTGTTTCATAGCAGTCAACTTGACTCCAGAGTGAAGGTCATTTGCTACGTGGCCCTTATAAGGCCGATCATCGCTTATGGTTGCCCATTATGGTTTAATATAGCGCCTAGCTATATGGAAAAGATTCGGGTTTTGGAGAGACAATGTCTTAGGACCTGTCTCCGGTTGTTCCGAACGCCTGAATCCAACTATATAAAATACTATCCCAACAAGGTCCTATACGATGGGGCTCAGTTGAATAGGATTGACAATTTCCTCATTAAGGTGACTCGAGGGCACGTTGCAAGGGCGATGGCCAGCGACAATAGTCTGATCTTTGGGGCTTACTTCCCCAATGAAATGTACATAGAGAGTACGCTCCGGTGTGGCTTTATCCCGCCAGAGGCATTTATCCATATTGATGCAAAAGGGCTGGTACAGACGAGGGATGGTATCCCGGTATTATACCACCGCTACCGCAGTGCGAGAGATAAGCGGCTCATCCGCGGCGAGGACGTCGCCAATGCTCATGAGCTCCTCCGTTTTAGTACCGCAATAGCGGAGAGGGATAAATTCGATACAGAAAAGCAATTTGCCGAATTTTGGTGGCTTTTTGAGGGTGGAGGGTTCAACATGCCCTCCCAAGACGGTGCGTTACTCTAGGTAACATCCTCTTAGTTTGTAAGATAGATTAAGTTAGCTAGGGCGTTTCTGGGAGGGGCCGGGCTCGCCAACTTGTGGTGGTGCTTCCGGGAGGTGATTGATTCTGTAAGGCATCAGTCAGCTCACGGCGGCGCGTGTGCACGTTGACGACTGCCAGGCGCTCGGAAAGCAATTGCGATTTTGACCACTTGTTTCGTAATGCAACGAGTGCTCAGAATCCTAATTATAGTTAGAATATGTTAAGTAGTTTAAGTAAGTAGAGTAGGTAGTTTGTAATTTGTTTTTTTATATATAAAAATATAAAATTTGATAAAGATGCCGAGTTTTCTTAAAAATTTTCTCGATGAAAACATAATACGTAAGATTAGTTCGTAAAATAGTTTTTAGGCCGAAGGCAATAATTATAAGATAGAGTTAAGTTTAGGGCGTCCGCATAAGGATCAATAATCTAGAATAAGTATCCTGTTAATTTTAAGTTAGATTTACTCATTTTTGTCTAGTATATAAGTTGATATAAGCTAATAATTAATAAAAATGAACTTAAAAGTAAAAGTAAAGTTGGTGTTAATCAATGCTCAATTCTTGGTGTGGTGCTGTCTCTCCTTTGCATTAATGAAATATCAAGTGAAGGAAAATATTGCAAAGTAATGTTGTTTGCTGATGTTACAATAATATATATATAAGTGGTTATACTATAACTGAATTAAATGAAAAACTAAATGTAAATATATCTAACAATCATACAGTTAATAATAATGACGATATTGAAGTTAAACTAAACAAAGCAAATCTTGAAAAAGTTGAACAAGTAAAATATCTTGCTGCAGTAATTAATAGATGACAAGTTAGATCTTAAGTCAAGCAGATTACGTTTTCAAAAATTAGCAAGAAAATCAATTTCCTTTTACAACTAGAAAAAAAACTTAAAACATAATAAATTGACAAGAAAACCCACACTTAAATGCCGTTAATTAAAGTTGAACAGAAATAATTACAAATTAACAAAAAAATAAACTAGTTAACAACAAATTAAATAAACAGTAAACTACTCAAATAAATAAATCAAAAAGAAATAATAAGTAAGTTATTAAATCAATAACAAATTAACGAAACAAATTAACAAGAAAGGATAAATAAAAACAACAAAAAAACAGATACACAAATCAAACAAAAAAATTAGTAAATTAACGTCTTAAATAAATGACTAAATAAATTAACATAAATGAATAAGTTTATCAATAAAATTAAGTGCACGACTAGATCGTACATAAACTTCCTTGCTTTTTTAAGAATTAGTTGCGAATCACATTTTGTAATTAGCTATTTTCTATATACTAGTAAAATCAGGAGAAAAACGATCTTAACAATGTACATTTATTATAATATTATGCAGATAAATATGTTTGAAATGTCAGTTTAAATAAAAAAAACTATTTTTATTTTCACTTTCAAATGTAGCTGGTATCTGTGTTGTCTTTTGGTAAGTGCCAATTTCTTACTTTCACTCCAAGTACTTAAAACACCAGATCAAAATCGATACTGTTATGTTTGCCCGTTCCTCAAGAAAGGAGACCCTCTGAACTGCGCCATTTACAGAGGTATTAGTCCTCTTAACATCGCCTACAAGATCTTATCTGCCGTGCTGTGTGAACGCCTGAAGCCTTTCGTCAACAACCTGATTGGTCCCTATTAGTGTGGCTTCAGACCAGGAAAGTCTACCATCGACCAAATATTCACACTGCGGCAGATCTCAGGCAATGACACCAGCGCTGAGATTAAACGAAGAATAACTCTTGCCAATCGCTGTTTCTTTGGGCTAAGAAAGCAATTGAGTAGCAAAGCCCTCTCTCGAACAACTAAAGCGACCCTTTATAAGACCTTACTAATCCCAGTCCTTCTCTATTGTGCAGATGCATGCACTCTAGCAAAAGCGGATGAGGTCACTCTTGGTCGTTTTGAGAGGAAAATTTTTCGGGTAATTTTTGGTCAGACGGTGAATGGAGAAGGAGATACAACGACGAACTGTACGGGCTGTATAGCGACATCGACTTAGCCAGAAGAGTGAAGGTCCAACGACTGAGGTGGCTGGGTCATGTAGAGCGAATGGACGTGAATGTTCCGGCCCGGAATATCTTCAGATCCACACCCGATGGACGGCGCATTGGAGGAAGACCGCGACTCAGGTGGCGCACGCAAGTGAAAGGGGACCTTAACCAACTTAACGTGCGAAACTGGAGACAGCTAGATCGTTCTGGCTGGAGACGCTTGTTGGTTGAGGCCCAGTTTCACCCCAGACTGTAGCGCCACCCTAAGTAAGTAAGTAAGTTATGTGAATTAAAACTGTATGAAAAAGAATCTGTCAATGCAAATTTATTCAAGATAGTAGTATTAGCATTAATGTTGAAGTTCTTTGAAATTACAATACAGGGTCTGGAGATATAGCCATACTTCTTATGTGGCGTTATCCGAGTCTTTTGCAAAAATCTGAGTATATAATATTCTTACATTTACTTCAAGCATCCTCTCCTTCGCCTTCTTACTTGGCCGTGGTGGTGATGCTCAGTAGCATGGGCTTCCCATGCTGTAAAGTCTCCGGAGGAGGGCTCCGTATCAAAATGGTCAGCCAATTCTAGTGGTGTTGTGAGCGTATTGCAAACCGTGCCCAGGGATGACAATTTGAAGGTTTATTATCAACCTCTAACGAGCTCCTTCAGTAGCCTTGGCAAGGTCTGCCGTTTTAAGTGCCTTGCCCCAGTAGAACCTGCAATGCTGGGGTGGACGACTTCTAACGGGGTTCCTCGTGGGACTCAAAATTATGACAAAAATCAAACAAAACAAATAAACGAAAACCAGAACGACAAAGAACAACAAAGCATAGCGAAATCCACCTCAACCGAAACATGTTGGCGGAGAAGTCCGGCCACCCTAAAACAGGTGGTCGTCCTCATTCAGCTACACATAGCTCTGGTGAAACCATTTTAGAGCTGGACACAGCGAAGAGGGATGTACCTCCTGAGCACAGGAGACCTACCCTAAAGACCGCTACACACACTTAAAGGTCGGGGAATGGCCTTTGTATAACAGCAAAAATAAAAAAAAACAGGACAGCCTATCTGCTAACAAGAAAGAATTTGCGTCCAAAAGACCAAGGCCGCAGAATGACACCTCCAAGCCCCGAAGAAGGTTAAGAGCGCTGAAACAATGCACACACCCTTCAACGAGGTCGCGATGGATTGCCTGGTCTTCGGCATCCGTGACTGGAGCAACGATGAAGAAAGAATTAGTGGCCACAGACCCTTTGGTATTACTTTCCACCTTCACGAATAACAGTTGGTGATGGCAGGATTAGGTTCAATATAGCCAAGTCTTCCAGAAACCCAGTTGACTGTGACAGCTATATAGACAGCCATTAAAACTACAAAAAGGAGGTAAAGAGAACAAACCTGGAAAACAACACCCTTTTGAGGTGCCAGCACGCATACCGCTAGGGTTTTTCAGTGGAAACAGCGTTTCACTCGTTAGTTATTACTTTCGAAACATCGCTGAATAACAAAGAATAAACGATGGTATACTTCCTGCATATAGAACGGGCTTTCAACAATGCCAAGACAGAAGCTATCACGAAAGCACTCCTCAGAGTAAATGAGGACAACTCTCTGCGCCGGGACTAACAACTAGACAGCAGGCTGGTTCAGGCGGAGCTCGGCAGATATTTGACAAGGAGGTCAGTAAGCAGTGGCAAAACGGAAGGGGGAATGACATCACCGCTACTCTGGATCTTAGTAGTGGACGAGATCATTTCCAACCTAGAAGAGGTAAAGTGCAAAATGACGGCCTACCGCCATATCGAGGAACTTCCCCGACATTATCGGCGATCTTATGGAATAAAAAAGGGCTATGCAGATCGCGCTCATCACTAGGCACCAGAAGGGCCTTTCGCGATCCCTAGAGAACCGATTGAATCCAAAACTTCAAAAGGAGAAAAACCTTAACACTTTCCCTAACAAAACATCTAATCTTCCTGCAGAACCTTACCAGCTTCCTGTGGTCTGTGCCAGTCAACTTCTCCTTATTCCTCGAAGAAGTACTCTCCTAGAAACCTCCTACGATTCCGTGCTACACCCTCACACTCACACAGTATGTGCGTTATGTCTTCCTCGGCTTGTAGGTCCCCACAGAACCTGCACGTATCCACATCTACTAGTCCAAGCCGCCTAGCATGCTTCCTTAAGAGACAGTGTCCCGACATAATCCCAACTGCTGTTCTAAGCTGTTCCCTACACAATTTGAGAATTTCACAAGATCTTTCCTTGTCCAAATGCGGCCAATGCGCTTTGACACCCTGTCGAACTCCAAGTTTTGCCAGCTGAGGTCAGCCATTTTCAAGATCTTCTCACCAACTATTCACCTGAAAACGCCACGGAGTGATTTGATGCCCACCACTCCACTACTCTCCAGTTCCCCTCTCTGTCTTGCCAGCTCTTCGGCTTCCTCATCCCCCTCTATTCCACTGTGTCCCGGTCCCATTACAGTCTTACTCAGCTCTGCCTGCATACTGCTTTTAGCATTGTGCGACAGTTTCTAACCGTCTCAGAATTGATGTTAACAGATTCTAGTGCCTTAAGAGTCGCCTGACTGTCAATGTAGATGGCGATATCCCTTCTGGACATTGATCCCATCTGCACTATCTCTACCGATTGAAAGACACTGCTTATGCCAGGGAGTTGTATGGACTCTTTCACGTCGGCATCAACAGAACCATGAGTGTAGATAGCAACCTCATTTGATATTGAACTACTTAGTAGCAACAATTGATTTCAGCAAGAAATATATGGCATTCATCGTAGACCGAGCCGGCTGTCTAGATGGTCAAATCGTTAACAAAGACGCCCTAGAAATATACACCGACGGGTAAAAGAGAGCGCGGTGGCAGGCGTCTTCTCAGATTGTCCTGATCTCAAGGTCACACTACGATCGCCTGACCACTGCAGTGTATTTCAGGCGGAAGTCATGGCTATCCGAGAAGCAGCATGCAGACTCTATGAACCTGATATACGGCAGAACTATTGTTATTTATATAGGCAGTCAGGCAGCAATGAAAGCTCTAGAATCACCAACAATAAAATCCAAGTTGGTAAAACAATGCTCCGAATCTCTAACGACATCGCCGGCAGATTTAACATTTCCCTGTGCTAGTCAGTGAAAAAAGATTAGATCCGGATTTAACTCGATTTGATGCGCAAATCGACTGCTGTCCATGGGGCGCTACGCGGCGTGCTTAAAAGCTCCATGTTAGTTCTAGATTCGATTAAGTTTCAATTCGATCTTTCGATAAGACCAATATCTTATTTCTTACCTTTACTTAACTTCCCGACCTGTGGAGAGTCTCTCCCTGAAATACTGCAGACCAAGCACTGTGGCATACGCGATGGCTTGGTCTTTGAAAATAAGGTTCTGTCTTCCTTGACTTTTCGAATGTGGGGGTATGTGTCGGTTAAAGTGTTGCTGAATGGCTTGAGACATCCACACAGTACGTTGGATAGAATCTTACATGCTACATTTAGCAGGGATATGCCCGATAGTTATTACAAGACATAGAATCGCTTTTCTTGAAGATGGACCATATGGAGCTGATGGTAAGTCATCAGGCATGCTTTCTTCTACCCATACTTGGTTGATGATCTGGTGCATGAGCCCTACCAAAACATCACCTGCGTTTTTGAATACCTCCGCTTGTAAACCATCAGAGCCGACGCCCTCATTGTTTTTTAGCTTTCTTATAGCTAAGTCAAACTCTTCTGTACTGCGTGGTGAAATCCGTTCTTTATTGATAGGAGTTGGTTTCTCTTCTTGACCTATCACTCTCTCTACATGATGCCTATTTAGCAGCTGTTGGAAATGCTACTTAAATACATCTACTTTTAACTGCGCTTCGGTGACTAGGTTTCCGTCGCTGTTTCGATGGGCCTGCGCCCCGATCCAAAAGCCAGAAGCCAGATGCTTCATTTTCATGTAAAACCTCCGGATGTTGTTTCGATAGCGAGACTCCTCGATTACCTTGAACTGAGAGCCCTATTGTTTTAGAACAGGATCTTCTTCTCTTCCCTTCTCTTGACTCGATCCCTCGACGGTTTTCAATTTGCATTTTCTCTCACCTTCTACCGGTAAACGCATACAGCATCATAACACGGGCTTTTTCTCTGCGCTGGTTGGTAACCTACGGTGGTCTCGGCTACCTCCTTGATGATCTCGCGATATCGATTAAATATATTGTTGGCGCTTGTGGGTGGTAAGTATACAGAGGAGAGTCCCTCGCTCGACCGCTCTCTGTATACTCTGGCTACTCCAGGTGAGCAAGTCCTTCAATTTCGAATTTCCTCATTTGGGCAGTTCCGTTGGACAGTCGAGCACTAAACTTAGCCGCAAAAAGAAAATGGTCAGAGTCGTCATTTACCCCTCGGGATGTGTGCACGTTTAAGATGTTGGATGCGCGCCTCGCATCGATGTGGTCGATTTGGTTTGCGGATCCACCATCTGGAGAGCGCCAGGTTGCTGTGTGGTTCATGAGCCTTGGAAACCTAGTGCTACTTATCACTGTGTAACGAGCTGCTGCAAAATCAATTAGTCGGTAGCTATTGTCTGTTGTCGTGTCGTGAAGGTGTGTGCTTACCAACAAATCCACCGAAGATGTTTAACTTTAGCATTAAAATACAATAGCACAACTTTGACATCGTACTTCGGACAGGAGGTCATAGAACCCCTCCTTTATGGGATCTTCAGCCTCTTCGCTAGGGGCGTGTGCACATATTGGGCTAATGTTTTGAAATGAAGCTTTGATGCGGATTACAGTCAGGCGATCACTTATCGTGTTGAAGATTATAACTTTTAACCCAAGCCGATTTTCCACGACAAATCCGCACCCTTACATATGCAATCTTTTATTGCAGCTGTAATAAATGTCGCAGTTTTTTTCTTTCCATCATACCTGATCCTATCGATCGTATCTCCTGGATCGCGGAAATATCTGCCTTGTACCGCTCGAGGACAGACTCAAGTTTGTGAGTAGCACCTGGGATGAAAGGTGAACGCACGTTCCAGGTGCATACCTTATTACGTCAATATCGTATACAAATTAGAAAAAAGGTACGACTTTCATTTCAAATTGAATTTATTATTTATACGACTTGACATTAAACTTTGAGAAGATTTTCTAAACAAATAATCAATATTAAACCATTTTTGGATTTATTTTATAGTAAAATACATTTATATAAATATTTTCATTTTCAAACACTGGACTTTCCTAAATCAACCAACACCATATAGATATGCAAATCCTCTAAGGAATCACTATGTTTTCCATCATGATCCTTATACTTGGGATTGCATCTGTGGTTGATATGTGTCCAATTTCGCTCAGTATAGGCCCATTCAGCCATTTTGACATTTGTCAGAGATTATTTAAATGAATTTGTTTGAACAAATTTGAAATTCGTAAATATTAGGCTTCTTAAATTTCAATTGGTGTCATACGTATTCTTAAATTATAACAAACGTTTCCATACCTACCTTTAGTTTTCCACATTCGGTTTCACTATAGAAAATTTCAGCCATTGTTTTGTCAAGAACAAGCAGGGTGCCTAATGTCGCCTAGAACTATTACAAAAAAATTTAATCTGGTTTTGTTTTCCATTGGGCAACAAGAATCTGGAATCTGACAAACCCAATGGAAACTCATATTAGGTAGGTATAACTTTTGGGCACAGAATTAAATGCGAAAGTACTGGTTTGGCAGCGCTGGCTACAACTGGTATAAAAGAATTATAAACAAACCAAGGCCGTTTGACATTTCTCATCATAGATTTGTTTTTACTTGTTCTACTCTCAAGTTTATCTAAATTAAAAGTGGTTATTTGCATTGTTTGGCTTAAATTACCAATTAAAAATGGCTTCATTTAAACAATTAATTGTCTTTCTTGCGTCCCTACTCACTTTTGTGTATGCATTTTATGTAGTCGGCAAATTAATGCTGTTTTTATCGCAGCCGAAAAGCATTCCTACAGCTTATATTTGGGTCTTCAATTTGCTGGATAATCGTTCGCGCCTTTCTGCTGCTTTCCCCGCTCTCGTTAACAACACGCTCTTAATAATTGGATTCATTTTCCAGCACAGTTTCATGAAATCCACATTTGTAAAGAAAATCCTTCAAAAAATTGGTCTTGGATCTGCAGAGCGTGCTATTTATAGTCTGACGTCATCGCTATGTTTAGATGTAAGTTATTTACAAACATTTTGCTGAGAAACATTTTTATTAAAAGTACGAAAAAGTATGTATACAGAAATATGTTGCTATCGTTTACAGTACCTCATTAAAAATTGGACCTACGCTCAATCAATTGTTTTATGGCAAGTTGATGTGACTTCGAGCAATGTTCTTTGGTGGACATTTATGTTGATTCATGGATTTTCTTGGATGGTTATCTATGGCGGAAGTATTATTATGGATTTACCAGAGATTCTTGGAATTAAACAGGTAGGAGAAGATTTGACAGGAATGTTGTTGGTTTTATAAAAATGATTTTTTAGACATACTATGACCTGAAGGACTATGCGCCGCCCATGTCGTACAAATCGTTCGAGTTGAGACATTTATATGCCCATATACGCCATCCATCGTTTACCGGGCTAACAACCATTTTATGGGCTTTCAATTTGATGACCATTGACAGACTGGTTTTGGCGACGCTTTTGACAACCTACATGTATGTCGCCTGGTCAACCGATCACAATGATATCATCTACCAGAAATGTCAACTCAAACGGAAGTCTGACGAATTGAAGTGGCATTTCCATTGAAAGTGCTTCAGAACCAGCTCGAATATTAAGTCAAATTGAATCTTTTTTGTAACACAAATCTTTTGTTAGTTCTTATCTAACTGCATTTAAATACATAATTAATAAATAGGTATTATTAATTTTCATAATTTAAATACTTTTCATTGCTGGTAGATTAATTGAACCTGGTATTATCATCGAGCGTTAAACCGCGATTAAAATTAAACTACCTTTAATCAGGTATAGAAATGGAAAATAAATAAATTGTGGGAAATTGCGGTTTGCGAAAACATAGAAGCTCATTAAAAATCAAAACAATGAAAATCGTTGGCTGCCCAATTGTGTGTGTATTGGTAAGATCTGAACTATACGAAAATCAAATAAATCCAATATCAAGAGATACAAAACTTCATAAGAAAACCAGTTTTTTACATGGAAATCTGTTTCAGTTGTTCTTGACCATTCGCTTCTCGGTTGCATCATGTGAGAGGAATTTTTCGAAACTAAAACTAATTAAAAATTATCTTCGATCTACAATGGACAACTGGTTAATCTAACCGTGCTTTCAACAGAAAGAAAAATTTTCAAAGAAATCTATTTCACAGACGTTATTGAGGAGTTCAGTAAATTGAAGGCACGAAAACATATATAATACGCTACAAAAAATAAAAAAACTATCTTTAATTTATTTTATCTAATTTTTTTTGTCGATCGATTCGTATTTTATTTTCCTCGCCCATATCCATTCCATATTGTAGGTATGTATGTTTATTTAGCCTAAATAATTTAACTCGAATTTAAATTTCACTTGCCAGATTTTAACGAAATAAACATAAACACTTATTTATACATACAAATGTGAACTGAATAAAAAGCTTGTAAAACTACTTTTTTAAAGCTGGGGGGCCGCATTCAGCTTTGCCGTCCGGGCCTCTGACGGGCTTAGTCTGCCACTGCCTCAATGAAACTAAGCATGATTCAAATCGTAATACAAAATATCAGCTCTAAAGCCAAGGGTGTTTAAGCAAACACACCAACGAGCAATTACAATTGAAATCATTTTGTATTCATTTTTCAACACTTTTCATTAAAGGCCACAAGAAAGAATATATTTCAGTTTCACAGTCTGTCAGAACAAAAATATCAGTGCATTCAGTCACTTTAAAAATGTGCACGTTTACATGGATGAGGGCTGAAAACCGTGTAACTCGATTGTTTTCCGAAAATAATATGTTAATGCAATCTCTAAGCTTAAACCCATATATCCAACTCAGCCAAATTTGAACCCATAATAATTTTAATTATTCTGTAATGGGAGATTAATTACCAAAGTATTATATCAAATTAACTCCATTCTTAACTAACAATTCTTCATTTATTTCTGTCCTGGTGCAAATGATTAAAAAAGTTACCAAATCCAGATAAAAATTACCAAATTACCAAAACAAAACTAGTTGGAAAAAAATACCAAATTCGGTAACTATTTAATTAGCAAAGTGCTTACAAAGCAATTGTTTTTGCCAAAATATGTATCCTTGTCCCTAAACCTAAAAAATTATTGAAATCTTCTGAAAGTTGCGGAATATTTTAAGTCCGTTTGCAAGCTTATATGAAAATGTAAATTCATCTTAACTTTCTGTGAAACTACACAAACCCGTTCGAGTACTGACCAAACGGTAAAACTATAAGCAAAAAAAATGACCTACTCTCGTTATTTGTTCATCACACAGAATTTCGGTTGGTAAGAAAATGAAAACTGTCAATGATGTTATCTAATGAGTTTGACAGCGACAAAACTGACGCTCATTTTGGAGTCAACGTTTTTTTCCGAGAATTCTCTCGACTTTTTAAGTTTATGCAGTTTTAGTTTTCTTTTCTTCACATTCAAGTACGCGAACCGACCTTAATTTTTCTTTTAGCCAACAGCCCAATATTTCATACCTCTTCTGTAAGCCATATAGCTATCGCTATCACTGTACGTTACGTATCAACCTTTTTTGCTGTAAGTTTCCCGGACTGACTGTCAAAAACCCAGAAAAAAACAAAACTACTTCGCCTGCTTTTTCCCGGTCACCCAATCATTAAAAAAAACAATATTTTTGCTTCGTTGAATTGGCTAAAAAGAACTTCAAAAAATGGAACCACAACGCTTCGATACCATGCTAATGGAATTACTACAAGATCGCAAAACAATTGCTGGCTTTCTTGACGCTGTCTTTGGTTTTTTGTCGCGCAAGTGAGTTGACTATATACCATATAACATACAATACGTATAGCCTTCTTTTCATAGCACTGATTTCTACTGCGAACAAACAAACAAGACTGACAAGATTGGGTTTCCTCCGGGGATGAAAGAACAAATCGTCCTTAAAGTTAGTTCCGTGATTATTTGTTTGTCTCTGCTTGTAGTAACAAGATATTACTTAATTATAGGTTCTGCAGAAGTTTGATCCAAAATATCATTACGATGCTGAAGACGCAAATGTTCCACCTGCGATTGAAGAAGTCGAAATTGCAGCGGAAAGCAATGTCCCTTCGGTCGATGATGAAGTCACTGACGATCCTGCTGAAAATCCACCAAATTCTAAAGTCGTCCCAAAAGACACCGCAAATGGTTTCTCAACAAATGAATATCACAATGGATCTTGTTTTGACTCGTATTGTTGGTCTCAAACTTCTACTGAGGTTGAACTGCACATTCGACTGCCTGCGGACGTTAAATCCCCAAAACATCTCAAGATCAGCATTGAAGCGGATCACATCAAAGTCATTTCTCGGCTGGAGACACATTCAGCTGTATTCTTCGAAGGGCAATTAAGTGCCAAATGCAAGCACAACGATGCACTCTGGACAATTTCTGATGGAAAATTAAATATTTGTTTGGGTGGGTAGTAACCAAAATTCTCAATCTTCATTATAACAAAATACATTCTAGATAAAACGAAGGAAGCCTGGTGGGATCGCCTTTGTGACGATGAGCCAGAAATAGATGTGAGTAAAATCGATTCCACCAAGTACATGGACGAACTGCCGCCAGATTCGCAGGCCGCCATTGAAAAACTTCGATGGGAACAGACACAAAAGCAAGCACAACTACCTTACAACATTAAGAAAGAAAATCTTGATCGATTGCGCGAAGCGTGGAATGCTGAGGGATCTCCTTTTAAAGGACAGCCGTTTGATCCGTCTTTGGTTAATTTTAATTAGGTACAGTTTTTCTTAAAATAAGTTTCGTTAATAAAAAAAATTGGTCTGAATAATGAGCGTCTTGCTATTAGATTCTCTGTGGGATTATTCTGTGACACGATGCTAGTAGAAAATTGGTCGGGGCGGGGGGTAACTCAAAAGTTTCTAGAGGAAGTATAGCTGAAGCTCACGGACACTAAACGCAAAAAAGAGGTGATAAAATGCTACTCGTGTTGTCAAGAATAGGGCTGTATCAAATCGTATGTATTCGTTACTTTGTAGCTGGTATTCTACTTCATAGCAAATAACGAAATGTTACTCTCCAAACAACTTAGTCACTTGAACGACTTTATGCATTCATACCATATTCCAAGTATGTGTCAGACGGAAACATCCCCAGTAGCCGAGTGCTACACGTTAAGCAAAAAAGGTGTATTAATTTTGCGTTCTTTCGAAAGAAGAAGAATGTCTACGTTATATACGGTACGTCAGGCACGTCGGGTAAAAAACAAACGATTCTCACTCCTAAGACTAAAGAATTAGCAGCGGGTCGGACAAATCCAAGAACACCAACTCCTCCCGATATTCAGGCGACGGGTCGGACAGTCAAAAAAACCTACTCTCCTTCCATAGTCTTGCGGCCGTTCGGGGGGGGGGGGGGGGGGGGTATGGGCTTGATAGATGCCCTTAATAAGCAAGTAGATACAGCCAAAAGTGTAGGCTCCACGAGTATATATTGTCATCAGAAGCTTTTCAAAATTTGCCATTCGGAATCAACTTTAAATTGTTCTTAAATTGTTGTCAAAAATATAACTTCGCCCACACAATTGGCTGAAGAAACTGGGTTATAAGCCCTATTTGTGTCATTAATACATATTTTTTCCAAACGAAAGCATTGCAATCGTACCTATTGCTACTTGACCAACACAAATTTGAACCAGATTAAATAAATCTTATTTTATGACTAGCCCAAATTTAAAACTATACTTGAAGTATTCGGCGTATCTCGTATGGCTTAGTATGTATGAGCAATTCATATAATGTTTAAACTTAAAGCTTTGTTAATAATTTCGCTTACGTGTCCACCCTGTAACGGAAAACGGTTTCCAATAATTAGAACTTCTGGCAATGCCTATGGGTCATCCCGCTTAAAACTAGCAACTGGTATAAATCCTACCAAATGACATTTATATTAAAAAAAAAAGTACATTTACGTCAAAAAGGGCCTAATTCTCTTCGCGTAGACAAATTTCTTGAATTGAGTTCATCGTGCTTCGCACTCTTGTCTACTATTATTAAGTTCTTTATACTTTTATCCACAATTTTTCTGCGCGCACAAAGTGATTAATCATCTATTCAAGATTTTCGCACAAAAAAATATGCTGACATTGTCCAGTTTGGGCGCACGAAACTTTTCGTTGTGAACACGGTAATTCGTGAATAATGTTCAATTATATTATTACGATATTTACAAACACTCGCATTGGTCAAGAACACTACGATTCGCCAGCGTATTCCGATATAGAGTCCTCTTCCATGTTCATCGTATTTTTTTACCTAAAGTTGCTTTATATTCTGTTCACAATCTATCTAACCCTGTACCACATAAACGGTAACATCCCATAGGAGTGCCTGCTAAGATGCCCTCGCTATATCACTTTAACTCGGACCAGTTCAAGGAGAATCTAATGCTCGGCAGCCAACAGCACATGGTGACTGGTCGCCTGTGTCAGTATCTCAAGGGTTGGCAATTAGACGGATTACGGTTCCTGTACAAGCACTTTGAAAATGGTGAAGCATGCATTCTGAACGATGAAAGCGGTCTCGGCAAGGTGGTTACTGTATCGGTATTCTTGGGGGCTGTCCTCACAAATGACACGACAAAGAAATGCCTAATTATCGTTCGGGACGAAGAATACATCGAAGGGTGGCGATTCCACCTATCTGTGCTGACATCGTTGACGGTAAAAGTGATCGAGCGAACAAGTGGTGAGTAGAAAAAAACAAATGGGTACACAGTGGGGGGGCTGTATGAAATGAAATGCGACCTCCCTTTGGGCGATCTTACGCTGCATATTATGCTAAAAGTGCATTTGCAATATACTAAGTGTTTGTGTTGGTGAATCTAATCAAAACTTGTTAGTTTCCCATTGAAATGGAGGGAAATCTTTATCAGTGTCTCACTTGGGGGACGGGTTACACATGTCATGTGCTCATAAAATGATTAAAGAAATGAAAATATCGGTGGTAGTGTTTGG
This sequence comes from Portevinia maculata, assembly GCA_949715645.1. Classification (NCBI taxonomy): domain Eukaryota; kingdom Metazoa; phylum Arthropoda; class Insecta; order Diptera; family Syrphidae; genus Portevinia; species Portevinia maculata. Next base: position 53,671,458 of record OX454527.1, on the reverse strand, counting down.
GTTTCTAACTTTTCTCGTCGATTTTTTATTAGCTAATTTTATTTAGTTGTTTTTTTTTTTGACAGATGTTTGAGTGGCAACCAAGCGACTGCTAAACCAAAAGAATTCGAATGAGTTATCTTTGGATGTGGTTGCATGCAAGCTTTTAACTTTGCGGGTGGGAATGCAAACCGCATAGCAGACTCTATGTATTATTCTCGGCATGGGAATGGAATGTTTAATTTAAATGAAATTTGAACAATGTTATGTCATGACTTGCGGCAGTTATGTAGTGCAAAGGGAAACCCAGTTTGTGCTTTTGTACAATATTTATAAGTTGTTGTTGAAGACTGCATTCCCAAATTAAAGCGATCTGCGATTCCCCTTAGCTTAGATAATGCATCATGGGGTCGGTTGCAGCTAGGTATTTTGGCGATTTTTCCTCAAATTTCGGACTTTCCTATACATACTTAAGTAGGCGCAACAGTCGGAGCTGCAGCAACCAGAATTTTATTGCCTTCTATCATAAAGCGATCCGAAAGCCTGACAATAATAATCGAAGATGAACCGGCGAATCCCACATCCAGTAAAGTGTGAGGGTTCACCGTTGAGGAAAAAGAAGGTGATTTTTAAAGTCCTTTTTTTACTTTTATTTATCTTCGATTTTAGATTCAATTAAATGAAAAGAGAAAAACATTATTACCTACGTGACTGGGTGTGTGTAGGTGAGGTTAGAAGGGAAGAGCTCAGCAATTGTTGTGCTTGCACGGGGCCCATTGGTCCATTGTGATCCCTTGTTGTTTATCGTGGTAAAAAAAATTACACTTACAATAAAAACACTTACCATACTCAGTTTGAATTATTCTTGCCTTGGAACTATTGGAACCAACCTGTCTTCCTGCCAGTCAGTGGTACCTGCGCTACGTCCTCTAAGTCTTCGAAGTATCTGTTGCCCAGATAGCGAAGTCGAGATGGAGGCTTGGACACTCGCAGAGCAGGTGTTTGATGGTCTCGGTTTTTTCTATATCCTGACAGCTCCTGCAGTAGTCTGGTGAGCTAATGCCCAGCCTGTTTGCCATGACACCTATGGTGCAGTGGCCTGTCAGTTATGTGGATATGTATTTCTTGTTTGTTCATTCCCAGAATGTGTTTTGTTCTTTTCGCGTCGATTCTTGCCCATAGACTGCGAGATATAACACAAAGGCACCACTTTGGGACCAGGTCGTGTTAATTTGTTCCCTCAGTTTTTGGTCAATGGCGTCCATTGCATCAAGTTCTGACCCGATTCTTGCTAGCTCGTCTGCCTCTTCATTCCCAACGATGTCGCTATGACCGGGGACCCAGCAGAGGGTGATCCTGTGTCGTACGCCTATTTCGTTAAGGGATTTTTGGCAGTTCCTGACTGTTTTTGACTTTATGGTTTCGCTGTCTAGTGCTTGACTTATTGTATGCTGTTCAACACTGTAAACCGTATGTGAGCGCCGGGCGCACAACGGCGGTGTAAAGCTTTCCTTTCAACTTACTGGTTTTTTTTCTATCAAAAAAGATGGCTGAGTTTTCCCGAAACTTCATCCACCCTACGCTTACGCGATGCTTAATGTCGTCATCACAGCTTGCTTCGCTATTGATCATAGACCCCAGATATTTGAGCTTTTTGCACTTGAGAATCTTCCATTCATATAAATATCTGGAATAGTTCGCAGCGGATCAGACAGCGGCAGTACAAGAATTCTGTTTTCTTCGGACTAATACGATTCCCATTCTCGTCCAAAACGTCCACCCATACAACAAGTGCTCGTTGCAGTGACGTTTGATCGTCTCTTATGATACCTTCATCGTTTGTTAGGAACGTCTCTCAGAAAACATATCCGAGGCGAACGGATTTACTGAGCTTTCCTCCTCCCTTGAGCGGCAATTTTGGAAAATGGCTGTGCCCCTATTCGTGGAGTTCCTGGACAGCGTGGTTTCTATCAGTAGATGAAGAAGAAATTTCTTCTTACTCCCGAAACAGACCCTCCACACACTTCGCTGCTTGAATTTGAGCGCACTTTCTGTTTGCGAGCCTGTTGTAAATTCTGTATTTCAATCCGAGGCGAGCTTTTTCATCTCAATTATTAGTCGAGCACTTTAATCAAACTTTTAATCCCGCTTGCTTGTCAGTTATCACTGCTTTAGCCTGTTCTGTCTACCACCATGTTTCTTTGTCGTGTTACTAATGTCCTTTTGAAGCCCCTAGCAGCGATGGAGATAATTTTGCATATTTGCAATAAATACTTCGCCTTTCTCTTTATCCAGATTGTACCATTTGATTATCAGACACTTTTGTTTGTTTTGTTCTATGAGGCGGTGTTGCTGGGCGATTGTCTCTGCTTCATGAAACGTATTACCAAATGGAAATCAATCTGGGTTCCATTTCCGCTGCTCCTGTGACCAGGTGCCGGCTTTGTTTGACGAACATGGTATTTAGAACGATAAGACCGTATGACTTGCACATGGTTAAAATATCTTCAGCCGGAGAGTTGCTGGTGCCGTATCCCAGTCCTCCATGGTAGTCTTCATAGTCTTCGTTTGACTTCCCGACATGTCCGTTCAAAACTCCTCCAACAAGCAAAAGTTCTTCTTTTGGGATGTTCTTGATGAGGTTGGTAAAATCTAGCCAGAATGCATCTTTTTCTCTCTAATCGCATCCAATATGGGGACCATATGCACTGACATTATTTCACACCTCACCTTGCATCACCAGTTTGAGAGACATCATCACTTGACTTTGAAATGGTCAAGAAGCTGCCAAGTTGCTCTGCCGCTAGGATGATGATGTTCCGTACCGTAGTAGAATATCTTGAAAGCTTTTGTCCTAACGTCCAAGAAACGCGCCCGATTTGCGGTGTTTCGGCATTTCGTTTCCTGAACACTTCAAGCTCGAACCTAAGACCAATCATATTCCCAAAGTTCCAATTCGCGAACCTTAGGTTCCGCCTAAGCTTAAGCATTACTTTTCTCGTCCCAGGATTAGTACCATAATAAGTAGTGCCTGAAGGGTTAGTGCGTTTCCTCTTAGTGCTTTAGTGTAAACGAGTTCGACACGGACATACTCCTATTATTTTTTGTTTGATCTTTGTTTTAGGACACCGGTGATCTCCAGTCGTGTCAACCCACGGATTTGCATGCACTCTTGCGGGAAAGCTTTAAGATGTTAAATGTGTCGCTAGGCTCACCTGAATGTTTATTTTTCTCCTCAGTCACCTTTTACGACAAGCACTGTTGATTGGGGTGCGCTGTAGTCATATTCTCAACCCGTCCCTACACGGGGAGAGATGGGGTTCCTTTGCAATATGCGCCATAAAGTGCCATGGAATAGGCCAAGCTGCTGCGAATGACGTGACATGGAAAAAGTTGACTCTTCAACTATGCTCTCGATCTAGAAAGCTGAAATTTTAACCAAATACTCTCTAGCGTCCCGAAATAATTAAGTTTAAGAATTTTTTAGGCCCTCAAAATGCTCGGGAGTTAACATTTTTCAAATCACACGCCCACAATTTTAAAAAAAGTGTTATCGAAAAATCAAAATTTGAACTTAATAGAATGCTGAAATTTGGAATATATACTCCTTGGGGGCCCTTAATGCTCATGTTGAAATACTTTTAAAATCCGCCCACTGACACGCCCACTATTTTAAAAAAACCGTTTTATTGAAGAAATCATTGTAAATGAATGTCCTTTTCTTCGCAAAGTATGTAGATAAAGTCGTTTCGAACAACTCCTTTGTATAAAGTTTTCTGCCACGCCCACTTTTAAGGGTGGGTTTTTTATATAAACTTAGTTATGTTGATAAAACCCTTTTTATGTTGTAGAACAAAATATGTAGAGCTTTTTTAACAATTCACCCATATTTAAAATTTTGCCACGCCCACTTTTTGAAGGATAGAAATAGAAATAGAGTTTCCAACAGCGGACGGTCATCCTTCCATATGTTTTAAGATCTCGTTGACTATTTACTTAGGACTGGTTTTACTTATCTAAGTAACCATTAAATTATTCCTTCCAGACATCAACTACGAAACAGTATTCCTTATCAAATGGAGTACCCTAAAAAATATCGGCGAAATAAACAAGGTTAACTTCGATCTTGTTATCATCGACAATCGTGGTGAAATGCTAACAAACAAATTCTGCACCGGAATCCTGCTGAGATACTTTGAAAATAAAACAACATTAGTCATTTCTAGCGCCGACGTGACGGTATGTAAAGCAAATTTAAATTGTTTCCTCTTCTGTCATGACATTGGATTATTTCTTTGTAGTCGAATATAAAACTCCTCCACATCCTGCTTCGGCTGTGTGGTCGCGTAGATAAACAGTATACGGATGTTCAAGCATTTGAAGATAAATTTCAATTTCCCAAACTAAAGGATGGTGTTTGCAGTAAAGTTGATCTAGAGGAGTACTTTTTAAAGCGTGAAAAACTCATTGATTACTGTCGGTAAGTGAAGTCATTTCCAAAGAACGATCCTTTAGAGTTCTCCCTTCATAAGTTTTTCTATATAAATAAACATGTCTAGCTTTGGAATCTTCTGGAAGTTGTATTAATTGCCTCTGGATTTTGGTATGCCACTTTTTTCTATCTTATTAACAGTGGTTCATTATCAATTCCTGTCTCTATGAATCTATGTATATCCTGATGATATTAAATTGTTTTTACGTTTTTTTTTTTAATTATCAGAGAATTTCGACTACGACGCTATTGCCACCAATTCGAGGAGGAGTTTCCTCTTGTGCCATGTAGTGAATTTAAAAGACACCTAGAACAGTGGCGTACTAGCTGCGAAAACTCTCAAAGTTCAGGATCTGTAAATCTTTTGAGTTCGTCATCTGAAAAGGACACCGAGGAATTATTTAAGGAATATTTTCAGGTCAAAGAAGAACGTGACGCCCATCGGCTGGACCGAGAAGTTCAAAATATAATCGAGCACATGGAAATAGAGGACGAAAATGTATCCGATGAAGTGGTCGTTATGTCACCGTTGCTGTTCGTTTCTGACTCTGAGTCGGACATTGAACAGATTCAAGTACAAATCGCAATGACAGAAGAAGTCAATGATGAGAAAAGTAAGAATCAAAGTGAAATACCCGAGACGTTTAGGGAAGAAGTGAAATCCGTAATAAGAAATCGAAGAAAGTCTACGAAACCATCAAATATCAGGGAGCTGGCTCAGAAGAAAAGCTTACGATCTCAGAATGTGCCAAATTCATGGCCAATGCGAAGGGACACTAATAAAGTAGAAGCAGATACTAATGTTCCCAAAAAGAGGGGAAGAAAACCTAAGGAAAGGGTAATAACGAAAACAGGGGCAAGTATTCGGCTTAAAGAGGCTGTGCATTACGCAAAAGATGACAAAAATGGTACAAAAGAATTGGAGAATAAAAAGGCTAATGAAGAGAAGAAAAAACTCGTTAATCCGCAAGAAGACAAGCAGAGGAGCATGATTGATGCAAAAAGGCGAGCAGAAGATAAAAGACAATCAAATGAAGGTGAAATGGTCAAATCAAATGAAGTCAAGAAAAAATCGATCATCGGGGAGAACAAAACACTTAGAAAGCCAAAAGAAGACAAAATCCAAGCCAATAAGAAAGAGAAAGACAAAAGGAAACAAAACGCACAAGTGACAGAAAATAAGAAAGCAAGCGGAAAATTTGAGAAAAAATGCCTGATAAGAGTCGAATCAGAAGATAAGAAAAAGACAGCTGTAGAGAAAGTGACAGAAAATAAAAAAGCAATCGGGAAGTCTGAGAAAGAACGCCTGATAAGAGTCGTATCAGAAGATAAGAAAAACACACCTGTAGAGAAAAAGCCCAAAGAAGAATCTAAAAAGAACAGGCGAAGTGTCCGCGGCAGTGAAGTCGGTCTAATTCTAAACGAAGCTCAAAAATTCTTAAATAACAAAAATACCTCTAAGAGCACAAAAAAAGACATAGAGGCAAAAAGTTCAAGAAGAATCAGGACACTAGATGAATCAAATGGGCGCGTTTCTAAATCCCCAACAAGTTACAAACGTGGTACTTTAAGTGAAAAAAAAACTGCCTCACCACAGAAATCGCCAGTGATTGCCGATCCTTCTAAAAAATCATCGATTGACCCAAAAGTCCAAACGGATAATTCAAAACGGAGTAGACCTTTTACTGTCCTCACGCCCCTTGGCGTGCATAGTAAATCCACGCGGAGAATGCAGCGATCCACCCGATCATGTGCAACTCAGAACATATATATGAAAGTTGCCGTTGCCCAAGTGGGAGTAGATAAGATTTTAAAAGCCAAAAGACGTGCAAAGCACATTGGTTCGGTCGCACGAGGGAAAGTACAACGTGTCGCTGTTAAACAAAAACCACCAGAAACAACCGCCGCCGTTGTGGAAAGTATGCAACTGGGTCAAGCCCTCACGCCAACAAATATAACAGATTTCGCAGAACCGGCGCCCAAAAACAGCGACTACAACTTCCCTCTGATGTTAGACAAAGACATCTCCGACTCTGAGTGCATACGGAATTCACAAAACAACGAAGTTATTGTGCTGACTAGCTCCAGCGAAAATGAAATGGAGCCATCCAAGAGCACAGTATCCCGTCGCAAGGCGACAATAAAACACCCGATGGTTACCATCCCCCGGCCGACGTTCAACAAAGCTGAATCCCCCGATCTCTTTAGTACTTGCAGTGACCTAAGCTTACCGTGTTCCCAAAACCAGAATAATAGGCCTCATTTTGATGGTTTTAAAATCTTCGGTTCCGAACTCCGGCAATCGAGTAAATCACGCTCATGTTTAGACATTCTCGAGCGAATGCTTGAACCTCGAAACTCCACCTCAGTTGCCGAAAAAAAAACCACCCAAGTTAAACCGACATGTTCGTCACCCCAATCGCATTGCATCGATGACGAAGACGCTATATTCGAGATTACCTCCAATGGGACGTTTGGCAATATAGTTCAAATAAACTCGAATGGCGAAGTGTCACCTATACGCAATAAGGGCCAGTCAACACCTCCCACCGCTACCACCGGGCACCCAAAAAACAGAATTACAAATTACCTGATCAGTAACAACCAACACGTAACCAGTGCTGCTCCTCAAGCCTCATCGCTCGAGGATAGCGCCGATCTGTTGCCAAAAACTCCTAAGCGACGGAAGTCCTTATCTGGTATAGTGAAACGTTCGCCGCGTGCCCTAAGTGGTGGTATAACTGGTGGCAAATCGCAGACGACTAAGCTCACACAGTGGCTGGTCAAAAATTCGGTTGTCAGGCTCACGATGACGCCTCCCAAACAAGTAGTAACTAAAAGGAGGCGATTGGAATTATCGTTTCCAGATAATTAAATTATCCTTTTTTCGAATTTGCGTAAGAAAAAAGAATTATAGAAAAAAACACTCAAAACAAAGCCTAGCGAACAATAGGCTTCCCAATGAGTTCTTAACATAAAATAAATGTGTTTTTTTAATTACATAGATGCTTCCGCCCCGTATTTAGAATAATTTGAAATAAACTAACAAAAAATATAAAATATTATGGTTTATATTTTAAATTTGTTTTCTAAAAAAAATATTTTAAATAGTAATTGTTAGATAAATTTATTGAATAAAGAGTTTTAGAGGAATATTTTATGAAATATTAAAAGGAAAATGTTTTTATTCGAAAAGATTTTTAACAATAAGCTGAAAATAGTACCTACAATGTTTCAGACGTTCGTATATAAATAATACAAAAGATAACCACAAGAGGAACCTCACATGGAGGAGATCTTTCAATCTATCAATGACTGCGCATAGTTTATAAATTTGTAGGAATATTTGTTCAGTGAAAGCGGCGATCGGTTAATCTGACACACAGTCACCCCCGCTTAAATGAAATGCCAAAAAATATGTTCACTTAGCGAACTTCAGATTATTGAAAAAATTGCAGTTTAGTGAACTCCGGATAACTGAAAATAAATTGAGTTTACAGAATTTTTTCAATAAATTTAAACACAAGTACAATCAGTTAACGAACCAAAAATAATTTATTTAGAAAACTTTTATTTTCAGTGATTTCTTCAATAAAACGTTTTTTTTTTTAAATAGGGCGCGTGTCATTGGGCGTCCAATTTTTTGTTGAAACAGTTCTTCTTCATCATCAGGTCATCTACGATATGTTCCACCTCAAAAAAAAATTAATGTATCCAAAGCCGACTCATGACTTCTTTGTGATTTAATTCTGTATCTACGTAAATATTTTCAGTTGTTTCATTATAGGGACATTTTTTATTACATGTCACATTTTTTTTTTAGGAAATGCTTTTTCAGATATTCGAGTTTTTTACTTAAGCTGGTTTCAGTTGAGTAAAGCGGAGTAGTTTGTATATAATTTGTAGACAAGACACGGGGACAAAATAATTATTTTGAATAAGCGGGATTTTCAGTTAAGTGGGTGATAATCTAAATGCTAGTTTCTGTAGACATTCGTGCATGCAAAGTTACGTATACTGTTGGACCTAGAGTTTTGTGACGATTCCGAACAGACAATTAAATAGCTTTTCATGATAGTTTATACGATACAATGGGAATAAATTTGCAGGTGTTTCTGCTAAGTCCAAGGAACTGCTGAACAGCTGACCACAACAACTTAAAAAGCAACAACATAAACGGAAGAACTAAGATTTTCTGCCCGCGAGTGATTTGAAAGCAGACAAAGAGTTTACCTTCGTATTTATTATACACTTTCAAACAAAATAAAATGCAAAAGTCAACTTGAAAAGTTCTCTCAGTTTTAAAGTGTTTAGCGTCAATTTTTTAATTCAAAATTTTGGTATTTATAATAAATGGCAAATTTTTGTGTTTATACATAGATACTAATTTATTAACAAAATTAAAATGAAAAATAAAAATTTATTGGAATGTTTAAAGAAAAGAGAATTCATACAAAAAGACAAAATAAAGTGAAAATTCCAGAAAAGTGACAAAAACAATTCAAATCCACGAAATCCGTGGCGCAGAGGTTAGTGTGTTGGGCTACTACATGGAGAGTACGCCCCGGTCTAGCTTTATCCCGCCGGAACCATTTATTCATTCTGATGCAAAAGAGCTGGTTCAGACGAGGGATGGTATCCCGGTATTATACCACTGTTACCACAGCGCGAGAGATAAGCAACGCCAGTGCTCATGAGCTCTTCCGTTTTCATATCGCAATAGCGGAGAGGGATAAATTCGATATTAAAAAATAATTTACCGAATTTTGGGGGCTAATTGAGGCGAATGGTCAACATGCCTTCCCATGACGGTGCGTTACTCTAAGTAATATCCTCTTAGTTTAAAAGTTATATTTAGTTAGCTAGGGCGTTTCTGAGACCAACTTATTGTGTTGCTTCCTGGGGGCAACGGACGCTGTAGGGCTTCAGTTTACTCGCGGCGGCGCGTGCGCACGTTGGTGACCTCCAGGCGCTCGGAAAGCAATTATGATTTCGACCACTTGTTGCGTAAGACAACGAGTGCTCAGAATCCTAGTTATAGTTAAAAAACGTTCAGTAGTTTAAGTAAGTAGAATAGGTAATTTGTAATTTGTTTTATATAAAGTAAAAAAATTAAATATTGATGCCAAGTTTTAATAAATTTCGATGAAAACATATGTAAGATTAGTTCGTAAAATAGTTTTTAGGCCGAAAGGCAATAATTATAAGGTAATAGTTAAAATTAGAGCGCCCGCATAAAGAACATTCATTTCGAATAAGTATCCTGTTAGGTTTAAGTGAAATCTAATCATTTTTGTTTAAAACGTAAGTGGATACATAATATATAATAACAAATTAATTTAAGAATCAAGTGTGTTGGACTACTAATCCTAAGGTCTCAGGTTTAAATCCCGCCGGCCCAAGTAACACGTTAAAGTTTAAAGATAGTCTGCACCACTCTTTTTCCTAGTTTTTGGATTTTTTAGCTCAAAGTTTGACTCGTCGGACCAAATAATATTTAGCGAGAATGTTAGTTTTATTAGTATTAAAACTCGCCTGTGGAGGCTTCGCGTGTTAATATGTCGAATCAAGGGCTTTTTCTTCCCAGAAAAATTGTTAAAGCCACCTTTCTGCAGTCATATTTGACCTGTTCTGCCTCCGTCGTTGTTAGTGCTACCGTCGACTGCCTTTTCGAACACAAAGAAATCGATCCACTGTGCATCTTAAAAACGTACCCTGACATCGATTTCTGTTCATCTATGTACCTATGTATGCTTTTTCATTGCCTGCGAAATCCGAGTCACAATAACAGCTAATGCGTGGAGGTCCTCGGCTTTGCTGTTGGAAAGAAAGTTTAGCGGATATCCAATTAAGCTATCCTACCTTTTTCATCAAATCTGCTCACAATGTTGACTGCATAGGATATGTCAGGCCTTGAAACCTGAGCTACAAATAGCCAACTTTCAACCTGTTGCTGTCAAGGGATTCAGGGCATATGTCCCTTGTCTTCTTCTGCCTTAGGAAACATGTAGGTCGGTCCTTCTCGGCAGCTTTTGGTTGATGTCCATTGGTAGGTGTGTTCCCTTACTTTTTTAAGTAACTTTAAGCGTGCTTTAAGCTACTCAAGTTACTAAAAACTAATTAATATTTTTCTCTAACACACAAGTTTCGTAGAAGAGAGAAGCAGCGAGAGAGTAAACAACTTGCCTTCAACTAAAAAAGTGGCAAATTTCTGCTTAAGAAATTTCTTTTAATCAGGTTGTAAAACAGCTGTGAACAGCACTTAAAATGACAGTTGATATTTTCTTTTGTTATTTTTTCTTTTATGCAAGTCCGTATGACAAGGTGTGTTTAATGAACCTGACTTACACGCAAAAGTACAGAAAAGATCAGAAAAGTACAGTATTTGGTGTTCCATGAGTAAAAGCCCCATAGTGTTCTACGTTTTTTCACTTTGTGTTAAATGAAGCTGTGCAGATCAGTTTAGCACAAGATTTTCTTCAAAACACTGAGTGAAATGTGTCTAATTTGAAAATAAATTCAAATTCTTCTGATGTCAACTGATTTATTTGTTTTCCATTAGATATCGTTTTTTTCCAGATGTTACAAATATTCGCATATGTATTTCTAAAAAAAAAATTGAAAGAATAACATGGAACAAGTTAGAATTATGATCAAATCCACACCAGGCCAAACATTGACGGTTCAATCCTCAATCCATATCCGAAGTTCGCTAGAAATACAAAGGATCATATATTTGAAATTTCACAGCTGAGAGGAGATGTGATCTGACAGTTTACATCCACTTGTTCTGTTCTCTTCTGATATAGTTTTCGTTCATTAAACACAGCTACTTTTTACTGATTTACTTGGTGGTCCAACTAATAACGCTACTAAATTAAACATGTTTCCCATAATCATTATAATCAAATCTCGATTTCATAAATTGATTTGTTTTTTCATTGAATGTTTCTGCTGTCATGTAGTTTAGTTACTACATCTTACTACAAAAGCGTTCCCTTACTTTTTCATAACTTCTTCAATCTCACAACTTATCCCCTCCACTCGAAAATTTTCTTCAATTTACTTAAAAAGTAAGGGAACACCCTCGGTGTTGGTGATGGGTTGAAATTGGTTTTCATATCCTGATAATTTAATAACATCAAAAACTCATTCATGCAAACACAACAATTAAGATATTTTTATCTTCAATGAGTTCAGGGATGGGCTAAAAATATCAATTTAACGCCCTCCCAAAAATTAATCCAAACATTTTAATTGATCGTACCACATAGTTGTGCTGGTGAGTTCTTCATGCCCGTTCCATTTTTTTAAACTTCGAGCAGTCAGTTCTGCTTGCTAAGTTGATGTTACAATGTTTTCATTCTGTTTTTTTTTTTTAAATCCTTAGTTTTGGTTAGGGATCGTAATTCCTTTATTTCTTTTAAAATTAACTCTTCTTTTTTTTTGTTTAAATAACCACAATGGCATATGTATATTGCTGCTTTGGTATAAGTCAATTAGATGCATTGTGAATGAGACGTCAAACTAAATTATTGGAATTTCGCGTTTTTCCAAGCTCGGATTTGCAATTATTTGCAATTATTTTTGGAGAACATTCAACATATAGGTACCTACCTAATTTTTCTTCTGCCATAATCAATGAATGGGATTAAACAAAATTTTACAAAAAAAAAACACATGGGCAAGTAAACGAATATCACAAATATTCTGATTTGACAATTGTTTCTTTTTAGCAATAACATGTGGATCCTTGTTGTGTAAACTGATTTACGGACATTTATTACTGCAAGCTTGCAATTTACATTTCAGCAAATGAATAACTTCAGCTTTAAACTCCAAATTTTCAATTATTTTAAGTTGTTTCACCATTGGCAATATACTGCGTAGAAACAAAAAATCGGGATCATTATATTCACCTTCCCTATTCAAACATGTTTGTTTAGTAAGCTGCACATCATCCTTAAAAGCAGAAACAACGGCATTGTGTTTTCTTAAGGAGAGGCCTTCAGTCACGCTAGCTTCTTCTTGTATTTTATATTTTTCTTCAACTATGACCGATGTTGGTTCTTCGGCAAGTGTGCACGAATCATAGCTATCAGCACTCGGGAAATGTTCTTCAGTCATATTGTTTTGGGTGTTTTTATCTTCATTAAATGTGCTACATGAATCATTGGCAGTTGAAAAACTGGTAGAACACAAAGACTTTTCGCGTTCCGAATGTTTGTAGATTGTATTTATATCAGTTAGGCTATTTTCACACATATCATCGAGAAATCTAAGCGAACGGAAATACGGCCACATTGTCGTCGACTTTTTGATTAGAACTCTTCTTTTTTCTCGCATGTAATTACTGCGTAGATTACGCCATTTTACTTTTGCAGCTTGATCTGAAAACAAAAGAAATTACAAATTTATTTAGTAGGTACCGCATATATATATGAGCTTAAATTTACTATAAAAGACATTTTTGTTCTTATTTGTACCTTGCCAAATAAATAAATTGAAATTGAAAAAATTTAAATATGTATACATATGTATATAATATAAATATATAAGAAATTGGCATTTGGAGCCAAAAACCACTTATGTGTTAAATTTGATTAAAAGTAAAGGACACTTTTCAAATGAGTTGCGTGAATGAACGATTAGACAATCGGTGGAAAACACTACTTTTAATGGTTTTTAAAAAAGAAAATTGCAAATATTTTAGCGACGGTAAATCAGCGTTTCCATGATCTTGGAAAGAAGGAACGTAAGTGCGATTGGTTGTAGGAAGAGAAAGAAAAAGATTCTCCTTTTTTGGGTCAAGTTATGATGAGGACATATAGAAAAGCTTACGTAGTGGTTTTGACAGCGTAGAAGAACACCTTTCAGAACGATAAGGGAAATACCATCTGAACCAGCGGACTTGTGTATGTCAAGGTCTCTTAGTACTCTTGAAAACCTATATGCTCGAGACTTTTGTACACCTACCTACCTGATAACTTTTTTGATCGTCCAAAAAGGGGTTCTCCCTAACTGCTTAACTCGCATCTTTGTTCGGAGTAGAAAACGTAGAATTTGAGAAATATGTTCCTGAAACATCCTCATCTAATTATTTGAATAAAATCAGCTTATGCTTAGAGAAATACAATATAAAAGTTCACTAGCGGTATTCAAAAAAAAAGTTTTTACAAGTAGGTACATATATAGTGGTCACAATGTGATCAACTAAAAATCCGATATTTAGTTATGATAGCAACAAAATTAGACTTACAATTAAGCAAAACACATATATAAACAAAAATAATCTCCACTTACCAGAACAATTTAATTCTCTTCCAATTATCTTCCAAACCGCTGCGATTCGTTCCTTATTGCGATGAAGCTTATTGCTGCAGTTATAGATCTCATTATGTTGCTCAACTAAATAAATAAGTTTTTGTACATGCATTACAAGAACCGATAAACAAACCGAAAGGTAAACAAATATTCGACTAGTAATGTAAAAGTATGAAAATCAATGTTTTCGAACTTGGCACCACTTGAATTCATCAGTCACATAAACACATGCAGCCAAAAGTAATATCTATCTTTCCCCACTACAAGGTCATAAATCAATCAATAAATTTTCACGAGAATGGGTGTAATAAACTGTTTTAACAAATAAATCCAATTTCAATCTAAGTTATTTAACTGAATTTACCCCACGAAAGCCAACAGAGCTGATAAACCTTTATGATAATTGCACTTTTCATGCGTGATGTTATTTGACTATGAATATGGACTCGCAGAATACTGAATTTACAATAATAATAATTGCTTTAGTCATTTGTCAGTGCTCCCATTTCACTATATGAAAGGCCGTGCATTTCGGACTAAATTGTACTCATAACATACGTAGGTAGAGCGTTATCGTATTTGTTTTATCATGGGGAGAAAATATTTAACAGATGAAACTGTTTTTTTTTGTCGTCGGTAAATGGAACACGTATTGCATCTTGCATCCATACCTGTAAAGACAGAATTTAGATATTACCTATTTAGTTCCCAAAAATGTTCGTCTTCTTGACTGCCTTGTTGTGTTCATAGGTTTGTTTATTTATTTTTGATGGACGTCAAATTGACATCCAAGAGAAATGCCTCAACCGAAGTGCTGACATCTTGTGTTTCCAGTTTTGGTTGAGATATATGATAAGTACAGGGTGAATCAATGCTACAGTAAAGGCGAACGTTAAAGCTTTAAGAGGAGGATAGGGAATTCTCTGTAGCGGCAATTATTTAAAATCATACGATTTTAAAGTAAATAGGAGGGACACAATAGGAAACTGGGATGTGACGTTGACAAAGCTGTACTGCATAACATTAAAAGTGCAACCGCCAAACAGTCCATCACGTAGGCAAATTAGTTCGTGGTAAAGTTGAGCACCAGTATATTGCATACATCCCATTATAGTACGAGTATATAAAAGTTTTAGCTAAATCTTTCTTACAATTTTGTTCGTTATATTATGTATGCGTAATTTATTTATTCAATAGGAAAAAGCACCACACGAATTTGCAAGGCGATCACCGACTATCCACTAGAAAAACCAAAAAGGAGTCGGGATCGCCATATAAAAAAGAAATTATATTGAAAAGAAAAAGAAAAGGAAAATTCGTTCCCTTTGACACAAACCAGCTGTATCCGAAAAATCGCCGCCAAACAAGAGGGCAAACTAAACATAAAAATATATATATATACAGTGAACTCTCTCATAAGCGGACACTGACGGTACCAAGAAATTTGTCCGCTTATTAGAGGTGTCCGGTTATGAGAAAAAATATTTCATTGACAACCTTGAAAAAAGAAACAAGACATTAATGCATTTATGGCACCTATAACATTTTATTTTAAAATGGAATGCATTTTTTGTGATAAACATTAATTGTAGGTAATAAAAATTATAATAACAAAACATAAACAAGAACAAAGCATTTAAAAATTAATTTTTGCATTACTTGAAACGGTGCAGGGAAATAACTTCACGGGCAATAACTTCAAATAGGCAATAACTTCACCTCAAGTGGGCAATAACTTCACTTTTTTTGTGAAGTTATTGCCTACTCATGGTGAGCAATAACTACACTTTTTAGTGGGAAATAAATTCTCCTAACATTTTATGATAATTCAAGAACCGTACCTCGCAGGTACTCCAAATCAAACAGTGAACCCAATCTACTTGCGGTTTAGCAACTAATCCCATAAACAGTGCAATGCATATGGGGGACATGCTGCCCCCCTGCAACCCCCTGCTTGGGGTCACTGTTTGATTTGGAGTGGGTGCAAGGGTCTTTAGTTATAATAGACAAATTCAAATTATAGGTGGGAAATAACTTCACAAAATTTACGGTGAAGTTATTGCTCACCATGAGTGGGCAATAACCTCCCAAAAAAAGTGATGTTATTGCCCACTCGAGGTGAAGTTATTGCCCATGTGAAGTTATTGCCCGTGAAGTTATTTCCCTGCACCACTTGAATCTATGTATTTATTCTTCAAATTATGCATACACTTACGAGAATACGCAACGAGAATTTTAGTCGGATAGTCGACAGGCGCCCGCTCCGGCGCCGCAGCCTACTATACTTAACTTACATTCTTTGCCGTTTTTTAAAATTTTTTGCTGGGTATCAAGGGCAAAGCGCAAAGAAAAGGAAAAAAAGCAAACAAAATAAAAGACAACGAAGTGTGCCAAATGCGTTTTGTCCGTTTAAGAGAGAGTGAAATTCTATTGCGGCTATGAAAACTGGTGTCCGCGTCCGGTTATAAAAGAGTCCGTTTAAGAGAGAATTATTTACATTAAAAATTGTGTAGATTATTCCGTTCTTTGAAATTTGTCCGGTTATGAGAGGTGTCCGCTTATGAGGGGTGTCCGTTAGGAGAGAGTACACTGTATATGTATATGTACCCCGTGCGGTACTTCCCAAAAAATATAATATATACGTGCATGAATAGTTCGATTGATTGCTTTATGCTTTTTAATATATAAAATTAGTGTTAACAGATTAAATTTGCCTTTCTCTGTTGCATCCATGGAAAGTTTAGATTAAGTTTATTTGTAGTGATTTAGTTTCCTGTTTTTTTTTTTGGAGTTTTAAGTATTTATTATTCTTGATAGTTAGCGTGTAAGTTAATTATATTTGAGTTCATTTCTCAAAACTTTTGTTTGTAAGAATCGCGCTTCCATCGTCGTTTCTTTTTCGTGTTATTTTAAGTCCGCGAAGGCAGCGTATCAAAGTTGTATCCCCACCACATAAAGTGAGCTCCCTTTTTGTAGGCATCGTTCGTTCATTTTTTTTTGTAGTGTTGCATGGTGAAAACTGCTCATGCGTTCAGATAGGGCGGTGGATTCAGAGATTCATTCCTTTTGTTAATTTGTTTATATTTTTGTTAGATATCGTCGGTAAATATATGTATAAAACCATATAAAAAAATGGATTTCTTCGTGGAGTATTTTTTTTTTGTTTTGTCAGGCCTATAAGTGCTTGATGTGTTGTTAAAGTTTTTTTCAGGGGTGCATAAGGTGTGCTAAAACCGTTCTGGTGGAAATGGTTTGAGGCTGCGCACAACATCCTCATTATTGGGGAAGTTCTTAGAATGGCCACTGGACTTCCAGGTTGCGTTGGGAATAATGGCCAGCGCTAACTCCATTTTCGCGAAAGATCACATGAGCTGGGATGTGCTAAATGGAACAAGCACAAATGATTGGCGGAAGGTTTTTTCCGATGAAAACAAGTTTAAGCTAAATGGGCCCGGATGGTATAATTATTATTTCCATGACTTGAGGAAAGGAGCGGTTTTTGAACCGTCACCATAGCAGAGAAGGAGGCGTTATGGTCTGGGGTTCAATTTCATTCGCGAAACACAAGCGTGCCTCTTTCTTGCGTCATTAAATGGTATGGTTTTTTCTTAAGTTTCAGGCGCTTTTAGTGTTTAGCTCGGCGAATGGTGTGGTAACAGTGGATAAGCTGGCCATAACAGCTGTGTTTTATTATCCATGCGGATCTGGATCTGGATCAATTTAATACGTAAAACAAAAACAACACAGGATCTTGCTATTTATCGGGATCATTAATCGTGATCCAAAATGTAAATACAAAACTTACTACCTGTTTTTTCGTGGCGTTGCTTATTTAAATTATAGGAAATTATAGGAACACAATAATATTGCCAGACCAAAATATGAAACACTATTAATAACACAAAAAATCAATTAGCATATTTTCATATTCGAATAATTTACCACTGCGACTTTTGAGACGTTTTGCTTCGTAATATAATACACAAAAATTAATGGAAATATTAGCAGTACAATACTGTTAATATGTTGCATATTTGAACATAACATTTGAACATAGTTTCTGAAAAAAAATATTGAGTGCAAAATGTATGTTGATTTGTATTCAAATGGCAACACCCCCGACACAACAAGCGATCATATTGTGACGTCACATTGTACCCTATATTTGCAATATGGCTGAGTGCCAATCAAAACTTGAAATACCTGGTATCGTCTGTAATGTGTTAAAAACAACTGTTGCCACAACTTGCCACTGATGATCCAGATCGTTTTATTATCAGATCGGATCCGTATCAAGATCATTGGGATAATAAAACGCGGCTAACATTAGCTTTCTCTCTAATTTTAGCTGCTGATAAAGCTGAATTTGACGCTATTCTAAGGATACTTCGCATTTCGCGAAGTGTTAAGGCAGAAGAAGTGTTTCCTTTATATTTTTTGTGTAGGACGAAGGGATTTTTAAATAATTGCTGACACAATTATCACTTCGCTTTATTTTTCGGGCTATAGCAAGGCATAAAAGACCTTCAGAGCAATAAACATCTATTCTTGCCCTTTCTTCCACTCTTAAACGTTTTATCCTACTAATTTTTTTTAACACTCAGTCAAGAACAATTACTTTATAATATGTACCGTTTAAACCGACAAAAAATATATTCACTTCACAAAAAACGTTGATTTTTTCAGTGCTTCTAATCTAATGACCCGATTTATTTCCACATATTCTTTACTCAATTTACAATTTGTCTTCAAAGTTCCGTTAGCTAAATCTCACCTATACACACATTTCATATTTTGTTGTTAACAAAACAGTCTCTCATTTACCATAGTCGTTTTTTTTCAAATCCATCAAGTAACGGGAGAAATATCGATTTTACTTTTCAAAAATGCCTGCTTCTAATCTTATGACTTGCAGTGTATTTTGATAATACACATATCCCGCTCTTAAAATAGTAATATCTGCAATTTTATGTTTATAAATGCATTAATAGTAGTCTTCTCCTCAGTTTTAATAATCGTTCGTTCGCGCAAGTCGCACTAGTAAAGTTTAAGTGCCCATAATAGCAGATTCCTCCGAAGTTTAGTCCCCTCCGCTTACGTCCGACAACAGCGATCCCATTTGCACTATACGTAAATAAATTTGACAACCATTTTTTGAATGTGAAAACACAGGTAGTTGCTTCCGTTCACATACTTTTTATATGGGTTACCTACTATAATAGACGGACGAAAACTGAACGGAAAGAGTTTTCCCATAAAACAAGAAAATGGTTGGCAAATGTTCGTAGGTACGTAAGCTGCAGGTGGGAGCGTTCTTTAAGGCTGAAAACACACCGGATAAAGCAAAACGTTTTTGATTCAATAGTCAAAAAACATTTTTTATTTCAACACACACCAAGCGAAACAGAATGTAACAAAACAAAACGTTCTGTTTTCTTGCTTCATTTGGTGTGTGTTGAAATAAAACAAAATTGAATTCGAGACTTGCTTTTAGTGTTGTTCAACATGTGGTCGGACTCAGACTATTTATATCCACAGCTTATCAATAGTAACTTTATTAGCATGTTCCTTATCTTTATAATTATAGATAGGGCTACTTGCCTCAATTAAAAAAATCAAATTTTCTCCATCTACGTCCATATTTGTTAAAATTTGCGCACAGAGTAAACCAGAGTATATCCATATAATGAGTAGGGACACTCTCATATTTTTGATTGAAGGGTTATTGTAGAGGTTCATAATTAGGTGTAATCATTAACAAAAATAATCAGAAAAACCAACCATAAACCATTTTAAAAATAAATCAGGTACCACTGCACGTAGTGAAAAGGATCAAGTCATGTGTCTCTAAAAAAGTATTAAGAAAAACCCCACAATGTTTGGCAGATAACAACAGGTCAGCTATGGGCAATGAAGCACGTTTTCTTGTTTTGCTTTTGTTTTTATGTTTCGTTTCATTTGGTATGTGTTGCCCCATAAGAAAGTAGGCACTTATCGTCAACGACGCACCACCGAAATACTTCGAAACAAAAACCTGTTTTTTGTTTCGTTTTCTTTTGTGTGTGCGCTCTCATAAGAAACAATGTTCTTTTGTTTCACGAAACAAAAAAAAACGTTTTGCTTTATCTGGTGTGTTTTCAGCCTAAGTATGCACGCAAAAGTGATCGAAAACTGGACTAAACGAAGCAATTCGGTTTATAATATGGATTCCTTGAGTCTCATCACGTAACTTTTCATACGATCATCGTCGTGTCGTCGGCGATAGAACCGAATGCTATCTTCTTTACGTATGCACCTAAATCCGCTTTTATGTTCCGAGGAACACAACAAACTTGAACAAAAATTGTTGATTTGTACTCGATTTGTACCTTTTTTGGATCAGTTTTGGATTCGATTTTTGCTAAGTACACATGGGACTCCGCGGCTATTATAATTTCCATACTAAATGGATTCGTATATGGAGCCATATGCGGAGTAGTCCGTATGTCATTGACTCCGTATGCGGACGTAGAACGGAGTCTCTTGCTTGAAGGGTAGAGCTCGAAAAACGTCGCTTTGTGGACAGGTGGAGTCGTCCATATGTTATGTAGCAATTATTGTAAGAGTTATAAGCATGCAACTCACACTGTCGAACCATTTTATATTTATGTACCTACATTCATAAGCTGTGTTTATATATACACATACATATACATATAAGATTAAGAATAAGATATCTACTTTAAGTATTCATTAGTATTATTTTTATATACAGTCATACACATGTAAGATTAAGAATAAGAATAAAGAGAGCGGCAGTTTCATGATCGCATTCGAACGAAACGGACGTGTCATTATTTAATCCGCATCGTCTCTAGTGAAACAGTACCTACCTACTACAAATTTCTCAGAAGTGGAATTACCAAGAAGAAAAAAAAAAGAACAAATAAAATAATACCTTGCCACAAGTGAAATTGAGAGCAAAATAAAATTGGCATTACAGATTGTGTGTTTACCACAAAGTTGGTTGTTACGCCGCTTGTTCAGTCACCGCGACGTAATAAAAGACACAGTACTGAATTCAGACGAATTCATAGCAGCAGATGTGCGAGGAGAACATCCAAGTAACGGACGACTACAAGAAGAGATCAAAAAACAGCCGCTAGACACTGCAGCTGGGGAAAAGAAAAACGCCATAATGAGAGAAAATGAACTGTTGCAACGGATCGCAAAATCAAACGATAGAGCAGAAGCTAAAGCAGAAGGTGGTGAAAAACGATCGGACGGTACGACAGGGGAGTTTAACGTGACGCAACAAATTGGATTGTGGAAGGAGATGTTGCCGGAATTTAGCGGAACGACAAGTGTTGATATGTGGCTGGCACAGCCAAGAAATATCGAAGAAGTGTACAGTGTGGAGAAAAAAAAATTACACGCACTTTTCGTAAGCAAAATGAGAGGCAAGGCCCAAAAATGGTTGTACGCACAACCTAATTTTTTAAACGACGACAAAGATAACCTGACAGATGAGTTGAAAGAAGTTTTTGGTACAAAACAAAACAAGATGGAGATGACAAAAAGATTTGAAAACCGAAAGTGGAAAGTGAGCGAAATTTTCAGTGAATATTTCTACGACAAAGTGAGACTGGCGACTGGATTCAAAATGGACGAAGAAGAATGGATTAAATACGCGATTGAGGGATTTTCTGATGACAACATAAGGTTATATGCCCGTGTCCAGGGGTATACAACAAAGGCAGGACTACTTCGAGCGTTCGGCAAAGTCACTCAACGGAAGGTGCAGACAGGATCGACAGCGGATAGAACGGCAAAAGATAGACAAGTGGACGGACAAAGAGTTATAGTCAGGTGCTATAATTGCAACTCGGTGGGACACATGGCAAATGTGTGTTCTAAGCCAAAGAGGAAGTCAGCAGTACATCAGTTGTCAGAAGATGACAAGACCAATGATTACGTAAGACGTTTGTATTTTAAGTTTATAATTAATAGTCATAGTATCCCCTTAGACTGCCTCATAGACTCCGGAAGTCCGATAAGTATGGTTAGAAGATCGTGTAATCTGAAAAATATATCCATATATAGATGCAACACACGGAAAAAATATTTCGCGTTAAATAAAAGTTTGCTTAAAATATATGGAATGTTGTCGTGCGTCGTTTTTTATAAAGAAGTTGGAATAAAAGTAAATTTTATGGTAATAGACGATGGATCGACGAGTTATGAGGCAATTTTGGGGAGGGATTTCCTAAAAAGTGGAAAATTTAAAATAGTTTCACAGTTGGAAAATAATATAACTTGCTCAAATGAAATAAAAGATGATAGTGAACATTTTGGAAAACAGCTCATGTTAATCGACTGTAAAGATAACGATAGTTCGGAATTGGATTTAGAAGTTGGGGAAGACGTATGTTATGGTCATAAAGAAAAGCTTAAAATGTTATATACGTCAAATTATTTGCTTACCGATCGTCCTACGGAACCGGTAATAAAAACTAAAATGAATTTAACGCTAAATGACATAAAACCGTTTCAGAGTCGACCGCGTCGTTTGTCGTATGCCGAAAAAAACGAACTTAGTTCGTTACTAGAGGAATATATCAGTAAAGGGTATATTAGAGAAAGCGAATCTAAATACTTATCGCCGATAGTATTGGTGAAAAAGAAAACAGAGGATCTTAGAATATGTATAGATTTTCGTACGTTAAATAAAGCCACTGCAAAAGATAGTTATCCGATACCGGTGATCGACGATTTACTAGACAAACTGCTAGATAAGACCATTTTTTCTAAACTAGACCTCAAGAACGGGTTTTTTCACATATACATGCATGAAGACGCGGTAAAATATACGTCGTTCGTTACGCCGTTGGGGCAATACGAATTCTTGCGAATGCCGTTTGGTTTGAAAAACGCGCCGTCAACGTTTCAAAGACACATAAACAAGATATTTGCAGACATGATTAGGAACGATGAAGTTATATTATACCTAGACGATATAATGATAGCTACGACGACGTACGAAGACCATTTTAGAATACTCTCTGAAGTTTGGAGGAGGATGGTAGACAATGGATTGGAACTAAGGATAGATAAATGCAAGTTTCTATAAAAGAAAATACAGGCAGATGATAGGGGTATCGAAGCTATAAAAAACTCATGGGGCACAAAGTTTTTTGAGTTTGTGATCTTATTTCCGTAGATTCGTTAGAGATTTTTCGACCAAAGCAGAACCACTGTACGATCTTACAAAAAAAGATAGGGAGTTCAAGTTTAGTGACAAACAGTTAGAGGCCTTCGAAAACTTGAAAATCAAATTGATAGAAGCTCCGGTTTTGGCACTGTATAGCCCAAAGGACGAAACGGAACTTCAATGCGACGCAAGCGCACAAGGATTTGGAGCGATTCTGCTACAAAGAAAGCAAGACGGAAAGTTACATCCGATTTTTTATTTTTCAAAGAGAACGATAGATTACGAAGCAAAGTTGCATAGTTTTGAGTTAGAGGCGCTGGCAATAATAAGTGCTTTAAAACGTTTTATGGTATATTTACAGGGTAAACAGTTCAAGATCGTAACTGATTGTAATTCATTGACCCTAACGCTAAACAAGAAAGAACTCAACCCTAGAATTGCCAGATGGGCGTTAGAACTACAAAATTTTGATTACACTCTAGCACACAGGGCAGGTACTCGCATGCAACACGTCGACGCGTTAAGTAGATCGACAAATATTCTGACGATCGAAACGAATACTTTCGAGGAAAACCGGATAGTATGCCAAGGAAAAGAAGGAAATATAGTTAAGATCAAAGAGTTGTTAGAACGATCGAACCATAATTTATACGAGATGAGAAACGGAGTGGTATATAGAAAGAAAAATGATGGCAGTGTCGTGTTTTGTGTACCGACAGAGATGGAAAGTCACGTTTTGTATAAATATCATGACGAAGTAGGTCATGTAAGAACAGATAAGGTGTTAGAATTAGTGTCAAAAACTTACTGGTTTCCCAAAATAAGAGAGAAAATAGGATCGCACATAAAAAACTGTTTGAAGTGTATTGCTTTTTCGGCTAAACAGGGCCGTGAAGAGGGTTTCATTCACAACATACCTAAAGAAGAAAAACCGTTTGTGGTAGTACATGTAGATCATTATGGTTCAATAGACAATTCAAAGACGGTTAAAAAGTATATACTAGTTGTAATAAAGGGTTTTTCAACAGGGGCGCTACAAAAGTAGAGCGACAGGGACAGCAAACGACGTCGAATTTCTTACCGCTCTTTTGACATTTCTCTTCATGAAATGGCATGATGGAAAGATATACGAGCCAACAACGAGTCGAAATTATTAAAATTTACTACCGAAATTCGGAGTCAGTGGCCTCAACGTTAAGAGCGCTACGTCCAATTTATGGTCGTCATAATCGTCCTAGCAGTGAGACAAAGAAGTGCCCGTAGTGTCGAGAATATTGCTGCCGCTGAGGCTTCAGTTGAAGAAAGCCCAAATGTGTCTCTCACACGTCGTTCTCAAGCGTTGGGCATCTCTGTGAAGTCGTTGTGGCGAATTTTGCGAAAAGATCTTGGCCTACATCCTTACAAGATTAAATTGGCGCAAGAACTGAAGCCGCTTGACCACCAGAAGCGTCGTATGTTCGTGAATTGGGCTGAGCAACAACTTGAAAATGATTCGGATTTTCATCGAAAAATCATCTTCAGCGATGAGGCTCATTTCTGGCTGAATGGCTTCGTCAATAAACACAATATGCGGTATTGGCCAGGCAGCAATCCACACGTACTCCATGAGTCATCATTGCATCCCGACAAAATTACGGTTTGGTGTGGTTTATGGGCCAGCGGCGTCATTGGGCCGTACTTCTTCCGTGATGATAAAGACCGGCACGTTACTGTGAATGGATATCGCTACCGTTCAATGATAACCGAATATTTTTGGCCCCAATTGGATGATATGGACTTGGAGGACATGTGGTTCCAACAGGACGGCGCCACAAGCCACACAGCGAATGCCACAATCAATTTATTGGAAACCACGTTTGGAAACCGTTTTATCTCACGAAATGGTCCAGTCGCTTGGCCGCCTCGGTCGTGCGATTTGACGCCGTTAGACTATTTTCTGTAGGGCTACGTCAAGTCTATGGTCTATGCCAACAAGCCAGCGACGATTGATGAACTTCGTACGAATATCGAACGTGAAATTGCAGCAGTATCGGCCGATTTATGCTTGAAAAGCGTCGAAAATTGGGTTCAGCGTCTGGACTTCTGCAAGCGTGCCCGTGGTGGCCATGCAAAAGAATTCGAGTTCCATACATAATGGCATCGAACGTACTTTCACAGGAATAAAGAATTTCATTGATATCCAAAACCGTTTTTTGTATCGCTCTTATTGAAAAACCCTTTAGATGCTTTTACAAAATTCGTGAGACTCTACCCGACTAAAACTACAAGTACAAAGGAAGTAAATCGAGCGTTAACGGACTATTTTAGAGCGTATAGTAGACCGAAGTATATTATATCAGATAGGGGTAGTTGTTTTACCTCTGCAAAGTTCAAGGACTTTTTGTCCAAAGAAGGTGTTCAACAAATAAAGATTGCGACAGGTTCACCTCAAGCAAAGGGACAAGTAGAGAGAGTGAACAGGAGTTTAGGACCAATGATAGCCAAATTAGTCAAACCAGAAGAAGGGGTATTTTGGGACCACGTTTTAGTGGTAGTCGAACATACACTCAATAATACAGTGGGTAGGACTACAAAAGAACATCCTAGTGTAATGTTGTTTGGAGTGAATCAGAAAGGCAAATGGTCGGATGAACTTAAAGAAAATTTGACAGAACTTGAGTCAGGAGACGTACGCGACCTGGCACAGACAAAGCTGTTCTAGAACAAAAAAAGTCACGGGCATGCAACAAACGATACGTAGATAAAAAAAATGCTGCAAACGATGCAAGCCCAAGAGTAAAGCGAATGATAGATTGTAAATTTGCAAGATCAGGTGATCTTAATGGTCAGGATGGCCGAATTGTAGTAATTATTGTAAGAGTTAAGCATGCAACTCACACTGTCCAACCATATTTATATTTATGTACCTACATTCATAAGCTGTGTTTATATATACACATACATATACATATAAGATTAAGAATAAGATATCTACTTTAAGTATTCATTAGTATTATTTTTATATACAGTCATACACATGTAATAATAATAATAATATTTGGTTAGGGTATATTACACTGCGACCTATTGGTCTATTGTGTCCCCTTGCTTGTGCCTCGGAGAGGTGCTTGCCCTCGTTCAGAGCCCTCTCTAGATGTTTCTTTGTGAAGCGTGTCGAGGTATTGCTCTGATTTATCCTTGGCAGGTCACACTCCTTAGAGCACAGCGTCCAGTCCAGTTTCTTTGATGAATCTGAGAACGAGCTGTGGGTCTATGGTTTGTATGTCCTTGTCTGTTATTTGGTGCCTGCCCAAATGTTTCATCCTTTTGTGGGTCAGTGCCCCACAGGATTCCAGTATATGGTCTGGAGTTTCGGCGGTTTCACTGCAGAATCTGCAGAGCCCGTCCTCCGATATGCCCATTTTCCTCAGGTGCTCCTTGAGTCTGCACATGTAAGATTAAGAATAAGAATAAAGAGAGCGGCAGTTTCATGATCGCATTCGAACAAAACGGACGTGTCGTTATTTAATCCGCATCGTCTCTAGTGAAACAGTACCTACTACAGTAACAGTTATTAGGTCTGTTCGCGAAGGTGCAGGGAATAACTTCACGGGCAATAACCTCACATGGGCAATAACTTCACCTCGAGTGGGCAATAACTTCACTTTTTTGTGAACTTATTGCCCACCATAGGTGAGCAATAACTCCACCGTAAATTTTGTGAACTTATTTCCCACCTATAATTTGAGTTGTCTATTATAACTAAAGACCCTTGCACCCACTCCAAGCATTGCTCTGAATATTTGATTAGTTGCGAAATCCCAAGTAGATTCCATAAACAGTGCAATGCCTTTGGGGTGCCTGCTGCCCCCCTGCAACCGCCCTGCTTGGGGTCACTGTTTGGAGTAGGTGCGGGGGTACGGTTCTTGAATTATCATACTCGTAAAATGTTAAGAGAAAATATTTCCCACAAAAAAGTGGAGTTATTGCTCACCTATGTAGCTATACGAGTACCAATAATATGCATAATTATTTAAAATATTTACATTATAACAAAAATAGATTAGTTTTTTATTAAAATTCAAACTGACGATATTGAATCTTTATTTAATTCATTATCAGAAATGTAACATTTTTCGTAAAACTTTTGTGTAGCCGTTTCTGTAAGTATGTCTAAAAAGTTGATATTAGCTAGGTCATGAAGTCGGTGAGTAGAAAATTGCCATGGCAGATCAAGCATCATTTTCAAAACTTTGTTCTGCCATATTTTGAAGCTTATTTTTGTGCGTTTTCGCACAATCATACCAAACAGGAGCACCGTAGATCACAGAATGGCTTGAAAGATCGATTTGTACAATATTAACTTGTTAGCTATGGACAGCTCAGAATTTTTACTTATAAGAGGGTATAAGATTCTTATATATTTGTTACTTTTATCGACAGTTATAAATATGTGTTTTTGAAAATTAAATTTTTTATCTATCATAAATTCATAATGCCAAGATATCTGCAGTGTTCGGACCAATCAGTATTAAATTCGCCCATTTGTAGTTGAACATTATTTGGCAAAAAACAATGTTTACGTGGCCGTGTAAACCAAATAGCTTGTATTGTAGTAGGGTTAACATTGATTTTCTATTTAAAAAAGTATTTTTCTAACAAAGTTAGAGATATTTGCAATGTAACGTACGCCCAAGTAATATATTCCTGATGTAAATATGGCGGTATCATCAGCAAACATGGCAAGTTTAACGTCACACCCAAGGTCAGGCAGGTCAGAAACAAATACATTAAATAGAAGAGGGCCAAGTACAGTACCTTGGGGAATTCCATAATCAACGCAATGCACGGAAGAATTCTCATTTTGAACACTGACTATGTACTTTCTGTTACTAAGAAAACTTTGAATTATTTTAATGATTTCAATTGGAAAATTATATTTTAAAAGCTTGTGTAGTAGTGCGTCAGGCCATAAATCAAATTCTTTTTCTATGTCAAGCAAAACTAACACTTTTTTGTTGTGAAGTTATTGCCCACAATGGGTGAGCAATATCTTCACTTTTTTGTGGGAAATAATTTTAACATTTTATGATAATTCAAGAACTGTACCTCGCCCCTACTCCAAATCAAAGCGGGGGGTTGCAGGGGGCAGCACGCCCCCACAGGCATTGCACTCTTTACGGAATCTACTTGGAATTTCGAAACTAATCCAATAAACAGTGCAATGCATATGGGGGGCCTTGCTGCCCCGCTGCAAACCCCCTGCTTGGGGTCACTGTTTGATTTGGAGTAGGTGCAAGGGCAAATTGTTGAAAACAGCACCAATGGAAAGTGAAATAACGCCAAATTGGTCTTTTTGCGCAGGGCCTTATTTCATGGCACCGATATAAATTGCCAAAAATAAATTGTTATATTTTGTTATAAATAAAATTATACAAAACCTCATAAATAACTCCATTTCACATTTCCTCTTCAGGTATAATAGACAAATTCTCAAATTATAGATGGGAAATAACTTCACTTAATTTACGGTGAAGTAATTGCTTACCGTCAGTGGGCAATAACTTCACAAAAAAAAATTAAGTTATTTCCCACTCGAGGTGAAGTTATTGCCCGTGAAGTTATTTCCCGGCACCTTCGCGAACTAATATGCAAACGTAAATTTATATAAACTTTCATGCAAAACTACACAAACGGGTTGGCGTACGTTTGACAGTTTTCATTTTTCTACACATAAAGTACGCGAACGGACCTAATGACTTCATTTGCGAACGTCAAACGGAGTCTCTTTCTTGAAGCGTTGTGCTGTCCTGTTCTGTTCTGATCTAGTTTTCGTCCATGAAAGCCCTTGTTTTTGCTTAGTTTCGTACGGCAGCATACACGCCGTCTCTTTATAGTTCTACCTTTAATTCTGTACAATCAATTTTATATGTCATTTTTAGAGTTGTTTTTGTATGAGTCGGTGCCATTTTCTTTACATCAATAAATTTCTTGTCTTACTGCCTTTTTTCGATACCCTATTCATAAAGATGGGAGCTAATATAAGCAGGGCCGGCCTATATATATCCTACTTTATATCCTACTAATATACTCGTAATAAACTTGAAATTTGTAACGTATACCTTATGTTACGATGTATGGATGGATGTTTGTTACTCTCCCATGCAAAAACTTCTAAACGGCTTTGGAGCTTTCAACACGAGCTTCCCAACGCGTAACACATTTTTTTTTTTTTTTGAAATTCATTTTTTATTCATTGTTAGATAACTACTTACATACTAGACAAAAATGATTAAACCTAATTTAAAATTAACAGGATACTTATTCTTATTTATTGGTCCTTATGCGGACGCTCTAAACTTAACTATAACCTTATAATTATTGTATTGCCTTTCGGCCTAAAAACTATTTTACGAACTAATCTTACATATATATTCCTCGAGAAAATTTACTAAAACTCGGTGTCATTATTGAGATTTTATATAAAACAAATTACAAACTACCTATTCTACTTACTTAAACTACTTAACGTATTCTAACTATAATTAGGATTCTGAGCACTCGTTGCCTTGCGCAACAAGTGGTCAAAATCCCAATTGCTTTCCGAGCGCCTGGCAGTCGTCAACGTGCACACGCGCCGCCGTGAGCCGACTGAAGCCTTACAGCGTCAGTCAACTCCCGGAAGCACCACCACACGTAAGCGAGCCCGGCCTCTCCCAAAAACGCCCTAGCTGCCTTAATCTAACTTATAAGCTAAGAGGATGTTACCTAGAGTAACGCACCGTCCTGGGAGGGCATACTGACCCCTCCCCCCTCAACAAGCCACCAAAATTTGGCGAATTGCTTTTCCGTGTCGAATCTATCCCTCTCCGATATTGCGGTACTAAAACGGAGGAGCTCATGAGCATTGGCGACGTCCCGTCATGGAGGAGCCGCTTATCTCTCGCGCTGCGGTAGCGATGGTATAAGACCGGAATACCATCCCTCGTCTGTACCAGCCCTTTTGCATCAATATGGATAAATGCCTCTGGCGGGATAAAGCCAGACCGGAGCGTACTCTCTATGTACATTTCATTGGGATAGTAAGCCCCAAATATCAGACTATTGTCGCTGGCCATCGCCCTTGCAACGTGCCTTCGAGTGACCTTAATGAGGAAATTGTCAATCCTATTCAACTGAGCCCCATCGTATAGGACCTTGTTGGGATAGTATTTTATATAGTTGGATTCAGGCGTTTGCAACAACCGGAGACAGGTCCTAAGACATTGTCTCTCCAAAACCCGAATCTTTTCCATATAGCTGGGCGCTATATTAAACCACAATGGACAACCATAAGCGATAATCGGCCTTATAAGGGCCACGTAGCAAATGACCTTCACTCTGGAGTCAAGTTGACTGCTATGAAACAGTCTCCTTGTCAAAGCATAAGCCTTCTTGGCCCCAGCAAGACAAGCAACTATATGTCTATCGAAATACAGATACTGGTCAAGCCAGATACCTAGATATCTAACTACGCTTCTCACCGCCAATGGCTGCCCATTTTGTCCAATAATGGCCAATTTCTTCCAGTTTTTTCTGGTATCCCTAGAGGCCCCAGCCAATGGAGTTCTGAACAAGATTGTTTCCGTCTTCTGAAAGTTAATTTTCAACTTCCAGTCGTCGCAATATCGCTTAATTTGATCGAAGTCACGCTGCAAAAGGATATAAATGACCTCGATTTTAGGACCTGATCTGTATGCCACCAAATCGTCGGCATACGCTATAGCATGTCTGAGTGAACCCACCAGATTACTCGTGTAAATGTTAAACAGGATCGGAGAATTGACCGCCCCCTGCTGTAAACCGTTTTTAATTTCAAAGACTCTGCTCGAAGTCACGTTGCCACATTTGACAACGAACTTCTTTCCCATAAGCATATTATAAATTACATATAGCAAAGGTTTGTGCATCCCCCGCCTGGTCAACTTGTAGAAAAGTCCCTCTAACCATACGGTGTCGAAAGCCTTCTCAAAATCAACCAGACAAGCACCCGTGCATTGGCTCTTGCTTTTATTCCACTGAATGTCGGAAACCAATTTCGACGCGGCATGAATAGTGTCATGCCTCGCCCTGAAACCAAACTGGTTGTCCGGAATTATGTTATTGTCCTCGACCCACTTTAACAGGGCTCTATTGACAACCTTTTCAAAGACCTTGCTGATATTCGGAAGCAAGCTAATTGACCGGAGATTGGCAGGGTTCGTCCTATCTTTACCTTTTTTCGGGATAGGGTGTACCACAGCTACCTTCCAATGCGCCGGATAATGTGCATTATTCAGCGCATTGTTAAACAGCGTGGTGAAAATATCTACAGCCTCCAAAGGCAGGTGTCTCAATACGACGTTTGGGAAACCATCCATCCCCGCCGACTTTTTATTCTTTAGTGACTCGAAGATGCACAGAAGATCATCCTTCGACACGAACAAGTGCGATGCATCTCGGCCATTGGCGACAACTGCATTAGCATGGTTTTCATCAGTGAACACGGTGAATCCGTTATTCTCAGATCGCCAATTCTCAAGTTCGGTGCGCAGATAGAAGTGGCTCACCAGAGCCCTATTCTCAATGTCGTGGTTACGGCGAACAGGATTGTTCACCGTATACACGGCCTCGAAACAAGCGCCCAGCAAATCCACTTTCTCCTGTGGGTCCTCGACCACGAAAAAATCGTCGTTTGAAGCGACACTTTCTGGACTTATTCCAGCAGTCAGTACTGTCTGTCTGTTCTCTGCTGTCTGGGAGATTCGAACACAAGGAATATCACTGTGATCTTTCCTCCTGAACAACTTATTTATCTGTGGGAACATATTCGGACTACAGGTTTTAATAGCCCGAATTTTATTGCCCCAATACAGACTTACAGATTTTCTGTAATTTTCTTTTATCAGCTGTTTCAGGATTCGGATCTCTGACTTCAGCATCCTTACCTCCGGGTCGTCGCGATCAGTAAATTGCCTGTACAGCCGTTTAAGCCTCGAGAGCAGTCTACTTTTCTGTCGGTATAGTGCGTCGATTGTAGGGTTTCTGTACTTTTCTGTCTGGTCGTCGTCGGAACGTCCTACCCGAGGAATAGTTCGTTCCATAGTTCGTTTGATGGCGTCTTTCATTTGCAATAAATGCCGATCAATGTCATCATTTGTCATGTTACTGTTTGTCGGTGGGTCGATCCCACTCGAACGTATATCTCGCTTTAAAAATCTGGAGAAGCGCGACCATTGTGCCCTCTGATAATCGAATGAACACACTGCTTCGTACTCCTCCAGCAGCGTTTGCTCGTTCGGGATCCGTATTGCGGCGGCGAGTCCGTAGTGGTCACTATCGTACTCAAACGCACGCAAACAGTTCCGCGTGTTTTGATCTATGTTCGTCAGTTGAAGTCTTGCGTCCGTTAAGGCCAAGTCCAGGAAAGCACCGCTTCTTGGAAAAGAAGGGATATCCGTCGCGTACAACTCGAGGTTGTACTCAATCATATTGAGGCGCCACCAGTCGTGAAACTGGTTGCCCCTGGGATTTGCAGTAACATTTCCCCATGCCGCATGTTTGGCATTAATATCTCCGGCCAAGAAGTAATAATTCTCCTCCGAGTTCAGCTGCAGACCACGAAAAAGTGTCTCGAGCTCTGTCATAAATTGGTTTGGTGGAGGTGCAGCAGGTGCGTAAAGCGACACCACATACATTCTCCTCCGGCTATGGAGAGGAATGCATATAATGCATGCCTCCAACAACTGGAACCTACGCACGTCCCCGCTATATATAACCCTATGGCGCAGGCCTTTTCGAATTAAGATTCCAACCCCACCTCCTTGAGTGGAGTGAGGCCGGTCTCTTCTTATTACATGATAGTCTTTGTATCCCAATTTGTGCTTCTGATTTAGCTTAGTTTCGCTAACCAAAAGCACATCCGGGTTTTCGGTTTTCAACAAATTGGCAAGTGACGTTCTTTTCTCGATCCTGACTAGTGAATTAACATTCACAGCAAGGATCTTTAAGTTTCCCTCATCCAGCGCAGCCATTAGATTTATGGCACAACAGACCCCACAAACAGCTCCGAATAGATAAAGTCAATTCGGGCCGCTTGTTCATTTAATTGTTTCTAGAACTTATCGATCTTTCCGTGCAGAGACAGAAGGATCGATTTTAAGTCCAGATCCACCTCTGGTGCCTTTTGGGCCACCTTTGGTTGGTTTGATGTCATGTGGGCTTGACCCGGTTCAGCTGCCATTTGGGCAAAGGACACGTTGGGTGCCACAAAATTTGTGAACGAGCGACTCCTCTGACGCCTATCATCTTCAGACTGCTGCTTGCGGGCCTGGACTCGTTTTTTCAACTCCTGGTACTTTGGACAACCCCTGAAGTTGGCGGGATGCCCAGAGTTCCTGCAGAGCACACAGGAGAGTACACTCCGGTCTTCGACTCTCTCCTTACCCAGAGAGCATTCACCATTTATGTGGTCCCTATCGCACTTGACACATCTAAACTGCATGTTGCAGTTAGCTGCGGCGTGCCCGAACCTTTGGCAGCGCATACATTGAAGTATGCGATCTGACCGTTTTATTTTTTCCCATCTCACAGCATGGTAGTATAGGAAGCGGATATTTCGCAGCCGGTCAACTTTGCTGTCGGGAGTAAGCTGTACCAGGAAGAATGGTAAGTGACGGTTACCACCCCTTGCCACAGCCGAGGAAAACGGCTTGACCCCCACGAACTTCAGGTCGTCGCTTTCAAAGGTCTTAAGCTCTCTTTCTAGCTCCTCCGTTTTAATTGAGGGATCAATTCCCTTTAGTACTACGGTTTTTAGCTTTTTCTCCCTTGGGGTGTACGTAAAGTACTCGGTCTTTACCTCTCCCAAGGCGTCACGCACTCTCTGGTACTCCTCTACATCATCACAAAATATGACATGCTTATTGGCAGAAAGCCTCTTAACATGGAAGTTTTTGGTTATTAACCTACATAACCTAATACTATCACTAATGTCAAAGTTACCCACATTTATTGGCGGTATTCGTTCTTTCCTCTTTTGTTTTATTTGCACCTGCGTCTGCTGCTTATTCTGCGCTTGTTGTTGTTGTTGCTGTTGTTCGTGTTGTTGCTGTTTTTGTTGTCGTTGTTGCTGCTTCTCCTGCAGTTGTTGTTGCACCTGTTCTTTAAGAACTTTTTGTTGTTCTTGCTGCTGCAACTTTTTGTGCCGCAGCTGCTCGCGCTTCTCCAAAAGCTCTTTAATCAACTTGTCGAGCTGCGCCTCCTCATCATCTTCCTCTTCCTCTTCGTCGCACATATGAACGATCCCGTCAGTGTCGACCGGTAAATCACGAAAAGAGTTTCCTTCGCCGACATACCTGGCCGCTTTTCCCTCAGGCTCATATGAACTGCAGTTTTCTGAGTCGGAATCGGTGCGAGCCACATTCGAACCCTCTAATTTTGACGGCCTCTTAACAGACAGATTCGGCATTGGTATTAATTTTCTTCGTCTCTTTTCCACTTTTTTAAATTCAGCCTCAACTACTGCCACTGCTGACGTAGAGGGACTTTTTGCGGCTGCCACTGTTGTAGCTGTTTTTGCCGCCGTATAAGCTACGGTTGTTTTTGTTGCACTTGTTGCTGCCTTTTGCTGTAACACTTTTGTTGGCAAAGGCAGACCCGTTGCCATTCTAGCTGGTATTGCTGTCTTTACTGTTGCTGCTGTTGTTATTGTTGTTGGTGTTAGTACTGCATTTGCCGGCTCACGTGTTTTCACCACGCGAAGCAGCGGCACACCCACACCCGTACGCGCGACCACCGATTTGCCGGGGTCCATCGTCTGACCACTTTACGGCACTTTTTTTTTTCTTTTTTTTTTCTGTCTCTATCAGTATATTATAATTATTCCAAATAAGATTTAAAAAATATTTATTTTGGGCTGGAATTGAACCCACACTTCTCGCCACACTCGAATAGAAAAATTAATTTCTTTATATCACTTTTAAATCTCTTATATTGAAGGCAACTATGCTGACCATTACACCACCGACGCCGTTGCAGACGGTTGTTGAAAGTGAGTCAACGCGTAACACATAATTTTTTGAGGGTGTACATTTTCAAATTATCGGTCAAAATGTTCCATCTATATACCGATACTGCAAAATTAAACAATTTTTGTAAGATTCCGAACAGGTTAACAGATTTTACTTATGATTTTGCCGCATTACATAATACTAAATTATAACTATGGCATCCACATTATATCCGTAATTGTTTTCTGTACGCCTTTATTTTTTCCCTTCATGTCCGCGCCATTATCATAGCCCTGGCCTCTGTTAAGGCCATGATGACACAATGTTTATAAAATGCTTTCTGTGATACCTGCACCCGTTGTATCATCTATTTGTTGTTGCTCTTTATGATTTGGGGTCAAGGTTAGGTTAGGTTGAGGTGGCTGTTAGCTGAGAGCTAACATACTTAGACCAAAGAGGTCCATTGTGATGCCACTAGGATCGAGAGTATCTACCACTACCCGCTAAAACCATTTGGAGCTTCTAATGAAGCGTGATAGACTTCTAACATCTGTGTTAGCCAAGTCACTGAGTTCATTAAGGAAGAAGGCTCCCAAATAGAGATTTCTTTTATGGGAGAGTGCAGGACATGTGCAGAGGAGATGAAGTGTAGTCTACTCCTCCTCCTCATCCCTGCAACTTCTGCAGAAGTCCAAACCAAGCCTTGATGCGTGCTTGCCTATTAGACAGTGTCCTGTGATGACACCTATGACAGAGCCAATATGCAGTCGGTTAAGTGAGATCAGACTCAGAAAGTGTCGCAGGTCCAGCTTAGGCCAGATATGCTTAGTCGCTAGACACATGATGGGGTCAAACTTTGCCAACAATTGCACAAAGCCTAAGAATTTTCCGTTGTTTGGAGTAAATAATTTATCAGATGACCCTCTGAATGCCATATTGTTTTCAGCCAAATACAAGGTTATATGCATCAATCTTGGAAGCACATTGTTCCATCGTAATTTTTGTTTAGAAATTAACTTCTGTTTTTCCTTGTCAATAGTTGAACCAGTTTTGAACCTGATTTCAGCTTCAGCCCATAGGGTAAATGCTTTTTTTATGTGCAGGACAATTTTCTTGAATTTTCAAAGCTTCGCTTAAATGTTTCCAACTTTTGTAACCTTCCGTAGTGGTCAACTTTGTTATTGACTTTAAATCAAACAGCTGACAACAAAAGCAAAAGACAGTTTGATGTTGAAAAAACTTACCACTGACGACGTACGATTGTTTCTTCGTTTAAAAGCTTTCTGCAGTAATGAGTTGAAGAGAAATGACGCACATTTCCATCTCTTGGATAATAATTTAGATCTACTTGTGAAGGCCGACACAAAATAATGTGATCCATATTGCTGGTCAATAGCGACGCGTGCCAAAAATGTGTAGTCGTTCAGTGAAGTTTTTATTATTGCTATAGCTGTTAAGATCATTTTTACCAGTAAATAAAATTTTTGAAATTAAATAAAAAATAACGCTTACATCGTTTTAAGCAAGTTTATTTAACAATTCGAATTTTTCAGACTAAAGGAACAAAATGTGTTTTTATATTTAGATTTATTTACAAAAAACTAATTCTTCATCACTTAAGAAAAAATCTAAATTACGTTCTAATAAACAAGCAATTGACAAGTACAGTCAAAATCGGTTATAACGACTTTCAAGGGACTGACGAATTTGGTCGTTATAAGCGATATGTCGCTATAACCGATATCAAGCTATGTATATACTTGTTTTTTTCCCCTAATTTTTCCTTGATTTTGAGCCATAAAATAATAAAAATACACATTTACAAATATACGTTTACTGTTTATTAAAAAAAAGTGGAAATATCTAATTGCTTAGTACAAATTTTTCTTTTTTGACTCATTTTCCGATAAGAAGGTACAACTTTTCGCCTCACAAAATTAAATTAAACTTCTACAACCACTTGTCACACTGAAAAATTTGCACTGAGAAAAACTTTTCCAACGTAGAACAAACTCAATAAACGCAAAAGCAAACAAAAAAATGTCTACAAACGGTAACTGTAACATATCCCAGATTCTACGAACTTAGATACATCGCATCTGCAGAGAATCAGTTTACCGTTCTCGAAAAAAAACAGTTGCGCCAACAGCTGCGTCGATTTTAGTCGTTATAACTGATATTAAATTTAAAAAAAGGGTAAAATCGGTCGTTTTAAGCGATATGTCGTTATAACCGATGTCGTTATAAGCGATTTTGACTGTACCTTCATTATTTTACTTAAATTCTGTGACACAAACGTACTTGCTGATAAGAACTGATAAAGAAAACGTCGAGAGTGTCCCTACTCATTATATCGATATACTCTGCACGTGACAAACTTCAAGTAAAAAAAAACCCTTCTCGTTCAAAAGGGATTTGAACGAAATGGTCGATACAAAACAGGATTTTTTTTTGCTTGTGCGTTCCGAACTTTCAATTGTAGCATTTCGTTGCAGAATCGTTTGCACGAGTACATAACTACATTCACTATACACAAGATCAGATGGTTTGAAAGAAATGGCTGTTACAGCGCTCGATCCATGTTTCTTTCGTCTTGTTTCTGTATTCGTTTCACACATCATACCAAGCTCGCCTCGTTCAAAAGCGACTTGAACGAAATTGCCCATACAATACGTGAAATTCTTTTTTCCTTTGTGCCTATACTTTCCGTTGCATCATGTCGTTGCCGAATCGTTTGAACGAGTTGGAAATAACGGTTGGTTCGTAGGTGGTTCACTTCTGTTTGGAAATGTTCAAATAGAAAATGTACGAGTTGGAATATGAAAAATTACAGCAATCGGAAGAAGAGTATAAATATGTTGTATGTTGTTTAGAGAAGGCAAAAATTGAGATAACTTCTTGTGAAAGTTAGTCGTTCATGAACGACTTGAACAATATGAGGCTTCGCCACTGTTGCTTATATTAAGTACTTTGGCAATAGGCGTTTTTCTTTTTTAGCCCCGAGCGGGGAACAGAGCGGGGCCCGAGCGATCAGAGCTCGCTCCGAGTTGAACGTAACCTGAGCGCTCCGAGCTAATTAAGAAACAGAATTGAGCACTGAACTGTCATTAGATAATTTTTTTTTATTAATTTTCAAAATAGTCAGGTTTGCTTCTGAATTGGTGTTTGTCAAGGATTGTTCCATTTAAATTATAATTTCTAGTAAATAAACTATGGAAAAAGCACAAATAATGAATGAAGTCAGCCGCGCTCAGCTTTTCGCTCGATGTGCTCGGTCATTTTCAATCGAGCTCATCGAGCGAGCCCTGAGCTAGCTCAGAGATAAAAAAGAAATACAAATTTTGTGCTCAGAGCGCTCCGAGTTAAAAAAGTAACACAGTTCTTTTTTTGACAGCTCAGTGCCCCGCTCGGAGCTAAAAAAGAAAAACGCCTAATGTAGCTAGATCAGAAACATCTTTTATTTCAAGTATGTTGATACTTTTAACAGCCAGAGAAGTATGTATGTATGTAATTTTTATTGAGACTTCATTGATAGCATATTATTATTTTGTTTACATAAAGAACTTAATTTAAAGCCGACTTAGAATTGGTCTGGCTGTAGCAGAAAGATACACTTATTTCTATGTTGAATTAAACAAGAAAATCACAAATTAGATATTATTTTTGGTGGGAAACACATTTGCTCAATATAAACGTGACATTTGATAATGGACTTAAAACTAGGTAACAAAGGGGAGAGAGATATAAAACAAAGGAAATAATTGTTCACCAGTCATGCCAAGTCGATGAATGATGGGACAATTTAATACAAAAAAGGTATATGCATATATATATATATTTTTTTTTAAACGATCAGTATAAAGAAAGACATGGTTTGATTAATGATAAATATTAATTTGTAAGTTGGGTTTTAAATTAAATTAAATGAGAATTGAACATTTCGTCGTTATTATAGGTAATTTATAGTTTACTTAGGGCTATGTCTTAAATACTAGTTTTAAATATTTAAAGGTTTTTTTTTTTTTATTTTTTTTTAAATATATGTACATTATTGTTTGTCTTTAGACTATTGGTGCTATGAGTTTTTTTTTCAGAAGTAATTGACTATCGTCAGCTGGAGCTAGACGCTCGTAATATTGAATGGGATCGTGTATTCTTCCTGTCGTCTCCATGTGACCAAATTGACTTAATTAACCACAATATTCGTGCCCTTTTTAACAAGCATGTCCCCATTAAAACCAAACGTATTAAGCATGGTCAACGTCGCTGGTTCAACGCTGAAATTCGTCATTTTATTGATCAACGCAACCGGGCTTACAGTGAGTGGAAGCGATACAGATTAAACGAACACTTACAACTTTATCGCTCCTTGCGAAATGTGGTAGTCGCGAAAATAAAAATTTCTAAAAGGAATTTTTATGCAAACAAACTAAATCCCTTGCTGAAGGGTCGACAGCTATGGAAAAATTTGCGAGAAGTCGGAATTGGCAAAAACAAGAACAATCAAAATGTAGATGACAATCTAGACTTAAACATTCTAAATAAAAGTTTTGTTACTCTTCCTTTTCCCATTCTTAATGTCGTTTCCTCAAATCAGTCTGCCTCTCATGAACTCAGCTCATTAATAACAGCTTTTGAATTCGCTTGTATTGATAACACGGAGATTGTTGCTTGTTTGCTATCCATTAAATCCAATGCTGTTGGATTTGACGAAATACAACCCAAATTTGTCAAAATAATTCTCCCAGTCATTCTTCCTTATCTAGTGCACGTCTTCAATTATATTATTACCACTGGTATCTATCCCGCACAATGGAAAACTGCAAAAATTATGCCCATTCAAAAAGGCCATAAAAGTAAAGATTATCGGCCGATATTTATCTTGCCTTATTTGTCGAAGGTCTTCGAAAGGGTACTGCAAAAACAAATTAATTCACATATTATTTCGAATAACTTGCTCTCTTCAATGCAATCCGGATTTAGGAAAAATCATAGTTGTATAACGGCGATTATTAAGGTTGTCGACGATATTAGGGAATCATTGGATGATGATGAAGTTACCTTTTTAGTGCTGCTGGACTTTTCGAAGGCCTTTGACACTGTGGATCACATTAATTTATGCAATAAACTGTCAATGTTGTTTGGTTTCTCAAATTCAGCAGTAGCCCTATTGTCGTCGTATCTTCAGCTTAGAAAACAAGCTGTTTCAGTGGGTCATCATACGTCTGATTTTCTTTTTAACTATAGAGGGGTTCCACAAGGGTCAATTCTTGGACCACTTCTGTTTTCACTTTATGTAAATGAAATTCCCTCAATCGTATCTTCATCTACATCTATTCACATGTATGCTGACGATGTCCAAATGTATCGAAGCTGCCCTCTTGGTATGATAGAGGATTGCGCAAATGCTATCAATATTGATCTAGAAAGGATATTCATCTGGTCAGAAAAGAATGGGCTCTTTTTAAACCCTCTTAAATCCAAATGTGTCGTTATTAGTAAAAAGTTATTAGATCTCTCCTACTTCCCTGATATTATGCTTAACGGCTCCAAAATCGAATACGTCGACTCTGTTCGAAATTTAGGTATGGTTTTTAATAGGACACTGACATGGGATACTCACATCAATGCTACCGTTGGCAAAGTATTTGGTATGTTACGTCAGCTCTGTATGTCACGTCACTACACTCCATTAAAAACACGTATATTGCTGGCAAAAACACTCATTGCCCCCATCCTTAGTTACGGTTGCGAAATTTTAGGTAACTGTGATGCTAACAGCAGGAGAAAGCTTAATGTAGCATTTAACTCCATTACACGGTATGTTTACAACCTTAAACGCTTTGATAGAGTTTCGCACTACACGAAATTACTTTATAGCATGCCCCTTGACCATCTATTTCGTTACAGATCTCTTGTTTTGCTTTCAAATGTGATTCAAACTAATCAGCCCAGTTATCTCTTTAGTAAGCTGCGTTTCAGTGCCTCAAACAGATCCTATCAACTTATACACCCTCGGTTCTCCTGTCTTACATCTGAGCGACAATTTTTCGTGAACACTATCCGCTTATGGAATTCCTTGCCCCGGCATGTTCGAAGATCAGGCGGCACTGCGCGGTTTCGGACAGAGCTTAAGTCCTTTTTCCTTAACAACTACGACCAATAGTTTAGCAATATGCATATGTACAAAAATATTCATTGTTTACTCTCAACTCTTCCGGATACATAATGGAGATGTATGATTAAGTTTTACTCTAAATTTTTCTAAATTTATTTTTCAGTTCTTTTTCTTAAATACGTTTCTTTTTTTTTCTG
This sequence comes from Portevinia maculata, assembly GCA_949715645.1. Classification (NCBI taxonomy): domain Eukaryota; kingdom Metazoa; phylum Arthropoda; class Insecta; order Diptera; family Syrphidae; genus Portevinia; species Portevinia maculata. The sequence goes on along the minus strand of OX454527.1, from coordinate 53,630,150 downwards.
TAGCTCGTTTCAAAATTGTAATTTAAATTGTAATCTTCACTATTTTATAAGACTATACTGTCTTAAAGTGTAAGCATGAAATCTAGAGGGAAAATCTTGCAAAAATATGTTGAATAGAAGAGGCCCCAAGATGGAGCCTTGGGGAACACCGGATCTTACTGGAACATGAGAAGAGAGTTTAATTCCAAGGAAAACATTCAAATAACGGTCTTTTAGGAAGCTGAAGATCATTTTGACAAAAAAGGTAGGGAAGTTTAATGAGATTAGTTTTGAGAGTAAACCATCATGCCAAACAAGGTCAAAGGCCTTGGTTAGGTCGAGCGAGCAGGCCACTGTGCAACTTTTATTTCTGAGGATCACCAATACCTCATCTTGCAGATGCAAAAGAGCATGCTCAGTTGAGTGTTTGCTTTTGAATCCGTATTGCGTGTTTGGAATTATATGGTTTTCTGAGATGAAATCTTCAATTTTTATGTAGAGAACCCTTTCTAAAATTTTACCGACATTTGAGAGAAGGGAAATAGGTCTAAAATTAGTTATATCGCTAGAATTTTCTTTTTTTTCACGGGGATGAGTTTGGCTTTTTTCCAAATGAGCGGAAAATACCCGTTATTAATGCAATTATTGATTAATGGTGTTAAGAATGAAGGTATAGAGTCTTTGCATTTTTTTAGTATGAAATTGGAGATTTTATCGATTCCGGTAGATTTTTTACCATTAAGATTGTGTATTATTGTCTTTATCAGATCGGAAGAAGCGAAGTGCTCGTCCGTACAAGTGGAAGAAGTGTTATTATTAGAAAACTGGGTTCTTTCGTTTTGTGAATTCCAAGTCAAAAAAGTACTATTACGAGTTACGACTTCTAAGAGGTTGTTGGGACTATCCTGTGGTATAACATGAGAGTATAGCTCCGTGTAAAATTTTTCAAATGCTAATAATTTGTCTTCAATGGATTGATGTGCAATGTTTTCATACAAAATAGGAGCGGACACATGGTTAGAGGTCTTTTTTCTACCCGTAATTCTATCAATCTCCTTAAAAACAGCTGGCGAGGTCCTGAGTTGTTCGAGTCTCTTTCTAAACTGTTGATTCATGTGCGATCTAATCTGGTCTTTGATTATTTTACTTAAACAAGCTATTTGAGAAGAGAGGCACGAATAAGCTTGGTTAAAACGGTTTCCTACTCTGTGGAAAATTCGTTTAAGTTGACTTTTCCACAATTTTCTTATTTTCATCAAATTAAGTATGTCATCAGTAAAATTTTTGTATGAGCTCTTATGAGTTATTTTTCTAGAATGTAAATTAATGCAGTCTTCCTGAGAATTGGAAAATAAGCTCACAAAATGTTCTATATCATCATTAGAGAGGTTTCTGTTAGTTGGAATGTTAAGAGAATAAATTTTTTGAATGAGATCACTATTAAAGGATTGCCAGTTTGTTTCTTTAAAAGTGATGTTTGAAGGGGGTTCAATAGCGAAGGGAGAGATGTCTGATTTTTCAAGAGCTAGAAAAACTGAGAAGTGGTCAGAAAAGGGGTTTGTCGTTACGCAACTATAATTTCTTTGAACATGTGGTGGGGCTATGAGGTTAGCTGAGACAAGAAAAAAGTCCATAATTGATAAGGAGCTTGGTCTGGTTGGTGTTCTTGGAGAGATAATTTCCGAGTTCAGAAAGGCAACGGTTTGAAACCACGAAAAAAGATGATTTCCATTGAGGTTTATCATGTGGTCACCCCAGAAACTGTGTCTGGCGTTAAAGTCTCCACCAATGATGAAAAAATCAAAACCAGACAGAATGCGATACAATTCATCCATAGCTGTGACCAAAGCTGCCCCCGTATTACAAGGGATGTATATAGAGACAAAAGCTAAGGTTTTGTTAGGACCTGAAGGTTGGGTTAGAGAAATAGAAACTATAGTTGCAGAAATAGTATTGTTGTTAAAAGGAATAACTTTATATTTAAAAGTATTAATAATTAAGACCCCAGTGCCCCTTCCGGAATCATTTCTGAGAAGTATATACTTATCAAAAGATCTTATATGAATACTTTTTAAAATTGTTTCCTGAACAAAAACTGCTGTTGGCGAGATATCTCCCAGCAGCAGATTTAGTTCAGCGCATTTGTCATGTAAAATAAGGGAATTGATGTTTGCAGTAAGGAGCTTTAAAATCATGGTGAAATTTGAGAGGTAAATTCCAGATAGGCCCCTGGCTTATCGGAATCACTTAATTTTAAATATTTTGGCCAAAATTCACGTACGCGAATAATTAAAATATTTATTGGCAAGCCAAACAAACGGATTGATTCTTTTAAGAAATCACCAAAAGTTGAGTTTTCCTTATTAGAGTTACTAACGTTTCGACCACCCACAGATGGAATGGTATTTTCTGTATTTTTGCACATGTCCGCGTATGAAACGCCAGCAGTAACATTGTTTTTTGATTTAATCGGGTTTGTAAAGGTTATAATCGGATTGGGGGGTTTTACCGCAGTCTTTCGTAATTTTTTGAGATATTCGGCTCTCTTAGGGCACTCAGTGTAATTAGCAGGGTGACCCGGCAAACCACAATTAATGCAAGTTAAATCAGATTTGTCAACTATAGTTGTGATCGAGCAAGAATTGGGCTCATGCTCGTTTTTACACTTTACGCATCTGTTTTCGTACGCACAATATGCACTCACGTGGCCAAATCTTTGGCACTTAAAACATTGCAGAATATTATTCCGTTTAATGGATTCCCAACGAATCTTATGTCTTAATATATACTTAATATTTTTCAGTTTATTAAGCGTTTCTTTATCGTCGGCGGTACAAACGTATATGCCAAGATCGATTTCATTCTCTTTCGACCATTTTGTCGAGAATGGCTTGATCAGCACCCTTAGCGACGGGTCGGTCGCCAAAATTTCCTTTTCTATGGCTTTCACAGAAAAGCCGTCTGCAAGGCCCTTAAGGAGTATCGAAAACTTTTTTAGTTGTCGAGGCACGAAAGAAAAGGCCTCAGCTTTCATGTCTCGAAGTATCTTCATAAGAGAAGAATGTAAATCTACATCCCTAATATAAATTTTCATTCTGCCTAGACCTCTATTCTCAAAGCGAATGTTATCTAAATTACCTGCATAATTTTTATTTAGAAAATCCAATATAGTTTTGGAGCTTAAGCCCTTCACGAAAATTGGGGGGCACCACTCGTCCTTCGTTTTCGGAATGGGTTGATTGATTGATTGGTTGATGTTGGCCTGCTGGATGTTTGGTTGATGCTGACTAGGCGAGTTGTTGTCCTGGTCCAGTATGGAGAATCTATTGCTTGCGTACTTATCAGCAAGGGCAGCTTTTTTCGAAGAGGTGGCTGGTGGATGGCCAGAGCTTCTTTTACGGTTAATTACCTTTTGGTAAGTAGTCGTGTCATTCTTTAATATCCTCTGAAGATCGTTTTCCGCTTCATTGTTAAACAATGAAACGTTATTATTTCCCCAGATCGTAGTGGAAACAGTTGAATTAAATTTATTTTTTTGTCCATTATTGTTCGTTAGAATTTCTGCGTTGGAAACATTTGAATTTGCATTGTTATTACTATTTGGCAGCATTGCTGCGTTTGCATTTACTTTATTGGGTTGGGTTATCCCATTATTGTTCATAATACCAACACTAACACCATCACAGGTGTCCATGTGTTCGCTGTTGTTCGCGCCATTTTCACTGTTATGAATTTCAAAGATTTCATTTATCTTCTCAATATCTATTTTCGATAGAAGTTGAGATGGTGGTATAAATTGTTTTTTGTTACTTTTGTCTGGTTCAAGGGGATGATGCCCTTGTTGAGGCACATTTTTTGAGTCGGAACTCATTGTTTCAAATCAAGTCAAGTCACTGTTTTTTTTTTCACTTTCTTACACGAGCACTTTTTCTCACGTCTGCTTTCCACGAAATCCAGAAACGAACTCAACAGCCAGAGAAGTCATATCTTGAGTTTGACTTAGAGACAACGAACTGTCTTCATGCAAGAATTGAATGGACTGATCAATTTGTTCACCTTGAATCGATGAGTATATATTTTTGGTGCATATTGGCGCGTTACCTCGGCTCGCGGTTTCTGATGTAAAACTGGTGATATTGTATTCGGTATCAGAAGTACTCGGCTCAGAAAACCCTTTAAAGTATTTTAGATTGTTTTAAAACTTTCACTCTTTCAGCTTTTTCTTACGGTTTTCTGAACCAGAAAGCTTTTTTTAATTATTTCTTTATTTTCTGCCGTTATTCACGGTAGTGAATATAAGGCTCTTTCGAATAAAAAATATTTCGTCTGACGTTTGGCGTTGTGTGCGAGGAATTCGATTGGAGGAGAAGCTACAAACGCGAACTCTATTAATTGTACAAAAATGTGGGTGTTCAAAAAGTGTAATCAATAATACAATAATGCTCCAGCCAAGAGGATCTCCAACTCCCAGGTCCAGGTTCGAGAAAGCAATTTAGATCGAACCTTGGTTTTCAAGACCAAACCAGCACATTAAGCAAAATCAGTATTCATAAAGATTGAATAATTATTTTTGAAGTACATATGAAAAATGACAAAAAGAAGAACTGCCATTTTAACGTTATTTATTAAACGTCTGCATGAATGCATTCATTTGCTTTGATAAACGTGTACAGTACTTCAGTGTATTCTATTCATCGCAATCATACGAGTAAGAGTACTGTACAAGTGAGTATCACATAAAAAGAGAATGTTACTATACACTATTCGATCACCTTATACCAAAATGAGTACACTGTTTGGTTTCAAACATAAATGGGTGCTTGCTTTGAACAAAACATGTACCATTGTAACTGTTTAAAATACAGTGAGTACAATGAGTGCACCCACTTCAAATGAGTTCACTCATTTGTATTTATGAATGCAATTGGTAATTGGTTTTTAGATTTCATCAACTAAGTACATAAAAGTTACAAGTGTATTAAGCTTATTTAACAAAATGGAAGCATTTGATGTAAGTTTATATTTACTTAGAAATAATTGCATATAGGTAGGTACATATTAACGTTTTATTTCAAACAAGGATTCGACAAACGATTATTTGGTTCTGACCCAGTTTTGGTAAACCAAATAATGTTCTTACATTCAAATATTAAAAAATGTGATATTGATAAAGATCTGGAAGAAAACTTAAATATGAATTGTGAAGAATTTTGAAAAAATTTGAACAAAATAATAAAAAAAAATACATATTTTTTTTTAGTAAAATATGAAACTTTTCGTTTAATTTCTTTACAAGAACAGCACTCTCCTTTCCAGTGCCGTCGACCAACACAATTACTTTATATCAATTCTGCAGCAATCATAAGTGTATAACTGAGTGCACTCAGTGTATAGTGAGTGCATTCATTATACTCAGTGTACTCAGTGCAGTGTACTCGTTCTATGTTAGTACACTGAACAACATGGTTTGTTATAAATCGGTGCAATACTCACTCCGTTATCAAATATCATGTCATTCATTCATTTTATTTTTCAAGATGTGAGTAGGTACAATAAATAAGGTACGGGAAAAGATAATGAATGTTTTGGAACTGGTTTCAACACATTCATTGCAGATGTATATTATTTATTATTGAATTTTTTAAGCTGGCCTTAGAATAGGTACAAACATTTAATTTTTCCTCGATTTACTAAAAATTGTTGTCAAATTGTGCATAACTGCTTTTCGTTGGTATTCAAGTTCCCGTCGACAGGCTGAACCTAGCAGCGGCGGACATTGATAAGATACCTTCTCGACACAGTATGTGTCTTTGCCCAAGGTACTGAACTTAAATTCACTAGACGATTTCACTGAAATCGAAAAAAAAGTTAGTTATCATTGAAAAATGCAGGTATCTAAAGCTAAGAGAAACTTACAACAATAGATTCCGCCTAAGAAGCACGTTTTATGCTTTGATTCAATTGCATACAATTCACTTTGACCTGGTAAGGATCTTATTACCGCAAAATCGGCGTATGCAACGCTCTTCCAATAAGGCCAATGCGACAACAACTCGTGATAGACGACGGAATATCTCCAATCATGCCGATTACCCTCATCAGCAGTGACTTTAAAATCCGAGCTGTTAAAAAAATACTAATGTAATTATGTAGTAAATTTGTTGATCTTATTATGAATGCTCAGATTTTTCTTAACACAGAAATAGCATCGACAGACCGCGAGAGGGAGTCCTTTCTACTTGACAAGCGGCAAGAATAAAGAAACTATTTTGTAATTGGAAACATAAGTCAAGGGGAAGCCTGTATTGAAAGGCCCTGACAAGCAGTGAAAACGTTTTCCTTGATGGGCCGACATAATGCTACGTTTACAATTTTGTGGCGACTACTAGCGGCAAATTTGAGAATCTTCTCATGACAATTGATATTGTTGGATGTTTTTCAGACTTTCGCAAGAGGTGGAGCATGATTTGAACCTGAGATCCCCCGATCAGTTGTCCAACGCACCAACCACTGGAGCAAGGGTTGGAGCAAATTAGTATAAGTTTATTGGAAAGACGTTTATACTACTTTTCCAACGAATACTAAGCCAAGATTAAAAACTATCAAAAATTTCGAGATTTTCGATAGATACAAACTTAAATCTGCTCTAAACAAAATTCAACAGCCGGCTGTTTTTTTTATTCATTTTTGACAAATTAAACTGAGGTAAGTTTGTGCTTGGGATCATTTAAATGAGAACGATCCGCGTCCGAACAAATATTCGTGAACTTTGACACTTCATTTACAATAAACATGGCACATGTTTTGGTCGCAGAAGCCCGCTAATTCCCATTGGAAAACTACAAGCAAATCCTTGTCATGACATTCGGATTTTTAAGGTTAAGTTCGAACGACTTTCGTTCGGCGGTATGTGAATGCGACCAACATACATACATATTAGGGCTTAAAGGCCCATACAGGGCCTGAACCTAGCTTCTCCAACCACTTTTATGCGAAGTGGAGGGGACCTACAGTTTTACGCCGAATCCGAACGGGAAATTTGAGAAGCTTTCTCATGACAATTTGATACTCTTGGATGTGTGTCAGACATTCGCAAGAGGCGCCAGCAATACGCGGTATTCCCAATTGGTCCCCCATCTAAGTACTAACCACGCCCTACGTCGTTTAATTGCGGTGATCGAACGAGAACCGATTGATTCGACGTGGCAAGGTCGTTGAATGCGACCAAATGTTGTGGAATCTCAACTGAAAAAAGACAAGCTAACGCCATTCGAATTTTTAGGTTAAGTTCAAACGATTTTTTTAATCATCGGTATGTGGAACGCGACCAAATTTTGAGGATTGTGATTAATCTTTGAAAATTAGCGGCAAGGTTGTTTTTGTTAACGGCAAAAAGTTGGAATTCGACATTTGGTTAATTAATGAATCCTTTTTTTTTAAATATATTTTTATAAATTAGTCACATATAGTTTTGGAATCGTATTATTTGCAATTTTCTGTTTATAAATGTATTAAAAGTAGTCTTCTCCTCAGTGTGTCTAACCGTTCGTTCGCGCCAGTCGCGCTCATGTGAAAAGTACTTTATTATTGCTTCACGCGCTATCACAGCGCTATTCAAAAATTTAATATATTCAACTATTTCTATTTCACCCAGATGCGGTGGTTGGGATCATATAACAAGATTTCAATTTCTTTTAAAATGTTGTTGGCCAAAATACAAATGGAAATATACAAGCGAGATCAGCGCTGCCGAAGAGAAAACCGGCAAAATGGACAGAAAAGGATGTATGTATATATAAATATGAAAAAAGGCGCTGACGATCTACTAAAAAAAAACGCTACTTTATTTGGCCTGTTGCACCGGAACGTGAATACCCCTAATAAAATTTGAGAGACTTATAAAATATACCGCTCTTGGGATAGAAAAGTGGTATTCTCCGCATTTTGTCTATTCCCTAGTTCGCGCAAGTCGCGCTTATATACAGAGTCCTTTAGGTGTGTTTAAGCCCACAATCTTTTAATGCAAGAAGAATAATTTACACTCTCCTTTAGTTCAGTTCTTTTCTCGGACTCCTATTTGGCGATTTTTAAAACAGTTATTTCAAAATACGAATACCTAGATAAGTGGAATAAAAAGAATCCTTATTATTATGTGACTTTTTGTTTTATATATTTTACTTTTCCTCAAATCTTTAATATGTGGATATACATATTCCCATTCAATATTAAATTCTTACTCACGTATAGCCATTTCCGTTTCATCGATGGTGACCGATGTATTTTTTTTTTTGGAAAGAGGCATTCATTTCTAACTAACTCAGATTATTTATCTACTCCGGATGTGGACGAACGAGAAGAAAACTACTTCAAAATGAGAAAATACAAATTGAAACATATACACATGACCGGCCATGCTAAGCACTACTTAAAGTCATCAAAGAAATCCTCAAATATTAAAAATGCTGGACATATGTTAACGCCTATTTTTAGAACGTTTGTTTACATGACATGACAGCAGACATGCTGAATTCTTTGCAGTTTTATTGTACCATTTTAATTTATAAACCTTTGCATTATTTGCACTCACATGGTTGGGTTAAGTAGCCGCATTTTTCTAAAGTCCGCAACATACTCCCAAACGTCTTCCGGTATAGAGTCGTTGATAAGTGTATCAATTTGATAATTGTTGTTGCCGCCGAATAATAGAACGTACAAAACTATTAAACACACGGCGGCTATGCCCAAACGTTTTCGATTCCATTGGGTGGAACGCATAATGAAAACTATGTTAATTTGGAAACAACAAGCGCTAGCGGCAGAGGATCGTCCGAACAGATCGAGAGAAAAACAATTACTGCTGAGCTGGCCGTCTGGTTTCTGGAAAAGAGTGCAAGATAAAACCAAGAGTATTAAATTATATTTTATGGACATGGCCATGGCGTATCTGCTGGAGTGGAGCACATATCGATATCACAAGCAGCTTTTGATACGTAACGTAATTTTTCTCCCTTCATTTTGTTTATGATATTTTTTTTTCGGCGATGTACATAATTGAAGTGAACATGAGATCAATGTGGTCAAGAGCAGCCCTAGTTGCGGGTGTTGGAAACTGAATGATCACCTGCAAGACTTCGATAGTTCAGTGGTAGAAGATTCGATGTCAATGCTGCATCATCAATAAATCTCTGAATACTTTCGAATAAAGAAGTAAGGGAATTGTTGGAAGCCGAACACCAGATGTTATAGTAATAGTTAGAGCTGCTTAGGGTTAAAGTAAAGTACCCATTTGCTCTGAAAAGGTAACTTATTTTACGGGAGAAATCTTATACAGGTAAAGCTCGACAATTAGAAAAAAAAAGTTTAGGCGAATTCTAATTATCGAAAATTTCCAATTTCCAAGCATTTTTTATAAAGAGAGGATATCGTTGCTTAAACTTTATTCTCACCTCCAAAGTAAAAACATAAGTCGCAGTAATAATAATTTATATGTAAAGTTTATTCAAAGAAAAAATAAACTCAAAAGATACAGTTTTTAAACAATGATTGTTTATTTGCGTTGAAAGAAATCGAGCATGGTTGACTGTGTTTTTCCTTTGTTTGCCAAAATCTTAACCACCAGTTGGAACACTGTTCCGCCTAGTCCACGTCAACAAACCGTTTGCAAAAATAATTGCATCTTTATGGTAAATTTCTTCCGCAAGATCTTCTTCTGAATCAGCTGCACTTACGCTTGAATCATCTTCAGTTCAAGGGGCTTCAATAGAAATTTTGTCAGCATTCCACACTTCAAATTCGTCACCTGTAACAGGCTGGCCAAGAAAATTAAGCAGTTGAATTGTGTCCTGAACGTGAACGTTCGGAACCAATCTAGCAAGGGGCACATCGTCATCTTCATCGAAGTCCATATCTCGCAATGGCTCAAACCAGTTCGGAGCTGCCGGCATTTTCGCGATAAAATATTTTCTTCCAACACTTTTCCAATTGCTCTGCTGTAACTTTATCCCAAGCCGATTTGAGAAACAGAATGGCGTCTCTTATTGTAATTTTCTTAAGGATATCTGCAACTCCCTCATTTTCCTTTGCAATAACCATCGACAACAAACTTTGTCTGTAAAAAAAGTTTGGTCAACCATATGGCATTTTGGTCCATGGGTTGCAAAATTGGCGTAACATTTGGTGGAAGAAACATCACGACAATGTTCCCATCATCGCTTTGCATTCCTTCATGGCTTGTTGCATTATCAAGCAGGAGTAATGCTTTCATCGGCAGATTGTGTTCATCCATAAAGTCGCGAACCTGTGTGAAATGAAGTGTTAGAAAAATTAAGAATCTCACACATTTTGTTTTTAGAACCTGTCGAAACATCTTAGCTTTTTAGACTTGCCAATAACAAGCGGCTTAATTTTGTGGGACCCGGAAGCATTGCAGCACAGCATGAAAGTTATTCTTTCCTTAGGGGTTTTGAGTCCTGGAGCATTTTTTTCGTTGTTCGTGACAATTGTTTTGTCAGGCAGCAATCTGTAGAAGAGTCCAGACCCATCTGCATTGTAAAATTGATCCCGTGTCAGGCCCATTTGCTGAATTTTGTCGTCGAATTTTTGTTGAAAGGGCATAACCGCATTCACATTACACGATAACCTCTCGCCGCATATTTGGAGATGCCTTAGCCCAAAACGTCGTTTAAAGTTTTGCAACCATCCATCGCTTGCATTGAAAGATGCGTTACAATCTAATGACTCCAAAATTGCTACCGCTTTTTGCTTCACTATTGGCCCATTTATAACAGAGTTCCTTTGGCGTTGTCGCAAGATCCAGGCGTAAAGTTTGCTCTCCATTGTCGGGAATTCAGCAACGTGAAGAGTCTTTTTTTTTAGTGGCAAATAAGCATTTTTTACTTTGTCCATTATAAGGACTTCTTTTTTTTAGATAAGATATAAAAGATGGTGCCACTCCATATTGCGTAGCCAATGTTTTGTTTGAAAATCCTTTTCGAATTTTCTCAATGATTTCCGATTTCACTGCCAAAGACAGAGTGTTCTTTTTTCTTTTCTTTTCAATTGGAGGCATTTTCCAAAGACACTTAAAAATTAAACTTTGTTCTGAACACCCTTATGCCTTCCGAGGTACTGACAGCAGTGTTGCCAAATGAAAAAAAAAATCATGATTTTTAATCATGATTTGAGAAAAAAATCATGATTTGGCCAAATTTGGGAAAAATAAAACAACAAAAATTTATTTAACATATTTACATAATATGTAACATTTATTATAAAATTTTATAAATATTTTTTTTTAGTTTGTAGGACTTTCAGTTTTTATGTTTACGCAAATGTACTTGGTACTGAACATTATAGATAATATACCTATTGTATAAAATTTTGATTATACATACTTATGTTATGTTATGTTGATTATATACTTTACTAAAGTATTTATTAAGTAGAGGTTTTTCTACTTTAAAATCAAAGCAATTGTGATTTTTGACAAGTTCATTTGTGTGTAAAAGACCAATTAGTGACTCAGTTTCAAGTCTATTTCTTATTTTAGTTTTAAGAAGTGTTATTTTTGAAAAAAATTCGTTCAGTGTTAGCTGATGAGTGTGGCAATGAAAGAATCTCAAAAACAAACTTGGTTAAAAGCAGATACGTGGCAGTTCCATCAGCGTGTTTAATTTCACTAACATATCGCCAAAATTCTTCAACATCATTTAGAGTTTCGTTATCTTTTATAATAATATGTGAGCTATCAAACATTCTCCACTCATTGTCTATATCCTGTAAACTATTTTCAGGAACCAAATTTGGAAAATGTTTGACGAGTGGGTAAATTGATGAACGATTTTTATTTAAGGCGTTTAATGGATCAAAATCTCCATGTCTCTATAAACCTGGTTATTAAAATTAAATCTGTTATATATTTGTTTGGTACCTTCGATCAAAAATGATAAGCAATGACATTGAAAGTTTTGTAAAGTGGTTTTGTCAATAGAATATGTTTCCAAAAATGAAGACACTTTAATTCCATAGTACATATTTTCATATGAAAGTTGATTTCTGGGATTAGCATAATCAACATTTTTTATATTTGTGCTATCCAGGTAGCTACTTTTATACAACAACTTAATAATGATTTTAGCGCGGTGGAAACTTCGTTATACATAGTTTGAATCTTAGGTTTTTCCGATTGCATACATTTATTTAATTTATTAAAAAATGGAAGCACAAAACTTAGAAAACTTAAGAACATATAATGAATAGGATCGTTCAACATATTTAATATAGTTTGACTTGACAGTAAATGGTCAGTTTTAACGTCTTCAGTAAAATATGCTTTCAGAGCATCAAACTGCATAAGAATGCAGTTAACAACATCTAATCTAGATAGCCAACGAGTTTGAGAAAAATGAAGAATTTTGTTGGGTTTTATTTCCATTAAATTTTGAAACCTTTTGAAAGCACAAATTCTTTTAGGACTATTTTGGATGTAGTTGTACACATCCCTACATAAATCCTCAATGCTTGCAGGTAAACGAGAACATGCGTAAGAAGCACAGAGGTGAAAAGAATGGCAAATACATTTCATGACAAATAAGTGGATAAGTTATTACCCATCATAACCGCTGCGTCATCGGCACCAAAACCTATAAGATTTTTTTTATAATCTATGTTGTTGTCCGTAAAACTTTTTACGAGGATATCGTATATAGTTTTAGCATCCGCCTTTTCTAAAGTGAAAAGATTATAAAAAAATCAGATATTTTATAATCCTTACATAATCGCACAACAGCACATAAGTTTTTATATGAACTCAAATATGTAGACTCATCGATAATAACTGAAAATTTGTTAGCTCTCATTAATAAATATAGGTCTTCAAAGTTTTGTGCTCCTGTTACATATTTAATTATAGCTGTTGATTTAGTACGACTACATTGTACTTGATTTGCGATTTCAGAATCGAAGCAAATAATTTTTAAAAGACTAGGCAGGTGTTCCATAACATTAAAAGCTAAATTATGTTCTGCGATAAAAACACTTAACCTTATCTCTGCCACAGCTACCTTTCTCTTCAAAGAAACTTTAAAATTATCCATTTGTGTTATCCTGGGTGTCAAGGCAATTGATTTCGACGCTTTCTTATGTTTGTCGGTGTCTGCATGTCGCTCAAGACTTTTCATACCCATAGCTGTCTTTAAATCTACTGCACAAATTTTGCAGTATGCAAAACTTTTACCTAGAGAGTGATAGCTGGTAGTTGAAATAAAATTTTAATGATTTAAATCTAAATAGCAATTACAAAATCTACATTTTTCGCTTGGTTGGACCCAGTTTTTATATTTGGCCATATCTTCCCATTTTCTGGTGTACCTACTGTTGCTCGTTTGAAGTCTTTCGTTTTTCATTTTTTGCATTTTCGTTTACTTCCACCACTTCACCTTCCGTTCTGGGATTTTCCAAAGTAGATACATTGGCAGATGGGACAACCGATGATGATGATGATGGTTCAATCGAAGGACAACTTTTTTTGGCGACGACGCGTTAGGTGGACTTTTATTTGGAGGATTTTCTCTTTTCTTTCGAAGGACAAACTTGTCCATTGTGAATACTTTAAATATAGGTAAATATTGCATTATTAATAAATAGGCACGACAAGATAACAATTTCTTACCTTTTCTTTTCTATGAAATCCAATGTTTTTAAATTAATGTTTTCAAAAAAACAGTTGAGAGAAACAAATTTGACCAAATTTGAAATTGTAAATAAATTATGGCACAGATTGTAATTTAAATGATTTGCTTTCGAATTTTCAAATAATATAGCACTCGCCGAATAAAAACAAGAAACGCAAAAATCCAAGCGAACGTTATGCTGAAGCTGGTTGTTTGTAATTTTCACAAAAATAGTGGAAAAAGAACAGTTAAGTTTGCAATAACTGTTGATTTTGTTGGTTTTACGTTTGTGTGTTATTACACTCAGACGTTTTTAAGAAGCAAATAAGTGCGAAAGAGAGAAAGAAGTTGAAATAGAAATACTTTAGTTTTCTGTTTTACGTTTGACATTTTCTAGGTATGTTCGTTCGCTTTCACTTTAACAAAACATTTCCATGGGCCAAAATGAAGAACAATAGATGTGCCTGTTTTGAAGTTAATTGCTAAGGGGATACAAAAAGTCATGATTTGAGACAAAAATCATGATTTCATGATTTGAGTTCAGAATTCATGAAAACTATGATGAATCATAGTTTTTGGCAACACTGACTGACAGTCCTTTCTTCTTGTGGAAGCATTGAACGAAATCAAAATAAGGAATGCGGAAAGGTTCCGTTATTACGGCTGCCGTCTAGACGCATTTATCGCCTTGAAACGGAGGCAAACATTGACTTGAAGAATGTCTATCTTTGAATACAATTCAACCGTCTGTCGATCTCCACTTATGAGCTAAAATATTTCAGCTCTGAAATTACAATAATTCTAATTTCCAAGCTGTACATTTTGGTAGGGCTGTGTTCTAATTTCCAAGCAATTCTAATTTCTGCGAATTCTAAATTTCGAGCTTTACCTGTATATGTATTACTAGCTGACCTGGCAAACGTTGTTTTGCCATATAAATTATTTCTAGTGAATATTTTCGTAGGGAAATGAAAAATATCTAACTTATTGTAAGTGTGTGGGGATGTGGTGGGTCTATGACTGAAAGAGGAATTGAGCGCAGTGGACGTTTTGTCCCTTTCAGAACATTAGCGGATATTGGAGAGCGTCGTATGAACGGTGTGTATCAGCAATGAACTCAAGATTATTCTGATTTTGACATTCGAATTCCAACGATAGTTTGTCGAATTAGAAGAATTTGTATTTTGAGATTCGATCGAATAGAAAATTTATTTGAGGAAAACCGGTATAATTCGAACGAAAATAGACATTCGAACGACTTGACTATTCATTCGAATCTCAAAATAAGCATGATTATTTCTTCTTCAAATCACGATTTGTCGCGTCGCTGTACGGTCGTCAACCATGATTCCAGCAAAGTCGTCAATAACAGGTGCATGAAATCCACGCATGTGCTCTCCAGCTGGTGTTTTATCAGGATTGATGACAATAGCGTGATTGTCGGTTTGTAATTTGTGCATGTGTGATTTGAATAATTTGAACAATTCATTGTGCTCATTCAATAGAGTACCTCACGACAACGTCAGTGGCAAATGAACACAAAAAAAAACCAACAGCTGAATGAAATGAAGGAAAACAATGGCGAATTCGCATGGCGGGAAATACGTTCTTCGCGAATATTTCCAAAAAAGTTTATAACAAATCCAATTTTAACAAAAAAAAGTTTCGGAACTAAGAAGGAGTATCCAAACCACGTTTTGGAATACTAAAAATCCAACAATATATTAAGATTGTGTACGAAAAATAAAAGTGAAACCATGACAATCGCGTTGTGGCAAAAAGTATTTTTGTTTGGAAGCAAATAAGTTGAAAAGTTTTCTAAACAAACATTTTAGATATCTAAATACAATTGAACAGGGTTTTCGGTCAATATATTAACTGTTTTTATACCCTATTCTAAGAGTATACTAATTTTGACGCGAAGTTTGTTATTGCCCGTAGACCCCTAAAAGTTACTATATTTATCGATAGTAATGTCGATCTAGCCATGTCCGTTCGTCTGTCGGCAAAAATTGAGCCTTTAACCATATATACTCTCCAGGTCCCCGAAATAATCAAGTTTAAGAATTTTTGAAATCCGCCCACAGATACGCTAAAAAACTCAAACTAAAAAAAAACAAATTAATCGAAAAAATCGAATTTTTAGCTAGAAAGCTGAAATTTGATCTTTGACTCATAAAACTGCTCGGGAGATAAAATTTCTAAATTCAGCCCACTACACGCCCACAATTAAAAAAAACTATTTTATTGGAAAGTTTGAGCTAGGCAACTGGAATTTATGATATAGACTCCTTAGGTGTCTGATTGGAATAAAAATAGGATAGAGAATAGTTTAGTGTTTGTTTTGCTTTAACATACTTTCTCACGTTTTTTCTCTATAATTTGTTACTTTTTACCCTTCAATAGTTTCTGTTTCCACTTTCATATTCAGTTCATTAACAATCACAATGATTATTCCATACGATTTGTGCAAATTTCTGCAATTTTATCATTCAATTTGTTTCTGTTGTTTAAGACAGGGATTCCGCACTTCAGAAAGAGATAGCTTGGTGAAAATGTCTATAGAGCATCCAGCTCGCCGACGATGCGTCTGGCATATGGTGAATTGAGGTTATTGTAGCCGCAACGTGCATCCACGCGATTGGCGAGTGCGTTTTCGGAGTCCTCACCGCCCATAAAGTAAATTTGTAAAAAATTATGTATTTCATTCGGCATTGGCAGCAGTGAGCCCACTTTGTGATAAACTCGGCCTTTGATTTTGAATTTCGAATGAAATTGTTGAAACTATTTCTGTTGCTCCGAACGATGTCATTTGGAAACATGAATTAAATGTTGACTTCAGGAACAGGTTGGAATCTGGATCCATACCGATAACTAAGCCGTTCAGCTCGTGCCTCTTGTGATTGTGATTCACGAAATTGTGCCATGCTCATACGCACATCTGCATTATCTTGTTGGACTCGTTCGTCTGGTCTTTGGGCTCTTCTATTTCGCATGTATGTTGTTCTATTCGTGCGTCCAAATTGTTCCCTTTGCGTCTTGCTGGCATTGTTTACTACACACATAAATAGATTAAATTGAAGTACTTAATGTTCCTTTCACAATCATAAAACACGTATATATTTCTCTTTTATTTTAAATTGTTCCCCTTAAGATTTTGCACGCATTGAATAATAAACAAACTAATAAATGATAAATCAGTTATCGATCACTGAGAGTTGAAGATTATTACAGTATTAATATTGCTATTAAAAAATGGGGGTTGGTGGTAGAAGTTTGAAAATTAAGGGTTATATGTATTTTTGAATGGTAAATCATAAAAAAATAAAAATAAAAAATGTTGTCAAAAAAAAAAATGTTTGTGGTAGACCACCATTATCACATATGTAGTGGTATAAAAATTAGATATAAACCTATTCTCATACCTACGGAATATACATATAAAATTTCATCAAAATCGGTCAAGTCGTTTCGGAGGAGTATAAACACTAAAACTGTGACACAAGAATTTTATATATTAGATATAAGAGAGTTGATCTATTGTTATCTTTGACGATGAACACTGCTTTAATTTATATGCTCATTATCCGATAGCGAAGATTAAAGAGTGCTGTAATCAGTAAAACTATAAATTGTTATATGTAGATGTCGACAGTAGAAGGAAATTGGTGTGGATAAGAAACAAAGTTTAAGAAAGTGTCGATCCTTGCGGCACTCCATTGACCACAACTCGGATTGATGATTGAGAGTTGATTAGACATTCCATAAGCAAAAAAAACTTTTTTTGGACCAACGATTTTTGCAAGGCACTTTTTGTTTGAACATCAAGTTTAATACCTGCATTTTGTTTGGGTTGGAAAATAATGGGCTTTGGTATCAACCTTACAAGAAAAGCTGGATAAGAAACTAGTGACAGTAGAGTCGAAAAAATGATTAAACATCTTAAGAAGAAGATCTAGTCAAGACGAGAGCGATTTGGTTCAAGCGGGAACAACATTTAACAGAAGGCACGGGTTCAGGACGAAATTAAAAGTGCTGCTTACTGGAGTAGTTAAATTTCAGCTCGTTTCTGGTTTAAAGAAGCGGATCCCGTTAAAGTGGTGGCTAGGAGAATCCCGGATTATCTAATTTTCATCTCCTCTTTTTCAGTCGAATTCCTCTGTTGCTTTGTGATCTCAAATGTCTTCTTGATTCAATTCATCTGGTTTCACAATTTCGGAATAAAAATCGTTTGGCACCAATTGTGCCATTGTCATTATAAGAACATATATTTTCCCTCTACCTACATCAACAATCGCGCAAGACATTTATTTTCGGTGCAACTAATTTTGTAGCGTTCGGATCGTACGATAGTTAGTTACCTACCCAGCTGCAATACAGCCAAATTAGATAATAAAAATTACTTAATTTGCATCTGTATCATAAATAAACAATGAGGTCCGTTCCCGTACTAATATTCAAACGTAAATTTATATAAACTTTCGTGCGAAACTACATAAACGCGTTCGCGTACTCAGAAAATGGTAAAAAGATGAACGAAAGAAAGATGCACTTTCGTTAATTTTTCTTGACGCATATCCAGTTTGTCAGTAAAAAAAATAGCCGTTGCTTCTTTTCAAGACAAACTAACGATTTTCATCTTTACGCAAAAGCGTTCGCGTACTTTTCTTTGAAATGAAAGGATTCTCTCTCGATTTTAGAGATTTGACAGTTTTAATTTTTCTACACATAGGTAAAGTAGGCGAACCGACCTGCAATAGCCGTGTTTCTTTGCACGCGGATATAGGCATGGATGGCATTAGCCGTGTTTCTTTGCATGCGGATATAGGGATAATTTGAAATTTGCATGTAAAATACAACAACAACTTATCCTATATACGCTAACTTTAGCGGGGATAGCTATCGCCGCTAAGTCCTTTAGCGGGGATAAACTGTGCTTCCAAAACCCATTTTCTTCGTTTCTGATGAATCGTTGCGATGAATTTTTCAGGAAATGTCAAAGTTTGACATCCCGCCGACCACTGGCACATCCCGTCGAATATTTTGTTCGGGATTGTAATATTATTATTTTTTTAAATATAGTAACCGTCCCATGCCTATATCTGCGTGCAAAGAAACACGGCTATTAAAAAACGACCATCGCCGCTTAAGAATTCATCAAAAAAAACTTGGCAGCACACATGCACCTATGAAGTTTATTAGTGATACAGCTGTAAGTTGAGTTAAGAAATTTGTATTGAAAATCGTGAAATTCAAAAATATTAATTTCCGACAGTTGAAATTAATGCCATTGACAGATTTACTAAATATAAAAAAAATATTTAGTTTCATATTTTCATTCGGCATTGGCAGCAGTGAGCCCACTTTGTGATAAACTCGGCCTTTGATTTTGAATTTCGAATGAATTTGTTGAAACTATTTCTGTTGCTCCGAACGATGTCATTTGGAAACATGAATTAAATGTTGACTTCAGGAACAGGTTGGAATCTGGATCCATACCGATAACTAAGCCGTTCAGCTCGTGCCTCTTGTGATTGTGATTCACGAAATTGTGCCATGCTCATACGCACATCTGCATTATCTTGTTGGACTCGTTCGTCTGGTCTTTGGGCTCTTCTATTTCGCATGTATGTTGTTCTATTCGTGCGTCCAAATTGTTCCCTTTGCGTCTTGCTGGCATTGTTTACTACACACATAAATAGATTAAATTGAAGTACTTAATGTTCCTTTCACAATCATAAAACACGTATATATTTCTCTTTTATTTTAAATTGTTCCCCTTAAGATTTTGCACGCATTGAATAATAAACAAACTAATAAATGATAAATCAGTTATCGATCACTGAGAGTTGAAGATTATTACAGTATTAATATTGCTATAAAAAAATGGGGGTTGGTGGTAGAAGTTTGAAAATTAAGGGTTATATGTATTTTTGAATGGTAAATCATAAAAAAATAAAAATAAAAAATGTTGTAAAAAAAAAAAAAAATGTTTGTGGTAGACCACCATTATCACATATGTAGTGGTATAAAAATTAGATATAAACCTATTCTCATACCTACGGAATATACATATAAAATTTCATCAAAATCGGTCAAGTCGTTTCGGAGGAGTATAAACACTAAAACTGTGATACAAGAATTTTATATATTAGATATAAGAGAGTTGATCTATTGTTATCTTTGACGATGAACACTGCTTTAATTTATATGCTCATTATCCGATAGCGAAGATTAAAGAGTGCTGTAATCAGTAAAACTAAAAAAACTAAATTGTTATATGTAGATGTCGACAGTAGAAGGAAATTGGTGTGGATAAGAAACAAAGTTTAAGAAAGTGTCGATCCTTGCGGCACTCCATTGACCACAACTCGGATTGATGATTGAGAGTTGATTAGACATTCCATAAGCAAAAAAAACTTTTTTTGGACCAACGATTTTTGCAAGGCACTTTTTGTTTGAACATCAAGTTTAATACCTGCATTTTGTTTGGGTTGGAAAATAATGGGCTTTGGTATCAACCTTACAAGAAAAGCTGGATAAGAAACTAGTGACAGTAGAGTCGAAAAAATGATTAAACATCTTAAGAAGAAGATCTAGTCAAGACGAGAGCGATTTGGTTCAAGCGGGAACAACATTTAACAGAAGGCACGGGTTCAGGACGAAATCAAAAGTGCTGCTTACTGGAGTAGTTAAATTTCAGCTCGTTTCTGGTTTAAAGAAGCGGATCCCGTTAAAGTGGTGGCTAGGAGAATCCCGGATTATCTAATTTTCATCTCCTCTTTTTCAGTCGAATTCCTCTGTTGCTTTGTGATCTCAAATGTCTTCTTGATTCAATTCATCTGGTTTCACAATTTCGGAATAAAAATCGTTTGGCACCAATTGTGCCATTGTCATTATAAGAACATATATTTTCCCTCTACCTACATCAACAATCGCGCAAGACATTTATTTTCGGTTCAACTAATTTTGTAGCGTTCGGATCGTACGATAGTTAGTTACCTACCCAGCTGCAATACAGCCAAATTAGATAATAAAAATTACTTAATTTGCATCTGTATCATAAATAAACAATGAGGTCCGTTCCCGTACTAATAGTCAAACGTAAATTTATATAAACTTTCGTGCGAAACTACATAAACGCGTTCGCGTACTCAGAAAATGGTAAAAAGATGAACGAAAGAAAGATGCACTTTCGTTAATTTTTCTTGACGCATATCCAGTTTGTCAGTAAAAAAAATAGCCGTTGCTTCTTTTCAAGACAAACTAACGATTTTCATCTTTACGCAAAAGCGTTCGCGTACTTTTCTTTGAAATGAAAGGATTCTCTCTCGATTTTAGAGATTTGACAGTTTTAATTTTTCTACACATAGGTAAAGTAGGCGAACCGACCTGCAATAGCCGTGTTTCTTTGCACGCGGATATAGGCATGGATGGCATTAGCCGTGTTTCTTTGCATGCGGATATAGGGATAATTTGAAATTTGCATGTAAAATACAACAACAACTTATCCTATATACGCTAACTTTAGCGGGGATAGCTATCGCCGCTAAGTCCTTTAGCGGGGATAAACTGTGCTTCCAAAACCCATTTTCTTCGTTTCTGATGAATCGTTGCGATGAATTTTTCAGGAAATGTCAAAGTTTGACATCCCGCCGACCACTGGCACATCCCGTCGAATATTTTGTTCGGGATTGTAATATTATTATTTTTTTAAATATAGTAACCGTCCCATGCCTATATCTGCGTGCAAAGAAACACGGCTATTAAAAAACGACCATCGCCGCTTAAGAATTCATCAAAAAAAACTTGGCAGCACACATGCACCTATGAAGTTTATTAGTGATACAGCTGTAAGTTGAGTTAAGAAATTTGTATTGAAAATCGTGAAATTCAAAAATATTAATTTCCGACAGTTGAAATTAATGCCATTGACAGATTTACTAAATATAAAAAAAATATTTAGTTTCATATTTTCATTCGGCATTGGCAGCAGTGAGCCCACTTTGTGATAAACTCGGCCTTTGATTTTGAATTTCGAATGAATTTGTTGAAACTATTTCTGTTGCTCCGAACGATGTCATTTGGAAACATGAATTAAATGTTGACTTCAGGAACAGGTTGGAATCTGGATCCATACCGATAACTAAGCCGTTCAGCTCGTGCCTCTTGTGATTGTGATTCACGAAATTGTGCCATGCTCATACGCACATCTGCATTATCTTGTTGGACTCGTTCGTCTGGTCTTTGGGCTCTTCTATTTCGCATGTATGTTGTTCTATTCGTGCGTCCAAATTGTTCCCTTTGCGTCTTGCTGGCATTGTTTACTACACACATAAATAGATTAAATTGAAGTACTTAATGTTCCTTTCACAATCATAAAACACGTATATATTTCTCTTTTATTTTAAATTGTTCCCCTTAAGATTTTGCACGCATTGAATAATAAACAAACTAATAAATGATAAATCAGTTATCGATCACTGAGAGTTGAAGATTATTACAGTATTAATATTGCTATTAAAAAATGGGGGTTGGTGGTAGAAGTTTGAAAATTAAGGGTTATATGTATTTTTGAATGGTAAATCATAAAAAAATAAAAATAAAAAATGATGTCAAAAAAAAAAAATGTTTGTGGTAGACCACCATTATCACATATGTAGTGGTATAAAAATTAGATATAAACCTATTCTCATACCTACGGAATATACATATAAAATTTCATCAAAATCGGTCAAGTCGTTTCGGAGGAGTATAAACACTAAAACTGTGACACAAGAATTTTATATATTAGATATAAGAGAGTTGATCTATTGTTATCTTTGACGATGAACACTGCTTTAATTTATATGCTCATTATCCGATAGCGAAGATTAAAGAGTGCTGTAATCAGTAAAACTATAAATTGTTATATGTAGATGTCGACAGTAGAAGGAAATTGGTGTGGATAAGAAACAAAGTTTAAGAAAGTGTCGATCCTTGCGGCACTCCATTGACCACAACTCGGATTGATGATTGAGAGTTGATTAGACATTCCATAAGCAAAAAAAACTTTTTTTGGACCAACGATTTTTGCAAGGCACTTTTTGTTTGAACATCAAGTTTAATACCTGCATTTTGTTTGGGTTGGAAAATAATGGGCTTTGGTATCAACCTTACAAGAAAAGCTGGATAAGAAACTAGTGACAGTAGAGTCGAAAAAATGATTAAACATCTTAAGAAGAAGATCTAGTCAAGACGAGAGCGATTTGGTTCAAGCGGGAACAACATTTAACAGAAGGCACGGGTTCAGGACGAAATCAAAAGTGCTGCTTACTGGAGTAGTTAAATTTCAGCTCGTTTCTGGTTTAAAGAAGCGGATCCCGTTAAAGTGGTGGCTAGGAGAATCCCGGATTATCTAATTTTCATCTCCTCTTTTTCAGTCGAATTCCTCTGTTGCTTTGTGATCTCAAATGTCTTCTTGATTCAATTCATCTGGTTTCACAATTTCGGAATAAAAATCGTTTGGCACCAATTGTGCCATTGTCATTATAAGAACATATATTTTCCCTCTACCTACATCAACAATCGCGCAAGACATTTATTTTCGGTTCAACTAATTTTGTAGCGTTCGGATCGTACGATAGTTAGTTACCTACCCAGCTGCAATACAGCCAAATTAGATAATAAAAATTACTTAATTTGCATCTGTATCATAAATAAACAATGAGGTCCGTTCCCGTACTAATAGTCAAACGTAAATTTATATAAACTTTCGTGCGAAACTACATAAACGCGTTCGCGTACTCAGAAAATGGTAAAAAGATGAACGAAAGAAAGATGCACTTTCGTTAATTTTTCTTGACGCATATCCAGTTTGTCAGTAAAAAAAATAGCCGTTGCTTCTTTTCAAGACAAACTAACGATTTTCATCTCTACGCAAAAGCGTTCGCGTACTTTTCTTTGAAATGAAAGGATTCTCTCTCGATTTTAGAGATTTGACAGTTTTAATTTTTCTACACATAGGTAAAGTAGGCGAACCGACCTGCAATAGCCGTGTTTCTTTGCACGCGGATATAGGCATGGCATTAGCCGTGTTTCTTTGCATGCGGATATAGGGATAATTTGAAATTTGCATGTAAAATACAACAACAACTTATCCTATATACGCTAACTTTAGCGGGGATAGCTATCGCCGCTAAGTCCTTTAGCGGGGATAAACTGTGCTTCCAAAACCCATTTTCTTCGTTTCTGATGAATCGTTGCGATGAATTTTTCAGGAAATGTCAAAGTTTGACATCCCGCCGACCACTGGCACATCCCGTCGAATATTTTGTTCGGGATTTTAATATTATTATTTTTTTAAATATAGTAACCGTCCCATGCCTATATCTGCGTGCAAAGAAACACGGCTATTAAAAAACGACCATCGCCGCTTAAGAATTCATCAAAAAAAACTTGGCAGCACACATGCACCTATGAAGTTTATTAGTGATACAGCTGTAAGTTGAGTTAAGAAATTTGTATTGAAAATCGTGAAATTCAAAAATATTAATTTCCGACAGTTGAAATTAATGCCATTGACAGATTTACTAAATATAAATAAAATAATATTAAAATCCCGATCAAAATATTCGGCGGGATGTGCCAGCGGTCGGCGGGATGTCAAACTTTGACATTTCCTGAAAAATTCATCGCAACGATTCATCAGAAACGAAGAAAATTGGTTTTGGAAGCACAGTTTATCCCCGCTAAAGGACTTAGCGACAATAGCTATCCCCGCTAAAGTTAGCGTATATAGGATAAGTTGTTGTTGTATTTTACATGCAAATTTCAAATTATCCCTATATCCGCATGCAAGGAAACACGGCTAATGTGTATTAAAAGTTACGTCACCGCTCATTATTTAAAATTCATGTCCATGCATTAGCTTATTGTCGTTAAGTCATAAATGGTACGGAAACTGGGAATCGGTAATTAATGAATTGTATGGAGATACCACATCCATCCCATTTGGTTCAAAGATTTGCTGTCAGTTGTCAAAAATGCAGTCAGTTATAATTTAGCTTATTAACGTCAATTGACTTCGATAAAAAGTTTGTTATTAAAATTTCACATTTAATTCATCGATTAAAGATAGATCACCGTTAATTTTCGTTTATTAATTCGCCTGATAGTGACCACAAATCCCGTATTGCGAAAAAAATATGTTATTCCTGAAAAAATCAGCAAATGGGAGGACTTTTGCATTGCTGTTGATTTGAGATTTTTATATACAATTTTTATATACTCTCGAAGGAAATCCCCTAAAAAAACTTCTGTTGTGGAATACTAATCTTTAGAAAGGCATCCACCAAACGAACGTTTTCTTTTATATCATAATCTTAAGAGTATAATTTTGAGCCATATCCTAAAATTGCTCGTAGACCCCTGAAAGTTACTATAGCCGTGTTTTTTTGCACGCGGATATAGGGATAATTTGATATTTGCATGTAAAATTCAACAACAACTTATCCTATATAGGGTAAACCGAAAAAGTATATTTCCCTGTAAAAACTAAATGAAACATCCCAACACCTCTGAAATACTTTATTTACCTTTCTATTGGTATTTTATAATAAAAAATAATGAACAAATAACATTTCTTTTGAAACATAAACAACAAAACAAAAAATAAAATAAAGGGAAGTCAATTTTCGCCAGTTATTGGCACTCCATTGCATTCATTATTCTAATTATTGGTTTCTTAGGCATAATAAACTGGAAATACCTAGGTACCTATAAAAATAAGTAAATAAGTAATTAGGTATATATATTACACAGCAACTAGTACCTACCTTTTAATCGTCAGAATCACTACAAATAAGATGTTGTAGGATTTCTAAATCATTGTTGTAGACTTTGCGAACTGGACCTCTTTCTTTGCTGGTGCTTGGCATCATTATAGCTTCATCTTCCTTTAAGTTATATGAAACATTTTCGGCAGTTTGTACTGATGGATTCAAAAGTATATCAGAAATAACTTTATTTTTTTTATTACTCCTCCTTTTTGGAACTGTTTTTTAAGCCCTTATTTTCTTCTCTTAATCTTTTTCTTTCGTTCTTCTCAGCCACCGACCTTTCTTTATCCTCCTTTTTATACCCTATTCTAAGGGTATATTAATTTTAACGCATAGTTTGTAACATACCTTAATATTGCCCGTAGACCCCTAAAAGTTACTATATTTATGATCAGCATCGATAGTAATGTCGATCTAGCCATATCCGTCCGTCCGTCCGTCCATCTGTCGGCAAAAATTAGGCCTTTAAACTATGCCTAGAGAGCTGAAATTTTAACCATATACTCTCTAGAGTCCCGAAATAATCAAGTTTACGAATTTTTGAAATCTGCCCACAAACTCAAAAAAAAAAAAACAATTTTTTCGAAAAAATCAACTTTTGAGCTAGAAAGCTGAAATTTTTTCTATATGATCTATGACTCCTAAAACTGCTCGGGAGATAAAATTTTCAAAATCCGCCCACCGACACGCCCAAAATTAAATAAAACAATTTTATTGAAAAACCAAAGTTTGAGCTAGGGAGCTGAATTTATAATATATACTCTCAGGGGCCCTTTATGCTCATGTGTTAATTTTTTTAAAATCCGCTTACTGACACGCCCCCAATTAAATAAAATAATTTTATTGAAAAACCAAAGTTTGAGCTAGGGAGCGTTTTTTTTACAAAAGCTTCGTTTTTTTTTGATAAAATCCTTTAAATGTTATATAACAAAATATGTAGAGCGTTCTTAACAATTCATCCATTCTGAGGGATGGGAATAAGAATAGGGTATCCAACAGTTCGCCCAAGCGGACTGTAGCGCGTCCATATGTTTTCTTATGTGTATATCCTGCCAATACTTCGATGTTAATACAAAGGGAACATGTGAATTCGCATTCCTTTTGCCTTTTTTTTCAGGCGTTTTTGGCCATGCCAAACACTGTGTAATGGGAGTCAAAACAATTTCTTCTAAGCACGACAACTCGTTATGAAAAATAATAGGCATTGCTGTCTGAGCCAATAATAGCTTGGTTGTTTTTAGACGTTTTTTTCGATATTTAAATCGGCATTTTTGTATGGATTGTTGTTTTCTATTTTCGAGTTTTCAGAGAAATATTTCCAAATTTTTCGTAGGCTTTTTAACTCGTATCGACTGCCTATTGGATTATTTTGCCTCCAACGTAATACAGCCTTCCTCTATTTATATTTAAGGGGCTTAAATGCGGACACATCCGCTGGTTGAATAATTCTGCTGGCATTTGGATACAATGCTACTAATATTATCTGCAATTGGTTACATAGAGCGCTAATTTCATAAGTCAAATGACTTTGGTGCCCATCCACAAAAAATATAACAGGGAATTGCACGCTTTGTTTTTTTAAGTGCGGGTGCAATACGTTCGCAATATATTCATAAAATACTTCAGATTTCATCCAACCAGTCCTTGGGAACAGATGATAAAATCTCTACTGGTATCATTTTGTACGGGTAAATTATCATAGGAGGAGTAGAATCACCACCCGCAGAAAATGTAAACATAACTGTTTTTGCAGTTATGGCTTGGGCTGGATCAGTCTCGTAAACATTTTTGTTTCCCTTTTCGGTAAGGATCTTTTCGTTCTTGGGGCACAGTTGAAAGTTTGTCTCATCACCATTAAAAATTCTTTTGGGATCTTGGAGGATTTCAAAATAGTCAGCATCCTTCAGGTAGGATTCTATTCTTGCATACGGACACCCGAAGGGCTACATCTGGATGTCTTCTCATGAAGGCGGAGTACCATTTTTCTCCAGGTTAATTGTCCTTAAAGGGGTTTGGTCTGTTTTTAATCAAAAACTGTTGCACGCTAGTATTTAGAACAAATTTTCTTTGGGGAAAGTCCTTTCTTCCGCATTCTTTTATCCATTTTACAAGTACTTGCTCTTCTTCATCGGTTAAAATTGTTTTCGGACCTGGTCTAGCCTTTGAAAATGTATTGCTTAATCTAAATTGTAGCGTGGACCTTAGAATACCAAATGTTTTAGACGCTGTTTTCTTTGGCATACCCGCCTTAATTGCTTTTAGGGCCGTTTGGACTAAGCCTTCGTCATATTTTTTTGCATATTTGTGTTTTCCCAACTTTTGGCATCTAAGAATCAGTTAAAGCAGGAAGTTTAAAATTGTCAGTGTAATTTGTGCTAGTTATTAGCGCAACCCAATGATTGGCATAGTGCCGATAACCGTGTAATTGGCACTACTACCAATGATTGGCACAGTAGCAGTGTTTCTTTGCACGCGGATATAGGCATGGCATTAAAAAACGACCATCGCCGCTTAAGAATTCATCAAAAAAACTTGGCTGTACACATGCACCTATGACGTTTATTAGTGACACAGCTGTAAGTTGAGTTAAGAAATTTGTATTGAAAATCGTGAAATTCAAAAATATGAGTTTCCGACAGTTGAAATTAATGCCAAACATATTCTTAAATTATAAAAAACAGTTTCACATTGACCGGATGGTTGTCCGGTGCGTTAACAAACATGCAAATAAATTTTCACAACACTGGACGACGGACGACTGCCCGCCCTAACTCCAGTGACCATCGTTTGGCAAGTGATAGAAGTTTAACTAGGTACTAGGTAACTCGCAGTTGCCTTGCAATTTGAACGCGCCCAATGTCAAGCGACTGCCGGCTGATTACGAATTTGAAAATGTTTGAGATATTACTGCTGTCAACTTAAGAGCGGGCCATAACTCTTATGAGCGCTCGTAAATCTACACTAATAATAGGTCCGTTCGCGTACTTTATGTGTAGAAAAATTAAAACTGCCAAATCTCCAAAATCGAGAGAGAATCCTCTCATTTCAAAGAAAAGTACGCGATCGCTTTTGTGTAAAAAAATGGAAAACGTCTAAGTTTGGATTGAAAAGAAGCAACCGCTGTTTTTTTTTTGCTGGGAAACTCATCAACTTCAACTTCTTTATTGAGACTAAAAATTACTACAAAATATTACATGGGTTATTTAACAACATTTGAATTCACAGTAGTCGACTTTGAATTGGTCTGACAGGGTACTTAACTGATTTTAAAATACATGAATGCTTTCCAGCAAATAAAATTCTTTGTGAAAGAAATACAATAACTAAAAAGTTCGCTCAATAAAACTTTTGACATTTGATATTTTGTCTTACGTACTAGTTAACAAAGGGAAAAGGGGGTTAACATGAGGAACGAGTTTCATACCGAAATCGGCATGGAACAGGGCCCTCAGAAACTGCAAATGAGTTTCATAAAAGTATTTAAGAGTATTTTTTGATATTCTTTCTTTATTTCCCTTTAGAGCAAAAAGGGTTAACTGATAATTGAATATAATTTAATTTAATTAATTGTTGTTATTCTTTTTTTTTTTTTTTTTTTTTTGTCGATAATATTAGTGTTACTTAAATTTGACATGTTATGATCTTATAACTATAATTTTTTTTTTTTTTTTTAATTGTACCTTTTGTTGGCCTATAAGTATTTATTATGTTGGTGCAAACAGTTTATTTTTTTTTATTTTTTTATATATTTTTTTTTTTTTTTTTTTTGTGAGCATATTTTTAACCTCTGTGATTGCCTGGATCACTTTTTAAATAGAATGGTGGTAGAAATAGTGGTGGCGACGTCATCGGCGGCCCGAAGAGGCTGCCGGAACTTATGTTTAGTATGCTAATAGGAGACATATAGTAGTTTCCCTGAATCTCCGTGTCTATATTGTTTGAAAATATTTCCTTCAGAATAGGATTGTCGTGCGATTCCAATTTTTTGAGATTCCGTTCCGCACGATCGATGACATATGGTATAAAAGGTACCACCTTTGTATCATCATATAGCGAACCGTTACTGTACCAATTCCCCCCAGGACGCCTAAAGCGTGTCTACTTCTATTATTTTATCTTGAGACACTAAGGAGTTAACGTTAGAAGCAAAGATTTTAAGAGTCATGGTGAGAGGGAAGTTATAAATAAAAGGTAAGCACCTGGCTTATCCTCTTCCTTTAATTTCTTGTACTCCGGCCAGAAGCTACGAACTTTATTAATCAGTGCATGTATTGGCATGCCAAATAAGCGAACTGATTCTTTTAGAAAATCTCCAAACGAGGATGCGTCCCCAGATCCGTTCGGGGTGTTCAAAGTATGAGGCCTCGACCCACCTGCAATTTCAGCATAAGTTCCACTAACTACATTTAGAACCTTACGATCATTATTTATCACTTGCCCCGTTCTGGTTCTTGGTACCTGAACTGCAACTTCCCGTTTACTGAGGAAATCCAGTCGCTTAGGGCACTGACTAAAATTAGCTGGATGCCCTGACATACCACAGTTAACGCACGCCGCTTCGGTAACTCCCTTCTCAGCAGGTAATGAACATTTTCCAACCTCATGTACCTCCGCACATTTAACACACCTGGAGGGAAAGGCACAGTAACTGCTCGTGTGCCCGAACCGCTGACACCTGAAACACTGAACAGGTCCACTTCTACGAAGAGAGTCCCACCTCAACACATGATGGAAGAGGCGCTTTATTTTTATAATTTTTTGCTTCTGCTCCTTATGCTCAAGGCTCACCAGGAAAGCTTCCATATCGAAATCATTCTCCCTTGACCACCTTGTGGTGAAGCGTGACACTTTCAAAATGTTTATTGAAGAATCGTACAGCAATATTTCCCTTACCACGTCCTCTTCCTTGAAATCAGACGGCAATCCTCTCAAAAGGACAGCGCCCCTCTTCATACCTTTAGGAGCAAAGGAAAACGCCTCCGCCCCACTATCCCTAAATCTATCGATAAAGACCTGGTGAAGTGCCACATCCTTGACAAATATTTTGGATCTTCCATATCCTAAATTATGAAATTTTACTTCTGGCACGGAGCCGTACTTCTCTTTAAGAAAGTCAAGAAGGACTTTAGTATTTAAATTTTTCACAAAAATGGGCGGGCACCACCCCAGATGTTTAACCTGAGAATCATGCACACCACCAGATCTACCACCACTCACCCCATTTCTTGAAGTAGTCGGCTCCGCGTTCACATTAACATTTTCATCATCTATAATTGAGAATCTGTTCTGCTTGTTGGGGTCCCAATCTGCATTCACTTGTGCTGGAATCTTCTCACCACCAATTTTCCTTTTTTTGATGACTTTAGCGAACACCTCATCATCTGCCAGCAAACGACGGAGATCATCGTCCACATTTGAAATAAATATTTTTTTATTCACAGTAAAATCCTTTGGCAACTCTGCCGCATTTTTTTTAAAGTTTGGTTTTGAATTTCCAACTGCCGAAACGGTACTGCCACACACTGTGCCAGACACGCCACTATTACCCGTTATGTGTGCCGCCTCATTGGCAACATCAATTACTACACTTTTATATTTATTCGATCGATCTTTAGACGGAAGGGCATTACTAATTGGAAGGCTATCTTCTCCCTCGTAGTACCATGCCTCAGTGTCCATCACAATTTGTTCCTTGGCTCTATCGTCCAGCATATCTGATGGTGCCAGAAATCGTTTTAATTTGGGATCCGGAGGCTTAGGCTCC
The DNA here is from genome assembly GCA_949715645.1 of Portevinia maculata. Taxonomy (NCBI): domain Eukaryota; kingdom Metazoa; phylum Arthropoda; class Insecta; order Diptera; family Syrphidae; genus Portevinia; species Portevinia maculata. Next base: position 53,598,918 of record OX454527.1, on the reverse strand, counting down.
ATCTCCCTTTTATTAGCACTCATATTGGGCACTAACCACTGTTTTTTGGTGCACTTCTTGCTAATATTTAGCAAATTTCAATTTAAATAAAATTTGATTCCACTTTATTTGTTTTTTTCCACCGTTTAACTTTACTCAATTAAATGAACGAGGCAAACACAACCGACTCGGATGACAGTCCAATCGCAACTGTGGGAAACTCATAGGATTTCATCATTTGACAGTTTTCATTTTCTTACCAGCCGAAATTCTGTGTGAAGAAAAATGAACGAAAGTACATTTTTCTTTCGTTCATCTTTTTACCATTTTCTCAGTACGCGGACGCTTTTGTGTAGTTTTGCACGAAAGTTTATATAAATTTACGTTTGCATATTAGTTCGCGAACAGACCTAATGCTTGGAGAATAGGTTATCGATCAGACTGAACACGTGCTGGCGGTGCAGGCGAAGATCTTGCATGTCACGTTCTTTGTGTTGCAAAGAATCATGTCGGTCCAACAGAGAGCGGGTAAGTCAAGTGGGCAAATCAAGATCGCGGCGGGAAGATACGAGTTGTAGATTTTTTCGAAGAACGTGACGGGCAAATGCCAAAAAAATAATTTCGAATTAAGTATGATTGTGACTAAAAAAATGCGTTAAACTGAAAAAAAAAAAAAAAAATGATTTGGTGCGTCCAAAAAGTTCCTCTATTATACAGGGAACTAGACAGCTGAAGTTTCCCGCATTCTGTTTGGAATCACAGATAGCAACGAGCAACTGTGCGTTCGCCAGACCGCGTTCTGTTGACCGAGCCTTAAGTCCTATATCAGATTTCTAGTTTGCTAATCATCCGCTGTAGGGAGCTTGGTAGCCAATACATTTTTTTAGGGAACTACATATTTCCATTCAGCAATGTGATTTACATTGGAGCCAAAGGGTAGTGATGCGAATATATGAGAGCACAGGCGTTCTCACGATAGCCTTTTACTATCAACTCCTACTGTACACCTCCCTGCTGGGTGCCTAGTACCTCCACTGGAGATTGGATAGCCAACCACTTTGGAAGGTCGTTGGTGGTAGCGTACGAGAGAGGGGGTTGGAGTGTTTTTCTCACTGATACACTTTATCATGCTGCAGGCGGCACCGGACGAATTTCCTAAATGAAATCAATGGTGGCGTCTACCAGTTCCAGTCAGGTTGAACTATTAGTGCTATCCCTATATGAGCTACTTCGACATATTTGTATCCCAGATCTCTGGGGATCTCCAGTACTGAGCCAGAGTATGTATTAGTAAAGAGTTGGCAGATGAGCCCTAAATGGGCTCTCCGGAAAACCCGGCCCCTCGTCCTAGGGGCAAACAAAATGGAACTGGACCTGGTGGCGGTGGTGTAGACGATAGTATGTTGGCTTGTGACCCGTGTGCAGGTTCTATCCTCATGGGGGACAACAACATACGCCACCCATTAAAGGCGAGAAACGAATAACACCTTGTTTCTCCAACCTCTACACCAAAAAGAGAATTTCTGAATTGTAGTTCAATGGACCGTTTCCGTGTCTGAGTGGTTTGGAATTTAGACTTCTTTTTTATTAAAAAAAACAAAGATGTGGATGTAGTCCAAAAAGCTGGCTCGGCCACATTAAGCGACTATAATGCTCCAGCCAAGGAAGACCGAACCTCCGTTTTAAAGATCAACCCATCGCGGATGTCAGAACGGTGGTCTGAGAACTGGAAGCAGTGTGCTCGAGATTGCAGAGGATGGAAGTCTGCGGTGTCTCAGGGAGAGACTTCACGGATCGGGATGCCGTTAAGTATAAGTATATTACATTGCTGACAAGGGAAAAAACTCATTCCGAATTTATTAGAGATAACCCTCAATATCGTCCGCAAAGAGTAACGTTGTAACTCTGCGATTTAAAATAAATAATTATTTATCCACCTAAGGAGTACGCCCATGCCAATCGAAAACAAAACTATATTGATTTCTTTTAAGTAGTATTAGTGGGACAACTGGAAGCCAGCTTGTTGTTGACAAACAAATTATTAGAACGGCTTATATATCCGTATTCATTGGTGTTAAATAATTTTAAATATAAACAAAAAGAAAATTCATTGGGAACAAATTTGTATTTATATTCGTGAATTTTTTTTTGAGATTTTCAGCAATCAGTAAAATTACTTTTGCCAAGCTGTCTGTTTCCGCTTCGGGACTCTCTCCTGTTAATCTGTTCCACCAACAAAATTTGACATTTATTATAACTCACTTGTTTTATTATTCTTAGAATAAAGAAGAAACAACAATTATTTATTATTGGCGAGAAATTTATTTTCCGCTGGAGCAAGCAGAAACAAAATTATATTATTATTATTTTCTTTTGCTTCAAAGGAAGCAAAATTACACGTGTAATATTGTTCGCTAAATTTATTTTCCATAGAACAATATAAAACACTGGTACTTATTGTTAAAATGATTTTGTCTCCACAGAACAAAATAAAAACCAAAATGTTTATCGAGAAACGTCAAAGTTACTAATATTTTAGTGTTAGTGCAAGTAGGCGTAAATCTTGCTTCGAAATCGAGATATGCGAAGCGATCTAGATCTAAGAAAAAAAAAACTTTCTTGCGCTTAATCGAACATTACAATCATATTTACTTAATTGTTAATTCTTTCTGTCAATATTTAAATTAATGATTTATATTATTTTTCAATCAATTTAGCGATTATGGTGTGCATTTGGCTGAAACTGAAAGCTTAATGTTGCTACAGAAAATCACTGAATTCTTGAATTCTACTTTACACGAAATTCTATTTTTTGTTTTCATAACAACTCTCATTTTACAAATACAGTCCTGCCATCTGCACAAAAATCTGTTTTTCCAAACACCTCCTCTTTATACCATTCCAATTTCTGTACCATTCCCCATTTCAAAAATGACTTCTACTATCTCCATAAGAAAAACCGAGACAACTACATCCGACAGCCTTCACAACAAAATATTTCCATCGCGCTTGATGTCACACGTATTTCTTCGTTGAAATGTCATTGGGCTACAACTTTAGTTTTGTTCAATCCAATTGTCGAGTCTAATTAAATAAGTTTCTCCTCTAAAAACTTGAAACAAATTCTTATTCTTTTCACGATCAAATGCACTAAATTCAAGTTAATCGACTGGTGCCCTCAAATGTTTATTATTTTACCGGAAATCATTTGATTTAAACGCGATAAAGTCGGGTGAATCGTTCCTTTTTTCGTCATTGGTTTCATTTCAATTTTGCCCCCTGTCACACGGAAAATCTACAACAAAAAAAAAAACAGTGTAGAAAGTGCAAAACAGCCATACGAAAGTAAAGAAAGACCATTTTTTTTTAAATAAATTTTTCTATTTTATACATCAAAAAAGAAGACGAAACAAAGTCTCTCATTTACAAAAAAAAGTTTAATTTTTTTCTTCTAAAGTTCTTAGTTACCACTCCTCGAACGCAGGTGAGCAAATATTTTTCTTGATAAAAAAGCTTAAATGTACAATGTTCAAGTTTGTGCGAAGATGGCCTGATAATAATAAAAGAAATAATCTGCTTCCTGTTTTTTTGAATTGAAATTTGCAGCACCTGACGGAGCCAATACTAGTCTGTCAGCGAAAATCTGCTATTGCATGTAACTTCGGCTTCCTCCTGCCGCATTGAATATCCAATACTTGTAATTGTATGATCAAATAAGTTGCTGAAATGTATTCCAGCGGAGTCGGTGTAGCGTAACGCTGCTGGACTGCGAGGCTTCCGCAGAGCTAGCCAGCCCCTAGTATAGTTGCTTAGATGGAAAGCTGTCGTATTAGTCACTGCCAGTGGCTTTGATATGTTTATCTTGCGCAAATTTCCTGCTTATCACAAAGTTTTTTTTGTTTTGTGTTACGTTTGTCTTTGTCCCAAAAAAATATCACCAGTTTTTGAAGAATAGAGGATTCATTTATTTAAGTTGCTTTGGTCACGACTCACGACTTGTACAGAATCTGATGTTTGGTGGAGGCAGTCTCATTTTTCCTGCTGCAGTTACTTGAAGTGCTCACGAAAACAGTTCACTGAGCAAAGTCAGCCTTGTTATCGGCTTTTATATGTGATAACTGCCGAAGCAGGTACTGTATATCACTTATGGCGGCGGTCAGTAGCCAATATGATTCATTTTCGTTAGATCACTGCCGCTGAAAGTTCTGGGAAAAATGTGCAATTATATTCAATTGGAAATTTAATTTTGTGGGTGCGTGCGGGAGGTGCTTGTAATGAACTATTCGGGAAATTCCTAGACAGTGAAATGCAAATTGAATTTTTATTTTTATAATATCGATTTTGCTGTAAGCCTATAAAACCTGGGGAACCTAGACATTTCGCATCGCAGCGCTTTTGCTGACATCGAACACGCACTTACGTACATAATTATGTGTGCTGCAATTTTAACGCCGCTCAGAGAAACCTTTATTGGCTGGGCACAATAGAACCGCATCCAAAAAAGCAGAGAAAGCAGGGATTACCGTCAAGTATTTTACATCGTTAACAACGTATCATAAGGCGGCACACTTAAAGTTAGTTGTTCAATATTTGCGGCTGTCTATTACATCCAGAAGGATTTAAGCGCAACCAATTTTTAGTTCCCTCTGGGCAAATACGTCGTTACTATTAGCTGTTAACTTAATAGGTTTTCTCCTTCGTGTAAGTGCAAGGAATCAACCCTTCAGATCTCAACCAGTGCTGTCGGTTTTTATTCTGCGGAACACTTCCCGAAAAAGTAAAAGTATCAAATATTTCGCATAACTCTATTCAACCATTAAATTATGTTAAGTAATGCTTGCAAACAAATTCAGTCGGCAGCTCCTTTAAGAATGAAGAGGATAACTATAACGACGACAGGCACAAACAAATGATCAAGAGGAAAACAGCGATGGTGGCAACGCCAAACCCCTTGACTTTTAGCAATCGTAGCATTGTCTCCTGCGAAGCGTTGTTTTATCGACATTTTCACCATTAGTGCTCAAACAAAATATCCAGGTGCATTCCACCCCTGATACTGCAATGCAGGAATGCTCAGCAGTTCTGCCCCAAGCCTGTATTTGGACGTACAGTGAAGCAGGACACGTTTTAAAAAAAAAATAATTCAATTGCCAACGAACCGAAAGAAATCGTTTTGACCTTTTTTGCTCAATATCTAAAAGTCATTATTGAACAAAATTTGCAGTGCTATTCTAAGTCCGTCCCTTCACGGGAAGACCAAATAATTAACCAATATAGTCAAATTTATGGCAGTTAGAAACATCACAGCTATTAGCGGATTGAAAAAAGTGAAAAATAATTTAGCTATGACCCAAGGGCAGGGCCGGCTCCAGCAAAACAAGCGCCCTGTGCAAGATTTACAGAAAGCGCCCTATTTTGAGTTAGATTCTCCTTGAAGTTGCAATATTGCAAGTGATGTGAGTTAATGTGCACAGGTGTGATGGATGTTGCTATTTTGGGCTTATTTGAACAAGTTTTTTGTTTTAATGCAAATGGCGCAAGGTAAAATAAATTTTTCTTACTCCTAGCAAAACGCCCCGGAATTTGGCGCCCTGCCCAAGGGTCATGACTAGAAATATTACTTTCGTTCCGTTTACTATTGATAAATTTACAGAAATATGTATTCTATTCTGTTTTGCCAGGTGCTTCAGCTCCTCAAAGAAGTTGCTGCCAAGAACCTCCAATTTGTTTGTTTTAAGGGCAGGGCATTCGCATAGTAGGTGACGCGCCCGCAGCTCCTGCAATAATCGTTGTGCAGTATTTCCAGCCGCTCCGCGCCCAGGCCCACTACAAAGTTTCCTGTGAGGACTCCCGTTAGTGTGCAAATATCTTTTGCCGTTTAGCACGATGGTCTTAGATTTCCTTTTGTTTACCGCTGTCCAGAGCTCCCTAGTGTGTCGCATGTTTCGAGGTTGGTCCAACGTTGGTTTGTTTTTCTCATCGATTTAACTTTCCGAAGTTCTTATGGATTTTAGGGACAGAGATGCATTCATCTCTGATCCGTATCTTGTCAGTTTATTCGCTTCCTCGTTACCCGAGATGTCATTATACAGCGGTACGCAGTATAAGGTTAACGTATTGACTGTTGTTATCTCGTCGAGGTATTTTCTGCACTGTAACACCGCCCTTGACTTGACTACTGCTGTCTCCACGGCTTTTAAAGCCGCTTGGCTGTCAGTATATGGCGATGTGTTTGTCCGCTAGTTTGAGCTTCTTCACCTCTTAACAGCCTGAGTGATCGCAGCTGTATCTGACTGAAACACGCTGCATTCATCGCTAATTCTGAACGATTCACTCAAGCCCAGATTCTCACAGAAGATTTTTGCACCTGTCCACACGTACATCTTGGATCCGTCGGTGTAGATAGCTCCTCTTCTTCGGTGACCGTTTTGTTGGTTCATTCGCTTCTTTCGGGTATCCAGGTAACGAATCTCCTTTTGAAGACGAAGGTGGATGGAGTATGGTCGGGCGTATTTACGTAGCGCCTTTTAAATTGTAGCGTTCTTGGCTACATCGAATATGTGGTCATTAACACACATACCGAAAATGGAATGTCTTTCGGTTTCAGCGATGCAAGTCCCACTCATAGATAATGGCAAAGTATTGGGGTTTCATTAAATCGACAAAAGACAACATTGTGTTTAAAAGCATTAAATTCCGCTGTTTTGGTTGTACCCCACTTGTAGATTATTTGGAAATTCGCTGAAAAATTATTGTCATCTCAGTAAGCGCATTTGGTTTGACAGCTTGCAATTTTTTTTAAGACACTTGGGAAACCAATGCGAAAACAGAAACGGGAACACATATGGAATTATATTTATATATTGTAACATCCACGCTAGTATTCGAAAAGATAAAACTGTACTCTGTTTAATTAATCTTTATAAGCTCTCTATCAATATCTTTGTTTCGATTATTATTCAAGTAATTCACCCCTATCGTGGAATCCGTCGGATCTGAGATTCACTTCACTTATTCGATTCACGTGAACAGAAAATCTCTATCGTAGGATCCGTCGGATACTCTCCCTTACCGACCACTTTTGGTGATTAGGAAATTCAATTGTGACAGCTCATTTCAAACACATTTGTATTGTAAAAATTAAATTCAGTGAAAATAAAATAAAAACTGCGGATGTCAAATGCATGGATAGATTCGATCCGTTCGTTTTCCACGATACTGTGAATTTCATTCACGTTACCGACATGTGGATGGTTCACGTCTGCGGATTGCACAATGCAATTTGTTCACTATTAGCGGATCGTTCCCACCGACGGATTCCACGATAGGGGCGATTCACTTATTTCATACAGTTACTCTGTTAAATCAACATATTGAATTTCCTCCTTTTCTCTATTTTCACCTCTGTCGAAATCGCACACTTCATCGCTGTTACAATGTTTTGGGTGTGACACCTATTTATATATCCCACAAATTTGATTAAGTCAGCCCAAAATTATTTGAGAAAAAAAATCCCCAAAAACAAAAATCCCGAATCCCCAAATCCCGGAACACTGTTCAATACTATTGTCTTAAAAAAGAGTATCTCGAGATACCTTTTTTGATTGAAAAAGTTGGGTTTTGATACGGTTTATGTATTAGAAGAAGGTTCGAGAATAAAAGAAATTCCACTGTTTCTTTTGTGTTCCAATATCTTGTAGACCAGCTCGTTGATGTATTTTATGAGGTCCTTAACAATCCTATTATAATTAAGGTGACACGCCTTTTCGCCGATAAAGGTTGTATAGTCATACTAGATCTCCCTCCTGGAATCCTGAGGTGGTTGCTTTGACAGACGAGATACGTCCTATGTGTTCGCTGAATATCCTAATCTTATCATTTGTTTTTCGATGAACGTATCTGATGATTTCCCTGAGATCCGGAACATAATCCTCTTCATTAGTTGGTTTATCAGTCGGCGATCCAATCACCATTTAACTAGGTAATTTCTTGGCCGCGCAAGTGACGCATTTTTGCATCAGATTTCGACATCATCTCTTGCGAGGACCCCGTAAAAGTGTTCTAGCACTTTCTGGAGTATCTTATTTACTACCAAGTGTCCACCGGACACTCCACAAGTAGTTCCTTAAGCACTTCGTTGGCTTTCGATCTGGATACCATAGCTGCATTACGACTGATGTTCCATCAGAACTTTAACTTTCCCATTTTCTTCTCAAAATGCCATTTTGAACATAAAGTGAGTCCCACTGTGCCTAATATGCCTTAAGTTCCGGACTCTTATTGGAGATCATTCGGACTATCTGTACGCAGGATGAATTTCTTTCAATAGAAATAGGCACTTGTGAAAGTGCTTTGTTGCCAGGATAAAAGCTAGTATAGGGTGTTTTTTATAGGGGCATACAACTTTTTTTGAAAATAAAACAACAAATTTAACGGAATGACCAAATTTTGGCTTTATTAATTTTATGTCATTTAATGTTTAAAAAAAATTCTGGCATATGACCTCCGCGACTGCGCCTTATGAACGCCATAATGTCTGCATAATTTTGCACCACTTTTTGAGCATACCAGGTCTTATTTCGTCAATAGTGCGTCGAATATTGGCTTCTAAGTGATCAATAGCTGCTAGTTTATCAGCATAGACCATATCTTTGACGTACCCCCACAAAAAGTATCCCAAAGGTTTAAAATCACATGAACAGGGTGGCCAACCACAGGTACATTTCTTGAGATGATTTGGTCACCGAACGTTTGGCTCAACAAAGTCATGTGTGGAAGAAGTGCTCTATAAGTTTGGCGAACAGAGCGCGAGTTTTGGAAATAAATTTCCACGATAAGTAAACGTTGTTCTGGTGTAAGTCTTTCCATGGTGATTTGCGAAAGTATACTGAAAAAAAGTCAAACACACTTGATTAGTATGACAGCTAGTTTGATAGTTATGCCTATCAGAAGTCTTATACCTCTATAAAAAAACACCCTATAGTTCCTCTCTGGCTAACAGAGTACTTTCCTTTTCAGCTGGAGTCACAAAACGCCTTGGGATTGGTACTATTTATTCTTTTAGGAGCAAAGCATTTCATACCCAGGTCAGCAGCAGCATCCATATCGATATCGAGGAGGCATAACGACCAACTAAAACCCATATGGTTTTGATATTTCAAAATTTAGAACAAAGGCGTTTCTTTTTTTGTAACCGAGTTTAAATAAACAATTATAAACAAACCCTATTTTGCATTTTATATTATTTCATTTATTTAAGCGCAGTAACTCAGTGTTTAGTGCGTTGGACTACTGAGTAAGGGGTTCAAGGAACACCAAACATTGTTTCTCCTGCCCCACCACTTGCGTAAGTCTGACCAAAATCCAGGAGTATAAATTCGAAGCTTCTTAAAACTTGCCATTCGTAATCGCCGTTAAATTAAAGGTTCCTTCCATTCATATCAAAAATATAGCTCCACACACACAAATGGTTGGAGAAGCTTAGTTTTATAACTTAAAGTCTGTAACATTGAGGTTATAATCTGGATTAGAGGGATAATAGCCTGTCCACTTTACTGCATCCCTACTGATGCGACTCGACCTAAAACAAGATCAAATTTGCAATACAAAGAATGATTGACATTTTTTAAACCTTTTGATGTTTTTAATCACAGAACACAGAATGAAACTTGTGGAAAACCTTCGGGTACAACGTAGCTTAACTTTTTTTTTTATAATTGGCGTGCGCTAAAGGCATTCCTTTTTTTCTGTAATTGATAGTACCCTTAATGTAACCACAACGCAGGTATTTTTTGGTTTGTTGCTGTAACTAGCACCCAGCAAATGATTCATTGCCTGTTTTTAGGTGCTACTTACTTACTGCATGCAAAAGGATAGGAAAGATTTGTTTGTTGTGTGTATTCAATTTAAAAATCATGACCCTGGTCGGACCAAGGATTACATTTTTAAGCAAGCTATCCCACAACTGGTCGGAGAAACTTGGTTTTAGGCCCAACGAGTATAAGGACCGTAAATGCCTAGTATTTATATTGTTTTTAAACCCTATTCTACCGTTATTATTATTTTGACTCATAGTTTGTAACATAGCTGAATATTGATCATAGACCCCTCAAAGTAACTATATTTGTGATCAGCATCGAAATTAATGTCGATCTAGCCATGTCCGTGCGTCACCAAATTTTGCTACGCCCACTTGCGGGCGGCTTTTTTTGACAAGAACAATGTAGGTACTTCCGATAAAATCCTTAAAGAATATCTATCTGTGTGTGTTTTTGGAATAATTGTTATTACAAAATATGTAGACCATGTCTTTCTTAACAACTTGCATATAAAAATTTTGGTCAATTTGTTATAAAGTTAGTGTTTCAAAATGGACACGGACTCTTAACCCACGTTGCTGTATAGGAATATGGATATTTTATTCAACACGTGCGTCGCCCAATCAAACGGTAGCTTTTACTTATGTCGTTCTATGCAGTTGGCTCACTGTTCTTCGTGCTTGGCTGCCTTACAGCGGTTTGTGACCCAATGCCTCCACATCAATAAAGGAACAAGTACAAGCAAAGCTTTCTTTGACGACAACATTTAGTACTCGTAATATAAAATTCTGCAGCATCATTGAATTTCTTAACTCCACAGGATGGACACCTTTGGTAGGTGGTAGCAAAATGTTGCCCACGTGCCAATTGTGCCCTGGTGTACTACCAGGCATCCACTCCTACCTACAAACCTACATATGTACAGCATACCATTTACATTTTACAAATAAAATATGTAATAAAAGATTTAGAATGATATCAATGTTGGATTTCATGAAATGAAATAATTTTATTAGTCGCGTTTCGCAATGCACAAACAATGAGTGCTGTTTGTGCTCGATGACAGGCAATATATATTGTACATAAAAACATTTCAATGCTAGCGGATGATTTTCTTTTATTATAAATCCAAAGCTGACTTCGTGAAATTATCGGGGTCTTTGGCAAAATCCATTGTTGCAGCGGATCCCCCACTTTAGTGGACACAGAGATCATGCGGTGAATGAAACTCCAGGCAATGGCGAGAATGATGGGTTTATTCTTCGTCCGCTTTCTTCTTCATTATTGCCTTAAGACGAGCAAGGTCAATGTTCGTTGTTTATACATTCTTGTGAGATATTTTTAAAACAATTACGACCACGTCAGCGTGAACGAGTTTATATACTTTTATGGTTTTTCCTCCTGTTAAATAATATTCTGTTCATGGCGAGAGCGAGAGTAACTTTTTCATTTATTAATTGATTAATTGATTCAGTTTTGAAAACTTACAGTTGGCTTTAAGTTCATAGGGTTATAATGGATTTAAAAATTAGTTTTTTAACGATTTCCTCGCCTGAATGTTGATGGGAGTGAGATTGTAAAACTTCGCCAAACACTCGATTGAAAAATCCTCACGGTGCTGTTTTTGTTCCATTGTGATTAATCGTGGCTGTACTAATGTACAGCACTTTTTGAAATGCTTTTCATGTGTGATAGCTCGCGCACTTTCAGTAGATGGTCATCCAATACAGTTTTGTGAATTTTTTAACTTTTCTGGATTAGTTATCTCATTTGGTCAACCACTGCGATGTTAGTCCTGCCAGTTCAACCGGTTTCGTTAACAGAGCCACCCAATATTTTATTGTTGTTAACGAAGGAGTAGACTCCTCCAGAGTAAAATCTAGCTCCGCTTTGAAGTTAATTGAACTGAGGTCTTTCAAATTAAATTATTGTATCACATACGAGTGGAGTGAAATAATGCCAAATTTGTGCATTTATCCTTATTTCGATTTGTGAAACAAGGCCAATTTGGCCTCTTGGTTCTGCCCCTGCAACCTCCCTGCTTCGGGTCCCTGTTAGATTTAGAGTGAGTGCAAGGTTGGTTATATTATTAAAAGTCTAGAAAAAAGAATTTGGAACTAATTAATTGTACTTTATGCACCTGCGTCTAAATGACACATTAATAGGTTTAGAACTAAGGGGGCAGATTGGGGCACATTTTTTCTTTTCCTCATAACTACTGATGACCTAATGAATACAAAGTGGTATAAACTTTTACAGCGGCAAACAGCGCTAAAAGTCAAATCTCTCTAAATCTAATGTTTAGAGAGATTTGACAACGGAGAATTTTTAAGTACTTCAACAAAGGCTTTTATTTCTTAATTGATTAAATAGAAATTTCCAAATTTGTTTTAATTAGAAAACAGAACCTATAGGCTTTTCAAAAATATACAACACCTATGAAGGTACATTTGTGAATACAAAGAATGTCAGCTTAATTTCTTTTTACAATTTTAGGCATATATTTTTGGTATAATGCTTGAAAGCAAATATAAAAAAAACACTTAAACTAATAGTTTAGATATCCAATCCTTCTACCCATTTCCATTAATATAAACATTAAAATCTTGCTTTTGAAGAAAATATTTTTGAGACGATAAGTGCTGGTTGGTCCCATAGTGCGGCGATGCCTGCGGCTCGAGTATTGTATCCCAAAAAATTTCAAATTTAGTCAGCGACGAATGTTTGAATAACTACAGGTTGTAAATTGTGCGTCAGTCTATTGCTAATGTCTGAAAAGCTATCTATTCGTTTTTCTCTGATAACAAATTTGAAACTTGTTAAATTAAATAGAAATAATCTAATCTCTATTTAATTTTAATTTTTTTTTTATTTGTGTTGCAACGAAATACAACACCAAGCTAATTTTATCGATCCCCTATAATAGGTTCCTCATACCATTTTATAGCTGCATTTATGAGTTTCATATCGATTTTTAACAAAGTTTTACTTAGTATCATGGATTTGGTATTTTGTTTTATATTCTATACGATAGTCACGGTGTCTTTAATCGCAGGGGACTACAGTGTATGAGTATCTGTTCGCCGTTTTCACTTAATTAATAGTTTGCTATCAGCATTGTTTTCACCCTCCACGCTCCAACCAGTCCAAATTCTTCCTTCTTCTGTCTTTAATCGGAAAGATATTCTTATTGTTTCTAGGATTAATAATTTTACGGTTTTTACTTGCCATAATTATGTATCTACAACTAACAACAAAAGATAGAATTTCTTTATGTTGTTATTATCAAATCGATTAAATAAAAATTCTCAAACTTGGAAGGCGGACGAGGAAGCCCAAGAAATTAGCCAACTGACGTCGGCGAAAATAGTAAATTAAACAACAAATTACGCAGCCGTGTGACAGTATCAGTCCCACTTCCATGTCAGAGTTTATTTATTCTTTCACATTGCCCATGGTGATACATAATATCGTATAAATAATTATACGTACCTCTGTGTAGGTCTTGCTCATATGGCTTTGTCACTTTGGAGCATGCTTTGCTAATGTATTTAAGACGATGTCTTATATGCGAGGAGCTTTTCCTGTTCCACAATACACTCGTGAGCCTTGACGGATGTTTGTTTTTGTTCACCTCTTTATCTGCATTCTATAAGTTCATATATTGAGTTTGCTTGCAGTTGGATACGGATATTGCCTGGACAATCTTTTTTCCGCCACAATAAAGAAAAGAAACATATTTTAATGAGACGGTACATTAAGCTTTTATAAATCAATCGATAAATACGTTTTGTGTGATCTATCTTTCGCTGTGTATAAGAGATTTCTTTTAAATTCGTCTAGACAAGAATTTTCTAAGAAGGAGTGAGAGAGCGAGAGAGAGAGAGAGCTCCATGCAATATGTGCCTTGCAACCAACCGGTTTTGGAAGTTCAAATGTTTACTTTCTTTTGTACTGATATACTCTGTTTGTAAATAAAGAACATAAACATTTTATTGCAAAACATTTTCTTGGTTCATTTATTTTTTTATTTTTATTAGTACAAAATAATCCATACAACGTGCGCCAGTGTGTTTTGAAAAAATGTAATATTTTACAAATTCGAGGACAAACATACGAGTAAATACTGCGATTTGTGTGTGTGTGCTTTTTTAAGTGCGGAAAATGTGCCAGCTAAACCATAAGTATTTGCACTATTTACAGTGCTTTGATAAAGTCCTTGAGCTGAGATACAATGTTATGCAAATCAAATATGGAAGGCACTTGTGGGTAACATGTTGATGGTCTAGTTTTGATGACTCGATAGTTTTAGGTGATTTATTTAATAAAGACGTTCGCTTGCAGAGGTGACAGACATTTGAATTGCAAGACTTTACTCACAGACTATGTGTAATGTATATACACAGACTATAAGAAGAAGCGGTTCTCAGCGACATTCGACAAGTTGACAAGCCCATGATTGACAAGACGTGTGATTTTGGTGTACGTATTTTGGTGATGAGCGCAAACTATTATGCTTGCCAAGTGGGGTGTGCTTTTCATCAACTTAGATTGAAATTTATCCAATAAAGGCGAATAATACTGGTCAGTAATCGGTTTGTCGCTTTTCCATGAAATCGGTGAAGATAACGAAATGTTAATCCCCGAAGACTGTCATCATGACCATCCAGGCCAATTGATTCGTTTTGTTTTCCAAAACATTTCGAAATGTATATCTGTGTATCCAAAATGAGGCAATTTGGAATCGAATTTGGAAATTTGCAATGAAATAGGCTTACTTTTCCTTATGAAGGCCAAAGCCACACACTGAGCGCATAGTTGTGAAAACGACATCGCCAAGTGCTGTTCGACGTAGTGTTCTGCGTGGAAGCCGTCTTCGTATATGGATAATTATTTTACATTTAAAATAAGGTGCACGACAGAGTCGTACGAAACTTTCTCTGCTTTGTAAGAATTGGTTTTCTTATTAGCCATTTGCATACATTTCATATAGATAGCTTTATTTTATTTGTCTTAATTGCATTTAAATGCAGTTTGACTAAAAAAAGATTATTATTTTCACTTTCGGATACACTTGGTTAGCATATGTATTGAAATGACCTATGCTCCCAATTTAACACATTTAAAAGAAGAATGCAATTGTTTTTGGTCCGTGTAGTGCTTTTCTTGTTTATTGCAGCAATATACACTTTACTATATCGATAAACGTCCTGCGGGAAGTCCTCACGCAAAAATTCCCTCGAGGCCTTTTGCTCATTTATTTAATTTATACTCTCAGAACTAGTTTCAATGCCGCGTTGTATTACACTGCAATACAAAGCCCCTGTCACACAGACCCCGTTTTCAACGCCGCGTTAATTTCACCGCGGCGTTAAAGCGCGACGTTGTATAACATTAAAGATTAGTTCTTGGTGCCTGCGTGTTAAATAGTGTTGTACGGATTGATAATAAGAAATTTGTCATCCGCGCTGGATGATACAGATGACGGTATGTTTATACACAGGGCTCACCGCTCCCCGTGTTACGTTTCCCAACGCTGCGGTTAGAACGCTGCATCAGAAAAGCCTCCACGCTGCGGTAAATTATCCTACTGCGGCGTTAAAAACGCGTTCTTTATGGCGAAGCCTCAATTCAGCCATCAGTAGATTTTGGGGGACATTCAGCATGGCACAGCCTAACTGCAACTCGACCGCTGATTGGTTCTGATTTCAGATTTCTAAAATCCTAAATCCCTTTACTGCGTACTCTTTTTACGGCACTTATGTCCCACTGTAGTAGGGCGTACGTTCCTTGCTCTTATTTTGGGATCTATATCCCATCCCATAGGGACATAAGTCCCGAGTTTTCTTCGTTGAAAATTGACACAATTCCCGAATGAAACGCGGTTTAGCCTGCTGCAACAACTGCGTTACTTCGCTAAAAGTAGGTGCTAGTTGCCTGGCGGGCGTCTATATCAGCTTACTTTTTTTTAATCAAACAGTGTTTGGGTGGTCCTATTCCGGGGTTAAAGCGATTTAACCCTTTTTCCGCATGATTTATCCCTTGGGAAGGTGTTAGTTATCTAGCAGGGTCCTACTCGTATTTCAGCTTACTTCTTCGAATCAAGCAGTTGGCGTGGTCTTCTTAAGTTCTCTCTAGGCTTATATCTACAAAAATATGTTAGGTCTGACATAAGTGGTACTTAGGTTAAGTTTGGGAAAAGACATAATAAATGAATAAAGAATATATTTTCCCATTTTTTGAATTTTATTGCGAGCGTCAGGGAGGACAACATATTTTTTCAGAATCTTCCGTTTTTTGCATTTGCGTGACCCTTTATAGCGAGGTCCCTGAGACAACTGCCTCATCTGGCCACACGTTAACTTGTCACTGCAGTATAGATTAATTATAATTATGTTTTCGCAAGTCATTAGTAAAGATGTTTTAATGCGCACGTTAAAATAACATCTAGAAATTTTATCTTCATCCTTTCAGCAGAGGCCGAAAAGGCTAGTAAAAGTATAGTCGCATTTTATAGGGTATGGCGTATGAGTAACTTATGCACAACTTACATAATAATGTTTATTATATGTATGTAAATGTTTTTCTGAAAAATTATGTGCTCGACACTGATTCAAATTTTATGACTGCAAAATATACCTCATATTCTTGTTACCCATAAAAGATGTCACATTTTTGATTTTGTATCAATGTGAAGGCATAGATTATTTTTTTTAAGTTGACCAAAATTAGGCGGCATGACATATACACATAGACCGATTTCAGCAGATACTAGGTCCATTGACTTTGTAATTGTGAACGATTCCTAACTTGTCATAATGAGTTTCGATTTTAAAAGTGTAATTGAAACAAATAAAATTACGGAATGTAATGAAAATTTTGTTGTCTTAGTATCAGCTTAAATTTCAACCTTTTTTGAAATCAACTTAACCATTTTAAAGATACTGACGTGTTTCCAAAGACATGCTATTGTCTTAGTCTTTTGGTAAAAACGGAGTGTAGATACCATTTACTTACCTTGACTCCAAGTATTTAAAATACCAACGTAGATCAAAATCGTTAAAGCCGTTTTTTAAGAAACGTGATGGTTTTCAAAAGATTAGAAACTGTTATAAGTGAAATTATAAAAAAACATTCCAGAAATCCAATTATCAAAACGGATACAAATTGTTAGAGCCGTTTTTGAGAAAAGTGCAACTTTCAAAAATTCAAAAAACTAGACATGAATAACAAAAAATTAAAAAAACATTTATAAAATTTTAATATGCAAATTTGTTAGTAAAAAGCAGATCAAACAACAACCAATAAAAGGAGCATGTACGCACGTATAGAAATCGTAAAAAAGACAATTTATCAACCTTAATAAGGAGGGAAATACTCAAATTTGATAAAGGTTATATTAGTGTGTGTGTACATTTTTTAGCATTTATTTTAAAGTACCTTTATTTGACTATTTTGGCGAAAACTGAGTACGCCATTTTCTTACGCTCACTTCAATCATTTTATCCATACTAGTATTATAAATGCGAAAGTAACTCTGTCAGTCTGTCTCGATTTAACGCCAAAACTAATGAACCGATTTAAATGAAATTTGGTACACAGATAGTCTAGAGCCTGAGAATGGACATAGGCTACTTTTTACCGCGTGAAAATGCTTCATCCGCTGTCCAGAAGCGGAGATCTAAGCTGATATCTAAGAAAAGTTGTAACTCTCGAATGTCTTCTAGCTCCTATCTTTGGAATGACTCATCCAAATGAAATAGGATTTTTTTTAATATAAAGTCCAATTATGTGCAAAGATTTTAAGATGTAAATCATCTTTGTAGGTTATCCTGAAGTTGAACAATAAGCATTAAATTATAAATTTTATACAATTCAAAAGAGTAAAATGTTCGATTGAAGCGAGATCGTTGGATTTTCCCAGCGTTCAATGGAGGAAAATTTGTGTGTGTGTGCGGCACAAATCTGTTTCTCTAGCTGTACCTTTTGTGCAATGTGCTTTTTCTTCCTTTCTTTTATGCACCTTTTGCAGTTTGTGTTGTTTTTTTATGGCGCATGGCCATGGGATTTAGAAAGATAGGGTATAAAATGTAAATGAGATTGAGAGGGAGTCACACTCAGAGTATATCCATATACTGAGTAGGGACACTCTCGACGTTTTCTTTATCACTTCTTATCAGCAAGTATTTTGTTTTAAATTTGAGAATTGGCAGACTGGCGAAGCAAGGCGAGCACGGGACAGCTAGTATTTCAATAATACAAGACACGACAACAGATAACGGCTATCGGTAAATGGAATTTGCAGCCGCTCGTTAAGTTAAGCAGCTCAGTAAGGCGCCCTCCAGATGGTTGAGTAGAATCCAATCGTCTTTTTGCGAGACACGCATCCAACATCTTAAACGTGCGCACATTCCGAGCGGCAACCACCGACTCTGCAATTTTCTTGTTGCGCCTAAATTCAGAGCTCGAATGTCCAACGAGATGAAAATACGAACTGCCCAAATAATTGAACGTTGGACACCTAAGCAGACCTGAAGTAGCCAGAGTCTACAGAGATTACCTGAGGGAGAGACTCTCCGCTGTACACTCACCACCCACAAGTGCCAACAAAACGTTGAACCGATATTGCGACATCATCAAAGAGATAGCCGAGTCTACCGTAGGTTACCAGACACTCCCGAAAAAGAGCCCGTTCTATGATGACAGAACGTGCACATCAACAAACGGTGCAATGCAACACAAAACTAGGACAACAAGGGAAGAGTATAGAGAAACGAGAAGGGAGGTGAAGAAGATCCTTTCAGCTTTAAAACTGCTCTTGAACCATAAGTGGTCTGCTAAAATTACTGCTATATTACATACTAATATCAAATGTTGAGGTTCAGGAGCCATTAATGTTGTCGCTATTGGAATGCCTCTTAACTCTTTCCTTGCTTTACTTAACCCTTTCCATCTTTAACATTTGTGCTGGATGTTTGGGTGCCGAACGCCGAACGTGAGAGAAATACTGAGACCCACAAATCATCGTGGGAATGACTTAACTTAAGCTCAAATCTTGACAATGGCTAATGGAAATGGTTCAGTCAAAAGCCGGTTACACATATATAATGCGCCAACAAAATATGCACAACCGATAACGCTAAGGATACAAAAAACGTTCTCCGTATACATAATTACATATCCAAGTTGCACAAAGTTGTGTGTTATAATTTTAAAAATTTAAATATTTATTAGGCTCCTGCAACAAATATTCACTCATGTGCACTGACTGCATGAATAGCAATTGATTTGAATACAATAAATGCCCCCACACACTCAATAATAAATAAAACTCATTACGTTTCATTATGCGCATAACTCCATAGAATATCATCCATTGACAATGTGTATTTAGCATGAAATGCAATTGTGTCAGCTTGTAATAAGTTAAAAAAGGTCGCAAAGAGAAGCTCAAAAAGGTACAACGGCTTGCGTGCCTTGGTATCTCCTGAGCCATGCGAACCTGTCCAACAGGTGCCATAGAGGCAATAACATGTATTACACCTCTCCACATATACATTCAAAAAGTGGCAATCCGCAGTGCAAAAAGTCAAATACAGTTAAACGAGATAAGTCTTAACGATCATCCGGAACTTAAGACCCTTCTTGATGAACTGCCAGAACTCAACATGAACTGCGCGGTCACAGACCGCATTCATAAAACACTATGCTTCAATAAGCGGTTCTCCACGGAGATCCCCAAGAGAGAAGCATGGGTTAGTAATAACCCATCTAACAGCCACAACGGCATAAAGTGGTATACTGATGGTTCTAAAATGGAAGCGGGGGTAGGAGCGGGAATATACGGACCAAACAAACGCTTCACGATACCCATGGGAAAAAGTCCCAGCGTATTTCAAGCAGAGCTCCACGCCATTCAAGAATGCGCTAGCCACATAAATCTATCTGGTATAAAAGGTGCAACCATCCATATATTCACGGATAGGCAAGCAGCTATAAACGCCCTTAGCTCGCATACGATTGACTCCAAATCAGTCATATACTGCTTCAACACCCTACATGCACTCGGAACAAGACCAAGCTATGTTGGGTTGCAGGTCATGTCGGGGTGGAAAGGCCGACGAACTGGCCAAAAAAGGTTCGGAAACACCCTTCATAGGTCCCGAACCCTTCTGCTGCACTCCTAGATCAGCAGCAATAAAAAGCTGGGAACACAGAAAATGTATCCATCTTTGGGAAAGCATCCCAGGTTTAAGACAGACCAAACGAGCCATTTGGCCTTTCAATAAAAATGCCAGCAAATGCCTAAACCTAAGCAGGCATGATATCAAAAACTTAGTAGGTTACCTTACTGGCCACCATGGTTTAAGATATCATCTACACAAAATGAAAATAGTAGACTCTCCTGAGTGCCGACTCTGTCTTGAAGAGGACGAGTCAGCTGAACACATTTTATGTGAATGTCCGGCCCTAAACGGAATTAGAAAGAAGATCTTTTTCAGGGAACAAATGTGCCCCGAGGACATAAAGAATTCTTCTACTAGTAGAATTGTCCGCTTTACACGGAAAGTGGAAACTCTACTAGTCTAAATTTTTCTAGCCCACACGGCACAAAAGATCTTTTTAGGTCGAAGTGACCCCATATTTAATCGCCTTGGCGAGCCAGAATTTATAAAAAAAAAATAAGTTAAATGTCAAATTGTGCGTTTTGTATTATTCCAACTTATTGCTATGTATTTTAATTTTTGTTTTTGTTTAAAAAATCAAATAGTTCTTAACGTGGGTTACTCGTATTGGCAAAGTTCATTTGGGTAGTCTGCAGCCGGGGTGGTAATTTGTTCGGCTTCCTTGGTGCAAATTAAATTATAATTCCAACGATGAGTAAATACACTTTTTAAGGGTCATTATGGCCTTTAGTTTCTTCGCGAACTTGAAGCCAATGCCACTAACGTAACTTTTCGTGCGCGAATTTGTACATTTTTTTGTTGTAAACATAGCAAGTAACTTACTTCCCTCGGTAGTTAACACCGTCAATCAAATTGATGTTAGTATAACTGAATTTAACTGTTAAAGGAGTTCGTTTTTGAAACGTATAGGTATCACAGGGGGAGTTACAAGGACGTGCGGATAATTGGCATGCATCTACCTATAGGCATGCATTTCAAAAGTATTACGTAAAAAATCAATATCAACACTCACGTGGCTTGGACTTTCGTGTTGTTAGATTGAGTTATTTTTAAGCTTAAAGGTCCTGGGTTCAAGAGATTCCGATTTTTCATGCTGCAGGATTACTGTGTACCTCGCAAAAAATTGTGGAAGAACTTTTCTTTTTGAGTAATTTTTCATAAACTGTCATGGCCAAGAAAGGAATTTCGTACATACATGCTCTCCTTCGAGTAAAAGTTGTTATCTAAATACGTGTTTAAGTTCTACAAGACTTGATTCTTTTTAACGATTGAATGATTTATTTGTGGTAAGTTTCTTTGATTTTAATTTTCAGAAATAAGTGTTGAAGGTTTAAAATTGCATGCGAAAACTTCTTTGTTTGTGTTCCGAGGTGTTGTCAGCCTTCCCTGAATTATAGCAAGAAAAAAAGGAAGAGTCCTAATAGTAGGGTAGCCCCAAATTTTCCCGATCCCTTAATCTCGATAAATTTTTTCCCAGCCAACTTCAATAGCTTCGATACCATGTTTATAGTTAGAATCGTCGAGCTCCTCAAAATAGCCTACAACCTATGACTTGATGTCTTCATTGTTGGTAAATATTTTACCATTGTAAAATAAACGCTTTCAACTTTATTTGAATATCTTTATTCACTCTCAAAATAACCCTTTAAATCTATCTTTAATAAACACGTCCGATTCAATTGGAGCTTCTACCTTGAATGCTATCTTCTGTCTCTCATTTACTCTTCATCATCTTATCCGTGAGCATTCGTTGTTGAGTGATGTCGTGGTGTTATAATTGAGCCATTTTTTCAAGTTAATCAAATGGGGGCTGATCTGACCCAAAGGATGCATGTGGATACAATGCAAACATTAACTCGTTGTTTTTGGTAATCGCGATGCGGGATGTGTTAACTGGTGCATTTTCTTCATGAAATAAAGATTATTCTTCGCCAAAAGTGGGCGTTTTTGTATTGATTTCAGCACTCGAACGCTGCAATAAGTTTGCATAATACTTGCCGCTGATTATTGTTTTTCCTTTCTGAAGATAATCAAAAAAAAATATCCACGCGCATTTAAAAAAAACTGACGCCATGACCTTGCCTGCATGTGTGCCCATGTTTTATCAATGGTTATGAAACGACGCAAAAACTTGGATTGATTGGTTAAACTTCGGCAAAGACTAGATTAAAAAACCTAAAGACGCTGTTTTTGTTCCATTGTGAGTAATCGTAGCACCCATCTTGCGCACAGCTTTCTTATGTCCGAATTTTCAGTCATCATGCGATGTACAGCATTTTCTGAAATGCCGGATTTAAGCGTTTGCAGGCATATCTTAGAACAGCACACTATCATCTGCATAGGTAAATCCCAATCTGAACGATATTTATTTGATAACTACCACGCTAAAATGCGTTTCTAAATTTGTATAAATAATTATTCTACTAAGTATGCTCGGCAGAAAAATATGCACAGTCATATGATGTGCCTTAATTGATTGCGCAGAACAATATCCGACATTGGTTTCAGGTCTAAGTTATTTTGGTGCAAGGCCTCATGACCCGCTCAAAAATGTTGCTGAATATCCATTACATTGATTCGATTTCAGCCGAGATTTGGACAAAAGTAAACTGCGCCTATTTTTTCTAGTCGTAGGCAACTGGTTTAACTACATGTATTCTTTACCATTTGGTCTATGATCTGCGACTCAATCGGACAAACTACGTAGTTTGCCATTTTATATTATTTATTTTATTTCGTCTCCGGTTGTGTTTGAATTATAAATGAAAGATATTCAATTTTTGTTGATCTTGTTGTTCGTTTTTTATTTTTTATTTTTCACAACTTATATTTATTAATATTGTTTTTTTTTTTCCTATCGCGACGCGTTTCGGAGCAACTTCAACTTCTCCATCATCGGGCGTATGTGCCCGAGTTGTGAAAAATAAAAAATAAAAAACGAACAACAAGATCAACAAAAATTGAATATCTTTCATTTATAAACTAGTTTGCATATATTCCATATTTTCTTGTGCGACCAACTAAAAAATGCTATACTTTGTCTAACAAAAATTGTCAGTACAGGCAAGATATGATGTTTGTCTCTCAGTCTGGTTGCAATGACTTACATAACTCGGTCCCTCTTTAAAGCTCTCGCAGGGTTGTCGTAGTGGATATGATAATTCGCCATAACTCAGAGAGCAATTCTATTAGGGTTACCATCTTCCAATTTAAAATAAAAATATTGCGGAACGAAATTAATTCCGTTTATCTTTTTCCTTTTCTGGTAAGATAATAATAGGCGCGTCGCGTTTTTTAAGGGTATCTCCAGTAGACCAACAAAATATATAAATTTCGTAACACAAAAAAAAATCAAAACGAAAAATATATCACTGTAATCCAATTTATTCATTATATATCCGATGAGTAATTACTGCTACTGCTCTCGTTATTTATGTCTATTATTAACCTTTCAACTGCTTCCTCGGCAAAAACGTCCATTTAACACATATTTGGCTCAACAACCTGTTCAACGTGTTGGACACATCGATGCCAATTTTCCTTGTCAACCCTTGTAAGTGCTGTCGTTAGTAAGTCTCTTATTTCAGCCATTTTAAATTACCTGTTTTGGCTTGCTACAAACCCTTTCACTTGAGCCCAAACCAATTCTATTGGATTAAGGTCACAGTGATAAGGCGGCAAGCGAAGCACTTTATGTCCCGCATTTTGAGCCATTTTATCCCCGACGTATGTTTCATACTTGACTTTGTAACGTTTAACGATTTCAAGCAACCCATTGTATGATTGCACCCCTACCTAACTTGAGACCTTCCTTTTGGGAATTCCCGTATTCATTGGCAAAACAGGCGTCATTCATCGGAAAAACAATGACATCATACAAACAGGTACATAATGAGATTAAAGGACGTATTTATTTTTTTTTTTATTATTGAAACAGTTTGCGACATAAACTCAATCAGTAAGATTTTCTAAAAACATTTCTTAGTCCTTTTCGCTATATGTATATTGTGAAAGGTAGACACAATCAGGCAATTAGAATAAAAAATTATATAACCACGACGCAATGTCATATACCTAAACAGATGGTAAAAAAACTGCACTTGTGCAGCTGTACAATACAAATACAATCAAATTAAAACCGAATGGCAGCACCCCACGTAATAATTCGTTCTCAAAAGCACCAAAACCGAAAGTTCTTTGACAAAATCCATAGAAAAACCCTTAATGATATGCTTCATTGTAGAGATGGTAATACTCTTCTGATGTGCTTCAGTCACACACACTGCTTATTTTGGTGAATGATAATGGCAAGCGAACACAAGACGATCATGCTCATTCCCATTCGGCTGTGTGGGAGACTGGTTGTAGTGGGTTACATTCGAATTTTAGGAAAATTACAACAACAATTCTTGCGTTTGAGTGCCGTGAGAGTATCTACAGGCACTACTGGTAGAAAAAAAGCTTCTCCATAAGGCCTGTACTGATAATTTTTGTTGGATAAAGTATAGCAAATTGCTTTCCCAACAAACGAAAATTGGATACTTTTTTTTTTTTAAACCATTACTTGTTGCCCTTGTCTTACGATGTGGAGAATGTTTTGCATAAGTTAACATTTGGCGAACATCGGACGTGCAACTGAAACTGCAATGTATACCCAAACTTAACGTCATACCTACGCCACTGTTCGTATCTTTTGTACTGCATTTCGTAAAAGTTGTCTTCGTAAGTCTTTCTGTTTATGTTAAGGCATGCTTGCCTATTTCACAGTTTAGAAATTAAAACTTAAATACAATAATTCTGTCTACTTTCCTTAGCTTTTAATTTTACCAATAAACTCTTTGTTTAAGAATAGACCATGAAGTATTCCTCAATAACTTTAAGCTAGCATCAACTTAACGTGAGTCGCTTCAGCACAATACCACCGCTTGTTCCTGTTCTCTGCATTACTCGCTCGTCTTTTTTAATTATTTAACGGGCTCCCGAAACCGTGAAGAGTCTAAGCCAGAGACACTGCAGCCTTACCTCTTCGATATCATTTATTCTGTCTATTCGATAACATTTATTTCGAAAACCTCAGTTTGCATTTCTCGAATTTATTTTGTTTATCTAGTAACACTCGGTTATTTCGCAATAAAAAAATCCTGAATTTAAAAACTAATTGTAAAAATAAAATCCACACACCAATGAAATAAAGTGCACGATTGAGTGTTACAAAACTTTCTCGCTTTTAAAAGAATTAAAAAGAATTGGTTTCGGATCACATTTTCTCATTCCTACTCTCAAAATCAGCTGGCCTCTGTACGATGCAGTTAGTACAAATATTTAGGGTTGATTCGATATCCGGGCGGTACCGATATCAGTACTAATAACAGTACTCACAATGGGGTATCGATATCCATGGGTATCGAATCAAACGCACCGATACCTACTCGTATCGAAACGAATACTTTCTTCAAACAATTGTGTATTGCATCACTATAAGCATATAAGGGAATTAAATAAGCCAATTTACTATAATACTTTTTTTTGTTGAATTGAAATTACTTTAAAAAAATTAACAATAATGAAAAACGAACGAATCCGCAGACAAGGGCGAGCGCTACACATTCCGAATCGATGATTTCAGTCGTATATGTATATTGGTGGTTATGTGAATTAGACGACGATCGCAAGACGATGTCGCTTCGGCTATAGCTATCTCTTTCTACTTCAACGGATATAAGAAGGAAAGCTACTACCAAAAGAATATCGTCTGGCGATAATCGACATATGGAATGATTGCCAAGGCGTATTTTCGCATGAAGCAAAAAAATAATTTTTGTTTCATTTATGATATTTGTCACTCTCACTTCATGAATAGTTACAATTACAACAGTCCATTCATTTGAAATGATTTTGTGTAAGAAATCATAGGAAAGGCTACAGTCCGCTTGGGCAAACTAGTTGATACACTTCCTATTACTACCCCTCATAAAGTGGACGTGGAGAAAATCTAAGTATGGATAAATTGTTAAGGACAAAATATATAGTTTTTGTATAACAAACATTTAAAGGATTTTATCAAAAAAAAAACAAAGTTTTTGTAAAAAAACGCCCCTTTAAAGTGGGCATGGCACATATTTTTTTTAAATAGTGGGCGTGGCAGAGGGCGAATTTTAAAAATCTTAACACATTCATGAGCATTTTAAGCCCCCTAAAGACAATATATTAACCCCCGTATTAATAAACAACGGAAAGTGGCGAGTTAGCACTAGCACATCTGTTAACTCATAATTCTGATTAATAAACATGTGTTAGCTTTCACTGACATGTAATAACGAGTGGATAACTTAACTCACAGAATTCGGCGTATAAGAAGCGGATAACTTCACACATTCTCAGATTGTAGTTCATGCATTCACAAATTGAGAGGATGCGCATGCATGTGTGGAAACATTGAGAGGATGAGAGAGAACACTGTCTCCCATTTGGGCATATCACTCTTTCATACTGCGTTGACTCCATACTAATACCTACCATAGTATTGGAATGGAATACACAGAAATGAGTGTCAACTGACGAAATATGACAGATACACTCGATTTTTGAGTATAATTTGCTAAAGTGCTGCCGTATTGTAGGTGATATAGAGCAATCAGCTAACACAGGGAAAATTTTATTAATCATAAAAGTTATCATATGGTCAAGTTCGCTATCCGTGTGCCAGCTAACTCGTGCGTTAAGGAGCGGATAGTGTTTTTTTATTAATACGGCTGTAAACGTTTTAGCTTTCTAGCTCAAAATTTGATTTTTTGATAATTTTTATTTGAGATTGTGGGCGTGTCATTGGGCGTACATTTGATTATTTGGGGCCCCTACATAAGCTTAAATTTTCTATGTAGGGGCCCCTACATATGCTTCAAAATTAATATACTAGACATTGCGGAGGTAGAATAGGGGGAACATTACCATGGACATTTTATATGTTCGTATATACATTTCGATACAATGCGAGTACTTCAATTCAATACTTAGTTTTATTGAATAAAAAGAGTATCCATACCAATATTACTTGTATGGAATCAAATGTATCGAGTAAGTACTTGTATTTCCTTGAATCGAATCAACCCCACAACTATTAGACCCATATGTATAAAATGTGTAGAATGACACCGACATTTTTTTTTGTTTTGATTTGATTTAATACTGCTATATAATCTATCATGTTCACGTAACCAAAGAGGTTACCGCTTTTTAAAGTAGGGTCAAAAACAAAAAAGAACAATAAATAAACGCAATTTTTGTTATTTTTGTTTTAGAGTGATAAAATCATGTTTATTCTTGCCAGATAAGGTAGTCAATTCGTAAAATATAGATACGAATTATTGTATTACGTTTGGCAATCATCACAAACATATGTTTTGCTTTCTGGCCATGCTGCAGACATTGCTGTTTCGCATACTACACACTGAAAACGCGTTTGCGTGGCACAGAGATATAAGTCCCGAACTCTTTTATGTCCTACTGGACAAATATGTTAGATGGGACCTTAGTCCCAACAGCTCATACCCCCTTTGTCCCATTTGTTGAAAGTTTCAGAAAATTCAATATCGGTCTCTGCATCACACGCATTACTACTTACTTACTCTTCATTGTCGTCACTGGCAAAAAATGGTTTATCTTCATCATTATTGTCGCTATTGCCAAGATATGCCATCATTATCTTCTAAGCAGCTTATTTTTGCGCAGGTGCTAGGCTTTAAAATCTATACTGCTTATTTCAGATCATCAAAATCGAACGTACTATCAATTCAGGTATTCATTTTGCCGAACACAGAGAACAAACACTCGAGAAAACAACTGGTCGACTTACCAAATGACAAACGCAAGTGAATTGGGTTTTAATCAGCCTACTTATAGAAATACAAAACTAAACCAATTAATACAATATATTTTTGCTTGTATACAGACATGTATCTATATAAAATGTGATCGTTTAATGCATGCACGAATATGTCCCTAGTAAACAATTGTTGTGATCCAGCCATACCAAGTAGGCTATTAGCAGTGTTTTTTATTTGAAAAAAAAGTTTCTACTGCAAACCTATCCGGGTGGACCCAAAAATGGCTGTATTAGATTTAGAAACCTGTGTTTATAGGAAATAAGAAGTTTGAGGTTTTAATATTGACGGAGAAAAAAGTTATCGTATGATAAAGTCAAATTTGGTCTTTCCAGACCAAGTTGACCAGCATAGGGTTAAGACCGCCTGCTTGAAATTTGAAAAAATAAAACATAGTTATTTGAAAAGTTCTGATGTTTTAATTTAAATAGAGAGTATAGATATGGAGGTTATAAACACAATTCTAGATAAATAGCCGCCTCGTGACTGATTGCAAACGTTGGTCATTTTGACGAAATTGACGGCTGGATTTCAACAAGTGCGCGTTGAATCTCATCTTTCCGTTCAGGAACTGTTCTTGGGTTATTGGCATCATCTTTCTCGATTACTCGGATCACTGTACGGCGACAAATGGTGACGGCATAATCAACGACATTTTTGAACCGTCGGTCGTCTTTGCAAAAACTTCACTATTTCCGTAGTGGATTCTCATAATTTTTATGCGTTGGCATTTTTGTAATTGTCTATGACTTAAACTTAATATTTACACATTTTAGCTGCCAAGCAACAATGCCGTACGACCGACACAAAAGAAATGACGCTAAATTCAAAATAGGCGGTTTAATGGGATACCCGTTTTATAGCAAAATCAAGGGAATCCGTTTAAGTTGCAAAAAAAGTCAAAAAGTTGATCGTTGTTTTTTATACCCTATTCTAAGGGTATACATATTAATTTTGACGCATAGTTTGTAACATACCTAAATATTGCCCGTAGACCCCTAAAAGTTACTATATTTATGATCAGCATCGATAGTAATGTCGATCATGCCATGTCCGCCCACAAACTCAAAAAAACAAAATTTTGGAAAAAATCGAATTTTGAGCTAGGAAGCTGAAATTTTTTATATATGATCTATGACTCCTAAATCTGCTCGGGATATACAATTTTCAAAATCCGCCAACTGACACGCCCACAAATAAATAAAACAATTTTATTGAAAAAGCAAAATTTGAACTAGGGAGCTGAAATTTATAATATATACTCTCTAGGGGCCCTTTAAGCTCATGTGTAAATATTTTCAAAATCCGCCTACTGACAACAATTTAAAAAAAAACTTTTTTTGAAAATCCAAAGTTTGAGCTAGGGAGCTGAAATTTATAATATATACTCTCTAGGGGGCCCTTTATCCTCATGTGTAAATATTTTCAAAATCCGCCCACTGACATGCCTTATTTCGAAGTTTGAGCTAGGGAGCGGAAATTTATAATATATACTCTCTAGGGGCCTTTTATGCTCATGTGTTAATTTTTTTTAAATCCGCCACTGACACGCTCACTTAGGACCTACTCATACGTGAGTAAAACTAAGCTCCTTCCGTTGAGCTAGGGAGCTGAAATTTATAATATATACTCCCTAGGGGCCCTTTATGCTCATGTGTTAATTTTTTTTAAATCTGCCTACTCACACGCCCACAATTAAATAAAACAATTTTATTGAAACACCCAAGTTTGAGCTAGGGAGTGTTTTTTTCGATAAAATCCTTTAAATGTTATATAACAAAATATGTAGAGCGTTCTTAACAATTCAACCATACTTAGACTTTTGTCACGCCCACTTATGAGGGATAGGAATAAGAATAGGGTATCCAACAGTTCGCCCAAGCGGACTGTAGCCCGTCTCTATGTTTTATTTAAAAAATTGACAATCAGAAACAAATCAGTTTTTAGTTTTTTGATTAGTTAGCAATTGTTTGAACTTTTACAGTAAGGTTTGTGTTTAGATCTCGGTCTAACCAATTTCTAAAGATTCTCCCAATCTTTTCGGAATCTTCTACTTACTGTTTTTTTGTGGAGCGTTCTGACTTCCTATTTCGGACTAAAGAATATCCATTATCTGCCTGAGTGGCGGGCGTGCTATCTGAAACCGATATTTTATAATTCGATGCACATATTTTCGATCCGTTAGGGCTGGATGATTTTTCTTCTATTGGTGGCAATGGCGATTTTTCACCTGTTGTTGCTGTGAACATTTTGTATACCCTATTCTAAGTGTATATTAATTTTGACGCATAGTTTGTAACATAATATTGCCCGTAGACCCCTAAAAGTTACTATATTTATGATCAGCATCGATATTAATGTCGATCTAGCCATGTCCGTCCGTCCGTCCGTCCGTCGGCAAAAATTAGGCCTTTAAACTGGGCCTAGAGAGCTGAAATTTTAACTATATACTCTCTAGGGTCCCGAAATAATCAAGTTTACGAATTTTTGAAATCCGCCCACAAACACGCCCACAAACTCAAAAAAACAAAATTTTGGAAAAAAACGAATTTTGAGCTAGAAAGCTGAAATTTTGTTTATATGATCTATGACTCCTAAAACTGCTGGGGATATAAAATTTTCAAAATCCGTCCACTGACACGCCCACAAATAAATAAAACAATTTTATTGAAAAACCAAAATTTGAGCTAGGGAGCTGAAATTTATAATATATACTCTCTAGGGGCCCTTTAAGCTCATGTGTAAATATTTTCAAAATCCGCCTACTGACACGCCCACAATTTAAAAAAAAACTTTTTTTGAAAATCCAAAGTTTGAGCTAGGGAGCTGAAATTTATAATATATACTCTCTAGGGGGCCCTTTATCCTCATGTGTAAATATTTTCAATATCCGCCCACTGACATGCCTTAAATTTTTTTTTTTTGAAAATTCGAAGTTTGAGCTAGGGAGCGGAAATTTATAATATATACTCTCTAGGGGCCTTTTATGCTCATGTGTTAATTTTTTTTAAATCCGCCTACTGACACGCTCACTTAAGACCTGCTCATACGTGAGTAAAACTAAGCTCCTTCATCGATTTGTGAGAGAGAGAGGACTTGAGGAAGGCTCGTGGGAAGTGGGGGTAAACAAGGTCAGCAATCTCAAACGGATCGGAGACGTACATTTGTCGTTGTCTTATGTGTTCCTCTTCAATTTGTATTGTGTATTGTGAATGTAGAAGGATTTCTTATACGCAGAGCACAAATCATGGAAGAATAATGATTGTGTTTTTTTTTTGGTTAAGCTAACTCATATTCATTTATTTACATTTATTTTGCTTTCTTTTATTATGTATTAGACTTAGAGGTCAGCATAAATGGTTTAAAACTAGTTTTGAGAAATTCAATATTATTTGGTGTACTCAACTCATTAGACTCATAGCTTGCAAGCGTGAATGAGTTGAGTACCTGTTGTTTGGTGGCAATGTGAGTTGAATATTCATTTCAATCAAAAACCCGATAAACAGTGCCAGGCAGACGGCAGTATTGCCATGTCCTCATTCTTAAGTATACCAATTTGTAAACTTTATGATGGAAAAAATAAAGAATCTATCTAATCTAATCTAATCAGTGCACTTACAAAGAATGAGTTCTAATTAATAAATATTCATAATTGAAATTGGGTGCACTGAATATTAGGGAGTGTGTCACTCATCTTTGCAATGGTAAGCAATGAGCCTTATTGCGAAGATCAATCGACAGTTGATAATTGACTATTTTCAATGTGTGCTATTGTGAACGAACGATTCTAAAGGATTTTGTCAATCGCAGTCAATTAAAAAAATGCGATTGACAAAAATACCAAATGAATCGTTCGTTCACAATAGCACTCATTGAAAATAGTCAATTATCAATTGTAGATTGATCTTCGCAATAAGGCTGAATGTGTATGGGTTTTTGTCATTTTAATACATTATCTGCCGAATTAATAAACGCAAATTAACGGTGAATTATCTTTAATCAATGAATTGAAAGAGAAATCTTAATAACAAACTTTGTTTGAAGTTAGTTGACGTTGATAAACATGCAACAACTAATTCACGGAAGTAGATGAATTAACGAGTAATTAAGTTGAAATAACAACTGACAGAGAATCTTTGAACCAAATGGGATGTTGGATGTGGTATCTCCATACAGTTTATTACTTAAGGATTTCCAATTTCCAATTTATAACTTAACGACAATAAGCTAATGCATGGACATGATCTTCAATTAATGAGCCTTTAATTAATTTTTAATCCACATTGTAGTTAGGTGTTGAATTAGAGGCAAATTAAGTAATTTTTATTAATTCGGCTGTATTTGTTTTTATTTGAATTAAAAAAATAATCTTGATCACCTTAATATAGTTAGAAACCCTAAGGACATTTTGGAATAATACTTGTCTTTTGGGTTTTGAGGACCTTTATTTTTGTATTCCAAGAACCTCTTGGCTAAAAAACCTTGAACACAAAGATACTACCCGGTTTCTGAGTATAGTTTGAAAAATGTCCTCTAAGAACCTTTTTAAGGCTTCCAAGGTCCTCTTGGAAAAACATCCTTGATCAGAGAATCTGCGCGGTTTCTAAAGACATTTTGGAAATTTTTTTTTTTTTTCCTGTTTTAAGGATGCCTTGGTAAAATAACCTTAAACAGAAAAATACTGCGCGGTTTTAAGGGACAATTAAGAAAAAATGTCTTTTTCAGGTTTTGAAGACTTTTCTCACTCAAAACTTCTGTAAAACAAAACCAATAAGATGATTATCCGAGCACTCGCAATTAATACATTCATGCAGACCTCTTTTATGTATTTAAGTGGCACACTGGTTATGCTTTGGACTACTGAGCCACGAGTCTCAGCTTCAAATCACACCACTGCTCCAGAAACACCTATAGTTTTTTTTCCACTGTGCCACCTCTTGCGAAAGTCTGATATGCTCCAAGAGTATTAGTTGCCATTCTCAAATTTGCTGCTCGGACTAAACGTAAAATCGTAGGTCTCTTCCATTCGTGCCAAAAATGAAACATCGCACACACAAATGGTTTTTTTATTTTGTATCTTCCTCACTCGCAAACACCCAGCGGTACTTACTTGTGAGCAGGTATCTTCGTTGAAGAACCTGTTCTTGTTAGTGAGAAGAAGTTCTTGGTAGAGAAGCCAGAGGAAGGAAATATACCAAAACATTTTGATATTTTTTGGAGTATCTTTGAAACTTTCTTTTTGTGTTCTTATTTTCATCTTTTGTTTAAACAGCTTTGCCCAACCTTTTTGATTTAAGATCCATTTGTAGACAAGCTACTCTGTACATAAATAAGATTTGTATTCTCTTTCAGTTCAACATTTTTTTATTGTTTTTAAATGAATTTCGAAAAAATAAAATAAAAAATAAAATAATTTGCGAACAACAAAAAATATTTTATAAACAAAAGTTCTCATTATATTACTCATAGCTTGCTTTGGAGCACATTCAACAAATCAAACTCAAATCAAATTTCCATTCCCCAAAACCAAAACTAAATAATATCGAACTCTAAAAGTAAGTTTCACTTAATATGTTGTTGATGTTGTCTTTATGTTTTTCACTATTCATAATAATAATAAAACTCATTTATTTCTCTATTATCTGTTTCATATTCATTCATTTAGAATTTCGTTATTTAATTGTTATGCTCTTAACTTTGTAGTTGTCTTACTCGTATTTTGTTTTTAACTTGTTATTGTCAAACTAAATATTTTGTTTGCTAAAAAACATTTTGCACTACTGCTGCAGATACACAATCATGCTTTAAATAAAAGGATATTATATAATTGAACATTCGACTATTTTGTTTTAACCGTTCACTTTAACCTTCGTAGGTAGTACATAACTAATCAATAGTAAAAAAGCAAGACTATTTCCGGACGAGAAAATTCTTTAAATGGATCATTCAATCAAATAACCCAATTCATTTTGATATTTTTCCTTTTTATTTACTAAATTTTGTAATTAATAAAATACAATTTTTGTGTGATCTTTTTACTAAACAAAATTCTTTAGCGAACAAATTTGTTTAATATTATCGTTTTTTTATTATATTTTTCTTTTGTGAAGTGAGAAAACAAAAGGACGATATGCAAGTCAATGTCGCCGGCATTCGAAGGAACATAAAAAATTTAGCGCACAACTACTCAGATGCTCAGGTAAATGTGAAATGATAAAGTATCTATAAAGTATCTATGTAGGTATCTCAGTTGTTTGTTTCTATATTTACACATCATATGGATGATGAAAAAAGGTTTGGTGAATATGTACATAAGTGAGTTTATCCCAAGTATTGTTTCACCCAAATGTGGTGTTGGGATCATCAGTGGATTACCACAGAACACATCAAATCCGTTTGCACTTTTTGCTTGATGTTTACTGAGTCTATTTAATTCACGACACAAAAGTGAGCGTGGAAGTTTCTTATTTGTATGTTGACTTGATTTTTGGAGCAGATTCCGTTGGAGGTTCGTTTCATTATGCATATTTTAGGAAAAGAAAAATAGGTTCACAAGGACATCTGGGTAAAATAACTTTGAACACACAAACACTGCGCGGTTTCTACTTTCTATGAACATTTTGAAAAAATATAATTTTTTTCGGTTTTGAAGGTCTTACTTTATGGAAATATTGCGCGGTTTCTAAGGACGTTTCCGGGCGCAATGGCTCAGACGATAGTGTGTCGTACTACTAATCGAAAGGTCACCGGTTCAATTCCCGCCGGGACCAAGTAACATCTAGAGTTTTTTTTTCACTGTCCCACCACTTGCGAACGTCTGACAAACATCCAACAGTATCAATTGTCATGAGAAGCTTCTCAAATTTGCCGTTCGGATTCGGCTTAAAATTGTAGGTCCCTTCCACTTCACACAAGAAAGTGGTTGGAGAAGCTAGGTTGTAGGCCCTTGCGGGTGGCATAGGTGCAGTAGTAGTGTATTCGCTTACTGAATTTAAGGTCGTGCGTTCGAATTCCGGCCAAGTCCATTACTTTATATCGAATACATGAAATCGTAATCTCCCTAAGCAACTGCACCCAAACACTTCTTTCCTATCTCTCTATTCTTTCTTATAGTGAGTAGCACCGAAAAGTATGCAATGAAAGACGATATTGCCAGGTGCTGCTTGCTTTTAAAACACAAATGCTTACGCTGTGTAAGAGCACTATAAGGGTACTGTAACAACAGAAAAAAATCCCTTTAGCGTAAGCAAATTATATAAAAAAAGGGCCTAATATTTATTTTTTATTTTTTCTAGGGAAATTTCGGAAAAATATCCTTTTTTTTTGGGTTTTATGGACGTCTTTTTTGGGATTCAAAGGATCTCTTGGTAGAATCACCTTGAAGACAAGAGAACTTCGCGGTATCTAACGATATTTTAGAAAACTACATTTTTTTGGGGTTTTTAGGAACATTTTGATATTAAGGACCTCCTGTTAAAATAACCTTTAACACAGAAATACATGGAAAATATTCTCTTATGAGGTTTCAAGGACTTTTTGGTGTTCCAAAATAACATTATATTTATTAAAAGCGACATTCTCAAATTGGCCAACGGCAACCACGGTACAAATTGAATTCATTCTTCCAACCTTCAACTGATGTACGAAAAACTTCATTGTATCGCATTTCCGATATCGACTTTCCGATGTCACATTTCCGGTGTTGCTTATCGGATTGCACAACTGCCGTAACAATAAAAATTAAACCCTCAATGTGCAAGACATATAACTTAAAAAAACACCACAATAGAATATATATGCAACGCCCCCAGATAAACAGCGCTTGTCGTAAAAGGCGACTTAGGGGAGGGATCACATCTATGCAATTTTAACATTCAGGTGAGCCTAGCGACACATTAAACAGCTTAAAGCTGTCTCGCAAGTGTGCATGCAAATCCGTAGATTGACACGATCGCACACAAGCAGCAACACCAGCACTTGGATTGGCCTTCCTGACGAGTGTTTCTATTCTTAAATTGTTGTAAATTGTAGGTGCCATTCGGTAACGAACTTTAAATCGTGCTTGCCCTTTATAAAAATGTGTTTTTGTAACCAGATGTTCTCACAAGTGCACCGTCAGTTGGTGAGCATTAGCTGTCTGCGTAGTAAGGACTAGCATTTGTTGCATTTCTAGGAATTATGTAATTAATTCCTCAGAACATCTGCTGTCTAAAAATAGACAACACTGGTCGGAGATCGAACTCCAAATCTGGATAATAAATTAGGGGATTGCAAGTCTCTGCGTGTGAGCAATACTCAATTCTTGGCCTAACTAAAAATAAAATAGATCTTACACATTACCGGCGGCCCTAAAACCTATTTACTATTTGTGTACGAATCTATATTTGTTGTAACGAACGAAAGCAACCTACTTTTTACTCCGATTCCAAATGTCAAATTAAAGCAGCTTTTTAAGACAGTCTCATCTCTTGAACATTTGTGAGACTTTCGCAAGAGATGGGGCAGTGAAAAACTTTTATATGGTATAAGGGCGATTTGAACCTGGGACCTCTGTATGATTAACGAATCCTATGTAATTGTGTTAATAAATGTGTCACTTCATAATAAACAAATCAAAAATTGATTTGTTTATTGTGAAGGTTTATTTTAAAAATAGGTAAAGTAAAACTGTAATTTCTGATATTTCGAAAGTCCTTCTTGATCTTTTGTTGATCTTCAGTACTTGCGGGACAATTTGAAGATTTTAAATGTGTCGCTGGTTTCACATAGGTAGATGGTCAAATTGCCTAGACGTGTAATTTTTCAAATTAAGCCAAAGAGGTTTTGCGCTTAAGTTCGTATAGTAGAGTCGGTGCAACTTCGTACCGCCATTCTACATTTTTAGGCATTGAAAAATACAAATTCGTTAACTGGTGCATTATCGTCCTTCAAATGAGATACTGTTTGTACCTTCTTTGGGGAACACCCAAATTTTACTGCTTCACGTTGTTATGTGTCCAAACACTGGTTCCATTATAACTCAACTGTAAGAAAACATTTCATCAGTATTCTCGATAGATTCAGCCTTGTCTTTGACGTAATATTATAAATTTTTATGAGAATTTTTTCATGAGCGTTCACTTGGACAAGCTGGGTGGCTCTTTTATAGTTTCTTGTGCAAGGAATCAACAACTTTGCAATCACTATTTACATTCACCGCATTACTTACACAAACGCTCCGGTGTGATGATTTTTAAATAACAGCTGTATCTAATTTTTCAAAAGGTTAAAGTACGCGAAGCAACTTCAAACGATCCATGGGGACCATCAGCCACCATAATGGCAGAAGTTGCCGACCTCACTTACAATGTGGTGGCCTTCTCCGAGATCATGCAAATGATCTGGAAACGACTCAACGATCATGGCAAAAATTGGCGCCATGTTTATAAAGCGCTAATACTACTCGAATACTTGATAAAAACGGGCACCGAAAAAGTCGCCCAACAATGTAAAGAAAACATTTTCGCCATACAAACGCTTCGTGAGTTTGTCTACTTCGAAGAGGGTAAAGACCAAGGCACACATGTTCGTGAAAAGGCAAAACAATTGGTTAATCTGTTAAAGGATGACGAGCGTCTAAAAAATGAACGTATCAAGGCGCTGAAAGCGAAAGAGAGATTCTCTCAGAATGCAAGTGGTTTTGGCAGCGATGGCTACATCGACGGACCGGCTAATCGTGAAAATCAACCAGCCGATTGGCAAGAAGAGCCACCCAAACCTGCGTCTGATTTGGAGTTTGTTCGTCCGCAAACAGCTGGCGAGGAAGAACTCCAGTTGCAGCTAGCGATGGCAATGTCGAGAGAGGAGGCTGATCAGGAAGAAGCAAAACGTCGTAGTGATGATGTACGCTTACAGCTAGCGTTGAGTCAAAGCGAACAAGACTTCAAGTGAGTTTGCTTCCGAATGGTAATGGGGAAGAAATTGTTGAATATTTTTATTTATCATAGAAAACCAGAACCTAAAGCAAATGAGCCGCAACAAAGTCATTTGCTAGATTTGTTGGATATCTCATTGGGTGCAACGAGTATATCAAGCCCACCGCCAGGTGCGGGAGCTGTTGGCGGTTCCGATCCATGGGGTACACCAGCAAGGGCTGCTAGTCAGGTGGGATATAAATAAGCTTTTAAAGTTGTCAAGCGTGTTTATATGATTCCTTTTAGCTATCTGATCCTTGGTCCGGTACATCATCGCCACAAATCGATCCTTGGCACCCGAATGTTCCTAAATCATCTGGTGGCGCTGCTGGTGGCGCTGAAGGATGGCTTACACAACGCACGCAATCGCCATCTGTGGCATCGGGTTCCTCAAATGAAGGTTGGCTGCAGAGCAACATCCTATCGAATGGTACTTTGAATGGCAACTCCTCATCTTCGTTATCAGATCCTTGGCTCTCAAAAACTTCAGCAGCTGGAGCAGCTGTCGCTCCACCACCTCTGCCATTGATACAAAATACAGCCGGTTCTGGTGATTCCTGGATACCCGGAGAAAACGAAATGTCTTTAGAAAAATCCTTAGGAATTGAAGATCCCTGGGCACCAAAAGCATTACCTGCATCAGCTAACAATGGCGATCCATGGAGACGAACAGGAAATGAGGCTTCGATAGTGCCCAAGGTTTCACCGGATTTGGATGACTTTGATATAATCACGAATCGCAATAGGACTGGAGGACTATTGGAGGCAATTAACCCAATAATTGGCTCTAACAACAACAATGGTATAACGTTTGCTCTAACATGTTTTCGTATTTTGTAACAATAGTTTCGCTTCACAGTCTCATTAACGCTTTTGGACGATTTAGATCCGCTGTCGAGTAAGAAGCCATTGAAGACGCCACAGTCATTCTTGGGAGAAAACTCGTCGCTTGTTAATTTGGATAATTTAATAAAGCCGGTTGCTCCCAGTAATACAATTGCTAACGCAGCGTATAATCCGTTTAGTGAAACAATTCCACCGAAAACAAATCTATTCCAACAACAACAACCGCCTGTAAGTATTCTATCTACCTCATAAAACGGCTGATGTGTGTGTGTGAGTAATCCTAGAATTTATTTTCAGGTTCCGTCCATCAATCAACTAAAACAGCAACAGCCTTTTGCAATTAGCCTAAATCAAGATCCATGGGCACCAGTTAGCAATGCAGCGCCACAGGTACTTTACGAAATATTTTGATAAAGTTTTCTTTCCCCATATGGGGCTTATATCGGCGGAGGTAAAAATTTGTTTTCAAGTGCAAAATAAATTGGAATTGGATGGGCTTTGTGGGAGAAATTGTTCCATTTATCCTCAATTGACAAGAGCTTAGCTCTTTTAACATGATTGTCGTTTTGTCTGGACTGTTCGAGGTTTGTGAGATGGATTTTGGTACTGGAAACATAAATTTAAAAGATTTCTGCAGGAAATTATATCTGCTAAACTTTACTGATCCATGTCAAAGTAATTTAAAGACCAACGTTGTGTTGCAGTTTCCAATCCATTTATTGAGCCAAATATGCTCAGTATCAGCAGATTGTTTAATCTCTTCTTAAGAGCGAATAGATGAAATCCTTTGTCGTCAGTACGTTTGGGTTATGACTTCCATTCCTATGCTGTGACAGAATAAGAAGACATTATACATGTGGATCCCTCCAAATGCCGATTTTAATTAGTTTACTGCGTTAGAGTCATTATGTACATCCTATTCTACTACTTACATACACGCCCCAGTTTCTTGCTTCCAAATCCTGGCTAACTTCCAAGGACTAAAGGGGAACATCAACCACATGATAACAGAAGTTGCCGACATCACCTACAATGATGCTTTTCTGTTGGATCAAGCAAAATATCAGCCAGCAACTATCTATGATCTTTTTGAATATGATCTTTTCATGTATTGTAAAAATTCGTAACCGAAAATTCACAATTTCACCGTTGGCTTCAATAGCATCGATCTGGTTTAATTTACTGGAAGTGGGGGCTACAGTCCTTTGTGTTTGCTGCCGACCAACCTCGGGTTTGGTACAGTAAGGATTTGGAGTTCCCTGTACAACTAAAAGTGCGAATTAAGATACGAATTTCCTCTACTCCACTGTCCCCCCAGGGTTTATATTTTTTGCTCCTACATTGTTGGATGAAGGAGCAAATAATGACCGCAAGAGCATTGGTGAATATCCTTTCCTTTTATTTCCAGGTTTATACTTCAAGTTTCACACTGTCAACAGTTTTATTGAAATCGATGAACTCAAAGCACCTCTCTATAATGATCTTCAAGGTGGTATTGTGACTGATGAGACGGAAGATAAGCCGCAACCATTTAACAATCTCACACTACTATGGCAGCTTGATGATTATCCCCTTGAGTTCTTTTCTTCTCATATATGTTCATTTTCCCAAATTAAATAAAAACGAGGTTATAATCTGAACTAAAGGGATCATAACCCTCCCACTTCTCTGCATCCCTGGTAAAAATTTAGTTTTGGCCGGTTTGACCTCAAAAAGTATATGCAGGCCTTCCGATTTCGAATCACTTCTGTTGTTGCATTTGTGTGGTCCAGGAGTTTAAAGGCCTGCCTCTCTTTCGTGGTTGTATAGGAACGTTAATGTTGATGATATTGTCCTTTTGACGGATTTCGTTAGATCTCTCCGTTGATCATGACAGTCCAAACTGAAGCGGTCACGCTCAATTTTCTTTGAGATAAGTTCTTTGATAAGAAGACTTCAAAGAAGAGACTTTTTAGATTTTTTTTGGACATTGCTTTTTTAAAGCGGATAGGGAACCTTCCATAGCCACCGGTCGACACGTTTTACTAAAGCGTGAGATGTTTATCCATGGAATCATCGTTTGGTTTTCTCTTCCCTTCTTGTCTGCTCTGGTCTTCTTTGGCTTTCCTTTGGTCTGTGTTCGATTTGTATGCCAATTAATATTATGCTTACTGCATTCCAAATGCTCTCCAACACAACACGCTCTAGACATTTGTGGTATCCAGGACATTCAGAACATTCTTGCGAATCACCGAGTTTAAAGCGTAGAAGGTATCTGTGATATAACTGCCATGACACGACAGAATGTGCGTCAATTGGTAATTCACTTCTCCATGAGTTCAGGTTATCCTTCGTTCCATCATCGAAATGGGTTTTCTATGTTCATATAGTGTGTCTGTTATTTTTTGTTTGGGCAGTGTATCGCTGGCTGATCCTGACCTTAATTTTTCTTACTAAGAAATCGATGTTTGTCTCTTCACTTTATCAGTAAACCAAATGCTCTGTAATAAAATGTTGATCTAAATTAAAACACAGGACATCAATGCCAGTGTGGTACCTTCAATTGTTGTGGGTGACATTGGGCTACGAGAGAGATTGATAGTTGGGTGTTCTTTACTGATACTTTGTCGTATTCTGGTGTATTGTTGACGGGATTCCTGACTATAAGGGCTCCCGCTTATTCTTTGCTTTCAAGAAGTCTGCAATGTGTTTTAACATTCTACGATTAGATGTCAAGTTAGTCTGACGTTGATTGCATTTCACGAAATCGTCTGATGTCTGGTTCCTCCGCATGTGTTGGTTGAAATAGTCAATCGCTGCACAATAATAATACTCCATAGTTCCGCAGTCGCATGGGTCTAGGTCTAGATTACCACAGTAGTCGCTACGGTTGCCACGATTAGATATAAAACCATTGATTTTCAGGGCACATTATAGTTATATGCCCGCCATTCGTATACCCATAACAGTTGAAACATACCCCCAGTTAGTTGCATTTTTCCAGCAGCGTTAACGGGATAGAGGAACGTCTACTTTATTAGCTTGAGCTTCATTCTTCACTTAATAGCTCCCAAAATCGGTAATATAATTTTAGTGATGATATTCCATATTCATATCATTCGGAAAATACGTAAAAATTACTGCATGAGATTTCAGATAACACCGAATGTCAAAAAAGTGTTCAACAAACTTTAATAATCTTATCGACCTTGTCTCTGGTGTGGGTTACTTACCTCTTTTTGCTTTATTGTCTACCTATTTATTTTCTTTTTTTTATACATTTTATCTACCCGTTTACTGATTGTTTTGTTATCTATTTTAACAAAAATAAACCTGATTTGTTTTTCTATGTTTGCATGCTTAGTACGACGAATATTTAATAGACTATGACTCTGATCAAATAACTGTTTGTACCAGCAATAACTTGTATGCGGGTCAATTTGAGCCGAATAATAACAATTATCTTAGAATTAACAGTGACATATCGGCTACGACAACAGCTAAGAACAACAGTAACAGCTTCTTCCTAAATAATAACAATGATCCATTTGTTGTGCCTCCCAACATATTAAGCAGCTCAAGTGCGCCAACATATAATCAACAACAGGCCAACAGGTACTTGTCTCTCCTTGGCAACGGCTATAGCAGAAATACTTCGAATTTAGGCTCTGCAACGCCTACTTTACAAGCCGACTATAACAATTGTAATAGCAATCTCTTCAGCTATGGATACTTTGATACAATAAATCAGAATATAAACACAGAAAACATGTTTGCATCGTCGTATCTGGCAGCAGTGAGTACAGAGTGGACCCGTCTGCCTCGGCAAAAGTCACATCAACATAATTTTTGTATTGCTAAAAATCATTTAAGAGTTTTTCCTTTTTTTTGTACTTTGACTTAGACTTGATTATGATTTTTTGAAACATAAAACATTAATTCTGCTCTCCATGTTATATTGTAGCCAACAATGGAGGCTTGGACGCTTAAATAATGGGTAAAGAACTCCTACTACCATAATCAAATTTTGCATGTGTATATTTTGCTAACCCTAATCCATAACAGCACTCAGTGTGTAATGAAGAGTGCCCCTTTTCAGTTTAACCGTGCACGTAAATATTTAGTCGTTGATATGTTGATATGAGAACGTCACTTGCATGAGTAGCAACTACTAACCAAAAGACAAAAATGTATATAAACAATATAAAATGAAGATATATTTTTCAGTGGTGAGCGGTAATTTGCTTTTTTTGATGGAAATATTTCTATCCACAGAACAACAATAACAACAACATGCCTTGGATGAAACCAGAAGCAGCAGCATCAAATCCATTTTTATAGTCGGGAAAAGAGATTGATTAAATTTAACTTAAGAGTATTATAAATATAAACACGTTCTTTGGATGGGATGTGGGTATACAACTAACCTTTAGAAATGGTGAGTTTAATTTATTTTTGAAAAATGGAGTGAAGTTTTTAGGAATTCTTTTATGTAATCGAAAAGCTGTAGTGTCTTTTTTTTTCGGCCGAGCGAAACATTGGTGGGGCCAAGGCAATATGTGTGGACCAGCTGATCTGGTTGGCTATTAGAAATCAGCGTGCGGAAATGCGTGTTTTTTCAATTGAGCAAATATAATCTCCACTTAGGTGTCATTTGTGGGATTGATCTATACTCCAAGACAGGTGAATTCTTTAACTACCTCGAAGTTATTGCTATCAACAGTGACGTTTTTTCCTGGGCGGTGGACAGATGTTTGTTGTTGATAGCTTGTATTTAGGTTTGTCCTCATTAACTTCAAGACCAACCAATTTCGCCGTTTCTTCAATCGCTGTAAAAGCCTCTAACACGGCACGCTGGGAACGGCCGATTATGTCGATACGCATACCCCACTAGTTGAACGGATCTATTGAAA
This sequence comes from Portevinia maculata, assembly GCA_949715645.1. Lineage (NCBI taxonomy): Eukaryota > Metazoa > Arthropoda > Insecta > Diptera > Syrphidae > Portevinia > Portevinia maculata. The sequence goes on along the minus strand of OX454527.1, from coordinate 53,555,363 downwards.
ATAGTGCCTTCCGTATTGATACCTGCCTTGCGCACTATTTTCTTCCAAACAAGATTGAATAAGTTATGATTTATTGATAGCACATCTCCTTGCCGAAATCCGGTGCAGGTTTGGAATAATTCGGAAGAGCTGCTTCCAAACTGTACATAACACCGCGTGTATTCAAGTGTCAAGCGACATAACTGGATCAATTTTGCTGGGATCCCACATTCGCCCATCGCCATGTAGAGCTCCTGACGATGAATGCTATCATATGCGGCTTTAAAATCAATGAAAAGATGGTGAGTCTCGACTTGGAATTCGTTGGTCTAATCCAGGATTTCTCACGGTGTGAACATTTGGTGTATTGTCGATCTGCCGGGCGGAAGCCACACTGTCACGTGCCGATTATTGTGTTGCAGAACGCCTTGACACGTTCACAGTACGTTGGATTAGATTTTATATGCGACATTTAGCAGGGATATGCCTCGATAGTTCTTACAAGTCATAAGATCGCCTTTCTTGTAAATACGGCGTATGGAGCTGACAGTCCAGTCATCGGGCCTGCTTTCTTCCACCCATACTTGGTTTAGGATTTGGTGCATGCGCCCTACCAAAACATCGCACCTGTATTTGAAAAGCTCCGCTGGTAAGCCACCAGAGCCGGTGGCCTTATTGTTTTTAAGCTTTTTTTTATAGCTAAGCCAACCTCTATGCTGTGGTAAGGCCAAGGAAATAGCGGCTTTTATTTTAGAAGTAGAATGCACTTGTCTATTTCGTGGAGGACTTGCGAAGGATTGAGCCAAGTTTTGGGGGATATTTAGCAGTTTTCTTGGTGACATCGAATTTGTGGTAATTGCAGCGGAGGTTGCGGGATAAGAGATATTTCATAACTTCACCTGAATTTAGAACTTGGTAACTGGATTTTTATATTTTTTAAAATATCTGGCGTACAGTTACCTGAATGCGATAGAAATAGTGCGCAACAATTGGAAGATTCGTTTTTCGTAGTACAAGAAGAAGTCGCATTCGGTTGTTGTCGGAATGATTTTACGAAAAACCTGGAACATTACAGGTCAAGTTGTTTTTGCCGTTATTAAAAAATTATAAAAATAGAGTTATCTAGTTGTTGAATTCAGTAAAAATGCCGATTTATCAGCGTTTCTATGATCGTAGAAAGAAGGAACGTAAGTATTTTTGGTTGGCATGAGGATGGAGAAAAAGATTCGATTTGGACTGGCCAATTTCTGTTTTCCAAAACAATAAGATATGAAGAAGGGGTTTGGGGTTTCAATCCCGAAAACCAAAATCCCGAAGTATCTCAATGGGATCTAACATAAATCTGTAAAGTTAGCAGCAAGCAGATTGGAATTATTTTAGGAGGTCCGCTTGTGAGATTCGCCGGGTATATACCTCAACAAGATTCGGCGGGCCTCAAGGTTTCGGATCGATTTATCACTGAGGCCAATCAAATGCTGCTGTTGCATTTGTGTGATCCAGAAGTTTTGACGCTTGCCTATATTCCACAATTATATTCGAACATTGCTTGTTATTTTCTTTCTGACAGCGTTCGTAGGATCTGTCCATTATTTTGCAATGGGTTCTTTGACAAGACTTCTTCGGATTTTCAAACTTCTCATTCGATCAAGTTTTGTCACACTTACTTTCATGTGAAGCGGCTTCTTCGGATTTTCAAACTTCTCATTCGATCAAATTTTGTCACACTTGCTTTCGTGTGAAGCGTCTTTATGATGGATATAATAAGTACATCGTCATACTTTTGAGCCATACTAAAAATTGTTACCCTTGGGTAGCACTTCTATTGAAATAAATATCTGAAAATATATCTGAGTGGATCAGGCAACGTTAAGTAGAGGTATTTTGTCTCTTTTTTTGGACTTATACTATACTCATTTCCCCAGACGTTTAGTTCTGGCTTAGTAGGTTAAACGGGTTAAAAATCCGCAAAGCGGTCCACTCGCACGCTGTTTGACTCAAAAATGTAAGTTGACATAGGCGCCTGAGGTTTGGGTAATATGGGGTTTTATTGAGTTTGGGGCCATTTTTCATACTTTTGGGGTGAATTAGATCTATTTTTAGCGGATTGAAAATAGACCCAAATGCAAAGTGACCCCAATAAAACTAAAAAAGGTCCCAAAGTAAAGCAAAATCAAGACCAACATCAATTTTTTGTGGCCTTTTTTTAAGTGTTTGTTTGGGACCAAATTGCATGGAGCTAAATTAAAAACAAAGAACCTAAGACGCTGTTCTGGTGTACACGATTTTGATTTGGAACTCTTCGGCGGTGCATGTCTGACTCATCACATGATCATTCCTTTCCGAAATTCGTCGTCATCCTTGCAGATCGCTTGTTTCTTTATTGAATCGCTGAAAATAAATCAACGCCATATGTAATTACTTAAAGGAATCATACATGAAATTAGAGGCAAGGTTTTTTTTTATCTCTGACGTATGTTATAATAAAATGTATTGCATCTTGGGCAGGTATTTCTGTCTATTATTATACAATAACCTATTGCTGTATAAGTAAGTACTTAAGACAACAAAGACATATGGTCTCCAACTTTTGGAGGTGTCGCTGTGCAAGCAAGATAAATATAAAAAGAAAACAATGCTTTCAGAACAAAATACTACCCAATATTGTAAATCCGGCATGGTACATACGTAACACTGTTCTACAAGGAGATATAAAGGTTGATATGGTAGAAGACGAAGTCAGGAAAGTCTAATCTGGCTACAATTTATAAGGCGATCATACGCCCGAAACTTGAGTATAGCGCTCATATCTGGTCTGGTGCACCAATCTCCTATTTGGAACTACTTGAACAGGAATAAAAAACGTGACCTCGCGAAAGCTTCACTCTCTTAGTCATCGTCGCATTGTCTCCTGCCTGACGTTGTTTTTTCTTTATTTCCACCATAAGTGCTCTTACGAAATAGCCCGTAAACATATCAAGAGCGTAACCTGCCATGCTAGGAATGCTGATTAGTTAACACATGAGCCTGTTTTCGGACGTACAGAGTAGTATAAAGAATCGTTCTAATATTGGTTTGGTTACAAGATTAATAAGGGTAAAACCCTTCGAGCTAATTAACTGGAAAAAAAAATAGATACCTATAAACAACGAAATCCAAAGAAAAGAGTGATTAAACATAACTACACTGGTGCGCTTATGGCTAACTGCGAAAAGTCAGTTCTGTAAAGAGAGAAAGAACTTTGACCAAGTGGAGGACCTACATAAAACAAGTTTCCAAGAAAATTTCTCGTGTCATAAAAGATTGTAGAACTTCAATTGCTTTATAATGAATTTGCTTTGGCACACAACTTATGTCGCCATATTTCAATCCATTTTGAAATTGGCGCCCAACATAGGCATACGTTCTTAAACAATTCTTACCTGTTTTTTTTTTTGTAAAATATTTTATTTAAAGTTGAGCTTTTAATATCTGTAAGTTTCTTTCTTTGCAGATAATATTTTAAACTAAAACAAAACAAACCGAGGACACCAAAGTGCCCTTTTTATATTGAGTAAACGAAATTGTTCATCATTTGTCCCTGCATATTTTTAGATTCTATTCCGCATCTATCTTCACACATAAATAAACAAAATTTACACATTATCACAACATTATCCGCATATTTGTTTAAATAATTGTAACACATATTTTATTTTTTTGTTTAAATTTTAAGTAAAAACTATGTTATGTAATTCTTTGTTTTTCTTTCAATTATTGTTATGACTGTTTTGTGAATCGGAGGTCGACTACTATCTTCCCAGTGGGCAAATGTTGCGAGCAAATATATAAATAAAAAATCGAAACTGAAAACATTCAAAAATAAATATAAATTTCAAAGTCTATGAATAATTAAGGTAAATAAATAAATTTATAAGAAATATAATATATTTTATTACTTTTCCAAATCAATTTTATATTAAAAAAAAAGAAAATCGACGAAACCAATAAAACCATTTGTAAAGTATAAAGATTTTTTTATTATTCAATATTTATATAAATACATATATATTTTAATAAATGTTAAGAATAATTTATGTAAAAGATTTAACTAAACAATGATACAAAAAAAACATCATTTAATAAAAAAAGAATAAAGCTTTAATGATATGTGTAAAGATTTTAGTACATTTTTGTTAATTATCGCCTTGGTGTGTTTGTACCGATTTTTTGCTGATATTGCGATGTTAGTTTAACGTCAAACTTAAATGGCAACCACGGCGAAAGCAACTTTTTAAACTACCAAATGGAGTATCTTTAAATTATTTTTTTAGCGGCCTTTAATAATAAAAAACCTTAGCCAATTTAATTTAGTCGCTAATTAGCTGCCCCCAGTTCTGCAAAGCGGTTTTTTCAAAGTGACTAACAATTTAAGGCTACGAATACGTCATCCAAACCTACCTATGTACGTATTCTTTTTATCTTATGTAAGCTGGATGTCATGTAGTTGTCGATCAATGTTTTTAATTGGAAGTATTGGCGGCTTAGTTCATTCGACATTTCATTGTACGATTGTACCTGCTACACGATCATTATGGATAAATTCGTAAACGCATCACTGCACATTTGATTCTGCCAAACTCATTAACGCAAAAATTTTGCATCACTGGAAAGACATTACAATATTTTTTGTTAAGTTGCGTACACTGATGATCACATCAGTTTCATCGTTAGGACTGTCTGCACTGATTTCATAATTATGAAAGATTTAAGCTTGAAAAACACTGCAGTAGTCTGGCAGCCGGTGGGACTGGTTGATACTAAGTGCCGCTGTGTAAACTCCTCCTCCTGTTCCCTTTTTCGGCTCTGAGCCATCTGTGAAGATAAAAATAGATTTGGTGACCGTGCTGGGTGAATTCCAGTCTCGTCGAGCAGGTATACAGACTGAACCTCTTACTAAAGTCATATCTGGGTTTAACATCTCTTTGATTAAAGGTGTCGAGTATGAGGGAATGTCGCCTCCAAATTTTGATCTCTCATTCCGAGCTCGCATTTGACTGCCACACTCTTCGAAGGGTTGGTTGGTTGGTTGGTTTAAGTGGATGTAATTCCCGTCATCTGACGAGGGAAAACGCAAATAGCGCAATGAGCACCGTTTTGATACCACAACTAACGGAACCTAAAATTAAAGAGCGAGATGGATATTATTAAGGGGGCTCAAAATCATCCTGTGGAGTTGAGGAATTTGATGATGTTGTTGAAGTGGATGGTATGAATGGCCGAGAGGTCATTGTAAAACGGATGACCTAGTGCGCTGCGTCTGGTTTTGGCTAATGCCGGACACTCACAGAGAAGATGGAACACTGTTTCACTCTTTTCTGTGTCAGAGCAGCTGCGGCAGTGGGTGTTATGAGGGATGCCAAGCTTGGCTGCGTGAGTGCCTAAAGGCCAATGGCCCGTACTGATTGCGGTTAGTCTGGCGACATCAACACGCGTTCTGGCTAAGAGGTTGTTTGTTCTGGCATCAACGTAGGTTGGCCAAATCTTTCTTGAAATGACAGAGTCCGAACGATTCGTCCATCTAGTCTCGGCCCCTGAGATGAAGTGCAGGAGGATTTCTCTCTTTACATATCCCAGCGGAGGGAAAACTTCCTCCGCATGTGATACGCACAGAGCAGAGCCACGTCTGGCGAGTTCATCGGCTCTCTCATTTCTATCAATGTTCCTATGGCCGGGAACCCAGACGAGAGAGATATCTAGCCGATGACAAGCCTTATTCAGCGTATCCCTGCATTCCACCACAAGCTTGGACGTAGACCTAGTTGAACTAACAGCCTTAATCGCGGCCTGACTGTCGACGAAGATGCCTATTTTTTTCTGTGTGTCAATATGTTAAGAAGCAGTCTACACGCCTCCTTAATTGCAAATACCTCTGCTTGAAAGACGCTGGCTGCGTTGGGAAGGAGAAGGGTTTTAGAAATATCTAGCTCTGTAGAGAAAATGCCAGCTCCTACTCCACAGTTCATCTTGGAACCATCTGTGAAGATAGGTATGTCGAATTCATTTACGAGCGCATTTTCTTTCCATTCTGATCTAGAGGGGAATCTCACAGAGAAGCTTTTATGGAAGTTGAGTTTGGGTGTAATGTAGTCTGTACCTATTAGACCTATGCCTTCGGGAAGTGAAAGAAGGATGCTGGTATGGCCATATGGCCTTTCCGACCAACATTTAGATTCCTTCAATCTAACAGCACTACACGCTGCAATGTTTTTGATATACAGATCCACTGGCAGAAAGTTGAGAATCACATTGAGCGCCTCGGTCGGGCTTGATCGAAGGGCTCCAGTGATTCGAATTCCAGCTGTTCTTTGGATTCTGCTTAATTTAGTGACGTTGTAGGCTTTATTTAAAGCGGGCCACCATACCAGGGATCCGTAGGTGAGGATGGGACGTACCACCGCTGTATACATCCAACGAACCATCTTTGGTTGAAGCCCCCACTTCTTGCCGAAAGTTTTGCTACAGGCGTAGAAAGCAACGCTTGCCTTCCGCACTCGGTGTTCGATGTTTCACTTCCAGTTGAGTTTGGGGTCAAGCGTGACTCCAAGGTATTTTGCACTGGTGGATAAAGGAAGATTTTGGTTATTTAAGCGGGGAAGTGAGAAGGTTGGTATTTTGGTTTTATTGGTGAAAAGCATCAGTTCAGTTTTGCTTGGGTTAACGCCACAACTTGTAGCCCACCCGCTAATCTTACCCAGTGCTCTTTCCATGATTTCACTTATCACGGTCGGAAACATTCCTGATACTAGAACAACCACGTCATCCGCATACGCAACGACTTTGATACCCTCCCTGTCGAGACTTGACAGGATTTTGTTAAGAACTATAATCCATAAGGGAGGCGAGATCACCCCACCTTGAGGTGTTCCTCTACTTACTGATTTGGTTAGAAGGGTATTGCCTAGTTTTGCTTGAATGATCCTCGTTTTGAGCATGGAAATGATCCAAGAAGTGACGAAGTCCTCTACGCCTAGTTCTAGGAGAGATTCCTGGATCGATTTAGTGTGGACGTTGTTAAACGCGTCCTCTATATCTAAGAAGGTGGCTAAGGTGTATTGGTGATGGAAGAGAGACCTTTCGACTGTACGCACTACTTCATGAAGAGCGGTCTTCGTCGACCTGCCCTTGAGGTATGCGTGCTGTGAGTTGCATAAGGGAGACCTTTCAAGGCCTGTTCTTATGTGAAGGTCAAGTACGCGTTCTAGAGTTTTGAGTATGAAAGAGGGTAGGCTAATAGGACGGAAGTCCTTCGCGGATCCGTGACATCTTTTACCAACTTTCGGTATGAAAACTACTCGGACATACTTCCACGACTGAGGTATGTCATTTAGTAGGATACTGCTTCTGTAAATTTTAACTAGTAGGGGCACAACTATCTCGTCATGTTTTTGAAGCATGATGGGGAGAATGCCATCCTGCCCTGGTGATTTATACGGAGCAAAGTTGTGAATGGCCCAGAGAATCTTTTCCTTGGTTATAATGCGCTCAATCTCCTCCTGGTGAGAGGGGAGCTCTCCCCTCAATTGGGGCGGAAGTACGCAGTAGTCAGTGCAACCAGCAAAGTGTGTGTTAAGTAGAAACTCCAAGGATTCGTCAGTGGATTCCGTCCAGGTTCCGTCCGTTCTCTTGATAAAAGATGGACTGGAGTGTCCTTTGGATAGAATCTTACTGAGTCTTGCAGATTCCTTAAGAGAATCGATGGATAGGCAGTATTCAGACCATGCTTGTGTCTTAGCTGATCTGATAGATTTTTTATAGAACTTTAGGCAATCCTTGTAGGGTTGCCAAAATTTATGCCTATAGCAGATGTTGAAATTGTCCCTAGTCAGCCTTCTGAGGATGGTTAGGTCGTCATTCCACCACGGCGGTAAGGTTTTTTTGCTATATTTAACGGGACACGATGCCTTAAAAGCTGTGTTCATAGCTTTGCCTAGTGCAAACGCAATTGTGTCCAGTTCTGCACCTGATTCAATTTTCAGGTGTGGTAGATTAGGGAGTTTAGAATTCAATATTTGACCGAATTTCTTCCAGTCAATTCTTTTTGGATTACTGTACGGAGTAGGAGTATCTATCTTGATACTTAGATTGAAGAGTATCCACTCGTGGTTCGAGAAGGACTTTAGGTTGGAGACTCTCCAATTCTCAACCCTGAAGATGTCATTGTTTGTTTTGAGTGTAATGTCTAACACTTCTTCCCAGCCGTTATGAGTTTCCGTACTTGGAAATATAAAGGTAGGGGTGTTACCTATGTTACATACACATAGATCTGTAGTTAAAAGAAAATCAAATAAAGACTCACCTCGTTCATTTATTTCTTTGCTGCCCCAAAGATGATGTCGAGCGTTAGCGTCACAGCCTATGAGCAGACTGCCTTGTCTCGCTTGTATCTCTGCTGTGAGTTGCTGCACTTCTTCTGGCGGGGATGGTTTATCGTGCGCCATATAAGCGGATGATATGAATGTGGTTTGGCCCTGGTTGAGTTCAAGCTTAACGACGGTTCGATCACCCGAGCTGAAGTTGGGACATAAGAAAGCGTTAATGTATTTTTTAGCTAAAATGCATGTTCTTGGCTTACCGACGTCTTTTTTGTAAAAAAGGTTGTAGTTGCTGTCTGAGAGGCCCATTATGGTAGTCTTCCTGACCCAGGGCTCTTAAATGATGCCGATGTCAATGTCTTCCTCTCTGAGGAAGACCAGAAGATTCTCCGATGCACATTTCGAGTGCTGGAGATTCGACTGGATGACTTTCAGCATGTTAAGATTGGGTGTTGGAAGCGATCGCCAGTTCCTCCACTACCATATTGGCAGCGGCGACATCGTCTATGTCATCCTCGGGTACTGTCGATCGGAAGATCTTGAGTTTGGCGAGCCGTATGCCAAAACTCGGCTTGTAATCAGCTGCTTCTAGTGCCCTTAGGCACTCCTCGTTGATTAGCAGCAGGTAGGATAAGCTGTTTTTCTTGGGTTCTTCTGCCTTTATGAAAGCCCAATCGTTCATAGGAATGGTTGGATTTTGAAGCTTGAGGCACTTAAGCAGACTCTCAGAGTCTATCTTCATAACCGGTAGCCAAATACGGGCCCTAGGTCTCGTGGGGATATCCTTGGCAGGGATGAGCTTAAGCTTTAAGCCCTCCCAAGCTTCGGCGATCTTGTCGATGCATGAGCCAAGAAAATCCTTAGAGTACTGGTCCACGCATTTAATCACCCGATATCCTCGTACCATTTCCGTGCAGTCGAAACTGGGTAATTGGTTGTCAACTCCGGAGAGCACGTGTTCCACAACCATCTCTGATAGTTTGGCTTCGATGCTACACCAACGGTCCGACACTCTTGCGCGACTGGTTTTACCCCCAGCCTTTCATCCTTGGGTACGGTTTGCTATATGCTCGCTCCACCACTGGAATTAGGTTGGATTTAAAGGTTTACTCCTACCTCACACTAATGGATCACGACAAACGATTGAGACGTTAGCGTAAATCCTTGGCTGACACTAACCGTTTGACCGGTTAGCCATTTTCAGGCGGGCGCGCACGTGAAGGACGTAGTAGGTTCAGTAATATTTCCAGACCCAGTCTCACAATCGAGGTATACAACCACTGAACAATGCGTGGCTGTAAGCCCCATTTCTTACCAAAAGCATTCTCACAGGCGTAAAAGGCATTTAGTCCCTTTTCCTTTCTTTCTTCGTTCCGTTTGCAGTTTGGTTTGGAATTGAAAATCACGCCCAGGTACTTGACGTCGTTTGAGAGGTTTAGGTGAACACCTTTCAGTTTCGGTAGGTTCCATGTGCGTATCTTGTATTTCTTACTAAACAGGATAAGCTCGGTCTTTTTGGGGTTGACCGCAAGTCTGTTGTCATCCGTTCTTCTGATAGTTCTAATAGCGCCGATTTCATGATCTCACTCATAGTGGAAAGGAACTTTCCTGTGATAAGTATGACTATGTCATCTGCGTATGCAACTATCTTCATGCCTTTGCCGGCCAGGGGTTTGAGAATCTTGTCGATTGAGATGTTCCATAGAAGAGGAACGATCACTCCCCCTTGCTTCTTAACCACACAACGATGCTATTAATAACTCCTCTTTTGAGCATTTTCTTAAACAGACTAAACCCACCTAGTCAGAAACTGTGGCGACCAGTTCCTCGAGTAAGGATGTAATCATCTCCGTATTCAGGTTGTTGAAAGCGCCTTCTTTACCTAGGTAGGCAGCCAACGTAAATTATTTTTGGTCGAGGGACATCTCGATCGTTCTAGTAACTTTATGTAGCGAAGTATCCACTAATCTGCCTTTGACATATGTGTGTTGTGCACTACTTAGAGAGCCAGTTTCCTCAAGTTTGTTCCTTAACCACAGGTCCAAAAGTCTTTCCAGGTTTTTTATGAGAAATGATGAAAGACTTATTCTGGTTTTTTAGTATTTTGGCGCGGAGTGGCTGGGTTATCCTACTTTGGGGATGAAAATCACTCGCACTTCTTTCTAACTATTTGGAACGAGTCTCAACTCCAGGGACTAGATTACTATCTATGTTTGTGCAACCCATGCATGTTACTTAAGTGAAGCTCAAAAATATTTTGCGGAATAATGCCTTAGTGGCTTAAATTATTTGCATGATTTGGGTCTGCGTAAGTATTGTACGAGTATGTATATAGAGGTACATATAATTACTGTGATATTTGTTTTTCTATTTGTCTTACTATCTGTAGGTACGTCCTTACTTAGATACACATGCACTAAAAAATGTGCCTGTGTGAGCACTTTATGTGCCGGTTAATTTCTGTTCGTGATAGTTGCTTGCTTTAAGTACTCCACGGCACAGTTCTGCTAGCGTTTTATAAAATCATTATGCCTTCTGCACACTGAGCGGGTTATCAGACGCATACAGGATTCGTTCAACATCGAAGATTCTTCGAAGCCTAATAATCCACCAACAAATCTTTCCTGGAATATTTTTGTAATGTATTCATACAATTATATATATGCAATGTAAATAAGGACGAGACGCTCGTATGCAGGGGCCCTAAGAATACTATGAACACTGTAGCAAAATGAATCAGATGTTTTTCACATCTGTACCTCACTGAGGAATTAGGAATTAGTCCAATCACAGAGGTTTAACTACAACTAGGGACTCGTACTTGGCTTGCAAATTGAACGCGTCCAACGATTACCAAAATCAGCTAAAATCATTCTCTTCAAAGTCGCATATGCTGTCAAAAACAGCGTTGTATTTGTAGCTTAACTCAGAATGCAGAACACAATACATTGATACCTAAAAGTCTCGTTGGGTTCTAGTAGCCAACATTTTTTCATATACGTAACTAGCGAGGTGTCCGTCGGAACACACAAATTCTCCGATCTCCTACGAATCGAAAACCTGTTCGGAAGAATACTTCGAAGCAAAAATTCATCCGATTCTGATAAGATAGCAGAATTTATCGTTCCGACGGATACCTCGATAGAGCCGATAGGGATTTTATTCGAAGTGAAACATGTGGGTAAACAAACGGTTAAATGACAAAGATGGAATGATTGACATTGATCTGTGTCGGCGCCTTCTTCTTAACAAGTGTCATGCAGATAATAGGCGCGTTTCTTTGAGAAATGTATCCACAGGACGGCTCGACGTTTCACAAGTGCTGCCCGTTAAAAAACAACAACATTATATTGACAGCAATACTGTTGATAGCTCTTGATAATATCCACAGCAGGGCTTATTTGGATACATGCTGCAAATCCATACAATTTCCCGTGCATGGACGGTCTTATGGCTCAACCCCATGTGCAGCATGATGATTTTGTATGTTAAATGACACATTGCCTACTGCATGTCAATTCTTGCTGTAAGTTGTGTCTATTTCTTATCTTGATGCAGCCATGCAGTAGAACAGTAGAATTTGGTACAACTTTTTCGGCTTGACCTTTAGTGCTGTGGAATACCTAACATCTTAGTCTTTTTGTTCGTTCTGTGATAATTAGGTCAGGCAAAAAGCATACTGAATGAAGGCAGTTTTTTACTGCACATGTGTTTCATGTGCTTTGATGCATGCATTACTGCGTGCGTCTCTGCTGTACATGTGTTTCAGCCATAATAATATCACTGCAGCCCCAACAAACAGCGCTTGTCGTAAAAGGCGACTAAGGGAAGAAATCACATCTAGGTAATTTTTCTATCCATGTTAGCCTAGCGACACATTTTACATCTTTAAGCTGCCCCGCAAGTGTACATTGAAACCCGTGGGTTGACTAGACTGGAAAACTGGAAATCACCAGTTATGTGAGCATGCACTTGTCGAAATCGTAGAGAGAGGCGGCCTTAACATGTCTAGATCACACAAATGCAACAACACCAGCATTTGATTGGCCTCATTGAAGAAACCAGGAGGCCTACCGATGTTAATTTGGGTCGAACCTGCGGACCCCACAGGCAAACCAGTAGGGATGTACTGAAGTGGGAGGGTTATGATCCCTCTAATCCTGATCATAAACTCTTCGTAAAGGAAGAATTAGAAGCTGCAAATTCATAAAATAATTTGTGTAAGAAACACCGCCGCTGTACATTACTCTTGGAATCGTTCTGTTGTACAACCGTGGATACATATCACAGAGAAACGCATCTAATGGTACAGAAATGTAGTGATCTCAGATTCATGTGGCATAAAATGGTACTTTTATCCCAACAATTTCTATTGAATCCAGAAAGTAATCGAATACTTTTTTTATTTATAGTGGTGGGCGCAGTAGCGCAAGGGTTAGTGTGGTGGACTACTAATTTAAAGGTCTCAGTCTCAGGTTCTAATCACGCCGGCTCCAAGTAAAACCTAAACGTTTTTTCAACTGCCCCACCTCCAGCAAACTTCTGACAAACATCCAAGGGTATCAATTTTCATGAGAAGCTTCTCAAATTTGCGGTTCGGACTCGGCTTTAAATTGTAGATCATTTCGCACAAGCAAAAATGGTTAAGCATCTTAGTTTTAGACCCTGTAGGGGCCACCTTTATTGCCTAATGTTTATTTATTTTGTTGCAATAGATATTAAAAAAAATGTAAAAAATACAAGCGCCTAAAAGCAAAAAAAAATCACTTTATCAAGTGCTTGAGATCTAGTTGTACGAACATATTTTTTAAAGTGAAAGAGCCAGATGATGCTGTGCTCCAGGAGGAGCTTGAAGAATTGTTGGGTGATGGTGAAATGAAGAAAATATATATACCGTCCGGCATCATAACAGACGGCATTAGTTTCTTTAAATAGAAGGTTACTAAACCCGTTCTGTTGGCTTCGAACTAACATGGAACCGAGCTGTTAACTGTTGCCAGCAGGGATAAAAATGTTGTAAAGACTGCAATACGTATATTGGACGAGTTGACCACGTTGATCAACTTTGACCGCATACGGCATTGACCGGAGGTCCAAGAAGTGGTTTCATCGACTTTTCTGAGTAATGTTAGAAATATGTTTCGTCACTTTCTCTCATTGTTTACTGCCAAGTACCTAAATGGAAAAATATATCTTTTTGATTTTAAAATATGCGATACACTTAGAACTCTATCACAGAAAGTCTTAGTTGTTGATAAACGCGGTTTGAAAAGAAAGTCATTGAATGATGAATCACCACAGCGAAAACTGAAGAAAGCTTTAGCTGTTGATAAACGCGATCTGAAAAGAAAGTCGTCTATGTTTGTAGCATCAACAAAATCCAGTCAAAGCCATATTCAAAATGCAGTCACTGCAATGTATATATTTTCCGCATTGACGAACAAAGTGCATTACCTTATACCATGGCGTGCGTGTAATAATAATAATAATATAGATTTTGTATTATTGGAAGATTTAAAATGTATAAATTTCTACTCGAAAACCAAAAATGTCATAACTTCAGATTTTCCGTCATAAAACACTCGGATCGAAGATAATTACAAGGAAGAATTTCTTATCCTTTTTATATCATATTCTAAGGGTATATTAATTTTGACGCATAGTTTGTAACATACCTTAATATTTCCCGTAGACCCCTAAAGTTACTATATTTATGATCAGCATCGATAGTAATGTGGATCTAGCCATGTCCGTCCTCCGTCCGTCGGCAAAAATTAGGCCTTTAAACTGGTCCTAGAGAGCTGAAATTGTAACCATATACTCTCTAGGGTCCCTAAATAATCAAGTTTACGAATTTTTGAAATCCGCCCACAGACACGCCCACAAACTTAAAAAAACTAAATTTTGGAAAAAATCGAATTCACGCCTACAATTAAAAAAAAACTTTTTTTGAAAATCCAAAGTTTGAGCTAGGGAGCTGTAATTCATAATAATACTCTCTAGGGACCCTTTATGCTAATGTGTTATTTTTTTTTAAATCCGCTTACTGACACGCTCACAATTAAATCAAGTAATTTTATTGAAAAAACAAAGTTTGAGCTAGGGAGCGTTTTTTTTTGCAAAAGCTTTGTTTTTTTTTTGATAAAATCCTTTAAATGTTATATAACAAAATAATAATAACAACCATACTTAGACTTTTGTTACGCCCACTCATAAGGGATAGGAATAAGAATAGGGTATCCAACAGTTCGCCCAAGCGGACTGTAGCCCGTCCCTATGTTTTCTCATCGTTTGGTCAACAAAAGGTTAAATTAAATTAATTTTATTTATCTTGAGTTTTTATAAATTACATAAGTGTTAAATAAAATTTAAAAAAAACCTTCTAAGTCATAATAGTAATTATAATTAGAATATATAGCATAAAAACGTGTGCAATAATAAACAAAATTAAAAAAAAAGAAATTAAAAAAATAATGTATGCCTATATCTCAATCAAACACAACGGGAAAGCAGCCGAAATCTTGAAATTACTCTTCTCCAACTTTAATTATTGATTTACCAGCAACATTTCTCCATAACCTAAAACAATCAAAAGAAATCCAATAAAAACCCATACATCAGTATTAACTTATTTTTCTTTGGACTGTTTTTATGTTCTCAATCTTTTTTATTCAAATATCGGTGTTTCAGGACTAATAATTCTCCTTAAATTAACAGAATTCTTTTTTTTTTAGTAAAATAAAAAAAATTGAGAGACGTTTTATTCATAGGTACGAGTACATAAAAATGTAAGCGTGTGTAGGTGTTACTCGTTGTGTCCAGAAAGTAGACAAAATATATAGGAAAACAAAATTACCTAAAAACAAAATGAATTTCTCACGATGGCTGAGTTCAGTAATAATAACAAGAGTTTTCTTTGTTCGTTGTTTCAAAATACAATAATATAAACTTTTTATTTTTTATTGCTTCTCCACGTTTTTTTTTAACCGATGATGGCGTATAATGTAGCTTTTTGTTGTTGTTATATATGTGTGTAGTTGTTGTTGGTATTTTTGTTTTTGTTATTTTATTTTCGTTTATTATATTATCTTTTTGTTGTTTTTATTAAAATTTAAATAATTAAAAAATGAATTTATCTTGGGATAATAATTAATTTATTCGCTGATCGTTCTTGTTTCTTGAACAAGGTACTGAACATTGCCGGGAACAGTTGAGGTGGTAACGAATGTACGGTGCTTGGCACGGATCATGTTCAAGTTGCTCTCAGCGCATTCGGCACGATCTTCGGCGGCTTCAAGTTCACGTTGGAAACGACGGACGCGGGTGACAGATTGTTGGGACATACCCTCCTGTGAAAAAGAGGAAACGTTAAAGTTATTACTTGAAGATATAAAAACTTTGAGTTAGAAGCTTAATTTAATTTAATTTAATTTCGGACAAGTAACATAAGTTGTGAAATAATAAAGACATTTCGAAATATTTTCCAAACTATTGGTGAAAACTTCAAACCCTGTCATTTTTTTATCCTCTTTGAATCAGAATGCTCTTAACAAGAGATAAGTACTCTTTGCTGAGGCACGAGTTTCAATGGGAATAAGACGAGCACCCTATCCTTTTCCGTATACCATACCAAACCACCCACCTGTTCGTTCATTTGACGTTTGAACAAGTTGATCTTAGCGGTAGATTTGTCCAGGGCTTCTTGCAACAAACAGATATTCTTGTGATCTTCTTCGCATTGGATCATAACTTCCTTGACGGTGCGTTCCTTCTTCCTGAGGATCTTGATGGTTTCGGCATGTCTCCTCTTCTCTTCTTCCAATTCAAGTTCCAAGTCACGAACGCGAGCCTCCAATTTGCTAATGATACGCCTGGCTCCAGCAACAGCATTTAACTCGACTTCCTCAAGACGGATGGACAAATTCTAAGCAATAAAAAATATGAATTAGAATTGTTTCGTTTGAAAAATGATAGATGCTTTGTTCTTACCTTAACTTCGACTTCCAAAGACTTCTTGATAGTTTCGATCTTAACAATACGCTCTTGTTCTATGTGCAACTCCTCAACGGTGTGTTTCAATTCAACCTAAAAATACCGAATTATTTTAATTATATTTACAAATTGTTTTGTATTAAGAAACCCACTTGAATCTTTTGATAACGCTCATCGCTGATGCGCAATTCCTTGGTAACTTCTTCGTAATCAGATGCGACAACTGCCAACTCTTGTTCAAGTCTACATTTGATGGAAGCCAAGTTAACATTGACGGTACTCAACTCGCTGATGCGGGTCTGAGCCTCTTCGAATTGCATTTCAACGGTACGCTTGGCACGGTTGGCACTCTCGAGTCCAGCACGAACTTCTTCAACTTCACCGGTCAATGATTGAATGCGTCGTTGAGCGACAGTATATTGGTCCAAAGTTTGTTGCAATTGCCTTTGGAGTTCGTCGTAGTGAGCTTGGATTTCAGTCAATTGCAAGGATTGCTTTTTGATGACCTTTTGCAAATCGATATTGGTCTTGTTGGCAACATCCAATGACATTTCCAATTCGGTGATTTGAATTTGCAACTTCTTCTTGATGCGTTGAACCTCGGTCTTAAGACGAGTCTCAGCCTCAACAACACGGGCGCTCAACTGTTCAATTTCAATGGAAGCTTGTTTGCTATTGGTAAATAAATAAACAAATTATTAAAATGTTTGCTAAGTGGGAGAGGGGAGTAAAGCATTTTGTTCGACGTTACCCTGTTTGAACGGCGAATAAGTGTTTGAAATTCCTTAAAACACGAATGTGTTCAATCTATGCATTGTTTTTGCTGTAGATGTTTTTGAGCAAGAAATATCTAAAGGCAAAAGAATCCTTGAGAACCTACATTGTGATTGCAGTAAGAGTTGTTTTTGTATCCTAGCCTTGGTTATTTCTTAAAACGTTATTACAGTGGAAGCGACTTACAATTTTAAGCCGAACATGAACGACAAATTTGAGAAGCTTTTTATGACAATTGATACTCGTGGATGTTTTTGAAAGGCTCGCCAGAGGTGGGGCAGTGGAAAAAAATGTTAGATGTTACTTGGCCTCAGCGAGATTCGAACCGGTTACCACTGCACCCACATATACTTTTAAGGCGGGCAAAATCTTGCAAAACGGTAAGTGAACGCATTGTGTTGATTTGATTTATTGTTGAGCTTTAAACTTAAACAATCGCATGTTCGGAAGGAAGTGCCCAAAGAAAGTACAATTATGTATATTAAGATGATGTAAGTAGCTAACGATTGTGTTGAGTTAGATTCTTTGTTTTCGCAATTAAATTTATGGAAAACGTTTCTGATACCAGAAAGTTACTTTTTTCATGGCAACCCATAGAAGCTGATGGTGTGGAGGCTGAATTATTTCGTTCACGTAAACTGGTGCAATAAGTTTTGCCCAATTCTCTTATCTTGAATGGATATGTATTAAAAAATTATCGTAAATATCTCTGTCTGAAAGGCAGGCGCTTATCTACCCAAAGATGCGGACTATATAGCTTAAATATACCTCAGGAATCGGTCTGCGCACAATACGGTACCACCGTTAAACCACTCGAATGTTGGAATAAGTAACTATCAGATTTTGGGGGTGGCGGTGAAAGGGGTGACGAGGTTAGTGTGTCGATGCAGGTTCAATTCCCATGGGAAACAACCACATTCGCCACCCATAGATGGAGAGAAACAAATGTTTTCTCCGACTTCTACACCAAAGAGAGGTTTTCTGCCTGGTAGTAAAATGGACCGTTACCGAGGCTGAGTGCCGAGTCCGAGTCTGATCCTTTTCAAAGTCATTTAACTATAGGTATATGATACAATTTATTTTTAGAAGCTCTACATAAGTGGCGAAACTGATTGAGCTGTTGTGAATGATGTGGGAAAATACGCGTTGCAATTTGACTAAGCTCTTTCGAACTAATCGTCGAATATTTGGCCATGTGTGCGAGTAGGGCAAATTGAAGAGAAGATACGACCAAGACACCAAGATGGAAATTTAGTCTTAAAACTTACAACAAGTATTTTTTAATACATTATCAGATCTGCGTCGTGGATTGTTTCAAGCAAGCAACTGTCACGAGCAGAAGATTGCCGGCACATACAGTAACTCATTATTTAATGACGGTGTTAGTAAGTAAGCTTGATTTTACTGAAATTCAAGTAAATCACATGATAAAATGAATAATAGATTCCAATCATGCTACTAATGCCTGCTATTAAGCCTTCGTTGATAAAGGGCTATAATTTGAAAAAAAGGTTAAATGAATCACCCCATGGAAGTCCTTTTGAGGCAAATCGAATTTACGTTGAACGACCTCGATTCGATTTTAATCAATGTTATAGAATGGTGCCCAAACTTGTGAAGAATAATCTAGATTTGGTCAAACAAAGCAATTGTTTAACAACATAGAAACGAAAAGACCAGCACGTCGACTACATTGGCTCGTCGACATCGCAAAACAATGTTCCATCCAACAGACTTCGATTCCCCAAATTAAAGACGACAAGGAAGACTGAACTTTTGTTTTAAAGGACATTTGTCTCAGCAGAGTAATTTAGTAAGTAATTACTTTCAAATCTGTAGTAAACTTTTAATTCTTTGAAAAAGCTACTTTTTTGTTAAAAGTTTTGTTCTGTTATAAGATGAAATGAATTGGCAAAGTCTATCTATTGAATCAAATTTTACACAAAAACATTGTCTTGAATAGTTCTTCATTTTCGTGGAATTTTAAATGATCAATTGTTTATTTATATATAATACCTAACTCTGCCAATTATTTTCAAAAAACAATCGAAATACTTTCATTTCTACCATCTGCTCTTTGTGTAGCATTTCATTAAACTGTGTTATTAAATTTCATGATACAGTATAACATTTTAGTAAAACATAAATTCAGTGTCAAGGTCAAGGATATCAAGAAGCATTGGTGTAGCAAATAAAATGGTCATTAGACTGCGATTCCCGAAATTAATGTAGTAGTTTGAAACAAAACACATTCATTCTATTTTCAAGCTTCATTAACAACATTACGTAAGGCGAATATTAATACAAAATTCATCATAATAGTTATAAAATAACCATTTACAGATGCATCAAAATCGTTGACAGCTGTCTTCGGTGCATTATTTTTTTTTAAAAATATCACATTTATTTAATTAGTTAAACGATGAATCAATCTGAGACAGCGTCTCAGGAATGTTTATTTGCTAAAATTTGGACCAAGTCTATGCTAAATATAGACGATTTTAAGTAACTTTATTTTCAATTTGTAAATAGTTTTTGCTACAAAATGTCATCTGAGAATCTAAGGTATATATTGACTCTTGAATAAAAATAAAATCTAATTTAAATTTGAACCCTTAGCCAAGAAAAATTAAGAATATGCATTTAAATACAGATTCATTTTCTTAAAATTGAACGAACAATTTCTTTTTAGTGATTATTTTTCTTTACACATTTAAATTATATTTCTATTGTTATTGAGATAAAATACTGAGAAAGCGATGTCAAGGATGGATTTACAATTTTCATTGAAAAAAGAGGCGTTGCATTTTCCTTTTATCTGACCGCTTTATAAAGCTTGAATGCATTGTAAGTTTGAGTGTTTGTTTTTCTTCTATTAAAAATATCAAGTTCTGAGTTGTAAGGAATGAAAGGCAAAACCGTTAGGTCATCAAGTGAATCCACTTCTTAATTGAAAATAATGGTGAAAAACAGGGTCTCCAAAACTTTACACCTAACCAATATTCATAAATAAAAACACTTCTTCAAATAAAATTGGTATATTAATTTGACTTCCTGTGAGGTTTGAGCCTTCGTGGATTGATCATTTATTTTAAACAAATTGAGAGACTACAAGTATAACTCATTCCTACACAAATTTCCCTTAATTTTTTGAATATCTTTGTAAGAATATTAACGATCAAGAATGTTTCAATTTTTTTAATTTCAATTTGAAACTATTAAATTCATTCATAAGACACGCATAAGTTTTTTTCTTTAAATGAAGTATGTCTAAGATGAACTGCTAAAGTGACGTTATTTTCGCTTCTGAATATTTATCACCATACCATATGGCATACTTAAATAAAAATACAATTATCATTAATATTCATTTGCATACAAAACGCACACTTAGTGGAAGAATAAAATTACGCACACTTATACGTAATGAGCAAAGTTAATTGGATTGAAACTATTTTTATATAGCGCCCTAATAAATTTTACAAATTCGATTTGTCTTTGCGGTTTTTTTATTTGCTTAGTTTAAAATTTAAAAATAGAACTGTACATGGTTCAGTTTTTTTCTAGCACACATGAGTTATCTTGTACTTTGAAGAAAATATTGCAATTAAAATAACAAACAGGAACAGATTCTGTTGAACAGTAATCAAGAAAACCTCTGGAGATAAAAGAACACCGAACTTTGAGTTTTCAACAAGTGCATGTTTATTTTTATTAATAAAAATGCATCTTTGAAATTTCGTAAATGCATTCGATACCGGAAAACCCATTCAAAGACCAAAGCATGCAACCATTGATGTTTTTGGCATCTTTAATACATTACGAATTTACGCGAGTGTATTGTATATTTTGTTGCAGATAAACTAAACGCAAATAGATATTTTGTTTGCATTGTTGTCAGGAATTATCTACTTGACATTTACTTGGCAATGCATAGATTGACAAGGGAATGCACTTAAGCCTTATAAACCAAATGAATCAGATTGCGTAAGTATCTTACTTTACCAAATTGCTACGCTAAGGACAGGCACAATTGTTTTTTATTTTGAATTTTTGGAATTTTGGATTGTGTTTTCAGGATAATGCATTTCTATTACTTTGAATTTTTCGGAATTTGTCTATTTATTTATTTTGTTCACATAATTTGTTTATAATGCCTTATTTCCAGTCAGGGGTCTACATTGTATAGAATAAGAACTGACAAACTATATTCTGGAAACTTGCAAATTAGATGGTTCGAAAATAACCGACAGAAACTGATGCGCAAGTTTAAAGCTGTTGCAACGCTACTTCTGTAAGCTAAAATCTTTTAATAGCGGCTTTTTCGTAACAAAGGTTCGGATATAAGTGTCAAAAGAGTAAAAGTTTCAAATGAATATTCGATTTTTATTTTATCGCTAATATGAACACTTAAGACATTTTAGACATGAAGAGGTTTTCTGAAAAGAAAAAAAAGAAAAAGCAGGCGGAGAAAAACGGAAGGAATTGATGAAAGCTATTGGTATATCATATTGCCCTCACTGCCACCTCACTGATGAAAAAAATATATCGTATAAGTCCCGACTTAACAGTTTTTAAACACTAAAACTCGATTTATAAAGTTCTTGAATTCATTTTAAATCTTGCATATTTTTGAACGGGTGTTATTCAGTCAGGGTAGGAACAATGTAATCGAATCAATCATCAAAAGAACCTTGTGATTTTCATTCTGATATTCGCTGAGGACAGCTTTCGATTAGCTTCGAATACGTGTAAGCAGTCTTCCACTTAACAATCGACCTGGCGTAAATAAAACGTTCATTAGGTTTTAAGGTTTAAGGTTTAATTTTGCTTTTATAAATATTTTCGTAATTTCCAGGAACACGACTTTATACATAGGCGTTAAAACATTCCAAAACAAGTGAAGCATTTTGTTTGTTTGCAAACAAACTTTGAACAAGTGTGAGACATTTTTGTATTGTCGAGTTGCATAACTCGGTAATAACCTTTTGGGGCAATGGTTTTTTAATCCACGTCGTAATATACAAACTTTATTCAAAATTATGTACACATACAATAGTATGTGTTATCCTTAGTTGTTAAAAATTAAGACATCAATCATTTTCAACTTTCCTTATTGAATAAATATATCATTTTCCGCAGGGATTATTGACGCGGCTTGAATTGTCTTCCCACTATTTTCCACACCTGCCATTTATTCATTTGGGCACATTAAGACCCCAAATACCTTAGTTAGCTTATTACAAAAGTCTATTTAAAAATTAGTTCTTCAAACGAAATTCTTTTCATCGAACATTCTCAAACCTAACATATTCCACCTCTCCCCATTCTACAAATCAGTTGTCAAAAGAAATCCGATATCCATCTAATGACAATATTGCTATTCTTAAAATATAAAACTACATTATCTAAGCGTACAAGTATTCTAATTACGAGTATATACGTACATACATATATATATTTGTAATTACTTGAACTAGTATGCGCCCACGCATCTAGGGCAATTGAACCAGCTAAACACCTTCTCATCTGCCAATCTTCGACGTCCCATTTATTCGCCTTTGTTTTCCGATTTTCGATTGACATTTTATCAGGCAAAGGCAATGTTTTTCTTTTAAGTGAAAATAAAAATAAATTCGCTCGGTTGATTTCGTAACTTTTATTGTTTCTCGTTGTAACGACTTTATTTTTTTTGTCAAGCATTGCCCAAATGAATGACAGGAAAGGAAAATGACATAGAACGACAACTCAAATGAAATTAATGAGTGTCGATTTTCTCACCCTACCTTACACCTACAACATCCACCGCCGATCAAATTAACAACCTGTAATTCTTCAAACGCGGATGCTTAATCATAACCCTACGACAGATAAAACACTTATGACCTGGTTCGCACCTTGAATCTGAGTACATTGCCACGGACTTTTGACTCAAAGTTGACAATTGTCGCTTGACATTGCACAGCGAAGCTGACACCTTGTAATCCAAATTGTCGATCATTCGATCATCCAGGAACTCAATATGAGTCGCATGGAGAAGACGATTCTCGCTCACACCCCGACTGGACCGCGTAATGGCTTGCGCCATTAAATCACTTTCCTGTTGCTTAGCATTTTTCATATTCTTTTCCGCATCGGCCAGAAGGGCCGCTGTTATAGCACTGGCTGATTTACCGCGTATAGCCCGTTTTAAGTCGGCTGAAATCTCGACGTCCTTTATGTCCTCCATTGCACGCAACCTTTGCAATAAACGACTAGTATCGCGGCGAATTGTTTCCTCAAGTTCGGCCTGACGTTCGAAACGGCGACGTCTGGATCGTTCGATAATACTATCCTCGGTTATATGCTTAGTAACACGCGAAGCGTCCGCTAGCTTTTTTACACTGAATGGGGTTCGTATTGAGTACCGAGCATGTAATAGAACTTGATTGGCCCGTTCGGCAGCAGCACGCGATAAACGGAGAACCTCTGAGGACGTATAACGAGACACTGAATTGCTCGGGCGATATCTCTTTAAGCCACGTTCATTTGACCACGGTAAATGCGGCAACTCAACCTGTCGGCCCGTTGTTTTGGCATCTAAATAATCTATCATTGGTTGATAGTAGTTCATGCTATATCCATAATTATCCTCATAGGTGCCCATTAGCATGTGGCGCACTCTACTCGGTCTGCTCACTTGCATTAGTGCCATTGAAACGGTATTTGTATTGCTCTACTGGTGTGTGGTGGACAGTGGTGGATAAAAATAAAATTCGACAAAAATTGTGTGTGTACGCGAGTAGTGACTATGAGTACAGGGGATATGGGGATGAACGTTTGTTTTTTTTTGTTACAATAAAACTTGTCTAAACAAAGAATTCTGTTTTGGTGGCCACGCAAAGTGCTTTTTGCTTCTCGGGGCTGCAACAAGTAACAATGGCTCTTCGTTGAGCAGTTGAGTTCTAAAAAAAGAAGAAGAAAATACTTCAAGGAAATTGCAGATAAATTGCATTCGAAGCGACAATGGGTGCAGCAAATACCTGTGATTTGAAGCGATCGTTGAGACCGTTCTGAGTCGTTGGTATTTATTAGTCCAAATGATAGTTCCTCTTATAATTATTCGTTTGCAGGAACTTTACCTCACAGTTGTACTTTAATAGCAGCTATAATCAGAAGATTAGCATACCTCATAGTCCAAACTCTTCAACACTAACGTTTACTTACAATACAAGGCCTCTTTTATCTTTTAAGATTTTCTGCAGAGAAATATACTTTTTTATCAATTAAAGATAAAAAAAACTTCTCTCTCACTTGTATGTGCAATGCAATCAGCAATTAGAATCGAACTGATTTAATTGGGTCGGCTTAATATGTGGGTGGCTGGCTATTGGGAAGTAAACAACATAGAATCCCTTGAGACTAGAAAACACTTCCGCAAACATCTCGATATGGTTCTCAATAAAAATAGCGATTGTGGAAAGAGAAGATACGACCACTTGGATAAGAGAAAATGAGATAATTGTTTGTTATTAATGACCTTCAAACGCCATTTAAAACAAATTGAAAACAAATTCATTTAGATCATTGTCAAAGCAAAATGTGCCATGCATAATACGATAAATCGGGAAAACATATTTGAGTCAGTGGATTTGTTAAAAGACAGAATTCAAATTTCGGATTTGAGTCCTTATACACCACCTTCGATCGATGATCAATGTGGAATGAATCAGATTGGATTTATTTTAATACTCAAGCTAGTTCTCGTACACCCAGGGTGTTGGGTACAGTTTCAACTAAAAAAAACATTGATATCGAATTTATTTATGTTTTTTGTTTATCTATAATTAGAGAAAGATACAAATGCAAAAGAATTTGTCCCGAGGGCTGGTGAAATAGTTGTACAATTTTTTTTCCAATTTTTAAATTTAGGAGATGGGTATCCAATACTAATATTGATTTGCGTCATTTTGAATTGCGTGTTAAGAATTTAAAGTAGAACTTGTCCCAAAGTGCAGACATGTTCCACGATCCTCCTTATTTCCGAATTTGTGTTATCGATACAAGAGCGCAAGATTATCCACTTTAATATAAAAGGATTCACAAGAGCAATTCAAAATGCTCATAGAACTGTTGTTCTTTAAGGTTTCCTTGTACGCTTAGAGGAATATATACCTAAGCTTTGGTCATTTACACTTAAACCAAATTTTACTTCTTTACTCAGTGAGGCTTAAGCCTACATAAAAGTGGCTTAATTGCTTGGCACAAAACCTAATTGAATCCATTACTGGGTGATTGGCACATTCTTTCACTTAAAATCATCTGGGGACGATGAGACTTTTCCAATTATGCTCCAGAAGGCAAACAAAATCATGACATCGGTCCTCAAACCACTTATTATAAGTAGTCAGAATATAGCTACGAGTATATTTCTAATATCCGGCGAAGGGTAAAGATTGCAGAGGACTTCTGACCTATGAGGGTTTTATCTTTAAAGATTAAAACATTTGAGAAATCAATGAACATCTATATATATTGCATTGGGCCGTGCCAACACTCTTACATTAAGATCCGAGGATTGGAATAGCACTGCATGATGGTGTCAAAATGTCAAAAAGTGCACTTTCAAGAGCGCAATGCAGAGTTACAGTTTCGTGATTATGAGTTTGATCATGGAAAGTAGTATCAATGCAAGACTAGGTGACATTGATCTAAACGTAACGCTTCCAGAGGCACACTACAAGAACTAACCATCTCCCTCTTATTTGGGGTCCTTGCTATTAGTGAGATACTTACAAAATTTAAGAACGGCATTAAAGTTGGACCCGAAGTAAAATTCTTATCAACGATAAAAAAAAATGGTAGCAAACTCGCTTGATGTCTTTGGAGTCAGTCCCCTGAAAACTGAGCTTGTGCTGTTCTAAAAAAAAAACATACGACTGTTCGAGGCACCAGCTATTGAAGGAATAACCATGCTCCGTTTTTTATTGAAAGCTTAATTATAAGCCGAATGTCAATAAAAGAGTAAAGAAAACAGCCTATGCATTCTACGCATGTAACAGATTCTTCAGCAGAATGTAGTGACCAAGCTTTAAAATAATTCGATGAATATTTGCTGAATTTGTGCGACCAATACTCGCATATGGCAGCATAGTCTGGTAACAAGCCACAACACAATCAATCACAAAACATTGAACAAAAATGCAAAGACTCCTATGTATAGGCGCGATGAAAAGGCCACCAACTGCTGGGTTGGCAATTATTAATAATCTCATACACTTGGACCAAGCATGCAAAAATTAGCTGCCAAAAATATATTCAATCATATGAATGGAACTTAAATTAAATTCCCATTTGAGTATGTATTTATGTTCTTACACAATGCCTACTTCTTATCCTTACTTTAAGAGCTCACTGTGTTCTTGCTTGCATTCTTTTATTCTATTACTCGTCAGGGTGACGGAATCGAATTATTTAAAAACTGTTATGCGAGCTTTCCAGGCGAGATTCAAGAACGCCATTAGGGAGACACATATTACGGTTTCCTTCGCAAATTTTATTATACCACAATTTGTACAACAACCACTGATAAAATGATCTTTCTAAAACTTTTTTTATTGTATTCTTACTTTTATCTGGAGAAGTTATTATACAGACGACTGTGGTGTAACCTCGGACCGCAAAAGCCATATGTGGTTCAGAGCTCTGAATCTGATGGGCGAATAGTTAAAACTATATATTGAAAAACTAACAAAACACAATACACATTTTATCTTCGAATTTTGCACACAAGCGAGCCCCACAACCGGACGAATAGAGATGCAGTAAGGGTACCGGTTGAATCCCAGGCTCTTAAGGGCGTATAATATTTGAAGATAAGTCTCAATGAGTGAAGCACAGTACAGATGTTGGGTTTGCTTAACTTCTGTTAATCGAAGTTTAAATTGCTTACACACGTTCGTTCGATTTCGGAATGAACATTTAAAAGCTGGTTAACTAAAAAAGTTTAAGAACTGACTTTGAAAGCACTCCGATTTTTGATTGTCAAATTCAAGATATTTTTTTTTTGTTGTAGAAAAAATCTATTTTTTTCGAATTTTAGAAGGAATTTGTTCCAAAAGTGATAACGCAGAATATTTAAATATGCGTAAGCTGTTATATAGCTCCAAGCCATCCCAAAAAATAAGTTTAAAAGGAACCAAATGAGTAAATATAAATGTTAATAATTGAAGCCACAAATCACTATTATTTTGTTTTTTTGTTTTGGAATAAAAAACAAAAACGAAGGACAGGTTTCGTTTCACTATTTCACATATTTACTAAACTTTTTTAAAGAAAGTTTTTCAAAAGTAATATACGAAAGAATATTGGGGGCCTCCCTGTTTTGGATCAATTTTTAACTGAGGACAATCAAATGCTGGTGGTGTGACATTTGTCTGATCCGGTAGTTTTTTGTCCTTCCTATTTTTTAACGATTAGTGCATGCTCCCATTATTGATTTTTGTTTGATATTTCTATTACGATACCGATGATCTCCAGTCGTGTCAATTCAGGTAATCGCATGGACACTTGCAGGATAATTTGAAGATGTCCAATGTGTCGCTGAACTCACATGAATTTTAAAATTGCCTAGATGTAATTTCCCCCCTTATTGCCCATATACGACAATCGCTTTTTTTTTTGGGCGCTGCAGTGATATTCTTTGCACATCCCTGTCACCAGTTGTTGAGACCGATGAACCAATTTTTATTTAGGACCCTTAAAATTGAACAGTCAATTCATTTGATTTGTTTAACTAGCAAACTCAATATTGTTTGCAGATGATTGGTCTCCCTACCTATGCTGACAGTGAAATAAGCTGAGAACAATGCCCTCTAAAGTATTCTAAAGTATTCTCCAACTTTGATGTTTTTTTTTTTTTTTTTTTTTTTTTTTATAATTTGCGTGCGCTAAAGGGATTTCTTTTTTCTGTAGTGACACAGTACCCTTATAATGGTAAAACCACAGCGCAGGCATTTAGTTTGTTGCGCAAGTAGCTCCCAGCAATTCATTGCCTATTTTTGGGTGCTACTTACTGAAAGAATAGAAGGATAGGAAAGAAGTTTGGTGCGATGGGATTTTTTATTTCTCAACAGGTGGCGCCTAAATTGTTTTAGGGAGATCAGTTTTTGTTGTGTGTATTCAATTTATAAAAATCATGGCCCTGGTCGGGATTCGAACGCACGACCTGCCAATCACTTTAGTGAATACACTACCATCGCACCATTGCCACCTGCAACAAAAAACTTTGATGTTGACGGCAATACTACAATTGTATAATATAAATTCGGAACAGGACCGAATAATAGCTATTTGAAAGTTCTAAGCCATATATTACTCAACTAATCAGTGCTGGACATCAAAATTCCTGAAGAGGAAAGCCATCTTTATATTGAAGCTTAAACCCTGAGTAAAATTGCCACGGAAAAGATCACCTTGCATAGGCTTTAAATCCCTGCGCATTGATTAGAAGTATACATAATGCTTGAATAACCAAAGGTGAAAAATACGGTACTGCTATAGAGCAAGTATGCCAAAGAGAGTTCCCAACCGACAGGACACGAATACCATATGTATCTGGCAAAAGCCTGCGTTCAGAGAGGCGACCATGCGTTAAGCAAGTAATATTACCTCTTAGTCGAATACTCTTATTTTTTTTCATATTTACTTAAAAAGAGAAAGGAAACCCCAGAGCACTCAGACTCGGTAACGGTCTATTGTACTCCCAGAAATCCTCTTTTTGGTAATGAGGTTGGAGAAAACAAGGTGTCATTCGTATGTCTCCATAAATGTGTGGGGTATGTTGTTGTTCCTCATTGGGATTGAACCTCCACCGCACGGGTCACAAGTCAACACACTAACATCTACATCGTCGCCACCCCCG
Organism: Portevinia maculata; assembly: GCA_949715645.1. Taxonomy (NCBI): domain Eukaryota; kingdom Metazoa; phylum Arthropoda; class Insecta; order Diptera; family Syrphidae; genus Portevinia; species Portevinia maculata. Next base: position 53,526,365 of record OX454527.1, on the reverse strand, counting down.
AATGAATACACTAAGTTAACGATGCAAAACAGTGCACGCACACCACTCGAGTGTCAAAATAATTAATTAATAGTTTATGTTCCGTATGCGCCCTATCACAGTTTTAGCAGTTTATGTCGTTTCAGGCAATTCATTGCATTACATGTTATGTATTTGGCCTTTATGGCTAATGTTGCTGTCGGAATATGACAATGAAAAAGCGTGTAGTGGCTGTAGGTGATATATCCCCAGTGGTTGTATAAGCTTTTCTATTATCTCTATTCTTCGGAGCTGATTCCGAGAAGTTGGAAAGCAGCATTGGCCCCATTCGCAAAAAAGGCGAACATTTTTACAAGTTCATGGAAACGCTGATAAATCGTTTGTTTAACGTCTTTAATTCCAAAATCTTCTTAGCGACTGGCAGTTTGGTTTTTAATTCCACTGGTGATTTGATGACTTATCTAACCGAAGAGTGGACACAAGGAAGATCTTTGCTCTATACTATAAATATATTTTTCACATTTTGAGATAGTATGTTTTCGAAGGATTAATCTATACTAAAGAAGTGAGAAAAATTGGAGTAGCCTATAACAAATTCTGAGTATTCATACTGAATTTAAGCTTGACAGCCTAGGGAGTTGACAGAAATTGTGTCTTTCTTAAAATGCACGCCTGTTTTTGATGAAAAGTTGTATGCTGAAAGATGAAAGTGATCGAATATGAACGACACACTTATCGAGTGATTACGAATTAATTTTGGCATACCAAACAGACTCATTTTGGTGCAAATCAACTCGAGCTTTCATCAAAATTGGAAATTTCGATGTTGTTATTGCAGCGAAGTCTGCAAAGTTCACCAGTCATTGCTTACTTAAAAATTAGTCATGATTTGTATGTTGGTTTTTACTTATTTACGTTTATGTTTTATATGATGTTGGGTCCTTCGCTGAACTCTATCCGCCATTTCAAACATATTCTAAAAAAACGCAAACTATTTTTTTTACGAAAACTTACCGGACGGCCTCAATTTCTTCGTCCTTCTCGGCAATACGACGTTCAGCGTCGTGACGGAACTGTCCAAAGTCGGCTGCCAAACGCTGAGCACGTTGTTCTTCGGCCTTGCGACCCTGAAAACAGAAAACAACAATTGTTAAAATTTGACTAACTTAATTGAAAATTTTAAATCTTACAGCCTCAGCTTCCTTGTAAGCTGCTGTCAACTCATCACGTTCATTCTCAAGGCGACGAAGCTCAACTTCCAAGTCGTGCAGGCGGCGGGTAATCTCAGAAACGGTGGCGCGAGCATCAATGAGTTCGTCTATTTACAAATCACAGTACATTAAAATATTCACAATATATAATACTCAATTATAAAATAAAAATGTGCTGACGTTGATGCCGACAAAATAAAGTTAAAAAACTTAAGCAACACCAGAAGGAGTGAGAACAAAGCAATGCCCCTCTCAGTCCCTCTGAGGTGATGAAAGCTATTAACAATCTATTGCCACTGGTGATAATGATAGTCGAATATGAGTAGACTAATTTTGAATTCATTTCCAAGTAAGCAACAATTATTTGAAGATGCATTCATGACATACCTCCCATTTTCTTGTTCTCGCGAGCCAATTGGGTGTTGGCATCACTGATCTTTTCCAATTCATGAAGGGTCTTTGACAACTCATTCTGCTTGTTCCTCAAATCACGTTGTGATACCTCGAACAACTGAATGGTCTCTTCCAAGCGAGACTTCAAATCAATATTAGTCTTCTCCAACGATATAACTGTCTTTTGCAATTCCCGGCATGTTCCATTTGACTTCTCCAAATCCATAATCAAAACCTCAATTTCGCTCTGGAATCTTGACTTTTGTTTCTCCAAGTTGTTAACCTTAACGACCAACGATTGGATATGCTCTTCCAGCTCCGTGATGCGTACTGTATATTTGCGGCGCAATTCTTCGACCTCTTCGGCATGGCTAGCGAGTTCGGTTTGATATTTCGATTGCCATGTCGCTGCGTCACCATTTGCCTTGACCAACTGACGTTCCAAGTCTATACGAGCTTCAGACTCTTCTTCAAGTTGCAATCGAACTGATTCAAGATCGATTTCAACTTGATGAAGGGAAGACTCGAGCATCGAGCGACGACGATCTTCATCTTCCAAACGGCGGCGAGCATCTTCCAATTGGGAGATGACCTGGCTCTTGGAATACGAGACGGAGTCAAGCTGAGATTTCAGATCTTGGACGTCCTTGATCAATTCAATATTTTCTTGAGAGAGGCGAGTCTTATGCGATGTAATATCGATAATCGTGCGATTACATTCTTCGATTTTCACACTAAGTTCGGAAATGCTGATCTCCAGCTTTTCAATATGTTTGCTGGTGAAGATTTTCTCCTTGTTAAAGGATTCGACTTGGCTGAGCAATTCGTAGACCTCAGCTTGGAATTTAGCCTTCTCTTTTTCGGCTCTGTTTATTTGGGAGATAAATTGATTGCATTTAATTAGAAAAGAGTTTTTTTTTTATCCAGGAATGCAATGAGATGCCGCGGCAGGAAACAAAAAATGTGTGCTGTACTGCCAAAATAGTTAGCATAAAGCGTTAGAAGTAACAATGTAGCGGTTAAATTGGTTAGTTGAAAAATTAAACACCTTCGAGAGATCCATTGATTCTGCCGGCAAGCCAATACGGTTAAGATAGAAGCATAAATTACTACAAACCAACTAAGAATCCAAATGAAAAGTTTCTGCAGGCTATTAAATCGCGATGATGACAAGCTTTCCAGCGCCAGGCAGTCGAATCCAGTCAATAAGATGTGGGAGTTGCCAACCTACTAGCCAATAATGTTAATCTTAGATGCTGCAAAGCATTAGTCATACTCGATTCAGTTAGTCGGAGCCACTAAGCATGGACAATGATATCAGAGAACCCTGCCAGCCTGAAGTGAATAGAGGAAAACTAGCAACTTCAATAAGATGCGGGAGCCTACCCGCCGATAATGTTAAACTAGGAGGTTGGTGACGGTGTAGAGGTTTGTGTGTTGGCTTATGAACCGTGCGGTGCAGGTTCAATCTCCATGGGGAACAACAACATACGCCACACATTAACGGAGATAAACATATAAAACCTTGTTTTCTCCAACCTCTATATCAAACAGTGGATTTCTGCCTGTAAGTACAATGGATCGTTACCGAGTCTGAGTGCTCTGGGATTTGGATTTCCTTTTTTTTTCAAAAAAAGGAGGTTGGTTGGCATTATTCACACTCGACACTTGTGTGTAACAATGCTTACTTTACCAAATATGTACAATCTAAATTCGAAAAGAAAATAAGGTATTGTATTGATAGTACATCTGCAGATATTTTGCAATGAACTTATTAAACGTTTGTCTCGAAAAGTATGTTCATATAATATTCCAACTGCCGAAACAGCAAATAATAACATTTTGATTTTCAAATTTCAAAAATCGTACCCCCTTTATGTAGCCACAACCCCTATTCAAATTTATCCCATTATCCATTTCCCTCCTCCCACAAATTACTAAGCCATATAATTCAATTTACATTATGAAGTGTCTATCGTTTCCTCGCTCTCCCACTTTCTTGTATCCATTAAAAATCCACCAACAAAATATCTGATTGAAAAAAAATACGCAACCAACTACCCCACCTTGGTCAAGAAAAAGAGTATCAAATTTCTATCGAAACACCTCAGTGAAAAAGAGACAACCCTATCCCATCGGCTGTGCTCCAATCAAAGACATATTTGGATCGGAGAACTGAAACAATTTTTTTTGTCAAGCATACGGTCTAAATTTAGCGCCAAGACACTGTCATCTTTCATTCTACACCATTCCCTTTCTCGTTTTCGCAGAGCTCACCCTTTTCTTCTCATTTGAAAAAACCAAAGAAAAGCTAAAAAGTTCAAAAGTTTTCCTTACTCACTGAGAATGTAGAAAAATATGCAAAAGAGAAATACACTTCTGCAGAACAAGTGTGAAAACGGATAAATAAAAAGATCACAATCGGTCTGCGAGGATCTCGAGCGCACACCTGAAATTCTGACTAAGAAGATACTTTTTCATCGGGCACTTATGCCACTGCAATAGTGGCTATGTTTAGCGTTGTATTGGATATTCGTTGAGAGAGTATGCGTCGGTTCTGACTCTGCATGGAATATCTGACGCATTGCCTCCTCTCCTCGAGAAAAGTATTGATCACCTTGAATTTTTTGTTTGCTCTCTTTTCTTATATCTGTGTTTCTTTTTTGGTTATTGTGGCTTTATTTATATATTTTTGGTAACGGAAATATGAGAGGTTATTCCAATGTCGATAAGGAATTTTCTTTTGTTCGTGCGGCAACAAAGGTCAGTATCTAGTTACTGGAAAATCTAAGTGCCTTAGATACATTTTCACGGACATCAAATAGACAGACAAATTACTCGATTGTTATATTGCAATGTTGGACTGCTTATCGAATGTATAGTTTGCAGTTGATTATGAGAACATTTTTTCATTTTATAAAAATTCAATTTCAAAAATAGACATTTACGTAGGTGTTGGCGGTGGTCTCTTTTTCACTGAGTGGTATTAACTAGTAGCGTGAGGTAATAGATGTCGCCGGCTTGTGCATTATATTATTTCCTATGGATGTTAAACGATGACAAATAGAAGGATCTAGCAATAGAAATGTTTATAATTCTGAGAGAAATTTATTTGAAAGAAGATATTTAATTTGTAATTGAGTAAGAGGCTGTATTTTTGAGAAGCAAAAATTATGTGGGTTGTATCCTTTGAAGGGTGTTTGGAAATTTGATAATATGATTCTATGAAAAGGTAAATACTAGAATGTTTAATCCTAATTACCGGTCTTGGAGAAGGCAATGGAATTTAATAAAAATCACTGAACATTAAAAAAAAACTTGTTTCTAGAATGTATTGCCTTGTGAATGATACTAGATACTGATTCAAGTAAGATAAGGTCGTTCAAATTAATTGCTTCAGTACCTCTCAATCAAACATCCAAAAGTTATAGATATTATTTTAAGAAATATTACAATGTCAGCCGTTTGATATGGACTTGTAAGTTTTCGACCTAAAGTTAGCATTGATGTTATGTAACAAGTAGTACATGAAATTTTATGGATTTTTTTTTTGATTTCTAGTGAACCACATGAACTTTCATTTTTTAAGATAGTGAATTTCATCACAAATGAAAGCATCTCATAGAAGCCGCATTTTTTAATTGAATATTTTTAAACTGGTTAAACTTATTTGTTTTATATATAAATAAATAAATATTAAGTATATCTCCCTATACATGGTCCAAAACATAGATTTTCAAACCATTTACGTTGATTTTGAATGGCAAATTTGAGAAGCTTTTTATAACAGTTTTTAACAACTTCTGAGCCGCTGTTGGTCCCAAATCTAAACTTCGAACCAACTATTTGGTATCGAAAACTAACTTAACTTTCCTTCGTGGACAATAGTTTTTCGAAAACTTTTCATCTTTATCTTTGTTTTAACAATGGATTGGTCGGTTTCGGCCTAAAAATTCACCTGTGGCCAGATTCTAGTTGAAGATCATCAGTTCTCGACACTCAAATTTCAAAAACCTTTTGATTGATTTCATAGGGATCTGGAGTATTTGAATGGATTTTGGCAGTAAGTCTGCCCTTTAAGGGAAGTTTCATACCTTTTTTTAACATATAATTTTACTCTGCGTTATCTGGGTTGTTTATTTCTCAATTCCAAACAAAGAAAAACATAAAAGATATATTTGGTGTGGGAATGCAAGAAATTTGTTTGCAAGCGTGAAAAACGTTCATACTAGACATTTTTTTTTCACGCCGCCATTTGGAAGTAAATGGTCAAGGGTGAAAGTGAAATTTTGAAAACGGTTAAATAAAGAAAGAGAAAGGAAGTGATCATGTAAGATATTAAATTCATCACGATGGTTTCACTAACTGAACGAGAATACCTTTTTTGTAGCCAGTGAATCGACAAAATGAAACAATGTGAGACAGCGAAGGTGAAAATCATTTATTCCATTCACTTATTCTCAGAGCCATTTTGGTGTTATATTAAACAAATTTTCATTTCAATTAATGCAAAACTTCAAAAGAACGATGTTGGTGCAGTCGCTCAGTGGTTAGTGCATTGCTAATCGAGGGGTCTCAGGTTCAACTTCCGCCTTGGCCCAGTAACACATTAAAGGTATTATTCCACTGCCTCATCTCTTGCAAAAGTTTGACAAATGTCCAAGAGCCGTTCAGAGTCGGCTTTTAATTGTAGGTCTCTTTCACTTCGCTAGGTTTCGCTGTCTGATATTTATATTTTAACATAGAAGAAAGTGCACCAAGGAGTAATGATTTCAAGAAAGAAGCTCGATGAAAATAAACATGACTTAAAAACCACTCTGAAGCTGTTCATATAAAACACGATTCATAAGTTCAAGCAAAAAATAAATAAGGGTTTAGAAAATCATCCAGAGTTTGATATCTCAAAGATGTTGCTTTATCTGGGAGAGGTATTTGTATATCCAGAACACGGTTCATTTTGCACTCTGGATAGGTACGAGTAGGTACGAGTAGTATGCATGCTTTTTTTTTAGTTTTATTCGATGACTCAAAGGTCAATGATATGTTACACGAAACAAGTAGGTAGACTTGATTATTATTTATAAATTATATATCCTTTTTAGTTAATCTTATTGTCTGCTCGCAAAAAGCTATCATTTAAGCGGAATTAAGAGAATTTTATATTCACCGGTGTATGAAAGGTTTGTGAATGAAAATCTTGTTTGGGGTGTAACTTCCTTCACTGGTTAATGCCTTAAAAACTAAATGAGCTTCTCCCGTAAACATAATATATATATATGTTGCCCTGATGTATGTTATTTGCTGAAGTTTTTTTTTTATTATGAAAGTGCTATTGATAGTTCTAAAATTATCGACTGCCATTACTTCTGTTTTGCTACAAATAATTCAGCAATTATAAGTCACTCTTTATCTTTGAAGTTTCTTTGACTTTAAAAGCGGTGTTTGCTCTTATAGATATGGAAGATTATAGAACACTCAAAGGTTCCAACACTTTTGATATCGAAAATAAGAGTCATTTAATTATCACATTTCGTTGCAGAATCAAACGAAGAAATTTATGATAGATTAATCAAGGTTTTTGTTAGTATTTGATTTATTTAAAAACCAATCATTATTCAGCAATCACTAATTTTTTTTAGTGGAGGGTAGCCATCTGCAAAGGGCATTAAATCTTAAGCATTTATTAGGCAAATCCATTAGCATCTACTACATAGGGTAAAATCATCATTACCTGGATTTAGCTTTCGTTAGGATCTCGATTTGTTCTTGGAAATCAATTATAATTTCGTTGTGTTTCTTCTTTAATATCATTGATGTTTCTTCGGATTCAAGATGCACATCGTCGAGCAATTTGCGGAGTTTTAACAATTCAGTGTCACGTTTGCGATTGGCCTCAAACTGTTGAAAGACGAGAATTTGTTTTATTTTTTATTTAGAATTATTTTAGCAAGGAACATTTTTTTAAAAAAAATTAAGCATACCTGAGATTCGGCACCACCTTCAGCTTCTTCGAGACGCTCAGACATTTGAATGACTTGAACGCTGAGATCAGCTTTCTCGCGTTCAATCTGAGGTTGAATTAAAAAAAGTTAATATGTTTAACATGTAAGTTTTATGAAAAAAATTCAAACTTATTTACCAATCGAAAATGTCATGTATTCCCCATTGAAAATAATATTACGTATACGCCACCGACACGTTGTACAGAAAGTGTTCAACAGGTTTGTAAACAAATTTATTCCCTTCTTTTGTTAAGTTGTATAAGTTAAGTTGCGCGGGACTTCAACTTCAGCCAAAATATATTCAACTAAAATCGCAACAATGTTTTATAACGACACTCTTAATGAGGTATGAGCAAAACTAACACCTTCTAGAAAATAAATCTATCCACATGGTGTGGAATACAATTTTCTATTTCAAGACACCATTAAAAGTTGGGTGCCTTAACTCTATGTTGCTTTTGATCTTAATTACGTATTCCATCAATTAATGGACTATAGCTAATTATGCATCCCAGACACTTTTTGATGCAGAATACGCAATTCTTTGCATGAAGACGTAACTTTGATCTCTTTGTTGATGCACATTAATTTGCTAGTTTTCATTGCAGAACTGTTTGCAAACAAATTTTTATTTTTAGAATATATACATAATATGTTCCAATGTTTGTGTTCATTAAAGTCCCTTTTTCAAGAAACTTTAAGTACTATTTGTTTTAAGGGTCATTAAACAACAAAAAAAAAACGAATATTCAGTATGCAATATTTTTAAATTTGGATCAAAGAAAACCCTACAAACAAATATTTGTAAATTTCAAAGTATAAAAGTTGTGGCAAAAGTTTAACTAACACACTCTGCCAAAATAATGTTTATTTTATTTAGCCAAATTTTGTTTAATCTGATTTTGATCATTAGTCTTTATCTGTGAAAATGACAGACAGTTATTGATATTTATCTAATGGAGGAATAATATTGACAAAAAACCAATTTAATCTTAAAGTTGTCATTTTTTTTGTTGAAAATAATATAACTTTTCGCATAAATAATTTTTTGGTTTTTCTTCCTTTTACGGCTAAAAGTACGTCAATGGTGAACCAGCTTCTCACTTTCTTGCTTGCCGACTTTCCGGCAAGATTAATGCCGGTACTCAGAGCCAGTGCGGTTCTAGGAAGTGATTGTATTGTATTGTATTGTATGTGCAGTGGGGTCATCAGTAGATGACAAGCACTTAGACCTATTGGTCCATTGTACTTCAGCATAGCTGCCCGCTCGCTGGTTATTGGCGATTAGTAAGATTCAGTGAGGGAGAACCTGCCAGTAGCCTTGGCAATGCGAAGAATATTTGCAAGTTCAATTTCCCCCATCTCATCTTCGTTAACGAATTGTTTGCCTATAGTGGTGAGCCTGGTTCTGGCGAAAGCCGGACATTCACAGATGAAGTGAGATGCCGTTTCATCCGCCTCCATGCAGCACTCACATAGGCCCGAGCTCCTAATGTGAATGGTTTTGAGGTGCTCGCTAAGAGGACTGAAACCGGTGACGAGACCAATCAAGGATCTCCTCTAGGAAGTGATAGTCACAGTTTTTATTGACTGTACTACTGAATAAAATGAGCTGGCACTGAAATTGTCACAACAACGTGCAGGTTGTCATAAAAGGCGACTAAGGGGAGACAGCAGATCGATGGTATTTCAACATTCAGCTTATAGTAGCGACACATTTTAAATCTTAAACTAATCTCGCAAGTGTTTATGCAAATCCGTGGGTTGACAAGACCGCAGATCACCGGTATCGTAAAAGAAAGATAAAATAATTATCAATAATGAGAGCATGCATGTGTCGTAAAAAAGAGGCAGGGCTGAGAACTCCTGGATCACACACATTTTACAACGCCAACATTTGTTTAACCTCAGTGATAAAATAATCAGAAACTGGTAGGGCTGCCAATATTCCTTGAGGTCAAACCGGCAAACCATACAGTGACAGGTTTATTATCTCTTTAATCCTGGTCATGACCTAGCCACTGTGATAACTTAATGCAAACAATTAAATCAAAGTTCTATACAATTTAAAATGTTCTAGACAAAATTCATTCTATTCCTGTATTACCAAAATAACAGACACCGATGGGTTTGCAATGCAAGAGATATATTATTGTATAATTGATATAGATTGGAAAAATTGTATCAATTTTGTGTGAATTCTGCAATTTCCCTGAGGCAACCCTCCCTGAGATGCTGAATGCTGGTCACATAAGTTAATTCGATCAATCAGAAAGGCTGAACTAGCATTGGACACGGTACTTGGAGCCGCTTGATGTCATAGTTCAAGAGAAGGTCCTTGTACACGTTTGTGGGAAACTATGTTTGAAATATCGATACTTTGAAACTTCTTTCAAGTTACCAGCCTAACTTGTACACAGAGACTAATCAGAGTGGAGCAGATTCACAATGGAATATTAGAGAATTATAATTATGAGTATTAAAATAATGACTTTTTAATACCATTGGATATGTCGACTTTCAGAAAATCCAGAATCAACTTTTGACTCACAGAAGATTTTCATTAATTCACTTCGGGCATAAATCAATAATTTTTCTCGGCTCTACCATACAATTTGTCAGGATTAACGCTCTTTACATTTTTAAGTCTACGAATATAATTAAATGGAATTATTTCATAAATTCGTTTGTCCATATCCACATTTCTTTATTTTTTTAAAATTGAAATACAACCATTGCAATATAATTCTATTCGAAATACAAAACTTCAGGTTAAGTCGTTTTTATTAAACACGATCTGCCTCATTTTCCAAATGCATTTATCACTCCCTTATATTGAAACTATTGGGATTGATTTCCCCCTTTAAGTGTGCAAGATATTTCTTTGGATTTGCAATAAGGCAATTTGCCAAAAAGCACTATGCTCACACTTACACTCATTCAATATTTATCTATTTTCGCAATCATAATTTACTTCCATGCATTTCAGCGTCTCATATTCTGACCTAATTATATCAGCAAAAATTAATTAAAAAGAACAAATATTTTTTTTGTTTAAAACACATTCGTCCATAGCAACTATCAAAAGACAGAGGCAGAATTTTGCAATTTGTTTTCTTCTACGATGTTGATTTTTATCGAAGATTTGTGAAATACTCTGAGTAAAGTAATTCGAAGAAATTTATTAAAATGCATTAAACGCGAGTAGGTCTCAACACCTGAATATTCAGGGGAATGGAAAACTATATAAAAAAAAGTAAACGAATAAAATCTGTCACTTCTGACTATTTAAACATTCTAAAAATATAAGGGATGACACAATAAATTTGATGAGTCATTTTAAAAATTAATACTCTGCGACATGCTTTGTGGAGGAAGAATTTTTGAAGAAAAAACATTTTTTGCAATCCGAAGAATATATGTAACCTTTAATTCAATTAAATTTTGATTGGTATATTTGCGTAAGATCAGATAAATGGAGTTAGAGATATACATTCCTTTACGGCAAGGTTATGACCAGGATTAGGGGATCATACACCTCCCATTTTACTGCATCCCTATTTCGCTTGTGGGGTTCACCGGTTCGATCTTAATCGACGTCGGCTGGTTTCCTGGTTTCAGATCAGTTCATTACTGAGGCCGATCAAATGCTGGTGTTTTTGCATTTGGAGTTAATAGGCCTGCCTCTTTTCTACGATTTCGCTACGTGCATGCTCGCTTGATTGTTTATTATTTGATCGACCTTTTACGAGACTGGTGATCTCCAGTCGTGTCAATCCACGATTTTGTATGCACACTTGCGGGCAGCTTTAAAATGTGAAATGTGTCGCTAGGCGCACCTGGGTACTAACATTGCCTTGATGTGATTTCCCCCCTTAGTCGCCTTTTACGACAAGCGCAGTTTGGGGTGCTGCAGTGATATTCTAAACCAGTCCCTGCACGGGAACAAGTCCAAAAGAGGCATACTAAACCTAATTGGGACTAACGTCTTCGAACTTTTAATTTCCGTTGCTATAATTGTTGGGGCCAAGTAACATCTAGAGTTTTTTTCCACTACCCCACCTCTTGCGAACGTCTGACAAACATCCAAGAGTATCAATTGTCATGAGAAGCTTCTCAAAAATTTGTCATTCGGATTCGGCGTAAAATTGTAGGTCCCTTCCACTTCGCACAAGAAAGTGGTTGGAGAAGCTAAGTTTTAGGCCCTATATGGGCCGTTAATGCCTAATATTTTTTTTTGCTATAATTAATCCAACTTATTAGCTATTGTGCGTTTGCGTTACAGCGTCATTTATTTATTATAAATAAGAATAATCTTGCTTTAAACTACAAATTAAAATCTTGTAAAATACGTAGAAAAATCAATAAATAATCACTTTTTATATTTGTCATAAATATATTGATCGAAATCGATATAAATATTATTAAACCGGTACAAGGATATGTTAGTCTTTTTTTTTATCCAAAAGATGAGGAACATTTAAATATTGTATCGAATTTAAGTGTCCATGAGTAATTTTCAGAACATTTCAAATTAAACCTTTTTTTCTCCTTTTAGATTAAAATAAAGATTAATTTTCAATCCTTCTCAGTTTTCCTATTCCAAAAAAACCTAGCATTACTTTAATAGTTAACAATACCTCTGAAGTGTTTTTTAGACAAGGAAAGCGGCTGTAACCCAAGCAGCCAAGCAGAGAAATCATTCAAAGAGATAAAACTTTGTCATTAAAAACAGCACGTATACTCTGGGAAGCAGACGGGTATGCATGAAAGTCTTTGACTTAAAGTCAAGAGCTGTTAATCAATGCACGAGATTGGAATCGTACGACCACGATCAAAAGAGATCGTAGCCCTCCCACTGTATGGCATCCCTACTGGTGCGTCTGTTCGTCGACCCCAACAAACACCGGCATCCTGGTTTTGCATCACTGCTTTACTGAGGCCAATCAAATGTTAATTTTATTGCATTTGTATGATCCCGGCCTGCATTTCTTACGATTTTGACTCATGTATATTAATATTATTGGTTTTAGTTTGATCATCCTTTTACGATAAAGGTAATCTCCTGCCGTGTCAACACACGGATTTGCATGCACATTTACGAGAGAGTTCCAAGGTGTTAAATCGCCTAGACGTGATTTGTCTCCTTAGTCGCCTTTAACGATGAGCGTTTGCAGTGATATTCTTAGTTCGTCTAATTTAGATACTTAATTTTCTAACTAAATTTTGAAGAAAATAAATTTTGATCAAAATTACGAACAATGTAACGAAAATGTTTTATAAATCTAATTAGAACTTAAATTAAATAACTAAACGCGTCATAATATCGGCGTGACTAACCTACTAGGGCGTAACAGGTATATATTTAAATTTTGCGCCTTTTCTACGCTCTATTACTCAAAGAAGCTAATTATTAATAAACAAAGTTCTGGTAAATAGGCAATGCTCTAATAATTCGAAGTTATGAATGATAGGACATAGAGCTTTATCTTCTGCTCATGGCAGTTATTATACTCTTTCATGTTTATCAAATTTCCCAAGAGGTAAGAGAATACGTAGGACTAGAGTCTCCAAAAAGACAATCATATTAATATGTAGTTTTTAATTGTTGTTTGTTTTCTAACAATTATTCTTGTTCTTTTTTAATGACGATGGACTATAGGGCCCATAACTCTCACATCTCACTACATCCCTACTTGTAATAGCCAAAACAATATTGTTATAGCTAAATAATATTAGAATTCTTCGGAAAAGAATGCAATTATGCTTCCCGGATTCATTTGGTCAAATAGATTTATTTCTTTTAAATTTATATGTGAGAGGGTGTCTGTACAAATGTATTGCAGATTGATGTATTTTAATAGAGAAAGTGTCTAACTATCGAGTTCGATAATAATCGCTGATAAATTATGACAGTAAAGTATTATCATATCGACGACTATAGTAAGCCCCCAGCATTCTATTTGAATCCGCAGTAACTTAATCTGAATATTTGCATTACGGTTGCTGCCTAGCGGCAACCCGTATCAGCAATCCATAAGACATACTTTAAAACTTGATAATGTGATTTGGGCCTGTGTCATAATACGATGCAGGATCATATGCCAAATCTACGATTACAAAATACAAAACGAAATTAAATACATTATTTTTCACATAGTGAAACACCTAAAGTTTTTTTCCCTACCCCTTCTGCTTCTCTTGCGAACGTCTGACAAAGATTAAACGGTATCAATTGTCATGAGAAGCTTCTAAAATTTGCGATTCGGATTTGGCTACAAATTTAAGGTTCCCTCCACTTCGCACACTTAAGTGGTTGGAGAAGCTAGCCCTGTGTGGGCCATTAATAAATAATATTTACTTATTTAATTTATTTTCCACAAACGATCTTTGTACAGCGAAGGGTTTAGATGCGCGAACGAATTCATATTTTCCCTATTTACTGTGAAATATAATTTCAAGCCGTTATCTACCAATAGAGTTCAGTTGTACTTTCGAAAGTTTTGTCAGTCATTTTCTACTTCTCAAAACACTTCCTTATAATTTCACAAGCCAATAGCAGCAATCGCAAGCATTTCGTTTCAAATTGTTTAAATATGAAATTTCATTGTATTGCATGATGGATACTTTGGAACATGCTAGAAATATATTAGCTATCTTGTCTCTATTTTTACATCTCTCCCTCTATTAACACACACATTTTTCTCGTACAAATATGTATGTTAATATAAGATTTATGTAGATGACAGTTCGTCAGTGTTTAAGTTGATTTACGAATCGTCAATTCTTGTTTGATGCCAAGTAAAAATAACCCCTGCCATATGACAGTAAAAATGTCTTCCAACTGCCAACGGTTCAAGTATCTTTATTTCTTAGGCCTTCGAGTTATGAAATGAGAAACAGAGCAATAGGGATGCAGTAAAGTAGGGGGATATGCTCTCTTAATCTGATCATGGATTCGCCGGAGGAAGAATGAGAAGCTTTAAAATGACGCTGTCGTTTGCGTAGAAATAAGAGGTAAATTACTTTCATAGATTAACAATTAGCAGTATATAAACCTTAAACATTTTCTACAAAACTGGATAAGTGCACTAAAATTATGCCAGTGCTGCCGAATTTTGCGTTTTTCAGTTGCAAACATATTTCAAATTTCTATAAAATTCTTTTACCTAAAGCAAATTTCATAATCCAAATAGAATAAAACGCCTACTCATAAAAAAGATACCTATGCTCTAAGGTATTTTTTGTTTGTATCTACCTAAAAATTGGATTTCTATTAATCTCACACTAAATCTAATTTTAGATCATTATAGAGAAATTAATATTGCATATTCTGTTTTTCTATTCGCGAGATTGCGTGTAGATAAAATACTTCTAGAAAAAAAAATTGAAAAAAATAGATATATATATTTGTATATCCATTGTATTGAATGTCGAATGTCGGTTTTTCTAAAATTAGATTCGACCGTTCCACATAGCTTATATGAGATCTGTTCTTTTTTTTGGAACCACATGCAGACGTTAGCTACTCATTTTATTGCTAAGGCAAATAATAAAACTTAAAACTTTTATGTACATGAGAGAGCCGTTCAGATATATCACACACAGCCCAGGAGATAAAAAAAATGTCCGTTTTCTATTTGTATCTCGAGCTAAGGCTGTGTGGTAATTATTTATTTATTTATTGTTTGTTAAGTAACATTTTTTAATTTTTATTAACAATTTCATCTTCATTATTATTATGTAGGAAGTAAATTTGTTTGGTGTGTTAACCTGACGTCGAATAGAACGCACCTCAAGAATGTCAAATGCAATCCAAATTTAAATAGAGAAAGAAACGGCACACTCGTTTGCATTCGCTTAAAATATTTTGAGAAAGATTTTATCGCATTCGTATCGACGCGTACTTTATCTAGACTTTCTTGAAGTTCAATGTACATTTAACGAAAGATCTTTCGTTTCTGTCGTTGTCTGTCATTGAATTGGCAACCGACAATGGATGTTGCGGTATGATATTTGCGATTGTTTTTAGTTTAAAAAAATTCCTTACCCTTTGGCGCAATTCGCGCTCCACTTCAAGATCATCTTGGAGCAGACGGATTTTATCCTGGAAATATTAACACATATGAATTTAATTTTTTCATTTTGAAACAAAAAAAAAAATGTTTTTTTAAAGAATTTACAAAAGATCACTTTTTTAAGTTTCGTTAAGTTTGTGCACTTTTCTGCTACATATTATATAACACTGAATGTTTTGCATGAGTTGTTTTTTTTTTGTTTTCATACAGTGCTTTTCTTTGTTATCACTTTATCCTTTTTTCGTAGTCCTTTGAGATGATTTATTTTTGAGGAAAGAACGATTTCTTACCTCCAATCGTGAGAGTGATGACAAATCGGCGGAATATTCAATATTGACATCAGCAGCTCCGACTCCAGTTGAGCTGGCTCTGTATGAGTATTTAGAAGAACGTGCCACGGTCGAAGACATTTTTATTTTGTATTATTCTTTTTTTTAAACACAAAGTTTATTCAATGCACTGAAAAAATATTTTGAAAAATAAAACTTAGAAAATTAGTAAAAATCGTTCACGCGCCCGCAGGTAAAAATGTAAGATAAAAAAATAAGTAAATTAATTCATAAAAAAAGGTATTCCAACAGTGAGAGAATCAAAAATCCACTTCAAGGTGTGTAGTTGTCACCGAGTCACCGATATTATTCGTAATAAACGTCGGAGTAAGGCTGGTGATCTACTGAACAAGAGATCCCGGTGTCGTTCGAATTAAGAGTATTTCGTTAGTCGATTAAACGAGTTCGTTTTCGACAACATTTTCTAAATGGTTTTTTATACTGATGTTTGTTATTGCCGTATTCACTAACACTGCCAAAGGGCACCTATTTGATTTAGTCGGTGCTTTTTCTATCTAGATACACTATGGAGGTGTGTTTGTGAGAATATTCAGGATATATTTTTAGATGCGAAAACTCATATGTGAACAGCTGAGAGAGAGCGATCTCTATGATGCGAGAGAAAAAGCTTATTTTCTCCATCTGGAAGTTGATAGAATACTTCGGTAGACCAAAAAAACTGTTTTAAGATACAGATTTAAAGAGTTTTTTGTGTTTTTGTTTCAACTTGTTCTTTTAATTAGAAGTTTGTTTGCTCCTTTGAAATTCCTAAGACACGTTCAATTAAATGTATCGTGTCAAAAATAATTGAAATAACGCCAAAGCATATATGATATGTCAGCGGTTATGATGTTTACAGGTCATGTCGTACAAAATCGATCACTAAACATGAAGCTTTTTTAAGAAATGAAATTCTCTCTCGCAAACTTTTTTCCAAAAATATAGCAAATACTTGTGGAAATAGTTTTACACAGAATTGTGCGATGTAAATGAATGAAGTCAAATTTATAATTGTGAAGGAAACGAGAAGAAGCCGTAATGGATCTCTGGCCAGAAGTCGTACCTGGGTGACAAAGAGCTGTCGACTTATTTTGTATACACAGATAAAAAGAATTTCTAATTGGGCTGGTGAAATATACATATTGAATTTATTTAATTAGTTGTTGGAAAAACAACTGAAAACGGCGGAACTTGAAATGTTTGAAGGGAGAAAATATTGCTAAAACTACAATAGACAGGACAAATTGAATGATGACAACACCTCTAGAAATAAATCCGCTGGACGGAAAACATCTTCAAAATTCAGTTATTGAAAACGCAGGGATCTAATCTCCACACAAAGGGTCGCATGCAAAAAATAAAGTTCAAGCTGTTTGCTCACTTTTCTGAGATCTTTCTTAGCATGGTATGCAAAAACAATATACAGTGCCGCGTTTTATCATGTTGTGAAAAAGATAAGAAACCAATTATTTGCATTAGATCGATCTCATAAATAGTTGACCATGGCATTTATCTTACTCGGTTCATATACAAGCGTTAAGATGGCCGAATTTCAGCTTTAATCATTTGTTTAGGGCTGACCCTGGAAACACACGGTGGTGCTTTGACGAATGTGGAAAAAAATTGTTCTGTCAAAATTATGTTTTACTTAAGGAGCACTAATCATTGTAGCTGGTAGGTAGGTAGGTAGGTAGAAGTGGCGGTTCGGCTTGAACCCAATTAGCACTTATTGTGCCTTTTTGTTACCACGATTCGTGTGACCTATGTTGTAAAGGTTGTGGAAGATTTGATGTGTGGCTATATCCAACCTGTGGAGTTAAGAAAATGGATAAGATCTTGTATCCCTTTGCTCGATATAGCGCTAAGGTCGTCGAAGAATGGTTGATTCAGTGCCTGCAGTCTAGCTCTTGATAGTGCCGGACATTCGCAGAGGAAATGGAAGGGAGTTTCTCTTCCGTTTACATTCCCGCAGCATCGGCAATGGGTGTTAAATGGGATACCCAGTTTGGCCGCATGGTCTCCAATTGGCCAGTGCCCGGTGATTATCGCCGTAATTCTGGAGACTTCGGGGCGGGTTCTGTTTAGAAGATCCCCTGTTCAGTTAGTTAACCTTCTCCATAAAAGATTGGCTTTCTGCAGGAATTGTGAGTGTATTTGTGTCTTGACCGTACCTAGCGGAATGTGAACCCTTGCAGCGAGTGAGCCGTCCAGAGCTGAGCCCTGCCTGGCCAGCTCATCTGCACGCTCGTTTCCTGTTATGTTACTATGCCCTGGAACCCAGAGTAGTGTAACACTGAAACGTTCGCCCAGTCGCGCAAGCTCGTTGCGGCACTCCTGCACCAGTTTGGAGGATATGGTAGCCGAGTCAATAGCTTTGATTGCGGCTTGGCTATCTATTAGGATAGCAATGTTTTGTTTGTACGCTGTGTCATGCCCTAGTTGCGTGCAGGCCTCTCGGATAGCCAGTAGTTTCGCCTGGAAAACGCTGGCAAAATCCGGCAGGTGAAGGGATATTGATATTTTAAGTGATTCCGAGTAGACACCGGTCCCACATCACAGTTCATCTTAGAACCGTCAGTGTATATGACCGTGTCGAAATCTTTCACTATCGTCCCTCTTCCAACAAGCTCTGGAAGGGAAGCTTACTTGGAAGCCTTTTGTGAAGTTTAGTTTGGGTGTGATGTAGTCGGTTGGAAACGTGACCATGCCTTCTGGTAGCGAGTCCAGAATGCTGCTGTGGCCATATAGCCTTGCAGTCCAGCACACCGATTCCCTGAGTCTTACCGCACTACATAGTGCAGTATCTTTTGTGTGTAGGTTAAGAGGCAAAAGGTGCAAGAGCACAGTGAGGGCGTCCGTTGGGGCCGACCTCAGTGCACCCGTGGTGCCTATACAGGCTGTCCTTTGCAATCTTTTCAGTTTTGTGAGGTTGTAACCTTTACTCAACGCGGGCCACCATACTAGTGATCCATAGGTGAGGATTGGACGCACTACTGCTGTGTACATCCACAAAGTCATCTTTGGTTGAAGTCCCCACTTCTTTCTAAAGGTTCTGCTACAGGCATAGAAGGCAATACACGCATTCCTCACTCTGTGTTCAATGTTATGTTTCCAGTTAAGTTTAGGATCGAGCGCGATACCCAGATACTTAGCGCTAGAGGATAGTGTAAGTGGTTGACCGTTTAGGCGGGGTAGGGTAAAATCGGGTATTTTGGTTTTGGTGGTGAACAGCATCAGTTCGGTTTTGCTCGGGTTAACGCCGAGGCCACACCTTGTAGCCCAGGTGCTTACCTTGTCTAGAGCATTCCCCGTGATATCACTTATCACAGAGGGAAACTTCCCTGACACTAGTATCACTACGTCATCCGCATACGCGACAGCTTTGACCCTTTCCCTGACTAGTTTTACTAGAATTTTGTTCATAACCATTAGCCATAGTAGCGGAGAAATGACGCCACCCTGTGGCGTTCCTCTATGGGCTAATTTGGTTAAGTGGCTGTTGCCTGAATAACTCTTGTTCTGAGCATAGAGCTATCCATTTCCTAATAGATTCCTCTATGCCCAGTTCGACCAGAGATTCAAAAATAGCTTCCGTGTGTACGTTGTTGAAGGCTCCCTCTATATCCAAGAAGGAGGATAGGGTGTATTCTTTGTAGTGTATGGATTTTTCGATAGTTCGCACTACCTAATGGAGAGCCGTTTCCGTGGATCTGCCTTTGAGATGGGCTTGCTGTGATTTGGATAGCGATGTTTCTGGCAGAGAACTTCGCATATGGATGTCTAGGACACGCTCCAGTGTTTTGAGAATAAAGGAGGTTAGACTGATAGGTCTGAAGTCCTTTGCGGATACGTGTCCGCGTTTACCCACCTTCGGTATAAACACCACTCTGGCGCGTCTCCAGGAGTGTGGTAAGTAGTTTAGCAATAAACAGCTTCGGAAGATCGACGCTAACCAAGGTATTGATAGGTTTTGCGTTTTCTGTAACATGACAGGCATAATCCCGTCAGGCCCCGGAGACTTATATGGGGAGAAGCTGTTAATAGCCCAGGAAATCTTTTCCTGGGAAATTATTGAGGTGATGTTGTTGTTGGGAGCAGGTTGTACTTGCCGAGGCCTCTCGGCTTGCGTACTAATATCACTGCATCCGGGAAAGTGAGTGTTTATAAGGAGTTCCAGGGTCTCCGCTGGGGATTCTGTCCATCCTCCGTCTGGTCTTTTCAGAAAAGAAGGATTGGAGTGTTCCTTGGCCAACATTTTGCTTAGCCTAGCGGAGTCCTTAAGGGTTTCTATCGACTGACAGAAGTCCATCCAGGCCTCCTTTTTGGATGCCTTTATGACTTTCTTATACAGACTTAGACAGTCCTTATAAGGCCGTGTTTGTGGCAGATGTTGAAAATCGCTCTTGTCATCTGTCTGAGACTGGAGAGATCTTCGTTCCACCATGGGGGAAGCCTTTTTTTATACTGCGTTTAACTGGGCACGAGACTTTGTATGCTACATCCATAGCCTTCTCAAAAGTCTTTACCTGTACCTCCAGTTCTTCTGTGCCAGCTGCAGCTGTGTTTGTTTCAGGTATATTTTTGAGTTTTGTCCGAAGGACTTGGCCAAACTTGGTCCAATTAACTCTTTTGGGGTTTCTATAAGATTTTGTGGTCTCGACCTCGAGACTCATGTCGTAGAGGATCCATCTGTGGTCTGAGAGTGACTCCAGATTGGAAACTCTCCAGTTGTCGACCTTAAAGTTATTATTGTTTATTTTTAATGTAACATCTAGTACCTCTTCCCATCCCCTGTATGTTTCCGTACTCGGAAAGACAAAAGTTGGGGTCGTACCCTTGTTACAGACTGACAGGTTAGTGGTTAACAGAAAATCAAAAAGTGACTCACCTCTTTCATTATCTTCTGAGCTGCCCCATATAGAATGCCTGGCGTTGGCGTCGCAGCCCATCAGTAGGTTGTCCTTCACTGTTGTTGAGGCTATGAGCAGCTCCACCTCCTCTGGCGGTACAGGTCTCCCATCAGCCATGTATGCTGAAGCCAGGTATGTTGCTTGGTTCGCACACTCTAGTTTAATCATTGTCAAATCATATGAGCTAAGATTTGGACATAAAAAACCTTTTAGATGTTTCTTAGCTAGTATGCATGTTCTAGACTTACCTGTGACCTGGTGTTTGTAAAACAGGTGTGTGTCTTGGAGCCCCTTTACGGATGAGTCTCTCACGCATGGCTCCTGGATAATGCCGATGCCAATGTTCTTCTCCCTTAGAAAAACCATTAGATTATCGGAGGCACAGCTTCAGTGCCTCAGGTTAATCTGTATGACTTTCAGCATTATGTGGTTGAAGGGGTTTCGTCGGCGATCATCAGGTCCTCCAACAACTTGTCGGTATCGACGATGTCCACATCGTCCTCAGGACCCGAGAAAAGGAAGACTTTGAGCTTGGCATGCCTTATGCCAAACCTAAGTTTTTGGTCAGTTTTCTCGAGAGCACCCAGGCACTCGTTGTTTATGAATAGGAGGAAGGACATGGTATTTTTATAGGGTTCCTCCACCTTGATGACTGACCAGTCATACATTGGAACCGTCGGGTTGTGGAGTTTGAGACATTGTAGGAGCCTTCCCCCTTCTATCTTCATATTGGGCAACCAAATGCGGGCCCTAGGTCTCCTCGGGATGTCCTTAGCTGGGATAAGCTTGAGCTTCAAACCATGCCAGGCGTCGCTAACCTTAGCAACGCATCCACTAAGGAAGTCCTTAGAGAATTGGTCGGCGCACTTGATAACCCGATATCCCCTCACCACCTCGGCGGAATCAAGGTCGGGAAGAGGTTCCCCTTGGTTGTTAACGATGTGGTCTATCACCATTTCGGAGAGCTTAGCCTCAATGCTTCCCCACACATTGGCTATGGATTTCCCGTTTGTCGAGAGATCATCCACTAGTGCGACCTGATGGTGATCCCTTACCACCTCAGTAAAGGGTCGCTTCTGGGCCGCACCGGCCGCCGACGTGCTTGGCTTGGCTGTTGCTGCTGAACCTTCGGCAACCTTGATTTAGGGGCTGGGCGGTGGGAGATCTCTTCTTGAGACCTGTCACGCTTCGCTCCCTGCCGGCTTTTGTTTTTCAGGCTCTCGTTGTATTCGTCAACGATTGCCTGGTATTTAATCCTATCCGCCTGATCCTTTTCGTGGACCTTTCCGGCAGCCTCATTTTTCGCTATCTTACCTAAGATATGGAAGGCCATCTGGTACTTGCTCTTATTAGCTTTCCCTGCGGGTTTGGTTTTGTTTCGGTTCTGTTTGGTTGTTGATTGGTTTGCGGTCGAGGTGCTAGCCTTAGAACCTCGCCGCTTTGTGACGGGACGATTGTCTCCTGACTGGAGGCCAGCAATTCGTCCTCTGATAGGGTTCCAGCCTCTGGCACAATCATCTGCTGGTCTTTTTGTTTTCCGTCTTCTTTTCTGCCCATTTTTATTTTGTTTAGATTTTGTTCCCACGAGTAGGATCGGAAAGGGTGGTCCATCCTGGCAGAGTCGTCTTACCAGGACAAGGCACTTATACAACCGACCTTGCCTGGGCATCGGAGGGGGCCGTTAACGATCAGTTGGTTTATCCACTTACTGACCATGCATCCATCGGCACGGGTACCTCTACCTTGGCTTAAAAGTGGAATTTTTAAATTGGGTTTACTCCCGAAAAACTCCCGAATACGCGGGGTTATCTCCCCGGTGATTACCGGAGAGTAGGAAGGTGGGAGGAAAAAGGGGGGTGAATGAGGGAATATATAAGGGTGAGAGCGGACGTAAAGTCCTGGTCAGTTCTTAGTTGACGCTCATCAGACGGCCTGTCCCTCAACAGATGCCCGATGACTCTTTGCACCGCAAGCCTCCGCACCGGCACCATCGAAATTGTTTGCGGTGATGATACACACGTCAAGGTGACGACCCCGCAGGAGGCGTTGTAGTTGACTTCCATTTAAATTTTCTGTTTCAGCAATCTCGTATTTTCTTACTGATGAGTACCCTTAGAAGCTTACCATAAATAAATCTCAGAACAATTTTTAGCTAATGCCATAAGTCTTTTATGATGGAAGGTCTGCTGATAAAGTCTGACCATTTTGTTGAACTTGTTGTTGGACTGCTCGATTTCCAATCAAGAGAACCTAACGAGAGCCCACCTAAACAGTAGTACATACAAATATAAGTAGGTATACATAAGTAGTGTTGTGCCCATACCATTACGAATAAATGTTAGTTTAAATTATAACGGTTTATGCATAGGTCCATTTAAATTAATTTTGCGTACCTTTTTTGTCAAACTGCAGCTAAAGATTTTTAAAACCCGCATACTGACACGCTTACTTTTTTATAAAGTTTTATTGAGGAAACTTTTCCCAAAAAATGTAGTTAAAGCCGTTAAACAATTTTTTTTATACCGTTTTCAGCCATTCAAAATTTGAAGTCACATTTTTTTTACAAAATCTTTGTTTTTTCCATAAAATCCCTCAAATATTCTATAACAAAATAAGCAAAGGGTTTGTCATTAGCGACTTAACAACTTTCAGTGTGAACGCACCCTTAAACCGATTACCGAACTGTCAAAATATCTCAAAATATACATTACATAAAGTCATCATTTTCATCATGGTGAAGTAGGGGCAATGAAGGAACAATGTTTACAAATAATTAAAATTTACTACCGAAATTCCGGGTCGCAACTTTAAGACCGTTAACGCCAATTTTCGGCCGTAATTATCGTCTCAGTAGACAAGCAATTCATAGTCTAGTGAACAAATTTGAGTCAGAATATTCGAAGCTTGATGTTACCGTGCCAATGAGAGTAGGTACGTTTTGCCCAAAGTGGTGAAGAATATTGCTGGCTTA
Source organism: Portevinia maculata (assembly GCA_949715645.1). Classification (NCBI taxonomy): domain Eukaryota; kingdom Metazoa; phylum Arthropoda; class Insecta; order Diptera; family Syrphidae; genus Portevinia; species Portevinia maculata. Next base: position 53,502,492 of record OX454527.1, on the reverse strand, counting down.
GAGGCGTACGTGACAAACCTGCCAAATCAGTCAATTTCACGGCGTTCTCAAGAATTGTGCGTAAGTATCTTGGTCTACACCCTAACTAGATCAAGCTGACTCAAGAACTAAAGCCACTTGATCATATGAAGCGACTGACGTAGGATCTCGAATTGGGCCCTGGACATGATTGAAGAAAATGAAGAATTTCATCACAAAATCATCTTCAGCGATGAAGCGCATTTTTGGTTAAACGGCTTCGTCAATAAGCAAAATATGCATTACTGGACAGGTGAGAATCCTTATGTGCTTCATGAAACTGCACTTCATCTGCAAAATGTCACTGTTTGGTGCGGTCTCAGTTCGATGAACGTGTTATTCGAGAAAGTGACCCGTCTATTGGCCGTTGAGATCGTGTGATTTAACGCCTCTAGAGTTTTTTTTTGTATCCAGCTACATTAAATCACTGGGGGCTGGAGTCGAAGGTCCTCTTGCCTGGAGGTAGGCACTAGACAGATGTTTGTTTATTGTTGAAAGCATGAACTGGATCTTGTCCTTATTTACATCAACGCCAATCAATTTTGACTGTTCTTCAGGCACGCTGGGAACAGCCGATTATGTCGATATTGTCTGCATATCCCAGTAGCTGGACGGATCTGTTGAAGACAGTGCCTTCCGTAATAAAACTTGACCTGCGGGTACAAGATTGATGACGTCATATGATAGCGGATCTCCTTGCCGAAATTCGGTATAAATTTGGAATAATTCGGAAAAGCTTCTTCCAAACTGCACATTATACCGCGTGTTTTCAAGGATCACGCGACACAACGTGATCAGTTTCGCCGGGATCGAATTCGGCCATCGCAACGTAGAGCTTCTGACTATCATATACAGGATTAAAGCGGATGAAAATATGGTGGGTCACGAATTGAAATTCATTGGTCTTCTCCAGGATTTGCTAGGCCGAAGCCACACTTGTACGTGCCGATTAGTGTATTGCAAAATTGCTTCAGACGTTCACGCAGTAGTTGGATTGGATTATATATGCGACATTTAGCAGGGATATGGCTCGATAGTTTTTGAAAGACATAAGATCACCTCTCTTGTAGATGGGGCATATTGAGCTAATAGTCCACTAATTGGACATGCTTTCTTCCACCAATACTTGGTTGACGATTTTTTGCATGCGTCATATCAAAACATCACCACCGTATTTAAAAGCTCAACTGGTAAACCATCAGAGCCGGCAGTCTTGTTATTCTTTAGCTTTTTTAAAGTGATGATATTCTTAATTGGGCGGTGAAATCTGTTCGCCATTGACAAGATGAAGGTTTTCTTCTTGCCCTATCACGCTCTCTACATGGAAATGCTTTTAAATACATCTCCTATTCCCTGCGTTTCGCTGTTTCGCAGAGCCTGCGTTCCGGTCGTACAGCAAGCAGCTAGTTGCTTTGCTTTCTGGTAAAATCTTCGGATGTTGATTCGATCGCGAGACTCTTCGATTTCCTTGAGGTGTAAGACTGCGTACGCCCTGTTCTTTATACGCAGAATCTTCTTCACCTCCCTTCTCTTGGCTCGATATTCTTACCTCGCTGCCGCCACCATCTCTTTTCATTTGAAAAATATTCTTAATGACCTAATTTCCAAATATGTCGAAGTAGTTCATGCAATATATGTGCAATCATGAATGTGGAGGACACCGTCGAATTTAGTGAATTCATCCGCCGTACGTCCTTCTTCTGAGGGGCTCATGTGAGACTTCCGAGACTCATCAACCAATAAGGCCACGCAGGTTGAATCAGTATAAAGTATAAGCGGCCCATAATGGTCTGTTATTTTTATTGTTGTCACGAATGGAAGTTATCTCCTGTTTTATGCCGGCCAACTCCGAGCGGCTCATTTTAAGAAACTTCAACTGACAGTTTTACATTCGAGATCCACTTGTTGGACATCATCGGCTGATATCGGCGTGCCGTGAAAGAAGCTTTCATGGCCATTGAAGAACATACAAAATTGGTTTACCTTGAAGTCAATGAGGACAAAATGATATACTTGCTTTCAACAAACAAACAAACTATCATCTGGCCACCTACAAGGACAAAACGTCACTATTGGTAGCAGAAACATCGGCATAAACATGAACTCCAGTGGAGATACGACGAATAATTTCGCTAAGAAACCGTCACTACTTCGGTTTGGCACAGCAAATGCGTTCAAAGCTCCTAGACCGGAAGACCAAGTATAAGATCTACAAAACACTGAACCACTGTGACCAACACTAAACTTTTTACCTTTAAATATGATTCATGTATGTTGCACGAATGCTTATGTATAGAAAATATTCACACTCCCCTAAATTAAGGTTTTCAAACCTTTTTAAATCGTTCTGTAGATGTTTAAATAGTTATTATTCAGAAGGATCTATTCAATTAGACTCAAAATAATCTCATCGTGGAGAAATTACTTCACTCAGTAGAACAATATACTGAAAATTGTACCGATGAAACTAGATCATTTCTGCTGTATAACAGGTTAATGTACACCATTTAGATATAGATACAGTCGTCTAAAGTTTTATCTTACAATAGCAATTAATCTTGCTTTTTGGAGAAATAATGCAGTTAATTTTTGAATTTCTTCAAAAATATTGCAAAACTTTTATTTTTACAAAACAACCAATTGCTAATATGTATCTTTTTGCCTTATTCCACATCTATTTCCTCTTTTTCTCTCGCCCTAGTGTCCATTCGGTTGAAAACAACAGAGGAAAAAAATATTAAACTAAAAATATAAAATTCTTCTCCTCACAATATTCCACTTTGTCCGCCTATTCAAATGATGATGAGAAGAATCCGCAACTTTCTCAGATTCGTCCGAAAAACTTTCACGTCTTATTTGAATGTATTGGTTTGCCTAGTTGCTTACCTGTTGTTGTTTTCTGACGGAATAGATGAAACCTACACACTAATGAAAACATCCGCTATTTTTAGCATAGCAGAGAATTTGGATTTTTTTTTTAATAATTTTCCACACTTTACCTGAGGATTCATTTTGTGTGTTGGTGCTTTATTTTAGTGTGCTTTTGGAATGTGTAATGTTTCATAGGATAAAAATATGTTTTTTATAGATTAATTGAAGAAGATATATGCACTTATATGTGATGAACGTGCTTAAAAATATCTTTCTGATCGCTAAAAGATTGTAACGCTTCAGAGTGTTTATAAAATTTTACAAAACTGCAACAATTTTGAATTGAACTGTTAGAGATATTTGAGTTTTTTTTCCAACAAATGTTTAGATAAACTTCCACATATGAATGTTGCTGAACACAGTAAAAATTTAAATGATCTGTAAACGCTGTATTCGATTGTTTAGTTTGTTCATTTCACTATAAACACATTTAACGAGTCGCTGAATATAAGACGGAATTTCTGCGAATTTTGCAATAATTAAAAATTGTTAGTAGAAGAACAAACACATCCAAAAAGTATTCGAGAATAATACAAATTTTCAAACTATTTCATAGAATATTCTGGTTGTATGTAGTTATTTTACTCACCGCCGTCATTAACATTTATTATTCTTTTGCAAAAATTGTCATAGGTTATTTGTTTACAAGTATCTTTTATAGCCTTATACTTTTTCAAACTTGATCGTAGTGGCTCAGTGGCGAGTTCATGGGACTACTGAGCGAGAGGTCCGAGATTGGAATCCCACCCAGGAACGCCTGACTTTTATCCCGCCCACTTCTTGCGAAAGTTTGACTTTTGTTTTAAGTCCTATTGCTGCTTATCATATTTTCTATTTCTTTACCTTACCTTTGAACCTCTACCATCTAACTACCTCTAGACCAACTCTTCACATTGGGGCGAATCCTAGAAAACACCAACGAATTTCAAGTTGAAACCCACCATTATTTTATAGACTTATAAGCCCAATGAAAGTATTGATCATAAGGAGCTCTACGTGGCGATGGACAGAAAAAACTGATCCAACTGTGTGGCGTAACGCAAAAAAATACACACTGCGATATGCAGTTTGCAAATAGCACCCTTGAACTATTACAAACCGGCATCGGATTCCGGCAAGGCTTTAATTTGACTTGTTCAATACCGTTCCGGAGCAGATAAGTCGCGGAGCAGGTGTCAATATGGAAGGAACTATTTTCAACAGATTTGTCCAACTCCTGGGGTAACGCCGACGATATTGAAATCATCAGTAGATACCAGCATACCGTGGTAGAAACTTTCTCGTCGATTCAAATTTGGTTGAAATAATATTATCCTTGAGACATTTACCGCATGGCGAGCTTCAGTCTATTTGTTTTTGAAATATAAGGACCGATAATGCCGCCGGGTGAAACCACAACCAAACACTTTAAGTTTGTGAGTGTAATTAGTTCTTGTTTGTCGGAATTATGCTTATTCATAAATCTGTTGAACCAAAGGTTAGTCCAGTTACTAGAACCAATTTTTTGATTAAGAACAAGGATTGGCTTCAATCTGCTCAAGAGCGCAATCCGCGAATTTGTGTATTTATGATCCAAGCTTGTTCAGGAAGATTTGCTAAAATATACTAGACGTGGTTTTAAAGTTATTCCCATTGGAATATCTATTAGTCTAACATAAAACAAAAACATAAAGACGGGCTACAGTCCACTTGGGCGAACTGTTGGATACCCTATTTTTATTCCTATCAGACACCTAGAGAGTCTATATTATAAATTTCAGCTCCCTATCTCAAACTTTGGCTTAAATATAGGGACGGGCTACAGTCCGCTTGGGCGAACTGTTGGATACCCTATTCTTATTCCTATCCCTCATATGTGGTCGTGACAAAAGTCTGGTTGAATTGTTAAGAACGCTCTACATACTTTGTTATATAACATTTAAAGGATTTTATCGAAAAAAACGAAGCTTTTGTAAAAACAACGCTCCCTAGCTCAAACTTTGGTTTTCTAATAAAATTGTTTTATTTAATTGTTTCATGAGCATAAAGGGCCCCTAGAGAGTATATATTATAAATTTCAGTTCCCTAGCTCAAATTTTGGTTTTTCAATAAATTTTTCTTATTTAATTGTGGGCGTGACAGTGGGCGGATTTTGAAAATTTTATCTCCCGAGCAGTTTTGGGAGTCATAGATCATATATAAAAAAATTCAGCTTCCTAGCTCAAAATTCGATTTTTTCCAAAATTTTGCTTTTTTGAGTTTGTGGGCGGATTTCAAAAATTCGTAAACTTGATTATTTCGGGACCCTAGAGAGTATATGGTTAAGCTCTCAAGGACCAGTTTAAAGGACGGACGGACGGACGGACGGACATGGCTAGATCGACATTACTATCGATGCTGATCATAAATATATTAACTTTTAGGGGTCTACGGGCAATATTAAGGTATGTTACAAACTATGCGTCAAAATTAATATACCCTTAGAATAGGGTATATAAAAATGTTGTTTTTTAAATTGTAGGCGAAAATGATAACACATGAGCATAACGAGCCCCTAGAGAGTATATATTATAAATTTCAGCTTTCAAACTTTGGTTTTTAAATAAAATTATTTTATTTAATTGTAGGCGTGTTTAAAAAATATTTGAACATAAGTATGAGGGGAACCTAGAGAGTCTATTATTATAACTTTCAGTTTCCTAGCTCGAACTTTGATTTTTCAATAAAATTGTTTTATTTAATTGTGGGCGTGTCAGTGGGCGGATTTTAGAAATTTTATCTCCCAAGCAGTTTCAGGAGTCAAAGATCATATATAAAAAAATTCAGCTTTTTAACTCAAAATTCGATTTTTTCGATAAATTTGTTTTTTTGAGTTTTGAGTTTTGTGTGTGCCTGGGCGGACTTCAAAAATTCTTAAACTTGATTATTTCGGGTCCCTAGAGAGTATATGGTTAAAATTTCAGCTCTCTAGGTCCAGTTTAAAGGCCTAATTTTTGCCGACAGACGGACGGACGGACGGACGGATGGACGGATGACTAGATCGACATTATTATGGATGCTGATCATAAATATAGTAACTTTTAGGAGTCTACAGGCAATATTAAGATATGTTACAAACTATGAGTCAAAATTTATATACCCTTAGAATAGGGTATAAAAAAGGCAACAGTCTGCTTCGGCGAACTGTTGGCTACTCAATTTCTAATCCCATCCCCCAAAAAGTGGGCGTAGGAAAAATCTAAGTATGGGTGATTTGAGAATACAGATTTTGTCTACATATTTTACTATACAGGGTATAGCGTAGTTGTGGTACGTATATCTGGAATAACCTTTGAACGAAAAGATAAAAACTAATGAAATCAAATAAATTACAAATAAAAGTTTATTTCATGGACATTTTTTACATTATGTATGAAAAATCATATGGGTTAAGTGGCCGCCATTAGAATGCATGCACTCATGGGTTCTTTTGATGGCACTTTCCATGACTTTTTGAAGTGCTGTCGGCGTAATTTAAGCGATTTCTGTGCGAATGTTGAGTTTTAGCTCCTGTATGGTTTCTTAATGTAAACCTTTTCCTTCAGGTAACCCCATAAGAAAAAGTCCGGAGCCGACAGATCAGGCGATCGGCCATGCGATTGGGGAATTGTTCGCGCAACAAGTTCATTGTCTCACGAGCGGTGTGAGTGGTAGCTCCATCTTGCTGAAAGCAAATCAGCTCAGTCCTGAAGCATTGTTCTGTAGCGGCACCTATTGATCGTAACGCTGGCACCCGTATCATTTTCCAAGAAATATGGCCCATCAATTTTACGCTAGGATTTTCCACACCAACTAACCCGAATCAACGTCCCGATGCATATTTTTGGGATTCTGTGTGCCTCCAAATCTGCAATTTTGTTTGTTCACAAATCCGCTCAGATGAAAATGTGCCACGTCGGTCATCACAAAATTTTCCGAAAATTCTTCGTCATTCTCGGCGATATTTAGGATAGTTCTGCAGTACTCCAGACGTAAGGGTTAGGACATAGGTGCAGATTTTTTCTCAAAATTCTCTGAATCGTGCTACGCAGTATGCCCAACTGTGTTGAACTTCGTCGTGTCAATGAGGCCTGCCCGATTGCCTCACTTCTATAACGTTCCCATATTGCTCAAATTTAGCCACCACAGCACGAATAGTGGGTGCTGTTGGAACATTTCAAACGCCATAAAATTGCCGGTAGGCACGATGAGTACAAATTATTGACCGGCTGTTTTGAAAAAAAATAATCTAACAATTTTTGTTCGCTGTGCGATCGTGTAGTGCTCCATGCTGTCTCCCAAGCCTTACGCCTGAAAAAAGAACTCAAAAATATGTATAAATAAAAGAGTTATTAATTGTTTACATAGGAAAGAGACTTTTGGTCCACCCACGTTTTTTAGGGGATTTTAAAGAGTGGGCATAGCAAAAAACTTTGTATAAAAAGGAATCGTAAAGAATGATGAAAAATAGGACTTTGATTTACATTGACTTCTTTATTTTAACGTTTTTTTTTTTAAATAGTGGTGGTGTCATTGGGCAGATTTTAAAATTATTAACACTTGAGAATTTGGGGCCCCTAGAGAGTATATATTCTATGTTTCAAGTTTGATTTCTTCGATAAAACGGTTTTATGTTCAAGTCGTCACTGGGTGGATTTTAAAAATATTAACTCTTGATCATTTCGAGCCCGAGTATATTTTCCAAATTTCAACATTCTAGTTCGAATTTCAGGGCCTCAGATCGACATAACCTTTGATGCTGAACACAAATATAGTTACTTTTAGGAGTCTACGAGCAATATTAAGGTATGTTAAAAAGTTAACTATTTTTTTAAATCCCTAATATTAGCACAGAATTATACATAATATTGCTTAAATAAACTTGAAAATACTCTGGTATAATAAGGAGTTATTATTTTCCTAAATTGTCAAGAATAATTGATATTGAAATGAAACTGTGATTTCAAATTCAAAAAAAAAAATGCTAAAGAGTTTTGAGTTTCGATATAAGCAGTTACCGAGTCGTTTTTGATTACTATTGTTGCCACTGATTTGGGTTCGATTAAAGTGACTAATGTGAACCTTATTTTTTATCAATCGTCCAGGGCGCACTCCATCGTCGATCAAGAACTGCATGATTACAGTTTCCGCGGGTGAAACTGAACTTGAGTAGATATCTGAGACTTCTAGATTTAGGCATTTGGAAATGAATGTTTTCAATGATTATTATAAAGACGTTGTTGCCGTGAAATAAGGTTGAATATAATACAGTCAAATTTCGGCACTATTTCTATGAGAATTTGTTTCGAAAAGTAAATTGTCGATCGACTTTATTACCAGTTCGGCAAGGGTGAAATATTTATTGACCATATTACCTAAATTTAGAGCCGGCATTATAACCTTTTAAAACAAAAACTATTTGTCTTTATTACGCTAATAAATCGACTTAATTTGTAAATCATACATTCATATAATATAATATATTACTACATTGATAAACTTCAGAAAACATTATGCCAGCACAAACAGTGCGGTTCAATTGAATAGTCGCGCCTGAGTTATGTTTTAGAACTTAATTTGTTGTTGTATTATTTGCAGTAATTGGAAAAGAAAACGCATTCAGGAATATTAATACTGAATAAAATAAGCAAAACTTTAATTTAATAAGTGGCCCATAACGGAAGTTTAACTCTCTTTTTCCTATACCATGCTAAAATGTATGCATTTTTTCCGTTCATTTGATTAGTACCTGCAAAAAGTCGAAAAAGAGCAAAACACCATATTTTGTTTGAAATTTTTTTTATTATTTTATTTATTTCAATCAATTATGTGCAATTTTAGTAATGTGCTGCCACCATCATTGGATGTAACCTTAAAAATTCTGTTCTTCATAGAGTCATATAAATTTTTAAGGTAATTCAAAGACAGTTTGGCCCAAGAAGCTTTAATTGCCGTAATCAGCTCTTGATTGGCTTGATACTGCTTGTCTTCTTTATAAATTTCACGCACTGGCCATCCTCAAACATTCTCAATAATATTAAGATCAGGGGAATACGGTGGCCATACCTATATTTGAATGCTTTCACTAATAATCCATTCCTTATTAAAGCGCGAATTGTGTATAGCCGAATTATGCTGCAGGAATATCCCTGAAATGATCCCAAAAAGCTATAATATTTCGGGAAAAGCTACTTCCAGAAGAAATTCGTAGGAAACACTAGTCAGTTGGTTGGAAACGATTACCAATTCAAAAGCGCCATAGTATGAAATTGCGCCCCAAACCATGACTCCTCCTTGCCTCGAGTGATAACGGTTCAAAAACATGTTTTCTTTCCGGAGATCATGAAAGTAATAGTTGTAGCCATCAGGACCATCCAAGTTAAATATTTTTTCATCCGAAAAGACAACTGTGCTCCAATTTCTTGACACCGCTTCAATGTTAATATCAAATGTCATGTGATCCCTTGCAAATTCAAGGCACTGGTGCTTGCGTGCGCGATTAACCGGTGTTTTTTTTTGTAGTTTTGTATAAGCTTTCAGTATGGAGCACTCACAATAACACGTCCCAGCAAATTTCTTTATTTTGTTTGTGGATTGAGCGAAATTAGAAGCTAGTCTTTGAATTTTGCGCTTGTATTGTGGCGTTGAAACTTTTGGGATGCTTTCTTTATAATGTTTTACATTAGATGGACGATTTTTTACAAAACTTCTTATTACAGTGCTGTGCAAATTAATTGGGACAGGCAAAATTTTTATGATTTTTTTTATTTTTTTATAAAATGGTGTCAGTTTTTTAAATTTAATAATTTATATGGCCGCCTTTGGCAGCAATTATATCTTTTACTCGATTTGGCATGGATGAAACCAACCAACACACTTCAATTATTGCACAAATAAGCTTCTTTTTGGTAGTAAAATCCCTTTTCCTCAGCCTTATTTTTATTATGGCCCGAAGATTCTCTATTGGGTTGAGGTCTGGAGAGTTGCCTGGCCATTCGAGCACCTTAATACGTTCTTCCGCAAAGAATGCTTTTTTTTTTTTTTTAAGTGTGGCATGGGGCAAAATCTTGCTGAAAAATTGCATTTCCGGTCGGAAACTGTCTTGTGATGGTCGTAAGAGCATGTGGGTTAAAACGTCAGCGTACTTGATGCTATTCATCATCCCTTCAATCGGCTTTATGCGTCCAGGGCCCAAGGAGGTGAAACAACCCCAAAACATTACTTGCGGGGGGGGGGGGGGGGGGGGGTGTTCAGGGCCTGTATAATGTGACCAGGTCGGATACGACACCGGGTAGCCCTGAACTTCGAAATGGCTCTCATCAGAGAAAATGACACTTCCCCATTCGTGCGAAGACCAGTCTTTATGTTTCTTTGTCCACTGCAGCCTTTTTCTCATCATAGCCTCAGTTAGAAGCTGTTTTTTAAGTGGCCTTCTTGCTTTGCGGCCCACATCTAAAAGACGCCTTCTAACAATGGACAAGTCCACCACCACACCAGCCGACGCCAAGTCCCTTTAAAGATCACCGCTAGTCTTCCAAGGATGAATGAAGCTGTTACGGATCAAAGTTTTATCATCGCGATCCGTTGTCTTGCGTTTTCGGTCACAATGCCCCGTACGAGCCGTTGCAATGGATCCTGTAGCCTTGTGTAACGCTATGATCCTACCCACACTTGATTTTGGAACTTCAACATCATCCGAAATCTTCCGTATGCTTTTGTCAGTGTGCTCATGCAAAGCAATGATTGAAGCCCTCTTCTCCATCGAAATATCCATTTTCAAATTTGTTTCAAACGAACCAACCAAAACTAATAAAATATCGGATAACAGCTTCATGACACTAAACTTTTATAAATGCACAAAAAACTGCAACTTACCTTCGCGAATGCAAAAGAAAATATTTGTAATAATTAATTTGCCAAGAACCTTACCAAAGTTTAAAACAGTAACGCGAAAATCAAAGCCTACTTACGATTATGTTTAAAAATCATGCCTGTCAAAAGTAATTTGCACAGCACTGTAGGTGTTCACTTCGATCAGTTTTACGAGCTATTTCACGATTTGAATAGCTCCCCGAAAGGAAAGCTTCAACTGTAGCTTTTTCTTCCAAATTCAACCCTTTTTATCTGCCCATTTTCAAAAATACTTGTCACACTTTTAAATTAAATTTTTCTGGTTCCAAGTCTCGTGCTTTTAACCAGGATAGGTAACTCTCAGCTTGCTGAGAGTAACGTTAATATTACTATGGCTTGGAAGTAATATTAAAAACTCTATACAAAAAAAAAAGATGGCCAATAAGTTGGAGATCCAGATCGTCTGCCATTTCATGTTATATTTTTAGAATCCAGCTAAGTTGCCCTGCTGTCAGAGAGGATGTTGTTAGTTAAAGATATGTTAAGTTTGTCTTGGACGCAGATGAGTTTCAACGTAATAAAAGGAACTACTTATATCTATAATAGAATATAGCGAGGTCGTTGTGCCATGTACTCCAGCTATAACTCCATCATCTATTTTTGATCCATCTGTAAACCATTCATGCAAATCGTTAGCAAATATTGATTTATTCTGAACAGCTACTATTCTGGTGTTAATATTCTCTAAAGGACCTAAAGCCTAGCTTCTCCAGATATTCGTCTCAGCGAAGTTATATTTTTATATTTTAAACGAATGATTTTTTTGTAGCATAACCAAAATGATAAAGTATCTTCATGAGTCCACTTAGGCATCGAAAATATAATGACTATAATAAACTGCTATAAACAAATCTTCATACTCAAAAACCGCCTCAGTTAGAAATATTTTAATCTTTTTATTGAACTATCCCCTCTGAATTGGATGAATAAAAACACGAATACGAGTGTTTTGTGCACTTTGCACCCACTCCTGGGGAAAACTTATACAGATCCAATGGAGAATCATAATCATAATCATAATCATTTGCAGCAGGGCACTACACAATTTTGCTTCGTGAAGAAATTCACATTTAATTTTCCACACCAATGCTACCGTGTTAGATTTTCCCATATCATGCGAGTATATGAATATTTTTAGACTTGAAGCAGAGGAATGTATCTTGTTTTGTTCATTCTTAAAGATTTGGGTTCGCTCGCTGTATATACATAGAAAGTGTGATTGGCGACGACTGCGCAAGCTACAATAGCAGAACTCATCACTGTTCTAAGAAAGATAATTGAAATAAACATGCTCCACATTGCAGGTTCATAAGTGTTGACCCAGTTTTGGGATGTTAGATGAGAAGTTGTTGAGATAATAACCGAATAGGGTCGATACTAAACGAACAATTATGGTAACTGACCTTAGTGAAAGGGGTATTCGTTAATCGATGTCGTCACTCCAGGGAAGAGTGCTTACCGAAGAAGATTGGAGTCTGTTGTGCGCTTTGATGTTAATGAAGTTCCCTAATGGAATTCAATGTTTAATTGGCCTACAAAGTGGAATCACAAGGTTAAGTCGTAGGAAGTTTGATTTTCCATTCGATGTAAGGTCGGTCGTGCAGTTCAAAGAAATCATTTGTTGGTGCCGAAATGGCCGTGTACTCTGATAAAAATGTTCAAATGTCCACAGCGACCTTCTGAACCTTCTCAATATAAGTCTCCATTGTGACTATTTAGTTTTGGAGTAACAAAATTAGGCATGCGCAAGTCACAAAAAAAACTTTTGCTAAGACTAAGAAACACTGAGTAATTGATGTAACCATCGAGTGTGCCGTTATTTGAGTCTTGCCAAATTTGGGAATGCCATGTTCTTAAATTTACTCCAAGTACTAAAAACTCCAAATCATTATAGCCGTTTTAACGAAAAGTGATGTTTTCCAAAAATTTAAGTTGTACAAATTTTTTTCAAAAATCCGAGTATCCAAATTTCTTCTACACATTTGAAGGGTACTGTATCAATTACAGAAAAATAAACAATCCCTTTAGCGCACGCCAATTATAACAAAAAACATAGGGACGGGCTACAGTCTGCTTGGGCGAACTGTTGGATACCCTATTCTTATTCCTATCCCTCATAAGTGGGCGTGGCAAAAGTCTAAGTATGGTTGAATTGTTAAGAACGCTCTACATATTTTGTTATATAACATTTAAAGGATTTTATCAAAAAAAAAAAAACTTGGGTGTTTTAATAAAATTGTTTTATTTAATTGTGGGCGTGTCAGTAGGCGGATTTAAAAAAAATTATCACATGAGCATAAAGGGCCACTAGAGAGTATATATTATAAATTTCAGCTCAGTAGCTCACTTTGAATTTTCAAAAAAAAAGAAAAAATAATTGTGGGCGTGCCAGTGGGCGGATTTTGAAAATATTTACACATGAGCATAAAGGGCCCATAGAGAGTATATATTATAAATTTCAGCTCCCTAGCTCAAACTTTGGATTTTCAAAAAAATTGTTTTATTTATTTGTGGGCGTGTCAGTGGGCGAATTTTGAAAAATGTTTATCCCGAGCAGGTTTAGGAGTCATAGATCATATATAAAAAATTTCAGCTTTCTAGCTCAAAATTCGATTTTTTCCAAAATTTTGTATTTTTGAGTTTGTGGGCGTGTCTGTTTGCGGATTTCAAAAATTCGTAAACTTGATTATTTCGGGACCATAGAGAGTATATGGTTAAAATTTCAGCTCTCTAGGTCCAGTTTAAAGGCCTAATTTTTGCCGACGGACGGACGGACGGACGGATATGGCTAAATCGACATTACTATCGATGCTGATCATAAATATAGTAACTTTTAGGGGTCTACGGGCAATATTAAGGTATGTTACAAACTATGCATCAAAATTAATATACCCCTAGAATAGGGTATACAAACTAACTTCTATATTACTTCATATTTTCTCTTTACTATAAAGTATATATAGTAAAGATGCTGAAATCCCTTACGGAGGGGATCCGACTAGCATATTTTAGAAGGATCAAATATTCAAAATAGGTACTTTTCCAAAAATCAGTTTAATAAAAAATATGCAAATCCGTACAACAAAATTATTTAAAAAAACCATGAAGTTTTATTTTCAACGACGCCTGTTGGAGCGAGACCTATGCCTCCTGGAGCGAGAACTATGCCTCTTGCCTGCCCGGGAACGTTTGGATGCTGACCGTCTGCGACGACGTGTCGCATCATTCATTTCTGTAGCCTCTGTAGTTTCAGTTGGCTATGGAGGAATAAACAATTAAAATTTAATTTAATTTAGTTTTTCAACATTACCTTCGGTGCCTTAGCCTTGTTCCGACGCAAAGGGGAATGTGAATCTTCTTCATCGTCGTTGGAACTAAATTCATCACTTTCTTTTACCGTTTGAAATCTACCTTTAGATGCTGAGCGTCTGCGTGTCGCATCATTCGATTCCATAAGTTTTGTAGCTTCTGTAGCTTCACTTGGCTATAGAGGAATCAAGCATTTAAAATTTAATTTTCATTGTGAGTTTAACCTTCGGTATCTTAGCCTTGCTCTGACGCACAGGGGAATGTGAATCCTCTTCATCATCGTATGAACTAAAATCATCGGTTTTTTCATGCGTTTGAACTTCAGGCTTCGTTTTTTCTGTCTGTTTTTTTTCATTTGCCATTTTGATTTAAATTTTTCTTGAAACTTTAAATTTTCACAGATAATTTTTTTTTAACAAAAATGTACTGCCTGTTTTGCCGTAGGAGCAACAACGAACTAAAATAATTTTGCAATTTGAAAAGCTGAGTAATATGTTTTAGAACATGATAGTTTTAAAACAAAAATTAAATGCACAGTGTTTAATGACAGTAAAGATTTAATGCACAGTGGGTACAATGGTAAGCGTGTTGTAAAGGGTTTTTCATTAAGGACTTGACAACTACTTTTTTGGTCGGTTTTTTCCATTAATTTTCTCCGAAAAACCCTTTACCTCTACTGGGATTCGAACCTAGACCAGTGTTTTCTCAAGCAAACACTCACGCACTGTGCCGTTGAAGCCCGTTATATAAAGTTTATGGACTTTTTATACTTAAATATATTTAAGTATAGTCGTGCAGTTCAAAGAAATCATTTGTTGGTGCCGAAATGGCCGTGTACTCTGATAAAAATGTTCAAATGTCCACAGTGACCTTCTGAACCTTCTCAATATAAGTCTCCATTGTGGCTATTTAGTTTTGGAGTAACAAAATTAGGCATGCGCAAGTCACAAAAAAAACTTTTGCGAAAAGACTAAGAAACACTGAGTAATTGATGTAACCGTTTTTCGAGTGTGCCGTTATTTGAGTCTTGCCAAAATTTGGAAATGCCATTTTCTTCAATTTACTCCAAGTACTAAAAACTCCAAATCATTATAGCCGTTTTAACGAAAAGTGATGTTTTCCAAAAATTTAAGTAACTGTTATAAAAAAATATTGTAAGCAAGGTGTACAAATTTTTTTCAAAAATCTGAGTATCCAAATATCTTCTACACATTTGAATCTAGTAATAGATCAAATTTCTTTGAAATTTGCGTTTCCCGTTTTCGAGATATTGTTGGTTTCCTAAAGTACTCTTAATCGAGTCTTTTGGAATAAATGGAAGGGCCATCTTCTGACACTCAACCCAAGTATTCAAGAAATTAAAATTTATCAAAATTAAATATTCCAAAAATTCAAAAATCTGTTATATCAATAAAAATATGCAATTTTTATGAAACCAGCTACTGCCTTTTATTTTTACTGATTTTCGGACAGGTGGCAATGGTGCGATAGTAAGTGATTGGCAGGTCGTGTGTTCGAATCCCGACCAGGGCCATGTTTTGTAAAATCGTATACATACAACAATTTGAATCTCACTTAAGCAATTAAGGCTCCACCTTGGAGAAGAAAACCCTATCGCACCAAAACTTCTTTCCTATCCTCCTATTCTTTCATGTAGTAAGCAACACCTGAAAACAGGCAATGAATCATTTGCTGGGTGCTACTTGCAGCAACAAAAATGCCTGCACCGTGGTAACATTATAAGGGTACTGTATCAATTACAGAGTAGATATTTTCACCACGCTGTTTAACAATGCGCTGAATAATGCACATTATCCGGCGCATTGGAAGGTAGCTGTGGTACACCCTATCCCGAAAAACGGTAAAGATAGGACGAACCCAGCCAATCTCCGGTCAATTAGCTTGCTTCCGAATATTAGCAAGGTCTTTGAAAAGGTTGTCAATAGAGCTCTGTTAAAGTGGGTCGAGGACAATAACATAATTCCGGACAACCAGTTTGGTTTCAGGGCGAGGCATGACACTATTCATGCCGCGTCGAAACTGGTTTCCGACATTCAGTGGAATAAATGCAAGAGCCAATGCACGGGTGCTTGTCTGGTTGATTTTGAGAAGGCTTTCGACACCGTATGGTTAGAGGGACTTTTCTACAAGTTGACCAGGCGGGGGATGCACAAACCTTTGCTATATGTAATTTATAATATGCTTATGGGAAAGAAGTTCGTTGTCAAATGTGGCAACGTGACTTCGAGCAGAGTCTTTGAAATTAAAAACGGTTTACAGCAGGGGGCGGTCAATTCTCCGATCCTGTTTAACATTTACACGAGTGATCTGGTGGGTTCACTCAGACATGCTATAGCGTATGCCGACGATTTGGTGGCATACAGATCAGGTCCTAAAATCGAGGTCATTAATATCCTTTTGCAGCGTGACTTTGATCAAATTAAGCGATATTGCGACGACTGGAAGTTGAAAATCAACTTTCAGAAGACGGAAACAATCTTGTTCAGAACTCCATTGGCTGGGGCCTCTAGGGATACCAGAAAAAACTGGAAAAAATTGGCCATTATTGGACAAAATGGGCAGCCATTGGCGGTGAGAAGCGCAGTTAGATATCTAGGTATCTGGCTTGACCAGTATCTATATTTCGATAGACATATAGTTGCTTGTCTTGCTGGGGCCAAGAAGGCTTATGCTCTGACAAGGAGACTGTTTCATAGCAGTCAACTTGACTCCAGAGTGAAGGTCATTTGCTACGTGGCCCTTATAAGGCCGATCATCGCTTATGGTTGTCCATTATGGTTTAATATAGCGCCTAGCTATATGGAAAAGATTCGGGTTTTGGAGAGACAATGTCTTAGGACCTGTCTCCGGTTGTTCCGAACGCCAGAATCCAACCATATAAAATACTATCCCAACAAGGTCCTATACGATGGGGCTCAGTTGAATAGGATTGACAATTTCCTCATTAAGGTGACTCGAAGGCACGTTGCAAGGGCGATGGCCAGCGACAATAGTCTGATCTTTGGGGCTTACTACCCCAATGAAATGTACATTGAGAGTACACTCCGGTCTGGCTTTATCCCGCCAGAGGCATTTATCCATATTGATGCAAAAGGGCTGGTACAGACGAGGGATGGTATCCCGGTATTATACCACCGCTACCGCAGTGCGAGAGATAAGCGGCTCATCCGCTGCGAGGACGTCGCCAATGCTCATGAGCTCCTCCGTTTTAGTACCGCAATAGCGGAGAGGGATAAATTCGATACAGAAAAGCAATTTGCCGAATTTTGGTGGCTTTTTGAGGGTGGAGGGTTCAACATGCCCTCCCAAGACGGTGCGTTACTCTAGGTAACATCCTCTTAGTTTGTAAGATAGATTAAGTTAGCTAGGGCGTTTCTGGGAGGGGCCGGGCTCGCCAACTTGTGGTGGTGCTTCCGGGAGGTGATTGATTCTGTAAGGCATCAGTCAGCTCACGGCGGCGCGTGTGCACGTTGACGACTGCCAGGCGCTCGGAAAGCAATTGGGAATTTGACCACTTGTTTCGTAATGCAACGAGTGCTCAGAATCCTAATTATAGTTAGAATATGTTAAGTAGTTTAAGTAAGTAGAGTAGGTAGTTTGTAATTTGTTTTTTTATATAAAAATATAAAATTTGATAAAGATGCCGAGTTTTCTTAAAAATTTTCTCGATGAAAACATAATATGTAAGATTAGTTCGTAAAATAGTTTTTAGGCCGAAAGGCAATAATTATAAGATAGAGTTAAGTTTAGGGTGTCCGCATAAGGATCAATAATCTAGAATAAGTATCCTGTTAATTTTAAGTTAGATTTACTCATTTTTGTCTAGTATATAAGTTGATATAAGCTAATAATTAATAAAAATGAATTTAAAAGTCAAAAGTATCAATTACAGAAAAATAAACAATCCCTTTAGCGCACGCCAATTATAACAAAAAAAAACTAACTTCTATATTACTTCATATTTTCTCTAACTTATATATAGTAAAGATGCTGAAATCCCTTACGCGTGTTCTGGGGCATACTCCTCACGTCTTCTGTTTTCACGGCGATTGAAGAACAGTCGAATTGGCTGGTTTTCAAGTCAGAAAAGATAAAAGCAAGCGCATACCATCAATGAACAAGGAAACCAAACACCTGTCCACCGACTAGGGCAAAAAGTCAATAAACAGCAACTCTCGGTAAGTGAGGGAGTGCACCTGCCTTGAAGTAAATGTCAACTCCGTGAATGAGGCCTTAGTGGGGATCCGACTAGCATATTTTAGAAGGATCAAATATTCAAAATAGGTACTTTTTCAAAAATCAGTTTAATAAAAAATATGCAAATCCGTACAACAAAATTATTTAAAAAAAACCATGAAGTTTTACTTTCAGCGACGCCTGTTGGAGCGAGACCTATGCCTCCTGGAGCGAGAACTATGTCTCTTGCCTGCTCGGGAACGTTTGGATGCTGACCGTCTGCGACGACGTGTCGCATCATTCATTTCTGTAGCCTCTGTAGTTTCAGTTGGCTATGGAGGAATAAACAATTAAAATTTAATTTAATTTTGTTTTTCAACATTACCTTCGGTGCCTTAGCCTTGTTCCGACGCACAGGGAAATGTGAATCTTCTTCATCGTCGTTGGAACTAAATTCATCACTTTCTTTTGCCGTTTGAAATCTACCTTTAGATGCTGAGCGTCTGCGAAGACGTGTCGCATCATTCGATTCCATAAGTTTTGTAGCTTCTGTAGCTTCACTTGACTATAGAGGAATCAAGCATTTAAAATTTAATTTAATTTTCATTGTGAGTTTAACCTTCGGTATCTTAGCCTTGCTCTGACGCACAGGGGAATGTGAATCCACTTCATCATCGTATGAACTAAAATCATCGGTTTTTTCATGCGTTTGAACTTCAGGCTTCGTTTTTTCTGTCTGTTTTTTTTCATTTGCCATTTTGATTTAAATTTTTCTTGAAACTTTAAATTTTCACAGATAATTTTTTTTTAACAAAAATGTACTGCCTGTTTTGCCGTAGGAGCAACAACGAACTAAAATAATTTTCCAATTTGAAAAGCTGAGTAATTTGTTTTAGAACATGATAGTTTTAAAACAAAAATTAAATGCACAGTGTTTAATGAAAGTAAAGATTAAATGCACAGTGGGTGCAATGGTAAGCGCGTTGTAAAGGGTTTTTATACCCTATTCTAGGGGTATATTAATTTTGACGCATAGTTTGTAACATACCTTAATATTGCTCGTAGACCCCTAAAAGTTACTATATTTATGATCAGCATCGATAGTAATGTCGATCTAGCCATGTCCTTCCGTCCGTCCGTCGGCAAAAATTAGGCCTTTAAACTGGACCTAGAGAGCTGAAATTTTAACCATATACTCTCTAGGGTCCCGAAACAATCAAGTTTACGAATTTTTGAAATCCGCCCACAGACACGCCCACAATCTCAAAAAAACAAAATTTTGGAAAAAAATTATAATATATACTCTCTATGGGCCCTTTATGCTCATGTGTAAATATTTTCAAAATCCGCCCACTGGCAAGCCCACAATTTTTTTTTTTTGAAAATTCAAAGAGAGCTAGGGAGCTGAAATTTATATTATATACTCTCTAGGGGCCCTTTATGCTTATGTGTTAATTTTTTTTAAATCCGCCTACTTACACGCCCACAATTAAATAAAACAATTTTATTGAAACACCCAAGTTTGAGCTAGGGAGCGTTTTTTTTGATAAAATCCTTTAAATGTTATATAACAAAATATATAAAGCGTTCTTAACAATTCAACCATACTTAGACTTTTGTCACGCCCACTTATGATAATAGGGTATCCAACAGTTCGCCCAAGCGGACTGTATCCCGTCCCTATGTTTCATTAAGGACTTGACAACTACTTTTTTGGTCGGTTTTTTCCATTAATTTTCTCCTAAAAACCCTTTGCCTCTACTGGGATTCGAACCTAGACCAGTGTTTTCTCAGGCAAACACTCACGCACTGTGCCGTTGAAGCCCGTTATATAAAGTTTACGGACTTTTTATACTTAAATATATTTAAAATAACCAAAAACAAACGATTTCGAAATCTAGGATATCTATGGGAATTCTTCTGTTTTTATTGAAGATTTCGAGTGTTTTCTTCTGAGGTTTTGATGCGGAGTTGCCCGTGCAGGGATGAGCTAATGTGCAGAATATTTCTTGCGCAGAAAATAGAACATACACGTTTGAATGGGCGAGAACACATTAAAATGATCGGCTACTGCAGTTCTGCAAGTTGTCTTTAATTCTAAATCCACTGCGTGAGAGTGCACTGGCCAAAGAAGTGTGGTGAACTTCAAATAAGAAAACTAAACCACAAAAGATAAGAAGCAAATTTGATTGTCTGTTTTCCTTTGTTTTGTTGCTGTTTATTCATGTATGTTTGCCTCTGGAAAGCCATCGGGTCTCAGTGTGAACCAAGAGTTATTTATACTGACTACGCATTTCTTCGCAAAGTTTTGTTTAACAATGTTGACTGGAGGGTACGACTTTTTATGCAATTTACGATCATCACAGCTTCATCAAGAACTTTCTTTAGAGGATCGGATGATATTTTTTTAACTACAAGGACATACAGATACAAAAGGCAATGACTGCTGTAACAACCCTGGTAATATTTCGAAAGAACCCTTGGGGGTCTATGCAAATAATGAACCGTTCAACCACTGTACTAAGATTTTAAACAAATTTGCAGATTGGAACTATGCAGATTTGCCTGTGCAAAAATATCACTGCAGCGCCTGCAAAAAACATCGCGCGTCGTAAATATCGAATAAAGCAAAAAATACTGGTAGTAAAAACTTTTGGTTATTTGTTAAAAACATCAAGAATTCGACCTCATCATTTATCCCGACACTCATTTACAATGACATTCCAGCTGTCAGCTCTATAGATAAGGCCAATCTGCTTGCTGCTCACTTTGCAGTCAGCTCAACGCTCCCAGATTGTGCTTTGTCTCCCCCTGTACTCGAGCGCGTAGAATACTCCATTGGACCAATCCACTTCCACATTCGCACAGTGACTAGAGTACTTCAAGATCTTGACGTTCACAAATCCACTGGTACAGATGGTATTTCCCCTATCGTTCTGAAGAGGTGTTATTCCACGCTGGCAAAACCGTTGCGTAAGCTTTTCCATCTGTCCTATTCTTCAGGACTCTTCCCGGGAAGATGGAAAACAGCATTTGTCCAGCCTGTACCAAAAAATGCGAATCTTCTTCTCTTCTTTCTAAGGTCATGGAAACGCTGATAAAACGTCAGCTAATGAAATATCTTGAATCGCGAAAACTTCTTAATGACCGACATTATGGTTTTCGCAGCAACAGGTCCACTGGTGATTTGATGACATATCTAACCGAAAAGTGGAACCAATCTCTTCATCAAGGTGGTGAAAGTGAGATTGTTGCGCTTGATATTTCAAAGGCATTTGACAGAGTTTGGCATCAAGCTCTCTTGTCGAAAATGCGTGCATTTGGAATCGATGATACTCTTCTTTAATGGATTAGAAATTACCTTTCGGACCGTTCAATTCAAGTTGTTTTGGATGGTTTCAAGTCTGCAACTCACCAAATAAATGCTGGTGTCCCCCAAGGCTCTGTTCTGTCCCCGACTCTCTTTCTCATTTTTATAAATGATCTCCTGTCTGTTACTTCTAATCCAATCCATTCCTTTGCTGATGACAGTACCCTCAGCTTCTCATATTCGTTTCTTGGGTCACGCCCCTCATCTTCAGGTGTGGAACTGGAACGGCAACGTATGTTAAGCTCATTAAATTCCGATCTTAAAAGCATAACTCAGTGGGGTAAAACCAATAGAGTGGAATTTAATGCTTCCAAAACTCAATGCTGTCTCCTGTCATTAAAGCAAAACCCACGCACACTACCATTATCTATGAATGGCACTTACATCGCTGAAACCGAAAGACAACCTTCGTTGAAATGACCACATGTTCGATGTCGCCAAGAACGCTGCGAAATGTCTATGTTTCCTTAAGCGTGGTAAGAAATATTTCATCACTTCTGATCTGGCTACAATTTCGTTTATTCGCCCGAAACTCGAGTACAACGCTCATATCTGGTCCGGTGCACCAATAACTTATTTGGAGCTACTTGACAGGATCCAAAAACGCTCGATAAAACTCATTGGCGACCGAGACATCGCGACATCGTTTGACTCTGTTAGCCATCGTCGTAATGTCTCCTGCCTTTCGTTATTTTATTGTTATTTCCACCATAAGTGCTCAAACGAAATAGCCAGTTGCATTCCTCCCCTTGAACAATTCAACCGCAATACCCGCCATGCAAGGAATGCTCATCAGTTCACCCTCAAGCCTGCGTTCGGACGTACAGTGAAGTTCAAAGAATCTTTCCTCAGTCGTGCAACACGAATGTGGAATGCTCTTCCCCGCTCCATTTTTCCTATACATTATAACCTACAAACATTCAAAATCAACTTGCATCGGCATCTCTCCTTTTCTTCTCATCCTTATTTAATTAACGCACGCGCTGTGTAGCTAATACATTATAAGGGTCCCAACAAATCCCTTTAGTGCGCGCTTATTATAAAAAAAAGGGGGAAAATCACATCTGGGCAATTTTAACATTCAGGTAAGCCTATAGCGACACATTTAACATCTTCAAGCTTTCCCGCACCTGTGCTTACAAATTCGTGGGTTGACACGACAGGATAGCACTAGGGTCGTAAAAAGACGATCGAACAATGATCCATAATGGGAGTATAGACGTGTCCACATCGTTAACGGATAGCAGGTCTTACTCCCGTATCATAACACAAATGCAACAATATCAGTATTTGTTTGGCCTCAGGGATGAAGTGATTCGAAACCAGGAAATTGCCGATATTTGTTGAGGTCGAACCGGAGAACCCACAGGTGAAATAGTAGGGTTATGATCCCCTTAATCCTGACTATAACCTCGCTATTGAAGAAGAAGAAGAAGAATATGCAAATTTGAATCATATAAATATGGCACATTCAAAGCAAATATTTTATGGCGATGACATATTTAACTATATAGGAAGTGAATCAGTACGGACTGGTTTGTAATTTGCGTTACTAATCAGTTTGTTTTGAGTAACTTTTCTTACAACAACTTTTAACATTTATAAAATAATTAAAACATTTTCCAATTTCGATGACTTTATTTGCGATAACTGACCTCAGATCATATTTGTTTTCCCCAGACTATCGAACAGAGACTAAATACATATTTCAAAAAAACTCTGAGTAATGGTCTTTTAATAACGCAAACAAATTAAATAAGATGTAGGTACACTGTTTGGTCTGTTTAGCTTTCAAAAATATGACTAGGTAAGAAATTGAAAGACAGAAAGAAAACCAACATTTTGAATCACTTCGGCAAAAGAGCATTATCGGTCCTCCTCCTACTGTTTCTTATTTTTGGCACAGAAATAGAAAAATGGCTAACAAGATGCAAGAAGTGAAAATGAGGAAAAAAAACTTCCAGAAAATTATACAAATTCCTATGATACTCGTAAACACAAACACACCTCTTAAATTGCCTTTGTGTACAAGATGAAAAATGTCGTCCGAAATATTAATCAGCAAGTTATGTATTTTTGTATGTGATGCGAGCGAATTTGTAGTGCAACAACATTAACATTTATCTTGAAGATTTTCGTAACACGATTTTGTTTCCGGTCAAGATACAATGAAGAATAGCTTAAATCGCTTTCTATTTAAAATTAAATCATGAGATACTGCAAACATCAAACGAACTTTACGTTGTATGAAAATATAAATATATTTAAGACAACAACCATTTGTTTCGCAGTGCTTTTAAAGGCGAATTCGGATGCCTTTTGAGAGCGACTGTGATTCTGGTAAAGCAAGATAGTAGAGACACAAATATGTATTCGGTTGCAGGAGAGAAAATATAGATGGCCAAATGAAACTATGGATTATGACATGTACATGTACAAGCATACATTCTCATCGCATTTTGTTACCTTTTGAATTGAATTTATGTTTGAATTTTAATGTTTTTAACAAAATTAATTTAATTTTATGCAAATGCATACATAAACAGTCGAATGCGAAGCGGATTTAGTGGAATCCCATGGGGCATTTATTTGAGTCTTAATTATAGAGGTATTCCAGTAAGGTATCCATTTTCGCATATGTCCGTTATTGATTTGAATCACTAAAGGAGGTTTTACTCGCAAATTTAAAATTATATTTGTTAGTTATTTAGCTTTTAAATGATTTTCATTTTGAATAACTCACAAAACACATACCTACAAAAGGTAGAGTAAGGGAAGTAGCTATGGACGGCCAATCTTATTTTCGAGAGTAAAACCTTGATGATGGCTGGGCGGATTCGAAAAAGCTTTGCACTTGACAATCTCGTGCATCTAGACAGCAACATATACCACATCTCGAATTTTCAAGGCCTTAAAATTCGTGAAGGATAGAAATTTATTAACATTTATAAGTTACGACCAATATTAAAGCATGTTGAAAAACTATGAGTAAATAAAGGGCCTTTCATTAATTACTTGACAACTTATTTTTTAAATAAAATGCAAACTACTTGAGATATCTTGAATTGTTTGCTTGATTAACTATCAAAACATTTATGAATGGAATTCGACATTGTTCATAATGTCCACCAGCGGTCGATACGTTGAACCCAATTTTCGATGACTCGGCCGCACGTTTCGCCCGATACGGCCGCTATTTCTCGTTCAATATTAGCTCTGAGCTCCTCTTATGTCGCCGGCTTATTGGCATAGACCAACAATTTAATTTAGCCCCATAAAAAACAGTCTAGAGGCGTTAAAGCACACGATCTCGGCGGCCAATAGACGGGTCCTTTTCTCGAGATAACACGTTCACCGAACTTAGACTTCAATAACACCGTTTTGCTAGAACCACATATCACTCATGTTCAATTCATGCAATTGCTCAAAGAAATAACGTTTTAACATGTCTCTGTAGTGAATATCATTGGCTGTCAGCCTAAGGCCAACACACTTAGACCAATGTTAGGTCCATTGTGATACCACACGGATTGAGGGGTCTCTTTCATTACTCGCTAAACCATTTAAATCTTCTTATGAAGCGCGATAGACTTCTAAGGTCAGCGTTAGCCAAGTCACCAAGATCATTAAGCGAGAAATCTCCCAGATGAAGATTTCTTTTATGGGACAGAGCAGGACATGTGCAGAGAAGGTGAAGTGTAGTCTCCTCCTCCTCCTCGTCCATGCAACTTCTGCAGAAGTCGTTTGAATAAACGCCAAGCCTGGATGCGTTCCCGCCTATCAGACAGTGCCCCATAATGGCATCTATTGTGGAGCTAATATGCAGTCGGCTTAGTGAGATCAGACTCTTAGAGCGTTGCAGGTCCAGCTTTGGCCAGATGTGCTTAGTCGTCATTTACCGTAACATGACGGTAATTTTCATCGACGACAAAAAAAGGGCCAATGACGCCATCGGCATAAAAACCGCACCAAAAAGTGTTTTTTGCGGATGAAGTGCTGTTTCATGAAGCACATGAGGGTTCTCACCTGTTCAGTAACGCATATTTTGCTTATTGACGAAGCAGTTTAACCAAAAATGCGCTTCATCGCTGATGATGATTTTGCGATGAAATTCTTCATTTTCTTCCATCATGCCCAGAGCCCAATTCGAGAAAGTACGTCGCTTCATATGATCAAGTGGCTTAAGTACTTGAGTCAGCTTACAAGATGGTTGTAGGCCAAGATCCTCCTACGAAATTCGCGATAAAGTGGTCTGGGAGAGTCCCAATCTTTGAGAACGCCGTGAAAATTGACTGATTTGGCTGGTTTGCGACGGATGCCCCTACGGCAGTAATATTGTCCACACTTGGGGCAAAATGTAGTCTCAATGGCGCGGCAACATCAAGCAGCATATATTGCTTGTCTACTGGGACGAAAATTACTCTTAAAGTTGCGACCACCGACTCGGAATTTCGGTAGTAAATTTTAATTATTTGTAAACGTTGTTCCTTCGTGTACTTCACCATGATAAAAATGTTGATTTTACTGAATATTTTGACATTGACAGTTCGGTAATCAGTTTAAGGGTGCGTTCATACTGAAAGTTTGAAGTGTCCTTTATTATTTTGCCCTTAGGATATTAAGGGTATTATAATTATAAGATGCTTTACCTTCTTTTTCCACGGTAGTACGACGAAGATATCGAACATTACACTGAGTTATAAAGTTACCCTGATCGTTTTTTGTTTTTTTTTTTCCTAACTGCGTCATCTTAGGTATGTAGATTTGGTATCCGCACGAAGACGATCATCCATCGATGCGACGGAGGAATCCTTGATCATGCACAGTACGCTGCTTATGTGTTTGATTTCCTTCGACCAGCTGTCTAGAGAGATGAAATGATAGAGTTTTGGCATAGCGAACCAGTTATAAGAGTCCTCGAGTGGTGCGGGTCATTTCAATTAGAGTGTTGGCCTGTCTTATAGTCAGTGTGTTAATTTAATTGAAATTTTTTCTAATCGCACATCTGCGAGTGAAAAGGTGAGTAGATCACTGACCATTTTCAGGTTTGCTTTATTGGCGTTCCCTGTGAGTTCGGTACTCGCTAGGTATAGTTTTATTTTGTTTTTTTTTTGTCGCTTATAATTATTAAGTGAATAGTCTGGTGAATCAGTTTATTTTATTACTGAGGTGACAAACTGAGATACATGAGGCACTGAAGTATAGGGTAGAGGATTGCAAGTTTAAATCCTCGATTGCTGTCAGTAGTAGTGGTAGTGAGTTTCTCGGTGGTCATGTGGAAGGTAGTGACAACATTTCACTCCACACGGGGGTGTACGATCTCCAACTAAGTGTGTTGCGGTCCCCATATTAAAATCCCAATGTTGTTATGGATTGCGTGCCTGCATCCTTGATTGCAGTCGGTATGTTGAATTATTTACTCCCAGCACATATTTGTATTTTGACGGATTTGTCGTGGTCGTTCCACTTGTCCATCAATGTCGCACAGCTGCTGCATTTTATCGGTCGTTATAGTATACGTTACATTTGTTGTTTTATATGATTGTCCTTTGTCCTCCCTTTCAATTTTCCTTTTCATCTTGACTCTGTACTCCACTTCTATTATAGCCCGTCCCAACTTAAGTGAACATTTCTTGCGCAGGTCTCTTCACATCAGGGATTTTATTCTCTTAGCGACAACAACACTACTTTTCCAACCAGAAATACAGCTAAAAAAATATGTGCGCATTTCATACAACAAACATAACCCTGCTTGCGAAAACATCTCTCTCGATCGACGATCGAGACATGACTGATTGTCCACACAGAACCGTCATTGGCGCATGCAAAAGATACACATTTACCAATTTACCCAAAGAAAAGGGAAATTTGCTGGGTGTTGCACTTCTCAAATATGTGTTTAGTAATGAAAGCCAGAGTTTTGAATTTTTTCCGTTATACTTTGCGCAGATCTTCACACGAACGCAGGTAGACAGGTAGATTTTTAAGTTAGTTGAGAAAAGATGGGCCACTTTTCTACTCACTTAAAATCGACCTGGCTCGCCCGATACGACTTTCGTGGAAAGGCCTAAGTGTCCAATTGTCTACCCACATTTAATAACCTATTTTTTCAAGTGCATAATAGGTATATTTTTACGTATTTTTGCATGATTTTATAATTTTTTATTTTCTTTTATGACTTGTATGACCTTTACCACACTTTACCTATTATAACTTAAAACACCTCATATAAATGCAGGAAAACATCCCAAACTTATATAAAAAGCAAGTAATAGATTTTTTAGCAAGCATTCATGTTTTGTCAGTAAACCAAATTTGCAAAGGAAAACCAATAAGCAAGCAAGCACGAGCGGTTATCATCAACGTTATATAACACTAGATGGAAAAGGCAGAAACACATTCGAGAGGTCAGAGCTGGAAATTTATTGAAGAAACATCCAAAATAACAGGAGTATCCACAAGCTCAATATGGAGGATTTTTGAAGAGTATGCAAAAATCGGTACAGTCAGCTGTCCACAAAAAAAGGACCTCACAATCGTTTTGTCACCGGACTGGACAACTTTGACATCAGCGTAATAAAAAGAATAATTAACAATTTTCATAAAGAAGAAAAAATGATTATTACCCTAAATGCTCTAAATCAACGAATAGCTTCGGATTTGCAGATCAACATGAGCCGATCATCTTTACACAGGGTTTTACAAAATAATGGATTCAAATTTAAGAAAACAGAGAACTACCGAAGAATTTTATGCGAACGAACGGATATAAAACTTAAACGCAACGAGTATATTGCCCAAGTACGAGAATTCCTCGAGAAAGGCTTCGCAATGAAAGTTATATTCATAGCTCATACACTCGACCCAATACTTGGATAGATGGCAGCTTGGAGGGCTTAAAGTCAAACATTTCCAAAGGATCACGTTTGATTAAAGCTCATTGCTTTTTAAATCTGGAAGCAAGGATTGGTGACTACCATAATGAGATGAACTACGAAAACTTTTCAAAATGGTTAAGGGAACAGGTTCTTTGTAACTTAGAAGAACCGTCAGTTATTGTTATGGGCAATGCAACATATCACAATAAAATGGATGGTACTGTCCCCATCTCGTCATCATTAAAGGCTAATATGATTAAAGGACTATCCGAAAACAAAATACCTCACCAAGCAGCTAGCTGCAAAGTACAGCTATATGGATTAATAAAACAAAACAAGACCTTCCGAAAGCTTCAAATTAATGACATCATTAGGAGTGCAGGCCATGAAGTCTTGCGATTACCCCCTTATCATCCGGAGCTAAATCTTATAGAAAATATATGGGGAATAGTAAAAAGCAGAGTAGCAGCAAGAAATACATCTTTTAAACTGGACGATGTTAAAAATATTGCGGAAGAAGAATTAACAACATAACTCCGGAAAATTGGAAAAAGTAATATGCACAGAAGATGAATATCACCGCGCAGAAATTGTATGGGATAGAATCACTTAAACAATTATTATACACCCATCAGATGATTCATTTGATGGAGATGATTTTGAAAACGACACATCGGATTCCGTTTAATATTATCTACTATTTATATAACAAATAACTATGTATTTATAAAAAACACTATTTATAACAGTAGCCAACTGCAAATAAAATCGCAACTATTTATTTTTTCAAACAATATCTTTTATTGATACGTATTCATTTTCTTTGCTTTACATTATTTTATGTCAATTTATTGTGCTATTTTTCATGATTTCTTTATTTTCTTGATTGTAATGTTTTACTTCGTGCATGAAACTTTTTTCATGAGTTACTACAATAATTAATTGGTGAAACTCGATGACAGTTAAAACATGTATCAATAATAAAACAATTACGTTTTCCAATATCGCTGCAAAAAAGATAAAGTAGAGAAAAGCATTAACAATTTCATGAGATCAAAAATACTTTAACAGAGAAAATATCCCTTAAATAAATTGCTACTGCGCATGTTGGGATCTTTCTTTTGCTTTGGGGCGGGCTATACTACGTTTACATGCCCAAATCGAAAGATCGAATTGAAACTGAATTTGCTTTTCGAGACGGGTTTCCGCTCCCAGCGAATTCAGATATTGAATTGCAGTAGAATTCACTTTCACACTTTCTACTAAATATGTGATTTACTCGTATATCGTCGTTGCAAACACGAAGTGGCGTATGTACAATACTTAACTTCACAGTAGAGCCAAAACAAAAATTTACGAAATTTTGTTTTCTTATGTTTTTTTTGCTCCAATTGAAAACTTTCAACAAAGCTAACCATTATTTCAAGGAAGTGGTTATTATAATGTTTTAAAATTGTTTTTTTTTTCATAAACATTTACCATTTTTAAGTAAATTCTATTCCAAGAGAAAAAATGCAGATACGCCACTTCGTGTTTGGAACGACGATATAAGCCTTGTAATAGTGGAAACAAAAATAGCTGTCAAATGAACCCAACAAAGGAAAGCAAAGAGGGCACACACACACTCTCACTCTCACTTGTCTATCTCAATCTTTCGATTCGCGTTTATCTGATTGAATCTTTCATGTAAACGAGACATATTCAATTGGAAGAATCGCAGAAGAGCTGACTGCTTAACTCAATAGTTTTTTTTACAATTTTTTGCAGGTGCTTAAGGTTAAGGACACGTGCCATTTTATTGTTCCCCGCGACAAGGCAGTTCTTCGGACCAATCAGTGCTTTTTATTGTTATATAAACAATTCGGTAAAAAGAAATTAAAACAAATTAATTAATAAAGATTTTTAAAATAAATGTTTTGTCTTTTAATTCTAATTTTATATAATTAAACTCGACCTGTAGTGTAATAAATATTTTTTTGAAGTTGACAGTGAATATATACAGGCCTTTTTAGGGTTCCATAGCCAATTGGCAAAAAACGGAACCCTTATAGATTCGTCATGTCTGTCTGTCTGTCTGTACGGGAATGTCGCAGCCACTTTTTTCCGAAACTATAAGAGCTATGCTCTTGAAACTTGGTAAGTAGATGTATTCTGTGAACCGCATTAAGATTTTCACACAAAAACAATAAATTTTGGGGGTTCCCCATACTTAGAACTGAAACTCAATTTTTTTTTCATTAAACCCATACGTGTGGGGTATCTATGGATAGGTCTTCAAGAATGATATTGAGATTTTTAACCCCCCCCCCCCCCTGTAACTTCTAAAATAAGAGAATAATAAAACTAAAAAAATGTATGATGTACATTACCAAGCAAACTTCCACCGAAAATTGGTTTGAACGAGATCTAGTAAGTAGTTTTTTTTTAATACGTCATAAATCGTAAACCGCAATTTACCTTTCATTCAATCAACTCAAATATAAAAGAAAAACATTTAATTTTATAAACATAAACCTTATGCGTAAACCGTGAACCATTATTTTCTAATAATAAATCTATAATAGGTGCCTAAGTAAATAATAATTATAATTTGCGCGGAATCCTTCATGGGCGAGTCCGACTCGCACTTTGCCGCTTTTTTTTAAAAGGGTCGTGCTAAGAATAACACTGCAGCGCCCCCCAAAAATCAGCGTTTGTTGTAAAAGGCGACTAAGGGGATGAATCACATCTAAGCAATTCTATTATTCATGCGAGCTACAATTGTAGCGTATTCACTAAACATTACCCTCAATACGTCAATCGTAAATGATTCGTGAAACACCACAATTTCACAATTTTTCGAATTTAGATTGCCTCGAAATAACTTTTAAAGGAATATTAGAATGACAATATTGTGCACTTTCGGGTAAATTAAAAAAAAAATATTGCGGTGGTTTATTTGAGGTTTCTTAAAATTGAAAAAGTTGTTCATCTAATATTTAATTGCATTTAAGTTGTTTTAAGAGCAATTACTTTTTTTCTGTTTAAATAAACAAAGTGCCTGAGATGGACTCGAAATTTTTTTGGACTCTACCTAATCTTATTTAATCTTTTTAAATCTAGCTAGTGAAAATGAAAAATTTGTATAAAAGATATATCTTGAGAAGACCATCGATGAGACAAGTAATGAAAAGTCCTTAAAAAAAGCAAAAACTTAAAAATACCGCCAAGTGCAGCCAAAAAATATGGACTTAAAATAACAACAATTTTGTTAAAAGTAAAAACCAGTAATTTTGTAGATCTCGCAGGAAATACCAATCCAAGCTCTGAAAGTCATCGTATAATAAATAGGGTTTCTCAGAACGAAATCTCAAAATGATAAATTTTACCTTAACTTAGATGTTCGCTAAATGTATTGCCTCCTTCACAAAGGGAGGTTTCGACAATTTTTCCATGTTTGCTTTTTTGGTCATAGATTGGAACAATGATAATAAAAGCTCATACAATGCTTTTCATATTGCAACAAATAAGCATTCACTTTAAACGTACTCCAGGAGAAATATCTTCGTTTGTTAAAAAATTGAAATTAATAAACTTTTAGAGTACCTATCATAGCCTTCACCGTTTGCCCTACATGAATGCATATCTATATTCTATAGCAAGTGGTAGTAACGAAAGGCAATCAAATGTTTTAGGGATATACTAATTTACTCGTTTTTAGTAAACAATTTACAGGAATAACAAATAACAGCTGCTAAATTTGACTGCGTAAAAAATAGGCATTTCCTCATGAAAAGTCAATGGTCAAATATTTGTTCGCGATCGCTTAACACAGAACAAAGAATAGTTGATAATGATTATCATTATCAACTATTACTTTGGCCGATTCCATCCCCACATTTCATGTCATTTACCTTGAGTTGGATACGTGACGCAACAATCCACAACAATAGTGCCCTCCGTGTTGGCACCTGCCCTGTGCACTATCTACTCAAGAACAAAATTGAAGAAGTCAGAAGACAGCGCATCTCCTTGCCGAAATCAATTGCAAGTTTTGCGTAATTCGGAAGAGCTGTTCCGAACTGCACATTACACCGCGATTTTTTAAGTATAAATTTAAGTTCTGTGTGGATTCCATATTCGGCCATTGCCATAAAGAGCCCCTGACGATAAATACTATTATATGTGGCCTTAAAGTCGATGAAAATATGGTGGATTTCTTTTTGAAAACCTTCGGCATTTTCTAAAATTTGCCAAAGTATGAAGATTTGGTCCATTGTTGATCTGCCAGTCCCCAAGTCACACTGATACGTGCCAATGAGTGTGTTGCACAATGACTTCAGCCGTTCACATTACGTCGGATAAAATCTTATATTCAATATTTAGCAGGAATCTGCCTCGGTTTTCATGCAAGACTTAGGATCAGATAGTCCAATCATCGGGAAGCTATAGCTATTGAATTAAACTATATAAAATAAAAAAATTGCACTTGGGGTATAAAGCCCACATTTATGTAAAAATCAACCATGTACAGTACACAATCGCTTCGTTTTAAAATGTTGATGGCAGCTATATAAAATTATACAAAAATATGAGTACGAATGGACGCCATTGCTGCCATTCAGAAAAACATTAGAAGCCAATTTTCAACCAAGCAGTGTCCTTAAATGAGTTTGTCCTATCCCCTAATTTGTCGCGTGCGTCAACATAATAAAAACAATTGAGTTTTCTCAAACTGAAGATCACTTATTTATCCAAAAGAATAGTTTAGCATTTCTCAATGTTGTTTTTCGTTATTGCGCTTTTACGCAATCAGCCGTCGGCATCAGAACATCTTTGGTTCTTCAGTCACGGAATAAAAATTCAAGATAGGCGCCACATGTCTCATGAATTTTACTACTTTCAATAAACAAATCAATTAACAATAATTAGACAGCGAACAGCAGCTATTCCCGGCGCATCTACACCGGTAACTGACAGATGCAGTATTCCAAAACTACAGAAGCTTAACGGTTTAATTATACTTAAATTAGAAAACGCATACATACACAACCATGCAATTGATCTAAAACTGTCAAAAAGTGTTGTTTTTTTCGCTATGTGGAACTGCGCAAAAGTTTCGCTACATTTCGAGCAGCGACAAAAGCCCCCAATCAGCTCGAAAGTGTCGAAAAGTTTGGACCATTTAGTTGGACTTTCGTGGGCGCTTGGAAAACAAGTAAAAACTAAAATAGACAACTCAAAACGAGGCGACTCGGAGAAAAATAAATAAAAATTTTACTTAATTGCTGAAAACAATTTAATTCTAGGTAGAACTTTTTTTTATAAATATTGAAATACGTTTGTTTTTCTTTTCACTTTACAGCGTGACGGATGGCAATTTTACTGGTGCATTTGCGTCGAATAATCCTGCTACTGAGTATTGTTTATTTTGGCGGAGCTTTTGTCCGGAAGCTGCTGACAGACGGTCGGCGAACTAACCACCTCCAACAACTGCGCAAGAGTTTCCCCCAGAAGCATTTGCATTTTCAAATCTGGGCCTACATCTATACCGGATATGCGTACATGGTTCTAGTTAATTACTTCAGCGAGATTAATTTCACGAATATATTTGAGTTTTTGACAACTTCAACGTAGGCGAATCAAAATGGATGCCATATTTTATCCGTCAACATGAGGCTGTTGTTGATGTAAGTATGGTGGGAAAAGACGGAACTATGAAATGTGGGTAATTGAGGTCGATTTATGAATTGGCGAAAATAGATTTGTTTGGACACAAGAATACTATAAATTTCTTTACAACATATTTATAAAAAAAAAATGTAAACTAAATTTTCACTTGAAAACTTATTTGTTATTTTTTAAGTAATTGTTTATAATCAATGTGAAGTTCTGATAATAAAAATTTAGTCGGAATTAGCACGATTTTTTGTGTAGATCGTTTACGGTGTGATTCCTCCTTAACGGCGAAGATATGATGAGCCTGCCATTTTTTAAGGATTTTCACACGCGCATGATCCCATTATTGATTTTTATTGTTTGATATTCCTTTTAGGACACCGGTGATCTCCGACGCGACGTGTCAACTCACGGATTTGCATGTATACTTGCGGGTAGAGATGAGCAAAAAATAGCAACCTGCTAATTTTTCACTGCTAATGAAAATTCGCATTCGCAACCTGCTATCAACTTATAAATAAACTGCTATTGCTAAATGATATTGTCTCGCTTCTATCTCTAAGTCACATCACATTCAAAAGTCACAACATAATTTGCTCATGCATTCCCGTTTCCCGCATTACATACACAAACGAAAAAGTATGTTTGATTAATACGAAAAACGTAAAGAAGAATGAAGCAGAGGTGTATCGATCGCCCGTTTCAAGTCACTCTCTTACTCAACCCCATGCAAATGCAACCTAGCTTACCTACCCTTTTTGTAGGTAATGTGCGAAGTGCGGAACCTGCGAACGTCTCATAGCAATAGCATTTTGCATATCGAAATCGCAATCGCAGTCGCAGCTGGTAAGAAAGTTAAAGTTGGTTCGTTGGATGGTATTAGCAGTATAATATCTATAAGCATAAGGTGTTTACTTGCTAAGTTGCTACTGCGGGAGAAAGGGAGGCTATCGCATTCGCAATCGCAACAATGTGATATACCAACAGTAGGTACCTACTCTACTGCACAAAGCCTATAATAATGACTCCATTTCGAAATCGCATTAGCAGTTTACATTAGCAGTTTACATTCACTGTGAATAAGAAATCGCATTCACAGTTATAACTGCGAATACAAAATAGCAACTTAGCTCATTTCTACTTGCGGGACAATATTATGTGTAGGCTCAAATTTGGTTAAGAGATAAAAAGCCATATAACGTCGTCGACCAGTATGAATTTACAAAAAAACAAAAAAAACAAATTGGAACGATAACAAATGAGATAAGCCGCGTGGAAGCAGAAACAACTTCCTCACAAGCTTACCAAAAATACAAACGACAAAACGGTTTGCGCAAATCATGATCTATTCAAGACAACGATTGATGGTAAAACATCTAATGTGATAATGCAAAACAGGACTCGCTCTGTGTGCTACGTAATGTAAGGCCTCTCACATGAACATGTGGAAAGATTGAAAGTGAAAATTGGCAGTAAAGAAGAAGTAAAAATAGAAAAACTATTTTTACAAAATAAACTAAGATCAGAACTGACTCGTCGGTTTGATACAAATGATGGAAGCACTGCATGTACATTTTTTTAGGACCCAACCAAAAATGCCGAAATAATTGGCATGTATCCAAGACCCGTTCAGCGTTTTTCCGACGTTTTAAAAACCCGTTCATCTAGTCTCAAAATTAGTACTGACAGAATCCATGATAACATAATGGGATAACTGGTTTGTACGTTTTTAAAAGATTTTATAGAAAAAATGTTTTTTTTTGTAAACATCTTTATGTGAGCATGGCAAAAAAAATGTGTACAATGGAATTGTTCAAAACAACATCGGAGAGTATATGTTCAAAATTTCAGCTTTCTAGCTCGATGCTATATCAATGAAAGCTTAACCAAGCAATCGCGCTTTCTCTTAAACAGCGCTCTCGTGATGAAGCGGAAAAAACAACTTTTCTCTGTACATACAAGATCTGGCTGTGTTTACGTTCAGAGGTATGCCAATGCGAAAAGCTTTGCAATTCAAAGCTCTGATGATCTACTTGCTGCTGCTGCGACACTTGATTGATAACAACGTATCGTATACAAATTATTCTTATATTATCTAAGCTTTTATTTTATTGTATTAAAACTTTGTTTTTCTCCTTTGCCCATTCCTTTTGCCCTTCTTTCCTATTGCGACTAACTTGAATTCACTCTTTTCTTCTGTTTTTTTTTTTTTTTTTTTTTTTTATTATTATATACATACTATTGGATTATGATTGTCTTAAGCTCATTGTTTAGAAATGGGTTAATTCTCCCAAACACTTGAAATATATGCTATTTTGTAAATCTATTTGTTTTTGCTTGAGGGAAAATAACCCTACCATTACTTAACTTGCTAACGTTGCTGTAAAATCATGTACACATATTTTTAGTACTTTCTCTCTCTTTTATAACATGTTAAATAATTTAGTTCTAAAATTGTGCTATTGTAATCGCTAAATTAATTTCTCGTTCACTTGGATTTGGACCTTACAATAAATAACATTCATCAATTGGTAACATTATTTGGTAACATTAATCGATTGTCAAGGAAAACTGTTTCTCCTTGTCTCCTCATCGTTGGATTTCGTCGTTAATTAAATTGAACATTTTTTGGTCCTTCGAGCCGGATCATTTCGATATTTGAGTCGATATAAATTTGAGAATATTCGGGATTCTGGTCGTCATTCTACTGTACGAGATTTCGTTTGGATTATGGTGCAAGATTTAATTTCCATCGTTGGCAAATTTTGGTTTAAGCATATTAATTAAATCGGTATTGTAACGACAATTGAGGTTAATTAGTTAGGTAATTTTTCTAATTAATAGTTCGGCCATATCAAAGACCTTCCGTACGCCTATTAAGATGAGTGTAAAAGCAAAATTAGCAATATTGCGCGGTACACGTGGTCGCATAAAAGGCTCGCTAACAAAGCTCGCTTCCTTCACGGAGAAAATTGTGGTGGCAGTGCCACTAGAAAAGGTAAATGAATTGTGGGCGGAATTTAAGGCATCGCAAAATGCTATGTATGAATTTGCTGATACCGACGACTATATAGATCCAGATCCAGAATGCGAGGAGGTCGAATCGAAATGCCTCCTGGTTAAATCGGTTTTGCTCGCTGCGCTTAGAGAACATACCGAAGCAGCCAAACAGCCAGGGAAGGAGCGCCATGCTAATTCAGGTGCTGGATCAATACCGCAACATATTGAAATGCCGTTACCGCAAATTAAGATCGAGCCAATTTCCGGAAACTATCGCGAATGGCACACATTCCGGGATATGTTTGAAGGATCGGTACACAATCGAGCACATTTATCGCCTACACAAAAGTTCCACCTGTTAAAATCCAATCTTCGCGGGGAAGCTTTAAATGTATTAAGCCACATAACCATTTCTGATGCCACGTATGAAACTGCATGGGAAAAGTTAGAAAAACGTTACAATAGACCGCGACATATTATTCACAATTTCGTAAAGACATTTTTCGATTTACCATCCATTGTTACTTCGAACACTACTACCTTGCGTAAGATATCAGACGGGGGCAGATGAAGTAGTCAGGGGACTTGCGTCCATAAACTCGTTGGACAGGGACCCTTGGCTTATATATATTCTTTTGCAGAAAGTAGATCCTGATACGCAGCAAGCATGGTCAGAGCATTGTGTTGAGGAGGATTATCCAACTATGGATAAGTTTCTGATATTTTTGGAACGCCGGTGTGACGCATTGGAAAGTTGCAGAGGTCATGTTCGGGAATCAAATAGGAGTAGACACGTGGCAATCAAGAGCATGCATGCATCCCCTTCTTCAATCAGTTGTCCTAAATGCAATGACTCACACATTTTGTCTCATTGCGCTGATTTCCTGTCGATGGATATTCAGTCGAAAAGAGATTTCGTTAAATCAAGTAAGCTGTGTTTTAGTTGTCTCCGCAGTGGCCATTCATCGGCCAGATGCCAATCTAAGTCTCGGTGCAAAACTTGCAACACCCGCCACCACAGTTTAGTCCATTTCGATTTGGCTTCGGGTTCTAAATCTTCGGCAGGGTCGCATTCTGCAACCTGGTCGCCAGCGAGCAGCCATGCGGCTGCGAATCCCACCAGTTCTCGTTTCGTTGCTCAATCGTCCCCAAATCACCTAATAAATAATCATTCCATAAGTGAAGCGCATCGGTTGCCGCAAACTCTGTTACCCACCGCTATCGGCAATATTTTAGATAGCAGCGGCAGATATCAGCAAGTGCGGTTTCTCCTAGACTAGGGATCTCAAGTATCCTTCGTTTCTGAATCCTGTGCCCAACGGCTTGGGCTGAAATGTCGAAATGCACGTATACTTATCAGTGGTATAGGTACTACCAGTACTGGCAAATATAGGGGCATTGTTTCGATGTGCATCACATCTCGTGTCGAATCAGCAAGCATTTCAGTTGATGCTTATATAATACCTCACGTCACCGCATCTTTACCGACAATCTCATTTAATGTCGATGACTGGGATCACATCGGGAGTTTGCAATTGCAAATTAGCAGATCTATCGTTTAACCAATCCAGTCCAATAGATATTCTGCTAGGAGCTGACAAGGTTTGGGATATATTGAAAGGAGAGATGATGTACAGTGCGCGTGGATACCCGATTGGCCAAAGAACAACGTTTGGATGGGTTTTAGCTGGGCAGCTAAATCACAGCGTGCAACAAAATGTTTATTCGCATCACAGTATCCTCGACGTTGATTCTATCTTACAAGCTTTCTGGACTATTGAGGAAGTAGATCCCAAATCGTTTCTCTCTCAGGAAGAAAAGGATATAGAACAACATTTTCTTCGAACTCACAAAAAGGACGAAAACGGGAAATACATCGTAGATCTTCCGTTTAAAGAATCTCCACAATTTTCGGGCACCTTGAACGGTGCAATTTGTGGTCTTATGTCGATGGAAAGGAAATTTCAAAAAACGGAAGGGCTTCGTCAGAGTTACGCTCAGTTTCTTGAAGAGTATATATCGTTAGGCCACATGCGTAAAATTCAGAATCCCGATATCACTCGAACAAATGTGTTCTACTTACCGCATCATGCGGTACTTCGACCTGACAGTACTTCCACCAAACTGCGGGTTGTTTTCGATGGGTCGTTCAAGGACACTAGTGGCAAGTCATTGAATGAATCCCTCATTCCCTCCGTGTGTTTAAGATTTAGGCAACATAAATTTGTATTCTCTGCGGACATAGTTCAAATGTTCCGCCAAATTTGGGTGTCGGAGAAGGACAGAGACTACCAGCGAATCATTTGGCGGAATTCGCCTATAGCTCCTCTGGACCATTATCAGCTATGCACGGTGACGTATGGCACATCGTGTGCTCCATTTCTTTCCGTTCGTGTCTTGGAACAGGTGGCCGCTGATTACTACAATGAGTTTCCTGCGGCAGCTGAAATAGTCAAAAATGATTTTTATGTAGATGACGTAGTATCAGGTGCCGATACGTTGCCCGATGCCATCTCTAAGAAGAATTCGTTAGTAGAACTCCTGGCAAAAGGTGGTTTATCACTCAGCAAATGGCAAAGCAACTGCAAGGAGCTTCTGCAAGGTGGATGTGAAGCGCAAGACGAAGCAGTTTCATTGGAAACTGATGAAGATCCTTGGGTTAAGGTTTTTGGATTATATTGGGATTCCAAGATGGACGTTTTTAGGTTTCACATAAAGGTGAACCCTTACGGACGCATTACGAAACGTCAAATACTAAGAGACGTCGCTAGTATTTTTGATCCCCTCGCTTTCCTCTCATCATATGTAATTCTACTCAAAATTATCTTCCAGGAGTTATGGCACCTTAAATTAGAATGGGACGATGAAGTTCCCGATTCGATCGCAAGCCGGTGGACAACATATCGAAAAAAGTTTCCGAACCTTAACAGTATCGCGATACCGAGGCCAATCGGGGTTTTGAATTCTGGCTTTCAACTGCATGGATTTTCGGACGCGTCATCTGCCGCATACGCAGCAGTTGTATACTCACGGTATCAACTACCAAATGGTCTTTTCGAAACGCAAATTGTTGCAGCTAAAACTCGAGTTGCTCCGCTCAAACAATTGAGTATTCCTCGCCTCGAGTTATGCGCAGCCTTACTACTGGCAAGACTACTCGAAGCTGTACAAAAATCGTTAAAAATCACATTTCCGCATGTCTTCGCTTGGAGTGATTCACAAGTCGTTTTGTCGTGGTTGTCTTCACCATGTCGTCGTTGGGATGTTTTTGTTGGCAATCGCACCGCGGAAATCCTGACCACAATACCAAGAAGTCGAT
The DNA here is from genome assembly GCA_949715645.1 of Portevinia maculata. NCBI lineage: Eukaryota > Metazoa > Arthropoda > Insecta > Diptera > Syrphidae > Portevinia > Portevinia maculata. The sequence continues at coordinate 53,461,904 of OX454527.1, read as the reverse complement.
GGTTTCATGTTAGGTCGGAGTATAATCCGGCGGATTGCGCTTCACGTGGCATACCACCCGCAAAATTATTGGCGCATTCGATCTGGTGGCATGGGCCATATTGGCTTCAACAGAATGTTGGGAACTGGCCTGCCTTGAATGAATTTGTTGAACATCCCGACTGCATGCAGGAACAAAGAAAACAACTCCACCACTCGTTACTAGCAGCACCGGATGAACATGTTTTCGCATTCCTTACCCCCCGATTTTCGTCGTGGAACAGGTTAATACGGAGCGTCCCTTTTCTTTATCGGTTTATTTCAAACTCTCGAAAATTAACTCGTACTCGTACTCTTTACTTAAAGGCACAGGAACCTTATAACGCAAAGCTCGGACTCATCAAATGGTTACAGAACTTGTACTTTGGAACTTCAATCGAATATTTCGAGAAAAATGGTAAATTTCCTAATAACTGCAAAATCTTACATCTTAATCCTTTCCTAGACGAGAAAGATGTACTAAGAGTGGGAGGACGAATCGAGGAAGCAAACATCTCGTACAACGCTAAACACCCCATAATTATTCCGAAACAACACAACATTACCAGACTCATCCTGCTTGATGCCCACGACCGATTTCTTCATGCTGGAGTACCAAATCTGTTCGTTCTAATCCGGCAGGGATATTGGATAATCGGCTGCAGAAATATTCTTCGGAAAATATCTCACGAGTGCATATCGTGCTTCAAGCTAAGAAGGGCTACCGCAAACCAGCTGATGGGAAACCTACCTCCGCAACGGATTCAACCGTGTAGAGCGTTTGCTCATTGTGGATGCGACTACGCCGGTCCAATAGCAATCAAAACAAAGTTCGGGAGAAAGAGTCAGGTCACCAAGCGGTATATTTCTCTTTTTGTTTGTATAGTGACAAAAGCGATACACCTCGAATTAGTCAGTGACTTGACGACCGATGCATTTTTGGCTGCGCTACGTCGCTTCGTGGCACGGCGTGGAAAACCATCACACATGTATTCGGATAATGGGACCCAGTTTCGAGGGTCTGCTCGTTCACTGACGGAAATGCATAATTTAGTTCTCTCAGAAAATCACAACGCATTGGTTGAAGAATCTCTAGCGCGTGATGGTATTACATGGCATTTTATACCCCCTTCCGCACCACATTTCGGGGGATTATGGGAAGCCGGGGTAAAGTCCGTAAAGCATCATCTTCGAAGAGTAATCGGTGATGATGCACTCAATTTCGAAAATCTATATACGTTTCTTACGCAAGAGGAAGCTATACTTAATTCGAGCCCTATATGTCAAATGTCCGACAACGATATTGATGTACTAACCCCAGCACACTTCTTTTTAGGTGAACCCTACACTGCAGTTCCTGATCCATCATTAGACTTACCATTAAATCGTCTATCAATGTGGCAATCTATACAAGCTAAGATTCACGGCTATTGGAAAAGGTGGAGCAGGGAGTATTTGACATCATTGCAAAGTCGACCGAAGTGGCAACAGGCACAAGCTGACGTAAAGATCGGTGAACTAGTTCTTGTGAAGGACTCAAATCTTCCGCCTGGCAAATGGCTAATGGGACGAATACTTAAGACTCATCCAGGCAAGGATGGACGTAGTCGAGTTGCTACGTTAAAAACCGCCACTGGGAGTTTTATTCGGCCGATTCATAAGCTGGCACCACTACCTTTGTGCTGAAACTGTGTTCCAGAGGCGGCGGAATGTTTAGAAATGGGTTAATTCTCCCAAACATTTGAAATATACGCTATTTTGTAAATCTATTTTTTTTGCTTGAGGGAAAATAACCCTACCATTACTTAACTTGCTAACGTTGCTGTAAAATCATGTACACATATTTTTAGTACTTTCTCTCTCTTTTATAACATGTTAAATAATTTAGTTCTAAAATTGTGCTATTGTAATCGCTAAATTAATTTCTCGTTCACTTGGATTTGGACCTTACAATAAACAACATTCATCAATTGGTAACATTATTTGGTAACATTAATCGATTGTCAAGGAAAACTGTTTCTCCTTGTCTCTTCATCGTTGGATTTCGTCGTTAATTAAATTGAACACTCATCGTTTAGTGAACAATACAGTGTGACCGAAAAATCTACGTATACTATGGTAAATATTCTTTCTAAATGTCAGGAGGGATTTCGGGTCTGTCATTTAAATGCGCGCAGCCTAAATGTTTGTAAGAAAGATTATTTGGAATATTTGTTTGCAAGTTCCTGTGTTGATGTTATCTGTGTTAGTGAATCCTGGTTTCAGAAGGATGTATGTGATACAACTTACAACATACCCAGCTACAACCTGTACAGAAATGATAGGCCATCAATTACAAGGGGTGGAGATGTAGCAATTTATTGCAAAACCTCACTTAACTGTAAAATTGTCAGTAAGTCTCTCGATTTAGGTGTAGAATATATAATTGTTGAAATATGTGATGGAGTAAATAAATGTTTGGTGTCCTGTGTGTACAGCAATAACAGAAGCTGCTCTGTTGCTCCATTCTTTTCATCCCTCTCCAGTGTTTCTGCATTGTATGAGCACGTAATTGTCTGTGGTGATTTTAAAGCAGAATTGCTTAAAAATGATTCCCGCTGCTTCCAGATCCGCGACTTAGTTTCCTCAGTGGGACTTCAAATAGTCAACACCACATATCCTACACGTTTTGCCCAAAACTGTACACCCAGTCTTCTTGATCTAGCTATTGTTTCTGATCCGTCCTTAGTTATTCTATTTGACCAATTATCCCTTGATTGTGTTTCTGATCATGACCTTATTTTTTGTACTTACAACATTATTTTTTCCCGCTCTGCTGTTCCTTTATCATTTACGTATAGAGATTTTCGTTCTGTTGATTTAAATGTACTTCAACTTGCAACCTTGTCAGCCCCTTGGCATAGATGTCGCCTAAATGCAGATCCTGACCAAAAATTTAACCAATTTCAAGCAATTATTTCAGAACTCTTCAATCAATGTGTACCTATCAAAACAGTGAGTATACGTAACAGAAACTGCCCTTGGTTTACAACTGACGTAATCAACTCACTGAAAGCTCGTAACAGACTGTACAGTAGATGGAAACATAGGCCAACAAATTCCAACTGGGCTTCATATAAAGTCGCGCGAAATAACACAATTGATATCATACGTACTGCCAAGCGAAATTTCTATGCTGCAAAATTGAATACTTCGCTACCCTCAAAAACACTGTGGAGTAACCTGCGTATGATTGGTGTTCCTGGCAGTAAAACTGATTCAAAATGTGACTTTAATCCAGACGAGCTAAATGAACATTGTCTTGGTGGTGTTGCTGAGGCGATTCATTTTCCATTCGATAGAAATCCTGACGTCGCAGTTCCAAGACTGGACGATTTTGAAGTGGTTACGGAAGATGACCTCCTTAAAAGTGTAGCTGAAATCAAGTCGAATGCTACTGGGGATGATGGGGTACCAATTCGTTTTATAAAATTAATTCTACCCCTAATCGTCTGCCACTTGACTCATGTCATTAACCATTGCATCACTACGTCCACCTTTCCCCAGTCTTGGAAGGTTGCCCGAGTTCTACCCATTGCAAAAAAGGCCAATCCAGTGTCTGTTAGAGACTTTAGACCCATCAGCATTTTACCATGTTTGTCAAAGGCTTTCGAGAAACTCATAGCTAAACAGATTAACAAACACTTATCGCGTCATCAGCTATTAAGTCCTTATCAATCCGGCTTTAGAGCCCACCACAGTTGCTCTACAGCAATGGTTAGCATTATTGATGACATAAGGTGTGAGTTTGACAAAGGATATATGACATTTCTTTGTTTGCTTGATTTCTCGAAAGCCTTTGACATGGTTAATCATGAAGTGCTCTGCTGGAAACTCAAAAACATGTTTGGCCTCAGCGAAAGAGCCACTAAACTGGTTCGTAATTTTCTTTCCGGTAGACTGCAACGTGTTTTTTTCTGATAACAGTTGCTCGATTTTAAAGCCCGTCAAACAAGGCGTACCACAGGGATCAATTTTGGGGCCGATTTTGTTCTGTTTGTTTATTAATGATCTGCCATCCATCTGTAAACATTCATCAGTTCATCTTTATGCAAACTGCAAGTTTTACTCCCATTGAAACTCGAAGAAAGCTAATTATTGCCCTAGTTTTACCCCTCATTACCTATGCTGAGGTGGTTTATTGTGAACTCGACTCATTGTCTCAGCGAAAATTACAGATAGCTCTTAACGACGCAGTGCGGTACATATATGGCCTTCATAGATACGATCAAATCTCTCACCACTCAAGGGGCCTCCTTGGCTGTACACTGCAAAAACTCATCAATGCCAGGAACTGTATCTTCTTGCATAAAATTATTAATAATCGGTGTTGACATGCTCAATTTCGCTCGTTCTACAAGGACTTTCAATATTATTTTACCATATTATCGGTACTTAAATTCATCACGTTTATTTTTTATTCACGCTGTAAGATTATGGAACTCATTGCCCTCTCAAATGAAAACTATAACTAACGCCACACATTTTAAAAGGGCAATCTTTTGTCATTTCACTAGCACAACATAAAAATAATCCTCCATATTCTGTCCTTATTTATTCTTCTTGTCTGTTACCATATTCCTGTCTTGTTAACCTACTTTCGTTTATTCCAACTACATATATCATTATTACCATTCCATATGTTCGCCCAACTCTTAGGTTAAGTCTTATTGTTCATAGTTTTAAGTTTTGAAACATTGTCTATCTTCATATTTAAATTACTACTAAGTACTAAAAAAGATTTTATCTTAATGTACATACCATATTAATTAAAATAAATTGAATTGAATTGAATTGAATTGAATGTTTAGGGCCTAATGTTTGCTGACGGACGGCCGGACATGGCTATACGGCTACGGGCAATATCAAGGTATGTTACAAACTATGAGTCAAAATTTAAGTACCTTTAGAATAGGGTATACAAAATAAAAAAAAAGTGGAAGGGTTATGGATGCTCGTTAAGAGGGCTGAAACCGGTGACGAGACCAACAAATGATCTCAAGTCTTTCCTATTGAATCCAAGCAAATACATTGGACGATGGCTTCGTATCCACTGAACCAAGCTGGGACTAAGTTCCCAGGTTCTGCTGAAGATCCACCGGTACTACCAGAGTGTGTTAGTAGCCTTCCAAATTCTAGGAACTAAATGCTCGGCAACAATAAGTTTTGGGTCTAAACAATACCCAGATAATTAATCTAACTTAATAACTTTAGCTGAGTGTCCCGGCAATAAGGCCACCTTACCTAAGATGTCCTTCTTCCCTTCGTGAACAGCATCATCTCAGTCTTTTGGAGGTTAACTAACAGAGGCTGTCACGGCACTAACTCCCAACTATGTTGAGCCCTGATTCTACACGCTTGTAAAGAGTTCGAAAGTTAATGCCGCTGAGAATGATACATACATTGTCAGCATACCCAATAACTTCTTGCTAGGTGATAGATGGCAGATCGTTGACTTGCATCAAGAATAGAAGTGGACCTAAAATGGATCCCTGAGGGACACCATTTAGGATAGAAATGACATCCGATTGAACATCACCAACTTGAAAATTTGCTACCTACTGGATAGGTACTCCATCATGTGAAAAATTAAATAGATGTCGTAGCTAATCACATATAATTTTTTGATCTACAGTGTCAAACGCCTTCGAAAAATCGACTAACACTAAAAAAGTTCACCATATCTTCATCCATGCTTTGCTATACGCTATACAAGTGTGACCTACCTAAGACCCGATTGTTGTGAAGGAATCAAATTGTTGGAATAAAGGAATGGGCTCATTGGCTTTTGTTAGATCCTTTCAAACGATTTCGAAAGAAAGGGCAATATTGATTGAGCCTTAACTCATTATAATTGGAATTTTTTGGAATAGACACTACTTTCGCCATTTTCCAGTTTGTTGGGTATGCGAAAGATGTTAACATCGAATTCAAAATATGTGTATTGTACGGTATGAGAATTATCAATATGAGCCTTTAGCATGAACAATTTTGGTTCTCGAAGGAACGTGATCAAATTCGACTTGATCATCAGATGATGTTTAGTAATAGACAGAGTCCCAGCTTATGCATCTTGCATGCCCTTCTAGCAAAGGTTAATTGATATTTCATAAAGCTCTGTATTGAAATGTAAAAGTAAAGTCGTAGGCTAACTAAATAAGATCATGCTTCAAAAACGCAGGAGCCGATAATTGATCATATAAAGACACTTTATGAGAATAACTCACCCGAAAAACATTCAAAAGAGTGGGAATAACACCACCGAAATGCGTTGGTGAGGTGGCATTAATAGCATGCAAATTGAGCACGCTCATAACTTCGATAAGATTTCTATATATGAGAAGGTTGCAGTTAAAGTCTCCACAAACAATTATATTGGAACAAGTACACGCAATTTTATCCATCAGATATGAAGGGACGAATGTCCACGTTCCTTTTGGGTAGATAAACTGCAAATAACAAAAGCTTACCTTCATCACCAACTAGCTCAGTTAACACATATTCAATGCTACTGTAAACCTTCGATTGAACATTAAGTTTGCACTTAATTAGTTTCTTTACAACTAATGTCATTCCACCTTCGACACGACCTCTCCTATCCGTACGAAAACTTTGTATCATTTGGGAGAGCGCAGTACATCATTGAGGTGAGCAGGATTCAGAAACACCAATGACATCTGTATCAGATCCATCTAGCAGATCTCGAAACTCATGAATTTTCGGGTAAAAGTTTTGAGCATTAATATGGCAAATTTAGAGGCAGCGGTACTTACGTGGAAAACACATAAAGTTTAAAGCAATAGAAAGAAAGAAAAAGAAAAGAATACATTTAAATAATGTAATTAATAAATTTAGTTCGATGCCAGATAGACAAAATTTGATACAGATATAAAAAGAGAAGAGAAGAAAAAATATATAAATACCTACTATTATTAAAAGTGTTCTCCACTGCTGGCAATTCCTTCACTGGGCTCCTGGGGTCCATGGGTTGGTTCTTTGACGAGGAGTTTTCATCGGATCTTCGAACTTCTTATTCAATCAAGCTTTGTTACTTCTGTTTCTCAGTAATTTGCCCAATATTGTGCACGCAGCGCTAATAAAGCAATTTATTAGAATAACGAAATATTAGTTTAATATGTTTTAATGATTTCACGGCGTTGAAAATTTGCTTTTTAAAAATTCTCTTTTATTTTAAAACTAATTACACGTGAACTTTTCCAAATTATACAAATGTAAGTAAATGATCGGAACTAGTGCTAACGACCTGCCCTAATTTATACATTGTCAACGGAGTCGCAAAAAAAATATTCTATTTAAACCTGAATAAAACAACAAATTTAAAACATTAGTTTTGGTATAGCCCCATCTCTGACAGTGAGTACCAAGTTCAAAAACATACCAGAGAATCCTATTCGAATGTACATAAATGTTTAAAAATAAATACGATTTTCTGGATTATTTTACTGTTCCCATTTGCACTATTTAAATTGGCCACGATTCGCAGCCACATTGGCAATAAATAAATAGGTATTCGTGCTTCCACGCAGTAAGAGGAAGGAATCGGGGTACGATTTGCTAAGAGAAAACTATTTTCAGGTTCATTTAGTATTTTATGGATATTTGTTTTGCACTTTCGGTTCGCTTCTGGGTAATACTTATCACCCACACACTACAAGGCACGGATTTTTCATCATTCGAAAATAAAATTCGGCTCGGGTAATGTTATTTTGTTTTGTTTTTCAAGGATTCCTTTATTATTGTGATCACCAGCATGTACTAGGAAATTTATTTAGCAATTGAGTTAAATTAAACTAGAAATTGTTGGTGGACTTCTTAGTTAATTTTTTATTGATAAACATTTGTTTTATGAAGAATATTTAACTTCAATTTGTTTGCTAGATATCCATTCAGAAATTTGCTATCCTTTATGCAAAAAGCTATGCATCCATAATATGAGGGTTGCTACATTAGTTTTGAAAAAAAAACTAAAAACAAATAAGTGTTTACCATCGAAAGACTGTCCACAAAGATCAGTATACGTTTGCTGCATTTGAACCAAAATTCCAAAACATGAACGCTGACCTCGCAATATATTTTTGATGTGCGTGAATTAGAAGAAGGCATTGGCTCCCAAATCAATTCGATGTTTTTAGTGCTTAAAAAGTCACTTGTTTCAGCCGACGAAGTTGGAGAGCTCCCATTGTCCCCATCTATGTTCGACGGCGGTGCTACCGCTGGAAAATTTGAAAAGGTCGCAAAAAAAGTCGCCATTAAAAATATTTTGAAAAAATTTTGTTAAATTTTTTTTATTTTTGTTTGGTGTAATTAAAACAATATTATAAATAAACTTTATAATAAAAATTAGCTTTCTGTTAATACCTAGCGTTCAATACCTACTTGTTGTATTTTTGATAATATTTTTAATGTTATACCATATTTATATCTCTTAGGAACTAAAGTTTTGGTTTAACTAATTCTTATTTTTATATTGGTCTTTAGAAAAATGCGTGAAAACTTGTAAAATAAATAAATATTAGGCATTAACGGCCCATACAGGGCCTAAAACCTATCTTCTCTAACCACTTTCTTTGGGAAGTGGAAGGAACCTACAATTTTACGCCGAATCCGAACGGCAAATTTGAGAAGCGTCTCATGACAATTGATACTCTTGGATGTTTGTCAGACGTTCGCAAGAGGCGGGGCAGTGGAAAAAAGTTTAGATGTTACATGGTTTCGGCGGGAATTAAACCGGGGACTTTTCGATTAGCAGTCCGACACACTAACCATTGAGCCACTGCGCCCGACAAAAAAAACTTATAGGCAATAAATAATATACTTTTTTTTAAAAAAAATTAAACTTTTTGTTATTCTTCTCTTTTTCAGGTATACTGACACGGTATCTTAAGAAAGCATCACCAAACCCCAAGCGCATAGGCACATACACATCTATTTTTTTTTTATCAGTTGCCCATCTTGCGAAATGGTATAAAATTGGTACGTTCGTTTAATCTGAAGCGTGTAGACAAGACATAATCTAATTTTGTCATCATATGCCCGTCTTGCGAAATAGTGTTAAATGGGTACATTCGTTAGGTCTGATCCGTGAGCATATAGAAATAAAAATGCCTCAGGTGGTACATATCAACTTTCCCACGCATATCTGAAATATACCGGGTAGGGATAGAATAGACATGATATCAGCTCATTCTCCGTTACATTTGCTGACTAGCGAAATGATTCCTCACAAGGTCCAGAATTACATTGACAAATCTGGACACACCATAAGCACCTGAAAGCTTATAATTTGAGACTTACTTACTTACTTAACGGGCTGCCGACCCGTGAAGAGACACTGCAGCCTTCCATCCTCTGCGAACCCGGGCACGCTGCTTCCAGTTGTCCAGACCAAGCACTCTGGCACTCGAAATGGCTTCTTTTTTTAAACGGAGGTCTTCGTTCCTTCTTGCCTTCTCGAACCTGGGGGCTGAGAGTCTAAGATCCTCTTGGTTGGAGCATTATTGTCCATTCGCTTAATGTGGCCGAGCCAATGTAGTCGACGTGATTTAGCTTTTTTTTACAACATCCAGATCTTGTCACAGCTCGTAGTGTTCGCGATGTATCTTCTCCTTAATTCGCATGCTGTGCACATAGGACCAAATATAAGACGGAGAATTTTTCTTTCAAAAGATCCCAATTTTACTCCTCTTTTCTACTTAAAGTTCAGCATTCGGAACCATACAGCAGGACTAGAAGGAATTAAGGTTCGATAGAGCATGCACTTTGTTCTTTAAGTGGGGAGTTTTGAACCGATTTGTTTGGCCAAACCGAAGTAGCAGCAGTTTCCTAAGGTAATTATCCGTCCGATCTCCAGTAGGGTGTCATTTGTGGAGTTGATGTTTACTCCAAGGTAGGTGAACTCCTTAACTACCTCAAAGTTATTGCAATCAACAGTGACGTTTCGTCCTAGACGGTGGACAGATATTTGTTTGTTTGGTGATTGCATTTATTAAGACGACCAACCAATTTCACCTGTTCTCCAATCTTCGAAAAAGCCTCTAGCACGGCACGCTGAGTGGGAACGGTCGATGATGTCGATATCGTCCGCATACCCCAGCAATTGGATGGATCTATTGAAAATAGTGCATTCCGTGTTGACGCCTGCCCTGCGCTCTATTTTCTACAAAACAAAATTGAAGAAGTCACATGATAGTGCATCTCCTTTCCGAAATGTGGTGCAGGTTTGGAATAATTCGGAAGAGCTGCTTCCAAACTGCACATTACAGCCCATGTTTTCAAGAGTTACGCAACATAACTCGATCAGTTTTGCCAGGATCCCATATTCGGCCATCGCCATGTTGAGCTCCTGACGATGAATGCTATCATATGCGGCATTAAAGTCAATGAAAAGATAATGAGTCTCGACATGAAATTCGTTGGTCTGCTCCAGGATTTGCCCCAGTTTGAGAATTTGGTCTATTGTCGATCTGCCGAGCCGGAAGCCACACTGGTAGGTGCCGATTAGTGTATTGCAGAACAGCTGCGATCGTCCACACAGTGCGTTGATTATGGATTCATGCAGTTCCCTGATCTTTTCAGAATTTTATATGTTAAACAAGTGCGGTGCAGTTACACAGGCCTCCCGATTCGTCATTTCATCGCTAAGGCCTATCAAATGATGGTGTTGCTGCATATGTGTGATCCAGGTGTTTAAAGGCCTGCCTCTTTTTCGCGTTTCTATGAGAACTTTTATTGATATTGCCTTTTTGACAGGGTTCGTAGGATCTCTCCTTTGAACATGACAGTACCAACTAAACCGGTCGTGCACCATTTTAGTTTCTATACTACTTTTAGTTTCATTTTAACCTATAAACAGTTCTCCATATAATTATGTCACTTGCAACAAACAACTGTTTTGAGTATATTTTTCTGCTATCTTTGATGGCAATTTCTATCGTTTATCTTGCATTTTGAATTGTCTAAGCAGAATGCTGAATCCCAATCTCAATCGTTCAATCTCGCGTCTGGCTCCCAGGAACTTTTTTTCATCATAAAATGTTTGCATCCGTTAACAGATGAACCAGCTGTATCGCCAAATTCTCTGGGAAGATGAGAACTTTTCACTTTCTCTAGTACATTCCCATTAAAAGTGACGTGCTTCCATTTCGAGCTTGTTTGTGCGAAGCGTTATTGGCAGGGCTGTAACTTTTGCAGTTAATTTCGTTCCGATAGTATTTGACCAGCTTGGATAGCTGTCATGACCCAAGAAACCTTGTTCACTAAGAACTTGTATTAAAGGAGGCAAACTAGCTTAAGGATCTGCCACATCAAGACCATTTTATACATACAAGTACTGTCGAGAAATTTATCGCTCAGTTGAGGTTTTAAATATGCTTACGAGTTCAGTCGGAAATCTAAAAAGTTTCAGCAAAAGTCTTCATTTGACTGATGTTCACTATCATTAAAATAAGCTTTACTTGGACGGTAGTCTGAAGATAAGATAAGATAAGATAACGTTTGAAGTAGAAGTCCGCAAAAACCGACACAGTAAGCCCATTATAATGGCCCTGCGAGACCACTTGGATCTTATTCCACCTTCCTCATTGAACCAGTGTAGCACCGCCAAACCATTATGGCCAAAGCTGAACCAGAGAAGATCCAACAGACTTCTAATTCTTAAACATAAAAGTGGAACTTTATCTACCCTTGCAAATGCAATGGGTGCAATGGGTAGACATGCTCAGAGATTGGGCACCTCCTACAACGACTTCTGCAGAAGTTGTATAGACGAGGAAGAAGAGGAGACCATCCTGCACTTCCTGTGCATGTGTCCCGCACTCGTTAACATAAGGATGGCTACCTTAGGTCAATGCCTCTTTCACGATATGGATGATCTCAACAATGCCTGCACGGCTGATATTAACAACTTTATAAAGAAAACTAGATGGTTATAGGAACGAACTTGTACTAACTCGAACTGTTGATTAGATTATTGTGTTCCTGATCATTATATAAGAAAGCCCCCTAATGGAGTTTTCGTCGTTGAGTAATACCAGGACATGCACAGAGAATGTGGATAATAGACTCCTTCTCCTCTTCGTCCCACCACCTTCTACAGAAATCATTTGAGTATACGCCAAGCCCTGTTGAATGCTTGCATATGAGACTGTGCTCAGTCATGACACCAATTGAACACCAATAAACAATCTGTTATGAGAGATGAAACAGATTCAGCAAAGCCCAATGTCGCTAAAATTGTTATACAACTTGTCGACCATAGGTTAGATTTCTCGATTATGTATCCAGCGTAAACATAAGTTTGCATTTAGCAAATGGTACGCCTATAAGGAACATTAGATAAAATAGGCAGTTTAGTCCCGTGTTTTTCGTACAGTTGTGATCTTTAAAACATGATAATATGAATGATGAATTGTGTGGAAAGTGTTAACCAACCCATTTACTATAATATATAGGGCTAGTTTGAAAACCGACTCTTGTTAAACAATAAAAAATACATCGAGAGTTGAAAAACGTCGCATGGTCGCTATTCCATAAAATTGTGGCCAATAGCGACTTAAGTCTCTTAGGAATGAGAGATGAGATTACATAGTGTATCGCCAAATAGCAGGCCATTACTGAATGATTTATCCGATCCTCGCGGAGTAACCCCTCCCCGCTACGGCCTTGAGACCACCTCCATCATGATAACCGATTTTTGCATTATTATCGTGATGGAGCCGTTTTCTTATGTCCTTTAGAGGACGCCGTTTTTTAAGTCTCCTGTGGTCTAAGACGTCTGTGGTTGTGAGCCGTATTGAGATCTCTCTCTGTTTTGGTCTTCTTACATCTTTTTTTGTCCGCAGAATGTTTTCTACAAAATAGCAGATTTTTCTAAAGTTCTGGTCGCATGACCGCATCTTCCCGACAATCTAATATTAAATGATGAGGTCGATGCTCCTTTCCAGATTCCGTCGCAGCACTCCCCACTTACTGCAGGCAAAGAAAGAAATCACAAAAATTCATTGCAAGAAAGTATTCGAGAATTGATACCATTTTTAGCCTGAAATTAAATTTTCAAGTCGCTGTTCGAGTACTTGTACCACTTAAAACGTCAAACTTTACGATGCTTATGTCAAATTTGACGTACCTACATCGGTATTGCCATATTCTAAAACTTTATTAGCAACCTCCCTAAGTGTTTGATTTTTAACCCTAGAAAGATAATCATATTTTTTATGGCGTAGAAGATAATCATACGTCTCAGAGACGTATGGCACTTTGTAAGTTTATTTAATGAAACCTATGAAATATATTAATGTTTTATTTATTAATATAGTTCATATTAAGAGAGATAAATCAATGATTCAGTAAAAATAAATATAAGTAAAAAAATAACAATAAAAAACCTAAACTCCATTACAAATCAACCAAAAACATAACTTATTTTTAAACGAACCTTAAAATTGACTTTAAGTTCTAATAGTTGCCAAATTCGCGTTTTTTGATTTAAAATAAGTCCACTAATAAGTCTTAGTAATTTTTAATCACATACGATTAAATTAAATGTAAGAATGACAAACGTCACACACGTTTCCCAGACGAACGGTTTAGCTATAAATTATTACCGCAGGGACTTACCACCGTAACATGACCTTTACGGGGAAGCTCCGATCACCGGCTGAGTTAGTTTAAGCAACCAACCCGATGCGGCTTACAGTTAAAAGGATATATCAATTTTTTTGCGCGCCATACGTCTCACAGACGTAGATTATCTTTCTAGGGTTAAGGCCCTAGGCTAATATTCAAAAAACTAGAAGGTAACATTAAAAGGGTTCTGGTACCCTAGTTTAAATTAGTGAATCTAGCTCTTTTTCGAACTCATTCTCTTTTTTCCGAACTCTCGCACATGAAAATGGCAGAATGCCTTGTAAATAAAAGAAAAATTGAAAAAAAAAATAAATTCGGGAATATGAACTATCATCCAACAAAAATTGTCAGTACAGGCCTTATGGAGGAGTTTTTTTTTCTACGAGTAGTACCTGTAGATACTCTAACGGCACTCAGACGCAAGAATTGCCACTGAAATAAAAACCAAACCACTGTCATACCAAGGAATTGTTGTTGTAATTTTCCTAAAATTCGCATGCAACCCACCACAACCAGTCTCCCACACAGCTGAATGGGGAATGAGCATGATCGTCTTGTGTTCGCTTGCTATTATCATCCACCAAAATAAGCAGTGTGTGTGACTGAAGCACATCAGAAGAGTATTACCATCTCTACAATTTTGTTTTGTTTTGTTTTATATAAAAATATAAAATTTAAATAATGATGCCGAGTTTTATTTAATTTTCTCGAGGAACACATATGTAAGATTAGTTCGTAAAATAGTTTTTAGGCCGAAAGGCAATAATTATAAGATATAGTTAAGTTTAGGGCGTCCGCATAAGGATCAATAATCTAGAATAAGTATCCTGTTAATTTTAAGTTAGATTTAATCATTTTTGTCTAGTATGTAATTTGATATAAGCGAATAATTAATAAAAATGAATTTAAAAGTAAAGTAACCATCTCTACAATGAAGCATATCATTAAGGGTTTTTCTATGGATTTTGTCAAAGAACTTTCGGTTTTGGTGCTTTTGAGAACGAATTATTACGTGGGGTGTTGCCATTCGGTTTTAATTTGATTGTATTTGTATTGTACAGCTGCACAAGTGCAGTTTTTTTACCATCTGTTTAGGTACATATATGACATTGCGTCGTGGTTATATAATTTTGTATTCTAATCGCCTGATTGTGTTTATAAGGCGGAAACAATGGTTGTTATCTAAATCGCTGATAGTGCATCTAAGCAATTGGTTTACTTTATTGTTTATATGAATAAAGAGAAACATGGCTACAAAGTCTTCAAAGGATCTAAGTGTAGAAAAGAAACAACAAATTGTTGATGCAACTGCAAAATTTTATGGCATTTTTAAAAGTAAATCGGAAGCCGTAGGAAATGCAGCTAATATTTTTTCTGTTACGGAACGAACTGTGTACAGGCTTTTAAGGGAAAAATCAATCAAAGGCCACAATTCACCACCAAAGAAGAAAGATAAATCCGGTATCAAGAGCAAGGTCGATGATTATGCCAAATTTGTCATTAGGCAGATAGTCCATTAGTTTTTTTTATGGATAATGACCTTCCAACGACAAGATTTAATTGGAAGTACAAAAAATGCAAATATAACAAAAATAAGCACATCAACTTTGCATACAATATTACAAAAAGATCTCGGACTTAAATACGTCAAACATCGGCGAAAGAATCTGTTGTTGGAAAGAAGTGACATTATTTCTTGGAGACGAAGATATTTACGCGAAGTAAAAAAAATTAGAGAAAAGAAAAGTAAAATTTTCTTTTACTGATGAGACCTGGCTCAACGAGGAAGTTCTACAGGTATCGTCGATGGAGGACTTTTATACTTTATTTCGGGAAAAACCGGAGACTACCACGAGGACATGAACGCTGATGTGTACGAGAAATGGCTTAACGATATTTTAATACGCCTAGAACCCAACTCCGTCATAGTTTTGCACAATGCTTCCTATCATTCCAGAAAGCACCATCCACTTCCACGAGAAAAGATGAAATAAAAAAGTGGTTGAGGTCTAATGCGATAAGTTTGAGGATGATATGATAAACGTTACAAAGCCAAGTATGAAACATATGTCGTGGATGAAATGGCTCAAAATGCGGGACATAAAGTGCTTCGCTTGCCGCCTTATCACTGTGACCTTAATCCAATAGAATTGTTTTGGGCTCAAGTGAAAGGGGTTTGTAGCAATCCAAAACAAGTCATTTAAAATGGCTGAAATAAGAGACTTACTAAAGACTTAATTACTCATCGGATTAGTTGAGTAGTGATATTAGAAATTAGTTTTTTATGTTTTACAATATTTATAATGAACTAGCTGCACCCGCCCGGTTTTGCCCGTGCCCGAGAATTCTATTGGCCAATATGTTCGAGTAGACTACCTTATTAATGTCTATAGCGGGTATCTGGCGTACCTATGTTGCTGCCCCTAAAAAAAGAAGACCGATTTTGACCAAACTTTACAGAAACACTCTCAGGCCAATACCGAAGATTGCCTGATTTGAGCTCAACCTGTTCCGCTTAGGGTAGGTGCTTTTTGTCTGGCAGGCGCTTATGTCAGCTTACTTGTGCGAATCGAACAACAAAGCGAAAGTAAAAAACTTCGATAGAATCACTTTTCATTCACTTTCACACCGATTGTTATCAATGTGGGAAAAGCAACTTTCCGATGTCAGATTCACAAAAAAAATGCAAAAAAATTCAATAAGAGTTATTTGAATAAAACATTGAACACACGATATCTCAAGAATGAAAGTGCGCACAAATACCACAATAGGCTTGAAACGTTGGTCTGGTCTCCCTCTTTCATATGCGCGTTCGGATAACAAAATAGGTGACGTCTGTACGATGGTTTTTTATATGTGCGGTCTGTGTATCTGCATCGGAATTTACACGCATATGCACATATGCATGTGTACTCACTCAAATGCCCATAATTCACACATCGATGCAGATACAGATATCGCACATACCAAACATCCTTTGTACAGACGTCACCTTTCATGGAAAAAAATTTCATTGGAATCGGTTAACGCGTTTGGCCAAACAGCGGCAACAAACTCAAATATGGATTGATTTTTATATATATAGATAAATTGGATTACAGCGATATATTTTTCGTTTTGATTTATTTTGTTGGTCTACTGGAGATACCATTAAAAAACGCGCCTATTATTATCTTACCAGAAAAGGAAAAAGATAAACGGAATTTATTTCGTTCCGCAATATTTTTATTTTACATTTTTAAGATATTAACCCTAATAGAGTTGCTCTGTGATTTATGGCGAATTATCATACACACTACATCAAACCTGTGAGAGCTTTATAGAGGGACTGATTTATATAAGTTATTGCAACCAGACTGAGAGACAAACATCCTATCTTCTCTGTACTGACAATTTTTCTTGAACAAAGTATAGAGCACACGTGTAAGAATTTAAACTATGTACATAATTTTAAACGGAAAATGAAAGATAGAAATTAATAGAAAATATTACTACTGTACCAATGCGCGAACCTTAACATGCAGAAAGCACTTTATGCTCTTAACTTGATTAATAGGGACCACTCATAAGTCTTGTGAACGCTCGTAAATCTGATCTGAACTATTAATGCTTGGAGAATAGGTTTACGAAACTTATTTCTTAAGATTTTTCGGTGAATAATGTTCTTATAGTCTAAACATATATTTATTATTTTTGAAAAGAAAAAAACTTAGAATTATTGAAGACGTGAATTCTGGCAACACTTATACATCTTGAGCGCTCCGAATCTGATGTCTGAAACAAAATCAAGCTTTACAGCGTCTCGTTGAATCACAGAAAATCAGTGTAACCTACCAAAAAGTTGCGTTCTGCTTCAACTTCAAAATACGTTAACCCGAACGTAAGCGTCGGGTGTCAACGGGAAGGTAAAGAAAAGGACTGTCAAACTTTTTCTTGGTTAAGGATTCGTGTCTTTATTAAATTCTTGGTTCGAGTCATGGGTCAGAGCAATCGCAAAGCCTTGGGACATAACGAGCAACGCACATGCCAAATAGTAATTGTGATTTTGCATTACATTTCTGCTGAGATTGAACTGATAATCATGACGATTTAACACTACGTAAGAATAATAAAGAAATGGGCACTAAAACAAATATTTACATGTAAGTATTGTCGATTGGAACCATTGGTCATTTTGTTTTTGTGGTAAGCCTAATTTTATTGCACAATAATAAGATACGTGAAAATTGTGAAACAAACACACTTCCGAAGCAAACGAAAATAACACACATAAATCTCTCGAATTCTGTCTAATGTTCAACTTGTTGAAATAAAACTTGTCGGACTATATGAAAGCATAAATGCAGACTGCTTACTTGATGGGGAAAAGAAATACATTTGAATTGAGGTAGGCGGGATCTTTGTTTATCCAAAGAAAAATATAAATATAATTAAAAATCGATATTCATGGGGACGGAGCGAACGTTTCCCACTGACTTCTTAATTGGCTCACTAAATGGATTTTCCGCATTCTATTTTCAAATCGATGATTCACAGTTGTGCAAAATGCTTCAAAATATCGGTAAAATATTTTAAGTACAAACAAAATCTACACTAAACTTTATTTCGTAAGTCGACGAAAAACGAAATCTAAATTTAAAAACCATGTCGTTCCATTTGTCTAAGGGTTTGTTTTCAACGGTTATACGCGCCACGATAAAGCTTTCCTATCGCATCGCATCTCTTTGTATAATGGAAAAATATTGTCATAGCTTTCTTGGACAACAAATTTATTGATGTTACTCGTACGGTCACATATCTACTTAAATTGCTATAATTCGAAAATAAATATGTATTTATAATTTACGTGTTTGCGTTTCTGTGCTCAGGTAGATAATGTATTTTTTAACAGGCAAATCGTATAAAGTATTATTTAAATTATGAGAATTAGATGTTTTTATATTTCTTTGATGAAAAATGAGAAATTCATATTCATAACGTATATATATTTATGTTTGAATTTATTTAATTAATGTTTTGCTTTTATTTGTGTCTACTTTTTGCCGGCTTTTTAGAAAGGTAGCAACAAGACAGGAAACAATTTCTTTTATTTATTTATTTTCGGAAATTTATGAAATTAAAAGAAAAACATAGGGACGGGCTACAGTCCGCTTGGGCGAACTGTTGGATACCCTATTCTTATTCCTATCCCTCATAAGTGGGCGTGACAAAAGTCTAAGTATGGTTGAATTGTTAAGAACGCTCTACATATTTTGTTATATAACATTTAAAGGATTTTATCAAAAAAAACGCTCCCTAGCTCAAACTTAGGTGTTTCAATAAAATTGTTTTATTTAATTGTAGGCGTGTCAGTAGGCGGATTAAAAAAAAAAACACATGAGAATAAAGGGCCCCTAGAGAGTATATATTATAAATTTCAGCTCCTTAGCTCAAACTTTGAATTTTCAAAAAAAAAAAAAAATTGTGGGCGTGTCAGTGGGCGGATTTTAAAAATATTTACACATGAGCATAAAGGGCCCATAGAGAGTATATATTATAAATTTCAGCTCCCTAGCTCAAATTTTGGCTTTTCAAAAATTAATATACCCTTAGAATAGGTTATAAAAAATTGTTTTATTTATTTGTGGGCGTGTCAGTGGGCGGATTTTGAATTTTTTTTATCCCGAGCAGTTTTAGGAGTCATAGATCATATATAAAAAATTTCAGCTTTCTAGCTCAAAATTCGATTTTTTCCAAAATTTTGTTTTTTTTTGAGTTTGTGGGCGTGTCTGTGGGCGGATTTCAAAAATTCGTAAACTTGATTATTTCGGGACCCTAGAGAGTATATGGTTAAAATTTCAGCTCTCTAGGTCCAGTTTAAAGGCCTAATTTTTGGCTACAGACGGACGGACGGACGGACGGACGGACGGACGGACGGACGGACGGACGGACGGACGGACGGACGGACGGACATGGCTAGATCGACATTACTATCGATGCTGATCATAAATATAGTAACTTTTAGGGGTCTACGGGCAATATTAAGGTATGTTACAAACTATGCGTCAAAATTAATATACCCTTAGAATAGGGTATAAACATAGAGACGGGCAACAGTCCGCTTGGGCGAACTGTTGGATACCCTATTCTTATTCCTATCCCTCATAAGTGGGCGTGACAAAAGTCTAAGTATGGTTGAATTGTTAAGAACACTAAGAATATTTAAAGGATTTTATCGAAAAAACAAAGCTTTTGTAAAAAAACGCTCCCTAGCTCAATCTTTGGATTTTCAAAAAAAGTTTTTTTTTTAAATTGTGGGCGTGTCAGTAGGCGGATTTTGAAAATATTTACACAAGAGCATAAAAGGGCCCCTAGAGAGTATATATTAAATATTTCAGCTCCCTAGCTCAAACTTTATTTTTTCAATAAAATTGTTTTATTTAATTGTGGGCGTGTCAGTGGGCGGATTTTAAAAGTTTTATCTCCCGAGCAGTTTTAGGAGTCATAGATCATATAGAAAAAAATTCAGCTTTCTAGTTCAAAATTCAATTTTTTCCAAAAATTTGTTTTTTTTGAGTTTGTGGGCGTGTCTGTGGGCGGATTTCAAAAATTCGTAAACTTGATTATTTCGGGACCCTAGAGAGTATATGGTTAACATTTCAGCTCTCTAGGCCCAGTTTAAAGGTCTAATTTTTGCCGACAGACGGACGCATGGACGGACGGACGGACATGGCTAGATCGACATTACTATCGATGCTGATTATAAATATAGTAACTTCTAGGGGTCTACGAGCAATATTAAGGTATGTTACAGACTATGCTTCAAAATTAATATACCCTTAGAATAGGGTATAAACATAGGGAAGGGCAACAGTCCCCTTGGGAGAACTGTTGGATACCCTATTAATGTGGGCGTGGAATTGTTCAAAACTACTTTATCTATAAACTTTGCGAAGAATATTACTTTCATTTACAATGATTTCTTCAATAAAACTGTTTTCAACTGTCAGTGGGCGGATTTTAAAAATATTAAAATATGAGCATTAAGGACCCCTAGAAAGTCGATGTTCCAAATGTCGCTTTCTTATTCACACTTTATTTTTCGATACAACGGTTTTTTTTAAATTGTGGACGTGTCAGTTTGCGAATTTTAAAAATTTCTAAACATGAGCAGTATATATTATAAATTTCAACTTTCTTGTCTAAACTTTGACTATATGATATAACGGATTTTTTTTTTTAAATTGTGAGCGTGTCACTGGGCGAATTTCCAAAATTTTAACAGTCGAGTGTTTTGGGGGCGAATCACAATATATTAAAAATTTCAGCTTTCTAGATCAAAATTCGTTTTTTTTGTTGATTGTGGGCATGTCAGTAGTTAAATTTTAAAAATTCTTTAACTTGATCATTTCGGGCCCCAAAAGAGTATGTGTAAATTCAGTAACGCATCACTGGCATCATGATGCTCATGATGCTCATGATGCTTTGCAAAATGTTCATTAACGCAACTATTGGCATCACTTTCAACGTCAAGTGTTCATTATTGCAAAGTTGATCAAACTGATGCGCAAACATAACGAAAAAAAAGCATCACAGAAATACCTGATGCGCTGTTGATTCGATTTTAATTGATAGATACTATAAGAAGGTGTATAAGAAGGTGTCCAAAAAGGATTTAATGATTTTCGCAAATCCTAGAAACATGGTTTGGTTTTCATTTAGAAAAGTTAAATCATTAGTGGACTTACATCGAAGGTGGAGCGGCACATTCTAAAATGATTTCGAAATACATCGTCTAGATATTCTTCTAGAACTATGAAATAGTCCCTAATCTTAGGAATTTTCCTTCTTTTAAATCTGCTAATTAAAGTCCGTATGCGTTTCGACCTCTTTCTTCTTGCTTCACACATATTAAAACTAAATTTATCGTCTTTACGATCAAAGTTATGGACTAAAACTTTTACTAGCAAAACTTCCATTTTAAATGTTTGATTTAAACGATGCGTTCTAAAACTCAAACGCCATATTCAATCAGCAACGCATCAGCTTAAACTGTGCATCGCATAAGCATCGCAAATAAGCAGTGATGACGCATCACTGCGCAAATGTTTAACGTTTCTGAATTTACACTATATGTTTAAAATTTTAGCTTTCTGGCTTAAGTTACATTGCCTAATTTTTGCCGACGGATGAGTCAAAAGCAATATACCTTTAGAACTGGGTATACATAGTATAAAATGGGATTGGAATAGAAACTGTGCACTAAAACGTGCACATATTTCATGCAAGCTTTTATATATGTCGCACTCTCAGGAGATTTTTCATTCTTGCTGGACTATCGTCCACATTCAACCGGTTTCCAAGAAAAAAAAAAGAACCTGCTACAAAATTATCGCCCATTAGCTTTGGAGTTGGTCAAATATTTAGAAAATCATTTTGAGCTAGAAAGCTGAAATTTTTTATATATGATCTATGACTTCTAAAACTGCTCGGGAGATAAAACTTTTAAAATCCGCCCACTGACACGCCCACAATTAAATAAAACAATTTTATTGAAAAAATAAAGTTTGAGCGAGGGAGCTAAAACTTTTAATAAACTCTCTAGGGGCCCTTTTATGCTCTTGTGTAAATATTTTCAAAATCCGCCTACTGACACGCCCACAATTTAAAAAAAAACTTTTTTTGTAAATCCAAAGTTTGAGCTAGGGAGCGTTTTTTTTCTCGATAAAATCCTTTAAATATTATATAACAAAATATGTAGAGTGTTCTTAACAATTCAACTATACTTAGACTTTTGTCACGCCCACTTATGAGGGATAGGAATAAGAATAGGGTATCCAACAGTTCGTTCAAGCGGACTGTAGCCCGTCCCTATGTTTTTTGTATAATTTAAGGGATTCCTTGTAGGAGCCCCAATCGTTTATAGATCTTGAGCAATCATATCTGAGTTTTCCCAACACTAGGGTTCCCAGTATGTCTTCTTTTTTTCTCTAGGTCATAGGTATACAGGAAACAGACAACGCATCGTTGAGGGCCAGTGTAAGGTCTTTGACTTTACTGTCAAGCTCGTTAGAGTTGCGAGAGGAGTAAGGAGTTCAGAAGTAACTAGTTTGAGAAGTTTTCCTTGTATTTAGGTCAATTAGTTTTCCGAGGCTTACGGAAAATAGGTTGGGAGGGGGGACCAACGTTAAGGTTGAATTGAAGAAAACGGTGGTCAGAAAGATTGATCGGTCGATACTTTCCAACCCATTATCATATCGTTGATGGTGTTGGAGACACGATTAATATTTAGGATTTCTTGTCGATTTTCGGTGATGAATGTGGGTTACTTAAAATACTCGTATATTCAAAAGGTGGTGCACCTCTGTTATTGATGTCCGAGCTGCCCATACGGTGGTGGTGTGCGTTAGCATCGCAACCGATTATGAGTCCAGCTTTCTGCCTCTCTGCTTCTTTGATCACAGCCTCTCTAGGTTGTCACCAGAATATTTTGCCAGCAAAAGGTGAATTTTATGATATTTGTTATTTTTGCAAAACAACAGTTAAATAAAAAAATATTTGCAGGAGTAAACACACTTTTAAAGCACTGCTCTGAACTATCAAAAAAAAATATCAGTATTTGTTTTTCATACCTCAGAGTACTATGAGCGCTCAACTTTTTTTTTAAATTTTCTCATACACGTTAAACTTAAGAGAAGGATGTTGCAATCGTGCTGAAACTATACTGAGTATGAGGTATGATATTGCGATTATAGAGAAGTCCAAAAAAGTGTGTCTCGCATCCCCGTACGTCGTCGGTCCGTCTGTCCATCTGTCTGCCTATTCGTCTGTCTGTCTGTCCGTCTGCAGCTGAGGCTACAGCCGCAATGGGTGAACGGATTTACTTCAAACTTCGTATTTGGGGTATGTAGGATTTTTTTTTATTCAATTTTTTT
The DNA here is from genome assembly GCA_949715645.1 of Portevinia maculata. Lineage (NCBI taxonomy): Eukaryota > Metazoa > Arthropoda > Insecta > Diptera > Syrphidae > Portevinia > Portevinia maculata. The sequence continues at coordinate 53,438,290 of OX454527.1, read as the reverse complement.
TAAATAATGGTACCCACTATACACAGGGTTTTTTTTCAACAGCGATTTTCTTGAAAATGACTCTAACAATTTAAATCATTTTTGGGACATAAAATAATTCAGGTGAGCGTTGTAAAATTGCGCATACTCAGTTTTTGCGAAAACAGTCGATCCCTATTTATTTCGAAAATGTATAATTGTTTTATTCATAAATTATCGGCTAATTATTAACGTTTTAATAATACTTTCTAATGATTATCTTTTAAACATCCTCATCTTCTTCTTCCTCTTATAATTTTAATACATATTTTCAATAACTTATAATATATTTCTGGCGTAGTTCGAAAGCAGTATATATATGCATAGCATATATTACACTAAAAATATTGAAAATAAACATAAGGAAAGTCTACAACCCATCCCCAAAAAATATAAGTATGGTGAATTTTTAAGAGAGATATTGTCTGCATATTCCGTCATACATTAGGTACCGCTTTTGCTAAGATTTTTTTTTTTTTTTTTAAACAATGTTTTCGTTAGAAACGGCCCTAAAAAGTTAGGGTGGCAAACAACTTTGTATGAAGGAAGTGTTAAAAGCTATATAGGACTATCTTTTCCATTGATTTCTTCAACAAAACGTTTTTTTTTTTTAAATAGTGGTCGTTTTAGTAGACGGATTTTGAAAATATTCAAATTCAACCAATTCACGCCTTTAAAGAGTATTCATTCCAAATTACAAAACGTTTTTTTTTATTGAGGGCGTGTCAGCAGGGTGGATTTTTGAAATTCTTATCCCGATTAATTTGGGCCCTTATATAGTATACCTTCCAGATTTCAGCTTTCTAGAATTTTAGGGGCTTAAAATTGTTGACAAACAAATGGACCGACATGGCAAAAATGGCATGTAACAAACAATAAGTCAACAGTAATATTAAATCATGATAGGATATAAATATTACCCTCGACTAAGCACCAACATTTTTGCCTCAGTTTATTATTAAACTGAGTTGGAAGCTAACTTACAAATCTTATTAAATGCACACACCTCCTCCCTTTTGTCTGACTAAATTAATTCCAATAAAAAGTGACACAATGCATCCCTTTACCCCATTGCTGCTGAGAAGAAAATATCTTCTTATCTCATTAAGCGATGCATTCACACACGACCGCCAAAAGCGTCATTTTCTCCCCAATCTACGTCATTTGAATACCTAGTACCTTTTTTCTCGAGAGAATTTCATTTCATCCCAAAGACTCTCATAAAACGCGTAAGCACATGAGAATTTTTTAATGCGAATGGGAGCCTCTTCCCAAATAGACATACAACGAACATGTCCATTCTCATTTTTCCGATTTTATTTTGAGAACATTTTATAAATTTTTCCTGCGATTATTTCGTATTTTCCACTCTTGCTCCCTAGTAGATGAGCACCACTCTCCGTAGCGGTTTCGAATTGACGGTTTTGTTTTTGTTAATTTATCGAAAACACTGCGGTCGGCGCATAGTTCTCGAAGCTGACACACTATGCCAGCAGTAGCACTGGCTACGGCATAGCGTACCGTGTTTAGAATCGCTCGCCGATTTTCCGAAAAGTGATCTCGTGAAAAATGCGTGCCGGTTAACAGAGAAAAGATTGAAAAAAGAAAATCGGGCAAATGTTCATTGTCGAAAAGAAGAAGAATTGTTTTTTGTTGTGCGCGTGCCGAACCGAGCAAAAGATACTTTTATAATTATTGTAGATGAAGTTTCTTTTTGTTACTGAAATCGTTTTTGAAACTCGAATGAATTTCATTTCTTTCGCAGCTAATCGGTCGTCTATCAGCGTACTACGATATTAATCGCGAGTGTTGAGTAAATGTACTTATACCGTTGATTAATCAAATTGTTTCACTTCAAAGGAACTAACCTATTGAAATCGCAGAACCAAGATCAATCGACATGTTTGAGATATGATCTTGAAAATCAGTTAAGCTGAAAAAATTTAATTTCACGGATAAAGTGCGAGATGCATTAAGTGCTCAGAGTATCTAATCAAAAATATTGCAGAAAGTTTTAAGTACAAAAGACCTTCCCAGATCATAAGGTCGTTAGTAAGTGTAGTTTTTTTTAAGTGAAGGCAGGCGCGAAAAAAAGTTGTGCTCGAGATAAGCGTGTATTAACGGGAATGCACCATACAGTTTACTTTCAACACAACTCCCACATCAAATGTTTATAGAGGTGTTACGAAAATAACAGGCCGTGCCAAAATCGAATTATGTCTTCCTACAGAAGTTATGTAAGTATATCTTTGTAGCGGTTGTAGTCGTCTATGTAGTTTTATTTTCGTTTTGTGTTTACTCTGAAAGTGATATATACAAAAAATGAGATCGATTTTGCAATGAACATTTTACAATGGGAGCGACTTTCGGTGGGAAATAGGAAATTGATTGGTTTGTTTGCCTGATGGAGTAAAATTCAATTTTTTGTCGGTACTGAACAACGCAATTCTTAAAATATTAACTACCTGCATGTAGGTACGTTGTATTTTTTTAAAAACAAAGCCCAAGCATAAACAGGAAGTAACATAATTTGTAAGACAATCCATCTGAATTTATCAAATTTTATTATTGCTTTACTTGATTTGTGGCAATTGCGAATAGGTATTGGTTTGAAAAAAAATGAATGGTGGATTAAATCTTAAACTTCTCACTTCTGTTCTCTAATGATAAGGTTATGCTCTAGACTATGCTCAAAGCTAAAACAATTTGAGCAAGGGTTGAACACTATTCTTTATTTTATTATCTTAAATGCAAATATGATTTGCAAGTACGTTGACGATGACATAAAAACGAAGATAAAAATGGTTTCCAGGAACTCTTAGGCCGAGAAATGTTAAGCAGGTGTAAAGAGAGAACTAAGAACCTTGTTAACAACTATAGGTATCTTGCGGAAAGCGAAAACTTTGCAAACAAAACAAAAAGGCCCCACACTCCAAGCAACCATATTTATTTATTTATTTATTTATCAACCAAATTAAATTTATAAAATTTAGGAACAATAATTTAATAACAAAATCTGACAATATTCATGGGAGTGCAACTGTGGCTTGCCTCAAATTCCATTTTTCAAAGGCCTAAAATTTGTTCAAAAAGTGGGGTACCTACGATGGTTAGAAGGAGAACAAATTAAAAAGAAACCAGTTCTGAGCAGCGTTGTTGAGTCAAACAAATATTTCGTACAACATGTGACATAAAACCGGACCATTTTGAAAAGTTGCCAATTTTTGGATTTATATTTTTATATATGTGCAATTCTGGAACTGATTGATTCTGACAAATTTTTAGATCCCACAAATTTAGAGTGTCAAAACTCAACTGAAAGAGTGCGCCGACTCAAAAAATAATAAACTTTTTTGGACAAAGAAGGGGCTTGTTAGGATATACTATCTGTTCGTGCCACAGTGTAGCTTTCGAGAAGAAATGGCATCATGACACGATCGTACCACATCAGTGACGCTGGATCTACGGCAAGTGCATAACGAACTTCAAATGAATTCGCCCGGGGAGGATGTCGCTTGGGGCAATGAGCGCAAATGTGTTGCCTTGTTGGATAAAAAAAAGTTTAATCTTGATAGAACAGCTCCCGAAAATGCAACTTTTTTTCTCACGATCAGCTCGTAATAAAGAAAGAACTCATTTTGTCGGCATCACAGCCGCAGCTGAGGTGCTATGATGTAAAGAGCTACCACTAACTGCATAATGTACAAAATAAATGGAAATAGCTGCATTTGTTAGCTGGAACAGACATTTCCAAAACTGAAGAATATCTTCGGGCCTCTACTCTGTATAGACGCTGGATGCAGTCGAAAAACGAGACATTTTTCCATGGGCGCCCTATTAACCGGATCGTCGAAACTGTTTGGGCCTAACTATCTTCAACATTTCTAAGCCCGGTAGACAATTCAAAGATAAGGACGCCTTTATTGAAGCTGTACGTGATGCATGCACGAGATTTAGCTTTACTTACTAAAAAAAACGGTATGAGCCAAAACCCAAATAGTTTTCTAAAAACTCGTTTTGTTTATAGAGCTCCTTAAAGTTAATCAATTTTGTTCGAGAGTAAAAAAAACACAAAAAATCGAGCTTCTTAAATTTTCCTTTTTAAATGGCATATTTCATGGAAAATTATATGTATATTTGTTTTTATATAAATTCAAATGTGTAACAGAAGAAAAAATCTATAATATTTTAAAAAATAAAACACATTTTTGATATTTTTTGGGGGGTTTTAACAGAGCGACAAAAAAAAAGGCTTGATAGTTTCAGGGCCATATGCCAATGCGGAATTGTATCAGAAACTTTTTGCACTCTTGTTATTTGTTTTATAAAAAATAGTATGGTAAAATGTTGGTCTTACAAGCAAATTTACTTTTAGTTTATTTGAGTTAGTTCATTTCTCAAACTTAAATGTGAAATGTTGTTCTTATATCTTTTTCCGAACAAATGACTTGTTCAAACTGTATTATAGAACGAAATGCTAATTCTTTAAATTAATGTTTGCGTTTTGAAACACTTTACTTTTGCAGTTTGCGTTTAAGAACATTCTGCAAACGCATTTTGACAAATTCGCACAGTGTATGCTGATTAATTTTCTGGATAAAATTATCCTCAGTCCTCCATTGAAATTCTAACTGTGTATGGAGTATATTACTGAAATTGAGCTCTGTGGTTGAATCCGGAAAACCGCTACAGGTGCGGAACAAAAAACTCGTCGATCATTCATCAATACACGTCAGTAGTAACTATTGTCTGTGCTGGCTAAAAAAAATAAGGGCCAATTATCCCTCGTGTAGAAATTGCACATCACACTATCGTTTTTGAACATTGCGTGCGCATTTGATAGCATTCCCTAGGGTTTTCGGGGCACCAGTATCTCATGTTCTGTTTATTAACATATCCATCTATATATAAATGTGCTTCGTCAGTAAAAAATATGTTTCCAAGCGTTATTGCTGTTAAAAAACATTCCAGCGTGGTTCTTGCTGAGGTTGCTCGTAAAGAGGAGTCACCTGCATGGTTTCCATTTTGCATAGATGAAACTTTAGTTCCTTTATCAAAATAACGTGTACTGTTGATTTTGTCATTTCAGTACAGGCTTCAATTTTTCATATCGATAAACTTCGCGGCAAACTTGAGCAACATATTCTGGCGTCGCTGCTGACGTTGATGGTCCCGGAGGATTTTTTAAAAAAAAACCGTTGTCCTTTCTTTTCTCAATTTTTGAACCTACGACCAGGTAAGTTGCATGCTCGGCCCATCACTTATTCGATGAATATTAAAATGAATACAAAATGCGTGACGAGCACGAAAAAACAAATCCCCGCAATTTAAATATTGCTCACTTGCGAACACGCGCTTGTACCAGCAAATTTGTAGTCAGGCGTGTCCAACGATACCCCTCTTACTCACCTCACCCTGTTAGTTTACGAGCAATTACAATTTAAACTTGACAATCTTTCGCTGGATAACTTTTACTTGGAAATTAGTTATAAATATAGTTTTGGTGATTAACCTCATGCAGAAAATTGTAGTGATAAAATTGTCCGTTCAAAAAAATGTTTTTTTGCAACAAACAAAGGCATTTTGGACCATGATGCGCCTAACTGATTACTCGTATTAATAAACAAAAAACTATGAAATAAATGATTAGAACCCAAACGAAGGAAACAGTTCTTTCATTTTATTCCTTTTTTATATAAGTGGCCTCAATCAACTGACGTAACTAATTATACCTATTTTTAGCAGTTCATTAAAAGAATCTGAGAAATTCCGATGGATTTTCTTAATTACCTCCTTATTTTTATGGCTTTGTTGTTGAAAAATATATACTTGCTCACAGGTAGTAAATATGTCCGTGTTTAACATTTTCAACAGGTAGGCATTATGTATATGTATATATTTACTCGTATATAGCAAAAAAGGGCAGAGTGTTAAGTTTCATAGGTAGGAGTTTATCGTAAACGATTAGTCGTTTTGAACCGTTTTCTGTACATGCAATAGTTGAGTATTTGTTTATTTACACAATTAATTTGTTGAGGTATACCTTAACTTAAACTTAACAGCCGACAACAAATTGTATTTAGAACCATTTTTGCACTCTATAGACGGGTTAAGTCTTAAATAGGGACATCGCTTCAAAATTGGTTTTACTCAAAATCTACAGTTCAAATGGCATTTTTTTTTCCGTTGGTATACTATGTATATTGTTCGCAATTTTCGGAGCAAAATGAGGCGCCTCGGTTAGGAACATGTATGTTTCGTCAACTTCGTTATGATGCACTAGTAGATTCCAGGTTTAAATAATAGATATAAATATAACAGAGAGGTTTGTAATTCTGGCGTCATTGCTAGAGTGCTTTCAAAAAAAAAAAAACGCCCCAAAAAGTCGATGTGACAAAAAACATTGTTTGAACAAATTGTTCCGAAGGAAATTGTCTCTACATTTTGTTATGACCGTTTTTTATGTATTTTAAGGATTTTGCAGAAAAAAATGTTTTCTTCTAAAAACGCCCTTAAAAATGCTGGATTTGCAAACAACTTTGTATGGGAGTAGAGTGATCAAGTCTATGCTATGGGAATGCAATTGTTTTGGAAGACTATTTGAGGTTGAAATTTTGGAAAGCGCAAACTTTGCCAATGGTGTTCCGGCACTGCACCCAAAAAGTCTTGTCTGGTTCACCGACGGATCAAAAATGGAATTTTGACCCAACATCAAAATCTCGGTGCCTATGGGAATGTGACCCACTGTTTTCCAGGCAGAAATCCATGGCATTGAGATCTACGCCAGAACAAACGAAAATATTATTAAGAGCGCTAGAATTCACATATTCTCGGACAGTCAAGCTGCTCTTTAAGCACTGTCGTTCAATTCAATAAATTCTATGACAGTCAAGTGGTGATACGATGCGCTTCAATCTCTAGCCAGACACTGCAAGGTCACAAGTGGTTGTGGTTGGGTATCTGGCCACCGAGGAATGGCAGGCAACGAATCCGCAGACCAGCTAACTACAGCTTGCTCAGAATCCTCGTTCGTAGGACCAGAACCATATTGCAGAGTCAACTTAACTACCGCTTTAGGACTGATTATTAATTGGGAACATCAACTCCGTCTGGCACATTGGGAAAATGTTCCGGGACTCAGAAATTAAAAACGATTAATCAGGCCTTATTCTTATAAGAAAATTCTTAGACCAGATGAGACTTGCCTCATCTAGGAAGCTGGTGACCTTCCTGACAGGCCATTTTGGCTTGAGATATCTTCTTAACAAAATGAACTTGTGCTCTGAGACAGAATGTAGGTTGCGTCTAGAGGAGAATGAATCCTCTGAACACATTCTTTGTGAATGACCACGTTTAAAAGCTCTGCTACCAAGGACGTCCTGACCTTCATAAGGGAAGTGATGTGTCTCTTGGAATCGTAAATTCTTTAGATACAATAGATCTTTCATGTCGCAATGTCAGCCATGTGGGCTGCGGTATTTAAAAAAAACTGCTGTGGGAAAAGAGTACAAAATAACAAAAAAAAGAAGATATACCACTATATACAAACTAAAAAAAAACATTTCCGAATAGTTAACAGTGTCCCAACAGTTTCAAAAAAGTTATAAAAAATCTGCCTCAGAAAGACTGTGCCGGTGGGGCTGCGAGAGCTTTTTTAAATATTGTTTCGTTGATATGTTACTTGTTATTATTTTTTTTTTCTAGGGACGAACTATTCTGGAAAATTGTTTGGACTTCATATTCCAGTTTTTAATTATTGCATACAAAAATTCAACATGCGGTACTTTCGACTTTCACAAAACTTCCATAGACAGTTTAACTAAATGTTTGTATAACTTGAATAGATTATAAATACAAAGTTTTGCTATTGGGGTCGATATCACCCTTTACATCAAGAGCCATGCAGCCCTCAAGGCGCTCTAATCATGTGTCATCAGATCCGAAATAGTCTGGCATCACAAAATGATTAAAGCATTATTACTCAGAAACGGACGTGTGCAAACGGATCTGTAAAGATATTTGCTTCACGGACGACAGTCGATTGACTGAATCAAATTAGTGAGATCTTAAAGGGGAAAATAAAATGTTTTGAATAAGAGGATTAGGATGACGACTGATATTATAGTTGGTTCCCCCAGGGATCGCGATGGGCCCGTTATGTTGCCTAGTGTTTGTATGGAAGTCATGTCATAGCCCTGACTAACCTAACCTAACAACTACAAGTTCGTATAGATTTGTGATGTTTGCTTGTTTCATTGATATTAAAAATATCAATGCGCTTGATCACATTGCTAGAATCTACAAAAAAGTGGAAAACAGTGTTTTACTTCGGAACAAAATTTTACGATTTGCGCAAAAAAAAATGTAAATATTCTTAAAGAGGAAAGATAACTCTAAATTATTCTATATAAATTATTGTGGGGGCTTATGGGAATTTTATATTTCGGCTCTTCAGAAAAACACGAAATATGAAAAAACACAAATTATGCACCATTTTCAATAGAGGTCAAAACAAAAAAAAATATATATTTTTTTTAGGAAAATCATTTAAAAGCTATCGGTATACATTATTTTATTATTCACATCACCTTTTTTCAAAATTAACTTTAAACAACAGGCCAAAAATGGTTAAACCGCAATGTCGTATTTTCAGATTAACGTTTTTTTTTTTATAAAACTGCGAAAACACTAAACTTGATGACTGACTGACTGCCAAACAACTTATTTTAGAGAAGAAACCTTACTGCCACTTTATTGTCCCATTATCATAAATAATTATTGCATTAATTTTTTTTTGAAATTTTGACTTTTGGCCTATGCGAGAAACAACTGTGCCATAAACGGATTCTCGGTTTAATTCTTCGTCGGATCTACACTTATGGTGTCATTCGTGGAGCGGGTGCTTACTCCGAGGTAGGATAACTCTTTTACTACCTCGAAGTTGTTGCTATCAACAGTCCTGTTTTGTCTTAGTCTGTTTACATATGTTTGCTTGTTTGTGAAAACCCCTAGAGTTTATTCCAATTTTTTTCTCCCTAGCTGGAGGCTTTAGGTCCTCAAAATTGGTAGCGGACGGATAAACATTGCTAGATCGACATAAACTTCGATGCTTATCACAATATAGTAATTTTTATACCAATAATGAGGTTTTTTGCATATTATGAGTTAAAATTAATTTATAATCTTAGGAAAATATAATATAAATATAAGGTATTAACGGTTAATACAGGCCTAAAAATTGTTCACTAGTCTCCGACCTGTTTCTTTAAATTCATCAACATTGAGCTAGAGATGATATTGGTAAACATACCGAAAGCGTTAACATGATTGATTAAAAATGTTAGAATGACTAATCACCCTTCATACCGTACAAGACTTTTTAACGAAGAAAAGTTGAAACCAAATACATAAAGTAAAATAATTCCTAAAAGTGTTGTTCCTAATTAAATGACCAACAGTAAAAACTGAATGGTTGTATACATGCACATATGTGCATGGCTGTATTATGTAATGAAATGTAATGTATAGAAATATTTTATGACTTTTATTTTGCATAATATCTTTGACTGTTCTAGTCCGTTCTAGTTCCGGCAATTACCCAGAATTATTATTCATTTTTATCTTTTTTGAAGAAATAACTACTTAACTTAATGATTTAAGACCCTTGATCTCCTTACCAGCTCATTCGCAGAGCTTCGCAGACAATACCCACACATCGCCGTTTGGCATAGAAAGTAATCTTTTCCTTTTTTTTGTCTACGGGGTTCACTGATGTCAGGAATTTTGGGTGGAAGTAAATATTCTTTCGAAAACGAAGTTTAAAGGTACTCAGTGTGTGTCACATGTTTCTTTCTGATCATTCCATAGTGGCAGAATGGTAGCGTTTGTATTGATTATCAATATCTTTCTTCTTTAAAGGGGATATATCTGGATTGAAGGGCCAAAACCCCTCCCACTCCACTACATCCATACTGGTCCGGCTTAGGATCACTTTGTCATTGAGTGATCTATATCTGATCTTCGTGTTTTGTTGCATTAATATTTGCCAGGAGTTCTTAGGCCTGCCCCTCTTTCGCAATTGTGTAGAAACGTTGATTGACATTGTCTTTTCTACACATTTCTGTCAAACCTGAGATCTTTCAACACCAAGAAGAAGCGTGGTCTCATCGGTATTAAAAGATTGAGATGTCCATAATGGATGAAATACTTTTAGGCTGCAGTCAATGTGCATTACATTTGCATAACAATTCGACGCAATACCTTCCATTTTTGATCGCATCCTGAAATATAAATTTACACTACATTGGCACATTTGTTTTGCTTATCCCATCCCACCTATATCCTGCATAAAAATATAAGACCGCTCTCCCACGTCCCACCCAACATGCTGATGGACCATGAAATATTGCTTTGTTATCTTCCATTTGCGCAATTTAAATTTCGAAACAGACGACTGGGTATATTATTTAAAAATATAAAAAGTATTTAATTGGACAGGTAGTAAACTAAGATAGTAAACGGTCTGTTAAAAAATATCATTCGCTACATTTGCTCATTTACATTTCTAAAATTGGAAACTAAATATATCATTAATGTAACCAAAAAAAACATACAAGTACAGTACCGAGTGAGCATCATTATACTCTTAACATAATACTTGAGAGAAAAAATAATAATCAATTTCTTTGAATGAATTAATGATTTAAGTAATCGAACTGTAAAAAAAGTAGGTGTGTCTTTTTGGCTAGAGTCGAACACTTCTTAGCAGTCTACTTGTGTTTCTATTTTAGCTCGGCTCAAGTCCGGAGCGCGATGTGAGCTCTGAATAAAGTGACGGAGGAGTTGAGCCAGAGACAGACTGAAAGGAGGGAAATAAAGAGGAAATTATAATGTGTTACAAAAATGAAACACAATGTAATAAAATATTTTTTTATTTAAAAAATTGCTAATCATAAGATAGTGAAGGGCTGGAGGCGGTTTCATAAATCGGAACGCTCTCAGCTTACTCTACTTGCTCAAGCTCTGCTCAGTACTCTGCTCAGAGATACAAAAAAGAAAACACCGACGAAGCTATACTTTATTATCACTTATATTCTCTATCGATCTGCCAATGAAAATAAAATGGTAGGGATCAACCAACACTTGATAACCACGTTTTGTTTGGCCTAAGAAAGCAGGTGACTAGTAAGACCTTGTCAAAAAGCACTAAGGAGATTCTGTATAAGACCCTCATCATCCGATTCCTGCTCTATTGCGCAGAAGCATTGACGTAAACAAAGGCGGGTCTGCTTGGTCGTATCGAACGTAAAATTCTTCGATTGATTTCCGTCCGCGAAGAGTCTTTGATTCAAACGCAGATGGACAACGCAGTAGAGGAAGACCTCACCTTAGGTGGCGCGCACGAGTGGAATGGGACCTCAACCAACTTCGAGTGCGCACCTAAGTAATAAGTAAGTAAGGGATCAACAAACACTAGCACAGCTAAATTTCCGATTGAGCATCTAGCCCGGAATTACAAAACAATCAAAAATTTCATAAAAATTAATTTAACGCTTCCGATACCTCATTCTTCCAGCAGATGCAGTACAGGGATTCAATTTCACTTCCAAACTTTTGTATACTAATTTATGATGATACATAGTCATAAGCAGCAATGAAAAAAGGCGCGGGATATTAATTTGATCGAATATAAAATGGCTTAATAATGTTTGGCTCTTTGAAATTACTTAAATTTTATTATGGCATCATAAATTCAGGAATGAAGTGACTACCCAGTGGCACCTACCACACGTAGTGTGATATAAATAGAGCTAATTTACACATCATAAAATGTGATCCTGATCAATAGCAAGATCACGTTTATTTGTTGTAAAGTGTATAAATTGTTGACCTATATCAGGAATAGACTAACATCATAAACAGAGATTTTGGATTAAGCTCTTGAGCAGTTTAAAGCCGACCGTTATTTTTATCGAAAAATTGTGTATGGGTTTGTGAACCAGCAAAATTCTGGAGTAAGGCAAATCCACTTGAGACTTAAATATGAGACTCATCGGCAGTATCAGTCAGTAATCAAAGCTATCGAACAATTTTCAAGGATTATTTAATTGAAATATGAATGGCATCCTTCAGTTATCAACGCGAAGAATACAGTGACTCTTAAAGCACTATAACTCCGTGAAAACTAATCCTATTTGAATTCACCAAAAACCATTCGAATGCTAATGCATTTTAGTTTACGAATCGAAGTAAGTAAAAATAATTAAAGATATGCAAAAGTAAACAATGCTAAAGTTATCCCTTAGTATCCCATTAAAGGAAAGTACGCGAAAACTGAATAAAAGCATCAGTTTTTTGATTTTTTTTATCCTTTAAATAAGTTGAGTGGTGTATATCGCGATATACCAGTGAATGCAGCAGGCCTCGGTGACTACTATTCTACGCGCTGTTGGTGAGATAGGCACCAACATGTTGGAATGAATTGCTTACAACAAGACCAACAGGATGTGCTTTGCCAGGAGCTGCCGCGAAGGCCATATGCCTGAAATCGGGTTCTAAACATTTTGTGCCTTACTAATAACAAAATAAGTGTTTTTTTCCCCAAAGATAGCAGTGGCTTGTGGCATTGGTTATGCCCGATTCATAAACCTGATCCTGACAAGTCAGCTGATATATGCCTACGTGCTACTGCTAAACCTCAGAGAGAAACTATGACAACCGGTGCTCATAGTAGTAGGAGATAACTTCCATTAACAAGTAGTCCACGCTTCTGTAGTTCATCGTGTTGGGCAGGCTGCCTGCCAGTGAAGACACTTGCTAAAACCTTCATTACATGCGGTTTGCCTTACTGCGCTAGATCGAACGGTCTTGTTCTTTGTAGTCGGCGCACAAGGTCCGTCTCGTCCAAAGTTCGGACTGTTTCATGGTTGCAATGCACGTGGAGACAAGAACTCAGTTTCCGAGCAAAGTTGGCTACTTCGTCACTCGCGGTAGAAATTCTTAGATCTCTGTGAACATCAGTATTCCTTATGTACCATCGAACATTCACTATTGCTCTGTTTTTCACTATTGCTGTGTTTTGTTTTGAAATGCCTGTAATATTGATATAGTGCTTGGTTTGGTACAACCGCAAAGTCGTAAACTGTATGTTCAAGACGGTTTCAGCACTTCCTATATAAAAGCAGTTTGGTGTATCACTCTGAGCCTGATTTCGAGCTCGTTGCTCTTCTTTTTAAAGTGCGACTTTCACGTCAAGAGTCATTCTTAAGGGGTATAAGTTATTCACCTTTCTGTATGTAAAATTGACGTAAGTTGACATGGTCTCCGCCAGTTCTTTGTCCACCTGCATACTGGTCCAAAGCTCGTGGGAGTTTGCCCGCTGATGATTCGACAGTCTTACCTATTGCCAGGATACTCCGCTATCGTGGCTGCGGCTATCTCTTTGTCTTGTCTGTCTCTTGTATAAAGCACGAACAGGATTGGACCGAGAACGCTGCCTTGCGGTACACCGGCGTGAATTTCTTTGAACTCTAAATCCCAGTCTCGTATTCTACACAAAAGAACCTGTTTTCTAAGTAGGATTCTAGTATTCTAGACAATTTTTCCGGAAAGATGAGCTTAAGCTTATACTTTAGGCCTTTGTGCCATACCATGTTTAAGGTTTGCGGTACGTCCAGAAAAACACTAGAGCATATCTCTTTTTCTTCAAAGACCTTTTCAATCACATTCGTTATTCGATAAACCTGATCGATTATGGAATGTTTAACCCCAAACTCGAATTGGTGATCCGGGATAAAGCGTCATTCTTCCATACGGGTTGAAATAAACATTATTGGCGTAGTGAGATAGGTCTATATGATTTTTGATCGTTTGCACATTTTCCCAGTTTTGGAACCATTCTCCTCGGTGACTCTTCATTGCCTCGGAACATATAAGAGTCTGATAGAAGCGGTGCCGTGAAATAAAGTAGATGGAAATAATGTCGATCGACTTTATTTTTAGAGAATATTTGGAAGCCGAACTTCAGATAAAACAGCAATACTCAATCACTGATCTAACTTAAGCGTTATTAAACTTTGCCCGAATTTACGGTAATACCAAGAAAATGCATGCTTTCATTAGGAAGAGATAGGCTGGCCATCCATTTGAATTTGAGAAACAATCGCTGAATTCTTTCGGTAAAAAGTGGTACATTTTTTTTTCTTCGCTTTGAAAGCAACCAGATTGGCGCAGTCCACATTCGCTTGTTATTCATATCGTGGTTAGGACGGATGATGTGTTGGCATCTTTGACGATGAGTAATGTTTGCATTTGAAGGGTAGGAATTCATTTTGGTTAGCAGGGCTCTTTGCCAGACTCGATTACAAGTTTTTGAGGTGTCTAAACATGATTCACCATTCATTTCAATTGCATCCGTCAATAGATTAGTTATATATCTGAGTATGTCACCCGTTGACCGTCGGCTTCAAAATTAGCCGGTGACTTTCTTAGTATTTGATCAACTACAAATTTGTTGCTTTTAGATTACTTTGCCTTTTTATACCCTATTCTAAGGGTATATAATTTTGACTCATAGCTTGTAACATACCTTTTTTTTTTAAATTCTGGCTCGCCAGGGCGATTTATAAAGGGGGGGGGGTACTTCGACCTAAAAGATCTTTTGTACCGTATGAGCCAGAAAAATTTTAAACTAGTAAAATTTCCACTTTCCGTGTAAAGCGGACAATTTTACCAGTAGAAGAATTCTTTATGTCCTCGGGGCTCAATTGTTCCCTGAGAAAGATCTTCTTTCTAATTCCATTAAGGGCTGGGCATTCACATAAAATGTGTTCAGCTGACTCGTCCTCTTCAAGACAGAGTCGGCACTCAGGAGAATCTGCTATTCTCATTTTGTGTAGATGATATCTTAAACCGTGGTGACCAGTAAGGTAACCTACTAGGTTTTTGATATCATGCCTGCTTAGGTTTAGACATTTGCTGGCATTATGATTGAAGGGCCGAATGGCTCGTTTGGCCTGTCTTAGACCTGGGATGTTATCCCAATGATAGATACATTTTCTATGTTTCCAGCTTTTAATTGCTGCCGTTGCTGCTGATCTAGGAGTGCAGCAGAAAGGTTCGGGACCTATGAAAGGTGTTTCTGAACCTTTTCTGGCCAGTTCGTCGGCCTTTTCGTTACCTTCTACCCCGACATGACCCGGAACCCACCATAATTTGGTCTTGTTTCTTGCTCCGAGTATTTGTAGGGTATTGAAGCACTACATGACTGATTTGGAGTCAATGGTATGCGAGCTAAGGGCGTTTATAGCTGCTTGACTGTCCGTGAAAATATGAATGGTTGCACCTTTTATGCCAGATAAGTTAATGTGGCTGGCGCATTCTTGAATGGCGTGGAGCTCCGCTTGAAATACGCTGGGACTTTTTCCCATGGGTATCGTAAAGCGTTTGCGTGGTCCGTATATTCCCGCTCCAACCCCCGTTTCCATTTTAGAACCATCCGTATACCACTTTATGCCGTTATGGCTGTTTGGTGGGTTATTACTAACCCATGCTTCTCTCTTGGGGATCTCCGTGGAGAACCGTTTGTTGAAGCATAGTGTTTTTTAACATACCTTAATATTGCCCTTAGACCCCTAAAAGTTACTATATTTATGATCAGCATAGATAGTAACGTCGATCTAGCCATGTCCGTCCGTCTGTCCATCCGTCGGCAAAAATTAGGCCTTTAAACTGGACCTAGAGAGCAGATATTTTAACCATATACTCTCTAGGGGCCCGAAATAATCAAGTTAAAGAATTTTTAATATCCGCCCACATTTTTTATATATGATCTTTGACTCCTGAAACTGCTCGGGAGATAAAATTTCTAAAATCCGCCCACTGACACGCCCACAATTAAATAAAACAATTTTATTAATAAACCAAAGTTTGAGCTGGAAACTGAAATTTATAATATAGACTCTCTAGGTGTCTGATAGGAATAAGAATAAGGTATCCAAAAGCTCGCCCAAGCGGACTGTAGCCCGTTCCTATGTTTTGATAGGCAATTTTTTCCTTTTTATTGGAACCGGCTAAACGAAGGTGGGTTTTCAGCAAGAAGAACAATTCTACTATAACAAAGATTGCTATTCCGGCATGGTTCCATTGCCCTTTTGCAATCCAGTTTTTGGCGAATACATTGGCTCGTTGTATGCGAGTAGTTGGACCGACTTTTGAAAGATTGTACATCTGGTAGTCGAATTCATTACACATTTTTGTAGTATAATGTTGAACAAATCACAACCTAAGCCGTCATCCTGCCTTAGAACTTTTTTGACATCAAATAGGGCCGTTAGTGTTCCAACCAACTTTAATATAATATCGGTAGGTCTCCATCGTCATCCGCACAGCCGTTCAAAATTGACAAGGGTGTCATAAACAGGCATGGCTCCAAACAGCTCATCTCTGGACGCGGTATCATAGGCAATTTTAAAATAGAAAAACAAGTTTTGAGTATCTATTTGAGACAACCGCCGACTTGGCTCCCACAATTTATAATGGTTGCCGAAGTAAATGTTTGCGCATCGGATGGTGTGATTATTTAAAATGACGGTGCCTCTCATTGACCGTAACATGGATAGTTCTAAGTGTTTTGTGACTATACATACTGAAAGAAATATATAAAAAATGCCGACCAGACTGATTTTGTGTTAAAATCAGCAAATTCGGTAGTTTATTTCGCCGGCTTATCGTTCTATGCTATCTTTTATTTATGACTTCAGCAACGGTAGTGGCCAAACTTGACCACGCTATATGAGATACATATTTGTTTATCTATTTTCTCTCAGTATGTAGATATCGCCATAACAAAAGTATGCGCACTCGGGTTTCCATGCTCAGACTTCTCCTCATGATATGGAAGTTGGCATTTCTCTATCAATCTCTGCCTTTCCTTACCAAAGTATAAACAACAATATATACATTAAATTTTAGGGACAGATTTTTTTTTGTAAGAAGGTATTCATAATAATTAAAGTACCTACCCCATTTTAAAGGGTTTAAATCAAGTAAATGAAAACAATAGTTTTTTCACCAAAATAGCCCAATCTTAAATATAAAATAATGGAAGTAGTTTTTCTACAGCAATAACCTTACCCCGTCGGGCGCCGATCAGCTTAATTATTACGATAAAGCAAATATAACAAGAGAAACAAAACAAACATATAAGTATCTTTGTTACATCATAAAGTTGTACGTATCTTTTGGCATGAGCCATTTGTTTTCAAACCTTATCCGACTTTCATTAAGACAATTTCTTAAAATAATTTATTCTATCGAAAGGAGAGAAAATGCTTTTTTCTTTTGTCAATTGTGCCACAAAATTATTTCACCACCAAACACTGACAGTGATTAAATTGTGGCATAAGAAATGGGATACGATATCGTTTCGAATCGTCTATTTCTGGAATAAAAATGCTCCAATGGTCGATGGTTCTTTTTAAAGGAGCCGTCGGGAATTTATCTATTTTCGCTCTCTGTGGAACGAAAAACTGTTGCTTTGATTGAGATTTAAATGCATATTTTTATGTTGACCTTTTTCGATGTGCCAAATTGTTGAAATTTTTGTTTATTTTGAGCAACAATTGAAAGTAAGCATTTTTGTAATTGGCTAAATTAGCGATAAAAAAATGTACAAGATTTTCAGGCGCTTGGATATAAGAAAATACCTAAGAGGTGGCTGTTTTTGTGTTTTGGAGATATTCCCGATGTTGTGAAATGCGCCAACAGACGATGCATCAATAGTTAGCAATATCTTCAGTTAGCGAAGTGATGCATTCAATATTATTTAATGCAGGTGTGATAGAGAGAAGCGAGTTGAACAATATAGAGTTTTGGAAAACTTTGTTAAAATCATCCATTGGTGCAGAAATGATTACCACTACGCCGTTCCTCTCTAGTTTTTTATATTAATACATTTTTGTTTTTAAGACCGAAGCCGAATTTTTGCCTTCAGGCTTTTTCGGCCGAAATCCAAGTCGAAACCATAACCGAATCTTTTTCAAGTGAACAAATTTCTTCCACTACTAATGGAACACTGATTCTTTTCAGCATATCCATAAAT
This sequence comes from Portevinia maculata, assembly GCA_949715645.1. Lineage (NCBI taxonomy): Eukaryota > Metazoa > Arthropoda > Insecta > Diptera > Syrphidae > Portevinia > Portevinia maculata. Next base: position 53,420,172 of record OX454527.1, on the reverse strand, counting down.
TATTGAATTCGAATACAAAATCAGACTTTTGCACTGGATCATTTCGGTTGCGAGTTTTAAACCCACTTAATATACAAAACCGAAGTAGGACCGATTTCTTAGGGTAATTTTTTGTCAGGTCTCTAAGGTGTCATTCGTGGAATTGATGTTTGTTCCAAGATAGGTAAAATCCCTTTCCTAAAAACCTCAAAGTTGTTGCTATCAACGGTATGAGTTTTGTCCCAGCCAGTGCACTGATATTTGTTTAAAGCATCTACATAAAATATTAGGCATTAACGTCCTAACATCTTGGCAACCATTCGCTTGTCCGAAGTGAAAGCGACAAAAAATGCTAAGTATATTCCGAACAGCGAATTTGAAAAGCCTTTCATGACAATTGATAGTTTTCGATGCTTGACACTTTCGCGAGGGGGCAGTGGAACAAAAAACTTTAGGTGTAACTGTTTGTTGACACCTGCCCTGCGCATTATCTGCTCCCAAACAAGATTGAATAAATCACATGATACCGCATCTCCTTGTCGGAATCCGGTGCAGGCTTAGAACAGATCGCCAAAATTTCTTTCAAATTGTACACGACTTATTTTTTCAGCGTCACGCGACACATCTTGATCTATTTTGCCGGGATCCCAAATTATCAGCTATTGCTGAGTGCTTCAGACGATAAATTCTTTCAAATTACGTGTTCGGGCGCTTAGCAGTCGCCGCCGGGAGCATCAGGTGCCGTAAAGCATTACTCTCGGAAGTATCAATCTATATCTATAGGCCAACCCATCCTGAAGTTTCGGAAAGCAAATGTAACATACCTTAGAGGATGAATAACGAGAGTGACCCACAGTTGTTTGTAAGCCACCAGAACTCGCTGAACTATTTTTAAATATCTATTTTAGAGCTAAGGAGCATCTGCGAAGAATCCGATGACATCTCGGCGTCTTTATTTTCCTTTGTTTCAATTTTGATATTAATATTTAAGTCTCTTCACTTACAATTAAAATTAAATGGTTTTTGAGTTTGTTTGTGTAAGTCTGTTTCATGGGGTTTTGATAGCTAAAATAATAATATAAATATTGTTAGTTTACAACTATACTCGTAGGGCATAAGACCCACCTCTTCCGGCAATTTGTGTGGATTATCATATCATAAAAATTCCTGATATTATTCAAATGAACAAAGTTAATAAAAGGTACATTAAGTTAAGCCAAGCTTTATCCAAAAGTTGTCCACGAGTTTCATTATGTCTTCTGTTATTAAATACATCAACATATTTAAAAAATGCCAAACCTTTCTTGTGTTGCAAAAATTTGATACGTTTTAGGTGAAGCCGGCGAATCCCACAGTGGGATCAGTAGGGATGCAGTAGAGAGGGCGGTCTATTATCCCTCTAATACAGATCATAACCTCAACGTTACAGACTTTAGTTCCTAAAACAAAGTTTCTCCAACTATTTGTATGTGTATAGTTATATTTTTGACATGAATGGAAGGGACCTTTAATCTAACAGCGATTACGAATGGCAAATTTTGAGAAGCTTCTCATTAGAATTTAGACTCATGAATTTTGGTCTGACTTCCCCAAGAGGTGGGCAGGAGTGTGGTGTTCCTCGAACCCCTTACTCAGTAGTCTAACGCACCAACCACTAAAATAAAATGTGTTTAAAATTCTTCATTTAAACACAGAACAAAAAACAAATGCCTTTATTCTAAAGTTGAAGTCAAATATGAACTACATAGGTGCCATAGCTGGTCGTAGTGTTAACGATCTGGATGCTGCTGCTGACATGATAGCAAACATAATTGGCATAGGTATGAAATACATTGTTCCTAACAGGATAAATAATATCATTGACAAGGTAAAGCTGTAAAGAAGCAATCAGGTTAAAAGCGCTAAGCTTCCGGTCGTATAAGCAGAATGCATCCGTAATTATTATTGTTAAATTCTCCAACGACCGCAAGTTGAGGAAGAAAATATTACAAAGTCACTCGAGTAGCAAAAACTTTTGGTTGTTTAAAACTATTTTATATTTAAAACTACTACTAATACTCCGTGGGGCAAATACACTTTCGCACTCGTTTCAGTATGAACAGGAGCCCTACGTTAGCTTTTGTATGTATCCCATTCCCCAGTGTTCTTTCCCAGCTGGTGTATAACTGCATTTTCCAAAAAAGGCGAATTCATTTCTCCCTTTTTAAACTGACCAATTACACTTACGTCCCTTCTTTCCAAGATCATGGAAACTTTATCAAGTCGTCAGCTTATGAAATTTCTGAATCCCGAAAACATCTTTTCGCAGCTACAGGTCCACTGGTCATTTAATGCCCTATCTAACCGAAAAGTGGAACCAATCTCTTTACCACGGTCGGGGATGAAAGTAAGATGATTGCGCTTGATATTTCTATACAAAGTTTATAACCAAGCCATTTTGTCAAAAATGCGTGCATTAGGAATCGCTGATAGTTACTCTTCTTTAATCGATTAGAAATTACCTTTCGGATCGATCATTTCCATTTGCTTATGATGGCTTGAAATCTGCAACCCATCAAGAAAATACTGGTGTTCCTAAAGGCTCTGTTTTGCTTCCGACTCCCTTCCTTGTTTTTTATAAATGATCTCCTGTCTGTTACTTCTTATCCAATCCATTCCTTCGCTGCTGACGGTACTCTCAGCTTCCCATATTTGTTCCCTGTTCTCATCATTGGGTTTTAAACTGGAAGAGCAACCTATGTTAGGCTCATTAATTCCGAACTTGACAGCATTGCAACTGGGGTACAACCAAAACAATGGAATTTAATGCTTCCGAAACTAAATTCTTTTTTTTGTCGATTAAGCGAAACCCCAATACTCTGCCATTTTCCGGGATTGGCAATTGCATAGCTGAAACCCAAAGGCTTTACATTCTCGGGATGTGTGTTAGTGACAATCTTCATTGGAATGACCACATGTTCGATGTAGCAACGTTGCAAAATGTCTAGGCTTCCTGAAGTGATGCAGAAATATTTCTTCCATTCTGATCTGGATATAATTTAAAAGGCGTTAATACGCTTAAAACTCGAGTAGAACCTATTTCAAGCTACTTGACACTATTCAAAAATACGCGATATAACTCATTGGCAACCCTTCCATTGTGAAAACGCTTGACTGTCTAAGTCATCCTCGCAATGTGTCCTCCCTACCGTTGTTCAATCAATACGCCAATTACCACCTTGCAAGGAGTTCTCATCAGGTCACCATCAAGCCTGGTGCCGAATTGCGACATCAGTGAACGGGTGAGTGACTTCAATACATTATTGAATAATCAAATAAACAAGTTGGGATGATGTGATACGATGCACCACGTATCGAATATATTTTTAATTGTACTACGACGCTTCTAGTACATTTTGTAATTGGATGAAGAAATGCCATTTTTCTGATGATATTTTTGTGTTTATTTGGGGTTGTGAAATTATTTTAGTGTTTTACATTTGGCATTTAATTGTGAAATTTTGAATAGAAATGGTTTTCCATTGATTTTATTTACTATTGAACCTTTTGCGTTAAATTTTCTTTTGAGCTCTTTCCAACTTTCAGCTCCGGATTCTATTTCCGATCGGAATTGGGCAAAACATAGTTGTTTTATTAAAATTTAATGTAAAAATACAGTCGAACTTCGATAACTCGAACCATCACTTGCCGCAAAAAAAAAAATTCCACTTATCAAGACTTCGAGTTATTAAGTAAAATACAAAATTGTTATAAATACATAATGTATTTATTTGCGAACATATATAACACAAAAAACGTACAGGAATATAATTATTATTTTAAATAGTCTGTTATATAACTTGGATTTTAATTCTTTTATTGAATTAAAAAAAATATATTTTCTCGATGTTACTGGTTAGTCATTAAATATAAACGCAAAATGCTTAACGAATTTACAACCAATTCGTCTGAAGGTGGTTGAATCATCGTTATTGTCGAGCTGTGCAGATTCCGATTCACATCTGAATATCTGGAAAACATTTTCATCTGTGGGAAATTCCGAAGTAACAATATCGTCATCTAAAACACACTGCACTGTTCATACGTATCTTCATTCTGTGTATGCATTACGTATTTTGTCTTCCTGTTTGTGTTTTTTTAGGCGCCTGCTGTTTTTTTTAAATAAAAACTAAGCTTTGAGTTCGTTTCGACCAATATACCGCCCTAGTAATGGTGTTCTAACCCCTACTAACAAGAAATTTGACACTTCTTATTCACACATAACGAAATCACGACTTTATACACGTATGTATACTAGGTCATAGGAACAACATTGCCTCCGAAAGCGATGCATAATAAAACGAACTTGAAAAACACGCAGAATTTGGGAATTCCAATTCATAATTCGACTTATCGAAGGTGACGCCAAATAATCTCTTCGAGTTATCAAGACATTCGAGTAATAAAAGTTCGAGTTATCAAATAAAAATTACATGTAAATTTCAGTCTTGGCGCTATTGCCAACCAATTTCATTCGAGTTATTAAATATTCGAGTTATCGAAGTTCGACTTATCGAAGTTCGACTGTATATCAAATTCAAAATTTTAAATTTGCACTTTTCTTTCTATTGTGTATATGCTACGATTTTTTTACTGTTATCGGATGAAAAAATACACAATCACTGACAAGGAATCATGCTCGACAAATTAAGCCGTAATTGCAAACTCACATAATTCAGTGACGTATTGCTCGCTAGCTTATGTAGTACTTCGGCCCCTGTATTCTGATGTGGTCGCACTGGCGCAGAGGTTAGAGTGCTGGACTACTAACCTAAAGGTCTCAGGTTCAAATTTCGCCGGGGCCAAGTAGCACCTTCATTTTTTCCACTGTCATACCTCTTGTGCACGTCTGACAAAAATACATAGAAGAATATTAATTGTCATGAGAAACTTATCATATTCCCCTAATTCGCCTTTCGAATTCGGCATTAAATTATAGGCCCCTTCCACTTCGCACAAGCAAATGGTTGGAGAAGCTATGTTAGGGCCGTTAATGCCTTAAGCCCCATTTAGACGATCATTTCAGTTTCCGTTTCAGTTGAGCTATCAGTTAAGATTTCAGTTAAACTGACGTCTAGATGCAAAAATTGAAGCGTTTAACTGAAACTGGTTGAATTCCCATAAGTTATCAGTTCAGTTATCAGTTAAACTGATGTGTAAATACGTTTCAGTTCAGTTGTCAGTTCAACCGTGCGTCATTTCAATTGCAGTTGGCGGTGAATCAACATTTTAGAGTTCCTGTTTTTTTTTCAATATGTCGAAACGTAGTGATAATCGACACCTTCCCGTAAGAATTTACTAAGCGACAATTTTTCAGAAAATCACTTTTTTACATGTCCTTATAATTTGTGCCAAGCGCCACGTTTTGGGCTTGGTTTGAGGTTTCTACCAATTATACAAAAGAAACTATACAGAAATACAAATTTAAGTTTCCGACAAATTGATAGGTAGCTGTTTGTTATTCCCTGTAACTTGTTGTAACCACCAAAACTATTATGCTAAGCGCCATGATACTAAAGAAAATTGTACTATGCAACACATCCTACGAGAAAAAAAATTTGCTCAGTTCAACCGATATTGTCGCTTAGAACATAATACCACCGAAAAGTTGTTTCATTTGTTGTCGTTTGATACATTTTTGTCTAGACATAACCGTTGTTTTGAAATATTTTTAGTCTTGCCGTTAGGTTTGCGTATTCTTTTGAATGAAGATCATCGATCAGTCAGCTGTAAATTGCACTTCCTACAGTCAAATACGTATTAATTATGTAATTAATACGAAATATTTTTTTTTAAAATTATTATTTTAACTTTGTTGATAGTAAAAACTAAATAAATAAAAATGAACTAAACGACAATATTTCTTGGAATCCTGTATTGTTTCCTACCATCAATGATTTAAGCGGCATTTACCCCTGTATCAAACGACAATCTTTAGACCATAAAAATATTCTAAGAACCGAAAACCTCTGTATCAAGCGACAATCTTTAGACCATAAAAATGTTATAAGACAAAAATTTTTTATCTGATTGAAATTTCGTTCCTGCAATAATAAAAAAAATTCCGGCAAAATTCAATCAAAATTATGCTTATCACTACGAAATATACAAATAATTACCTACACAGGAAGCTTTTTGTCTCCTGTAAAATTTTAAAAATGTCGCTTAGTACATTCTTACGGGAAGGTATCGAATGGTCGATTTCATTAAAAATTATCGCACGTGTCCATGTTTGTAGAAGATAAGTGACCCTTTTTATCACAATTCAGTGTAAAGAGAAGCAGCAGTTCGTAATGACACCAATCTGAAGACTAAATCAATGCTAATTAGTTTTCACAATTTTCATAAATTAATAGTTTTATATTAGCGGACAATTTTACCAGTAGAAGAATTCTTTATGTCCTCGGGGCTCATTTGCACCCTGAAAATCTTCTTTCTAATTCCATTAAGGGCTGGACATTCACATAAAATGTGTTCAGCTGACTCGTCCTCTTCGAGACAGAGTCGGCACTCAGGAGAGTTTTTTTTTTTTTTTTTTTTTTTTGCGGTGGAAGGTGGAAACCTTGCATAGGCACCAATGGTCCGACGTCCACTGGTAGTGCCGGATTCTTACCGGCTAAAACCACCTCCCTTCCTGAACAGACCGATTTTATATATCCCCCGCGGAACCGCCGTTATGCATTACTTCACGGGGGTCGGTATGGAGCCTTAGCTTCGTCTAACTCTATGATTTGCATTATCCGCTTTACGTTGGCGCTCTAAACGCCTTAGATCGCTAAGTATGCGCACCGCCACGTTACTTACAGTGGTCCAGTTTTCAGCATTCTGAAGCATGTGATTAACGACATTATCGGGAGTGGGCCACTCCCCAAATTGATCCCGTAGGGTGATCCTCTCGGTTTCGTATCTAGGCAATGAAAGAACACATGTTCCGCGTTTTCCGAAACTGTTTTACAATGTGGACAGTTTGGGATGGATTCATATCCGCGTTTAAAGAGATATTCTCTGTAACAGCCATGACCCGTCAAGAACTGAGTCAGGTAGAAGTTTGTTTCGCCATGACTTCGTTTAATCCATGCGTCGATCACTGGTATGAGACGATATATCCATCTTCCCTTTAAGGATTCGTTGCAACGTTCTTGCCAGATTGCGATACTGCGATTTCTTTCGAGTTTCCTTGTTTCGGAATCTAACGGGCCATTTCGGACTCGCTCGGTTCTTAAAGTTTTTGTTTCTTCAGCAAGTATGTCGATAGGTAGCATTGAAGATACGACTAGTACAGCATCGTTCGAAACAGTTCGAAATGCACAGGCGACTCTTAATGCGCTAAGGCGGTGGACGGATTTGATTCCCCGCACATAAGACTTAACTTTCGCGGCATTCGACCATATTTCTACTGCGTACATGAGTATTGAGCCGGCAGCTCTTGCAAGAAGCATTCTTTTATTCTGCCTTGGTCCTCCGATGTTACTCATCAACCTTGAAAGTGCACTAACAGTTTTTGAAGACTTGTTGCATATGTACTCTAGGTGATTTTTGAAGCTTAGACGAGCATCAATAATCACTCCGAGGTATTTAATGAACGGTTGGGAAACAACTAGATGCTCTCCTACTCTAAACGTTATCGTTTCCCTTACTTTCCTACTCGTAATAAGCACTGCTTCTGTCTTATGTTCTGCGAGTTGCAAGCCCGCGCTAGCTAGCCATCTTTGTACAGTAGCAACTGTCTCGATGCATTGCAGTTCGACATCTTCTATAGTTTTCGCGGCAACAACCACGGCGATGTCGTCTGCGAAGCCGATAATTGACGATTCTCTTGGAATCTCCAGGCGAAGAATTTCGTCATACATGACGTTCCACAGCAAGGGACCTAGGACAGAGCCTTGACTCAGGAGAGTCTGATATTCTCATTTTGTGTAGATGATATCTTAAACCATGGTGACCAGTAAGGTAACCTACTAGGTTTTTGATATCGTGCCTGCTTAGGTTTAGACATTTGCTGGCATTATGATTGAAGGGCCGAATGGCTCGTTTGGCCTGTCTTAGACCTGGGATGCTTTCCCAAAGATAGATGCATTTTCTATGTTCCCAGCTTTTAATTGCTGCCATTGCTGCTGATCTAGGAGTGCAGCAGAAAGGTTCGGGACCTATGAAAGGTGTTTCTGAACCTTTTCTGGCCAGTTCGTCGGCCTTTTCGTTACCTTCTACCCCGACATGACCCGGAACCCGCCATAATTTGGTCTTGTTTCTTGTTCCGAGTGTTTGTAGGGTATTGAAGCAGTACATGACTGATTTGGAGTCAATGGTATACGAGCTAAGGGCGTTTATAGCTGCTTGACTATCCGTGAAAATATGGATGGTTGCACCTTTTATGCCAGATAAAATAATATGGCTGGCGCATTCTTGAATGGCGTGGAGCTCTGCTTGAAATACGCTGGGACTTTTTCCCATGGGTATCGTAAAGCGTTTGTGTGGTCCGTATATTCCCGCTCCTACCCCCGTTTCCATTTTAGAACCATCCGTATACCACTTTATGCCGCTGTGGCTGTTTGGTGGGTTATTACTAACCCATGCTTCTCTCTTGGGGATCTCTGTGGAGAACCGTTTGTTGAAGCATAGTGTTTTTTGAATGCAGTCTGTGACCGCGCAGTTCATGTTAAGTTCTGGTAGTTCATCGAGAAGGGTCTTTAGATTCGGGTGATCATTAAGACTTATCTCGTTTAACTGTATTAGACTTATTGCACTGCGGATCGCCACTTTTTAAATGTATATGTGGAGAGGTGTGATTCCTGTTATTGTCTCTATGGCAGCTGTTGGACAGGTTCGCATGGCTCCGGAGATACCAAGGCACGCAAGCCGTTGTACCTTTTTGAGCTTCTCTATTGCGAACTTTTGTGTGGATTTTGTCCACCATACTATGGAGGCGTATGCTATAATGGGTCTTATCATCACTGTGTAGATCCAGTAGACGACCTTTGGAGATATTCCCCAGGTTCTGCCATATGTGCGACGACAGGCCCATAAAGCTCTATTAGCTTTAGTGATTTTGTTATTTATGTGAGAGTTCCAGTTAAGTCTCTTGTCTAGGATTACTCCAAGATACTTGACTTCGTCGGAGTACTCTACGACCGTGTCGTTTATTGTGAATAGGCCTAGGTCTAATTTCCTCCTTTTAGTGAAAGGAACGATGACGGCTTTACTGGGATTTATGGAAAGATTTTCCTTGATGCACCAGTCTATGGCTGTCTTTAGAGCATTTTTCATTTTTGATGTGACTCCAATTGAGTCTTTGAACCTGACTATGATGACAATATCATCGGCGTACCCAATTGTAGTGTAGCCCAAATTGCCCATCTTGTGTAGCAGGTCATCGATGACCAATGACCACAAAAGGGGTGAAAGTACTCCCCCTTGTGGGCAGCCCCTTACGGCTGTTACTGATACTGAGGTCGTTCCTGACGAGGCAGTTATTTTGCGACTTTCCAGCATCGCTTTGATCCATTTAATAGTTGGTTTGTCTATGTTTCTATGGTACAAAGCATTTGATATGGATTCATATCCAGTATTGTCAAAAGCACCCTCTATGTCCAGAAAGGCACAAAGTGCGATCTCTTTGCAACGGTAGGCGTTTTTTATCTCTGTAGTTAGTCTTAACAGAGCGCCTTCCGTGGATTTACCCTTCTGGTACGCATATTGGTGAGGGTGCAGAGGCATGCTTTTTGATATGCATTCTCTAATGTGGACGTCAATAACCCTTTCCATTGTTTTCAGGAAAAACGATGTCAAGCTTATCGGACGATATGATTTAGGTAATTCGCTCGGCTTGTTTCCCGGTTTGGGTATAAATACTACGTTTACCTCTCTCCAGGTAACTGGTATATACCCCCAGTTGAAGCTGAACCTAAATAAGGCAATCATGGATGGTAATAAAAATTCTATTCCATTTTGAATGAGGGCTGGAAAAATACCATCTTCTCCTGATGCCTTGAATGGTTTAAATGAGTTAATTGCGCATTTAACCTTATCCGGAGTAAAAAGTGTTCCGGATAAACTATTAATTCTGCTGAGGTTTCTTGGAATTGAGACCTCCGCTATATGGTCATCTGTGATGACCATCGTGTGAGACCCTGGGAAGTGAGCCTGAAGCAAAGTTTTCAGCGTTTCTTCCCGGTCGCGTGTGATTGAACCATCTGATTTGATTAACAATCCCATGCTTTTTGCTTGATCGTTTGACAGAGCCCTTTGGAGGCGTGCCACCTCTGGAAGTTTTTCGATCTTCTCACAGTTTGCACGCCATGAGGCTCTTCTGGATCTGCGCAACTCTAAGCTGTATATGGTCAGCATGGATTTATATTGTTCCCATGTGCCGGTGCGTTTGGCTTTGTTAAAAAGCTTTCTCACTCTCATTCGAATAGACTCAAGGTTATCATTCCACCATGGTACGCACCTTTTAACCACGGTTCTTTTAACCTTGCAACTACTTTTGAATGAGGCAAGAATAATATCATTTATTTGACATTGCGCAGCATCTGCATCATTTGTTGTGGATGGTGCTTCTGGCAGCATGTCAGATCTGACCGCTAGATTTTCGCGGTAAGTTCTCCAATTAATCAGTCTGTTGTCATAACGTACTGAGGCGTGTTCGGCATTGCATCTTATCTCGAATCGGATGTGCATATGATCCGATAGAGATGCCTCGCCAGACACATGCCACCCCTCTATGATATCTTTCATAAAAGGAGATGAGATAGTAAGGTCTACGACCTCTTCTCTTATAGAATTTCTAAAAGTGGGACTATTCCCCTTGTTTAGAAAAACGAGGTTGTTGCTATATAAAAAATTCTAATAACGACTCACCTCTATTGTTAGTATCTCGGCTGCCCCAAATCGTGTTATGTGCGTTTGCATCGCAGCCGATTATGATGTGTACTTTTTGGTCCTCACAGTACCGGACAAGTTCCTGTACTGGTAGGGGAGGAACTAAATCAGTGTCTCCAGCAAAGTACGCCGCTGCACACACAAATTTGTGTAGCTGTCGGCCTTTGTGGCGTTCTATTAGAACTGCCACCAGGTCCCTAGTTGTGAAACCTGGAATGAGAGAAAATTTTATATCTTTCTTAATAGAAATGGCCGCCCGTGGTCTTAACGGACCTTTGGCGAAAATGATCTCTCTATTTTTACAGTTTAATCCAGATATCTTACCATTGTTTGCCCATGGTTCCTGGATTAGACCAATAGCGATGTTCCCTTCGGCACATCGCTGGCTAAAGGTGTCCGAGGCATCCATAGCCCTGTGCAGTTTAGCCTGCAGCACGCTTAGACGGGATGTCATTATTTCCGTGCGAATTCAGGGTTACGTACTCTGTTAGGCTTATTGTCACCTCTCCTTCGTACGACACCCTGTTGAGGGAGACCACTTTGTCTACCTCTCGGACTTTTGTTTTTGTGTCCGTCTTGCGCCCATGCCTTCTTACGATCCATACCTAGTTTAGGCCTGAACCGTTGTTGGCTTTCTTTGGCGGTGCTGTGCGCACTATTGGCCTTTTCGGCTGCGTTTGGTCTTGCGCTTGTGGCTTCTCTTTCTAGCACTGGTTTTGCCGTGCTGGAAGCTGCTGGCTTCGCGGCAGTGCTGGTACTGGTCCCAATTGGATCAGTTACGGTGCTGCAGTGAGCTTTGGTGGTGTGCTTTTGAGGATCTTTCAGGCCCTGTTTGGCCGTCTTATCAGCACTTTTTAATATGAGTTTGGTCTGTCCAAATCGGAACGAGGCCATCCCCTTTAGCTCCACAAGTCTCCTCATGGAGCTGTCATTGATTGCAAAGACCATATGAGCGATGTCTCTCTCATCCGATCTTTGGAGAACTCTCCACGTTCTCGTTTTTAGTTCTCTGTTTTGGCCATCTAATAAAGCCAGGATCCTTTCGCTAGCTACCCCGGTACTCTGCGGGAGGAACCCTCTGATGACATGTGGTTTTGGAAAATTTTCCTCTCCCACAAGCATCACCTCTAACCCGCATTTCTCCTTAAGCTTCGCGAAGGTTGTCTCCATCCACTTTGCAGTAATGGCGTCCGCACATACTATCATAAGCCATCCGGCTTTGAAAGTAATACCGCGGAATGCTGGTTTGACCTCCTCGTCACGTTTTTCAATCGTGATGTCCATAATCCTCTCTTGTATCAAACCCATTTGTTCGTTGGAGAGAGGATTACGATCGATGTCCACTGGTACAACCCCCAGTCTGACATAGCTCGTTATATTGCTATACGAGACTTTGTCGACGGTTGTCTTCCCAGTGCGACTTCGCTTCGCTTCGGATTGAGGCGGGGTATTATCCTCGGATCGCGTTCGCTTCACCTCGGGACCCTTGTTGACCATCGTTTGTTTCGCATAGATTCGGGCCTGCTCAATGGTGCTCCCCTTCTTCTGCGCGCGCCTAAATCTGCGCTGTTCCGATGGTGTGAATCTGACGTACTCAGACTCAGTCCGTGCCACATTGCCGACTGTCTTAGTTACGTCCTCTGTATCGGGATGTCTTTCATCCGATAATATGCTGTTGCATATGGTGCTAGATTCTGAAATAGAGTCACTGAGTTGAGACAAGTTCTCTTCAGGTTCCCCCATTTCAGAGTCGATGATTACAGACTCTATCCCATTGACAGATGTCGTGTCGTCATCGACAGGGTGTTCTAAAACATCCCTAGTTGATGATGCAATCGTAGAGGCATCATTCTCTATTTGGTTTTTTTGTTTTGGATCAATTTTGATTCCCACGAGTATTCGGGATATTGTGTCGCCCGTGGTCTACCCGTCTAACCACAGGAAGGCTATCTTAAAATCGGAGGTCGCCTGGTATCCGAAGTTTGCAAACTAACGACTAAGCACCCTCTTAGCCATGCATCCCTCGGCGCTTGCTACCTTTAGTTTAGGGGTTTGTTGGGGAAGTAGGACTTAGTGATTTGAGGGAGGGGATAGGGGGTAATTGGGGAGAAAGAGAAATCGGAGAAGGGGGGGAGGGAGGCGGACGTGGAGTCCTGGTCAGTTCTTAGTTGACGCTCATCAGACGGCCTGTCCCTTACCAGAATAGCCCGATGACTCTTTACGCCGTAAGCCTCCGCACCGGCACCATCGAATTTGCGTTCCATGATGGTGCACACGTCAAGGTGACTGACCCCGCAAGGAGGATATATATATATAATCCCTAAGTACTTTTATTATTGCTTTACAAGTTTCAGGTATAATTGCACTTAGACTTGGTGCCGATATTGCAGTAAGAAATTTAAGGCTTTGGTAAGTATTTCCAGTTGCCCTTGCTATTTCTCGGCCTGAGAGTCCTAACTCCTTGAAAGCTTCTATTTTTCCTCTTTCTGTCGCTGTCAAAGCCTTGCCGGAACCCATTTATTTAACTAAATAAAAACAGTTCTTTTCAACGATTTTTTAAATAGTCTTAACAAAACTTTGAAAAAAGTCGCTGATGTGAACTCCTGCAACGAAATATTCGCAATGGCCTCATCCTTATGCCACATCCTTTTATACACTTTTCAAGTAGTTCATTGTTTAATCTTGGGAAATTTCAGAGTTCGTTTCTTATTTACCCTTAATTTTATGACTTACTGTTGGAAAAATATGTACCTGTTCACAGGTAGTAAAAGTTTCTGGGTATACAATTTTCAACAGGACTAAAGACTGAAAATCGATTGCAAAATGTATGGCCTCATACTTGTGATAGCCAGTGTATTTATTTATTTTATTCGGACGTACAGTGAAGTATAAGGAATCGTTTCTCTCTATCACGCTCTCTGTTTTCTACCCATTGCGATTTGAAACCAATGTGCATCGGATTCTACGCTCTCGGTTAAATTCCTAGAGGGATGAAGTAAAGTGAGAGGATAATGATCGCTACCTTGTCGTCAAATATGATGGTGCTTCAATTGCGATAACTTCAATTGGGAACGGAAGTAGAACGTCTTGTCAGGTTCCATAAGTTAGAATTTTTAAAGTTTGTAAACACAGCGGACCACATTTCTATAATACAAGCGAGTGAATCATGTCTGCAACACGCCGTTCATTTTTTTTCATGTTGCAAGTTTTGTTTTTACTTTAAATCATGCGTAGGCGAGGTTAAATTGGAATGGGAGTCGACGCATTGATGTCAAGAAGTTTAACCATCCAGAGTTTAACAACTCCCATCTGGAATAAAAATATCTTAATTTTCATGCTGAATATATTGGGAGCGTTCGGGTTTAGTTAGAAGGGAAGGATTTCAACAAGTATATTTTACAGAAGGTTTCGAAAGATTTCATTGCCTTTGAAAGGTGCAGTTGTTTTCCTCGGCTTTTCTAAAACAAGGATCACACTCTGTCGTCTAAGAAACAATCTCAAGACGTTTTAAAAAATACATTGTTATTCTCGTCCTTCAAGACAAGCCGATAAAGAATAATAAAAATTATCACAGAGATATAAATCTGACTCTTGAAAATGACAGCAACTTTAAGTTCGTTGCCCTGCACATTCGCCCTATTTTGCATAAAATACACCTCTGAGTTTTGTTAAAAAAAATTAATTTCGTTTTTAAATATTAGACACAACAACTTGGCAAACTTACGCGGAAATATTTGCACTCGGAATACATTTTTTCACTCATAATTTGAACATTTGCAACATTTAAGTGTACGTACCATCTCTTAATATATCTGTTGGCGTTAGCCAAAAAAAACACTTGTCTACAACGTTCTGCTCAATTATCGCGTAACCCAAAAATAATTATTATTTTATTTAATTCGAAAAGAAAGCGAAATGAGTTTGTCCCCTTTGAGTGTTACAAAAATAAGCAAAACAATTTCACCATCAGTCCCGTTCAACTTCCGGTTTGATTCCAAAGGTCGAGCGGTCTGATAAATTTCCCTTCAAATGGCCTTTGGTTTGACTGGGTTTTACTCACCATTCAGTCTTTCAGATGAAATAATGTCACCTTTTTGTATCTGCATTGGACCGGCGGAGTATCTATAATCCGGAGCTAAATCGGGAAAAAGTGGGCGCTAAATATTCAACCAAAGTCCTGACATGATGCACATAGTCTACCCAAGGTAAAAGTAGATTATACACTCGTAGATACAGCCAATAGTGAATAAGACACGATAAAAACTATGATGCGATATTTTTAGACTTCCTCTGGGAGATACATAGACGCATCCAAAATACGAAGACACATCTCCTAGGCAACCGGCCGGCGCGCGGAGCAAATGATTTTTTTATGAATACTCGTTTTTCGTGTCCCAAATAAGAAACTATATTTATGCAGACAGTCAATTTTCAAAGCAAATAAAAATGCGGCGCGCGGTGTTAATAAAAATTTCAGCTGAGCATTAGACGTGTGCGCATATCTCTAATTAATTATTAGTAATGAATCAATCAATTGCGTTGGGCTAATGAGTATTGAGGGAGGGATGCTGAAAACTAGGTCGACATAATGCAACTGCAATACCGATGTATGAATGCGGGGGAGAGTGAACATTTTTGGCAATTGGTTTTGCATTAGGTTGGGGCAATTACTTCTAAAAGTGGAAATGAGTCCAAAAGTTGAAATTTATTGAAAATAGTGTGTTTTTGTATTAAACTTGTAATGAACACTTGGCGAGTTAATACACAATTCTTTTCACGCATGAGAGGTGCCACGCGTCTATGTAGAAAAACGATGGGGTTGTTGGAATATGGGCGAGGATTGTATCAAAATATCACAAGTCGTACATCAATGTGCCTGAAATCGTAGCAGCATGTTGTATTTGTTGGCCCAGCTATTTAAAAAAAAACACTCGTGGACGTGGTGCTGTTGTGTTATTAAAGTTATGATATGGTATGGTAAGCCGATAGACATTATTAAGGTAAGGGTTTCGAGATTAGACAATTCGTGATTAAATTATATATAGTCTGGACATTCAAAAAGGTTTTACTTTTATACTATTTCTGCGATTTTGCTTTTTGGTTAAGGGTTTCCACACACCGAAGCGAAATCGATAACTGTCGCGCGTCGTAGCCCGTAGCGATAATCAACAAAACTAACCAGCGCGATTTCTTTCTAAATTTTTTTTATCAGTTTAATTTGTGTTCTGAGAAAATGAGGCCCTTACAAACTGGAAAAAGGTGTAGCTCCAGCGTTGAAGAAGAAGATGCTTCCTTTAGCAGACAAAGAACTTATTTTGTTTTTTTATTATTGAAACATAGGGACGGGCTACAGTCCGCTTCGGCGAACTGTTGGATACCCTATTCCTATTCCTATCCCTCATAAGTGGGCGTGACAAAAGTCTAAGTATGGTTGAATTGTTAAGAACGCTTTACATATTTTGTTATATAACATTTAAAAGATTTTATCAAAAAAAACGCTCCCTAGCTCAAACTTGGGTGTTTCAATAAAATTGTTTTATTTAATTGTGGGCGTGTCAGTAGGCGGATTTAAAAAAAATAACACATGAGCATAAAGGGCCCCTAGAGAGTATATATTATAAATTTCAGCTCCCTAGCTCACTTTGAATTTTCAAAAATAAAATAAAAAATAATTGTGGGCGTGGCAGTGGGCGGATTTTGAAAATATTTACACATGAGCATAAAGGGCCTATAGAGAGTATATATTATAAATTTCAGCTCCCTAGCTCAAATTTTGGATTTTCAAAAAAAATGTTTTATTTATTTGTGGGCGTGTCAGTGGGCGGATTTTGAAAATTGTTTATCCCGAGCAGTTTTAGGAGTCATAGATCAGATATAAAAAATTTCAGCTTTCTAGCTCAAAATTCGATTTTTTCCAAAATTTTGTTTTTTTGAGTTTGTGGGCGTGTCTGTGGGCGGATTTCAAAAATTCGTAAACTTGATTATTTCGGGACCCTAGAGAGTATATGGTTAAAATTTCAGCTCTCTAGGTCCAGTTTAAAGGCCTAATTTTTGCCGACGGACGGACGGACGGACGGACATGGCTAGATCGACATTACTATCGATGCTGATCATAAATATAGTAACTTTTAGGGGTCTACGGGCAATATTATGGTATGTTACAAACTATGCGTCAAAATTAATATACCCCTAGAATAGGGTATACAAAGGAAATCCAAATCCCAGAGCATTCAGACTCGGTAACAGTCCATTGCACTACCAGACAGAAATCCTCTATTTGGTGTAGAGGCTGGAGAAACAATGGGATTGAACTTGCACCGCACGGGTCACAAGCTTACATACTACCCTCTACACCATCGCCACCAGAGGCGAAGAACGTAGTTTGTAGGTTAAATGCTTTGGATATGGGTAGATCGACATAAATTTCGATGCTGATATACTCATAAATATTTATATGCTTTTAGGGGGGTCTATGACCAATACAAATGCGTATTATAAACTTTATATATCAAAATAAATATAATACCTTAGAAGAGAGTACACAAATTATGATTTCCCGAGATCAGCTCGTATTCTTTGTGATATCATTGGCAAAGCACTTAATTGCTTAATAAACTAAAAACCTTTGATTGTATTTGTGCACGATAAGCATTGAAAGCCATGTGGCGGTATATTTGATGCGTAGCCTGGCATACGGAAACGGAATAGACTGGACTTTTCTAAAAAATGTGCAGTGCCGTTGCATTACTGAACCGACCAATTGGTTCCAAGTTCAAATAATCCCAGTAATAGATTTCTACTGCCTCACGTCTTGTGAAAATCTAATAAACATCTAAGAGTATCTATCAGTTGTTATGTAAAGCTTTTCAAAACCTTCCATTAGAAATCGGGGTAAAATTGTAAGGCCCTGCCGTTCGTGACAAACAAATAGCTTCATACACACAAATGTTTGGAGAAGCTAGATTTATGGCTTAAATTTATTTCCATATATATGAATTTATTGACATAGACAGAAGTTTGTAGGTTTTAAAATATTCTTAAGAAAAACTGTAGATACTTATGTTTATGAGTTGCATTCAGCTCCGAGAAAATTTTATCCAAAACTATATATTTCTATGCATTTAAATCGCATAAGATCTTGTATTTTTTTACTAAAGATATGAAATAATCATCGTCCCACGTTGCGCGACAGAGCGATAAAATGACACATTTTGCAACGGCTTCATGAAATTTGTCCCCAATGCAAAATGGCCAAACAAATTTTGCATTATTTGGTGACCTTTTTGCCCAGCTTACATGTTTAAATCAAACAGTGTTTCGGTAAACCGCTTTACGGGTTAGAGGGATATAACCCTTTTCTGCGCAATTTACAAGGATACAATTGGTGGATTGATGCACCAATCAAATCCTATAAACAGTGCGATGTGTATAAAACTGCAACCCACTTGCTTGGAGTTATTTTTTGGATTTGGAGTAGGTGCGAGGTTAGGTTAGGTTTTTTTTCGAGACTTTTTGCGAGACTTTCTACACTGGAGCGCTCAGACTCAATACTGGTCCATGTACTACCCGGAAGACACACCACTTTTACTGTGTAAATTTGGGTTTACACGCAGTGTCATCGCTTTCTCAACGGGCTTCGCAGTTGGTGGAACGCTTAGGCCTAGTATCTTAAGATGCTTGGCAAAAGCGTAATGGCCCGTAAGAACGCGAGTAGTCTGTCTGCAGTCTTTTCTCTTGAGAGACAACAAGAATGCCGCAGATTTTTTTACAGACGTCTGTGACAAATCGTTTAGCCTACACCCTGGAGAGTCATGCCATCTGCGGTTGTGTTTATATGCAACTCAACCGTCTATGGAAGTCCTGACCGAGGACGCAGGCAAACATATCGCCGAGTTAGGTCCTAAGAAGTCCTCCTTTCAGCCCTGCCTAGCAAGTTCATCGGCAATCTCATTTCCCGTGATCCCGTTATGACCCGGGACCCAGACAAGTCTAAGTGAATTCAGCCTGCTGACCGAATTCAAGAGAGGTTTTGAATTCACGAAGTGGTTAAGGGGTTGAGCATGGCCTTAAGCGCAGCGTGACTGTCGCTACTTCGTCCCCTCCACATGGCCATTACGATAACCTAAGCCTCTGTTTGGAAGACTGAAGCATCTTTGCCTCACAAGAAGAAAAGTCTAATGTTGTTGTTCTCAATGAAAACACCAGCACCACATCTTTGATATTTTTTGGAACGATCCGTAAAAATTCGACTGCATTCCCTTCCAGGCTCAGAGTCTGGCCAGAGCCAGTCCTGAACACGAGGAGAGTCGACTTCGTAGTTGACCTTCAGCCGAAGTTCCGGTGTCAGTGCATCGGACGGCATATCCATAAGACAGGAGTCGAAGGACAACCGTCTCGCAAGTTCATCAAAACTCCAGGGCGAGTTATACCAAAAGCCACCTCTTCTTAAACGTGAGATAGCTTTGATTGTGGTATTCGAACAATATGTGCTCCGTGGTTTCGTCGTCCTCGAGGCACAGCCTGCACTCTGAAGAGTCGGCTAAATTCATTTTGTTAAGGTGATATCGTAAACCGTGGTGATCTGCGAGGTAGCCTATTAGTTTTTTAATATAATGCCTGCATAGGTTTAGGGTCCTGCTGGCTTTATTTTTAAAGGGCTGGCTCGTTTGGCCTGTCTTATATCTAGAGTGTTTTCCCAGTGTGAGATACGTTTTGAGTGTTCCCAGCTTTTTATAGCTAAATTAGTAGCTGAACTAGGTGTGTAGCAGAAGGGTTCAGGTCCTGTGAAAGGGGTTACGAAACCACCTCTGGCTAGTTCGTTAGCTTTTTCATTTCTTTCAAAACCCCCATGGTCAGGAATCCACCACAGTTTGGTTTCGTTTCTTTGGCTGATTTTCTGGAGGGTATTGAAGGAGTGTAGACTGATTTGGAGTCAATTGTGTGTGAGCTAAGGGCTTTTATAGCTGCTTGACTGTCCGTGAATATATGGATGTAAGCGCCTTTGATAAAGGTGTTGAGGATGTGGTTAGCGCATTCTTGAATGACTAGGAGCTCTGCCTGGAATACAATAAGGCTTTTTCCCATTGGTATTGAGACGTTTCGATTTGGTCCGTGAAAACCAGCTCCTGTACCCGATTCCATTTTAGAACCATCCGTATACCACTTTAATCCGATTTGGCGGTTCGGTGGGCTATTACTAGCTCATGCTTTTCTATTTGGTATCTCCATAGCGAACCGCTTATTGAATCAGCGTTATAAGTTCCGGGTGGTCACCAAGACATATCTCATTTGATTGCAACAGACTTGCTGAGCTGCGTATTGCCACTTTGCTTATGTGTATATGCAACGGTGTTAATAAGTGTTGAAACGAACATTCGGTTACTATTCGGTATTCGGCCAATTCGGCCTATATTTTGCTATTCGGCCGAATACCGAATAATTAGAAAAAGGAGCAAAAAACCAAAAAAAACATGGTCATTTTCAATTAATTTAAGCTTTTAAATTAAGGCTTTCAATACAAACGCGATTCAAGTGAACGAGGTTTGCATACAAAAAAAATGTTTTTCCTCGAACATCGATAGCTTGGTGTGTTTTTTTTTTTAAAGGATATTTTTCGTGAAAGATAAAGAAAAGAACATAAACTAAATGGAGCGATAAGAAAAAGCTTTTAGGTTTGTGTCCCAAAAATAGTGGAATTTGTGTAGAATGACCTTATGTTCAATCAACCATTTTCGCCCCAACTGTGTTCGTGCTTTTCAGAACTTTATAATCTGGCCGAATAGTTTTGCCGAATATTCGGCTATTCGGGCACGGCCCTGAGTGAAGTAAGTACAGGGAGTTGAGTCAACTTGACATTATTGTTGTCAAATAGACCATCATTAATCACTTATAAATTTGAAATGGGTGCAGGCTTTTAGTTTTCCAATTCGGAAGCTAAAAATATATTTTTATTAAAAAGAAAAAAAAAAGAAGAAAGGAATAGAGTCTTTGACCTGAGTGTTAGTATCTTTGACTGGCGCTGAATTGTTGACTTAGAATCATCAGGTTGGGTATGTTAAATGTTCCATTAAGGATTTGACCATGTTAAGTGTGATTAAAACCATCAGTTAAAAAGTTGCATTTTTTTTTTATTCTTGTATCTAATTATGATTACAATAACATTTCACCTGATTATTTTGGGCCCTAGAGAGTATATTTTTTGTTCCAAATTATAGTTTTCTATCTAGAATATTAGAGCCTTAGATATGCTGCTGGCAGGATGGACGGACATAACTTTCGATGCAATTCACAAATATAGTATTTTTTAGGGGTCTACGAGTTATATTAAGGTATATGTTTTAAAATTATAATATCCTCGAATGGGATAAAAGCACGCAATTCATGTAATTCATGCTTAAAATTCTTTTTTAATCATTTTGGTGCAACTAATTTTGATTTTAGAACAAAGGAAAAACCACGGGTAGCTGTCGTATAAAATTTTCTCCGTTTAGTGGAAACGGCGAAATGCAATTTTGAAATATGTGTAAACGTATTTATCATTTATTGATATACTCGTAGGTACTGACACCATTTTAAAGCGCGTTTAGGAAGTGAGTGTATCTCCTGAATAAATGACGACGTCGTTCCAGTTTCTCGATATATATACCCCAGTTCAATGTGGATCTAGCTTCTGCAATAAATAATTAGTCTTACCGAATTCATAAAATTAGCGTATATCAAATAGAAAAACCAATAAAAATTAAAAATAATATAAGAAAATAAAACTGCATGTTTGCTTTTCTCATTAAATACGAATAAAAAGTTGCCGTTTATTAACTTAAGTATTTTTCCAATGGATTGTGTGTTCCTAGTGATAGTCGAGTCGCCACATCTGTTCACACAAATAGAATCTGCGGTGTTTTCAGAAAACACACACGAAGTCTGCTTGTGTGCGTTTCTTTTGTTGCGTAATTCAATCAATTTAAACCAAGGCACTGAATTCGTTTAGATCGAAATGAACATCACTTGAATACAATCTCCAACGAATAAGGCATTCTTATTAAATCTGTCACAACTTGCAATTAGTGAAATGGGAGTGGAATTTCCATTTGCATCACTCAAGCTAACTTGGACTCACGTTTGAGCATTAGATCTTTTTTGCATTTAGCCGCTAGCTGATGGTCAAGCAATTTTTCTGATGATGTCGCAGTTCTGCTATCAGTCGGATGATATGTAGCGCAGCGGATGATACGTAGCGCAGCAGATGATACATAGCGAAGGTGCTGGACGTGATCGGTGATTGGTTTACTAGAGTTTGGCTGTCGGCGAATCCTTTTGAAACTGAGGCTAATGTATTCTTTACGAGATGGAGATAGCTGAGCGGTTTGTATCAGCTAACACTTAAAGGTTTCGCACTACTGCTATCGAAAAAAAAACTACAGCTATCAACGGAAGCTTAATGTCTTGGGGTTACC
The DNA here is from genome assembly GCA_949715645.1 of Portevinia maculata. NCBI lineage: Eukaryota > Metazoa > Arthropoda > Insecta > Diptera > Syrphidae > Portevinia > Portevinia maculata. The sequence goes on along the minus strand of OX454527.1, from coordinate 53,397,823 downwards.
TTGGATAGTAAGCTCAGTTGAATCAAACATGTCGCGATGACTGCATCCAAAGCGTTGTCGGCTTTCTGGCATTGCAAGGGTGTCCTTATAAAAACAAGGGGTTTGTTTTAAAAAAGGTCTTATGGATCTACACAAAAATAATAAGGTCAATCAGTGCATGCCCTAAATGACTCGAGTTCCAGCTATTTGTTTGACTGATTCCTGCATGTTTAGAGCCACTGGTGATAAATAAAGAATTGCTTCCAAGCCAGCGGTTGGTGTGGTTATCATTGCACCTTGAAATTAGTTACTCTCCCAACGAAAAATAAAGTGATTCAGAAGGGCCATGGGCGTACGTAGGCGGCCAGGGGGGGGGGGGGGGGTGCCACCTTACAGGTACTTAATAATTTTTGCCCGACGTTCTTAAATTAGAAACAAAATATATATTCATTGATATTCAAAACTTGCCAGTATTGTTTTTCTTACAGTATCTTACAGGTGCCGTGAAATAACCCCAAGCGTCATAAGCCCAAATCTCGAAATTTGGCCTTATTATTTGGCTTTTTGAAAGTGGCATAAGGCCAAATTCCAGCATTTGGTATTATTTCACTTTCACAAAGCGTCATAAGGCCAAATCCGGAAAGTGACATAAAGCCAAATTTTCGAAACCGTACCTCGCACCTACTCCAAATCAAACAATGACCCCAAGCGGGGGGGTTGCAGTGGGGCAGCATGACCCCCATAGGCATTGTACTGTTTATGCAATCTACTGCGATTTCGCAACTAATCCCATAAACAGTGCAATGCATATGGGGGGGGGGGTGCTGCCCCCCTGCAACCCCCCTGCTTGGGGTCACTGTTTGATTTGGGGTAGGTGCGAGGGCAAATTGTTGAAAACAGCACCAAGCGAAAGTGTCATAAAGCCAAATTGGCCTTATAACGCTTTTCAAATGTGTCATAATATCAAATGCTAAAATTTGGCCTTATGACGCTTGGGGTTATGTCACGGCACCTATCTTACAAGCTCTCTGGCCCAGAGAACGTTGGTTTAGCGATGGACTTCTCTGAAAAAATGTCTGGAGTAGAATTGTTCAAAAAAGTTAAGTAGGTACATGAGAAAAAACAGCAGCAGATTAAAAAAAAAAAAAACATATGGTACAACGCAGTCATTTTTGCGTTTCAATAAGGATATAATAAATTTATTAAACCTAAAACATAGCAACAACACCAACAACAACAACAGAGGAAAGAAAGTTAAGACAAATAACTTTAGGTGTAAGTAATTTATTTAAGATTTAAAAAAATATAACGCCCATTTGTTGAACTTTTATTTCATTAGGGTCGAAGTGAGTCAATTTGGAAATTCGCTGAAAAAGCATTTTCGTTTTAGTTTATGCATTTGTCTGAAAACAAATTTGTCTTTTTAAGGCATTGAGAAATCAATGCGAAAATTGAAGCGGAAGTGCTGTCAATTCACAACGACTGCTCTCGTTTTTCAAATTCAAAGATGAATCCATTTGAAGATTTTGGAAGATGTGTCCGTGAAAGAAGAGCCATTTTAAAAGGATCAAATATTAAATATAAAGTTTCCAAACAAATTCAGTCGTAACAAACAAAATAGTTTCGGTATAACTTACGTTCTACGAATAAATAAAAATCATTAAGCAACTTACTTATCCATATTTGAAAATATATTTCGTCCAAGCCATACAAATTGTTCCAAGGAAAACTGCAATATTCGCTTACGATATCTAACCTTCATGAACAATGTTTGACTATAAATTCAATAGAGATCTGCAAATAACGTAGATATGCAACGATTATTCGCTATGAAGTTGAAATAGAATGCAAATATTATTTAGCAAATGCATTAAAATGTAACTTAAATGTTTGTTCCTAGCAAATTATTCTTTAAAATTTGGTGAGGCAATTTGAATCATGAAGAGCCCAGTGCTTAGCAAAGGAGGCAAAAGCTTATAAAGTAGACATTCCGACAGTTTCACATAAATTGTGAATTTGTATGGCGGGAGACGAGTTTTGCGCGAATATTTCGTCAAAAGTTTATAATAAAGCGAATTATAACAAAAAAAATGTGAATACTAAAATGTCAATAATATAATAGGATCGTGTACAATTTTTTTTTGTATTAAATTTGTGGCAAACAAATACTTTTGTTAACTTCCCAGTGGAAGTTCTTGTAATGGGGCCGATTTTGTGAATCGTGGATTTTGACATATCTTCACGTTTCAAGGTCACCACAATCCAAATGCAACATTTTTATAGAGATGTCTGGGTGTGTGTATGTACGTATGTGCGTATGTGCGTTCGGAATTATCTTTCGCCACGATTATCTCGAGAACCAAAGATGATATTGACATGGGACCGGGTTTATTCGAAGCGTTATTACGTAACTCAGAACTGATTAAGTTTCCAGCGAAATCGGTAAGGCCGTTTTTTGTTAGTAAATAAATAACTAAAATAATTTGGCTTTAATTGTACTATTTATTGTCATTTTTCATTGAGCAAATCACTATTACATTGTGCACCGCTATTTCGTATACATGTAAATTTACAGGTCTCCGTGTTGATAACAATGGTTGCATTAATATATATCATACTTCGCTGTTATTAACAACATTTAATTTCCATGAACAATATTAAATAATTCTTAACCATATCTTATGGTTAACCACATTTCAAAATTTACCACTAATCGCATAAATCATATTGATGCCACTGGGAAGCTAGTCGTGTGGACCTTGCGGGTCGCACCACAGACCACTTTTTTGGAATCAAGTTAATTTAACATTTTTCTATACATACATTTTATACTTCTAAATACCAATGAACAAAAACAAAACAATTAATTAATAACAAAATCATACAAAAACAAGAGTGAAAACGCGAAACTGTATCAAGAGCTGCACAAGTCCTTTAAGTCAACATTTTATTTTTTTCTGCTTTAACATACTTTCTCAGGTTTTTGGTACACCTATAATTTGATAGTTTTTACTTTCCCATTGTTTTTGTTTTGACTTTAATATACAATTTACTAACAATCGTAATTATTTGTTCTTACGATTTCTGCAAAGCACTAAAATTGTATTATACAATTAATTTTTGACGTTTAGGAAAGAGATTCGGCACTTCAGAAAGAGATAGCTTAGCCAAGTGCTCTATTGTTTTCAAAATTTAGGAATGTTCGGTTTTGATCCAACTCATTTGCAGTGGCATTTCATATGAATTTTGAAGATCTTACCCCATTTCGAAATCTGAAACTTTATGCAAATTAGGTAATTTTAAATCGTAGAATGAATTATCGGACTGAGATGACAATTAACCAGTTTCTGAGTTTGAGTGCTTTCACAGATGTACAAAACTTTCGACAAAGACCATTACCAATTAAACATTCTTTTAATTTCTTCTTCAATTTCAGCGAAACTTAAATAATTGTAATAATATAAAACACGGTCAATTTATTTAGCTTTACACGCATCAATCAGCTCTTACCTAATTCATTTGAAATGAACCCCGAAGCCTTGTTAACGATCTTGATTGAAATTGTCCTAAAATAGAATTAAAATAAAATCAAGCCCTGACACTCGTTGACCCAACTCATTACACCAATCTATTCAAAGGCCCCAACAACAAAAAAGTTAATTTTGAAAAATCATATTCAGCACTTACCCCAAGAGCACACTCATTGCCGATGAATCAATCAGCATCCTCAAATCATTTTCCAAAAAAGCTGAAATGGGGTTGCGCCCCAATTAAAATCTTCTTCTAGCACATCTGTTCGGAACAAATTGAAAATGTTTACCCAAGGAACCGAGCCCTTAAACGACTAGAAACCACTCAACAATTAAACGATACAAAGTGTAAAGAGATACACTTACTTCACCAATACATTTCATAATTAAACCACTGGCCCTGGTCGAGATTAAGGGGAAGGAAATGATGCAGCAGACACCTTGTTTAGCACAACAAACAGAGGGTTCACACTCTTGATCTATATGTAAGTGCGATAGTTTCTCTCTCTCCCTTGTAATTCGAATTATTCGAAAAAGTTGTTTCCGCGAAAGAGATGATGTAGAGAGCAAGTTTATCGCCCTGCGTGGTATTTGTCATTACGAACTTGATGCTGTGCCGGTGGTATACTCGTATGTAGTTCCAAGTGTTTGGTTAAATTTTGATTTATTCACCAGACAACGCGCCAAAGTGCTTCCAACAGGACTTCGCGAAATAGAAGCCGAATGTTTACAGCGGCATTTTGCTAGATATTTCGCTCGAGCCAATGAGCGAGTTCATCCCATCGTCATCCTCGTCCCGTGCGTCGTCATCGGTCGTATGGAATACATCACAAATTTGTCTGGCTGGCAGGCGAAAAATGCCATCGCCACGGGAAACTTATGGACGATTTGGCACAACATTGAAATATCGGTGTTATTTTTAGTTAATTGGAATTCCTTAGTCACTGATGATTTGTATTTTAGTTATAAAAAGCAATGCAACACATTTCTTGATTTACATGATGGCCCGCAAGGATCCATAGCACCTGGCCCTGGATACTAAATTGAGCGGTTTATGGTTGTTTTGGAATCATTCAATTACTTTGTTCTTTGGTTTACTTTAAGCAAAATGACTGAACAGTGGTAAATTACTATATTGAGCTTCAAATTTTAGGCTTTTTGACTTGGCAATTAACTTAATAATTAATTCATCAGATATTAATAACGCGTTAAGCCTAACTTTGTTCTTATTCGAAGGCTTATTCGAACTATGTGCATATTTTGAAGGGTGCCCCACCCTTCAAATCTTGAATCCTTTAAAACTGGTAAATATACAAAGCGTCTGACGATGTTGTAGAAACACTAGTATATTGCGATGTTCCCTCCAACTGTTCTTTGGGATATAACAGATTCAATAATCCAGGAATAAACCTTTTTTATTTATTTTTTTTAGGAGAGAATACGTTACGTTACGTACCGTCAAGTTGTATGCCATCACCACTTGGTGTGCCCGACTCCCACGGACTAAACTCTCTCCCTCGGCCTACAATCCATGCTGAGACCATTCTTGCATTACATCAGGGTTGTGCCGTTTATAAGTCTGTAAAAGGACGCCTTCTTGTTAGTCTCCTGTGGCCTAAGACGTCTGTGCCTGCTAATGATTTCTGCCCCCCCCCAACGATAAATGTTATTGATCATAAACTAGTGTTCATATTTCCTTTTTAGTGTCTGTTTTTTGCAATACGGATACAGGTTTCTGTGTTCCTTGACACACTGACAAAGAAATTGTTTCTGTTCTTCCTCCACTATTATAAGTCCGTGGAAATCTTGTACTAACTTTACAGCCCGTTCTGATGTATCGTTTACAGCCTTAAGTTCACAAACCTTTTGCTTGGCCTCCATATATGAAGTGTTACTTGCCCATAATACATTACACAGTTAAAGAAAGGAATCATCTATTTTCAAACGGGAAAACAAGTTTTTGCTTTTAAGGGTTACAGATTCATCCAGGGTCTTATATAAATTATCGAAATGAAATCTTTTATTAAACAGAAATTACGAGTAGTTAATATCTCAAATAAATTACTGTGTTAAGAGTATCGCATTTCATCCTTTGATATATTCCATCGTTTGGAGATATTGAAACAACTTTCCTTTTTCAGATTGTTAACCATTTTTGCTTTTGTTTCGTTGTCTACCATATCATTGAAAAGGGCTAAAATTACTACTTCTTCAGTTAAATATAGGTGCTGCCAAAATTTGTTTAAAGTTGCATTTGAAATTGACAAATCCTCTTCTTCGTAGTCTTTCAACGCTTTTATAAAATGCAAGTCTTGATTGGGTGCCTTAAACGCCAAATTGCAATGAAGCCATGATTTTAAATAAGTTGTGACAATGAAGAAACAAACATCTTCAAGACCTCGGACTCCCTTCTTGCTTATTTTACACTGAGTTTGTAATAAATATATTTTTAGAGAATAAATAGCTCTTGCCATCCATCTCGCTTGATGCATTGCATCTGGAGGTCTGATCTTCAGCTCTTTGTTGGCGTTCCCCCCAAAAAATATCACAGAGAGCTCAATGAGTTCGCGATAGTCGTCCCTTACTGTTACTTACTGATAAAAATCAAGCAATTCTTTTCTTTTTATTTCTTAAAAATGTTTTTGTATGCTATCACTGCAAGTTTGGAAGACAGAACAATCGATATCTTTCCAGTTGTCGCGGAACTTCTTAAAAAGGGGAATGTCTGGGCTTATTGTCACCTGGCTTATTTTAGTTTCAAATGCACTTTTTAGAACAAGTTCGTATATGTGACATCCAAAAAGTAACAACTCTCTCTCAAGATTTTCTTCTAAAAGCACACACGAACCGTTGAAGCGACCTGTATTGGAAGCTGTTGTGTCACAGCACATAATTTGAACTTTGTCTTTTAGGTTCCAGTCATTTAACGCTTCAAAGACAGCTGCAGACTGCTCTTTTCCCGACGAACTTTCAAGCTTAGGCACAGAAAGAAGTTGTTCGTTTTTGCCAAAGGTAATAACGATAGGAAGTCGTTCTTCTTTGGAACTTCTTACAGTTAGGCCAGGTAGTAATTTTCCATCCCAATGAACAGTCACGACTTCAGGCACTTTATTTTTCAAATCAGTTTTAATAGATTCAGCTCTTTTTTTCCTTACTTGTGTCCGAATACGTTGAATAGAGGATCTATTGATTGCGAACTCGTCAACATTATGTCCAAGCGCCTCTAAGGTTGCCTGGAGAATGAAAACAGAATCCCGAATGGTTAACTGACATCTGTCTAAAGCCAATACTAATTTTGCAGTCATAAATTCTTTTCTTGCTCGCTTTTTAGCAGTCTTAGCGTTTACTGTATCCGATATAATTGACAAATGGTCTTCCTGCTTATCATCACTGCTGTAACACGTATCGTCAGCAAGTTCTTCATTAAGAAAATAATCGGCTGATGTAGAAGAGCTGGACGGCACTGCTGATTTATGCAATCTCGCCTCTTCTTCTAAAATCCTCTGTTTGACCCTTTCCTCCTTTTCCATTAGTTTCTTATCTACTCCTATTAGGCAGCCTGGTCTGCCTGGTTCCCTCTGATGAAGCAAGCATATTTTGTCCTCCTCTATTTTAATTCTAAGCAAGGCGTCTGTGTGTGCTATATCGAACAAATTATCTAAGTCGTTTTTAAAATCCTCCTCCCGCTGTTTGAACAAATCCTTAGTTTTCTTGGAGTTTTTTTTTGTAGATCTTTCCAAAGTTCATAGAGACTTACAAGTTTTTTAACACAGTGAGGAAGTGCCCTTGCAGGAATCCTCGCTTTTTCCCAAAATATTAGGCACTCGTGAATTACAAGGTTCGCACTTTCACTAACTGTTAGTTTTGAAGGTAATTTTGCACCAGTTATCTGATGGTTCAAATGTCCCACTAAAAAAATACCGTTAGAACTTCTTCTTTGCGATGACATGTCTAACGAAAGAAAAAGTAAAGTATACGAACTCGAACGTCTAATCGGAGTGAAAAATTACAATATACTAGCCAAAAGTGGGGGCAAGTGCTATTTTCCAATATAAATTGCATGGCATGCTTTGTTCGAATGTTGGGTATAGTAAATGAAATCCAAATGACTCCAAACTCTTTTTGCAACGGTTTTACGGTAAAACAAAAAAATTAAGGGGTGTGCGTCAAGAAAAAAAAATATCGAAAAATAAGGGACACCCTAATATTTCTTGGCCCCAATGTGGGCATGACATTGTGTTGAGAGTCGTTTTTTTTTGTTTTGCATATCAAATAATTTTGAAATTATCAATTTTAAAATTAATTATAAAATCGATGATTTAAAAATTATTTGATATGCTAAACTTCTTTGACTTTGAAGAAACGAATTTTAGCTTTTATTTATGTGTCGTTTGTTTTGTCAATGTGTGAATTTCTTTCTTTTGCACAGTTGAAATTTTGTTCACAAACAATTATATTTTAAGTCTTTACGCTGATGTTGATATTTTTGTTTTAACACTGAACTGCTCAAATAACTTCTACTCTGAATCTCAATTTAGTGAAAACTGATACTTAATTTTGATAACATTTTATCGCTTTGATGTAAGTATCTAAACGGATTTTCTTTTTGCAGGTCCCTTGGAAATCTAATTTACAACCGTCATACAAGTCAGGCTCGTCAAGTGCTGTAAGTAACAAAAACAAAAAAAGCATTAAAATATTTTTTAAACAAACTTGAAAAAAACGCATACACCTTTTTCAGTATTCCTCCAGAGACGACATAAGCGGCTCCAGATACGGATCATCTTTAGCAACTCCAACCTCATACAGGCCTTCATTCTCTGGGGGAACCTATCGAGTTAAACGTGATCCACCTGTAACGCCCTACGTCAGCCGTTACTCAACCACCCCGACAACGCCGATCTCGGCCAAAGATGATAAAGAAAAATCATCCGAAACAACCCGAATCAAGGATAGCATACAGCAACCAAAGTATATCGGTATCACTCCTAGCACTTCGAACAAAGAGAACGCTTGCGAGCATAAAGTCTCACCAAGTCGATACTCAACCTCGACAAGTAATCTCTCAAAATATGTCCGCCGTTCCAGAGATCCCAGTCCAGCGCAGGAAACCCTTCGCCCAGCATCGAGTCTTGCCAGCACACGTATCAAAAGTCGTGAACCAAGTCCGGCTGCCCGAGCGTTGAGGGGTAAATCACGTGACCCTAGTCCAGCGATTGATACAAAATGTAAACTAGGCGGCGCCTATGGCTCGACTTATCGAATGTCCAACAGGGGTACACCATCAACTGGTTATACTTCCAGGTACGGAAATAGCCCTTCGATGGCCAGGCAATCGACTTCGTCACTGGACAATGCCATTTCATACTTGTCCGTTAGTGACTTTCGAGCCCGATCTGTAAGTCGGGCAAAAGAAATCGCCGAAAGAAAGTCTTTTGATAGGGAGACTGAAAAGGCACCTTCTATTGATAAAAATGTGTTGGCAGAAAGTTCGGAATCCAAAGAAACCACTCCTGAGGATGAAAACGACGAGCTGGAGGAGGAGTCATCGGAGAGTTCGTCTGAGGAGATTTTCGTGGCAGTTTCCGTTTGCACGCGAGGAACCTCACCAACTCCACCCAGTGCCTCCACAGTTGTTCGGATGAGGAGAAATGAGTTAGCCAAAACGATCGAGAAAACTATTAAAAGGTCTTCTAAGAAACCGAAGATGTTGGACAAGGAAATTCAGTCGGACCGATTAGATGATTCGACAAGGTATTCCCGATTCGGTCTCAGTAGCCGGATGTCATCGTACAGCCCACATGAAAGCCGCTATACACCGAGCTTGAGATATAGCTCCAGCGTTAGCCCGCTAACGAAAAGTAGTCGAAGTGAATCGAAGACTGACATGAGCGACAGAAAGGACGATTCAAAGAGCAAGAGCCCAGACACGAAAGCGGTCGCCTCTCCAAAGTCGAAACTATCCCCGCCGAAGAATGTTCGCATGAACTCACGACAGGCGTCTGTGGAGAACTTATCCAAAGCATCTGCCGAGACCGAGGGAGTCGTGAAAAGTAGTATCACGGTAGCTAAACTCCCGAACAAAGATTTCAGAAAGTCTGCCCTAAACGTTGGTCCAACAGATCGTCCGCGAAAATCACGCACCCCAAGTACCAGCACCGATTCGGATGACAAACTAGACAAGAAGGTGTCACCTCCAACTGGAGCCACACAGTTTCTTCAGAAACAGGAGAAATCTTCGAGTAGCAGCAGTGGGTCCGAATCGAGTACCGCGTCGACGAAGACCTCACTCAAAAAAAAAGTTCTCAGTGGCGAATCGAAAATACGGCAACGTTGCCATCCCGCAAAATCTTCAACTTCCGCCTCCTCTTCGTCGTCGTCATCTTCGCCAAGTGGTCGCCAAAGCACAAAGATAAATGCCAATAACGTGACTGAGAGGAAGTCAAGCGGTGCTTTCGAAAGCTCTACCGAAAATAGAAACGCAAATAATAAGCTACAAGCAGCTGCCACAACAACAACATCAACAATACGAAGAGAAACAGGTGCTTCTGATGATGCGCCAAATGAGACTTCGTACCAAAATAGCGCTAAACAACCACCAGTAGTTGACAATGCTACATCCACCATCACTCCAAAGAAAGGGAAAGAAATTAGCACAATTGGGTCATTAAGTTCACCTCAGCCACTGTCACCGTTACAATCACCAGCGACCAATGCGAAATCTCTTGTAAAAGAGAATCACAAAGATTGCGACAATGCCAAAATCAATCTCTCCGAGAATTTAGGTACGATATCGAATTTTTTGGTCGCTCGTCAACACGACACAAATAGCGAGCCGCTCTATGTAGATCGGCGCAGCAGTGAGAGTGCCAGCGGCGACAGTATCTCGAGCGATCTGAAGCAGAAAGTTTCAAAAACGACGGTTCCGCTGACCGAAATAAACGCGAATCGCGCAACTTCGATTGAACTTAATACGAAATCAACGACATCACCCCATACGGCATCCATAAAGGCTCCACCAAGTTTAGAATATAACGAACTCACCACCAAAGGCGAGGATACCTCCAGCAACTGGTGGCAAGACAGTACGTCCCAACAGATAAGCACGCCGTCGGCCTTAGATTTAAAAGACGATATGCGGTACAATTTGAGGCACATTGACTCCGGTGAGGTAGGTTGGTGGCTAAAGACCGACGAGGACGACACCTTACCCGAAGACTTGAAAACACCAAACCAGGAAAATGTAGAAGAGGAGGCAAGTAATCCTCTTCGAAACGAGCAGAGCTGGTGGAATCACCAAAACGAAGGTATACAATTGAATCCAAAAGTAAGTGAACCCACTGCCTGGCAAAAGTCGCCTGACAATGAGAAGGCAACATACACAAGTCGCAAACAGTATAGTCCTGAAGCAATCGCACCGAAAAATGGTTACATAAAACTTAATATTTGCCGCGTCGAATCTGGAGAGCGGCCATGGTGGTTGGAAAACGAAAAATCATCCACCCCCGGTTCACCGAAAGAGAAATCTCCCACCAAGAGGCAGACCAATGGGCTTGACAAATCATCCACCAATGGCAACTTTAATGGCGACAAGCCATGGTGGATGTCTGGACCAACGAAGAAAATATTCAATATTCGTCATGTAGAATCTGGAGAGCGACCAGCTTGGCTGCAGAACGACGAAGATCAGCAGACACGTAGAATCGAAAATAACCTCAAAGAATCCGATGAAGAGGGTGATTCAGAGAGCGATGCGGAAGTTCTGAATGCCACATGCAATCTGATGGAACGTCTTCCGCCCCTCGGCGATCGTGCAAGTCCCGATGGACTGGAGGATCCGAATAGACATCGCAAATCGCCGTACGAGAATGTGCCCTTGAAAAAGCAAAGCGACTGTAATGGTGGAAATGGATTCAGTTCACAAAAACTATTTATATCGCGTCACACGAACATTGATGAGCTTTTGGGTGGTTCGTGTCGACCACTAAGTCCGCTAATAGATCGTTACACTGCAAAGAATGTTTTCTTAGAGGAGATCACACCCGACCAGGTTCGGATACATGATAGCACAGCACAGATGCCGGTAATACAGCGCATGGAGAGGTGGGTTTGAAATTTGAAATGAATTTATGTGTTGAATATTATCTTCGTTTTATTCTTCTTAGAGATGAATGGGACTACAGCTCTCCGAAAGTACAACCGCCATGGGTGAGTTTATATGTAAAATTAAACTGTTTCTGATTTGTGTGTTCATGTGACTGCAAGCGATGAGTTGCTTTTACGGTGGGGCTGCCAATAATAATCAGCCCTATTGTGAGTTTCGCGTGAACAAGATTCCACCGGAAAAAAATCCATTTTTTCTTTTCGCCTATTGTGAATTTCGGGCGAAAAAAAATTGCATGTTCGAAAGATTCCCCTTATTGGCAGCTCTCAATTCGGGCGGAATTAAACGTCATTCAGAGCTAAAATGTTCACTTATTTTTTTGGGGCGAACAGGAAAACGTACGTGCGAAAAAAGGCGGCTACAAATAAAATAAATGGACAGATATTTGTTTGTTTGTTGATAGCATGTATTTAGTCTCGCCCTCATTTACTTTAAGACCAACCAATTTTTCCTGTTATTCAATCGCCGGTCTCGACTTGAAATTTGTTGGTCCTTTTTGATATCCACCATCTGCAAAATCAACGTAAACAATCTGCGAGTTTCACGATGGATGGAATCGCTTATTTTTGTTTGGACTGGTAAGCATATCCAGCAAATATTGGAATGATATTTTATAAACTCTAAAAATATGCACAGTATTTATTAAAAAAAAAACTAAACAATTGGAACTTAACTCAAAGCGACTGATGTCCCTGCGCCGTTAAATGTTTACATTTTTGGCGTTTTTTTTTCGAATAACTAGTTCTTAAGTATTTTATTTTTAAGAACCGCAGTAATACGCAATGCAATTTAATACAAAATATTCTTAACTTCCCTATTTCTTTTTTGCATTTAATTTATTTGGCACTTTATATTTTAAAGCTGTCAAAACACAAATTATGTGTGTTCGTCTGTGCTCGAAATGTCACTGTCGATTCGAAGTGAAATACTCGTATCATTCGGGCGAAACTCACAATAGCTTTTAAAATTCCGGGCGGACAGAATTTCACCAGGCGAAATATTTTCCGGGCGAAACTCACAATAATGGTAGAAACACATCAACACTTCAAAGTCGCCTTCAACTTTGACAACCACGTCGCACGTTTTAGAACCAATGCTTTTTAATGGGATGGAACACATTAGCACTTCAGCCTCAACTTCACCTTTAACGTTAGACCTAAATCCTAAATTCAAAGTTAAAGTGCAAGTCCTACCAACCTTGAGGCGATGTTTTCAGTTTTCCAAACATGCAAATGCTTATATTTTGAGCGAATTTTCTCGCTTGCTTGTATTTAGATATAATTTTCTCTTTTCTTTACAACCATTCTTTGTTTCGCTCTTGAAGTTACATTTTTCGTTGTGTTTGACTCAACTTTAAACGCTAAAGTTCTTACTCTTTTCAAAGTCCAAGTCGAAGTTGAAGTGTTGATGTGTTTCTACCATAAGGATGAATGATTACTTAGTAGAATTCCAGAGTGCCCCATATTCTCTGGTTTCTCCTGATGATTGTGAAATGTAGAATGTATCATCGACTATGTAATAAGGTCACTTAAGGTTTACTATCGCAGTGTACATAATTCCTTTAGTGGAATATATCTTCGATGTGTGTTAAATTCCGCAATTCAAATTGAGTAATTGATTTATGGTTATTCGCTGAGCTTTATAAATGAAAGGCACATTTTTCTCATAGATGAGGTACCTAGATACATACGTACTTATTTGTACGTATCAATTGATTGTTAATAAGTTTTGATGGCATTTTAGCATTTATTCTTACATCAAGTGGATAACCCTTTGAGAGGGTGTGAGGCCATATTGGTTTTTTTCTTTTTTTTTGTTAAAGAAAACCTACAATCGTCCCCTGATTCCGTACAGTTAATTTTGATAATAGCTTGGATTTTTGTTTGACTTTTTTAACGGGTAAGGTAGGTATGTAGCTGCGGCGGTTTGTTGAAGTCCCATTAGCATAAGAGCCGATCTTAACCGCAAACATACATAACCTGTGTGTTACCGTTTTTTGATGAGGAGACTATAGGTCTAATCGTGGAATTTAGGAAAGTTATTAGTTCCTCAATACTGGGCTACTGGTAAACGCTGGATGAATTCGGCAGGCTGACGGATTTGTGTATTTTTAGTTCTGTAAACACGCCCGCTACTACTCTACCGACCGATTTGGTGCTTGATTAGGGTGTGGAGTAGAGATTCCTGGTTCTGATTCCAGAATTTTTTTTTGAAAGTTCATTTAGGTGTTTTGTATATAGTCAATTGAATTGGGTTCTATACTGCTGGGGAGTGAATATAGAATTCTGCTATGTCCGTACGGGTCTTGCGGACCAACTGCCAGATTTATCAAATCATACTACACTACATGACACATTGAACATTTCGGTCTGGCATGGCCGTAGGGCTCCTGCAGTTTGTAATTGTGCTTTGTTTAATATATGCCACCATACTTAAGGCCTAAGTGAAGCTGATAAAGATTGGCAGTATTGAACAAGCCTGTCTTGGGTATATTACTGAAGATTTTGCAAACCCTAAGCGACGTTTCACATTAGCACGACTTCCACGAACGTAAGAATAGACAAACTCTTTTTCTAAGAGGAGGACGATTTATCAATTCAAAATATATGAAGAAAACTGGATAAAAAAAAGCGGCAAGTGCGAGTCGGACTCGCCCATGAAGGGTTCCGCACGAATTATAATTATTATTTACTTAGGCCACTATTACAGATTTATTATTAGAAAATAATGGTTCACGGTTTACGCATAAATTTTATGTTTATGAAATTAAATGTTTTTTTTTATATTTGAGTTGATTGAATGAAAGGTAAATTGCGGCTTACGATTTATGACGTATTAAAAAAAAACTATTTACTAGATCTCGTTCAAACCAATTTTCGGTGGAAGTTTGCATGGTAATGTACATCATACATTTTTTTTAAAGTTTTATCATTCCCTTATTTTAGAAGTTAGAGGGGGGGGGGGGGGAAGGGGGGGGGGCACATTTTACAACTTTGGAAGTGTCTCTCGCGCAAACTATTCAGTTTAGAAAAAATGATATTAGAAACCTCAATATCATTTTTGAAGACCTATCCATAGATACCCCACACGTATGGGTTTGATGAAAAAAAAATGAGTTTCAGTTCTAAGTATGGGGAACCCCCAAAATTTATTGTTTTTTTTCTATTTTTGTGTGCAAATCTTAATGCGGTTCACAGAATACATCAACTTACCAAGTTTCAACAGTATAGCTCTTATAGTTTCGGAGAAAAGTGGCTGTGACATTTCCGGACACACAGACAGACAGACAGACATGACGAATCTATAAGGGTTCCGTTTTTTTGCCATTTGGCTACGGAACCCTAAAAACAGGCACAAATTATGGCGACCGAAGAAGTTTTATCTGTGCTTAAGGAAAATCTGATACCCGCTAAAGATAGCGGGTCCCTATCAATCTTTTATTATTGGTAGGCTGCCGTCCCTCTTAAGGAGACGGACCGGAGCAGTTCAACATTCATATGGCTGCTGGGGCATATATAACGGGTGTGCCATATTTTCTGTTGGTATTTGATTTAATTTGGTCGTTTACAATTTATTTGGACTAGTTCTTGGATACGATATCAATCAAGTGGCTGCCTCCATTGTCCAAAGCAAATTGTGCCCTTTTTTGCTGCGTTTTTCATCACTTTTTCGAGGATCTCGGGCCGTATAGCTATGATTTGGGCACGAATGTTTGCCTTGTGCTTAACAATGGTCTGAGGCTTGCTGGTGTACAGTTTGCTTTTCAAATAACCTCACAAAAAATGTGTGGAGGGTTGAAATCTGGAGATCTGGGTGGCGAATCAATGTCGCCATTTTTTGACACCACATTTTCACAGTTTCGTTGAGGAAACTACATTGTTTGATTTGCAGTGTGACATGGCGCACCGGCTTGTTGAAACCAGTAACCGTCCAGACCTTCCTTTGATCAATTGCACTTTATACGGAAACGCAATTAAATGCAAATCATCCTTTAAAATGCACCGCAAGGTGCTTCCACTAACGACAAAATTTCGAGGGCGGTGACGGTACAACATTTTCTATTACCGCTTCAACCAGTTCGTTGCAATGTATTGGGCATTGATGAACGGCATGTCGACGATCTCCCACTGTCCCGTACGCAACCAAATTCGACACCAAAAAGTGTTGTCAGACGGTGCTTGTTGGCCACGATATTTTCGACGATATGCACTTTGAGTTAACACAACAGAACGACTTTTTTCAATGAACGGCTATTTATGGTTAAAATTGTACTAACTTGACGTTTCAAAAACATTTCTAATCAGACCAATCGGTTGAGAAATGACAAAGTTATTTAATGTTTACATACCAGCATAAAAGATGGCGCACTCTATATTGTAGGGTTGATGACCTCTTCAATGAACTACATAACCTGTTTAACCTGAAAAGGGTCCCCTTTTTATGGCAATCGCTTTATGCAAACTTATGTTTAAGCTAGATGCAATCGAAAGAACCAATGTTAGGTAGACAAGCAGTGCCACAATGTCAAGCCAAAAAACAGGTATGACTTGTGCTGGACCTGCGAAGTTCTTAAAGATTGATCTCTTAAAACTAACTACATATTCGTACCACAAAAGGAGCTGTCTCATAGCCAAGCATAAGGCTTATTCTTATTTTCATAGAAGCTGCATAGACGAGGAGAAGGAGAAGACTTTTCTCCTTCTTTTCTGTACATTTTCTGTGCTCTTGAGCAAAAGAAAACTTCATTTAATTTGACTGACATAAGACATCTCTTGCGCTTCATCAGAGGTTGAACCTGGTTCATCGAGTAGAGAGAAAGCTCCTAGATTCACATGGAATCACAAGGGCCTCATAATGGCCTAAGTGTGTCGGTTTTTTCCGACAGCCACTCTATCCTAACCCAACTGGATCACACAATTGAAATAACACCAGCATTTGATTAGCCGTAGCAAATAAGTGGTAAGAAACTGAGAGGCCTGTCGATGTTTATGAATTCTACAGGGGGGAGCAGTAGGGATGTAGTGAAGTTGGAGGGTTATGATCCTTTTAATCCTGATCATAACCTCGCTCAATGATTTGTCTTTGAGTTTCTAAAGAGATAATAGGTTAGGTATCTACTATCTACGCAGATTGAATAGAATCCACTAGTCATTCGAAAATTACTTTTCGTGAAAGCCTCTCCAGTTTTCCAGCTTAAGGCCAGAATTGTTCGTTTGAATACTTATTTTTAACGTTGAGAAATAAAATTTACCAATGGATGCGGAAATATGCTTTCCACTCGATATCAAATTTGAAGGTTTTCTTGTTCCATATTTGCTTTCAGTTGGTAAATGCACCATCAGATGGTGAGCATTAACTGCTTCCCTATTACACAGTGATGCAAATGTGTGAACTTTGTTGTTCCACTCCTCAGAATGCCGATGACTAAATGAGTAAATACTAGGAGGTTAATATTAACTACTGGGTAAGTTATTGTTATAAGGGTGGCGACGGTGTAGAGGTTAGTGTGTTGGCTTGTGACCCGTGCGGTGCAGGTTCAATCCCCATGGGGAACAACAACATACGCCACCCAATCACATGCCTCTACACCAAAAGGAGGATTTCTGCCTGGTAGTACAATGGAACGTTACCGAGTCTGAGTGCTTTGGGATTTGGATTTCCTTTTTAAAAAAAAAAAAAAAAAAAAAAAAAAAAAAAAAAGTTATTGTTATTAGACTGAAAATGAAAATCGAGGTTTACAACATATTTTAAAATTTGAAGGTTCACAATATTCTTGTATGTCCATCTGCCTTTTGCACTGTTGTCCCACCTTGTTTGCCACATATCTTTGAAGTTGACCTTTCTTCTTCTTTTACGTTTGCCATTTCTCTTTTGAATTTGGTCCAGCCGTTTTTTTGTTATAACAAAAAGACTCATTAACATCGCGGCATTGGTGATGTTATTTTAATTGGTCCAAAAATAAAAATCGTAATTTACAACATATTTTATAATATGATGGTCACAATATTTGTTTTCAAATGTGTTTAAGGAGATGTATGTGTGTGTGTGTGTATGTTCTTACTTACGTAAGTACGTTGATGAACCTTTTGTTCGTTCATAGTACCTATCTCGCATATATGTATAAAATAATATCGATTTCGTTCTCACCATAATCGAGGTCTATTTTCGTAAAAATTAACTGAACAAAAAATACACTGAATTCGGGCTAGTTAGGTTTTTTTGTTTAAACAAAAATACTGAAAAAATATGTATTTTAGAATTTCTTGAGAAAGGTTTATCCAATCTAATTTGTTTTGGTCACAATCCACTTCAAAATATCAGATTTTTCATTGATATTTTATCAAAGAGCAGCGCCATTTTTTATAATCGTAAAAGAATATTAATTCAACAATAAATAATCATCATTAGTATTGAATCATTAGAAAAATCAAATAATATTGATTTTATTAAGTTTTCGCGAACCTACTCTCCTTTATTATTATTTTTAATGTAAAAAGCAGACCAGCGAAAAAATTAATGCATATTTTCTTTTTGAAACTATTCATCCTCTAACTTTTCATTTTTTTATTGATTATCATGTTCATATTAAACTGAGAAGTTGATCGTGTGGACCTTCTGTATCGCACTCACCCGACTAGTTATATAGGCATCGATACTTACTCGCACCATGTGTTTCAATAGTGAAAATAACCACAGTGAAAATATTGCGGGAACGATTCGTAAAGTTCGTACTGCTTTTGGCAAAGTGATTTTGCCCATGTCAGAACACCTACAGTTGAACACTTTAAAAAAATAACTGTTAAAACGGCGGAGTTTCTTATATTTTAAACTTCTACAAATGCAAAAGTATTCACGTGCATTTCGATCGAGTATCGCTTCACAGAGAAAACTACCTCAGTTTGTTTTTTCCACATTTGTTTTATTTTTTTTTAACAATATTTACATTAAATTACTAAGAAACTCAGGAGGTGAGATTGGTCCGGAATTTCGCTAACTATCTGCCCTGCGAAAAAAAGGCATAAGACACAAATTTAAGGAAAATCAATGATGATTTTTAAGTGTTTGATTTTGTCAAAAAACCTAGGAAAATTGCAAAACTGTATACAAATTTTATTTCAGTTGATATAAATCAATGCTTGCCATTTACTTCTTAAAATCTTCCACGTAGTTGAGTAATACAATCCCTTCCTTATGGACAAATCACGGTCTTCATTAATACGAATTTCGGTAATAAAATTCAATAATTTGTAAGCGTTGTTCGCCTACAGCACATTCTCAGATTCATCAAAGAAACTGGACTGGACGCTGTGCTCTAAGGAGTGTGACCTGCCAAGGATAAATCAGAGCAATACCCCGATACGCTTCATAAAAGAAGTATGTCCAGAGGGGGCTCTGAAAGAGGGCATGAACCTCTCCGAGGTACAAGCAGGGGACACAATAGACCAATTGGTCATAGTGTAATACGACGAAGAAATATAACATTGCTAGGTGCTGCTTGCTGTTCACAAATGCTTGCGCTGTGCTTAGAACAATAAGGGTACTGTTACATTTACGGAAAAACAAAAAAAAAACAAAAACAATTTTCCTTAAAGTATTGCAAAAGTTCCTAGACAGAAAGAATCGATAACAAATTGTACGCAATGCTTTTAAAAAATGTGTCGTTATCCATTTTGATCCAAATGCAGTTTCTACAAGTTAGTACCTATATATTTATACATACCTAGGAAGCTATACGTTTTATGGATGTTCGAATTTAGAAAACTTTGTGTTCAGCTGATAGACATTAGTGTTCGACTGCTGGCGAATTCTGTTTTTGTTTTTGTTTTAATAATAGGTTTTAGTTATTAAATAAATTAAAAAAGAAGTTGATTATTTTTAAGATTCTTTTCCATATTCCTGTTACAGAACATCTCCAGGTGTAACGCGTCGCTTGCAGTAATAGATTCATTTGCAAAGCTCGACTTAGTGTTCGATTAGTGGAGACATGACCCCACCTTTCGCACAGGTATAGTGAATTGTTACCAGAATTTACCTTTTTTTCAATTGTGCTGCTGTACGATCATCAGTGAATTACTACAAACATCCAATCCATGCGCAACTATTTTCTTGTTATATAACGAATCTAAGATAGAACTCAATAGTGAGTGTGAATTATATTTTAGCTTCCAGTGCATCTTCAGTTGGAAAAATAATCGGATTCAATCGATCATTTTGAACGTCTCGGACAGGCTAGTTATTTGAAGAATCCCATTCGTGTTCGTCGGGCTAGGCCAGCTGAAAATATCACCGCCGCGCCATAGCTGGGAGTGTGACTGAAAACCAAGGTGTGTCCATTTCGAGATGATGGCAGGAATTGGGCCTAGCCGCAACCACATTGCAACGTTTTTCGCATAAAGATCTTGACCTGCATGCTTATAAGGTTTACTGGACGCACGAATTGAAGCCGGCAGACCATACAAATCGCCTTACTTTTGCCATTGACTTAAAATTACGCCTCTTGTTGGATGAACCTAAAGTATCTATAGAATAGACAAAAGTCAGCGACGAGTCTTCAATGAGCCTGTGATTGATGACTGGCTGTCCATTCTGAATCATCAATTAGTACAATTAAATGGCAGGGAAGTAAATCTTTCGAAACGGTTCTTCGCCGTAAAATCGTTGGTAAGGTCATTTTTCGTTTTTATTATTTTGTACCAAATTCAGAGACTTTCAGTTGCACAATCTTTCAATCCACATAATTATTTTTCGCTACTTCCTACAAACAGAATGATTTGTATTCTCGATTAATTTGCGTGCACCCACATTTCGTTCGTCATAAAAACGTAACCGACCTCGTATCAGCATAACTTTTGCGGTTATAATGTAGGCGAGGAATTAATGTATAATGTATAATGACATTTCCTCTATTCTTTGACAATCGAAAGTTTACCTAACACATTGTCACCAACACAATCCACGTCCTTGAAAATAATAGTCTTGCCCAAATCAAATTGGAGCATGAGTTTAATTTGTTTTTAAATAAAAATAAAACTACAAAATATATTATTATTTTTTTAAAAATAAACAATCTAAATGTGGAGAAGCGAGTATTTCGTAAGACTTAGAGTTTTCATGGTTTTCAATTATCACAAAGAGGAAAAGGGGAGGTTCGGAAAAATGCATCCGCTTCATAAACTATTTGAGAATATTTTTATTTTTTTTATTTCTGGAAAATTTAGGTCACATATAAACAAATCTTTAGCGGATTATAACGCATTTACATATATAAATGTATGTATCATCCATCTGAATCATTTGGATATCTGCCAAACTGTGCGACATCCGTTTCTTTTAGCGCTGATTCCCTTTCCTCAGATTCAGTTGCTTGAAATCATAGTCCGACACCCACGCACTATACATATACCCAAAAAGTATCTGCAGGCAGCAGGCCTAGTAGTGGCACCAAGCACCTCAATCGAACAGCAGCGTCTACATGAGTATTTGTCGTACACTTTGATCTATGAGTTGAGATATTTTGCATTTAGCTGAATGACTAATCGCTTAACTGGGACCATTAGATAGAGATATGCATCAAGAGAATTTAATTTTATTTAGTCAAACGACAACAAAAATAAGGGAAAAAATATTTATTTATTTATTTCAAGCGAATTAAACTGTGAAACCGCAAAATTTGATTTTATTCATTCGCTTATGAGTAATGACGCGAGTTTCTGTTTTTATTTATAAAAAAAAATACTTGTTAAATGATTAAACACCAAGAAGTGCTTTTGTTTGTATAAAGAGACAAAGAAATTCCATATATGATGGTGGTACGCAAATTGAAATAGAAGATAAGGTGGCGGCTTTTGTTTATTTTTTTATATTTTTTTTTTGTTTTCTATTCAGGAACTCTAAGCTGTTGAAAATTTTAAATGATTGTCATACCACTTGATTGTTTCTAAATTGAATGCGCAATTTGATTTAGAATATTATCTGAGGCTGGCACGCGACTACTAACAAATCGGCTTTGGCTCTTATCAATTAAATTGATTTTATTTGAATACCCAAGTCACACATCTTCCAACCATATTCGCTCACTTACTCGTAATATAATCTGTTAGGTGAATTATTAAGATCATTACTGATTAATTGCTGTTATAGGTCTAACCTACGAATAAATCTGTTGTTAATGGCATTCGGTTCCTATCTGGTACCAATGAACATTAAAAATTATTCGGTAATGGAAGATAACATACCCACCTAATAAAGGGTGTTTCATTAGCGACTTGACAACTTAAAACTCTCAGTGTGAACGCACCCTTTGACCGATGACCGAACTGTCAATGTCAAAATATTCAGTAAAATCAATTTTATCATGGTGAAGTACACGAAGGAACAATGTTTACAAATAATTAAAATTTACTACCGAAATTCCGATTCGGTGGTCGCAACTTTAAGAGCGTTAACGCCAATTTTCCCCAATATTCCAACATCCCAACATTATCGTTACTTGATGTTGCCGTGCCAGTGAGACTACGTTTTACCCGAAGTGTGAAGAATATTGCTGCCGTAGAGGGTAGAGGCGTCCGTCGAAAACCAGCTAAATCAGTCAATTTCACGACTTTCTCAAGAATTCTGAAGAACTCTCCAGGACAACATTCATTCATTCGAACTTTACGTAAGGATCTTGGCCTACACCCTTACAAGATCAAGCTGACTCAGGAACTAAAGCCAATATGAGGCGACGTACGTTCTCGAACTGTCAGCTGGATCCACCAAACTAAGACCAATCAGAGATCTCTTGTGATAGCATATGGATCTAGAGATCGTTAAATCATTCAGACCTGCTTATGAAGCATAATAGACTTCAAACATCAGTGCTAGTCAAGTCGTTTAGATCATTATGTAAGAAGGTTCCCAGATGGAGTTTTCATTTATGCGAGAGATCAGGGCATCTACAGAGAATGTGGAGGGTAGTCTCCTTATATTCTTCGTCCATGCAGCCGTTGTAAAATTCGTTTGAATATACGCCAAGCATTGATACATGCCTCGTATGTAGTCGGTTTACAGAAATTAAGCACGCAGAGCGCGACAGGGACAGCATTTGTCAGATCTGCTTTGTCGCTGGACATATTATGCTCCCTGTTCACCAAAGGCTTGTTTACTCGATTGCATTTACCTTAAACTTTAAATTGCATATTGCGATTGGCACGCCTACTACCCAGGCAACCATTTTCAGGTAGAAGAGCTATTTTGGCGAGATCATCAGCTTAGGGAGGAACCGGAATGTTTACTGTGCCCAGGTACCCAGTGCAGGTGAATACTGAACAGCTCTGCCATCTCCTTAAGAGATGATCGGTAGTCTAGGGCTACACGATGGAATTCATAGAGACTGATTCGAAGGATTTTGTCGTGGCCTGGTTATCCGAGAACATGCTAGTACACCTCTTTGATCGCCATGATTTCCGCCAGGAAAACGCTCCAGAGATTGCAAAGACGGAAGGAGGGACTGAGATTTAGTCTGTCTGAGAAATCGCCTCCACCCACCCCATCACTAGTTTCTGATCCATCGGTGTTCATCGATCATCCTCCTGGATGAAGATGGAAAATTATTTTCAAGTTGCAACTGGGTAATGCGTCTCATTTTATCTTGGCATAATGGTCCGGTGTTGGACAATTAACGGAATGGAAGATTTGAGAGCCCGGATGGTATTGCGTCGGTTAATGTGATGTTGTGGGTTTGCGGTAACCCTATACCCTAGAACAAGATAGCCTAGTAGAGGAAGAACATTGATGCAATGTCCTACTTACAAAAGGAAGGGTTTTTTTTGGTTAGCTGCGTTTGCCGATAGCGGAAGGACCATGACTAGGTCAGCCAGGACTAAGAAACACTGACGTCAAAATTAATAATCCTGTAGCTACTTCCGTATACCTAGTATATTTAGTGTTAAAATAGACCGTTTAACATCTCAACAAGTGAAAGCCTTAAATGGTTTCATTGAGATAATGATTGCACTTTTTATATGGAACTCGCCTGCAATAACCTCTCTTCTGTTTTGTCTTCTTCCTCTTGAGAATACCTAAAATTTAATAGAAGCTATAGCTTCATTCATTCAAATGCAAAGCATATAAACAAAGTACATATTAAGTGGTTGAAATTGCCACCACTCTGACCGGGTGACAGGTGAACGTACTACACAGCAGGTAACCATGTCCCGATTCACTTTACCACCGCAAACCATTACATAATCCATAAAGCAGGTCCAAGTCGTTTATTGTTTTTGACCCGAAAACATTTCACCTAAAAAGATTCCTTAAAATAAACATTTAAGAGCTCACTCAACTTCTCGCCAATTGCCAGACAATATAAATCTCAACCAAACGCAACGCACCACGACAGAACTGGTCTTGACTCTACTCTCATCGCGCTGGCTAGGTGACTAATTTCAGAAGAATTCTTAGTCACTCGTCGTCTGTCAAATGTACACTCGCAACTTCTTTGTTTCTCACTTAATCGTGGGTCGAGAAACACTGATTGCACCTGGGATTGAATACAGCACACTGCGTGGACTATGGATATTACGATACCTAAAACCTTCTCCTCCACCGTCCACCCATATTATGTACACTGTATTAAATTCTGTGCCTGGCTCTTGTGTCCACCAACACCCCCATAACGACACATATGTAAGTCGTAACTCCCACTTAAGATACGAACATGGTGCGAATGATAGCGCACCGCTAACGCTGCCATGACATCCAAATGGGTTCCGATAAATGAATCAGTTCTCGACTTGCCAACTCAACAACAAACGACACCCGGAGCAACGCGACGTGCAACTTTGTCAAATCAATAAAATTCCAATTATTCACCATCAAACGAGTGCCTATCGCAGTTTCACGGCAATCACCTGTTCAAATATTTTAGATGAAAACACTCGCTCTCTTGTTTGTTGCAAATGCAAACAATTCCAAGTTCAACTTCGACGCACAGCCACGAGTATAGGGAAAGGACCATGGAACTCTGGGCAGGGATCCAATCATACTTGGAAGTCGTTAATGAATTTCTCGCGATCTGAAGATTTTTTTTTTCAAATTGCACACAAGAAAGAAAACAGAACAGTAAAAAAAAACTAAAAAAAGAATACAAATGCGTGTGATAAATTTACCTGCGGTTACTTGTGCTGCATTATGTTTACCAGGATTGTTGGTGATTGCGCCTTCATTGTGGCAAATGGCAATTGAAATCGTGTGTCGTGTTGTGGTCGTTGCTTGCTGGATAAAGATATTTTGTTTATACACCCGGCATTTGAACAGAAAACACATCTAATAGGTTTGTCTTTGTCGTTTACTCTCTTCCATTCTAAAATGGAAAGTGGACTTGATATAGAGAATTTACTTGTTGGATTTACTGTTCAACTAACAGAGAAAAAAAGGAATAGATTTACATAGTTCAGTGTATGGATCGAAACCAGAGGAAGATTTGAGAGATTGCTTCCATGGCTGCCAATGTAGTACTTATTTTTTTTACAAAATTTAGGATTTTCTTTTTGGCTTCAATATTTGTTGTTATTTTATATGTATTGTATGTTATATTATTTTAGTACCCATTTAGATCCTGACAGGGCCAAGTAACAAGTACAAAATTGTCCACTCCCCACATCTTGCGAACGACTGACAAACATCCAAGAGTATCAATTGTCATAAGAAGCTTTGCGTTCGGGTTTGGCTTAAATTGTAGGACCCTACCACTTCGCACACGCAAAAAGTTGGAGAAGCTAGTTTTAAAGTTCTATGCATGGACATACAGCGCCTGAAACATACTTACTTAACAGGCTGCCGACCCGTGAAGAGTCTCTGGCTGTGACACAGCAGCCTTCCATCCTATACGAACTGGCTTCCGCAATGGCTTAATCTTCAAAATAGCTTAATCTTAAAAATGAAGGAGTCAAAGATGCTCTTGGCTGGAGCATTAATGTCCGAGCTAATGTAGTAGACGTGATTTAGCTTTCTGGACTACATCTTACACAGCTCTCACGGTTATATTTTCTCCTCCAATCCCCCTCCTCACACAGAGGAACAAATATCCGACGCAGTATTTTTCTTTCAAAAGAACTAAATATTTGCTCCCCTTTCCTACATATCGTCCAGCACTCGGCACCATAAAGTAGGACTAGAGCATGAATTTCGTTTTCCGAGTGAGGAGTTTTTAACGCATTTGTTTGGCCAAACCGAAGAAGCAGTGATTTCCAAAGGCAATTCTCCGTCGGATCTGTACTAAGTTGTCATTTGTAGAGTTGAGATTTACTCCAAGATAGATGAACTCTTAACGACCTCGAAGTTATTGCTATCAACAGTGACCTTTTTTCCCAGGCGGTGGACAGATATTTGTTTGTTTGTTGATAGTATGTATTTAGTCTTGTCCTCCTTTACTTCAAGACCAACTAGTTTCGCCTGTTCTTCGATTGCCGAGAAAGCCTCTAACACGGCACGCTGAGAACGGCCGATGATGTTGATATCGTCCGCATACCCCAGTAGTTCGACGGACCTATTGAAAATAGTGCCTTTCGCGTTGACACCTGACTTGCACACTATTTCCTCCAGAACAAGATTGCAGAAGTCACATGATACCGTATCTCCTTGCCGACATCCAGGTGCAGGTTTATAATAATTCGGAAGAGCTCCTTCCAAACTGCGCATTACACATCGTGTTTTCAAGTGTCACTCGACATAATTGGATTAGTTTTTCCGGTATCCCATATCTGGCCATCGTTTCCAGCGAAATCGGTCTAGCCGTTTTTTGTTGATAAATAAATAACTAAAAAAATAAAGGCAAACTAGCTGAATTTTGAAATTGATGATTTGTACTATTTACTAACTTCCCAGTGGAAGTTGTTGTAATGGGACCGATTTTGTGAATCGCGGATTTTGACATACGAGTATCTCCACATTTCAAGGTCACCAGAATCCAAATCAAACGTTTTTATAGAGATGTCTGCCTGTGTGTATGTACCTACGTATGTGCGTATGTACGTATGTGCATTCGGAATTATCTTTCGCCACGATTATCTCGAGAGCCAAAGATGATATTGACATTGAACCGGGTTTATTCGAAGCGTAATTACGTAACTCAGAACTGATTAAGTTTCCAGCGAATCGGTCTAGTCGTTTTTTGTTAGTAAATAAATAACTAAAATAATTTGCCTTTATTTTACTATTTATTGTCATTTGTCATTGAGCAAATCATTATTACATTGTGCTCCGTTATTTCGTATACATGTAAATTTACAGGTCTCCGTGTTCATAACAATGGTTGTATTAATATATATCACACTTCGCTGTTATTATCAACATTTAATTTCCATGAACAATATTAAAGAGCATTTTTTGATATTAAATAATTCTTAACCATATCTTAAATGGTTAGTTTAGGTTAGGTTTAGGTGGCTGTCAGCAGAAGCCGACCCACTTACACCAATTTAGGTCCATTGTGATACCACGTATATATTATCTACCTCAACTTCGTAGATGGGACTGGCCAACGACACGCGGTTGTTCTCAAACGGTCCCCCATCTACGTACTAACCGCGCCCATCGTCGTTTAATTGCGGTGATCTGACGTGAACCGATTAACTCGACGTGGTATGGTCGTTGGTTGTCTTATATGGTTAACCACATTTCAAAATTTCCCACTAATCGCATAAATCATATTGATCCCACTGGGAAGTTAGTCGTGTGGACCTTGCGGGTCGCACCCAGACCACTTTTTTATTCTAATTACTACTGAAATTTGTATAGGTTTAAAATGAGAGTGGCAGACACTAGAACTGAGCTTCATTCAAATGTTTTTATAAAATTCGCATGACAATGCACTGGTTCCTATATACCTCGCTGTTGAGAAGGCGTGTCTTTATATTCCGAGGAAATATGTCCCGACTTATTTTACCTACTTGTACTTTGAAAAAATATGCAAACATTCCGTTTCTATGAAGCCAGGTATAGTGATTTCTTTTATTGTTCTTCGAATATTTGTTTACGTAAGAAACGTGCACTGAAAACGGCATCCCGAACTACCTGTTGGTAGGTTCTGAAAAAAAAACGTTATAAAACAGTTTCGAAAAGGGTTCTGACCATAGATGTGCTATATGAGATAGTCGACATCGAGAGTCTATTTATTTGCCCCAATTAAACTGTTTGTGTATTGATATTTGCACAAAATTTTCTGTTATTGAATTCAAAAATTAGCACGTAAACGCAAATTGAAAGACCGAGAAAATCAAATTTGTGAGCGCTCTCTTTGTTTACAGTTGACAGTTTCTGTCTACTACTTCAATTCAATCTCTACTTCAATTCAATCTCTCAATTTGTGAGAGCACAAACCCGCCTCGAATCCCAAATGAGTGAATCTTGTTTCAATTCAATCTGCGTTTATATGGAATTCCGTTCGGAATGAATTCGGATTGAATCTTCATTGTAAAGGGGATGCGTGCTGGTCTCCGTTCACATGCCGGACCGCGTAAATATATCAATCGACGGAAGAAGAATGGGCACACATTATGGCTTCATTGTTTTATAGCATTTAGCTTATTGTTTCAGGTGGTGCGTCATCGCGTTTGAGCCAAATTTCAGCTCAAATTGCAGCATTTAAATTCGCTCGCGCTCCATTGATCCGAAAATACACTTGCCAACGACGTGAGGGATATACGAGTATCATTTGCCCTTTCAAATTAAGACGAAACCATCATAACATAATGTACTCTGAAAGTCGCAAGAGTGAAAATCGCAAAACCGAAAACAGCCGTTAACTTCGGCAGAGCGGAGCCGCGTGACTAAAGAAAAAGAAAATCAGACCACTTGGAAAGCAAATAATGGATTCCCAATATTAGCGTGAAGAAACAATCACTCGATTTGATTATTGAAAAAAATTCTTACTTGAAAAATAATTCTTTAATGACATGTAATCCATTTTCGATAGGTAAAATAAACGCGATACACCAAGGGATTTTTTTTTGTTCAGAGCTTGACCAAAGCGTTCTCCATAATAAAGGCTTCGCCAAGCATAACGCGTTTCACCGGCGCCTTCCATCGCCTTGTTGTATTACAGTGCATAGCTCCGTTCACACAAAGAGCGTTTTCAACGACGCGTTGTATAAAATTACAGATTATTTTTCTGACGTTGAGCGTTAAATGTTATTTGAATTGACTTTTTTTGGCAGTAATAGGAAAAGGGGTTGTAGGACGGCAAACAATAATAAAAAATCTATGTCCGCGCTAGTTTACCATTTGTCAGAGTGAAAATAATGATAACGAAAATTATTACACAGAGCTCACCGCTCCCCGAGTGACGTCATCCAAGATCCAACACGGCTGTTAGAACGCTGCGTCCACATAGACTCACTGCGCCCCGTAAAATAATCTCACCGCATCGTTAAAAACGGGTTCTGCGTGGGAAAGCTCAAATTGAGTGAGAAGTATATTTCAATAGCTGAATATAGGTAACAATCGGCTGACAGGATAGAAAATGAAGGAAAACAAATTCTAAAACAATTCAATAATGGCTGTAGATGCACTATTTTTATTTAAAAAATAGAACTGATTGCTTATCATAATTGGTTTAGTGCTCAAGTATATCTCAAAACCAGTATTCAGAAAGCTCTGAACGAAAAAAGAAATACGCCAAATGTATTTTTTTTAATTGTAATTCAGCAATGTAAACAGCACATATAAAAATAAAAGTCAGCTAACTCCACTTTATGTTTCAAATTATAAAAGAGCTGAATTGATTGACGTTGCTTGTATGAATATTCCTCCGAGCTTTCTTACAAAACTAAGTTCTATTGGAACTAACAATTCTTAAAATTATTCGCTGGGGCGTAGGAAGTTGCTTGTGCGTGCTCAAGGTAGGTTGATCAAAAAGAATCTGTCGCTGTGCGATGGAAACTGATATGCCCGTAAATCCTGTTGTAACGGAAACTGATGCTCTACGTCTAGGGTAAGCCCGTCAAACTGAGTGATTGGGATTAACCAATGGCCCACTATATGTTCAAAAATGCTTTACTGTAATCCAACCATGTAATTATGGTGTCAACTTGATTAAAGTACAGCCAACACTTACAACTTCTCAAGGGACATTTTCTCTTTATTTCATTTGAATTGCAGCTTCTATTTCTATTCTAACGTTTCAATTAAACTCTCTTTGATAGAATTTCTCTGTCGTATCTATAGCTATAAATGCAACACAAATAAGAAACCTTATCTAAACATGAGCAAGTGTTTGTGCTTTATTTTTCACTCTCGGAGAGCATTAATATACGAGTATTTTAAAATAAAAGAATACGTTCCACAACAACTTGTTTGGTCAGTTCTTGATGGTAGTGTTACAGAAGCACGATAACTTCTTCTTTGGGTTCATTTTTCTTTCTTCTTGGTTTTGTTTCTTTCAACATCCAGATCCCGATAATCAAGAGGCAACATCCGCGGGCCTACATATCAAAGACGAAATAACAGTGACGGAGTTCTAAAATAAATGCTTTTTAAACGATGCATTCGCCTTAAAATGCATTTTAGTGTGAATCGATGTTCCACTGAAGATGAGCCGAGGACGCTGTATAGTATAGCTAGACGAATAGGTGTTCTCGTATCTCCACCTGCCGATGCCACACGTCTGTCGTCGTGCCAGGAACGGAAAACACTTTACATTTGTATAGGGTGGCGTTTTTTCTGTTGTGTTGTGGTTTTGGCATATCGTGGGAGATGCGTTCCACACTTTTCTCTGCCCAAAAATACCAACTAAAAGAGAACCTTATAGAAGAAGTAGCCTCGTCTCGTACACTACAAATCCATCAGATCCGTCACCTACTGGGTTGTGGATTGGATTTGGATAGCAGTGGCAGCTACGAACGACGCGATGCGGTAAGAGCGAATAGAGTCTGTTGGTATGAATATGAATATTGTCATATCCACCATCCCATCCCAATACAACCACTACGACGACGACGACGAGCATGAGCACGGCACGGGCACTCTCTAGACAGCTTTTGCCACCAACCACTGGTTTAGTTTAGTTGTTCCGTGGCTGTTCGTACGTACGAATGGGCTTATTTTTGCTGTTTCTAGTCTGCGCTCGTCGTTGCAGATCCTAGTGGTCGTTTGGCCAGTCTTTGTTGTTGGATCGAAATTCGGTCGCGGGAAGGTGTTAAGCTCAGTCCATTCTTCTTCTTTTAACACAAGCCGGGCTTGGGTTTTAATATTTTCGTCTTCGTTTCGTATGCAAAGTGGCCCGGTGTTTCCACTTTACCTTTCGTGGGAGGGAGAGTAAATTTTGTCGATTGATTGTTACTTTTTGTGTCATTTGCCGCAATTGATTGGCGTTGCAGTAGTGAAGTGGGGAGAAGGGAAAATTTGATCAATAATAGACACTAAGGTATGTGCCACCTTAGGCCGCAAGAATTAAGTGACAACCATTGGTGTATTTTTCTCGCAGAAAACAAATTTACAAAAATAATGAGAAAAAAATAATCGGGTATTTAAATAAATAGTTAGTTGAATGAACCTGTTGTGAATTTGGTTTTTATGTGCAATTTTTTTTTAATTGCCAAACATCGAAATGAAAATTAAATGTTGGCGTGCACTTGGCCAGGTGTGATTTCTTTTGGTATACAATGCGATGTTACATATATAATTATGATGATCTAAATTTAGTCGCACACGGTGATTGATTGTTTTGCAAATTCCAAAAATTAAGAATTTTAAAATTCCAAAACAAACAGTGCATAACTATAATAATAATAAGCAAATTACAAGAGGATTACTTAATACAAATATATAGATTCTGATATTTGCGGTACATTTGATTGACGCTTATTTGGTTACGGTAAGTACCTATCCATATGGATATAAATACATACCCAGTTTTTTTTAAATAAATCAAATTACCATCATGATGTCGCATTGCTAAAAATAGTTATAGAAAATTTAAAATAACATTGAATGTATCCGGATAATTCTCGAATTTCCATTCGACGATGAAAACTACCCATCGCAAAACTTTCATTTTCGTACATATTTATTTGTGTATGTCGTTAGGCAGTGTATTTATTCTAGTATTAAGTTTGGAATATTAAAAAAAAATATATTTTAAGTTGATATGTACCTATAGTTTATTATATATCTAAATATTATTTATTTATTTTTGTTGTGGAACTTATACCGAGATAGATAAAGTATAGGTAGATATATTATAGAACACACAATGATAACGAAACAAGGCTAGAACCAGGTTTTTGAAGCTGAAAGTGTGATTCAGTAAATTTAAGTAGCAATATGGGCGTTCCTAATCTGACAATATGCAAATACTGGATTTGTTTCATACTTAAAAAAAATGACAAAGCCGGTATTCAAAATTATATGTGGTTTTAATATACCAATAAATCTCGAACTTTAAAGGTTGAAGTTGCCATTTGCCATTATATAATACATTCCAATATATTTGAATATATTAATCCTAATAAGTTTTTTCTTCAATTAACGAAAAACACACCAATATGACTATTTAAGCTAAGTCTTTGCTATTTTGTATGTAAGGAAAGATGAATGATGTAGAGAAAGAAAATTATCCTTGCGGTTATAAATTTTTTACTATACTATTTCGATACACCTATTAAAAAAGCGCAGTGGCGCAGCGGTCCGAGTTTCCATTACAAATCTAAAGGTCTCAGGTTTAAATCCCGTCGGCTCAAAGTAACACCTTAATTTTTATCACTGCCCCACCGCTTGCCAACATCCAAGAGTATCAATTGTCATGAGAAACTTCTCAAATTTGCCGTTTAAATTCGGCTTCAAATTGTAGTTCCCTTCCACTTCGCCCGAGCAAATGGTTGGAGAAGCTGGGTTTAAGGCCATGTAAGTTAATGCCTATTATTTATTTATTTTTTTAAACAAGCAATCGTTTATGGCTTCGCTCACATTATTTTTCGTAAGCCGCCTGAATCAACTGTCTTACTTTTGGGAATGATTAATATAATAGCCGTATTGTTTTGGGTTGGCAACTCTGCTACAAAGTGTATAGTTCAATTACAAAATTTGCTCTCGTAAAATTCTTAAATATAACTAGCCAAAGTTCGTAATTAATAATTAAAAGTGTATAAACAGGTGCGTCGACTGTCTGTTTCTATAAATAAAACAGCAAAAGCAGGTAATCCTAATTTATTAGCTGTGAAATAAACTTTCCAAGTAGACACCTAAGTCACATGACTGACAACAAAAGGAAAATCGATCAAACGTCACCTGAAAAAAATATTTATCCACTTTTTAATATCAACAGACCATCAAAGGTTTATAAATCTCAACAGACAATGTCGATCTCCCAATCTGACCTTGATAAAATCAAATCCATTATTGAGGCATCGCTCAATACAGGACTCTCCAAAGCGACGGCCAATCTAGCAACAAAAGACGATCTCAACAAACTTAGCAATGAAATACACTCGCTAAGACAACAAAACCAGGAATTATCTGAAAAAGTGCAGCATTTTGAAAATCGATGTTGCATTCTAGAAGAGGAGCTTGAACTGCAGAGCAGAGAGATCAGAGGGAAAAATATTATTTTCACGATTCCAAACGACCGATCTGACCCCCAAGAAAGGATTCATAACATAACCACACTTTTGCTAGGCTCTGATGCAGACCAACAACAAATGCCACAAGCCGTAAAACTTAGTGAAAACAAGAAAACAATTAAACTCAAACTTAGCACTGGTTCCAATGAAACTGCAATGCAAATGTTAAAAAATTCCTTGAAGCTAAAAGGCACAGGCTGCTATATCCAACGAGACCTTAGCAAACAATCACAAATCAAACGTCGAATTCTACTCGGGTATCGAAAAGTCGTCAAAACAATTAAACCAAGCGAAGCAGTATTGATTAAAAACAACAATTTATTAATTGGTAATAGAACATTTTATTTAGATAGTAATAACAAACTTAAATATAATAACACAAACGGAGAAAACGAACTACAGAATATCTACGGAAAACTCAATTTTAATGCTGTCAACGAAACTATGTTGTCAAACAGACGTCAGCGTGAATGGCCCAAACCAGATGCACCAGTGATGACACTTTACACCGAAGGTCCGGAAGGTAGTAGTGTCATACAAAACTGAGAATTAAGCGTCGTCAGCTCAAACAAATTTATCTCTGCAAATATTTTATCTTACAATATATCTGGATTAAGTAATAAATTATTATTTGTAGATTTTTTTAACTATGTTAAGAACTTTGAAATTTTCTTTTTATTTGAAACACATTTAACAAGCGATAATTTAAGTAATTTTAATAAATATTTCGATGGCTTTAAGTTAATTTGGAGCGAAGCAAGTAAAACCTACATAAAGGGGCGTGCAAGTGGAGGAAGCCTGTACGGGATAAAAAAATCACATTTAAAAACTTACGATTTTGATGAATTTGAAGGAACTACCGTAGTAAAATGTGTGACACAAAATAATAATACATATATCGTTCCATCATATATAAACTGCAACAAATGGACTCACGACTTTGAGAGGCTGTGTAATACAATGTCATGTTTAGCTAGCAAAAGCGTTATGCTGATTGGAGATTGGAATTCGAGAATAAGTGACTCACAAACCACTATAGTGCAAACTGTAACAAACCCTAGTATATGCTGTACCAATAGGGTATCTAAAGACATAGTCTGCAATAAAAATGGAACAGATGTACTAGAGCTGCTCCAAATGTATGATCTTATTGTGTTAAACGGCTGTACAGAAGGAGATAGAGAAGGGCATTACACATTTGTCGGAGGGCAAGGCAATTCAGTTATTGATTTTTGTGCTGTTAACAACGACTGGACTGGGAAAATTAAAAAATTTGAGGTACAATACAAAACTTTTTCGGATCACATGCCAATCGTGGTTGAAGTTGATGGTGAAACACCCTCATATCACAAAAACCTGCCCCTGCTACCAAGACTTAAATGGAAATCCGAAACAACAAATACCTACCACAGGTTATTAGACAGCTTGCTCTCAGCAAATAATTCGATACCTGAAGAAACAGAAACACTCGCAAACCAAATAACTTGTTATATAAGAAGTGCTGCATCAAACAACATTTCAAATATAAGGTCACCATTTAAACAAAAATGGTTTGATAGAGAATGCATAAATGCTAGGAAGAAATCATTTGCCCTTTTGCGTGTCTGGAGAACTTGTAATGACCCTGATGTTAAAAAGTGGTATAACCAAGTGAATACCCACTACAAAAATCTATGCCTAGCTAAGAAAACTGACTTCGATAATCAGCAAGCTCTCTTGCTTAGTAAAACCAAGTCTTCAAAGGACTTCTGGAGAATAGCAAGGGAGATTAATGGTACAGTTTATCAAATAGGTACAGGAGTATCTGCTGATGATCTATCCATATATTTTAAACATCTTCTACTGGATAACTCAAACCTTTCTTTCTCGTATGCGGACCCCCTCATTTTCGACGATTCCCTAGATGGTGAGGTAACAACTGACGAAATTAATGCTGTTATCATGAAATCCAAAAATGGAAAGGCGCCAGGCGAAGATGGGATTCCGTACGAATTCTACAAAAATGCTAGTCCAACCTTAATCAACTATTTGAAAGTTCTCTTCAACAGTGTGTTCTCGAGTGCAGACATCCCTTCATCGTTTAAGAAGTCTGTAATATTCCCCATCCACAAAAAGGGTTCGCTGGAAAACGTAGAAAACTACAGGGGAATCTCATTCATGAATGTGTCAGCCAAGATATTTTGTGGCATACTTGTAGGACGATTAGAAAAATGGGTAGATGAAAAAAATATTCTGACAGAGCGTCAAGCTGGATTCAGAAAAAACTTTTCAACCGTTGACCAAATATTCACATTATCTGCGATTATAAGAGCCTTTCAAGCCAGAAACAAGAAAATGTATAGCTTTTTTGTAGATTTCAAGGCAGCTTTTGATCTTGTTAGCCGAAGTGCACTCTTCTATAAACTGTCTCAGTTGGGTATCTCTACAAAATTTCTTAAGACCATTAAAAAAATGTATGCCGAAACAAGTGCAGCAGTCTGGGATGGAAAGGATTTCTCAGAATGGTTTAAAACACAGACTGGTGTAAAGCAAGGATGTCCTCTTAGTGCCTTATTGTTTTCTCTATTTATAAACGACATAGAAAAAGATTTGCCTGGTGGAGTACGAATTGCTAATACCGTGGTCAATGTCTTGTTATATGCCGATGATCTTGTTCTACTCTCTGAATCTCCTGAAAATCTCCAATTGATGATAAATCGACTAGCCAGTTACTGCAAAAAATGGGGACTAACCATCAACACCGAAAAATCTAAAATTATGGTCTTTTCCCGTTCACCACGAGTGCAAAGTGGAAATAGATGGTTTTATAATGGAAGCCGATTAGAGATTGTGAAGGAACTCAAATATTTAGGAGTGAAACTGAACCCAACCCTAGAATTTGGTAAACATCTAACGGATAAAGCCAAGTCTTCCCAAAGCTTAGTGAATCTATCATGGAAAAATGTTTTTGCAAACAAGCGGATTCTCCTCTCAACGAAATACAGAATATTTGATTCAGTTGTTAAATCAACTCTTTGTTACGCCTCTCAAGTTTGGGGATCAGACGAGTACGAAGTAATCGAGAAATTCCACAGGAACTTCTTGAAAAAATTATTCAACTTACCAATGAAATCGCCGAACTACACAATCTATTTGGAAACGGGTCTTCCAATGCTTTTTACAAGCACTCTCAAATCGCAAGCGGATTACATCATTAAAATAGGTTCGTATCCAGACTCCCGAATAACCAAAAAAATGCTATCTTATGAATTAAGAAACAAGGACTGGTGGGCGTTAAGATGGTTAAGAATTGGAAACGCGTGTGGAGAAACTATTTCATTCGATCTAAACAACCTGGACAACTTAAAGAACCAACTTTATCGAATAATAAATAAAAATGAAGATGCTATTCGTGTGCGATTTATAGAGAAAGCTCGTGAATCAGATAGCAGAGTATTGTATTCTCACCTGAACTTCAATCTAAAGGATAAGAACTATTTCAATGACTCACTCAACTATAGTGAAATATCTCTTATTTTCAAAACAAGGTGTGAGTTGATTGGTTTAAAAGGCAGCCCATATAATGGAAGCTTCAACCAGTTTTGTAATATTTGCAACTTAAAAGCGAAAGAAGACTGCTTTCACATTATTAGTGTTTGTCCAATCTACAAACCACAGAGACTAGCTTACTTCGGAAAAAAATTCCTTACCATGCAGGAGACAATACAAATTCTGAACGAGTGTGATTGGAAAAAGTTATTTTATTATATTAAATCCATCTACAAATACAGGTCGCTATTAATAACAGAGTATTATGATTGATTAAGTTTATTAAAAAAATAACTATATTGTTAAAGTTACAAATGTAGGTACATGTATAAGCATTTTGCTAACCAAGCTGACGGCTAAGCCATAGCTTTAAAATTCATTCTATCTTGTAACTTATGTAATAAGAAAATATTAAATAAATGAATTTCTTACTTACTTACTTACTTACTTACTTAATAGCCGTATTCATTTGGAGGCGTCTATAGGATTGGCACAAAAGAACGACCATTGCTTAAGAATTCAACAAACAAAAAACTTGACAGCACGGATGCACCTATGACGTTTAGTGACACATCAGCTGTAAGTTGTAATTAAGAAATTTGTATTGAAACTCCTGAAATTCAAAAATATTAACTTCACCAATTGAAATTGATGCCAAACATATTCTAAAATTATAAAAAACAATTTCACTTCACAGATTTGATAAATTCACTTACCCTTATAATAATAATAATAATAAAATCACAACAAAACAGAATATTCGGCGGTATGTGTCAGTGATGGACGGTATATCAAACTTTGATATTGATATTTCCAGAAAAAATCATCGCTACAATTCATCAGAAACCAAGAAAATGGATTTTGGAAGCACGGTTTTATCCCCTCTAAGGGACTTAACGACGATATAGGATAAGTTGTTGTTGTGTTTTACATGGAAATTTCAAAATAAGCGTATATGCGCGTGCAAAATAACACCATTAAAATAGGGTAATTCAACAAGAGGTGTCAGTTTTAATCAATAGAAAAAGTACGACACTATTTTGTGTTGGCTTCGTGTCAACTGCACTTTCTAAGCATATTGTCCAATATCTATGTGCAAAATCCGGTTCAAATGGGTTGCCCATATAGCCAATGGACACACCTGGATTTTCAGTCACACATACGACGGAGATATTTTCAGTTGAACTTGCCAGACGAACACGAGTTGGGCACCACTAAAATGTCCGAACCGTTCAAGTTTAGTGATTAAATTATCTATCGCTGTGCGAGAAGGCGCTCGCTGGATGATGACCAAAAGCAGTAAGAAATTTACAAAACGTTACTGTGATATTTTTCCTTTGTGAATTTTCAAGGAGTCGTTTGACATACTCTAATCCAATCCAGAAAAATATTTGGTTGTATAGGCTAGGCTTAAGGCGCTGTATGTGTCGTAAAGCCTTATGTTTTTAGTTTTTTTATAGACCCCGTAGTCGAAAGAAAGATAATTTTCTGAAGCACATAATAAAATATTTACTGCGTCGTGTCGGACCCAGGGTTATGCCAGTTCACCCTGATTTTATACTTTGTTTCCATCAAGCAAATAAATATTTTTGACGTGAAAACGTCTAAGAATTTTGTCTTAATCAATAGTTCTGATCGTTTTTCACAGTTTTACTGTCTTAAACATTAAGTATTTAGTTGATGTTGACAATAAATCAGTTTCAAATCGGCTTATACTAGTAGGAAGGCCAAGTCGAAATACATAAATCAAATGCTAGAGATCAGTCCGTATATACAAACACACTCGCTTTTTAATATTCTTCTGCTTGGAAAGACTGCAACAACTTCTTCTAAACTGAAGATTAAAAATAAATCTGAAAATTAATCGACATGCAAATATCTGACCCAAACAGTTAAAGGTCTTAAAAATGAAGGCCGTCAGTCGGCTGTTAAAAATCGTTTCGTGCCAGTATGACTTTCAATTGAAAGAAATATGTCACTTTGACAGAAAATGTCAAAATAAATAACTTTTTCTTCGGTGAACGGGGAACCACTTTAAAGTAAATGTCTTATCTCTTTCCATTGAACATGGCTCAATTTTTGAAGAAAACTTAAAGCATTACTTAATCGTCCTTTAGCAGCCGGAAAGTTTTTTATAATCTTTCTTTCTTTTATAACGAGGTTATGATCTGGGCTAAAGGGATAAAAACCCTCGCATTCACTGCATCCATTGCCAGTTTGACCTCAAAAACTGTCTACAGGCCGCCCGATTTCGAATCACTTCATCACAGCGGCGAATCAAAT
Organism: Portevinia maculata; assembly: GCA_949715645.1. Taxonomy (NCBI): domain Eukaryota; kingdom Metazoa; phylum Arthropoda; class Insecta; order Diptera; family Syrphidae; genus Portevinia; species Portevinia maculata. Next base: position 53,358,743 of record OX454527.1, on the reverse strand, counting down.
GCTGGTGCTCTTGCATTTGTCTGATCCAGGAATTTAAAAGCCAACCTTTTTATCGCGATTGTATAGGACCGTTGATCAAAATTGTCCTTTTACCGGGTTCGTGGTGTATTTCCTTTGAACGCGACAGTACCATCTGAGCGGTCGACATCCATTATTTTACCAACTAAGATCTCGCTGTTGGTGTTTCTAGGGCTTTTATTCCTGCTTGACTGTCTATGTAGATCACGATAGTTCTGCCATCTATTGGGCTCACATAGAGTCTGCATGCTGCTTCGCGGATGACCACGACTTTTGCCTGGAATACACTGCAATGGTCAGGAAGTCGTAGCGCGACATTGAGTACAGGGTCATCGGAGAAGATGCCTGCCCCATGCCGTCCGCTGTCTTTGACCTGTCGGTGTATATTTAAATGGCGTCTTTGTTTAAGAATTGACCTTTCTCCCAGCGGCTTGGTCCAGGATGACTTTCCGATATTTCTTGTTGAATGCATATATTGGGAAAAAGATAGCTGTGCGAGCCGTGCGACACCTTCTGTAACTGTGACTTCCTCTTCTGTGTGTCGGCGCTTGCTGTGTCCTCCACATCCGAGGGGACTATGGATGCCGCATCAGAGTCCAAGTAAGTCGTGGACTTTGTGCCGATATTGACCCTGTTAGTCAGTCGGTCAGTGACGTTTTGTTTGCCTACGTCAGTTGGTGTTTGTAGGCTGTTATTTGCTCCACTAGTCTGGGGACTAGCCTCCAATCCTAAGTCGTTTGTTGAGCTTTGTTGTTTTTTTAGTTCTTGTTTTTGTTTTGTTTGTTCACTTTGAAAAGTTTGTTAGTGAGGTCCACGAGTAAGCCGGTGAGAAAGTCGTCCACCCCAGCATTGCCGGTTCTACTGCGGTAAGGCTTTAATTACGACGGTAGTCCCTGGCAAGGCATATGAAGGAGCTCATTATCGGTTGATCTTGAACCTTACACTTTCATCCCTGGACAGGGTTTGCACTGAGCTTACACCACCACTTGAATTGGGTTGACTACAATTTGGCTTCAGAGCCCTGCACCGGAGACCATACAGCATGGGAAACCCTACTGCAATCGCCCTCCAGTATCATCGGGGTCATATTGAGCATCTCCACCACGGCTAGGTAAGAAGTTAAAGAAGATGTAGACAAGTTTAGGTTGAGGTTAGGTTGAGGGAGATGTCGGCTACAGCCAACACATTTACACCAATGTGAGGTCCATTGTAACATCAGGTTGATATAGGAAGTTTGTCTCTCTACCTGTTAAACCATTTACAGCTTCTTATGAAGCGCGATAGACTTCTAACGTCAGTGTTAGCCAAGTCGCTTAGTTCGTTAAGCAAGAAGGCTCCTAGATAGATATTTTTTTTATTGGGGAGAGGAGGACATGTACAACGAAGGTGAGGTGTAGTCTCATCCTTCTCCTCGCCTTCGCATCGTATACAGAAGTCGTTTGAATAAACGCCAAACCTTCATGCGTGCTTGCCTATTAGCCCTGTAATGGCACCTATAGTAGGGATTTTGTGCTACCGGTTTAGTGAGATAAGAGACTTATAGCGTCACAGTCACAGGTCCAGCTTTGGTCAGTTCTGCTTAGTGGCTAAACATGTAGTACCCTTTGTCCCCCTTAAGTTTGTTCTCTCTATTGCGGCATGCCTAGAGAACTTTAATGGTAATGCGGTTCCTTTTTGGGCGGGTTCATCTGCCCTACAGTTTTCTGGAATGTCTCTATGCCCTGGCAAAAAACAGAGGTGGATTTTGAACTGCTCCGCCATCTCACTTAAAGAGTTTGAGTCCAGGGACTTAACCGCGGCTTGGCTATCCGACAAGATACGAATGTCCTTATTGGATATCACATTTCTCTTTAGCCACGATAAGGCTTCTTTGGTCGCTTTCTTGTATGTTGGATGTACAGTTTAACTTCCTGTCGATGAATAGACCCAAGAGATAAGCTTCGTCGGAAAAAGTTAAGTTTGTACCATTAATAGAGAGGCAATTCGTGGGATTTAGTATTTCCTGAAAAAGGATGCAAGTTTGGTTTTCTGAGACGGCAATAGCAACATCATCCGCATAGGCATTAACCCCCATGCCCTCCTTTTCCATGCATGTTAGTATTTTTTTCACTGCAAAGTTTCAGAGAAGGGGGAAAGGACGTCGCCTTGCGGTGATCCCCTGCCAACAGACCACCTAGCAGATGTTCCGCACAGTTGTGAGCTGATAATCCGACTTGTGATGGCTGAACTCACCAAGCGAGCTATCCACATTAAGTTCTGTGAGTGCAAAAAGTGAAGGGCGTTTCCACCGACTTGCCCTTGCAGTTTGCATATTGAGGCACAGACAGAAATCGCATTTATTTGGTACGAAGATATATATCTATCAGTCGCTTCCGCGTATTTATGAGGAATTTTGATAACCTAATAGGTCTGAGATCTTTTAGATTAACATGGGAATATTGCCAGTCTTGAGTATGAAAACCACTTTCACTTCTCTCCAAGCCCGAGGATATACCAGATCCAACAGCTCTTCAGAATCATCTCAAGCGCTGCCAGGATGATATCCGAAGGCAGCTGTATTCCGGCAGGTATAATGCCATCTGGTTCTGCAGACTTGAAAAGCTTGAAGCATTTTTAGCGAGACATCAGTTTTCTTTAGGCGGCTAGGCATAGTTGGAATTAAAGCGAAGATTTTTCTTAGCCTTGATGCCTCAAAGGATTCTTTCCTTTTACCAGAAAAGAATCTCCAAGATGATCTTTTAGCATTTCTTTATTTCTTCATCATATGATTTGAGGGATTGCTCATGATAGTCCCAGTCGGTTATTTCTCTTGAGCTTTTAGCAAGATTGAAAAGTCTCCTCCAATCATTTCTGAGTGGTACCAATTAGATCCAACAGTGTGGCTTATTTTTGCTTCTTTTAGGGCCGAGGTAAGGTCCTTACTGGCAAGCTCGTAAGGATTGTTGGGGGACTTCAGAGTTCAAAGGTAACTAGATAGGTATGTCGACAAAGTCTTTCTTAAAAATTCATGCATACAACGAGTTAGTCACACGAAATCTTTTGGAGGGCGCTGTTGACATCAACGTTGCTTTTTTGATTAATTCAATTTTTGTTCATCTTGTTAGAAAACCAAAACGGACAAGACACTCAACTTAATAGCACGCCCACTTTGAGGCATTATGGCCTTGCCGTAGGTTTTTTTTTATAAAATCAAATGAAGTTTTCAGTTTACCATTGCTTGTGCAATTAAATTATATAAAGGCTAAAATACGATCTTATATGCGACATTCAGCAGGGAAATGCCCCAATAGTTCTTGCAAGGCATGCGCTTTGTTATCTCTTAAATATCAATTCGGCTTAAAATATTTATGATTTTCGAATGTTCCCATGGCGGTTCAAGACAATCAATTGATTACATAAATCCGAGATGACATTAACTTTTTTTACGACCGAAAGCAACTTATTTAAATTTTGAAAAAAACATATCAGTCATTATCAGCGAAAAACATGTTTTATTACAAAATATTTATATGCTTTAAAGAAATTGTGCATGTGACTATCAGTTGGCCAGCAGAGCCACAAAAAAGGTCATTGAAATCTTAATGTTAACGCATGTAATTAAGGCTGGTTGAAATTTTCCATATAATAGTAGTGAGCATCTTTTTTCAACACCACTTCACAGGAGAATTGTGTATATTACAAAGCGAGAGCTTTTCGAAATTACAAAAAAAGTTTACGACACTACCCGCCAAGGGATTCTGGGAACCGAGGACGCGTCTAAATCAGTGAGCGCGAAATAAACTCATTTCGCATCACTTTGGGCAGCTGACTCTCATACAACTGCCTGACAGCAGATAGAGGTGTTTCACACCTAAAAAAGTAATTTAAATTAAACATCAAACCACGCACCCTCTCTTCCCAGGTCCCAGTCTCTGTGTCCCTGAATCCAATGCGATTATAAAACAGAAGAATTATTTATTCTTCTTTTTTTTTGTCTGTTTATCTGTCTGTCTGTCTACAGGGCTGTCGCACGTTTTATGAAAGATAATAACCAACACCATAATGAACAACAAAAAAGAAATAAAAAATAATAATAATAATGATAATAGTATTTTTTGATGGGCGCACATGAACCCCATATTGCGTTTGCGCGTCCCACATGGATCGTATAAATTTTGCGGCTCCAATGGGTGTTTGCTCTGGAAGGCAGAGATCGAGCCCAGCTTTATCTGCGAAGGAACCTTATCTGGCGATGTTACTTCATTCAAAGTCAAGGTGAGTACACATCATCATCGTCATCACCATACTCGTACCTTATAAAGGTTTTTATAATCTTTTTTCTTACGTTCACCTTACCAATGTAGCACCTTTGAGAAGAACGATTAAAAGCAATGTGATGAAGAAACTATGGACATGTCTATTTTATGTTTGCAATTACATATTTGTATTTCCTTTTTTATGGGAGCATCGTTCTTGTTCTTATTATGTTTGCTACGTTTTGCAACTTGCAATTTTAATTATTTTTGTTTTATTTAAATTCAAACGGAAATTTAATGACCTGCTCATTCATATAATGACAACTTTGCTCTAATTGCAGATTTTGTGAACATGTGGCTGCGGAGAATAACAAGTGGGCTGGGGGTATAATGTTTAATATGAAATTGAACAATTGTATGCCAATTAAACTTCTTAGCGCCGATTTTTAGCAAGAACATCGATGTGTATCCATGTTTTCTTCTACCAGTGCGGGGCTCTTTTTCCTTTGTGGCACTTACTTACTTAATAAGGTGGCGCTACAGTTCGCGGTGAACCTGGGCGCCCACTCGGTACTTAGCTAACTGCCTCCAGTTGCCAAATGCAAGTCGACTTATGTCCTTTCCTACTTGTAGGTCTGCCCCTTCTGCGTTCTCCCTCAGGTATAGACTCGAAGACTCTACGTGTACCCGTTCTACATGTCCTAGCCACCTTAAAGGCCTGTTGCAAAAATGTTGACTGGATGTTGACTGGGAGCTTTACGGCTCCTATAGTAAGTCGTTTGATTGTCTCCTCCAGGCCTATTCTAAGGGTATATTAATTTTGACTCATAGTTTGTAACATACCTTAACATTGCCCGTAGACCCCTAAAAGTTACTATATTTATGATCAGCATCGATAGTAATGTCGATCTAGCCATGTCCGTCCGTCCGTCCGTCCGTCCGTCGGCAAAAATTAGGCCTTTAAACTGGACCTAGAGAGCTGAAATTTAAACTATATACTCTCTAGAGGCCCGAAATAATCAAGTTTAAGAATTTTTGAAATTCGCCCACAGACACGCACACAAACTAAAAAAAACAAACATTTCGAAAAAATCTAGTTTTGAGCTAGAAAGCTGAATTTTTTTATAAAATAAAATAAAATTTCTAAAATCCGCCTACTGACACGCCCGCAATTTGAAAAAAAAAAAAAAAAAACTGAGCTAGGAAGCTGAAATTTATAATTAAGACTCTCTAGGTGCCCTTTATACTTACTTTAAACTATTTTTTGAATCCGCCCACTGACCCGCCCACAATTAAATAAAACAATTTTATTGAAAAACCAAAGTTTGAGCTAGGGAGCGTTTTTTTTTACAAAAGCTTCGTTTTTTTCGATTAAATCCTTTAAATGTTATATAAGAAAATATGTAGAGCGTTTTTAACAATTCAACCATACTTAGACTTTTGTCACGCCTACTTATGAGGGATAGGAATTAGAATAGGGTATCGAACAATTCGCCCAAGCGAACTGTATGTAGCCCGTCCTATGTTTCAAAGAATCTTTTTCTCGAAGCGACCGAGGAAATCTTTAAGTACAAGCTTTATCGCCATATAGCAGAACTGGGATGATCAAGGTCTTATTCAGTATATCCTTAGTCTTTCTAATCCCAAAGAAACAGCGATTGGCAAGAGTTATTCTTCTTTTAATTTCTGATGAGCTGTTGTTATCAGAATTTTTAGCAGAGCCGAGGCACTCAAAGTACCTTACTACCTCAAAGTTATAGCTATCGAGTGTGACGTTCTGTCGAATTCGTTGATGTGGTGTGCCCCTTCTTTTTGACAGCGTATGTATTTTATTTTGCCCTCAATCATCTTCAAATCCATTTTGGCAGCTTCCGTTTGAATACTAATGAACGCATCAGTTCCAGCCCGCTGTGTTCTGACAATATTGTCAATATCGTCGGCATACGCTAGTATATTAGTTGCACAGACTTTTAAGTATGATGTTAATAAAATCACATGACAGCACGTCTCCTTCTCTAAATCCTTTTTTAACATCAAAAGTTTTGGAGAGATCGTTACCGGCTTTGATAGATCCATTGTCATCCTGCATAGGTGAACGAGTTTGGCAGAGAAGATAGCCATGGCTCTATTTAGCTAGTCCGGTCCTTGAAATCGATAAAAAGATGGTGAATATCGATTTGGACTTCGTGGGGTTTTCCAGGTTTATCCGACTGATCGACTGTGAATTTCCCTGGCCTGAAACCAAATTGATAAGGGCTGATCAGGTGTTGATAAAGGGTTTCAGGCGTTCACTTAGAATGGCAGATAAGATATTGTACGCAATGTTAAGTATACTAATACCTCTGTAATTGATGCAATTTAGAGGAACTAAGGAACTTTCTTGTGGATCGGGAAACTTGGCTGAGGTTCCATTCATCAGGCATGCAGTCGTCTGCGAAAATTTTAGGGATAAGTAAATGTATGCTCTCTACAAATTCATCACCAGCTGCTTTGAACAACTCGGCTTGTAGGCCATCAGTTCCAGCAACCTTGTTGGATTTGAGCTTCGATATTGATGTCCCTGCTATCATCGTCTATGTTGAATGCCTCAAGGTGCCTGACTCGCGATATTGATCTTCGTCGCAGTTAAACAGCTGCAGAATTTTGTTCATATTCTCAGCACGGACTGTGACTGAAGGCAAGGAGCTAGGCACAGAGCCTTTACACAATACAAACAGTTAAGCATACGCAAAAATTTTTTTTTCAAAACCAGGCTATGAACCTTGCAGATTGTAAAAATTCGTCTAATTTTTCGAAAACAGGTAAAAAAAACTCAACGAATATGTCCCATAAATTGACAATCGGCTGACTACTGCTGTTTTAAAAAGTAAATTTGAAAACCTTTTAAGCCCGCTTAATAGTGCCAATTCAATTCAATATGCAAAGCAACACCTTACTAACGAAATACTCTATAGTTCAATCATATCTCAGGTCAGGGATGCCTCGGCTAAGTCAAAAGACCCTAAAGCTCCGGGATATAATAGAATTCTCGTCAAAGTTTATAAATATGCGACAGATGAAATCAAAAGTATTTACCATTGTCTTACAAGCCCGGCTTACACGCTGGATTTACGAAAACGAACTCTCAAAAAAAAAAAAATCCAGCTGGACTTGGTCCTGGTTATTGCATAGTAGATCACATTTTTGTGCTGGGAAATATTGCGGAGACTTTTATGAAGCGGAAGCAAAAGCGCTATGCATTTTTTATTGATTTTAGGCCTGCCTTCGATGTAGATCGTCAACGACTTTTCTACAAGCTCTATCAATATCGAATGTCACACAAGTTTGGCAAGGTAATGGAGAACTTATACAATGCTACGAAAGCAGCGGTTGGAGTGGAAACGATTTGTCAGAGTGGTTCACCAAAGGTAAGGTTGCAATGCAAGTCCATCAATATTTGCTCTTTTCGTCGAAGATACTTTAATGTCTTCCAGAAGGTATTTTTTTCCAAATCACTCAAATTAAGGCACTTTTATGTGCTGATGATGTTGTTTTATTACAAATAAACAGGCATAGACTTTCTTCAATTCAGAAACTTAATTGTATGTATGATGAGTGCAGTGCTGGATATATGAGGTAAAGAACTGCCCGTGTGACTACGACGTCATGCCCAAACAGGGCATGTTATTTATGCAATAGATTATTGCGTAATTTGGCGGGTAGGTGTTGTCAGTCCTGATGGCCGGGCTAAATTGCACCTACAACTAATGACAAATCGGTTACACGACTATTGTGTGTTGTGAAAACTAGAGATTTATTTGAGTAAATCAAAAGCCATGATTTTTAAAAGGGGCAGAGGAACACAACCCAGGGAAAAAAGTGCACATTTAAGGATGAGCCCATTGGAGTTTTGAAGCAGTATAAATAAATAGGGATGGTCACTTCAACTAACCTAAGTATGAAGCCGTATTTGAAAGAAAAACTATTGCAGTCCAAAGGTGCCGTTTTGTTTACATGGAGGAACTGTTTCCAAAATCGCAATATACCTCACAGCATTGCCGGATTTAGGGGAGTGCAGCCGGGGCTACAGCCCTGGGTCTCCACAAAACAGGGGACCCAATATTTCAAATTCCGACGAGTAATGGATTCTACTCCAGACGAATTTCATATCGATCAACTAACTATTGTTGTTAGATATATTGAAGGATTGATGCCAAAAGAAAGATTTCTCACCTTTTTACCAAACTGCGGCCATCAAATAGACATTTTGGATTGCCGCGGCCAATCATATGACAATGCTGTAAACATGAGTGGTAAATATGTACAAATGAATGCAGGCTTTTATTTTGGAGAAAAATCATTTATCGGATTTTGTACCGTGTTGGCAGCTACTAACTCTTGTCCATCGGCTGTTCAATTCTTCGATTTCGTTCAGAATTTATATACGTTTTTCACAGCAAGTACATAGCGATACAAAATTCTCACTGAAAAATTATCGCAGAAGAAAAGCAGACAATTTTACGTTTTAAAAAAGCTTAGCGATACTCGTTGGTCTTGTCGAGCTGAAGCTACGAAAGCTATTGTCGAAAGCTGAAACCGAAGGAGCTCTAACTATCATATCTTGGATGCTGCAAAATTTGCAGAGGCATTGGTGAAAGTATACAAAGATGATTTAGAGCCTAGTCTTGGTAATGAGTTGGTTCAATTTCTATCTTTGATCAACTTATACATAAAGGATTATAGAAAAGACCAATCTACCGAGGTATTTTACTATCACATTCTTGAAGATCAAAATTTTAGAGCTACATTCCCAAACATTGAAATTGGAATCAGAATGTATTTGATTTTGATGGTATCTAATTGCACTGGAGAGCGCTCATTTTCAAAAATGAAAATTATAAAAATAGACTTCGAACTACGATGGAAGAAAACCGTCTTTTGAAGCTATCCCTACTCAGCATTGGAAGCGATTTACTGCGGGAACTGAATTTCAGCGAAAATATCAAGGATTTTTCGTCGAAAAAAGCTCGCAAGTTTCCATTTGTTAGCGTTTTAATATAATTTCATATAATTCTCGTTTTTGTCTATATTTATAAAGGGTCCGCCATCTAACGTTTTTTTTTTCAACTAGTGCTTATTTCGTGAATGGTAACACTTACCTCATGTCTGATTTAACAGAAAATTAGTTTTATCCTTCCGCTGAACGAATATGGTTGTGTATACGCTTGAACAACGCTGGGAAATATTGCGACATTACTTTGAAAATCATGGTAATGTTGCAGAATGTGTGCGAAAATTGCGTACGGATTTTGAAAGAAGAGAAGCACCGCACCGTCAGCTCCGTATGTTCGTTATCTTGTGAAAAAAGTGAAAGAAACTGGCATCCTCATCGATAAACCAAAGCGTGAAAAGCCAAAAACAGTGCGTACACCCGAGAATATTGCTGCTGTGGCAGAAAGTGTGCGTGAAGCGCCATCAACATCAATTCACCGTCGTTCTCAACAATTGAACATTTCGGAGACATCATTGAGACGAATTTTGACCGAAATTGGACCGATCGTGTAGGCTACTGCATGGCCAGCCGAGGCAGCCATTTGAATGAAATTATTTTCCATTATTAACCGGAAGGATTGTACTTTCAAATAAAAAAAGAAATTTGAAAAAATATTCAGTAGTTTTTTTTTATAGCATTTTCAAAAAAAAAAATATTTGGCGGACCCTTTATATGTATATTTGTTAAGATAATTAACTTGGATTTCCAAAAAATTATTAAACACTTGACTGAAAAAAATTGTTCATTTTATTTGGAAAATATTGAGCCAGCGGGCCTCCATTCATTTGTTGCCCCAGTCCTCGAGACCTCTAAATCCCTCCCTGCCTCGCAGTATAAAATACAGGAGCAGTTTCGAAGTCTATACTTTTCTTTGGAGCACTAGTATGGGGGCACATTTTTTATGATACTTTCCAAAATCTGCAGAGGTTTTATCTACGAAGTATGCTCCGATGACCCACGAATATACCAAACTATATGCTAACGATTGAGACAGAACTTGCCCCACTTTACTTACTATTAAGCTAAGCATCAAATACGTTCTTCGCACGCTGTGTATAAGACCGGAACGATTACCGAGGAAAATTGTGGACAAAATTCAAGGAGTCGTTGGTGTAAAGAAATTAAAAATTTGACTGAGCATTATGGATATGACTTGGCATTGGCCTAAAATACTAGGAATAACTGAAAAGATGAGATTTTTGACTTCCTATCTCATGTGGATACATGCATTCGCAAAACGTTTATTGTGGAACCAGAAGCGTCAACCCACAGAGAAATCTTACCTACTTACTTAGGTGGCGCTACAGTCCGGGATGGACCTGGGCCTCAACCAATACGCCTCTCCAGTTAGCACAATCTTTGGCTAACTGCCTCCAGTTGCGCACTCCAAGTTGGTTGAGATCCAATTCCACTTGCGCGCGCCACCTAATGCGAGGTCTTCCTCTACTGCGTTGTCCTTCCGGGTTGGATTCGAAGACTTTTCGGGCCGGAGCGTTGGTGTCCATGGAGCAGGACTGGGATGATGAGGGTCTTATATAGAGTCCCCTTAGTTTTTCTTGACAATTGCAATTACTAATCAATTGCCGTCTTATCCCAAAGAAACAGCGGTTGGCAAGTGTAATTCTTCGTTTGATTCCAGCTGTGGTGTCATTATCAAAATTAATAGCGAAGCCGAGGTAGACAAAGTCCCTAACTACCTCAAAATTATAGCTGTCTATCGTGACGTTCTGTCCAATTCGTCGATGTTGTGTGTCCCTTCTTGTTGACAGCATATATTTCGTTTTGCCCTCGTTCACCACTAAAAACATTTTTGCCACTTCTGTGCAAATACTTGCAAACGCACCAGTGACAGCTCGCTGTGTTCTGCCAATGATATCAATGTCGTCAGCATATACAAGTAGTTGCACAGACTTTTGAAAAATTGTGCCTCTAGTGATGGCTTGCGAGTTTCGCACAATTTTCTCAAGTATGATGTTGAAGAAGTCACATGACAGCGCATCACCTTGTCTAAATCCTTTTTTGACATCAAAGGTCTCGGTGAGATTGTTACCGACCTTTACGGAGCAGCGGGCCTTCTCCATCATCATTCTGCAAAATCTGACAAGTTTGGTAAGGGTGCCAAAACTAGAACATGGCTCTGTATAGCTCGTCTCTATAGATGCTGTCATATGCGGCCTTAAAATCGATAAAAATATGGGGGGTATCGATTTGGACTTCTTGGGTTTTCTCCAGGATCTGCGGTAGTGGGAATATCTAATCGGCCGTGGACTTACAGAGAAATCTACATGACCTTAAATTGTAATCTAAGATCATCAAACTACTTTCATGATTAAAAAAAAAAAGGATTTATCTCATCAATTTTTCATGCATGGGTGAGTTATTGACTCTCAACATCGTGCCACAGAGAGAAGATCTTCCAATTCTATGTTCGTTATGGAACTTATCGCAAAGAGAAAACGGAGAACATTTCTTAGGAGTTCGCGTTATAACAAAATTTTGCTTTGGAAAAGCTATTTTACTAACTGCGGAAGTTCAAGTACAACTAAATGCGTCTAATTGAAAATCGCTGCTTCGTATTATGAATCAGTTTTTTCTTATCGTCGACAAATTATAGAAGAAGCTTTTTAAAATGAAGAATTAACAAAAACTATTCAAACTTCATGCATAATACAACATAAAACATTGTTGATGGCCGATGGTTTTAAACCATGTCATTTAATTTAAATTTAAGTACGTTTCCTTTGTGAACTGAATGAAAGTAAAATTACATCATTTTTGAATTGAAAATTGAAATTGAAAAAAATTGATTGCCACTGCGGCACTTACCATACTGTATTTATCAAACGACTACGACAACATTGGTTTATTAAATTAAGGATGCTGAGCCCTAATAATTTTTTTTCGTTTTTTAGCGGTCTTTATTTACATATCGCAATCTGAGGTGTTTTGTTTTGTTCATATGACTAACTTCATTGCCTGTCAAATCCAATTGCAGATTTATCTACGCACCTTGAGCCACTTGCGGAATTACATCATCGTCTCCTTGTCAGCTTAGTAGAAAGTTAAATCAAATGATGATCATTAACTGGTTCAATGTGCCTCAAAGCAATTTTGTAAATCGGCACAGCTTTCTGTGGGTACGCACTGATGGCGTAATGTCAAAATGACTAACAGTAAATTAATAAAAACAAACATCGCAATTCCGTATTAAGCCATACCCAGCTCAATGAGACGTAAATAAACCGCAAATCGATTGATCTTTTGCCACAACGAATACCCCAAAAAAAAAGTCTAATAGATTCACCCACATCTTTATTTCATCTGCATAATTGATTTAACATCCATGTCCTCATAATAAAATCATTATAATCTTGAAATTATGAGAGCATCGAAATATAGCTAACCATTGATAATTCGCAGCCATGAAAGGACGGAATTTTGCGTTGATTAATAACAAATAAAAGGCGGACTTCCTGTAGATACAATCCAACGAAGGTGTGTCAAATACCGTAGTTTTATATTTGTTTATATTTCCCATTGCCATTACTTACAGAGGAGTTTGCAGGAGCCACCGCCTTACTACCATGACATGAATTTAATGCCACCTATGCGTGCCGTAGAGCAATGCTGTTGTGTAGGTAGTCACAACATTGGGCGCAAATTGCCAAAACTAGGTCACTAGGTGCGAGTATCTTTTGTTTTTGAAAGCTGATTTCGTTTATTTTTTATTTTTGTATATTTAGGGGAATACCGCGTGCTTTTGATGGATTGCAGACTCCCTTGTCGGAAATCACGTGCTAATGCACGTTCATATGATAGCCGTGGATTTATGGTTGTGTTTATGTCAACTTTATGGGTTGGTCTGTAATGTCGTATTAAATTCTTAAAGGGAACTAGAAAAGTGTTTTGGCTCACAATCTAGGACATGCCGGCACTTTTTAATCTGATTTCATCGCGTTGTCTTTTATTTTTAAGTGAACGTCATTGACTTAATGTGGCTGTTCTGTAACACCTTCTTTAGATAAATGCTTTCCCAAATAAAGATTTAAACGAGGGTACCTAGTCCCAGAAATACCTGGCCTTGTAAAAAACACACTAAAAATTAAAAAAAAAATCTTCGTTTCCCTACATAGTCTCTAAGCCCGTTACATTTTTCCCAGCAATGTTCAATAGCTTCAAATCCCTCACCATTGACCCATTTTATCAAATTTGGAAACAGAAAATAGTCCAAAGGGGGCTTAATCTGACACAAAGGATGCATGTGGAAAAAATTCCAACTTGAACAGATTGATGTTGGCCATCGCGATGCCGGATCTGTCAACTGGTATGCATTTTCTTGATGAAGTAAAGATTTTTCGTCGACAAAAGCGGCAGTTTTTTTTATCGATTTAAGCATACGTTGATTGTTTTTCCTTTCTGAAGATAATCAATGAAAATTATCCCGCTTGCATCAAAAAGAAACTGACACCATAACCCTGCCTGCAGATGGAACTGTCTTCGCTGACTGTAGAACCGATTCTCCTCCTCAATCCACTTTTTTGAATAATCCTTCGTCTCGGGTGTGAAGTAATGGACCAATTTTTAATCCTCGGTTATGAATCGTCGCAATTCTCGCGCTTAGTGTGGTGAAAGTTCGCCAAACACTCCATTGACGCTATTTTCGTTATATTCAGCAACTTTCTTTTGTTCAAATTTGCAGTCACATGTAGTAGCATGTCCGCTTACTGATTTTTTGACCGAATAAGGTCCTAAATTAACTTATGTAAATCGAGCCAACTTGCCTCCAAACAGTAACAACATACTCGCATTGTAGTCATTTGAAGCAGCTAATGGCAAATATAAGTCGACGTGACGACTTCATGTGGAACTTAACAATTGATTTTCACACCTCCCTTTGGAATATGCCATGAAACCGTTCGGTAAAACAAAAAAAAAAACTTTTTCTCTGGCCATGACCGCAGAAGAGGTCCTTAAGCGATCATTGCTCTTGTTAAAAGATATCCAACACGGAACATTGAAAGTAAAGTTTTTTTCATCGATTTCAGGCGTCTTTATATCTTTGAGATTTTTTATTTAGAAAAAAAATCTTATTAAAAACAATAACTGGGCGGCCTAGCTTCGCTCTTGCCAAAACAATGCAGTCATAACGCAATAAAAGACATTATAGGTATGTGGAGTTCAACTTAGTTGGCCCGTTCTTTTTATACCATACTAGCTGCACCCGCCCGGCTTTGCCCGTGCCAGCGAATTATATTGGCCAATATGTTCGAGTAGACTTCCTTATTATTGTCTATAGCGGTTGTCTGGCGTACCTATCTTGCTGCCCCTAAAAAAAGAAGACCGATTTTGGCCAAACTTCACAGAAACACTCTCAGGCCAATACCGAAGATTGCCTGATTAGAGCTCAACCTGTTCCGCTTAGGGTAGGTGCTTTTTGTCTGGCAGGCGCCTATGTCAGCTTACTTGTGCGAATCAAACAACAAAGCGAAAGTAAAAAACTTCGATAGAATCACTTTTCATTTACTTTCACACCGATTGTTATCAATGTTGGAAAAGCAACTTTCCGATGTCCGATTCACAAAAAAAATGCAAAAAAAATTCAATACGAGTTATTTGAATAAAACATTGAACACACGATATCTCAAGAATGACAGTGCACACAAACCCCACAATAGGCTTGAAACGTTGGTCTGGTCTCCCTCTTTCATATGCGCGTTCAGATAACAAAATAGGTGACGACTGTACGATGGTTTTTTATATGTGCGGTCTCTGTATCTGCATCGGAATTTACACGCATATGCACATATGCATGTGTACTCACTCAAATGCCCATAATTCACACACCAATGCAGATACAGATATCGCCACCTTTCGTGGAAAAAAATTTCATTGGAATCGGTTAATGCGTTTGGCCAAACGCCGGCAACAAACTCAAATATGGATTGATTTTTATATATATAGATTCTAAGGGTATATTAATTTTGACGCATAGTTTGTAACATACCTTAATATTGCCCGTAGACCCCTAAAAGTTACTATATTTATGATCAGCATCGATAGTAATGTCGATCTAGCCATGTCCGTCCGTCCGTCCGTCCGTCTGTCGGCAAAAATTAGGCCTTTAAACGGGGCCTAGAGCGCTGAAATTTTAACCATATACTCTCTAGGGTCGAATCGAATTTTGAGCTAGAAAGTTGACATTTTTTATATATGATCTATGCCTCGTAAAACTGCTCAGGAGATACATTTTTTAAAATCCGCCCACTGACACGCCCACAATTAAATAAAACAATTTTGTTGAGAAACCATAGTTTGAGCTAGGGAGCTAAAATTAATAATATATACTCTCTAGGATCCCTTTATGCTCATGTGAAAATATTTTCAAAATCCGCCTACTGACACGCCCACAATTTAAAAAAAAAAACTTTTTTTGAAAATCCAAAGTTTGAGCTAGGGAGCTGAAATTTATAATATATAATCTCTAGGAGCCCTTAACGCTCATGCGTTAATTGTTTTTAAATCCGCCTAATGATACGCCCATAATTAATGCCCCTATTGGGGAAGACGGTTAAGTTGTCTCCTGGTTGTATGTAATTCAAAATTCGGTATTGCCAAACACAACCTTAAGCGAAAAGTTGACTGCCAACGGACAACTAAGATGGCAGTGGTTGTCTGTGTGTATGCAACTGCTTTCACGATTACAACTGAAAAAGGTTGTCTTGCATAATACGAAAAAATAGTTTGGTTGTGTGAAAGTTGAGTTGTATTGAAGACAACTCAACTAAGTTGAGTTGTGTTATACAATAGGGGCATAAATAAAACAATTTTATTGAAAAACCCAAGTTTGAGCTAGGGAGCGTTTTTTCTTACAAAAGCTTCGTTTTTTTCGATAAAATCCTTTAAATATTATATAACAAAATATGTAGAGCGTTCTTAACTTATGAGGGATAGGAAGAAGAATAGGGTATCCAACAGTTTGCCCAAGCGGACTGTAGCCCGTCCCTATGTTTAATTCCCTTTTTCATAGGAAAAAAAGGACTGCAAGTTAAAGCTCTAAAATTTGCTATTACTTTGGGCCGACATCGAAATCACAGTACTTGTATGTATGTTATTTCGATGATCGCCCACCACCCCAAATCAGAGCCACGATAAAGCTTTTAATCGAGCGGCCAAAAGTTTGTTAGGGTACATTCAATGTCATAAACCTTAAGCTCCTTTAAGTTTTAAACTTCCGTCGAGCTTATCTTATTCAAGCTCCGTTTAAATTACTGTCTCTAAGTTACCTAACGTCCCTACAACCTCGCCTCGTTGGTAACTTGACAATGTCATCGTTGCAAAAATGCTGGCACAATCCGTGAAGACTACGAGTATGAAGCGGTTACTGATTAGAAACACTTTTACGTCTTAAATAAATAAATACATAGAACATTGGTTGAAATGCTATAGGGATAAAGGTGTCGTTGGTACGATTTATATTGCACACTCCGGTATTGCAGGTTATACTATTGAAAAAAATTCTTGATTGACGTCTAAAATCATCACATGCGTTGATTTTAATATGAATCTCCTTAACATGTCCTCTAACTCCTCATTTAATAACACTGTGTGCTATTCATTTATTTTTCCTTAATTCTATTAACGCAGCCAACTTCAAAATTAACTGTTTACAGTCATTGTTAGATGTTATTTTGAGTTTGATGAAAGTTTTTTGAAATGCTACACTCAACTATCTGTACCTGTGTTGTTTTTTTTATCTCGCGACCTTATATTAGCTATTTTCAATGTTAATGTAAATAGAAGTTTCCCACAACCCATCCAGTATCGTGATTTTCGTAGTATTAATGTTTAAAGTCTTTTCTCTGAAAGCCTTAGTGTTGAATGGTGTAATATCTATCTGTCGTCGGATGTTAATAAACAAGAGAGTTTTTTTTTACTCAAGCGTACATAACTTATTTACATTTGCGTGTTAAATACAAAAACAACTTAGCCTATTTACGCTAACTTTAGCGGGAATAACTATCGCCGCTAAATCCTTTAGCGGATATAGATTAGTGCTTCCAATCGCCGTTTCCGATAAATTTTGTCATCGAATTTCAAACTTTGACATTTATCCTCTATTGAACTGACACATATCCCAAATTTTATTTGCGTGCGAAATTTTATTATTACCAACAAAATATTGAACCGCTGCCTTTTCCAAATCACTTGTCCTATAGCGATCAGCATTATACTTTTAAGTTGCAATTTTCTCGCGCTAAACGGTGGTATAGTAAAAAGTGGGTTCAATGCGCACTTGTTTCACTAAAAATACAAAAAATCGTGATTTGAATCCCATTTCTGAAACACTTGTCCTATCGAGAACAACTTTGTTTTTTAAGTTGCAATTTTCTTGCTCTACAAGGTGGTATAATTTGATTTTTAATCTGAGTAGTATTTTATAATTTATATACTCTAGTTTGACTGGAAAAAACAGTCGAGATGTAAAATGACAGCCAACCTAGTGCGTCGAGCGTTTTTTACTCTTTTTTTTATCTACAGTCGAGTAAAAAAACACGGCTTATGTAAGTCTTGAGTACCTGTTCACCAGACATGTCCTTGGTTTTCAACCGTTTTATTTGATGTAATGAAGAGCAGGGACATATTGTACCGGCGTTGGAAAAGGTTTCGTGTAACAAAATCTTCCCGGTAATAACGATGACATTGACATTAAAAAGTTAAATGATGGTTTTATTACTTTAGGTCCGTCTAATGCTTTCAATTTTTTGTCTTTATTGACTCTTGATAATAGCAGAATGGATGTCTGCGCGTTTAACAGAGTTAATTTATACGCGGTTTTAATGACGATAAATCTATCCACCCAGATTTCATTAAAATACTTCTTAAATTCATATTACCCCATGTCACGCATATATACAACACAATTCTTACGACATCCACTTACCCCTATACCTATTACCTGTAAATATTCCGAAGAAAGGTAATGCTCCGGAATACAGGCCAATCGTAATTCTTCCGTTTCTTTCCAAAGTATTGGAATTAATCATAAGTTGACATGTAAAGGAATACGACGAGATCAATAAAGTCAGGACATAGTTGCATAACAGCTTTACTATAAGTATCTGATGACATTCGGCAGGCTATCGATGAGGATAAAACTACTCTTCTGGACTTGCTCGACTTCTTTAAACCTTCGTTTGTGTAAAACCGCCAATTCTGTGTAACAAACTCTCCATAATGTTAAGTTTGTCTGCTCCTTCTAACAAGCTCATATAAAAACTCATCTCTATCTCTGAACATTAAACTATGTCACCAATCTAGGAATTATTTCAAAAAGCGAGGTTTATCACTCAGCAAAGCAATACCAAGTTGAAGTTAAATTAAAACTCGTAAAAAAAACTCATGTGGCTGTGAAATCTTTGCTGACTCTGACTACATTTCTCTTCTAAAGCTAAAAAGGCACTTAATTCGACTGCTCGGTATGTTTTTAAAATACGGATATAATATGACCACGTTTCAACAGACTTCTTGGTTGCGACTTTGGTGCCTTTTTAAAATATCGGTCCTGTATCTTCGTCGTCAAGATTATTCACAGACAACTCCCAGAGTATTTGTAAAACAAACTTTTCTTCTCCCGGCCTTACCGTTGCATAACTATTAAACCATCTACACACACCTCCTTTACATCTCTACTTGGTGTAATTTCTTCTGTATCTCCATCTTTCTTTTCTTTAAGAAATTTCTTTTCTTCTTTCTAAATACATTTTTAAAAATGTTGTTTTTAATATATTTAATACTTGTACCTGTACTATTTTGCTCTTTATGTAAAACTGTTTTTGTTGTAACTAATAAATAAATAAATAAATAAATAAATAAATCTTTCAACTCTGCTATCTGTTCAGTGCAGTGATTAATAGTCCGCCAGCCGTCTAGTCTCTACGAAGAAGACGCTATAGTAATCCTCCAGCGTTTCATATTCTTCTTCTTTAACGTCGAGACTATGATGGATTAGAATAATCTTAACCCTCCTACTTTAAAAGCAAACCGGGGTTCACTTGCCTCGCTGGGAAACTCTTTGCCTTCTGTGAGGTGGTGATTTTATGGATAAAACTTCTAAGAGGGAATTTGGAGAGTGCAGAGTAGAAGCAGTATGCTGACGATTCCAATACCCCTGGAGAGAAGCAGATTGGAGTGACTGTTTCAGTCGAGCCAAAGTTCTGATCCCATTTTTCTGCTCGCCGGGAAGAAACATACCGAGGGTGACTGCTTCAGTTTAACCTCTTGTATCTTATCTGGCCCTAGGTGTGGAGTGCTGAATGAAGTGAGTGTTGCAGTTGAACCTCACGCAGTCCTCTTTCTTTGGCAGGAGTTCAGGTTGGGATGATTGTTGTCAGTCGAATCCCTGCCTGTTGCTCGAAATCCCTGTGTGGCTACTATGGTTGCATATCTTACGGTGTCACTAGTGCGGTCGCGCACAACCAGGGACCATGTGTTAATATCCGAGTGGCGTGACTGAAATCAGTACAAACCCCAGACTAATCCCGATTCACTGCGCAGCGGAGGGAGAGTTACCTGGGGTATCTGTTTCAGTACGAACCTCTCTTGCTTCCTAATCCACGGAAAGGAGACTCCTTCATTCGAACACCACAGACTACCCTTTATTCTCTTGCAGGTATTTCCGATTCGGGTGACTGCTTCAGTCGAACCCTGAAAACGTTATTTGAATCCATGGAGTGGATGTCGGGATGGGATGGCTGCACAGTCCAATTTTGGTTCTTGAGGATAGTGGCTGAGGCACCCGAACCACTACGTGTCACGCGCATCGTGGTTGTAGTGGAGCTTGGGATGACCGTTGCAGTACGAACCTCAAGCCGCACTAGTCCATGGAACTGTTTTTCTACGTTTGTTAAAGTAGTTTTTCGAAAAAAACAATGTTGTCGTTGGATATCAACTTCCACGTTCTATTGTATATACCCAACACCACTTTGATTTTATAACCCATCCGCACTAAGGGGATCGGAACATACACACACGCGGTAAAACTTCTTGAATTTATATATATATATATCTTGTTCACAAATTATAGTTTAGACACACTATTTTTGGCTTAAAATATTTCGGCAAGTGTTTCAAACACAGGGTAATATTCTTTTTCCGAACCATCTATAACGCACTATTTAAAGTATAACAAAATTTATTAGTTTCACTAATAAAATGAAACCATGCAAACACCAATATTATCAATATCGCACAACATTTTGCAAAAGAGTGACAAAGTATCAATAAAATTTCATAGTTCTCATTTTCGGACTAAATAGAAAACTGGGTCATTTACCCGGCATTTACAAAATAAAATTAGAATTCATAAAAATACATTCCTATGCATTCAGCCGAGATGCAACGATTTTTTTTGTGGTATTTTATTTCCTCTAATAAGTATTTCGGTAAAGGAGCTGACAAAAACAAAAGAAAACCTAATAATTCGTTTGCATTCTTGACATAGGAAGTGATAAACAAATTTTTATTCGTATACAGGAACATTTTGTGTTTTCAAATTTTAGTGTAAATTAGTCAAATAATTTTTAAAAATTAATATTTTTGCTAAAAGAACAGATGCGAAGATGTTGAATTTGAAATTAATTAAAACATTTTGTAGGCAGGGGTGTGAACATTTTGTGATTTGTGCCAGTAAACTAATCTGTTAGATGGCGGTAATAATAACAACCATTATTCTTCTTCTGTCAGTGTGTCAATATGTTTCAATTATGGTAGGGGAGGAATGCATTTTGGATAGAAAGAACGATTTATTAGGATAAACAAATGAGTGGTTTGTATAGTTATATTTCAAATATATCTGGCAGGATAGAATTTGATAAATCAATGGTCGAATGAATGAACACATTCGAATAGACATTTTTTTACCGCATAAACTGACAAGTAATTAACGACTGTTTTTTGAGGTCATAAAATACACAAATTGCTTTCAATTTTTGCGAACAAAACACAGACTTAGCACAAATATCTACGATTTGTCGGCGTTGCGTTGCTCTAGCGTTTAATGTTCCCTGACAAATTGCCAAAGTATAATGAACACAAAAGTCAAATGGAGCATGCAAATGGACAGCTGACCTGATAGCAATCGCGATTAAAAAAGAAACAACACCCAATACATTACAAAGCAGACAAACCAAAAAAGACGAACTCCCTACTGAATTAACAAAAAAAACACCCATCAAGGCTTTTCTGTCAATTCTTAGAAAAAGTGTGTCAATGAAAACTGTGTCTATAGAAATACCAATCAAACAACAAATTTCCATCATCGGACCATCATTCATTGATTTCCCCAGCATAACTATTTTTCTCGTCCACCAAAACCATTTACCTTCGCATATTTTGCCGCTTCCAGCTTTCGTTCAATGCCAAGAATTTGACCCCAACCATGTCGATTGTAGGCATAATGGAAGCAATATAAATAAAACTAATAGAAAAAATATAATTAAATTATAGAGTCAAACCCCTTTAAGGTAACGTTAACGTAACCGTTAAAATTATTTCATAATACCCAACTTAATCTGCTCTTTCTCTTTTCTCAGGGGCTATGTCTGTTGTTCTACCAATCTTGAATTAAATTATGCTAAATGCGTGCCAGTTCCATAATAATTAGTTCTATCTAAAACATGTATGTTGGTAGGCTTTTTCTTAACAAATAGGAACGAAAGAAAATCATTTTACTCCATCTAAAGAAGTCTATGCACGTGTATAAAACAAACTAAAAGAATATTAATTGCATTTTTTTTATTAAAACAGTCCTAGATTTTGTGCACTGATTAAGGTATTCCCTTGCAGTCTTGCAATGTGTGTGTTTGAGGTTGAGTAGAAAAATCACGATATTCGTGACGGTGTCATTAAGTTAGACTATAGTGGAATACTTCTTCCCATTGCGTTGTGTGTTCGTTGTCGACTTAAAAATAAACGAAGAAATACCCACGAAAATAAAGGCTTAAAAGGAGAAAAAGAATATCTTTATCATATAAATTATGTGTGTTTCGTGTTCCCTTTGTGTCACTCTTATAGCCTTGTTGTAATCGTCAGTGTCACTGGTGTTGTCGCGCAGTAGGTTCGAGGTAAAAAAAAGAACTGCACACTAATTTTAGATACCTTCATCCCGTTTGTGAGAAGCAAAGCGTATTTTGAATTGAGATACATATCTTAAATGTCATCTAGGAATGCCGTCTGAATGAAGCAATTTTCTGTGGTGCCATCTGCAAAATGTATTAAATATATCTATTTCTAAAAAAGGTTTAAATGTCTATCCACATTACTTTTATTGTATAAATAGGTACCTATGCCAAGTATATACATAAGGAAGATCGAACAACAATCAATATCAAGAGCACAGACGTGCTGTTATCTTTTTAACATAAGCATTATAGCTATGAACGCTAACAGAAAGGACACTACTCACCTCGTCAAGAACACTTACTTAAATGCCCGGGCCAGAGCTATTTGGTTTCCGCAGGATAGCAAAATAGTGACCGGCAAGTGCCAGAACGGCTGTTTTTATTTTAAATTATTTTTAAAATACCATTGAGACTTGTTTTTTTTACATATCAGCCGAACCCTATAACCTATCAATTTGTTGACATTTCTAGCGCCGTTTTTCAAAACCAACTCTGGAATAAAATCATTTATATTGCGGAGTGATGTCGCTCAGAATTTTGGTCTGCTGCCCAGCATTTTCATGGCCATCCTCAAAGAGGTTAGGTTAATTTAAAAAAAGGTAAAGCACTAGGCACTAAGAAAAAGGGCACATAGCGATCCCTGTGGAACCGATTGAATCAAAACTCCAAAAGGAGGAACCTAAACACTTTCACTAGCGAAACATTCAATCTCCCTGCAGAATTTGACCAGCTTCCTGTAGTCAGTGACCTTGATTTTCCCATCTAAGGTCAGCTATTTTTAAAATGTTCTCATTATACCCTATTCTAAGGGTATATTAATTTTGACGCATAGTTTGTAACATATCTTAATATTGCCCGTAGACCCCTAAAAGTTACTATATTTATGATCAACATCGATAGTAATGTCGATCTGGCCATGTCCGTCGGTCCGTCGGCAAAAATTAGGCCTTTAAACTGGGCCTAGAGAGCTGAAATTTTAACCATATACTCTCTAGGGTCCCGAAATAATCAAGTTTACGAATTTTTGAAATCCGCCCACAGGGCGTGTCAATCAAACTCAACTCAAAAAATTTTTTTTTTGCAAAAAATCGAATTTTGAGCTAGAAAGCTGAAATTTTTTATATATGATCTATGACTCCTAAAACTGCTCGGGATATAAAATTTTCAAAATCCGCCCACTGACACGCATACAAATAAATAAAACAATTTTATTGAAAAACCAAAATTTGAGCTAGGGAGCTGAAAATTATAATATATACTCTCTAGGGGCCCTTTAAGCTTATGTGTAAATATTTTCAAAATCCGCCTACTGACACGCCCACAATTTAAAAAAAACTTTTTTTGAAAATCCAAAGTTTGTGCTAGGGAGCTGAAATTTATAATAGATACTCTCTAGGGGCCCTTTATGGAGCCCAAAATCCGCCCACTGACACACCCACAATTAAATAAAACAATTTTATTGAAACACCCAAGTTTGAGCTAGCGAGCGTTTTTTTCGATAAAATCCTTTAAATGTAATATGTAGATATAACAAAATATGTAGAGCGTTCTTAACAATTCAACCATACTTGGATTTTTGTCACGCCCACTTATGAGGGATAGGAATAAGAATAGGGTATCCAACAGTTCGCCCAAGCGGAGTAGCCCGTCCCTATGTTTAAATATTCCCTTGATAACGCCAAGGGGTGGTTTGATGTCCTCACCTCCACTTCTCTCGAGTTGCCCTTCTTTCTTGCAAGTTCATCGGCTTGCTCAGTTCCTTCTACAGGTTGGCGCACCAATTGTGCTACAATAAGAAATTCAAATAACTTTTGTTTTAATCAATGTATTTCATTGTATAGAAAATTCAATTTTATTTTATTCACCTAACTAATTGTTTTTGAAGATGATAGACCGTAAATGACCACCATGCTCATCCACGCATATGCAACACCTGATCAGAAAATTATTCATTGTGGCCTGAAGAGTTGAAGTCGGTATCGCCTCAATTATTGTTTTAATGGACTGCTTCAATTCAGTCAAATTCATTGGCTTCGTCTTTTACTCCTCTTGCTTGACATAACCCCATAAAAAAAGTCTGGTGCAGTCACGTCAGGTGACCCCCCAAGGACGCCAAGCCAGCGGAAAATGGAGTTTCTGGATATTAATTTGTTTGGGAATTTTCGTTGGAGCTCCGCCATAACCTGTTTGGCTATGTGTGCAGTTGCTCCATCTTGCTGGAACTAAATGCTGTTAAAACGGATACTTCTCCTTCGACATCTTTAAATAACGATCCCCATTGACAGCAACAGTTACTGTTACTGTTACGCCGTTTTCTTCAAAGAGGTATGGCCCCACAATGAACCTTGATGAAACTGAGCACCACACGGTTACTCGTTTTGGGGGCTCTCTACATGAGAATTGCCGCCGTAGGGGTTGGCTTTACGGACTTGTCCCTTGCATGCTACAGGTTTTGTTTACACGTCAATCTCGCATCAGTTAGTTTTAAACTTGTTGATTGATATATCGCGAGCGAAGCCAATTTCCTTTGATGGCATCGAATCTCAAAACAGAGATGTCCTCATCCTTAGATGACACTGCAGCGGGCCTAGTACGGAGACTTGGTTGGTATTATTAGCCGTCATTGGTATTGGGTGTTTTTATTTCATCCTATGTAGGCTTTAACTAAAATCTAAAAAGAACTGTCGACGATTTGACAGCAGTAATTCAATTTCGATTTTTACACTGCTTTTAGGAAACAGCAAAAGATGTCAATGTTAAAAAGGTTGTTTGATACCCAAACCATTGATCCGAATCTACCTAGTTCCTGTCGATTACACAGTATACATGTTAAAGTATGTATTTGATTCAGGAAAAAATAACTTCATAACCACACCTTAAGACTTGATTGCATTTCAAATCCATTAAATTTTCCCTCACGCTTCATAAAATGACTACTTCAAATTTCTTCGTAACTCGATATCCTTTGGAAATGCACTTAAATACATTTTTCAAAAGCCATAACATTATATTCAACTACCACAAGTCATAAATAAAAATTAACAACGTTATGCAATGCAAAAGGCTTCAGGGTCACTGTAAGAGTGTAAGGAATGAGCCAAAAAAAAAACACAGCGTCCATGTACAGAAAAATCTGATAAATGTTACGGATTCCGGTTGGAAGTATATAGGCACAACTCATACTGTTGCATACGAAAAATAATAATAAATACCCATCCAAGTACGAGTATCTTGAATGCGCAATGAATGCAAAATGCCATGCATTATTTCCATGCACGTTGCCAATGTTGTTGACATTACTTGTAGTCGGAGTCTGAATCGTCTGATGGTGTAACAATCAGCTTAAAACGATATTTCCTTTTGCATTATTGCACTCCAGTTACGGGAGTGTGCTTCAAAAGGTTTGTACCGCCGCCCCGTGAAATGCAGCAATACAAATGCAACACTCGTGCTAATTGCATTTTACCCACTGATTATCCGCGTTTATGATGTAAGTTCACACTTGATGACTGGTGGAAGAAAGAAGCTAAGCGTAATTAATTAACTCCAACCTTAAATAGCTCAATTACCAGCGGAGCGGAAATAGGTGATGCCAATTTTTTGACATTGAACTTCGCATTTCAATCAGACCATTTTGGGCATGATCAACACAATTGTAGCAAAAAATTATGTTGAGAATAGCTTGTATCATTCGGATGACATCATCCTCAAAAACGCCACTCAAGTGTGAAAAACTCTTCTTTTTGTTTCCCGAGTACGGGTTACCCTGCCAACGCACCGATTCAATTTTCATTTTTATTGTGTAAACAACGTTAACTGTGCATACAATTTGTGACGTTATCTGTCAGTGCCACTCCATTAGACGTTACCGGCTGTATCATATTATTTATCAAAAAATAATAAAGTACTCGTAGATAATGGCAGGTACTCCAGGCCAAACTAATGATATAAAGGAATTATATTCCAGAACTGATGCTTGTTTGGCTAATGAAACTGATGAAATGATTTCGACGTCCAGATAAGATATCCGATATGCATTACAAGTCCATCGGGTTCGACTCGTTTGGTGGTTTTTTGGAGAGCAGTAAAAGGGAGGAGGTAACTAATATTAACCGAAGAAAATTTGTTAGGAAGGTTTTGTTCTTCGTGGATATCAGATGTCAAAAAACACTTGCTTAGATTCGTATGTTTTTCTCTAGGTTGACAAAAGTTAAATGAAGAATGTTATTTTAAAATAAAATACACAAATTTTATTCATCACAGTGGGGCCAATTTGGGTGGTAAGACTTTTGTTGGTATTGCATTGAACTGTAGTGAATTTAAGTTGAACATTAATAAGCTGTTTTTAAAAAAAGCATTTAAATCAACTGAATCAACTTGGGTAGGTGTTTCTTATTATAACAAAATACAGTAATGAAAAATATCAATTACCTATTAATGCACGAACATATCTATTACTTTAAAATTCATTCTAATATTTTTTTTATATACAGTAATGTCTCGCTAATCCGAATCACCGTTAATCCGAATATCGCGCTAATTCGAATCAATATTTTTTCTCATTATGTACTCTACAGTCCTAATCAGCCCCAATTCTTGTACGCTGTAATCCGAATTCCTACTAAAAACATACAAACGCTTTGGTTTTTACAGTAATTTTAGTTTTAACAGTAATCTTGTCGTTTTGCGACCCGGTAGTTATCGATGTATGTAGGTATTTACGCATTTTTCGTTCTTCCTTCGCTCCTTTGGTAGCAGTAGGATCTTATTTCTGTCGGTTTAGCACGTGCTCAGGAGTTTATTTAAAGTGGTAACAGAAGTTTCTAAGTTTTTTATTGTTTCGTTTATTTAATTTTGTTTGGAAATGGCGAATAAAAGGATGCACATAACGCTAACATTAAAACAAAAATGTGAAATTGCTAAAAAATTTGAAAGTGGTGTTTGCAGAAAGTCCCTAGCTAGGGACTACGGTGTTGACGCGTCCACAATATCCGATATTAAACGGAATAAGAGAAGCATTTTGAGGTTAGGGTTAAATGCGTAAACTGGGGGTTGTCACAGGAAATGATTAAAAATTGCTGGAAAGTCTTGCCACCTTTCACAAATTTTACAGGAACTATCGAAGGTATGTGTGGAATTCATAGTGCTAATGAAGTTATCGATTGGCTGAACGAGGACAACATCCAGGATAGCACAATTGTAGAAAACGACGAAGAAGAGGCAGTACACTAGCATCAAGAGAAGACAGAGCATGACTATGCAATCACAGCTTTAGCTGTTTCTACAAAATGGGCGTTGGAGAACGAAGCCTCCGCTTCAGACATATTAGCTCTGCAAAATCTCAAACAAAAGGCTTTGATGACATTGCAAAAGCAAAAGTAAAAACAAACATTTATCACTGATTTTGCGATTAAAATAACATAAGCTGTTTAAGCGTAAATCATATGATATTAAATTGTTGTTTAAAAATACACAGATGAAAAATATCCAATTTATGAATTTCTTTTAAATTTTTTCCTAAGTTATTTTCGTTTTTACAAACGTACATACCTAATGTCTTTGAACTGAATTTTAGCTTTAAGCAATTTTTTCCTGTTCCCGTCTTGTACTCATTAGTCCGAATTTTTCGATAATCCGAATACCCCCCTGCAATAATTGATTCGGATTAGCGAGACATTACTGTATGTCAACTTATATAGGTAGGGAAGACCAGGGTTACTTGACTCAACATTTGTTTTTCATTTAAAAAAAAGAAAACTAAAGCAGTTATTAAAAAAATTAAAAATTAAAAAAAATTAAATTAGGGACAGCTATTGTCAAATACTTTTCTCAACAGCAGTGGATTACCTTCGTTTCTCTTCTTCTTTTCTTTCAGTCGTTTTAATTTTCTAATCCAATCTATCTATCTAACGTCTAACTCCTATCTTATAATTCATAAAATATTAGTAAATGTTAATTTTTCAATTCATATTTATAATCAGTGCCGGCCCAACTATATGTGCAAGATATGCACAGTGCGCCAAATTCCGGGGCGCATTGCTAGGAGTAAGAAAAATTAATTTTACCTTGCGCGGATACTGCCATTTGCATTTAAAGCAAAAAACTTGTTCAAATAAGCGCAAAATAGCAACATCCATCACACCTGTGCTGCATTTTTGCACATTAACTCACATCACTTGCAATATTGCAACTTCAAGGAGAATCTAACTCAAAATAGGGCGCTTGTTTGGCTGGAGTCGGCACAGTGCGCCAAATTCCGGGGCGCATTGCTAGGAGTAAGAAAAATTAATTTTACCTTGCGCGGATACTGCCATTTGCATTTAAAGCAAAAAACTTGTTCAAATAAGCCCAAAATAGCAACATCCATCACACCTGTGCTGCATTTTTGCACATTAACTCACATCACTTGCAATATTGCAACTTCAAGGAGAATCTAACTCAAAATAGGGCGCTTGTTTGGCTGGAGTCGGCCCTGTGTATAATAGATTTCCATACATATTTAAGTGAATTCGCAATTTGGTTTTAGTAATCTAAAAATACCACGTCGTACATGTAAATACCTACTTATTAATTTAAATAAATTAAAATTGAAATTGAATTAAGTCTTACTAAATAAAATGGTACTTTTAAATAAAATAAATATTAGGCAGTGACGGCCCAAACAGGGCCTCAAATCAGCTTCTCCCACCATTTGCCGTGCGAAGTGGAAGCGAACTAGAATTTTTTAAGCCGAAGCCGAACGGCAAATTGACAATCTTCTCTGAGAACTGATACTCTTGCATATTTGTCAGACGTTCCCAAGACGTGGGGCAGTGGGAAAGATCTCGAGATGATACCTTGCCCTTGCGAGATTTGAACTGGGGACCTTTCCATTAGTAGTCCAACACAATAACCACTGAGCCACTGCGCCCACAAATGCTACCATTAAACGTAAATAATAAAAGGTTCTTGTTTTCAAATTTTGCCAAAGCGCCTCCCCGGTACTAGGGTAAGTTCACTCACTTATATCACGTGCTTTTATAGCCTGCATCAAGTTACGTTTCTCTCCTTCTTTTACAAGTCCGCTTTCGCTAAAAAAAAAATAATAAACCAACCCCGACAAAAATGAGACAACTAACCCTGCCTGGTCCTCTATCAATTAACAAGATTTCCTCGCGAACAAAAAAAGAAAATATCAAAATATTAAGATCGCACATATCTATCTAAACGTAGATAAGTATTTCATATATATCCCAAAAAATCTTGGTGCCAGACATACATAAAACGCCAAAATGAGAAAAAGAGTAAAAAACTACTGTACGGTTACAAAAAAATCACTTTTTCGTAAAATCAATGGATCGGTGGTGCCAGGTAGCAGTGTGTGGAAATGAGTGGACATGCATTTCACGTGGTTAATGACAGTTGGTCAACTTGCCCAAGAGCCCAACTAGCCCCTGTCTCCCCTACTAGACACAAAATGTAACTAAAAATGACTATCTAACTAAAAAATTAACATCGGCTCTTTAGGCAAATACCACAGCTCTTAAGCCTGTACTGAATCGGCTTTGTATAGCGATTTTAAATATAATCCCCACATCATACCTAGTAGGTGAGGTAGGCTAACCCATTACATGGCGATTTCGCCATTATTGCTTATTGCAAAACGCATAACGTGTCGATGCCGCCTGATATTTATTATGAATTACAGCTCTAAACTTGGCTATGACCTTAGAATTATTCCTTTTCGGCCTAAAAACTATTTTACGGACTAATCTCACAAACGTTTTTATCGAGCTAATTTTAAAAACTCTGCATCTTTATTAATTTTTATATTTTACTGACAGAACCCGAGCTTGCATTCGTTGATCAATAGGTTTTTTGTTATTGTTTTAGTTTATAAATTTTGCCATGAAGTCCTCAAACCTAAATCAACTATATTTTTTGTTTGTCCAACCTGTTAAATTAAACGGTAAACGTCTTATTGTTATGGCTTTCATAAGTCTTGAAAGAAAATGGAAAAAACAAACATTGTTCACAAAAATCAAATTGAGAAGATATTTTACTTATTTTTAGATGAAAGTCATTTTGGCTAAAAATCATGCAGAACGCTATTTCCATTGATACAGAATCTATATTTGTTTTGATCATAATATTTTTTTCCGCTTATAATGCCTACGCCACAGCTACAATCACACGGCACTTTACACCAACGTTACGAAACACAACGATCTGTTTTTACATATCTTATTTTAAAGTCGAAACGCAACGCAGCATTGTGATAGGTTTCATTGATTTTCTATGGGTCTACTGGATTCGTTTGTCAACGCGAACCTCCAAAAGTGACTGTACTTCAGTCATACAACTTCTGTTAAGCCTCAAACCGAAGTAATTAAGAAACTCTGACTTATGTTACTGCTTATTTAAAGTCTTTTGGAGACAAAAACACGAAGTTTTGCAGAGGTTTGGCACTGAATAAACTTTGTTAAGAGTACATATTATAGTACATGTAGAACGATAGCTGTTGCTTTTATACAGCCTGCAAAATGTTGTACTATTGAAGTTCATGTCGCTCTGCCTGCAAATAATTTCTATAAGAATTTAAACTAAGGTGTAGTAAAAATGTCGGTATAGCCTGAAAAGCTTTTCTTTCTACATCAGCTGTGTCTTTAAAGGGCGAATATATTCCACATTGGACGCATCTGTTGCGCCCAATAGACAATCTTGAATTTTCACTTTCAGTTACATCTGCTATAGTTTCTTTTGTACGCACATAACACTGACGCGTTATTGGCCTTTTGTCATGTAAAGTGTGTGTTGACCGAAATTTATCTAAAATAAGAAAAATAGCGCGCTCATTTGGTCTATGATAAGGACCATTCAAATAATGTTATCTTCTACACGCGAACTGAAAAACCAATTTTTGAAATATGTTTAAATAATACGGAAGAGTTTTTCTGGTGTAAGCCTATTCATGATGATTTATCGAACAAAACTGAACATAAATGTCAAAGAATCGTCGAAAATTACCCTTACTGTAAACACATGGTAGGACATTCAACTGGATACCTATCATCCTATTCCACTGTTATGATCACTAATTCAAACCAAAAGAAAGCAAGCTTTAGCTTCCGCACCAATGTTTCAATATCGCATAGCTGCGCATCGCATGTGTAAACATTGAACAAACAGTACCCAGTAAGCCTAATCAGGTTTGGCTAATCATGTTTTTCAAACTGAAAAAAGACAGACATGTGTCTGTTCATTGTATTCTTGTGATGTCATAAAACACAGTAGACATTTTGGATTGATTTGTCATTACGACGAAGACGTTTGATAAACAAATTTTGTTGTTTTTATTAACAGACGAAACTCTATCTATTCATAGGATTTCGAATTCGCCTAACAAACTAAATTCATTAACTTCTTATCCAATGTGTACTGAATAACACTGCATAAAATTAATAATACCTACCAACGTGCGTTGAACCTTTACCTCTACCTGTAGAATCTAAAAACCACATTCCACCAGTTCTCCATTCAAAATCAGCAGCGAAGGCAGCTATAAAACACAACATCACAAAAAAAAAATCACAACAACGACAGTTTGAACGTTTCGAAGCCGTTTTTGTGTATCTTAAACCGAAAACCTGTCGCGTTCTAATTTGAATTCACGGCTTATCAGCTAATGCCCCATGTGAGACGATATTTCGCGAAACCATGAGTTGTGCTTTGAATCGTTTTCGCAAATGTACCTACATATCAAATATAGATACAATGTTTGTCAGCGTATAAAGATTATTTCGTATACCTACCAATGTGTGTGTAATTTTGTTTTGAATTTATAGTTGAGGTATTTAATCTACAAAAAAGAAGTCGAGTTGTTTCTTGACGATCTAGATTAGAGGCGTTTCAAACTTGTTTTACTTTTCTTTAAAGCCTAAACGGTTTAACGAAAGTATCTTATTGAAATCGTTCAATTTCATGGAATGCCGAATGGTAATGTCGAACGTATTCTGTGTAGAATGACAACTCATGGAAAGAAGGAAAGAAGACAGATTTTTTTTCACATTTTTTTCGGATTGCATAATGTGTATACGCAAGTTACGACTGTGCATGGTAATTTCTGGTTTTTAATAGTGGGTGCATGGTATTGAGTGACTAGATACGTATGTTCTTTGCTTGAATTTACTTTCCTCGACGCGTTACCGCATGTATTATGTAAGAGATGTTTATTATTAGTAAATTGGCGTGTCACTTATTGTCTAGACATTCTGTTAGGTGTGGGGATGTTAAATGAAATAGTCAAACAATTTTGTAACAGAATTTACATTTCTGAGCACAGAATCAAAATATTCAGGGTAGGTACTCTGAGTATAGTTAGGGTTAGGGTAGGTGATTACTTGATTAGCATTTCACATGCCTCAGTATATTGGAAAGATAGGGCATCAGTAAATTGGTAATAGGTAGGTAATAAAGGTCGTCTCAACACGTGGTATTGTTTGAAGATTTACTACTTTTCTTTAGAAAAAAATGTATAAGTATTTTTATTTCAAACCAAAGTACCTAGGTACAAGCTATGCGGTTAATAATGTAAAACAATGACTGACAAATGGGCTCTTCGGCTTTGCTTACAATTGACTATCCTTTTAAGGGAATTTTTCATTACGTCCAAAATATGGGTCGTCATTGTTTAGAGCATCAAATCGGACACCACTTACTGAAATGGTCATCGCGGCTTCATTTTTGAAACAATATGATCCAATGACTTACTTTACTTAACGAGCTCCCTAGCCGTGGAGAGGGTCTGCACGAGATAGTGCACCTCCTCCGCGAATCGGGGCAGGCCACTTCCAGTTGTCCAGACCAAGCGCCCTCGCATCTGCGATCGTTCTTTAAAATGAAGGCTGACTCTTCGTCCCCGTCTCGAAAGTCAAAGATCTTCTTCGCTCTAGCATTATTGTCCATTCGCTCGATGTGGCCGACACAAGTATAGTCATCGTGCTTTAGATTTTTACACAATATCCACGTCTTCGTACAGCTCGTAGAGTTCGCGGTTGTTTCTTCTTCTCCATTCGCCCTTCTCACACACAGGACCAACTATCCTGCGCAGTCTTTTCCTATCGATTGACCACAATATAAGCTCGCCTTCCTGCTTATCATGCAGCACTCTTGGCCAGAAAGCAAAACTGGCAGTATCAGTATTCGGAGGATTTCTGCCTTGTAGTACAATGGACCGTTACCGAGTCTGAGTGCTCGGGATTTGGACTTCCTATTTTTCACAAAGTAAATAAAAATCTGTGTTTTGTAGATCTTACACTAAGTGTTTTGAAACCATTTGTTTTGCCAACCGAAGGAAGAAGCAACGATTTGCTAGGGCAATTGCTTGCCTTGTCTTCACTTAAGTTTCTTTCGAGGAGTTGATGTTAACTCCGAGGTAGGTGAACTTCCTTAGTACCTCAAAATTGCTGCTATCAACAGCGAGGTTTTGTCCTAGTTGGTAAATTCTTTTTATAAATACGCTTGCCCACATGGCTGACACTGCCACCTGAATAATATAGAAATGATTTACTATTCCTGTGGAAGATATGTACGTCTTCTTAACCAATGAAGAGCCTGACTCATTCATAGAGCATGCGTTCAGAGGTTTCTTCATTACAAGTTTTTATTCTATTTGTGACCATACTTTCGAGCAGGCGTTATGCCTCTCTTCTCTTAGTTCCCAAAATAGCAGCCATAGAAGTGTGAACAGATGCTGTGTTCCATTTCCTGGTGATCGCAAGTCCTTTCAAGTCCTGCTTATAAAAATCCAATTCCAGTTAAAGAAGCCTTAGTAATTACGTAACAAAGGTTTGGTATTCCTTCAATAAAATGATGCATTCAAAAAACATTACATTCTTCAGATCGACCGAATATTTTGTATCTTTAGGCCCTATATTTTACCAGACGTTATCCCTTTGCACAAACACAGCTTAATCTTAACTTTTGAATTCCAAATATAGGTAGATTAAGCGAATTCCTGATAGCTTCACTCATAAATACGTTCACAAGATAAAACTGTCAAAACAATGCTGTCCAAAAATAAGCGAAAAACATTCTGCCCAAAAAAATTTCTCTTGCACCTCAAATTTGCATAAACTTGCTGAAATAAATGCGCAAAACAAACAATCACGAACTGAACAATACCAGAATTGAGATGAAGACTCACGCGTTTGATCCACTACGCAGCATCAACGAACGCTACTGCGGTCTAAAACAAACAACAACAAAAGTGAA
This sequence comes from Portevinia maculata, assembly GCA_949715645.1. Lineage (NCBI taxonomy): Eukaryota > Metazoa > Arthropoda > Insecta > Diptera > Syrphidae > Portevinia > Portevinia maculata. The sequence continues at coordinate 53,324,028 of OX454527.1, read as the reverse complement.
AGTGACTGCCCAAAAGCAAAAGTTTTCTTCTTACTTAATTTCGCAATTTGGCGCCGTGACTTTACATCTCAAACCGTGTGGATTTAGAAGGCGCATCTTGAACCCATGGAACCCAAAAAACCCATCACTGACGGGCAAGCGAAAGCTACCACCACCATGACACCCGCAAAGACTAGCCCCAATCAATAAGATTCAGCACACATTACCCGACGGATGTTGTAGCTGGACGATAAGTGATGGCCGCTGGAGGTACGCGCAGTTTTACCCAAAAACGAATGGGGACGTGCCAGCCGCCGCTGACTCCAGTGCGAAATCGAGAGTTCAGTTCCTCGTACGAGAAGATGCAGATACACTCATCGATTGTGGGAGTTCGCGCTGTGCCTGTGAGTTAGTACAACTCAAAGGAGGATCATAGGTAATGATCGCAATGGTGATCTGTTTACGGCGGATATGCGCCGAAAGTATCTGCCTATAATTAGATACACTGTCTAATTTTTATCGATATTTATGGCCAATCGTATGGGCAATGGCAATCAAAATGGGAAGCTGAAAGGTGGAATGTTAATCCAAACAAATGGCTCAAAGGTGAAGGTAATTTCTGGGAAGATTCGTGGAGTGAAAGTTCCACGTCAGTGACCATAATACCTACGTAATTGCTATCCAGAGAGGAAAAAAGAAGGAAAAAAGATCTATTTTAAGTAATTGCAGCGAACGAGGAAATAGTGGGTCCTTTTTGTTGTGTGTGAAGAGGTTCAGTGGAACAAAGAATGGACGACCGGTTTGGTGAAGAATTTCGCAAATAATTATGGATGCCGGTCAAGTAGAAGACTTGTCGGTTGCGTGTGGGTTTTTTTTGTAACATTTTGGTGCATTTTCGTTGAAGTTTCTCCATCCGGTTAAGGACACCTGTTCTTGGGTATTTTGGTAAAGTTCTTTCTTGTCCCTCAATTGGGAATACATACGTGCATACATATTTGAAATGGAAGACATTGAGAAATTCCACACCGTACATCTGGGGTTTTATGTTTTTAGGTGGAAGGTAGTACCTACATAGTTTTGCATTTGTTGAAGGAGCCATCTGTTTCTTGCTTTAAGAACGAATTAAACGTGATACGAGGCAATCAGTCAATTGTCGGAGGTTAGAGAAATTTTTCGAGAATTCGAGAATTCGAGAATTGTCTCTACATCCCACATTACCCGAACCTAAATGCAATCGGTATATGTATTTTTTTTTTATCCTTGGAGATACATAAGAACATGCTTATTTTGTGAATGCTATAGTTAAGCGTTCATTCAGATCACTTTTGCAACAGATACTTTGAAAAGCGTTTGTTTTCAATTTTACTTAGTTCGTTTAGCATGTGGGCGTAGTGGCACAGAGGTTTGTGTTTTGACTACTAAACAGATAAATAAAGTGTTTAGGAGGAAGGGCCACAATAATATTCCTTGTGTTCGAATCTCCCAGACAACAAAGATCAGACAGACAGTACTTATTGCTGGAATAACCCCGGGAAGTGTAGCTTGAAACAACGAGGACCCACAGGAGAAAGTGGATTTGCTAGGAACTTGTTTCGAGGCCGTGTACCTAAAAGGTGAAAAATCCTGTTCGTCGTAACCACGACATTGAGAATAGGGCTCTAATGAGTCACTTCTATATGCGCACAGAACTTGAGAATTAGCGATCTGAGAATAACGGATTCCACGTATTCAATGATGAAAACCATGTTAATGCAGTTATCGCCAATGGCCGAGATGCATCGCACTTATTCGTGTCGAAGAATGATCTTCTGTGCATCTTCGAGTCACTAACGAATAAACAGTCAGCGGGTTGGATGTAACTCAAGCAATGCGCCTTATCAACGATGTATGTATTACTTTTTTAGTAAATCGTTTATTTATTTGCCTTGCGGTATATTTATTTATTCATTTGTTAATTTATTTACATATCTGTTGATTTATTCATTTATTTACTTAACTTACATTTGTTTACCCACCTCGCCTTCTCTCCAGCATAGGTTCCTATGATATGATCTTAAAATGATATGAAGGTTTTTATAGTAGCTTTTCCTTCAAACGTATTTTTAATAATAACTCTTTAAAACGTTCATAACTAATCAGCTGTCAAATATAAGCAAGTAAAATTGAACAATTTCAGAGTTTGTGTAGACCGATCTTATATAAAGATTGAAAACTGGATTTTTTTTTAGCTTTCAGCTTGATTAAAGTACGGAAGTTGCGAGACTTCTGGTTGTGAAGCATCGATCCGAAATGAAAATGGAAGAATATATTTGGATCAGTGAAGCGCTTGAAACTTACAGCACTGTCGAAAAAAATTTCAGAGGGATCCGTTCCAGGATGAAGCAAGTAGCAGGGAATTCAAGCAGCAGCCACTGTGTACTCCATCGGCATTCGCTGGCAACAAGAAGGATGCCGCAAGATTTAAAAGTCGTATTGGATGGTGCTGTGAAGATAAAAATCATGTTAATAACCGACCTAAGCACGCCTTTTCACTATCATTTCCACCTCTTTCTGCACACAGAAGTGCGGTTGTTGAAAGATTTTATACAGACTAATGAGACCAACACTTATCTTCAAAGGAAAGGAGGAGCACAATTATAGAAAATAAAAGCTTTGCGCAAAATAATTACATAATTTAAAGCGTGTGTTAAGAGCAGAGACATCTCAAACTTTCCTCGGCTGCAAGAACTTGTCGAAACAAATGAGGTAAACTTTCAAACTAACAACTCCGATGTCACATTTACTGGAGAATAGCGTAAGCCTACTTGAATGATGAATAATTTATTTTCAAAATCTGCTTCAGACCGTCGAAGACAGCAGTTTAAAACATTTGGCAATACGGCGGTTGTTGGAGATTATATTCTTCGAACCATTTTTATGAATAGGGATATTTATGAAATAGTATAAAATAGTTTTTTTCAACGAGATGGAAAAACTCCTATATTGAAACCTGCAATAAAGATGTCGAAGGTTTAACTAAATGTAAGCGGCAGTTTTTCAAAATGATTGCAGGGATTCCATCAGAACTCGTAGAATAATTATACTTCAAATTATTATTTTTTTTTGACATCAGTGGAGTTTGAATTTGTAGATTTGAAACTTTTCACTCACTTGCTCTTCCGAATCTATGTGCAGAAAATCTTGAGCTTAAGTGATCTGAACAGCTTCATGGAACACGAAGTTTCAGAAAGTAAACAAAATTGGCGCAAGATTTGTACTCATGGAATACCGAATCAGGCACTTTCCTGATATTTTTTGTGCAGATGAGATTCTTTAAACACACTTGATTGTTGCGATTTTGAAGTTATCATAGATACTTTCAATTTAACGCTTTCAAACAGAAAAAATATTGATCAAAAAGTTCCAAAATTACGTTGATAACTCAGCTGATTTGAATCGAACGGAATCAAATTAAAGTGGATTATACTCTAATAGATAAACATATAATTAACTTTTAGCAAAAAGTCATAGTCGATTTCTATCGTACATAGTTACATTGTACAACCAACGAACGCAGTTTTCTTTCAATCATTCTCTATCCAAAAATATGTACACTCTGTTCCACGTGTTTACGAACAGGTAGTTTCTTCATTTAATTTTACGAATTTTTTTAAATCCTTTCATAATATGGGAAAAACCAAATGCATTATGAAAGAAGGCTATATAAAATGCTTATGTTGTAAAAAACAAATTTGGATTAGGCAGATAAATTCAATTTGTATGATGCTTTTCCCAATAAAGTCATAAAATTGTTCTTTTTTTTCGTTCTACCTGTTTACTAACAGCAACTAAATCAACCTGATCTATGTTTTAATTACCTTTAAAAAACAACACATTTATTTTTTGGAATGAATTAATTTGGGTTTTCTAAAGATTATAACAACAGTTTTTAATAATGTGTACTACCTCCCGATCGGTGTATCACTTCAAGAAGCCTGCTATAAAGAGATTTATACAGTTCTTCCAAGTAATTTATGGAAATTTTGGACGGCTTGTTTTATGGTTTCAATTATTTCTTCCGGTTTGGAGTATTGCTTTCCTCCTTCTTGGACCTTTTTTGAAAGCTATCCCCACATACTTTCCATGTTGTTCAGGTCCGGTGAATATGGCAACCATACCACAAAGTCTTGATTAATGTGGTGGGGGCATGCGCCCCATTTATTCAGCTTAATACAAGCTATATGTCTTTAAACTACAAAACTAAGACTTATAGCTAGACTTCTTAAAACTAATATTTACAGGGGTAAAACTAAAGACTACGACTTATAGTAAAGTTAGGGTTTATGGAGAAGGGGGCTAAGTTTAATGGATGGAGGGAGTGCTGCGGTTAAAATCAAAAATGAAAATGTTTGAATTTACCTTCCGTAGCATACGGGAAATTGGTTCGTTGGAGCCATAGAACGTGCGGTGGGTTGGTATGTAGATAGAAGAGACGGGGATGTCTTAAATTACGAGGGTTAGTATTAAAGGAGAAGGATTTGTAAAGGGACGGGCAATCGATAGGGCCTGAGAGGAGGCGATGAATGAAGAGAATGTCTGCTCCATCCCTGCGGTCTTCGAGGCTATTCAAGGTAATGAGTTTGAGGCGGTCTTGATAGGGAGGCAGAATTAGGGGATCGTTCCAAAAAAGTTCGCGGAGGGCAAATCAAAGAAAACGTCGTTGTATGTTTTCGATTCTGGTTACATGAACTTGCTGAAAGGGTGGTTGATTTGCACTCTGAATTCAAGTTTTGCATATTCTTGCGATATGTATCGGTGCATTGTCCTGTTGGAAAATCCATCGTTGTCCAGCAAAAAATTCGGAAAAACGAAGGAAAGCTCTTTCTAGTATAGATTTGTAGGTGCTTGCGGTCATTCTTGATCTTTGAAAATCAGGGTTTATAGTTCCGTAAAAGCTTATAGCCATACTATTACTCCACCTCCCTTGCTGTGGCTTCTTACCAAGGTTATTTTATCCTTCCTCAAATCAAGAAAATAACAATTATATCCATAAGGTCTATCCAATTTCAACTTTTTTGTTGTCTGAAAAGACAACGGTATGCCACTCTCGGGTCCACAGGATGTATTTTTATTTTTTAATTGGCTGCAAGCAGCACCCAGCAAATGATTCATTGCCTGTTTTTAGGTGCTACTTACTGCATGAACGAATAGTAGGATAGGAAAGATTTTTGTTGCGATGGGGTTTTTTCTCCACAGGTGGCGCCTAAATTGCTTTAGGGAGATCTGTTTTGTTGAGTGTATTCAATTTAAAAATCATGGCCCTGGTCGGGATTCGAACGCACGACCTGTTAATCACTTAGTGAATACCCAACCATCGCACCATTGCCACCCGCAAATGTGATGTGACTTATTGCGAAATCAAGTCGCTGACTTTTGCTTGCTGCGTTCAATGGTGGTTTATTTTTCATTTTTTGTGTCTAATAAGGTTGGACTGCTGTATCACACGATTAACAGTTTATCTACTAGCTTCAACTCCAGTTTCTGCCTTAAGAAACTTAAGAAACGTCTTGAATTTGAAGCAGCTCTCAGTATCGCCCGTCGATCCTGACTTTTTGTTTCTCTGATTATTCCTCCTTTCCGATTTTTTCCATAGTTCTCAGGGTCCTTAAGATAACTGTGAACAACAGTTGGTCCTCTTCCAATCTTACCGGCTATAAAACGGATAGATTTGCCTTGCTCCTTGTGAGCTCGAATTTGGCCTATTTCCTCCTTTGTTAATAAATTTCTATGAAATTATGTTCTGAACTAAGGTCAAATTATTTACAATATTTTTATTAATACTCAAAGGATGTTACATTGGCTACTTATACTATTTAAAGTTATTTAATAATGTCTTAAGTCTAATAATTTTTATCTGTGAACACAGAAGGGGCTCTACGTCGTTCCATTGGTTACATTTATTTTTGTATTTTGTACTTAAAAAGTTCCTTAAGTCCAACATTTTGTTTATTTAGGATGTGGGATTTTCACGTCGGCTTGAGTACTGGCTGACGGTCGTTGGACTGAACTAATGTCCCTGGTACTCTTTATGCCTTTATATTTAATTTAAAATATGATAACAGGTAGATTTAGCTACGGTTCGTAAACAGATGGAACGAAAAAAGGACTAATTTTATGACTTTTTTTTTTTTTTATATATACGAGTAATTTGTGTGCGCTAAAGGGATTTCTTTTTTCTGTAGTGACACAGTACCCTTATAATGGTAAAACCACAGCGCAGGCATTTAGTTTGTTGCGCAAGTAGCCCCCAGCAATTCGTTGCCTATTTTTGAGTGCTACTTACTGAAAGAATAGAAGGATAGGAAAGAAGTTTGGTTTATTTTGAAAAGCATCATAAAAATTGAATTTATCTGCCCAATCCCAATTTTTTTTACAAGATAAACATAATATAGCTTTCTTTCATGTTGCATTTGGTTTTCCCCATATAATCGAAGGATTTAAAAAAATTCGTAAAATTAAATCAAGAAACTACCTGTTCGTAAACACGTGGAACGGAGTGTACCTACTTCACTACTTATTAGAGTGCATAAAACGTTGTGACTTTTAAACACTAAGAAGATGTTGATAATGAATTAAACAATTCATTATGAATTTCCCTTTTCTTATAAAGCACGCGTCGTCGATTGTTACCGATAGATAACCATCCGTTCCAATATGCAGCGAATAAAAAAACCTACGTTTGCTTACTAAAAAAACATAAGTCGCTCGCACATATTACGCACAATCGAATTAAGTGTGAATTTCACTAAGCGCCGTTGTCTGAAGTTGTGCATATCAATGAGCGGCCACGAAGACTGACAGCAACAAATTATGAAGTATTTATGAAATGGAATAAAAAACAATAACAGAATTAAAAAGACATACAACTTTCCACAGAAATATTTTGTCCATCAGATAAATTGTATGTGACTTGCTTTTGGCGCTAGCTGGACAATCTTTCTTCGCAGCTATACCACGACCTATTGACGATATTTATCATATGTTGCCCAATCCGTTCTCATGTGTTCTAGACATGGAATGCTTCAATAGAAAACAGACAAGTGTAGATGCACCAAGTGAAGGAAGATTCCAGCATTCGTTTTTCCATGCAACAGCAAAAAGAAGTACTCGTAACCAAAGGCTCGTCTAGATTTCTCCGCAAATGGCGAACGCACACATTTGCCAACCACAAGGAACAAGGTCAAGTTGAATGTCGACTTGATCTTAGTACGGATGTAGAACTACATTAGCGAGCACCATTTAACTGCACGGTCTAAGCCGCAACTCTACATTTTGTATGTGCGCGTTAGTGAAGTGCAGCACATGTGCGAATCTCATATTTCAATGCCGGCAACCTGCGCTGCGATCTGGTCGTTCTGCTAGCGATGGATAACCACGTATTAGAGACGCCTCGTGTCTGGGTGTTGGTTTGTCTGTCTAGGAATGGAATCAATTTGATGCAATGTTCAATGCTGCATAACGCGCTCTACGCATGATTTCCAGTATTTAGCTAAATATTTATAACAATTTTCACTCGCTACGGCAATCTAAGAGTATCAACCCATGCAAGCGATGGAATCTACCGTGAGACAAGCAGGAAACCTGGTTGTGAACGGGCCTGGAGGGAGCTGGCGAAGTGCCAGTAGACTCATAACCTTGTATGGCGATCATTGATTTGTTGTTCAAATTGAATTCTTGTGCGCCATTTAATTGGACAAGGATGTGCATTCTGGGTATTTAGGGTGACGATCGGGATTCATCGATGCACATCTTTGGAACTGGGAATTGATTCTTAAATGTGTGTTATACGAGAACGTTGTAGAAATGTGGATCTCTGTGACAAGCTGTAAAAAGTTGATCGCGAGAACACAAGATGAAAGTGATGAAACCAGTTTTGGAAAAAAAAATTCGAATGGCACGTGCATGTTTTTTTTTCGAAAAGGATCACACAGAACACTGTAGTGCGCAGCTTTCTGTGTTGAACATATAACTGGGCCTTTCACAGATTTTTCTGGGCTGCAGGAAATAACCCCCCAATGAAATAACCCCCCAAATGAAAGATGAAATAACTCCCCAAAATTTGTATGGAGGTGGGGATATATTTCGTATGAAATAAGCCCCCAAAATTGGAGACTTATTTCATGGCTTTTTGGGGACTTATTTCATACTTCAAATTGGGGGGTTATTTTATAGTGAAATAAGTCCCCAAATTCAACTATGAAATAAAACCTAGCACCTACTCCAAATCAAACAGTCACCCCAAGCAGGGGGGTTGCCCATATGCATTGCACTGTTTATGGGATTTCCATATGGGATTTCCATAATCATTTTGGGGAATTATTTCATACTTATTTGGGCACTTATTTCATACCATTTTGGGGACTTATTTCATCTTTGATTTGGGAAATAATTTCACAGTGAAATTATTCCCCAATTTTGGGGAGTTATTTCATTTTCCATTTGGGGGGTTATTTCCCGGAGCCATTTTTCTGTCTGATGTTCTGATGAACTCACCAAACTTTGACTATTTTACATGAAAGCGATTCCAAAGGCTTTCCAGGCGCAAGTAAACTCATGTTACAGATCAATATTATCGAGAAAACCAACCTTTGGGGGACAAGTGGTACAACTTGTCCGGCAACAAAACAGATATGGTCTCATTGGTGTTACGTATCGTCCCTGGGCACTGTCTCATAAACAAGCATATGCGTTGACGATTACTTAAATGATTGTTGCACAAGCGATATGGATAAAAGGACGAACAAACTATTCTTCACCTTTATGTATAGGTCTGCACTGCTCCCCCTCTTTTTCTCTCTCTTTCTCAAAGACAAAAATACCATTTGGGAATTTTCCTTTATAATGATATTATCAATACTGACATTGAAAGTCTCTTACGCTACATTAAAAGCTCTTACTGGTCAAACGAGTAGGGTGGAAATAAATCCACTTGGTATCTCGAACCTGGGGGCTGGGAGTAGAAAATTTTCTTCGCAGTAGCATTATTGTTCATTCGTACGATGTGTGCCAATGTATTCTACATGTTTTGACTTTTCGGATAACATCCCCATATAGGTACAGCTCACAGAGTTTGCAGTTATATTTACTCAAAGTTTGAGCTAAAAAAAAAAATAAGGCATTAAGAGTCCATAAAGGGCCAACCTAGCTTCTCTCACCATTTGCTTGTGCACTTCGCACAAACTGGACAACTTTAAGCCGAATCCGAACGGAAAATTCGAGAAGCTTCTTATGACAATTGATACTCTTGGATGTTTGTCAGACGTTCGCAAGAGGTGGGGCAGTGGAAAAAATGTTTAGATGTTACTTGGCCCCGGGCGGCACTCGGACCTGAGACCTTTTGATTAGTAGTCCAACACACTAACCTCTGCGCTACCGCCCCACAAGTTTGAGCTAGGAAGCTTAAATTTGGAATATATACTTTCTATTGCACCGAAGCCAACAACAGATGGTTGTCACTAACCACTTGTGACATATCACGCAAACTGTGGCCAAAATATGATAAGGCGCGAACCAACAGACTTTTACGTTACGACAGGGCTCGCTGTCAAAGTTGATTGGTACTCTTACTGGCCACATTCTGCTAAGGAACCACACAATGTAACTGAATCTCAAGGATGACGAGATCTGTAGAGGCTGCGGTGATGAGGAAACCCATGAAGATACACCTCACTTCCTCTGTCACTGTCCAAGCCTGTGTCACCTGAACAACAGAACACTTGGAAGATACTTCTTCCAAGACATTCAAAATGGCTGGACAACCTGAAGTAGGAAGAAAAACAAGGACGAAGGACCAAGGCCAGAACAGCGAGGCCGACACTCCCAAAAGGTTACCACAATGGGACCACATGGACCTAAGTTTGGTGTAACAGATTCGCTCTGTTCCATCAGCCCGGAAACCTTACCTAACCATAGCACCGAAATGCTCATGTAAAGATTTTTAAAATCCGCTCTATGACACGCCCCCTATTTATAAAAAAAACCGTTTTATTTAAATTGAAAGTAATATTCTGAGCAAAGAATGTGAATAAAGTCGGTTTTAAACAATTACTTTATGAAAAGTTTTCCGCCATGCCCAATTCTTAGCGGCATTTTCATACAAAAACTTTATTTTTTCGATAAAATCCATAAAAAACTTACAAACAAATATGTGCACCACATCCTTTTTAACAATTCACCCATACCTACTTTGGTTTTTGCCACGCCCATATTATGGTTGATTAAAGTTGAAATTTGCTTAGGGGTGCCAACCAATGCATCCGTAACGCTAGTTTTAATCTGGATTTAATATTTGGTGGAAACGTAACAGAACGAAACTTGAAGAGGAAACGTTATTTGCTAATTGCTTTCATTATAAAATGAATACCTAATTAAATCAATTATTAAAAGTTCATTGTCCAAGGAAACCTTTTAAGCGTGGCCTTTACCTACCTACACCCACTGACTAACATATAGAGTAAGCTTTAATTTTTCCGACACAAGTTCTTGACATCGTGGCCTAAACAACTGGACTCTAAAAGAAATTAAAAAAAATAAATAAATATGTAGGATATTTTTTTTTTGTCGAAAAGTAGGTTACGTTAACGCAATCTTCAAGCATTTGTCTCTACTGTTTGTTCACCTTCAACTTGTGGTTAACGCACACATAAAAGCAAAATTGCCTGCTCACTTTTTCAAAACAGAGCGATAAACTACCTACCAAAGAGTAAATAAAAGCTCAAACATATGTTTGCATTCCCGATAGTGAGTGTGTTTTTGGGAAACGTTTTGCCCCGCAATTCTTATTTATTTATTTATTGTATTTTACATACCTACCTACTCCACTTCGTAATAGATTTTTGCATCATAATACGAATATGTAACGAATTAATTCTGTTTAATTAGTAACAATATCAAAGAAGACAAATTGCCTCTGTGTGAACTACAAAGAAAAACTGTAGAAGAGCAAATGATGATTATGGTAATGCAGTCAAGGGAAAGGAGGCTGGTCTTTGGTTGTCGCTACTGTAACTGAAATAATCCGAGCTAATGACTTGATGATATGTTTTTCAGCACATTTCCGTTTCTTTGTGGTCCACCTTTTTTGTATGAAAGAAAAGAAATAAGAGGAAAAGCAAAACATTCTTTAAAAAGCTGGTCAGGTTGGTAAAGAGATACTTTTAGGTTCGAAAAGAAAAAAAAACAAATCTTGTCGGTAAAGGTTGACAAAGATACTGTTGACTAATTGTTGTTTATGTTGAGTTCGAAAGAAATGAACAAATAACCAACAATAGTGAATGCATATGAAAAACATAGGGGCGGGCTACAGTCCGCTTGGGCGAACTGTTGGATACCCTATTCTTATTCCTATATCTCATAAGTGGGCGTGACAAAAATTTAAAGGATTTTATCGAAAAAACTAAGCTTTTGTAAATAAAAACGCTCCCTAGCTCAAACTATGGTTTTTCAATAAAATTGTTTTATTTAATTGTGGGCGTGTCAGTAGGCGGATTTAAAAAAAATTTAAGTATGAGCATAAAGATCACCTAGAGAGTATATACTATAAATTTCAGCTCCCTAGCTCAAACTTTGGACTTTCAAAAATAAAAAAAAAATAATTGTGGGCGTGTCAGTAGGCGGATTTTGAAAATATTTACACATGAGCATAAAGGGCCCCTAGAGAGTATATATTAAAAATTTCAGCTCCCTAGCTCAAATTTTGGTTTTTCAAAAAAAATATTTTATTTAATTGTGGGCGTGTCAGTGGGCGGATTTTGAAAATTTTATGTCCCAAGCAGTTTTATGGGCCAAAGATCATATATAAAAAATTTCAGCTTTCTAGCTCAAAATTCAATTTTTCCCAAAATTTGTTTTATTTAATTGTGGGCGTGTCAGTGGGCGGATTTTGAAAATTTTATGTCCCAATCAGTTTTATGGGCCATAGATCATATATAAAAAATTTCAGCTCTCTAGCTCAAAATTCGATTTTTTCCAAAATTTTGTTTTTTTGAGTTTGTGGGCGTGTCTGTGGGCGGATTTCAAAAATTCTTAAACTTGATTATTTCGGGACCCTAGAGAGTATATGGTTAAAATTTCAGCTCTCTAGGTCCAGTTTAAAGGCCTAATTTTTGCCGACGGACGGACGGACGGACGGACGGACATGGCTAGATCGACATTACTATCGATGCTGATCATAAATATAGTAACTTTTAGGGGTCTACGGGCAATATTAAGGTATGTTACAAACTATGCGTCAAAATTAATATACCCCTAGAATAGGGTATAACAAGTCTTAAACGTACTGTCGATTTGGGACAGGAAATACCATCTTTATGGGAATTAAGAACCGAATGAAGAATACTTCATTTTTGAGTGCTGAAAATTCTTAGTTACATATTCAATTTGTCCCCACTAAACCTACATTTTGATTTTCAACAAATCTAAATATTAAACAGTTCATTTCTTTTTTAAGACGAGGAACGTTTTTTCAAGGTTTCAGCTTCTCACTATATCTTACGAAAAACGTACTAAATATTGAGCTTTTAAAAATGCGCGTAAAAAAAACAATTTTGAGCATTGGTACACCACATATAGTTATGACCAAGAAAATACAAAGGATACATGTTTGAAAAGGGCCTACAGGTTTCCCTCATGTCAGAGTGACAGATGCAGACAAAATGTATAGCTGTAACCGTACGAGTTAAGAGTTAATAAGTCAACTCATACGGCTATGTATTGCAGCACTGCTAAAGTTGAGCTCGCAATAATGCATTCGCATGTATTCAACTTTTGACATTTTGTATGGTTGCAGTTTTGTAATGTCGAGTTTAAATTAGCTGTCACGTTCATTTAAATTTCCTTTTGCATGTGAGTGAAAGGGACTAACATTAAAACTTCACACTAAATTCGTTATTGATACCGGCCATTGTTTTGTGCAAGTTGAACATTTATAAGTCAGCCTGCAATATTTGTCAGTCATACCTGAGCCCGTGGTCAGCGAAAATACCATACAAAGACATTTGAATCATTTAATATATAGGCGCTTTAATGCTCTGTCGAACGTGTCTTTCTGCTGAGGATGGTCTCAAAAGTCACACATTGGTATCTTAAAGAGAACGACGCACAGCAGTTTAATTCACGTGAATGGTGCCAGTGGAACCGGTGGCATCTTCATTATATTTGGATCTGAGGTCAATAAGGATTTTCCGGACCAGCCAGGGTGTTGAAATAGTGATGGTGGCGGATGAACCCTCAATAGGTCAACGACAGCATTGACGTTCCCGAAACATTGTCCCGTATGTTGTATCGGCGCACGGAGTAAAGTAACCATCCTTGGCGGATTAGTTAGCAAGCGCATTCTCTACGACATGACCACCGATGACGGCTTTCGACTAATCAACTCTTTAGCATTCCGTCATACGGTGATCAGAAGCATTATGTTGCCAAAAATACGAATCCATAAAGCAATCTGACACGCTCGAGATGGCAAAATCACCAACGGAATCACCATAAGTAGGGCATTCAGAAGGGTCAAATGTTAACTTCTTCCATTTCGTAATTTCAGCCGAACTCAGGGTTCGACTCTCCATCAACAAGCCGCCAACCACCCAGGAAAAGCAATTAAACGTTGAACGTCTTAACAGGGCTACAGTTCCCAGCGTGCCGTGGTTGAGGCTTTTACGGCGATTGAACTGCAGGCAATATTGATTGGCCTTGACGTTAATGAGGACAAGACCAAATACATGCCATCAAGAAACAAACAAACATCTTTTCACCGCCTGCGACAAAACGCTATTTTTGATGCAATAACTTGGAGGTAGATAGGCTCTTAACTTCACGAATGACACCTTAGTGAAGATCCGACGGAGAATCACCCTAGGAAACAGCTGTTACTTCGATTAGGCAAACAAATGGTTTCAAAGTTCTTTTCTTGAAGGACTAAATCCTGTAAAGTTGGCGCTGATTGCTGGACGATAAGCATGAAGAGAGAGTTGATATTGGGTTCCTTAGAAAGAAATACTCTCGGTCGGATATTTTGACCTGTATTTGTAGGGTTAATGGTTGAGAACCCGCGACTTCTATAAGGTGTATAAAGATTTAGATGTAATCGAAAAAGCTAAGGCACGTTGACTACATTGTTTCGACAACATCGATCGAATTTACAGTAATGTTCTAGCCAAGAATTTGTTTGACTCCATGGTTCAAGGAGGCATTGAAGACCGAAACTATGGTTTCAATACCAATCTATCGCGGTCAGACGGCTTGATATTAACAAATATAAGCACCGCCGCGGGATCGCAGAGAATAGAAGGCTGCAATATCTCAGACAGGGACTCTTCACAGGTCGGGAGCCCGTAAAGTAAGTAAGTAAGTTGCTGCTCAGTTAGTCAATAGTTCAACGCACTGACCACTGAACCTACTCTCTCGTTATGTTCGTTGTAATGTGACTTATTGCTATTCCAATTTGTGGGCGCATTGGCTCATTGGTTGGTGCGTTGGACTACTAATCGAGGTTTCACAGGTTAAATTCACGAAGTGGCCCAGTAACACCTAACTTTTTTTTCCACTGCCCCACCTCTTGCAAAAGTTTGACAAACTTCCAATAGTATCATTTGTAATGAAAAATCTTAAATGTACCGTTTGGATTCGCCTTTAAAGTGTAGGTCTGTACCCCGCATAACGGGGCTGAACGGGAAATGTTCATCATTTTTCCAAAATGCTTTTCTTTTTCTTGTATTTTTAATATATTTATTTAAAAAAAATCATTTACATAAATATCTTAAGGCTAAAATTATAGGATACAACTTGTTTCGAGTCTTGGTACTCGTATTTTACTCTTCAGAAAATAATCGCGTTTAAGCTCAAACGAGTCTATTCCGCCCACGTTCTTCTGCATAGTTTTTAAATAAATTCCGAATAACTCTTAAAATATTAAATTAAATCCAAAATTTTAAATGTTTATTTTTTGTTTATTGAACTTTTGACTATCTAGAAGAAGTCGTTCTTCAAACCAATTTTTATTTTTGCAATACGACATCAGAAGGTAACACCTGACTTATTTGAGAGTTCTTTAATTAAATATTTCCACGTTTTATTTTTCAGGTGTTAACAAAAAATTAAAGCGATCCTTAGATACAACGTTGATATCTAAAAGTAAAAAAAATCTATTTCAGTGCGTTATACCCAAAAGTGTAATAAAAAAAAAACTGTACCTATATGAATCCATGAAATTAACTCGAGTTTATTATAAACATGATTGTAAAAATGGATCCAGATGAACTGATTACATTTAGGGTACAGTATCTTGTCGATACTGATCCCTTGAATTGCACATCAATGTATCCAATACCGACCAGAGCTCCAACGTACGCCTTTGCCAGTACAATGCCATTGGCAACACAGCTCGGAACGATACTTCGCCTGCTGGGAGCACCACAGAGGGTGAGAGAATTTTTTTCCAATTCATTTAAACAAAAACTGCTCAAATCAATCAATTTTTTTTGATAATATACCAAAACGCAAACAAAAAGAGTTCAATAATCGATTAAAATAGAATTGAACGTCCGTGTCGAATAAAACTAGTTACACTAGAAACATGTCTAAACTAACTCAGTAGTATTAGTATCTGAGTGATAAAGAAGCAATTGATATCTACCTTATAAAAGGTTGTTTTTTGAATATTCAAAATGTTTATTGGTACTGAAAGCTGCCTTGAACTTTATTATTTTGCTAAAAGTGTTAACATTTTGTAAAGCGGGCTTTTTCAGAAGTCAAATAAATTAACTCGACACACAATTTCTATATAATGATTATCGGTGTGAATCGGTGACGATTTTTTCGGTCAGGGAGGTAATCAATGTGTATATTTCTCATTAATACACAAAATTACGCGCATACGTTATTGGCTCTGTTGTTCATCTTTTGTTTGCGCTAACATTTCTCGGTTCCGTGGATAAATTCGAAAAGTTTATATCTTATTATCTATGGCAAACAATGCAAAGGATAATATAGTTCGTGTGAAAATTAAAAAAAAAATATTGACTTAGTCTATGTTAAGACAACAACAGAACCGGGAAACAGAAAATATCAAAGTTCAGGTTAAGCAGTCAGACAGCCACATGCCTACCATGTGGCCCCTACCTATATTGAGTATCTATGTGGGAATCAGTTAAACGCGTGTGTTTTTTTTTTTGCAAAAGTGATTGATATATTGTTTGGCAAATCATGTTTTCGGATCAAGACTTGGATGATGACATGTACGAAATTGATATCTTAATTGAAATCAAGTTGGAACGGAAGCCAGTCGGGTTTGACAACATCAAGTTTTTATTGGTTGAAGTGAAACAGCATGTGGTTTGATTAGCTTGGAGAAATCTATGCAGTTGTTGATGAATCATTATCTAGAATTTAACTTTCTTTTACACATAATCAACAAGTTCATTCCCTACATCTAGAAGGTACTAATTTGTTTAAGTATGCATACCTACACTTTGACTTACGTTCTTAGCACTTTCGAAGTAACAGAAATATTAGCACATTAGCATTTAAGGTTTAATAGACTTACACTTAAATAAATGGTTATTCTATTAACTAATAAATCGAGTTCGAATGTTACCGGCCCTCGACTATTAACAAACGATTTTTTTTAAGGGCTCATAAAGAAACCCCTCAAAAAATGTCATGCCAAGAAATGAAAACAATTACTTTCATTTGCGTTGGAACCCGAATTACAATCTTCAAATATTCACAACCATTTATCCAACAAGAGGCGCCATTTCAAATTAATAGAAAAAGTATGGCGTTTTGCGTGGTCTGCTAGCTTCAATTCGTGTATATAAGGTCCAGTTGCCTTTTAAATATGTAGGCCAAGATCTTTATGCAAAATGCGGTGCAAAGTGGATGCAGATAGGCCCGATTCCTCTGATCGTCTCGAAATGGACACAAATGAATGTTCAGTCCTACTCTCAGCTACGGCTGTGATATTTCATCATTGCATACATCGCTTATCTGCCCGCGATATTCTAAATTATCGATTAAATTCACTGAAGATGTGCAAGAAGGCGCGCTTGATTATAATGTACGCAAGTGAGTGTTGGCAGTTCGACTTTCTTCTTTCATAACCGCTAAGTTATGACCAGGATTGAAAAGATCATAACCCTCCCACTTTACTGCATCTAGTCTACGTGCCGGTTCAACCACAATGCATATTGGCAGGCCTGCCGGTTTCGGATCACTTCATAACTGAGGTCAAGCAAATGCTAGTTGTGTTGCGTTCGTTTGATCCAGGAGTTTTTAGGCCCGCCTATTTTTTAACGATTTCGACACGTGCATGCTCTTTTTATAAATTACAAAAACACCGTTGATCTCCAATCGTGTTAACCCACGGAATTGAAGATGTAAAATGTGTTGCTACGATTACTTGAATGGTTAAATTGCCTAGATGTGATTTATCCCCTAAGTTAAGCTTAACGACGAGCAGGTGTTTTTTGAGTGGTGATGCAGTGATATTATTAGCCAGTTTCTGCACGAGCAAAATATTGACAGTTCAACAATGGCGCGAAATTGAAAATGAAATATTTTATTGCCGCATTAAACCGGTTCCTAAAACGGAAATAACATATCTGCCACTAAATTATCGTCCAAAGGACTAACCACCCATGTCAAGAGCAATGGAAAAATTATGTTTCCAGTTGAACAGCATGGCAAACCAAGAGCAGTGGCTTTGGAAATCTCGAAAGCTTTTGATCGAATCTGGCAAAGAGCGCTTCTAATTGAGCTGCCTTCTTACGGAATACTGAACAAACTCTGTAATTGGGTTCAGAATTGCCTAAAAAGAAGAGCAATTGAAGGCAGTCGACAAATAAAATCTATAAATTTGCTGATGACAGGCTCTTATATGTATCTGCATTTCCGAATGACCAGCCTGAATATGCGTGCACTGCTCATCGTCAGCAATCAGATTATCTCTCTGAACTGGATAAAAATACGCATGTGGGGTAGAGCTGATCTGGTTGCATAAAACGCAATTGACGATGACCAGGCTTATTAATCCTAATGCGACCGTGCATATTCTTGGTGTTGTGAACTCGAACATTGCGCATGGTTGACTCTGTGTGCTCTTGTGAGCAGCTTTCGAGTTTTTCTTCCAGATCGACTGGTATGTCATCGTTAACATGAATGTGTTCCCCATGGATTGTTTCACCAGAGCCGGAGACTACTCAAAAGACTGTCGGATAAAACTCTCTGCAGCCTTGGGTGGACAAACAACTATTTGCAGGGAGAAATATTTGCAATTTCCATGCTACCAATATCCTTTTAAGAAGAAGGGTGAAAAGTGCTGCCTTATACATATGCCGAGATAGCCAAGCCGCTGTCCAATTTCTGTCACTGATATTTTCCTATTCTACGAGTATATATACTGCCATGGAAGATCTTCTCACTCTGCGGATTTAAACGAAAAAAAATCTTAGAAACGTCATTTGTTCGTCCTTCGCCTACGCTGGCAACTACTGCACATAGAATGCAAATGCCTTCTTCTGAATACCAAAAAAAATGTATATTTATATAGATCAAGTCAACTTTAGAAAACTATGCTAAGAGATACTTTTCCGGAAGAATACATTTTACAAAAGATTAAGAGTAAAAACAACACTTATCTGAAGGCATCGCTTTAGCGTTATAGTTTCCTTTCCTTGAGAGAAGAAATTAAAAAAAGGGTGTTTGTACCTACGAGCGTTAGAAGCTATACTTCTTTGACGTGATATTTTTATGCATATTTCTATTATTGAAGACAAATTTGAACACAGAAATCGAAGTGTCCATTTAAATTGTATGCCACATCGACCAGATTTACCAACATATTGTGACCTCTGCAATATGAAAAAGAGAGAGGATGTCTTGCATTTTCTTGGTGTTTGTCCAATTCTAAAAGAATTTCGACTAGGTATGGAAAACATGTCTTAGAGGAAGATGAAATAAATATTTCAAATGGAGAAAAAGGATGGGATATCCTATATCACTACCCAGTTGCAGCACTTCGTTATAGAGAACATATTATAAAAGGAGATTTTTAATACAAGAACTTTAGTTTATATTTTGTCAACCTGGTAGACGGCCATAGGCCAATCCCATTATGACTTAGGCTAAGCTTTAATTTCTAAGCAGAAATCAAATTTAAGCAAATTCTCAAATTGGTCATCACATCAGTATCCACGGTACAAATCGGCATTTTCCTCCGCCCTTCACCTAATGTACAACAAACTCAATTTCATTTCCGATGTCGCAACTTGGCGGATTTAGGAGTCCACCTCTCAATTCGTCGGATTTCGGAATCCAACTGCTTCGTCGCTATTTGTCTGATTTTCCAAATATCGCTTTTGCAATTTGCCGAATTTCGGAACACAATTGCTTCCGTTATCGACATTTCTACTTTCGATATCAAAATTGTATGGTTCCGAAACCCGGCAAAATGCGAAGTGGGTTCCGATATGCGACTGCTTCCGTTACAATGCTTCCGTTACAATTAAAATTTCAACCTCATTTATTTTTTTGATTTATTTTTTGACGTCCAACAAAGCATAACTTCAAAAATAATATTAGGTATTCGGAATGTGAATATTTTTATTTTATTTTGAATATTTTTAGATCCACAAAAACAAATAAAATTATGCCTCACAGCAATTAATAACTTTTAGCGTGTTTTGCTGGAATTGATACAGAACCCTTAATGTAACCACAACGCAGGCATTTTTTTTGTTGCTGCAAGCAGCACCCAGCAAATGATTCATTGTCATTTTAGGTGATACTTACTGCATGAAAGAATAGAAGGATAGGAAAGAGGTTTGATGCGATAGGGTTTTTTCTGCACAGGTGGCGCCTAAATTGCTTCAGTGAGATCTGTTTCGTTGTGTGTATTCAATTTAAAAATCATGAGCCTGGTCGGGATGTGAGCGCACGATCTGTCAATCACTTAGTGAATACGCAACCATCGCCCCATTGTCACATATTATTATATCGGTACGTTTGGAATGAAAATTGTTCGTGATTTTGAATAGGTATTTATATGATGTCTCTGAAGTAAAATTTAACCTTGGCGGGTCTATCAATGCGTTTTAAATTTTCTTTGCTAAATATCAGACATTTTTAATCCTTTACCACCAAAGAAAACTTCCAACATTAACCACAAGACTTAGTTTAGATCCTCACAACGTGCTGCATTTTGGTATCAACTTTTCTATTGCCTGTACACAGTTTTTGATGCCTCAATGACTCAGTGAATTAACTATCTTACCATTTGATAATAAAAAAAGAGTTTGACACACCATCATGTATTGCCCCTCAAATTTTTGCATTTTATGCGATTACTTATTCAATTCTTCACAGAATGACAAAAGACATTTGCCAATAAAGCAGACACACGCCTATGCAAATATCAAATGACTGACGTCTGTCATGTGTGAATATCATCGATTATCTATCACATCGATTGCCCGACTAAGCATAAAATTGCTCGAACAGTGAATTAGGTATACTTGAAACTTCCACCACGCTCTCAGTTATCATACATTTTGTTGTTCCACGAAACACAATAACACCCACAACTACGAGATAGTGATCCATAACTCAGCTGGAGCGAGAAAAATTGCAAAATTGACATATTCTCTCAAATCAACGTCAACACAAGGTGAGTGCTGAACAAAATAGGTAGACCGATAGGACAACGAAAAGGCAGACAGAGATCCAGAAAGAAGGGAATAATAACGCGTCGACAACAAGTGTCTATTTTACATAATTTCCGCTTCGGCTACCTTCGATTGACAGATGAATAAGCAGATTACTTGCGGCAGGCAAACCATCACCCACATGTGGTGGGAAGAATTTGTTTGAAGTTCTTCGACGAAGCATACACTACTCGTATTATACGTTAAATCATACAAAGAAATCAGAAGGTTTCAATTATATAAAGAAAGCTTAATCGCTTGCAGCAAAACAAATGCTTACGACTATTATAGTTCTTCTGTCAATTGTCATTAATCATTCGAATACAAAACTGCAACCTTTTGTTGAGTTGATGCATACGTCCTTTTGTTCTTCTATCGAACCATTACTAAAGGACCACACCCTTCTTCGACACACAACGAAAAACTGAATTCTTCTACGATTAGTTGTGAAGTAATGAACTCCACCTATCTTAATCTGACCCTTAACACAGCTACAAGCTACCATCATCATCCGCAACTACATTTTGCCTGCATGCAGCCTCGCAGATGTCGCTAAGTCACGATGTCCTTGCTCACTGACCACACCAACCAATGACCATGCAGGCCACAACGACTCGACACAGTTCTGCGTGCCTAGCCTAGGTCGATAGACAGACACTGAACCTAGCTGCTGCTGGTTTGGTGCTGGTGCCTTGGTGAGCTGCATATGTGAGGACGTTCTAGTTTATTTTTATTACAACTAAGTTGCTTGTACTGTTCCTATCTATCTCGCTCTGCTTAACTAGTTGGGGGTCTTCGTTTTGCTTGTTTAACCTAAAGTTCTTTTAGCGAATTAATACCTCTTAAGCTCAGCACTTTCGTGTGTGCAACGGTGCGAATAAGACGACGAATGCACCCTCGACAGTTCCAACTGCATGTGACATAGATATCACTCGTAATCTGTACAGAGAACACACACGCAATCATATCAACTCTGAAGTAATCCGCACAATGTACGAAATAGTGAAAAAGATGAAGGGAAAGACCTTGCGAAAGTTATCATTTTGGGACACTGGCGACTTTCGCTTTTGGAAAAGATTGAAATATATTTCATCGGTTAACACAATAGAAGGCTAACAGACGAATGAACAAATGTATAGTGACAACTGTAATGTTTCGAGTGATAAGCGTTGGAAGTTTCTACGCCCAGGTAGGTGTTTTTACCACCTTTATCCAAAGCTAGCTCCTGAAGTAAGTAGGTACAGTAAAGTAACGGCGAATAGACCAACATTTAAGTTGTCACATAACACCTACTCGTATATCAGGTTAAAAAAAAATTCAAACATTTGAAGCACATTGTGCTCGCGTGTGGTAGATTCATCTGATTATTAAAAGATTCTGCCTTTCACTAGAGTAGATTGTTTTGTTGTTTGTTTTGAAGAGTAAATATTTATTTCAATGAATCAAATAATTAAGTGTTTGCTACTTATTAATGAATTATTAAAGATTTGTTCTAATCTATATATACCATTTTTAAAATAATAAAAATAAATGAAATTCAAAAAAAAAAAAATGCTTGTTTGTTTGTTGACAGCATGTTTTAGGTTTTGTCTTCGTTGTCTTAAAGATCAGCCGCAGCACGCTGCTAGTTACGAATGACATCAATATCATCCGCCTATCCATGTCGTACTTTAGATCTGTTAAATAAAGCGCCTTTCTGTCCTTTGCACTATCTGCGCAAGATTGAATAAGCCACATGTTAGCGCATCTTGTTGAAATCCCGTTCAACTGAAGGGGTTGGAAGATTTCTTCCATATAGCTAATAGTTTATCAGAGCTGACTGTCTTGTTATTCATTAGTTTTTTTTATTGCTAAGCCAATCTCTTTACTGTGTAATGGAAACGGTTTTAACTAAATACATGCTATCAACAAACAAACAAACCTCAGTCCACCGCCTTGGACAAAACGTCACTCTTGATAGCAATAACTTCGAGGTGGTTAAGTTCAGTACACCTACCTTGGAGTAAACATCAACTCCACAAATGATTAGGCGAGATCCGAAGGAGAATTACCGTAGAAAACCGTTGCTACTTCGGTTTGGCCAAACAAATGGGTTCAAAACTCCTCATTCAAAGAACAAAATACTTGCTCTATAGAACCTTAAGAACTGGCAGGATAGTTCTGCTTTATGGTGCAGACGATGGACGATAGGTAGGAAAGGGAAGCTAATATTGGGTTCTTTTGAAAGAAAAATAGCCCGTCGGATATTTGGTCCTGTGTGCAAGGAGGGCGAATGTAAGAGATACAACCGCGAATTCAATGAGCTGTACCAAGATGTGGATGTAGTCCACGAAGCTAAATCACGTAGACTACATTTACTCGGCCACATTGAGCGAAATGGACAATAATGAACCAACCAAGAGAATCTTCGACTCCCAGCCCAAAGATTCGAGAAGGCAAGGAAGACTGAACCACCGTTTTAAAGACCAAGCCATCGCGGATGCCAGAGCGCTTGGTCTGGACAACTGGAAGTATCGTGCCCGGGATCGCAGAGGATGGACGGTTGCAGTGTCTCAGGCAGAGACTTTTCACGGCTCGGAAGCCCGTTAAGTAAGTAATTTAAGTTACTTTCAAAAGTGAAGTATCGAGTTGGACTGAAACGATTTGCCTTGCATAAAAATTATTGAGTCTGATTGAATAGAGAGAGATAGAGCGCATTATGAAATCAATCATTGACAGGATAACATGTTTACATTACACCCATCGTAGGTTTTTTTTACATCGGTTTACCTATGAGAGCTAAGGCGCAGTGGGTCACTGGTGTGTTGGGTACTAATCGAGGGGTCTCAGAAAAACCTAACTTTATTTCTAGTGCCCAAACCCTTGTTAACGTCTGAGAAATATCCAAGTATATCAATTGTAATGAGAAGCTTCCCAAATTTGCAGTTCGGAGTCAGCTTACAGTTTTAGGTCCCTTCTATTTCGCTCAAGCGAATAGTTGAAAAAGCCAGGTTTTAGGCCTTATTTTTTTATCCATCGAAAACAAGATCCTGTATCAAGAACAGATCATGTTCAGCTATTTGTCTGTGCTAGACCAACTCATAAAGAAATTTTTCATTATACATCCTCCATTCGACCGCACTGTGTACTCTCAACCATTATGATTGTCCTTGTGGATGTGCTACTTCCACAACCAGTGAAGTGTTTTATCGACTAGCATAACGCTGCAGCTTGCAGGGTCTCTGGTGAATTGTTTTATATATTTGATTGTTTTTGTATTTGTTTGATTCGATTTGATACGAAGGATTACTTTCCTATGGAGATCTCAGCTAAAACACCGTCATACAACCGGGTTATGTGGCCAGAAAGGGTAATTCAAAACAATGGAGTTATCAAATTCTATAAAATCTCCTAAGTGCACGCTTCAACACACTATCATCACCGCGAGAGGTGGAGACCGAAAACACGCATGTTCTCATGCAACAAACAACACGCCCGGCCCTGCCCGGAAAGACAATGCTCGCCTGCAACTGCCACAACAACAGCCGATCGGACGCAGAAACAGCAATTACAAACAATAGATGCTAGGAATTTATATTGTCGGTTGTGTTATTTGTAAATGATGTATTACAAGCGTAGCGCTCTAAAAATAAACCTTGAATTCGTTTCGCAGTTTCGAGACACGGTGGAGTATCCCTCGGGGTTCTAGAGATGGAAAAAAAGAGTTTGTTGCACTCACCACATCGCAAGGAGTGCTGGAAAAGGGAGAGAGATATGCCTTCACAAGGAGTGTAAATCTACGAGTACCTATCTTACTTCGCGTTTCTATAATACAGTGCGAAGGTAATGGCTATCTCCTGAGAAGACATTCGTATGCACTATGCAGGGCGATGACTCGCCGGCCGTTTCGCCTTTTTCTGCTGTGGCTGCTGCTATTGACTGGGGCAGGTGATTTTCTGAGTTTCTGTGTTTCTGTTTGTTAAGGATTTTAAGAAATCTGAATGAAAATGATCGAATCAAGTTTTATTTTAATGAATTGTCATAGCTATTCTATTTTCACAAATTTTGCGAAGAAACTTTTTGAGAGATTTGATTTTTAATTTAGGTTGTCAAAACAAATGTCTACTATTGCATTTTATTTTCTTCAAATCATGCTAATACAGATTGATTCTTAAAGCGCGTGTCGACTTAAGAGTAGGTCTCAAACTGGCTTCCGCTGTCGAGCCACTTTTCAGTTTAGTTCCCTGTTTAGTTCCCAGTTTTTTTTTTTGGTTATCATGTTTTCAGTTCCTATTGATTTTCTCTTCCTTATTGCTCGTGGACGTTATGAACCAATAGGGCTCAAAAATAAACCTATTTTTTTATTCACGAATGGAACTACAATTGTCGTTCGATTCCAAGTAGCAAACCTTGAGAATCGTGATTATCGTGATTATTTATAATCGGATGTTTGTGAAATACGTGTTACTAGGAGGATTTGAACCTGGGGCCGCTCAGTTAGTCCAACACACCAACCCTTCCTGAAAAAGTATTTCTCAGAAAATGGAAGTGACAGAATGTTTCACTTGAAAAACAATTAAAAATGCTGAAGATCTTGATAAATAATAAATAAATTGAGTTCATAGCTGAAGTTATAACAGTGTGTCCTTAAGTAAACCCGCACAACAGCAAAAGTATGAAAAATAACAAACCATTGTATTGAATCATCAGTTTTATTTCCATTTCGCTGCACATCTTGAAATTTAATTTTATACCTTTAAGCTGAGGCCAGAAATGGGTAATTAAAGAATAGTCGCATTTTATAGAGTTTAGGATGACGAATGGGTATGAGTTTATGTACAGAATGAGGTTAAATTTTTGTAAATATTTTTATGAAAGATATGTATTCGAGCACATTGATCCTAATCTCAAAATGTGGTATGGGTGCGACCCGCATGGTCCACACGACTAAATTCCCAGTGGGACCAGTATGATTTATGCGATTAGTGGACAATTTTGAAATGTGGTTAACCCTAAGATTTGGTTAAGAATTATTTAATGTTAAAAAATGCTCTTCAATATTGTTCATGGAAATTAAATGTTATTAAACAGCAAAGTGTGATGCAACCATTGTTATGAACACGGAGACCTGTAAATTTACATGTATACGAAATAACGGAGCAGGTAAAAGCGATTCCAATTATCGAAGTGATTTATTCTGATTAAGCTTGCAATTATGAGTGTCGCTGAACTCAATTCTTTTATCAATGAATTGAATAAGGAAAGCAGCAAAAACATTGGAAGTAAAAAGAGGACAGAACGATGCCCTTTGCTTACTTGTGTCTACTAGAATCAAAAACAACGTATTCCACTTTTCGAAAAAAATGACTTAGAGATGCAGTTTAACTCATTTTTTTAAAAATCTGTCTTTGACTGTCTTCGAAACTTTCGAAAGTGTACTAACTCCAGAGATATTTTGATTTGAATATTGGGGTTTGAATCAAAACCAACGTATTCCTCAGACCTTTTTGAATCAAAGTAGCTCTATTCCAAAGTAAATTCAAATATTTTTGTTGGCTGTGAATCAAAACGAATGTATTCCAAATTTGGCGCGAAAATCAATTACTATCAAACTATTATGCAAGAATTTAAAAATTTTATTTCGATCTAATTAATATTAGTG
This sequence comes from Portevinia maculata, assembly GCA_949715645.1. Classification (NCBI taxonomy): domain Eukaryota; kingdom Metazoa; phylum Arthropoda; class Insecta; order Diptera; family Syrphidae; genus Portevinia; species Portevinia maculata. The sequence goes on along the minus strand of OX454527.1, from coordinate 53,297,673 downwards.
ATACACACAAATTGAATATATTTATTAAACATGGAATCAATCGAATCACCTGTTCTTGCTGCATATCCACGCGAAAGAAATGTTAATATTTTAATAGGAAACTTAACTAGGTACAAAAGAACACAATCGCCAATAATGCCCACATGCAACCATAGAGGTGGTTCATATAAATGCAGAATATTGAAAACAGCCGATGCGTTATATTTTCCAAATGGTTTCTATACAATACCATCAAAACATGCCCAAGATGCATTTATTTTAAGTTACTGCAACATTAAAGAGCCTGAACGTACTGACCAAAACTTGAAGAGGGTAGGGCTGCAGTATCTACCTGGAGATCTTTCCATGACTAAATTTTTTGAAGGCTTTAATCATATTCATCAACTCAACCAAGTTAAATTGAGTTATTTTCGTATGGTTTTCAACACACGCTTTAATCTTGGAATTAAAGCCCCTTCATCAGATATTTGTTCGACATGTCTTCGGCTAAAGGAACTTTTAGAAATTAAACGAGAAGATGAAAACAAAGTTCTGTTGATGACGAAACATTGGATCCAAAATTTACTGGCGAAAGCATTTTTTGACCTATTAAAGGAGGAAAGTGATGATATGTTGACAATGTCTGTATATATAGGTACTTCTCACTCATCGCATGGCATTTTAAATTTAACGCATCAAAAAGGTTCATTTAAAATAGGGGCAAATTGAACGTAATTGGCGTTCGGGGTGAACCTTTTTACAAGTCGGATATTGGGGATTAATTTATCAATACTCTCCTATAATATTTCTGGCCTAAAAAATAAACTTTTGCAACCAGACTTTTTAAATATGTCTTAAAGTTTGATATAATAATACTTATTGAGACTTTTTTAGAAGAAAAAATGGAAGATGATTTCCGTAAATATTTTAAAGATTTTAACTTAAAATTTGTTCCAGCAATTAGGTCAAATGTACATGGAAGAGCGAGCGGGGGTATTCTTTGTGGAGTGAAATTTAAATACAACTATTTCGTGGATGTCAAACGTATGAGAGATAGGCTTGTTGTTGAAATTTTAAACAGTCAATTTAAATTAAATATTGTACCTGTCTACCTCAATTGCAATAACTGGCAAAACGATTTCGACAATTTACGTGGCTTTCTTAACGATTCTTCCTTGAAAAATATTATGATAATCGGTGATTTTAATGCTCGAATTGGTAATTTTCAAAACTCTCCTGCTTATAGTTTATTTACTTCATTCAGCACAAATAGAAATTCGAAAGATCAAACCTTCAATAGGGAAGGTAGGCTTCTGACGGAATTACTTATGGATTTCGGGTTGTATGTGCTGAATGGGGTAGCAAATGGTGATGTGAGCGGCGAACTGACGTTTATTAGCTGTGAAGGTCAATCGGTCGTAGACCTTTGTGCGATCTCGGGAGATTGGTTGAACGTGGTTGATGATCTGCAGGTGCCCATATCCAGTTTCTCAGCGCACTTACTACTAGATGTAAAATTCCATCTCGTTGAGAATACCCGCCAGAGAATCCCAATAAGTCTCCCCAAACTTAAGTGGGTCGAAAGTAGAGTTTAACGGTACAAAAATCTTTTGAATCACCATTGTAATGCTCTCCCACTGCAACCTGAGAGGGACATTGATATGATTGGTGACAGTATTACAAGGGTAATCCACGTTTCGGCTCCTCCTGTGAACAACACCCCTTCGTTCACTCCTAAAAGCAAATGGTTCGATTACTTACGAAAACTCTCTTTTAAGTTCTTAAAACTTTTTAAAGCTACACACTCTTTTGCCTTCAAATCGTTGTACCTGCGCGCCAATAAGGAATTTAAACAGTTATGCTATCAGAAAAAAGCTAGTTACCTTAAAAGTCTTGCAACTAGGTTACAACAGTCCAAAAACTCAAAAGAATTCTGGAATAATGTTCAGAAATTGGGAGGGCGCATTCGAACTGTGAAGATTTCTGTCGAAGCTGATACGTTAGCTGCTCATTTTAAAACACTGCTACCAGCGGAGGAGGGTATTCACAGTTTTAGCTTTGCATTACCAAACACAATGGTATCTGAACTTGACTGCCCGATTTCCTTAGGAGAACTTAAAGCTTCCTTGCAGGCTATGAAAAACAAGAAAGCTCCGGGGTGCGATGGTATTCCAATTGAATTTTTTAAAAACGGAACAGACCAACTCGAGACTTATATTGTGGATTTTTTCAATTTAATATACAACAGCGCTTGTGTACCAACGTGCTTTACCAAAGCGCTTATTTTTCCTATTTTCAAAAAAGGTGATGTGAGTCGACCAGAAAACTGCAGAGGCATCTCTATTCTCAATTCTCTAAGAAAGATTTTTGCTTCGATCTTATACACAAGAATTTCCAGGTGGATAGAGGATAATAATCGCCTCAGCATGTATCAAGCTGGTTTTCGGGCTGGTTTTTCCACCGTTGATCATATTTTCGCGCTGACTAGCATCGCTAGAAAATATATTGAAAAAAACAAGAAACTTTTTGTGTGCTTTGTAGATTTTAAAGCAGCGTTTGATACAGTTAACAGGCAAGCTTTAATTTATAAACTGGCATCCCTTGGAGTGTCAAGAAAGTTGTTAATGTTGTATGCTAAATTTCTTTCGTCATCTTGCGCAGCTGTGTGGGATGGGTCGAACCTGTCCGAATGGTTTGAGACATCTGCAGGCGTCCCTCAGGGCTGCATATTAAGCCCAATTTTATTCGTGTTGTACATTTATGCAATATCTGATATTCTTCCGGGTGGCGTTAATTTTGCGGGCAATCACATAAAAGTACTTCTGTACGCTGATGACCTAGTGTTACTGGCGGAAAATCCTTCTTCTTTGCAACTGCAAATTAATAGATTGCAAACCTACTGTAAAACTTGGGATCTCCATATCAACGTCGCAAAAACCAAGGTCATGGTATTTGAGAACTGGCAGAGAAGACGTCCTGCGGTAGGTACTTGGCGCCTTAACAACGAACAAATTGAGGTAGTTCGTGAGTTCAAATACCTGGGTGTTTTGTTGTCGTATAATCTAAACTTTAACAAGCATGCCAGAGAAAAAAGTATTGAAGCCAAACTGGCACTCAACATGATGTGGCCGAAGGTCTTCGCCAATCAAAACATAGACCTTTCTTCGAAGTATCAAGTGTTTAACGCGACAGTTAATACTTGTATGTGCTATGGTGTGCAGGCCTTTGGTGTGAGCCCCCTCGAAGAATTTGAGGCAGTCCAAAGATTCTTTTGCAAGCGTCTATTCCGGCTACCAAATGCGACTCCCACCTACGCTATTCATGTAGAGTCAGGTTTGCCTCCCATCTACGTGCGAAACTTGAAAGCTCATTCTGATTATTTAACCAGAGTGGTAATGAGAAGCGGGAATAATCTTTCCAAGACTATCTTAATAAGATTGCTACAAACCAATGCTTCTCCATTTAAGGATTGGAACCAGCTAGCGATATCTCTCGAACTGAATGTCTCCTTTACTTTAACTAATGTTAACGACTGGCAGAGGCTTTTTGCAATGATCATTACTAAAGCGGATGACAAATTATACGATCAGCACCTAATTAGAGCATCTTCCTCAGCTTCAAGGTTAATCTATAGGAACCTAAATCATCATTTGCTATCTCACGATAGTTATTTCAATATAAATTTTTCATCGAAAGTTATTATAAGCACCATTTTTAGAGCGAGAGCAGAATTAATAAATTTGAATTCCATGGCACACAGAACAGATCTTGAGGAAACGTGTAATCTATGCAACATGAGAGTGCCTGAAAATATTCACCACTTCATTGCGGAATGCCCTATTTTACAAGAGATTCGTCGACTATACTTCTGAGTAAGCAATCTATCCGTAAATGGTCTGTACGATATACTAAACGGAGCTAGGGGGAGGCTTGTTTTGTACAAATACTGCAATCATGCTCTGTTATATCGTAATAGCTTTTAAAAGTCCAAGCTACAAGCCACTTTTGCCGTTCTTCTTAAGTTATTGCTTTAATAATCCAAAATTTTTCTTTTATGTTTCAAATCATTTTAAACTGCTAATTATTTTTTATTTTTTTGGTGTTCTAAATCACTTCAAAATTATAAATCTTTATGTTGCAAATCATCAAAATTGTTGTAGACCCCCTCGCTGATCCATTCCATTCCTTTAATCTAGTTTTATACTTAGATACTGATGTAGAAATTGCATTTATTTTTTTTTGTTTTATTTTATATAAATATATTTTTTTTTTTCATCTTTTCTGTCGACTAATTGTTAAAGACATAACGAATTAATCTTTTATGCTTAAACCCTAAATCTTGTGTTGTAAATAAGTATTTCTTTCTTTTTCAATTTTCCTTTTCAATTTAACTTCTATGTAATAATTTCTTTAATATCTATGAAATGGCATTTCCGGCAGACGGCTATTTCTGCCATGCTCGTGTTCTCAAACACAAACTATTATACATATATTTCATGAAATAAAGAATCTAATCTAATCTAATCTAATATTGGGGAAGCAAAACCAAAAACAAGGAAGAGCAAACACTTTTCTTCCATGTCTCCAAATAGAATGCCAGCAGGAGTAAAGCTTAAGGATGCAAAGCTGAATGACGTTTACTAAAAAAACATTTTGGAGGTAATTGGAAATGCTTGCCTCGGCATAAGTTTTACAAGGATATTTTGGATGTTAATAATATACACATGAGGAACAAGACAACATCGATGGCGACCTTATTTGTGAGTCCCATGAACCAGATTTATCCATTAGGATTTAATTTAATTTAAATTAAGCCTTTTGTTCATACTATTCTCACTTATTTTTAATTTTTTTCCAAACTAATATAAACAGCTGTTTTATAGATAGTATGCTAACTCTTTTACAATATTGTTATTTTATAAATATATGAATTTCCTTAATTTTGTATATGTTTGTTGATTTATTATTTAATTTAGTTTGTTTATTTATTTGAAATATAGACTAAATAACAAATAAAACTTGAACTAAATAATGTCTGTTTTATTTTCAAAAACAATCTATTCCGAAGAGAAATTTTCAAAAACGCATCTATTCCAGATCCTGACTTCCAAAACAGCACTATTCCAAAATGCATTGTTAAATAGTTCGAATACGTTTTGACTGCCAAGAAAAAGAAAGCGTAATGCATTAAGGATTGAAAATCAAAGCAGAAATATAAAAACTAATTCAGTTATAGAAGCTTTAAGGCCACGTCTTTAAAAACGGTTTTTTTGAATATCTCAAAACAAGAAAAAGTGGAATACATTGTTTTTGATTCTAGTAGACACACTTGTCTTACACTCTTTGGAATGTCATAAGAGTGACGTGATAGCAAACATAGTTCCACGTGTTTAAGATACAAAAATATCACAAAATATTTTAGAAGTGAAGAAAATTGTTATATAAAAATTACAACGCGTATAATTTTTGTGCAGTTTTGTGTTCATTTCACAGTCCTTAAGATATGGAAGTAGACATTAACATATTTTTAGCTAATAATAAATATTTGTTCGTGTCATTAAGAAATAAAGGCAAATTATTTTAGTTATTTATTTACAAACAAAAAACGGCCTGGACCGATTTCGCTGAAAATTTAATCAGTTCTGAGTTACGTAATTACGCTTCGAATAAACCCATGTCAATATCATCTTTAGTTCTCGGGATAATCGTGGCGAAAGATAATTCCGAAAGCACATACGTACATACCCACAGACAGACATCTCTATAAAAACGTTGGATTTGGATTCTGGTGACCTTGAAACGTGGAGATATGTCAAAATCCGCGATTCACAAAATCGGCCCCATTACAACAACTTCCACTGGGAGGTTAAAAATGCAAAATAAACATAGGGACGGGCTACAGTCCGCTTGTGCGAACTGTTGGATACCCTATTCTTATTCCTATCCCTCATAAGTGGGCGTGACAAAAGTCTAAGTATGGTTGAATTGTTAAGAACGCTCTACATATTTTGTTATATAACATTTAAAGGATTTTATAAAAAAAACGCTCCCTAGCTCAAACTTAGGTGTTTCAATAAAATTGTTTTATTTAATTGTGGGCGTATCAGTAGGCGGATTTTAAAAAAAAAATAACACATGAGAATAAAGGGCCCCTAGAGAGTATATATTATAAATTTCAGCTCCCTAGCTCAAACTTTGGATTTTCAAAAATAAAAAAAATCCGTCAGTGGGCGGATTTTAAAAATATTTACACATGAGCATAAAGGGCCCATAGAGAGTATATATTATAAATTTCAGCTCCCTAGCTCAAACTTTGGATTTTCAAAAATTAATATACCCTTAGAATAGGGTATAAAAAAATTGTTTTATTTATTTGTGGGCGTGTCAGTGGGCGGATTTTGAAATTTTTTTTATCCCGAGCAGTTTTAGGAGTCATAGATCATATATACAAAATTTCAGCTTTCTAGCTCAAAATTCGATTTTTTCCAAAATTTTGTTTTTTTGAGTGTGTGGGCGTGTCTGTGGGCGGATTTCAAAAATTCGTAAACTTGATTATTTCGGGACCCTAGAGAGTATATGGTTAAAATTTCAGCTCTCTAGGTCCAGTTTAAAGGCCTAATTTTTGGCGACAGACGGACGGACGGACGGACATGGCTAGATCGACATTACTATCGATGCTGATCATAAATATAGTAACTTTTAGGGGTCTACGGGCAATATTAAGGTATGTTACAAACTATGCGTCAAAATTAATATACCCTTAGAATAGGGTATAAAAATGATGTAATTCTTGATTCAAATTTTGTGTACGTTATGTCACATTTTTAATTTTGTAACTTGTCGGCATAGGTTTTTTTTTATACTTACCGAAACTAGGCGGATTCATAGACTTAATTTCCGGTTGAGATATACAAAACGGTGATTGTGGTCTTATGGGCAATATTTGATTTGTCATAATAAATCACTTAAGCGATTGTTGAGATATTGCCGTGTTTCGAAAACGCTGGTTTAGTCTTTTGGTAAAAACTGATTATGAAATTTTCGTACACTTGCTCCAAATATCTAATACACCAACAGAGATCAATATCGTTAAAGCCGTTTTCGAGAAAAGTGAGATTTTTAAAAAAATCTAGAAATAGTTACATAAATTCATACTTAAGAATCTTAGGATGAAAATTTGTCCCAAATTAGAGAATAAGCTTGGTTGTCATTTTTTTTTCGAAATCTCTTCACCGCGTTTTGACATATAGCCAATTTTCTAATGTGCAGCTTTCGAGTCTTGCGAACATCGGAACCATGTTCTTACATTTACTCCCAGTATTAAAAACCCTAATAATCATAAGAGCCATTTTTTCAGAAAAGTGATATTTTCAAAAATTCCCACATCTGTTATAAAAATAAAAAAAATTGTAAAAAAGTACATATTTCTAAGAGTTGAGTTGCAAATTTCTTCTACTTATTCTACATATAATTACGTTGCTCGTTTTTGAGATATTGTTGGTTTCCTAATGTTCCGTTATTCGAGTCTTTTGGAAAAAACTGAGAAAGCCATCTTCTGACACTCAACTTAAATATTTAAATATTCAAGACATTCAAATTTATCAAAATTGTTAGAACCATTTCTGAGAAAAGTGAAATTATTAAAGATCCAACAATTTTATATACAAATCATAGTGGTATGAACTGTCTTCGCAATAACTTGCCCGGTTTTTGGGATATGAGCATTTTTATATAGTAGATAGCGTTGTTCGACAATTTTCGTAAAAAAAACTCAGCATACACAATTTTCTTACGCTCACCCCAATTATTGTATATTTCAAAAATTATCAAAATCGTTAGAGCCATTTTTGAGAAAATTGGTGTTGAAAAAACCATTTGTATGGTAGGTACCATTATTTTTAAAATGATGGAATAAAAACAAACCAAATACGAAGTTTGAAATTAATACGTCTCGGTGTATTAATGGATTCCTCAGATGGCAATGCTATTAAATTCACTTGCAGTCTCCTGATAACTCCCGTATCTATTTCCATTATTTGTATTAAAAATTCCTTGTTTTGCGTACCAAAAACTAACCAAAGTTTTTCCCGAAATTTCTTCTAATCGATAGTCTCATCATGAGGATGAATTTAAAATGAACTCCTTACATCTTATATTTGCGTGCAATATCGAAATTCTTAATTCATAATTTCTTTCATCTGTGAAACCAAAATTGCGTGTTAATTAGGCGTATTCCAACATTTTAATATGTTTAATGGCTGCATGAAATAACCCCCCAATGAATTAACACCCAAATGAAAGATGAAATAATTCCCCAAAATTTGTATGGAGGTGGGGACTTATTTCATGGGTTTTTGGGGACTTATTTGATACTTCAAATTGGGGGGTTATTTCATAGTAAAATAAGTCTTCAAATTCAACTATGAAATAAGTTCCCAAATTTGGGGACTCAAAGTGCAATAAGGCCAAGTGCTAAAATAAAACCTCGCACCTACTCCAAATCAAACAGTGACCCCAAGTAAGGGGCTTGCAGGGGGCCAGCATGCCCCCCATACGCATTGCACTGTTTATGGGATCCCAGGGTGCGAGGTTTTATTTTAGCACTTGGCCTTATTGCAGCATGGCCCCCCATACGCATTGCACTGTTTATGGGATCCCACAATCCCATCCCATAATCCCATCACATAATCCCATCACATAATCCCAATCCCATCCCTTTGAGTCACTGTTTGATTTGGAGTAGGTGCGAGGTTTTATTTTAGCACTTAGCCTTATTGCACTTTGGGTAAATGAATTCGTATGGCCTTATTTCACTTTCAGAAAGCCATAGTGAGTCATAACACCTTGAACACTTGAAATCCATTTTGGGGAATTATTTTATACTTATTTGGGGACTTATTTCATACCATTATGGGGACTTATTTCATCTTTGATTTGGGGAATAATTTCACAGTGAAATTATTCCCCAATTTTGGGTAGTTATTTCATTTTTCATTTGGGGGGTTATTTCCCGGAGCCATGTTTAATATAGTCACCAAAAACGTGTTTGCGAAACTCCAAGCTTCTAACTGGTTTAGGAGTAAGAGACATTTGTTCAAAAAGGAGCATGCCATACAACTGATATTTCAAATAGTTATGTTTTTTGCTTTTAGGGGCAAGCTGCAATATTTATTCAAACTAATTCGATATATTTTTCCATCAGATTTTAACACGTTATTAAAATGTATGTTTGTTGTTCTTTAAGATCTCAAATAAAATAAAAACCCCACGAGGAAGTTGGCAAGAAACCGACGAAACGTAGGGTGCACGGATGAATTAACTTGTTTTAATTGCATCAAAAACAAAACAAGACCATTAAGCAAAAAAAAAAAAAAAGTAAACTTGATAATCAAAAATATATATGGGAAAAAAACAAACCAACAGCATGGATGTTGTTTTTATTATTCAGGGAGATGACAGGACGCATGAATCAAATAAAGAAGATAAAACATTCCCATCGAAACCAACTTGGCGGATATGTTAAAACGATTGCGTCATTAGAGTCACGAACACTTAAACTGAATAAGAAAAGTGAACAGTTTTTGCAAAAATTTAATATTTTTCTAAATTAAAAAAAAAGCAAATAAATAAAATAAATTATGTTTATATCTCCCATTGCAGAAGTTTCCACTCAAATATCGTTTAAAACAAATGTTTGTGTGGATACTCGTATTATTATATTTACTTTAATCAATATTAGCAAGTCCTGGGTTTTATTGGAAACAAAACACAGACTTATTTAAATATCTCCCACTACTTGTATTTATTTAAATGCGTGGAATTCTCACACGAAGTAAACATAATGATGGTTACAAATCCTGGAAGTTTTGGAATTGAGTTTATCTTAGCCTAACAAAATTTAACCACTGTGTCCCGTATTTGAAGATATATTAATTAATTATTGTTGTGGCACTTTCATAATAAAACACCTTACAGCTACCGTTATGTAGATATTTAAAATATTTGTTATTACTGCAAAAAATCAAACTTGCACTTTGGTGCTGATTTATCACAACTCTTGACAGATTGTTCGAGGGGCGATAAGCAGCAAAAACAATATGGAGTAGCTTGGGAATATGTATTCTTCTACATATATTTGATTCATGGACAGAACGTACATAATTTCACTTTCCTTGCTCTTTGGAAAAATGCCAAAACACAACAATAGTAAAATTTGATAATTTTAGGAAAATGTTAGTATCGAGAACGATACGAACAGTCCCGTACCTTTGAAAAATGCAATAAGGTGCAGCTGTAATTTTACAATGGCTTAACAAAAGGTCAACATGATCGTTGCATGTTCAGCTATCGGAAATAACGCCAGAATTTGTTTGCAATTTCAATTTGGGAAAAAATAGCAGAATTTTGTGTTTAATATGTTCCGGAAATGTTGGAAATACGACAGGCAAAGTGGAAAATAAACCAGAAAGTAAAATGGAAACAAGGCCAGAAAATGAACATATTCTGGCCCAATCTTTGAACTTATTCGGGGAAAAAGGGAGAAAATGTTATGTTTATATATAAAATCGATGTACCTATACATTTACATACATATGTACCTATGCATGTTTATATCTACTTTCACAATCGGTGCATCAATGTATTCACAATGCATTTTTTTTATATGCAAATTATTGTTTGTGTGTTCGTCTTCTATGCGTTCACGCTTCGTTCTATCGATTGAGTTGAAACTTTGTAGCGGTGTTGCTGGTATGGTTGGTTGGTTGATTGAAAACGGCCCTCGGTGAGGATGCACTTACACCAGAAGTAGGTCCATTGTGCTGCCGATGTGTAAGGTGGGTGGGTCACCCTCTTACTCAGGGAACCATTTGCTCCTCTGAATGAAGGAGCTAATCCTTGCTGTGCAGGCGTTGTTAAGATCGTTTAGATCATTGAAAAGGTATTCACCCAATGTAGCCTTCCTAATGTTGGCGAGTGCAGGACACGTGCAAAGGAAGTGACTGATGGTCTCCTCTTCTTCCTCGTCCCTACAGCTTCTACAGAAGTCATTGTAGGGGATGCCCAGCCTTTGGGCATGTCTTCCTATAGCACAGTGCCCGGTGAGGGCATTTACTAATTTCGAAAGGGTTCCTCTCTTATGCCTCAGAAGTCCGATGGACCTGGATTTGTTAAATGTCGACCAGAGTAGCCTTGCGGTGTTGCACTGGTCGAGTTGGTGCCAACGACGGTTGGCTTCGTTCACCGCATTGGTGTCTATGAGGTTTTTAGCATAAGACGTTGGCGCCTCGATGTCGGTGACGCTTATGCTATTTAAACCAGAAGAGCCTCGTCGGGCCAGTTCGTCAGCTTCACAATTCCCTGGTATGTCACAGTGACCCGGCACCCAGCAAAGGGTGAGATTATACTGACCGGCTATCTCGTTAAGAGATGCACGGCAGTCTTTCACTGCCTTGGATCTTGTAGTGCTGGATGCAAGGGATTTGATGGCCGCCTGACTGTCGATGTATATTACAATATCTGATTTCGATATCGTATTAACCGACAGCCAGGCAGCGGCTTGGCGGACGGCGGTGACTTCGGCCTGAAAAACGCTGCAGTGTTCTGGAAGGTTAAAGGAGAGGTGAATGTCCAGGTCTTCAGAGAAGACTCCGGCACCGACTCCGTCCTCCGTTTTGGACCCATCCGTAAAAATTGACAGCGATTCGTGGTGTAGGACATGACGTTGTGTCCACTCGGTTCTGTCTGGGATTAGATGTTTGTAGCCCAGGTTGAAGTTGTATTCAGTGGGCAGGTGGTCGGTGACCTTAGGGAGATGTCGATACATCGATAGTACATTGGCATGTCCAGTGTGTTGCTCTTTCCATTGTTTGGAGCTTCTCAGTCTTATTGCTGAGCTGGCAGCCAATTGTTTGCCGACGATGTCGGTCGGAAGAAGGTGGAGCATGGCTTGGAGCGCCGCAGTGGGAGAGGTTCTCAGCGCACCGGTGATGCTGAGGCATGCAACTCGTTGAGTTTTGTCCAGCAAGGTTAGGTTGGACTTCTTCTCCAAGGCGGGCCACCAGACCAGTACTCCATAGAAGAGAATCGGTTTAACTACCGACATGTATAACCAGTGCATAATTTTTGGTTGTAGGCCCCACGTGGAGCCTACCGCCTTTTTGCAAATGTAAAGAGCAGCTAGGGATTTCCTGGCACGTTCGACTACATTTTCCCTCCAAAGTAGCTTGCGATCAAGCTTCAGGCCTAAATAGCTAGCGCTATTTGAGAGTGCCAGAGGAGTGCCTCTAATCTTCGGGGTGGTGAACTCAGGGAGTTTATGTCTTCGTGTGAACAGGACCAGCTCAGTCTTTGTTGGATTGACGGACAGGCCGCATCTTTCGGTCCAACCTGTCAGTATGTTGATAGCAGATTGCATGACATCGGCCAGCGTCTGCGGGTATTTGCCTGTTACAAGTATTGCGACATCGTCTGCATAGGCGATAACTTTACATAGGGTGTTCAATGTTAAGAAGGGCTTCGTTGAGCACTAGGTTCCACAGTAGCGGAGACAATACTCCCCCTTGGGGAGTGCCCCTGTGTGCACGTCGTTTGACAGTGCTACTTCCGAAGGATGCGGTTATTACCCTGCTTTTGAGCATGTATTCCACAAAGCAGCAGATTGAGTCGTCGATGTTGAGCCCGCGTAGGGCGTTGGTAATCGAATAGGTTTCAACGTTGTTGAAAGCTCCCTCTATGTCGAGAAATGTCACTAAGGCAAGTTCTTTGATAGATAGGGATTTTTCGACGTGGTAGACGATGGAGTGCAGAGCCGTTTCAACAGATTTACCTTTTTGGTAAGCGTGTTGTGATGTGGATAGCAAGTTGCTATCAATGGTGGCCTTGATGTGAAGATCTAGAATTCTTTCTAGAATCTTGAGGAGGAAGGATGTTAGGCTTATGGGTCTAAGGTCATTCGGGGAAGTGTGCGATGTTTTTCCTGCCTTGGCTATGAATACCACTCTTACTTCAGTCCAGGCGGCCGGCATTGTTCCTAGCATCAAGCAGCCCCTCATAATACGGGACAGGTGCTGCCCCGTTATGCTGAGGCCCGCTTGAATTTGTGCCGGAAAAATGCCGTCTGGCCCGGGGACTTGAATGGCTCAAAGCTGTTCACTGCCCATTTCAGTTTTTCCTCGCTTATGAGGTCCGGAGGTGATGGTAGGCGTGCAGCGTTTACCAGGGCAGGGTTTTCGCTAGGTATAGGCGTGCAGCCGGGGAAGTGGGTGTCCATAAGCAGACCAAGCGATGCTTCATCTGATTCTGTCCATGATCCGTTGGGATTCATGAGGACACTTGGTATGGTTGGGTTTTTGGAAAGGACTTTGCGTAGCCTAGAGGATTGAGACGTATTGTCAATACTCTGACAGAAACTGCGCCAGGATCTACGCCTGGCCTTACGAACTTCCGCTTTGAAGCTCTTAAGGCTTGCTTTGTAGATATCCCAGTCCAGAGGTAGCCTCGTTGTTTTGGCTTTGTTGAATTGCTTCCTGCTTGTGTGGCGAAGCTTGTTAAGTGCTGCATTCCACCACGGTGGACTTTTGTCTGCCTTCCTCGTAGTAATTGGACAGGATTCGTCGAATGCTACGTTTAAGGCGGAAGTTAGAACAGCGTTAAGCTCATCTAGTTCCAATTGTGTTTCTGGAGTCTTAGGCACACGATTGGACAGTTCAGCAGAGAGGATTTCATTGTGTTTACACCAGTCAGTTCTTCGACGATTGCGAAAAATTGCTGGTGAGGTGTTATGGCGTATTTCTAGTTCATATTCCAGATAGCGGTGATCGGAAAAGGAGTGGCTGTCAGATACAGTCCACTTAGAAATCGCAGGGTACAAGTTAATAGAGGCGAAGGTAACATCTAGTACCTCTTGTCGGGTTCTGGTTATAAAGGTGGGACTATGTCCCCTATTGCACACTATTAGGTCGGTGCCTACTAAGAATTCAAATAGGGACTCACCTCGGGGGTTAGTGTCGGTACTACCCCATAATTCGTGATGCGCATTTGTGTCGCATCCCAGCAAAATTTCTTCTCCTCTCTTCCTGGCTTCTTCTACCACTACTCTCACTCCCTCTGATGGAGCTGAGTTGGGGTCATCGTAGGGTAGGTATCCTGAAGCTAGCCATATGTGGGCTTCTGCAGATTTTAGCAGTGTTACTGCCAGGTCATTCGTGCTGCGGTGAGGAAGAAAGGTTAAGTTTAGTGTAGATCTAGCGAGAATGCAAGCTCGAATGTTACCTGCGTTCTTGGTGTGGTATAGCGTGTAGTGTGGGTCCCTCAGTCCCATGACGATGTCATTTCTAATCCAAGGTTCTTGGATGAGGGCGATGTCGAAGCCTCCTTCATTGAGGCGGAGTAGTAGGTTAGCGGATGCTAAGGTGGAGTGATGGAGGTTAATCTGTATCTTGCTGGTATACTTGTACGAAAGTTTCGGAAAAAGTTTCATTAGAATAAGCTTAGGCAATCGGAGAAAAAAGTGAAATCCCTTTAACCCGAGAAGCGGGAGCTGTTTGATTCGAAAACATAAGCTGACAAATGCGACTGCCAGACAACTATCACCTTAGCGGGTAGGCACAGCAACCCATGCTGGGTACCAGCTGAAATAGCTAGGGTAGGATAAGGCGAAACAACGTTCGAAGGGCTCCGCTAGTTTAATTTAAAATGTAATAGGTTGTGAATGAAACGAAAGAAAAGAAATGCCCCAACGGGGATGCAACAAGTTTCCAGCTACCAGCCGCACAAGAGGGGGGAGGGGTTCGTTAAATAAAGCCATTAAAATGTATACGTTTCGCAAGATGTTCGATAGGAGTATCGTATTCCGCTAATTGCATTCGTTTGACAGCGTATAAAAGTGTACTTCATTTTTGCTTGCGAGAAACACAACAATTTAAACAATTTTAAATTTTAACGGTTATATTTTTCCCAACAAAACTGCTGTCTCAATACAAGCTCGGACTCAAAAAAAATCGAAAGTAACTTAATAGCAACTCTTTCTCAAAGACATGCTGAAAAGGATGACGACGCAATAAACAAAAATTAGGCCTTTAAACTGGGCCTAGAGAGCTGCAATTTTAACCATATACTCCCTAGGGTGCCGAAATAATCAAGTTTACGAATTTTTGACATCCGCCCACAGACACACCCACAAACTCAAAAAAACAAATTTTTCGAAAAAATCGAATTTTGAGCTAGAAAAACAAGAATTTTTTTATATATGATCTATGACTCCTTAAACTACTCGTAGATAAAATTTTCAAAATCCGCCCACTGACACGCCCACAATTAAATAAAACAATTTTATTGAAAAACCGAAATATGAGCTAGCGAGCTGAAATTTATAATATATACTCTAGGATAATATATACTACTAGGGAGCGTTTTTTCCTACAAAAGCTTCGTTTTTTTTCGATAAAATCCTTTAAATGTTATATAACAAAATATGTAGAGCGTTCTTAACTTATGAGGGATAGGAATAACAATAGGGTATCCAACAGTTCGCCCAAGCGGACTGTAGCCCGTACCTATGTTTATTTATAATTTTTCAAAAAAAAACAACTAAGTTGCATCAAAGAAAAATAAAAGCCATCATGAAATATCCCTAGCACTGTTGGACATCCGCAGGTCTCCGATTACGGTTACTTCCTCACTGAGGCCAATCTGAAAACCAATCAAACCAATGCGGTTATTGTTGCATTTGTGTGATGCCTATCTGACTGAGATCTTGCAGGAACATTGACTGATATTGCCTTTTTGACGTGGCTCGTAGAATCTATTCAGTGACCATGGTAGTGCCACGAGCCGAACACGCTATTTGTTATCTATGAAAGGTTTGCCCATTTTTGTCCTTGAGCTTCTTATTCGATCCAGGTCTGTAACTTCTGCTGTTATTCGAAGGATCTTCATCGCAGATTCTTTTTCTTCTTCGCCATCTTTGTACATTATTCTAGCATAGTATTACTTTTTTAAATATTCATGTTTGTATTCCTCATTAATCTATTCAGATCTCAAGATCGTTATTGCGTCTTAATTAACCAAAAAATGCCAAATGGCTATTTGTAATGGTAAACTTTTAGAATGCCTTCATATATTGATTTATATAATTTGATATCGTTCTTGCAGGAGAAGATATTAATACCCTCGACAAATCGGCAAGTCACGTAATCATTGCTTTTAATTTTATGAAACGTGCTCATTTAACAAAAATTAGCAATTCATATGTCTTTACACCTGAATGATATATAAATATTAACTGTTGCCTGCTAATGAACTAAGAATATAAGCAACTAAGAATACCAAAGACGAAACAGACTTCTTGAGTCAAACTTTTCTTAAATAAATTTGCATTTCACCCCAAAGTACATAGCTAGCTATCACTTAACAAGGTACCTGGCTCCTAAGTGTATTTTTTTGTAGTAAATATGTATGTAAATAAAATGATTAACACTGAAATCTAGACCACTGCCATAAAATATTGGCGCAATGAACTGGACCGTTCTTTTTTTATGGTCAAAATGCTAATACTGGGTTCACTCAGTCATAAGCAATAAACGTGCATATTTTTGAATAGAATTCACATTCGAATTTTCTTATCTAACATTTTTTGAGGTATAAAATTGGCAAACTATTTTTTTAATTTTAAGAGTCATTCGATGTTTTTCTGACTTATCTTTACACAAACCGGTTTTGGTTATTTGACACAAGTGTTTATTGAAAAAAACAAGTTAGGAGAGTGTTGACAACTTGTTATTATGTATTGATTTAGGGCCAAATTTCAGACAAACGGTGAATAAATACAAATAAACATGGAACGAACTTTTTAAATATTTCTTTGTTTTGTGAATGTCGTTTAACTACGGTGACGTGTCGCGCAGAATTAATTATTCAGATTAAGGGATATTGCCAGCCGTATTTATTAGATTTTGTTAACTCATATTTTAGATGTTGTCTATTCTACTACATTTTCCATTACTGTTGACACCTTACTACTTTTTAACGTCCGCACCATCTCACATTGAAGTTCACGTATTACAAAATTGAGATTCGTTGCCGTAAACCGGTGAGAGAATGAGAGAAAACCGTCACCAGAAATTTTTAAACAAGCTATTAACAACATCTAAACGCGTTTTATATTGTTTAAGTTAAGCTTCCTTTCAACAACGTTGTCTAAATGTAGAAATCGATTATATATCCTTCTTTTGTTAAGTACTACCTACTAGAAGAAAATGCTGTTCGTTTAGGGACAGGCTAAGAATATCATTGCAACGCCCAAAAAAAAAAACAGCGCTCGCCGTTAAAAGCGACTAAGTGTTAGGCAATTTGACCATTCAACGGGCACGACTGGAGATCACCAGTGTCGTAAAGGGAAGATCAAACAATAATCAATAACGGAAGCATGCACACCTCGAAATCGGAAAAGCATAGGCAGCCCTTAATAGTCCATGATAACATAAATGAAACACCATCAGCATTTGAGTGGCCTCGGTTATGAAGTGATCCGAGCGGGAGGCCTGCCAATATTCAATTAGTTCGAGCCGACTAACCCGACAGGTGGACCAGTAGAAATGCAAATAAGTGGAAGGGCTATGGTCCATTTAGTCTTCTTAGAAGAAGAAGAAGCAAGTTGGATAACTTTTAGTTTATTATTATTATATTCAATATGTTAAGTACATATTGTTTTGTACTCAAGGTAAACTATTACCTTTAAACCCGCTCAAGTGGAACGTCAGAAAATTTAAAATTATTTCATTTAACCGGGTCCTGCCTACATATAAATAAAATATTTATAAAATCTTTAGCGAGCTGAACAAAAAAGCTGGCGAATATAACTTGTTTGTATTCAATCCTAAGGCCTCATATAAAACTGAATATTTCAACCTGCTAGTTAAAACGCACCCCACCGCCAGAAAAAATAATAAGTCGAATTCCCTTAAGTAACTCTGGAGTTGCATAATGGAATTTAAAGAAAATAAGAGACGGAAGTTAGCATAAATGAAGGCATACAGTTGTGTGTGAATTATCAAATAAGTTCACATTATCGAGGTTCAAATTATCTATATTTTACTAAATCACTTATATTTTTGCCTGTTAAAACATCAATCAATCAAAACATGATCAATTTTCATTTATTTCAGTTGAGCGGAGCAGTTTAGTTGGAAGGTATTAATTTGCTAAGATTGTTTGCTTCAGTTAAGCGAGCTGCAACAAAGACAGTGATAAATAAAGCACTTCAAAGAAACGGGCTTTAAAAAAAGGGGTTTAAGATAAGCTGTACTGAAATTTAATTCTTAGTTGCTTAGACACAACTATACAGCACAATTGATTATATTCATCTTAAATAGAGAGTTATTTGAAAATACTATATTGTAAAAAACAATAATAATATATAAATTAGATACCTTATAAAACTAGTGTCAATTGTCTTCAGTTACAATAGATGCGTTCAATGAACGAAAAGTCAGTCAGATCAGATCAGTCCAGAACATCACAAGTGACAGAAAACTGTCAGATCCGGTAAAAACAGAAAAGTACATATTCTAGATTTATGCTTTCATATCACCTGAAGAAGATAATTACTTTTTTCTACTTATGTACTTTCGGGTTTGAGTGAGCATAATAATAAATGTTTAATCCCTATTTGAATATGTTCCACAGTATTGCTGTATTTTTTATAAATATGCTAATATTTATAACATAAAATTAAGAAACATGATACCTCAAACGCCAAACAAATAAATCAGTTGGCATCAACATTATTGAATTTGCCGCAACAGCAGGTGCAGAAAATCGTGTTCTTAATTGATTTGAACATGTTCAGTGAACAGTAAGTGCCAGAATTTATATAGAACACTTTGGGGCGAGTTTTTTTACCCATACACAAAATCCTGTCCTTTTCAGGTCTTTTCTGTACTTTTCTGTGCAGCTTAACTTAAAACGCGAAGCGTGTAATTATCCTTTTTTATAATATCCACAGTCAAAATATCCTTTTTTTTGTGAGTTTAAGAGGTGTCCAGAGTTTTAATTTTTGTGAGTCAAAGAGGTGTCCAGAGTCTTAAACCCTTTACCCCGCCATGCGAGTCACCTTCAGGTACTATTATGGAATCAGGGGAGATTTTTCCCAGATAAATTTTTGAGGAAGGATATTTTCCTGGGATATTTCGACCGTGGATATTATAAAAAAGGATATAAACAGAAGTAATCCTTAAACATTGAATACACTTAATAACAAAAAAAAAGATTTTCAAAAAGGTAATTCAGGCCTTAAGCCCAATTCATACACAATTGGAGTATGGTGTTGGTGTAGTGCAGCCAGGTGCCACTTGCATGTTTTCTTATGGGCCAATATATATTAATGATGACGTGTGGAGTTGACTCGTGTCATCGCTATTCCGTTTCAAAACCATAAATAGCATGAGTGGCGCGCGGCTAATAAAGTTTGTTTATTTCATTATTTTTTTGACACCTGTGAAAATTTCGCAACCATTTTCAATATATTCTATACCGACAATTGTCTCTTCACTGTGCGAATTTAGTACAACCGTTCACTCCATTCCCCGCCAGAGCCGTACGCAAGTTATGTGAATTCCACCTTAGGCTTTAGGCATGTGTGAGAAGCTGGGAAGCGATTTTCAGTGCGGGTGGCATTGGTGCGATGCAAGTGTATTCACTAAATGATTGGCAGGTCGTGTGTTCGAATCCCTGCCAGGGCCATGATTTTTAAATTGAATACTCACGTAAATACAGATCTCCCTTAGCAATTTAGGCGCCACCCGTGGAGAAAAAAACTCTACACAAGCACCAAACTTCTTTCCTATCCTCCTATTCTTTCGAATAGTAAGTATCACCTAAAATCATGCAATGCAATACTTCATTGCTAGGTGCTGCTTACTGTTCAACAAAAAATGC
Organism: Portevinia maculata; assembly: GCA_949715645.1. Lineage (NCBI taxonomy): Eukaryota > Metazoa > Arthropoda > Insecta > Diptera > Syrphidae > Portevinia > Portevinia maculata. Next base: position 53,277,759 of record OX454527.1, on the reverse strand, counting down.
CTGCGCAAAATTTCCAACACTATAAGGGTCTGTACAAATACAGAAAAACAAAAACCCCTTTAGCGTAAGTAAATTATAAAAAAAAACTAAGTGTTTTAGCTACTTATAAGTTCAGGCCTAGCGGGAGTTGTGGTAGTATACGCAACGCACCCCTCGCCGGTAAGATCCAAATTTCAACAGGCAGGATTAGGGAATTTGTTTTTTTCTCGTAGTACATAGCAAACTTTTAAGTCTTGTGACAACTAGACAACCAAATTTTTCGTTCGAAATTAAGAGTTTATCAAAGAGCTAAAGAGAAAAAAGGGTGCTAAAATGTTTGATTGATTTCAGTGGTGAAAAGATAGATAAATAAAACGATCAATTTAAAGAAATCATAAACTCACGCTATGCTCTTCTTTAATACCATAAATATATTTAAAACAGATTTACCAAGTACGCCTGAAACCACTCACACTATTCCCAGCTTCGCGTCCCCTTCACTTTTTTTTCAAAAGGAAAAACGTCGATTTGCACGCCACCATCCAAAAACACGACGCGACGCGACGATAGGATGCGTAAATGGAATGGAATCAAATCCGTGTGCCTAATCCATTTCCATATTTATCTTAGGCCATTGTCAGTCAGCAACCGGACAGAATATTGCATTTTCTTCCCTCATTGAATACCGACCAGGAGAGAGAATCGTTCCCCAACATCCAAACGGAAGCATTAAATTAGAGATACACAACCGATGGGTTGACCGTTGTGTGTTGTATCTAATTTACTATACGAAGAAATATGCTCCACTAGAGGCTTGAGTATCTATTTCGCTATACGCTGTTGTTTTGCGCTAAAGAAGAGTTCTCCAGTAACCATCAGTACGCCGACTGGCGGTGGTATGTTTAGGTAGTTTATTGCTTAAGGTAAATGTATAAAATTTGCCAGTGGCGGCACAGTGCAGTAGTGGTGTTCAGCTGTTGCGCCGTTGCTTTAAATTGTGAAGTGTTTTGCATTTAAATCGTCGTTTAGGCTTGCTCTTTAATTTTCTTTGTTCGGTATTCCTATTGCTATTCGTTTCAAGGGGTGCGGATACCTTTTGCCAAGAGGATCCGTTTGGTAATAAAAACATCAGACGTCTAACCATCTAACCATCTGCGCGCGATTGCGGGACAGAGAATACAGGAAGTGGGTGGCACGACATGTGATTAATTGGAGCCTTTTGTTGGAGGGCTCTCTGCTATTGATGTATTTATTGCAAAATCGCTTTGTAAACATAAACTAATGGTGGCGTTTTGATTCTTCTATTTCCAGCTTGATGATGCTGCTTTGCAAGTATATAAGGATGGCGACTATGGAGCTTATCTTGATTTGGAATCCTCCTTAGCCGAACAAGCAGAAGAGATTGAAGGGCTTAATACAAAGTAAGTTTGTATATTTGTTTTAGAATATAAAAACTGGCATCACTTTTTTGACATTCAATCATGCTATTTGACATTTCTCCTATTTCTAGTGACAGGTGATAATGAACCGAAAAATATGTCAAGAATGACGGTCTATTTTTAGTTAAATTATGATTTTATTTCAATCGTAAAAGTCAGGAGCTATTGAGCACAAATTCAAAACTAATATACCTATGCAAAAATGTCTTCAATAAATAAAAACAAAGTGCCAAAGTTAATGGCGTTGCTGACAATTTTAAGTGCCAATATTTCATTTGTTCGGAAATCAGATTTATATAAATGTTCTTTCGCTAATGGCCGATGAACATAATGTTAAATGGACTATTTACCAAATGATATTTAACCTTCATTAAGGTCTGTATCGTTAGCTATTAATTAGAAAAAAAGGAGACACATTTTGAAGTGGATTGATTGGGGTCCTCTTTAGTTCCAAGGCAATAATTAACCACGATAAATGATTAAGTCTGATCGGTATTTTGTTTTGTCATTAAAGTTCGGCAAGCTTGCCTTGAGATGATTTATTATTTTCTTAGTGTCGTTAAAAAAAATGAAGAAATTATATGAAATTTATATAAAACGAAGAATTAAGCTGGACACGCGGACAATATCGCCATCAATGTTCGTTCCTCTCAAATCCTATGTCGAGGATCTTAATATTATGATTTTTTTTACCTTTAGCTTCGTCAAACCGGAGTAGCAGGGTTTTTTTAAGGTATCGTTCGTAGTTAGCTTCGACTTCCGGGTGTACGAGCTCCTTGAAGTTGTTGCTATCCCTATTCAACAACCAAGTTTCCATGTTTTTCAATCAAACACGCTAAGAATGGCCGATAATATCGATAAGTGTTGGACTACTAAACGAAAGGTCTTCAGCTAAAATCCTGCCAGGGCCAAGTAACATCTAGAGTTTTTCCACTGCCCCACCTCTAGCGAACATCTGACAAACATTCAAGAGTATAAACTGTCATGTGAAGCATCTCAGATTTTCCGTTTGGATTCGGGTTAAACTTGTAGGTCCCTTCCACTCCGCACAAGCAAATGGTTGGAGTAGGCCTGGAGGATTAAGGCCCAGCATGAGCCGTTAACGCCTTATATTTATATTTTGTTTACCTCAGCATCTGCACAAATATTTTAAACATAGTGAATTTCGTATTGAAATCTGTCTATTTTATTTTTGTTTATTTTATTGAATGCTATACCATATGCCAATTCTTCTTCAAAGGGATCGCAACCTTCCCACTTTATGCCAACCCTACTGGTCGGCCTGAGGGATTCACAGGTTCAACGTCAATTAACTTCGGCCGGCCTACCAGTTTTGGATCACTTCTTTACTGAGGCCAATCAAATGCTGATGTTATTGCATTTGTATTATCTCCGCCTGTCTTTCTACGATTTTGATACATATCATATACCTACATGCTAATGTTATTGATTTGTTGTTCATCCTTTAACGACTTCGGTGATCTCCAGTCGTGTCATGTACAATTGCGGGAGTGTTTCAATATGTTAAATCCGTCGCTAGGCTCACCTGGATGCTAAAATTACCAAGATGCCATTGGTCCCCTTAGTCAACTTTTATGACAAGCGCGGTTTTTTTGGGGGGTTCTGCAGTGATACTCTTAGCCCATATGCGGCTTTAAGATCGATAAAAAGGTGATGCGTTGGGTTTGATGTCGATCAGCCATATTGTGTTGGAGAGCGGCATTCGACATATGGGATCGCATTTCTCGTAGAGAGATATGGAGCTAGTCCAGTAATCAGCCATGCTGTCTTCCACTCAGCCCTATTCTGCTATCCATCGGGGGGAATTTTTTCTGTATCTTCACTAATCACTATTCTGTTGTCATTCAAAGTGAATCTGTTGTACGTCGGTAATACCTGTCCCGTATTCAACTATTCACGTGAACATGTTCGTTTAATTCGATTACGACCCGCATGTCAAATGTTGGGGATTTGATGTAATGTTTGGGTGATAAATATTTCGGGTATAGTTAGATGTAAGTAAAAACGAAAATTTGAGTATATTTCTTTGTTATTAATTAATGATTTAAATTTAGGGCGCCGAACAACAAATACAGGGCAATTTTCTGCTTTCATTTCAGCAATGAAATCCAAACCAGATATCGCCAAAATAACGTCAAAAAGCAACCAGCTGATCTCAGAGATTTTGGGTTGGTCTCAAAGGTAGTATCAATGTACCTGAGAAAAAAGTTCACGTTTCATCTTCGCGTTTAATGAACACTGTTTCTGAACATGTCAAGTCGATGTGCGATAATGCAGTTCACCCGGCAGAAAGCAGAATGAAAAGGTTCAGTGAAAGGGAATCGAACTCGCGATTAACGCGAATACCAGAATAGGGCTGTACATTTTTAATCTTTTGCATGCGCCCAACTAAAACATCACCTCCATATCTGAAGATGTCCGCTGCTAAGGGTCTTTAGATTTTATTACTCTATAATCTTCACTGATTTTGTCACTCACTGCTGACCATCAAAATCCTTTAGACTTCTTTCCGTTGTAATAAAGAGAAAATATATAAATCGGAAGTGATCTGAGAATCAAAATTGCTGAGTTCGAAGGAGAACTATTTATAAGACGGGATTAATTTATTTTAACAAAAATAAAGCTACTTTGATTTTTATTAGGTCTGCCGTTGGGCATTTATTTTGGGCCACCACTACCACCACTCAACTTGTTATTCGAATCTGTTTCTCACAAACTTTTTCTTATTTCCGTTCATCATGCTCGAAGAAGTCAGAATACAGTCCAATTAGGCTTTCTTCTAAAAAAAAACATTCTCCTGAAGCATTTTTTAGACACCTGTCTGTACAGAAGTCATTCCACAAAATCCGGAACAAGGCTTCGAAAACTGCATCACATCATCAGGTTGAAATAAAATTGAGACATGTTTGAACTCGACCTTCCAAAAGAGCTTAGGCATTTGTTTAACTAATTTACTGAAAACATCAATTTCGCATTTAAACTCTGGTAATCTCTATTAATGTGTTGCATTGCGGTAAACGATAAAAGCAGCGTACAATAGAAAATGATGTACACTTTCAGCCCTTCTCACCAAATATTCTTCACAATGCAAGGCTAATTCGCATTTTTATTATCTTGAACCTCAAACGAACCCGCTGTCATAAATTATTTTTAGAATATCACAAGACATAAACTGTGTGAGTTATTAAATTTCCCCAAACCGAATGACTTTATACCAAATAAACTCATTGTGCTTATTAATTTTACACATCTCCTTCATAGAAATACAACAAAAGCAACCCCAAAATGTCACAATTCATTTCGCTAAATATACCTTATCGTCACGTTCAGCTCAGAAACGCATTATATTTTCGTGAAAAAAAAGACTCAGGTTTTACTACTGATTTACACCCGCCGATAAGAACCGACATCAAGACAAAGTGCTGTAGCTTGGCTATGTATCACGTAACTAATTTGCATAAGCAAATTGCCAATGAAGGGTTATAAAGTGTACCCACTCTGAGGTTCGAAGACAAGTGCTATTACTCATTCGTTGGTAATGTCTAAGATTTGCAAAGCTGTCCGGACAAAACCGAACCACTGACATTGTGCTGCTGACAATTATCATAGTAATTTCTTTAAAGACCTGACAATCAAATTTCTGCATACGCCCTGAGCGTTGGTACTCAAGATTTGAGCGCCAATGGACATACTCACTAGGAAATGATTAAAAGTGTTGTTGGTGATGAATTCAACGAGATATCTGCCTTACACGCATGACAGCCTTATTGTAGACTTACGAGTACTACTTCTGTGGAATGAAATTGGACTTTCGAATTTTTAAGTCCAATTTAAAGTTTTCGTAATACAAGTTGACATTTTTTTCGAGAGGGTTAAGAATTTGTGCGGAATGAAAATGAAAGTGACACTTCGATTAGAAAACATTTCACTTAGAAGTGTATTTATTCCTTTCTTGGAAAAAAATTGATCGCGGTTAGCATGCAGAACTCCGTCTGATAGGTTAGGTTAGGAATGCTATGTCCGCATTTACGCAAGTTTCACCCAGCAGTGGCTAACAAAAGCATTTAAATCTGCCGATGAATTCTTAGGTGATAAAGGTTCCCCCGCCTGCCAATAACCGTGCTCCCGTGCAAGGGAGGTGGCATTCTTGAAATGCTAGGTAATGGCATTGGAGGTGTTCTACAGATTAAATTGCCTCATCTGCAGCTACTGCAAAAGTCATTTGTTAAAATGCCTAGCCATCTGGCCATGTTTCCGATGATGTAGTGTTCGTTTGACACCCCGACAGGCACGCAAATTAGGTTTCTATCAAATGATACTAGGGATTTTCATCATTCCTTTCCACTCCGACATATCCGGGAACCCTAGCAAAGCAGTACTGTGCGATGTACTATAGCTTTGAGTGCTGATTATGCACTATCTTACACATTTCGCTTCAACAAGATTGGTGTTTATCGCTTTAAGTGCTACCTGAATGGTTATTTCCATTGCTGGTAGTTTCAAAGCTGGAAAAGTCTGAGCTGTAACTCGATCTGATACTTGCACTGTCTTTATAAGGTACATGTTTTGATTTTTGGTTTAATGAAACTAGTATCTACGAGTACCCTAATACCTTTATCCGTTTGTATTTTGAAACATAGCCGAAACTGACAGCAAACACGTTCCACAACGCAAATCGCAAAATCAATAAGACAAGAAATTAAGCCAGCAATGCTGTTCGAAAATCCTGTAACTTATATTTAATATCTCGATTAAGACTCAAAAGAATTTTGAACGCATTTCCAAAGTACATAATTAGTATCTACTTTTTATTTTTTTTTTTTTTTTTTTTTTTTTTTTTTTTATTTTTTTTTATAAAAAAAGGAAATCCAAATCCCAGAGCACTCAGACTCGGTAACGTTCCATTGTACTACCAGGCAGAAATCCTCCTTTTGGTGTAGAGGGCATATGATTGGGTGGCGTATGTTGTTGTTCCCCATGGGGATTGAACCTGCACCGCACGGGTCACAAGCCAACACACTAACCTCTACACCGTCGCCACCCTTAGTATCTACTTACTATACTGAAATGTCAGTGTCTTAATAAGACTCTTAATGTACTTTAGAATACTGGCACATTGAAATGCGTCACGTAGTCGTTAAGAAAGCTTGGTGCACATGAACCTGAAATGAACACCAATTAATTCGGTGCCCACTTGAATAACAATAACCTTAAGTTTCATTTACCCTTCAAAGTGAATTGTGGGCAGTCTTCTTCCAACTACGTCAATAAGTTGCACAATAATAAGAAACATATGTACAAAGCGTAACCGACAATTTCCCGCGTCAGAATTCAATTAACAATGTATTTGTTTTTTTTTGTGAGAAGATAAGTGAAAGGCTTTACACTCGAGAGTCCAAACACCCACTGTACATGAACGCGCATCAGTGCGCGGAAGGCCGTCAAGTGGCCCAGAAACCTACTAAAGATGCATTTGCACTTTATGTGCGCAAGGAATCCAAACAAGGCAAATAGAACGCATCACAATAATCGAGTTAAGTTCAGTGGACGTATCGCCTTTAGGTTCAAGGAAGAAGCACAACATCAAAGATTGAATGCTAAAATTTTATGAATTGCTTGATGGACTCAATTGACTAAATAAAAATGTATTGGAGGTCCCTAGTAATTGTAGTTCAGTCAAGCAATTTGTCAATAGTAATTGAAAGTCACATCTAGGCACTTGTAGTTTTCCACTGGAGGTCCTTAAATAGACTTGTATTAAAACTCAGAACGGTGAAATTTTAAGAAATATTGTTTTCTCTTTCCATGTTATCTACTTCTACATATTTGACAAGTTATTCAAGTATAACAGCTACCAGTAGCCGGTTTTTTAAAGCAAATATTTTATGTTTTGATGGAGTATAATAGGTATGCACGAAATGATAAGCAGCGTCTGATGGCTAAAATATCAGTTTCATCCCCTATCTTGTCAAAGCAACTAAGGCATATCGCTGGTGAATAGCGCATTCAAGATTCTATTAAATTACTGCGTTAATATCCAAAGAATTTGTGTGCCTGATTCATATCTATGCAATTTTACTCTAAAAACAGTCCTTCGAAGATCACTATTTTAATGTTGAATTTCATCATCTTACATCTACCAAACGAGAACCTCCAGCAGCGAAAAAGAGAGCAGCGTATTTTAATCGCTTGATTCACTAATTGAATGGCTGCAGGAAATAACTCCCCAATGAAATAACCCCCCAAAATTGGGAGAAGATCAAACAAGTCCCCAAAAAGGTATAAAATATGTCCCCAAATAGGTATCGTGGAACAGTAACGTTTGTGAAACCACCCTGCTTGGGCTCACTCTTGTATTTGGAGTAGGTTCGCGGTTGGACACATGTAAAGTTGAATTTGGGGACTTGTTTCGCCTCCTTGAATTTTTTTTTTTGAAAACAACATGCAGTGAGCTCTTGCTGACTTGAACACGTACGAAATTATGGCTTTTCAAGCTATTGGAGTTGTTCAAGTCGCTGGATCAACAAAAAAAAACAGTTTAATGTTTTTTCATTTATGTATAAAGAATAATAGTCCAGTCAAATTAGACTTTGAAGGTTACATTAATTCCCATAGAGCTAAACATTGGAATGAATGTTCAGAATACTATTATAAATGAATTGTGAAAAGTCCCCATCAATCCCCCTTCGGCAAAAAATGTTATTAACGGTAAAAGTTTGCAAAAATAGGTTTTTCGCGTTTTTCAGCTAAACGGTGAGCTTTACAGCAAAATAGTTCAGACAAAAATTGTAGATCATCTGATTCTCTACAAAAAATGTATTTACACTTTTTTTCATAAGTATTGCCATTTCCGTGATATAGCGGTTGAAAGAATTGAAAAAAAAAATGTATTCGTAATATGCACGTTAATGTACTTTTATATACATTTTTGAACAGTTATACGAGTAAACATATGAGTCCGTATGTCTTATAAATACAAATTATAAAATTCTTAGAATATAAATGAACGTCAAAAACTCCGCCCCTATTTCCATTTAGGACCGCCATTCACTACACAAAACAACTGCGCAAACAGAAATAGAAACGCCAATTTGGAGCAGTTATTTTGTACAGTGAATGGCCGGTCTTAGGCCACAAAATAACTGCGCAAATAGATTTGAGCAAAAATCAAAAAAGTTATCTGCTTGGATAAACTCCGATACTTATCTTTTGCAAAAAAAACTTATAATAAAAAACAAGTGCAATTAGCTTGTCTTCCCCCAACCTCTGCTGCTGCTTAACCACATCTTACTTACTTACTTAGGTGGCGCTACAGTCCGGGGTGGACCTGGGCCTCAACCAATACGCCTCTCCAGTTAGCACCATCTTTGGCTAACTGCCTCCAGTTGCGCACTCCAAGTTGGTTGAGATCCCCTTCCACTTGCGCGCCCCACCTAAGGCGAGGTCTTCCTCTACTGCGTTGTTCCTCCGGGTTGGAATCGAAGACTTTTTGGGCCGGAGCGTTGGTGTCCATTCGCTCTACATGTCCTAGCCATATTTGTCGACTAATTCGCACTTTTTTGACCAGGTCGATGTCGCTGTACAGCTCGTTGAGTTCGGTGTTAAATCTCCTCCTCCAAAGCCCGTCAACGCAAACGGGACTGAAAACTACTCGAAGAATTTTGCGTTCGAAACGACCAAGGAGATTTTCATCCGCTTTTGCTAATGTCCACGCTTCTGCGCCGTAGAGCAGGACTGGGATGATGAGGGTCTTATACAAAGTCTCCTTAGTGTTTCTTGACAAGGCCTTACTAGTCAATCGCTTCTTAGGCCAAAGAAACAGTGGTTGGCAAGTGTAATTCTTCGTTTGATTTCTGGTGTGATGTCGTTTTCAGAATTTATAGCGGAGCCAAGGTAGACAAAGTCCCTAACTACCTCAAAGTTGTAGCTGTCTATCGTGTCGTTCTGTCCAATTCGGAACCAATTCATACGTTATTCCCACCTGCACCAGAAAAACTCCTTAACACCATCTTTTGCAATTGCAAAAAAGGCTAAATGCATCTGTAAAAAGGTTGGACTGTTTTGTTCTTTAGCATGTACCAATTGTCAAGGACAGTCGTGCTCCAATGTTGAATCAATACTAGATGAGAATAATTACAATCTCAGTGATGAGACATATGATGCATCACTTTTAGAACATATTTGTATCCAGCAGGAAGATGAAGAAAAAGAAGAAGAAGAAAACGAAGACAGTACACTAGAAGTTCTATTGGATTATTATGAATCCGACGAATAATTTTTCCAAATTATATTTTCATTTATATATTACATAATTTACACAGCTTTCATCATTTTCAATACTCAATTTGAATTCAATAGGATCACAATGGATCGTGGAATAACCCTACCGGGGAAACCACGTTACAAAAACGCGCCAAGCACACTACCTCATACGAGTAGGTGGTGTGGAAACTTGTGCATATTACGAATAATTTTTTTTTTCAATTCTTTCAACCGCTATATCACGGAAATGGCAATACTTATGAAAAAAGTGTGAATACATTTTTTGTAGAGAATCGGATGATCTACAATTTTTGTCTGTACTATTTTGCTGTAAAGCTCACCGTTTAGCTGAAAAACGCGAAAAAAATATTTTTGCAAACTTTTACCGTAAATAACATTTTTTGCCGAGGGGGATTGATGGGGACTTTTCACAATTCATTTATAATAGTATTCTGAACATTGTAACCTTACCTCTATTTTAAGGGCTAATTTGACTGGACTATAAGGCTCAAATTTATTTTTAAAACAACTTTTTCTTTATCCCATGACTTTGAATAATTCACATATAAATAACAAATATTCATTTTCCTACATAATTCGTTACAAGCCTTAATATTGATCATAGACCACTAAAAAATACTATTTTTGTGGTCAGCATCGAAAGTTCGATCTTGCCATGCCCGTTCTACCGTTCCTTCACCAGACTGTAGGCCTTTAAGTTTAAGCTTGAAGGTTAGGAATTTGGAACATATTTCAGATCTGCGCAATACCCGCTATTTAAAAAAAAAAACACTTAATTGAAAAAGTTGATTTAAGTGAATTTTGTGCATGTATGCGTCGGAACGGAAAATTCGCCGATCTCATTCGAATCGGAGGATTTTTGCTTCAAACACCTGTTCGGAAGAATACCTCGAGGTAAAAATCCTCGGATAAGATCAGACAATTTTGGGTCCCGACGAATACTTCGCTAGGGCTCCACATGCCTCACTATGAAACTAGCAGCGATGGAATTGACCATCTGCGTGGGCAGTCAGGCAGCTCTCAAAGCGATCTACTCCATTCTAACAAACGCCAAATGCGTCAAAGAGTAGTAAGAGCAATGAGCTATCACTCGGTACTATTCTGCTGGGTTGCTGGGCACATTGGTATGGCAGGGAACGAGACAGCGGATATGCTGGCCAGATGCGGCTCTGATATGAACCCACTTGATGCTGACGCTCAGGTACTACCTACCTTAATTACAGCTAAGAGGTTCATTTACATTGTCGCGATAATATTGAATACTTAAAAATGGGACAACACTAGTGGTGTGCCATAACTCGTAGCCTGTGGCTGGCTATTGACTTAAAACAGATCTAAGTCGCTATTGTCCTTTTGCAGAAACCAAATCCTTGTGCTCGTCGGGGTGTTTACCAGACACTGTATAATTGGAAACATGGCCAGAACTCTAGGGATCCATATAAATGAGACAAGAAGGAACTACAATCTGTTAAATATCTCCTGTGCCATTGCCCGGCACTTCAGGAAGACGGGTCTTTCTGCATGGGAGCAAGGTTCTTTGGCAGCTTGAGTGATTAAGTAGGGATGCCTCTAACAGATATCAAGCGATTCATTAGCAGATTCAAATGGTTTTGTTAGTTGCATGTCCAACCATAAGCCATACGTCTACTCACAATGGGCCTTATTGCCTCTGGGTGATACTTGTATAATACAATTGTGAATGCAACACTAACCTTACATAACCTAACCTAATTATGTTGCACCGCAGGATTATTTGAATGTTTTAGAGTTGGATGAACTTCCTTGGTCAAATAAAAGATTAGTTAAATTATCATATGCAAAAAACGAAAGCTCATTCGCGCGTACTTGTCGAATAAAACTAATTCAAATTGGGAACATTTTTTGAGATTCAGGGAAGAATATAAGTTCTCAAATTTGTTTTTATACCAGCAATATAATGTATCTCGTTGGTTGAGTCGTCTGTGAAGTGTAAAAGCAAATCGTTTTGGAATTACATTAACTCGAAAAGAAGTAGCTGCCTCGGGTTTGCCTAATTTAACTTAACTCGAAAATGTAAAATCAACAGATTTAAAAAACACCTGCAACTTGTTCGCTAACTTTTTTGAGTCGGTGTTCAAAAAGTATCAAGTGCAATAATTAGTGTATTGCAGTTTTTAGATGAGGATGTAATTAACTAGCTTGAAAAAACTTTACTTTTAAAAAACTCCAGTGGTAATATTTAAGAAATGTTTATCTTCCGTTTTACATCCTCTTAAAATTATTTTCAAAAAGTCTCTAGTTCCGGGCGATTTACTTATTGAATTTAAACATTCTTTTTATACCCTATTCTAGGGGTATATTAATTTTGACGCATAGTTTGTAACATACCTTAATATTGCCCGTAGACCCCTAAAAGTTACTATATTTATGATCAGCATCGATAGTAATGTCGATCTAGCCATGTCCGTCCGTCCGTCGGCAAAAATTAGGCCTTTAAACTGGACCTAGAGAGCTGAAATTTTAACCATATACTCTCTAGGGTCCCGAAATAATCAAGTTTACGAATTTTTGAAATCCGCCCACAGACACGCCCACAAACTCAAAAAAACAAAATTTTGGAAAAAATCGAATTTTGAGCTAGGAAGCTGAAATTTTTTATATATGATCTATGACTCCTAAAACTGCTCGGGATATAAAATTTTCAAAATCCGCCCACTGCCACGCCCACAAAAAAATAAAACAATTTTATTGAAAAACCAAAATTTGAGCTAGGGAGCTGAAATTTTTAATATATACTCTCTAGGGGCCCTTTAAGCTCATGTATAAATATTTTCAAAATCCGCCCACTGACACGCCCACAAATAAATAAAACAATTTTTTTGAAAATCCAAAGTTTGAGCTAGGGAGCTGAAATTTATAATATATACTCTCTATGGGCCCTTTATGCTCATGTGTTAATTTTTTTTTAAATCCGCCTACTGACACGCCCACAATTAAATAAAACAATTTTATTGAAACACCCAAGTTTGAGCTAGGGAGCGTTTTTTTTGATAAAATCCTTTAAATCTTATATAACAAAATATGTAGAGCGTTCTTAACAATTTAACCATACTTAGACTTTTGTCACGCCCACTTATGAGGGATAGGAATAAGAATAGGGTATCCAACAGTTCGCCAAGCGGACTGTAGCCCGTCCCTATTTTTTATTTCCGAATCAAAATCAATCTTTTTTAAAATAGCTGAAATTAACGTTTCGCTACTTTTAACTACGTCAAACACTATGTTTGGGCTAAGAAACTCCATTTGTGCAACTGAATCATCGTCAAACGGTAAACGATTAATCATTTCAGTAACAGCAGTTTTATAAAAGTTAAGGCAATTAACCTGCACCTCTGATTTATCAACAGCATCTAATTCAGCTAGAATTTCTTCACATTCTCGACCTAAGTGGGTATATATTGTTCAAATCTGTGACAATATATGTGTCTGGATCTTTCAATACTGCAAGTTGAGCATTCCATTGAAGTGAAAACAAAATAGGCTTAATGAAATTCCGACAAATTTTTAAAACCAGAATTTTGCTTTCCTGTACAATGCAATGTACTAAAACTATTTTATGCTGAAATAGAGCGTTAAACTCATTAAATAAAAGAAGTGAATATTTTAGAAAATAAAAGTAGGCCTTATTTTTATACCCTATTCTAGGGGTATATTAATTTTGACGCATAGTTTGTAACATACCTTAATATTGTCCGTAGACCCCTAAAAGTTACTATATTTATGATCATCGATAGTAATGTCGATCTAGCCATGTCCGTCCGTCCGTCCGTCGGCAAAAATTAGGCCTTTAAACTGGACCTAGAGAGATGAAATTATAACCATATACTCTCTAGGGTCCTGAAATAATCAAGTTTATGAATTTTTGAAATCCGCCCACAGACACGCCCACAAACTCAAAAAAACTAAATTTTGGAAAAAATCGAATTTTGAGTTAGGATGCTGAAATTTTTTATATATGATCTATGATCCCTAAAACTGCTCGGGATATAAAATTTTCAAAATCCGCCCACTGCCACGCCCACAAAAAAATAAAACAATTTTATTGAAAAACCAAAATTTGAGCTAGGGAGCTGAAATTTTTAATATATACTCTCTAGGGGCCCTTTAAGCTCATGTATAAATATTTTCAAAATCCGCCCACTGACACGCCCACAAACAAATAAAACAATTTTTTTGAAAATCCAAAGTTTGAGCTAGGGAGCTGAAATTTATAATATATGCTCTCTATGGGCCCTTTATGCTCACGTGTAAATATTTTCAAAATCCGCCCACTGGCACGCCCACAATTATTATTATTTTTTTTTTTTGAAAATTCAAAGTGAGCTAGGGAGCTGAAATTTATAATATATACCCTCTAGGGGCCCTTTATGCTCATGTGTTAATTTTTTTTAAATCCGCCTACCGACACGCCCACAATTAAATAAAACAATTTTATTGAAACACCCAAGTTTGAGCTAGGGAGCGTTTTTTTTGATAAAATCCTTTAAATGTTGTATAACAAAATATGTAGAGCGTTCTTAACAATTCAACCATACTTAGACTTTTGTCACGCCCACTTATGAGGGATAGGAATAAGAATAGGGTATCCAACAGTTCGCCTAAGCGGACTGTAGCCCGTCCCTATGTTTTAATTCCTATTTATAAAAGCAGTTAAAGACAAAAAGTGGAAAACTATCGACCTATTTAAAAGCTTTCTGTATTGTAAAGTCTGTATTGTAAAAGTAAAAGCTGTAAAGGTCTGTATTCTAAAGGTCTGTATTGTTAAGGGCAAACTTTTTTTTCGGCGGTAAAAGAAACTATTTCTAATAGTCAACAAAGCTTTGTTCATGGTAGGTCGTGTACTACTTATTTAGCGTTGTTGAATTATAACATTTTTAATAGTTTTGAGGAACGTTTACAAGTTGATGTACTCTACACTGATTGTACAAAAGGCTTAGATAGGGAACATCATAACTTACTTTAGGCTACGCTAAAATCGTTGGGTTTTCATTTGTTACTGCTGAAATGGTATGTTAATTGCCTTATAATTAGAAGGCAATCGGTAAAGGTCGAAGTAATAGAAGTGACTTCGGGTGTTTCATAAGTCAGTCATCTGGGCCCATTGTTGTACCCTATTCTAAAGGTGAATTGATTTTGATACATAGTTTTTAACGTACCTTAACATTGCCGTAGACCCCTAGAAGTTGATTTATTCCTGATCAGCGTCGACAGTAATATCGATCTAGCCATGTCCGTCCGTCGGCAAAAATAAGGACCTAAAACTCGAGCTAGACAGCTGAAATATGAAATATATGTATACTATCTAGGGCTCTAAATAATCAAGTGCAAGCATTTTTCAATTCTGCCCACTGACACGCCCACAATTTAAATAATAAACAGTTTTATCAGAAGGTCAAAGTTCGAGCTAGGAAGCTTAAATTTGAAATATATACTCTCTAGGGGCCCTTAATAAGTTTTATTGAAGATATCATTGTAAATAAAAGTCCTATTCTTCGCAAAGGATGTACATAGCTAAAGTCGTTTAATAGGCGTTTTTTTTGCAAAAAACTTTATTTCTTTTATGAAATCCTCTAAAACAATTCACACATACTGAGATTTTTGACACGGTCACGGAGGGGTTGGAACAGGAATAGGGTATCCAACAGTTCGTCGAAGCTTACTGTAGTCTTTCCCATTGTCTTTTTATTTTATATACCAATGATCACTACAAAATATTTCAATTCTATAAAATTATTACATTCGCCGATGAAATGATATGATTTGCTCGGGTAAATAATATTTCTAATTGCATTCGTTTTTAATCAAATATTAATAAATTATCGGAATGATGTACTCATAATGCTTTCAAACTTAATATTTCTAAATGCAACGTTTCGTATTGCTGTACCACTCTTTCATCATTATTTTATGAATGATTTTAGACTTCACCAAGTCTTACTCTTTATTAGGCTTTCTTATGCATAACAGCAAAAACTTCCCAAATGTACTTAGCCTTAAAGTTATCTTGTGACCGTTGGTCAGATCATATTTAGAACATTCATCAATTATTTGGGACTCACCAAATGTCATTCACACTCTTAGATTCAAAAGAGTTCAAAAAAGTTTACGATATATGCGGTTCGTAAATTATAATGGCTTGATGAGCTTCCCAAATATGACAATAGGTGCGCAATTTATTTGATTTGTAAATGCTAAGTTTCTAACTCGATGCAACTTCTCCCATATTTATTCGACACATTCTTAATTATCAGAAATGAATCTATTGAATATAATATGTTCTATAGAAAAACAAAGACTTCGAAACCATTGCGACGCCCACTGCATATAAGCAAACCGTTGCCTTTCCATAATTATTAATGTTTGCTCTATATCACTCAGAACGTATACATTTTTTTTGGGCGTAATGACTGTCACCACTCCCCACGAGCCATGGGGTCAGCAAACTTGTATCGCCCCTCTTGTATTTAAGTTTTCTCTTTCTTTTGCTGTGGTATATATTCTTAATTTTCGTCGTTTTATACTTTCAAAAAGAAAATCTAGATGTGCTTCTGACTCGAGATCACGAAAATCAAACCAATGTGTATACCCTATTTTAAGGGTATATTAATGTTGACTCATAGCTTGTAACATACTCGTACCTTAATATTGCCCGTAGACCCCAAAAAGTAACTATTTTCGTGATCAGCATCGATAGTAATTTCAATTAAATAAGGTCATTAATCTCGAGCTAGAAAGCTGAAATTTTAACCATATACTCTCTAGGGGCATGAAATAATGGAGTTTAAAATTTTTTAAATCCGCCCACAATCTGAAAAAACAAATTTATCAAAAAAATCGAATTTTGAGCTATTTAGCTCAAATTTTAATATATTATCTTTAGGCCCCCTTAATGCTCATGTTTAAAGGTTTTTAAAATCCGCCAACTGACACGCCCACTTTTAATAAAAAATCCCTTTTTATTGAAGAAATCATTCGCAAAGTTCTATGCATTGTTTTTTCAATAAAATCCTTTACATGTTGTATAACAATATATGAAGATCCTTCTGAACAATTCTACCATACTTACAGTTTTTCACGCCCACTAAATGAGGGATAGGAATAGGAATATGGTGTTCAATAGTTCCCCGAAGCGGACTGTAGCCTTTCCCTTTGTTTTTAAATACCAGCCCTGCAGAGACGCCTACATTCATGTCTACCAACTTTTAAAAAGAAAATATTTTTGAATTGCGAGTGTAAATGTGATTCAATCCTTGTCTTGCTGATCGGACGATTGTGCATTCAAATCCGCATAATATAATAAATAAAAAAGTTCAGTGAACGGTTGCTTAAGCACACTCACTTTATTTATTTATTACTTGGCGAAAATAAATAGAAAAATATTAGATATTAACTTTTTTTTTTTTTATAATTTGCTTACGCTAAAGGGATTTTTTTTTCTGTTGTTACAGTACCCTTATAATGCTGAGCTAAGCTTAAGTGTAAGCTACTTGGTATTAGAGAGAATAGAGAGATAGGAAAGAAGTGTTTGGGTGCAGTTGTAGGGTTTTTCTCCACGGGTGGTGTCTAAGTTACTTAGGGAGATTACGATTTCATGTATTCGGTATAAAGTAATGGACTTGGCCTGGATTCGAACGCACGACCTTCCATTCCGTAAGCGAATACACTACTACTGCACCGTAATCCCATATAGGGCGTAAAACCTTGCTTGTTCAACTATTGTGAGGTGGAAGGGATCTAAAATGTAAAGCCGACTCCGAACAGAAAAATTTGATAAGCCTCTTACGACAATTGATACTCTTGGATGTTTGTCAGACTTTCGCAAGAGTATTGTCTACAGAGTCGAATAATCTGCCAAATTATGTGGATAATTTAAATTCATTATGTTGTATTTCAAAACCCCATTCATTATCTTCATCATTGCCATCATCATTATTATCATCATCGCCATTTGTAAAAAGAAATGCATCTATCACTTGGATAATTAATTATCACCTTGGTTTTTGTGACACGTCTATTTTGAAAAAGAATACTACACGTTTCTAGTGAAACTTTAGGAGTTTTAAATATATACTCCAAAAGAGAACGCAATTCAGAGCCGATTATTTTGTTTGTTATAACATCAGACAACAATTAACATATTTGCCTTCTATTTGCTTGAGCAAGACAGGTTAATGAACTCACATCTAGCCGTATATGAATGAAATTCTGACCAAAGTTAATTTACAAAAAGCAAATCTGATTAAATTTTGTTGAATACATTCTAATAGTTTTATTATGCAAATTTTATTGGATGTAGTAGAATCCAATACTACATGCTCTAAAACGGGTCGAACTGAACTTATAAATATGGATTTAAGGATGTTGTATCGAAACCTCTGCGCAGTTTCTGTTAATAACACCACACTAATATTACAAATAATTAATCCATGTATTTTTCAGGACAGGATGGAAAAAAACTTCTTAATCTTGAATTTTTCCAGATTTAGAAAAAGAAACAATTATTGGAAATTTAAGAATTGACTTCAATTTGATGAGCAAGTTAATGAATTGAAAACATTTTACGCTAAGATACTCATCTCCCAAATCTAAAAATATATACCTTCTTGAAAAGTCGCAGTTCATCGAGCACTTCTAATTATACCCTATTCTGAGGGTATATTAATTTTGAGGTATAGTTTGTAACATACCTTAATATTGCCCGTAGACCCCTAAAAGTTACTATATTTATGATCAGCATCGATAGTAATGTCGATCTAGCCATGTCCGTCCGTCCGTCTGCCGGCAAAAATTAGGCCTTTAAACTGGGCCTAGAGAGCTAAAATTTTAACCATATACTCTCTAGGGTCCCGAAATAATCAAGTTTACGAATTTTTGAAATCCGCCCACAAACTCAAAAAAAAACAAATTTTTCGAAAAAATCGAATTTTGAGCTAGAAAGCTGAAATTTTGTATATATGATCTATGACTCCTAAAACTGCTCGGGAGATAAAATTTTCAAAATCCGCCCACTGACACGCCCACAATTAAATAAAAGAATTTTATTGAAAAACCAAAATTTGAGCTAGGGAGCTGAAATTTATAATATATACTCTCCAGGGGGCCCTTTATGCTCATGTGTAAATATTTTCAAAATCCGCCTACTGACACGCCCACAATTTAAAAAAAAAACTTTTTTTGAAAATCCTAAGTTTGAGCTAGGGAGCTGCAATTTATAATATATACTCTCTAGGGGCACTTTATGCTCATGTGTTAATTTTTTTTAAATCCGCCCACAATTAAATAAAACAATTTTATTGAAAAACCAAAGTTTGAGCTAGAGGGGTTTTTTTTTACAAAAGCTTCGTTTTTTTTTGATAAAATCCTTTAAATGTTATATAACATAATATGTAGAGCGTTTTTAACAATTCAACCATACTTAGACTTTTGTCACGCCTACTTATGAGGGATAGGAATAAGAATAGGGTATCCAACAGTTCGCCAAAGCAGACTGTAGCCTGTCCCTATGTTTTTTAAATAGGGTTTCATAACGTCACATAAGCATAAAAAAACATTTACTTCACTTTAAACATGGCTTAAACGTCATTAACAAAACTGAGTGAAATTAATTGGACTCAATTGGTTACCTTGGGGAAACCCGAATGAATGACAAATAGTCAAGACATTTGATACCCTGTTTTTTAATTGTTTGTGGCATACTACTAAACCAAATCTATCAACTATTGTTTGTTTTGTTTTGAGTAATAAAGGTATAATTATGTATTTAAACCTTCGGGCTCTCAAGTATTGTTGTCATTGCCCTTATATAAGTAATGCGGCTTACCTTTGAAGTGTGAGATTTCGAACCGTTGATATTGTAATCATGCTAATAATGAATTGTTTATACCTAGTGTCTTAAGTTTAAATATATTGCAGTCAAATGACTTATCAAAATCAATAAAAAACATAATATATGACTTGACATATGTGACACATAATGATCTTGACATCTATTTACTTTTTGAATAAGTTCTGCAAACAGTAAGCAAATACAAAATAATATGCAATTAAAATTACGGCGACCAATTAACATTGCCTGGGATAGAAGAATGATAGAACACAAGATTACGTATTGCGCATGTCGACCGTGATTTAATTTGAATTGAAGTTGAAGCCAGGCACTATTCCCACTGCCCAGAACAAATTCTGACGGTTATCACTGTACATTCCAGCAAGGTTTCAGTCGGGTGCAGGGTCGACCAAACAAAAAATTGTTTCTTCGCTACTGAAACAATGTAATGGGCTTCACAGGGTGAAACTGAGCCTAGTATCTTCAAAGTCATAATAACACATATTAATCGTATTAGTGATCACATGCTTCATAAAGGTATAGTATATTCAAAAGCATCTCCGTAAATCGCGAAAGAAATGAGGAAAACCAAATCGACCAACATTGATGGCTTTCGACGGATTGGAAAATCTGGCAGGATACATTTGTCATAAGCTACACTCTAAGGTTCCTAACATCCAACTGGATGTCGCAAATGATAAATGATTTACTTGGGTCAATCAGCTCAGCGAAAGAGGTCTATCCAATCTAACCGCCGATATGATGATGTATATGCGTGCGTTGGAAAAAAGTTTGACGACTGAGACAGAAAAGGCTTACTTGTTTGTCGTGAAGAAACACTTTGCATTAGCCGCTTACATTAATTGGGATGAGAAGTAAAAAGACTATTCTTTCGAGCTAGGATGCATTTTAGAATTAGGATCCTGAACAGGGTTATTACCGAAAATTTGCGTAACAGAAAATGCGAATTCAACAAACTTGCAAATTAACTTCCGTGCTAATAAAACAGTATATATATACGAGTATATATATATAAAGTAACTTTACTTCTTGTCTTTTCCACAAGGGTAGTCAACGACTACCAACATTTATGATGTTGCATGTAAAAGGAATCATCGCGTCCTTCCAGAAAGCCTTCAAACAATCATTTGAAACCGTATTGGCATCAGTGACGACTTAACCAATAGGCGAACAAGTAGCAACAAGGCCAATGGCGTTAAGAAGCCCCGCTAGTGTGCCAAACATTTTTTTTTTGACAAATTCTTTAAAAAGGCAGACATTACTCCTTTAGTAATTAAAGGCACTTTTTGACATTTTGGTTAGCGAGTTCAGGCAGGAAATTAAATCGAGTAATGTTAAAAATCGCTCTGGCCTGACTTTGGCTAGGATTTTAGGCAGTTTGGTCATTCAGTGGTACAGTCAACAGCGCTTAACTGAACTACACTTTACTGAAAAAAACCGGTTAACTGAAACACAAAATTTATGCCGGATCATTTTGTTTTTACAATTTTTTAATTTTTAAAATTACTCTTCTTGAAACTGAAAACCGCTTAACTGAGAGGCCTGGGTAGATGAAAGAGTAACTCCTATAGAAATTATTATTTGTACGTAAACAGCTCCGCATAACTGAAATAAAAAACATAGGGACGGGCTACAGTCCGCTTGGGCGAACTGTTGGATACCCTATTCTTATTCCTATCCCTCATAAGTGGGCGTGCCAAAAGTCTAAGTATGGCTGAATTGTTAAGAACGCTCTACATATTTTGTTATATAACATTTAAAGGTTTTTATAAAAAAAAAAAAACGAAGCTTTTTTAAAAAAAAACGCTCCCTAGCTCAAATTTTGGTTTTTCAATAAAATTATTTTATTTAATTGTGGGCGTGTCAGTAAGCGGACTTAAAAAAAAAATAACACATGAGCATAAAGGGCCGCTAGAGAGTATATATTATAAATTTCAGCTCCCTAGCTCAAACTTTGGATTTTGAGAAAAGTTTTTTTTTGAAATTGTGACACTGACACGCCAGTCAGCGGATTTTGAAAATGTTTACACATGAGCATAAAGGGCCCCCTAGAGAGTATATATTACAAATTTCAACTCCCTAGCTCAAACTTTGGATTTTCAAAAAAAATTGTTTTTTTTAAATTGTGGGCGTGTCAGTAGGCGGATTTTGAAAATTTTTACACATGAGCATAAAGGGCCCCCTAGACAGTATATATTATAAATTTCAGCTCCCTAGCTCAAATTTTGGTTTTTCAATAAAATTGTTTTATTTAATTGTGGGCGTGTCAGTTAGCGGATTTTGAAAATTGTATATCCCGAGCAGTTTTAGGAGTCATAGATCATATATAAAAAAAATTCAGCTTTCTAGCTCAAAATTCGATTTTTTGCAAAATTTGTGGGCGGATTTCAAAAATTCGTAAATTTGATTATTTCGGGACCCTAGAGAGAATATGGTTAAAATTTCAGCTCTCTAGGTCCAGTTTTAAGGCCTAATTTTTGCCGACGGACGGACGGACGGACATGGCTAGATCGACTTTACTATCGATGCTGATCATAAATATAGTAACTTTTAGGGGTCTACGGGCAATATTAAGGTATGTTACAAACTATGCGTCAAAATTAATATACCCTTAGAATAGGGTATAATAAAAAGACTCATCGCTTTGTTGTTCTTCTTCTCTTTAATGGTGAGATTATGAGCCTTATTGCGAAGATCAATCGACAGTTGATAATTGACTATTTTCAATGCGTGCTTTTGTGAACGAAGTTTTTCACGGCACCGATCGGTGATCGGTGATCCGACAGATTAGCATGTACACTTGTGGCACAACTTTATTTATCTATATTGACTTTGCCCCTAGGCTTCAAAATTGCATAGATGTGATATCTTCCCTTAGTCGCCTTTCAACACCGAATGAAAATGTAATATGCCCCATATGGGATCTCACTTCTCTTTCATTCACTCAATGTTTCCACACGCACACATGGATGTGCTTCCTCTCAATTTGTTTATGCATGAACTACAATCTGAGGATGTGTGAAATTATCCGCTCCTTATACGCGTTTCAGTTAAGCGGAGTCGACTATACTTAGGATATGTAAAAGACATACTATGTAAATGCGGCCATTGCTGCTGCCATGAGTAATTTACAGTGACAGTTGCTGAATACACCGTTACAATCATGATATTTTATATTAAGGGGCCAAAAGGCGATTTTCGCCTCTTGCCATCGGAAAACGTTAACTCGTCCAGCTTGACAGTGTAGATATTCCTCCTTGCGGACGCTCCCCAACTTGAACCACTTTGATCGATCGTCGGGTAAATAGAATTTACAAATTGTTCTGACTTCTTGACGCTTTTAAGGGTTATCTACGGTACTGTCTCAAGCCAAGTTTGCAAGCGATTCCCTTTTTCTATTTCTCTCATTTATTTAAAAAAAAAAATGGTACCTACAGTAAAATGATAACATATTTAAAAGTGAATATACAAAAAAATTAAATGAAAGATGATAAGGGTTGGCTTGTGAGGGAAGAGAAGCAAAGGAAGGTTGCATGTTTAAACTGTTTGTAGGACGGGTTCGATTTCCAGAGTCTAACAGCACGTATAAAGAATAAACGGGAGGAGTTCAAGTCATTGCTGAGGTGAGGAATAATATTGAAACTTTTAGACAGTTTGGTAAACAAACATGACGGACCATTAATATGAATTAATTTATGAAAAAATACACATTTTGTTGCATTCTTGTATTTCTGCAGAAAGTAGATTCTTTGAAAAATAAGAGATAGGGTCATGTCTTCGCTCAGCTCATATGTGAGGAAAGATATGCGTCAGGATGATACTCAGCTCCACTTCATTTATCTTTTGTGTGTTTCGTATTTTAGAATGCATAATTCTGCCATAATGTGGTGCTCTTCGTATATAAGAAATTCTTCCAACGGTTTGTGTTCCGTTGGAAGAATTTCTTATACGAAGAGCACCACATCAAGGACGTCAAATTTACGCATCCTATCTTGTTGCTGGTTATTTGCAAATTTATGTATTTTTATATCATTGGCGCAGATAAAAATATTTAGAAGTATAGGGCCAACAAAAAACGGATTTGCATAAGTAAAAACATAGAGGGTATGAAATAAATATTGAAACACACTCGAACAACGTGTTGAAAAAGTAAAAATTCACTAAGAGAAAATATCGCCGAAACGTTTCCTAAACATCGTACTGCTTTTGGTCATTATCGACCGTCTTCTTGCACAGCTATACTGAATTTAATCGATAAATTTGTACGTCTCGGACAGGTTAGTGGTGTGAAAATTCGAACTCGTGTTCGTCTGGCAAGTGCAGCTGAAAATATAGCTGAAATGTGACTGAAATCCCAGGCGTGTTATTTCGAGACGATCATTGGGATTGGACCTATCCGCAACCACTTTGCACCGCATTTTGTAAAAAGATCTTGGACTACATGTTTAAAAGGTCCAGTTACCGCAAAAACTGATGCTGACAACGCAAACCCTCGTACTTTTTCTATTAAAATTGCACCTTTTATTGGATGGCCAATTATTATATTAATGACAATTATAAAAGGAATTTGGCATAAGAGCCTCCCTTGAGGATGGATCAGCGAATCTGAGGGATCAGTGGTGAGCGCGTTAGGCCAATAAGCGAGGGGTCCATGGTTTAATTTAAAAACTAAAGTTTTTCCGCTTACCACATCTTGCGGAAGTCTGACAAACATTCAAAGGTAAAAAATCATGAGAAGCTTCTTCAATTTGCTCTTGGGAATCGACAAAAAACGGCTGGCCGCCTACATTCGTGTCAAAATGTAACCCACAAAAATCCCAGAAGAAGCCAGGATTTAGACTGTGCCCTCTATGGGCTGTTTATGCCGAAATATAATTGCAATAATTAATACAAAATCTGACGTCAATTTACAGAACAAAGAACAAAAAAACTATTTAAATTTGTAACGAATAAAATAAGCAACATGTGTCAGACCAATGACGTCCGGTTTGAGTACGTGCTTGCGTGTTATAAGCTTTTTTATGTATATATATAACAACAACACCATATTTAAACCAAGTACTGACGTACCACTGCTGAAAGTGATACACATAGTTGAATTTCAACAGAAGATCTCTTTTGCAGCGAACACACTCACTTGGCGTAGCCAAGTTAAGGCCTGACTCGGTGGGATTGAGACGTTGCTGTGGGTGGAATATATCGTTTGCGAAATGGCTTTATATTTTTTTTTATAATTTTGTGTGAAATAATATACTTTCAAATATGAGAGGTGATGACTTTTTGCGTGCTTGTATCAAGCTTCAATAAAATAATAATAAGTAATTAGTAACGAAGCTGAGATAACGAGACTGCGCATAAATAAACATATCTGCGTTTGAAAAAAGTCGAATATTATTCAGGTAACAGTTCAATGCACCTCGAGATTCTAAAATATTACTACAACAAACAAGCGGGAAATCGGCTTTGGTGTAACTATGATCTATTGGCGATTGGCGTCTGGGCAAAATAGAATAAAATTTCGAACCCGTAACAAATTAAGTGTCAAGCATAAATTTGAAGCCGCTTTCACGTCAATGTAAACCGAAATTTAAATTAAAGTAACCGCTAATTTAAGTTCTTCATGGGTACCTAAACCCAGTTATCTCGGTTGCATGATTAGTTTGTCCATGGACATCGTTTTAAAATTCAATGTATGTAATGCAAACCAAACACACAAAATGCATAGGAATGTTATATGTTAATTGATCATGTTAACAGTTTTAAGTTCATGTCGATTTCAGCAATATTAGACTCGTTAAGTATTTGCCAATGGAAATGGATAAAACATTTATTATTCGAGGTGGAAGGATGTTAATCAATGAATTAATACCTTGGGGTCATCCTTGATATAAGACTTAACTGCAACTCGCACATCAAGTCTGGCCAGAACGTGCCACTTAAGGCATCTAGAACAACCGACGTCTGCAGAACTCGGGGTCTGGGTTTCCAAAATGATACACTGGCCGCATATCATGATGGTCAGTCCTATCAGCACATACGCGGGCATCGTCTCGTAGCCGAAAGTTCTTGAAAGAACAACGCAACCAAGCTCCCGATGCTACGAAAAATTGCCTATCTCGACAATATAGGTGCGATTATGCTCCTGCCCAATGGCAGAACTAGAGGCTTTTGTTGAGCTTTCACCCTTATAAACCTTCAGAAGGAAATGCGTTGCTAGACGAGCGATTAAGCTGCAGCTAGAATACAAGTTTGAATAAGGAGAAATCGTGGAGCACCTGAAAGTACTTAACTAAATTCCAAAAACCGATATGTTCCGTTCCGTTCAAAAATGGACTCCGGAGTCGGTGCTGATGTCCTTGGCCCAGCAACAAAATCTTGGAAAGTACCTATGAGAATGTGTCCCACTTTGGGCCGGGCCGAAGTCAATGCCATTGAGATTTGCGCCAGGATAAACCTAAAAAATTGTTTTAATTTCGCCATAATACACATATTCTCAGACAGTCACGCAGCACTTCTAACATACTCGTACTATCGTCTTGTTCAATTGACTCTGTCGTACGTGCTGTTACGATGCACTCCAGACGCAATAAAGTCAAACTTTTTTTGGTACCATTGCATGCAAAATATCGTCGTCATTTACATTCGTTTCATTAATTAAAAAAATTAATTTCGAATGACTAATTGGAATGGTCACATTATTTTAAAAAGCCTCGTTTAACTAAATCAGCCACCTTCAATGAAAGAAATTAGAGCAACGGTAGCAGAAAATAGCCGGATGTCAGCAAATCAGGTGAGAAAGACAGTTAACGGAGGGCTAAGATATGGATACATACAATCCGTCAAAAACAAGTTTTATGTTGACAATTACGGTTAAGATGACGCGGTAAATGGTGAGGAGAAAAAAATAATGAAGAACATGGACGAGGAGCAACAGGATGCAATGAGGCGAAGAAGACGAAGTTCCTCATAAAGGCAGAGTCCAAGTGTCGTAGATCAAGGTATTAACTTATAGTTCGAGATAAAACAGGTAGTGCTGGCTCAGAATCCGTGTATTTAGTATGTTTTGCAAAAACAACTGGTTTTCGGGTTTTTTTATACCCCCGGTTTTAACCGCTCTAAAAAAAACAATTTTCGGTTTTGTAAAAAAAACATTTTTCATTTTATTTTTTAAAAAAATATTTTATTTAGTTTTAAATCCTAAATTAAAAAGTTTTAAGTTTTTTTAAGGAAATTGAGCATTGCACGTCACTCAACTCAGCGAACGTGTAAAATGAAAATAACAGCGGGAATTTCACCTACTTAGCACTAAACTATCAAGCTAACGACAAATTAGGTTTACAGAAAAGGTGGAAGCGGTCGAAAATGTTGCCAATAAACGTGACGCGAGGAGCGAGAATGTCGTGAATATTTATATACCTTTCAGTGTTGCCTGCACATTTTGCTGGTATGAAACAGCCAAGGTGATTAACCATTTTGTGTAAAAAAAAACACCGGTTTAAACCGAGATAAAAAACAAAAACGCTTGGTTGTTTCCATTCCTAGATCCAAATGGATTACTACTCTGTTACTGATTAATAGTTGAAAACAAAATTTCGAAATACGTACTTCCACAGAATTGAGAAACTCTGTTTTCTGGTATATTCTGTTTCTGACTTTCATTAGTTAGGTGGCATACGTCTCTTGGATTATTAATCCCTTTTTGATACAATGGATCAGGTCTCAGTATCAGCCGTATGGGCACGAGTTAATTCTTTCTTTTTTTTAAAAAGGAGACCAATTAACTAAATAAAGGCACTTCAGCTATTTTATCATAAATTTGTTTGATCTTTATTTTCTAGATATTCATGGAATAGGACTGAAAGACACACGTTTTAACAGTGTTAAAATAACGTGCTTAAAATCATTCCCATTTTTCTTTACGAATAATGAATGTACCGTGAAGCACCGTTATATTAACTGGGCTCCTAACATGGAACAAATCCTAATAAAACATTCAATCTGTCTTTAAGACGTCGTCGTAAAAGTCAGGGCAATTGTTTAACATATAATATAAGAACTCGCAATATCAGAATAAACAATTAATAACTTAAAAATAAAGTCAAAAAATACCAAGTAAAAATTAGTTTCATAAGCATATCTTAATTGACTTCCTGCCAATACCTCTGTATATTGGAAGACATAAAAATGTTTGCCTCTTCATGTTGATCCGTCCTGTGAGCGAAGAAATATCAAATGTGTCTGCAACAAAAAGAGGGAATTATGTGAAATTGACAATTAACCACAATTAAAGTAGATACTTAAACTGGTATACATATTTTCTTAGTCCTTATGATTGCAAAACTTAATGAAACTACGCGTGCCTTTAAGTTACAATGCATGGTATCTCTTTAAACACGTCTAAGATTTGGCATTCGCTTACAGTTGAAAGAGAAAATGTCATCTTTTTATTAAAGAATTGAAAAAAAGATTATCGCCATTACTGCTAATTTGGATGCGAAGATGCTTTCTACACAAAAAAATGTGAAGTTTTAACGTTCCTGAAAGTGCGTTGCATTAGTTCTGTTCAATTTGAGAATTTTGTGTAACTCACGATCGTTCAATTTTGCTTTGATTATTTCCAGACACTTTTGTATAACCTTTTGTAAAGGTAAATTAATTTTGACTCATAGTTTGTAACATACCTTAATATTGCCTGTAAGCCTCTAAAAATTCTAACCATCTAAAAATTCAAGATCTAGCCATGTCCGTCCGTCGCTTTGGCAAAAATTAGGCCCTAAGACTCGAGCTAGAAAGCTGAAATTTGAACCATATACTATTAAAAACGCTCCTTCTGTCGCTGCAACATTTATTTTGCAAGACTGGAAAAATCAACTACCTACTTTGGTTTTTTCCTTCAGTATTGAAACTGAGTTTCGAAAAAGTGTGAAAATGCACTCTATCGATTCTTACACCAGAAAAGCAGAATCCCTGAAAAATATAGGTAAGTGCAACTTTTCAAAACTCTAGCTTAATTGATTAAGAATTTAGAGTTAAGTTATATGAAGGGGCGCTGCATTCGGCGATTAAATATATATATATGTGTGGAGAATTACAAAGTTCTAGCTAAATATGTAAGTTGCAAAGTTATTGCTAAAAGCCATATGCAGTCGGTTGAGCAATTGAAAATACTCGTATATCTAAGAAAGTTAAAAGTTCCAGCACGTGCACGTTGGGAACGCTGCAGTCGTTGATTCATTAACTCTTTAAACAGATTTTTTCAATGCAGATAGAGGAGCAAATAAAATTTACACATTCTCAACTGCGTTTGAAAAAAAAATTTGAGAAATTTGTCTAGAATGCTGAATTTTTTCTCAGAAACGTATTTTTTTATCAATGCTTCCTTGGAAACAATTCTCTCTTTTATAACTTAAAGTGATCTTTTTCACATTTTGTTAG
The DNA here is from genome assembly GCA_949715645.1 of Portevinia maculata. Taxonomy (NCBI): domain Eukaryota; kingdom Metazoa; phylum Arthropoda; class Insecta; order Diptera; family Syrphidae; genus Portevinia; species Portevinia maculata. The sequence goes on along the minus strand of OX454527.1, from coordinate 53,248,716 downwards.
TTTTTAACACCGCTTTCAATCGTGAATAAGCACAACTGAGTCTTTGTTAAGATTAATTCAGACACCAAAAAGAACACACCTACCTAATTTCATAAAATCCGTCGAGCGGTTTGTGTGTCTATAAAGGACACACACAAACAACGATTCATTTTTATAGTTAGAGATTAAAACACAATTTTATTTTGTTGCGAAAAAGCTAGAAGCAAAAAATCCAACATTTATTTAGCTATTTAACAAATGGTTGTTTAAAAAAAGTATAAAATAAATTCATTAATTAATTAATTTAATTAATACATAAATAAATACATAGGAATGTATTTAACCAATACGTATTTCTTTTCGCAATTGATTTCTTTTTTGAGTGGATTTTGAAGCAGAGTACTTTTAAGGACAATGCTTCTTTATATAAAAATATAGAAAACTACAGAGACGGAACGTCGACGAAGGGGTGGGACAATGACTTGCGATATGCATTGCACGCCCGCTTACGCCGGCCCTGATGCATATTTACAATTTATAGATAAAATATTGCCTTGCACCGACAAAAAACACCTTGCTTCGCCTATGACAGAAAAGTGTTTTCGAAACCGGTCAGTGTTAGGGCAATCAATGCTTAACGACCACTTACTTATTGAACCATATAATAAACCAATACAATTTTTATAGAATAAGAAATCTTGGTAGTTCCTAAGAAGAAACATTGCATAACAATGACATAAAACATAAAAGTAATATTCCAAAGTTAAAAACCGGTCAAAGTTATGTGATTCGTTTGTAATGTTTGTTTTATAGTTTTGGAATAGTTTTCGATGCATTTCATTTCAAGTTATGGAACGAGAAAGGGATAGAGATAGGTAATAAGTCATTTAATAAGCCATGTTGTTAAGCTGTAGTAATCTGTGCTAAAAAAGAAGAAGACGTTGTCTCGTTTTGGCTTTGGATACAAAGGGACAAATAGATATAATATATATATTGTGTTCTAGTTTTGTCTGAGTTGTGAGGCTCTTGCGCTAACTGTCTAAAGGCCACATTCGTGGCTATCTGATGATATTAATACTCGTATATTTTTTGTTTATCTCATATGGATTTCTATAACATAAAAAGAATTTCTGGCGAAGTTATGATCAGAATTAAAGGGACTATAAACCTCCACTTTACTGACTCCCTACTGTTCCGCCCGTGGCGTTCCCGTCAATTTTGAATACTATTCCTACTATATCACGTTTTCCACACCCTTATTCTTCAGCAAATATGATGTATTGTCACTCTCACCTTTCACGTGCTCTGAATAAAATCAATGGGTCGTTGGATGAAAACTATTCGGATTGCCTAACCAATGAGTCCCGTTTTTATCTCTTATATAGATAAATCGACTGCTTTCTTTTAAATTATCCAGCTTTATGCTTGAATCTCTGTACTTATATATTTGCCTGCATGCCTCAAGATGTATCAAATTTAGATTTCTTCAATTTATTCTTTCATCGTCATCATCAATTTTCTGTACACAGCTGAGTTCATACAAAATAATGTTAATAGGTGGAAATGCCGAAGATGCTAGTTTTTTTTAACCATTTAAGTATTGCAAGTTCGTCTAATTTATCATTCCCGATGTATCCATATAACTTGGAACAAGCCCAGCATGGGGTCATTATGTCAGTACGGAAATCATTTTTAGTCGATTATTCATTTTCTCCTAAAACTAGTCAAACATAGTTATAGCAGCCGTCTTCATTGTGAGATTTTATTGTGATTCGATAGTATTTTCCGTATTCTATTGCAATTCTAACAAGAAATACCATGGAAACTCTACAACTGGACATTGTGGATAAGAAGTAGAAGAATTATCTTAGAAACAACCAATCGGTCATATTAACAAACGGTTATGTTTTACATATAATGAAAGTTCGGCAGCAAAATGCATAGTAAAATGCAGCAGAATGCTGATAGCTTTTAATGCTCGTGAGAGTATTCACCTATAGCCCTAAAATCACGTCGGTCTTTTTGGTATTGATTAGGATTTATGTTTTAATAGCATAAAAAGAAAACGTATGCCTTAATCCTCAGTTCATGAACTGAACTTATTTAATGCTTGTCTTTCCGAGAGAACTTAAGAAACTAGAGGTCTTTATTTATGTCATGTAAAACACGTATACCCAGTTTCCCATTCATAGTTTAAAGTAAATGTATGGTTTGAACTTAAATTTATTTTCTTTTTCAATTTCACAATTCGTGCTCAAACCTTCACTTTCAATAAATAGTTCCAGTTTAACGAAGCCTTCGATTGTCAAAAACAGAAAAAAAATAGTAATATGTGGTCTAAACTATCAATATTTTTATTTTCCTATTTTGTTCGTTGTTGACATATTTTTTGTGATGGCTAACACATGTCTAAATATTCTGCGTTATCACTATTAAAATTGGAAATAAAAAGGAGTTTTTTTTATTTTTTATTACCTACAAAACACAATCAGCCCTATTCTAAATATTCCCCGGGAAAGGAAATCCCCGGGAATATTTTCTCCCGGGAGCTAAATTCCCCTATTACGAATTCCCCGGGAGTTTATGTTCGAAAAAAAAATTGAGAGAATTCTGTCAGATATCAACATATGATTGCTTGAAATTTTTTGACATTTGACTTTTTCAATGAAATTGCGATGAAATCCCGGAGAATTTTATTAAAAAAAACTGTGTTAAAAAAAAACGGGAAATGCATAACATTGCAATGCGAATACTGGTGGAAGAAAAAACTCGGCAAGGACAAGCAAGGGCTTTTAGAAGATGCATGCGCGATAGCTCTAATCCTCTGGAGTTGCAACAATATACTATTTGATACTTTTTTTGATCACTCCATACCTATAAGTGAAATTAGTTAAATAAACGTTTTAAGAAATTAATTTATTACTTTTTTCTACTTACGAGTATAAATACTCTTGGTTGGTGGTCCCGCTGAATTAAGTGCAGTTTCAGCTTTTTACCAAAACAATACCATTTCTTCTTTTGTTTTTTTGTGGAAACCACACGCAATATCCCGGAGGTCTTCCATTAAATTTATGAGCATTTGAAGCTGAAACCTGTTTGTTGTTTTAGACCTAAATAAATTTCACTTATATTCCATTTTCGTTTGTAGAAATTAAAAAACTTACATTTTTCCATAAACTCCCGAGCAAATATTTGGGGAAGAGAAACGCGGGTAATGTATTCAAATCCTCCCCTCTTTTTATACCCTATTATAGGGGTATATTAATTTTGACGCATAGTTTTGAACATACCTTAATATTGCCCGTAGACCCCTAAAAGTTACTATATTTATGATCAGCATCGATAGTAATGTCGATCTAGCCATATCCGTCCGTCCGTCCGTCCGTCCGTCCGTCGGCAAAAATTAGGCCTTTAAACTGGACCTAGAAAGCTGAAATTTTAACCATATACTCTCTAGGGTCCCGAAATAATCAAGTTTACGAATTTTTGAAATCCGCCCGCAGACACGCCCACAAACTAAAAAAAAACAAAATTTTGGAAAAAATCGAATTTGGAGCTAGAAAGCTGAAATTTTTTATATATGATCTATGACTCCTAAAACTGCTCGGGATAATTTTTTTTCAAAATCCGCCCACTGACACGCCCACAAATAAATAAAACAATTTTTTTGAAAATCCAAAGTTTGAGCTAGGGAGCAGAAATTTATAATATATACTCTCTATGGGCCCTTTATGCTCATGTGTAAATATTTACAAAATCGCCCCACTGGCACGCCCACAATTATTATTATTTTTTTTTTTTGAAAATTCAAAGTGAACTAGGGAGCTGAAATTTATAATATATACTCTCTAGGCCCTTTATGCTCATGTGTTAATTTTTTTTAAATCCGCCTACTGACCCCACAATTAAATAAAACAATTTTATTGAAACACCCAAGTTTGAGCTAGGGAGCTTTTTTTTTGATAAAATCCTTTAAATGTTATATAACAAAATATGTAGAGCGTTCTTAACAATTCAACTATACTTAGACTTTTGTCACGCCCACTTATGAGGGATAGGAATAAGAATAGGGTATCCAACAGTTCGCCCAAGCGGACTGTAGCCCGTCCCTATGTTTATACCCTATTCTAGGGGTATATTAATTTTGACGCATAGGTTGTAACATACCTTAATATTGCCCGTAGACCCCTAAAAGTTACTATATTTAAGATCAGCATCGATAGTAATGTCGATCTAGCCATGTCCGTCCGTCCGTCCGTCCGTCCGTCCGTCCGTCCGTCTGTAGCCAAAAATTAGGCCTTTAAACTGGACCTAGAGAGCTGAAATTTTAACCATATACTCTCTAGGGTCCCGAAATAATCAAGTTTACGAATTTTTGAAATCCGCCCACAAACTCAAAAAAACAAAATTTTGGAAAAAATCGAATTTTGAGCTAGAAAGCTGAAATTTTGTATATATGATCTGTTGACTCCTAAAACTGCTCGGGATAACAAATTTTCAAAATCCGCCCACTGACACGCCCACAAATAAATAAAACAATTTTTTTATACCCTATTCTAAGGCTATATTAATTTTTGAAAATCCAAAGTTTGAGCTAGGGAGCTGAAATTTATAATATATACTCTCTATGGGCCCTTTATGCTCATGTGTAAATATTTTTAAAAACCGCCCACTGACACGCCCACAATTTTTTTTTTTTTTTTTTTTTTTTGAAAATTCAAAGTTTGAGCTAGGGAACTGAAATTTATAATATATACTCTCTAGGGGCCCTTTATTCTCATGTGTTATTTTTTTTTAAATCCGCCTACTGACACGCCCACAATTAAACAAAACAATTTTATTGAAACACCTAAGTTTGAGCTAGGGAGCGTTTTTTTTGATAAAATCCTTTAAATGTTATATAACAAAATATGTAGACCGTTCTTAACAATTCAACCATACTTAGACTTTTGTCACGCCCACTTATGAGGGATAGGAATAAGAATAGGGTATCCAACAGTTCGCCCAAGCGGACTGTAGCCCGTCCCTATGTTTTTATTTAGAATGCCTACTTTTTTCCCGCAATTTTTTTCCTTTTTTTCGAAGTTCATTTAGAATAAGGGAAAAGGGAAAAGTGAACAAATTCCCCGGGAATTTTTATTTAGAATAGGAGTAAATAACTTTAAATTTGGGAATCAAAAAACGGAGTGCTCTCAAAGTCAGTTCACTAAATTACGTTCACTTGACCAGCGTTTAGATTTCCATTGTGAAACCGAACAAACTTTTATAAACCATTTAAAATTTGATATTGGGCTAGCTAAACTTAAGTTTAAACGATTACTGTGAAACTGGGCTATAGAACTTTATTTATTTTAATTGTTTTTTTTTACCAATAAAGGTGGAAATAAAACATGGTACATATATTATCCAATACGATTGCATAGAAATGTAATTTAATAACCATAACCAAGAGCATCAATTTCTGAGCGACAGAGCGAATTCTTTGGACGTAATATTTATTGCTTTACGGCTACCCACATAATTTGAGGTATGACTAATAAGTAAATAAAACAAATAAACTATAAACCATTAACGGCCCATACAGGGTCTCAAATATAACTTCTCCAACCATTTGTGATTGCGAAGTTATATTTTTGGCACGAACGGACGGGACCTGCAATTTTACGCTAACTTCGCTGACGGCTAGTTTGAGAAACTCCTCATGAAATTTTATGACATACCGGTCAATTGTTTTACATGATTCTATCTGTTTTCTTACCATCATTTGCCACAAAGTTCCTTGACACCATGATAATGAATAATATGTTGCTTTTGGTAATTAAATCATAATTGAATGATTGTTTACAGTATCTGAAAAAATTAAAGTCCATTCACCCTAACGGCCAGAAGCTATTCTCTTGTTAATGATTGTTTTGCAAGTTTCCTTCTCAATCTGATTGTACATTTTTGTTTAAAATGAAGTTTTGCGATGAGGAACGGTCGCCATAATACTCCTCTTGACATCCGCCATATAATAAAAGCCATGCTGATATGCTGTAGGAAGCTGAAATTTGGAATAGACGTAGATCAAGTGAAAAATAGGAGCAGGAATATATTTAGATATTTTTCGAATGGTACTTACATAGTCTTTAAGTTTTCCATTTCCAATCCCCAATATAAAACTTAGAAACTTGTACCTATATTATTTCCTTAATATCAATATACTGGAAAAGTTAGTCAATTTGGTAATAAACTGTGCGAAAAAAGTCAGTGTATTGATCTATGAGGTATGGATAATGTATAATGAATCTGCATACAACAGACGATACGTTTCGTCTATCTGTTCATATAGGCCTCTGCCAGGCGAGCGGACACACCATAGAGAGATCGAGTTAAAATCCCTTTATCGTGCGAAGTAGGCTACCCAGGTACTGTTGGTTAAGACAACTGTTGGCGTAGGCGCCTGCCACGCGACTGGACAAACAAACGAGAAACAACGTTGCGTGAGCGTTGACAGACACCGGAGAGGGCGTTATCTCGCGAATCGAGCCAAGAAGATTGTTGGCATAGGCGTCCACCAGACAACTGCGCATACCCTAGGCGTAGCCATGAAGTTGCGCGAGCGTGGACTGACTCCGGAGACGGAGTTAAAATCCCTATCAAGCGAACCGGGCCACCCGGCTGTTGTAGATTTCGAACAACTGTTGATATATGCTCCCGGCTGACAGCTGGTCATACGTACGATTACCTAGATACTAAATACTCAAAATAAACAGATTTTTCTAACAAAAAAGTAGTTTTCGTATTAGTTAGTTTTTTTAAAAAACTAAAAAAATAAATACTAGAAATTATAAAAATGCAGGGCCTAAAACCCAGCTTCTCCAACCACTTTCAGTGCGAAGTGGAAGGGACCTACAATTTTAAGGCGAATCTGAACGGTAAATTTGAGAAGCTTCTCATGACAATTGAACCTCTTGGATGTTTGTAAGACGTTCGCAGAGGTTGAGCGAGCAGTGCAAACAACTTTTAAGTGTTACTTGGTTTCGACGGGATTTGAAACTGAGGCCTTTAGATTAGTAGTCTGACACACTTACCTCTGTGCCCACAAAAACTAGAAGGTATAAAAGCATCTGCTTTGTTTGCGTTGCACAAAAAATTGATAGGGACATTTAGAAATGAAAGCTTACTTATAAGGTTGTGAAAAAATTAAGTAAACAATGTTTTTTTTTTAGACAAAAGTGTATATAAATTTAACTTAATTAGCCTGAATAAACATATATGTCACATCAAACTCAAAACGTTGCATCGTAAAATACTTTGGAAGTGAAATACTCATCATTGGGTAAGGTGAAAGCGTTTTAGATCATTGTAGAAAACGTTCGAAGTGAAACTCACCATACAAACGTTAACACAGCTATATCGATGGTGTCGAGCTTGGTCCTAAAATCCCTTATTTATTATGGAAAGCGCAACACAAATATATTTAATTGAACGTATATATTTTCTTTAGAAGAGCTTACACTAATAAGGCATGCAAATTAAGACGGAAGTAATAAAATAAATTACACAACTTGGCAGTGGATTGATGACACATACTCGCTTTTTTCACATTCAACTTAAGAATCTTCAACAGCATTAACAAAGAATCGAATGCTATTACTGCTTATAATTCCTTCCCATTAGCATTTAACCATGCCTGTCAAAGGTCTTTGAGAATTGACTTGCAAGTAAATACTTTCATCAATCATCTTTCTGAAAATATTCTGTAAATTCCTCTCCAATCAGGTATCAGAATATGCTATAGCAGCTCATCCACAATGTTCAATATTGTGGATCATATAAGACACAATTTTAATAAGGACTTTGTAACTCTGCTCTGTTTGCTTGATTTCTCAAAGGCCTTTAACAAAGTACACCATGGAATTTGTTGCTGGAATTTAAAAAAAAAACTTTTTCAGCTTTAGCGACAGAGCTGCAAGACTACTTAGTCAGCCCTATTTTAAGTTTCGCGTGAACAAGATTCCACCCGAAATAAATCCCTTTTTTCTTTTCGCCTTTTGTGAATTTCGGGGGAAAAAAAATTTCATGTTCGAAAGATTCCCCTTATTGGCAGCTCTCAATTCGGGCGGAATTAAACGTCATTCAGAGCTAAAATGTTCACTTATTTTTTGGGGCGAACAGGAGAACGTACGTGCGAAAAACGGCGGCTACAAATAAAATAAATGGACAGATATTTGTTTGTTTGTTGATAGCATGTATTTAGTCTCGTCCTCATTTACTTTAAGACCAACCAATTTTTCCTGTTATTCAATCGCCGGTTTCGACCTGAAATTTGTTCGTCCTTTTTGATATCCACCATCTGCAAAAACAACGTAAACAAGCTGCGAGTTTCACGATGGGTGGAATCGCTTATTTTTGTTTGGACTGGTAAGCACATCCAGCAAATATTGGAATGCTATTTTATAAACTCTAAAATATGCACAGTATTTATTAAAAAAAAACACTAAACAATTGGAACTTAACTCAAAGCGACTGATGTCCCTGCGCCGTTAAATGTTTACATTTTTGACTTTATTTCATTTGGCTTTTTTTTCGAATAACTAGTTCTTAAGTATTTTATTTTTAAGAACCGCAGTACTATGCAATGCAATTTAATACAAAATATTCTTAACTTCCCTATTTCTTTTTTGCATTTAATTTATTTGGCACTTTATATTTTAAAGCTGTCAAAACACAAATTATGTGTGTTCGTCTGTGCTCGAAATGTCACTGTCGATTCGAAGTGAAATATCATTCGGGCGAAACTCACAATAGCTTTTAAAATTCCGGGCGGACAGAATTTCACCAGGCGAAATATTTTCCGGGCGAAACTCACAATAAGGCTGAGTGATTTCTTGCCTCATAGATTATAAAGTTTTTTTGGAGACACATTTTTTGTACCAAAACCTATGGTGCGAGAAGTGCCACGAGGATCAGTTTTGGGGCCTAGTCCGCTTTGCATCTTTGTGACTGATTAGCATTGGCTTTGTGATAAATAGCATAATTTCATGTTATGGTCACATAAAATTTGTAATAGGTCGTAGTTATGGGTGCTTGCGTAAACTCTGGCTTGCAGCTAATTACACTCTTCTAGAAACGCGGCGAAAGCTTGTACGTACGTTTATTACGCCGATAATAACATATGCCGAAGTAGTTTACCCCAATATCGACTCTTCATCGCTAAGGATACTTCAAGTAACAATTATTGATTCTGTGCGCTCTATCAATGAACTTCGTAGGTATGATCAAATATCACTTTACTCGATCTTTTTTTTTTTGGATGCACTCTTAGTGCCTACCTCTGGCCAGAAATTGTATCTTTCTCCATAAAGTTCTAATGACAAAGTCGCCCACGTTGTAATATGATACAATTGAGCTCTATCGCTTTATAAGGATACTCAACAATAATATACCTCCTTAGAATTATCTCAATACTTGCCGGCTTTTCTAAGGGTACTTATATACATTTTAACTGATAGTTTAATAAATACCTTGATATTGCCCGTAGACAGCTAAAAGTAACTACATTCGTGATCTGCATCGATAGTACTGTCGATCTACCCATGTCCGTCCGTCCGCCCTTCGGCAAAAATTAGGCCTTAAAACTCGAGCTAGAAAGCTGAAATTCGAACCATATACTCTCTAGTGGCCCGAAATAAAGAAGTTTAAGAATTTTTAAAATCTGCCTACTGACACGCCCACAATCTAAAAAAAAACAAATTTATCGAACAAATTGAGCTAGAAAGCTGACATTTTTTATATATACTCTCTTGGGGCACTTAATACTCATGTTTAAAGATTTTTAAAATCTAACCACATTTAAAAATAACCGTTTTATCGAAAAATCTATATTTTAACTAGCAAGCTGACATTTAGAATATTATACTCTCTACGGGCCCTTTATGTTCGTTTCTAAATATTTTTAAAATTCGCCCGCTGGCACGCTCACTATTTAAAAAAAAAAAACAGTTTAATTGAAGAAACTGTGAATGAAAGTCCTCTTCATCGCAAAGTATGTAGATAAAGTCGTTATGAACAATACCTTTAAATAAAGTTTTCTGCCATGCACACTTTTAAGGGGCGTGTTTTTTTTACAAAATCTTTGTTTTTTCGATTAAATTCTTTAGTTAGTTAGTTAGTTAAATTGACTTTTATTTCTATAAATATGTTACAATTAAAGTTTTGCCTAAGTCATAATAGGTTTAGCCGTATGTTGTGTAACAAAATATGTAGGTCGTTCTTAAAAATTCACTTATACTACGGCACACATACTCAATAAGCACAGTTGCACGTTAGCTACCTAATTTGTTATCTAGCTAACGCCATAACTAGGTAACTAACGTAGTTAAATTAGCTGCGCTAAAAATGCAATCGATTTGGTGGTTAGCTATCATAATGACAACTAATTTTAGCTATTAGCTATTAGTTGTAGGTTGTGTAACTAAGCACGTTAGGTTGCCAAAGTTAGTTGCGGATGACAACTAAAAGTTGGTTAGCTTTTTAGCTGTAGCTTTTTAGCTGTCTAGGTAATAACTAATAACTAAATCAAAATTTATTGTTTTGCTAAAATGCCGATAATTTATTGGGATTTATTATGCATATTGCGTTTAAAATAAAAATTGATTGAATGTCCCTTTTATTTCACATCAGGTTAGTTTACAAAGAGGTCCTTGGAGCCACAATAAAGGTCCTTTAATCCCGAAAAAGGATATTTTTCCAAAATGTCTTTAGAAACGGCACGGTAAACATGAGTTCAATGTTATTTGAATAAGGGGTCCTAGAAACAACAAACATTTAGGAAAAATATCCTTTTTTCGACTTTTAAGGACCTTTTTGTTGTTCCAAAGAACTCTTAGTCAAATAACATTGAAAGCAGATATACCGTGTGGATTCAAATGATATTTTGGAAAAATATCCTTTTTTGAAATTTTAAGGACCTTTTTTGTTGTTGCAAGGACCTCTTAGTCAAATAACATTGAACACAGATACACCCTGTGGATTCAAATGATATTTTGGAAAAATATCCTTTTTTGTTGTTGCAAGGACCTCTTAGTCAAATAACATTTAACACAGATATACCGTGTGGATTCAAATGATATTTTGGAAAAATATCCTTTTGTGAAATTTTAAGGACCTTTTTTGTTGTTGCAAGGACCTCTTAGTCAAATAACATTGAACACAGATATACCGTGTGGGCTGAAATGATATTTTGGAATAATATCCCTTTTTCGATTTTCAAGGACCTTTATTGTTTATTACAAGGACCTCTTAGTCAAATAACATTGAACACAGATATAAGGCGCGGTTTTCTTGGATTTTTTGAAAAAAAAAAAAAAAATCGGGTTTAAGGACCTTATTTGGTGCTCCAAGGACCTCTTGGTAAATAACCTTATGGCAACTAAAAGTGGCATTCTTCAATCGGCCATCGGTTACCTCTTACCTTCAACTGATGTTCAACAAACTTCAAGCTATACAACCTCAATTATTCAAAACTTATCGAAGACAAATCTACTTCCACACTATTTCCCCGTGTTTCGTAAGGACATAATAATCTCTAAAATTAAACATAATTAAAACTAGAAAATGTATAAAGAAATAAAAGAGTCGCTCCTGTTCCTGTAAGCCTTTTCGGATTAAATTGTTTGAAAAAAATTATTAGTTGTGTTATCAAATCAAATTATTATTTGTTTTGTTTCAAGCATAGCTATCATTTTTATTTATTTAATAAACCATCTGGTTTATTCAGTATCCATTGCCCTCAATTAAGGGATGTGGTCAACCTGTGAAGTGCGAGATTTCCGACCGTTGTGTTCAATCGATAGCTCAAAAGCTAAAACTAAAGCTAATTATTGTTAGTTACACTCTGGCAACTAATTTTTCATAACTAAACACGCTTAGTTACACTTCGCAACTAATAACTAATTTAGGTTCAAAATTTGTGGCAACTACAACTAAAATTATGGTTTAGTTATGTACGTGCAAAGAAACTACAGCTAATTTAGTTGTAGCTTTTTAGCTATTAGCTAAGCTAACTTTTGTGCAACTCTGTCAATAAGGATTGTAATAGGTATAGAGCATCCAACAGTTCGCCCGAGCGAATACTAGCTTTTCCCTATGTTTTATTCACGCTATTAAAATCCCTACATTTGCAAATCAAAAGTTTTAAAATAATCGAAAAGCCGACAACCGTAATCACACATTATTTCCCTCTATACTATTTTATCTTTTTCCCATTTCTAAACTTCTACTTCTTTTCATTTTACCTTTGTATATCTTTCAACCTCTCCTTTTCTATTAGCGCCCTTCGTTCGTTTCCTTTTCTTCTTTTCACTTTTATGCCTATTCATTTAATTATTTATTTATTTCAAAATTATTTTTATTGTATGATTTATATGTATCTTTTTTCGCAAAATAATAATTCATTGTAACTCTAAGTACTACACAAGACTAAATTTTAATGTTCATACCAATATGATGTTAAATAAAAATTGATGATAAAAATTTGATAGAGGTTGTTGTGGAAACGCGCAAATGAAGTGAATCTCAGATACGTCATTTTCAACTTAGGGGTGTATATTAATCCATTTTTTCAAATTTTTGATTTTGAAAGGATTTTTTCAAAAACTCTTAAAGAAATTACTTTATTTCAAATTAATAAAAAGAACGGATTTCTGGCTTTAACATTTAATTTATCTTTCGTTGATTGGATTTATGATATAGAGTAGATGATTTAAAACTCATACCGTTTAATGTAAAATATGATTACGAAACCGTAGGAATTGATTCTTTTATGAGTAATAATTTACTTCAAATTAATAGCTGTAAAAATGACTTGAATCGTTTACTTGATTTAGTTTTTGCAGAAATAGAATCGAAAATATTTGTAGATAAGTCCTTATCTCCTATTGTTCCTAACTCTGTTCACCATATTGTTTTGTCTATTTACTTTGAGTTTTATACCCGCCCTTCTTCAAGAAGGGCAAAGGGTACTAATACCACACCTCCTAAAAATAACAAGGAGCAGTATTGCCTTGGGCTACATACCAATGCAATGGAGACGAGCAAGGGTTGTGTTTATACCAAAAGCGGGGAAAAAAACCCCACACAGCCAAAATCGTACAGACCCATCAGCCTTACGTCATTTCTTCTGAAGATGACAGAAAAGGTTGTGGACAATTATTTAAGGGAAGATGTTCTGAACACATCCCCCTTACATCATCGTCAGCATTCATATAGAGCGGGCAGATTAACAGAGACCGCCCTATATCAGCTGACGGAGATAATTCGAAGTGCCTTGGAAGCAAAAGAAATAGTACTGTGCGCTTTCCTAGACATAGAGGGAGCATTTGACAACACCTCACATGAGGCGATTAAACGATCCCTGGATAGGAAAGGAGTTAACAGTACAGTATCCAACTGGATGTGTGAGCTGCTGAGCATTAGGTCAGCAGAGACTCAAACACCATCTGGAGCTATCAGAGTAAACACAACAAGAGGATGTCCGCAAGGAGGGGTACTATCACCCTTAATGTGGAGCCTAGTTGTAGACGAACTGCTGGAAAAATTAACCAACCATGGCATCAACTGTCAGGCGTACACCGATGACATTGTATTGATTGCCAGGGGCAAGTTCGAAGAAACCCTTGGGGACATCATACAAAAGGGGCTTAAAGTAACAAAGGAATGGTGCCATACTGTCGGACTTAACATCAATCAGGCGAAAACAACGATAGTACCATTCACAAGGAAAAGACAACTTCAAAGACTTAAGGACATCAGCCTATCAGGAACGACACTGATAACAGTCAAATAGGTAAAATATCTAGGACTCCATCTAGATAGTAAACTCCTCTGGCGAAAACATACAGAGGAGATATCCAAGAAGGCCACCCGCGCTCTCATGATATGTAGGAGCCTAGCGGGGAAGGCATGGGGATGCAGCCCAATCATCCTGCGATTTATGTACACTGCAATCGTGAGACCAATGATCACATACGGAGCGGTAGCATGGGCGAAGCGAACCAGTCTAGTCACAACGCGAGAGACACTCGGCAAAGTGCAAAGACTGGCGTGCCTGTGCATTACCGGAGCAATGCGTAGCTGCTCAACCGCAGCCATGGAGGTGTTATTGGAACTGACCCCTCTACACATCATGGTGATGAACGAGGCAGACAAAACAATCCTTAGGATGACAAAGGAGGGAATCGGTTCGAAAGAACACGGTGACTTGCTCAAAAAGCTCCCACTTCTTGGCATACCTAGGGACGACAGCATCAGGAAATTCAACTTTGAGAAGAATTTCCAGATAAAGCTCAGCAGTAAGGAGAACTGGAGCAATGAATCCATAACTTATGGACTGAGCAACCACACAACAAAGTGGTATACGGACGGCTCGAGGACCGAGGAGGGAACTGGTGCAGGAGTGTTTGGGCCAGGAACTAAGCACTACGAATCCATGGGCAAAAGTACCAGCATCTTCCAGGCAGAAATATGTGCCATAGACAGGTGCGTTCGAATCAACCTCGAGAAAAACTACAGAAATTGCAACATAGCAATAATGTCTGAAAGCCAAGCAGCTATAAAGGCTCTTGACGCCTACGTTATCAGGTCAAAACTCGTGTGGGAATGCCTACTCCTTGTAGGCATTCCCACACGAGTTTTGACCTGAATAGACTAGGCAAGAATAACAGAATCTCCATCTGCTGGGTACCTGGCCATGTTGGCATTACAGGCAATGAGGCAGCGGACTCTCTGGCAAGAAAAGGAGCAGAGGAACCCTTCATAGGACCTGAACCATTCTGCGGGATATTAGAACACACTATACGCGAAGAGTTCAGGAGACTGGAGGAAGAAACAAAGGCCAAATCCTTTCTCAACCTCCAAGGTCTGAGGCAAGCAAAGAAACTCTTAGGAAATTACAACCAAAAGAGATTCAAAGTTTGTATCGGCCGTAACAAAAACAACCTAAGAATCCTAATAGGCCTCCTCACGAGCACTGCAGACTCAAGGAGCACCTGAGGAAAATGGGCATATCGGAGGACGGTCTCTGCAGATTCTGCAGTGAAACCGCCGAAACTCCAGACCATATACTGGAATCCTGTGGGGCACTGACCCACAAAAGGATGAAATATTTGGGCAGGCACCAAATAACAGACAAGGACATACAAACAATGGACCCACAGCTCATTCTCAGATTCATCAAAGAAACTGGACTGGACGCTGTGCTCTAAGAAGTCTGACCTGCCAAGGATAAATCAGAGCAATACCTCGACACGCTTCACAAAGAAGTATCTAGAGAGGGCTCTGAACGAGGACATGAACCTCTCCGAGGCACAAGCAAGGGGACACAATAGACCAATAGGTCGCAGTGTAATGTACCCTAACCAAATATTATTATTATTATTGCTTTGAGTTTTATAAATATCTTAAACCAAATTATAATAATTTAAAATTAATCTACAAAAAGGCTAATTTAAAAAGCATAACGAGCTGCTTATCACAAATTCCTTGCCATATAAACTTTCAGCCGTCGAATCTGTCTTTTTCATAC
Source organism: Portevinia maculata (assembly GCA_949715645.1). Lineage (NCBI taxonomy): Eukaryota > Metazoa > Arthropoda > Insecta > Diptera > Syrphidae > Portevinia > Portevinia maculata. The sequence goes on along the minus strand of OX454527.1, from coordinate 53,233,169 downwards.
AACTTTTTCTTTGATTGGAGGCAATTAATATGTATGTGCCAAAGTTAAGAATAAGAAATAATTCAAAGCCCCCGTGGTTTAATAAAAGACTTTGCAACTTAAGCAACAAAAAAAACAGAACTTATAAACTGCTTAAAAAATCGTCTAACAATTCATTGTTAATATTTCATTATACTCGACTTGAAAGGGATTTCAGGGTTCTTAATAAGTTTCTCTACAAAAGTTACATTTCTCAATAGAATCTTGTCTAAAAAATAATAGAAAAACCTTCTGGACGTTCATTAAAAACAAAAAAAAATCGAATGGAATTTTTAGAAGCATACAATACCTGGGTTCAACTTACTCGGATATTTCTTCAATCTGCAATTCATTTGCAAAGTTCGTTAATTCCAATTATACAATTTCTGTTCAGCAACAATCTTCTAGTCTATCTTATACAAAGAGTCCGAATAATATTGGGTGGTTAAGTATTAGCACTTCTGAAGTTGAAAAAGCACTGCTGAATTTAAACTGCGACAATTCAAACAAACAGCCCGGGCCTGATGAAATTCCTCCAATTCTTCTTAAAAAGTGCGCTGCAGTGCTCTCTGAACCTCTCGCATACATTTTGAACGCTTCTCTCTCCAAAGGCGAATTCCTCCATGAGTGGAAAGAATCGTTTATCTTCCCTATTCACCGATATGCAAATTATCAATAATTCCCAAGCTATTTGAAAAGATTGTTTACGATAAATTAACATTTTTGCTGAGGGAAGTGATTTCACCCTTCCCACGTGGGTTTGTTGCTAGTAGATCCACTACAACCAACCTTGCTATATTCGCAAACTTTGTCCTGAATAAACTTGAAGAAGGATATCAAACTGATGTGATATACACTGATTTTGCTAAAGCCTTTGATAGAGTCAACCATACTATCTTGATAACCAAACTAAAAAATATTTTTACTAACGACATGCCTGATATTTTCTTAAATTCCATTCGCCTTTTGTTTGCAGACGATTTTAAATTCCTAAGAAGCATACAATCTGCAGATGATTGCCATCTCTTGCATGATGAACTTGATAGACTGGTAGAATGGTGTACGTTTAATGATCCCTAATTTGCTTTGAATATAAAATTGGAAGCATTATTCTTGAAAGAGTTTTTGAAAAAAAGGATCTTGGAGTTGTATTCGACCCTAAATTTAATTTCATTAAATATCCTGAGTACACTGCCGCCAAATCTAATTCCATGCTTGGTTTCATAAAACGCAATTCCTCAGATTTTCCAGATCCCTTTACTCTAAAATCGCTGTATAGCGCCTACGTCAGATCTCTTTTGGAATACTGTTGCGTAGTACGGAATCCACACTACACCATTCATTATAATAGAATCGAAAATATTCGAAGGAGTTTCACAAGATTTGTTTTTTCGTATACTACCGATGTCAGCTCATTGGCATTCAATCGCTCGTCAATCGCCGTAAAATATATTCAATAATGTTTATAAGTGACATTTTTTTGCATCATATTAATTGTCCATCACTTTTGTCCATTAATAAATATGTATGCACTATCTCGCCATCTAAGCGAATGTTTCCTATTTCTGGAAGACGAACACAGGGTGATATATGCACTCAATGAGCCAATAACTCGCTGTGTCAGGGAAACTAACCACATTTCAGGTGTTATTGATTTCAATTTCCATTATAACAGATTCTCTTTGAAAGTTAAACTACTGTCGTATTTTTCATCCAATTTTTTAATGCTATTATGTTTTATGTATTGAATAGTATGTATAAGCCTCATAGATGTGTATTTCGATAGTCTATAAGATAATTATATCTGATTGATTGAATAAATAAATAAATAAATAAATAACAAAATAAGTTATAATTATTGTGGGTTATTGTTGACGTTGTTTTTAAATATTTGGTTTTTTCATTGTAAGCAAATTTTTTGAAAATTGCCACTCCCGCCTAAATGCGTGGAAATTCACTCCAAACGATCTCATTCCGTTATTTTAATTCATTTAGGCTATACCTCTCGGGATAAATATTATTATATCTATTATTACACATATATCATTAAATTCTAATCCCAGTTATGATATAAAATCTAAATCTACTTAGATTTGTTAATTTCCAAATTCAAGTCATGGCTGCGTGCCAAAGGAAGCAGACCAAACCTAGTCCCCAACAGTTGCTGTTTATACTAAATTCTTTTTATTTCTTCATCGTTAATAACTCATCAAATAGACGCAGAGATGCAATATTTTACATCCACCTATTCATTAATTTCCCATATTTTCACAATTCTCAATAACTTTTTGTAAACTTATTTTTATTCTGTTCTGTTTTGTTGTATCTTTTTAGCCGTAAAAACTCGTTGGTGGTTCGAACCCAGCTAAGCGTACGGGTTCACGCAATTATCGGTAAGTAACAACAATTAAGCACACTAACTCGTCTCATGCACAGATACAGGTACATACTAGATTGCGGTAAATCAATCCGTTGGATATACACGTAATTTGTTTAAACCATCAATACAACGTTGGCTTTTGATTCGCGAATGAGTTAGCATTTCCATTACAATACTCGATTGTGTTGCTTGCTTGCCCTTGACTCCAATTTACGGGTACTGTGAGCTCTGATGATGAATTATTCACGTCTGCGATAATAATATCAATTCCGGCTTGAAGTTTCTACTTACCTTCTTCAGTTAGAAGTTATAATTCCAAATGGAAAGCTCAGTGGCGTTTGCGTCCGCATGCCACACTTTAGTGCAACTTATCGCAGATAACAAAAGAACTTGAAGTCTCCTCTATAAAATACAACTTTCAAATGTTTATTCAAGTAAAAGCGCTACCGGTCTTGTAACCGCTACCAAGGAGACGGAGAACACAGAGAAAACGGCGAACAAAAATCATTGTTAAAACCGAGATGACGACGAAGAAGTCGATAGACACTCGTATCTGACGAATTAATGATGCCACTTCAGTGACTACATATTAATAAAATGTTAACCAAGTCACTTTAGCTGAGCAGATTTAAGGTCTGTTGTATCGCAAATAAGACCAAATTTCCACAGTCCTGGTATCGGCTGTATATAAATATATATGTGCTACGGCGGATACGACATACGAGTATATTGCAAGTGCAACCTGAACACTGGCCACTCATGGCCTATTGGTAGTCGCAAAATATCGTATTTGCTTCGCTGACTCGTTGGTTTGAGTAATAATCAGATTGAGCTATCATCTCATATAAACGTTTCTTTTTTTCAGACACTTTACATATGGTTAGTTAGACATACGGTAACAGCGTGTATGTGTGTATGTGGATGCAAATGGTCAAGTTCAAGATAGACCAATCAACCTGCAAACGATTTGGTTGGGGTGCCGTTGAATTATTGCTGGTGGCGATGTTTGGCATATCCAATGAAATGAAATCTTTGGATTCCCTTGCGGTGTTATTCTCATCGTTTTAGTAGCTACATAATTTTCTCATCACAGATTTAGAGGGGAGTGTCAAGAATCTTTCAATTTTGACATCGATGAACTTAAGACCTATTTTGGAAGTTGAATTCATTGGATATGGTCTATTCGATTAGATTTAGGGCAACAAGACCGAGAAACTGTTATTTAATGTGTAATCTATCGGGCATTGATGTGTGCTGCCAGGGTTGGCCTTAGGGGTAAAATAACATGTTGTTCTTTGGAGTAGAAAGTATGAATATAATTTATTAAGAAGGTCATTAGCATAGCCATTTGAATAATTATTCGAGTTCATAGGGAGACGTGATATGGTATCAATGAGTTAAGTCAGTCAAATTTCTGAGCCGGCGGAAAGTTGATTTACTTGATCAATACGGGTGAATCTTCTTAATATCGTATATCGCAATGATGGCAATACCTCGTACAGATATTACTTTTTTGATAGCCAAGTGCAATAAAAGCGATTTCTACCCAATGTGAATTTTTGCTACCTTCCCGGTCACACATGTGTGCCGGGCAACGAGAAGGCTGATGAGCTGGCCAGACAGGGTTCATATCTTGAACCAAACCAGGCCAACACTAAGTTGAAGATTTTCCTTTATAAATTATAACCTTGGACACATGATTTTGAACAAAATACTTATGGCGAATATTGAAAGATTGAGCACATTCCTGTGCCATAACCAGGAAAATGTGGCCGATCTATAACAAGCTTCAAACCGAGAATTTACTACAAATGGACTCTGCCAATTCAGAAATAAATTCATCCGAAATTTCCTTTTCCAGGACCTAGAAAAACTTCAATGCAGGTGTGCAGGCGTTTTTAACTTACTCAAGTTTGTAAAAGCCGCAGGATGGTTTGCGTATCCATAGGCTTTTATAGGTTTCTTATTGTGGTATTTAAAAACCCCAAGGGTATCTCAACGAATACGAATGTGATACGGATGTGACGAATGCAGGTTTTGCCTGCCTTGTAAACCAATTTACCTAGCTTAACTTTAATAAAATTCAAAAGCAATACACCCTTAGGAAAGGGTATTAAAATCAAAACAACTGACAGAAAAGTCATAGATATATCGGTGCTGAAAAAGGGATTTTAATAAATTTTGCGATGAAACCTCTACCACGGTACGCTGATACCGGCCGATGATGTCGATATTGTCCGCGTAACCCAGTTGCTTGACGGACCTGTTGAGGATAGTGCTTTCCATGTTGACATCTACCTTGCGCATTATCTGCTCCAAAACAAGGTTGACGAAGTCACATGATAGCGCATCTCCTTGCCGGAATTCGGTAAAAGTTTGATGTAGTTCGGGAGAGCTCTTTCCACACCGCACGTTACGACGCGTATTTTCCAGCGTCATGTGACACGACGCGAATTAGGTTTTCGCCACGTAGAAGCTCCTGACGAGGAATGCAATCATATGCGGTGGGTCTCAACTTGAAATTAGTTGATCTTTTCCAGAATTTGCCTAAATGTGAAGATTTGGTCTATTGCCGATCTGCCCGGCCGGAAGCCACACTGGTACCTACTTGTCGATTAGTGTATTGCAGAACGGCTTGAGACATTTATCAGGGTTAAGCCTTAATAGTTCGTGCAGGGCATATGTTCGCCTTTCTTAGAGATGGGGCATATGAAGCTGATAGCCCAGTCATCGGACATGTTTTTTCCAGCCATAGTTATTTGATAACACCATATTTGCAGTGCCCCGCTGGTAACCCATCGGAGCCGGTGGACTTGATCTTCTTAACCTATTTTGAAGCTTAGCTAACTTCCTCTTTACTGGATGTTGGGATCGGTTCTTCAATGTTTGGAAGTGGATTCTCTTCTAAAACCTATCTTCACCAACTATTTGTGTGTTTCAAGTTAAATTCAGCACGAAAGGAAGGGACCTGCAATTTCACGCCAACTCCGAACGGCAAATTTGAGAAGCTTCCCATGGCAATTGATGTGTGTCAGACTTCCGCAATAGGTGAGTTACGGGGCCCCGGCGTTATTTGAAACTGATATTGAGACTCCTCGCTCAGTAGTCCAACACATAACTACTGCACCACTGTGTCCATACAAACAAACAAAAAACCTTTAAAGAGGTCCGTAGTAGGTTTCATAGTCCTTAAAATGTTGGTAAACATTAAGTTTCCCGAATCGCAACGGTAAAAGTTGTAAAAAAAATCTCTGTAGACGCGTTTTCCAATTTCAGCTGATGGCGGCTCCAATATTCAATTTTCGTCAAATGTTTACCTAAAGGTTTACCTTTTTATTCATCAAGCCATTCATTGCGTACGCTAAATGCCTTTGATGAAAAGGTGAGTTTCGACCTGAAGTTCGTTGGTCTCTTCGACGATCTGCCTCAGTGTGAACATGAACTCTACTGCCGATATGCCGGGCCACACAGCTACGTGTCGATTAGTGTTTTGCGAACCTGCTTACGATGTTCACATAGTAAGTTGGGGTTGGATAGGATATTTATTGTTAATTTGGTGACAAGGTTAAATAGTGTCAATTGCTATTTCTGTGCATGATTTCGGACCCCAACTAAAATGCTAGAGCATTTATATTTTTCATTATTCCCAATACGCCAATTAATATTTTCCTCTTTCCTTTAATTTTAGAAAAACTCCTCAGCTCCGAAGGAAGTGAACTCCGACGAGCGCTATTCTCGCTTAAGCAAGTTTTCCAAGAAGACAAAGATCTAGTGCATGCGTTTGTCGCATTGGGCGGGCTCAACTGTTTGGTCCGCGTTGGCAATGGGGCCGATCAAAATTACCAGAATTACATATTACGCGCCCTTGGCCAGGTAAGAGAATCACTGATCTCGCCTCCAGAGTTCTAATATCCGCAATTTGAACAGTCAATGGCTTTGCATCACGTTGAATCAATTGTGCAGTAAACATTTAATATATGAGTGCTCATGCTTTGCTCTTATTTTCAACAGGTTATGCTTTACGTTGACGGAATGAACGGTGTCATGAAACATGAACCGACAATGCAATGGCTGTATTCGCTGATAGCCTCTAAGTATAGGTTAGTGGTAAAGACCGCGCTTAAATTACTGCTGGTATTCGTTGAGTATGTGGAGACCAATTGCTATTTGCTGGTGAATGCCATACACGCGGTGGATAGTGCTCAGGGCACATTGCCATGGTCGAATATTATGAAGTAAGTTCTAAAAAAAACGCATTGCAAATTGATAATATTATTGGATTGTATCAATTAAAGATCAAAATGGAAATAATTCAATTATCGATTGCATACTTTTGAATGGAATTTTAATTAAGCCTCGTCAACTTTCAGAAGTAATGAGTTATTTGGTTTTTTTTCAGACTCCTAAAAGACTATGACAATGCTGATACTGAACTACTGATCTATGCAACATCACTGATAAATAAAACCCTAGCGGGTCTTAACGATCAGGATAGTTTTTATGATGAAAGTGATCTCTTAGAACAGCAGGGCATGGAGGGTGTTATTCAACGGTATATGTCAAGACCTGGTACCGATTTAGATCTCTTAGATCAGCTACAACTCTATGAATCTGTTCTTAAGTAAGCATTTTCGAAATAATATCTTTAAAACGAGATATATTGAGTTTCTTTATAGATTTGAAGACGGTGAAGCTGACGGAATTCGACTACCGGATAATTCACTACGAAAAACATTACGATATCGTACCAGTACTGATACAGCCGAACGGCGAAAATCACGTCGTCACAGCACCGGAACTAGTCCATCTATAAACAAAACGATACAATCACCAAAGAGATGCACACCACAAATGCATGGTATCCTAGATGAGGATAGTTCAAGTTCCAATAACTCGAATGAATATGGCAATGGTTTTATGAAAGGTGGGTTATCCGATTATTTTGTTCTTTAGGTTAGGTCATTATGTGAATTTATTTGAAACTTATAAGACATCGTGGAAGAATTTATTGCTCTTTGTTACTGAAATTGCTGGCTAATTATTGGAACCTCGGGTCTGAAGCATGCGATTTTAACTAGCATTAGACTGCGATACAATATTTGTGACTTTTTGAGTCGTTAATTAGCACATGCAACGAAATGAGCTTGGGCTATGGTAAATTTGCCACAAGGGTCATTTGTTCTGGCTTGCAGCGAAACTTTTTCAGCTGCCTTCATTTTAAAGTTCCTGAGACTAATAAATAAAAGAAAGTAGTTGATGTTCGTTTAAATTTAAATGACAAAAAAATTATGGTAGGAATATTTGTTTAATTTTCTCTTTTTATCAAAATAACCATCAAGAATAACTTTTCTGTGTCCTAAGTTTAACGTTTTCGAGAGAGCGTTCTGCCTGTGAAAATGTTTGGTTACGCTGATGAAAAATATTTTGCGAACGTTAAGGCTTTATTCGTGCATTCCCTTATATTTACCCTGCTTACCAAAGCATGTGCTTGATTGTTTTCGCTGCGAAAGAGACAACATGTGTGAATAAAAGATACAGATACAGATCCAGTCTCAAAGCCCAAATTACTAGGTGGTCCATTCTCAGTCTTTACACAACCGTCCTATTTTTTCAAAGTTGATGAAAGCGCGGCTCAAAATATTCAACTCGTAAACAGTTGTTTAAGATTGATGTTTATAGCAAAAGTTCCAATGAAAAAAAATTGTGACTTCAATAAAAGTGCGTTAACTTTTAAACAACCTTTGTGGCAAGAAAAATAAATGTTTCTTGTATCCGCGTAGCAGATGGTTTCTGGATTTGATTAAAGCTGCCACTGTTCCAGCATTTCCGTATGTGCTCTTCATGAACCTCGCGTCTGTCCCTATCCTAATTCCCATACTATAAGCAAAAGCTAAGTTATGTTGATTCAAAATAAGAACCACCTGGAAAACATGTTTTTTTTTTTTTTAATTCTGGCTCGCCAAGGCGATTTATAAAAAGGGGGGGGGGGGGGGGGACCTCGACCTAAAAGATCTTTTGTACCGTATGGGCCAGACAAATTTTAAACTAGTAAAATTTCCACTTTCCGTGTAAAGCGGACAATTTTACCAGTAGAAGAATTATTTATGTCCTCGGGGCTCAATTGTTCCCTGAGAAAGATCTTCTTTCCAATTCCATTAAGGGCTGGGCATTCACATAAAATGTGTTCAGCTGACTCGTCCTCTTCAAGACAGAGTCGGCACTCAGGAGAATCTGCTATTTTCATTTTGTGTAGATGATATCTTAAACCGTGGTGACCAGTAAGGTAACCTACTAGGTTTTTGATATCATGCCTGCTTAGGTTTAGACATTTGCTGGCATTATGATTGAAGGGCCGAATGGCTCGTTTGGCCTGTCTTAGACCTGGAATGTTATCCCAAAGATTAATACATTTTCTATGTTCCCAGCTTTAATTGCTGCCGTTGCTGCTGATCTAGGAGTGCAGCAGAAAGGTTCGGGACCTATGAAAGGTGTTTCTGAACCTTTTCTGGCCAGTTCGTCGGCCTTTTCGTTACCTTCTACCCCGACATGACCCGGAACCCACCATAATTTGGTCTTGTTTCTTGTTCCAAGTATTTGTAGGGTATTGAAGCAGTACATGACTGATTTGGAGTCAATGGTATACGAGCTAAGGGCGTTTATAGCTGCTTGACTGTCCGTGAATATATGGATGGTTGCACCTTTTATGCCAGATAAGATAATGTGGCTGGCGCATTCTTGAATGGCGTGGAGCTCCGCTTGAAATACGATGGAAAACATGTACTCACATGCACTAAAGGGTCCCTAGGTGAAATCGTGGAAATATACTTACCAACGGATGTATTTTCAAACTAAATAACTTCACTTCAACAAGAAATAAAATAACACGAAGCTGCGATTCATTGATAAAATCCGTTAATCGACATCTGCCTACTGTCCCTATTGGCTGTCCTGTTCCTGTTGACAACGTAGGAGCATGTAGTAACTTAAAATTCAAACAAGAACAATTAGTTTTTTAGCTTGCAGAATCATCGGTAGAATTCTGGGGTTCCTCTATGTTCAGTTCTATTTATTTATTTATATATTGGTGGTTCCTCGGCCGATAGTAATTCCGCTCCCCATATTCATTGGACCTTCCTCTTTCATCAAACCTCTTTAAGCTTTGTTTTTATTATATATCAAAACCAGGGAAATGTAGGGCGTGTCCCTAAATCACAATGCTAATGCTAATTTCGAGCTTTCAAGTCAATGATAAATAATCAACCCTTTAATTTCCAAACTATTAACTTTAAAAAGAGTCCTAAACACCAATTATTCAGCAAAATGTCTTGGTTCCCTCTATCGATGCAAGAAAGTTGTCATCCATTTTGTTGTGGCCGCATTTGCATTCTCATCTACCTAAAAAGGCACTTGTGCGAATCGATTGCTAAAATCTCCCTCATTCGCAAAGCAAATAATCGATTTTTTTGATTCCTCAGTTCCTTCATATCAATCTGTTATGAAATGCCGCAGCCATTCTTTTTAATCATACATTTTCTTTTAGACAATCGCCTTGACAACAGCATCACACCAAGCTTCCGTCGTCGTCGTGAACGTGTCGAACGACAAAAGAGTTTTCTTCGAGAACAACAGGAAGGTGCTGCGAATGGTATTATGGCTGCTTTCGAAAAACGTGATGAATTGGGTATGTATGGTTCCTCATGTTCCTTATCCTTTATGCCAACATCCTTAACCTCATATATGTGGAGTGCTGTCGCAAATAAACATGTACAAACAAAACGCTGCCACTTCGCCCTAATAATAATGATCAAAGCCTAAAACGCCTTAAAAAAATTTGCAGCTTATATTGGTTTGACTTTTATTTTTCTTTCTCTGTTTCCTCTTTTTTCTGTGTTTTTGTTAATAAATTAAAAAAAATTAAACACGCCCGTTCAGGACAATTAGTAACCGCCATGCCAGTGCATTTAAAACAAAACAACGATAGTCCTCCAGACTCACTGGTTCTAACAAATGATGTCAATAATTGTAACAATGCCACTAACAATAGTCTCAATGCCAACACAACCAATTTGAACAACAACCACAATATCAACAACAACAACAACAACAATGACCCAGAGTACAGCCCTTCCAGGACGATCTCTGTTATTGCCAATAGCCTTGATAAGAACCATCAACAACAAACGAATCTCTCCAATGGTAAGCAAACCGGTTCACCGGAGTTTCTAAGCAAAAAGAATCTCCTTATGAAGAGCAATGCCACCGTAATTAACGGTATCATGAAGAACATAAATCGCAACGAGAGCGAGAATAGAGAAACGATCTCGTACAGTAGTCACAAAAAGTTCGAGAACGATGCGAATCGTCTGAACAATTACTACAGTCAGCTGAATACACCAAAGATTCCGGCGGTGATCTGTCAAAAGAATCACAACGCCATCGAGAGCTCGCCGAATGCGGTGACGACGCGAGCAAATGTGATAACCGAAACTAGTGGCAATGGTGGATCGCCCTATCAACGTTTGATGGAGTTGTATTCACCGCCGTCACCATTGTTGGGCGATATGGGCGGATTGCCAACGGTACCGGAAGCCGTGGTTCTTAAGGAACCATTAATAGCTGCACCACCTCCGCCTCCACCCCCACCACCACCACCACCACCGCCGGATTTATGGAAAATGCCGGTGTCAGTTCCCGCTCAACCGGCAACAAATGGTAACACTTTGACAGCTTCCAAGGAGGTGATTGCGGACGGATCAGGTGAGTCATGCGCGCTTTTTACTCTCTCTCCCTATTTTCTCACACTACTACTATGTCTATACACGCATCACATTCATGTCGATTTTGTAATAAGCTAATGCTTTTAGTTTTGAATAATAATATTATTAAGACAGGGAGATCCTAATGAATGACGACTTGCCTCTGTGGACAGATTAACAAAACATCTTGGGCAATGAATCATTCGGGGACACCCTTTCACAATAAACTCTTCTAATTCATAATGTTTGTTATGTAATGAAACTGCTCATCCTTTCAAATAGAATCAGACAAAGAAGAGAAAAAACTTTTGCTGCAGCTGAAGCGAGATCACACCGTCAAAGATCTGACAACAAAGCTCAGCAACATGCCAATGAGTCCAACGCAGGAGGATAAGCTACAGAATCGCATTGTTGGCGATATGACAGGACTGATTTCGAAAGCCAAAGAAGGACTCGCCAAGAGCAAGAGCAAAGGAGAGATTTCAAGGTGAGTTTACGGAAATTGCTATCTGAAAACGAAATAGTCGAGATTTTAATATTATTTTCAATATTTTAAGCTATGAAATTGATCCACATGTGCCATGGCTCGAATTGTCGAGTAAACATGGAAGGTATTTTTAAGTTGTGGAAAGATTTTTTTTTATAATTTGACGGACTTTTATTACCCTTACCTATAATGTACATGTACACATCTTTATTGTACGGCAGTGGTGGATCCACGGGGGGGGGGGTTATCGCCCCCCCCCCCCCCCCCCCCAAGGAGGTCCGGACCGACCTGAATCTGAAATGGTGGTATTCTGTCGTCGAAAATTTGCATATTCTATTTTACGATTCGAAAATCCAAAAAAGATTGTAATGTGCAAATAAATGATTCATGTTACTACAGCATATTAACAATAGCGCGAAATCTAGAGAAAATCTAAATCATTTTTAGAATTCTTGCAGAATTTCGTCTTCCGTTTGTCCAATTTCAGGATGGATTCTCAAAGAAGCGAGTCCATTCAGGCGCTCCCGTCCCATTGTACTTCTAAGATAGTTTTTTATTCTTCGATATCGCATCGAGCGCATTTTGAATATCTTGATCGGAGATCCGTTGCCTGCACATTCTGATCTCTGAGATGAAATTCCTTTCTGAACTGTCTAATATTTCGTCATAAAACTTGTAAAGATCTGCACATTTTTCCTAATCAAATTCCTGCTTGGAAGGAAATAGTTGTCCCAAACTGTGGAAGATCGATTTGTGTTTTTCGAACCGACTTTGGAGATGAAAAATGTAAGTATCAAGGAATGGAATGTAGAAGGCAATTCTGTAATAATCTTCGACATTTTGTATTTCAACGTTGCAACGGTTTTTCTGTTGACTGCAACGACGAGGCACTTTCATATTAATTTCGTATTCGGAACAGATTTCAGCAACATTGTCGTAAATGATACGACAATTTGAATTAACGTTTTCCCGCTTTTCCTTGATATCATTCGTATCATCATCAGCTAACTTTGTGGCTTCTCCTAGATCTTGATTTTTCGTCTACAATTCCCGACTCAGCGGCAAGACGATAGAATTGATCGATTCCATTATATGGCAGGAGATTTGAAATTCGATTGTCAAAATCGCGGTCAAAAGCTGAGAAGCCTTTTGTGAACTCTCTCGATCTTTCCACTTTTTTATTTCTTCCAAAGCTTCTATAACGGGCGGTTGAAGTTCTAGGTAAGTTGAAACTGCTTCATGAGACTGAGCCCATCTATAATATCTTATAATTTTCGGCATTTTCAAAATTTCTTCCTTTAAAATGCTTTTTCTCTTCGGCCAGTGGGAAAATGCTTCGATTGCTCCGATAGTTCCTAACGCATTTTTTTATACCCGATACTCCGCAAGCGCGATTGATAACTAAACTGAAGCTATGCGCGGCACAATGAACGTAGATTGCAAGAGGAAAATGAGACCTGATATGGGCTTGTACTCCGTTTACTTCGCCAATCATACGAGTACCTGGTGCATATATATATCTGTGTATCAAAAAATTATCGACACTGTCGCGAAGTAGATATTCCGAATTAAAATTGTTTGCAGTGGTAACCGTGTGTCCACACAAGCGGCACTATCGTAGTTTCATGCAAAATGTATCAAAAGAATGACAAAATGAGGTTAAGTTAGGTCATGACAGCATACATTTTGTCGTCGGAAAAAAGGTTTAAGGAGAAACTGAGGCGTATTCCTGACTAACGGGTATTGCGGTTGATTTGTTCTGACGAAGGAATGCAGCTGCAGCCTCTAAGTTTTTTTGCCGATCGCTATGCAGCCATTCTTTGTCGAACTCATCTTGGTAAAAGTTTACAATATCATCTACATCTGCTGTCTGCCCTATAGGGAACCTTTTATAAGTGATCTTCAGTGACGAATAGTCCCAAAAATGTGTACCTATGTCCCGGATAATTTCGACAACAAATTAACGAATTGGATGCAGTTTATACTAATAAAGGGTGATTTTTTAAGAGCTTGAGAACTTTTTTTAAAAAAAAAACGCATAAAATTTGCAAAATCTCATCGATTCTTTATTTGAAACGTTAGATTGGTCCATGACATTTACTTTTTGAAGATAATTTCATTTAAATGTTGACCGCGGCTGCGTCTTAGGTGGTCCATTCGGAAAGTCCAATTTTGGGTAACTTTTTCGAGCATTTCGGCCGGAATAGCCCGAATTTCTTCGGAAATGTTGTCTTCCAAAGCTGGAATAGTTGCTGGCTTATTTGTGTAGACTTTAGACTTGACGTAGCCCCACAAAAAATAGTCTAAAGGCGTCAAATCGCATGATCTTGGTGGCCAACTTACCGGTCCATTCCTTGAGATGAATTGTTCTCCGAAGTTTTCCCTCAAAATGGCCATAGAATCGCGAGCTGTGTGGCATGTAGCGCCATCTTGTTGAAACCACATGTCAACCAAGTTCAGTTCTTCCATTTTTGGCAACAAAAAGTTTGTTAGCATTGAACGATAGCGATCGCCATTCACCGTAACGTTGCGTCCAACAGCATCTTTGAAAAAATACGGTCCAATGATTCCACCAGCGTACAAACCACACCAAACAGTGCATTTTTTGGGATGCATGGGCAGTTCTTGAACGGCTTCTGGTTGCTCTTCACTCCAAATGCGGCAATTGTGCTTATTTACGTAGCCATTCAACCAGAAATGAGCCTCATCGCTGAACAAAATTTGTCGATAAAAAAGCGGATTTTCTGCCAACTTTTCTAGGGCCCATTCACTGAAAATTCAAGCGTTGCTCGTTAGTAAGTCTATTCATGATGAAATGTCAAAGCATACTGAGCATCTTTCTCTTTGACACCATGTCTGAAATCCCGCGTGATCTGTCAAATACTAATGCATGAAAATCCTAACCTTAAAAAAATCACCCTTTATGATCTGAATTTATCAGGGAAGTTTCGTGCGTATTACAAAAATTGATTTTACACTTATAGGATCTACGCACTAGAGGCCTAATTGGAAAGGGGATTAAAATCAAATTTCAACCTAATTGCACAGCTCTAACACCAAAATAGCTTATTGGAAAATGTTTTTAGTTTATCATCGCTTTACCGCCAAAAGGTACTCAAACAGTTATGAACTATTTTAAAATAAGTTTTGTTTGTTTTAGTATGAAAGATTCTTTGATTCAATCAACAAAATATGAACTGTAATGTGTACAAATTTTTAATAACTAAGTTGATGATTTCGTGAATTGAATCAGATTAGAACTTGAACATGCGTAAATTTCCTGAAAAATGCTTTAAATTTCGAGTAAGAATCTTACCCACTTTACGGGTTATTAAATATCAACTTACAAACTAGACAAAAATGATTAAATCTAACTTAAAATTAACAGGATATTTACTCTAAGTTAATAGACTTTATGCGGACATTCCAAACTTAAATATGACTTTTTAAAACTCGGCATCATTATTTAAATTTTATATTTTATATAGAACAAATTACAAACAACCAACTCTACTTACTTAAACTGCTTAACATATTCTAACCATAATTAGGATTCTGAGCACTCGTTACATTACGGAGCAAGTGGTCTAAATTCCAATTGCTTTCCGAGCGCCTGGCAGTCGTAAACGTGCGCACGCAATGTCTTGAGCAGACTGAAGCCTTATAGCCTCCGTCACCCCTCTGAAGCACCACCACAGCAAGTTGGTCCCGGCCTTATGCCTTAGCTAGCTTAATCTAACTCATAAACTAAGAGGATGCTACCTAGAGTAATGCACCGTCATAAGAGGAGGAGGATGAAAGAATTGCCAAATCATCAGCATAAAGTATTGCTTTAACTTCGACATCACCATAGCTAATACCGCCTTGTATACTCTGACAGATATCATCAATACACAATGAAAAAGGAACTGGGCCTAGTATGCAACCCTGTGGAACACCAGACATTTTGATGTAGGTTTTTGAACTGACATTGTCATTTTGCACAGATGCAGAGCTATTTGACAACAAATTTTCGTAAATTCTTACATACCTTGTCGATAGACTTAGTGTTGACAGTTTAAAAAACAGAGATATACCAATTGCAAAATCCAAAACAGCCTTAAAATCTACAAAAAGAAAAGCACACAGCTGTTTTTTGCTCTCAATATATCTGATCATCTGATCAGACGACAATATAAAATTTGGGTGCATAATTTTTACAGGGAATTTGGTATCGGTATAACTCTATAATTCTTCGAGAGACACAGATGACCTTTATTAAAACTAGCGCAAATGGAGGAGATGCCTTATCTGGTTTCATTATTTTGAGTCGTCGGTTTACTTTGGGGCGGGTGACAATGGGCGATGGTAGTGTATTCACTAAGTGATTGACAAGTCGTGCGTTCGATTACGACCAGGGCTATGATTTTCAAAATTGAAAAACCTGTGGAGAAAAACCCTATCGCACCAAACTTCTTTCCTATCCTTCTACTCTTTCATTCAGTAAGTAGCACCTAAAAACAGGCAATGAATCATTTGCTGGGTGCTGCTTGCAGCAACAAACAAAATTTCTGCGCCGTGGTTACATTATAAGGGTAACTGTATCAATTACAGAAAAATGAAATTCTGTATCTATTCTCGAGTCGAGATTTGCAATACTGATATGGCAAAACAAATGTTTTTCTGATCCGAGTACTCCAATCAAAGTTCTTCAAAAAAGTAGCAAGAAATTCACCCAGCTACATCAAAATAGTAACAACATTGAGCCATTCTCCTTTAACTAGGCAGTAATCTATAACTGAACACTCTTGACCGGATACAATTGTGATGTCACCCTTCGAGACCCCGTTCAAGGGAAATGGCAATAACAATCAACGTTTCCACCCAATTGTGAAAGAGGGGCAGTCCTTTAATTGGCAACTTGATTTGTAAAGGTCTTAAACAGTTTTTTGATAAACTCATGTCTGATGGGGGACCGCTTGAGAACAACCGCGAGTCGTTGGTCAGTCCCATCTATTGAGTTGAGGTAGATAATACATACTTGGTATCACAATGGACCTATATTGGTCTAAGTGTGTCGGCTTCTGCCGACATTTACCTAAACCTAACCTAACCTAACCATGTCAGATTAAAAAACAAAGAATAAAGCTTATAGCAGAGCGTATGGCGCGTTACCGTCTCTTATGGAAGTAGTTAAAAATAATGTATATAACTACGAATTCTGATGAAATTTTTCATTTCATCTTGAACATTATATTTTTTTTGTTTATAAACTTGAACGCGTGTAAGCTTTCTTGAAAAATAATGGGTAGCGCTACCCAGGGCCGGCTCCAGCCAAAAAATCGCCCTGTGCAAGATTTACAGAAAGCGCCCTATTTTGAGTTAGATTCTCCTTGAAGTTGCAATATTGCAAGTGATGTGAGTTAATGTGCAAAAATTCAACACAGGTGTAATGGATTTTGCTATTTTGGGCAGTATCCGCGCAAGGTAAAATTAATTTTTCTTACTCCTAGCAATGCGCACTGGAATTACCTGACGGGCCTGCGCAGCTGGGCTTTCATTTGATCACTTCTGATATTAATATCAATAAAATAACGATAGGTAGGAGCTATTGCAACGATAACTAAGAAGTCAAGCGATTTCGCAATATATCGATCGCCTTTAAGTGATATCGCGCGTTTTTGTATTCTGTCAAGTAGCTCCAAGTATGTGATTGGGTGACCGGCCCAGATAAGGGCGTTGTACTCAAGCTTAGGGCGAATAAATTGTGGCCAGATTAGAGGGGGAGAGGTGGCTCTATGAAAAAGCTGGAAATGAATTTACTCCAAATCAAATATTTCCTAATGAATGAACTTCTAACAATAATTGCAATTACTTCAAATTTTTTTAAAGAAAGAAGTCGTAACCCAAAATGAAATGTCCCATTCTAATGCGAAATTATGTCCAACATTTAAAAGCTCTTTTATCTGTAATAACTACTAACTTTATACGCGAATTCAATATTTTTGTTGAGTTAATTCCTTTGCAGCTTAATTATAAGACCGAAGAAGAGTATCATCGATTCCAACGGCACGTGTTTTCGACAAGAGAGCTTGATGCCAAACTCCTTCAAATCCATTTGAAATATCAAGAGCAACGATTTTAATTTCACCACCTTGGTGAATAGATTGGCTCCAGTGGACCTGTTGCTGCGAAAAAAAAAAATAAAATTCGCCTTTTTTGGGGACGTTCTGAACATATCCATTGTCTCGGAAAGAGTCCTGAAGAATAGGATCGGTAGAAAGTGATCTTGCCAGCTTGGCTAAGTAAAAAGGCAACAAATTTTTTTGAAATATCGTTTTACAATATCTACAATTTTTTGATTTCAGTAAAGGCCTTCAAAACATTAACAAACCTATTGCTCCCTTGTTAAAAACAAGTTTGCACGAAATTTGATCAGAATGACAAATAACCCCAAAGAAATGCATGCGGGTGGCAACGGTGCAGTAGTAGCGTATTCGCTTCCCGTTTAGAAGGTTCGAATCCCGGCCAGGTCCATTACTTTAAAATCGAATACAAGAAACTTTGATCTCCTAAGAAACTTAGACACCACCCGTGGAGACACACTCTACAACTGCAACAAAACACTTCTGTCCTATCTCTTAATTTTTTCTCATATTAAGTATCACCTAAAAGAATGCAATGAAATACACCATTGCTAGGTGCTGCTTTATAAAAAAAATTCCAACAACAACAAAATTATAATGAAATGGTATTTTCATTATTTTGGGCTAATTTTGCATATTTTTGGGCGTTTCTTGTTTTTCACTCATAGTTTGTAGGATACCTTAACATTGCCCGTATACCCCTAGAAGTTACTATAGTTCGTGAACTGTCCCCCAATGTCCCTCATTTATGAAATCCGTGGGATGACACGAGTGGAGATCACCGGTGTCGTACACATTTACGGAGTGGTTACGATCAGAATTAACTGGATTAACCTTCCAATGCATCCCGGTCCGTCTGTACGTTCACTTTGACTTCAATGATTGGCAGGCTTCCCGGTTTCGATTCATTTCGATACTGAGTCCAATAAAAGTCTGTTGTTGTCACATTTCTACGGTCTTGGACCGCCTGTTTCTCACGGATCTCGCAATGCAATACCTCCAGCGTTTGATTGCCTCCGTTTTGAAGTGATCTGAAACCGAGAGTCCTGCCCGAATTGGCGAACCACACAAGCGGGTCAGTAAGGATGCAGTAAAGTGGAAAGGTTATGATAACCTTAATCTTGATCATAGCCTCGCCGTTTAGGAAGAAGGAGAAGATTTGATAAGTGGTTTTGAGCAAATTTTGAATTATTGGTTATTTTGCTAGAAAACGAAAAACATGCAAACTGACAAAGACTATGAACCCCAAGGCCACGCCCACTTCGGCGGACAGAAATATGGAGACAGACATATGTTTGTTTCGGTTGCGGTTTTGAAAGCATCTGTATAAGAATATTCCTACCAAATGGAATCATATCGCTTCCCACGGCCTGAGGAAAAGATTATTGTTTTTTCGGGCAATATTGTGTAATTTATCAAAATAAATTGATTACAGTAATATCTGGACTGCAGCATTTTTTGTATGTTTTCAAGCTAATTTAACTGGCCCATAAAGTGAAAAACAAATCTGCCTTAGGAAATTGAAAAAGAGGGAGAGGGTCCACGAGACTTACATTGCCAAGGGCCCCTACGTGAATATATCCGCCATGGCCGCAAGTGATTGATTACATATTTTGATGTTTTGTTTTTACCTTTTAAAACACCGGCTGTATGTTTCTTTTTGAAAACGATTGACGTAGTGGCTCTTATACTAAACACAATTTGACCCTCTTTGGGGCCAATTTTGTAAAACCAAAACACTGATGTTTTTTTCAGTTATTTACTTTTATTTTTAGCGGCTCACTACTAGGCCATTTAGCTTCATATTTTGTTTACTATAAATATATAAAGAAAAGAAATCCTCGTAGGCCTGAATGTAAGCAGCCTTAGCCAGATCCTGCGACAGCCATTTAACGTTGTTTTAGGCTTCCCACCTAGCTTTACCCTTCAGGTCTTATGCACCGGGTTTGCTACCCCTGGCATCTTCAACACTAGCTTGCTTATAGAGACCATACAAATCCAACAAGATCACTGGGCTTGCTGATGAAGTTCTTTGCTTCTTCGGTAGCGGCGGCGAACTAAAATGAACGAAAACTTATAAAAAGTATATTACAATATTGCTTACATTTTTGAACCTGGTCAACTTAATTGCTTAAAAAACTACTCTAGGTTTTATACGTTATCGAACGTTGGCAACAAATTATAGGTTTACCAATACAAATTTTACTTATCATACCCAATTTGTTGTCGAACTCTGTCTTCACTCTGCTATGTAATTGAAAACAAAAATAAAAATTTAACAAAGTCGGATAAAATTTATTCAGAAGAAGAAATGGTGATATGAAATTTTCGATTACCACGATCTGATTACCTGTCCAACCGATAAACTGTGAAAATATTAACCAAGAACATTTCAATACCGAAATTCCAAAGATTGAATTATAAGGAAACATTGGACGACACACGAAAATGGTATACCAAATCCGATTACAGTGTTCTTATCTCGTTTTTAGTCTTTTTTATCTCCGTTATTATTAATGCGCATTTTATTGGGAACCTTCAATATGTTCGCTTTTATATCCACCTTTAATTTAAATGTCTAATTTGTAATATATACATAATGCTCCACTATGGGTGGCGTTGTTTCTACTCTTTTGAGAAACATCTGATTTCCGGTGAAATAAAATTTAGTGTTTAGATCTATATTCACGAATGAAAGTCTCTAATTTATTATTCCCGTGCAGTCAATCTAATTTTTACTTTCCAAATCAATTTTCCTTTCTACTATTTATTCACTGTGAGCGAATGAGTGTGGATGGTTCAGGGGTAGTAAATTTATTTAATTTTCGCACCGTAGCTTAGATATTGAAAATCTTAGCTTAGTTTCGGACACTCACTTGGGTGACATTTCATTCAGGACATTCCAAAACCTTAACTTCACTCTTTAAGTTCAGTCTTGTGCTGACCTATTAATCTTCACTTGTGGTTTGTCGTTTTTTAATGTGTAAAGTTTTGCTGAGCTGGCTATACACATCCCAATATAATGCACCTTCTTCTTCTTCTTCCATTAACGGCGGTGAGGCTATGATCAGGATTTAAGGGACCATAACCCTCCGACACAACTACATCCCTACTGGTCCGCCTGTGGGTACGCCGGCTCGAATTCAGAAAATAACAGCAGACCTCCCGATCACAGCAGATGGCTGAGTTTTCCCACCACGTCATCCACCCAACGCTTACGCGATGCTTAATGTCGTCATCAGAGCTAGCTTCGCTATTGATCACAGATACCAGATATTTGAACTTTTCGCACTTGGGAATCATTCCTCTATTCATATAAATGTTGAAATAGGTCGGAGTTGATCGGAGAACGGGCAGTACAAGTATTCTGTTGTCTTCGGACTAATACGATACCCATTCCCCTGCAAAACTTTCAAGCATACATCAAGTGCTCGTTGCTCCATCGTCAGCAAAGAATAACTGATGCACTCTGGGGTCCGTCACTTTTCCTTCAAGCAGATAATCAAGGACTGTAATAAATATCAAGGGACGTAAGACGCTTTCCTGGTGTACACCGACTTTGATTGCGAACTCCTCGGTGACGCCAACGGGGAAATGCACCTCTTGTCTTTACTCCCTGGTACATGTCCATGAGCATCTGTACGTAGGTTTCGGAACTCCTCGCTGTATTAGGGCCTGCCATAACAGATCCCTGTTAAAGCTCATTAGAAAGGTGAGAAGTCAGGCTACAACACCTGCTAATTCGCTCTTTTACCGGCGGTCCCGTTCGCCCACAAGGGAGGCACTTGAGTTTCTAAGCCACTCATTTCTATCTTAAAGACCCGTAATACTCTTTTAAATTGATAAAAGAAAATAGAAATACCGCTCTCAGAGTAACCTGCTCATTAGAAACGTGAGAGGTCAGGGGGGCCTTTCTCCCAGAATGTTCTGGGGGGATGTTGACTTTGATTTCACTTCCCCGTACACAAGTATCGGTAAACATCCCTGCAGCCTTCCTTTCCAGGCACATTCACAACTAAGTTCTAGAGGTCAGAGGACTCCGCCTGACGGGGTTCCTCTACTGACAGATATTCTGGCAGATGTCACACCCAGTTTTGAGTTTATAGTCCGGCTTGAGAGCAATAGATTAATCAGCTCACCAAAAGAGTCGTCTACTTTTAGAGCTGACAGTGCATTTGCGATCGCGGATGTGTTGACGTTGTTAAAAGTGCCTTTAATGCCCAGGAATGCAATCATAGTGTATGCTTTATGTTGAAGGGAATATTCTATTGAACGCCTTTGCAATATGCATGTTGAGCCGTAGACAGGAGTCTTATATCAATGTTAGTACGTAGATGGATATCAAACAGTCTTTCTAACGTTTTTAGTAGGAATGATGATAGTCTTATGCGTCTGAGATCCTTCAGATTTTCATTATAGCATTTACAGGCTTTGGGTATATAAACCATTTTAACTTCTCTCCATAATAGCGGAATGTAGAAGCTTATCAGAATTATCTCAAGCAGAAGCAAGATGATATCCGAGGTGTTTTGAAGCTCTGCTGGAATTATGCCATCTGGCCCCGCGGATTTATACGGTTTAAAACTGTGTAGCGCCCACAGCAGTTTTTTCCTAGTAATCAGACCAATATAGTTAGTTGTTCGTGCAAGTGACCTGTTTCGGTTTGCATTACTAAAAACGTGGGAGGCACCTGGGGAAATGTGTATCCAGTAGCCGTCTGCATTCTTCAAACAGTTCGGCATAACTGGGTTGGTTGAGGGGATTTTTGTAAGCCTTGATGCCTCGAATTATTCTTCTATTTTCGCACAAAAGAGTCTAAAGGACGAGCGTTTGAATTTCCTCAGTTCGTTTTTTTAAGTATTGAGAGCTGCTTTCAGCTCTTGTGAACTTGGCTTGGTTGAACAGTTTCCTACAACTGCTTCTTAGAGGTCATAACTCTGAAGTCCACCAATACGACTTCTTGTTGCCTCTTGGCCGGATAAGCGGGCAGGCAGAAGTCAGTGCCTTAGTGAAGGCCAGGGTCACTACCCACTTCCCTAACCCTCTTGTCAAGCTCAATGGTGTTACAGAGGGGACTTAGGAGTTTAGACTTCATTGAACTTTTTAGTACTTCTCTGTACTTGAGCCAGTCAGTTTTCTCATAATCTCTAAATACTGGTTGGCGGGGAGAATCATGAGTTAAACTGAATTGAATGTAATGGTGGTCACTATAAGAGTGTTCCACCGAGACTTTCCAGTTCAATATTTTTTTCTTGATTGAATGATGTAAGAGTTTTCCTAACTGTAGAAAACCATTCGACCCGAAATGTTTGCTAATACGTTGTCGTTTGCGTCTATCAGGCCGAATATAAGAAGGTTCAAATTGAGCGAGTTGGTCGTAAAATAAGAGAGGAGAAGAACATTTATTTTTCAAATTCAATCCCTATTTATACAAAATATTCTTTTCCATTTTAGTTCAATTTGCAATTTACTCCAATTTCCAATAATTGAACTGCAATCACCTTACACCTGATATCCTTTTAAGATTCTTATGCATTTGGCATATCGCCGCGGCATGCATTGTGCGACAAGAAACTTTTCGATTGTTGGTTATTTTTGTAGAAAACGAATATACCAAATGGACAAGGTGGATAGGAGTATGGATAGACCGATATAAAAAGGAGAAAGAGGGGCGCCGGGACCTGCATTGTCAAGGGCCCCCGCATGGACTAATTCGGTCTGGTCGTAACTGATTAATTACATATTATGTTTTGTTTTAAGCTATCTACTAAACTATCTGTGTGGTTTTTGTGAAAATTATTGACGTATTGGCACTTATCCTGAATCTAATTTACCTCTTTTGAGCCAACTTTTTAAAACCAAAACACAGATTTCTTTCTTCAGTTATTTACTTTTATTTTTACTGATTTTCGCGACACACTACTTAGTCATATAGCTTCATATCTTTGTTTTTACTTTAAAAGATATAAAGAAATCCCTTAAGCGTATTGTGGTGCATACTTCTCATAGGCCTGAATGTAACCAGCCTTAGCCTGATCCTGCGACAGTCCTTTAACGTTGCTCCAGGCTTCCCACTTAGCTTTGCCCTTCAAGTCTAATGCACCGGGTTTGCTACCACTGACATCTCCAACAGTAGCTTGCTTATAGAGACCATAAAACTCCAAGAAGATGGCATCGCTGGGCTTCTTGGTGAAGTTCTTTGCTTTTTCGGTAGCGGTGGCGAACTAAAATTAATAAAAACTTATTCAAACTTTATTACAATGTTTTGTACACTTTTTAACTCACATCCATTGTAAATTTGGTGTTTTGGCTAGAGCACTTCTGGTCAACTGAATTGCTTTAAAAACTGCCTCTAGCTTTTATACGTTATCGAACGTTGGCAGCAAATTATAGGTTTACCAATACAATATTAACTTATCACAAGCAATTTTATGTCGAATTCTGCACTTTGCTGATAAGCCATTTTTTAATATACGTAAGTAACAAAAAAAATATACTTTTGATAAAAAGACGGATAAAGGTTAAGTTATACACACAGTCACTGGCAAAATTATTTACTCATTGCAATGTGCTTACTTTAACCATCCTATAGAGCTGCAGAACTTTTGAAATAACAGCAAATCATTAATGCCCTTTCTCATTTTCAATCATTCCAGTTTTATTCAAACAGCAAGTCAAAAAAAAATATTACAAAAGTACGTAAATGATTGAATATGAGAGAAATGACTTGGTTTCAATAACCGATCCAGCAGCCGTTACTTAATTTGAGAAAGAAGTTACTGTTTTTGAGCGATTTAAACTTTCTGGGCCTAACACAGGACATATGACTATTGACGAAAGTAAGCATAGTAATGGAAGCCCTGATGGCACTGCAATGTTAGATAGATCTTCAATGTGTAGAACCATGAGCAGAGGAAACTTTTTATATATTCTCAGGTGACAGCCTATAGCCTGTGAGGTAAACTATCCCCTTTGGCCAGTGACAATAGAGCTGACCTGTTCAGATTGGTATATTTTTCCCGCGATTTCTTTGAATGCAGTTTTGTGTATCTATCGTAGTTTGTTTATCCTATACAATTATTAATCAGGATAGTGTTTTTATATTCCCATGGTTTAGTGCATGAGACTCCAAAAAATATCACAAAAGTCTCCGAACAACGAGTAAAAAGTGTAAAAAAATACTTTTCATTTATTTCACAATCTGAGGGTATAGACCTAATCCTATTGCGCGAGACACTTAGAAGATGTTTTTTTATTTGGTCCACATTAATACATCTTTAATTCATAATGCATCCTGCAGTGAATTGTTAATTATTTTTATGGCGTGATTTCCTTAAAATTAATATCTCCATTAAATTTTTAATTAATAAAATTATTTTGTAAATTATTTTACATATTTCGATATTATGTTTTCTTTTTTAATATATATTTGCATGCATTCCAAAGTCCTGTGACGACGAGTACGATACCAACCCCGTTAGTATATCACTTTCAATCCAAAATAAAACTATGAAAATATATCTATTGCTTTAATTTGTTAATGCTGATATTTTGTCAAACTGAACATTATTACTCTCATGAAACCATACTCATGCATTTTTACTGTGCGCATACCATATTATATTGAATTTGTAATATTCGTAGCTTTGAGCTATGCCTTCCTCTTTATCATCTTTATCCATTAGAGTTTCAGAGCGGGTCATATTACATCAACAGAACATTTAGCAACTAATTGGGTAATATTAGAGAGTATAAGTCACTTTTTAAAACAGTTCAAAGTTTGTACGTAAACATCTTCAGTTAGCACGACTTTTAAAAGTTAATAAAAGTCCCGACGCGTAAGCGTAGGGTGATTGAAGTCGCGGGAAAACTCAGCCATCTTCTGTGATCGAACAATGCCCCTAAGCTGAAAGGAAAGCTCTACACCGCAGTTGTGCGCCCGGCGCTCACATACGGTTCACAATGTTAGATAGCATACAAAAAGTATGAGGGTAAATTAACGGCAACTGAGATAAATATGCTTCGCATGACAGCAGGAGTAACAAAGATTAATCGGAAAAGAAGTTCCAAGATCAGAGGAAGCCTTCACTTCAAAGAACGTATCTCGGAAAAAGTACTCAAAAGCTCAGTTAGTACTGTCAAAAAGGTAATGACAATCAACGTTCAAATATAAACGTGAAAGAGAGGCAGGCCTTAAAACTCCTGGATTATACAATCCGGCAACACCAGCATTTGATTGGCCTCAGTGACGAAGTGATTCAAAACCGGGAAGCCTGTCGTTATTTTCTGAGGTCAAACCGGAAAACCACACAGGCGGACCACTAGGGAGGGACACAGTTAAGTGGGAGGGTTATGCTCCCTTTAATTGGCCCAATTGAATTGTTTCTACAGCTCATATTCTGATATTGATTCGATGGATGAAATTGGTTCCCTTTTGTTATCAAAAGAAGACTTTTTAAAGTGGGCTCAAAGCACTTGACAATAAATGCAATGATGGTGTCGACGGAATTCCTCCTATAATTTTGAAGAAGTGCAACAATTTTCTTTTTAATCCACCTTTGAAAATTAAAATTAACCTTTCTCTTTCTACTCTGGTTCACGAAAACAACTAACCTTTGTATTTCCAAAATTTCTTCAAATATACCAAAACTATTGAAGAAATTGTGAAAAGGACCAAATTAATTCATTGGTTAAGAATGTGTTTAAATGTTCAGGCGGGGTAATAATCAGAATTATTGGTGGGGTAATGATCAGAACCTATTGGTCTGTCTGTGAGGTTCTCCAATTCGCCGGTTCGACCTCAATAAACATCGGCAGGCTTCCCGGTTTCGGATCACTTCAAATCAAGCAAATGCTGGTCTTAGACCATTTATTTGATCCCGGTCTCTCTCTTTTTATCAATTCTGACGCGAACATGCTCCTGTTATTGCCTTTTGGTTGTTCGTCCTTTTACGACACGGCTGATCTTCAGTCGTGTCAACCCAAGCATTTGCATGCACGCTTTTGGGAGAGTTGTTCAAGATGTTAAAAGCGTCGCTAGGCTTTCCTCAATTTTGAAATTACCCACATGTGATTTGTTCACTTAGTCGCCTTTTACAAGTGTTTTAAGGGACGCTGCAGTCATATTCAGTAGCCCTGCCTTCCCGTGGAAAAGTATTCGATAGCTTAACCCGCAAAATTCCTGAGTAAATTAAATGCTTTGGGATTCACTTTGTCCAGCGGAAAATGTTCAAGTTTAAATTGTAATTGCTCGCAAACTAACAGGGTGAGGTAAGCTAGAACGGTGTCGTTCGATACTAATAGTGTTCGAAGTTGGACAATACAGGGTGTCCCTTAATTCGTTGGCAATATTTTAGGGCATGATTTATGGGTATGGTTCTACAGTAAGGGCCTATCTCTAATTTTTATATCATTTATGGAGGATTTAAGAAAAGGCTTACTTGGCTGTACCCAGACCCATGTTAACGGTAATTGTAATTTTGCATTTAAATAAATTTTATATCTTAACTCAGTCTTAAGATATCCAATTTTTAACCTGTTCCATTTTTCCTGCCCATGCTAAGTTTTTGACTTTCGGTTTAATTTTCTCCAGAAAATGCGTAATAAACATACCGTTTTAATATTTTTTTTAGAATGAACGTAACAATAATAAAAATGAAAGTTTACCACAAGTTTGTAGAAAAACCATAGATTTTATGATACTTGGAAAAACATGGAACAGGTAAAAATGGGCAAAAAAGGTTTTATTGCTTTAAGTTGCAAAAGTTATGAATGAAAACGATTACGGTTTAGGTAATTTTTGTTTTAAGGTGTGTACTTTAACAGGAAAAATCCATAGATTTTATAATACTTAGGAAATCCTGCAGCAGGTAAAAAAAGGGGTTTCTGATTTTGTACCTACATTTCTAACAACAGTTGACAATAAGAGCGGTTTTCCGGTGGTTTATTTGAGTACCTACCTGTCAGGACTTACATAAAAAAATTAATTCATCAGTTTAATCATAAACGCCAAGGTAAGCCGTTAGTTGATAAGAAAGTTTTTTTAAAATGTCTTCATTTACAAACGAAGAATACGCAGACATTATTTACGTTTTTGGGCTGTGCAATGGAATTTCAAATAGTGCGCGACAAAGATACCATGAACTTTATCCAAACCGACGACTTCCTAGTAGAAATGTATTTGGAAATACATATCGAAGGCTTCAAGAAACGGGATCAGTTTCAAATACACGACCTAACGCGGGAGCTCCACAAGTAAGAAGAACTCCGATTGATCAGAAAATACTGGAAGCTGTTACAAATGAGCCATTAATCAGCATCAGATGCTTAGCTTTGCTATTCAATGTTTCCAGAATAAAATTTCTGATGTCCTGCATGAAGAAAATCTGTAATCGTGCAAAAAATCCCTTTTTTTAAATTTTACCTGTTCCATGTTTTCCCAAGTATCATAAAATCTATGGGTTTTTCTACAAACTTGTCGTAAGCTTTTATTTGTATTATTGTTACCTTCATTCAAAAAAATATTAAAACGTTATGTTTATTACGTATTTTCTGTAGAAAATTGAACCGAAAGTCAAAAAATTAGCATGGGCAGGAAAAATGGAAGAGGTTAAAAATTGGATATCTTAAGACTGAGTTAAGATATAAAATTTATTTAAATGCAATTACAAAGACTAATATTTCTTCTAAAAATAGAGGCCTAAACGAAATTTCTATCATTAGTACTAACAGCGCAATTACCGTTAACATGGGTCAGGGTACACCCAAGTAAGCCTTTTCTTAAATCCTCAATAAATGATATAAAAATTAGAGATATGTCCTTACTGTAGAACAATTTTTTCCTTAGAATGCCCTACAATATTGCCAACGAATTAAGGGACACACTGTATTTAAAGTGCGGTGCTTGACTGGTTCGTCAGCGTCGCTTTCGTAATTACTTTAACATTCGACGAGTAAGTGATGGGCCGAGCACGCAACTTATCTGGTCGTGGGTTAAAAATTATGGACAAGAAGGGACAGCTGTTGACCAAAATCCTTCGCGATCATCAACGTCAATAGCGACAGAATATGTGGCTTAGTTAGTTCAATAGTTCACGTTATTTTGAAAAAAAAAAACACTTAAGTTTCACCCATATGCTCGTAAAATGCAAATCATGCAGTTTCTCAACGAAAATGACTATTCTTTACGAGAAACCTTAGCGAGAATGACCGTAGTACGTTTTCGAACAGCACGAACCGTTGGAAACATATTGTTTACTGACGAAGCGCATTTTCATATCGATGGTTATGTTTATAAACAGAACATGAGATACTGATGCCCCAACAATCCTAGCATTGTTCAAGAACGACATTCTGTGCAATTTCTGCCTGATGGATTATTGGGCCTTATTTTTTTAACCAGCGAGTGACAGTCACTGCTAACGTTTATTGCCGGCTGATCGACGAATTTTCGCTACCCCAACTGCAGCTATTTCTCGGGCTCAACAACAGAACACAATTGAGGGTTTCAATGGAGAAGCTGAGTTTAATTTTTCCAAGTAATTTAATCAGCAAGTACGGAGACATACGCTGGGCACCGCGGTCAACGGACCTTAAAGAGCGATTTTTTTTTTTATGTGGATACTCAAAGTCTAGGGTTTATAGCAACAATCCCCGAAGAATTCAGTCCCTATAGAAGAAAATTTCAGCCGTAAAGTTGCTGCCATTCAAAGCTTTGCTGTCGCGTGTGCACAAATTTAAAAGTTCGATTGCAAGAGTGTGCTGCGGGGAATGGGCAGTATTTAGAAGATATCGTTTTTATTAAAAAAATAATAGTAAAAAGAATAAAGCTTAAATGGTGTTTTTAAGAGCTTTAGACCTTTTTTAAAAATTATGACACTAATTAAGTTTGAATCAAAATTTTTTATTCATTTTGAGGAATGGCTCCTGACATTACATATGTCCTGAATACGATTTGAGCGGTGCAGGGAAATAACTTCACGGGCAATAACTTCACCTGGGCAATAACTTCACCTCGAGTGGGCAATACCTTCACTTTTTTTTGTGAAGTTATTTCCCACCTATAATTTGAGAATTTGTCTATTATAACTAAAGACCCTTGCACCCACTCCAAATCAAACAGTGACCCCAAGCAGGGGGGTTGCAGGGGGGCAGCAGGCCCCCCCATATGCATTGCACTGTTTATGGGATTAGTTGCGAAATCGCAAGTAGATTCCATAAACAGTGCATTGCATATGGGGTGCATGCTGCCCCCCTCCAACCCCCCTGCTTGGGGTCACTGTTTGATTTGGGGTAGGTGCGAGGTACGTTTCTTGAATTATCATAAAATGTTAAGAGAATTTATTTCCCACTAAAAAGTGTAGTTATTGCTCACCATCAGTGGGCATTAAGTTCACAAACTTATTGCCCACTCGAGGTGAAGTTATTGCCCAGGTGAAGTTATTGCCCGTGAAGTTATTTCCCTGCACCGATTTGAGCCGTATAGCCTCCCTGGCAGCTTCAGACGAAGCGTATTCCATTGGTCCAATTTCGGGCTCTATCTGACCAATAACGGGCTGAATATTGGCCTATTCCTAGGCCTAAATGATACCAAAGACATAGGTCCACAAGAAGCAATCGAATGGTGACAAATAATACGATCTCAGTGGCTAATTCTTCGGCCCATTTCGCAATATAATTTTCTCATTAAATTGAGCCCTCATTAAGTCAATAATTTTGTGGACAGCTCATTCTTGTTTGAACCATATAGCGCTAAGCCCGATTTTTCGATAGAGACAATGGTTTCGTTTCAAAATTTTTTTGAATAATACAGAAGCCTTCTTTTGGTGCTAAGCTATTCATGAAGATTGTCAAAAAATATTGAACATTAATGTCAAAGAACTGTCAAAATTGACAGCATATTTTGAAAAAAATTTATGTTCGAAGGTCTATCAACCTACAAAAAAATACCGGTAAGCATCCGTAATAAATTGACTCTGGGAAATGGTTTAGGACGTTGACGAATTTTGTCCCATGAACAAATGGAGCTACACAAAGAAACTGATTATTTAAATGAATTCAATCAATTTTCAATTAAGTTATTTGTATGGTTTCATTTGTTATTGATTTTTATTTTGCACGCAGACGTAATGAATGACCTACAATCATATTATAATTTTGCGAGGAGTGATCAATCAGAAGAAACTGCAGAAGAAACTACTGAGATTTGTATCTCTTCTGACTAGCGTCGAAAGACAGTGACTGCTTAGTTGCTCTGTGTATAGATGGCCCTATTGTTGGTTCCCCAAGGATCGCGAGGGGTCTTGTGTATTATTATATCCCTACTTAACTTAACTTACTCTCCTGATTCAACTCAATTGAAAAATGTAAGAAGTATAAACTGCTTAATCTTAATCTGATATGGGAGACAACCTGAAGTTAATTTTAACTCAAAATTACTTAGTTACCAAAGCTAGCTGATTATCAAATTCTCATTTATTAATTTATTAAGTTTGCATTTGATTAGATAGCTGTTAAAAATAATTCGTACTTGTAAATTGCCTTCGTATTTTCTTTGAAATTGAATTGTAGATAAATATTTAAGGTGAAGTGGAGTAGATAGGTACCTCCATTCGTAAATATATTTTAAATGTTTCCTTAAGTTTTATAAAAAAATTCTTGATTTCTCGCAATTTTACACAACTCTTCCAATTGGTTAAGTCATCCCTCTATAACCGTATTCACATATTATGTATGTATACATCGAAAAACAAAAACAAAAATATGATCATGAATTATTCTTGCTAAAATTTGTGTTGCTTTTCATCTTGTTGTGCAGTTTAAATATTTTATTATACTAGATAGCAGAAGTTGCACGTCATGCAATTCAATATCACATTGATCTTTTATCTTATTATAAAAAAAAAAAAATTAAAAAGTTTCTATAATAAAATTGTTTACGTATTTCAGATCGTCTAGCGTCGATCAAGAGATTAAAAAGGCTGAACCGAAAAAATCCGAAAATGAACTACATTGGGAAGAATTGGTCAAGAGTATGTCGCGACCTTTAAACCTATGCGACATGGATTTCACCGATCTTAATTCAGAAGATGAAAAGGATGTACTGGCTCCACGTGGTCTTGGTGGTGGTATACCACCACCTCCACCACCGCAAGGAATCCCGCCACCAATGATGATGGGACAAATTCTTTGCCCGCCACCAATGAATATGCCACCACCGCCAAAAAATCTAGTTCCACCTATGTTTAGTTACAATCAGGGCAGCTATAGTAACAATAGTAGTTTAAATAATTCTGTTAATGGCGATGTCAGTGGTTCATCGACAATAAAAAAGAACAAGAAAACGGTAAGTTGGGCGGAAATGGTAAAATGATTTGTATTTTTCATCGTAAAATTGATTTATTTACTTCCTTAAGGTTAAACTATTTTGGAAAGAAGTACGAGAAGACATGATTCCCATTACAATTGGTAAAACAATATGGGACGAATTACCAAAATCAAATGTAGATACACAGAAACTGGAGCATCTATTTGAGTCAAGAGCCAAAGATTTAATGACTAAGGTAGGCTCTCAACTTACATTATGTACCTATAATATTATTTGTTGAAATATTTTTAGATTTATGATTTTATGATTGAAATGAAACAAATTTGATGGTCCCCGAAAAATTCCGCAAACCCACTTATTTAAGAGGTCATAAGAGAATGACCCTATAAAATTTATTGAAAAACTATAGAACTGCCCTAAAACATGCCGCTGCGCATGCTTAATCATAGTGATACATGGTCTTAATTCATAACAGATTCATTTTTTGGCGGTGTTTTTAAGAGTTGCTTTTGGGTTTAGGGAATGAGTTGGCAACTATACTTTTCCTAGGCGTTAACTCAAAATAACGTTGACCAGGAGTTCGTTGACAGTAGTATTTCAGACTTTCAGAAGTCATCAGCAAATTAAAATAAGTCAATCACATAACTCATTGGTTCGCAAAGCGTGCGCCGTGGAGAGCAAACAGGGACGAAAGGAGAAGCTCCTGTTTTTGCTTCTCCGGAGGCTTAACTTACTTACACAACCCTTAGCGAGACGAATCATGAAGCTAAAGTAAACAAATAGGAAAGGCACTGACTTGACTGATTGACTAACTTGCCACTGATTTTGCTTTCCTTTTTTTCTGTAATTAAACGATTATAAGCAAATATATTCCTATTTGAGTCTCAGATTGTAGTTGTTTCTATTTTGTTTTCTGTACCTAAGTGTATTTGTACACTTATTTCAACTAGGGCGCTGGCCATAGTGACAAAATAAGTTTGGAAGCCAATATTTCAACGTTCCATGTTCGCTGACAAGGTTAAAAAAAGATATTAACCATAAACGGTCCATATACGGCCTTAAACCTAATTCAATATGCAAATCTATATTTTTGACACGAATAAAGAGGACTTGCGAATTAACGCCGATTATAAATAACAAATTTTGAGAAGCTTCTCAGGTCCCACTTTTAGTTGTTTATCAGGCTTTCGCATCAGGTGGGTCAGTTGGAAAAGTTAATGTGGTTTTTAGGCCCTGCTGTGACTTAAACCGGAAACCCTTAGATTTTTTTTATTCCTATTTTATTTAAAAAAGAAAATTAAGATTCCAGAGCACTCATACTCTGTAAAGGTTCATTGTACTACCAGGCAGAAATACTCTTTTGGGTGTAGGGGTTGGAGAAACTTACTTTACTTAACGGGGTCCCGAGCCGTGAAGGGTTTCTGCCTGAAACACTGCAGCCTTCCATCCTCTGCGATCCCGGGTACACTGCTTCCAGTTTTCCAGACCAAGCGCTCTGGCATCCGCGACTTGGTCTTTAAAACGGAGGTTCGGTCTTCCTTGCCTTCTCGAACCAGGGGGCTGGGAGTCGAAAATCCTCTTGGCTGGAGCACTATTTTCCATTCTCTCAATGTGGCCGAGTCAATGTAGTCGACGTGATTTAGCTTTTTGGACGACATCCACATCTTGGTACAGCTCACACAGATCGCGTTGTATCTTCTCCGAAGGAGTATTTTTCTTTCAAAATAACCCGATATTAGCTCCCCTTTTCTACTTATCGTCCAGCACTCGGCGCCATAAAGCAGGAGTGGTAGTATTAAGGTTCGATAGAGCATGCATTTTGTCCTTCGATTGAGAAGTTTCGAACCCATTTGTTTAACTATGTAAACCGAAGTAGCAGAGTTTCCCAAGGTAATTTTCCGCCGGATCTCCATACCAAGTTGTCATTCGTGGAGTTGATATTTACTCCTAGGTAGATGAACTCCTTAACTACCTCAACAGGTACGTTTTGTCCTAGGCGGTGGAGAGATGTTTGTTTGTTTATTGATAGCATGTACTTGGTCTTGTCCTCATTTACTTCAAGACCAACCAATTTTGCCTGTTCTTCAATCGCCGTGAAAGCCTATAACACGGCCCGCTGGGAACAGCCGATGGTGTCAATATCGTCCGCATACCCCAGTAGCTGGACGGATCTATTTAAGATAGTGCCTTCCGTGACTTGCCGAAATCCGGTACAAGTTTGGAATAATCCGGGAGAGCTGCTTCCAAACTGTAACATTACTCCACGTGTTTTCAAGTTTCACGCGACACAACTGGATCAGTTTTGCCGGGATTGCATTGGTCTTTTCCAGAATTTGCTTTAGTGTGAAGAATTGGTCTATTGTCGATCTGCCGGGCCGGAAGCCACACTGGTACGTACCGATTAGTGTGTTGCAGAGCGGCTTCAGACATTCACACAGTACGTTTTAGAGGATCTTTGGGGTTGGAGAAAACAATGTGCCACTTGTTTCTCTCCATTCATGGGTGGCGTATGTTGTTGTTCCCCATGGGCATTGAACCTTGACCTCACGGGTCACAAGACAACACACTTACCTCTACACCGTCGGCACCCCAAGCCCTTCGATTAGTAGTCCAATGTACTAACCACTTCTTCTTCCCTTTAACGACGAGATCTTGATCTGGAACAACGATTCAAATTATGATGGATCGATCACCAGCAAAGAACAATGCACTGACCACTTCGCTTAGTAAAATTCCATAGATTTATTATTAATCTCACAACTGTTTATTGTATCAATTTTTAGCTTTTTTTGTGTCTTGTTCATACTCGTATCATATCTTTTATATATTATGTACACTATCCTTAGGGTTGCTTAATTTTGGCTCATAATTTGTCACAAATCTTAATGCCCCGTAAACCTAATTGTTAAAAAGTTATGGTTAAGTTATGGTTGTCAAATATCAATTTATTGATAAAAGACAAACCGATCGACATTTTGGTACTTTGATTGTCAAGTGAGAAATTATACATCTGTTTTGAACACTGGCAAGCAAAATGCCGTAATTGTGAAGAGATATTTCATTTGACCTTTAAACTATTCAATTTCTTTTCCCGTTGTTGGTTCTTTTTGCTTCAACAAAATTGTCGACTTTGATCTAATTTTTTGTTAATTGTTCAAGCTCATGAATTTTGTGATAACGTTTTTTGACGAATAAATGAAAGTTTGCAAATTCAATGCTTATTATTTTTGCCAACTTCGTTTAGAAACAGTTGTTTTGGAAACAAAAACAGCGATTGAATCTTTTAAACTAATTGACAACGAAGAATTTGTGATTGACTGAATTTGATTAGCTCAGGTATCAATATTTTTAACAATGACAATAACAAATTTATTAAAAAATAAATACTCGTACGACGTAAGAATAAAAAAATGAAATTTGTTTCGAACAATCCGAATCTCAAAATACGCTTAATATTCGAAGATAAAT
Source organism: Portevinia maculata (assembly GCA_949715645.1). Classification (NCBI taxonomy): domain Eukaryota; kingdom Metazoa; phylum Arthropoda; class Insecta; order Diptera; family Syrphidae; genus Portevinia; species Portevinia maculata. Next base: position 53,197,609 of record OX454527.1, on the reverse strand, counting down.
CGTACTTTCTTTTGATTTTTTTTTTTTTTATTGATACTCGTATGATGAACTTTAAATTCGTTGCAAACTCAAAATACAGAATATTCGAGTTCTACTAATTTTCGAATGAAAACAAATCGCAAAATTAGGCTGAATGTGTTTCAGAACTGCTTGCGACATTAAGCAATGATTTGCTTCGATACTTCTTGCAAGACATAGGGTCGTCTTTCTTGTGGATGCAGCATATGGCGCTGATTGTTCAGACATCGGGCATTCATGCTTTCTTCCACCCATACTTGGATGACGATTCAGTTGGTTTTTTTTATTTTTATATAATTTGCGCGCACTAAAAGAATTTTTAGTACCCTTATAATGTGGACATGTTTATAGTCACAAAGTGCGGGCATTAAGAAAATGGGGATAAGGGTGACAGAGGAGAAGCCGATGCACGTAGTTTCAAATGCTTGTAAATTATAATGTGTAGGAAAAACAGAGGGGAAGAGCATTCCACATTCGTATTGAACGGCTAGGGAAAGATTCTTTGTATTTCATTGTACGTATGTCAGAAAAAAGGCTTGAGGGTGAACTGATGTTCATTCATGATAAGACCGATATTACGGTTGAAATGTCCTAAGGGTGGATGGCAGATTGGTTTTGTTGTTCTTTAGTTTATTTATAGCTAGGCCAACCTCTTCTATACTGGGTAATGGAATTGGTTTTTTTATTGACAGGACGTGGGTTTCCTTCCTGACCTATCACCCTCTCTACATAAAGTCAATTTAGTAGCTTCTTTAAATGCTGTACGCTTACTTCTTTTTTAACAGGATCTTATTCTCCTCCCTTCTCCTGGCTCAATACTTTCCCTTACCGACTTGTTCTGCGCTGCAGCGTTTTTAAATCTGCATCTTCTGTCACCTTCTTTTCGTAAACGTTTACATTAGGCGGTGCGTTGCAGGCGAAAAAAAAATCTCTGACCGCTGAGAGGAAGAAATTTTGAAATGAATCCATACAAATTTTTGTCTTTGCTTCTGCTTGGGACGCGCTTATTATAATGTAGACTCTCGCCACTCCAAGTGTGCTTAGGCTTCCATAGTTTAATTTCTTCTTGCGGTGCAGTCGAGTTCCAAGTTTAGCCACAAAAAACCGGTCATGTCTGACTGTTTTCTGCTGTCTGAAAAGCACTTAATTTGAATAAATGTACTGCTTATATTTTTATAATTTAAACCTTTTATAGTCAAAACGACAGGGGCTGATAAACCATACTAGCAATATACTTTATTATGAAGTTATTGATTGTCTTCTTGTTCTTCCTTAACGCCGATGCTATGATCGGGAGTAAATGGATCACAAACCTCCCACTTGCATTCCTACTGGCCCGCGAGGTTCTCCGATTCGACCTCAATGGCAGTCTTTTCGATTTCGAATCACTTCATAACCGAAAGTATCGATTGCAATTTCTGTAATACTTAAAAAAAAATTCAAATAAAAAACTCTTTATCTTCATATGAATGATCAATTGAAATTGCCACTGCGACTAAGTTTTGTCTTACCTAAATTCCACAGTCATTTGTGTTTTGTTTTATTAATACACTAAGTGGCCAATCCTCTTAAAGATAGGCTATACTTACGTAAACGCACTTAATAGATTTAACTTATCTTTTCTAATAAATCCATGCTTATTGTCTACTAATTATATTGTGTTATTAAAGTTTGATTTATTATCTAGATAGTCATTGGTATTTCCATCTAAAGTCTACATATCACTTCATTGCTAGAAATTTTCCATGAGTTTAGTTACTCTCGAGATAAAAATACTTTACCAAAAAAGAGGAATTAAATAAGTTGAAAGTAAGGTAATTAGTTGTGTTTTTAGCTGTTTCTGCACGAAGAAATGTGGACGTTGTCCAGAAATTATTAGTAGTTCCATTTGCCTAGGATGACGAGTTGAATTTTCTATGGACATATTTGCAAAAAAAAATTGGGCATCCTTTAACGATCAAATGATATACATACTTACTAAGCTCCAGGTCCGTGGAAAGCCTTTGTCTGAGACAGTGTAGCCTTCCATCCTCCGCGATCCCGGGCTGCTTCCATAGTTGTCCAAGCACTCTGGCATCCGTTATGGCTTGGTCTTTAAAACGGTGGTTCGGTCTTCCTTGTCATCTCCAACCTGAGGGATGGGAATCAAAGATCGTCTTCGCTGATCCATACACTTGGTTCTCCGGCTTAGAAGTTTTGAAACCATTTGTTTTGATAAAAAAAACTCTACAAAGCACCAAACTTTTTTCCTACCTATCCTCCTATTCTTTCGAATAGTAAGTAGCACCTAAAATCATGCAATGCAATACTTCATTGCTAGGTGCTGCTTACTGTTAAACGAAAAATTCCTGCGCTGTGTTTCAACATATGTACAGATACAGACAAACAAAAACCCCTTTAACGTAAGTAAATTATAAAAAAACAGGCTCTGCAAATAGTGTGAGTATATTGGGAAGCACTACAAACTCGAGATTTTTCGAGCTACACCGTATTGGTTTTTTTCTAAAAATCTTACCATATATACTCTGCTGTAATAATTTAATTTGTTTGCATCATTGTTTTTTAATCTGTTAATGTGTTCAGTAAAAACCTCTGCAGCTATCCACTTAAACTTGTTACGAAATGTATGTAAGAAGGTAACGGACTTTTTAATATTTTTTTATGATATTACCTAGTTTATATCAAAAAACTGTTTAAAGCTGGAACAACTCAAATTGCCAAAAATAAACTTGAAATAAAAAAAAAGGTAAATATATATTCTTTTATTTGTTTTCTGTTTTATTAAAATGGTGTTCCTTCGTGTAGGAAAATAGGGATTTTTAATATTAAGTATTTTGGTATGTTATTTATTCTGATGTGTGAACACTGTCACTGAACTAGTGCATACCTACGAGTACATACCGTGTGTAATAGACACAAAATATGTATTCCAAGTCCAACACGAACGCATTTATCGCTTAATGTGGTGCGATGTGTTGGAAACATCAAACTTTTTTGATAGAATTAGTCGCAGAGAGCAGTCCAGAGACTGAAGAACAGATTCATAAATGATTCTGCGCGATATTTCAAATAGTTGGAACTCTTCGCTAAAGGTAAGGCAGTAGATGTAGATGTTATTGTACATTTTTAAAAAGATGACTTGTCCAAACAAAAGCTGCTTATTGAAAGGGACATCATCTTAAAACTTTTGATAAGACAAAATAAGAAGGCAAACAACTTAAGAGAACTTTTGCAAAAATACGAATTATTCCAGATACCATGCGCTTCGTTCGGCTGCTGATCACGATACCAGGATCATCGTGTGCGAATGAACGAACTTTTTCTGTTCTCCGTCGACTTAAAACTTATTTAAGATCAACTGCAGGATCGGCTTATATGATATTGCCGTAATGCATGTTATTCCGACATTAACGCCAAACTAGATATGAGTTTGGACCGATCTGTTGAAGACTGTGCTATGGGTGTTGACACCTGCACCTGCATGCTCACTAACTGCTCCAGAAGAATATGGACGAAGTCACATGACAGCGCATCTCCTTGCCGGAATCCAGTACAGGTTTGGAATAGTTCGGAAGAGCTGTTTCCATACTGCGCAGTGCATCGCATGTTTTTTTAGCGTCACGCGATACAACTGTACCATTTTTGCCAGGATCCCGAATTCGGCCATCGCCACGTAGAGCTCCTGACGATTAATGCTATCATCTGCGTTGTTTAAGTCGGCGAAAAGATGGTGGGTCTCGATTTGAAATTCATTGGTCTTTTCCATGATTTGGCTAAGTGTGAACACTTGGTCTATTGTCGATCTGCCGGCCCGGAAACCACACTAATACGTGGCGATTAGTGTGTTGCAGAATGGTTTCAGACTCTCACACAGTACTTTGGATAGGACCTTATAAGCGACATTTAGCAAGGATATGGCTCGATATGCCTCTATATTATTTTTATAACTATTAATATAAAAACGCAGGGACCTAAAAATCTGGCAATCATTGATTTTTCTTTATAACATTTGACTTAACGTGTTTTATTACATACTACTGTATATCCTCCATATTCCAATCATTTGCGCTATTTATATTTTATATTTTATTTATTCATTAAATTCTTATGCAGATTAAGACATGTTGTCTTATAATCTAGTGCTAAGCTACAATTTAAAAATAAGGAGAAAGCTAGAATAAAACAATTTCATTTTTAAAGATATTTGTCAAAGATTGCTAATCAATATAGAATCATAAAGATATATACAGAGAAGAAAAGAAAAAGGGGAAAGTAGAAAATAGTAAAACAAAGAAAAAAGAAAAAAAAAAGAGATGGAGAAAGAGAAAAGAGAAAAGAAAAGAAAAAGATTATTGGGAAAAATAAAGCCTAATTTTGCTCTTAAAACTCGCAGCATCTTCGACTTCTTTTATGTGACGCGGCATAGAATTCCATAAGCGGGTGGAATATACAAAAAACTGACCTTGTGATGTAAGGGTAGCATGGTGTGGATGGGTAAGCATTCTTGACCTAGACTATTAAATGCAACGTTAAGTCTTCGTTTGCCCACAGAGTCACAATTGGCATAGATTTCGCAACCGTAGGCCATTGTGGGTACGACCGGCGTTTTCGCCAACAGCATACGTACTCCCAAAGGGGTGAAGGATTGTGTGACCCACATAGTACGAAGAATACCATCATATGTCTTACCCACAACTGTATTTATATGGTTGTTCCAGGTTAAGCTGCGGTTAAATACCATGCCAAGGTTTTTTTTCGGTTTCGACATATGTAACGGATACATTGCCCCTGTTCCTTGCAAGCGCGGATTTGGCATTTTTCTCCTCAAGTTAATGTTGTTTTCTTTTCCCACAGTAGCTGATACAATAAAGAGATGTCTTGAACTAATGTCCTTAATATTTTATACGCGCATTTATATGATTTCGAATGTCATGTAAGGTAGATTTTGTATTGGTCTTTAACCAACAGTTACAAAAAAGGAGGAATGTTTTATGACCTTATTGGAAAATACATATACATAAAATCTAAGATGTTTAACCTAACTGTGAATTTCTTTCTACAACATGATCATATATCCTTCTTACCATCCAAAATTTCCAGCAATTATTTAAGTCGTTACTGGTGCGGTCCCTTCACATAGTGAATGATTTTAAGAATATCGTAACATTTTCAAACAAAACGGTCTGCCGTACAAGTAGTACGGAGTGTTTTCGTTAATGGTCAACACGAATGTAGAGAAAAGATTTGTTTTGTACAATTTTAAAAATCAGGTTTGCAAAAATAACAAAGTCATCAATTGAAATATTCATTCTGTTTGTGCCATCTAAGAAATTATTTGCTATCATTCTCATCGACCAGCAAACAATACACCTAAATTGCCTCCAGCAGCTCTGCAACCATAAGTGCGGCATCCTTTGCAATTTTATTTGATACAGGGTATAAGGTGTTTTTTTTAAATTATAAAGAAATTTATAAGGATTTTGTCTGCAGTTTTACGAGTTAGATTTGCATGGGCTCCTCGTTCCTGATATCTTGGGTTTTTTTATACATTTAATTCTTCTAAACTGAAAATAATTTCACAAATAGTATCAAATGGTGACGGTGCGAATATTAAATACAAATAAACTATATAGAAACTTAGCTGTAATGTTTATTTCATATTTTAACATTTCTTCGTATTTATTAATGCTCATTTAAATTTATTTATAAATATTAAGTTTTGTTATAAATAAACCTAAAAATATATACATTTCTAACTGATGTTTGCTTGTGCTTCTTTCACGCGTTACTATTCTGCTGGACTATGCAACTCAAATATATAAAATTTATATATATAAAAAAACAATAACAAACTCCATCTAACGCAAAATAACATTAACAGGAGGTGAGTGAAGTTTAAACAAAATTACCCTTTTTTTAATTTCAAATTGCTGTTACATTCTCTACACTATTGTGGTTGTTGTTGTCATTTAGAGAATTAATTTAACAAGAAAACATTTCTACAACTATTTTCCACACTCTTATACGAGTAGTACATATGTATTTATATAAATTATTTAGATATGATCGTAAAACTAACTGAAAACAAACCGAATATTTTGTCCTACACCTGCACAAAAAAAAACACCTACAAACCTCTGTAGCATTTTTTGGTTGACTTTGTTGTTGTTTTTACCACACACATGCACTTAAGATTCCCCACATTTTTTTAAATTTTTTTGCGTACGGTTGATCTTGCTATATATTTTCCAAAATAATAAATTTGTTTAAACTTTTTTTTTAGAAACAACAAGAAATGAATAAAAACAAAGAAATCATCGTCCTAGATCACAAGCGGTCGAATGCGATAAATATCGCCATGACAAAATTGCCACCACCTCGGGCTATTAAGGCGGCAATTCTTAAAATGGACGCGACCGTCGTCACCAGGGAAGGCATTGACAAATTGTTAAATATGTTACCAACCGATGAGGAGCGGGGTAAAATTCAGGAAGCTCAGGTGGAAATTTTAACAAGTTAAGCTTTTTATATAAATGTTTGATTTTATTTCCATTTTCAGATGGCTAATCCTGAACTTCCCCTTGGTAGTGCAGAACAATTCCTGCTTACACTGGCCTCAATATCAGAGCTTGCTGCTAGGCTTAAACTTTGGGCCTTCCGCTTAGATTTCGAAAATAGTGAGGTTTGTTATAAGGAACAGTGTTTTTGTTTTTTACTTTTTAAAAATATTCGCATTGGGTTTTTTTTAGAAAGAAATAGCTGAACCGCTTATGGATTTGAAGCAAGGTATTGAACTACTTCGCCAAAATCGAACCTTCAAATGTATTCTCTCCACACTGCTGTCAGTGGGAATATTTTTGAATGGGGCGCCAGTTAAGGGTTTTCAAATTGAATACTTAGCAAAGGTTAATTATTAAATGATTTGATTTAAATATTCTACAAAATGTTGTCATGTAATAACTTTCTCTATCCGCAGGTACCTGAAGTTAAAGACACTGTACACAAACACTCGCTCCTGCATCATCTGTGTCATATGGTCATGGAAACGTGTACGGATACGACTGATTTGTATTCCGAAATCGGGCCAATAACTCGTGCCTCCAAGGCGGATTTTACTGACTTGGCTCACAATCTGATACAATTAGAGACTGAATGCAAGGCATCATGGGACCGACTGAAACTTATAGCCAAACATGATTGTCCGTCGCAACTTAAACAGAAACTGGTTGACTTTTTGGCAGATTGCGCCGAGAGAATAATCATCTTACAGATCGTCCATAGGAGAATTATTAACAGGTACGTGGTTTGAATGCCCTTCAAAATATAAATGTTATTATGTGAACTTTTCTATTAGATATCGAAAGTTCCTTTTGTGGCTGGGAGTGCCACAACACAGTGTGGCAGAGTCAAAACCAAATGAATTCTGTCGAGTCGTTTCGGAGTTCGCATTAGAATATCGAACAACACGGGAACGTGTACAGCAACAAATTGAAAAGAAGGCCAACCATCGAGAACGTAACAAAACGAGGGGCAAAATGATCATCGATGTTGGGAAATTTCGCACCAAGGAAGATCGAGCCGATGCTGAATTAAAGTAATCCTTAAATTTCATATGAAACATGTTTTCTAACCATAATAAACCCCACAGAGAACTCCTCGGTACACCTAGTCCAGGCAATGCCAGCCTTGATGGCACTCTAACTTGGCGTAGACGGCGTGCCGAGAATCTACGATCACCGATCATTAAACAAAATGATGATAATTTCACCGACGGTGATGATGAAATCCTAGAATCCTTAGTTAAGACAGCAACAAAAACGTCCGGGCCAAGACCGACGCCACGTGAACGAAAACGTACCCGACACGCCGATCGAAAATCATGTGAGTGATCTTGTAGAACTTCTCTACCCTTTAGATTAGGCTTTATTTTCAAAATTTCTCATTAATAAATTCAAAGTTTTGCTGGTAATGGTTATTCGTCGAAAAATTATTAAATTTTTCGCAAAATTTGATTTATTTTTTATTTTAGAAAATAGTGCTTAAAAATACCTTTCTTTTTTTATTTAATTTCTTATATCGATTAAATGTTGTGTAAAAAAAACATCGAAATATTGGTCAAATTCAATTTGATTTTTGCACTCAATTATTTGAAAAAAAAAATACAATTTGGTTTGTTTGGGGTAGTGAAGAGATCACGAACGAGAGAAGGATTCACAATTGAAAAGGCACCATCGCCATAGATAGAATTAAAAAAACATGAATGTGGTTAGTTATGAAAAAAGGATGTGTTTTGTTGTGTTTTATTGGTTGGCTTTTAACGTTTTTCTTTCTTAGTGAATTATTGTAGTGTGTATTTCTCCCGCATGCAAGGGCGTCTCCAGGCTGTATTAAAATGTTCATAACTATGCACTTTTTTCTAATTTTTTTAAGCAAAAAATGTGCTTATCGAAATTTTTGTCTATAAAATACAATATCCTTTTTACTTAATTAAAATATTAAATATTGCTTTGCAAGTGCCAAACGGAGCATTTTCAAAAAAAAAAAATACCATACCTAATGCTTTGGGTTCTGCAAAGCGCTGTTAATTATTAAATACCTTACTTAGTTTAACATAACCAAAAATCACTAGAACTTAAACCTACCTATCAGATTCATTTTCATCGGCAATTGTGACAATGATCCCAATATCCACACAATGGATTAAAAAAATTCAAACTACATTATGTGCAAAGCTATTTAAAAATGTAATCACATAAATCTTATAAATGCCATATATTAAAGTCCAGTTAATCTAAAAAAAAAATTCTCGGAAAAAAATGACAAACATTTTTGGGTCCTCCTTCGGCTTGTTTTCTTGCTAATCTGTACCTATAAGCTAGGCAAAATAAGCACGTAGAAAATAACTAAGTGCGTACGGATTTCGTTAATCTGACTGGTCCAAGTATCAGCTGACATTTGAGGAATGATGGGTGCTCCTAGGCCTACGTGAGGAAGATACTCAGCTTAATTTCTATTTGTTTTTGTGTTTTTCGTATTTTATCAAAGAAGTTAAGGGCACAACCCATAGAATTTGTTAATTCAACGGATCCGTTGATTCAAATGAGATCAATATAGAATATATGTATTCCTATGGATGGTTGCCCATAAACAATTGATCCATGAACTTCGAAATATACCAGTTCTACTTTCTACTTTTCTGTCAGTTGACGTATGCATACATACAAAAATTGCACTTCACACATTCTATAGTCGATCTTCAGGGTTAACAGAGATACGCAGATACATTCATTGAAATATTGAAAATAAATAGAAAACTACTGTTCTTTCTGACATGTTTTTGACGGGAGACGTACGAATTACCTACAAAAAAAAATTCGACTACTAATAAAAATCAGGTACATATACCTATCTGTCATATTTCTTGAGTTGACACTTATTTCTGTGTATTCCGTTGAAATAGTTACTATGGATCTACTTTGGATCTACTTTGGAACAACGAGTTTGAATTTGGAATACGCCCAGTTTGGGATGACAGTTCTATCTCATTCATGACAGACATGAATGTGCTTTTTATCAATTTGTGAATGCATAAACTAAAATCTGAGAATGTGTGAAAGTTGTCCGCACCTTATACGCCGAAATCGGCTCATTCCTTATCACATGGTCAGTTAAGGCTAACACGCATTTATTAATTACATAGAATTATAAGTTAACAGATATGTTAGTGCTAAGTCGATGTTGCTTCTTCTTGTTCTTAATTCATGGTAAAGCTGTAATCAGGATTAAATGGGTCAAAATCACTCCATTTTACTGCATTACTTCATAACCAAGAAAATGCTGGTGGTGTTGTATTTTTGTGATCCAATAGTTTGTAGGCCTGGCGACGTATGCCTCTACGGCAGCAATATTCTCTTCACACTTCGGGCAAAACGTAGTCTCACTGGCACGGCAACATCAAGCAGCGAATATTCAGACTCAATTTTTTTCACTAGACTATGAACTGCTTGTCTACTGGGACGAGAATTAGGGCCGAAAATTTGGCGTTAACGCTCTTAAAGTTGAGACCACCGTCTCGGAATTTCGGTAGTAAATTTTAATTCGTGAACAAATCGCTAATGAAAGAGCATTTACCTGCATTTGTTTTACCTTTCTGGAGTTAGTCGCGTACGGATTCAATGTTCAGCAGCCGGCTGCTCTTAAAAATAAAAACACAACTAATTTAAACAACATTACTCAAATTTAAGTAAAATGGTCAGAGTTAGCGGCGCGTCGTACCTCTGATTTTATTCACCTTGTCATGTCTGGGCTTAATGGACCATAAACCCCCCGGTTCAATGCATCCCTATCTGTCCGACTGTAGGGTTCGCCTGTTCGATCTCAGAAAGTATCGGCAGACCCTGGTTGATATTGCTTTTTTGCACATGACAGCACCAACATCATGTCTCGGTATAAGAGACTACAGTCGATATACTTTGTAGGTACCTTCATAACATAAAGCTATCAAAATGTAATAAAGCTCCTTCCCATTATGCGCTTTGAATTTTAGCTGAACCCAAAACTAATATTATTAACCCTGTATAAATGTTCTTGTTAAGAAACCTTCACTAACTTCGCATAAAGCTATATTAATTATTTGTTGTTTTCTATGATACCTCATATAAGATAACCTGTATTAATTCTGTATTAATTTATTTTTAGTGCGTCGAACTCTAAAGAATGGCCTCACCGAGGAAGAGAAACAACACGTTGCCGCCTTAATAAAAACGTATTAGTAATTCAGATGGTAGTAAATGATAAACTGAGCGTCACACAATCATCATTTTCATTATCAGCAACTGCACTAGGTATCATCATTAGCAACATAATCATCAGCGGGACCTATCGAACTCATTCATCATGGATCTAGGAATCGAAACGAAAAGAATTTAAAAAAATATTAAACGATCTCAGAAGTTAATTATTGTGGTCCAAGTGTCTTTGTTTAAAAAGTTACCATCAATCACCCATTCATTAGAAATCGTCCGTATCTACATGCCGTTATGTGATATCGTGGAAGTAAAGTTACACTCTGAGAATCATAGGTTTAGAACAAAAAATAAAAAAAATATAAAATATACACATCCACTCCTTAAATAAATATTTTAATAACTATTCTCGAACTTGAACTATTCTTCTATTTGTTAATACCAACTTTAATAACAAATAAATTTGTTAAAATACGAATCTTCATATCTTGTTTAATTTTTTTTTGTAAAGTATTATCTCTAAAAAAAAATTTTCTTTTATTTATTTTAAGTGTTGGACGTGGATTTTTTTTTTATGTTAGGATCCTTGTATCCCAATTTGTTATTTTTTATATGAATTCTGTAATTCAACATCACATTTAATTTTTGTGTTAATAATTTTGTTTGTTATAATCGAAAGTCGATCAGTTTTAAGAAACTGAATAAAAAAGAAGTTATAATATTTTAGAAATATAGAGATAAGAAATATTGTAATTAAAAAATGGTTGTTGTTTTTATTTTGAAAAAAAGTGGTAAAATGCAAAGCCGGAGGCAAGCTGCGGTGATCAAGGCAAAGTTATGATTTACAATCAGGTCAGAAGTAGGTTAATTATAATAAGCTGTGTTTTTTTTACTTAAGCGTATAATGAGCTTAGATAAAAAGGAGTAACGAAACGCTCGTATTCGACTTGGCAGCAGTTTGCTGCCTGTCATCTGATATTTCGGGTGTTTTCTCTTGTCAAAATAGAGTAGGTACCTACCTATATTGAACCAGAAAATTAAATTCCAAATATTGCTCAGATTAAAAAATTAATTATACCACTGTTTCGAGCAAGAAAATTGCATTTAACCCGAAAGATAATCATATTTTTATGACGTAAAAGATAATTATATGTCACAGAGACGTAAGGCATTTTGGTAGTGTATTTAATGAAACCCATGAACTTTTTAAAAAAATATTAACGTTTTATTTATTTGTGTAGTTCATATTAAGAGAAATAAATAATGATTTAGTGTAAATAAATATTAATTTAAACAATAAAAACAAAAAAACTTAAACCCTATTATAAATCAACAAAAAACAATTTATATTTTAAAGGCACCTTAAAATTGACATTAAGTCATAATAGTTGCCAAATTTTCATTTTTCGGTTTAAAATAAGTCTACTAATAAGTCTTAGTAATTTTAAATTATATATACGATTAAATTAAACAAGGGGTCGCCCCATGGTCGAAATTCGACCAATTTATTCTATAAGTTGAAAAAAATACAAAGACGGCTGTTATACATATTAATCGGAGAATGAAATTTTTCGACATCGCATTCTCTGATTTCACATGAGATAAAATTTTTCCGGCATTTTCAAGTAACTTCAAGCATTTTCAAGGCACTTCAAGCATGTCCAAGTAATTTAATTTAATTAATTTGGTGAGGGCAGAGATAGCCCTCATTTATTTGGCTTACTACAAGCTAAAACTAACATCTAATGAATAACTTAAATACTAAAACTTAAAAAAATAAGAAAGCTTAAAACTAAAGCTTAAGGATTAGGGGAATGGTGAAGGAGATCGATTTTAAGGCGGGCAGGGTTACGGTTGAAATCAAAGACGGAAAGATTTGAGTATTTCAAGTATGTTCAAGCATTATCAAGTAACTTCAAGTTTTGAAGCATTTTTAAGTAACTTCAACCATTTTCAAGTAACTTAAAGTAACTTCAAGCATTTTCAGGTAACTTCAAGTAACTTCAAGCATTTTCAAGTAACTTAAAGTAACTTCAAGCATTTTCAAGTAACTTTAAGCATGTCCAAGTATCTTTAAGCATTTTCAAGTACCTTCAAGCGTTTTCAAGTAACTTCATGATATGAGATTTTTCCGTTCCGATTGGCAGATTATTGCCTCACACAGCAATGTTGTTGTTGTTGTTGTTGTTGTTGTTGTTGTTGTTGTTGTTGTTGTTGTTGTTGTTGTTGTTGTTGTTGTTGTTGTTGTTGTTGTTGTTGTTGTTGTTGTTGTTGTTGTTGTAATTTCATCCAATTCGCTTCATTTTACCTGCTGTAATTCATAATGTGTGTTATATATGTGGATAATTTTTGAATTGTGCACTTCTATGTATTGTCCCCTACCCAAATATATATAGTGTTGGCATATCTATGTTGTTGGCATATTTACGTATAATAGCGAAAATGGGTGGAAACACGTTATAGGCAACTCGGTATTAATATATAGTTAAAGTAACTTCAAGCATTTTCAAGTAACTTTAAGCATTTTCAAGTAATTTCAAGCATTTTCAAGTAACTTCATGATATCAAATTTTTTCGTTCCGATTGGCAGATTATTACCTCACACAGCAATTTTTTTGTTGTTGTAATTTCATCCAATTTGCTTCATTTTACCTGCTGTAATTCATAATGTGTGTTACGAGTATATATGCGGATAATTTTTGTATTGTGGACTTCTATGTATTGCCCCCTACCCTAATATATATAGTGTTTGCATATCTATGTGACGTATAATAGCAAAAATGGGTGGAAACACGTTATATGCAACTCCGTATTAATATATAGATGTAAGAATGGGACACGTCACACACGCCCCCAGAAGTACGGCATAGCTATAGCTAAAACTTGTTATCGCAGCTACTTACCGTCGCGCCACGACAGTTACGGGCAAGCTCCGGCCACCGACTGAGTTAGTTTAATCAACCAACCCAATGCGGTTTATAGTTAAAAGGATAAAACATTTTTTCCGCGCGTCTCACGTCTCGCAGACGTAGATTATCTTTTTAGGGTTAAGAAAATTTCAAAGTTGATCTCGATAGGACAAGTAGTTCAGAAATGGCACGGGACTAAAACCACGATTTTTTGTATTTTCAGTCAAGCAAGTGCACATTGAACCTAGAAGCTAAATAACAAAATACTACTCATATTAAAAATCTAATTATACCACCGTTTAGGCCGAGAAAATTGCAATTTAAAAGTATAAAGTTGACCCTTATAAGACAAGTTGTTTGGAAATGCCAGCGGTTCAATATTTTGTTGGTTATAAAAAACTTCACACGCAAATAAAATTTTTGGGGGCTATTTGTCAGTTCAGTAGGTTTTTTTCCTTACGCTAAAGAGGGTTTTCCGTAAATTTAACAGTACCCTTATTGTGCTATGAATACAGCGCAAGCTTTTGTGAACAGCAAGCAGCACCTAGCAATGTCATATTTCATTGCATGCTTTTCGGTGCTGCTGCTTCTACCTTAGAAAAAATAGAGAGGTAGAAACGAAGTGTTTTGGTGCAGTTGTACGGTTTTTCTCCACGGGTGTTGTCTAAGTTGTTTAGGGAGATCAAGTTTTTAGGTATATTCGAAATAAAGTAATGGATTTGGCCGTGATTTGAGCACACGACCTTCCAATCACTAAGCGAATACACTACTATTGCACCGCTGCCACCTGAGGTGAGAAATGTGAGAAGAAAACGGTGATTTGAATCTTGATCTTTATCCGCTTAGGGACTTAGCGACGATAGTTATCCTGGCTAAAGTTAGCATAGATAGGCTAAGTTGTTGTTGTATTTAATATGCAAACGTGAGAGATACGAGATTATAATGGAAATACAAGAAATTGAAATAAATATAGAAGGATATTGATATGCGTTGGTAGTTGATAGTAGCTTCGCGGATGATTGTCATCTATTTCGTACAAGAAAGCCTCAACTAGATGGTCGTTCATTTACATGCACATAAACCGTATTTAGAACTAACTAGTTAAAAGACGAGCTCTTAAAAGTAGTTCACATTCTCACCTTCTTTTCAACTATACCGCAATACAATGCAACTTCCACTCAAGTCAATTGAACTGATTACTAAATTGAGTGCTTTCTGTTTTGCATAAAGGCAGTTCAGATAAAAATTGTTTTTGTTTTGGATACACCGCAGCACTGCTGTTTCTTTGTGTGAAGTTGAGGAGTTTGTGAAGGTGCAGGAACATAAGTCTCCGAGACATATGTAAGTCCCGAATTGATTTTTCTTCTTTAATTTAAATAATTTACGCGATTTTATTATTTTTATTTGATCAATTTCTCAAAAAACATCGATTTAATGCCTTTTTTCAGTTCTTATATCTACTGAAATCGAAGTTTTTGAGAATTTGATAACTGCTCGTATACCTAACTAACTGCATTTTTTCATCAAAGTAATCCCAAAAACAAAATCGAGATAACGAAACCGGTTTGACTATTTGTTGCAGCAGTTGGGTAGGTCTTGCAAGTTTCTCTTTAGGCGTATATTTACTAAAATATGTTTAGTGGGACATACGTCCTAAAAAATCAATTCGGGACTTATTTCCCACATAAGTGGGACATTAGTCCGAAAAATCACATATGGACGCATGTCTCGGGCGCCAGTTGGGTCATTCAGTGGTATTTAGGCAATTACGAATGTGTTTTCGGCTGCCAAAGTTGGCGACGGATTCTATGGGACAGTTCCTTCTGCTAAGTACGTTAGCCAATGCATATGAACATTAATCGAATATCATCTCTACAATAATCTACAATACAATAACTCGTATTAACATGACCATAATGAATTAATCTTCATTTCCTTTTTTTAAATGAGCAGATAATGCGCAACATTCCAGCTTCATCTCATGGAATGCTTCCAAAAACTTTATATTCTCCAATTTACTGTGAATTTTTTTCAAAACAGTTTTTTTTATGAAAATAACAAAGAAAATAATAAAATCAAAACATTCAAAATTACGTTCATAAATTAACTCTTAAATTTAATTATTCTCAATCTATCCATTTGTACATGGTTGCTGAACGTAGTCGAGGCAGAAACCACGATTATCCACATCTAGTGGGGACTCAATGCCATCGGCGTGGAAATACAATCGAAAAGGACGAACACTCGCTAAAGGATTGTAACAAAATGACAAACATTAGAAACTTAATACTCAAACTTACTCTGAACAGTCCTGGCATCGGCACTGACTTCAGCGTTGAACGTTCCCCCACAGACGCGATCTTCGCATGCATTTGCTGGTGGAACACGATCGGCTACTCTTATACAACCAATAAGAAGCCAATCATTGGGACAGGTATTCGTTTGTACTTGCGTCGTTCCACTGCCAACCATTGCCATTGTTGGATTATTGGAGTTGCCCGACAATGTGAACGAACGCGATCGATTGTTTTCTTCAATATAAACACATTAGTCAAGACACAATCCCAAAATGACTTACTTTACCCTGATCCATGCAAGCTGTGTACTGTATTCCACAGAAATTCCTTTCCGTTCTTACGCAAACACTATAATCCTGGTTGGAGAGTTGACGACCTGAGACCGTATTAAAATTAAAGCTCTTTACTCGGCCACTTATCCCGGTGTGATATTGCAAACAGCCTTGATCAGCGCGATTTATACTTCCGCAATGAATTTGAGTTACTCGTATTCGCCAAAGACGTGGAAATGCTCCACTCGTGATAACTGATATTACAATTGGATTGCTTTGACCAAGTCCGGCATCGATGTACACTAAAAAGAGCTTAGTTGTATAAGGTTATTTGGGTTAAATACCCGTAAGCTTTACTATGATCCCCAGCTGAAGATCCACAAATTGTAGGTGCGGGGCTGCCACCAGATACCAACAGCTGATCCTGATTGCAAATATGATTTATCGATTCCGGTTGGGCTAGGGAAAATAGATCTAGATCCAATCTGTCAAACAAAAAAATTAGCACCAAACTAAGCTTTAAACAGATTTGTTGTTAAACATTTTATACATCCTACGGACCCAAGGATTCATTTAAGCCTTCAAAATAGAATTTCGGAAATATAATAGGTAACGTTTATGAAATTACGTCACGGCGTTAAATTACACATTAACAGACCATACTTACTTGAGTTGACAAATGTCCGGATGAATTTTATGTACAGTCACCTGACAACTCCCAGTTCCGTCGTATATATCCGGATGATTGGGATTCACGAAATATGTCGAGTTCTCTCGAATGTTACCATTGCAAGTCTGCATAACTGTTTGAGATTGTTTTAAAGTACAAATATGTGACACTAGTGGAATAAACCTTACATATACAGCATAGACCATAACCACCAGCACAGGGTCCTGCCGGAATTCCACCTTTCAACAGGCAAGTTTTGCTCGCTATGCAACTACCAATTTCTCCAGATGGTGCTGTACAAGCTGCAGGACCAACTTGCACCACATTAAAAATTGGTAAGACTGGAATTGAAAAATTATATGTACGTATTTAAAATAAATGTTACTAAATGTTAATAGTTTTCTTATTCTCAAAGAAAAAAAAAATCAAGAATCAATCCGACTTCTTTTAACAGTAACTAACACAATATTCTTCGTTTACAGTGCGAAGTAAAAAAAAAACAATTTTTTATATGCTGCGGGTAGAGGCTGTTAGTCCTGGAGGCGACTACCAGTTTACCCATACCATCGAAGAACTTAAAAGCACTCTAATAGACAGTAGGTGGCAAACGTACTAAATGTCCAGGAAACATCGACAAAGAAATGGCCACTTTTTCTAATGAGAACCTATACCATGGGGTCATTGGATAACTTTACAGGAACAGGGTTTTCCAATTACAAGTTTGATTTTTTATTTGATAACAAGTAAAAACTACGCCATTAATAAAAATGGGAGGATACACTCTGCAGAATGCACTAAAATTGTTAAAATTCTCTACAAATATGGTGAAAAAGTTTGTTAAGGTAGGTAATAGTTAATTCTCTAGTTAATGGAGAGCAGGCATGTCAAAGATACGGCACGTGGACCATGAATGGCACGCAAAACAATTAGGTGCGGCCCGCGACAAGGGCTTACGCAGGATTTCGAATAGTTTTAAACAGTGTATTCAAAAATATAGATACAACTTCGGTTTTGATTGTTTAGGAAATGTTTGAATTTCTTTCGAACGTCTTTTTAAGAAATCTCCTTCCTACCTCACTTATTTCTAATAACCTATTTTCAACTATAATTTAAAATGTTTAACCCGTTTCTTTATTTCGCTCAATTTTCTTTTTTTAGAATTGAAGACATTTAACGATTTTTTCTACAGTTTTACATATATACATATTGTGTTATATGAGTTGAAAACCCGATTTGATTTATAATTCAGAAATGAATTGCAGTCGCTTGTAAATGTATTTCCTTTTCACAATGATCTTGACATCGAAGTTCTTAATTTGCTGTAGCAGCTACTTTTGGTTATTCAAAAGAAATAAATAATTAAAAATAAAAATGGTGATTCACTGTTTTACAGTGTTAGCATAGCAAGATAAATTTCAGTAATTTGCAGAAATCATACGGAGAAATAACTGCGATTGTTAGTAAATTTTATATTTAAGTGAAAACTAAATCTATGGAGAGTAAAAACTATCAAATTATAGATATACAAAATACCTGAAAAGGTATGAATTTGCTTCCAAATGAAAATATTTGTTTGCCACCACAACGCCATTTTCACGGTTTCACTTTTATTTTTTTTAACGCAATCCTATTCTGTTATTAACTTTTTAGTATTCAAAAATAGTGTTTGAATACTCATTTTTAACACTGAATTTTTTTATAATTCGCTTTAGTATAAGTTTTTTAAGAAATATTTGCGCAAAACCCGTCACCCGCCATACAAATTCAACGATTTGATCATGGAATAGCTGCTTTATAACCTTTTGCCTCCTTTGCTGAGCAATATGCTCTTCATGAATCTAATTGCCTCACCAAATTTTAAAGATTAGTTTGCAAGGAACAAACATTTAAGTTACATTTTAATGCTTTTACTAAATAATATTTGCATTCTATTTCAATTTCATAGCGAATATTCGTTGCATATCTACATTATTTTCCAGATCTCTATTGAATTTATCGTCGAACATTGTTCATGACGGTTAGATTTCGAATGCGCCTATTGCAGTACCTTGGAACAATTTGTTTGGCTTCGATGACATTTTTTTTTAATATGAATAAGTAAAAACGTAAGTTATACCAAAATTTATTTCTTTTTTAAAGGTTTTTAATATGAAACCAAAAGAATCTGCGCCGACAAAAATACCACTGCCGCCCGGCCACTACAATTCAAACGACCAAAGAAGATCCGAAATAAACATCCTTATCAACATCTGCATTGAAGGAAAAATAAGCAACAAATCATCTTCCAGCAAATAAAACTTAGGCTTTCCATTTGTAAGGTGTCGACTGAATTTGTTTGGAAACCTTATATTTGACATTTGATCAATGGCTCGGAAACGGTTCCCAAAATCTTCAAATGGGCTCCTTTTTGAAATTGAAAAACTTAAGCACTGGATGTTGATGTGATCCACTCCAGCTTCGGTTTTCGCATTGGTTTCCTAAATGCACTTAAAAGAAAAATTTGCAAGCTGCTAACAAATGCGCAAACTGACATGAAAATACTTTTTCAGCGAACTTCCAAATAAACTCACTTCGGCCATAATGAAAAAGAAATTTAACAGATGGCCGTTATGTTTTTAAATCATAAATAAATTACTAACAACTAAAAGTAGTTAGCTTCACTTTCGTTCCTCTATTGTTGTTGTTATGCTTTAGTTTTAATTAATTTATTACATTCCTAATTGAAACGCAAAAATTAATGCGTTGTACCATATGATTTTTTTACAATCTGCTATTGTTTTTCCTCTTGTACCTTCTTCACTTTTTTTAGCAAGTTTACTCCAGACATTTTTTCAGAAGTGGTATCGGCAAGGTTGTCTAAGCCAGAGAGCGTACAAGATACTTTAAGAAAAACAATACTGGCAAGCTAATTGAACTTCAATAAATATATATTTTGTTTCTAATGTAAGAACGTCGATGTATGAAATACACTGTAAAAAATAAAAATGTTGTTCTATTTAGAATACGCACAATCATTTCCAATGATATCTTCAACAAAACTATATTTTTTTAAAGTGGGAGTGTCAGTAGGCGGACTTTAAAATGTTTGAACTTGAGCATTTTGGCGCCCTAAGAGAGTATTATATTCCAACAGTTCGTAGCTCAAACTTTTTTTTTTCTTATAATTTGGTTACGCTGAAGGGGTTTTTTCTGTTATTATAGTACCCTTATAGTGCTAAGAACACAGCGAAAGCATTTGTGTTTAACAGCAAGCAGCACCTGGCAATATCGTATTTCATTGCATGCTTTTCGGTGCTACTTACTATTAGAAAGAATAGAGAGATATTAAAGAAGTGTTTGGGTGCAGTTGTAGGGTTTTTTCTCCACGGGTAGTGTGTAAGTTGCTTAGGGAGATTACGATTTTCATGTATTCGATATAAAGTAATGGATTTGGCCGGGATTCGAACGCACGACCTTCCATTCAGTAAGCGAATACACTACTACTGCACCTGTTGCCACCTACAAAACTATGATCCTCCAAAAAAAACGTTATTTTTTATTTTTTATTTATTATTATATTTTATTAACGTTATATTTTATTATATTGTATTTATTACACTTGATTACATCGAGTCTCTAGTGAGTTTATGTTCCTAATTTGCATTTATTCTGTGAGTTGCGAGATACGCATGATTCCTATTACTGTTGACATCATAAAAGAACATCCTTTATTCTTTGCTGACGATGGAGCCATCATTTGCGAAGATCAAACGGCTCGGCAACGAGCACTTGACAGAATACTTATGCTGCCCGTTCTCTGATCCTCTCAGACCTATTCCAGACATTTATATTAATGGAAGATTGATTCCCAAGTGCGAAAAGTTTAAATATCTGAGATCTATGATCAATAGCGCAGCAAGCTGTGATGACGACATTAATCATAATTAAGCGTAGGGGTGGTCGAAAAATGCTCGTAAATGCCCGGCGCTGACAAACCGTTCACAATGTTGGACAGTGTACAAACAGTATAAGGGCAAATTAGCAGCAGCTGAGATGAAGATACTTAGCATGACAGCAGGAGTAACTAAGAAGCTCCAAGATCCGAGGAAGCCTTCACGTCAAAAAACTTATCTCAAAGATAATGAAGCGCGACCAGATCAGTTGGTACTGTCTTGTTCAAAGGAGAGATCCTACGAACCCTGTCAAAAAGGCAATTTCAATCAACGTTCCAACACAAATGCGAAAGAGAGGCATGCCTAAAAACTCCTAGGTCATACAAAATCGGGAGGCCTGGCGTTATTTTCTGAGGAACCCTACAGGCTGGCCAGAAGGGTTGCAGCTAACTAGGAGGGTTATGATCCAATTAATCCTGATCAAAACCTTACCGTCATTAAGGGAGAAGAAGATGAAAATAACATCCTTTTCAGACGCATTGTTGCAAACGGTACGAAGCATAATTTAAACCGTTGGCCAAAGATATTTAAGGTGAACGTTTGCGTTAATTTGTTTGCAGAAAGAAATTAACTAAGTGTGGAGTTGGAATGCAGTTTTTGGGGATACCGAATTGTAGTTCGAACCTCAGTTAATCAACAAATTCTTGACGAGCTTCATAAAAGTCATATGGATATTATTAAAATAGTATGGCAAGATCATACTTGAGGGCTTGGAGAGTATAGCGATGGCATGTAAAAATCACTTAGCGTTTAAACCTAATCCAACACATAACGGGTTTCATGAGGCGCACTGGATTTCATGAGGCCAATATTTAAATGAATGTTTTTACTAATGGTTGTTGCACATAGTAAGTAGCTAGAGTGTGTGGATATGGGAGCTGATATCACTGGTAGTCACACATTAAAGGAATTTCGGGAGATATTTGCCAGGCTTAGATTCCCCTCAGAGGTGGTTACAGACAACGGCACTTCTTATGTATCGAAACAATTCCAAGATTTTTGAAGACATTAAATATCTAAATAACAGTTGGCCACCCTGCTTTTAATGGGCAGGCAGAAAATAGTGTAAGCATCATTATCATTAAAAAAGGCATTTCATACGAGCTATACGGTGTAAGTATACTATAATAATAAATAAAATTCTATCTAACTATCTTCGTGGCTATCGGAACATAATTCATTACACTACAGTCATCAGCTCAGTTAATATTTAATCGACATATTATGTATGAGGAATAGGTTAGATTTTTGAAAAATATTATAGACGGAGAGCTAGCGACCGATTTACTCAACTCATTTTAGCAAGGCTAAAACTTTGGTCATAGAAAGATTTAGGCCCGACAATTTAAAAATGCCCGTCTTACACTCCGGTACCCTCCATGAGGCCTTAAGTTTAAGGCGTGAAGTTGTAAAAAAAAAGTGCCCATTCACCTCATTTTAGCAAGGCTCATATTTTAATATATCGTTCATTGATTCAATATATACACGAAAATAACAATGTAAGACGTTTTAGCCCTCCATGACATGCTGTAAGACGCTCGTGTATATGTAAAAAAATGACCCCATTCACCTCATTTCAGCAAGGCTGGTATTTACACATAAGTAAGATGACATAAAAACAAACACACATTTCAAGTGTAAGACGTTTATTCGGTCAATAACCCTCCCTAAGACGCTGACAATTAAATTAAGATAGAAACAATTACATCCATTTTAGAACGAAATAAATCGCGTATATTTTTGTTTTTAAATTAATGTTTTGAAATACATAAATATTTAAATAAAATTTTTAAGAAAAGACGATGTATTAATTCTTATTCAATTTCGCAATCATTAAAAAAGGCATTTCATACGAGGTATACGGTGTAAGTATACTATAATAATAAATAAAATTCTATTTAACTATCTTCTTGGCTATCGGAACATAATTCATTACACTACAGTCATCAGTCATATGAGGAGTAGGTTAGATTTTAGAAAAATATTACGGCTTACAAGAGAAAAAACGGATACAAAATTGTTGAAAAGTAGGAAGTACACAATATAAACAAAAGATATATTATAAAGGAAAAGGAAACCACAAAATTTAAGGTTCGAGACATGGTAAAGTCAAGAGATTGCTCTACAGCCGGAAGGGTGTATTGGACCAAGGTTGACACTATTCAGGCACTAGACAAAATATGTTATTATATTCTTGTAAATGGTAAAACATGGAAAAGACACGTTAATCAATTAACTATCTGTAAAAATTAAGAAATTGCAGACCATTATATTATAGTAACAGATCCTTCTCTTAGAGTATTTTTTTAAATATACAAAAATTGTAACACTCTCTAGTAATGAAATTGCCAATCAGAAAAGATAAACACTTCAAAGATACTACAAGTGAAATTCTCTCACAATGTTGTTCATTATCGCCATATTATTACACTATAAATATGGCGATACCACGTAGTTTGCGATGGACCAAGAACAGGCACTTCAGTCGGTCAAACCATTCATCAGCAATCTAAGAGAAAGAGTGGAATACAAGATCCGAATGAAAGCCAACAACAAACGGTAATCATTAACCACTTGTGACATATACCACAAACTGTAGTCAAAATTTGATATAAGAACCGGACCAACAAACTTTTACGTTATGACAAAACATTACTGTCCAAATTCGTCATAAATCTCAGGATGGCAACAACTGTAGAGGCTGCGGTGACGAGGAGTCCCATGTGGATACACCTCACTTTCTCTGTCACTGCACAAGCCTATGTCACCTGAGCAGCAGAACACTTGGAAGACACTTTTTCCAAGACATTCAAGAACTGTCTGATGTCTCACAATCTCAACTATACTGGTTTATAAGGACATCTAGATGGCTGAACAACTTGCCAGCACTCCCAAAAAAGGGTATCACAATAGGTCCACAGGCAACAGATTGGCTCGGTCCCATCGGCCCAGAAACCTGACCTAACCTCGGCACTATGTATGTAGGTAGGTAGGTATACATGTACAAAGAATACTGTGAACATCCCCCATTCTTTGGTTCATTCTTTAGTTTTTTTTTGTTTCTGGCGAAACTATAAGGCATAGCTAGTGCCCCGAAATGCTTTCAGATTAAATTTCTGTAAGTTGTATATTCTTCTGTAAAGATGTTGCTCAGCAGTTTATTGGTATATATTTGTTGGTCTAAAAACAGATGTCCTGCTAGATAGGGTATTTAAGTGGGTGTTGTAGTAAATTTACGACCCGGAAAGACAATGTTTAAAAAAAAAGTCGTTAATGAAATAAAATATTAGCTCGAAAAAATATGCACTGAGAGAGACTGACCAATGTACAGGAGTTTTTATTTATTTTTTTTTTTTATTTTGAATTGCTTCTCAGTTATTTATTATCTTTACTAAACAGGTATTTAAAATTAAAACACATTTTTTGGTTAATTCATCGTTATCCGAACCGACTAAACTTATTATTCTCCAGGACATCAAATAAAATAATTCACATACACCTTGGATCACGTTGGAGTCCCCATTTGCTGCCGAAAATGAGATCCTTCCATGAGCTTTTTCCATTTTTCACTTCGCACGTTATTTTTTGCACCAACAGTAGTGTCGCGATTAACAGAACTTCGCAACGCAAAAACATTATACAATTTTTATTTAATGTCGGCGAGTATAATTTTTAACACACGAAAAAAAAATATAACAAAACCTAAGTTAACAATAGTTCGTGAATCCGTGCTTTAGTCCGTATGGTGTGACTTCATGTTCGCGAGTGTCTTACAAACGCATCGGTGATTTGATTTTAAACCTTGCAAAGTCTTCTTTACACAATGCAAAAACAGTTTAGTTTTTTTTTTTAATATTACAACCACACCAAAAAGCGAACTCATCCAGAACATAGGTAGACTTAATTTTCTCGTTTTGCAATTAGTTACGCCTCCGATGAAAGTGAATTCGTTCGATGACAGTGAATTTTTTTATTAAATGTATTACTGTCATCGAAGTGAGAAATTAAGTGGCAGTAAAAGTATATGTTATTCTTACGTCAAGCGAGTATCAACAGTTGTTGAAAAAACGTGTGATAATTATCCGCACAATTGCCGTCAATGTCATTCCACTTTTGGTCCTAGACGAAGTATTGATTAAGTTGAAAATTTGTATACTTGGGTGTTCATACAATGATTTTCCTTCTCTCATATAAAGTTCAGGGAAGAGGTTTGTCCCATTTAAATGTAATGGCTTGGCACTCAAAGTGTTAATGCAAGCGAAATGTTTGGATTATAATTACTATGTCGAGATCTGTGTAAAATGCGTCATTTTTCAAATAAATACAGGTTGCAGGTTATGTAGTGAAAACATAACATTCGGTAATGTATACAAACCGAGCTCTAGACTTTTTTGCAGCAACTGCTCATATGTAAGGATCTTCTTCTCCTTCCTTCTCTTGGCAAGAAATCCTGCTTAGAAAGAAGAGGGCGTAAGCAGACTCCCAGCTAAAGGAAATCGAAGGGTCTCACATCGAAACAACATCCAGAGATTCTACAAGAAAGCGAAACAAGTGGCTGCTGGATTTAAGGCTCTTCGAAACAGCGATGGAAACCTAGTCACCGAAGGGCAGGGAATAGAACATGCATTTCCAACAGCTGCTACGTGGGCATCATGTAGTTAGAGTGACAGGGGAAGAAAAGAACCCCGCCCTGTCAATGAAGAACAGATTTTACCAATTCCTGCTCTGATGGCTTATCAGGTTAGCTTTTCAAATACGGAGGTGATCTTTTGATTGATCGCATGCACCAAATCATCAACCAAGTATTGGTGAAAGAAAGCATTCCCGATGAGTCAGCTCCGATGATATATCAGCTCCATTTTCCCCATCTACAAGAAAGGCGATCTTATGTCTTGCAAGAACTAGAAGAAGAGACCAACGAATTTCAAGTCGAGACTCACAATCTTTTCATTGACTTTAATGCCACATATGAAGCAATTCATCATCAGGAGCTCCATATGGGATTCCGGCAAGCATCTGTCCACCGCCTAGGACAAAACGTCACTGTTGATATCAATAACTTCGAGGTTGTTAAGGAGTTCACCTGCCTTGGAGTAAACATCAACTTCACAAAAGACAACTTAGTGGAGATCCGACGGAGAATGTCCTCAGGAAACCGCTGCTACTTCAGTTTTACGAAACAAAAGGGTTCAAAACTCCTCACTCGAAAAACAAAATGCATACTCTTGCTCTATCGAACCTTAATCCTGCCAGTTCTGCTTATGGTGCCGAGTGCTGGACGAGAAACTAAGAAAGGGGAGTATAGTGCTTTGATATAACATAAAATGTGTGTCTTAACGTGTAAGCATTCAAATGAAACAGAAGTGAAATGAAAAAAAAATGAAAAAGACATTTTAACAATAATTCAGTTATTAAGAAGTGTACCTCTTCTTTTTGACCATTTTTGTCTGTCTGGGTTTTACCACAACTTCTGTTGATTGTACGTAAAAAAGTTGCTCAACATAATTCTTAGAAAATTTTTCAAGGACACAAATTTCATAAAAAAAATAAATAAATTATTAAGTAAAATTTTTTTGAAAAATGCATTTTAGGTAAATAAAATGGAAAAACAAATTTTTATGATTTTGAGTTTAAGGAGCCATAACTTGTTTGTAACTGCACAGATGTATCCAAAGTGACTTAAGACTTATATGTGCTACTAAACTGTCTTTCCAAAATTTACAAACTACTTTTTGTACCTATAATAGTTTAGAAATTATAGCGTTGCACCTCCAAATTAGAGGTCGCCCACTTTGATGGGCTATAACTTTAAATGGGGTGAGTATAGACCCCCTTACCATACAATTTTTTGTTAGGCGGAACTTAAGGAATCATTTCTTTTGTTTATTCTTTGAACTGAAGAAGCATTTCAAATGGAAAAAAACAATTCACACTCCCTCTTGAGTAGTGAATCAACATACTCGTTGTATAACGAGAACAAAAAAAAACTAAAACTTATACTTACTTACTTAACGGGCTCCCGACCCTTGAAGAGTCTCTGCCTGAGATACTGAAGCCTTCCATCCTCTACGATCCCATTCAAGCAGCTTCGAATTGTCCAGACCAAGCGCTCTGACATCCGCGATGGCTTGGTCTTTGAAACGGAGGTTCGGTCTTCCTTGTCTTCTCGAATATGGGGGCTGGGATTCGAAGATCCTCTTCGAGCCAATGTAGTCGTCGTATTTTGGCTTTTTCGACTACATCCACATCTTGGTACAGCTCATAGAGTTCGTGGTTGTATCTTCTTCTCCATTCGGCCTCCTCGCAGACAGGACCAAAATTCCGCCGAAGAATTTTTCTTTCGAAGGAGCCTGCTTATAGTGCATCACTCGGCGCCATAAAGCAGAACTTGCAGGATAAGGATTTTGTAAAGCATACATTTCGTCCTCCGAGTTAAGAGTTGTGAATCTAAATCTTATACTAAATGGAAGAAAAATCCAAAGGAGAGTTTGAGTATATATAATTATATTACATTTTTGGAAAAGTAAAGGTGCATTGGGGTTTTTTTTAGAGTTTTTAATATTAATCCCAAGCCATAGTAATATTAACGTTACTCTCAGCAAGCTGCATGCTACAACTAGGTTATTCCTGTATGGTATCCTGTATGGTATTTTCATTGTTAAATCATGTTAAATACGCGTTTGGCACGCAGCTTCCCAGTGGAGGAACCTGCTAATACCGCCATAAGCACGCGGTTACATCTTACTGTGCTAATTCAAATGGTTTTATCATTTGTAATCGGCGCACTAGGTTAGTATCGTCTCGAATTTGTAGCATGGTGTTATTGCAATGACCGTGAAGGCGTGTCTGTTGCTTGCGGGCAAAATGCTTTATTTCATCTTCGACGGTACAGAGCCAGTGCATTTATTTACATCGAATGGCGAGCTCTTCGCGTTACTTCTCGACGCGCGGTTTCCATTTTTATTTCGCATCGAGTGTCATTCCCAATTATATTGCCTCGTTTGCGTCCGGAATTCGTACCGAATCAATGAAAATGGGTAAGTTGTCTACATTTCAGTAAGTAAAATTCACATTCGTTGATTTGGCCTCGTTGAGAGCAATACGCCAAGTCTTTGTCCAATCACAAATTTTGTCAATAGCACGTTGGAGTTTATTAGTTGCTGATTCAATCGTATTACTGACCGCTAATATAGCTGTATCGTCTGCAAACGTGGCTACTGTTGTGCCTTCTTCTTGCGGAATATCACTAGTATATATTAGAAATAAAATCGGTCCAAGAACGATTCTTTCGGAAACTCCTGCCGCGATTTCTTTGAATTCAGACTAATCATTTCTATTATTTACACGAAAGAGTCTGTCTGAGCTTGCATTGGATGTCGTTTAATAATGGCTTCCAACCATCAAATAAGTACATAAACATAGCTTTATCTCCTTACTGATTTATATTTATACATATATTTTTTTGTTTTTTTCTTAAAAAAGAAAGGAAAGGAAATCCAAATCCCAGAGCAGTCAGACTCCGTAACGGTCCAATGTACTACCAGGCGGAAATCCTCTTTTTGGTGTAGAGGTTGGAGAAAACAAAGTGTAATTGGTTTCTCTCCATAAATGGGTAGAGTATGTTGTTGTTCACCATGGGGGATTGATCCTGTACCGCACGGGTCACAAGTCAGCACACTTACATCTACACCGTCACCACTAGCCAATTTAGATATGACTATATGAACAAAAAACAGACAAAACTAAATTTGACGACGGTCTATGTATATCAGTGGCGTGGCGTGGAAAATGTTAAATGGTAAGTCGGAAAAAATATGCACCTGCAAACGCTTTCTGAAATTATATTGTGTACTGCAAATCGCATAGAAGTAAAGCAATTCAAGCCAATTTTTTATACTTCTAGTCATTTAAGCTTAAATTTACAATGAACCTAAAGTATAATAAAAGTGACTTCGAAAGAAACCTTTTTGGCAGATGCAAATGCTGTACCTTAAAGAAAATTGATAGTAAGTAATAAAAAAAAGGAACTTCATAAATCACGGTTTGTTAAATAAATAAATACATAAATAAAATTTTTAATTAAAAAGCTTCACGCATAATATTTACAAAAATGTATAGATTTTAAATCTATAATATATAAAATATTTTAAAAATAGTTTTTGTACAAAGTTAAAAAGAGAAAATATTAATGATTAATATTTTTTAAAATCAAAAACAGTAGAATTTGGAAAAAATGTGAAAAGTTTTGTTAAATATTTTTTTTTATTTGTACTCTAAGTCTATTCTTCTACCTTTTTCCACGTATTCTGCAAGAACTCTTTCATAAAAGTTAGGCCTACTTTTTATTTTTAAAAGGAGTCGCTTTTCTATGGATAAAAGTGCTAAATCAGAAAGCCTGTCTTCTCCTTGAGAATTTCTCAAATATGTATGAACTCTTTTCAGAGTGGAAAAAGATCTCTCCACGGAAGCAACAGTCATAGGTAGTGTTAAAAATAGTCCACTTAATTTTAAGATTTGGGGAAATGTTTCACACAATATTTCACTTCTTAAATGTTTATAGAGGGATAAAACGTCAAGTGGTTGAAGTGAAGACGTAGTATAGAGAACTTTCAGCTCATTTTTTAAACCTGCAAAATCGAAAATTCCAGGGAAAAAGTTAATCACCGAAGATATTTTATCATCTGGGCTTGACTGAGCAAAACGACTGTATTTTGATTTATTGAGTAAATCCAAACAAAATAAATCCGTGAAAGATTTATATCGTGTCTTAATTTGAGATATATTATTGTCCTTTATTTCTACAAAAGGCGCTTATAGTGAGTCTTTAAATCTTAAATTAAGTAATCGGCGTTTCCGTGGAGGTTCAGCACAATCATTTATACTTTCAAAAATTAAATCAAATTTGTTTAGAAGCTCAGTAGAAAGCCAAGACTCAAAACACTCGATTTCTCGCTTAGCAACTTCAACATCTGTTTGTTTATTTTGTATTAAATTAAACAATACATCGGTTTTAGCAAATATTTCGGAAACCGCGTGCAGTAAAAAGCAAAAATCGTTCCTTCTAACTTAAGCAATAAACTTTCGGCCATTGAAAGTGCGTCAGTGTCCCATTCTTATGGATGGTCTAATATTTGTTTAAAAGTTTCAATAATATCTAATCTACAGTTAAAAATAACGTTAACTATTCGGGAATGGTAATGACAGCGAGTTTCTGATACTCCCGGCATGCATGTTTGCTATTTGTTTTAAAATATTTGAACGTTTAGTTGATTTATTAAAGAAGCGTACTATTGTGTTTATATTGCCAAAAAAAACTTTCAATTCAGGTATATTTTCCAGTGATTGAGATAAAACCAAATTTAAAACATGTTCGTAGCAAGGAATAAATAATAATAAGCCATTGGAGAAGCATCCAGGATTTTTTTTAACACCACCTACTTCCCCTGACATAACCGCGGCCCCATCGTAAGATTGCCCAACTAATTTCTCCTTGCAACCGTATACATCAAGTATATTGAAAATGTGTTTTGAGAGCTCATCGGCATTTCGACTCTCACTCACGTCAAAAAACCCAAGAAACCTTTCCTCTACTCCTTCCTCCGATAAGTAACGCAAAACGGCACTAAGTTGCTCCCTATGGCTCATGTCAGGTGTTTCATCAATCATGATGGACACAAATCGCGTTTCACTTATTTCTACTTTAATTTCGCATTTGATCACTGCGGCTATACTTTGTATTAAATCGTTTTGGATGTCATTTGATAGACCTGAAAAAACCGGATTACGTGCGCTTGAACACTGTTCCAAATGAGAGTTCATTAACTGGTCATACTTAGATAAATATAAAAATGTTTCGACATAATTGCCACGATTATTAGAATCTGGCTTTTCATTATGAGCCCGAAATGCTTGTTCCTGTTTGCCTAAAAGAACTACCGTATCTATAAAACGTTCCATTAGTTTACGGTTTCTATCAACTTTTTTGTTGTGAGCTACAAAGGAATTACCTAACGAGGTTTCAATACGATCCGAATTCGTGCAAAGATAAACAGCTACGAATGTGTTTTTCCGTCTTGACATGTTTATTTGCCGAATTAATTAAATTGTTTATGTCAGCGTAGCCCGTGCGACTCCAAACACTAGGAGAATTAGAAAAAAGGAGGCAAGGAAAACAAAACATTTTATTGAGCTTGCAACTACCAGTCAATCAAGTACCTATATTTTTGATATATGGATTCGTTGAAATGCGAAACAAAGTTACACATCGCAGTCGGCTTCACAACTGAATTTTTCAAACAGAACTCACCTCAGCTACATACAAAACTCGCCAAATAAGTCGCTGAAAAGCGGGTTATATTTTTGCATAAGGAGGCGTGTATCAAACAGAGAGGAGTCAAACGCGGTGAACGATAAGGGGAAAACAAGGAAAGAAAGCCAATTTGTTCTAACCAGACACATATTTCATAACGCGAAAATTTCCGGGTTACTATGCTTTGTTTTGCTATCGCTTTGCGTATGTGTTTCTTATGGGGTATGGAGAGGAGTATGTGATGTTGGAGAATAGGCATGCAATGGTGTGAGTATTTGTGTGCGTAGAGCAGTAGAACGATATGAGAGCAGGTGAATAGCAGGTGGTGACATTGAGAATAAAGCTCTAGTGAGCAACTTCTATCTGCGCACCGAGCTTGAGAATTGGTGATCGGAGAATAACGTATTCACCGTATTCAATGATGAAAACCATGCTAATGCAGTTGTCGTCAATGGCCTAGATGCATCGCACTTGTTCGTGTCGAAGGATGATCTTCTGTGCATCTTTGAGTCAGTAAAAAATAAAAGTCGGCGAGGGTCGATGGTGTCCCAAACGTTGATTGAGACACCTTCCTCTGGCAGCTGCAGATATTTTCACCACGCTGTTTAACAATGCGCTGAATAATGCACATTATCCGGCGCATTAGAAGGTAGCTGTGGTACAACCTATCCTGAAAGGGAAGATAGGACAAACCCTGCCAATCTCCGGTAGATTAGTTTACTTCCGAAGATTTCGGACAACCAGTTTGGTTTCAGGGCGGGGCATCACACTATTCATGCCGCGTCGAAATAGGTTTCCGACATTCAGTGGACAAAATGCAAGAACAAATGCACGGATTTTGGCCTGGTTGATTATGAGAAGACTTTCGACACCGTATGCTTAGACCTTAGAGGAACTTTTCTACAAGTTGACTAGACAGGCGATGCATAAACCTTTGCTATATGTGATTTAAAATATGCTTATGAGAGAGAAGTTCATTTTCAAATATGGCAACGAGGCTTCGAGCAGAGTCTTTGAAATCAAAAACGGTTTACAGCAGGGGCGGTGAATTTGCCGATCCTGCTTAACATTACACGAGTGATCTGGTGGGTTCACTCAGACATGCTATAGCGTATACGATTTGGTGGCAGGTTCAGGTCCTAAAATCGATGTCATTAACATTATTTTGCAGCATGACTTCGATCAAATTAAGGGTTATTGTAACGACTGGAAGTTGAAAATCAACTTCTTGTTCAGAACAATATTGGCTTGGGCCTAGGGACACCAGAAAAAACTTCAAGAAATTGGCCATTATTGGACAAAATGCGAAGCCATTTTCGATGAGAAGCGTAGTTAGATATCAGGGTATCTGTCTTTACCATTATTTATATTTTGATTGACATATATAGTTGTTTGTGTTGTTAGGGCTAAGAAGGATTATTCTCTGACAAGGAGACTGTTTCTTAGCAGTCAACTTGACTCCAGAGTATAGTTCATTTGCTGCGTGGCCCTTATAAGACCGATCATCGCTAATGGTTGTCCGTTGTCGTTCAATATAGCGCATAGTTATATGGAAAAAAATTCGGTTATTGGAGAGACAATGTGATAGGGCATGTCTCCGGTTGTTCCGAAGGCCTGAATCCAACCATATAAAATACTATCCCAGCAAGATCCTATACGATGGGGCTCAGTTGAATAGGATTGGCAATTTCCTCATTAAGGTGACTTGAAGGCACGTTGCAAAAGCGATAGCCAGCGACAATAGTCTGATCTTTGCTGCATACTACCCCAATTCATTAGCTTCTCCGTTTTAGTACCACAATAGCGGAAAGGTATAAATTAGATACGGAAAAGCAATACACCGAATTTCGGCTGGTAGTTGAAGGGGGAGGGGTCAACATGCCCTCCCCAGGACCTGGGAGAGGCCGGGCTCGCCAACTTATGGTGGTGCTTCCGGGAATGGATTGACGCTTTAACGCTTCAGTTGGCTCACGGCGGCATGTGTGCATGTTGACGACTGCCATACGCTCCGAAAGCAATTAGGATTTTGACCAGTTGTTGCGTAAAGCAAAGAGAGCTCAGAATCCTAATTATAAAGGGTTTTTCAACAGGCACGCTACAAAAGTAGAACGACAGGGACAGCAAACGACGCTGAATTTCTTGCCGCTCTTTTGACATTTCTCTTCAGTAAGGTTTGCCATTCATCATGATGGAAAGATATACGAGCCAACAACGAGTCGAAATTATTAAAATTTATTATTTATTATTAATTTATTGGAAACCAAGTTTGGAAACCGTGTTATC
This sequence comes from Portevinia maculata, assembly GCA_949715645.1. Lineage (NCBI taxonomy): Eukaryota > Metazoa > Arthropoda > Insecta > Diptera > Syrphidae > Portevinia > Portevinia maculata. Next base: position 53,164,174 of record OX454527.1, on the reverse strand, counting down.
TCACGAAATGGTCCAGTCGCTTGGCCGCCTCGGTCGTACGATTTGACGCCGTTAGACTATTTCCTGTGGGGCTACGTCAAGTCTATGGTCTATGCCAACAAGCCAGCGACGATTGATGAACTTCGTACGATTATCGAACGTGAAATTGCAGCAGGATCGGCCGATTTATGCTTGAAAACCGTCGAAAATTGGGTTCAGCGTCTGGACTTCTCCAAGCGTGCCCGTGGTGGCCATGCAAAAGAAATCGAGTTCCCTACATAATGGCATCAAACGTACTTTCACAGGAATAAAGAATTTCATTGATATCCAAAACCGTTTTTGTTTTATTTAAAAAAAACGTTTGTAGCGCTCTTATTGAAAAACCCTTTAGTTAGAATACGTTAAATAGTTTTAGTAAGTAGAGTTGGTAGTTTGTAATTTGTTTTTATATATTTAAAAATGTAAAATTTAGAAAAGATGTCGAGTTCTTTAACAATCTTCTCAATGAAAACATTATATGTAGGATTAGTTCGGCAAATAGTTTTTAGGCCGAAAGGCAGTAATTGGATATAGTTAAATTTAGAGCGTCCGCATAAGGAACAATAATCTAGAATAAGTACCCATTCAATTTTAAGTTACATTTAATCATTTTTGTCTAGTATGTGAGTTGATATTTAATAACCAATAAAAAATTAATTTAAAATTCAAAAGTCAAAGGGTTGGTATGTGAACCACGTTTTTCCAAGAGCTCTAGCTGATACGTCATCGGAGGAATCACTTTCCGAAACTTTCCACTACAAAATCTAAGCATTTTTCTTTAAAATATCTCCAACTCTCTTGCTACAGATCAAGAAGTAGTAAACCAAATACCAAACAGATAGGTTATAATGAGTCTAATGAGTTCCTGGTAAAAATAGGACTGTTTCTTTTATCAAAGTCGTTAGTCAGTTTCTTGTTCACATCACACGAACAAATTCAAAAACCACATAAATTTGTTTTTAAGTTTTATTTATCAGGCTATAAGTACCTACGTCTGGCAAGGTGTTTGCCCCATGCAAAACGTCTGGGACCCACATTTTCGGAATCAGCACACTTCAACCATTATTTTGGAATAAACAATATTCGGTTATACCAATTATTTCAAAAAAGTTTTTTTTGCAAAGGGTTTGCCCCATGCAAAACGTCTGGGACCCACATTTTCGGTATCGGGACACTTCCACAATTATTTTGGTATATACAATGTGTGGTTATACCAATTATTTCAAAAACTGATTTTTTTGCATACTATTAGTACGTCTGGCATGGGGATAGCCCCAAGCAAAACGTCTGGCACCCACTGATTTGTGTAGATGGCTTCAACCTCTTTCATTTATTGCTATTCATAAGTGGTTATATCTTTGATCCACGATTTGGAAAAAAAAACGTATTTTTACTTTACTATTTCGCTGTGGGCTCTTAGACTATTAGTATAGTATAACTTCAAAAAACTTGCTCAAAGGTTTATTATTGCAAGTTGTATGTAACATTTTCTTGGAAAACTCTCTACTGGCGACTCTACCCTATTTGTTTTTTTTTTATTTGTTTTATTCTGAAATACAACATAATTATTATGTTTCGATTTTTAATCCATTAAAAGTTGTCTTCTTCCTCGTTCTCTTTAACCACATGGTTATGATCTGGACTACAGGGATCATAACCCTCCCACTACTGGTACGCCTGTGGGGTTCGTCGTACGTAATCCACAAAATGCTGTAATGGATGGAAAATTAAAGCGCTGCAGTACATCGTTAGTATTGGTAAATATAAATCTAATACCTCGTAAGTGACTGTATATTTAAAGCAACGCATGATATTATCAAATATTTTGCGATTTATAATTTATTTATTAATAATTAGCTAATCAATTATGTAGTTTATTATTATTTTTCGAAAAATGTAAGGTGCTGCACATATTCTTTAAACCTCAATATAAGAAATAATTAATTCTTGACAACCTTTTGTTGTGTGTGCACCCAATTAACCAGATCACGTGTGCACAGTAACCCACTTTTGATTTAAACATGATCATGTACATTCACATGTACGTTCACTTCCGCAATTAATTTCAACTGATCATGTTACACATCGCCAGTGGATTGCTTTGCACACAATGATTCATTAGAATAAGAATTATTATTTTGATTTTGCTTTGATCATGACCACAGGTGAATGTGTCGCGCTGAACATAGAATCGGATTGCACTTGGGTGGAGTGAACCATGGGCTAACTCAGTTCAAGTTGCAATTTGATTCTTATGTGTTGTCACACGGGCCAACATTTGTAGGTCATGATAATTAAGAAAATATGAGACATTTGGTGGCAAAGAAATTGAACCAAATTGAATTAATTTCTTTGTATATATAATAAGAATATTTTGCCAATAAAAATCAATCATTAGAAGTTCAGAGTCAGAACGACATCTATATCGTAAATCCTGAGTTCCTTTTATTTCGGCTGAAGAGCTAAGATAATACTTCTCGGCTGAAGAGCTAAGATAATACTTCACAATCGTGCACTTCAGGTACTCGGAATGAAGCGGCTGGAGAGCTTAGAGTAGTACTCAAAAATTAGGGCACAAGTACTACGACACTGCAGTCACTACATCCCAACACTTTTCTATCCGGTAAACACTTCAAGGTGGCATCTTTATCTACGCTACTTTCATTGAAAATGCCATTCTTAAACTATTTCTTCATTCGCAGCAAAATAATGCACACATTGAATACATATTATTATGAAACTGATTATTATTATGAACTTTAGCATTATACAATTTTTCAAATTGTTGTCGCATACTCCAATTTGATAAAATTATTCGGCTACTGAATTTCAAACATGCTGTATGGCATAATGCAACCATTAACATACCACCTAGAGAGAGAGACTTTTCGCATCAGTTGGTTGCTTTTGCTCGTATATAGGAAGTCAAAAGTGTCAATGCGTCATATTTAAAGATAAAGATGGCTACCTTAATTTTCAAGATAAACATTTTCCTGTGACGATCAATAGATTGTTCTTTATTATGTTAGTGGTTTCATAAAAGTGATAGAATAAAGTTATGCAGATTAGTGAGTTAATACCCTTTTTCCTGAAACAGTTCTAATTGCGAGAAAACAAGCCGTTGCGAGACAAAACCGCAGGGGTACGTCCGAGATTTTAAGGAGGTTTTTGACGATGCCGATTGTGGATCCGCTGTAATCGAATGTAAGCGAATTTTACTCGCTCAAATTCGAAAAGTTCGATAAACTCGTTCAAAACTACGCATTTCCTATGTTATGGCTCCTGTGCATAAAATTAACTCCCGCGAATTAAGCCTGTCAAATTTCCGATGTAAAGCGAGTAAAGCGAATTCAAAATAATTTTTTTGAGTATAAAAGGATTTCTACACACGGTAGTACAGTTTGCAAATGAGAGCAGGGCGGGTGGGAAATCATATCCTTTGGTAGAAGAGTGTGCACCATAGCGACATCGGCGTAACAAAATTAGTTGACATTTTCTCTATCGTGGGTTCTATACTGACAAAATATAATATATATAATGTATCTAGAGTCATTCGATAATATTCAAAAAACGAATTATTGTGTAAATTGTGAAATTATTCCAATATATTTTTTTATATAAATTGAATTAATTTCACAACGCTTTTTTATGTATTTGTACTTCAAAACCTATTGTCTAACTAAAATTGTTCTTCACAAAGCGGCAACGATATGATAAAACTTTCTTAAATCACATAGCACTTCAGAACGCGACTACTTAGCAGTACCTACTTCCTGCAAATAAATGTTTCTTTGCAACTACATACGAACATTTACATAAATAATTTAAAACTTCACGTGAGTAAAGTTCGCTTGCACCGGAACCACTCTATTCGCGCGAATGTGCGAGAGTTATATTTGCTTAGTTCGCGCGAGTAAACTTCGCTTGCACCAAAATCGCAGCCTTTAATATAGAAAAAATGGCAAAAATGAAGTGTCTAGAATAAATAAATTAATTGGAGAAGAAACTGTTTGAATTCCTGGAAAAACAGCTGGAAATCAATCGCCTTGCTACATCCATAGAATTGGACATTGAAGAAAAATATCATTGTTGATAATATCCAACGTTCCACCTGCGTTCCTATCCGGTTCAAATGATTTAATGTTTTTGTAGTTTTTCATTTTCGTACTCATAATGGTTGTAGGACCTGGCGATGCCCAGTGCTGAAACTGCGACAACACATAAGTTGTGTTTATTTTGTCTCCCTGTGATAACCGCGTCGCCGGGTACTGGTCACGTCTCATACACTTGACTAACTAAATTTATAAGCGCGAGTGTTAAACATTAAGAAATTAGCAACACTATAATCGTTAGGTTAGGTTGAATTGGCTTAATGGTTTAGGCCACTAAAAGGTCCATTGTGATACTACATGGATCTATTTCCACCCTATTCATTGAACCAGTTAGAGCCTTTAATGAAGCGTGAGAAACTTTCGATGTCAATGTTTATTGCAATATTAAAATAATAGATGGAGTTTTCATCTTTTAGAGACAGCAGGGCATGTGCAGAGAAGGTGGATAATAGTCTCCTCCTCCTCGTCCATGTAGCTTTTGCAGAATCATTTACCTATAAGATAGTGTCCAGTGACGATACCAATTGAAGTACCTATGTCAAATCTTTTTAAAAAATCAAACACCTACAGAGTTTCAGATCCAACTTTTTGTCGCTAGACAAGGTGGAACCACTTGTCCACTAAGGTTAGTTTTCTCGATTGGGAATCCTTAAAGAACCTTTAACAGGTAGAAGGGCCCATATAGTTCCATGATCAGCAAATTTAACAGTCCTACAAGGTAGATTTTACTTCACCGAAACACATTCAAAAAAAAATTATGTTGGAAGTTTTTAAAGACCATAAAAAATATGCCACGATATCATTGATTTCTCCACTTATTTGATTTTTATACCCTATTCTAAGGGTATATTAATTTTGACGCATAGTTTGTAACATACCTTAATATTGCCCGTAGACCCCTAAAAGTTACTATATTTATGATCAGCATCGATAGTAATGTCGATCTAGCCATGTCCGTCCGTTCGTCCGTCGGCAAAAATTAGGCCTTTAAACTGGGCCAAGAGAGCTGAAATTTTAACCATATACTCTCTAGGGTCCCGAAATAATCAAGTTTACGAATTTTTGAAATCCGCCCACAGACACGCCCACAAACTCAAAAAAACAAAATTTTGAAAAAAATCGAATTTTGAGCTAGAGAGCTGAAATTATATATGATCTATGACTCCTAAAACTGTTCGGGATATAAAATTTTCAAAATCCGCCCCCACAAAAAAATAAAACAATTTTTTTGAAAAACCAAAATTTGAGCTAGGGAGCTGAAATTTATAATATATACTCTCTAGGGGGCTCTTTATGCTCATGTGTAAATATCTTCAAAATCCGCCTACTGACACGCCCACAATTTAAAATAACTTTTTTTTGAAAATCCAAAGTTTGAGCTAGGGAGCTGAAATTTATAATATATACTCTCAAGGGCTCCTCTATGCTCATGTGTTAATTTTTTTTAAATCCGCTTACTGGCACGCCCACAATTAAATAAAATAATTTTATGGAAAAACCAAAGTTTGAGCTAGGAGGGTTTTTTTTACAAAAGCTTCATTTTTGTTTGATAAAATCTTTTAAATGTTATATACGAGTAACAGAATATGTACAGCGTTCTTAACAATTCAACCGTACTTAGACTTTTGTCACGCCCACTTATGAGGGATAGGAATAAGAATAGGGTATCCAACAGTTCGCCAAGGGGACTGTAGCCCGCCCGTATGTTTTTTTCTTGTTTTATTCTTTTTGTGTCGAATCGGTTGTCTTTTGTGGAATTTAACCGTTACACCATGGGATTGATTGTATTGCGGTATTATGTTCACTTAATGCTGAGTCTTTTCTCCTGTGCAGGTCAGACACCTTGACCGTCATTGTATTCGATGGTGTCGGTGCGGAGGCCTACGGCGCAAAGATTCTACGGGCTATGCTGTCGACGGTTTTTGTCGTCAGAAGGGTCACCCATGCCAGATAGGCCATTTGATGAGCGTTAATTAAGAACTGACCAGGACATTCCGTCCGCTCCCCTCTATGTCCCCCTCTCATCATAATTCCCCCCCCCCCTCCCTCTGGCTGGCTGGCTCAGCTGCGAAACAAAGCGCAGAAAAGAGTACGGGAGCTGCGAACCTATAGTACCCTCCTTGACTATGAAAAGGCAGCTTTCGAGAGGGCTAAGACCTTTCTGGCCGACCTGCTAAAGGCCAGAGAAGCAAAAACCGTCGAGGAAAGGCTCCAAGATGCCCTGTGGAAGGAACTATCCGCCGCAGGAAACGGGATAACTAGCGCCATCAATTTGATGGCGCTGGTTGAGAAGGCGGACGCAAGGTTGTTGTTTGTGGAAACAGGCCTTCGGTGGAATTCCGCAGACGCTTCGTCGCGGAGGTATGTAAAGCATGGGAAGGAATATATATAGGTATAGGTAGTCTGTGCTGTCTAGTGTAGGTAGTCTGTACTTAGATGTCCTTGCCAATGCCACTCCTGTACCTACGTTTGGCTGACCTGTGTACAAACGCATTCAAGTTTCAGCATTGGTGATAGACACATATTTATTCTTCGTTCTCTAAATTTACTTTTCTTTTTTTACTTACAATACACGGACATAACAAATAGCGACGAGGATTAAGAACTTTGCGTGTTAACCAAATATTTTCTAATTACTACATAGGAAGAAGGGAAACAAAATTGCGAGCGATGCGAAAATTCTCGAACTGTTGGATATTCAATACAAACTCCTGCAATCAACCGCTGGAAACAGTTCAACAGGATTTCTAAATTAGGGGCAGAAGTTCTAATAGATTCATTAGCAAACAGTAATCGGAGTTTTACTACGATCCTGCGAATGGTATTATATTCGAAGCATGGTTTTCTCGACACGAGGACATATTTTGTGTAGACGGAAACGATATCTACGACTCATCCAAACTGAGATTATTGATGCGTAAACTCAATCCTACTGCGCACGAAAAATACGCTTCATATAATTCTTCCAAAGAATACGCGAGATGTAGATTTCAAAGAAACCACAAATACACTTCAAAGTACGTTCGGTGTCCTGGAACCACTTTTCAGTACACGATATCGCTGTCTGCAAACAGTCAAAAATGCAGAAGAAGATTTTCCGAGTTATGCAGCGCATGTAAACAAGTTATGCGAGGATTTCAATAAATTTAAAATATATTAACCTTAAAAAGGACACAGCGCTAATCGAAAAGATGTCAACTCCAAGTACCAAATGCATTTTTCACGTGATTGCCCGTTCCGATAACATAAATGCCAACTACGACTTCAGCGTTGAAGCGTATTCAAATCGATAACGTAGGTCTCTGTGAGGGAATGTACTTCTTCGTCATTCTGGATACATTTTATATACAAAGTTGTTGGAAGTTCTACAAATCAATAATATTACATCAAACGTAATTATCAGTAAATTGACAGAGTTCTTTTCTGGCTATGGCGATTGTCAATAGCTAGCTTCTGACACATTGGTGCTATAATATTGGTGTGATCACCGGACACTGTCTCATAGGCAGACAAGGCTTGGCGTCCACACAAATGACTTCTGCAGAAGCTGTATGGACGAGGAGGAGGAGGAGACAATTCTCCACCTTCTCTGCACATGCCCTGCTCTCTCTCAAAGACGTAAACTCCATTTAGGATCCTTCTTTTACAATGATCTTAACGATCTCATTAACACCAACATCAAATACGTCGCCTTAGTGACACAAAAACGTATGTCAATATTTGCTAGTTTTCAGGAGACGATTTTGTGATTTTTTTTACTATTTTTAATACTATTTTTAATACTATTGTTGATACAGCATGCGCTAACTTCTAAACTACTTCACCTAGAGGTACAATTTTTTGCCACAATATATAGAATGATATATGAAGAAAGGTGTCATACCCAGTCCAAAATCGTAAAAAATGCAGTTACGTTCTTGTGTCACTAGGGCGACGAAAAGTCTGTCAAGCTTCATCAAAAGCTCCAACTGGTTCGACGAGTAGGAGGATGATATATCCGTGTGGTATCACAATGTACCTGTCATTGGTCTAAGTGTGTCGGCCTCTGCCGACTGCAACTACAACCTAACCTAACCTAACCTAGTTTCTGACAATGGAACCCAATTCAATTGTGCGAGGTATTCAGCACTTGCGAACTGCTCCTTTTTCATCCACAGTCCAACGGCCAAGCAGTTTCGTGGATACACTAAGGCGAGCGTTAAAAAGACGTAAAGAAAGAACGTACAAGACACCAAAACTTGCAAACATTCCTATAGACTTATCGTTCTTCACCGAATCGTAATGTGTCTAATATTAAATCACTAGCAGAAGCATTTATTGGTTGTAACATGGCAAATTCATTGGATTTAGTGAAGCGGAATGAAAACACCATTACAAAAGGCAACGAAAAGCAGGATGTCCAATTTAAAAAGCATGGTGCCAACATTGCCAACGCCAAGATCTATCGCAAGGAACAGTCAACTACAATGTCCTTATAAATGATGGAAACAAGACACAGGTTATTAAATCGTATACCAATCAAATCAAGGCCCGATATTCTACAAACATCGAGAAGAGCTCAACAGATACATTCCTCGATTTAATGGATATGTTTTAACTCAATAATCAACCTGAATTGATACAGAAAGTTCCAGATATTTGGACCTGGAGATCGCATATATTTTGGAAGATGCTAACAATGAATCAACTTCTGAGTTCTTATGTTTTCCTTTAAGATCCCCCACTCCTGAACTAAGGCAAGTTACTTCACCAGGACGATATGTACCTGCACCTGGATAGATGTAGGACTATGATATCTAATAAGTGAAGGAGCAAGGAGGTGTTAAAGTAATGCGACTTACATCATTCATAGGACGGTGTGCTACTTACATACGGTCGTAGCATCATCTAAGATTTAAGTTTTGCGGTGGACCGGGCTCGCTAAAGTGAAATGCTGCCTGCCTCCAAGTGATGGCTGATGGCCTCAATCAGCTCCGGCGACGGGTGTGCACCAATGACTGTTATACAAGAAACAAATTCAAAAACGTTACATCTGTTCAAACTCCTAATCAAAATATTTCCAAAAGCTTGTACACGTCCAACACCCAGCATTGGAGACTCTGTATTTCAAATAAACGTCGGTAAACCGGTTGCGAAATTCAGGGTTCTTACACAACCAGGAAAAGAGAGCAGGTATCGGACCCTTTCGAGGGAAAAAAATCATCGGCGGATGTTTAATCTTGTGGTCGAGTAAATCGGATGGCTGTGATGCAACCGCAAACTCTTTAAGCTGTATCGAGATGGGGGCGTAGTCCAAATAAGTTAACACATGTCGTAGTATATCGTAATCTTACCTCGGTTTCGAAGAGAAAGTATCTGTACAACTTAAAGCGGAGAATCTACTCGGAATCGCAGTGGAGGGAAAGCTTCAGTGTTTCAGATGAAATCTCTTTATGGGTCGGCAGCTAGTTAAATATTTCTTCTTTATTCTTTCTTAAGACCACGTCTCCACGAGCAATATTCCATAGCTTCCCATCTGTCACTTTTCATAGAAAGAAAAAAATAGAATGACATAAAATGTTCGGTGGGCATTTCACAGCTTACTATTTCAATGGTGAAAATGTCGCAGAGTGAAGCAATTCATAAGAATGGTCGCGTTCCTACCTTTCCTCATTAAACAAATAACTCACGCGACCATCGTTTGGCAAGTGATAGAAATTTAATTAGTGGAGAACTCGCACTTGCCTTGCAATTTGAACGCGCCAAATGACAGCCCATAGAGCATAGAATACTATCCATAGAATGCTATGATCTGAGCAATATATTATGGAATGCCATTTTTCAAAGAATACCATTTGTATTGTAGTATCCACGAGCAATTTTCGTAGAATGATATACATATTGCATTCTTTAAAATATTGCTGGTTTCGACGCCGTGTTGGCGGTGAGGCTAAGACTAGGATTAAAGGGATCATAACCCTCCCACTTAACTGCATTCTTACTGGTCCGCCTGTGGGGTTAGCCGGTTCGAACTCAGAAACTAAGGCCAGACCTCCTGATTTTGAATCACTTCGTCACTGAGGTCAATCAAATGATGGTATTGCCGCATTTGCTTGATCCACGAGCTTTTGGGGCCGCCTCTCTATCGCGATTGTATTTAAAGACTGTCAAATATGCAAGTACAGTTATCATCAACTCCTTGAACGACACCCTTCGGAAACATCTTCCCGCGCTGAACTGAATCCCCATCCTATCATAGGGACGTCAAATCAAACCCATTAGCCCACTTAAAATGTAATATTTATTTCTAATAATTGGAACATACGTGCACAGGGTACGTCATTAAACCTTAAACTCTAGAGATAATCTACGTCTTAATCCTACAAATCCTCCTCATCTTCCTCCGTCACCTCGTGTGTCCAAAGCTGCACCAGTGAGGTCGATGGCAGGCGAAACCGCCACTCGTCGGTAAAGTACTTATACACATTCGAACCTAATCGAAGCAGCTCGACGGACACCTGCTTCTCGTCTGGCTTCCACTGCCTCTCGGAACTTCCAAACATCTCCATACGCACTAAGGCAGTCATAGACGCAGTTAGGTATTTTTTTATTCCGTTGAACAGCTGCGCTTTGCTCATTGAAACGGGAGCAGATCCAGGAGGCTTTTGGTTTCGAACGTCAGCTGCTTTGGCAAGTTCATGGCTTTCCAGCAAACATGTTTCTAACTTTTTACTCAATTCCTCTACCGACGCCTCCGCTACTGCCGCTTTGGCCAGCGTGTTTTTGTGAGCCTCCTTTGACGCCGAAAGCAGCTGTTGCAGTTGAGCGATTTTCTCTTCGGCAAGCCACTCCTTCTTCTCAGACGCCTGCTTTAGTTGGACTATTTCTCGTTCGAAAGAGTTTACCATTTGTTCGTACAACGCTCGGCTGACCAAGTTCTCACTTTCAACGGACTCCTCCTTCTCTGAAGGAAGTATCTCAATCTCAGTCATATTTATCAGTTCATCGACGGAAACTATTGCTTCATTGGATAGCGACTCGCAGGGTTGATCATCATTGCCAGACAAAACTATCCCATACTCCTGATCATCGAACGGCTCGTCGCTTAAAGTGATGTTGGATAGACCTTCATCGTTTAAGTTGCCGTTCAGCGAGGAATTCAACTGCAAGCGTACTCCTTTATTCAAAATCATTGGTAACATAGTGATTTTACTGGTCCTTGGACGTTTCGGCTTCGGCTTTGCGACATCATCTTCGTCGTCAATAATCTCTACAGCTTCATCGATTAAACACTCTTCAGGAATTTCGAGAGCAACATATCCCTTTGGCGGAACAAGATGCTTCTCCGTGGTCGGTGGAAGCGCAAATGGATTGTGTTTGTCAGACGAGGAGTGGTCCAGAACGAGGCCATTTTTAAGCCGACTAAGCGTGGGAACCGCTTGTGGAATAAGGCGATCCTTTTTGTAGTTCATGAAACATTCGTCGCGGAAGTGGAGGGCACAGACAACTTTGTTCTTCGCCTGCGCAGGGGACATTTCATAGATTTCCGAATATTCTGCTAGCTGTACCCATTTCTCAAGGCGTGTCTGATTCTTGAGTGGGTAGTGGAAAAAATGCATACCAGGAAATTTCAGGGTATTGACCGTACAGGTACGAAAAGTGCAACGACAACCTCCCATTGTTAGAATTTAAATAAAAAAAATAAACCAAAAACTTGTATTTTACGCAAAAGCAACAATAGCAACTTTTTTAATTGTTCTTTTTCTGTTTGGCTAACGCCAGAGTGACTAGAGCAGTAGAGACAGAGAAATAAAAGTGACAGTTGAGAATGAAGATAAAATAGCGCTGCCAGTCGAATGTTTTGCATCGCGTTACGTCACGATGGAAAACCATGAAAAGGGCGAGTTCAGCGGTTATAATATATTTTATGCCCAAGCCAAAATCATATAAAAATAAATAAATATGTAAATTATGTAGTTAAAAAAACTATGTAGGAATAATCTATAGAAACATGCGAAGGCTAAAAGCGATCAAAGTGCAATGATTTTCCGGTCATAAAAACTAATAATTGGAATAGAATTTCCATGCGTATGCATGTATGTTTGTTTTGAAAAACTTCAGAAGCAAGGGAACTTTTTATGTTTGAGAATCATAAAATTTCCTTTAAAATGAGAGTTATCCGATAATGCATTTTAAGCATATTTTACTATAAACGCATATTTAAATAATAATATTTTTCGCGCATATGTACTTAAAAAAAAATGAAGTGAAAAATATCGGTGTCAAAAAAATGCACCTTTCATTTGCAATTATTTTTTTTTTAACAATATTCAAGACTGGATAAAAAGAAAGAACAAACAAGGTAAAAAAAACAGTCAACTCTGAACAACGTTTTACTGCATAAATCGGTTAACTGAAACAAAACAAAAATGATCACATAGCTTTTTTCAATTTTCATATAAAGTACTCCTCTATCCTCAAAACCGTTTATTGAAGAAAAAAAACAGTTAGCTGAAAGACATGTTACAAACTGAGACAAAATTGTGTATAGTTAACATGTGTGTGTGGAACTCCACCGATGATACACCACCATATCTGCGTGAAACGCCAATTTGGAAAAAATGTCAATCATGCTATCAAACATTGAAACAATTGCCAACATATATAGTGAAGCCAATATAGTTGACTATATAATCAATTTAGTATATATGTGCAGTACATAGGTACTCAAAGGGAAATTCTGTTTTTTTTCTCCGAAAAATAAAAATGGGAAAAAGATGATTGCAAAAAGTGAATTTTCGGCTTGGTTGACGGAAATTATAAAAAAAAATTCCCCTAGCACTGGTTGCAATTGGGGATTACCACTGGAACGGAAAAGTACCACAATCGAAACTTTCGGAAAAGTCATCGTTAATGCTGGTATAATAATACATTTTTAATGCATCTTTTGTTTTTGGAAGATTTTGTTGAAAACTTCTCAAAGCCTTATCCCACAGTTATAACGATACGTAAAACACAGCCGAAAAAATCATTCTACTTTTTTGGGGCACTTTGGCTAACTAATTGAATACAATCTTGGCCTTAAAAGGGGGCTCATGGATTTTTAGACGAATAAATTTTAAAAAAAAAGTCCACGATTTCACCCATAGAGTAACTATATGGCGACATTGAAACTGACTTGCCTAAACATGGTAAAATAAGGCCATAAATAAACTTTATAATTATCGTCCTCAATTGTTTACATTATACTTAAGGTAAGATTTGTGCACACAAATGACCAAATTATCTGTCAGATGACCAAAAGTACCATTCATGTCATTATACTTGCTGGCCATATCAAGCATTTTTTAATTATTTTCTGTGTGAATTGTGAAGTGTTAATTGTGTAGAAACAAACAATAGAATAGAATAAATGAACATAAAATAATATCAAAAAAGCTGTATGGCTTACACTGTGACCTGAGGATCTATTGTATCGAAAGGGACTTCCTTATCCAAGAGAGTTCCGGCAACCCTGCTGACGTTCGTAGTTTTCTGAGGAAAATAGCTCTTATTAGCCAATATAGTGCCGAACATCCACAGACAAGGTGCTCAGAGTATTCATCCTCCTCCAGGCAGGTCTTCGAACGCAAATTTAATATGTTAAGATCTTACTTCAAGCCGCCTGACAGAAAACAAGCCAACTTCATAGTGCTTGGCTACTCTTATATACGATTTTCTTTATAGGAGTAAGGCCTGAGTAAACTTTGCATTATATAGAATGCCATGGTGATGTTAGGCAAAGTGGAAAATAAAAAACAATGTTGAAAAGCCGAAAGAAGTATTTATTAATTTAAAAAAACAACCACCATTGTAGATATCCAGAAATAAAGTTCAATGTAATTAAGTTCGTTAAGATTATACTTTACGGGCACCAACTATTTTTTATTTATTTTCTTTATATAGGCCCTAAACAAGCACAAACGGAAAAAACAATTTGGCAACGCTCTTTTAAGCTTTTAACAATAGCAATTTTCACGGATAAAATTATATGTAATTGTTTTTTTAGACCGTGTGAAAAAAGGAAAATATCACAAGTAGATCCCATAAACATTGCAACCTCCATGCTTGGGCTCACTATTGGATTTGGAGCAGGTACGATGCTGGGTGCAAAACATGAGAATATTTTGTTCAACCTTATACATTTGGAATCAACGAACAAATATGCTTACAAAAATAATCCACCCGATTTTTTTAACATTCTCTATTATTTTACACTTTGTCTAACATTACATCGGCATTTTAAGGAATGACAAATCATTTCATACATTGCAGGGCCGAGTTAGCCATTCTATACAATCCCTAGGTAGATGACCAAAGTATCCCTAGGTATTTTATGGAATACCTGATTTCATACATTGCTGCCAACAAAACATAAAAAAGGCAAACGAAAGAAAGAAGCAAATGTCTACAACACTGGTCTGCTGAGGTGAAGGACGTCACGCCATAGCATCAATGCTACAAACTTAAAAAAAAAGAATTTGTTTGCTATTGCAAGTTCATCAGATCAGAGGCAATAGGTCCGTTCGCGAACTTTAGGTCTGTTCGCGAACTAATATGCAAACTTAAATTTATATAAACTTTCGTGCAAAACTACACAAACGCGTTCGCGTACTGAGAAAATGGTAAAAAGATGAACGAAAGAAAAATGTACTTTCGTTCATTTTTCTTCCCACAGAATTTCAGCTGGTAAGAAAATGAAAACTGTCAAATGATGTAATTCTATGAGTTTGCCAGCAAAAAAAAGCTGTTACTTCTTTTCAAGCCAAACTAAGGCGTTTTTCAACTTTTTACACAAAAGCGTTCGCGTATTTTTCTTTGAAATGAGAGGATTCTCTCTCGATTTTGGAGATTTGACACTTTTCATTTTTCTACACATAAAGTACGCGAACGGACCTAATAATAATATGCAGTTATTATCGGCGTGCTGTTAAAATCCACTTTCATTGCTAAAAATACTTAACTCAACTTACTTTCAACTGAACTCAACTGTCGCTGCTTAAGATTACATCATTTCCCGCCATGGTAAAAATTGGCTCCTCGAATAATAAATCGCAACGCAATCATCTGATAATACGTTACGTTTCGCTGCAATTCCAACATTTGCGATTACACTCGATTTGATGATTGCTGCAAAATTCGTCTCAGTTGCAATATTTCTGAGAAAACCGTAGAAAATTCATAGTTCTCGCAACAATTCATTTTTGCTATTTTCTCCGTCGCGCTGATTCAGCATTTGCCGTTCTTCTTGCAGCCTACTCATTTCTAAATTCTTACCTTCTCGCTGACGAAAATTTAGATGAGTGAAGGTGCTTAGGCAATGTATAGAATGAGAACTCATTTCATACATTGCATGGCCGTGTTAGGCATTATATACAATGCTTAGGCAATTTATAGAAAATTTCATACATTGCTGATAACAAATGAAAAAAGGTAAACACAAGCAAGTGTACAGCACTAGTCAACTAAGGTGAAGGACGACGCAATATAGCAGCAATGATACCAACATTTGGAAAAAATCAATATATTTTGTGATCCGAGTTCATCACATCAGAGCCTATGATAAAATTCAGCTTTAATCAGCGCGCTGTTCGAGATCCACTATCGCTGCTCAAAATATTTAACACGCACAACTTACTTTCGACTCAATTCAACTGTCACTGTTTAAAATTCCATCATTTCCCGCCATGGTAAAAAATGGCTCCTTCAATAACAAATAGCACCCATCTGACAATACGTTACGTTTGGCTGCAATTCCGACATTTGCGATTATACTCGGTTTGTCGATTGCTGCGAAATTTGTGTTTGTTCCAACATTTCTGAGAAAAAACTCACAGAATCCATTGAAAATTCATAAAAATCCGTCAGCAATCTAATTCACCAACAATGAAGAAAGCAAAACCGATTCTTTATGATCCCCTGATAATAAATCGAGTGAAACAGGTAAACCATTGAATGGCTAGGTTATGTTGCATATTGGTTGGCTTCTTTTATCCCGACGCGTCCGGGCTGCGTTCATAATATTCTCAATATTGCGGCTGCCGACCGCGCGCTTTTTCCAAAGTCTCAAATAACTCATATTCACTTTCAGTATTTGGAGGAGAATGTTCATCAGACCTATCTTGATGTGGGTGTAATGTCCAAGGCATTACAAGAACGCTACCCCGAGTACAGCAGACGTAAAATCGCCCCATTCCGGTCACTCGTCGAACAGGGTTCGTATTTCATGGAAATTTTGCCGTTGCCTCAGATTTGTTTATTTTTTTGCATATTCATTTCCAGCCTACAAAGTCGTATCACAAAGTTACGGCCTGGATATTAATCCCCCAAGTCCGGACTCTGGTTCGGATCTGGAGGTCATGGATGTAAGTTTGGGTCCTGGTGCTTCTCTGTTGTTAATTTCCTTTGTTTTTCTAGGACACTCCGGCAGTAGCTGCAAATTCAATGAACAACATGCTGACCAATCTCTATGGAAAGAAGTCTTCGTCCAAGAATAATAGTTCTAACAATGAACTGATCGATATAAGCAGCGACGAGAGCTCCGACGATGACAAGGCACACAATGGCAACAATGCCAAGGGAAAGGCGGTGTCCACGGAAACTCAGGCGGATTCGGTCGTTAAATTTGGCGAAGTGACTGTAAGAAAGCTCATCCCATCCGACGGGCAACCAACGCCCAGCGAGCAGGGCGCGGTCAAGCGTGCCGCCACACCGACTTCCATGGTCAAGAAGCGCAAGCGAGGTCGATCCCAGTCACCATTAAAGAGCGACAATTCGAATTCGCAGACTGACAAGATTGAGTTGGCTGCACTTGCACCGATGAAGATCGTTAACCAGACTCCGAGCGATGGCAGCGGGGATGCCGGCGGATTTCTATCAACAATGCTGCGGGCTCGCAAGTACAAAAAGGAAGTGCGTCCCACAAAGCCGCGCCAGAATTTCCAAGATGTCGGCGGCATGGAGAATGTGCTCAAAAAACTGTGCGAGATACTTATGCACATCAAGCAACCGGATATCTATTTCATGTTAGGCCTGATGCCGCCAAGAGGTCTTCTGTTGCACGGCCCCTCGGGATGCGGTAAGACGCTCCTGGCGCACGCCATCGCAGGGGTAAGTTTGGGGTGCCTTTTTGCCATTTTTTCTTTAACAATACCTCAAATTCCAGCAATTGGGGCTGCATATGATCGAAGTGGCTGCGACAGAATTGATCGCCGGCATTTCGGGTGAATCGGAAGAGAGAATCCGTGACGTGTTCGAGCAGACAATTGCCTGCTCGCCATGCGTCCTATTTATAGACGAGATCGACGCAATCTCAACCAACCGCTCGAACGCACAGCGCGACATGGAGCGCCGCATTGTGTCGCAGCTAATCAGCAGTCTGGACAATCTGAAGCAGTCTGAACGCGGACAGGCGGTGTTGGTGATTGGAGCGACCACACGCCCCGATGTTCTCGATCCGGCCTTGCGACGGGTTGGACGGTTTGATCATGAGATCGCTATCGGCATTCCGAACCGCAAGGACCGCCGCGAAATCCTAACCATCATTTGCGACGGACTGTCGGTCCATCCGAAGATGGATTTCGATAAAATTGCAGAGCTGACACCGGGCTACGTCGGCGCCGACATGCTAGCGTTGGTGTCATCTGCCGCCACCATTGCTGTTAAGAGGAAGTAAGTGGATGGTTTATTTGAATTTTCGTCAAACTTACAGCTCTTTTGGATTTAGGTGCACCCAGCAAATGAAAGAGATGCAGCTAAAGTCGCAGCGAAACATAACAATCGTCGATCTGATTGATGAGGGACTGCCAGAGGAAAAAGAATCCACATTAAATAAACAGAACTCTCCATGCAGCGACGAGAAAAAGGGAGACGACGAGGAGAAGACAGTGTCGCCCGCCACCACTGAAACTGCCTCTGAATGTGTATCGCAATTGGCCGATGAGAAGGACATCGAGGATGAGTCGGAGCCTACCACCACGACCCCTGCAATGGATGACAATACGCCTCCAAAGTCTGATGCAAATGGCACCACAAATGATCCAGAAAAAATGGATACCGCAGAAGACGCCCCAGCTGATGCTAAGACAGTTCCTGAGGGGGAAAAATCATTTGCCGTCGAGGAACCCATCGATGTGGATGAGTTGCCCGAGATGAGGGCCGCAGATCCTGGTTCAGTACCCGACCCGACGCTCTTTGAGATGATCAACATGTTAGACAATGCAGCAATTGATGCCGCAGACATCACGGACTTCTGTATCACGCTAGAGGACTTTCAAGATGCGGTCAAAGTGGTGCAGCCATCGGCAAAGCGGGAGGGCTTCATAACAATTCCAGATGTTACCTGGGACGACGTAGGATCGCTGCAGGATATTCGCGAGGAACTTAAACTGGCCGTCTTAGCGCCCGTCAAGTTCCCCGAGAAGATGTTGAAATTGGGACTGACTGCGCCATCGGGTGTGCTGCTCTGTGGACCTCCCGGTTGTGGTAAAACCTTGCTTGCCAAGGCGATCGCCAACGAAGCTGGAATCAATTTTATCTCAGTGAAGGGTCCGGAAATGATGAACATGGTAACATAGCAACTAAATGCGCTCCTTTGAATTGTTCTTTAAATTATTCTCTCTCTTACAGTACGTTGGAGAAAGTGAACGTGCAGTAAGGGCATGCTTCCAGCGCGCCAGAAACTCGGCACCCTGCGTCATATTCTTCGACGAGTTCGACTCACTGTGCCCCAAGCGGTCGGACAACAACGACAGTGGGTCGGGAACGCGCATTGTCAACCAACTGCTCACCGAGATGGACGGTGTCGAGGAGAGGAAGGGTGTGTACATCCTGGCTGCTACCAATAGGCCAGACATCATTGACCCTGCAATCCTGCGTCCAGGTCGTCTGGACACAATTCTATATGTCGGACTGCCAGAACTCAAGGATCGTGAAGAGATCCTCATCGCTCTCACAAAGGTAAATTTTTGTCTACGAGTAAAACTTTTTCATCGGTTTTCTTCACAGAATCGCAAGAAACCTGTCATGGCCGACGATGTGGACTTTGCCGACCTCGCCACACGGACAGTCGGCTACACAGGCGCTGACTTAGGCGGCCTTGTGCGACAGGCGGCTATGTTGGCACTCAAGGAGGCAACCAGCAATCTGGACATTCAGTTGGTTGACCTCTGCGTAAAGGCCAGCCACTTTGATCAGGCCATTCTACTCCTGCGGCCATCCGTTACCGCTCAGGTATGTCTCGCACACTGCATATTTGGCTTCGTTGATTTATTGTTAGTTTTACTATTGCAGGATCAAAAAGTCTATGAAAAACTCAAAACAAAGTACGCCGCTCCTCGCTTGCCAGACGAGACAAAACAGTAATGCATTCTTTATGGAGAACTTTCATTCACCTTTAATTTAATAGTTCTACGTTTAGTTTACCTTCTAATCTCTATTCGATTCATTCGCATTTCCTTTTTCTTTTTTTGTAATAGTCGACAGATTCCCATTTAAAAAAAAGTAAAAAACAATTAATTTCATTGAAAACTATCTGGACGCGATTTCCTTAAAAAAAGAATCTACAAACTTAACGAGGAAAGGAGCAACATTTGTATGAAATTTGTTAATTTTTTTTTTTGGTCAATATATTCTGAAAATGTATCTGCAAAGTTTGAGTGGAATTTTAGTTTATTATTTACGGCTAAAGAGGAATTTGAGAAAAATTCACTGTCAATAATGGCAGAAATTCATGCGGCAATATTGCGCATGTGCTTTTCGTGTTACGTTACACCTGTTGTTGCTACAGTTGTGTGATCCTAGGGCCCAACTACGTAACTCGATTATACAATAAAATCGTTCGAATTTGATTTTTCTTTTCTTTAATCTGTCTACTTAAATGCAAGTTTCGTTTGAAAACTGGAAATTTTAAGAGATAGGCGACATAATTCACATTCGATTCTAATTGAGTACATAGGTTAGGTTAGGTTAGGTTGTAGTGGCAGTCGGCTGAGGCCGACACACTTAGGCCAATGACAGGCCCATTGTGATACCACACGAATGTATCATCCTCCTACTCGTTGAACCAGTTGAGCTTTTGATGAAGCTTGACTGACTTTTTATGTTGGTGTTAATGAGATCGTTAAGATCATTGTAAAAGAAGGATCCTAAATGGAGTTTACGTGTTTGAGAGAGAGCAGGACACGTGCAGAGAAGGTGGAGAATCGTCTCATCCTTTTCCTCGTCCATACAGCTTCTGCAGAAGTCATTTGTGTGGACGCCAAGCCTTGTTGCATGTCTGCCTATGAGACAGCGTCCGGTGATCACACCAATTATAGCACCAATGTGAAGTCTGTTTAGAGATATCAAACACTTAGAGCGTTTCAGATCCAGCTTTGGCCAAATCTGCTTTGTCGCTAGATCAGTGTTGCCACTTGTTCACCTAAGGTTACAGTTCTCAATGGTCTGTCTCATAAACATGAGTTTGCATGTAGCGATTGGGATGCCTAGTGAACCTTTATCAGGTAAATGGGGCAGTGTGGTTCCTTTTCTGGCGAGTTCATCCGCCCTACAGTTCCCTGGAATGTCTGTATGTCCTGGCACCCAGCTTCGCCGTCTCCACTAGAGATGATCGACAGTCACGGACTACGATAGAGTTTGTGGACCCAGAATCCAGGGATTTTAATGCAGCTTGACTATCTGAGAAGATCCAGATGTCCGTAACGGATATCGCGTTCTTCTTCAGCCACTACAGGACTTCTTTAATAGCCAAGATTTCTGCCTGGAACACACTGCAGTGATCAGGGAGTCGAAAGGAGAGGCTGAGATTCAGCCTGTCAGAGAACACACCACCTCCTACCCCCTCGTCGGTTTTGGATCCATCGGTATAAAAATGGATCGATTTATTTTCGACGGGTGACCCTTCCCAGAATGTTCTGGGAGGGATCTTGACCTTGAAGTTTTTGTCAAAAAGGGTGAGGGGTGGTGTAGTCTTTGTTACTGGGGAGGATTCTAAATTTTTTCGGAATAGATGCGTGTCCGATTTCATTCTCGGACCATTGGAACGTCGTTTTGAGGCGGATGGCCGCACTACCAGCCACTTGCTTGCTAAAGATGATGTCCAGGTGTGTCAGGTGAAACAGAATGTCCATTGCAGCAGAGGGGAAGTGCGCAGTGCACCACTCATGCAGAGACAAGCTGTTCGTTGGACTTTGCCTAGCTTATTGCGATTTATCGCTTTATCTAGGGCAGTCCACCAAACAACCACCCCGTACATAAGTATCGGTATTATTACCGAGATGTATAGCCAGTTGGTAATGCGGGGTTGGAGCCCCCATTTATTACCAATGGCTTTTTTACAGGAGAAGAGTGCTGCTGTAGGTTTACGAACTCTTTCCTGAATGTTAGGTTTCCAGCTAAGCTTTCTATCCAGAATGAGACCCAAGTATTTTGCCTCGTCCGAAAAGACAAGACTTGTGCCCCTGATAGAGGGGGGATCAATGTATGGAATGTTATGTTTCCTAGTGAATAGAACAAGTTCGGTTTTGTGGGGGTTAACACCCTTGTGTTGAGAGCGTTTTGGAGAAGTTCTTTCAGGGTGTTTAGGTGCTTCCCTGAGGCGGAAACTGCAACGTCATCTGCATAGGCAATCACCCTGCAGCCCTCCTTTTCTAGGCACATCAGCAGCTTGTTCGCCACTAAGTTCCAAAGGAAGGGAGATAGGACTCCACCTTGTGGCGTACCTCTACTGACAGATCTTCTGGCCGATGTCATACCCAGTTTCGAGTTTATAATCCGACTTGTGAGAAGTAGATTAATAAGCTCACCAAGTGAGTCATCTACCTTTAGATCTGGCAGTGCATTTGCGATCGCGGATGTATTGACGTTGTTAAAAGCACCCTCAATGTCCAGGAATGCAACCATAGTGTACTCTTTATGGTGAAGGGAGTATTCGATTGAACGTTCTAACGTATGTAAGGCTGTTTCAACAGAAGTCTTGTATCAATGTTAGTACGTAGATGGATATCAATCAGCCTTTCTAATGTTTTTAGTAGGAATGACGATAGGCTTATGGGTCTGAGATCCTTAGGATTTATATGGGAACATTTACCGGCTTTGGGTATGAAAACTACTTTTACTTCTCTCCATGACAGCGGAATGTACGCCATTTCTATGCAGCTTTTCAGGATTACTTCAAGCAAAGGCGAGATGATATCCGAGGTGTTTTGAATTTCAGCTGGTTTTATGCCATCTGGCCCGCGGATTTGTATGGTTTGAAGCTGTGTATCGTCCAAAGCACCCGCCATGGTACACTAAATATACGAGTATATACAATAGGCCAGTTTAAGGACTCTAGTTTTGGGCACTGCACGATCTTAACTGATGTGCTACCCGGAAATCCTATACGGACTGATGAGATTTGCCCCTTGGTCGACCATGACATCCCCTATGAGGTGTCATATCCGCGAAGGGAGGAGTGGCAAAGAGTTGCAGTCATAATAGCAAACGAGGTTGCTATCTACACAGACGGCTCTAAGACGGGGGAGAGAACGGGTTCTGGCATTTTTTCTACTGATCCAGACCTGAGAGAGTCTATACGACTCCCGGACACAAGCAGTGTCTTCCAATCGGAAGTTCTGGCTGTTCTAAGGGCGGCAGAGATAGTGCAGATGAGATCATTGTCGGGAAGAGACATTGCCATCTATATTTACAGTCAGGCGACACTTATGGCACTTGAATCTGCTAACATTAACTCTGAGATAGTCGGAAACTGTTGCACAATGCTAAAAGCAGTATGTAGACGGAATCGAATAAGACTGTGCTGTTGGTTTACAATGAACACACCCCATTAAATACCGGACCTTTCTTGTACAACTTACAACTTACTTCGCTTACAACACACACACTTGTTGATTGTCTTTTTTCTTTCTCAAAACACGGTGTGGTTGTTTTTTGCGTCTTTCTTATTATTCTGAATAAATACTTTTTACTTTCTTAAATCAATCCGAACTTTATTTATTCATCTGCTAACAGGGTTATGGGCCCAGTAGTAAAAGTTAAAAGTGGATTAGAGTATTTTAAAGACATTTTAAAAACCTGTTGTTCCGCTGTATATGCGAAGAAGTTTTTTGTGTGGAAACTTTGTTAATCGTGTTTTGGAAAATGGCGGATGAAAAATTTTCAATCCCGAAATTAAATAATACAAATTGGACAGTTTGGAAATTTAGAGTGGAAAGTTTCCTGTCTCGAGAAGATCTATGGAAAGTAGTTGAGGATGATCTCCCAGACGAAAATTCGAGGACAGATGTGTGGAGGAAGGATGACAGGAAGGCGAAAGGTACAATTATTCTTTTTCTCAGCGATAACCAATTGCCTTTGGTGAAGAACTGTCGACATGCAAAAGATGTCTGGACTACACTTCAGAATACTCACGAAAAAATTTCGAGATCTGTTCGTGTGTCACTTCTCAAGAAGTTGTGCTCAACAAGAGTACAAGAAGGAGGAAATGTTGAGAAGCATCTGTTTGATGTCGAGGAGTTATTCGATCGCTTGGCTGCTGCTGGACATGTGTTTGATAAAGACACAAAAATCTGTTTGATCTTGCAAAGCCTGCCAGATTCATTTGAGCATTTAGTTTCGGCGCTAGACAGTCGTTCGAATGACGACATGACATTAGAATTCATCAAGTCAAAATTAATCGACGAGTACCATCGAAGGCTGGAGCGGGCTGGTGAGTTTTTTAAGCAGGAAAAGGCAATGAAAACCGAATCGAATCGCAGTGTGGAAACTAGAACTTGTTTCCATTGCAAAAAGCCGGGACATCTACGTTCAAGTTGTCGTTCTTATTTGGCAAACAAAAGGGGCAGTGGAAGAAAAAGAAATCCTAGTACAAAGGTCACAGAGGAAACAAATATAGCGTTTGCTGCAGGTCGTGATAAACCAGGGCTTTGGTTAATCGACAGTGGTGCGAGTTCGCACATGACAAATGATAAACATTTTTTCAATTCCTTAAATGAATCGGACGGTGCAAGCATTGTTTTGGCTGACGGAAAACAAATATCATCAGCTGGTCGCGGAGAAGGTGTAATTGTTGGCGTTGACGACAATAAAAGACGTGTCAGAGTCACACTTCAAGATGTTTTATTTGTGCCGGATTTAGGAGGAAGTCTAATGTCAGTGAGCAAGCTGGCCGAAAATGGTTTTTCTGCTAGGTTTGATAAATATACCTGTAGCATAAATAATTCTGAGGGAAAAGTTGTTTTACTGGGTAATCGATGTGGAAATCTTTACCATCTTCAAGTTCTGGAACAGTCATCAAAAGCTTTAGAAGGAAAACATCATGTTAATTGTCAACATCAATGGCATAGACGTTTGGGTCATCGAGATACTGCGGTGTTAGAGCGGGTGATGAAGGAACAGTTGGTTTCTGGATTAGATGTACGAAACTGTGGGCTGCAAGTTGTTTGCGAGTGCTGTTTAAAAGGAAAACTTACTCGAACACCATTTCCTGGAATAGTTCATCAAAAATCGAACAAATTATTGGATATAGTACATACCGATTTATGTGGCCCTATGAGAGCACCAACACCAGCTGGAAATAGGTACCTGATGACTATGATAGATGATTTTAGCCGTTATACAGTGGTTTATCTATTGAAACACAAATGGGAAGCAGCAGACAGAATAAAACAGTACGTTCGTCAAGTTCAAAATCAGTTTGGACGAAAACCAGTCGTCATACGATCTGATGGAGGAGGAGAATACGACAATAATAATCTACGAGATTTTTACATTGCTGAAGGTATCAAGCCGCAGTTCACTACTGCATATTCTCCCCAACAAAACGGTGTTGCTGAACGCAAAAACAGATCTCTCATCGAAATGACAAAGTGCATGTTAATAGACGCTGGGTTGGAGAAACGATATTGGGGTGAAGCTGTGCTTACGGCAACTTATATTCAAAATCGTTTGCCATCAAAGTCAGTGGATAAAACTCCGTTTGAACTCTGGTATAAGAGGAAACCATCTCTGAAGCATATACGGAGGTTTGGCTGCGAAGCTTATGTGCATATACCGGATGTTAGACGTGATAAACTGGACTGCAAAGCTAACAAGCTAATATTTGTCGGATACTCTGATCAACATAAAGGGTATCGTTTTCTTGATCGTTCAACTATGAAGATTACCATCAGTCGAGATGCTCATTTCCTAGAAAGTGAAACACGGACAGCTGATATCGGTGTTCCAGACTCTAATATGGATATTGTGTCTGATGAAGTTCAAATCCGTTCTATCCCTGAAGGGGAAGTGATTCCAACGGAAAGTTTTGATGTTTCTGTTGATGACGAGAGTTCGCGAGAGGACGAATTTTTCGGATTTGAAGAAGAATTGCCATCCGAGGATGAGGAAGAGCGAACTACGACAAGGCGTTCCGAGCGAACTACTCGTGGAGTACCACCAATTCATCTTAATGAGTACGTAGTAGGCAGTGCATCTATATTTTTGGATGAACCGAAGGACTACAAGGAAGCAGTTCAAGTACCTGAATGGAGAGAAGCAATGAACGAGGAGATGAAGTCACAACGACGTAATCATACGTGGGATCTCGTAAAACTTCCAGAAGGCAGAAAGGTTGTCGGCTCGAAATGGGTCTATAAAATAAAAAGAAACGAGCAGAACGAAATCACAAGGCATAAGGCCCGAATTGTCGCGCAAGGATACACGCAAAAGTATGGTGTAGATTACGACGAAGTCTTTGCTCCTGTCACGAAATTAACAACTCTAAGAACTTTTTTGGCTGTTGCTGCAAAGCATGGAATGCTGGTCAAACATTTCGACGTCAAAACTGCCTATCTTCATGGAGTTGTCGAAGAGGAGATTTTTATGAGACAACCACCTGGCTATGAAATTTCCGGAAAAGAAGGGTTAGTCTGCCGATTAAATAAGAGTATTTATGGACTTAAGCAATCGGCACGCTGCTGGAACCAGACATTACATAACTTTTTGTTGAAGCTGCATTTTAAGGCATCGGCTGCGGATCCATGTTTGTACATCAAAGATACCGGAGGCAAGAAGGTATTTCTACTTGTTTATGTAGATGACTTGCTGGTGGGAAGCATGGATGAAGGTGAGATTATTACGATTTATAACGAACTTCAAAGAAAATTCGAAATAGTCAACCTGGGAGAAGTGCGGTATTTTCTGGGAATGGAAATATATCGAAAGGACAACGTTTTTGAAATACATCTGAAAAATTACATTAAAAAGCTACTTAAAAGTTTTGGTATGGAGAACGCTAAGGTTTCTAACTCACCGATGGACCCTGGTTATATGAAAGCTGAAGATAAGACCGCTTCATTAGACAGCAGCACAATATATCGAAGTCTAGTCGGCGCATTGTTGTATTTGGCTGTGAATGCTAGACCTGACATATCGGCAAGCACTGCTATTTTAGGCAGAAAATTTCAAAATCCTACGGAAGCTGATTGGATTGCTGCAAAAAGGATCTTACGTTACCTAAAAGGGACTATCGACTACAAAATATGCATCGGCGGTGCTGAGGAGTGGAAACTAGTTGGTTATTCGGATGCAGACTGGGCTGGTGATCAAGCTACTAGGAGATCAACGTCTGGATACGTGTTTTTATTTGGAGAGTCTCCAATTTCGTGGGCTAGTCGACGACAAGAATGCGTTACACTTTCATCGATGGAAGCTGAGTACGTGGCCCTCAGTGACGCCTGTCAAGAGGTAATATGGCTACGAAAACTACTGCGAGATTTTGGCGAGATTCAGCGCGAACCGACATTGATCAACGAGGACAACCAGAGCTGCATAGCATTTGTTAATACTGAACGTATCAGTAGGCGATCAAAGCACATAGAAACTAAGGAGCGATTTGTTCAAGATCTCTGTGCAAATAATGAGATCGAATTGAAATATTGTTCAACAAACGAGATGATGGCAGACATTTTCACCAAACCTCTGGGACCGATCAAACAAAGGAGCTTCTGTAAGCTGCTCAAACTTGATGGGAGTTAGGCGATTGTTCATTGAGGAGGAGTGTTGGTTTACAATGAACACACCCCATTAAATACCGGACCTTTCTTGTACAACTTACAACTTACTTCGCTTACAACACACACACTTGTTGATTGTCTTTTTTCTTTCTCAAAACACGGTGTGGTTGTTTTTTGCGTCTTTCTTATTATTCTGAATAAATACTTTTTACTTTCTTAAATCAATCCGAACTTTATTTATTCATCTGCTAACATGTGCTAGGTACCGGAACACAGCGGTATAGAGGGAAATGAGCAAGCCGATGAGCTAGCAAGAAAGGGAGGGGAGCTGGAAAATAGCGGAGGTGTGAACATTAAACCACCCCTGGGATAAGAAAAGATCTAAGGAAATTCTAAAATTGAGCAGGGAACAGCTTAGAACAGTAATTGGGATTATGTCAGGGCACTGTCTTCTAAGAAAGCATGCTAGGCGACTTGGTCTGGTGGATGTGGACACGTGCAGGTTCTGTGGTGATCTACAAGCCGAGGAAGACATAACACACATATTGTGTGAATGCGAGGGCATAGCACGGAATCGTAGGAGGATTCTAGGGGAATACTTCTTCGAGGAACTAGGGGAGCTGAGCGGCATAGACCATAGGAAGCTGGTTAAGTTCTGCAGGAAAATTGGGCTCTGTCTAGGAAAAGTTTTTTAGGTTTTTAGGTTTTTCCCCAATTGAAGTTTTTCAAGTGGTTCCCTAGGGATCGCGATGGGCCCTTCTGGTGCCTAGTGCTGTATGCGAATTGCATACCCCTTTTTAACCTATGACCTATGACCTATTGCCCAAACCAGTTTGTCCCTAGTAATCAGACCTTTGAAGTTAGTGGTACGTGCAATTGACCTAGACAGGTTTTTATTGCTAGTAACGTGGGAGCTACCTGGGAAATGTGTATCCAGTAGTAGATTGAGCGATTCTTCGCTGGAAGTGGTCCAGGAGCCGTCCGCCTTTTTTAAATAGCTAGGCATACCTGGGTTGGTTGAGAGGATTTTTCTTAGCCTAGATGCCTCCGAAGATTCCTCTATTTTTCCATTTCCTTTTTGTAAGCATTGAGAGATGCTTTGTATGAAGCCCAGTCGGTTTCAGCTTTTGTGAACTTGGCTTGGTTGAACAGTTTCCTACAACTGCTTCTTAGAGGTCCTAGTGCTGGGGTCCACCAATGCGGCTTCTTTTTGCCTCTAGGCCGTATGAGCGGGCAGGCAGAAGTCAGAGCCTTTTTGAGTGCCGAGGTGAGTACCCTGACCTTCTTATCTAGCTCCATGGTGTTACAGGGAGGATTAAGGAGTTCAGATTGAACTTTTCAGCACTTCCCTATAGGTACTTGAGCCAGTCAGTTAAACTGAATTGAATTGAATGCAACGGTGGTCACAAAAAGAGACTCACCTCTGTCGTTGATGTCAGAACTGCCCCATACTGAATGGTGCGCATTGGCATCACATCCAATAATGAGTCCAGTTTTTTGATGTTCAGCTGCCGCGATCAATCCCTCTAGGTTGACACCAGGCAAGGACCCTACGTAGTCATGGGCCAGTTAAGCCGAGGCTATCTAATGGGTGCCGCGAGCAGTCTCTAGACTCACCACGGTTGCATCACGGTCGTTGAAATTAGGGAGTAAAAATACATTTAAGCTACTTTTTGCCAGTATGCAAGTTCTAGGTTTACCTTTGTCTGTTGCATACAACAATTTGTATCCATGAGTCCGGAGTCCTCGAACCAGGTTGTTAACAATCCATGGCTCTTGGATCAGGACCATATCTTCTCCATCTTTAGAAAGACGGATAAGAAGGGAGGCCGAAGCCTTTTTGGAGTGGTGGCGGTTGATCTGTACTAATCGCAACATTGATCGTCGCAATCAGGCAGAGGAGCCTCCACCACGGTGTTATTTAGGTCTGAGTCAGAGGACGAGCCTAAGAGATCGTCCTCACTAATAAGGACTTTGCTGAGGAGGTCTTCCGTGTCCATACTAAAGTTGGTGTTAGCAGTGGACGTAGAGGACTGAGTGGGAGCAGCCTCAATTGATTCATCATCTTCCATGGATGGAAGGGAGATTGATGCTCCAGGATCAGGGGTGTTAAGTCCTGTGTCAGAAGGATACGGAGGCTTATTAGCGTCTGTGTCATCCTTTTTGTACACTCGAAGTGTGATCTTATCCTAACCGAACTGGATTGCGCCATTGGTCTTCGCCAAAGGAGCCAGGGATTCTTGATTGATCACTATTATAGCTGATCTGAAGGATCCCCTATGCTCTTCCAGCTTGGCAACTTTCCAGTCGTGGGTTGTGAGTTAGGGACTGCCAGTCTGATGACCGCCAATACTTCTTCTGCTGAGGGGGGTTCAAGCACGAGCACTCGGTCTGCTCGGGATGTCCTCCTTCGCAACGACCTCAAGCTTCGCTCCAGGCCAAAACTCCCCGAGTTTGCCTATGGCGATCTTATACAGATCCAAAGATCTAACATCGTCACAGGCGACGGGCCGGATATGCCCTTGGTGTAATCCGGCATCTTCAGTTACTGGAGCTGATCCAGGATGGTCCTTCATGAACGTTAGATAGAGGCTAAGCAGCTTATTTTTCATCTTATGCCATCGTTCGGGGGAAATTCTACCATCCGGATCGCTGCGGTCGATCGCCGCGACCACGATTTTGTCCTTTAGGACATCGCTGAAGGACTTTTGAGATTTGGGGGCGGAATGTGAGGTGGTGCTGGTGTTATGCACCTTAGGTTTTTTGGAAACCGAAGTGGTTTCTTCCACCGATCTCTGCCGCTTGGACGTGAAGTCCTTATAAGCGCTCTTGTCCTTCTCCAGGAGGCCTTGGGCCCATTTTAATTTTGCGATCTGCTGCGGTGTTCTGTCGGTCTCTAGAATATTTCCAAAGACCTTCAGAGTTCTTATGGCATTTCGCCTGTCCTTGTAGTACGCTCTCGAGGGAGTGCGTTGTCGCGAACATCCACTGCGAGACGTACTAGGATTTGTAAGGCTAGCAATGGAAGGGCCATGAACACAATCCTACCGCTGCTAGGAATTGTTTTGCCTATATTAGGCTCACTGCTGCTGGCA
This sequence comes from Portevinia maculata, assembly GCA_949715645.1. NCBI lineage: Eukaryota > Metazoa > Arthropoda > Insecta > Diptera > Syrphidae > Portevinia > Portevinia maculata. The sequence goes on along the minus strand of OX454527.1, from coordinate 53,133,937 downwards.
GCAACTGGACCACGATTACTCACAGTCGCAGTGCTACTCTTCGTTGCAGGAGCCGCATCAGTAGACAGCAAGGTCGCCGTACTACCGCCCGGTTTGGAAGAGATACCGGTCTTGAAGTTTTTATTTTTGTTTTGTTTATTGTTATTCATATTTGAACCCACGAGTAGCGGAGAAAGGAGGTCCACCTGCACAGAGATCCGCAATATGCAGGTAAGGCTGGTTAGTCCGGAGGTCGCCAGGTATCCGGATACTCCGTGGACGACTGAGCTATTTTTTAAACTGGGCCCTCAGCCTGGCGGATAATGGAAAGGGAGAAGGAGAGAAAGAATCAGAGGGAGGAAATAAGGTGAGAGGAGGGGTAGGGGAGAAAAAGGGGAAATTGGGGCAGGACGGAATGCCCTTTGGGCAGTTCTTAGTGGATGTACGAAACATCGTTAAGCCTCCACACCGGCACCATCAAAGGATGGTGCACTCGCCAAGGTGACTACCCTTCGTGAAGGAATTGAGTACATAGGACAAGTAAAAGTAGAATTGAAAATGGCTTTCGAATAGATTCGATAGTAGAATCGAGATACGTATAGTGGGGCCCCAGGAGTTTTCAGACCTGTCTCTTTTGTGATTGTGTGGAAAAATTGATTGATATTTCGTCTGGGTTCGTAGGATCTATTCTTTGAACTTGAACATGACAGTACCAACTAAACCGGTCGCGCTAAATTTTTCTTCAAGATAGGTTCTTTGACGTGGAGGCTTCCTCGGGTCTTGGAACTTATTAGATCAATCGTTGAAACTCCTGCTGTCATGCGAAACATCTACATCTCAGCTGCCATTAATTTTCCCTCATACTTTTTGTACGCTGCTCAACATTGTGAACCGTATGTGAGCGCCGGGTGCACTACTGCGGTGTAGAGCCTTCCTTTCGACTTAGGGGACATTTTTCGGTCACAGAAGATGATTGGGTTTGAAAATTGAGAGCATTCCATATTCTTAATGCAAGAACTTGCCGCAAAGGTAATCGATATGAATCAGGATTGTTATGGAGGTATGACCAGATATAACTTACCAATGGCAATGCTATGGCCAAAAGACACTTTGCATGCCTCGAGAAAAGAATGGGCCGGGGCCCAGAATTAAGCACGAAACTACAAGAGTGCATCCACGAGCATATTGAAAAGGGTAACGTTCATAAGCTAACAGAAGATAAAGCTATCTTATTCCTGCTTCTGGTATCTCCGAATATTTTTGGTTACAAACCCCAACAAAACTGGAAAATTCGAATTGTCTGCGACGCCGCTGCTTAGGAAAAAAGTATTTCACTCAACTGCATGCTCTTGAATGGACCTGACCAGCTAGCATTCCTAATTTCCATATACTACACTGTTTAAGAGATAGAAGCATAGGCATATGTGGGGATATTAAGGAGATGTTTATGGTGAATAAAAGGAGTGAGGACCAACATGCCCAACATGAGGGTAATGACATTTGGGGCAACTTGTTCCCCTATATGTAAACAAATTTGTTAAGAACATAAACGCCATGCTGTTTGTCAAAGAACTATCTAGGGCCTTGAAAGTCATCACCGAAAACTCTTATGTCGATGGCCTTTTAGATAGTGTGTTATGCAACATATCCACTCGCAGGGAGGGTTCGAAATCAAGAATTGGGTATCGAACTCGTCAACATTCACGCAAAGTTTATATGTTGTCCATAATGAACAAAAGGAGAACGTGAGCTCGTGTTAGGAAAATGGTATAGAAAAGGTTCTAGGAATGTGGTGGTGCACAATATCAGACACCTTTATGTATTCTACATGCTCTTCGGGCAGGAATGAAGACTTACTTATTGGCCTAAGATTGCCTACAACGCATGAGGTCCTACGAATATACATAAATGAGTATTTACGATCCTTTGGGCCTACTGGCCAATTTATTGGAGGTCATCGGTTGACTGGGACGAATTCATAAAAGACGAAGAACTAAAAAAATGGCAAAAATGGTTACGTATTTTACCCCGATGTTACCTCGAGAAAAAATCTTTAAAAAAAAGCCACAGAATATTTGCTTCAAGCGTTTGTAGACACGAGCGAGAGTACATTTGCATCGGTAGCCTATATTCGACTTAGATGATGCTGTAGAATGTAGTCTGGTCACTGCGAAGACAAGAGTCGCACGGTAGAGCCTGTCTGTTCAATGCCTGGAACTAGACGCAGCCCTTCTAGGTACCCGTCCAACAACAAAAATCGTGAATGCTCACTCGATAGAAATATCTTCTCTATTCTTCTGGTGTGAGTCAAGGACTGATCTTTTTTGGCTTAGTTTTGAATAACGGAAATATCACCAGTTTGTTGATTTCCTAGTTGGACACATCTTGGAGCCCTAAAACTTAGCAGAATGGCGTTGGATATACTAATCTCATTGCAGCAAATGCAGTAACCAAGTAAAAGAGATCCAGACTTGTCCGGTTAAAGTAGGTGGTACCTACAAAGGGCCAGACTCCCTCCGGTTTCCCAAAAATCAATGGCCGATGAAAATTTCAGTTACCCTACAACGAATGAAGATCTGCGCACCAAATGCTTCATATAAATTCGGTGTCAATAATCGCGGTAGAAGCAGAACAAATTGGTTCAGGCTATTACGATTGCAAGCGTGGGTTCTAAAATTTAATAACAACATTTTAAGAAAAATCTTAACTGAGAATTAATACTAATGGCCAGCCTATTTTTTGGTAAATATGCCGAATCCGAAAAAAAGTCTTTATCGTCAGGTCCAGCTCGACAGATATGCCAAGGAGATAAGCGTTCTTCAATACAACATGGGTTCAATGCAGAAAGACGCACGACGATGATGGCATTCTACGCATACGTGAACGTATTGATTCAGCAATGACTTTTTTTTTTTTATTTTTTTATTTTTTTATTTTTAAAAAAGGAAATCCAAATCCCAGAGCACTCAGACTCGGTAACGGTCCATTGTACTACCGAGCAGAAATCCTCCTTTTGGTGTAGAGGCATGTGATTGGGTGGCGTATGTTGTTGTTCCCCATGAGGATTGAACCTGCACCGCACGGGTCACAAGCCAACACACTAACCTCTACACCGTCGCGTCGCCACCCCTTCATTCAGCAATGACACTATCATTTAATACCAAGCGACTTATCATACTGCCCAAGAAACATCATCTGACCAAATTAATAATTTTATGGTATCACAGAAAGTACTACCACCAGAACCATAATACGATCTGTCGGAAGTTCCTGTTAGCAGTACGAAAACCGCGAAGCATCGCCGAGCGCACCAGTAACGGCTGAAATTCCTAAGACAAGAGTCTGCACTTTACGCGTCCATTTTTATACCCTATTCTAAGGGTATATTAATTTTGACGCATAGTTTGTAACATACCTTAATATTGCCCGTAGACCCCTAAAAGTTACTATATTTATGATCAGCATCGATAGTAATGTCGATCTAGCCATGTCCGTCCGTCCGTCCGTCTGTCGTCAAAAATTAGGCCTTTAAACTGGGCCTAGAAAGCTGAAATTTTAACCATATACTCTCTAGGGTCCCGAAATAATCAAGTTTATCAATTTTTTAAATCCGCCCACAGACACGCCCACAAACTCAAAAAAACAAAATTTTGGAAAAAATCGAATTTTGAGCTAGAAAGCTGAAATTTTTTATATATGATCTACGACTCCTAAAACTGCTCGGGATATACACTGACACGCCCACAAATAAATAAAACTATTATTATTGAAAAACCAAAATTTGAGCTAAGGAGCTGAAATTTATAATAATAGGTATATACTCTCTAGGGGCCCTTTAAGCTCATGTGTAAATATTTTCAAAATCCGCCTACTGACACGCCCACAATTTAAAAAAAACTTTTTTTGAAAAATCCAAAGTTTGAGCTAGCGAGCTGAAATTTATAATATATACTCTCTAGGGGGCCCTTTATGCTCATTTGTAAATATTTTCAAAATCCGCCCACTGACACGCCCACAATTTTTTTGAAAATTCAAAGTTTGAGCTAGGGAGCTGAAATTTGTAATATATACTCTCTGAGGGATAGGAATAAGAATAGGGTATCCAACAGTTCGCCCAAGCGGACTGTAGCCCGTCCCTATGTTTATATACTAGAATTCACTACTTTTGGCATGTGCAGCTGAAAATTGGTCTGTGAAACGTTGGGGTGTTCTCATAACGTGCCTAACGATTAGGGCAGTTCATCCTGAAGTTGCTTTAACATTGTCAATAGATTCCTGCATCATGCGGCTTCGTAAATATATTGCCAATGGCACAAACTTTCGTGGGGCTAGCAGAGAACTTAAAGAAGCCTATCAGCAATTAAGCCGTATCGGAAAATTTCGACAAAGTGGATATTTATTCCACCTGCAACGGCACATATTGGAGGCTGTTTGGAGTGCCTCGTTAGATCTGTTAAACAGTTAAACGTGCACTGAACAACATCCTTAACGAGAAAGCCGACCGAGGAACAGCTGTCCAGCATGCTATTGGAAGTGGGAGCGACGGTAAAGTCACGTCCATTAGCTTATGTTCCGATAACCGACGATGAGGATAAAGCCCTAATGCCAAACCACTTCCTTCATGGATATAATGGGGAAAAGTTGGCAGCTCTTTCGGCAATTTGCCATAATTTCGCAAGGAGCAAAGGCAGACAGAAACATGACTTCCGTCAAATAAATGAAAATGAAAAGAAAAACTTAAAAATTTGGAAACATTTTTCTATTTCTCTACAGCCACTCATAAATTCACACCGAAAAGTTACATGATGTAACAAGAATCATGAGCCACTTGTACCCGATATCTCCCATCTTTTTCTAGAACCCTGAGGATATCTCGCCCTGCCCAACTGTTTTTCGTTTTTTGGAGTAGAGTAGACCGCCTTCCTAACTTCTTCGACAGTTATGCCGGGTAATTCTTCCTTATTAAGAATGGCTCTTGGAAAATATATCCGAAGAAATTGTTCATTTAGAAGACCTTGACAATACTGTTGTCATCCACAAGAAGAAGCCCTTCAGCATTGTTGATGAACTTTGGCGAACGGTTTTCTGGGCATTTCTACTTTGATAACGTAATGGGTTCGCCCTGTTCAAGGTGGTTTGATGGATTTCGTGAATAGCCTGGCTTCTATCAGTAATCGAATTTTTTTTTTCGACTCCCGATACAGGTCCTTCACACACTTTGCTTGAATTTGAGCGCAATTTCTCTTCGCAAGCCTCTTACAGAGTTTGTATTTCAATTCGAGGCAAGCTTTTTTATCTCCATTATAAGTGGAGCACTTTTACCAAGCTTTGAATGCCGCTTTCTTGTCACTTATCACTTATCACTCACTTATAACTTTATTAATTTTCCTTCCCTACACAGTTGGCATAACTAGAATTTCAATTAGAGGATAACATACGAGTATTTTGGTAGTGAATCATTTATATAAACACTACCCCTGGAACATTTTAACCGCAATACCCGATAAACAAGGAATGTGCATCAGTTCGCCCTCAAGCCTGTGTTCGGACGTACAGTGAAATACATGGAGTGTTTCCTCAACCGAACCATACGAATGTGGAGCGCTCTACCAAACTCTGTTTTTCATTTGCATTATAATTAAGAAATGTTCAAAACCAACGAGCATGGGCATCTCATCTCGTTCTCTAATCCCTCAGTTCCTTAATGCCCGCGCTGTGCAACTTCAGTATAAGGGAACACCAAAACCTTCTTCATTATAAAAAAAAAAAATACATTGTATATGTATATAACTTAGATCTAAGATTCATCTTCAGGAGTTCTACATGGTCATGGCCGAATTCGGAATCACGGTGAATATGATCCGGCTGTGTCGTGGGACAGTGAAAGTTCGTGCGGTGTTGTGTGCAATTTGGAAGTTCGGTAAGGAGATGATAGCGCATGTGACTCCTTTAGGCTTGTTCAGAAGGCACAATCTTAGACAGATCTGTTCAGCTACCGCGCGCTTACGATTTTGTCATCAGCAGTCGGCCCTAGCATGCCGCTTTAAAGGATTTTTCGACGCTTGAAGAACAGACGAAATTTGTAGGTCTTGGAGTCAGATCTGGTGCAGCATTACCCTAGAAAACTGCTGCTACTTCGGTTAGACAAAGTAAATGGGATCGAAATTCCTGACTCAATACTTTGTTTATTGAAAAGAAAAATATGTCGTCGGATATTTTGTATTGTTTGGGAGGAGGCAAATGAAGGAGAAGATCCAACCGTGAACTCAATGAGATGTGCCAAAAATCTAAAACACCCCGACTACATTGGCTCGGACACATTGATTGAATGGACAGTAAAACTCTAGCCAAGGGATCTTTGATTCTCGACGCCCAGGAATACTGAACAACCGTTTTAAGGACCAAGCCATCGCAGATGCCAGAGCGCTTGGTCGAGACAAATGGAACCGCGTCCCAGAAATCGTAAATGATGAAAGACTGCAGGTGTCTCATCACGTTATGTTAGCTAGAATTATGCCATCGGCTGAATTTTGGCTATATTTCTTGGGATCGGAAATAGTGGATAAATTTCAGAAAAAACAGATCTATTTTGTTATGATGGGCTTCATTACCACTGTGTACAGCTAGCGTATCACATATGAGCTAAAGCCCCATGTGTTGCCAAACACTTCTACTGGCCCGCCTGTCCAGTTCGCCGGTTTGATCTCCACATCTAAAGATCGACTGATTTACCAATAGTTTTCGCCCTGATGTTCAGTTATTAAAAGTACCTACATGCAGAAAAATTAACCGAATGCGATTTTTGCTCTGTTAAAAAAATGCCTTAATATTAACGAAGTATCTGCAGAAAGTAAATGATAATTTTTTGTTAAAACCCACCGCGTTAATAAGGTTAAATACAGAATGTTGCAAGTTACACACTAAATTGTTGTTTGCAATTAAGTTACTTGATTAATATTAACCAAACAGTTTCGATTTGAAGTTTGGTTAAATTCAAAAGAGTATCTTGGTTAAGAAAAACCTACTAAATTTGGGGTTTTAACATAGTGGTTGGTTATTAATAACCGTTCTACACATGCAAATTTAACCAAACGAATGTTATAGGTCCGGTCGCATACTTTATGTTTAGAGAAATGAAAACTGTCAATTATCCTAAATCGAGAGAAAATCCTCTCATTTGTGTAAAAAAAGGGACGTCAAAGTTTGGCCTGAAAAGAAACAACCGCTGTTTTTTTGCTGGCAAACTTAAAGGATTTCATTATTTGACAGTTTTTATTTTTTTGAAATTTGGTGTTCATATTTTTATAATTTTCTCACGAAAGTTTATATAAATTTACTTTTGCATATTAGTTCTCGAACGGACCTTATCTCTCTGTAAAAAGCAACCAATGTGTAGTGCTTTAATATAACCAATGACTTAGTTGTTTTTAATCGCTTAACTCGCCAACCGACCAATTGGCCGATGTGGTTACGGCATGCACAAATGTGACCATCCCCGCTGACTAGATCCAAAGGGTGCCTGATTGCCACCACTGTGCGACCCTTTTCACATACCACCAAGTACGACCAGCGAGCAGATGAAAATAATGCAGACCAAATTTTGCAATCGTCATCATAACTCACACCGGCTTCTTGCAGAAAATCACACTAGTAAACCATCAAAGTTACTAATCGGGTTTTTCTTTTGGTTGGTTTTGGAAGTACCGCGAGCCACGTCCACTAGCTGCGATTCACCTTCAGCGAAATCTTCGGATATACCTGACCCAATTTTTAAGCGTAGTCGCAAGGCACCCCAGTGTATCCCGTCGTATAGTCAGGCGGACCGGTAATACGACTATCGACTACCCTTCGTTTAGACTGCTTCAAGTATTGCTAATTTGCTAGCGATACAGTGGCCAAATTATCGGCTCTCTGATTCACCTCCCTGGAGGGTAGACGGTAGGTATAAAGGTTTGTGGCCTGATCTGAGGCGACCAGGTGAGGAGGTTCGTGAATCGTGAGTCGTGACTCGTGACTCTATGAGTCGTTTGACGTCCCTATACTGACGCATTTCCGCCTACCCCAATCGTATCCCTCCCGGTTCTCCTGCAAGTATTGTGTAAGTTACCTAAAAGAAACCAATAAAAATTTATTTATGAAGCCTATACTCGCTTTTCCTTTGGGAAATCCCTCTCCTCCGACGAGCTTACCTTGTCATAGGAAAAAAAGACATCACAATGTAAAACCAAATAGGACTGCAACCAACTTAATATCCAAGAAGATTCCACCAATTGAGATTGTTAAATTCAACTAAGTATAGTATGTATGTTGGTTAATTTCAACCAATTAGGTTGGCTGATAACAACAAAGTGAAGTTGGTTAAATGCAACCAAGTAATAACAACATAGTAAGTTGGTTCAATTTTACCAACTGGGTCGGCTAATAACAACAAAGTAAGTTGGTTAAATACTACAGAGTTAGTTTGCTATTTTTAACCGAGCAAATTTCGGAGTGGAAATTCATAAATCGGTTATTTTTAACCGATTTTTCTTAAACAACTGGACTAAGTTATTTTTAATCCACTAACACTGTAGGAGCTATATTAACAGTATTACTTAGTTGTTATTAAGCGAAAGTTGGTTGATAACTGATTTTTCTGCGTGAGTGCGTTGTTGAGAAGAAGAGGCCTTGGCTGTCTTTACCTATAACTGAATTGTCACATTTTTGTCGGCGCACAATGAAGAAAAGAATTCCTGTTTTGAGTGTGATTCGCAGCTGGTCAACTTCTAGGAACAATAATGATTGGTAAAAAATGTGTTCCCCACTAACTTTTTTTCTGATAATCATGTCACCTGGGTTATGAATGAGTGTATTGAAAAAAAGGTTGGAAAAGTTATCTTCTTCACTTACACTCACTTTCTATTAATTTGCTGGTCATTTTTACTGTAAACAAACTATGTACTTATATAGAATCTATGCTTTCTCTATTTAAAAACATGATAAATAACATTTACGTATTTTGTGGCACAAACGGATGTCATGAAACTCAATGAAGACACGCAATCACAAGCATATCTTTCCTGAAATACATAATGTGATCCACTTTCCACTTCCCTCACCGTGCTAAAATTACAAATATGTACTCATGTAATTGCTGTGAAGATATTTCTTCTATTTGAAAATGTTTGTAATGATACGTCAAATCAGAAATTAAGAAATACCAAACCCTTTAGTTTAATATACACGTACAGTTGCTTTTCTAAATTCCCATTTACTATTCAGTTTTCTCCCTCAGTTTGATTCCCCAAAGGAGGTGCCAATTCCGAAATTAGTAATGCTTTCTGGCACATTGCTCTGATTCCAATCCAGCTCTCGTGTCCTATGGGTCGAATGTGTACAGGAGATGGTTGAAAGCCCAACTCATTCGATGGCAATTCCATGACCAAAGCAAAGGGCACTTTTACAATGCCAAAGGCATAGTCAACAATCGAACCGGAGTACGTATGCTTTCTGATTCCAGATATGCTGCCACATCGATATACACGGCCTGACACTTTTTTAATTGCCTTCTTGCCACATTCGGCTAATTGTTGGTGTTCTCGCCATGATGTTGGCAGCTCCCTGTTGGGAATAAAAAAAAAACAGAATTATTTTTAAAATATTTTTTATTTATTATTATTTATTTATTTAATTTTTTTTATCTAAAAAAGTTACAATGGTTTTCCATAAAGCTTTCAAGGCGTGGCGAAAAAAAAACATATTTTCCTATTGGACAATCAATATTTAACTTATTTCAGAAAGTTATACTTATGAAATAACAAGGGCTTTTAGATTAGTTAAATTAAAAATAATAACAATCGGAATTAAATTATTATTAAATCGGAATACAATTAAATTGAAAAAAACGCAGTTATTGAGATGCAATATTAAAAATTAAGGGATTTTAGATAAAAACCTAAGGACGGGCTACAGTCTGTGGGCGTGACAAAAGTCTAAGTATGGTTAAATTGTCAAGAACGCTCTACATATTTTGTTATATAACATTTAAAGGATTTAATCGAAAAAACGAAGCTTTTGTAAAAAAACGCTCCCTAGCCCAAACTTTGGTTTTTCAATTAAATTGTTTTATTTAATTGCGGGCGTGTTAGTAGATATTTAAACATAAGTAGAAAGGGCACCTAGAGAGTCTATATTATAAATTTCAGTTCCCTAACTCAAACTTTGACTTTTCAATAAAATTGTTTTATTAAATTGTGGGCGTGTCAGTGGGCGGTTTTAAGAAATTTTATCTCCCGAGCAGTTTTAGCAGTCAAAGATCATCGTGTCTGTGGGCGGATTTCAAAAATTCTTAAACTTGATTATTTCGGGACGCTAGAGAGTATATGGTTCAAATTTCAGCTCTCTAGGTCCAGTTTAAAGGCCTAATTTTTGCCGACAGACGGACGGACGGACATGGCTAGATCGACATTACTATCGGTGCTGATCATAAATATAGTAACTTTTTGGGGGTATGTTACAAACTATGCCTCAAAATTAATATACCCTTAGAATAGGGTATAAAAAGAGAGAAGATGTCTTGCACTTTCTTGGTGTTTGTCCAATTCTAAAAGAATTTCGACTATCAATGCTTGGAAAACATGTCTTAGAGGATGATGAAGCAATAAATATTTAAAATGGAGAAAAAGGACGGGATGTCCTATATAACTATTCAGTTGCAGCACTTCATATTATTAAAGGAGATTTTTAATACAAGAACTTTAGATAATATTTTGTCAACCTGGTAGACAGCCATAGGCCAAACCCATTATGACTAAGGGTAAGCTTTTATTGTAACATATTCATAGAAATAAAAGTCAATTTAACTAACTAACTAACTAACTAGTCTAGTGAATAACATTTGAGTCAGAATATTCGCTGCTTGGTTGTTGCCGTGCCAGTGAGACTATAGGATAATAAAATTTGATTTCATCATTATACACTAGTTTTCATTTTCTCACCGGCCGAAATTATGTGTGAGAAAAAAGTATGAATGGTAGGTAGGTAGGTAGGTGTGGCGGTTTGATAAGACAAACCCAATTAGCACTGAGTGCCGTTTTGTTACCACAAACTCACGTAAACCTGGGTATTATCGATTGGTGGGGGAGGCTAAATCCAACCTGCGGAGTTCAGGAAAGTTATCAGTTCCTTGATACTTTTCTCGGAGACTTCCTCAAGTGTATTGAAGAAAGGGCTTCCCAATGTACGTAGTCTGGTCCTAGCTAAAGCCGGACAGGTACATAAAAAGTGAATTAGGGTTTCTTTTTCAGTTGTCACTTTGCAACTGCGGCAGTGTGTATTGTATGGGATGCCCAGCTTGGCCGCATGGTCACCTATAGGCCAGTGTCCCGTGAAGATCGCTGTAAGTCTTGCGATGTCTTTTCGGGTTCTACCTAGAAGTTCGGTTGTTTTTGCCTTGTTGTAGTTTGGCCACGTTTTTCTGGATATGACGCATGCAGTCAGCCTGCTCCATCTGAGGTTGGCTTTCTTAAGGTATTCTGCGGTGATGTTTGCCTTAACTGCTCCGAGCGGAATGTGGACTAGTTCTGCCAGAGAGCGGTGGAGAGCTGAGCCTTGCCTGGCCAGTTCGTCGGCATGTTCGTTTCCATAAACGTTACTGTGCCCTGGAACCCAGATCAGGGTAACCTTGAACTTATCAAGCAGGACCAGCTCATTACGGCATTCTAGTACTAACTTAGAGGATATAGTGACCGAAGCGATCGCTTTAATGGCAGCCTGGCTGTCAATAAGTATGGCGATCCTTTGCCTCGGTGTTATATTTGAGTGAAGTTTGATCTGGCGACAGGCTTCACGGATAGCCAGTAGCTCCGCCTGGAAGACGCTTGCAGTATCCGGAAGTCTGTATGATTTTGCGATGTTTAAGGATTCCGAAAAAACTCCCGCACCCACGCCGCAGTCCATTTTTGAACCGTCGGTGTAGATTGTTTGATCGAAATCCCTTGTCACTTCTTCATTTTGCCATTCCGATCTAGTAGGGATTTGAACGACGAAATGTTTTGTAAAAGACATTCTGGGAATGATGTAGTCTGTTGAAGGCGGAACTAGTTTTCTAGGTAGAGAGTCTAGAATACTACTGTGGCCGTAGGGTTTTGCAGTCCAGCAGCCAGACTCTCTGAGTCTGATCGCGCTGTGTGCTGTGATGTTTGTTATATGTAGATCAAGAGGTAAAAGATGCAGTAAGACTGTGAGTCCGTCTGACGGTGTTGAGCGTAGAGCTCCCGTTGTTCCTATGCATGCCGTTCTTTGTACCTTATTAAGTTTGGTAATATTGTACTTTTTCTTTAGAGCCGGCCACCATACTATTGACCCATACGTGAGGATTGGTCGTACCACGGCTGTGTACATCCACAGGGTCAATTTTGGTTGCAGGCCCTACTTTTTGCCGAAGGTTCTGCTGCAGGCATAAAATGCTATACATGCCTTCTTTACCCGTTGTTCTATGTTTATTTTCCAGTTGAGTTTAGGATCTAGGATAACTCCTAAATACCTGGCATTGGTTGAAAGGGGTAGGGGTGTGCCGTTTAGGCGAGGAAGCGTAAAGTCAGGTATATTGGTTTTGGTGGTGAAGAGCATCAGCACAGTTTTCCCCGGGTTGACTCCCAGACCGCACTTTTTTGCCCAAGTGCTAACTTTGCTTAGAGCATTCTCCATGATTTCACTAATCACGGAGGGAAACATTCCTGACACCAATATCACCATATCGTCCGCATACCCGACTACTTTGATTCCTACTCTGTCTAAACTTATGAGGATTTTGTTCATTACTAGGAGCCAGAGTAGGGGTGAGATGACTCCTCCTTGAGGTGTTCCCCTACTGGCATATTTGGTTATATTGCTATTTCCTAAAGCTGCTTGAATGATTCTATTGCTGAGCATGGAAGCAATCCATTGACTTAGATGGATTGCTATTCCCAGCACCCTCAGGGACTCTAGAATTGCTTCAGTGTGTACATTGTTGAAGGCTCCTTCTATGTCTAGGAAGGTAGCCAAGGTGTATTCTTTGTAGTGTAGGGATTTTTCTATCGTACGCACTACCTCGTGAAGAGCTGTTTCTGTAGATCTTCCCTTGAGGTAGGCGTGTTGAGATTTGGAGAGGAGTGAAGCTTCTATTGCCCCTCTGAGGTGGTTGTCTAGGAGACGTAAAGTATGAATAGTTTTGCCTGGAAAGAAAATGAAAACTGCCAAGAGTTTGACCAGCAAAAAAACAGATGTTGCTTCTTTTCAAGCCAAACTTTGAAGTTTTCCCTTTTTCTCTGCGAAAGCGTGTTCACCTACTTTTCTTAGAAATGATTCTCCATTGATTTTGGAAATTGGATAATTTGTGTTTTTCATCACATACAAGTACGCGAACAGACCTGTTTCAAATAAGATGTGTTTGACAAACCTGAGCTGTACAGAAAAGTATAGTTACGATCAGAAAAGTACAAGATTTTGTACTTCTTCGGGCACTTTCTGTTCCATGAAGCTATTTATATCAATTTAGCACATGATTATTTGCACCTATTTTTGGCGTAGAGCAAGTGAGTGAAAAGTGTCAAATTTGAAAATTCAAATTCTACTGATGTCAGCAAATATTTACATTTTTTTAAAAAATATTTACGGAACAAGTATAAATTGCGATTAAATCGACATTACGCTAAACTTTGGCAGTACAATGCTCACTCAAAACAGTGATTATCCCATAGAATGTGCATAGCTGAGAGGAAAACATAGAACTCGAAGCTGTACTTCTCTGTTCTAACTTAATCTAACAGTTTTCACTTACTTGTGCTGTTTTCGTTCATTAAACACAGCTCATGAGTTTGTCAACAAAAAAAAACTGCTGTTGCTTCTTTTCAAGCCAAACTTTGACGTTTTTCATTTTTCTCCGACAAAGCGTTGGCGTACTTTTCTTTGAATTAAGAAGATTCTCTCGATTTTGGAGGTTTGACAGTTTTAATTTTTCTACAAATAGAAGTCGCAAAGAGACCTAGAATCAATGGCATCGGGTTGTTGGGTTTTGACTATGACTTGTAGCCAAATTACCACTTTAACGAATTCCTAAACTAATTGTTAGCACGAACAATTCACATAAAAAAATACAAAATGCAATACATAATATAAAAAAATAAAAAAATTGTCTAATCGAGTCTTGTTCCGTTGCAATTAACATAAAATAGAGTGTACACGAAAATAACGTAAGTAAAGGCACACAAACTTGGTATATCCCCAGGGGTACATGATAGCCTGCCCATACGAGTGCAGCGATAAAAAAAGTAACAAATGTGGTCGCAGCTTCTCCATGACATTTCGTAAGGCGCACGTCTCGGGCTCCGAAAACGGCTTCTCTCCCATGTATGTGTTTCGGTTCGCTTTCGTAGAACCATTCTCCCAATGGAAATCATAGTTTCGATTACAATCCGTTCCGATACTTTTCAAAATACTGTGTGGACGACGGTTCTTTCTCCACATGGGATTCTGCAAAAAAATAATCCCAAAAAAATGTCATATAATACCAACTTCTCTTTTTTATTAGAATTTTCAATTTAGTATATCCTATACCTTGTTGTAGGTGTACTCATATCCATCGGGATTCGTTAGCGGCACAATGAAAAATCGAAGTTTCTCCAGAATTCCACGGTGTCGTGCATGTTTTTCAGTTAATTGCTGAATACAGCTTAAAGCCACTGAAATGGTCATCCATTCTCTGGCGTGGGTACCCGCCTCAATGAAGACCACATCTCTGGTCAGGTTTCCATTTGGCAAAGTTGCTAGGGGACGTTTAAGCCAATCAATTTGTATTGCCTTCAATTGTCGTCCTTCGTATGAATGGCCAATGGTATGTACTTTGACGGCTTCGGCGTAACGTTGACATAGCGAGTCCAGATAGTCGTTAATCTCCTTGTGCCGCAGGTATTTGGCCGTAACGTCGGTTTTTTTGAATCTCATCATTACCTTTCCATCTTGCATTTGAACACCGTGAATTTCGTTGTCCTTCAACACTATAATTTTTTTTATTCAAGAAATTTGTAAATTCAAACGAAAACAAAACAGTACGATTTTAGTTTGACAAAATCTAAATGTTGACTACGATGAGTAGGAAAGGGTTTGCCAAGTGAAAGTCATTGCCCGAAGAAAGCAAACAACTTTGGCACAGGTCTGGTTGGGAGGTTAGTTTTAGTTGTTTTTGGTTTCTTCTTCGCAATTTTTTTTTGTTTTTGTTTGCTTTGACATGAATCCTACGGGTGGAATAAATTGGAAGGTTTTGGCTATGTGGGTTGAAGTTCAACTAGTTAGCATAAATTCCTTATGGGGGAGGTGAATGAATTAGCTTGGTTATTGCTATTATGTTCATTCTGTAGAGTACTGTGAGTTGAATATATTTTTGTAGTATTTTTAGTGCTGTTGAAATGTTTATTCCTTTGCGAGCGTTAAACAAGAGAACTTTAAGGTACTATTGAAATTGCGTACGCCACAGCAACGACCAAATTAATAATTTGAGTAGGTACATACAATATTAAACGGGCTAACTTTGTACGTTAAAGGAAAATAGTTATTTTAAAGACAAGAGTCGCACTTGTGCCGATGTTCCACTTAAAGTTGAGTACACATTTTTAAAATGTAAACTTAAATCTGTCATTACGAAGCCTCAAGTCTTTGTTTAACGGAAAACTAAGTAGAATTAAATAAAAAAAAATATGTCGTTAACTTACAAATTTAAAAATTGTCTTTTTACGTTAGAAAATGTACGTCATTGCATCCCCGGACGTGCGATATCTGTCGAATGTCCAACGAAGAAGATGAGTCAGTAGAGCATATTCTATGGCACTGTGACTGGCCAACGTTTGGGTATCCTAGATAAACCCTAGCTCGAAGCAGAGGACATAACTTTAGCACCGCTAAAGACTTGGCTGAATTTATTACCTAATCCGGCTTTATATGCGAGCTTTAAATTAAAACGAGGACATCACAGCTAACCCAGAGCGCAGTGATAATGACATTAAGTCCCACCCCTATGGTAAACCAATTTAATCTAATGTAGAGAGAGAGTCGACTTACGGATAGTAAAATTTGGGGAAATTTAAGCCTGGGCTTAAGATTTGGAGTTCAGCATTGCTTACACTGTAGAGAAAAAGCGGTAGAGCTCTACCGAAAATAAAATGTTCTGTACCTAAGCTGTGTACATAATAGATTAGAGAAATTTGCGGTAGAGCTTTAGTGGCATCTACACTACACTCATTTTTCCTTGAGTAGATACGGTAGAGCTGAATAATATCGGGGCAACAAAAAAAGCCCTTGTGTGCGTCCTAGAAAATGAGAAAAAAGTAAGTTCACTACTGGGTCGTACGATAACTTTCTTGTTTTTATAAGAATTGGTTTCGAATCACATTATCTATTTTCTACACCTACTCAAAAAATCTGGCAAAAAAGAATCGTTACAATGTCGATTGTGAGTGCAGTGGCGCAGAGGTTAGTGTGTTGGACTGCTAATCTAAAAGCCTCAGGTTCAAATTCCGCCGGGGCCAAGTAACATCTTAAAGTTTTTTCCACTGCCCCTATTTCCACCATAAGTGATCAAACGAAATAGCCAGTTGCATTCCACCATTTAAACATTCCAACCACAATTCCGGCTGTATAATAAATGCTTTGACTTTTTTCTTCACATTATAATCTCCAAACAATTAGAAAAAACGTTCATCGGCATCTCTCCCCATCTTCGAATTCTAAATAAGGGTATTAAAAAAATTCCTTTGGTGCGCGCGTACATTAAAAAAAATGTACCTACATATAAATCGCAAACTTTTGCATGAAATTAAAGCTGAGGACCCAAATCGTATCAAAATTTCTTGCGAATGTCACTCTCGGGTTTTTAATTAGTATTGCGGAAAGTTCCCCCATTAAGTGAAAAGCAAGACAAATAATTGACAAAATAAATATCAGCTGGTAAAAGATGGCGGTGACTCTGAGACTTCTGGCTACTAATTTGGGAAAAAATACCTTTATTTATCTACATAGTCTCCTTTTAGGTTTATACATTTTTTCCAGCGATATTCAATAGCTTCGATATCCTGTTTAGTTTATAGTGAGAATCCCACTGTTTTAGGAGTCTGCTCCCTCACTCAGAGTAGAATCGAGCTCCGCTGATTGATTGAACTGAGGCTTCTTAAAAGAATGTATTTGACTCATATAACGATGACCGATTTGTTCCCTTTTTACAATTTCACTGAGAGCCTGCCGAACAAATACCAAACAACGTAACTTCATTTTTAAGCTTTATAAGGTTGTTACTTTCTACCATGGCCACTCTCTTCAAACAACAGCCGCCATATACCCGTCAGGTTGGGCACTTTTGCAACTTCTCTCGTATACTAATTGCATGCCTTTCTTATGGTAAAGTTTTCAATCAATGCGCTTTACACTTTAGTTGAGGCGTTGAGTCGAAATAAACCCGAAATTCCTACTGCAAAACCATTAATCCTAGAAAGATAATCATATTTTTTATGACGTAAAAGATAATCATACGTCTCAGAGACGTATGGCACTTTGGTAGTATATTTAATGAAACCCATGAACTTTTAAAAAAATTATAAGCGTTTTATTTATTTATGTAGTTGATATTAAGAGAAATAAATCATTGATTTAGTATGAATAAATATTAATTAAAACAATAAAAACAAAAAACTTAAACCCCATTACAAATCAACAAAAAACAACTTATATTTTAAAGGAACCTTAAAATTGACATTAAGTCATAATAGTTGCCAAATTTTAATTTTTCGGTTTAAAATAAGTCTACTAATAAGTCTTAGTAATTTTAAATTATATACGATTAAATTTAATGTAAGAATGGCACACGTCACACACGCCCCCAGAAGTACGGCATAGCTATAACTTGTTACCGCAGTTACTTACCGTCGCGCCTCGACCGTTACGGACAAGCTCCGACCACAGACTGCGTTAGTTTAAGCAACCAACCCAATGCGGTTTATAGTTAAAAGGATATACATTTTTCCCGCGCGTCATACGTCTCGCAGACGTAGATTATCTTTCTAGGGTTAACCCAAAACTGACCACCTGTTTCGCACATATTATTGCTGCAGATGACGAAGTTGCATTGAGCACATGTAAAACTACCAGCAGAGAGAAGAAACAAGGAGAGTGTAATATTTTGCCTCACTCTCCCTCAAAATCGAAATGAAATCTATGTATTTTACTTTTCTTGTTCCAACTAAAAAATTCCAATAAATAATCGCCTTTGAATTTCAACCAAAAATGTCTAATCAAATTTTCCCTGCGGAACGAGCTAAATAATATTATTATTCTTTTCGTGTAGAGCTCTGCGCTCTATTCAGCTTGTTGAATAGAGCGCATAGAACCAGTAAAGACGTAGAGCATTCTACCGAAAAGCGTTCTAACGAAAAGCGTTCTAACGAAAAGCGTCTAAAGATCAACACTATAGAAAAAACTCGAATAAAAACTCTACCTTTAAGTCGGTGTAAAGCTGTAAACTTTCGCTCGACTAACTGCTTATACTTTTCTGAAGAGATTTGTCTCTAGTCCTTCATATTTTTCTATACAGTGTTAACAATGCCTTACAGATGCTTGACTGTCTTTATGTGAAAGTCGCCTTTTAATATTGCCCCTTACAAATCGCCCATGAGATACTTTCCGCCATATTTTGTATACCCTATTCTAAGGGTATATTAACACAGACACACGCACACAAACTCAAAAAAACAAATTTTTCGAAAAAATCGAATTTTGAGCTAAAAAGTTGAAATTTTTTATATATGATCTATGATTTCTAAAACTGCTCCGGAAATAAAATTTTCAAAATCCGCCCACTGACACGCCCACAATTAAATAAAACAATTTTATTGAAAAACCAAAATTTGAGCTAGGAAGCTGAAATTTAGAACATATACTCTCTAAGGGCCCTTTAAGCTCATGTGTAAATATTTTCAAAATCCGCCTACAGACACGCCCACAATTTAAAATTAACTTTTTTGAAAATCCAAAGTTTGAGATAGGGAGCTGAAATTTATAATATATATCCTCTAGTGGCCCTTTATACTCATGTGCTAATTTTTTTTAAATCCGCCTATTGACACACCCACAATTAAATAAAACAATTTTATTGAAAAAGCAACATTTGAGCTAGGTAACTTTTTTTTTTACAAAAGATTCGTTTTTTTTTTTTGATAAAATCCTTTAAATGTTATATAACAAAATATGTAGAGCGTTTTTAACAATTTAACCATACCTAGACTTTTGTCACGCCCACTTATGAGGGATAGGAATAAGAATAGGGTATCCAACAGTTCGCCCAAGCGGACTGTAGCCCGTCCCTATGTTTTTTTGATAAAATCCTTTAAATGTTATATAACAAAATATGTAGAGCGTTTTTAACAATTTAACCATACCTAGACTTTTGTCACGCCCACTTATGAGGGATAGGAATAAGAATAGGGTATCCAACAGTTCGCCCAAGCGGACTGTAGGCCGTCCCTATGTTTATTTTTTATTTTCTTACCAGATCCATTCATGGCAATGAGAATTGAGTATTTTGTTGCTGCTCTTAAATCAACCTTGCACCTTTATTTAACTCACTGTTCTTATTCTAAGCTTTGCTAAAATTATCTTCAAAATTTATTTTCAACTGTTGATTTCGTTAATATTCGTGTCCTTACTATTTAGTGATCAAAAAAAGCCTAATAGAAAACCAGAACACGCAATCATAAGCGCAGGGCTCGCAATACAGTGATACATTTATTTACCACAGAAACAGGATATAAATAATGTATTTTGCGAATTACAAAGAGCATAATGAACTGAAGGAGGGGATTTATTATGTCTATACCGCCCCCTTCATTTTTGATTCAGTATAGTTTCGTTGCGCATACATATTCTAGACCTACCGTAACATGGATAAACTTTTCTCTCTTTTGAACAAAACAGTTTAGTAATAAAGTATATTTGAGAAATACTTGGTACCAGTCGCCAGGGATGCAATTATGGCTATTTTCCCTGTTTCCATTGTGCCTTAATGCTATCCTAGATTGAAGCTTGTTTTGGAAATCGTTAATTTAACTCTGGCCGTTTGAGAAGTTTGTTTTTTTTCCTGAACTGAAAATATTTAATTTCTGATTATTTGATATTGATAAGGGAATTTGTGCTAGGATTTGAAATTGGGTGGGAATTATTGGTTCGCACAGGTTTGGTAGGATGAACTCAATGAAGTTTGGATTTGATTTGCATGATAATGCGAAATTGTTTTAAGATAGGCACGCAAATATGCTGGTAATACAGGGATCTTGCCCCCCTTCCTTTACGGTATCCCTACTGGTCCGCCTGTCGGGTTCACCAGGTTGAAATTTGCATGCATTATTGTTCTTAAGCTTTCTTATAGCTAAGCCAAGCTCTTCTATACTGGCTGGTGAAATCTGTTCTTCACAGGACGTGGATTCTCTGTTTGCCCTATCACTCTCTCTACACGATGCCCATTTAGCAGCTGCTGGAAATGCATCTTAAGCACATCTACTATTCCCTGCGCTTGGGTGACTACGTTTCCGTCGGTGTTTTGAAGAGACTACGTCGCGGTCTTAAAGCCAGCAGCCAGTTGTTGCATCTCTTTCTTGTAGAATCACCGGATGTTGTTTCGATTGCGATACTCTTCGATTTTTTTGAGCTGGGAGACTGCGTAAGCCCGCTTCTTTTATGATCTTCTTCTCCTCCTCTCTCTTGGCTCAATGCTCTTCCCTCGCTGCCCTTGTTTTGCGCTGCAGCGTTTTCAAATGTGCATCTTCTGTCACCTTCTTCCGGTAAACGCATACATCATCATACCACGGGGTTTTTATCTGGGGTGGCTACTAACATAGGGTGGTCTCGGATACCTCTTTGATGATGTCGCGATATCGGTTCCACCTGTTGTTGGCGCTTGTGGGTGGTGAGTGCACAGAGAGTCTCTCGATCATCCGCATCTCTGTCGATTCTGGCTACTCCAGATGTGCTAAGGCGTCCAACGTCGAATTTCTCCTTTTGGACATATCACAGCTTCTTCTCGTTGGACAGTCGAGCTCAAAAGCGTCGTCTACCCCTCGGAATGTTTGCACGTTTAAGATGTTAAATGCGTTTTTGTAAAATATGTACTGCTATTCAAAATATTCAAGCCTACCTCAAATATTTTACATTTTAAAAATGATAAAAATCGTTTGAGCCATTTTTGAGAAAATCAGTGTTGAAAAAACCAGGTATGGTAGGTTATTTAAAATGACAGAATAAAAAAAATGGACACGAGTTATAAGCTTCCATACCCCGAATACGAGGTTTGAAATAAATCCGTCCAACTGGAGCCTCAACTACAGACAGACAGACAGATAGTCAGATGAACAGTCGGACCGGCGCGACGCCGACGGTTGGAAATGCGAGATACACCTTTTTGGACTTCTTTTTAGTATTAATATCATACCTCATACTCAGTTTGAGTTTGAAATTTCAGCACGATTACAATATCTTTCTCATTAGTTTACTATAGGTACTATTACGAGAAAGTTGAAAAATGAATGGTTGCATCACTGAAGGTAGTTGAATATTTCAATATTTTCTGAGTGAGGAATCAAGTGGTGCAAAGCGGTTTTAGCTAAGGCACCATTTCAACACTGTTGCAGCAATCGACATATATAGTTCTGCAAAAAGATGACGAAATTTCTCCGTTGGCATTATTCAATAATATAGACTCAATGTACTTTAAGCTTTAAATGGGCAGATAGCAGGTTAAAATGATTAATCATAAAGCTTCTTACTAAACTAAACAAATTTTCAAAAAACCATAGCCTCAAAAATCAAAAAGTTGTAAAATAACGCTTGAGGCGATTTTATCACATTTTCACCAAATTCGATTCGGCGTAGAGTGCCAAAAGTTAGCACCCTTTGTGAAGACATCTGCGTCTAATCCCGACATTTAATTTTAACTAATCAATATAAACTGGTTATTACAAAATCAATTGTCCGCTGGTCAATTCATCAATTTCATCACGCGATTCGCCCAATAACGTGGATCAATGTACAGTACACTATAGAAGAGATGCAAAAACATTTCCATCTACTTTTTTTTTGTAGAAAATTAATATTCATACATTCAGCATTGTTTTAGTCCCAATTTTCCGAAAGTACTACACACAATGAACGAAGTGAGATACATATTTTGAATAGTAACCTATGCGCATTAATTCACTCTATTAAATAATATGCAGTGGAGGCTATTCTCCGATTAGAGGTCACCTATCACATTTACCCACAAATCTTCGCGCGCCTTTCGATTGTTTAATCTGAGCTCCTCAGCGGAACGTGAAGTGAAGGCATTATTACGATTTCCATCGAACGATCACCCTTCGTCAGCAGATGGTGATTAATAAGATTGGCTGCAATTCAACCCCGCTTCCATACTCTAGGGATAATAATAATAACCAATTTTACTTTGAACTACCGAATATATCTGACTAAACTTTCATCTTTTGCATGTAACTTCGTAACTGCCATTGTAATTTTTGATAATGAGTTGGCGTAATAATAAGCCACGCGCGGTTAACAGCTACAGACTTGAAAGTTAGTGCTTAGTGGAACTGTTCAGGTGGATGCGACCAATGCCGCCAGCAGTGGTCCCTCGTCTCTATATTGTCCCAAACAAAACAATATACAGTAGACTCTCGATAACATGAACAATTAAAAACCAAGGGAGTTCACGTTTGTGGGAGAGTTCACGTTTACGAAGGTCAACTTTTAATAAAAGAATAATTCAATCCCACTGTAGATTTTCATTTTAAAACGTCTTATGTTTAACAAATTAAAAATAATGCGCTTTTACTATTACATTCCGTCCATTTATTTAATTTTAAACAAAAAGTTATTGCATAGGAACATATAAAATAAAATGTTATGGCATAAAAAGTAACATTAAATATTGACTCAGCGGGCATTACCGATACGAAAAATGGAAAAAATCCGTCATTTATTTTTGCATCTTCTTCTTCTCCAAAAGCATTCTCACTGTTTTTTCCCTAAGGCGCGTTAAGACACTAATGTCATTTTGGCTAACCAGCTCACCTTCAGCTCCCTGGCCCCGAAAATGTGTCATTTACACACTTTAAAATTTGTTCACTCTTTTTGTTACCGGCAGAAATAGTAAACTTTGGAACGTCGTATTTTTTTGCCAAACTTGTTACATTGGAGCCACTACGGAATTGCTCCATTATCGCGCATTTGTCCTTAAGTGACAAAAATTTTGGTTTCTTTGAGGATATGTTTATGTTTAAGCCAGAACTATAAAACCAAAACTGTAACGCGTATAAAACTTATGATGACAAAAAACAAAGAAAATCGCGAAAATCGAGCTGATCAATCAAAAACAATTATTGCAAGGAACAACGAGAAACAAACTGACACGAACTCACGTGCAAAAAACCGGAAACTGTACAAGACAAAGTATTGTAGGTACTAAGAATAAGGAATTTCAAGCTAAAATACACTTGCTCAAACAGTTTACTGTTAACCTGAAGCAAAAATTGTTGTTCACGTTTTAGAGTGTTCATGATTTGTTCATGTTTTAGAGATGTCAAGCAAAAGAAAAATCTGTTCACGTTATCCGGCGTTCACACTAACCGGTGTTCACGCTAATGGGAGTCTACTGTACATACTAAGTACTAGAAAGACAAACATTTTATTTCAGTTATTCAGAATAACTTGCAACTTATCTTGTTTTTGCTGGGCTTGAGTTCATTTGCGCATTCGTGACTGCAATTCAACATTTTTTTTTTGTTAAGCAAAATTCAAATTCATAGATACGAACTTGTATAATTATTTAAGAAACGTTTACACCGTTTTCGTATCCGGTTTGATACTGGTTGGGCAGATGCTTTATTATCAAAGACGTTATTGATTGATTGTCTTTCTTAACCGTTGAAGTTCTGTTGTGTCGACGTGAGACTTACTGACAATTATTTTATGCTGATTGAGAAAGATATCAAATTAAATGTTGTCCTTGTTTTCGGGTCTAAAGTCGTTAGCCTGAAATGAACCGTCAATTGAAAGGCGTTTTTTTAAAGCAAATGGGCTAAAGGTTTTTTTAATGCATTTTTTTTTCTTTTTTACTTTACGACGAATTTAAGATTAGAATTAAGGGGATCGTAACCCTCCCACATTATGGCAACCCCACTTCTAGCAGACTTCCTGGTTTCGGATCACTCCGTCACTGAGGCCAATCAACAACTGGTGTTATTGTATTTATATGATCCCAGGCCGCCTCTTTTTTACGATGTCCACGCGCATGCTCCTTTAATTGATTTGATCATTATTGTACGACACCGGTGATCTCCAGTCGTGTCCAACCAAGGATTTGCGTCACACTACAGTTTTATTCTTAGAGGATGGGGTGCTTTTTATCGTCCCAGTTGTTGATTATGGTGCAATGCTACAGTCAGGTGGTGTCAAATGAGCATCACTCAAGGTACACATCTTTTACCCACTACCTGAACTCAGTGGTATAGCTGCAGGGGTAGTAGTAGCAGTAGTTCAAGCTGTTAATAGTGGAACACACAGTAACGCAATATTGCGAACACAAGGTGGAGCTGTAGGTGCAGAATGAAAAGTTGCTTCAGTACAAGTTGAGTCAACTTCTACTTTTGAACGTGTTGCACTACTTTCTGACATTTCAAAGCAAAACAAAAGCGAAAATGTCAGAGAATTTCACCGCAAAATTTATTGAATTTGTGAAAAGAAAAAATATTTTGTGGAATTTAGGTAACTAATCCGAATTATAAAAATGTACGAAAAGGCGGAGGTGTGGAAACAAATTTCGGAATCATTTGAAATACAAGGTTTACTGCACTGCACCACTGTGGATATGGAAGTGCATGCTGCTTCAAGTGACTGACTTCCTCGACAGTAAGCGACTTCATCTGCTGCGACGACTTTTCATTGTGTTCGGGCACTTAAGCTCAA
Organism: Portevinia maculata; assembly: GCA_949715645.1. NCBI lineage: Eukaryota > Metazoa > Arthropoda > Insecta > Diptera > Syrphidae > Portevinia > Portevinia maculata. The sequence continues at coordinate 53,108,947 of OX454527.1, read as the reverse complement.
AGGCTACTCCAGAAACTATTCGACTTGTAAGTTTTCATAGGCTTGGATAGATAAGGTGGAGTACCGTTGTAGGTTAATTTTATTATTTATTGTAATATTAACCTTCTGTATAAAAAAACAGAGCAAACAAAATGAAAATAAAATTAAATTGAAACTTAAAGCTACTGGTAGATAAAATCTTTATATATTTATAAACTCATTTTCGCGTGCGAGTTAGGCATCATCGCAACCAAACCATATGGCTGACCGATTGACATTGATGAACAATAGCAATAGGCATTCAGTTCACAGAACTGAGCAGAGCGTGAGCACGTAGAACATACTCTGTATCGAGCATTCTCAGAGCCGTCTGATTTGTTTATGAAACACACTTGAGCGCTCAGCTTTCATATGGTTAGAAATCATGTTTATTTTTCAAATAACAAATATTTTATTAAATTGCACCACTTCCAGGCGAAGGTCAGTCACCTTGACGTGTGTACCATCATTGCCTTCGATGTGCATTGCAACGGGCTATGCTGTCGACGACTTCTGTCGTCAGAAGGGTCACCCATGGCAGACAGACCGACTGATGAGCGCTAACCAAGAGCTGGCCAGGACATTCCGTCCGATCCCATGCCCCCCCTCGCCATTTCCAGTATCCTTACTCCCCCAATTGCCCCCCTACCTCTGTTCCTATCCCTATTCAAACCTAACTCCAGTGGTGGTGTGAGCGAATAGTAAACCGTGCAAAGGGATGAAAGGTTGGGGGTTAAACCAACCGTTAACTGAGCTCCCTCAGGCGCCTTGGCGCGGGCCTGTTGTATATAGCCTTACCCAGGTATGGCGGCGCTGCCTGGGCTGACCTTGTTTTTTCCGGCCTTACTCGTGGGAATCAAATTTAAACTCAAAATGGAACAAACAAAACAAAATCAAAAAAAAAAAACAAAAAAAAATTATAAAAAAACAAATTGCAATTCCTGTCAAGGGGGAGAAGGAGATGAGTGAGGATGAGTTATCATCTTCATCCATCTCTCTTCTAGCACAGGAATTGGATGAAACGGCGCTTTTAGCTAGCGACAGTGAGGAGTCGGTAAAAACCCTCACTAGCGACAGCGAAGTCACCGGTGAGCAGGCTGGAACTCTCATCGGTGACAAAGACATACAGGGCAAGAAGGCAGCCGAAGAGATATCCGGGACAGCAGGATCATCCGCTGTTCCTGGGACCATCTTGGAAGCATCGTCAACAAAAATAGGAAAAGTAGAGGGAAAAGTAGACACAGGTGGCTCAGCCGCTGCATCTGCAGTTTCCTCTATTATAACAACGAAGAGTGCGAAACAGAGCGCACAAAAGAGGGCTAAGGCTTTGCTACGTAATGCAAATCGTAAGGTAGCCAAGTATGGGAGTTGTGAACCCAGCACCCTCAGTGACTGTGAAAAGGCAGCGTTTGCGAGGGCCAAGACTTTTCCGGCCGACCAGCAAAAATCAAAGGAGGGGAAAAAGCTGGCCAATGAGGAGGTGGAGGTTGAACTGACTGCACCCTCCACCTCCTACGCAGCAAAAGGTAAGGAAGGGACAAATGACTCGGGAAGGAAGACGAGTTTCAACAGTAACAGAGGCAGATCCGACGATGCCGCCGAGTCCAACGCAGCGAAAAAGGTGAAGGCTGTGACCACACCTGCAATGCGTCGCGGACACAGCGACCCGAAGGACGAGCATCTCGTTGCTGTGGTAAACGAGCAGGAGCCTTGCGGTCGTCTCACAATCGACCAGTGGAAAAACGTCGAGGAGAGGTTCCAAGACGCCCTGTGGAAGGAACTATCCGCCGCAGTAAACGGGGAGCTTCAATTTGATGGCGCTGGTTGGGAAGGCGGGCGCCAGGTTGTTGCTTGTGGAAACAAGCTTTCTGTGGTTTTCCTCAGACACTTCGTCACGGAGGTATCCGATGCATGGGAAGGTATGAAGCTAAAATGCTGAACGGTTGCTGAGTTGGCAAAATACAATCCGCCAACAGCCTGGGTTTGGGTACCTAGTCCCTACACATACCCGGAGAAGCTCCTAGGGCTCCTACATGTTCAAAATCGGGAACTTAAAGCCGATACATGGAGGGTCCTAAAGACGGGGCCTAGACGGCCAACACTTTCTACTGGCCCTAAACAAGGAATGTCTTCCATACCTGGAGAAATCCAACGGGATGGTAAGATATAGCATGGGGAGGTTGATGGTCAAAACATCGACCAAGGGCAGAGATGAGGAGGAGCTGATGGAAGTGCTGCAGATAAACCTGCACCACAGTAGGGCTGCGACGGCCTGTCTGATGGAGTACGTCATTAGGCAGGACATTGCAGCTGTACTCATACAGGAGCCCTGGATCAATAAGAACGTGATTCAGGGGCTCCGGCAAAAGAACTATACATTGTTCTACAAGGCGGAAGGTAAAATCAGGACTTGTATCCTTATTAAAAACCACATAAAGGCATTTCTTTTGAATAATTACAGCTCTGGCGACTTGACGGCGGTCATCTGCGAGAGGGAAGATGGAAAATCTCTGTGTCTGACCTCAGCCTATCTTCCCTACGACTCTGCAGTCGTAATAACGGAAGAACTAAAGGACTTGGCTGGTCAAAACTAGATGCACGTACTGGGCTGCGATGCAAACGCCCATCATACGCAATGGGGTAGTGGAGACACAAATTCAAGGGGTGAGTGTCTTTATGATTTTATTATATTGTCCAACCTTACGGTATGTAATAGAGGGAATTCACCTACTTTTGTTACACGTAACAGACAGGAGGTTTTAGACGATACACTTGTCTCCAACACAGACAAAATGGAAATCAGGGAGTGGAGGGTAGTTGATGAGGCATCTCTGTCTGACCACAGATGGATACGCTTCAAAGTTAATTTTCAGCATAGGGCGTGTAATTTCTATAGAAACCCAAAAAAGGCAGACTGGGATAAATACATAGATTTCATTAATCTAAGTTTAGATACCCAGCCGATCACCGGCGAAAATATAGTGGACTTAGATAGGGCAGTAGAAGCCGTGAGCAGAACCCTAAACACAGCGTTCGAAAAGGCATGCCCGGCAAACAAAAAGCCAAAAAGGGCTCAACCGATGTGGTGGAATAAGGAAATTGGCCATAAAAGAAGGGAGGTAAGAAAACTTTATAATAGGGCAAAACTCATTAAAAACGATACCACATGGGATGAGTATAGCGAAAGCAAGAGGGAATTTAAATACTTAGTGAGGATATCCAAAAGATCTTCATGGAAAAAGTTCTGTGAATCTATTGAGTTAACTGAAGAGGTGTCGAGACTGCGTAAAATGCTCTCAAAGGAGGCTAGCGTACCTAGCTACCTAAAAAATAACAACGGGACATGGGCCGTGAGTAGTCAGGAGGTTCTGTCAACCCTGGTGGAAACCCATTTCTCCGGTTCCACAACACCAACGGACCTAGGCCTACAAGGACAGGAGGAAGTCGACTGTCCCTCTTTCGAGTGGGAAGAAATTGACAATATCATCAACCGAAAAAAGTTACGGTGGGCCATGCATACATTCAAACCTTATAAATCTCCAAGGCCGGATGGTATTCTACCAATCATGCTCCAAAAAGCGCCAGAGCATGCAAAACAAACGATTTTGGATATACTGAGATTCAGTCTAAGAACAGGGCATATTCCAACAGCCTGGAGAGAAGTCCGGGTTGTTTTTATACCCAAAGCCGGCAAACAGGGTCACACGACGGCGAAAGACTTCAGACCAATCAGTTTGTCGTCCTTTTTGCTCAAAACCCTTGAGCGTCTGGTGGACACAAGCAGTGTCTTCCAATCGGAAGTTCTGGCTGTTCTAAGGGCGGCAGAGATAGTGCAGATGAGATCATTGTCGGGAAGAGACATTGCCATCTATATTGACAGTCAGGCGACACTTATGGCACTTGAATCTGCTAACATTAACTCTGAGATAGTCAGAAACTGTCGCACAATGCTAAAAGCGGTATGTAGACGGAATCGAGTAAGACTGTTCTGGGTACCGGGACACAGCGGTATAGAGGGAAATGAGCAAGCCGATGAGCTAGCAAGAAAGGGAGGGAGGGAGGGCTGGAAAATAGCGGAGGTGTGAACATTAAACCACCCCTGGGCGTCTTTAAGGGAAAAATCAATGAAAAGATCTTAAAAATGGCTGACCTCAGATGGTAGAACATAGAGTGACATAGGGTGTCTAGAGCCCTTTTTCCCCATTTGGATAAGAAAAGATCTAAGGAAATTCTAAAATTGAGCAGGGAACAGCTTAGAACAGTAATTGGGATTATGTCAGGGCACTGTCTTCTAAGAAAGCATGCTAGGCGACTTGGTCTGGTGGATGTGGACACGTGCAGGTTCTGTGGTGATCTACAAGCCGAGGAAGACATAACACACATATTGTGTGAATGCGAGGGCATAGCACGGAATCGTAGGAGGATTCTAGGGGAATACTTCTTCGAGGAACTAGGGGAGCTGAGCGGCATAGACCATAGGAAGCTGGTTAAGTTCTGCAGGAAGATTGGGCTGTGTCTAGGAAAAGTTTTTTAGGTTTTTCTCCAATTGAAGTTTTTCAAGTTTTTCCCTAGGGATCGCGATGGGCCCTTCTGGTGCCTACTGCTGTATGCGAATTGCATACCCCTTTTTAACCTAGCGGGGGGGGGGGGGGGGGGGGGTCAGGGCTTGGAGTGACCAAATTTATTTGCGGACAAAATGTAAGTTTTTTTTTATAAATTTTTTTATTTGATAAAAATAAATTATTTTATAATTAGTTATTAGTGCGGGGCGAATTAAGTTACGTCAAAAAGACCTCTCAAAAACACAAGGAATACATCGATGGGAGGAACTTTCAATGAATGGATCTAAATATAAGGATGGCCTCGATTGTACCCGTTTTTATTTATATTGTTCTTATATTTATAACAATGAATTAATTGATCTACAATACTCCGCGAAATAAACAAAAAGCTGCCTGAAATAATAGCCAAACAACTGTCAAAATATGATGTGTTTACAATATTCACATTTTCATTCACAATAATGGAATTAACAACTAAAATATGCTGAGGATAATGCAAAGGCTTATTCTCTTTTGTGGGGGCTAGGTAGTTATTGATTATATATATATATTGCCCATTCAGGACATATAGGTACCACTACCACAAATAACACAATAACAAATGTTATTTTACATTTTTTCTGAAATTTCTTGTTCCTAAAGTTTTTTTTTTTTAAATATATAAAAATTAATTTGGAAAATAAAAGAAAGACAAATAATACTTCGTTGCTGAGAATTAAAGGCCATAAAAGTGCCGAAATTTTAGGAAAAGAGTAATGAACTCAGGTGTCTTTTTGTCGGCAAATACCTTCAAACTCATGCCATGTATTCTTATAAAATCTTACTGAGCTTGGGTTCATTTAAATGAATCCGATTATAACGATTGTATTCTCAAAGAGACACAAAAAGCTGAGTCTTGATTAATAACATTTTTGTGCACATTAGTTACATACAAAATACACTATAAATGTTGCCCAGAATAGACTTCGTCAACATTATCTGTTTCTGTCATGAAAAGGACGACGCAAGCCAATTGAATCGAAACAAATGCAAAAAATAAAATCATATCGTTGTCACGTCTAATTATCTTGAGATATAACCAACATTAAATTCGGTAGCTGGTTTCCTTAAAACCAGAATTCCCATTAAAAACGTCGTTGCAGACGATAATCACATACAAGCCAAAGCTTAAATAAAGACGCTGACAACAGTGGCACAGCTGTCAACTAAACAACGATTATGGGAAACACTCTAATTTGACAGAGCATAAACCCTCCGACTTGCTACTTAACAATGTAATGTAGAGCTACTGAGCAGCTTTCATTGATTTGATGAAGTTCGATGTGCCGATTGGGCGTTTATATGATACCAGCTAATACAGCATTTCAGTTGTCCTTATGTCAGAGTCTTTAATTGGCTTCAAGCTGTCAGGTGCAGAAAATGCTCATCTTTAAGACGTGTGTTTAGTTGGTGTTGGGCGTTTCTATTTACACTCAACCTGTGGAGTTCATTCCAGTTTATTGTTGTTTGCATGTTCTTTATTATGGGACTAGATATCTACATAAATATAAAGAGGAAAATATCATCGCACTAAAATAGATGTATAATCACATCGAAGAAGATGGCAACATAAGACAGTTTGGGTAAACCACAATTACGAGTGCGAATTGTCTATTCTCAAGAGTTTGTACGCATTCAAGTAAATAGCTCTTCAGCAATCCGCATGTAAAGCTTTAAATGAAATGAGTTTCCGCATTTCTAATTCATGTGGGATGTCGGAAGTTTAAGTCGTTCGGAGATTATTCTTGGCATAATGCTTAAATCAATTCATTAACGCTTTTTGTTTGTGAGTGGGTGATTATTTGTCTAAAATAGCACGACTACTTAATGATAAATATGAATGCAAACATTCACTGCGAAATGTGAAATCAGTTTTAACTTATCTAAATACTTAGTTCTCACTATCAAGGTGGGTTAAATGAAGAATAACAGCATAAATGCATGACCTGCTTTTCACAGCTAAATTAGTGGAAGGCAGAAACGAGACACGTTCTTTGTAGGCGGTAGGTATATGGTGATGTGAGTATATTTTTCTCATTTATTTATTCTTTAACGGCAAGGCTATGATCAGGAACTGCCAGTGAACTGCATCCCTACCGTTCCGCATGTGTGGTTGGGCGGTTCGGTTATTATTAGCCGTGTGTTATTATAGCTTGTGATTTGTAAGGATATAGCGACGATAATAAAACAGTACCTATGGACCATCAAAGCTGTGTAAATGACAAGTGACAGCTGAATTTTTAACTTGAAATCTACCCCGGAGTTACCACACAATCAAACATTTCTATAACATTAAAATTGTACGCTTTCCGCCTTCAATCATTTTCGAGCAGATGCAGTACATGGATTAAATTTGACCTATTTTATTTTATTTGATAATGGTTCATAGTTTTAAGGAGCTCTGAAAAACAGCGCGTTAAGCTCATTTTATGGAATAAAGAATGGTCAAATAACAGTTTGACTTGATTTCAGTTTTGGTATGGCAACATAAATTCAGGGATAAAATGACAACCTTTTGGCACCTAAGCCACCTAGTGGGAAATAATGAGAAATAATTTATACCTGGATCATAAAATGTGATCCTGATGAAAAGCATGATCATTGTTGTAGAGCATATATAAATTGATGATCTGTATAGATCATTGGCGATAAAGCGCAGCCATTGATTATTTATGTTTGGTCGTCCCTTTATGACACTGATGATCTCCATTCGTGTCAACCCACGGATTCGTATGTGAAATTGCGGGACAGTTGCACGTTGTTGAATGTGTCGCTAGGCTCACATGAGTGTTAAAATTGCCTAGATGCGGTTTCTCCCCTTAGTCGCCTTTTACGACAAACGCTGCTTTTTGGCCGCTGCAGCGGTATTCTTAGCCTGTTCCAGCAAGGGAATATGTGGTGAGCATCCAATTATTTATAATACATATAACGAGCGGAACTTGTCGCGGACATTCGTAAAAAAATGGTTTTTACTGTGCTTTTATTATCTTAAGTTTATTTATTTTAAGGAAAGGAAGAAAAACAAGTTTAGTGATTTTAATATTAAGTCGAAATTACAAAATTCAATTTGTTTGTCTAGTTTATCCTTGAACGCTGTTTGGGCCCTTGCCTACATTCATAAATAAATTGTTTTTATACCCTATTCTAAGGGTATATTAATTTTGACGCATTGTTTGTAACATACCTTAATATTGCACGTAGTCCCCTAAAAGTCCCCACGGCTACAAGCTCAAAAAACAAAATTTTTGAAAAAATAGAATTTTGAGCTAGGAAGCTGAAATTTTTTATATATGATCTATGACTCCTAAAACTGCTCGGTAGATAAAATTTCCAAAATCCGCCCACTGACACGCCCACAATTAAATAAAACAATTTTTTTTAAAATCCAAAGTTTGAGCTAGGGAGCTGAAATTTATAATATACACTCTCTAGGGGCCCTTTATGCTGATGTGTAAATATTTTCAAAATCCGCCTACTGACACGCAGACAACTTTTTTTTTTTTTTTTAAATCCAAAGTTTGAGCTAGGGAGCTGAAATTTATAATATATACTTTTTAGGGGCCCTTAATGCTCATGCGTATTTTTTTAAAATCCGCCTACTGACACGCCCACAATGAAATAAAACAATTTTATTGAAAAACCCAAGTTTGAGCTAGGGAGCGTTTTTTCTTACAAAAGCTTCGTTTTTTCTTAAATCTTTTAAATGTTATATAACAAAATATGTACCTATAGCGTTCTTAACTTATGAGGGATAGGAATAAGAATAGGGTATCCAACAGTTCGCCCAAGCGGACTGTAGCCCGTCCCTATGTTTTGATGATGTTTTTGTTTTAAAAGCATGTATTCTAAAATCTGGCAATTAAATAAAGCTGGATTGGGGCACAACCCTTTATAGCAGCACCTAGGGATAAAGCTTTTCGTTAAATAATTTACTTATGGTGTGAATATGGTCTCTATTTGGCCATTGGCCTGATACACTGAAGCCTTTCATCCATAGCGATCCAAGGTTTCCTTATCGTCTCGAACCTGCAGGCCAGAAGTCGATAATCCTCGCATTATTGTCCATTCGCCAGATGTGGCCGAGCCAATGTAGTCAATGTTCTTTCTTTTCGGACTGAATCCACACCTTGGTACAGCTTATAGTTAGAGTTCGTAGTTTTATATTTTTCTCCGTTCGCTCTCCTTGCACACGGAACCAAATATCCGACGTCGCATTTTTTTTTCTTTCAAAATAACCTAATATTAGCCCTCCTTTCATGTTTATCATCCAGCAGTCGTCCCTATTTTGTAGAGCGTAGCGTACACTTACACTTGGTCTTGCGTGTTACGCGTTTTGAACCATTTGTTTTTCCAATACGAAGAAGAAACATGTTATGCTCGACGTTATATGCAAAGGAACTTTGGCGGTCCAAAAGAAAGGTAATTAAATAAGTTTGAAAATAACTTTTGCAGAAAAACATAAGCTCCGAGAGAATTAGGTAAACATTATTCAAAGGAACATTCACTCAATTCCTGACTTAAAATTCTCGATGTTTTTTGTGCTGCTGTCCTGCTGATCGTTATCGAAAAAAACAGGATTAAAACTATCAAATTTGGTAGGAAATACTAAAGTGGCAAAGTGCCTACGATACGATACGCCAAAAACACGACTTCCAAGCAGTGTTGCCGCTGAGGGAAAAAAATTGTCGCTAGACCACAACCTAAAATCCGCTAGAAATGTTAGTTTCTGAATTGCGAAAATCCGCTAGAAATCGCTAAAATATCAATTTGAATGTAAGTTCATAAAAATATGTATTTATTTTTAAAAAATTGTTAATTACAAAATAATAAATAAATTCAAGGTAGCAAAAAAGAAGTAAGAAAGAAAAACGTTTAAATTTTTTTTTTAATCAAATTAAATACCGAATTAAAAAAATATTTCGCAATGGCAAAACGAACAAAAAGCTTTTTTAACGTCATTCACAACTGGCTTTAATCACTCTTTAAACTCTTCCTGATTTTCCCATTCACTTCTATATTTTTGAACGTATATTTTTTTCATTGGAGGTAAATTCATTTTAAAGAATACAAATAATACCAACAGATTACACACAAAAAAAAACGATAGTAACAACTTACGGCAATAACTACAAACTTCATATGAAATAAAACTACAGCGTACTTCAATCCCATTTACATTTCTTTTGATTTGAAACGTGCTGAAACCTGAAAGGCATATCTTGAATACCGTTACAGTACAAAAATAAAAATCCCCAACAAAAAACTCTGTCTCGTCACCTACTAAGCATCTGCCTTTTGCATGTGCAACCACCAACCAACCACGCGTAGGTCGCGATGTGAAAAATTATGTTCGAATGGGTCGGAGATGCCACTTGTACGGGATTCGTGTACATGGTGGTGTAGTAATGAAAAGTAGCTAGAAATCACCAATTTTTTTTTTAGCGACAACATTTTATTAAAAATCGCCGAGAGCTTTAAAAATACGCTAGAAATAGCGAAAAAATCGCTAAAGTGGCAACAGTGCTTCCAAGAACCAAATTCTATGGTTTTTATACAATTTTGAGCCTACCGCTACCGAAAGTGTATTTTCTTTGTTTGCGATTGCGACTGATCGAAGCAGCTAACACCTCTTTAAGAGGAAACACTGAAACGCAAAACTAAACCCATTAAGAACAAATTCAAGATAAGAAGATGTACATTACTTATTGAGCCGATCCCGGCGGTACTGCAATACCGGGCCAACCCGCGACAGAGGTGGAGCAAGCCCCTAGCACTCCATCTGATTCCAAAAATCAGTTTAACATTTGTTGTTCCCCGATGGGGAATCTATCAGATGTTAAGCTGATAAGAACAGATACTACACTTTGATCTTAGCCATAAGGCCGAGAAGCGATAACATTTGTCCGAATATAAGTTCGTCTCATTAAATTTCCCACAAGAATTGAATGTGAAGTAAAAAAGGAACAAAATTATCTCATGTGACTTGTTATTGTAGATTCACATCCAGTGATCAGTTCAGTTATTGTAATTGTAGGTAGTTTGGTTGCACCGAGGCAGTTCTTCGGTTGGTGTGAATAAAACAAAGCATTGTTCTCAGAGCAGGTACCTTCGTTATTAAAAACTAAGAAGGTGCTCGATGAAACAGCACGTGCTCCTCGAATTCACTCTTGTTAAGTATTATGCATAACATAACAGCACAGACAATAATAACAGATGTCTTATCCATATGGGAAAAAGTGGGATATGAAAACGAAATTTACTTCAAGAAAAAGCTTTTTAAAAAGCTTCATAATTTTACAAGAGATATAAATGAAACCCCTAATTTTTTTTTCTCTCTTTTACTCCATCAAAAAATGAAAAAAACAGAAACCATACCTACATTTCACACAACGTTGCTAGTTGCTTACGTTTGGTGCAAAAAAGGAGAATCGTTTTGTTGTTGTTCTGTTTATTTTAACTTGCGGTTTCTGATGGGTGCATGGCTGTGCGCCTGTATTGTTTCAGCACGGATCTCAGCGTACCCATGCGAAAATGGTTTAGTAGATGTGTGCTTGTTATCTTGTTTCGTGTTTGTACCTTGCTGCACAGATAATAAACATAATAATGTTCATGGATTAATGTGCACGTGCAGTGTGCGTATTTTAGGTTTACTAGGTAGGCTATTAAAACTCGGATCATCAACATCCTGTAGAATGTTATTTAATTAAGCAGCCAGATTGAATGTAGGAATAATTATTATCCAAATCTTTTTCTAGTCTGCAACTTCGACCTGAGATACAGAGGACAAAAGTAACATTTTGAATGAAATCTTATTATGCATTTTGTCAATTGAAGATAAATAATCAGATAAATTTATAAATCGTTTTGTATATAGGTACATAGGTATATGATGCATATTATATTTATTCCCTAATAACAACTTATCTGCTCTTAGCCTACTTAAGTGAAGGTGACTAATGTTCGAAGTCATTAAAGAACCTCAATTGAGTTATTAACGTAAACAAAATAACCATTATCTTACATTATATAGGTAAGGTATCTATTAAATTAAATTTTAATCGCCTTTACCTAAATAGTTTCCAGGGGCCACGAACGAGGACGTGACAGAATATCGACCCCCACCCTCCCAACCTTCCAATACTAATCATTCCTACATTTCGCATTTATTTAAAGTTCTAAGCGTTCATAACATTTAGCAACTTTTTTATTTTATTTTTTAGGATTCCTACTCTTATTAATATTTTTATCAAGAACCCATTTACAATTTTTCCAGAGCAAAACCACTATTAAAAAGTTTATTAAGTCAAGCTTATGATCATAGCATTCATTAGACAATTTGGACCAATTTGGAAAATGTATATCCGTTGCCTTTATGCATTCTTTTATGATGTTCTCTTTCAGGTTAGATGCAAAAGGTAGTTTCTGAAAATATGTGGAAAATATTTTAACATGTAGACGGCATACTTGAAAATATATTTCGAATGGCCATAAGAGAACTGTTTGTTCTTCTGAATTTTCATACTCTTTTAATTTTATTAATATTTCCGTAAGATCAAAATCCTGTTTGTCTTTGGGCATTTCATTAACACAACTTTGGCATATTTTGTTAATTTTTTTTAATGTTTTGAAAAAGCAATATCCTGCAAAATATCTGGTAGCGAGGTCGCTGACTTGCGGCACTTTGACCTATATCTCATCTCCATCATATGTCATCATACTATTTATATTGTTGATATTCATATCATTTTCTAAAAATTCGTCCACATCAAGCATGTCCTCATTTTCTGATTGCTCCTGCGGAAGCAATATTTCTTCTTCTGCCTCATTCTGCAAAACAGCATTCCAATCGACTTGCAAATATTCCGAATCATCCTCCTCGCAGTTGGAACATTTGGATTTAAACGAACATTTTAGAGATATAACTTTCGCTAGCAAGGAGTTAAATTCGGAAACACTTGGATTACTTTTGTTAAAGTTCCGCGCTCTAATTTTTCCAAACAACTTTTCTAACGGATCTTGATTGAATTTATTTACATATATGTAATATAAGTCATTATGTTCATAAAATAAGTTGTCTCTTTTCCTTAAAACGCTTTCAATTGTTAAAGCCAAACCTTTGAAACAGAATGCTCTATTTCTTGCGTTTATTGGTTCAATGTTAAGCATGTATGTAAGCTTTCATTTCTTGTAGGAAATTTATATTTTGTTCTGTCCGTGTCAGAGCTGGTTTTCCATTAAGAATATTAAAGAGCCGATTTATTTTTCTTATAAATTCAGCGGTCGATTTTGCGAATTGGGTTATGTGACCTGGAAACCTATTCAACTTTATTAAGGATTCAATTCCACAAGCAACAGATCTGCTAAGAACTTGTGCAGCCAACTTAACGTTCATTTCTTGAAATTCAGTAGGGTCAATGTGTGCCGATGTCAGTTTCGGGCATATTTTGGTTGTACTACATTTTTCTATATTATATAGGTATTCAATTACCTTCCAACTTGCAATCCCATCAGAAGTAGACAAATTGTATTTTAAAAGATTGTTCCGAATACTCTTGATAAGATGAGGAATATCATACATTCCATTAATAGTTTTGTTTTTGTAAATAAAGCTAACATTGTTTTCATTAAGATTTAGCTTGCTAAATAAAGTACGATTTGTGGGTCCCTGATCACAGCAAATAGCTCTAACATTTAGTTTCAGATCAGTGCATATATCAAGACACTAAGACAGTTATGTACCTCAATTTCTAATTGATTCATTGGAATGTTACTTGGACAAACGACATGATATGAGACTTGCTTAAATTTTTCACAAACACTGCGAACCATAAAAACACACGCAGACTTAGCGCATATATTGGATCTTTGGGAACATCCATAATCAACAAAACCTTCAATTTCGTCTTTGAATTTATTGTAGGTTAGATTCGCCTGAAGACTCATTTCGTCAAAAATAATAATAACTTCCTTTTCTTTTGCTGAAAATGTTGAGGTAATTTTCTTTACTTCCTCTAAAACATTCCTGTTCAACCCTGGAGATAGACTTTTAATCTTAATCCAACTGTGTAAAGAAGATGGATGCGGCAAGTGTACCTAACCCAAGTTGTTCTCTTAAAAAGTTGTAGCCGGAAGCCGAACGGAAAAACATGCACTGCGAAACCCACTTTTCATCTTCGTTGTATTCTGCCGTACTCTGGGATAGAATAAGCTTTAAAAACGTCCTTGTATTTTGATTTACACCAAATAATAAATCTATTTTGTTCTTTAAGAATACTCTGCTTCGAGTGCGCTTGTAGGCATTTGTTGGCCTCTTTTAAACGACGAATTTTCTTCAACATATTGATTTTCGGTTTTCCTTTATTTTCTTTCTTAAGCCATTGTTCAATTTCTCAAGTTTCGCAAGTCTCTTAATATAAAAAGATTGCATTTTAATATGAGCTTCACAATTTACGCAAGTAGGTTCAAAACTAGGTCTTTTGCTTGATAATCTTTTTGAAGCTAAGTTCAATTCCTCTTCTGTAACTTCAATTGAATTCAGTACTGTTTTCTTGCGGTTCTCATACCTATGTAACTTTAGTTTTGTTTGGATCAAAGCACACGGAATCGTCATTAGAAAGGCTAAGATTCTCACTTCGTTTTAAAAATAGAGAGGGGTATGCATTTTTTTTTTAAATATTTTTTTTCCAATGAAGCTATTTTTAAAATGATTGCTGCATATATAAGGTGTTTTAAGAATTTGTATGTGTTCCCGAGACTCCTTAGCTGTTCCTCTTTTAGGGAAGTAAAATAATTTTCTATTTGGGAATTCATTTTTTGTGGCACAGCCATGTACAATTGCACACTTTGTTCTATTCCAGGACATTTAGTTTTTTCTTTCTACTAACCTGAAAATCTAGATACCTATACCTATTCGAACAAAATAGCTCAAACAGCTCTCGATTACATTAAATCAAACCAATTGAAAACAAAAGAATAACAACATAAACTGATGATCTAAGAAAAACTAAAATAAATATTAAAAGAATAGCTAAAAACTACAAACTACAAACACAAAAAGGTATAAAATAAGTTTCTGTTCCTCTTAAGAATGAAACACAAATTTACCCAATAACAGAAAAAACGTTGGTTAATTAGAAATGCACAGATATAGTAAATCCCGCACTTTTATATTTTGGTTTTGAATAACACATATCCACTCTCAATTTCAATCACAGAATGCAGTGAAGTGATAAAGTTTACCCATTAATTCGTTGTCGCCTTCGCATTACGCATATACATTTTCAAAACACCTGATTATTGAAAATACACATATAGGCCGTTCCACATCACTTGAAACCAAATTACATGAAAAAATTGTTGATTTCCTATGGAGTCTGGCATCAAGCGATTCGAAACGGATTATGCATGCCTGCTGTTGCTACAGTATGAGAATCGCATAAGACCGATATCTCTATGATCCTTACCTTACTTGGTGTATTATTATTTTTTTTGTCTTTCATTATTCGTCAATTATGTAATTCCTTTGCTCTTACTATGTCATAAGCTCACAACACAAGCACAACCACAACCACAAGGCGTAAGGAAAGCTCTTTGCCTACACAAATGAATGGAACGGAGAGAAAGGTGATCCGAAAAGAAAAGAGCTTTATTCTCAATTCTTATTTTGAAAGCTCCTTGTCTGTTAAGGCCATGAAAAATGCTGTCTGGTAAGGAAAAAATATGAACCAAAATTTTGTACCGGCATAAGACATCTGTATATTTATTGTCTGTGCTTATAGACTTACAGTGATCCGTCACACAATTCTTAAAGAAACTATGTATTCGTCTCGATACGAGTAGGTGTGAATACATGTGGTTTGGTAGTCGATGGGGATCGAAACCCTATTGTGAGTACTGCCCTGGTATCGAATCAACCCTGCCAGTTTCAATCAAATGCATATAATTTGAACTGTATCATTATACCATATTCTAAGGGTATATTAATTTTGTCGCATAGTTTGTAACATACCTTAATATTGCCCGCAGCCCCTAAAAGTTACTATATTTATGATCAGCATCGATAGTAATGTCGATCAAGCCATGTCCGTCCGTCCGTCTGTCGGCAAAAATTAGGCCTTTAAACTGGACCTAGAGAGCTGAAATTTTAACCTTATACTCTCTAGGGTCCCGAAATAATCAAATTTACGAATTTTTGAAATCCGCCCACAGACACGCCCACAAACTCAAAAAAACAAAATTTTGGAAAAAATCGAATTTTGAGCTAGAAAGCTGAAATAAATAAGCTGAGATAAATTTTTTTCAAAATCCGCCCACTGACACGCCCACAAATAAATAAAACAATTTTTTTGAAAATCCAAAGTTTGAGCTAGGGAGCTGAAATTTATAATATGACTTCCCTGTTTGGTGAAACTGCGCTAAAACTCACTTTAAAACATAGGGACGGGCTACAGTCCGCTTGGGCGAACTGTTGGATACCCTATTCTTATTCCTATCCCTCATAAGTGGGTGTGACAAAAGTCTTAGTATGGTTAAATTGTTAAGAACGCTCTACATATTTGGTTATATAACATTTAAATGATTTAATAAAAAAAACGCTCACTAGCTCAAACTTTGGTTTTTCAATAAAATGTTTTATTTAATTGTGGGCGTTTCAGTAGGTTTCAAGGGCCGCCTAGAGAGTATATATTATAAATTTCAGCTCCCTAGCTCAAACTTTGGATTTGCAAAAAAAGTTTATTTTAAATTGTGGGCGTGTCAGTGGGCGGATTTTGAAAATATTTACACATGAGCTTAAAGGGCCCCTAGAGAGTATATATTATAAATTTCAGATCCCTAGCTCAAATTTTGGTTTTTCAATAAAATTGTTTTATTTAATTGTGGGCGTGTCAGTGGGCGGATTTTGAAAATTTTATTTCCCGAGCAGTTTTAGGAGTCATAGATCATATATAAAAATTTAAGCTTTCTAGCTCAAAATTCGATTCCAAAATTTAGTTTTTTTGAGTTTGTAGGTGTGTCTGTGGGCGGATTTCAAAAATTCGTAAACTTGATTATTTCGGGACGCTGGAGAGTATATGGTTAAAATTTCAGCTCTCTAGGCCCAGTTTAAAGGCCTAATTTTTACCAACGGACGGACGGAAATCGCTAGATCGACATTACAGCGGTACCATGCTTTGCAGTCATTCATTTCCGTCCAAAGAGAATTTAGGCGGGAGTTTGGGGACACTCCCCGGAGTAGATTGACCATTATGAGGCTGGTTAACATGTTTGCCGAGGCATCGCATGAAGACCGTACCATCGAGATCCCTATGTTCGGGTTCAAGACACAATCGCGGCTGTAGCATCGTCAATTCTGGCAAATCCAAGCGTTTCTTCTTGAAACTTATAGGTGCAAATTGGAGTTAGAAGACGGTCATTATAACGGATAATTCATGATGACTTAAACTTGTTTCCGTAAAAAGTCAAAATTGCAAGCAAGTTAAACCCTCCGGATTTGCCTATTCGCCTGGAATTTTGCCAAAAAATTATTGAAATGACCAAAGAAGACAACAGATTAATAAATTGCTTGTTATGTCTGATGAGGCCCATTTTGATCTAAATGGCAATGTAAATAAGCAAAATTGCCGTATATGGAGTGAATCTAATTTAGTAATACTCCAGGAGACTGTACTGTACTGCACCCAAAACGAGCACTGGTGCACAGTTTCATCAAGGTGCAATGTGGGGCTATACGTCTTTGAAGAAAACGGTGTAACAGTAACTGCCAATGGGGACCGTTATTTAAAGATGTTGGAAGAGTTTTTTTTACCCAGAACTGCGCTGAAGAAGTATCCGTTTCAACAGCATTTGGTTCTAGCAAATTGGGGCAACTGCACACATAGCCAGACCGGTTATGTTAGAGCTCCAACAAAAATTCCCAAACAAATTAATATCCAGAAACTCCACTTTCCGCTGGACCCCAAGGTCACCTGACCTGACTGCACCAAACTTTTTTTATAGGGTTATCTCAAGCAAGAGGTGTACTAAACAAAACCGAGGAATTTGACTGAGTTGGAGCAGTCCATTAAAACAATAATTGAGGCGATCCCGACTTCAACCCTTCAGGCCGTAATGAATAATTTTCTGATCTGGTGTTGCATATGCGTGAATGAGCATGGAGGTCATTTACGGTCTATCATCTTAAAAACAATTAGTTATAAATTGAGTTTTCTATAGAAAAAAGGAAAAATAAAATAGCTACATTGATTAAAAAAAAGTTATTTGAATTTCTTATTGTAGCACAATTGGTGCGCCACCCGGTATATAGATTGAGAGAAGAATTGAAATTCTCAACGAAAATTTTGTCTCTAAATTTACAAATGTAGAGAATCATCTAGTTAACCAACTAGAATTATTATAACGTTCACTTTTGTTATTTAAATTTGTTCTCACACATTTGTCTATTATTGTTATCATAATTTATTTATTTATTAATGTATTATGTTTCTTAATTTATTTATTTATTCTGTTAATTCATTAGCTTCCTTATCTATTTATATATCTATTTGTTAATTTATTTAATATTACCTTAAGTAGTTACCTATTTATTTATCCGTATATAATTGTTAATCTTCTATTTTTTTCCTACATTCACTTTGATAATTAATAACAACAAATCTAGATAACAGATATAAATATAATTTTTAATCATATGGAGGTTTTTTCCAATAGTTTTTCTTTCAAATTTAATTGTTAACTTATAAATCACTTAAAATCTAATTGAATCTTGCAGTAGTATGGTAGTTATTATCATATCTCTGTACAACCTGTGCTTAAGAAATCAAATGTATATGTAATAAACATATTTAAATATCATCTGCTTCTTCTTCTTCCTTTATCACGATCATAACGATCAGTATTAAGGGTTCATAACCCTTCCACTTTAACTTCACCCCTACTGGTACGCCTGTGGGGTTCGCCGGTTCGAGCTCTTTAAACATTGGCAGGCTGCCTGATTTCTGATAACGTTTTCAATGATGTCAATCATATACTACTCTTACGACACCGGTGATCACCAGTCGTGCCAACCCAGTGATATTCTCCCATCCCTGCACGGACAATGTTAACAAAATGGAATCTTATCTACATAGAAATAAAATAAATACTTAATTTCGTGAAAATGTTTCCAATCACCATCACAAACTTATCCATTTCGAACGCTCCAAAGTTCAATAGCGTGCTCGCTCTAAATACGTATGGCCGGAAGGTGTTAATTTTAAGAAAACTCCACCACGAAACAATCGCTGTTTGAAAATGTGCTTAATTCACGTTTCTATCATTAAAGATTCGCTTCCTACCGATCACTCACTGTCATACACTGTCGCCAATTCAGGCCTTTCGGCCATAAATGATCTAACGACGGATTTTCCAGGGTGTCATAACCAAACTCGTGCACGCAAACAAAGCTCAAAGCACAAGAATAGCGTACTTATTTAAGTGGCTCAAAGCCCTTCTCTAAAGCTGCGTTACTTAATATGCAAATCCGTGGTTAACCCATTAAAGTCAAAAGTCGCACTTCATCAGACAATCTTGAAGGTGATGGCGAAACTATTGTTGTTGTTGATGAAGATGGTGATAACGATGATGGTGATGATAATGATAGCTTTGACGATGATCACCCGCAGATAGACGGGAAAAAGAGATTAAATCTTAATATCAGACAAAAAAAGAAGACAAAATATATTCAGACAGGTACACTTGAGCTAGCCATTGACCTTGACACTCACTTTTCTAATGAATTTATAATCGAACCACCTTCCAAAACCAAAGTTTGGACTCGATCAGTCTGCGATGAAATCGAAAGCGATGCGGATAGATACTTGGTAGTGAATAAGTCGTACCCGATACCCACAATCGGCTTGCCAAAAAGTTGGACTTCCGCGCCTTACAAAGTGCTGGTTCTCTTGTTGTGTTCACCTTATATAACTTGTAACAAAAATAAGTAGATATCTAATGTGTTCAGAATCGTGAAGTATCTTATTAGCGTATTGTAATTTAAATCGGTTTTTTGTGTGGCCAACTTGTTTATTTGATCGAACGCGCACAGAAGCAACCATGTGGATGAGACTCTGTATTGGCTTGGTGCTGTGCACCACACTGACGTATGGCATAATCGAAGGATACGAGGGGTAAGTTGAGCAGATAAGAATTAACGACTTGCACTTGGGGATAAACGAAACAAACATTAATCGTAAGCTTGACGTTGTAAATAAATCATAAGTCGGTGCAATCAACTTTATTCTGATCATAAATTTTGAACGATCTTAACAATATCACTCGTAGGTTAGCTTGACGTTGTGAATTAATCATAAGTCGGCGCAAGTGTTTTTGCCATTTTGGAGACAAAGTCTTGGATTATTGCCTATCTTTGCTATTTATTGTGAAGGTCAATCCCAGATAAGATTCAGGTTTTTGACAAGCGGAACTAACTAAGTGGCAGTTTTGGAGTAAAAAATTATTCAATTAACGCGTGGCAAATTTGAATATAGCTCATCTGACTTGGTGATGGTTATTCGTATCGTCGTCTTAGAAAGTTTGTTTTCGCGAAAATGTAAGTTTTTATAATATTATCTAATTGATGGTAAGTTTCTAATTTCATCAGTCGTTTGATGTGATTATTCATTTAGCCAGAAGCAAGTTTTTTCTATGTGTCGCCTCAGGGTCTGTTGGTGAATGCTATTATAACTTGTTTGACAAATTGACAGAGGATGAATACTTCCACATTGCGTTCCAATTTTATATTGCTATTCGCATAAAATTTGCTGCCTCGGCTGGATTTCTAGAGAATGGTGTTTAGATTTCACAGGAGGAAGTGTTTATAAGTTTATGTTCCTATCAATGAACAACAGCAATCGAGTTAATTAAAATTGCCCAGTTCTAAACTTTTATTACGGTGATAGCAATTTTTTTCTAAAATATTTAAACTTCGACGAAGTTTACCGGTGTGACTGATTGCTAGAATGATATGCGTTATGCTTAGACTACCAACTCGTATTTGTACTCTGAAGCATCCAATCAAAAGATTGCTTCTACATTTGGTCTTTTAAGTCAACTTGGTACTACTTCCGCATCCGTACTTTGGCATTTAAAACGGATCATGATTTGATATGGCTTGTTGCCATAGAGTTCTTACAATTTGCAAATGCAAAGTTTGTATTTGATTCGGAGAAGAATGCATGATGCGCCCACTTTGTTGTGATTGAATTTTGCTTCTTCTGGATATTCCTGAGAGGGTTTTAAGGGATCGTCATTTCTTTTACTGTGTGGTGCATCGAACAAATTACGGGCAGAATGAACCAATTACTAGATCTCTGAAATCATTTAATGAAATCAGTAGACTTGTAGATTTTCATATTTCAAGGGAGCGTTTTAAGTCAATTTTATTTACATTGCTTGCTTAATTTCCTATTATTATTTATTATTTATTATCTCTTATTACGTTATTTTATTCTTGTTTTTTGTACTTAAAGAAATACATTCGTAATCGCTAAGCTTGTTGATGAAATAAAAAAAATAAATAAAAAAAAATAAAATATTCTAAAATTAGCCTCTATCCCTATCGAAGGAAACGGATAGCCTTTGATTTAATGTAGGAATAGAAAAATACCTCATGTAATATCATTTTATTGATTGGTTTTTTGGGACCAACGTCGAATCAAATAGATTTTTCTTCTTCCTAAATGGCGGCAAGGCTATGATCTGGATTCTTTTTTTTCTATTCCTCTACCTCGGGGTTATGATCAGAATTTAATGCATCGTAGCCTCCCACTTTATGGCATCCCTACTGTTCGCCCTTAGAACATTGGCGGGATTCCCGGTTTAGGATCACTTCTTCACTGAGACCAATCACACGCTGAATTGCTATTGCGTTTGTCTGATCCCGGCCTGATTTTGACCCGTACATGCTCCTATTATTGATTCAATTGTCCTTCTACGATACGAATGATCTTCAGTCGTATCAACTCACGGACTTGCACGCACAATTTGAAGATGTGAAATGCGTCGCTACGCTCACCTGGATGTTAAAATTGTACTGATGTGATTTTTCCCCTTAGTCGCCCTTAAGACAAGCGCTGTTTTCGGGGAGGCGCTGCAATGATATTTTTAGCCCGCCCCTGTACTGGCAGTAAATTTAAATAAAGCAGATAAATAAGATAATTTGAGAGATATGGCGCAACAATTAAATCGTCTTCACTCTTCATCTCAGTTCAAACCACCTTTAATAGAGGACCGTGTAAAATTTATTCAAAGTTATCCAGTAGCTAATGATCATTTAGTCATTGACTCTTCACATTGATAACTTAAATGTTAATCGCACATTTATTCACCTTTCTATTCGCTTAAGATGCTAAAAGCAATCTCTATTATAGTGCATAATTTCTGAGTTTTGTAAGTTGCTGAATAACCTTCATATAAATCCTGACTTGATAAAGTTTGCTGGATGACTTGGTGTCATATTTTCTCTCGAAAGAAATCCAAACATAAAAGTTCCAATCTAACAGGCATAATTATCAATTCTTCGACTTAATAATTTGTCTGACTACAAGAAAAGTTATTTAATATTTAAGAAAAGATTAATGAGAGCTCATGTCGATATAAGTTGAAAGCTACTTAATTTTTGGACGCTTCCTTCTGGCGTTAAGTCACTATTTTGTGTAGAAATTTTTATTAAAACTACAACTGAAAATATATCAAAACATTTAAATAGTTTGTAACTGGTGCATGGATATACTAGGATTCTAAAGGATTCTAGGTTGGCAACTCTGCTACAAAGTGTATAGTTCAATTACAAAATTTGCTCTCGTAAAATTCTTAAATATAACTAGCCAAAGTTCGTAATTAATAATTAAAAGTGTATAAACAGGTGCGTCGACTGTCTGTTTCTATAAATAAAACAGCAAAAGCAGGTAATCCTAATTTATTAGCTGTGAAATAAACTTTCCAAGTAGACACCTAAGTCACATGACTGACAACAAAAGGAAAATCGATCAAACGTCACCTGAAAAAAATATTTATCCACTTTTTAATATCAACAGACCATCAAAGGTTTATAAATCTCAACAGACAATGTCGATCTCCCAATCTGACCTTGATAAAATCAAATCCATTATTGAGGCATCGCTCAATACAGGACTCTCCAAAGCGACGGCCAATCTAGCAACAAAAGACGATCTCAACAAACTTAGCAATGAAATACACTCGCTAAGACAACAAAACCAGGAATTATCTGAAAAAGTGCAGCATTTTGAAAATCGATGTTGCATTCTAGAAGAGGAGCTTGAACTGCAGAGCAGAGAGATCAGAGGGAAAAATATTATTTTCACGATTCCAAACGACCGATCTGACCCCCAAGAAAGGATTCATAACATAACCACACTTTTGCTAGGCTCTGATGCAGACCAACAACAAATGCCACAAGCCGTAAAACTTAGTGAAAACAAGAAAACAATTAAACTCAAACTTAGCACTGGTTCCAATGAAACTGCAATGCAAATGTTAAAAAATTCCTTGAAGCTAAAAGGCACAGGCTGCTATATCCAACGAGACCTTAGCAAACAATCACAAATCAAACGTCGAATTCTACTCGGGTATCGAAAAGTCGTCAAAACAATTAAACCAAGCGAAGCAGTATTGATTAAAAACAACAATTTATTAATTGGTAATAGAACATTTTATTTAGATAGTAATAACAAACTTAAATATAATAACACAAACGAACGAGAAAACGAACTACAGAATATCTACGGAAAACTCAATTTTAATGCTGTCAACGAAACTATGTTGTCAAACAGACGTCAGCGTGAATGGCCCAAACCAGATGCACCAGTGATGACACTTTACACCGAAGGTCCGGAAGGTAGTAGTGTCATACAAAACTGAGAATTAAGCGTCGTCAGCTCAAACAAATTTATCTCTGCAAATATTTTATCTTACAATATATCTGGATTAAGTAATAAATTATTATTTGTAGATTTTTTTAACTATGTTAAGAACTTTGAAATTTTCTTTTTATTTGAAACACATTTAACAAGCGATAATTTAAGTAATTTTAATAAATATTTCGATGGCTTTAAGTTAATTTGGAGCGAAGCAAGTAAAACCTACATAAAGGGGCGTGCAAGTGGAGGAAGCCTGTACGGGATAAAAAAATCACATTTAAAAACTTACGATTTTGATGAATTTGAAGGAACTACCGTAGTAAAATGTCTGACACAAAATAATAATACATATATCGTTCCATCATATATAAACTGCAACAAATGGACTCACGACTTTGAGAGGCTGTGTAATACAATGTCATGTTTAGCTAGCAAAAGCGTTATGCTGATTGGAGATTGGAATTCGAGAATAAGTGACTCACAAACCACTATAGTGCAAACTGTAACAAACCCTAGTATATGCTGTACCAATAGGGTATCTAAAGACATAGTCTGCAATAAAAATGGAACAGATGTACTAGAGCTGCTCCAAATGTATGATCTTATTGTGTTAAACGGCTGTACAGAAGGAGATAGAGAAGGGCATTACACATTTGTCGGAGGGCAAGGCAATTCAGTTATTGATTTTTGTGCTGTTAACAACGACTGGACTGGGAAAATTAAAAAATTTGAGGTACAATACAAAACTTTTTCGGATCACATGCCAATCGTGGTTGAAGTTGATGGTGAAACACCCTCATATCACAAAAACCTGCCCCTGCTACCAAGACTTAAATGGAAATCCGAAACAACAAATACCTACCACAGGTTATTAGACAGCTTGCTCTCAGCAAATAATTCGATACCTGAAGAAACAGAAACACTCGCAAACCAAATAACTTGTTATATAAGAAGTGCTGCATCAAACAACATTTCAAATATAAGGTCACCATTTAAACAAAAATGGTTTGATAGAGAATGCATAAATGCTAGGAAGAAATCATTTGCCCTTTTGCGTGTCTGGAGAACTTGTAATGACCCTGATGTTAAAAAGTGGTATAACCAAGTGAATACCCACTACAAAAATCTATGCCTAGCTAAGAAAACTGACTTCGATAATCAGCAAGCTCTCTTACTTAGTAAAACCAAGTCTTCAAAGGACTTCTGGAGAATAGCAAGGGAGATTAATGGTACAGTTTATCAAATAGGTACAGGAGTATCTGCTGATGATCTATCCATATATTTTAAACATCTTCTACTGGATAACTCAAACCTTTCTTTCTCGTATGCGGACCCCCTCATTTTCGACGATTCCCTAGATGGTGAGGTAACAACTGACGAAATTAATGCTGTTATCATGAAATCCAAAAATGGAAAGGCGCCAGGCGAAGATGGGATTCCGTACGAATTCTACAAAAATGCTAGTCCAACCTTAATCAACTATTTGAAAGTTCTCTTCAACAGTGTGTTCTCGAGTGCAGACATCCCTTCATCGTTTAAGAAGTCTGTAATATTCCCCATCCACAAAAAGGGTTCGCTGGAAAACGTAGAAAACTACAGGGGAATCTCATTCATGAATGTGTCAGCCAAGATATTTTGTGGCATACTTGTAGGACGATTAGAAAAATGGGTAGATGAAAAAAATATTCTGACAGAGCGTCAAGCTGGATTCAGAAAAAACTTTTCAACCGTTGACCAAATATTCACATTATCTGCGATTATAAGAGCCTTTCAAGCCAGAAACAAGAAAATGTATAGCTTTTTTGTAGATTTCAAGGCAGCTTTTGATCTTGTTAGCCGAAGTGCACTCTTCTATAAACTGTCTCAGTTGGGTATCTCTACAAAATTTCTTAAGACCATTAAAAAAATGTATGCCGAAACAAGTGCAGCAGTCTGGGATGGAAAGGATTTCTCAGAATGGTTTAAAACACAGACTGGTGTAAAGCAAGGATGTCCTCTTAGTGCCTTATTGTTTTCTCTATTTATAAACGACATAGAAAAAGATTTGCCTGGTGGAGTACGAATTGCTAATACCGTGGTCAATGTCTTGTTATATGCCGATGATCTTGTTCTACTCTCTGAATCTCCTGAAAATCTCCAATTGATGATAAATCGACTAGCCAGTTACTGCAAAAAATGGGGACTAACCATCAACACCGAAAAATCTAAAATTATGGTCTTTTCCCGTTCACCACGAGTGCAAAGTGGAAATAGATGGTTTTATAATGGAAGCCGATTAGAGATTGTGAAGGAACTCAAATATTTAGGAGTGAAACTGAACCCAACCCTAGAATTTGGTAAACATCTAACGGATAAAGCCAAGTCTTCCCAAAGCTTAGTGAATCTATCATGGAAAAATGTTTTTGCAAACAAGCGGATTCTCCTCTCAACGAAATACAGAATATTTGATTCAGTTGTTAAATCAACTCTTTGTTACGCCTCTCAAGTTTGGGGATCAGACGAGTACGAAGTAATCGAGAAATTCCACAGGAACTTCTTGAAAAAATTATTCAACTTACCAATGAAATCGCCGAACTACACAATCTATTTGGAAACGGGTCTTCCAATGCTTTTTACAAGCACTCTCAAATCGCAAGCGGATTACATCATTAAAATAGGTTCGTATCCAGACTCCCGAATAACCAAAAAAATGCTATCTTATGAATTAAGAAACAAGGACTGGTGGGCGTTAAGATGGTTAAGAATTGGAAACGCGTATGGAGAAACTATTTCATTCGATCTAAACAACCTGGACAACTTAAAGAACCAACTGTATCGAATAATAAATAAAAATGAAGATGCTATTCGTGTGCGATTTATAGCGAAAGCTCGTGAATCAGATAGCAGAGTATTGTATTCTCACCTGAACTTCAATCTAAAGGATAAGAACTATTTCAATGACTCACTCAACTATAGTGAAATATCTCTTATTTTCAAAACAAGGTGTGAGTTGATTGGTTTAAATGGCAGCCCATATAATGGAAGCTTCAACCAGTTTTGTAATATTTGCAACTTAAAAGCGAAAGAAGACTGCTTTCACATTATTAGTGTTTGTCCAATCTACAAACCACAGAGACTAGCTTACTTCGGAAAAAAATTCCTTACCATGCAGGAGACAATACAAATTCTGAACGAGTGTGATTGGAAAAAGTTATTTTATTATATTAAATCCATCTACAAATACAGGTCGCTATTAATAACAGAGTATTATGATTGATTAAGTTTATTAAAAAAATAACTATATTGTTAAAGTTACAAATGTAGGTACATGTATAAGCATTTTGCTAACCAAGCTGACGGCTAAGCCATAGCTTTAAAATTCATTCTATCTTGTAACTTATGTAATAAGAAAATATTAAATAAATGAATTTCTTACTTACATTCTTACTTACTTACTACTAGGATTCTATCTATCTGTACATATCAAGGAGTTCGTCATGACTAACTGAGCCTCACTCATCAAGACTCACAGCATGTATTCCACTGCCTTTTGAAGTGGTTTATGTATTTACTAGCTGTCCCGTGCTCGCCTTGCTTCGCCAGTCTGCCACTTCTCAAATTTAAAACAAAATACTCGCTGATAAGAACTGATAAAGAAAACGTCGAGAGTGCCCCTACTCATTATATGGATATACTCTGAATGTGACTCCCTCTCAATCTCATTTACATTTCATACCCTATCTTTCTCAATCCCATGGCCATGCGCCATAAAAAAACAAAACTGCAAAAGGTGCATAAAAAAAAACAGAAAAAGCACATTGCACAACAGGTACAGTTAGAGAAACAGATTTGTGCCGCACACACACACAAATTTTCCTCCACTGGACGCTGGGAAAATCCAACGATCTAACTTCAATCGAACATTTTACCTTTTTTGAATTGTATAAAATTTATAGTTTAATGCTTTTTGTTCAACTTCAGGATAACCTACAAAGATGATTTGTATCTTAAAACCTTTGTTCATATTTGAACTTTATATTAAAAAAAATCCTATTTCAATTGGATGAGTCATTCCGAAGCTACGAGCTAGAAAGCATTCGAGAGTTACAACTTTTCTTAGATATCAGCTTAGATCTCCGCTTCTGGACAGCGGATGAAGCATTTTCCCGCGGGAAAAAGTAGCCTATGTCCATTCTCAGTCTCTAGACTATCTGTGTACCAAATTTCATTTAAATCGGTTCAGTAGTTTTGTCGTTAAAGCGAGACAGACAGACAGATAGACAGAGTTACTTTCGCATTTATAATATTAGTATGGATTTAGCAACAGACATAACCAGAGTAAGGGGAAAGGGGCCCATCCCATCGCAGAGAGTTTGTTTCACTTTATAAGCTTAATGCAAGCAAACAGTTCAAACTAACATTAACTATAACATGGAATTAATTATCTATACTTGAGTCTAGCTAATTAGAAATAATTAAAAATAATAACGTCTTTGAAATGTGCTAGGGTCTGGAGGTTTTGAGACTATCTTTGCCTCAGTAGAACACGAAATGCTTGTGCATACTATAAGTTAAACGTGGCATACGGGTCAGAGGTTCGTTCTTTCCATAACTTGTGTGATGACAGTTGATTTTAAGGAGAGGAATTCATCGAAGGTTGCTGGGGTTAGTGTTGAGAGAGATTTTTTGGAGAAGCACTGGGCAATCGATATTTGCGGATAGAAGTTGATGTAAAAAGACAATATCAACCATTCCACAAGGTTGTTCAAGGGATTACATGTCGACAAGCTGAAGGCGGTCATCATAGGGAGGGTGGTTATACATATCAGAGCAGGAGAGGCCACGGAGGGCAAAGCAAAGAAATCTGCTTTGGACAGCGTCAATTCGACGGGAATCAGTGACGTGATAAGATGACCAGACTTGGCTAGCATTTTGAAGGATGGACCCTATTCTAAGGGTATATTAATTTTAAGGCATAGTTTGTAACATACCTTAATATTGCCCGTAGACCCCTAAAAGTTACTATATTTATGATCAGCATCGATAGATAGTAATGTCGATCTAGCCATGTCCGTCGGCAAAAATTAGGCCTTTAAATAAAGAGCTGAAATTTTAACCGTATATACTCTCTAGGGGCCCGAACTAATCAAGTTTACGAATTTTTGAAATCCACCCACATCTACATTAACCGCAGCTCAACACGATAAAAATGACGAAAAAATCACGCGCACGTTGCTTCCAGTTGTCCAAGCTAAGCGCTCTGGAATCCGCGATAGCTTGATCTTTAAAACGGAGATTCGGTCCTCCTTGCCTTCTCGAACATGGGGCTGGGAGTCGAAGATCCTCTTGGCTGGAGCATTATTGTCCATTCGCTCAATGTGGCTGAGCCAATGTAGTCGACGTGATTTAGCTTTTCGGACTATAGGTGCAGCTCAAAGAGTTCGCGATTGTATCTTCTCCTCCATTCGCCCTCCTCGCAAAGAGGACCAAATATCCGACAGAGTACTTTTCTTTCAAAAGAAGCCAATATAAGCTCCCCTTTCCTAAATATCGTCCTGCACTCGGCACCATAAAGCAGGACTGGCAGAATTAAGGTTCGATAGATCATGCATTTTGTTCTTCGATTGAGGAGTTTGGAATAGATTTGTTTTGCCAAACCGAAGTAGCAGTGGTTTCCTAATTTAATTCTCCGTCATTTCTCCACTATGGTGCCATTTGTGGAGTTGATGATTACTCCAAGGAAGGTAAACTTCTTAACTACCTCGAAGTTACTGCTATCAACAGTGACGTTTTCTCCTAGGCGGTGGACAGATGTTTGTTGATAGCATGTATTAAGTCTTTTACTTATTTAATTCAAGACCATCCAATGTCGACTGTTCTTCAATCGCCGAAGAAGCCTCTAACGCGGCGCGCTGGAAATGATGTCGATACCGTCCGCATATCCCAGTAGTTGGACTGATCTGAAAAAAGGTTCCTTCCGTGTTGACACCTGCCCTGCGCACTATTTTCTCCAGAATTTACATGATAGCGCATCTCCTTGCCGAAATCCGGTGCAGGTTTGGAATATTTCGGAACAGATGCTTTCAAACTGCACATTACACCTCGTGTTTTCAATTATTGGTTTCAAGTGTCACCCGACATAACTGGATTAGTTTCGCCGGGGTCCCATATTCGGCCATCTCCTGTGGATGAATGCTATCATATGTGGCTTTAAAATCAATGAAAAGATGGTGAGTCTCGACTTGAAATTCGTTGGCCTTTTCTAGGATTTGCCTCAAGGTGAAATTTGATCTATTGTTGATCTGCCGGAAGCCACACATGTTTTGAGAATATAGTAGTGGACTTAAACATGAATTTCAATAGTTTGCGGGCAGGCGCGTAGACATAAATTGCCAATACAATATGAAAAGTGCTTACGTTCATATAGATCACCTTTCTCAAAAGAGTCATGTTGGAATATATTGCTTAAAAAACTTAAATGACGAGTGGAAGCTTCTTGACCCATCTTGGACCAAATATATTTGACAATATTACTTTACGAGTAAGTGTTTTCAACTAGTTGCCTCATATGTCATTCAATTCGGAAATAGGGTCAATCGTATGGGCTAAGGATTTGGTTGATATAGCTGAGCTAAGACAAAAGTTTTTTTTTTTTTAACTTTTAAATTAATTTTTATTGCTGACTGATTATCAACTTATTATACTAGACAAAAATTGTTAAATCTACTATAGCCTTATAATTATTGACTTTCGGCCTAAAGACTATTTTACGAACTAATTTAACATATTATTTTCGTGGAGAAAATTTTTGAAAAACTCGGTCTCATTATTTAAATTTTATATGTTATATAAAAAGAGCTAAGATTATATACTTAAGGTAAATGAACACATCGTGGGTCGTGGATAAATCATCGCTCGAATTCATGATCAATTAAAATATAAAAAGAAAGTAGTCGTTCGAGATAGTGAATTTCGGTATCTAGAGTAAACTATCCAGTATATTTTTCTAAACTTGTTTTTAATACTAAACTGTTTTCTATATCGCTTTAATAAAGTGCATAATTAAACAAATTAAATCTTCACTTAACACCTGGCAAAATGTGCATTTTGAAATAAATTCAACTTTGAAAAACCTCTACATTTCAACAACTTGTCGCTCGAATTAGTGAACAATCTCGTTTTTATTATTTCATCATATCGTTCGTTTTCTGAACTCGTATGCAGAAAGACAAAGTTTTAGGGCATGTTATCCGGCGGAGTTGAAGCCGTCGCAACTAAAAACATCGATATTTCTTTTGCTTCTAGCTTGGCAAATGTGAAACGGTGGGAAACTGCACAGTTCTTGCATTTTATCATCGATTCAAAATCAAAACGTTGATCAATTTTAAAAATTCGTTCAATATTAGAAAGCCGAAGCCTGAGTTAAGACTGTTATGAAAGCAGTTCTCCAGGCTATGCAACAAAAAACTGGACAACTGACATTTTTCTGGGAATTTCATAATGAGTTTCTAAAAAATATTTTTTTCTAAAACTAAGAATGCCATTAGCTTGCAATGTTTTTTTTTGTAATAATTTCAAAGGCCCTGATAACACGAGGTAAAATCACGTAAGCACGAAGAGGAGTTTTTTGAGGGGGTAGATAAATAAAGGTGTGAGACATTCTGCACTCACTGTATACTTGATGTGTATTAATTTAAATTGTGGGCGTGTCAGTAGGCGAATTTTGAAAATATTTACACTTGAGCATCAAGGGCCCCTGAAAAGTCTATATTATAAATTTCAGCTCCCTAGCTCAAACTTTAATTTTTTGCCGTCCGACCTGAAAATCTGACGATGACGGTGATGCTGAAAATCTGACGATGACGGTGACGCTCGATATTTCCCATTAGTCCCTACCGAGAGCAAAGATGTTTACACATCAAAAAAAATATTATGCACTCTAACCATTTGCTTATGGGAAGTGGAAGGGACGAGCCTACAATTTTCGGTTGACTCCGAACGGTGAATTTGAGAAGCTTCTCATGAGAATTGGAAGATACTCTTGGATGTTTTCCTTTAAACTTTCACAAGAAGTCGAACAATGGAAAAAAACTTATGATTTTACAACCAAGCCCATATATTTAAAAAGTACAAAATTTAAATAGATCGGATGCCTAATTTTGACATTTACTTTTGTGCTCCACTTTCTTCTTTTCTTTGATATAATATGAGAGCGAGACTTTGAGACTGTGCGGAGATCTTGCGGGACCATCCTTTTATATTTTCCGGATTTGCACGGAACTGTCAAAGACAAAAATAGATCCAATTACGAAGACAACGGTATTGGTAATAAACATAGGGACGGGCTACAGTCCGCTTGGGCGAACTGTTGGATACCCTATTCTTATTCCTATCCCTCATAAGTGGGTGTGACAAAAGCCTAAGTATGGTTGAATTGTTAAGAACGCTCTACATATTTTGTTATATAACATTTAAAGGATTTTATCAAAAAAAACGCTCCCTAGCTCAAACTTGGGTGTTTCAATAAAATGGTTTTTTTTTGCGGATTTAAAAAAAATTCACACATGAGAACAAAGCGCCCCTAGAGAGTATAATATTCTAAATCTTAGCTCCCTAGCTCAAACTTTGAATTTTCAAAAAAAAAAAAAAAATTAATTGTGGACACGCCCACAGTGGGCGGATTTTGAAAATATTTACACATGAGCATAAAGGGCCCATAGAGAGTATGTATTATAAATTTCAGCTTCCTAGCTCAAACTTTGGATTTTCAAAAAATTGTTTTATTTATTTGTGGGCGTGTCAGCGGGCGGATTTTGAAAATTCATAGATCATATATAAAAAATTTCAGCTTTCTAGCTCAAAATTCGATTTTTTCCAAAATTTTGTTTTTTTTAGTTTGTGGGCGTGTCTGTGGGCGGATTTCAAAAATTCGTAAACTTGATTATTTCGGGACCCTAGAGAGTATATGGTTAAAATTTCAGCTCTCTAGGTCCAGTTTAAAGGCCTAATTTTTGCCGACAGACGGACGGACGGACGGACGGACGGACATGGCTAGATCGACATTACTATCGATGCTGATCATAAATATAGTAACTTTTAGGGGTCTACGGGCAATATTAAGGTATGTTACAAACTATGCGTCAAAATAAATATACCCTTAGAATAGGGTATAAAAAGAGCTGAACTGTCCATCGCCAAAATAAATCTGATGTCAATGTGATTTGTGCCTTCCGATTTCGAGTCAAGAAAATTGAACTTTAGCTTGGGGCGTGTAAACGCCTTATAAATTGCCGGAAAAGGTCAAATATTTCTAAGGTTTTTAAAAACTTTAGTTTCCTAGGAAAGCGATGCCGTTTTCTAGCGGACGTAATGGAGCGGTCGATTGCGTTACTGAAACGTTCTCTTTAGGAATCAGGAGGCATTGGTTTCCTAGACAGATTGGATGTGAACGTACCGTCCAATCGCGATGCCCCTACTTTCTTGACGCCTGTCTTAGCGATTAAAAATAATCGTTCAAAATTTGTTTTACGTGCAGCGGTGTGCATTTAAAAAAAATCTCTGCAAATGCGAATTGTCCAATGGTTCAATGGAATTGTCGAAATAACGAACAACAAAAAATAAACTAGAACAAAAGAGCATACAAAAACAAAAAAAAAAGGTTGCAAGGTCACATTACCAAGGCTTCCTTTTAACTAAAAAACTCAAATTTTCAAATGCTGTAAGACTCACAAAAAGAGAACGCTGCATTCGTTCTTCATTTTTTAGGTTTATTTTTGGTCCTTAACGACTCCAATACAATTTCTTTATGCCGGTAAAGTGAAATCCAGCCTGTCTACTAATTTTTTTTTTTTTTTTTTTTTTTTATAATTTGCTTACGCTAAAGGGATTTTTTTTCTGTTGTTACAGTACCCTTATAATGCTAAGAACACAGTGTAAGCTACTTGGTATTAGAAAAAATAGGGAGATAGAAAAGAAGTGTTTGGGTGCAGTTGTAGGGTTTTTCTCCACTGGTGGTGTCTAAGTTACTTAGGGAGATTACGATTTCATGTATTCGGTATAAAGTAATGGACTTGGCCGGAATTCGAACGCACGCCCTTCCTTTCCGTAAGCGAATACACTACTACTGCACCATTGCCACCCGCTTTTATCTACCTCTTTGTCCAGCCTTACAGCGTCAATCACCTCCCGGAAGCGCCACCACAAATAGGCGAGCCCGGCCTCTCACAGAAACGAGCTAGCTAACTTAATCTAACTTATAAACTAAGACGATGTTACCTAGAGTAACGCACCGTCCTGGGAGGGGATTTTGACCCCTCCCCCTCCCCCCACAACAAAACACCAGCATTCGGTTTATTGCTTTTCCATATCGAATTTATCCCTCTCCGCTATTGCGGTACTAAAACGGAGGAGCTCATGATCATTGGAGACGTCCCCGCCGTGGATGATTCGCTTATACCTCGCGTTGGGGTAACAAAGGTATACAACTGGGTTACCATCGCTCGTCTGGACCAACCCTATGGCATCAATATGAATAAATGCCTCCGGTGGGATAAAGCCAGACCCCTTTCATTGGGGTAGTAAGCCCCAAATATCAGATTATTGTCGCTGGCTATCACCCTTGACTTGACACCTCTGGGGTCAAGTTGACTATGAAACAGTCTCCTTGTCAGAGCATAAGCCTTAATGGGTGCCCATTTTGTTCAATAATGGCAAATTTCTTCCAGTTTTTGCTGGTGTCCCTAGAGGCCCCAGCCAATGTTGTTCCGAACAAGATTGTTTCCATCCTCTGAAAATTGATTTTCATTGAACTCATTCACTATGATGGATGTCAATAAGAGATAAAGGACCCCATCTTGTCTAGAAAGCTCAATGTTTCGCAGATCTATTTGATTTTTTTTGTCTATCCCTAAAAAGAAACAAAAATGTCAGAAAAAAAATCTTCCATGAGGTTCGAGCGCCATCTTTCATCAAAGACAATGACTTATCAAAAATATGCATAAGTATAATATGCTTTCACTTGCCCGAAATGTTAATTTGTTCATGTGCTTTCATTTGCTCACAGGAAGCGTGAAAGTCTGTTTTATTTGTTTTATTTATTATCCGAGGCAGCTGTTGCCAGGAAGCATAAGCTTCATAGTATTCTTATGTGATCATCGATATATTTATAGAAGACATTTTAAGAATTTTATAGGTCAACATTAATAGGGCGGTAGAAGCACTGATGTCTGCTTATGTACCGGTATATTCAGTTAATTCTATTGGATGTTTAATGTGCTCAGACGGGGAAAATATGATCTTCTAAATAAAAGTCGTGAGTCGCCGTACCGCTTTAATAAAATAAGCATAAAGTTAATTTCTTTGAGTTATATTGAAAATGGGATTTTTATATATCGCCGAATTCCACAATGGATTGACATAGATACCTGTTTCCAATGCTCTTCAATCACGTTGTCTTTCTATGCAAATTTGAGCAGGTGTTTCGTTGGCGTTTTTTAATGGTAAGACAAATGAATTCCAATTAAAAATCTTCCGTGCCGTTTCTTTTGATTAGGTTGAAGTTTAATGACACGGCGCGGCGGCGAGCGTGGCGATTATTTAAAGTGATTTTAGTTCGCCAAGCAATGTTCTATGGTGGTGTTGTTTTGTGGTTTACATAGATCCGTATCTATATTTTGATTATCTTCAATAATTCTGAAAAACAAAAAAACCGGACTATTTCCTGACTCGGATAAACCTTTTACTTTCGAAATACCTATTTTCAGCCATATTACGAATTTTGCTACTTTGACATATTAAAACTGATGACGTTTTCCAAAAGTAGAGGTCCCTGTCGGTGTAAGCGTTATCCTCATTGTTTTGTTTTGGTCCTCTTTCTTTTCTTTCCTTACTCAATGCTGTCCAGCCACCTTTATGTCCTTAGAAACCTGTACGGATTAGGCAGTGAGATACAAGAAAGTTCTCGAATGGAAGAAGTATTTTCCAAATGCTCAATTACTCAAAGTGAGTTGTGTCCCGCGGATCTCCTCATCATCGCATACTCTATAAATATCGTTATCCTTCAGATTAAGTTTCATTGTGAAGGTTCAAGAGCACCAACCAACAGGGCAGTGATGGACAATGCTGTTCTATAGTACCGTAACATTTCAATGGTCTTGCTCTCAACATTATTCTGGCCAATATGTCACAAGTGGTTAGTGATTTCCGTATGTAATTGGCTTTCATTATTGTATTTCTTTTGTTCTCTGAAGTAAAATAGTGGGGGTTTTATCAGTGAAGTGAGGAGCCCGATTTTGATTCATTGCAGACTCATTCCAACAAGTTCGCAGTCATCTCGTTGCCGGTTATATCAATCCGTTTTGTGCCCGTGTGCCTATTCTCTTCGCCACAGAGTCAAAATTGCTTTAATTTAATTTACACTTAATACTAACCTACCCTAAATAGGTCATCACAACACAGAACATAATTATCATTTCTTACCAATTAGTTTGTTTTCATAATTCTTTTTCGTCACATCATGTTTATTTATTTTTTTGTTTATTTGATGTACGGAGCTTAATTTAAATGGTTTTAAAAAATAAATATTAAATATTAAAATTCTATTCATTATATATAAAAATGGCTCGTTATTTGTGTGTGTCCTTCAAAAACTCATGAACTGCTTCACGGATTGTGAGTATATACTTTATGGTGTCTGGATTACTCTAAACAATGCTACCTTTATTTACGATTGA
This sequence comes from Portevinia maculata, assembly GCA_949715645.1. Classification (NCBI taxonomy): domain Eukaryota; kingdom Metazoa; phylum Arthropoda; class Insecta; order Diptera; family Syrphidae; genus Portevinia; species Portevinia maculata. The sequence goes on along the minus strand of OX454527.1, from coordinate 53,072,704 downwards.
CAGTGATTTTACAAAACAACAAAATGTGAAAAAGAACACTTTAAGTGATGAAAGAGAATATTGTGTTCAAGTAAGCAATAAAACAAATTACATATATTGTCAAAAATAAGAACTAAGAATATAATAATAATAATTATACATTTTGAATTCATTGTTTGGATCGGAATATAAAATAGCATTGACAGGTATAACATTTAAAAAAGTTAAATAGTTTTGTCGATTCTTCATCAAGGCTATGGTCCTCTACATTAAAGACTCCAGTTTGTAGAAGAAATTAATTAACTTCTTTTAACAAGCGAAGCGGCCACTGGCTAGATTCACAAAAGTATGCTGATATTGGCAGGCGTCTGCCAGACCACTAGCATCTGCCCTTAGCGGAGCAACGAAGTTGCCTGAGCATGCTGAACCATGCAGAGAAGAGGGTTAAATACTTTATACCAACAAAGAGGATCACCCAAACACTGTTCGATTCGAAAAAGTAAGCGCCTGTCAGACAACGAAACAATGTTCGGCGGGTTCCGCTAGTTGAGCTATAAAGACTCAATTTGTTCAATTTAACATTTCGATTGTTTTCCAACGTATCTAAACTAACTCGTTGAGTACGTAGGCCTACAGTTAAGGTTACATTTTAATTGCCTGACAACGAATCTTGTAAAAGATTGAAGAACTGTTTTAACAAGGTGTGCGAGAAAAGACAATATACATTTCTTTTAAACAACAGAAGAAATATCACGAAAAGCAGTTTGGGAAGAGCTTAGTGACACTATACCGTCAGTTACATAGCATTTCCACTTAAGGATTCTTCCGAGATTTCCGAGAGATCTGTAAGTGAAGGAACCGGAGATTTCTTTCAACTTCTTAAATTTCTTGGATACACCTCGCCATTTGCTTCGCTCAGTCACTTTTGCTCAACTTTATACTTACTTAGTTGTAATTTTTTCGCCCTAAGCGGTGAATTATACCACCGCTTTTTATACCCTATTCTAAGGGTATATTAATTTTGACGCATAGTTTGTAACATACCTTAATATTGCCCATAGACCCCTAAAAGCTACTATATTTATGATCAGCATCGATAGTAATCTCAGTCTAGCCATGTCCGTCCGTCCGTCCGTCGGCAAAAATTAGGCCTTTAAACTGGATCTAGAGAGCTGAAAGTTTAAGAATTTTTGAAATCCGCCTACAGGCACGCCCACAAACTCAAAAAAACAAATTTATCGAAAAAATCGAATTTTGAGCTAGAAAGCTGAACATTTTTTATATACATAATGACCTTTGAATCCTTAAACTGCCCGGCAGATTACATTTTTAAAATCCGCCTACTGACACGCCCACAGTTAAATAAACCAACGTAAACCACAGTATCCAACAACAAACGACCATATCATTGGGACCGTTTGAGAACAACCGCGTGTCGTTGGACAGTCCCATCTACAGAGTTGAGGTAATACATACGTGGTATCACAATGGACCTAAATTGGTCCAAGGGTAAGGTATTGGTCCTAGGGTATCCAACAGTTTGCCCAAGCGGACTGTAGCCCGTCCCACTGTTTTACCATCGATTTCTATTCCTAGCAGTATTTTGGAATTTAATTTCCAGGTTCAATGTGCACTTGTTTGTCCGAAAGTACAAAAAAAATGGTGTATGGAATCCCATGCCTATTTCCGAAATACTTGTCCTATCAACGTCAACTTTGTTTTTTTAAGTTACCCTACACGGTGGTATATTTAGATTTTTAATCTGAGTAGCATTTAGGAATTTCATTAGTTTGAAGTTGGTACATATATACAAAGCAGGCACATTTACATATACAATATAAATAAAAGACATAATTGTTATTAACCGAACTGCTACCCAGGCCTCTAAGATATAAAAATGTTATTAATTTATTGATTTTCTTTGTTATGTTCTTCTTCCCAAATAGCACCAAGAGAAGAAGTTTTGCATTTGTTTTTGAAGCCATCTTCAAACTAGCGCGCCACATATTGCATCTTAGTAATAACAGGCTTATCGTCGTTGTGCAGGACTTTATTTAGTTCCCGGCATTGTCCTTGAGATGTCCTGGAACCGTTGGTTCTTTAAACAGGATTTTCCTGATTCTGGGTGATTATATGGCTTGTTCAATATCACTGCAGAACTAATAACAGTTTGTGCGCTGAACACTTTTTACCGCACGTTTAAATTTTCACTGGCTTGTCGTATATAGGTCCCAGTCTGTTTGGGCGTCAGTGTACTTAACTAAATTAAAAACTGACCTTGATTTCTTTCTAATCTCAAAGAGATCTTTATTCCAACATGGTGATGACTTCCTTCCCTTTATTGTTCGTAACACAGAAGCTCTATCGTATACTCATTTTTCAGAATTTCGTTCAGTGTTTCTATGTTTGCATCGATTTTCTTCGGTGTTTGAAGTTTCTGTTTGTTAGTTCTGTGTCGTCCTGGGATTACTGTATTTATTTATAAGGTCTATAGCCTTAGCTGTTAGGAACTCTATAATTCTGTGGTCTGATGGGCATTATTCCAAAACATTCCATCCACGCACAGTAAGAGTTAACGAGTTGCTTAAGAGTATTTTTGTCCAGGCATGTTTACCCTGGTTCCTCTCTTTGCTGTTTCTTGATTAACTTCCAGGAACACAAAGTCGTAACGCTGTGACACTAACTTTCAAAACATGCTTATTTGCCGGAAAAATATAACAGATATAAATGACAGGTTTCTAACCGTATCTTTACAAAATAAGTTCTGAATGGCTTGAGGACGCATTTTCTAAAAATTGGGCAAACAAAATACAAATATAAGGACATCTTCCGAATTCTGAGGGACTCTTTTTATTTTATAGGCCCGTTTTGCAACTGAACAAAAATATAGCGCTCAGAACTGAAAATGAAACAAGACATCAATGTTTTTATACGAACATTACGTTTAATCTTTATTTAACACGGATAATTCACAAAGTCTATTTAAAACTACCTACATATCACAATAATTTTGTAGGAACATAAACAATTTGCTTGAGATGAATCCTCAGGCATCCAATAGATTTTTTTTTTGTAGTTTCCATTAAGTTTAATCTTGCTATAATAAAAGTTATATTATAATATCTGTGACCATAACTGAAACCGAGTATCATTCTTCATAGAAAAGGTACTCAAACAAGAGAGAAACATAGGGACGGGCTACAGTCCGCTTAGGCGAACTGTTGGATACCCTATTCTTATTCCTATCCCTCATAAGTGGGCGTGACAAAAGTCTAAGTATGGTTGAATTGTTAAGAACGCTCTACATATTTTGTTATATAACTTTTAAAGGATTTTATCAAAAAAAAAACGCTCCCTAGCTCAAACTTGGCTGTTTCAATAAAATTGTTTTATTTAATTGTGGGCGTGTCAGTAGGCGGATTTACAAAAAATTAACACATGAGAATAAAGGGCCCCTAGAGAGTACATATTATAAATTTCAGCTCCCTAGCTCAAACTATGAATTTTCAAAAAAAAAAAAAAATTGATTGTGGGCGTGTCAGTGGGCGGATTTTGAAAATATTTACACATGAGCATAAAGGGCCCATAGAGAGTATATATTATAAATTTCAGCTCCCTAGCTCAAACTTTGGATTTTCAAAAATTAATATAGGTACCCATAGAATAGGGTATAAAAAAATTATTTTATTTATTTATGCGCGTGTCAGTGGGCGGATTTTGAAAATTTTTTATCCCGAGCAGTTTTAGGAGTCATAGATCATATATAAAAAAGTTCAGCTTTCTAGCTCAAAATTAGATTTTTTTCAAAATTTTGTTTTTTTTGAGTTTGTGGGCGTGTCTGTGGGCGGATTTCAAAAATTCGTAAACTTGATTATTTCGGGACCCTAGAGAGTATATGGTTAAAATTTCAGCTCTCTAGGTCCAGTTTAAAGGCCTAATTTTTGCCGACAGACGGACGGATGGACAGACATGGCTAGATCGACATTACTATCGATGCTGATCATAAATATAGTAACTTTTAGGGGTCTACGGGCAATATTAAGGTATGTTACAAACTATACGTCAAAATTAATATACCCTTAGAATAGGGTATAAAAAGGAAGATAAATGCACATCTTCGTAAGTAACATACGTCTTAGTCCGCGGAAGACTTCACGCCGGTGTCCTTTAACGGACTTAAAAACGGCGCCACGCTGATGTTATGTAAAGAGCAGATACTGAGTGGTATTCACATGGTCGTTCGTAGGGACGGTTTAGTCCGCGAGTGTCGGACACACCAGGTGGCTATGGCCTGTCACTTGTCCAGAAAAATAAAATAAAAAATGTGTATTTAAAACGTATTGAAAAACAATAGAATAGTTCAAATATACTTCAATTTTCAAACCCTCACGTACAAGCGATGTTAATATTGACCTTCTAAACGTTTCTGATCCGGACTGTGAAAATTATGTGCTACTCTTGGCTTCTTACGGTCTTGAAAGTGTTTTGAATGTACCAACTCGCATAACTGACTCTACGAATAGCTGCATCGACCACATTTTTCTGCGCTTACATAAGAACAACAAAACTTGTTTCGTTAGTGAAGTTCACGATTATAAAAATACTGATCATCACTTATGCGAACTCAAATATCAGGTAGATATCTCATCACGAAAAAATAATGACAGTAGGATAAAAACTCAAGTTGACTACGAAGTCCTGCGCGAAAAACTCAGGTACGAATTCTGGGAACCAGTTTTTTCCACAGATGATCCCTCAGTAGCTTATGATATATTTATCTCTATTTTAATCAACCATGTTAATAGTGCAAGTGCTGTTCTTAATATAGGCCAGCGTAATATTTTTTTTAAAACCTTGGATGACAATGCGACTATTGAATGACATAAAACGTAAAAAAGAATTCGCAAAAAAATGCAATAAAAATCCAGAAAATATAGTTTTAAAACGAATTTACACTTAATTATGCAAACAAAATAAAAGAAAGATTGCTCAAGCACGTGACTCTTACTACACCAATCGCTTAAGTCAATACAGGGGAGACTTAAGGAAAGAATGGGGTTTAGTAAATAGCATTTTGGGTAGAAAAAAAATGTAATGATATTCCTCATATAGAAGCCAATAATTCAATTATATCTGATCCATCTTCAATAGCAAACATTTTTAATAACTTCTTTGTCAATATCTCTGAGACTTTGAAACCCCCTGAACCACCTTTCATGAGTTGCAACTGTAATCATGCATCGGGTTTAATTGAAGAAGGAATGCAAAGTAATAGTTTCTGTTTTCACGAGTTCTCTTCCTATGAAATTTTTAAAACAATTATGGCCTTGCAAAACAAAAATACGTGTGCCAGTGATGGTTTTTCTGCCATTCTATTGAAAAAATTGCTTGGGAGATTGTTGACGTTCTGTGTTATATCTTTAACCTCAGTGTTAACAGCGGTAAGTTTCCCAATTCTCTGAAAATTGCAGAAGTTATTCCTTTGTTCAAAAAGGGAAATCGCAAAAATATAAGAGACTACAGACCTATTTCTCTACTTCCTACGATTTCAAAAATATTTGAAAAATTAATGAAATCAAGAATCTTATCATTCCTAGATCAAAGTAATTTTTTTTCAGATGCTCAATATGGTTTTAGAGCAGGTAGATCCACTGAAGATGCTATTTTGAAGGTATGTTGCGATTTATTTAATGGAGTTAATGAATGTCAATCAACTATGGCTCTTTTCATTGATATGACCAAAGCATTCGAATTGGTAGATCTGCAAATGCTATTGCGTAAGCTGTACAAAGCTGGCTTTAGAGGGATGACATATGAATGGCTAAAGTCATATTTGTTGGAAAGAGAGCAAAGGGTGGTAATCAGTGGTTGTTCCAGCGATGCACTTAAGCTTAAAAACGGCGTTCCACAAGGATACATTAACTCTCTTTTCTTCCAAAACTTTTACGGCAATCGCAGTGCATTTGCAGACGACATCGCTTTCACGTATACTGATCTATCGCTTCATGAATGCGTTTCAAACTCATTATCAGTGAAAAAACCAAATTAATGTACTTTAATCTCTTACATGAAGGTTCAGAAAAATTTGAGTTCATTTTTCACTCATGCATGTGTCAAAAGTTTTGCTTACAACTACATACCTGTGGGAGAAACAATTTCAAAGCTAATAATCACTGTTCAAACAGTTGCTTTAAAGTTGAATCAGTTGATTCATTCAAATATCTCGGTGTATACATTGACAACAAACTAAATTGGAAGGTTCACGTCCAATACTTAAAATCGTATATGACACTGATAACTCGCAAAATGTATCTTTTAAAACCATACTGCTCGCAAAGAGTTCTTTCAATGCTCTATTATGGATTAGTTCAGTCGAAACTTCAATACGGAATCGTTAGCTGGGGAGGTACATATTTAAATACTTTAAGGTCGCTATTGATTTCCCAAAAGCATATAGTTCGAACTATGTGTGGTAAGAATCGTTATACGGAAAGTTGGCCTCTTTTTATTATCCTTCGAATATTTCCACTGAGAAATCTGTATGTTTTCAAAGTACTATATGAGTTCTTCAAAAGAAATGGTAATGTTCCTTCTAGAAACTCTTCGATATATAGCTTACGTATTAATAACCTGTCACTGGTTGATGTCGCGAACAAAACGCATTTTATGAACTTTTATTTAGTTTTCTCGCGTAGAATTTTTAATAAACTTCCCTTATCCATACGTTCTAATCTCAATTCCCATTTATTTTTGAATTCTCTTAAAGACTGGCTTTTTACTGTGAGCCCTTATAACTTGGAACTACTTATGAAAGTAGCATCTTAATAAAAATGCAAAAAGATTCTTCTCTGACTTATATTGCTTTCAATCAAATTGTTTTTTTTTCGATTTCAGTACTTAGCATAAGAACAACTGATGGTACCCCATGTCAGTTATTCTTTACATACGATATATTATCTTGCGATCATTCAACCCTAACTTTAAAGTTTAAGAATGATAATGAATTTATTATAATCACTTTATATTTCTTAATTAGCAGTCTTATTGTAACCTTGTTATAGTGATGATTAATAATAAATAAATTAAAATTAAATTAAAAAAAAAGTCCTTAAAAAAACACCGTCTGCAAACGCGGCTAAAAACTGTTGAATGATTATTTGTTTAAAGTTTGCAGTAAGAACTGCCAGTTTGTTTCAAGCTTCATTTTGCAAATAGTTTCGCTATAGTAATGTGAGTATTATCGTAGGGATTGCAATCATTTTTGCAATCCCCGGACTTTAAAAAATTAATAGTTTTTGTTAAAAAACAAACATTATTGTTCGATAAAATCTTTGAAAACATATAAAAAACCAATTATGTATAAAATAATATATAGACAATATCCTATATAACAATTCACATATACTAATATTTTTGCCACGCCCACTTTTGGGGGATGGGAATACGGTACCCAAAATTTCGCCCAACAGGACTGTGGGCTTTCCTAATATTTTGTTTACAGAATTGTTCGTAAGACTTTGGAGCAAGCCTAACAACTGCGCTACTAAGTCTGCTCCTTATTTTATTTAAAAAAACGTGCAACTGAAGAAAATACACGCTCTGGTTCAATACTCCTTTGAGAACGGAACTAAATCAAATCGAAACTAAAAGGATATCATATAAAATGCAAGAAACACGGCTGCCATCTTAAAAATTGCTAAAACAAACAGGATCCAAATTTGGTTGAAACAACTAAAGTAGTAACCGTGGCAAGCAGATGGCCAGAAAACAGGCTCAGATGACAGCGGTATGACTAAATGAAATGAGAAAAGGGTTGTTATCCCATAATAATTCTACACACACCAGAGTAGTACGCGGTACGGGAACCTAATCCTATTGCGGATGATACACTGGAGCAGTATACCACAAGCGGTACTGTGGTGTTGCAGCGGTACAATTTTGTGCCACACACAGCACGCAGGGTTGACCGCCTTGTACCGCGAACCGCATGTCATAACTCATGTGGAACAACTAATTGATGATGAAGGAAACATTGGATATTGTTTGGTTCAACTCACCCGAATTATAAAAATACGGAAAGTTATCATATGAAAATATAGAGCAGAGCAAATAAATTTTAGTAAATGCGAATACCGCATAAAAATACGGCTTCGGTGTGAAAGGGCAAGCGGTACTTGTACCGTGACCGTGTACCGCTCTGGTGTGTGGGAATCATAAGAGAACAAATGTATAGCTGCGTTTTGATTCTAATGTTTCACGAACATTTTAATTTCAACTAATGCTGTAGTTTCAAATCTTTCTCCGAGACTCAGATTTGAGTATTTCGCACTCCAATTATATGCCAAAAAACATTATAGGACCTTTTGAAAATTAGTGTCACGTTTGATAAAGCAAAGCTTACAGATATTGAGTCCTTAAAAAAATCGTCTGAGAAACAACCCCCAATGTATCGCGATTACTTTGCCTTTGCAAACTCTCTTTTCTTTTTGAAACATAAACTTTTTATTTTCATATAATTTTTTATTATACCCCATTCCAAATGTTTATTAATTTTGACTCATAGCCCTTCCGTCAGCAAACATTAGGCCTTTAAATTAGAGCTAGAAGGCAACCATATACTCTCTAGGGGCACGAAATAATCAAGTTTAAGAATATTTTAACAACACAATTTTATTGAAAAGTCAAGGATTGACCTAGGAAGTTGAAATTTAAAATATATGTATACTCTTTAAAAGCCCATTATGCTCATGTTTAAAGATTTCTTTCCCCCAATTTAAACAAAAATACAGTTTCATCGCAAAATCAAAGTTTGAACTAGGAAGCTGAAATTAAAAATATATACTTTCTAGGAGCGTTTCACGCCCACTGACATGGCCGCTATTTAGAAAAAAACCTTTTACTGAAGAAATCATTGTAAATGAAAGTCCTATTCTTCGCAAAGTATGTAGAGTCATTTCCTTTTTTTTAAGTTTTCTTCCATGCCCACTTTTAAGAATCGTTTGTGTTTTCTATAAAAAAATTGTAAGCCCATACTCAGACTTTCGCCACGCCCACTTTATAAGGGATAGGAGGAATAGGGTACCCAAAAGTTCGACCAAGCGGACTATAGCCCTTCCCTATGTTTTAAAACACATATTGTATCTATTTTTTTTGGAGCATTTTAAATTACAGAATCCAAATACTGGTTTAACTCAGTTTATATGCAAATCGAAAAACCTGCCATGAGATTTGTAAAGCTGTCATCAATTAACAATTAAGAAAAATAACATTAATTTAATACTAACGATATAAGTGCTACAAGGTTTATCCATAGTAATGAAGTTGCCTACTGTGTGGAAATGTGTAGACAATTAAAAGTATAATAAAAACTTAAAACAAACTATTTAAAAGACTTTGCATTGATTCGGCAAGAACGGCAGGGATATTTAACTAACATACATATTATTTTACATCAATAATTTTGTTTACTATAAATAAATACTGCAATATTGCTGTCGGCGTACTATAATTTATGAAATATGTACATAAATACTCCACACATTAAAAAAATAATATATCTTCCTTCTCCGTAGATATCAAAAGTTCATTATCCAACATAAGAGTCAAGATGTGTTTCGATACCTGGTCGATTTACAGACAAACGACACGAATCTGGATTTTTGGCTTTTAACCAGAAATATGTCAATTGTTTCGGTTTCGCCGTTTATGCAACCATTATTCGAATCACAATTAAAATCGCTGGGTACACCATATGTAGCCACCCCGTTGAATGATGAGATGTATGTAAACAATGATGTTCAATAAGTCTGCATTTATTTATTTCTTTTTTCGTTTTAATTAAGAAATCTTGATGCTGCGGAGCAATGTGAAGATGATGATTTGTGCCCACTGAACAGGAAAACTAGACAATCAAGCGGATTCTTTAAATTTTTTCCGAGATATGCTGCGGTAAGTTGGTTAATGGGTTTATATATTAAATGTGTTTTGGGAAAAATATTCGTACGTATAGGGTAGGGTAGGGCAGGGCTAGTTGGACCACGGGGCAGGTAGGGCCACGCGAATTACTCAAGAACCGCAAGTATGACACGAACAAGATCATACACGAATGAAATGTGCACACTTACCAACATTTGCAAACCGGTCTCAGTTGCATTGTATCAGCAGATGGGGAACCACGTGCAATTTTTTTGTTTTTTTAAGTGAAAAAGTAAAAATACAAAATTATTATTTTTTTATTGTAGTGGCGAAAAGGTGCAAATTATACATTTAGGTACAATTTTTTTATGAATCACGTTATTCTATTTAAGTATTCCGTTTAAAAAATTGAGCTGTTTTGAGTATTTTTTGAATTATGATGCAATATGTTCATCAAACTAGATATGGGGTAAGTTGGGCCAGGTGGACCAACTTGCCCCCCCTGAATTAAAAAAAAATACATTAGTGTATTGTAATTTTTGCTCGTTATTGCTTGTTCTTGAATGCATACAAGCGAACAACTAAGAGAGCTACTGCTTGTCAAGAACAGTTAAATACAGCTCCGAGATCTGTCTTGGCTAAAGAAAAATTTATAAGAGCAGCAGCGTCTGAATTTTTAATACCAAGAACAACACTTAAAAGATATATTCTAAAAACAGAGTCGTAAGAAAACCCTCATATGGGTTACGTTGCGCCAAGGCAAGTTTTCGATGCGCAACAAGAAATTTTGTTAAAGGAATATTTGCTAAAAGCATCTTCCATATTTTATGGCTTAACGCCAAAGAATGTTCGCACGCTTGTCTACAAATGTGCAATCAAATTCGAAATACGATTTCCTGACATCTGGAATGAAAACAAGATCGATGGTAAAGATTGGCGTATGGAGTTTCTTAAAAGGAACCACCAGTTATCAATTAGTAAGCCGGAAGCTACCAGTATGGGCAGAGCCACTTCTTTCAACAAAACTAACGTGGATAGCTTTTTTTGACAAATTATGTGAGGCTATGAAAACAAACAAGTTCAGTGCTTAAAACATATGGAACGTTGATGAGTCTGGGGTATTCACCGTATGCAAACCTGGCAAAGTAGTTGCAACGAAAGGCAAAAGGAATATCGGATCGGTGACTTCAGGTGAACGTGGTACAAACGTAACTTTAATAGCAGCCGTCTCAGCTTCTGGTGTTGCAATTCCAGCTACGAGTATGTTTATTTTTCCTCGAAAAAACTATAAACACCACTTTATTAACGGAGGTCCACCAGACTGCATTGGAACTGCGAATGCTAGCAGTTGGGCCACCAATGACGAATTTTTTGCTTTCATGGTTTACATCTTCCATGCAATGTTTTCCCTTCACATTATAACCTACAAACATTCAAAACCAACGTGCATCGGCATCTCTCCTTTTCTTCTCACCCTAATGTCCTTAACGCCCGCGCTGTGTAGCTATTACATTTTAAGGGTCCAAACAAATCCATTTAGTGCGTGTTTGTTATAAAAAAAAAATGTAAAGCCAACTCGAGAATGCCCCGTATTACTGCTATTATTTAATTGTTATGTTTTGAATAAAATTCTGTTATAAATTCAGCCTTTTTGTCCTCTATGGAGCTCATTTTTCCACTTTTCAGCCCTTGGTCCAACTTACCCCACGCGTTGGCCCAACTTGCCACTTTAGTGGAGACAATATTATACTTCTTTTCAGAATTTAATAAGGAACCCAGATGCCCATACTTAAAATTGATCCTAGCTTCATAGTTTTATTATGATGATATTTATGAGACTTCAAGTGGAAAGTGGCCCAACTAGCCCCGCCCTACCCTACTTAACTTTATTTTAAAAACATTTTTCTTTTTGAGAACAGGAAAAAATGCAATAGAAGCTATTGCTTTTACATATCTGCAAGATATAACTTGTCCAGAAAGAAAGAGTATATCAGCAAGAGTGGCTTTTTTAAATTTTTCAAAAAGAACTAATTTTTGGAGAAAGATTGTAGAATTTTTATTTCAATCCAAAGTACCTACAAACTTTTTCTTCCTAACCGCGGAGTTATGATCAACATTAAAGGAACCATAATCCTCGCACTTAAATGCTTTCCTACTAGTCCGCTTGTGCCGTATGGCTATTTGACCTCATTGAACTTTGGTTTGCCTCTTGGTTTCGGATGACTTTTTACTGAGGCCATTTAATGTTGGTGTTATTGCATTTGTGTGGTCCAAGAGCTATTTAGTCTTCTTCTTTTTCACGATTTCAACACGTGGCGTGCTCCTGTTATTCATTATTGTTTGTTTGTTTGTCCTTTTTAAGACATCGGTGATCTCCATTCGTTTTAACTTACGAATTTGTATGCACACTTGCGGGAGAGCTTTAAGATGTTAAATATGTCACTGTGCTCAACTTAATATTAAAACTGAATAGATGTGATTTGTTCCATTAGTCGCCTCTTATAAGCGCTTATTTATTGAGGAGCACGGTAATGATATTCTTACCCTGTTAATAATAAAAAACATTATCTGCCAAAGGGCTTCCTAGGCTCTGCTAACAGTAGAACTTTTTTTTGGAGCAAAATGTCCATTAATTTAGATTTTGTGAATAACAACTTGTACATTGTCGCTGAGTGCTTGAATTTTGGCAATGACTTTATCTTTGACGTAGCCCCAAAGGAAAGCGAGTGCAGTGGCTCAGTGGTTAGTGTATTTGAATACTAATCTAGAGGTTTCAGGTTTGTCTGGAGTCCAGGAACTAATTAAGTTTACTACACTGCCCCATCTTTTGCGAAAGTCTACAAATATATCAAGAATATCAATTGTAAAGAGAAGCTTTTCAAATTCGCCGTTCGGACTCGGCATGTATGTAGGTCACAAACACAAGTCTAAGGCCCTGTACGTTGTCTTATATTTAATTTAAAGAAAAATTGAAATGGTGTTCAATCGAATGATCTCGGCAGCCAATTGAAATTTTCATTTCGATATCTAGTTCAGGAAACTTTGAGCATAATTATGTGATTGCTTCGCGACTTGTGTTTGTGCAAATGGAGCAGGCCGACCGGTTCAAAATAAGGTCGTCTATCATTTACTGTCACTCGGTGTGGATGAAGACGTTATTCGACTGTTTCTCTTCGGTTTTTAGAGCCCCAGATGTGACAGCTTTGCTTTATTAAGTAGCCAGAAAGATGACAACGAGCCTCTCACTCGGAATGAATTTTATTTTTAATTGTGATAATTTTATTGAATTTTCAGCTTTAATTCTGAAAAAAAAGAGAAAAGGGGAGGGAAAATGTCGACCCGCAAAGATAAAGGTTTGCTTGTGATGATATGGGGACTCCAACGGGACTTTGAAAAGATTGTTACGAAATAAAATGAAATGAAATGTATAAATTTTCGTAATCACTGTGAAATTTGTCCTACCAGATTAGTGTGGCACAAGTTATTCAGCTGTTATAAAATAACTCAATAGAATATTTTGTTATCAAAATCTAAAGGTATACCTATTGCGCGTACTCTGAGTTGAAATAAGGTGTATTTAAATGATGCTATGTATTGTATAAATCAAGAACATACAAACACATTTTCAAAATCTAAAAAATTCGGTATTTCTTCTTTCAGATCATCCAATATATGAACGCCTTGGCCTTGCGGTATCCGCAGTACGCGAAATTCGAATCTTTGGGTCGATCATTTGAAGGTCGCATCATTGCTGGCCTATCCATATCGCTAAACTCAAGGCGTGATAGAAAACTTGCATACATTCAGGGCGGAGCTCACGGTAGAGAATGGATAGCTCCACCAACTGTGCTTTATTTTGGCGCTGAAATTCTAGCCAATATCAATGCTTTTCGTCGAATCTTGCAGGACACTGAAATTTTTATTGTTCCTTTGGTTAATCCTGATGGATATGAATATTCGCATACTACAGTAAATTTACTATATAAGATTACTTTTTTTCAGTTCATAAGTAAACTTTTTTTAAGGATCGCTTTTGGAGAAAGAACAGGCATTATTTTCCTGGTCGCTCATGTATTGGTGTTGACATCAATCGTAATTTTGGTCACTACTGGAACTACAAGGGATCCAGCCAAAATGTAAAAATAAATTTCACATTGAAAATCGGATTATTAAGATATCTTTTACCATTGTTTTCAGCATTGCTCCGAGGTATACTCTGGCATTTCACCACATTCAGAGCTAGAAACTCAAGCTGTCCAACGTTTCTTGGAATCGAATCGTTTTCGCGCAAAGATAGTTTTGGATGTTCATTCGTTTGGAAAGTTCCTTTTCTATCCATATGGTTATACAAAGTAAGTATTCACCTATCAATTTCGTATTTACAAACTTACGTACATATAACATATTGTTTAACCGTTTTGTGTAGGACTTTTCCCCCGACGAGAAATCTTCTGCATTCGATTGCTTATCGGGTAGCAACACAAATCGCTAAATACCGTGGAACGGTATATAGTATTGGAAGTTCCTCGAATGTCCTGTATGAGGCTTCCGGTGGATTAGACGATTTCGCATATGGAGCATTGGGTATTCCACTCTCGTACACAGTGGAATTGCCTGGAAATGGTTTTGATGTTCCTGCTTCCGAAATTATCCATATATGTAAAGAGACATTCGCCGGATTTGTTGAATATATTAGGCATCTAAGCTTGTTTTAGATAATGCGTATTTTTTTAGTTTAGTTCTACTAGTTACAAACTAATTTAGCGATTTTTTTTTATTTTGTTACAATGACTGGAAATGAAAAAATAAATTATTATACTCTTGAAAGCGAGATGCACACGGTTGCCAAACTTGATAGAATTTTTCATATTTTTGTGATATACACAAATGAAATTTGATTAAATATCCATTCATTTGTGTTCATTGGAGATAATACACTGTAATTGCACAGTTAATTAGTTTTTAAGCACACTTGTTGTGAGAAAACGGTCAATAATACGGAGAATAGCGTTCTCAGATGGTCGATCATGTCGGGTGTATGTAATATGGTGCAAGTGCTCAAGTTTGGGGCACAGAACCATAATTTTGGAACCAAATCTCTAAAATAAAATTGCAAAAATTGGTGAATATAAATGGCACTGACAGTTTGCAATCTGACAATTGGTTTGACAGATATAACTGTCTGAAATTAGTACTGGGTTAGAAAAAAACAACCTCTACATCGCATATTGGTAGAAAAACAAAATTTGAAATAATACTTATATTCTTCCTCTAAATAGGTTGGGCGTTAGTTGGGCCGGGAAAAGAAAGCAAACGTACTGGATGAGTGATACCAATGAGAGTTCTTAAAAGTGTCAGAAGGAATAAATTACTAAAAGTAAGAGGACACACAAATAAAAGAGAACAAAAAAAATCTTGCAGAATAAATTGAACGATTGGGTCGAAAGAAATCGTTCCCGTTTTCATAAGAGTGGTTTCGAGTCACATTTTCTCATAAGCTATTTTCTATACTCATCAAACTAGAAAAAAAGAATCTTAACAATGTAGGTTATAATGTACTCGTAGTTGTTATTTTTGATTTGTGTTTTGTTGAATGAAAACATAAAAAAGTATTTTTATTTTCACTTTTGAATGCACCTTTTTAAACCTTTAATAAAACTTTTTAATACAAGGGTATTAGGTATTAGGTATAAAGTTGAACACTGCAGTGCAATGGTGCTACGATATGCGTCTAGATATGTCTCAAAAACAAAGGTAATGCATATAAGGCAACCATATTACAAAGAAAGTAACGTGCAAATAAAATTCGAGAACCAAAACCACAGTTGTGTGGAAGTATTAGAACTAGTTAGTGAATATAAATACCTCGGAGTTATTATAGATAGCTACCTCTTATGACATAGACATATAGAGAAGGTAAAAGGGGGCTTGAAGAAGGCAATGTTCGCAATCATATATCTTAAAAGGTGTTTGACGTTTCAGGTGCTCAAACAAGTTGAATCAAAGCTTAGGTATAGAATTCTTGTCTGGGGTACGGCAGCCGAAAGCCATCTAGACAAACTGCAAAAACTACAGAGCACCATCATTAGATTAATTCAGCAAGGTAGTCAACATGGCGAAACTCTTAAGGTTCTATCCGTTAAAAATATTTTTCGAAAGACAGTAACACCGGAGCATTATGAAGATGATCGTTTTAAAGTATCGATTCGACACGAAGTCAATACACGAAGGCGAGCACGTTGCCTATTTGATATTCCATCTTATTGTAACAAGTATGGTAAAAAACAACTTAAGTATATAGTTCCACAAATATTGAACCAAGTAGTACCACAAAACTTAAAAAATATAACAAATCCAAATGTACGTAAAAAAGCTAAGAATTCATTTCTTAAACTAATTCTTCCTCAGGATCTATTTTGTAAATTTAAAGCACCACTTGAAATTATATAAATACTTTTTCAGTAGAAAGATATACAATTGTAAATCATATCTCTGTACAAATAATGAAAATTGGGCGATAGCAAAGTGTATATTATTAACGAAATAATAAAATATCAAATATCAAATTAAACTAATTCTTCTTTTCTGTTAACTTTTTTCTTTGTGATTGTATAGCGCTTTTAGTATCCAAACATTTATTGAAAGATTAAGATGTTTTGATTTTCATTAATTTCGATATTATTTATTTTTTTATTGAAGTCAGTTTTTATATTTACATTTATAAAAATAACCGCCTGCAGACAAACCTAATGGTTTTGCGGGCAAATCAAATGTTTTTTTAAACATTTATGAACAATATCTAATAAAAAACAAAATAAAAAATTAAAATTTTGACTCATAGTTTGTCACATACCATGCTTCCCAAACTGCCCAAATCAGTTGAATGCTAATATTTTTTCATAATTTAATTTCGTTTGACTTCAAAAAAGCAAGAAAAAAGGCAAATAGGCAAACAAAAGGCAAAATAAATATATATTTGAAATTATGAGGTCATTAAACGCGTTTGTTTAAAGTCGATACTTTCCTACGATCAAGCGATGCGTGCGCCACCTGAGTCGCGGTCTTCCTCTACTGCGCCGTCCCTCGGGTGTGGATTCGAAGATCTTCCGGGCCGGAGCATTCACGTCCATTCGCTCTACATGACCCAGCCACCTCAGTCGTTGGACCTTCACTCTTCTGGCTAAGTCGATGTCGCTGTAGAGCCCGTACAGTTCGCCGTTGTATCTCCTCCTCCATTCACGGTCTATGCAGACGGGATCAAAAATTACCCAAAGAATTTTCCTCTCAAAACGACCAAGAGTGACCTCATCTGCGTTTGCTAGAGTCCATGCCTCTGCACCATAGAGAAGGACTGGGATTATTATGATCTAAGTTCTTATAAAGAGTCACTTTAGTTGTTCGAGAGAGGGCTTTGCTACTCAATTGCTTTCTTAGCCCAAAGAAACAGCGATTGGCAAGAGTTATTCTTCGTTTAATCTCAGCGATGGTGTCATTGCCTTAGTTCATTGCGGAGTCTAGGTGGACATACACTCTTTAGGGGCTCGAAATAATCAAGTATACGATTTTTTTTCAAATCCGTCCACTGAAACGCCCGAAATCGATGTATCGGAAGGTCGAAGTTTGAGCTAGGAAACTGAAACCTGGAATATATGCTCTTTAGGTGCCCGGATGGCTCAAATTTGAAGATTGATAAGATCCGCCACCTGACACACCAAACGCTGAAGAGTTCATTGAAATTAAAGTCATATCCTTCGCAAATTATGTAGATAAACTCGTTTCCAGCAATTCATCCATACAAAGTTTTCTTTGGGGCGTTTTTTTTTTTTAATAAATATTGTTTTTCGATAAAATCCTTCAAAACGTACAAAATGTAGATAATGTAAATAAATCTTACTAAGATTTATCCAACCAGACTCAACCCTTTCCTTATGTTTTGAGTATATTTTTACACATTTAAAATATATGTAGTTAATTGTTTTGTACCGCATATAGTTTTTTCTTGTTTGGCTTGTTAATTGCAATGGACTATGCAATACAGTATATGTGTAATATACAAAAACATAAGGTAAAAAAACATCTTGAAATTTAACGGATCCGTCAATCCATCGGGTGCGTTTATTCAACGGAGAGAAATATAGAAAATAGAATAGTAGGTATAAGTATTCTTATGGAAGTTGGCCCCTAACGAACCTACTTTCTACTTTTCTGTCAGTCGCCCTATGCAAACATGCACAAATTGCACTTCGCACATTCTATTTTTGAGAGAGGGATAATCATTGGTCAAAATATTGGAAAAATGAGAGAGAACTGTCATTGCCGATTGACAGACAGTTCAGTATACCACAGCGAAACTGTAACTCAACCGCTGATTGTTTGAAATGGCTTAAAATTGTAAGAGTGTTTTTGACATTTGAATAGCAGTGATAGTAAGTTTATGGAAAAAACACTACTTGTGGGGAGTTCCGAATCAAAAATGTAGCCATAGGAGAAAATGGACAGATTATTGAAATCAACCAGATTTTAGGTATTTTGCAGTACTAGTTTGATAACATCACAAAGTCCTGAATGTCGTCCATCTTAGAATAATTGCATTGCATTATTTCTTTGTCGGGCGCAGTGGCTCAATGGTTTACTAATCGAAAGGTCCCCGGTTCAATTCCCGCCGGGGCCAAGTAACTTGAGTTTTTTTTCCACTGCCCCACCTCTTGAGAACGTCTGACAAACATCCAAGAGTATCAATTGTCATGAGAAGCTTCTCAAACTTCCCGTTAGGATTCGGCGTAGCATTGTACTTCGCAAAGAAAAGGTCCGTTCGCGTACTTTTTGTGTAGAAAAATGAAAACAGTCAAATCTCCAAAACCGAGAGAGAATACTCTCATTTCAAGGAAAAGTACGCGAACGCTTTTGTGTAAAAAGATGAAAAACGTCTAAGGTTGGCTTGAAAAGAGGCAAACTGTTTTTTTTTTGCTGGCAAACTCATAGGATTTCATTATTTGACAGTTTTCATTTTTTTACCAGCTGAAATTCTGTGTGAAGAATTCGTTCATCTTTTTACCATTATCTCAGTACGCGAACGCATTTGTGTAGTTTTGCACGAAAGTTTATATAAATTTGCGTTTGCATATTAGTTCGCGAACAGACATAAAGTGTTTGGAGAAGCTAGGTTTTAGGCCCTCTATGGACAGTTTATGCCTAATATTTATTTATTTTTTATTATTTCTTTGAAAGAAATTCAACAAAGGTTGTCCATAAAAAATAAAACAATATTTAAAGAAATTGGCTTCTTTAACCCTAAATTCGTATTAGGATTAGATGATGACAGATCTGAAATATCCAGGATTTTTCTTCTAGCCGGTAGGGATTTTTATTTTTGTTAGTAGCATCACTGAACTAGAGAGTTAGGTAAGAGATGAACAATTGTAGGTAGATACTATATAGCCAAAAGGCATATTAAATACAACCAATGTGTTTGCAGCTGACAAAGTTGGCGACGGATTCTATGGGAAGGTTCCTTCCGCTAAGTACGTTGAAGTCGACGGGTCAGAGGTTATATTGCTTTTAAAGAGACGAATCCATCAAAGGTTGTTGGGTTTGGTGTTGAGAGATCATCTCTTGGAGAAGCACTGGGCAATCGATATTTCTCGATAGAAGCTGACGTATAAAGACAAAATCACCCGTTCAACGACATTGTTCAAGATACATGATAAACTGAAGGAGGTCATCATAGGTCGGGAGGTAACCTACTAGACCAGAAAAGACAGCGGAGGGCGAAGCTAAGGAATCTGCGTTTGACAGTTTCAATTCGCCAGGAATGAGTGACGTGATAAGGTGACCAGACTTGGCTAGCATATTCAAGGATGTGTCTAACAAATGTTGTATAGAGTGATTTAGTGACAAAAGGATCAGACAGTTCCTTAGACCAATGTTTCACAAAGTCGAGTGAAGAGTTGTTCTTGATAATAAACGCATCTATGTGAGATCGAAAGTTCAATTGTTTATCACAGATGACTCCAAGAGCACGCATTGAATCAACTTGGAAAATTTGTTCATTGTTGATGAAATTTACTCTAGGAGAGAGTGCAAATCTTTTTCGCCAATATGTAATTGTTTGGGGGGATTCCATGAGGACCCGCAGAATAACCATCCTTCAGATTATTAATTGTTTGTGTGCAAGAATTTGAGAAGGAGAAGTATTCCGAAACAGGCTGTAAGGTATTTCCTGAAAAAATATTGGCAGACAAATTAAACAAAGAAGTTTGCTATTATTTCGTGGTCATCCGACCTAGAACTGAGGTAAGTTAAAGTGGATGGGTTGCTATCAGACCTTCTTTTAGTATTAGTAAAATGAAAGAACCGCTTAATAGTTTTTCTAATATAGGAGTGCATTCCGTTAAGGTATTCTTGGCAAAGAGAATCACAAACTTGTGAGAAGAGAAAGTTGCCATATTGATATTTTACAAGGTTAAAATCAGAGCGTGATTTTAGGTTTATTTTATTTCTTTTGTTATTTTTGTACATCATTTTTATGCGACTATTTGTGCAAAAACTGAGCACGCTTTTCTTATTTACATCAAGTTTTTTTTGATTTCAAAAACGATCGAAATCATGAGCCATTTTTAACAAATTTGGTGTTGTAAATCCAGTTGTATTTTGGGTACGTTATTTAAAACGAGCTAAAAAACATAAATATGAAGTTTGAAGCAAAACTGTTCACCCAATGTAAGCCTCAACTACAGATGTACAAATGGACCGACGGACGGAAATGCTGAACACACTTCTTTGGAATTCTCTATAGTGTAATATCATACATCAAACTCAGTTTGAGTTCCAAATTTCAGCAGGATTGCAATATCTTTCTCTGTAGTATACTAAAGTATACTAAGAGGCGACGGTGTAGAGTAGGTTAGTGTGTTGGCTTGTGACACATGGGGTGCAGGTTCAATCCCTATGGGGGACAGCAACATACGACACCCATTAATGGAGAGAAACGAATATCACCATGTTTCCAACCTCTACACCAAGAAGAGGATTTCTGCCTCGTGGTACAATGGACCGTTGTCGAGTCTGAGTGCTCTGGGAATTGCATTTCCTTAAAAAAAAGTATACGAGAAAGTTAAAAAGTAGACTTCTGAAAAGGCTAAAACTCTTGTAAAAACATCAACCAACTGATAAAGGTCAACCATAGGTTAACTATTAATATGTATTGGAATAATAGGATCCGGGAAGTAAATGCCAACGACCCGAGTATGTCTCCACAAATTAATAAGATCTTAAGGAAGAAGGATTGAAACGATCTCTCATATCTGTATTTGCAGAGAACGACAGAGAACAGACACATACTTTTGATAGCTGACATTAATCCAGAGGATACCGTCTTGGACGACGAGACCTCTTTATTATCGAAGATCCTCAAGAGAAGATGAATGCTGTGGGACTTCTTTTCAGCAAGTGTTCAAGATGAATGCAAGCCTTCATCCGAATCGTGACTTGGAAGACAGAGCACAGCTTCACCACCTCAACCTTCGAAACGAAACAACGCAATGGCGATCGGAGAACCGCAGTTTTACCGGGTTTTATGAAGAATACCTGGCACATGTTGTCTTTGCCGAGCAAAACGATATTAATTTTGAAGGTGGAAATTAATCTCATCTTCGGTTCTTTGAGAAATCACCAGGAATCGACGGTATATCCAACATTTTACTACGACATCCTCCTCGAGAAGAAGTTGACATTATACACCACTTCATTTAACAACGCACTGAATATTGCATATTATTCAGTAAAAAAAGCTGTGGTATATCCTCTCCCAAAAAAGGAAAAGGACAATTCCAACCCGGCGAACTTCCGGTCGATAAGTCTGCTTCCGAGTATCAGTATTTGAAAATGTTTTAAATAAAGTTCTGACTAAGTGTACAGAGGACAAAAACATTATTTCAGTAACACGGTTCGGTTTTAAGACGGGATATGAGACAATTCATGCCGCGTCGAAACAAGTTTCTGACATTCAATGAAACAAAGCCTAGAAACAGTGCACATATCTGTCTGGTTGATTTGGAGAAGGCTTCTGACACCGTATGCTTAGAAGGTCTTTATCTAAACGAGACAAGACTTTGTATAAGTAAACCACTTTTATACATACTTTGAGATATGCTAAAGTATAGAAAGTTCGTTGTCAAAAGTGGCAACGTAACTTTTACTGTAGTTTTTGATAAATAAATGGACTTCAGCACGAAGCGGTAAACTTACCGATTCTCTTTAGTATTTAAACCAGCAATCGGATATGAAGTCTCACGCAGGCTATTAAGTATACCCACGATCTAATCGCGTACAGAAAAGATCCAAAAGTTAGGGTCACCAGAATTCTTTGGAAGTTGAGAATAAGCTTTCAGTAATCAGAAATTATCTTGTTAAGGACTCCTTTATCTAGGACCCCAAGGGATATGAGAAAGAACTGGTGCAAGCTACTCATCGTAAAGTCACATGGACCTCAACTAGCGAGTACAAATTTAGTAAAGTATATTGGAATATGGCTGGATCAGTACTTATATTTCAATAGGCGTATATATGCTGATTTAACCAGGGCCAGGGGATATTTTTCCTTTATGAAACGGTTGTTTTATAGAAGCCGGTTTGATAGCAGGGCCGATGATTGCCTACGAATGTCCGGTGTGGTTTAAGGTTGCACCATCTCAAATGGAAACGATTGAGTGGTTTGAGAGGGAGCGGGCCTTGGATTACACAGAACACCAGAGTCGGAGTACACACAATGTTATTCTAACCAAGTCCTATACAATGGAGCCCACATGAACAGGATAGATAACGTTTTGATTAAGCTGAATCGGGGTCACATTGCAAGAGCGATGTTCTCGACTAATTTTGGGGCAACAACGAATACGATGCATTGCTCTAAGAAGACAACCGGGGGCTTATACAGGATAGATTGTGGCGGTACCGGTAATCTTCCACTTTGGTTGCAGAGCTGTGGATAGGGTTCCTTTATGAACGGGACGTCGTCACCTAAACCGCAGCAGAGCGCTTTCGGTTTAGTAGGGCTTTGTCCGATCAGTATCGACTTAATAGGCAAAAACAGGAGAGCCAATTCTGAAAGCTAAACAATTAACTTACTTTATTAGTTCAGCCATTGAAAGTTTTAAAAGTGATTCCTAGTGTCTTGGCCGACAACCATAAGTTTGGGACTAGTATTGAGGAAGGAAAGCCAACGTGACAAAAAAAAATTGATGCGGGTGTTCTTTTTTTTTATATAATTAGCGTGCGCTAAAGGGATTTTTTTTTCTGTAAATGATACGGTACCCTTATAGTGTTGCCACAGCGCAGGCATTTTCGTTGCTATGTACAAGCAGCAAGTAGTTTTTAAGTAGTTTAAATTTAAGTTTGTATCAAATAATAAAAAAACAGAAACAGAAACCAAGTTTTTTTCTTCATAATGTACTTCCTTATTGCCAAATATGTACCTCTATATTTAAGAACTTTACAATACTTTTAGGCCGAAAGGCATTCTATTTTTTAGCTTAGAGTACTCGCAGAGGGACGTTAGTCAAAAGATTGATAAATAAGCTAGTTTTCTGATTTTTCGTCTAGCAACAAGTCATAAGCATAAAAATAAAAATGAATTCAAAAAATATCAGTGAAATTAAAAAAGTTGCAAATGAATAGAAATTAACTTTTTCTTACTTATTAAATTAGTTCAACAGTTGATCTCATAACAATCAAATTTGTTTATGAACTTAAGGAATAAAAGACGAAGTTATGTATTTACATATATGTTGCTATAATTCTAAACGATAGGTTGTTCTCATTCTTATATTTCGGGCTCGTTGTAACGATAATTAACTCTTTCATCAAAATACTTCTTTTTAATAATAGAAATCAATATTGGCTAAACTTTCATACAAGCAGGACATTTAAGGACATAAGTCTAGTAACAGCTGCTGCTTTATTCTAATGTTTTTTTGGAAAACAACCTAAGTTATAACATAAAGTCAATAACTTAAAAAAACATAATTCACTTATTATCTTAAATTTGAAAAAAAGAAAAACGATATTACGTCGCCTCAGAATTGTTTTGTTCCATATGCCATTGGCCCTTTTTCGAGAAAAACGCATTTAAAGGTTTGCGTACTTGGTACTCCGAAACTGTGTGATAGGATTTTTTTTTTATTTTTTTAACTTGAAGTTAGTCTTATAAAGAGTTCGTTCACCTACCAATTTTCAAAGTGTTTTGCAAAATTTCAAATAGATAATCCTCTTTGTTTTCTAGTGAATTTCATAACATTAAACTAAGAAATACGATATCGCTTGCCAAACAAATAAATCAGTTGGCATCAGTACAATTTGAATTTTCAAATTTGACACATTTTACTCACTTGCCCTATCTCTAAACTAGGTATAGAAAATCGTAAACTGATCCGCACAGCTTCATGGAACACAAAATATTAGAATGTAGAACACTTTGCGGCAAGATTTTTACTCATGGAACACCAAATCTTGTACCTACTTTTCTGATTTGTTCTGTACTTATCTGTGCAGCTAAGGTTCATTAAACACATCTATTGAAACCATATGTATTCAATGATTGACTGCTCGTACATACGTCTGCAACTATGTTTTGCGCTTGCAGCACTATTCAACACCGCACCGAATTCATTTCTTTATAATATCGAATATCTACACAACTGTAATGGAGGTGGAACAAACCAACACTAAAATTTTGTGCGATCAGTGTCCCACATACATAGCTTTTCTTTAACACAAGTGCACGTAGAACAAACCAATTCTCAACTTTGTTAATATTTTCTGTATCTCTTGTCGCCGTGATATGCACGTGGAACAAAAAATTTATAAAAAAAAAATTGCGAAAAATTATATGGAAAATTTGTCCCAAACGCCAAAAAATGGTTTATGGCAGAAAACAATTCTACAAACTGTTGATTTTAGTGGATATGGGACAAAATCGATGTTCGATATCTCGGGATTGGAAAGACTAAGAGCGAATCGAATCACAGATTTAAAAAGGGCATACAAAATTACCATAGAATCCGTTCCTATCTCAAAAACGACAAAAGTGGCGTATGGAACAAAACAGTTCTCAGGCGACGATTAGTCTCTTGTTTTATAAATAAGAAAGAGAAAAAGAAAAAAACTATTATCAAATTTAAAAACTTTTTTTAAATGTGTAAGAAACGGTTTTTACAAAGTGACTTATGCTATTCCTTGTTGCCAAAGATTTAATGGATGAATAATTATTTTTTTAAATAGTCTTACATAGTGGGTATTTAGTTTGTCAAGTTTTTAGTACTTCTTTGTCACTGTCTCCGCCATCGCTTTTATACCAATCCATGCTTCTTCAACAAATGACTTAATCTTGTTCGGTGGGGGGTCGAAACCGCCACGACCACCACCTGGTAATTCCATTGTTATCGAAATAGGAATGTTTGCTGCTCCAAATGCATAATCATCGCTAGAACCAGCTGCGGCATATAGCACATTTGTTGCACTTCCCACAGTATAATTTGTTCCAGTTGCAGTTTTAATTGCATTCGCTCCAGCCGTCGCCACTTCATCCAGATCTTTCCAGGTCGATGGTAGAGTTCTAAAAAAAAACAAAAATGTTCACCCAGTAACAATTTAATCACGCGACTCACGAATCATATCCCCAAGGATAGAGTAAATAATTTCCATATGAATGCAAGCTCAAGTACATCTTACAATTTCCATCGAAAGACTGAAGAATTTTACGTAGCGCTTCAGTTTCTGGTTCCGAAAATGCCTTAGGTCCCCGATATGTTTCCGAACAGGCATAACTAGATGCACCTGTCTCACCCCAATGGAAATCAAAGTTCCTATTTGCATCGGTTCCAATACAAGGAAATGAATTCGGCTGTCGAGTCTTGCGCCAAAATCTCTCCTTGGAGTGAGAATATTCATATCCATCTGGATTGACAACAGGAAGAATCACCCAATCGTAACCCTGCAGCAATTGTTTATTGCTATCGAAACTTTCCATCAGTTGATGAATCACGAAGAGAGCAGTTGCGGGTGCAATCCATTCTCTGGCATGGATTCCAGCGTCAATAAAGATAACTTTTTTTTCTGTTTGAGTGCCATTGTTGTCGGAAATTTTTAGGGCCCGCATTTTTCTGCCTTCGAAGGATGTTCCCACTTCTATAATACTAGCACGTTCGGGATACATTTTAGATGTTCCTTCCAGATAGTCATTTATATCATTGAATCTAAGATATGAGTCGAAATCAGCTCGTTTAGTACTTGTAGATCGTTGCTTTGAGTTTGACAAACGTTCTGATTGAATTTCCTGCATCACATTGTCAATGACAACTTTGTGCGGCAATTGAAGAGTTTTCAAGAATTCTAGGAGCTCGTTTTCCGAATTTGGTGGCACCAGCATAAGTGTCGGAATATCAGGAAGCTTGGTTGAACTCAGGATATCAAACGAGGGAACCTTGGTTTGCAATTTTTGAAATGCATGCAGGGCTAAACTCTGCAGTTGGTTTTGTAAAGTGACTTCGATTATTTTATATCTATAGGGAAGTTTATTGGATTTTTATTTATTATTGAGAATAATTTAATAGCAAGTTAACAAGAAGATTGAAAACAATTAAATAGCTACCCATGATATATGCTGTAATTGTCGTCTGCGCACTTTGTAATGTGACAAAGAGCCAGGAGAATTAGAAGCGACAGGTTCCAATACATTTTGCAAACAAATTTCACTTCAACAATGTGACACTTGTTTTAAAGTCTATTTCTATGAATGCTGCTAAGCAAGAGGCCGCCTGCTGTGGTCACAGTGGGGTTTAGGATAACTTAATTCTATCGACCCTCTGAGAATAACTTTGCGTTCAAACAGATAAGAAATAAAGGAAAGTGGTCGGGCTTGTGTTCCAGTAGTGAAGCGAATAACGGCTGCGTCATCCAAAGGCAGGCGTCGTCACAGTTTGACACTTTTAACTTTCTCGTAGACTTCAGTAGGTATACTAAAGAGAAAGATATTACAATAGTGCGAAAATTTTAAACCTAAACTGAGTATGAGTTATTAATATAATATCCGTCGGTCCGTCAGTCACCGAGGCTCCAGGCACAATGTGTGGATAAATTTACATCAAACTTCATATTTGGGGTTTGCAGGCCTATATTTTACGGTAATTGGTGGCCCACCGGTTAGTGTGTTGGACTACTAATCAAAAGATACGTAAATGGTTGGGGAAGCAATTATTTTATTTTGTTTTTAACAATACGGTTTTTTCAACAGAGATTTTCTCAAAAATGGCTCTAACGATTTTGATATTTTTTGAAATGTAAAATATTGAGGTGGGCGAAAACAAATCGTTGTAAATAGGTTTTTGCGAAAATTGTCGAACAACGGTACTTCGCAAAAACGCTAATGTCTCAAAAAGGGGTCTAGTTATTTCGACAGACTTATGATTCTATTTGCAGCAAATTTGTATATTAAAATGTTTGAAATATTTCTTATACCCTTTTTATTCTAATGAAAGTTTTTTGAATTCTTGAAAATATCACTTTTCTCAAAACCGGCACTTACGATTTTGATCAATTTGGTTTTTAGGTTGAGTTAGGTCTTGGGTTGAGTGTCAGAAGTTGGCTTACTCAGTTTTTACCTTAAGACACGAATAATGGTACTTTAGGAAGCCAATAATACCTATTTCAAAAACGGGTGACATAATTTCAATGAAATTTTATATATTAGTAGATACAAATGTATAAAACATAATCTGCTCAGATTTTAAATTTTTTGTTCGTAACTTTATTATAATTTTGTTTTTTATAACAGTGTTTTGAAAAACTTCAATTTTCTTGAAAATGGCTCAAATGGTTTTGATGATTTTTGAGATTTTTAATATTTGGAGCAAATGAAAGAACATGGCATACTCAGATTTTCGCAAAAGACTCAAATGGCACATTAGAAAAATTGCTATATATCAAAAACCGTACTTCAAAAAATGTTTACCTCATCGGCATAGAACCCACATCTGAACATGCTGATACATGAATATAATCGCTAGTTTGGTTTTGTTGGCGGAATTGACTTTGTAGTTATGTATCCAACCCCGTGGAGTTCCAGCGCTTCGCAATCCCACGGTGCACTTTTCTCCAAAACGGATTTAACGATATTGATCTCTGTTAGCGTTTTAAATATACTTAGAGGAAAGGTAAGAAAATTGTATATTTAGCAACGACGACAATATAGGTAAAGTGATTTATTTGCTTCAAATAGACACATTGAGATCGAAAGATATTAATGACAAATCAAAAACCGTTCAAAAGTGAAAAAAGTTTCATTTCGTTCTGCGCATGTACTTCACTTGAATACGAAAATAGCATGCATGCTTTTAGTTTCGTATTTACGTCACTTGTAGGCACAAATGTCATACCATGTTCTTCTCTATGCCTTGCAGAACGTCTGTATACCAAACAAGTTTCATGTTTAGATCATGCAGACTTTGGAATTCGCTTCCGACAGACTTCTTTCGGGAAGAGTACAATTTACCACAATTTAAATGTTAGTAGCAGCAACACTTACATATTTGAAAGCATCTAGGTACGTTAGAAAAAATTAAAAAAAAAACTATTGTGCAGTCCTATTTTATTTTAGACTATTTTGCAACCCTAATACTTTGCAATGACTTTCTCAGCCATAGCTTTAACCCCGATCCAGGTTTCGGCCACGAAAGGCTGAATCTGAGACGGAGAAGGATTGAATCCAGAGCCTCCAGCTGGCAACTCCATTGTTATCGAAATTGGAATTTTAGCAACACCAAAAGCCCAATCGTCACTTCCTCCAGCAGCGGCATACAAAACGTTGGTAGATGAACCGACAGTATATTTTGTGCCTGTGGCGGATTTAATTGCAGCAGCACCAGCCTTAGCAACTGCATTAATATCGGCAACAGTTGAGGGAAGCGCTCTGAAAGAATACGTGAAGTGAGAGCAATAAATTCTTATTATGTTGGCTTACGAAGTCCATCCCCATGGGTACAGCAAGTAGTTACCATATGAGTGAATGGTCAAGTAGAACTTTGCGCGCCCCTTCAGTCCTAAAAGCAGATCCCTCAAAATTTGTGTTTCTGGCTCAGAGAACGTAGTCTGTCCCTTGAATGTATCGGAGCAAGATAAGCTCGAAGCACCAACTTCACCCCAGTGGAAGTCAAAGTTTCTATTGGCATCGGTTCCGACACATGAGCTGGTCACTGGTTTCCGCGTCTTTCTCCACATTCGTGAGGTAGTGTGAGTGTATTCATAACCATCAGGGTTAACAACTGGCAAGACAACCCAGTCATATTTGGCAAGAAGAGCCTTATTCTGTGAAAAATTCTCTACCAGCTGGTTGATTATGTACAGAGCAGCAGCTGGACTAATCCATTCACGAGCATGAATACCGCCATCAATAAATATAACCTTCTTGTTCTTTATTCCATCTCCATTGCTAATTGTAATGGTTTTAATTTGTCTGCCTTCGTAGGATTTACCAACGGTCTTAACTGTGACACGGCTTGGATATTTTTGGGCCACTTCGTCTAGGTATGCATTTATTTGGGCAAACTTTTGGAAACTGGTGAAGGAAATTCCTCGTTGTATTGAGCGAGAGAAACCATTTTGGCTTCGTTCCAGGTGAACTGATTTGGAGACATCCTGGTTCACAACACTAAAGTTCAACGAGAATTTGGTTAACGTTTTTTCAAAATCAGCTTGATCGTTGGGTGCAATCATAACGCGAGATGCTACATTAAGTTCGCGGGGGCGAAGGAAGAAGTCATATTCCTCTATTTTTGACAAGTGCTCCATAATTTGCTGCTCAAAGCCACTGGTCAGGGTTACATCGTAGATTTTGTAACTAAAATAAAATAAACATTTTTTTAAGTTTCCGGCTATCAGAGAAGTCTTATATTCAGGGTTTAACATTTTTTGACAAAAAGCACCTTGAACTTACCCCTCCAACTCAGCACTAGCCAAAGCCAGGCCACAGGCTAATAACACCAAAAAGGTCCCAAGTCCCATAGCAGTAAAGTTACTTCAACAAACTAACTGTACACTCTGGGTCTTGTGCCTTTATATAATACTCGGAGCCGTCATACGTTTGACAGCTTATCAATACGAGTTGATTCTAATCACAAGCAAATGGGTTAATTGTGTAAATAGGAGATATTAGCGAATCGAAAGTGTGTCATTCTATCAGTGCTGATTTAAATGCTGCCACGTGATGCTTTAATGTTTTCAAGAGACACGTCCGGCGAAATTCTAACCATGTGTCTTGGTGAAGGGTTTTCGCTCAACCAAATCAGATTGAACTGATATTGATTGGAGAATATCGCTATTTAGTTTTTTAAAGATTAGTTTTACGTAGGTACTTCTGCGTTCTTATATATATCTATAAAATTGCACTACTTCACTAGCAAACAAAGCGACCACCCGATGATAAGAAGATATTAAAGACCCTATAGTAGTGACACTGATAAGCTCTTGATATTTGGGTATTATAGGACCCTTGATAAAAAAATACCTTTCAACTTGATTTATATTTATTTATTAACTGAACACCAACCCCATCACCTTGTTATTCTTATATTTTCCTTTTTACGTTGGTGTGAAGATTTAAGTCGCCAAGACTCAACGGGCTTTGTTGTCAGAGACCAAACCTTCAGAAGTTTCCTTTAAAGCTGTGGCAAAAAGAAAGAACAGCATAGGTCTTTTTTAACATTTAAATTGTTGAATGAACAACCATATCTTGTGGTTCCCACGTAAAACAGGCGACTGGAGTTACAACGCTGTTCTACAATTTTTTTTTATTTTTTAGGAGAGCAAATGAAAGTTAGGATTAAGATAGATACATGTTTTATTTCGTATGTAAATGTTTATACACTATTCTAGGGGTATATTAATTTTGACGCATAGTTTATAACATACCTTAATATTGGCCGTAGACCCCTAAAAGTTACTATATTTATGATCAGCATCGATAGTAATGTCGATCTAGCCATGTCCGTCCGTGCGTCCGTCCGTCGGCAAAAATTAGGCCTTTAAACTGGACTTAGAGAGCTGAAATTTGAACCATATACTCTCTAGGGTCCCGAAATAATCAAGTTTACGAATTTTTGAAATCCGCCCACAGACACGCCCACAAACTCAAAAAAAAACAAAATTTTGGGAAAAATCGAATTTTGAGCTAAAAAGCTGAAATTTTTTATATATGATGTATGACTCCTAAAACTGCTCGGGATAAATTTTTTTCAAAATCCGCCCACTGACACGCCCACAAATAAATAAAACAATTTTTTTGAAAATCCAAAGTTTCAGCTAGGGAGCTGAAATTTATAATATATACTCTCTATGGGTCCTTTATGCTCATGTGTAAATATTTTCAAAATCCGCCCACTGGCACGCCCACAATTTTTTTTTTTTTTTTTTTTTTGAAAATTCAAAGTGAGCTAGGGAGCTGAAATTTATAATATATACTCCTTAGGGGCCCTTCATGCTCATGTGTTAATTTTTTTTAAATCCGCCTACTGACACGCCCACAATTAAATAAAACAATTTTATTGAAACACCCAAGTTTGAGCTAGGGAGCTTTTTTTTTGATAAAATCCTTTAAATGTTATATAACTAAATATGTAAAGCGTTCTTAACAATTCAACCATACTTAGACTTTTATCACGCCCACTTATGAGGGATAGGAATAAGAATAGGGTATCCAACAGTTCGCCCAAGCGGACTGTAGCCCGTCCCTATGTTTTTACAGAATTTTGTTATTGAATATTTTACAGAGATTTGATAATACATTTTATCTTTCTACTCAAACATCATTTTTAATTTGGATAAAGAATACATAAAGGAAGAATGGGATTAACTTCAATATACAAAAAAAAAATAAGATTTATATGAAAAGTGTCTATTTATTAATAATTAAATGGGTAATTTTATAAAATAAAAAAATATATACAAAAATATAGCAAATGAATAAATAGATAATGCATAAATAAATAAATAAATAAATAAATAGGTATATAGATAAATATATATATAAATAGACACATTTATAAATGGGTAAATAAAGAATTATTTAAATAAATAAATAAATAAATAAATAGGTGAATATATAAATAGGGACGTCAACAAATAAATAAATAAGTTAATAAATAGGTAAGTATATAAATAAACAAATAATCAAATAAATAAATAAATAACAAATTAAAGAATAGACAAATAAATAACAAAAAAAAATGGGATGAATCCAAACTGGTACATCATTAATATATATTTACATATAAGTATATGCTCAGGATCAACCATAAATTATGAAAAAGACAGCCATGAGAAGAAACTTTACATGAAGTGCGAGTAGGTGCAAATCACATTTTAACAATATTATGTATTTAAATAGTTAACAAGGGGATTATCAGCGAAACTGCATCTTGATTTGAACGTGTTAGTTAGTTTTAGAATTCTATTTGCTATCAATTCAACTATCGCTCTTTCGTGAATGTCAAGAGTTGAGTGGGGCCAGGGTAAATCTAGCATAATTTTCAAGAGTTTATTTTGAGTTACTTGTATTTGTTTATATGGCACACTGCAGAGTTGTCCCATACCTGACACCCATCTAATAATAATAATTATAATAATTAGTTATAATAGAATCGCCTGGAAAATTACTTTGTGCAGAGTAATTTTGTTCTCAGTAGAAAGTGACGATTTTCTTTTAACAAACGGGCAAAGTATCTTAATCGCTATACCTATCTTTTTAATAGTTTTCTTAATTTGATCCTTAACCTTCCTATACATGCGCGTTAGTCTATCAGGCCACTTATTTAAATGTTCATAATTTTTTCAATAAAGGAGATTGCTATCGCAATGAGCTTACTGGTAGCTTCATCATTCTTCGCGTACTTCAATTCAGCATGGCGCGAGCGCTTATGCCGACATCGCGTGGGTCAGTACACGGCATCAATCGGTGGTTTCTTTTAGAACATTTAATTACGAAATGCTCCTACTGCTGTTGTGAGACGTCTGTGGAAAATAAGTTTATATAAATTTGTTTCTAATGTTGTAATCCTTAAGGTTTTTGATATATTTTTAGTTTGTTTTGAAAAATTAAGATTTTATAAAATTTGCATTACTCGTCAGAAAAACTGACCATTTTCAGAGGCTGTAATAAAAAGCTGTTTGTCACTAATTAAAGCAAATATTTTCCCTATATTTTATTTATTACTTTTAAGCACATCCATTAGTACTTATACAAATTTATTTTGACCAAGGCTTTCGTAAAAAATATGACAAATACACTCTAGAAATCTTGGTCACAGGGACCGTGCACAGGTATGTGTGTTATTTTTTTTGGCGGGGGTATAGGAAGGTTAAAGGTAAGCTGGGTACCTAAATAAAACAGATGGCTTCCAAAATATACATACTTCTTTTACGATTGAACTTAAGTTGGCTGATGGGAAAAAAACAAAACTTTCTTTTGCGAGTGGAAAAGATAGCTTGCGTTTTCTCTTCATTAAGTTTGATTTTCCAGGTATGATTTTATCGAAAAAACAAAGTAGGATAATGTCCGAAAAAGTGTACAGAAAACTTTGCATGAAGGTATTATTCAAAACAACTTTATCTACATTCTTGGTGAAGAATAGGACTTTCATTTCCAATAATTTCGTTAGTAAAACGATTTTTTTTCAACTGTGGACGTGTAGAGGGCGGATTTTAAAATTATCCGTTGTTTACGAAGAAAGCTGTTTTTTCAATATCCGTCTCTCTAAGCGGTATCTGGTGGAATCCACTCTAACGGTCAATTACCGAAAATTATCTACATTGGAATAATTGAGATAGAACTTCGCCTATCTCAGGAATGGGATATTTATCCGAGATCGTTATGGAATTTAATTTGCGGTAATCAATACCCAACATGTACTTTTTTTCATTGGATGAGTCCGATTTCATTGGCACTATCCATTTGGGCGAATTGTATCTACCTATGGAGATCGTGAAGGTCTAATTATACCATCGTTAAGTAATTCCTTGACTTGAAAAACGAAAACATGACAAAGGAAATATTGGTTTTCAAAAGCTCTAATAAAGCTTAAATCCTAAAAGCTACATAGCAAAAACAAAAGAAAAAGCTTTACGAATTTTAATCAACTTGGCAATAATAACTCTGATTCAGTGTTTTTTTTTGTAATAAACACAATAGGTCCGTTCGCGAACTAATATGAAAACGTAAATTTATATAAACTTTCGTGCAAAACTACACAAACGCGTTCGCGTACTGAGAAAATGGTAAAAAGATGAACGAAAGAAAAATGTACTTTCGTTCATTTTTCTTCACACAGAATTTCAGCTGGCAAGAAAATGAAAACTGTCAAATGATGAAATCCTATGAGTTTGCCAGCAAAAAAAAACAGCTGTTGCTTCTTTTCAAGCCAAACTACGATGTTTTTTCAACTTTTTACACAAAAGCGTTCGCGTACTTTTCTTAGAAATGAGAGGATTCTCTCTCGATTTTGGAGATTTGACACTTTTTATTTTCCTACACATAAAGTACGCGAACGGACCTAATGTCAATAAGGCTTGATGACAATTTGGCAATCAGTCTAATCTTAGGCGAGGAGCAGATAAGTCATGATGAGATATACGTGGGTTTAATGAACATTACACAAACAATTTTCACGTAACTCAGTGGTTCTGTTTTTTTTTAGTTTAGTGTCAATTTCTTAAGTTGAGTGCCGTGCAAGCAGCAAAAGCAACTAGTGTTGTTGAAAAAGCGCCCCCATAAGGTCTATACTGCAAATACGAATTGGATAGATGAAACCCAGGATGCAGAGGTATAGTCCGATCAACATGAAGAGACACTTCATCGCTGTTCAAAAGTACAAGTCTTGGGTGCTCCTGCGATACCTACCTATTTATATATCCCAGCGACACCGATCGAAAGTGCAAGAATATTCTCAAGGTTCGCAGAACGATAAAATATGATTCGTTCTCTCATGAAAAGTTCGCAAAGCAGTTTGATTTCTGATTCGATCGCTGCCCTTATTTTTCGGTTCGTTTAAAAATAAAATTCGTTTTCGCGATCGAATCAAATCTTTTACGATCTGTAAAATATAGTTCGTTCGCGAATTTATCACGGGCAAACTATTGGAGATCCGTTCGCGAATGGTTCTCATAAGAAAAAAAAAAGTAATTTTACATGAAAATTATATTACATATTTTAATATTGAAAGAACATAAGTGAAAAGTATTTTTATTACATATTAAGATTTTGGAATAAATTAGCATTCAGTTTAACTAACAAAACATTATTTATTGTTTCTTTGGATAGTTTGTTTCTGTTTTTTGTCAAAAAAAAATGGTAGAGCTCTAAAAGCCCGTTCAACAGAGACTTGAGTTGATGGCACTGCCAGCACTACTTGTGCAAGTTTGCCTAGAAGAACCTCTTTGCTGCTCAATGTTTTCCAATGCTCAATTTTCTTTCACAAAGTAAGCAAGTTGATTCGTCAGCTTCTTTATTATAAGAAACATATTAATTCAACTCAAATGTCTTTATTTTCCCCATTTAAACCAAAATAATAACTATTGAAAATATAAATCGCGAATCGAGAATGATTTGTTTTATGGATCTTTACCGATCCTTATCGCGAGCGAACCATATTCTACCCGAATTTCTTTTTTCCGATCTCTCACGAACGAGAGATACAGAATAAAAGGATACAGTTCGTTTGTAAAAGAACTATAAATTTTTAAAGATCTAACATTTTATCGTTCGCGAACTGTATTTTTTATGGTTCGTGAGAAGATAGATAAAGAACGATAAAGATCCTTATGTTATCGTTCGCGAGCGATATTTTACGAAACCCGAAATTTAATATTATTCAATAATCTCTACACTGCCTTAGGCGGACACAAACAGCAAAAACTAAATCCTAAGTTGCTTGGCAGCGATTTTTTTAAAAATTTTCTTTGCGTTCGAAAGATCCATACTTGCTTACAGTCGCAACATAATGTAAACGAAAAGACGAAATGCAACAAAAATTTAGCACATACATATTTAGTACTATAGGAAGTGTACATCCTGGTACTGGGCGGAACACAAATTATTTGGATCAAAAATATTTGTGTGGTGGATTTGTAGTCCTTCGAAAAATCTTTCCTTACCGATTTTTAGGCAGTATTTCAAGGAGTTTTTGTTTTACCCAAGAACTGTTGAACTGCACTTCCACTTGTTTATTTGTAGCCAACCATACTTCGATCTTCGATTATACCGAGGTTCCCATGATATGCACAATCAGCATATGACCATGACCATGCACTTTGAGTGTTTTAGTGCAAATTTGCTTATGATGCATAATTCACTGTCATAAAGCCATCCACTCTTGTAAACAAATACCCTCGTGCGATGAAGGCGCCGTGCGAGTATATTTGTGTATCTTTATTACGTCATATAGTTCATGCACTGAGGTGCCAGTGAACTAAATGAGTATCTATAGCTATATCGTGTTCACTAAGTATGCCAACGGAAACATGATAACGAGTGCACTGCGATGGATGGGAACTCGAGTGTTGAATATCGAAGTAGGTTGACTATGTTATTAATTGTTTTGGCAATTAATTAACTGATCGCTGGTGCGATCCCTTCACATGTTTTGATGAATTAAGAAGCCCCTAAACTCTACGTGGAATAATCTGATGTCCTATTTTAGGGTGGGTCTATGGACAAAAGTTAAAGTATTTGAAGCAGTTATGCGGTCAATAATGTGCTACGGTGCACAAGTATGGGAATGAAGGTATTATGACGGCGTGGAAAAATTACTGCGTTTCGTATTGAAAAAGAATATTTCAGCTTCCATCGACTACGCCCAACTATTTGCTCCAAATCGAGAGCGGAACAGCACCACTTTTTGCGTTAACGCTAAAACTGAGCATGAACTATGCAACGAAGGTTTTGATGAAAGAAGGGGACCCAAAATCCTAGTTAAAAAAAGCCCGACGAACTAAAACTCTTTGTTTAAAGGACTGGGAAGATATAGCTACCAGATTCAACGTTAACCTATAGATAGAAGAAAATGAAGCGAAGACTTGCGGGAAAATTTGTATTTTACAGGCAATTAGAAATGAAAGTATTGCTCAAACTGAAAGTACAACCTCCCGCCACATGTATAAAGAATAAAATCACTTTAATTTAGACTGCATTAACTCTAACCTCAATATTGCCCAAATTTCAATAGTAATTCGCGTGCGGGGAGAACTTCTTAACCTTCACTGTATACCCCATCGTGATGACCTTCCGATTCGATGTAGTTGATGCAATACTGGGGACAACGTAGTGCATTTTGGATCCAGTCCTATCTTAAAAGAAATCAGGCGAAATAATTTTGGCGTCGACTCACTATTAATCGAAGATATAAACCCTGAAAACTATGGAAACAATTGGAAAGGACGTGTAAGCAAGACAACTACAAGTCCGGAACGATGGATTATACTAAGAGATGCTTCAAATTTAAAGACTTTCCATAAGTTAAATCAAGACAGAATCTGGAGTTGAAGCTAGTAGATCAACTGCTCATCGCGTTATACAGCCGGCCAACCATATTAGACACCAACAAATGAAAAACAAACCACAATTGAATGATAGAGAACAATTGAGGTCAGAACATATAAAGAAGTCCTCTATTGGCAGTATTATCCGCTTTATACGGAAAGCAGAAATACTCCTAGCGTAAACAATTTCTGGCCCAGACGGCACAATAGATCTTATAGGTCACAGTGCCTTTCTCTTCGCCTTGGCGTGCCAGACTATGAAACAAATTTACAAGGTGTTAGCTTACAGCGAAAAGGATATCTTAGCAGTTGGTTCTCGGGGATTTATGTTATGGCGTTTTATTACATTAAAAATATAGTTCGCATTCAATTGGTGTAATACGTTTGGGGGGATTTCTGATTTTCCTTGAATGGCTAAGGACTGTTGTAGGGAGCTTAAACATGAGTTTACAGAAAAACGTTAAAGGGTTTCAAATTAGCAAGTGTCATTGGTGACATTGAATATTTTTAACTTGGATGCATTATCCACGTTTTGTTGCAATAAAAAATTGACGAAATGAGGATTGTTGCCTTGATTACTTCATCTTCCACATGCGGACGCAAGTCAAGATTATGGGATAATAGAAAACCAAGGTATTTAAATTTGTTGACGAACTCAGTATCTGCCTGTCAGTTGCCAATATACATTTGTTAATCTTCCGATACAAGCTGAATGGTGGAAAATCATGATTTTTAACCTAGCAGTGTTGACTTTCTAGTCCCATTTTACGCAGTACTGTTTAAGTTTATTAATCCAAAGCTGCAGCGTATGTGGATTATCTGTAAGAATAACGACATCATCAGCATATAGCGGAACTTTGTTTGATACTTCTCCGGTAGCAACAATACACCAGGCAAGTATTCATGCAGATCATCGATAAAAAGTTCCAAAATAATGGGGCTGAGCCGTTCCAAACAGACGCCGAGGTATTACAAATCAGATTCTGATAAGTTTTAAGGAACTTTGTTGAAACACATATTAAACCTTACTAATAGATAAGTGAGTTTCTGTTGATGGCGTCGAAAGTTGTTAATTTGTTTGCTTTTGTGTCGAGAGCAACGATTTGGTCAACCGTCGCAAGTCCAGAGCGCAAACCATTTTGAAAGCACTAAGCAGATTATTATTTTCCACCCACCCTATTAAGATTTTCAGCTCAGGCGCTCGCCATTTTTAAAAATTGAAAAAATTAAGGACTTGATAAAAAGTTATCTAATGTCTTCATTTACAAAAACTTTATTGAAGGGAACTTTAAGGGAATACAGCTAATTTGGGTTCCCAATATTTGTAAAATTCAATTGGAATCCCATCCAGTCCAGGGACCTTTTTATTCTTAATTTTTCGTAGCGCGTTTTCTCACTCTGCCAGACCAATAAGGTCCGGAGACGCATATTGGAATTGGAGTGAATTTGGTATCGGACTTAAGAGTTTGCTGAAATGTGCAGCTAGTGGTTCTACACCAAATGCTGATATTGCTATTTGTTTGCAGTGGCTTCACTTTAGAACTCTTAGCCAGAACGGTGTTGAGTCTTTGCATATTCAATAATGCTTGTTACAATTGATATTTAGCGATATTCGTTTTGCGAAAAAGATTCAAACAAGAAAAAGACTTCTTCCTATACCGTATGCATATATATATTGATTTTACGATATAAATTACGCTTATAGAGCTCGAGGTGTTTGGAGCTCAGTTGGACTATAACTGGGAATTCTCAACATTATTATGACACTCAAATTCTACCGATTTATTTAACCGCAGCAAAGGAAAACAAAGTCGTAAATCTAGACCCTCGATTAATATAATGTCTCTTAATGCGCCATATCTAATAGCTCGACGCGAACACTTTTAAGTACATAACATTGAGTTAGACATTACAGTAAAGAAACATGTTTATATTGGCCTACACAAACAACAAAGTTAATGTAAAGCTTTAATTTATAGCACATTCCCTCCATGCTGAAGAAAACTTTAAAGAATGGGATCACTTATTTAAACGTCATCTATCATGTTTTGTATTGGTAAGCCATTGTGTTTTGAGAACTTGAGCTAGTTGCTCTAAAGTCGACTGATATATAGCTCTCATTCATCATAGATAGGACTTTCAGTATGATTTGCAATCTGGTCAGCTTGTCTAAGCAAAGTCATTCGTGTCTTTATGATAAGAAACGTCTTTTTAAATACACTATCAGCTCTGTGTCGTGAAAAGTGCTCTCACAGGCTCATCATTTAGTGCAGGTGTTAGTAAGGACAAAACAATTAAAAATACAGTAGTTATGTACCTATAAAATACTAACACAGACACAAAATAATGCAAACAATTTAAGATATTAAAACATTATTACGCAAAATATTTTTTAGCTTAATTTTACTAACATGCAAGTCAATCACATGATCATTTAGATTATAGATCCTACTCATGCGACTAATAGGCTCATGCCTCCCATAATTCGTTCTATGATGGGGGCTAAACAATAATTCAACACTGCGTAAATTATGGGCACCACCACGAAAATTAAAGTCAATAGACGACAGCAAGTCAGGTGCATCTATTTGACCGGATATAAGCTGATGTAAAAACATAGGGACGGGCTACAGTCCGCTTGGGCGAACTCTTGGATACCCTATTCTTATTCCTATCCCTCATAAGTGGGCGTGACAAAAGTCTAAGTATGGTTGAATTGTTAAGAACGCTCTACATATTTTGTTATATAACATTTAAAGGATTTTATCAAAAAAAACGCTCCCTAGCTCAAACTTGGGTGTTTCAATAAAATTGTTTTATTTAATTGTGGGCGTGTCAGTAGGCGGATTTAAAAAAATTTAACACATGAGCATAAAGGGCACCTACAGAGTATATATTATAATTCCGCTCCCTAGCTCAAACTTTGAATTTTCAAAAAAAATAAAAAATAATAAATTGTGGGCGTGTCAGTGAGCGGATTTTGAAAATATTTACACATGAGCATAAATTGCCCCCTAGAGAGTATATATTATTATAAATTTCAGCTCCTTGGCTCAAACTTTGGATTTTCAAAAAAAGTTTTTTTTTAAAATTTAAAACAGTAGGCGGATTTTGAAAATATTTACAGATGAGTTTAAAGGGCCCCTGGAGAGTATATACTCGTATTATAAATTTCAGCTCCCTAGCACAAATTTTGGTTTTTCAATAAAATTGTTTTATTTATTTGTGGGCGGATTTTGAAAATTTTATATCCCGGGCAGTTTTAGGAGTCATAGATCATATAAAAAAAATTTCAGCTTTCTAGCTCAAAATTCGATTTTTTCCAAAATTTTGTTTTTTTGAGTTTGGCGTGTCTGTGGATTTCAAAAATTCGTAAACTTGATTATTTCGGGACCCTAGAGAGTATATGGTTAAAATTTCAGCTCTCTAGGCCCAGTTTAAAGGCCTAATTTTTGCCGACCGACGGACGGACGGACGGACTGATCATAAATATAGTAACTTTTAGGGGTCTACGGGCAATATTAAGGTATGTTACAAACTATGCGTCAAAATTAATATACCCTTAGAACAGGGTATAAAAATGATATCGCTATTAAGCCTTCGTTGAGAAAGGGGTAACATTTGAAGAATCTTGATACGTTGGCTGTAGCGAGGAAGGTTAAATGGATCATCCCATGGAAGTCCTCTAAGTGCAAATCGAATAAATTTACGTTGAATGGCCTCTATTCGATTTGAATGAATGTTGTAGAACGGTGTCCAAACTTGATAGGCATACTCTAGAATCGGACGGACAAAACAATTGTACAATGACATAGAAACGTAAGGGTCATTAAATTCTTTGGCCCACCTTTTTACGAAGCCCAGCATAGAATTAGATTTATTAATAATAGAATTAATGTGCTTAGCAAAAACCAGTTTTGGGTCGAAATAAACCCCAAGATCCTTAAAATTATCAACATTACAAAGAATATGTTGAGACAGAGAATATTGAAAGGTGGAAGGGATATTCTTTCTACAGAATGTCATATGTTGACATTTAGTTGGGTTCAGGGATAAACCGTTTTTATCACACCAGTTGGCGAAGCTATTAATGTCAGATTGAAGAAACCTTCTGTCTTGCTGACTAGTGATAGATTTATATACTTGTATTTTCATATCATCAGCGTAGATCAAGATATTACTGTGATTTATACATGCCTTAACATCATTAATGGCAAGTATAAATAAAATTGGTCCGAGGTGACTTCCTTGGGGAATTCCAGACTGAGCTGTGAAAGACACAGATAGCGATCCTCTAAATTTCACTTGATAAACCCTGAGCTTAAATTCGATTATTTCATGGGACAGCTGGTCGAACGCCTTAGGGATGTCAGTGTATATGCAATCCATTTCGTCCTTATTCTCTAAGGCTTTAGAACAATCATGCAAGAAACTTAACAGATTAGTGACAGTGGATCTGTTTCTTACAAATCCATGCTGTTCATTACAAATTATATTGCGACAAAGAAATATTAACTTTTCACAAACAATTTGTTCAAAAAGCTTAGGGATACACGAAAGCTTTGGCCTATAATTAGTGATATCACCACGTTCGCCGTTTTTAAATACAGGTGTGATAAAAGCACTTTTCCACAGATTAGGGAATTTACCTGTACTAATGGACAATTCAAACAGATACTTAAGATATGGAGCAATTGTATGGCTGCATTTTTTAAGAACAATCGGTGCAATGCCATCGGGACCTGATGAATAGTCATTCTTCAAAGAAGAAATACATTTTAAAATTGTTTCCAAATCGAATGAGATACTACTAAAACTTATTTGGGAACAGCTAGTTAGATAACTAAAATATTGATCATCAATGTGAAGAGGGGTCTCCCTAAATGACTTACTGAAATGATCTGCAAACATATTTCTTGCGTCTAGCGTATCAGCAGTTGTAGAACTATTGTAAGTAAGCTTCGATGGATAACCATCGGTTTTTTTCTTGGAATTGACAAAACCCCAGAAAAGTTTGGGGTTCAATTTTAAAGATCATTCCATTTTACTTATATAGTCAATATATAAGTTGCAGGATAAAGATTTGAATTCATTGAATAATGCGAAATGGAGTTCAAGATCTGAGTGACAGAGACTTTTTAAATAGTTTTCCCAAGCCCTATTACGTCTGTTTCGTATCGATTTGAGCTCTTTAGTGTACCAGGGATGGGATGTTTTCAGATTCCTAGAGGATTTCACAGGAATCACTTTTTTCATGCAGTTATCCATCAAAGAATAAAAAGAACCTACTGCATCTTCAATATTAGATAAGGCAGTAAGGTTAAAATTAAAGCTGTTAATTTCATCAGAAAGCCTTTGAAAATTTGCTTTCCGAAAGTCAGAAGATTGCGAACGGTCATACGAATTACTATTTTCGTACAAATGTGCGCCTAGTTCAATAAATACATCCAAGGGTGGATGATTGTTATCTATGTTAGTTATACTGAAGTGGGATTCCAGAACCACAGTACCAACAGAGTCAAAAGAGAAAACAAGATCGAGAGTTCGATTTCTGAATTTTTTTATACAGCTTGTTTGCTGTAAGTCAAAATACAAAATGTTGTCAAGTAAAGCGAGCTCTTGTTGGGCAGAGTCAAAAGATAGAATGAAATGAGAATTATCCCTAGAAGGTACCCAGCCAATATGTGGCAGATTGAAGTCGCCTATAAGTATGACAGTGCTGTCACAACAAGATATGTCAAAAATATGGTCTAGTGCCATAGAAAGTTCTTAAGTGTAATTTTTACACAGTCTTGAGCTGATTTGGGACTATTAGTTTGTGGCGCAGCTTTAGTCAGTGCCGAATTGGAGGAGTAAGTTCAAAGAGTCGAATATGAACAAAAAGCTGCATTTGCAATGCTTTCAAGCTTTGTGAATGAATAATGGACGCATGAGTTAAACCTATTTTTGTACAATCTCTTTATTTCAGTTACAAAATCTACGATGTAACCCCGACTAGCGCATTTGAGCAGCAAATTCTCGAGCATTTAGCGAAAATCGCAGA
The DNA here is from genome assembly GCA_949715645.1 of Portevinia maculata. Classification (NCBI taxonomy): domain Eukaryota; kingdom Metazoa; phylum Arthropoda; class Insecta; order Diptera; family Syrphidae; genus Portevinia; species Portevinia maculata. The sequence goes on along the minus strand of OX454527.1, from coordinate 53,029,191 downwards.
CTACGATTTCTTCGTTCGTCCCAAGGCACTGAAAATATCATCTCGCGTTATGATTGCACCCAAAGATCAAGCTGAATCCGAGCAATCTTTGACCAAATTCTTGTTAAAATTCAATGTTGTTAACGATGATTTCGGCAAATCAGTTCAACTTTAACGTATCCAAAATAGTTCCAATCGGTCATTGAACGCGGAATCTCGTTCACTAATTTCCACAGATTTTACGAAAACCCCTAATTAGATGAGTTGGCCGCCAGCTACCCAAGCTGTATGACAGTCGAAAAGATAACAGGAATTCATTCTGTAGCCATGCAAGACTAGTGGCGAATGATCCTTTCAAACGATCTAGTTAACAAATAAATTATGGGGTAAAACGTAATTTTAAAAGTTTATTCAGCGAAATATGGTTCTGTAAATTTAAATAAAGAGAAAGTATTTTATTTATTTATGTATATAACCAAAGAGAAAAGAAAAATAAATGAATCAATTCATTTATTTTTCTTGACAAATGCATATATGTAATATAATATTGAAGTTAAAGTAAAGGGTATAAATAAATGACAAAGGCTTTAGTTGATTATACCCTATTCTAATGGTATATTAATTTTTGACGCAGAATTTGTAACATACTTTAATATTGCCCGTACACCCCTAAAAGTTACTATATTTATGATCATTGTCGATAGTAATGTCGATCTAGCCAAGTTCGTCCGTCCGTCCGTCCGTCCGTCAGCAAAAATTAGCCCTTTAGAGCCGTATTTTATCCATATACTCTCAAGGGTCCCGAAATAATCAAGTTTAAGAATTTTTGAAATCCGCCTACAGACATGCCCACAAACTCAAAAAAACAAATTTATACCCTAGCAAGCTGATATATATGATCTATGACTCCTAAAACTGCTCGGGAGATAAAATTTTTAAAATCCGCCCACTGACACGCCCACAATTTAATAAATTAATAATATATACTCTCTAGGTGCCCTTTATGCTCATGTGTATATATTTCCCAAACCCGCCTACTGACACGCCCACATTTAAAAAAAAACTTTTTTTGAAAATCCAAAGTTTGAGCTAGGGAGCTTTTTTTTACAAAAGCTTCGTTTTTCTTCAATAAAATTTTTAAATGTTATATAACAAAATATGTAGAGCGTTCTTAACAATTCAACCATACTTAGACTTTTGTCACGCCCACTTATGAGGGATAGGAATAAGAATAGGGTATCCAACAGTTCGCCCAAGCGGACTGTAGCCTGTCCCTATGTTTTTTTTAGTTGTTATTTAAACAATAGAGTACATTTTTGACTTGTGAGCTATCCATTTCGAAAAGCCAATTTCTAACTTTATATATTTAAAACTTTTATGTCGTGTGGCAGTTTATTAAAAAGTTTGGGTGCAGTTATAGTAAACAAATTTGAATAGTGAGTCTTGTTTAAGGTTGGCACATTAACAGGAGCTTTATTATTGACTCTTAAGCTATATACATTTGAGCTTCGGATAAAGATGCATAAGGGGTAAGATGCGGAGTTCCTGAAACAGGGGTTAACTGCTGGCTAACCTATTCTGCTGGCAAATAATCCTTAGTGTATGCTTTTGGGCTAATACAAGAGGCTCAATGGTATTGCGATAAGTCCATCCCCAACTCGATATACCATACTGCAGTTTCAAATGTACGAGTCCGTAATATATATTTAACATCAGATTTTTAGAACAATACGGTCTTAATATGAACATGCGTCGAGTAACAGCCATCATATATTTTTGTACCTCAGCTGAATGTGCATTCCAGTTCAAATTCTTGTCGATTCAAACTCCTAAATATTTGAAGCTATCAACTGATTCAATTTTTAAATAAGTCGAGGAACAGAAAGCATTTGTATAAAAATTTGTTCTATCACAAGTGTGCAGGGACATGCTAAGTACCTGCTTTATCCATGGGGATGGACATCGGAAATTATCATTAGTATAGAAATTTGCATCAGCTTCCAACAGTGTACTCACTTTCAAAAGTCTTCCTTGAAATGTTCCTGATTTAAAGGATGTTGCTCAGGCTGGTGGTACTGCGATTATATCTACCACTGGCGTCTTCTGCCGGATCAACTTCAACGCCTTGAATGCCTTTGCTGGAGGTAGTGCTGATTCGGCGCTTACTGTTCCAATTTAAATTGCAAGATGCCATTTGGCGGCAGTGGATTCAATCCTCCTCCATATCAGATCTAACGAAACGTTTTTGAAGCCTGGATCGGTGTTAAGGCTATGTCTGCAAAAGTCATTACCAAGTTCTAAAAAAAAGTTTATAATAAATAACAGTTATCTTTGCTTCAGGCCTTAACAGCAGATTTGAGTCAGGCATGCGGGCAGGGGTTTCTCCAACCATTTACTGTGCGAAGCTTTTCATGACAATTGATACTCTTGGATGTTTTTAAGACGTTCGCAAGAAGTTGAGCAGTGGTAAAAACGTTCAGTTGTTATTTGGTTTCGACGGGATTTACGATTTTGAAAAAAATCAGTAAACAATGTTTTCTTATAGACGAAAATGTTTATATAACTTCAACTCAGTTCGTCTGATTGTACATAGATGTTTAGAAATTGTTTCAATATTTTGACACCTTTTTTCCACCCACATGTGGTGGTGTAGGATCATCAGTGGATTACCGCAAACACCTACAATCCATACGAAATATTTTTCTCGTTAACGAGTCATTCATATCGCCATATCTGAGATTCGCTTCATTTGCGTGTTACGCTTTCACCATGCATTTTTTGAAAGCGCCGGTAGGTTGGGGAGGGGGGGGGGGTCTTTTACTCAAACTCAAAACATTGCATTTTAAAATACTTTCGAAGTGAAAGATTCACCACTGGGTAAGGTGAAAGCGATTTAGATCATTGTAGAAAACGTTCGAAGCGAAACTCCCCACACAAACGTTAATACAGCTATTTCGATGCGTATCGAGGTTTGTCCTAAAATCCGTTATTTATTATAGAAAGCGAAAAAAAATCGAATGCTATTTCTGCTAATAATTCCTGACGCATTAGCATTTCACTATGCCTATCAAAGGTCTTTAAGAAGTGACTTGCAAGCAAACACTTTCATTAAAAATCTTTAGAAAAATATTTTGTAAAATTTTTAATCCAGACAACTTTCGGATTGGCATAACTACCAACACCACTACGCGCTTATAAACAAGGACAGAACCCAGCCAGTTTACCCCCGCCCGACTTCAAAACAGATGAACACCACCTTCGTGCGGATGCGGTTAGGACACACCTCTTACACTTACCAACACCTTCTCAATAACGAACCTCCGCCATGGTGCCAATTTTGTAACTCACAAATTACCATAAACCATATTCTGGGAATAAGGGAATGTACAACCAGTAGACCAACTAACACACTCCACCACACCAACTCTTCACCTTACGAATTATTAAGTAATCCAAACCACGAAAATATAGCAAAAATCGGCCAATCTAGCAACAAAAGACGATCTCAACAAACTTAGCAATGAGATACACTCGCTAAGACAACAAAACCAGAATTTATCTGAAAAAGTGCAGCATTTTGAAAATCGATGTTGCATTCTAGAAGAGGAGCTTGAACTGCAGAGCAGAGAGATCAGAGGGAAAAATATTATTTTCACGATTCCAAACGACCGATCTGACCCCCAAGAAAGGATTCATAACATAACCACACTTTTGCTAGGCTCTGATGCAGACCAACAACAAATGCCACAAGCCATAAAACTTAGTGAAAACAAGAAAACAATGAAACTCAAACTTAGCACTGGTTCCAATGAAACTGCAATGCAAATGTTAAGAAATTCCTTGAAGCTAAAAGGCACAGGCTGCTATATCCAACGAGACCTTAGCAAACAATCACAAATCAAACGTCGAATTCTACTCGGGTATCGAAAAGTCGTCAAAACAATTAATCCAAGCGAAACAGTATTGATTAAAAATAACAATTTATTAATTGGTAATAGAACATTTTATTTAGACAATAATAACAAACTTAAATATAATAACACAAACGGAGAAGACGAACTACAGAATATCTACGGAAAACTCAATTTTAATGCTGTCAACGAAACTATGTTGTCAAACAGACGTCAGCGTGAATGGCCCAAACCAGATGCACCAGTGATGACACTTTACACCGAAGGTCCGGAAGGTAGTAGTGTCATACAAAACTGAGAATTAAGCGTCGTCAGCTCAAACAAATTTATCTCTGCAAATATTTTATCTTACAATATATCTGGATTAAGTAATAAATTATTATTTGTAGATTTTTTTAACTATGTTAAGAACTTTGAAATTTTCTTTCTATTTGAAACACATTTAACAAGCGATAATTTAAGTAATTTTAATAAATATTTCGATGGCTTTAAGTTAATTTGGAGCGAAGCAAGTAAAACCTACATAAAGGGGCGTGCAAGTGGAGGAAGCCTGTACGGGATAAAAAAATCACATTTAAAAACTTACGATTTTGATGAATTTGAAGGAACTACCGTAGTAAAATGTGTGACACAAAATAATAATACATATATCGTTCCATCATATATAAACTGCAACAAATGGACTCACGACTTTGAGAGGCTGTGTAATACAATGTCATGTTTAGCTAGCAAAAACGTTATGCTGATTGGAGATTGGAATTCGAGAATAAGTGACTCACAAACCACTATAGTGCAAACTGTAACAAACCCTAGTATATGCTGTACCAATAGGGTATCTAAAGACATAGTCTGCAATAAAAATGGAACAGATGTACTAGAGCTGCTCCAAATGTATGATCTTATTGTGTTAAACGGCTGTACAGAAGGTGATAGAGAAGGGCATTACACATTTGTCGGAGGACAAGGCAATTCAGTTATTGATTTTTGTGCTGTTAACAACGACTGGACTGGGAAAATTAAAAAATTTGAGGTACAATACAAAACTTTTTCGGATCACATGCCAATCGTGGTTGAAGTTGATGGTGAAACACCCTCATATCACAAAAACCTGCCCCTGCTACCAAGACTTAAATGGAAATCCGAAAAAACAAATACCTACCACAGGTTATTAGACAGCTTGCTCTCAGCAAATAATTCGATACCTGAAGAAACAGAAACACTCGCAAACCAAATAACTTGTTATATAAGAAGTGCTGCATCAAACAACATTTCAAATATAAGGTCACCATTTAAACAAAAATGGTTTGATAGAGAATGCATAAATGCTAGGAAGAAATCATTTGCCCTTTTGCGTGTCTGGAGAACTTGTAATGATCCTGAGGTTAAAAAGTGGTATAACCAAGTGAATACCCACTACAAAAATCTATGCCTAGCTAAGAAAACTGACTTCGATAATCAGCAAGCTCTCTTACTTAGTCAAACCAAGTCTTCGAAGGACTTCTGGAGAATAGCAAGGGAGATTAATGGTACAGTTTATCAAATAGGTACAGGAGTATCTGCTGATGATCTATCCATATATTTTAAACATCTTCTACTGGATAACTCAAACCTTTCTTTCTCGTATGCGGACCCCCTCATTTTCGACGATTCCCTAGATGGTGAGGTAACAACTGACGAAATCAATGCTGTTATCATGAAATCCAAAAATGGAAAGGCGCCAGGCGAAGATGGGATTCCGTACGAATTCTACAAAAATGCTAGTCCAACCTTAATCAACTATTTGAAAGTTCTCTTCAATAGTGTGTTCTCGAGTGCAGACATCCCTTCATCGTTTAAGAAGTCCGTAATATTCCCCATCCACAAAAAGGGTTCGCTGGAAAACGTAGAAAACTACAGGGGAATCTCATTCATGAATGTGTCAGCCAAGATATTTTGCGGCATACTTGTAGGACGATTAGAAAAATGGGTAGATGAAAAAAATATTCTGACAGAGCGTCAAGCTGGATTCAGAAAAAACTTTTCAACCGTTGACCAAATATTCACATTATCTGCGATTATAAGAGCCTTTCAAGCCAGAAACAAGAAAATGTATAGCTTTTTTGTAGATTTCAAGGCAGCTTTTGATCTTGTTAGCCGAAGTGCACTCTTCTATAAACTGTCTCAGTTGGGTATCTCTACAAAATTTCTTAAGACCATTAAAAAAATGTATGCCGAAACAAGTGCAGCAGTCTGGGATGGAAAGGATTTCTCAGAATGGTTTAAAACACAGACTGGTGTAAAGCAAGGATGTCCTCTTAGTGCCTTATTGTTTTCTCTATTTATAAACGACATAGAAAAAGATTTGCCTGGTGGAGTACGAATTGCTAATACCGTGGTCAATGTCTTGTTATATGCCGATGATCTTGTTCTACTCTCTGAATCTCCTGAAAATCTCCAATTGATGATAAATCGTCTAGCCAGTTACTGCAAAAAATGGGGACTAACCATCAACACCGAAAAATCTAAAATTATGGTATTTTCCCGTTCACCACGAGTGCAAAGTGGAAATAGATGGTTTTATAATGGAAGCCGATTAGAGATTGTGAAGGAACTCAAATATTTAGGAGTGAAACTGAACCCAACCCTAGAATTTGGTAAACATCTAACGGATAAAGCCAAGTCTTCCCAAAGCTTAGTGAATCTATCATGGAAAAATGTTTTTGCAAACAAGCGGATTCTCCTCTCAACGAAATACAGAATATTTGATTCAGTTGTTAAATCAACTCTTTGTTACGCCTCTCAAGTTTGGGGATCAGACGAGTACGAAGTAATCGAGAAATTCCACAGGAACTTCTTGAAAAAATTATTCAACTTACCAATGAAATCGCCGAACTACACAATCTATTTGGAAACGGGTCTTCCAATGCTTTTTACAAGCACTCTCAAATCGCAAGCGGATTACATCATTAAAATAAGTTCGTATCCAGACTCCCGAATAACCAAAAAAATGCTATCTTATGAATTAAGAAACAAGGACTGGTGGGCGTTAAGATGGTTAAGAATTGGAAACGCGTGTGGAGAAACTATTTCATTCGATCTAAACAACCTGGACAACTTAAAGAACCAACTTTATCGAATAATAAATAAAAATGAAGATGCTATTCGTGTGCGATTTATAGAGAAAGCTCGTGAATCAGATAGCAGAGTATTGTATTCTCACCTGAACTTCAATCTAAAGGATAAGAACTATTTCAATGACTCACTCAACTATAGTGAAATATCTCTTATTTTCAAAACAAGGTGTGAGTTGATTGGTTTAAATGGCAGCCCATATAATGGAAGCTTCAGCCAGTTTTGTAATATTTGCAACTTAAAAGCGAAAGAAGACTGCTTTCACATTATTAGTGTTTGTCCAATCTACAAACCACAGAGACTAGCTTACTTCGGAAAAAAATTCCTTACCATGCAGGAGACAATACAAATTCTGAACGAGTATGATTGGAAAAAGTTATTTTATTATATTAAATCCATCTACAAATACAGGTCGCTATTAATAACAGAATATTATGATTGATTAAGTTTATTAAAAAAATAACTATATTGTTAAAGTAACAAATGTAGGTACATGTATAAGCATTTTGCTAACCAAGCTGACGGCTAAGCCATAGCTTTAAAATTCATTCTATCTTGTAACTTATGTAATAAGAAAATATTAAATAAATGAATTTCTTACTTACTTACTACTATAGCAAAAATCTACAATTATTTAAATTGTCTTAACATTAGAATTTAATTATACAAACATATAACTTACCATAGAGCCGTAAGCCTCTGCAGCTAGTGCTCTCACTATTAATTATTATATGTATTTGTATTCATATGTTAATATATTGTAATACGAGTAATAATAATAATAATTCTGTAAATTCCTCTCCAATCAGGTTTCAGAGCAGCTCATCCACAATGTTCAATTTTCTGGATTATATAAGACACACTTTTAATAAGGTCTTTGTAACTCTGTTCTGTTTTGATTTCTCAAAGGCCTTTGACAACAGTTCAACCATACTTAGACTTTTGTCACGCCCACTTATGAGGGATAGGAATAAGAATAGGGTTTCCAACAGTTCGCCCAAGCGGACTGTAGCCTGTCCCTATGTTTTTTTTAGTTGTTATTTAAACAATATTATTGAGTAAATTTTTGACTTGTGAGCTATTCATTTCGAAAAGCCAATTTCTAACTTTATATATTTAAAACTTTTATGTCGTGTTGCAGTTTATTAAAAAGTTTGGGTGCAGTTATAGTAAACAAATTTGAATAGTGAGCTTTAAATGTTATATAACAAAATATGTAGAGCGTTCTTAACAATTCAACCATACTTAGACTTTTGTCACGCCCACTTATGAGGGATAGGAATAAGAATAGGGTTTCCAACAGTTCGCCCAAGCGGACTGTAGCCTGTCCCTATGTTTTTTTTAGTTGTTATTTAAACAATATTATTGAGTAAATTTTTGACTTGTGAGCTATTCATTTCGAAAAGCCAATTTCTAACTTTATATATTTAAAACTTTTATGTCGTGTTGCAGTTTATTAAAAAGTTTGGGTGCAGTTATAGTAAACAAATTTGAATAGTGAGCTTTAAATGTTATATAACAAAATATGTAGAGCGTTCTTAACAATTCAACCATACTTAGACTTTTGTCACGCCCACTTATGAGGGATAGGAATAAGAATAGGGTTTCCAACAGTTCGCCCAAGCGGACTGTAGCCTGTCCCTATGTTTTTTTTAGTTGTTATTTAAACAATATTATTGAGTAAATTTTTGACTTGTGAGCTATTCATTTCGAAAAGCCAATTTCTAACTTTATATATTTAAAACTTTTATGTCGTGTTGCAGTTTATTAAAAAGTTTGGGTGCAGTTATAGTAAACAAATTTGAATAGTGAGCTTTAAATGTTATATAACAAAATATGTAGAGCGTTCTTAACAATTCAACCATACTTAGACTTTTGTCACGCCCACTTATGAGGGATAGGAATAAGAATAGGGTTTCCAACAGTTCGCCCAAGCGGACTGTAGCCTGTCCCTATGTTTTTTTTAGTTGTTATTTAAACAATATTATTGAGTAAATTTTTGACTTGTGAGCTATTCATTTCGAAAAGCCAATTTCTAACTTTATATATTTAAAACTTTTATGTCGTTTTGCAGTTTATTAAAAAGTTTGGGTGCAGTTATAGTAAACAAATTTGAATAGTGAGCTTTAAATGTTATATAACAAAATATGTAGAGCGTTCTTAACAATTCAACCATACTTAGACTTTTGTCACGCCCACTTATGAGGGATAGGAATAAGAATAGGGTATCCAACAGTTCGCCCAAGCGGACTGTAGCCTGTCCCTATGTTTTTTTTTGGTTGTTATTTAAACAATATTATTGAGTAAATTTTTGACTTGTGAGCTATCCATTTCGAAAAGCTAATTTTCTAAAGCTAAAGGTCTTTGTAACTCTGTTCTGTTTTGATTTCTCAAAGGCATATGACAAAGTATACCATGGAATTTTGCTGAAATTAAAAAAAAAACATAGGGACGGGCTACAGTCCGCTTGGGCGAACTGTTGGATACCCTATTCTTATTCCTATCCCTCATAAGTGGGCGTGACAAAAGTCTAAGTATGGTTGAATTGTTAAGAACGCTTTACATATTTTGTTATACGAGGGCGGGTCAATAAGTCAGTGACTTTTGGAATAAAACACAGATTTTTTGATAAAAAAAAAAAATTATTTTTAACGTAGTCTCCTTTGAGCTCTATACACCTTGTCCAACGCTTCTCCAATTTTTTTATCCCTTCCAAAAAAAATGATTTGTCAAGGTCCTCAAAATAGGCCTTTGTTTGCGAGATGACTTCATCATTGAAGTCAAATCTTTTTCCACCAAGCCATTTCTTCAGGTTTGGGAACAAGAAGTAGTCGCTCGGAGCCAAATCTGGAGAATAGGGTGGATGAGGGAGCAATTCATAGCCCAATTCATGGATTTTTGCCATGGCAACTGCACATGTGTGCACCCTTGCATTGTCTTGGTGGAAAAGAACTTTTTTCTTGGCCAAATGAGGTCGGTTTTTTTTCAAATCGTCATTGAATCGGTCCAATAAGTTGGCATAATATTCCCCATTGATTGTTCTTCCCTTTTGAAGGTAGTCAATGTGGATTATCCCGCGTGCATCCCAAAAAACAGTCGCCCTAACTTTATTGGCTGACAAACCCACCTTGGCCTTCTTTGGCGCCGATTCACCCTTAGAAACCCACTGTTTTGACTGTTGTTTGGTCTCTGGTGTGTTGTGATGGATCCATGTTTCGTCCACGGTTACAAAACGGCGCAAAAACTCCTCCATATTGCGATTAAACAACGCCAAACCTTCCTGTGAAGTTGTTACACGATTGCGTTTGTGGTCGACTGTGAGCAAACGCGGCACCCATCTTGCGGAAAGCTTTCTCATGCCCAAGTGATCATTCAAAATTGAAACCACTGAGCCATGCGAGATCCCTACGGCTTCCACAATCTCTCGCACTTTCAATCTTCGGTCGGCCAACACCATATGGTGAATTTTTCGATTGTTTCGGGTGTAGAGACCTCAACTGGGCGTCCAGGACGTTCGGCATCTTCAGTGCTTGTACGGCCACAACGAAATTCAGTAAACCACTTTTTTACCATTGAAATCGATGGTGCAGAGTCCCCATAGTATTTTTCAAGCTTAGCCTTGGTCTCGGTAATGGTTTTTTTTCGCAAGAAATAATGCTTAATAAGCACACGAAATTCACTTTTTTCCATTTTATCCTCAAATTAGTGAGTAGTCTGATAAAAATAGCTGTCAAACACAAACTAACTGACGCAGCAAGTTTAAATTTTGACAGGAGTCAACTGACAGATGCCTGTTGACAGGAGCAGTGTTGCCGTTTCAGTAAAGGGGTCAGAAATTCAAAAAGTCACGGACTTATTGACCCGCCCTCGTATAACATTTAAAGGATTTTATCAAAAAAAAACGCTCCCTAGCTCAAACTTGGGTGTTTCAATAAAATTGTTTTATTTAATTGTGGGCGTGCCAGTGGGCGGATTTTGAAAATATTTACAAATAAGCATAAAGGGCCCATAGAGATTATATATTATAAATTTCAGCTCCCTAGCTCAAACTGGATTTTCAAAAAAATTGTTTTATTTATTTGTGGGCGTGTCAATGGGCGGATTTTGAAAATATTTATACATGAGCTTAAAGGGCCCATAGAGAGTATATATTAAAAATTTCAGCTCCCTAGCTCAAATTTTGGTTTTTCAATAAAATTGTTTTATTTTTTTGTGGGCGTGGCAGTGGGCGGATTTTGAAAATTTTATATCCCGAGCAGTTTTAGGAGTCATAGATCATATATAAAAAATTTCAGCTTCCTAGCTCAAAATTCGATTTTTTTCAAAATTTTGTTTTTTTGAGTTTGTGGGCGTGTCTGTGGGCAGATTTCAAAAATTCGTAAACTTGATTATTTCGGGACCCTAGAGAGTATATGGTTAAAATTTCAGCTCTCTAGGTCCAGTTTAAAGGCCTAATTTTTGCCGACGGACGGACGGACGGACGGACGGACATGGCTAGATCGACATTACTATCGATGCTGATCATAAATATAGTAACTTTTAGGGGTCTACGGGCAATATTAAGGTATGTTACAAACTATGCGTCAAAATTAATATACCCCTAGAATAGGGTATAAAAATTAACGACAGAGCTGTAAGACTACTTACTGATTTCTTGCTCATAGATTATAGAGTTTTTGTTGGAGACGCATTTTTTGTTCTAAAACCAATGATACAAGAAGTGCAACCTGAAAGATCTATTGTATTTTAAGGGTTTAATTATTCCAAGAGACATACCCAAACCCTTATGAAAGTCCACACGTTCTTGGTAGCAGAGTTCTTATCCCTGCTGGATATACGTCTCCTGAAGCGATGTAGCGCCGGGCATTTGCAACGAGGATTCACTGACCTACAGACAAAACCTACATTTTGCCTCCGCGCAAAAGTTCTTTTTGTTAAGATGATATCTGAAGTCACAGTGGTCTGACATGAAGCTCATCAGCCTTTTAATACTTGCCTTTTCTAGTATTTCCATATAGGAATAAGGCCTGTTTAATAGTCTGGAATGTCTGAGTCCCGGAACATTTTCCCAATGGGCTAGACGAAGTAGTGTTCCCAAGTATTAATCAGCCCTAAAGCTGTAGTCCAGTTTACTATGCAATAAGCTTGTGGTCCTACGAACGCGGATACTGAGCCAGCGTTAGCTAGTTCGTCCGCATATTCGTTGCTTGCAATTCCTCGGTGGCCAGGTACCCAAATAAGTTAAAGCTTGTTGTATCTGGCTAGAGATTGCAGCGCATCGTAGCAGCACTTGACTTTTCTACTCGTAGTATAAAGTCCATTGAATTATATGACCGTGCTTGAAAAGCAGGTTGACTCTTCGAGAACATGTGCATTCTGGCGCCCTAAAAAACATTTTCGAGGTTTATTCTGCCGCCGATCTCAAAAGCATGGATTTCTGCCTGGAACACAATGGGACACATTCCCATAGGCACTGAGAATTTGGTGTTAGGTTTGTTTTGGTCTTGGGTCCAAATACCGGAACACAATAGGCCCAGTTTGCGCGGTCCAATATTTCAACCTAAAATAGTCTTCCAAAACAATAGATACTGCCTAATCATATCGTCATGGATGGAGCAAAACATGTCCGTTTTTGGCCACCTGCAATTTATTGTAGCTGCAGCTTAATAGCGCATCTATCAGCTGTCTTCCTATTTGCCAAACTGCCAAATTGCCAAAAGTAACGCATGCAATCGCTAAACATCGATAAAATTGTGGAGCCTCAAACTGATACTGAAATGACTCCATCCAGCCAAGAACTCTATATTTCCGCGAGCGATCGGTGTGCTATTGATTGCATTCATATAAGGATGCCAACCCCCTGTAGCGACGATGCAGAAAATTATCGCAATCGAAAGGGTTGGTACTCTTTTAACGTAAAAGCAGTGTGTTCGGCCAACAGGAAAACTACAAAAATTGTCGTACGCTGGCGCATCACATGATCAAAATCTTTTCAACAACTCGCAACTCAAAATTGGTACGTGGCGATTTTGATAATTTTCTAATCGTTGGCGACTCGGGTTACCGTAACACACGTTATTTAGAGACTCCAACGACAGCCAGCTTCGCTCTGATATTTGGCGTAATAAAGCGAAGATCCCCAGTGTTATCTATGGGCATTCGACTGAAACCTATTCCTGCCACGCTGTGACTGTAAGTCACTATTTTATTTTAAACCAATATAATTTTTTTTTTAAAAATGTTAACGCAAAATCAGTGTTATGTATTTTATACTTTACTGTTATATACAATTCGTGTTTTTTTATGTTTCGATATTGTTTACTTATTACATAAAATATGTATAAGATACTACAACGGCGTTGAATTTATAGTTCGTTTACAGCTAAATTAATGGAACTGTATATTGTTTATTCATGTTAGAACCTGAACTCTTGGAAAATAGAATATTTGCTGTAAGAAAAAAGTGAAGGTCGTGAAAGTGGTATCAAAAATGCTAAATTATTCATCTGGAAAGATGGAACCGATTGGTCTTCAATACCACCAAACTTTCAAGGCCGACCTTCAGCTCATAACATCATCCGAGGCAAAGTAAATGAAGTTGTGTTACCCCCTGGAAAACACACCGAACATCCCGTGGATGCATTTACGCTATTTTTTACTGACATAGTAGAACTTATTGTAAAATACACTAACTTGGACGGAATCAACACAGTAAGCAACAAATGGAAGATGACCGATATGGTGGAAAAGGTCGACACATTGTGAAAAAATAAAAGAAGCATTCCAGCAAACGTTCTACCTCATAGAGCAAGAGAGCAATATCGTTGACGTGTGTGGTTTTGCAGCAAAAGTTATTTGGCTGAATTTATACCCTAACTCGAACCAGGCGAAGCTAAATTCTCGGCGAAAGTTTTTTTTTTTGAAGGAACTCGCCAAAGCCTTAAGCGGTCCCTAGACGCTCAATATTATTGTCCGTCTATGGATAATATTGCAAAGTTGTGCAATATATTGAGCAAAATCAAAACCCTTTTGATATTTATTGCTATCACCATCAGTGGGCAATAACTTCACAAAAAAAAGTGAAGTTATTGCCCACTCTAGGTGAAGTTATTGCCCATGTGAAGTTATTGCCCGTGAAGTTATTTCCCTGCACCATAAAATATTGAACCGCCTGGAGGCCTAGCTATTGTGCAATATTTTGCACATTAATATTGAGCGTCTAGGGACCGGTTTAGTCATTCCAAATATACAGCTTCGAAGTAAGCTATTTCTGTCGAATTCAAACGTTGCTGCATTAGATGAGATATTGGGAAATACATCAACAAACCTAGCTCCAACTGTATCAGCAGTACAATCAACTAAGAGACGACACTGTTACTGCTGTCCTTATGCAAAAGGACGATCTTCTAAGCAATGCTGTGGTGTTTGTCAGAAATCCGCTTGTAATGAGCATTCACAGATAACTGTTGTTTGACTTAAATGTCAAAATAGTCAAATAAGTTATATAATAAATCGCTAAATTATTTGTATTTAATTTTCTTTTTTTCCAAATAAAAGAAATGAATTCTCTATGTATTTTGTATTAGTGTCTCCAAGTCACTCCCTGGCAGCTAACCTTAGTCAAATGACATGGCAGTAATAGGGTTAAATTGGCAACAACCGAATTAGTTGTAAGTTTTAGTTTTATTGAGTTTGTCAAAGTGAGACAATGAATATATATAAATATTAAATATAGGTATATCTGAAGAAATAAAATAAACACAAGAAAAAATATTGCTAAACCTAAACATCATCATTGTGTGCGCTGCGCTGCAAAACATTGCAGTCGATGCAGAAATCTCAAAATACTGCTCGTGATTTATTAGTTTCAGAATGTTCGTCGTTTCTAAATTTTGCTATTTCCAAATTGCCTAACTCAATTCTCTCAGTCAAACTGTCTGTTTGTGATTGTTTACCGCCTTAACCCTCTGTTATGGTGTAAAAACCCCTGTACCTAAAACAAAGCATTGATGACACAGTTATAGATCTATCACGTGCATTAAGGAATGCGAATCTTATAAAATATATATTAAAACTTGCATCATGTGCACTCATATGGAAACATTGCACCAAATAGTATTTCTCAATAATTGAATACCAACTTGTGGTCAATAAATATACATGTTGATAATTTACCTATATGCTGCAGGTGCAGAAACCGAGCAATTTAAAACCGCTACATAACATATATTTTTCTTTTTATATCCTACTAGCTGCACCATGTTCGAGTAGACTTCCTTATTATTGTCTATATATGTTGGCGTATGTTGCTGCGCCTAAGAAAAGAAGACCGATTTTGGCCAAACTTCACAGAATCACTCTCAGGCCAATACCGAAGATTGTCTGATTTGAGCTCAACCAGTGAAAGGGACTGCACGTTTTTCTCCGCATGGCTTAGGCCGCTCACACACCTTTGTTGTTCCGCTTAGCGTAGGTGCTTGTTGTCTGGCAGGCGCCTATGTCAGCTTACTTTGCGAATCAAACAAAAAAGCGAAACTAAAAAACTTCGATAGAATCACTTTTCATTTACTTTCACACCGATTGTTATCAATCTGGGAAAAGCAACTTTCCGATGTCCGATTCACAAAAAAAATGCAAAAAAATTCAATAAGAGTTATTTGAATACAACTTGGAACAAACGATATCTGAAGAATGAAAGAGCGCACAAACACCACAATAGGCTTGAAACGTTCGTGTGGTCTCCGTCTTTCATATGCGCGTCCGGATAACAAAATAGGTGACGTCTGTACGATGGTTTTTTATATGAGCGGTCTCTGTATCTGCATCGGAATTTACACGCATACGCACATATTATGCATGTGTACTCACTCAAATGCCCATAATTCACACACTGATGCAGATACAGACATCGCACATAGAAAACATCCTTTGTCACCTTTCATGGAAAAGAATTTCATTGGAATCGGTTAACGCGTTTCGCCAAACACCGGCAATAAACTCAAATATGGATTGATTTTTATATATATAGATTCTAAGGGTATATTAATGTTGACTCATAGTTTGTAATATTCCTTGATATTGCCAGTAGACCCCTAAAATTACTATATTAGTGATCAGCATCGATAGTAATTTCGATATAGCCATGTCCGTCCGTCCGTCGGCAAAAATTAGGCCTTTAAACTGGAGCTAGCTATATCTGAAACTAGTGACCGACCGAAGGTTTAAAAGACTTTAACGGTCAACCGGGAGAATTTAATTCTTGGAAGAAAAGTGTAGATCGAATTTTACAGTTGTATAAATCGATCAAGGGAACACCCAAGTATTTCGGTATCTTGAGTGTTATTCGCAACAAAATAGTTAGCCAAGCTGATGTTGTATTAGAATCCTATAATACGCCGTTAGATTGGAAGTGCATCTCACGATGCCTCACAATGCATTACGCAGATAAGCGAGATTTGTCAGTTGTCATTGTCAGTTGGAAGACCTTTTTTCCGAATAGAGACTTGGACGTTTGTCTTTGTCTTGCCGTCGACGCAGATGGAATCAGGCTTGTCATGTAAAAACGCAAGGTAGATGCGGACATTTTCAAACAGTCGGTGATCCCTAAGACGTGCCATAACATAACGGCCGTCGAGGTCGCACATACTTGCTGGTATGTTTAACATTTGGGGGAAGTAGAGCATCGAAAAGGACGGAGGGTTTCGGGATAGGGGTTGACTTCTCTATGTGGGGAATAGTAGTTAGGACAGGATTTGTGGGTCTGGCGGGAATAGGTGGGGTACATTTTAGAATAGGTGGGGTAGGATTTAGAGTGTGAGAGTGAATGAAGTTTGGGTAATTGGTGAAGGAAGTGGTAGCAGAGGTTTTTGTATGGTTTCAGGGAAGATCTGAAACTGGGTTTAGGTTAAAGGACACACGATTACGTTGAGGCTTGGATGGTTTTGAATTTGACGTATGGGAAATGGAGGTTCTGACTGATGGTATATTGGAAATTGGTTGCCTTATACGAGGGGAGGAAGCAGGAAAAATGCCAACTTTGGAATTCCAGTTTGGATCAAGGTAAGGACTGGGTTTGGAGTCGTGCTTATTACGGCTAAGTTTAAGTGAATTGGTCTTAAATCTAATTTTATAAACATTGCTACTGGATTTCTTAACATTAACCTTTCCTGTGTTAGTCGACCTAGTGATTGTCATTTTTTCGAAGCTCAGAACATCGTTGGAGCTGCTCGAAAATATCCAGGCGTATTTTGAAGGTATGTCGAGTCTGAAATAGTTATTCACGGAATTGACCGAAGTGATTTTTTGACAATTGCTAATGGTGATGGCGAATTTTTTCTGAAAGAAGTTCATTAGCCAAGAAGCGTCAGCATGCTGGGGAACTCTATTGATGATAAAAGTGTCGTCCTTAGAAATTTTGTTTAGCCTTTTATTCCAGTCGGCAAGTGTCCACAGCGTGCCAAATCGGTTAATGTGAGTCGAAGTATAAACGTCAGAGGATGCAAGTATTGTTGAAGGTGAGGGAACTTCTGCTTTTTTCGCGGCTGTTACGGGTGTTTGTGTAATGACATTGGCTGTCGTTATTGTTATGGTACGCATCGTTGAAGTTGCTTGTGGGCCAGTACTGATGATTTTTTCGTGTTGCTCCGCGGATTCCAGCATTTCAGCAAGGATCGAGGTATTGTAGCGAGAAATTTGTTGAGACTGAATGAGTTCTGGTATGCAATCTATTTTGTTAGACGTCAGTCTTAGATCATCCGCTATAGCGCCCATAAATACTCGAGTAGCTACAACATCGTTGCTGACATCACTGTTTCTGCTTGCCATGTCTAGCAGTAGCGGGTCAATGAGTTGAGGGGGGGAAACGCTAGCTTTCGATGAGCTTCGGAAATGGGTGTCCAGGTCGGAGCGAAGAGATATGAGAGAGTCATTGAACGCTGATAGGTGATAGTTAAATTTGGTATTGATGATCGATTTGAGATCATTTTTAAGGTCTGCAACTTTAGGTTCTGCTGGCGATTTTTTTAGCGATTCACCAAGATTTGCCAGCTGCTTGTCTATAATTTTAAACTTAGACTTGCAGAGGTTGGCGGAGAGTTCTATGGTGCTAGATAGTTCTTCCACACTCTTGGATAAGTTATCAAGCTTTGCAAACTGGTTCAGGATTTGTTTGAAGAATAGTTTATTATCAGAGGTGTTGGCATTTAGAGAGTCACTAACGCACTTGATCGCGAGTATTACATGAGATAAAGAAATGTTCTTACACTCGTCGCAGAAAAAAAGGAAATTGTTTTTAAAGTCACTCAGGTAAGCTGTGGATCGTTTGCTTAACCCGATGCACAGAGCGTGAAAGGATTTACCGCATAGCCCATTACAGAGCACCCAATCCGCATTAAAATCTTTCGTCACTATTACACAATCGGAGTTACCACATTGTTTTGGCATAATTGCAGTGGGGTGGGTCCGTTTGTCGATGCAGATTTATAAAAAAAAATGTATTTATTGTTTATTACAGTTTTTTTTTTTAGCATTCCTATTCCAACCACCATTTAATTTGAATCGGTATATGAACCAAAATGCACATAGGTCACAGCATTTTAATTCTAACTTCACTACAAATCAAAACAGACAGCAATTTAACCAAAATTACCCTCGATACCAAGGCCAGAATCATACTCAAATGCCACCACGTCCTAATGCGCCTAAGCCGCAAGCCAGACCTGCACCAATGGACGTAGATCAAAGCATGCGATCAAGAGGAGTAAACTATATGAATAGACCAGCGACAAACCCAATGTTTGGGAAAAATCTCCAGCGGAGCCACAACAATCCAGACCTATGAAGTACCATCGGAATTTCCACATCGAACCTGAAGAAGACGTTGTTAATTACGAACAACAACCTGATGCTGAAATAGACCAAAATGAACAGCCATTCGTGGAATACGTCGAGGGATATGAAGAATCCACGGATGCAGAGAAGGAAATTTTGGATTTTACGGATATTCATTTTGTAGATTAGAATGTTCTTCGCTGCCTTATTTCGAATGCAAGACGAAGAACGGGCAATTATTAAAGATTCTTATAGATACTGGATCTAACAAAAACTATATTCAAGCAGACCTTGTCTCAAACCCTTTACCAAACTCTCAAATCTTTTATGCAAATTCTATAGGCGGAAATGTTAAAGTCAGCCACTTTACAATGGTAAACCTATTTGGTCTTAGAGACACTGATATTCAATTTTTTATCCTACCCTCCCTTAAATCATTCCATGCCATTTTAGGAAACGATAGCCTGAAAGAACTCTCAGCAATAATTTTTACGCCTGATAGTTATATGGTCATTAAGGATAAAGTAAAAATTAGAATAAAGCAACATGCCTACACGGCAGTAAATAAAATAGACACAAAACTAGTTCACCTAAATACATTTCAGAGAAACAGAGTTAATGACATAATTAAAAATGTCCCAAACTTATTTACGGAACCTGATGAAAAATTAACTTTTACCACAGTTGTAAAGGCGATATTCGCACAACCTCAGATACCCCGATCTATTCTAAATTTTATCCTTATCCCATGGCTCTTAAGGATGAAGTGGAAAGCAAGTTAAGGAATTACTTAACGATGGTATACTTAGACCTTCACGGTCTCCATACAATTCGCTCGTGTGGATAGTGCCAAAGAAATCGGACTCATCCAATGAAAAAAAGTACAGGATGGTTATTGATTACCGCAAATTAAATTCCATAACGATCTCGGATAAATATCCCATTCCCGAGATAGGCGAAGTTCTATCTCAATTAGGTCAATGTAGATACTTCTCGGTAATTGACCTTAAGAGTGGATTCCACCAGATACCGCTCAGAGAAGCGGATATTGAAAAGACAGCTGTCTCCGTAAACAACGGAAAATACGAATTCACGAGGTTGCCTTTCGGCCTAAAAAATGAACCGTCGATATTTCAAAGGGCACTTGACGACATATTGCGTGAGCTTATTGGAAAGATATGCTACGTCTATATTGATGATATCGTAATCTTCAGTAATGACGAGGAAACGCATTTTGAAAATCTCAGAAAGGTTTTCGAAACATTTAGAAAGAGCCAACATGAAGGTTTAATTAGAGAAGTGCGCATTTTTACAAAATGAAGTCGAATTTTTAGGATTTGTTATTAAAACCAACCCGGCAAAGGTTGATGACATATCAAACTTTCCATGTCCAAAAACTCTCAAGGATCTTCGATCTTTTCTCGGACTCTCTGGCTATTATCGCCGCTTCATTAAAGGATATGCCAATTTGGCAAAACCTCTAACTACGCTTTTAAGAGGTGAAGGAGGCCGTATCTCCAAAAACATATCTGCCAAAACACCAATTCATCTTAATGACGAAGCACTTGAAGCTTTTATCAAAGTAAAAAATTCTTTAGTATCAAGTGATATTTTATTATCCTATCCAGATTTCACAAAAGAGTTCCATCTTACCACAGATGCCTCCAATTATGCCATTGGAGCAGTTTTGGAACAAAACGGAAAACCCATCACTTTTATTTCTCGAACATTGAAGAAAACAGAGGAATCATGTGCTACCAATGAGAAAGAAATGCTTGCAATCATTTGGGCATTACATTCTCTTCGGAACTTCCTTTACGGATCACGCAAAGTGAAAATTCTAACTGATCACTAGCCCCTACGCTCTCAGTAATAGCAACAAC
Source organism: Portevinia maculata (assembly GCA_949715645.1). Taxonomy (NCBI): domain Eukaryota; kingdom Metazoa; phylum Arthropoda; class Insecta; order Diptera; family Syrphidae; genus Portevinia; species Portevinia maculata. The sequence continues at coordinate 53,008,478 of OX454527.1, read as the reverse complement.
AACGCTAAAATGAAAAGATGGAAAGCCATCTTAGAGGAATACAATCATGAAATTATCTATAAACCTGGTAAAGCTAACGTCGTGGCAGACGCTCTCTCTAGACCCCCACGTGGCACTGCTATAAACTCGCTTACAGGTACGCAGCACAGTGATGAAAGTTCATCGCATAACCTTATTCCTTGAGTAGAAACACCAATAAACGTATTCAGAAACCAACTCATCTTAGAGATTGGTAATACATCGCAACATAAGTTTGAAACACCTTTCCCCAAGTTCAATAGGCATATTATAACCGAACCATCTTACACCAAGGAAAATTTAATCGGAATTTTCAAAAGATTTCTTAACCCAGCTGTTATCAATGGAATAATGGCTACAGAAGAAGTCATGGGCTTAATTCAAGAAATGTACCCCATTTATTTCAGCAGTTACAAAATTAGATTCACTCGCGTAAAAGTACAAGATATAACAGAACAGTTTGAACAAGAAAATATTATTTTAGAAACTCATAAAAGAGCTCATCGTGATTCAAAACGGAGAATTAAAATTAATCCACATTGTTGGAATAGAACAGTACGAGACATACGTATCTGAAATACTTTCCACATTTAGCAAACATGACTTCACACACCTCCCCTTATTCCCACTCCTTAAACATGAACTAACTCAAGTTAAAAATTTAATCGATAATATGAAAATTCATAAAGCGAAACGATCGCTAGATTTTATCGGATCTGCTTGGAAGTGGATAGCAGGAAATCCAGATCATTCAACTAATATAACAAGCGAACTTTTGAAAGTTACTAAAACTGATAAATCATTTAAATTAGAATTGGCATTAAGCCTACAATATAAAACTAAAATATTAAAAGAAGAATTGGCAAATATTATTTATGCTATAGAGCTAGCAAAATCGAATGTAGTAAGCTCTCAAATACTTTCAAAAGTAGAAATTAATTCAATAATGAGTAAGTTTAATGAAACACATATTCCATATGAGAATATTGAAGAAGCGTAAAAATTCGCTGATGTTAAAATAGCTTTAAGTTCAAACAAATTAATATATATTGTAAGCATTCCTAAAACGGAAGATGACATTTATAAGAAAATTACAATTACATAAGTCAATTAAAAGAAACAATGTTGTTAATAAAATAGAATTTGAAAATATAATAAGAAAAAATTATATTATTTACGGAATAATTAAAGATTGTAAAACAATTAATGAACTATCTATTTGTAAAAGAAATAATATATTAAATATAAGCGATGACAAATGTATTTCAGGACTACTTAAGAGTTTAAATGCAACATGCAACAGAACAAATAGCCATCATATTGCTCAAGTTGAAGAAATTGCACCAGGGGTCATACTGCTGAATGATTTCAAGGGTCAGGTAGAAACCAACGGAACAACTAAGGAACTCCAGGGAACTTTCATTGTAAAATTCAAAAATATCACCATTACCATAAACAACCAAAAATATATCTCAGAGGACATAGCCAACATCAAAGCGGCACCTCCTCTCCTGAATTTGATATCTGAGACATCCGAACTTGAAGAAGTCCTATCGTTAGAACTAATGAAGGAACTACAAAGAAACAATACAAAGCAGATTCAACTCATCGAAGGTGAAAAGGAATCACTGAAAATAGTAAACTACTCCCTTTTTGCAGTAGTATTTCTTGTCCTGGCGGTAGCGTTTCTCTTTAAACTAATAATAAAGAGAGGATCTAACATCAACAACATCCCGCAACCAATACCAATGCAGATGCATTCGAATTCCGAAACAACAGATCAGCCTACGGAGGTAATCCCAAAACCGACCAGCATCCTTAATATTCCATTCTATTAATTTGCGTGCACGCAAAAACTTAAGAGGGGAAGAGTTAAAACGAAACAAAGAAGAGCTTATTGACGACGAAAAGTTTATTGACGAGGCGAGGCGCAATCCACTCCACAACAAAGTAACCGCCCAGCCATCCCCATCCACCAGATACAATAAATAATCACATTAAATAATCGATCCACTCCACAACAAAGAAGCAGCCATTCCCATCCACAAGATACAACATCAACAACAAAGTCGGTCGTCACAAGCAGTGCAATAAGATTGACCATTAGCAACAATGTTACGCACAAGAAGTGCAGATGGCAATCTCTATGGATCAAACATATTGATCACGTACGATCGTGTCACCACTCATCCCCGAAAAGATGATGATAATGTCTGGAGTAGACCCATGCATCAAGTGGGCTATAAATAGAAAAGTCGTCAAGCAATCGATCTTCCGTTGCCTAGTTAAGTTCTTAGTTGTAAGTTTAGCAAAAAGTTCTAGGCAATTGAACTTGTTGCTGAGTTTAGAGTGTTAAGTCTTTCATTTCGTTTAGAGTTTAAATGTATCAAAGAAAATTTTTCGAAATAAAGAAATTGTAAAATCAAAGTAAGAAATAAAAATATATTTTTTTGACAAAATAAATAGTGCTTAGTTTAACTTATACATACATATAGATGGAGCGAAAGAAGTTTTACTTCAGTGGTGTGGTGTGGTCCTAAGCACATTAATTTTTTTTTACAAAAACTTAGTTCTTTTAATACAATTCTTTAAATGTTGTACCTATACCAAAATATGAAGATCCTTCGTAATAATTCTCCCATACTACTATTTGTGTCATGCCCACTTTTTGAGGGATAGGAAAAGGAATAGAGGAATATGGTATTCTTTCTAATACCAAGTATTTAGCTTACACTGTGTTCCTAGCATTATAAGGGTACTGTTACAGCAGAAAAAAAAATCCCTTTAGCGTAAGCAAATTATAAAAAAAAAAAAAAAAAAAACAGTTCGCCCAAACAGACTGTAGCCTTTAAATATGTTTTTTATTGAAAATAAAACAAGTAGATTTTGACGGAATTGCACATCCTGCAAGTGGAAATTCCTAAGTCGTCAAAGCCAAGGGGACTTTATCAAAACTAATTCAAATTCAAAAGCACAATTAAAAGCTGAACATTAAACTAATGGAGAGTGAATAAATCGAACATCTAATGGAGTGTAGTTAATGACGCCAATAGCGTAAAGCTCCATTATCCACTTTTTAATGGAGAATGAAAATCGGTCCTTAATGGGTTATAGTTAACAGCGTTTCGCCACCACTTTTAAGTACATTACATCGAGTCACACACTTCAGTAAAAAGAAATATTGATATTGGCCCGTACAAATAAAAAAATTATTGTAAGACTTAAATTTATAGCCCCTATCCTTCATTTACTTGTTGTAAAGAAGACTGATATATTGCTCTCGTTTATCAAAGATAGGATTAACTGTATGATTTGCTATCTGGTCAGCTTGTCTACGCAAAGTACCTCGTGTCTATATGATTAGAAACGTCTTTAGTCGATTAGATAAAAATATACCCACACTCAAAAGTATTTAAGGGTTGAAGCAATGCCGCAGAAGACAATCAGCTTTTGAATTCACGTTAACTACAATGCGACTAATAATTTTTTTGGGACTATTAGTTTGTGGTCTGGCTTTGGTCAGTGCCGAATTGGAGGGGTAAGTTCAACGCCTTAAATATGAACGAAAAACTGAATTTACCATGCTTTTTGTAGCTTTGTGAATAATTAATAAACACATGTCTTAAAGCTATTCTTGTTCCTTCTCTTCATTTCAGTTACAAAATCTATGATGTGACACCGACAAACGACTTTGAGCAGCAAATTCTCGAGCACTTGGCCAATATCGAGGACTACGATTTCTTCATTCGTCCCAAGGCACTAAACGTAGCATCTCGCGTTATGATTGCACCCAATGATCAAGCTGAATTTGAGCAGTCTTTGACCAAATTCTCTTTTAACTTCAACGTCGTAAACGAGGATTTATCCAAATCTGTCCAACTGGAACGTATCCAAAATGGTTTCTATCGGTCAATGGAACGCGGTGTCTCCTTCACCAGTTACCAAAGGTTTGACCAAATCAACGCCTACTTAGATGAATTGGCCGCCAGCTACCCAAGCCGTGTGACAGTAAAAACCGTTGGTAAATCCTACGAAGGCAGACCAATAAAGACCATCACCATTAGAAATGGCGATGCAGTTGGCAACAAGAAGGTGATCTTCGTTGACGCCGGTATTCATGCTCGTGAATGGATTGCTCCAGCTGCTGCGCTCTACATCATCAACCAGTTGGTGGGGAACTTCTCCGAGAATAAGGATCTTCTTGCCACTTATGACTGGGTCATCTTGCCAGTTGTTAACCCGGATGGTTATGAATACACTCACACTAAATCTCGACTGTGGAGGAAAACCCGCAAACCGGAAACCAGACTATGTACTGGAACCGATGGTAACAGAAACTTTGACTTCCACTGGGGTGAGATTGGTGCTTCAAACTCTGCTTGTGAAGATACATTTAGAGGAAAAACTGCCTTCTCTGAGCCAGAAACACAAATTGTGAGAGATCTACTTTTGGGACTGAAGGGGCGCGCAAAGTTCTACTTGACGCTTCACTCATACGGTAACTACATTCTGTATCCATGGGGATGGACTGAGTAAGTAATCATAACTGTAGATAATTGCATCAGTTTCTAACCGTGTACCCACTTTCAGAAATCTTCCTCCAAATGTTGCTGATTTGAAGGACGTTGCTCAGGCTGGTGCTGCTGCGATTAAATCCGCCACTGGCACCATCTATACTGTCGGATCATCTACCAACGTCTTGTATGCCGCTGCTGGAGGTAGTGACGATTGGGCGCTTGCTATTGCGGAAATTCCGATTTCGATAACAATGGAGTTGCCAAGTGGTGGCAACGATTTCCGTCCTCCTGCTTCTCAGATTCAGCCTTTCGTTTCCGAAACCTGGGTAGGTATCAAGGCTATGGCTCAAAAAGTAATTACCAAGTTCTAAGAACGTTAAGTAATAAATAACTTTATCTTAAAAATGTATGCAACAACTAAGTTTCATTTGCGTCTAAGCTTCAAGACTTTAGAGCAGATATACATATATTTATAAATCAAGGACGTGCAATATAAGCTGTGTACTTGATAGAGTCAATAAACAAATAAATATATAATTTTTCCTATTTGCTTGTTAGTTTAAAAAAAATTCTGAAATACACAGTTTTTTCTTGTCAATATTAAAGTACTTATACTGATCCTGTAACAGAAAAGCTTTAATAACTAGTCATGTGAATATCCGTGCTTTTACGATTTACAGTGATTTTCTACAGTCACCATGCAACTGATGTCTGATCAATCTATATGCGGTGAGCTACCCTCGCCAGAATTCTGACGCTCTCCTATACCGCCACATACACAATTTTTGCTCCGATGAAATATATAGATGCATCCAACCAGTCCATTGTTTAATCGCAGTATACTTTCGGCGAACCCACGAGGTGGACCAGTAGGGATGCAGCGAAGTGGATTGGTTGTGATCCTTCAAGTCTAGAATTAGATCATAACCCCGACGAAATATACCACACTTTTCGTATCGCTTTCGCGCATTACCCGCTCTTTTACCCGTCTCTTTCTCTCATTCTCTAAAAAAACTGTTGTTATTTTAATTTTCAAACTTTGTAAAACAACCGCAGATCAGCGTATTTAAAGAAAAGTGAATTGAAACAGTTTATTTGTTGGTTTTGCAGTTAACGCATATCACTTGTTCTTCCTTTAATGGCGGTGAGGCTGTGACAGGAATTAAGGGATCAAAACCCTCCCACTTAACTGGATCCCACTATTTCGCCTGTAGGGTTTGCCGGTTCGACCTCACTTCGTCGCTGAGGCTAATGAAATGCTGGTATTGCTACATTTGTGTGATCCAGCAGTTTTTAGGCCTGCCTCTCTTTCGCATTTATATTGGAACGTTGATTGATATTGCCTTTTTGGCAGAGTTCGTAGGATCCCTCCTTTGCACATGACACTACCAACAGAGCCGGTCGCGATCCATTTTTTTCGGGATAGGTTGTGGCGAACGCCTTAAACAGCAAAAATATTTTTTTTTATTATAATGCATTTCGTCAAGTTTTAAATGAAACGATTACCTCTCCATATCCGCGACGGAAACAGAATATAAAACAAACACACCCCTATGCCCATCGTGAATTAGGCTTTTGCCACTGAACTGTGGCCTACACGGCCATCAATTTATATTCTTCCAAGCCAAGAGCGCAACGCTCTTTCTTTAGCGTGCAGACAGTGAATGTGGTTAGGCCGTTGCCAGCTCTGGCTAACACAAAAATTCCGAGAAGGAAATTAAAATTAGATCCTTTTAAAGGTTGTCTTTTACAGATGTAGTGTGGAGCAATAAAACCCATACCCCAACAAGCCACGTGTCCGAAAACCCCGAACGCATGCCGAAGTACACCAGTACATCAAATAGTAAACCCTCGAATAAACATATCATCCACAATTTAATAGAGACTGCGGGCGCATTCAATACGAAGCTCGCTAGCTTCTCTACAAAAGTATAGAGAAGTCGAGTGGAGCGTCCGCAGCAAAAATTAAGTGCTACAATTTATAATTTCTTTTGTGACTGTGTGAAGAGACAAAATCTCAATCATTATCATTCGTCATCTGCCAAGGAAAATTGTGGCCACAAATTTCATCGATATTCCCGGAAAACTGTAAGTACGCTTTGTACTATTGTAGGATTTCTTTGGCAAACTAGTTTCCTTTTGTTTTATACATTATGTACAAATTTAACTAGCCTAACATAATTACTCCTCAACATATAGATATACAAATAAAATATTTGCATCTAATCACTTAAATTCTATTAACAAAAATTACGCTAATACATACCTATTTAGATATTCAATTAAATTGACTACCTACATACTAAGTTCCTAAATATAGCACTATGCCTTTAAAGTTGTTAGACAGTTTTTCGTTGTTGATTAAAATGCGACATATTCGGTGAAATAAAACAATGTGTTCTTACCTGTCATACAACTAAAGTATAATTTTATATAAAATAAATATGAGTTTCTGTCACGGTTAAAATTCTTTGCTGTTAAGGTCGTGATCGGGTAGACGCTCGCAAGGGTAGTTTAAGGGACTATCCCTTCTACAAAATGGACAAGGGATAGTCACGGTGCACCAGGTAACACCGAGTGCAAAGGGGAGGGCAAGTCCGTGTGTTTCCCACCATCTGAAACAGCATCAGCTTCATTTGTTCATCTCTCTACGTTCCTTCAAATTTCAAGTAGTTCTTTCCTGAGCATATTCTCTTTTCTTTCTATCATCAAGTCTCTTCTTAATCTATTTAGACTTCCTTTCATTCACCAAAAAGACCTTTAAGACCAAGCACGAAATTCATGTGTGCATAGAGAGGTAGCAAGATCTCACCCCCGCCGTCGAGCTAACGCCGTGCGATCGCAAGCGTGCCTAATGCTGCCGAGGGATTCAGGTCAAACACCACCACTCACCTTCCTACATAGCTATGACAAGGGTCTTCCTCGGATCTTGGGCCTTCTTATTCGATCAATCTTTGTTAGTCCTGCTGTCATTCGAAGTTTCTTCATCTCAGCTGCCATTAATTTGCACTCATACTTTTTGTACGCTGTCCAACATTGTGAACCCGCTCAACGATCTTTACGATGTGGGACATCAGCTTGATTGAAGGGTAATTGTCATAGTCTCGCGTTTCATTTCCTTTGTACACCGGAAGAAGACAACTTTCCCTCCACTGGTTGGGCATTGGATTCCCTCTAAGCAGTTTGGAGATGAGAATCATCAGCCAATTTGGGTGCAGGCAAATAACTTCACGGGCAATAACTTCAGTGACAATTTCCTTACCCTGTAAGCGATATGCATGTGCATATGCCCTTAGATTGTGAGAGATATATGCATCTGCATGCGCCTTTAGTTTTTAAGGAGAGTTCAGTGTATCATTGGAAAATAGAGTTTGAGTTTCTTCTTGGAAGAAGACTAACTAAAAAGAAGAGCGAACGAGAAGTAAAATAAAAATCTGGTATTATCGTTGAAAATTGAGTCTGTTATAACCACAAATAATTATTTTGTTCTGAAACAACCCGCTTAAGTGAAACACTGAACGCATCCAGAAATTTTTGAAGTCTGAACACACTTTAAAGATAACATTTTAAGTTTCATTCCATTCTCATCGTTCCAATCCTTCCAACTGTTTTCTTTGTTGTTCGGGGTTGTTTATGTTTTAGTTTTCTATCTGTGGAAATATTTCGGCAAAAAGGTAAGTGTGATAATATCATATTCACCCCTATCGTGGAATCCGTCGGATCTGAGATTCACTGCACTTATTCGATTCACGTGAACAGAAAATTGCTATCGGGGGATCCGTCGGATACTCTCCCTTACCGACCACTATTGGTGATTAGGAAATTCAATTGTGGCAGTTCATTTCAAACACATTTGTTTTGTAAAAATTAAATTCGTGTGCATTCACATTACCGACATATGGATGGTTCACGTTTGCGGATTACACGATGCAAATTGTTATTATTATGTGATTATTAATCTTTTTTTGAAATACTGTATAGCTATGTATAATTGGCACAAATTACACAAATTTAAAACTTGCTTTTGCATATGAACCAAAAGCGTACAAATTTATCATTTAAAGTCAAACAACAAATTTTGGAAAAAATTGATGCTGGGGAATCAAGAAAAGATTTATGCTCCCAATATAAATGCAGCAAATCAACACTATCAAGAATAATAACAGGAAAAGAATTAATTCACAACGCTGCTTTTCAAAATAAAAATCTCTCAAGAAAACGATTCCGAGCTGGAGCGCAAAAAGATGTCGAAGATGCCCTTCTGATTTGGTTTAGAGACATGAGAGCCAAAAATGCCATGCTCACCGGTCCACTTTAATTAGAAAAAGCTAAATCATTGTCAATCATGCTGAATGTTGATTTTGAACCATCCAGCGGTTGGCTTGAACGATGGAAGAAAAGGGAAAACATTCATTTCAAAAATGTTCAAGGTGAAAAAGTATCAGAGAACACTGAAGGTGCAGAAGACTGGATAGCCAATGTTTTTCCGAAATTGTCGGAAGAATATACGGCCGAAAATATCTACAACGCCGATGAAACAGCACTGTTATTTAAAGCATTACCAAAGAGGACTTTGACAGAACGACAAAAGACCAAAAGACAGACTTACAATTCTTTGTGTTGTAAATGCAACAAAATGATTTTTTGCATAGGAAAGTTTAAGAATCCGAGATGCTTGAAGAACGTTAATATTCCTGTGAAATATTACTCAAACACGAAGGCATGGATGACATCAACAATTTGGAAACAATTATTATTAGAGCTGGACAAATCTTTCAAAGCAAAGAGCAAGAGGGTTGTTTTTGTTGTTGACAATGCCGCGTGCCACTAACTTCAAGATACTGTTTTGCCATTACCTGCAGCTGCACACTTTTGTAAGGGTGAGAAAATCCCCTTTCGCCCCCGGATGTTACTCGAAGTACTTTCTTTGTGACTAAACATAATCATATTGTAACAAACGTGATTCAGAGTATTGAAGATAAGGAATGAGACTTTTTTTTCGAATAAACGGGGTTATCAACAGAGACTTACGAATTATAAGACGTTTTATATGACTTTGCATATGGAAATTATTGCGAATTACCGAGGGGACCGAAATGCACAGTTTTTTTTACGAATAACCGGGATTTTTTCAAGAAACCTGCAGTTTATTTCGAATAAGAGGGGTTTACGAATTAACGGGTACGAATTATCGAGATTATACTGTATTTAAAATATGTGTGGTATGTTTAATGAATATTTTGTTATTATTAACAATTGTTCTCTTTCTGCAATTCTGCCATATAGTGTCTCGAAAATGCTTCCAAGGTTTTTAGAGTCCATTGCGTTGAGGGATTTAGCTTGGTCTGCAATCTCTTTCCATTTGTTAACTTTCACTTCAGGGGCCAAGATCTCGCCGAATTTTCCAAATAAAATGTATTTATTTTCGAGTAAAATTTGAAGAACACTTATTTTTAGTGTATTATTCATTGTAATTTTAACTGCACTTGACTTGAGTATTAAAACTAAAATAATACTCTGGAACGAATTTTATACAAGGTCAAAAATAAAATGAAAGAGAAAAACAGGTATTTTACTTATATGTACAACTGTACATATTATATGCATATGTATGTAAACAATATGTTACATTGTACAATGTACATACATAAATAATATTGTAGATCAATTCAGTATCTTGTGTACGTTACAAAAAAATGGTTAAAGACAATGACAAAATTGTGACGACAAAATTGCCGTTATTTTTAACTGGCAATTATGTCACCTGAAAATACGTTATGGAATCAAAACCTGTCAGATAAAAACGACAAGTTTGTAGAATTGTCACTTGTCAATGTTTATGAAATAAGGCCCTGATAGAACAACTAGACCAGGAAGAATATATTTTATCACATTTCGCGAAACGATGGAGATATCGTCAATGAGTATAAAGCTTAAAGTCTTCGATGCAGACCTTCTTAAAAATTGTATGTCAAAGTCAAATCGGCTATGGACTTGCACTATCTTTCCGAGAAAATAAATCGGACGTCCTTTGCATTGACTAAAACAAATTATACGTTCTTGAGTTCATCAACGTCTTGTAAAGTTTTCGGACAATTCTTTAAGTCATCCGATAAAAAATCTTCAGAAAAGTGAGAGCCGCCAGAAGAATCATTTAAATTCACACTTATTTCAGAGTCCGATGAATCCTGCTGTCGCTACAGAAAAAGACAGTGAATAAAAGTCTAAAAATCTTTCTAAATAAATGTCCTTACCAAATTCTTTTTTAGAAAAGCTTTTGAATTTTGTTTCTTTTTTGGTTGTTTTGCATTAAATTTTTCTAAAAGTTTATTTTGTACGGGTGTATCTGTGTACGAGTAGTAGGTTGATTTAGCCAGCTTTCTTTTGCTAGTATTTTTTCGAACAAACTTTGGAAATGAACGAACACTTTCTATGGAAGTATTGAGCTTTTGAGAGTCATGAGCTGATTATGGTATTGAGGGATCATTGTAAGCATTAGTCTCCGATTGATCATTTCTCTCTGGAACTGGAATAGAAAGTTCTTCCAAAGCTCCCCTTTCCGACAAGTTCAGAAGGCATTGAAGCTGCAAAGTCACCATCTTTAAACAATTTATGTAGTCAGTAGCCCGATATAGTTCGGCAACATCATAAATCGTGATTGGAGACCCTGTTTGGTGGTTAGGCGATCTTGAAAAGACACTTTTAAAGCGCTTTTAAATGGGCCGTTTAAGTTATATCGAGGGGTTGCAAGCGGTGACTATAATGTGGCGGAAATGACAAAATTATTGTTCCGTTGTCTCTTGCATAGTTTGCAGCTTCGATGGATACATGGGTCGTGTGGTTATCAACTAGGAGAAGAATATGATCATTTTTGGAGCACTTTGCATAAGTGTTCAAATGTTTCAGCGTTTCTACAAAGCTTTCAGCGGTCATCCATGTACTTAATGTTGCCAGTCCCATGCTTCTATTAGGAGAACCGTTAAAAAAAACATTTTTAAACTTTACTTTGGGGAAAATGTAGACTGGCGGGAGAGAACCAACAGCATTAATAATGCCAACAAATAACTAGCTCACCACGCTCTTGTGACACAATTTGAACAACTTGTTTCGTTTTTGACTCAGCAATCACCATAATGAAGTAGATAAATTACTTTTGGATTGGAAAGGACAGTAGTTACATCCGTTTCATCTAAATTATAAATGCGATACGGCTTAAATTGGTACTTTTCCATGACGGTAGTTAAGTTTTCAAAGAAAGTCTGCACATGTTCCTTATTGAATGAAATGCACTGTTTTGCACATTTTATGAGGTAATCTTTAAGCGACATTTTTTAGTCAGTGTTAAATATCTGTCTTGCAGAATATTTTGGTTTGTCCTGCACAGCAAGTGAGAGTAGACACACTTCACCTCGCATAAGACGAGATTCATCAACTTCTTGAACTTCACTCTGTTTTTTTCTAGCCGTTTTTACCGTCTTATATAAAGTTGTTAAATTTATTTTAAATTTTGCAGCCGTTTCTCTGTAAGATTTCTTTTGACTTCACGAATAGCAGCCATATAAACCGACTCGGATATTTCAACCCTCCCTTTCCTTGTGTAGGTACGGACCATCTTCTATCAGAGAAATAGAAGTGGATATTTGCAATTTTAACACTCAACTTAAAAATTCATTAAGATGGGGCGGGGTTAAACGCGTTCACAAGTACCCCTTTTACGCCGTTTACAGCTGCCCCAGTTGGCATTTTTGAGAAGAAAATTTTCTGACAAGTCAAAAAGGTTGACAAACAAGAACTTACTAAAATAAATTGAAACTACTATGCTGCGGCTACAAAAATATCCACTTTCACTTTGAATTGGTAAAAAACTTCATTTGAAATCCACAATTTAACGCTCATTAAAAATTTTACCTTGTGACAGCGAGAAACTTCTTTCGTGACTAAAATTTTACACTGAAATCGGTTCTTCCCCGCTTTAATATAGTGTAATCGTGTTTATATTTTGTAAGTACTGCCAAATACTGATTGTTGCTACCTACTTGTATGTAGTCGGAGGATGGAATGTTCACACCTGCCCCCGCGTTTACACCATCCCCTTCTCACTATGTCATTTTACATGCGCCAGCCACATTAATTTATCTGGCATAAAAGGTGCAACCATCAATATATTCACGGATAGTCAAGCAGCTATAAACGCCATTAGCTCGTATACCATTGACTCCAAATCAGTCATGTACTGCTTCAATAATCTACAAACACTCGGAATAAGAAACAAGACCAAATTATGGTGGGTTCCGGGTCATGTCGGGGTAGAAGGTAACGAAAAGGCCGACGAACTGGCCAGAAAAGGTTCAGAAACACCTTTCATAGGTCCCGAACCTTTCTGCTGCACTCCTAGATCAGCAGCAACGGCAGCAATAAAAAGCTGGGAACATAGAAAATGTATCCATCTTTGGGAAAGCATCCCAGGTCTAAGACAGGCCAAACGAGCCATTCGGCCCTTCAATCAAAATGCCAGCAAATATCTAAACCTAAGCAGGCATGATATCAAAAACTTAGTAGGTTACCTTACTGGTCACCATGGTTTAAGATATCATCTACACAAAATGAGAATAGCAGACTCTCGAAGGTCGAAGTGCCCCCCCTTATAAATCGCCTTGGCCAGCCAGAATTAAAAAAAAAAAAAAAAAAAAAAAAATGTAATTTTACATCCAAATTGCTACTGATTTAAAAAAAAGTGTGAAAAATATAATTATATTATGTATATAAAATAAAACCTAGCTTATTGGTAAAGTGACACTTCTTAAAGTAATCAAAAGAACTTTGAAGTTCATCAACTTGTTTTGTTCCAAGGTAAAATGACTTAAAGCAAATTTAAACGTTTTACTACAAAAATAAATTTACTGAAATTGGCAGTAAAATGACACAACGCGAAAAGTGTCACTTTTCAAGAAACTTATTTATCACGATTTAATTTTGTTTAGAAGCAAAGCCCAATTCATGGATTTTTGCCATGGCAACTGCACATGTGTGCACCCTTGCATTGTCTTGGTGGAAAAGAACTTTTTTCTTGGCCAAATGAGGTCGGTTTTTTTTCAAATCGTCATTGAATCGGTCCAATAAGTTGGCATAATATTCCCCATTGATTGTTCTTCCCTTTTGAAGGTAGTCAATGTGGATTATCCCGCGTGCATCCCAAAAAACAGTCGCCCTAACTTTATTGGCTGACAAACCCACCTTGGCCTTCTTTGGCGCCGATTCACCCTTAGAAACCCACTGTTTTGACTGTTGTTTGGTCTCTGGTGTGTTGTGATGGATCCATGTTTCGTCCACGGTTACAAAACGGCGCAAAAACTCCTCCATATTGCGATTAAACAACGCCAAACCTTCCTGTGAAGTTGTTACACGATTGCGTTTGTGGTCGACTGTGAGCAAACGCGGCACCCATCTTGCGGAAAGCTTTCTCATGCCCAAGTGATCATTCAAAATTGAAACCACTGAGCCATGCGAGATCCCTACGGCTTCCACAATCTCTCGCACTTTCAATCTTCGGTCGGCCAACACCATATGGTGAATTTTTCGATTGTTTCGGGTGTAGAGACCTCAACTGGGCGTCCAGGACGTTCGGCATCTTCAGTGCTTGTACGGCCACAACGAAATTCAGTAAACCACTTTTTTACCATTGAAATCGATGGTGCAGAGTCCCCATAGTATTTTTCAAGCTTAGCCTTGGTCTCGGTAATGGTTTTTTTTCGCAAGAAATAATGCTTAATAAGCACACGAAATTCACTTTTTTCCATTTTATCCTCAAATTAGTGAGTAGTCTGATAAAAATAGCTGTCAAACACAAACTAACTGACGCAGCAAGTTTAAATTTTGACAGGAGTCAACTGACAGATGCCTGTTGACAGGAGCAGTGTTGCCGTTTCAGTAAAGGGGTCAGAAATTCAAAAAGTCACGGACTTATTGACCCGCCCTCGTATAACATTTAAAGGATTTTATCAAAAAAAACGCTCCCTAGCTCAAACTTGGGTGTTTCAATAAAATTGTTTTATTTAATTGTGGGCGTGCCAGTGGGCGGATTTTGAAAATATTTACAAATAAGCATAAAGGGCCCATAGAGATTATATATTATAAATTTCAGCTCCCTAGCTCAAACTGGATTTTCAAAAAAATTGTTTTATTTATTTGTGGGCGTGTCAATGGGCGGATTTTGAAAATATTTATACATGAGCTTAAAGGGCCCATAGAGAGTATATATTAAAAATTTCAGCTCCCTAGCTCAAATTTTGGTTTTTCAATAAAATTGTTTTATTTTTTTGTGGGCGTGGCAGTGGGCGGATTTTGAAAATTTTATATCCCGAGCAGTTTTAGGAGTCATAGATCATATATAAAAAATTTCAGCTTCCTAGCTCAAAATTCGATTTTTTTCAAAATTTTGTTTTTTTGAGTTTGTGGGCGTGTCTGTGGGCAGATTTCAAAAATTCGTAAACTTGATTATTTCGGGACCCTAGAGAGTATATGGTTAAAATTTCAGCTCTCTAGGTCCAGTTTAAAGGCCTAATTTTTGCCGACGGACGGACGGACGGACGGACGGACATGGCTAGATCGACATTACTATCGATGCTGATCATAAATATAGTAACTTTTAGGGGTCTACGGGCAATATTAAGGTATGTTACAAACTATGCGTCAAAATTAATATACCCCTAGAATAGGGTATAAAAATTAACGACAGAGCTGTAAGACTACTTACTGATTTCTTGCTCATAGATTATAGAGTTTTTGTTGGAGACGCATTTTTTGTTCTAAAACCAATGATACAAGAAGTGCAACCTGAAAGATCTATTGTATTTTAAGGGTTTAATTATTCCAAGAGACATACCCAAACCCTTATGAAAGTCCACACGTTCTTGGTAGCAGAGTTCTTATCCCTGCTGGATATACGTCTCCTGAAGCGATGTAGCGCCGGGCATTTGCAACGAGGATTCACTGACCTACAGACAAAACCTACATTTTGCCTCCGCGCAAAAGTTCTTTTTGTTAAGATGATATCTGAAGTCACAGTGGTCTGACATGAAGCTCATCAGCCTTTTAATACTTGCCTTTTCTAGTATTTCCATATAGGAATAAGGCCTGTTTAATAGTCTGGAATGTCTGAGTCCCGGAACATTTTCCCAATGGGCTAGACGAAGTAGTGTTCCCAAGTATTAATCAGCCCTAAAGCTGTAGTCCAGTTTACTATGCAATAAGCTTGTGGTCCTACGAACGCGGATACTGAGCCAGCGTTAGCTAGTTCGTCCGCATATTCGTTGCTTGCAATTCCTCGGTGGCCAGGTACCCAAATAAGTTAAAGCTTGTTGTATCTGGCTAGAGATTGCAGCGCATCGTAGCAGCACTTGACTTTTCTACTCGTAGTATAAAGTCCATTGAATTATATGACCGTGCTTGAAAAGCAGGTTGACTCTTCGAGAACATGTGCATTCTGGCGCCCTAAAAAACATTTTCGAGGTTTATTCTGCCGCCGATCTCAAAAGCATGGATTTCTGCCTGGAACACAATGGGACACATTCCCATAGGCACTGAGAATTTGGTGTTAGGTTTGTTTTGGTCTTGGGTCCAAATACCGGAACACAATAGGCCCAGTTTGCGCGGTCCAATATTTCAACCTAAAATAGTCTTCCAAAACAATAGATACTGCCTAATCATATCGTCATGGATGGAGCAAAACATGTCCGTTTTTGGCCACCTGCAATTTATTGTAGCTGCAGCTTAATAGCGCATCTATCAGCTGTCTTCCTATTTGCCAAACTGCCAAATTGCCAAAAGTAACGCATGCAATCGCTAAACATCGATAAAATTGTGGAGCCTCAAACTGATACTGAAATGACTCCATCCAGCCAAGAACTCTATATTTCCGCGAGCGATCGGTGTGCTATTGATTGCATTCATATAAGGATGCCAACCCCCTGTAGCGACGATGCAGAAAATTATCGCAATCGAAAGGGTTGGTACTCTTTTAACGTAAAAGCAGTGTGTTCGGCCAACAGGAAAACTACAAAAATTGTCGTACGCTGGCGCATCACATGATCAAAATCTTTTCAACAACTCGCAACTCAAAATTGGTACGTGGCGATTTTGATAATTTTCTAATCGTTGGCGACTCGGGTTACCGTAACACACGTTATTTAGAGACTCCAACGACAGCCAGCTTCGCTCTGATATTTGGCGTAATAAAGCGAAGATCCCCAGTGTTATCTATGGGCATTCGACTGAAACCTATTCCTGCCACGCTGTGACTGTAAGTCACTATTTTATTTTAAACCAATATAATTTTTTTTTTAAAAATGTTAACGCAAAATCAGTGTTATGTATTTTATACTTTACTGTTATATACAATTCGTGTTTTTTTATGTTTCGATATTGTTTACTTATTACATAAAATATGTATAAGATACTACAACGGCGTTGAATTTATAGTTCGTTTACAGCTAAATTAATGGAACTGTATATTGTTTATTCATGTTAGAACCTGAACTCTTGGAAAATAGAATATTTGCTGTAAGAAAAAAGTGAAGGTCGTGAAAGTGGTATCAAAAATGCTAAATTATTCATCTGGAAAGATGGAACCGATTGGTCTTCAATACCACCAAACTTTCAAGGCCGACCTTCAGCTCATAACATCATCCGAGGCAAAGTAAATGAAGTTGTGTTACCCCCTGGAAAACACACCGAACATCCCGTGGATGCATTTACGCTATTTTTTACTGACATAGTAGAACTTATTGTAAAATACACTAACTTGGACGGAATCAACACAGTAAGCAACAAATGGAAGATGACCGATATGGTGGAAAAGGTCGACACATTGTGAAAAAATAAAAGAAGCATTCCAGCAAACGTTCTACCTCATAGAGCAAGAGAGCAATATCGTTGACGTGTGTGGTTTTGCAGCAAAAGTTATTTGGCTGAATTTATACCCTAACTCGAACCAGGCGAAGCTAAATTCTCGGCGAAAGTTTTTTTTTTTGAAGGAACTCGCCAAAGCCTTAAGCGGTCCCTAGACGCTCAATATTATTGTCCGTCTATGGATAATATTGCAAAGTTGTGCAATATATTGAGCAAAATCAAAACCCTTTTGATATTTATTGCTATCACCATCAGTGGGCAATAACTTCACAAAAAAAAGTGAAGTTATTGCCCACTCTAGGTGAAGTTATTGCCCATGTGAAGTTATTGCCCGTGAAGTTATTTCCCTGCACCATAAAATATTGAACCGCCTGGAGGCCTAGCTATTGTGCAATATTTTGCACATTAATATTGAGCGTCTAGGGACCGGTTTAGTCATTCCAAATATACAGCTTCGAAGTAAGCTATTTCTGTCGAATTCAAACGTTGCTGCATTAGATGAGATATTGGGAAATACATCAACAAACCTAGCTCCAACTGTATCAGCAGTACAATCAACTAAGAGACGACACTGTTACTGCTGTCCTTATGCAAAAGGACGATCTTCTAAGCAATGCTGTGGTGTTTGTCAGAAATCCGCTTGTAATGAGCATTCACAGATAACTGTTGTTTGACTTAAATGTCAAAATAGTCAAATAAGTTATATAATAAATCGCTAAATTATTTGTATTTAATTTTCTTTTTTTCCAAATAAAAGAAATGAATTCTCTATGTATTTTGTATTAGTGTCTCCAAGTCACTCCCTGGCAGCTAACCTTAGTCAAATGACATGGCAGTAATAGGGTTAAATTGGCAACAACCGAATTAGTTGTAAGTTTTAGTTTTATTGAGTTTGTCAAAGTGAGACAATGAATATATATAAATATTAAATATAGGTATATCTGAAGAAATAAAATAAACACAAGAAAAAATATTGCTAAACCTAAACATCATCATTGTGTGCGCTGCGCTGCAAAACATTGCAGTCGATGCAGAAATCTCAAAATACTGCTCGTGATTTATTAGTTTCAGAATGTTCGTCGTTTCTAAATTTTGCTATTTCCAAATTGCCTAACTCAATTCTCTCAGTCAAACTGTCTGTTTGTGATTGTTTACCGCCTTAACCCTCTGTTATGGTGTAAAAACCCCTGTACCTAAAACAAAGCATTGATGACACAGTTATAGATCTATCACGTGCATTAAGGAATGCGAATCTTATAAAATATATATTAAAACTTGCATCATGTGCACTCATATGGAAACATTGCACCAAATAGTATTTCTCAATAATTGAATACCAACTTGTGGTCAATAAATATACATGTTGATAATTTACCTATATGCTGCAGGTGCAGAAACCGAGCAATTTAAAACCGCTACATAACATATATTTTTCTTTTTATATCCTACTAGCTGCACCATGTTCGAGTAGACTTCCTTATTATTGTCTATATATGTTGGCGTATGTTGCTGCGCCTAAGAAAAGAAGACCGATTTTGGCCAAACTTCACAGAATCACTCTCAGGCCAATACCGAAGATTGTCTGATTTGAGCTCAACCAGTGAAAGGGACTGCACGTTTTTCTCCGCATGGCTTAGGCCGCTCACACACCTTTGTTGTTCCGCTTAGCGTAGGTGCTTGTTGTCTGGCAGGCGCCTATGTCAGCTTACTTTGCGAATCAAACAAAAAAGCGAAACTAAAAAACTTCGATAGAATCACTTTTCATTTACTTTCACACCGATTGTTATCAATCTGGGAAAAGCAACTTTCCGATGTCCGATTCACAAAAAAAATGCAAAAAAATTCAATAAGAGTTATTTGAATACAACTTGGAACAAACGATATCTGAAGAATGAAAGAGCGCACAAACACCACAATAGGCTTGAAACGTTCGTGTGGTCTCCGTCTTTCATATGCGCGTCCGGATAACAAAATAGGTGACGTCTGTACGATGGTTTTTTATATGAGCGGTCTCTGTATCTGCATCGGAATTTACACGCATACGCACATATTATGCATGTGTACTCACTCAAATGCCCATAATTCACACACTGATGCAGATACAGACATCGCACATAGAAAACATCCTTTGTCACCTTTCATGGAAAAGAATTTCATTGGAATCGGTTAACGCGTTTCGCCAAACACCGGCAATAAACTCAAATATGGATTGATTTTTATATATATAGATTCTAAGGGTATATTAATGTTGACTCATAGTTTGTAATATTCCTTGATATTGCCAGTAGACCCCTAAAATTACTATATTAGTGATCAGCATCGATAGTAATTTCGATATAGCCATGTCCGTCCGTCCGTCGGCAAAAATTAGGCCTTTAAACTGGAGCTAGCTATATCTGAAACTAGTGACCGACCGAAGGTTTAAAAGACTTTAACGGTCAACCGGGAGAATTTAATTCTTGGAAGAAAAGTGTAGATCGAATTTTACAGTTGTATAAATCGATCAAGGGAACACCCAAGTATTTCGGTATCTTGAGTGTTATTCGCAACAAAATAGTTAGCCAAGCTGATGTTGTATTAGAATCCTATAATACGCCGTTAGATTGGAAGTGCATCTCACGATGCCTCACAATGCATTACGCAGATAAGCGAGATTTGTCAGTTGTCATTGTCAGTTGGAAGACCTTTTTTCCGAATAGAGACTTGGACGTTTGTCTTTGTCTTGCCGTCGACGCAGATGGAATCAGGCTTGTCATGTAAAAACGCAAGGTAGATGCGGAC
This sequence comes from Portevinia maculata, assembly GCA_949715645.1. Classification (NCBI taxonomy): domain Eukaryota; kingdom Metazoa; phylum Arthropoda; class Insecta; order Diptera; family Syrphidae; genus Portevinia; species Portevinia maculata. The sequence continues at coordinate 52,988,256 of OX454527.1, read as the reverse complement.
ATTTTCAAACAGTCGGTGATCCCTAAGACGTGCCATAACATAACGGCCGTCGAGGTCGCACATACTTGCTGGTATGTTTAACATTTGGGGGAAGTAGAGCATCGAAAAGGACGGAGGGTTTCGGGATAGGGGTTGACTTCTCTATGTGGGGAATAGTAGTTAGGACAGGATTTGTGGGTCTGGCGGGAATAGGTGGGGTACATTTTAGAATAGGTGGGGTAGGATTTAGAGTGTGAGAGTGAATGAAGTTTGGGTAATTGGTGAAGGAAGTGGTAGCAGAGGTTTTTGTATGGTTTCAGGGAAGATCTGAAACTGGGTTTAGGTTAAAGGACACACGATTACGTTGAGGCTTGGATGGTTTTGAATTTGACGTATGGGAAATGGAGGTTCTGACTGATGGTATATTGGAAATTGGTTGCCTTATACGAGGGGAGGAAGCAGGAAAAATGCCAACTTTGGAATTCCAGTTTGGATCAAGGTAAGGACTGGGTTTGGAGTCGTGCTTATTACGGCTAAGTTTAAGTGAATTGGTCTTAAATCTAATTTTATAAACATTGCTACTGGATTTCTTAACATTAACCTTTCCTGTGTTAGTCGACCTAGTGATTGTCATTTTTTCGAAGCTCAGAACATCGTTGGAGCTGCTCGAAAATATCCAGGCGTATTTTGAAGGTATGTCGAGTCTGAAATAGTTATTCACGGAATTGACCGAAGTGATTTTTTGACAATTGCTAATGGTGATGGCGAATTTTTTCTGAAAGAAGTTCATTAGCCAAGAAGCGTCAGCATGCTGGGGAACTCTATTGATGATAAAAGTGTCGTCCTTAGAAATTTTGTTTAGCCTTTTATTCCAGTCGGCAAGTGTCCACAGCGTGCCAAATCGGTTAATGTGAGTCGAAGTATAAACGTCAGAGGATGCAAGTATTGTTGAAGGTGAGGGAACTTCTGCTTTTTTCGCGGCTGTTACGGGTGTTTGTGTAATGACATTGGCTGTCGTTATTGTTATGGTACGCATCGTTGAAGTTGCTTGTGGGCCAGTACTGATGATTTTTTCGTGTTGCTCCGCGGATTCCAGCATTTCAGCAAGGATCGAGGTATTGTAGCGAGAAATTTGTTGAGACTGAATGAGTTCTGGTATGCAATCTATTTTGTTAGACGTCAGTCTTAGATCATCCGCTATAGCGCCCATAAATACTCGAGTAGCTACAACATCGTTGCTGACATCACTGTTTCTGCTTGCCATGTCTAGCAGTAGCGGGTCAATGAGTTGAGGGGGGGAAACGCTAGCTTTCGATGAGCTTCGGAAATGGGTGTCCAGGTCGGAGCGAAGAGATATGAGAGAGTCATTGAACGCTGATAGGTGATAGTTAAATTTGGTATTGATGATCGATTTGAGATCATTTTTAAGGTCTGCAACTTTAGGTTCTGCTGGCGATTTTTTTAGCGATTCACCAAGATTTGCCAGCTGCTTGTCTATAATTTTAAACTTAGACTTGCAGAGGTTGGCGGAGAGTTCTATGGTGCTAGATAGTTCTTCCACACTCTTGGATAAGTTATCAAGCTTTGCAAACTGGTTCAGGATTTGTTTGAAGAATAGTTTATTATCAGAGGTGTTGGCATTTAGAGAGTCACTAACGCACTTGATCGCGAGTATTACATGAGATAAAGAAATGTTCTTACACTCGTCGCAGAAAAAAAGGAAATTGTTTTTAAAGTCACTCAGGTAAGCTGTGGATCGTTTGCTTAACCCGATGCACAGAGCGTGAAAGGATTTACCGCATAGCCCATTACAGAGCACCCAATCCGCATTAAAATCTTTCGTCACTATTACACAATCGGAGTTACCACATTGTTTTGGCATAATTGCAGTGGGGTGGGTCCGTTTGTCGATGCAGATTTATAAAAAAAAATGTATTTATTGTTTATTACAGTTTTTTTTTTTAGCATTCCTATTCCAACCACCATTTAATTTGAATCGGTATATGAACCAAAATGCACATAGGTCACAGCATTTTAATTCTAACTTCACTACAAATCAAAACAGACAGCAATTTAACCAAAATTACCCTCGATACCAAGGCCAGAATCATACTCAAATGCCACCACGTCCTAATGCGCCTAAGCCGCAAGCCAGACCTGCACCAATGGACGTAGATCAAAGCATGCGATCAAGAGGAGTAAACTATATGAATAGACCAGCGACAAACCCAATGTTTGGGAAAAATCTCCAGCGGAGCCACAACAATCCAGACCTATGAAGTACCATCGGAATTTCCACATCGAACCTGAAGAAGACGTTGTTAATTACGAACAACAACCTGATGCTGAAATAGACCAAAATGAACAGCCATTCGTGGAATACGTCGAGGGATATGAAGAATCCACGGATGCAGAGAAGGAAATTTTGGATTTTACGGATATTCATTTTGTAGATTAGAATGTTCTTCGCTGCCTTATTTCGAATGCAAGACGAAGAACGGGCAATTATTAAAGATTCTTATAGATACTGGATCTAACAAAAACTATATTCAAGCAGACCTTGTCTCAAACCCTTTACCAAACTCTCAAATCTTTTATGCAAATTCTATAGGCGGAAATGTTAAAGTCAGCCACTTTACAATGGTAAACCTATTTGGTCTTAGAGACACTGATATTCAATTTTTTATCCTACCCTCCCTTAAATCATTCCATGCCATTTTAGGAAACGATAGCCTGAAAGAACTCTCAGCAATAATTTTTACGCCTGATAGTTATATGGTCATTAAGGATAAAGTAAAAATTAGAATAAAGCAACATGCCTACACGGCAGTAAATAAAATAGACACAAAACTAGTTCACCTAAATACATTTCAGAGAAACAGAGTTAATGACATAATTAAAAATGTCCCAAACTTATTTACGGAACCTGATGAAAAATTAACTTTTACCACAGTTGTAAAGGCGATATTCGCACAACCTCAGATACCCCGATCTATTCTAAATTTTATCCTTATCCCATGGCTCTTAAGGATGAAGTGGAAAGCAAGTTAAGGAATTACTTAACGATGGTATACTTAGACCTTCACGGTCTCCATACAATTCGCTCGTGTGGATAGTGCCAAAGAAATCGGACTCATCCAATGAAAAAAAGTACAGGATGGTTATTGATTACCGCAAATTAAATTCCATAACGATCTCGGATAAATATCCCATTCCCGAGATAGGCGAAGTTCTATCTCAATTAGGTCAATGTAGATACTTCTCGGTAATTGACCTTAAGAGTGGATTCCACCAGATACCGCTCAGAGAAGCGGATATTGAAAAGACAGCTGTCTCCGTAAACAACGGAAAATACGAATTCACGAGGTTGCCTTTCGGCCTAAAAAATGAACCGTCGATATTTCAAAGGGCACTTGACGACATATTGCGTGAGCTTATTGGAAAGATATGCTACGTCTATATTGATGATATCGTAATCTTCAGTAATGACGAGGAAACGCATTTTGAAAATCTCAGAAAGGTTTTCGAAACATTTAGAAAGAGCCAACATGAAGGTTTAATTAGAGAAGTGCGCATTTTTACAAAATGAAGTCGAATTTTTAGGATTTGTTATTAAAACCAACCCGGCAAAGGTTGATGACATATCAAACTTTCCATGTCCAAAAACTCTCAAGGATCTTCGATCTTTTCTCGGACTCTCTGGCTATTATCGCCGCTTCATTAAAGGATATGCCAATTTGGCAAAACCTCTAACTACGCTTTTAAGAGGTGAAGGAGGCCGTATCTCCAAAAACATATCTGCCAAAACACCAATTCATCTTAATGACGAAGCACTTGAAGCTTTTATCAAAGTAAAAAATTCTTTAGTATCAAGTGATATTTTATTATCCTATCCAGATTTCACAAAAGAGTTCCATCTTACCACAGATGCCTCCAATTATGCCATTGGAGCAGTTTTGGAACAAAACGGAAAACCCATCACTTTTATTTCTCGAACATTGAAGAAAACAGAGGAATCATGTGCTACCAATGAGAAAGAAATGCTTGCAATCATTTGGGCATTACATTCTCTTCGGAACTTCCTTTACGGATCACGCAAAGTGAAAATTCTAACTGATCACTAGCCCCTACGCTCTCAGTAATAGCAACAACAACGCTAAAATGAAAAGATGGAAAGCCATCTTAGAGGAATACAATCATGAAATTATCTATAAACCTGGTAAAGCTAACGTCGTGGCAGACGCTCTCTCTAGACCCCCACGTGGCACTGCTATAAACTCGCTTACAGGTACGCAGCACAGTGATGAAAGTTCATCGCATAACCTTATTCCTTGAGTAGAAACACCAATAAACGTATTCAGAAACCAACTCATCTTAGAGATTGGTAATACATCGCAACATAAGTTTGAAACACCTTTCCCCAAGTTCAATAGGCATATTATAACCGAACCATCTTACACCAAGGAAAATTTAATCGGAATTTTCAAAAGATTTCTTAACCCAGCTGTTATCAATGGAATAATGGCTACAGAAGAAGTCATGGGCTTAATTCAAGAAATGTACCCCATTTATTTCAGCAGTTACAAAATTAGATTCACTCGCGTAAAAGTACAAGATATAACAGAACAGTTTGAACAAGAAAATATTATTTTAGAAACTCATAAAAGAGCTCATCGTGATTCAAAACGGAGAATTAAAATTAATCCACATTGTTGGAATAGAACAGTACGAGACATACGTATCTGAAATACTTTCCACATTTAGCAAACATGACTTCACACACCTCCCCTTATTCCCACTCCTTAAACATGAACTAACTCAAGTTAAAAATTTAATCGATAATATGAAAATTCATAAAGCGAAACGATCGCTAGATTTTATCGGATCTGCTTGGAAGTGGATAGCAGGAAATCCAGATCATTCAACTAATATAACAAGCGAACTTTTGAAAGTTACTAAAACTGATAAATCATTTAAATTAGAATTGGCATTAAGCCTACAATATAAAACTAAAATATTAAAAGAAGAATTGGCAAATATTATTTATGCTATAGAGCTAGCAAAATCGAATGTAGTAAGCTCTCAAATACTTTCAAAAGTAGAAATTAATTCAATAATGAGTAAGTTTAATGAAACACATATTCCATATGAGAATATTGAAGAAGCGTAAAAATTCGCTGATGTTAAAATAGCTTTAAGTTCAAACAAATTAATATATATTGTAAGCATTCCTAAAACGGAAGATGACATTTATAAGAAAATTACAATTACATAAGTCAATTAAAAGAAACAATGTTGTTAATAAAATAGAATTTGAAAATATAATAAGAAAAAATTATATTATTTACGGAATAATTAAAGATTGTAAAACAATTAATGAACTATCTATTTGTAAAAGAAATAATATATTAAATATAAGCGATGACAAATGTATTTCAGGACTACTTAAGAGTTTAAATGCAACATGCAACAGAACAAATAGCCATCATATTGCTCAAGTTGAAGAAATTGCACCAGGGGTCATACTGCTGAATGATTTCAAGGGTCAGGTAGAAACCAACGGAACAACTAAGGAACTCCAGGGAACTTTCATTGTAAAATTCAAAAATATCACCATTACCATAAACAACCAAAAATATATCTCAGAGGACATAGCCAACATCAAAGCGGCACCTCCTCTCCTGAATTTGATATCTGAGACATCCGAACTTGAAGAAGTCCTATCGTTAGAACTAATGAAGGAACTACAAAGAAACAATACAAAGCAGATTCAACTCATCGAAGGTGAAAAGGAATCACTGAAAATAGTAAACTACTCCCTTTTTGCAGTAGTATTTCTTGTCCTGGCGGTAGCGTTTCTCTTTAAACTAATAATAAAGAGAGGATCTAACATCAACAACATCCCGCAACCAATACCAATGCAGATGCATTCGAATTCCGAAACAACAGATCAGCCTACGGAGGTAATCCCAAAACCGACCAGCATCCTTAATATTCCATTCTATTAATTTGCGTGCACGCAAAAACTTAAGAGGGGAAGAGTTAAAACGAAACAAAGAAGAGCTTATTGACGACGAAAAGTTTATTGACGAGGCGAGGCGCAATCCACTCCACAACAAAGTAACCGCCCAGCCATCCCCATCCACCAGATACAATAAATAATCACATTAAATAATCGATCCACTCCACAACAAAGAAGCAGCCATTCCCATCCACAAGATACAACATCAACAACAAAGTCGGTCGTCACAAGCAGTGCAATAAGATTGACCATTAGCAACAATGTTACGCACAAGAAGTGCAGATGGCAATCTCTATGGATCAAACATATTGATCACGTACGATCGTGTCACCACTCATCCCCGAAAAGATGATGATAATGTCTGGAGTAGACCCATGCATCAAGTGGGCTATAAATAGAAAAGTCGTCAAGCAATCGATCTTCCGTTGCCTAGTTAAGTTCTTAGTTGTAAGTTTAGCAAAAAGTTCTAGGCAATTGAACTTGTTGCTGAGTTTAGAGTGTTAAGTCTTTCATTTCGTTTAGAGTTTAAATGTATCAAAGAAAATTTTTCGAAATAAAGAAATTGTAAAATCAAAGTAAGAAATAAAAATATATTTTTTTGACAAAATAAATAGTGCTTAGTTTAACTTATACATACATATAGATGGAGCGAAAGAAGTTTTACTTCAGTGGTGTGGTGTGGTCCTAAGCACATTAATTTTTTTTTACAAAAACTTAGTTCTTTTAATACAATTCTTTAAATGTTGTACCTATACCAAAATATGAAGATCCTTCGTAATAATTCTCCCATACTACTATTTGTGTCATGCCCACTTTTTGAGGGATAGGAAAAGGAATAGAGGAATATGGTATTCTTTCTAATACCAAGTATTTAGCTTACACTGTGTTCCTAGCATTATAAGGGTACTGTTACAGCAGAAAAAAAAATCCCTTTAGCGTAAGCAAATTATAAAAAAAAAAAAAAAAAAAACAGTTCGCCCAAACAGACTGTAGCCTTTAAATATGTTTTTTATTGAAAATAAAACAAGTAGATTTTGACGGAATTGCACATCCTGCAAGTGGAAATTCCTAAGTCGTCAAAGCCAAGGGGACTTTATCAAAACTAATTCAAATTCAAAAGCACAATTAAAAGCTGAACATTAAACTAATGGAGAGTGAATAAATCGAACATCTAATGGAGTGTAGTTAATGACGCCAATAGCGTAAAGCTCCATTATCCACTTTTTAATGGAGAATGAAAATCGGTCCTTAATGGGTTATAGTTAACAGCGTTTCGCCACCACTTTTAAGTACATTACATCGAGTCACACACTTCAGTAAAAAGAAATATTGATATTGGCCCGTACAAATAAAAAAATTATTGTAAGACTTAAATTTATAGCCCCTATCCTTCATTTACTTGTTGTAAAGAAGACTGATATATTGCTCTCGTTTATCAAAGATAGGATTAACTGTATGATTTGCTATCTGGTCAGCTTGTCTACGCAAAGTACCTCGTGTCTATATGATTAGAAACGTCTTTAGTCGATTAGATAAAAATATACCCACACTCAAAAGTATTTAAGGGTTGAAGCAATGCCGCAGAAGACAATCAGCTTTTGAATTCACGTTAACTACAATGCGACTAATAATTTTTTTGGGACTATTAGTTTGTGGTCTGGCTTTGGTCAGTGCCGAATTGGAGGGGTAAGTTCAACGCCTTAAATATGAACGAAAAACTGAATTTACCATGCTTTTTGTAGCTTTGTGAATAATTAATAAACACATGTCTTAAAGCTATTCTTGTTCCTTCTCTTCATTTCAGTTACAAAATCTATGATGTGACACCGACAAACGACTTTGAGCAGCAAATTCTCGAGCACTTGGCCAATATCGAGGACTACGATTTCTTCATTCGTCCCAAGGCACTAAACGTAGCATCTCGCGTTATGATTGCACCCAATGATCAAGCTGAATTTGAGCAGTCTTTGACCAAATTCTCTTTTAACTTCAACGTCGTAAACGAGGATTTATCCAAATCTGTCCAACTGGAACGTATCCAAAATGGTTTCTATCGGTCAATGGAACGCGGTGTCTCCTTCACCAGTTACCAAAGGTTTGACCAAATCAACGCCTACTTAGATGAATTGGCCGCCAGCTACCCAAGCCGTGTGACAGTAAAAACCGTTGGTAAATCCTACGAAGGCAGACCAATAAAGACCATCACCATTAGAAATGGCGATGCAGTTGGCAACAAGAAGGTGATCTTCGTTGACGCCGGTATTCATGCTCGTGAATGGATTGCTCCAGCTGCTGCGCTCTACATCATCAACCAGTTGGTGGGGAACTTCTCCGAGAATAAGGATCTTCTTGCCACTTATGACTGGGTCATCTTGCCAGTTGTTAACCCGGATGGTTATGAATACACTCACACTAAATCTCGACTGTGGAGGAAAACCCGCAAACCGGAAACCAGACTATGTACTGGAACCGATGGTAACAGAAACTTTGACTTCCACTGGGGTGAGATTGGTGCTTCAAACTCTGCTTGTGAAGATACATTTAGAGGAAAAACTGCCTTCTCTGAGCCAGAAACACAAATTGTGAGAGATCTACTTTTGGGACTGAAGGGGCGCGCAAAGTTCTACTTGACGCTTCACTCATACGGTAACTACATTCTGTATCCATGGGGATGGACTGAGTAAGTAATCATAACTGTAGATAATTGCATCAGTTTCTAACCGTGTACCCACTTTCAGAAATCTTCCTCCAAATGTTGCTGATTTGAAGGACGTTGCTCAGGCTGGTGCTGCTGCGATTAAATCCGCCACTGGCACCATCTATACTGTCGGATCATCTACCAACGTCTTGTATGCCGCTGCTGGAGGTAGTGACGATTGGGCGCTTGCTATTGCGGAAATTCCGATTTCGATAACAATGGAGTTGCCAAGTGGTGGCAACGATTTCCGTCCTCCTGCTTCTCAGATTCAGCCTTTCGTTTCCGAAACCTGGGTAGGTATCAAGGCTATGGCTCAAAAAGTAATTACCAAGTTCTAAGAACGTTAAGTAATAAATAACTTTATCTTAAAAATGTATGCAACAACTAAGTTTCATTTGCGTCTAAGCTTCAAGACTTTAGAGCAGATATACATATATTTATAAATCAAGGACGTGCAATATAAGCTGTGTACTTGATAGAGTCAATAAACAAATAAATATATAATTTTTCCTATTTGCTTGTTAGTTTAAAAAAAATTCTGAAATACACAGTTTTTTCTTGTCAATATTAAAGTACTTATACTGATCCTGTAACAGAAAAGCTTTAATAACTAGTCATGTGAATATCCGTGCTTTTACGATTTACAGTGATTTTCTACAGTCACCATGCAACTGATGTCTGATCAATCTATATGCGGTGAGCTACCCTCGCCAGAATTCTGACGCTCTCCTATACCGCCACATACACAATTTTTGCTCCGATGAAATATATAGATGCATCCAACCAGTCCATTGTTTAATCGCAGTATACTTTCGGCGAACCCACGAGGTGGACCAGTAGGGATGCAGCGAAGTGGATTGGTTGTGATCCTTCAAGTCTAGAATTAGATCATAACCCCGACGAAATATACCACACTTTTCGTATCGCTTTCGCGCATTACCCGCTCTTTTACCCGTCTCTTTCTCTCATTCTCTAAAAAAACTGTTGTTATTTTAATTTTCAAACTTTGTAAAACAACCGCAGATCAGCGTATTTAAAGAAAAGTGAATTGAAACAGTTTATTTGTTGGTTTTGCAGTTAACGCATATCACTTGTTCTTCCTTTAATGGCGGTGAGGCTGTGACAGGAATTAAGGGATCAAAACCCTCCCACTTAACTGGATCCCACTATTTCGCCTGTAGGGTTTGCCGGTTCGACCTCACTTCGTCGCTGAGGCTAATGAAATGCTGGTATTGCTACATTTGTGTGATCCAGCAGTTTTTAGGCCTGCCTCTCTTTCGCATTTATATTGGAACGTTGATTGATATTGCCTTTTTGGCAGAGTTCGTAGGATCCCTCCTTTGCACATGACACTACCAACAGAGCCGGTCGCGATCCATTTTTTTCGGGATAGGTTGTGGCGAACGCCTTAAACAGCAAAAATATTTTTTTTTATTATAATGCATTTCGTCAAGTTTTAAATGAAACGATTACCTCTCCATATCCGCGACGGAAACAGAATATAAAACAAACACACCCCTATGCCCATCGTGAATTAGGCTTTTGCCACTGAACTGTGGCCTACACGGCCATCAATTTATATTCTTCCAAGCCAAGAGCGCAACGCTCTTTCTTTAGCGTGCAGACAGTGAATGTGGTTAGGCCGTTGCCAGCTCTGGCTAACACAAAAATTCCGAGAAGGAAATTAAAATTAGATCCTTTTAAAGGTTGTCTTTTACAGATGTAGTGTGGAGCAATAAAACCCATACCCCAACAAGCCACGTGTCCGAAAACCCCGAACGCATGCCGAAGTACACCAGTACATCAAATAGTAAACCCTCGAATAAACATATCATCCACAATTTAATAGAGACTGCGGGCGCATTCAATACGAAGCTCGCTAGCTTCTCTACAAAAGTATAGAGAAGTCGAGTGGAGCGTCCGCAGCAAAAATTAAGTGCTACAATTTATAATTTCTTTTGTGACTGTGTGAAGAGACAAAATCTCAATCATTATCATTCGTCATCTGCCAAGGAAAATTGTGGCCACAAATTTCATCGATATTCCCGGAAAACTGTAAGTACGCTTTGTACTATTGTAGGATTTCTTTGGCAAACTAGTTTCCTTTTGTTTTATACATTATGTACAAATTTAACTAGCCTAACATAATTACTCCTCAACATATAGATATACAAATAAAATATTTGCATCTAATCACTTAAATTCTATTAACAAAAATTACGCTAATACATACCTATTTAGATATTCAATTAAATTGACTACCTACATACTAAGTTCCTAAATATAGCACTATGCCTTTAAAGTTGTTAGACAGTTTTTCGTTGTTGATTAAAATGCGACATATTCGGTGAAATAAAACAATGTGTTCTTACCTGTCATACAACTAAAGTATAATTTTATATAAAATAAATATGAGTTTCTGTCACGGTTAAAATTCTTTGCTGTTAAGGTCGTGATCGGGTAGACGCTCGCAAGGGTAGTTTAAGGGACTATCCCTTCTACAAAATGGACAAGGGATAGTCACGGTGCACCAGGTAACACCGAGTGCAAAGGGGAGGGCAAGTCCGTGTGTTTCCCACCATCTGAAACAGCATCAGCTTCATTTGTTCATCTCTCTACGTTCCTTCAAATTTCAAGTAGTTCTTTCCTGAGCATATTCTCTTTTCTTTCTATCATCAAGTCTCTTCTTAATCTATTTAGACTTCCTTTCATTCACCAAAAAGACCTTTAAGACCAAGCACGAAATTCATGTGTGCATAGAGAGGTAGCAAGATCTCACCCCCGCCGTCGAGCTAACGCCGTGCGATCGCAAGCGTGCCTAATGCTGCCGAGGGATTCAGGTCAAACACCACCACTCACCTTCCTACATAGCTATGACAAGGGTCTTCCTCGGATCTTGGGCCTTCTTATTCGATCAATCTTTGTTAGTCCTGCTGTCATTCGAAGTTTCTTCATCTCAGCTGCCATTAATTTGCACTCATACTTTTTGTACGCTGTCCAACATTGTGAACCCGCTCAACGATCTTTACGATGTGGGACATCAGCTTGATTGAAGGGTAATTGTCATAGTCTCGCGTTTCATTTCCTTTGTACACCGGAAGAAGACAACTTTCCCTCCACTGGTTGGGCATTGGATTCCCTCTAAGCAGTTTGGAGATGAGAATCATCAGCCAATTTGGGTGCAGGCAAATAACTTCACGGGCAATAACTTCAGTGACAATTTCCTTACCCTGTAAGCGATATGCATGTGCATATGCCCTTAGATTGTGAGAGATATATGCATCTGCATGCGCCTTTAGTTTTTAAGGAGAGTTCAGTGTATCATTGGAAAATAGAGTTTGAGTTTCTTCTTGGAAGAAGACTAACTAAAAAGAAGAGCGAACGAGAAGTAAAATAAAAATCTGGTATTATCGTTGAAAATTGAGTCTGTTATAACCACAAATAATTATTTTGTTCTGAAACAACCCGCTTAAGTGAAACACTGAACGCATCCAGAAATTTTTGAAGTCTGAACACACTTTAAAGATAACATTTTAAGTTTCATTCCATTCTCATCGTTCCAATCCTTCCAACTGTTTTCTTTGTTGTTCGGGGTTGTTTATGTTTTAGTTTTCTATCTGTGGAAATATTTCGGCAAAAAGGTAAGTGTGATAATATCATATTCACCCCTATCGTGGAATCCGTCGGATCTGAGATTCACTGCACTTATTCGATTCACGTGAACAGAAAATTGCTATCGGGGGATCCGTCGGATACTCTCCCTTACCGACCACTATTGGTGATTAGGAAATTCAATTGTGGCAGTTCATTTCAAACACATTTGTTTTGTAAAAATTAAATTCGTGTGCATTCACATTACCGACATATGGATGGTTCACGTTTGCGGATTACACGATGCAAATTGTTATTATTATGTGATTATTAATCTTTTTTTGAAATACTGTATAGCTATGTATAATTGGCACAAATTACACAAATTTAAAACTTGCTTTTGCATATGAACCAAAAGCGTACAAATTTATCATTTAAAGTCAAACAACAAATTTTGGAAAAAATTGATGCTGGGGAATCAAGAAAAGATTTATGCTCCCAATATAAATGCAGCAAATCAACACTATCAAGAATAATAACAGGAAAAGAATTAATTCACAACGCTGCTTTTCAAAATAAAAATCTCTCAAGAAAACGATTCCGAGCTGGAGCGCAAAAAGATGTCGAAGATGCCCTTCTGATTTGGTTTAGAGACATGAGAGCCAAAAATGCCATGCTCACCGGTCCACTTTAATTAGAAAAAGCTAAATCATTGTCAATCATGCTGAATGTTGATTTTGAACCATCCAGCGGTTGGCTTGAACGATGGAAGAAAAGGGAAAACATTCATTTCAAAAATGTTCAAGGTGAAAAAGTATCAGAGAACACTGAAGGTGCAGAAGACTGGATAGCCAATGTTTTTCCGAAATTGTCGGAAGAATATACGGCCGAAAATATCTACAACGCCGATGAAACAGCACTGTTATTTAAAGCATTACCAAAGAGGACTTTGACAGAACGACAAAAGACCAAAAGACAGACTTACAATTCTTTGTGTTGTAAATGCAACAAAATGATTTTTTGCATAGGAAAGTTTAAGAATCCGAGATGCTTGAAGAACGTTAATATTCCTGTGAAATATTACTCAAACACGAAGGCATGGATGACATCAACAATTTGGAAACAATTATTATTAGAGCTGGACAAATCTTTCAAAGCAAAGAGCAAGAGGGTTGTTTTTGTTGTTGACAATGCCGCGTGCCACTAACTTCAAGATACTGTTTTGCCATTACCTGCAGCTGCACACTTTTGTAAGGGTGAGAAAATCCCCTTTCGCCCCCGGATGTTACTCGAAGTACTTTCTTTGTGACTAAACATAATCATATTGTAACAAACGTGATTCAGAGTATTGAAGATAAGGAATGAGACTTTTTTTTCGAATAAACGGGGTTATCAACAGAGACTTACGAATTATAAGACGTTTTATATGACTTTGCATATGGAAATTATTGCGAATTACCGAGGGGACCGAAATGCACAGTTTTTTTTACGAATAACCGGGATTTTTTCAAGAAACCTGCAGTTTATTTCGAATAAGAGGGGTTTACGAATTAACGGGTACGAATTATCGAGATTATACTGTATTTAAAATATGTGTGGTATGTTTAATGAATATTTTGTTATTATTAACAATTGTTCTCTTTCTGCAATTCTGCCATATAGTGTCTCGAAAATGCTTCCAAGGTTTTTAGAGTCCATTGCGTTGAGGGATTTAGCTTGGTCTGCAATCTCTTTCCATTTGTTAACTTTCACTTCAGGGGCCAAGATCTCGCCGAATTTTCCAAATAAAATGTATTTATTTTCGAGTAAAATTTGAAGAACACTTATTTTTAGTGTATTATTCATTGTAATTTTAACTGCACTTGACTTGAGTATTAAAACTAAAATAATACTCTGGAACGAATTTTATACAAGGTCAAAAATAAAATGAAAGAGAAAAACAGGTATTTTACTTATATGTACAACTGTACATATTATATGCATATGTATGTAAACAATATGTTACATTGTACAATGTACATACATAAATAATATTGTAGATCAATTCAGTATCTTGTGTACGTTACAAAAAAATGGTTAAAGACAATGACAAAATTGTGACGACAAAATTGCCGTTATTTTTAACTGGCAATTATGTCACCTGAAAATACGTTATGGAATCAAAACCTGTCAGATAAAAACGACAAGTTTGTAGAATTGTCACTTGTCAATGTTTATGAAATAAGGCCCTGATAGAACAACTAGACCAGGAAGAATATATTTTATCACATTTCGCGAAACGATGGAGATATCGTCAATGAGTATAAAGCTTAAAGTCTTCGATGCAGACCTTCTTAAAAATTGTATGTCAAAGTCAAATCGGCTATGGACTTGCACTATCTTTCCGAGAAAATAAATCGGACGTCCTTTGCATTGACTAAAACAAATTATACGTTCTTGAGTTCATCAACGTCTTGTAAAGTTTTCGGACAATTCTTTAAGTCATCCGATAAAAAATCTTCAGAAAAGTGAGAGCCGCCAGAAGAATCATTTAAATTCACACTTATTTCAGAGTCCGATGAATCCTGCTGTCGCTACAGAAAAAGACAGTGAATAAAAGTCTAAAAATCTTTCTAAATAAATGTCCTTACCAAATTCTTTTTTAGAAAAGCTTTTGAATTTTGTTTCTTTTTTGGTTGTTTTGCATTAAATTTTTCTAAAAGTTTATTTTGTACGGGTGTATCTGTGTACGAGTAGTAGGTTGATTTAGCCAGCTTTCTTTTGCTAGTATTTTTTCGAACAAACTTTGGAAATGAACGAACACTTTCTATGGAAGTATTGAGCTTTTGAGAGTCATGAGCTGATTATGGTATTGAGGGATCATTGTAAGCATTAGTCTCCGATTGATCATTTCTCTCTGGAACTGGAATAGAAAGTTCTTCCAAAGCTCCCCTTTCCGACAAGTTCAGAAGGCATTGAAGCTGCAAAGTCACCATCTTTAAACAATTTATGTAGTCAGTAGCCCGATATAGTTCGGCAACATCATAAATCGTGATTGGAGACCCTGTTTGGTGGTTAGGCGATCTTGAAAAGACACTTTTAAAGCGCTTTTAAATGGGCCGTTTAAGTTATATCGAGGGGTTGCAAGCGGTGACTATAATGTGGCGGAAATGACAAAATTATTGTTCCGTTGTCTCTTGCATAGTTTGCAGCTTCGATGGATACATGGGTCGTGTGGTTATCAACTAGGAGAAGAATATGATCATTTTTGGAGCACTTTGCATAAGTGTTCAAATGTTTCAGCGTTTCTACAAAGCTTTCAGCGGTCATCCATGTACTTAATGTTGCCAGTCCCATGCTTCTATTAGGAGAACCGTTAAAAAAAACATTTTTAAACTTTACTTTGGGGAAAATGTAGACTGGCGGGAGAGAACCAACAGCATTAATAATGCCAACAAATAACTAGCTCACCACGCTCTTGTGACACAATTTGAACAACTTGTTTCGTTTTTGACTCAGCAATCACCATAATGAAGTAGATAAATTACTTTTGGATTGGAAAGGACAGTAGTTACATCCGTTTCATCTAAATTATAAATGCGATACGGCTTAAATTGGTACTTTTCCATGACGGTAGTTAAGTTTTCAAAGAAAGTCTGCACATGTTCCTTATTGAATGAAATGCACTGTTTTGCACATTTTATGAGGTAATCTTTAAGCGACATTTTTTAGTCAGTGTTAAATATCTGTCTTGCAGAATATTTTGGTTTGTCCTGCACAGCAAGTGAGAGTAGACACACTTCACCTCGCATAAGACGAGATTCATCAACTTCTTGAACTTCACTCTGTTTTTTTCTAGCCGTTTTTACCGTCTTATATAAAGTTGTTAAATTTATTTTAAATTTTGCAGCCGTTTCTCTGTAAGATTTCTTTTGACTTCACGAATAGCAGCCATATAAACCGACTCGGATATTTCAACCCTCCCTTTCCTTGTGTAGGTACGGACCATCTTCTATCAGAGAAATAGAAGTGGATATTTGCAATTTTAACACTCAACTTAAAAATTCATTAAGATGGGGCGGGGTTAAACGCGTTCACAAGTACCCCTTTTACGCCGTTTACAGCTGCCCCAGTTGGCATTTTTGAGAAGAAAATTTTCTGACAAGTCAAAAAGGTTGACAAACAAGAACTTACTAAAATAAATTGAAACTACTATGCTGCGGCTACAAAAATATCCACTTTCACTTTGAATTGGTAAAAAACTTCATTTGAAATCCACAATTTAACGCTCATTAAAAATTTTACCTTGTGACAGCGAGAAACTTCTTTCGTGACTAAAATTTTACACTGAAATCGGTTCTTCCCCGCTTTAATATAGTGTAATCGTGTTTATATTTTGTAAGTACTGCCAAATACTGATTGTTGCTACCTACTTGTATGTAGTCGGAGGATGGAATGTTCACACCTGCCCCCGCGTTTACACCATCCCCTTCTCACTATGTCATTTTACATGCGCCAGCCACATTAATTTATCTGGCATAAAAGGTGCAACCATCAATATATTCACGGATAGTCAAGCAGCTATAAACGCCATTAGCTCGTATACCATTGACTCCAAATCAGTCATGTACTGCTTCAATAATCTACAAACACTCGGAATAAGAAACAAGACCAAATTATGGTGGGTTCCGGGTCATGTCGGGGTAGAAGGTAACGAAAAGGCCGACGAACTGGCCAGAAAAGGTTCAGAAACACCTTTCATAGGTCCCGAACCTTTCTGCTGCACTCCTAGATCAGCAGCAACGGCAGCAATAAAAAGCTGGGAACATAGAAAATGTATCCATCTTTGGGAAAGCATCCCAGGTCTAAGACAGGCCAAACGAGCCATTCGGCCCTTCAATCAAAATGCCAGCAAATATCTAAACCTAAGCAGGCATGATATCAAAAACTTAGTAGGTTACCTTACTGGTCACCATGGTTTAAGATATCATCTACACAAAATGAGAATAGCAGACTCTCGAAGGTCGAAGTGCCCCCCCTTATAAATCGCCTTGGCCAGCCAGAATTAAAAAAAAAAAAAAAAAAAAAAAAATGTAATTTTACATCCAAATTGCTACTGATTTAAAAAAAAGTGTGAAAAATATAATTATATTATGTATATAAAATAAAACCTAGCTTATTGGTAAAGTGACACTTCTTAAAGTAATCAAAAGAACTTTGAAGTTCATCAACTTGTTTTGTTCCAAGGTAAAATGACTTAAAGCAAATTTAAACGTTTTACTACAAAAATAAATTTACTGAAATTGGCAGTAAAATGACACAACGCGAAAAGTGTCACTTTTCAAGAAACTTATTTATCACGATTTAATTTTGTTTAGAAGCAAAGTGTTACAAATGAAAAAAAGTCATTTAGCTGGGAAAACAACAGGGATGTTTCCTTATACAGGTAGACCTCACTTAACACGTACTTCTTACAGCACGGTCTCGTTCTAACACGTCTCACATGTTGCGGCATATTTTCGTTTAACACGAAAAAAGCCTCGCTCTAACACGGTGTGCGAGACACAATTTTTTTTAGCATGCTGTCTGGTTTGCAAAAATGTCACACGTATATATATTTTTCTGGCCACGTCTATCAGCTATTTTTATAGGCACATACATCTTAAAAGGGACTTCCCCAATTTACATGTAGAAAGCGGATGGTGGTGTGGGAACCGGTTTCAGTCCAATTTACTCAGTTCCTTTTTTGTGTCGACGAAGCTCGCTCGGTACGTACTTGATGACGAATTTTTTTTTCATCTTTAATAATAATACAACTTCGAATAAAACATATTTGAACAAAAACTCTGACGGTTTTCTGAAATCATGGAACGTAACCACTCTTTTTGCACTAGTTTCTTGTATCGTTTAACACAATTTTGTTTAGCACGGCATTTATCAGGAACGTAACCCCCGTGTTAAGTGAGGTCTACCTGTATTCAAAAAGACACTTGTGCCCTCATGCTGTCAGTTTAAGAGCTATAGTTATGACGGTTTGATAGAAAATTTGTATTTTTTTTGCGATTCGTTCTGTATAAAATAAAATAAATAAAATATTAGGCATTAACGGCCATATAAGGGACTAAAACCTAGCTTCTCCAACCACTTTCTTTGCGAAGTGGAAGGGACCTACAATTTTAAGCCGAATCCGAACGGCAAATTTGAGAAGCTTCTCATGACAATTCATACCCTTGGATGTTTGTCAGACGTTCGCAAGAGATGGGGCAGTGGAAAAAAAACTCAAGATGTTACTTGGCCCCGGCGGGAATTGAACCGGGACCTTCAAATTTTGACTTATGTCAGTTTGCTTTTCAAGCGACGGTATGTACGTACTTACTTAATTCCGTTGGTGATCAATTTTTTTGTTCATAGTGCGTATCTCGCAAATAAAAAATAATATCCACTTCGTTCTCATCCTAATCGACTCGTATTTACATAATATGAACATAGAATAATATGGAATATAGAATTTCTCGAGAAAGATTTACCCTGCTTTGTGCAGGTCCAGCCATGCCAAATATAGACATCGCATACTCGCAAATAATTCATTAATGACCTCTCGGATATCTCGGGCATAACTACCTTACTACCACAACTGATGTATACCTACCTGGCAGGGACGTGCTGTGGTGCTTCAGCTTGGGTGTGCGGTATGTTTTTTTGGAGTTAAGTTTGCCTATTCTTAGTTGTAGTCCAGGATCACGACGAGGACGTGATAGATACCGATCCCATTTCCTTTTTTTTATTTTTTTTTTGGTTTGTTTTCTTTATAATTTTTATGTTTTTTTTTTATTTATTTTTTTTTATTTTATATTTTTTTTTTGTTTTTTTCTGTTTTTAGTGTTTTTTTTTTGGTTTTATATACATTTTTTTGATACGATTTATTGGTTTTTAATACTAAGATTCAGTAAATATTTAATTTTTTTTGTAATAAAATATAGACGATAAAAAAGTATTTACCTGTACAAAAGATCAATTCGCCGAGATTTCATTGAAACTTGCAAAACTTCATCGTAAAAAATATTTTTAGCTTTTATTTCTTTAAGAAATGATTTTTCTATTTAAAAACATAGGGACGGGCTACAGTCCGCTTGGGCGAACTGTTGGATACCCTATTCTTATTCCTATCCCTCATAAGTGGGCGTGACAAAAGTCTAAGTATGGTTAAATTGTTAAGAACGCTCTACATATTTTGTTATATAACATTTAAAGGATTTTATCAAAAAAAAACGCTCCCTAGCTCAAACTTGGGTGTTTCAATAAAATTGTTTTATTTAATTGTGGGCGTGTCAGTAGGCGGATTTAAAAAAAAATTAACACATAAGCATAAAGGGCCCCTAGAGAGTATATATTATAAATTTCAGCTCCCTAGCTCAAACTTTGGATTTTCAAAAACATTGTTTTATTTATTTGTGGGCGTGTCAGTGGGCGGATTTTGAAAATATTTATACATGAGCTTAAAGGGCCCCTAGAGAGTATATATTATAAATTTCAGATCCCTAGCTCAAATTTTGGTTTTTCAATAAAATTGTTTTATTTTTTTGTGGGCGTGGCAGTGGGCGGATTTTGAAAATTTTATATCCCGAGCAGTTTTAGGAGTCATAGATCATATATAAAAAATTTCAGCTTCCTAGCTCAAAATTCGATTTTTTCCAAAATTTTGTTTTTTTGAGTTTGTGGGCGTGTCTGTGGGCGGATTTCAAAAATTCGTAAACTTGATTATTTCGGGACCCTAGAGAGTATATGGTTAAAATTTCAGCTCTCTAGGTCCAGTTTAAAGGCCTAATTTTTGCCGACGGACGGACATGGCTAGATCGACATTACTATCGATGCTGATCATAAATATAGTAACTTTTAGGGGTCTACGGGCAATATTAAGGTATGATACAAACTATGCGTCAAAATTAATATACCCCTAGAATAGCGTATAAAAATAATTGCAAGGTCTGACAATCTGTCCTCCAGCATTTTATTTCTTGCATATGATTTTATGCGCTTAAGAGCAGAGAAGGAACGTTCAACAGAGCTGCTGGATGTTGGAATTGTTAAGATAAGCGAGCTTAATTTAAAAATTTCTGAAAAGGTGTCTCTTAATTCGAAAGTATCAATCATTTTGGGAATGTCTTTAATAGAAATGTTTTTAAATTGTTCTTGCGAACATTTGTAAAAAATACTTAGTTCATTTCTAAGTTTTCTGAAATCAAAAAAGGACCATAAGAAGATTTTAAACATTCAAATTCTTCAGCTGGAAACTTATTTTGGTAATCACCAAACTTTTTGAGAAAAGCAATGCAAAAAATTTAAATTTTTTTAGTGATTCGAACCTAGTTTTCATTTGTAAGGACAAAGTGTCGATAATAAAATATTTTGAAACGAGTGTTGTTGTTGTCTTTGCCGAGATGAGCTCGGAGCAGGGTTTGCGTTGGGTGGTAATTCCCATGGCGATGGTTCTCCGCAACGGTGACAATGTGATGCTTAGGTTTTTTGCGACGCGAGCTTGGGGATTCCTCTACCACGGTTATGCTGTCCGGGGACTGCAGTAACGGTTGAATGGAAGAACCACCAAACTTTGATTTCTCGGAAAAATAAATAAATAAAACGTGCGAAAAGTTTTTTTAAAATGAGAACAATTCGTTTTTATTTATTTGCTACTATTCTCCACAGCCCCACGTTGGGCGCCAGTGAAACGAGTGTTGTTGTTTTTTCTTTGCCGCGGTGAGCTCGGAGCGGGGATTGTGTTGGGTGGTGATTCCTGTGGCGATGGTTCTCCGCAACGGTGACAATGCGATGCATGTGTTTTTCGACGCGAGCTTGGGGATTCCTCTACCACGGTTATGCTGTCCGGAGACCGCAGTAACGGTTGAATGGAAGAACCACCAAACTTTGATTTCTCCAAGAAAAAAAAGTGAGAGAAGTTTTTTAAAAGAGAACAATTCGTTTTTTATTTACTAAGATTTTATAATTGACAAAATGGTTCCAAGGTAAATGGATTATGAAATATAAGCATGACGCGCTAGGTAAATTGTGTTGACTTCCCAAAGGAGACGGTATTGTAGACAACCTTCGTCAATTGGCGAGCAAACAGAATCGGCAAATTGTTCTGGGCGTGCGTGCCCTTTTATACCAGATGGAAAGGAGCTATCATAATTAATTTCTTTGTTGACATTAGTTAGTTTCTTATTTTAAAGCTGGAAGAGCTTTTCGAAATTGCAGTATTCAAAAGCTTTCGAAATTACGTTAAGTTTCTTATTTAAAAGTAGGGCGTTGCCACATTGAAATTTCTTAGAAAAATATATAATTGTAAATTATAGGAAACAATAAATGAATTCATAAATGTTGGAAAAATATAAAAATAGTGATAACAATAGAATAATAATAGAATAATAACAGAATAATAATAGTGATGATGATGATGAGCGGTGGTTTGTTACAATTTGCCTATACCTCAGTTCAAAACTCTCTAAGCTTTCACCTCGTTTCAGAACAGGATAAATTGCATTTTTAGCTGCCTCAAAAATATTTTGAAATTTTGTTCTTGTGTTATTAATTTCAAACTTAACTAATTCAATTTGCTCGTCAGCCAAGTATCTGGATCATCAATCATTTCTTCAAATAATTGCACCAAGTCACTTAAATGTGCTAGGACCAAATTAACGAGACGCGATGAATAGTTACATCTTGTTGGAGCAACAGTGGGCAATCTTCTTTTTATTACTTGATCCAAAAAAAATGTTCGTTTTGTGGACTGTGAGAAAAAAGCCGACAGACCAGACAAGCTTGAAAAAAAAAATTTTACCTCCCGTAGAAAGTTAACCGATTGAGATAAAACTAGGTTTAATACATGCGCATTGCAATGGATAAATATTGCATTTGAAAACTGAGTCTTCACTATTGCTTGGGTTCCATTTAATTCGCCCGACATAACTGCGGCACCGTCGTATGTTTGCGCTACTAATTTTTCACCCCAGTTTTTATCTGTTATCAAGTCTATAATTTTTTTGGAAATTGTTCTAGCTGTTCGATCGTCGCTTACATCCCAAAATTGGTAAAATCTCTCTTTTGCGGAACCATTTACGTCAACATACCGAAAAACTACAGACAATTGAGACTTTTTTGTAATATCTGTAGTTTCATCCAGCATTACAGATAAGAAATTTGAAGTATCAATCTCCTTATCTATGTTTTTTGAGATGACACTTTATACTGCATTTATCAAGTCGTTCTGTATTTTGTTAGACGTACCTTTAAATATGGTTGCAGATTTTAAATGATTTTCTAATTTTGGGTCATCTTTTGATATAAGGTTCAAAAGCTCAACATAATTTCCCTTATTTTGAGCCTCTTCTTGTTCATCGTTTCCCCTGAACGCTATCTCTTGGGAGCCCAAAAAACACACAGCATCTATAAGCCTTTCCAAAATTTGTCTATTTTCAGATACTTGCTCGTTCTGACGCGAGACAGATATTTTGTTTTGTTCGTCAAGCAACAAGTCTATGCGAGTGGTACCGAACGTTTTTAATGTTACGCAACAATTTATGTGGGCTTGGGAAACTATATGTTTATTCGATGCAACTGTGAAATGGTTTAGATCAGTGTATCCTGATGTCCAAACTCCCCTCTCTTGGTTGCTTGAAAAAAGCAAGCAAGGCCAGCAGAATACTTTGCTCAACGTTGGACAGCCACATAGCCATAGCTTTACCTCATAATTTTTTTCCTGAAAGTATCTATTAAATGTCTTGTTTTTACAAGTCAAATTTGGAACAGGTGGTGTTGGCCTACCAGAACTAAGAATTTGTAATTTGTCAACCGAAGAAAGCTGTGAAAATGGTTTTTCAATTAGCTTTTCGATGAAGCACCTGCAATTTAAAATGTCCGCATTAATTTTTTTTTTCTCCGACGATTCAAACGATCTTGTCATTCAGAAGACCAAAATGATAATGAATTCTCTTCCGCAAAAATTGATGAAGGCGACAAAATGACACAACGTACTTCTTATGCTATATTGCATTAACTTTGCTTGCTGCTTGGCTGGATTTGGTGTGTGGTACATAGAATGAATCTGCACCGCAGGCGCAACACAACGAAAAATAATTCTCAACGACTCAACGTGCGAACGAACACAACTTGTTTTACATTGGTGTTGGTGCAAGGAAATGCGAGGAGAACCATCCTAAAGAGTAATTTTTTGTTACTCTGGCCAAAAATGAATTCTCAACTGCTGGCCGAATGAAGGAATTAAAAATGAATGTGGTGCTGGTGCGGTGATGAAGTTGAACCTCAAGCCATATAGATTGCAAAGGGAGAATGTATGGTCGTGTTCTTTTTTTTAGTTTCTTTGTATGTATGTAGATTTGCTCAACCTCGGTGCGCTGATGTTAGGAGAACATTTTTAAATTTGAGCTTTGTTTTACTTTGGCTGAAAATGAATAATTGCCGATGCCAACCGAATGAAGAAGGTGGTGCTTTTAAAGAGGTAGAACGAAGCTATTTTGATGTAAAAGAGATATCTATTGGATTTGTGGACCTAGTTAAGTAATGAGAACATCCTAAATAATTCAATGTTTTGATTGGTAGGTAGGTAGGTAGTTCAGATTGTGAATTGAAATTAAATGTAAAAGTTGTTCTAAATTTATTGTAAATAAAATATTGAAAAGAAACACAAAACTGAATTTTATGAACTTTAGTTATGATGGAAAAGGATTTTGATAGGGTGTGCGGTGAACACCTTCGCACCTTCGAATGAACGTCACTGCTACCTAGTATAGATATGATTGAATTAAATTAAATTAATGAAATTTTATGGACAAGCATCTTCCATCCCCGAATGTCTATTTCACATTCAAATTCAATATCCTTCCTCAATTTTATATCACATTATACAGTAACGGGTCTTTCGATATTCCGTTTATTGAGCTAAACTTGTTGCATGCAGTTCATTAACTGTAAGAGCTGTAAGGGAAGTCCTTATAACCATATTGTCGAAAAAGGAAATGGGAATAAAACTTCACAAAGGACGATGGAATTTTTGAAAACATTTCTAGGAGTTGCGTGTATTATTCAACCACACCGATCAACATTTTCACTCCAAGTGCCGCTCGTGCTTTCGCTTTGTATTGGAAGGGCTTTTCCATTGTATTCCCGTTTGTTATTAGTTTTTTACAACCTATTTTATGCCGTCCATTGTCTGTAATCTGCCTATATTTCGCAGATATGTTTGGATGGATACCATTTTTCCTTTGGCTTTGTTCTTACTATTTTTCGTATAACATAAATGTACGAGTATGAATGAGAAATGGGTTATATCAAATGGAAGTGATGATTTCAAAATGGCCTGGAAAGAGGGCGAACCGAATTGGGGCTCTTATGGTCTCATAGTGTGGTAAACGCAGCATTAAGTTTTTGCCTCAACATTTTCACATCGAAAGCACTAGTCGACAAACACAGACAGATTCACTCTACAAAACTTGGACGTTAAGCAGTTTAGAGTTTTCGACAATTTATTGAAAAATGTTTATTGTGTAGAGTTGGTTGCGCCGCCGACGGCCATGGGTGTAACCAACACAACAATGAATAGACGAAAACTTTTGCCTTTTATATTTGAAATTATTTTTATTTTTAATATTTTGTTAGCTTTTAAATATGGAGAGACAATCGAGCAATGAGTTTGCCAAGTTTTTCAATGAATAATCACCATCTGAATGTGACTTAAACAAGGGCTTTTAGGGGATAATGCGAATGAACAATTCGGAAAGTTTCAATGCATATTAAGTTAGCTGATGGGACTAGGGGGATTTCCTATATATTTTTTTAAATTCGCAATGGATAATAGATCTATCCCAAATGGCACAAATCACTATCCAACCATAACAATAAAATACATTAGAAGGTACCTACTTCAACTTGTTAAAAGAAGTGCTACTAATGGATCCACTTCCATCTGGTTGTGTGACAAAAGAAATGTGTTACGGCTCATTTTTAAAGAATGACTTCCTCCTCACTCCTGACGGACTTAATTTAATTAAATATTCAAAATTGCAAAAGCACAAGAAAGCCACCTCCTGTCTCTCCCCCTAGTCAGTATCAAATCCACCCCCATCGACGCCCTAAGGATAATTAAAACAATGAGCCAGCGAATTTAAGTTTTTCAACCGCAAAAAGATAGGTATCCCTACTCCCGCAGAAAAGTCATCATCCAATCACCCAGCCAGCACCATGCCATCACCCGTTCCCTAATCGTTTCGCATTCAGATGATATTTCGATTTGAAGTGTTTTGTAACTGGAAAGACCTGCGTTTTGTCGTCCCACTTCTCTCTTGGCTTTAACAGGATGCTGGCATACTATAGTCAGAAGGAAGGACTTTTAATTAAAATTCATCTTCACTTTAATCAAATAATGGTTTCGGGCTTCGTCGAGCTTCTAATTAAGTGCGAAAAATCGCACCAGAGTATAAAATCAAATCGAGATTAATTGAACTTCGAGAACAGAGCTGTGGCGCGGCGGGCGTCGGAGGTGGTTGTGATACTGTTCAGCTGCCAATGACTTTGGAAGTCAATAGAGTGGTTGGTAGAGGAAGGATTGTTTGTGGTTTATTAGTCGAGTCTAATCAACAATTTATCTAGGCAAGGTGTTGGACGATAGCATTTGATTAGGAATCATTCCTATTGATTTAAGGAGTTTAAATGATTAATTACAGGAAGCCTTTTACTGGAGTACAAATCTTTATTTTGGAATCGCTGTGCTTCTTTGAACTTATTTCCATTGACTTTTTTCAGCTTTTTCGACTACAGTGTACTCTCTCCTAACGCACACCCCTCATAAGCGGACACCTCTCATAACCGGACAAATTTCAAAGAACGGAATAATCTACACAATTTTTAATGTAAATAATTCTCTCATAAACGGACTCTTTTATAACTGGACACGTTTGGCATTTGGCACACTTCGTTGTCTTTTATTTTGTTTGCTTTTTTTTCCTTTTCTTTGCGCTTTGCCCATACAAAGCAATTTTTTTGAAAAAAACGGTAACGAATGTAAACATAGTAGGCTGCGGCGCCGGCGGCCGTCTGTCGACTATCAGACTAAAATTCTCGTGGCGCAATACGTAGGTTTGTATGTAAGTGTATGCATAATTTGAAGCATAAGTACCTAGTTCACGTAATGCAATAAATACATTTTTAAAGGCTTTGTTCTTGTTTATGATTTGTTATTATCCTTTTTATTACCCACAATTAATGTTTATCACAAAAAATGCATTCCATTTTAAAATAAAATCTTATAGGTACCATAAATGCATGTCTTGTTTCTTTTTTCAAGGTTGTCAATAAAATATTTTTTGGGTTGGGTCCGATTGCCCGCATATCATTTGCCCGCACCCGATTGCCCGCAAACCATTTGCCCGCAACTCGTTTGCCCGCAGAATCGAGGGGAAAAAGAAAAATCGGTTCTCCATGATTCTCATAATATCAGGTATCTTCCCCTCGATCTGAAAATTTTTGAAAACCAATCAAAACTCTTAAAATATATATTTTTTCGCTCTGGTGTAGTAATTCACCACTTCCCCTCTTTTTTTTTTTTAGAAACCAGACAAAATCTCTTACAAATTGTTTGCTAGTCCTAAAAAGAACAGTTTTTTCACCATTTTCACCTCTTCCCCTCCATGATTAAAAAACCTAAAATCTCTTAACGATTTTTTGTTCGTCGTTAAAAGAAGATTTTGCCTGGTCCTTTCAAGACCATTTTACCACATACCACTTTTCACTTTTCACACACACACAAACACGTCCAGGAGAGCAACCGCACTGCTCGAGGCATCGACGAAGAATGCGAAAATTCAGAACAATTCCATTTCTTATATACACTTTGTCGACGACTTTTTCACACTTTTTCAAATTGATAGGGAAACTTGAATTTTGCCTAAATTTCAGCTACAAATAGTAAAAAAGAAATGGATATTTCCAAATCATCAATCTGCCAGACACAGCACTGAACGGTTGTGCACGGACAGCATTTTATTTTCAGAAAACATATATTTTTGTGCACCTGATCGTACTGACGAGTAAAAGTTTTTATTGAAAATTGAGTTCACTCTCAAAAACATAAACACAACAAAGACGATCATTAACGCCATTACCCGTGAAGGTTTTGATGGATGAGGAAAATACAACATCATTCGTTTACCCCACGAGAAGATCGAAGGACTATTATGATGCTGAAAGGAATTCATTTCTCATACAGCACTGCCGAAGTTGAAGAGGAACTCAAAGCAGAAGGCGTTCCTGTGCTAAAAGTTTCCCTATTCAAGTATATAGCATATATTTTTGTGCACCTGATCGTACTGACGAGTAAAAGTTTTTATTGAAAATTGAGTTCACTCTCAAAAACATAAACACAACAAAGACGATCATTAACGCCATTACCCGTGAAGGTTTTGATGCCATCAGGACGTTCCTCAAGTCAAGGAAAATACAACATCATTCGTTTACCCCACGAGAAGATCGAAGGACTATTATGATGCTGAAAGGAATTCATTTCTCATACAGCACTGCCGAAGTTGAAGAGGAACTCAAAGCAGAAGGCGTTCCTGTGCTAAAAGTTTCCCTATTCAAGTCAGCAAGAGCCAAGGGCAAAACTTTTAACTGCTTTGTTGTGGAGATAAGCAAGGCATTTGACGTCACCGAAGTCTACAGGAAAACACTTCTGCTAAACCAACGGATCTACTGGGAGCGCCTCAAAAACAACAACATCGTCCAGTGCAAGAACTGTCAGCGCTTTGGGCATGTTGCCACCAATTGCGGCATGGCATATGTTTGCGTCAAATGCAAACTTGATCACCAACCAGGAGAGTGCAAACGAAAGGACTCATCAGATCTTGAGGTCTACTGTGCAAACTGCAAAACAACAGGTCACCCAGCAAGCTACAAAGGTTGTCCACAGTATAAAAGCAAGTTGGCAGACAGGGAGAAGCAAATCACACTGAGGAAAGCGCAACAGGAATTCGCAGCAAAATCAGCCTGTACCCTTACCAAACCAGCGGTCAGTTTTGCCGCAATGGCCAAGATGGGCCTAAAGCAAGCTCAACCAAAGCCAAACCAGCCCAAGATGCCATCGAAGCAGCCGCCACCACCAGCTACCGAAAAACTAACGACAAAACAACATCAAGCTCGCAAGAACAACCCCGAAACCGGAAGTGTGAACCTCGGCGAAGAAGTTCATCGAGTTTTTGGAGCCGATCTTTGCGGTATCATGAAGAAGGCTCGTAACGCCGTACCTCCCAACTACTCCAGCATGAGCGAAGAGAATAAGTCCGTGGCACTGGCCACTTTTATATTTCAACTATGCAGTACATAAGGAAACTTCGTGTAATTGCCTATAACGTTAACTCGTTATACAGCCTCCACAAAAGGACGGCTTTCCACCTCTTCATGAAGTCCAACAGCCCGGATATTGCACTCATCAGTGAAACCATGCTGACCGGCCGCAATAAATTGGATCTTAAGGACTACAACTTCTTCAAGACCGACAAAGTAGATGGCAAACGAGGAACAGGCATCCTTGTCAGAAAAACCATAAGGAAATCAATGATTAGCCAATTCGCCATTCCAAGACTCAAATCCTTTGAAGCTACTGGAATAGTAATCCGAATGTCCCCATCTGAAACTCTGGCGGTCATCAGCGTCTACAATAAATGCAATGCTAACACTTTGGACATTCAGCACGATCTGCAACTTTTGAATGGACACCTAATTCAACACACATTTGGGATATTAGGCGGAGACTTCAACGCCAGGCACCGATTGTGGGGTGACACCATTGATAGCAGCGAAGGCTCGGCTATAGCCAACTGGATTGAGGACAACAACGACATCCACTCCCTCGCGGTAATTTCCCAACCAAGGCCAACCTTCCCCAGGACACCATCTTTTCTGGATTTCTACTTGGTAACCACGAACCTCATTAACATTCTCCCAGAGATCCAGAACTTCGAGTGCAAAACTCTCACCAGTGACTCTGACCATGAAGCAGTGCAGTTGACTGTCAAGCTTCATCAACCCATCTTCACAATTGAGCAACCAAGAGGTGACTTCATCAATTTTAAGGAATTGGATGTAGACCGCTTTCAAAATGAAGTTATGAACAATATAACGCTACCCCCCGGCACAAGAAATCTTACCAATGGCGAGATAGATGCATCCATTGAAAACTTCGAGAATGCAGTGATCAGCGCACTCGATACGCAGAAAAAGCCTAGGACATCAAAAGATAAATACAGCCATCTTCCGGTGTACATCCAGAACCTGTATCACCACAGACAACGCCTTAGCAAACGACTCCAAAGAATTCACCGCCGGGAATGGAATACGGTCAACGGCGATTATCAGGCCGTCTTGAGTGAACTGAACTGCACCAGCATAATGTTCAGGAACGCAGTACAGTACTACAACGATGCTCAGTTGCAAAAGAGGCTGCAAGACATCAGACCCGGCCCAGACACCTTCAAAAAGATCTACCGAATCATCGGTAAAGGCCCAAAAATGCCAGACGTTCTCAATACGAGTCAAGGGACCGCCACCACAGCAGATGAAAAGGCAGAAGCGCTAGCAGAATACTTTGAAGGTAACTTCAATCCGACGCCTCCTAACGACCCTGTATTCCTCTCAGAAGTTAATGACACAATCAGAGGCATTGAAGAACCAAGAAGCACAAACAGTCTCTTCAGCGAAACAAATCCGGCAGATGATCCATCGGAGGAAGACAATTTGTCAACGCCTGAGGAAATCCTGGAAATAATTCAGAGCAGTCACTCAAAGAAATCAACTGGACCGGACAAAATATCCAACTTCATCCTTAAAAAGTTGCCTTACCCCATCATGATCTTGCTGACCATAGTGATGAACAACTGCATCAACAACTGCTACTTCCCCAAAATATGGAAGACTGCCAAAATAATAGCCATCCCGAAAAAAGGAGACCGAAGCAACATCACAGGATACAGGCCGATTTCGCTCCTTTGTAGTGTGAGTAAAATACTTGAGGAACTTATCTTGCGGAGGGTGAAAGACGTTTGCAACCATTCCAATCTCATACCGGATATTCAATTCGGATTTCGCAAAAAACACTCGACATTGCACCCGCTAATGAAATTTCATCATGATGTCACAAAAGCTCTCAACAACCATCAAGTAACAGTCGCGTGCTTCCTAGACGTGGAAAAGGCATTTGACTCAGTGTGGATTCAAGGACTAGTTCACAAACTTAAACAACTATGTTTTCCTATTAATCTCATTAATATTATTTTCAGTTTTCTTTATTCCAGATCCTTTTTTGTGCAAATTGAAGACAGCCAATCCCAAACAAAAAGCATCAGAGCAGGTGTCGCCCAAGGGTCCAAGCTCGGACCACTGCTTTTTAATATATTCACATCCGACCAACCTCAACTAGAGGATGCAACAAACAGCTGTCTTTTTGCCGATGACTCCGCCACGTATAGCAGTTCGATGTCCCCAACTATAGCAGCACAAAGAGTTGAAGCCCACGTAAGGAAGCTATTCCACTACTACCTAAGATGGGGTATACGAGTCAACACAACCAAATCCGAACTGATATGCATCAGAAGACCCCTCAGAGGAAGGACCAGAGATAGGTCAGCTGCCAATTGTCGCAGAGTTACCCTTAATTTACCAGACGGATCATCACTTTCAACCACAAATGACGTCAAGTATCTCGGGGTCAACTTCAACGAGCGATTCAGATTCAATCCACACCTGAACGCTGTTCTCAAGAAGGCTTCATTTGCATTTCACCGAGTTTACCCACTGATGAAAAAGCAGAACGGACTCTCTAAAAAGACGAAACTGCTGCTCTACAAACAGCTCATAAGGCCGGTAGTAACTTACGCCTTCCCCATTTGGTACACCATTTCCAAGACTTACATGAGAAAACTGGGAGTTTTCGAAAGAAAAGTCTTAAGAATCTGCACTGGACTCCACTACGATCCAATCCGTCAGAAACAAATTAACAATCATAGATTGTATGAAGAAGCCAATATAAATCCACTGGAAAAGTACATGGTCACACTTTTCCAGAAAATACTCGAGAATACCTCTAGCCACCCAAACCCATTAGTCTAAAGGATTGCGGACAACCAACACATCCCAGAGCATCGATACCTTCACGTACTGGTTCTGCTAAACGTGGAACTATTTCCGAGAGACACTGACGGGACAACCATTCCCTTCTACGGATTCACCGAGACAACCCACCATCGAGGATAATTCCAAGATGACCAACCTTCCCCAACACCAAAAGACCATCGACACCCGGATCTGAACACCCTGAGGTCAACCCTGACAACGATACATACTTAGAGTATGAATCTGAGAATTCACTTGCAATGTATATAAATATAGTTAAGCAAAATATCAATGTATACCGTTGGGCCCCTGTTGTTGAGCCAACATACTTAAATATTAATTATTCATCACCATTTGTAATAGCCTTAAGTCAAATTGTATATATATAAAAGTTCAATAAAGACAAATGTAATGTAATGTAATGATATTTCCAAATTACTCGCATTATTCGTTGTTTGTTACGCCGATTGGTGTGGTTGTCTGCTCCAATCGTTCTTTTTAGAGCGATTGGTATTAAAGAGGATATTAAATCCTTCAAAAAACGTTCTTTTAAGGACGACTAAATGCCTAAATTAAGAGATTTTGCTTATTTTAGTGAGGAGGAGAGGTGAATTTACAGTTCCTGTAGGTGGTTTTGTTACACGTTAACATTGAGAAATAAAAGCTGTGGGGAAGATAATGTCCATATATTCGGATTATTTTCATCTTTTACTGTGAGGAATAGTGTCAGCCTTCCTTTGAATAGACAACTATTCAACTCATGTACTTACGCACACTTGAGATCAGATTATTTCCCAGATAATTGCGTCTTAACGTCGAAGAAATATTAAGCAGGCGCCATAAACACTGAAATTAGCGCCAAATTCTAAAGATTATATCAATATATTCGCATCATGTTCGTTCTGGGTGGCCCGCTTCGCGGGATCTAAGGGTTTCAACTATCTTTCCGCAGGGTTTAGCACGCTCACGCAACTCCGTTGCTCCGCTAAGGGTATATGCTTTATGCCTGGCAGGCGCCATAAGCACTATGATATTAGCGCCCAACTCCAAAGATAATGTCCATATATTCGGATTATTTTCATCTTTTACTGTGAGGAATAGTGTCAGCCTTCCTTTGAATAGACAACTATTCAACTCATGTACTTACGCACACTTGAGATCAGGTTATTTCCAAGACAATTGCGTCTTAACCCCGAAGAAATGTTAAGCAGGCGCCATAAACACTGAAATTAGCGCCAAATTCTAAAGATTATAACCATATATTCGCATAATGTTCGTTCTGGGTGGCCCGCTTCGCGGGATCTTAGTATTTCACCTATCTTTCCGCAGGGTTTAGCACGCTCATGCAACTCCGTTGCTCCGCTAAGGGTATATGCCTTATGCCTGGCAGACGCCACAAGCACTATGATATTAGCGCCCAACTCCAAAGATAATGTCCGTATATTCGCATCATTTTCATCTTTTACTGTGAGGAATAGTGTCAATCTTCCTTTGAATAGACAACTATTCCACTCATGTACTTACGCACACTTGAGATCAGATTATTTCCCAGATAATTGCGTCTTAACGTCGAAGAAATATTAAGCAGGCGCCATAAACACTGAAATTAGCGCCAAATTCTAAAGATTATAACAATATATTCGCATCATGTTCGTTCTGGGTGGCCCGCTTCGCGGGATCTAAGGGTTTCAACTATCTTTCCGCAGGGTTTAGCACGCTCACGCAACTCCGTTGCTCCGCTAAGGGTATATGCTTTATGCCTGGCAGGCGCCATAAGCACTATGATATTAGCGCCCAACTCCAAAGATAATGTCCATATATTCGGATTATTTTCATCTTTTACTGTGAGGAATAGTGTCAGCCTTCCTTTGAATAGACAACTATTCAACTCATGTACTTACGCACACTTGAGATCAGGTTATTTCCAAGACAATTGCGTCTTAACCCCGAAGAAATGTTAAGCAGGCGCCATAA
Organism: Portevinia maculata; assembly: GCA_949715645.1. Taxonomy (NCBI): domain Eukaryota; kingdom Metazoa; phylum Arthropoda; class Insecta; order Diptera; family Syrphidae; genus Portevinia; species Portevinia maculata. The sequence goes on along the minus strand of OX454527.1, from coordinate 52,954,843 downwards.
ACACTGAAATTAGCGCCAAATTCTAAAGATTATAACCATATATTCGCATAATGTTCGTTCTGGGTGGCCCGCTTCGCGGGATCTTAGTATTTCACCTATCTTTCCGCAGGGTTTAGCACGCTCATGCAACTCCGTTGCTCCGCTAAGGGTATATGCCTTATGCCTGGCAGACGCCACAAGCACTATGATATTAGCGCCCAACTCCAAAGATAATGTCCGTATATTCGCATCATTTTCATCTTTTACTGTGAGGAATAGTGTCAATCTTCCTTTGAATAGACAACTATTCCACTCATGTACTTACGCACACTTGAGATCAGATTATTTCCCAGATAATTGCGTCTTAACGTCGAAGAAATATTAAGCAGGCGCCATAAACACTGAAATTAGCGCCAAATTCTAAAGATTATAACAATATATTCGCATCATGTTCGTTCTGGGTGGCCCGCTTCGCGGGATCTAAGGGTTTCAACTATCTTTCCGCAGGGTTTAGCACGCTCACGCAACTCCGTTGCTCCGCTAAGGGTATATGCTTTATGCCTGGCAGGCGCCATAAGCACTATGATATTAGCGCCCAACTCCAAAGATAATGTCCATATATTCGGATTATTTTCATCTTTTACTGTGAGGAATAGTGTCAGCCTTCCTTTGAATAGACAACTATTCAACTCATGTACTTACGCACACTTGAGATCAGGTTATTTCCAAGACAATTGCGTCTTAACCCCGAAGAAATGTTAAGCAGGCGCCATAAACACTGAAATTAGCGCCAAATTCTAAAGATTATAACCATATATTCGCATAATGTTCGTTCTGGGTGGCCCGCTTCGCGGGATCTTAGTATTTCACCTATCTTTCCGCAGGGTTTAGCACGCTCATGCAACTCCGTTGCTCCGCTAAGGGTATATGCCTTATGCCTGGCAGACGCCACAAGCACTATGATATTAGCGCCCAACTCCAAAGATAATGTCCGTATATTCGCATCATTTTCATCTTTTACTGTGAGGAATAGTGTCAATCTTCCTTTGAATAGACAACTATTCCACTCATGTACTTACGCACACTTGAGATCAGATTATTTCCCAGATAATTGCGTCTTAACGTCGAAGAAATATTAAGCAGGCGCCATAAACACTGAAATTAGCGCCAAATTCTAAAGATTATAACAATATATTCGCATCATGTTCGTTCTGGGTGGCCCGCTTCGCGGGATCTAAGGGTTTCAACTATCTTTCCGCAGGGTTTAGCACGCTCACGCAACTCCGTTGCTCCGCTAAGGGTATACGCTTTATGCCTGGCAGGCGCCATAAGCACTATGATATTAGCGCTCAACTCCAAAGATAATGTCCATATATTCGCATCATTTTCATCTTTTACTGTGAGGAATAGTGTCAATCTTCCTTTGAATATACAACTATTCCACTCATGTACTTACGCACACTTGAGATCAGATTATTTCCAAGATAATTGCGTCTTAACGTCGAAGAAATATTAAGCAGGAGCCATAAACACTGAAATTAGCGCCAAATTCTAAAGATTATAACCATATATTCGCATAATGTTCGTTCTGGGTGGCCCGCTTCGCGGGATCTTAGAGTTTCACCTATCTTTCCGCAGGGTTTAGAACGCTCACGCAACTTCGTTGCTCCGCTAAGGGTATATGCTGGTTGTCTGGCAGGCGCCATAAACACAAGCAAATAAGCGCCGAATTGAAAAGATAAGTCGAATTTATGCTCATCATGTCGGGTCTATGTAGCCCGCTCGCGGAATCTGAGGATTTAAACTGTTTTTTCCACTAAATAAGCGAATAATTCCAAATATGAACTCCATTTACTCGCATGATTTGCGGTCTGCTTTAATCAAAGGTATACAAATTCTTTCCATTTTATGCACTTTTTTCTCTTTTATTGGGAGGAATGCTATTATTTTTCAATGGTAAGAGCATCTATTCAACACATGTACTATCCGCACTTGGGCTATGGTTATTTCCTAAACAATTGCGTGTTAAAATGGAAGTAATGTACATTTAAAATCCATTGAATTCACACAGAAATCCATCTGTAAGATGCATGAAATCATGAGAATCACGGAGAGGGAAGTTGTGTAAAATAATATCCTGCAAGAGTTTAGATTGGTTGTCAAAAATATTATCGATTCGAGGGGGAATGGCTTCTTTCAATTTCAAAAAGTTAAAATACTCGATTGTTTGAGAATCACGGAGAACAGATATACCGTAGCAAAAGTCTTCGACAAAGTGTATATAAGAAGTGGTGTTTTTCTGAATTGTCGCATTCTTCGACGATGCCTGGAGCAGTGCGGTTGCTCCCAAAACAGTGCAAGTGAGTAGTTTGACCAAATTCAATCGAGGAGGGGAAATGAGGGGTAGAGGTGGATATGGTGAAAAAATCCGTTCTTTTTAGGACGACCAAAAAATGTTTAAGAGAATTTGCTTGGTTTCAAAAAAAAAAAGAGGGGAAGAGGTGAATGTGGTGAATATAGACGACATGGTTCTTTTCAGGAGGAACAATGGTTTCTGTCGGAGATTTTCATATATTTCGATAGAGGGGAAGCGCTAAAATAAAATGTGAAAAAAAAGCACCTGCCCGCAGATTTTGCGGGCAGTTTCCACTGCGGGCAATTGGCCTGCGGGCAATATCATAAATTGGCCTGCGGGCAAATGGACTGCGGGCTAATATTTTCCGGGCAAATGGAGTCCTCCCATATTTTTTCTCATAACCGGACACCTCTAATAAGCGGACAAATTTCTTGGTACCGTCAGTGTCTGCTTATGAGAGAGTTCACTGTACATCCACATCTTGGTACAGCTCATAGAATTCGCGATTATATCTTCTCCTCCATTTGCCTCCACGCACACAACACCAAATATCCGACGGAGTATTTTTCTTTTGAATGAACCCAAAATTAGATCTCCTTTCCTGCTAATCGTCTAGCACTCAGCGCCGTGAAGCAGAACTAGCAGTATCAGTGTTTTGTAGAGCTTATACTTGGTCTTCCGAGTTAGGAGTTTTGAATCCAATTGTTTCGCCAAACCGAAGTAGCAACGGTTTTCTAGGCAAGGCCAACCAGTTTTGAGTGTTCTTCAATCGCCGTAAAAGCTTCTATTTGAAACTCGACTTCGTTCATATTTTCACCACGGAAACGTATGCAGCGGTCGATACTTTGAGCACAATTTCCGATGACTCGGCCGCACATTTCGACCGATACGGCCATTTCACGTTCAATATTGGCTCTGAGCTCCTCTAACGTCGCCGGTTTGTTGGCATAGACCAATAATTTAATGTAGCCCCATAAAGAAAAAGTATAGAGGCTTTAAATCAGCTAATAGACGGGTCCGTTTCTCGAGATAACATGTTGACCGAATTGAGACTTCAATAACTTAATTGTTGCACCACCCGCTGTGTTGTTTGTGGCACCGTCTTGTTGGAGTCACATTTCACTGATGTCCAATTCATGCAATTGCTCAAAGAAATAACGTTCCAACATGTCTCTGTAGCGAATATCATTTACCGTAATGCGACGGTCATTTTCATCGACGAAAAAAACCGCCCAACCGGAATGCAAACCGCACCAGACAGTGACTTTTTGCGGATGAAGTGCTGTTTCAAGAAGCACATGAGAGTTCTCACCTGTCCAGTAATGCATATTTTGCTTATTGCCGAAGCCGTTTAACCAAAAATGCACTTCATCGTTGAAGATGATTTTGCGATTAAATTCTTCATTTTCTTCCATCATATCCAGAGCTCAATTCGAGAACGAACTTCGCATCAAATAATCAAGTGGCTTTAGTTCTTGAGTCAGTTTGATCTTGTAAGGTTGTAGGCCAAGATCCTTACGCAAAATTCGCCATAAAAGAATAGTTAGTGACATTTGTATTTGTAAATTCAAATAGTGATAAATGCTACTTCATAAGTAAAATTCAGAATTATGTGGGGTACGCAATATTTAAATGATTATTGCTAACAAAACGCGAAAATAGCAATACAATGATTTTTGGAAAAAAGCAGTAAGTAAGTAATTTAAGAAATTATTTTTCTTATAGCACACTTCTTCAGGACGAGGAGAGGGTGAATTTTTGCTAGGTAGGCGCCTCCCCAGCAACTTATACCATATATTGAAGTCTTGAATGGATGCCGAAATAGGCTGTGCTTAAAGTACTGCTCACAATATTTTTTGAGATGATAGAAGCTACGGATAGAAGAGCGCAGATATTATTTCATTGTTGAAATATGTTTGGAACAGCTAATATTTTGATCAATTAAAACACCCAAGTATTTCAAATTATCAACTCTTTCTATCTTAAAACAATTCTTATTACAAACATTACCCTCATTGAAAACCACTAAGGAATCGTCCCCAGTACATGTGCAATTTAGCATTTTATAACGTAGGCAATTTTCATCGTGAAAGTAAATTTCAAAATCTGGAAATTCTTGTATTTGTATTTGTATACCAACGGAATGAAGCTTTTACGACTGTGTTTGCTATTGGCACGGGGTTGTACCAAAGTTGCCTTGACCGAGCCAGAGCATCCTCGCGAAATTATCCTTTAAGCAACTCGATTATTCCCTAGTCTCAGACAATTACTTCAATAGTAGATTCACTGTTGCAGAAATGCGTCTTATCTTTAAAATTCGTACCGAAATGCTACGGCTGAATTGCATGCCTCTGTAACATCAATCAACGGGAAGATGTTCTGCACTTTTTGGCGGTGTGCCCGAAATATGAAGAGTGTACCTACTCGTATTTTGAAAGGAGCTTTCTAATATCTGATGAGTATCTGCTGTTATTGAATGGAGATGGTGGTTGGAAGTTACTCATTCGTTTCGTCTCACATGCCATAAGCTATCGCAATATGTTCATTCAATTCAATTTGAAATCACACGAATTTATTAAAAGGTCTTAAATCTGATCGAATTGCTGTCTCTTCCCACATTGTTAATTATTTTTTTGCTTTTTCGTTTATTTTGTTTAAGCAAAAATTAAAACCCCTTAATATATAATATTGCTTCTGAGCTAATTGCAGCACTTTTAATTTGAATTTATAATTAAATTTTTTATTAAATTATTCCTTTTCAAGTCATTCTTACTATTATCATTTTTGATTTTACTTACCTAAAAGTCCAATTGTTTAATAATTAGTATAACTCTCTCTTAAACGTAAATCATTAATTGTCAAATCGGCAGACGCCGTTTTTTGCCATGCCTTGTAAACTTTATTGTAAGCCATTGTCCCTGTGTTTCTTTATTCATTCTGAATATTCGGAATATTCTGAGTGAGCCATTTACGTTTCTTTATTCAATGGAATATTCCGGATTATACATTTCGGTGTTTCTTTATTCATTCTGGAATAAATGGAATGCATTCTTTTTATTCCTAGAGAAAGGTGGAATAAAAAGAATATTCCCTCGTTTGACATTTTTAATTTCCTTCTAGAATCAAATACATTTTTAAAATGGTCTTCTGTGAACATGAAATGCCGCATAGATGTTTGTGACAAGACGATTTCATGAACAGTGTTGCCACTTATGGTACATAAAAAGGTGCATGTTTTTTGAACTTGTACTAAATCCTTACTCGAAAGGACAACATATTTAATGTTTTACTTTTTTCCTTCGATTCAACATATTTAACATAATAACAACACGAGAATATAATGTTATTCATAAAAATAATAACAATATCTTAGTAATAAATAATATATTATGCTTTATCTGAGCGAAAGTTGTATATTACTGTATTGGATACTTCGTTAAGAAACGCAGCTGTGGAGACTTAAATAGGGACAAGTCGTTTTCCGCTATGTATTGTGTTGGTTGTCGAAAATATTGATAGCTTTAAAATGTTCAGTCAGTCACAAATTCGTCACTGACAAATAAATTTAGAGAATTCATTCGCTGTTTTTGTTTGTAAAACAACATTTTTAAAACGAAATGTGAGTAGAATTGCTTTTTTGGAAAATAAAATAATATGTATTGAATAAATACAATCACTGGAACTTCACTTCTATAAATCTTATGAACAAAAAGCAGTCACAAAAACATGAGCTTAAACAAAACAACTAACAACAAAATAAAATTAAATTTTAGTAAGTTTTCCCAATAGTAGTACTCAGCTGATTAATTGAATAATCAAATTATTAATTGAATAATCAAATTATTTGCGCTATAAAATTAAGAAGGAGTATCTAAACACTATTTTTGAACAGTAAAACGTAAAAATATTGTAGAATTGTGTACGAGAAATAAAAATGAACTTTTGGCAAAAATGTATTTTTTTTGGAAACAAATTAGGTTGACTAAATTTGCTATATAAGTATTATTAATGCTATGTACAAACGAACAAAAACAATTAATTAAAACAAAATTGTACAAAAAAATAAAAATGCCTCTAAATTGCTGCATCAGGAGCTGCACAAGTCATTTTGGTCAACATATTCACTGTTTTTATATATTTTTTTTGCCCTGACATACTTTCTCAGGTTTTTCCTGAATAAAGGAGAAAATTTCCCTTTGATTTCAACTAAATATACACTTTATTAACAATCGCAATAATTTTTCATACAATTTCTGCAAATTACTGAAATTGTATGCTTCAATTTTTTCTTGACGTTTAAGAAAGAAATGCGGCACTTCAGAAAGAGATAGCTTTACGCACGTGCTCTATCGCATTTTGCTTGTCAGTGTTCACAATGGATGAATAATTTGTTAATTGACATTCATAGTACCAAAATAACGATCGATTAATAAATTGTGTCGCTTATCAATAATCGATTTTTGACAACGATAATAAGGGTGCAAGATTTCTGCTTAGAAAAAGTTTAATGTAATTTGTATTACTGAGATATCGTTATTATTATTGTTTTTGTGAACTTAAATTATATTTTCGTAATGTTTCTTATATATGTTTTATTATATATGTTTTTATATTAGTGCTGTAGTGGAGTATTACCTCACATGTGAGTTCAGTAATAGAAAAAATATATTAATTGTAAGTAGTATATGTTGTACTTGTTCTTGAACTTAGTGGCAGCGCTGGTCAGTAGACAAATGGCTATCATTCTATTCGGTCCATTTTTGTTTCTTTATTCATTCCATTCTGGATATTCCGGATAAAAAAATGGAATATTCTGTCTTTTCTATTCCTTATCCGGAAAAAATAAAGAAACACACGGACGTGTGTGTGTGTTTGTTTTTTAGAGAAAGTATAAGTAGTAGCTCGTCACCAATTTCGAGGCCTGGGTATAAGTAACCTGCTTTTCACTCCATCTCCATGACATTATTCGAAACAATAAATGACTACACCATTCTGACAGCTGATAATTCCAATGGATCTGCCATTGGAAAATCAATAAGAAGTGATTATGAAAACAGATTTGTTTTGGCAGATTTTTTATTGAACTGTCATAATTTTTTAACTGCAATGTCTTCTGGAAGTGTGTAACTGTATAAAATAAATTAAGAACACATCAAATTACGAGTACCAACCAACGATGAATTTCCCCATTCATCTAACTGATTTGAGTGCCATCTGGCGTTCAATCTTTACAAACCATACTTTTGAGTTCACTTACAAAATAATACCGAGTGGCGATTTGTTTTTTGGTTTAAAGGGAATTTTACGAATGAGTTATTACTAAGTTCCAGAAAAAACACCTGTACAATGTATCTGCAAAAACCTCTGCTTGAAATGCATTCAATAAATTTTCAATTTCTGTAAATAAATTATCGTTGAATGAAGAGAAAAACAACACTCAAGGAAAACTTACTGTTGTGCAAAAAATTAATGAAATATTTATTGTCTGTCGGTACCGTATGCACCACAATCCGAGTTGCACACACGCCTCCAGGCCTCAGAAATCAGCTAAGGAAACGTTAACCAACGAAAGGAATGATGGCGGCAATAACAAAATGCAAACGATCAAAATAGGCAAAGAAAAAACCATCTGCAGGATATGGAAAGTTTGTAAGTCCTTTGTGGTGTCATCATTGTTTCTGCCGCTGAGGTAGAGAGTAGAGAAGACAAAAAGAAGAAAGTACCCGACGGATATATGCATAATTTTAAGCCCGCCATTCTCATTGTAATGCATACGAAGATTTATGTAACGAATGTGATAAAAAAAACAGGAAACAAAATGTGTGTGTTAATGTTAAGGGTTTGCAGTCAATTGAAATTAGGAACTGTTGTACAAAATTGTACGATGGGATGTCCGCAGTCATTTCATTCCAAACTGAAAAGACACAAGTTTTTATTTATTTAAACGGGACAAGGACCTCTAAACAGAGATTTACAAGAACGTGTTCTCTAATCTCCATGCGCTAGCTCGTCATGACACCACTAGAAGATAGCATCTATAACTATAAGGCGTTTTTCATTTTTAGCCCCGAGCGGGGAACAGAGCGGGGTACGAGCAATCAGAGCTCGCTCCGAGCTGAACATAACCTGAGCGATCCGAGCTAATTAAGAAACAGAATTGGGCACTGAACTGTCATTAGATAATTTTTTTTCTATTAATTTTCAAAATAGTCAGGATTGCTTCTGAAATTGGTGTTTGTCAAGGATTGTTCCATTTAAATTATAATTTCTAGTAAATAAACTATGGAAAAAGCACAAGTAATGAATGAAGTCAGCCGCGCTCAGCTTTTCGCTCTATGTGCTCGGTCATTTTTAATCGAGCTCATCGAGCGAGCCCTGAGCTAGCTCAGAGATAAAAAAGAAATACAAATTTTGTACTCAGAGCGCTCCGAGCTAAAAAAGTAACACAGTTCTTTTTTTGACAGCTCAGTGCCCCGCTCGGAGCTAAAAAAGAAAAACGCCTATTATCCGTGTGTTTCTTTATTCAATGGGATATTCCGGATAATCCATTTCGGTGTTTCTTCATTCATTCTGGAATAAATGGAATGCATTCTTTTTATTCCTAGAGAAAGGTGGAATAAAAAGAATATTCCCTCGTTTGACAGATGCACTTGATAAAAAAAAGGAGCAACAGCAAACAATCAAATGGGTGAGCATTTATTGCAAATTTGATTTGTTGTCTTTTTTATATTTTTATGTGTGTTGTCTTCAGTTAATTATTTTTTTAGTATATATATTTAATTGCCTTCTAGAATCGAATACATTTTTAAAATGGTCTTCTGTGAACATGAAATGCCGCATAGATGTTTGTGACAAGACGATTTCATGAACAGTGTTGCCACTTATGCTACATAAAAAGGTGCATGTTTTTTGAACTTGTACTAAATCCTAACTCGAAAGGACAACATATTTAATGTTTTACTTTTTTCCTTCGATTCAACATATTTAACATAATAACAACACGAGAATATAATGTTATTCATAAAAATAATAACAATATCTTAGTAATAAATAATATATTATGCTTTATCTGAGCGAAAGTTGTATATTACTGTATTGGATACTTCGTTAAGAAACGTAGCTGTGGAGACTTAAATAGGGACAATTCGTTTTCCGCTATGTATTGTGTTGGTTGTCGAAAATATTGATAGCTTTAAAATGTTCAGTCAGTCACAAATTCGTCACTGACAAATAAATTTAGAGAATTCATTCGCTGTTTTTGTTTATAAAACAACATTTTTAAAACGAAATGTGAGTAGAATTGCTTTTTTGGAAAATGAAATAATATGTATTGAATAGATACAATCACTGGAACTTCACTTCCATTAATCTTATGAACACAAAAAGCAGTCACAAAAGCAAGAGCTTAAACAAAACAACTAACAACGAAATAAAATTAAATTTTAGTAAGTTTTCCCAATAGTAGTACTCAGCTGATTAATTGAATAATCAAATTATTAATTGAAAAATCAAATTATTTGCACTATAAAATTAAGAAGGAGTATCTAAACACTATTTTTAAAAAGTAAAACTTAAAAAATATTGTAGCATTGTGTACGAAAAATAAAAATGAACTTTTGGCAAAAATGTATTTTTTTGGAAACAAATTAGGTTGAACAAATTTGCTATATACATATTCTTAATACTACTATGTACAAACGAACAAAAACAAATAATTAATAACAAAATTGTACAAAATAAAATGCCTTTAAATTGCTGCATCAGGAGCTGCACAAGTCATTTTGGTCAACATGTTCACTGTTTTTATATGTTTTGTTTGCCCTGACATACTTTCTCAGGTTTTTCCTTAATAAAGAAGAAAATTTTCCTTTGATCTCACCTAAATATACACTTTATTAACAATCGCAATAATTATTCATACAATTTCTGCAAATTACTGAAATTGTATGCTTCAATTTTTTCTTGACGTTTAAGAAAGAAATGCGTCATTTCAGAAAGAGATAGCTTTACGCACGTGCTCTATCGCATTTTGCTTGTCAGTGTTCACAATGGATGAATAATTTGTTAATTGACATTCATAGTACCAAAATATCGATCGATTAATAAATGTTGTCGTTTATCAATAATTGATTTTTGACAACCATAATAAGGTTGCAAGATTTCCGCTTAGAAAAAGTGTAATGTAATTTGTAATACTAAGATATCGTTATTATTATTGTTTTTGTGAACTTAAATTATATTTTCGTAATGTTTCTCACATTTGTTTTATTATATATGTTTTTATATTAGTGCTGTTGTGGAGTATTACCGCACATGTGAGTTCAGTTAGAAGAAAAAATGTATTAATTGTAAGAAGTAAATGTTGTACTTGTTCTTGAACTAAGTGGCAGCGCTGGTCAGTAGACAAATGGCTATCATTCTATTCGGTCCATTTTTGTTTCTTTATTCATTCCATTCTGGATATTCCGGATAAAAAAATCGAATATTCTGTCTTTTCTATTCCTTATCCGGAAAAAATAAAGAAACACACGGTATATAACACTATCCATATGTGGAATGGGTATAGGATGGGTGATTGGTCGGATCTCGGATAAAAAAATAGGTAGATATGTAGCTGCGATACCAAAAAAAAAACAATTCAATTCGGGTGACACGCGATTGCACACCGGTTGATCTAAGTGCCGGTGCACACGTTCGTCTTTTTAACGTGGGCACCGGCACTTAAAGTCTTCGTAGACGAAACTAACTACATGTTGTCAATATATTGTTTCTTCTTTTTGATTCGTTGGTGTCTAATATGGTTGGCCTGCTGTATAACGTGATGAACAGTTGATCTACTAGCTTCAACTCCAGTTTTTGATTTTACTTAGGAAATGTCTTGAATCTGAGCAGCTCTCAGTATCGCCAGTCGATCCTGACTTGTTGTTGGTCTGACTATTCCTCCTTTCCTGTTTTTTCAATAGTTCTCAGGGTCTTTAAGATAGCTATGAACAACAGTTGGTGGTCTTACAATATTAGCGGCTATAGAACGGATAGATTTGCCTGGCGCCTTGTAAGCTCGAATTTAGCCTATTTCCTTCTTGGTAATTCAATTTCTGTTACCCATAGTTGTTGTTTCTATAAAATTATGTTTTGAACTAAGGTCCCTATACTAATGCCTTTATATTTGACTAGCTGACCCATACTCGCCTTGCTTCGCCAGTCTGCCACTTCTTAAATTTAAAACAAAATACTTCCTGATAAGAACTGATAAAGAAAACGTCGAGTGTGTCCCTTCTCATTATATGGATATACTTTTAGTGCGACTTCCTCTCAATCTCAATTACATTTCATACCCTATCTTTCTCTTTCCCATGCGCCACAAAAAAAAAAACAACACAAACTACAAAACGTGCATAAAAAAAGAAAGAAAAAGCACACAGCACAAAAGGTACAGAGAGAGAAACAGATTTGTACCGCACGCACACACAAATTTTTCTACACTCAACGCTGGGAAAATCCAACGATCTAGCTTCAATTGAATATTTTACTTTTTTTGAATTGTATACAATTTATAGTTTAATGCTTATTGTTCAACTTCAGGATAACCTACAAAGAGGATTTATATCCTAAAATCTTTGTACATAATGAAATTTGTATTTAAAAAAATCCTATTTCATTTGGATGAGTCATTCCAAAGCTAGGAGCTAGAAAGCATTCGAGAGTTACAACTTTTCTTAAATATCAGCTTAGATCTCCGCTTCCGGACAGCGGATAACGGTAAAACATACCCTATCTTGTAATATCGATAATTTTCAATGCAACTGTGAAAACCGGAATCACTTTCGTGCAGTACTTTTTTAATCAAATCCGGTCAATAACCTTACAGCCAGAAAAAAAGTTACAGTTTTATTATAGTAAGGATATCGTAATGAATACTAATATATCGGTCACAACCCTACCCGTTGTCCTATTACCCGTTTTCCCGTTCATCAGAGATAATGTCGGCTTCTAATGGTAAAACAATTTTTCAAATCGGTCCAGTAGTTTCGGAGCCTATTCAAAACAAACAAACAATCAAATCTTTCCTCTTTATAATATTAGTATAGATTTAATATATGATAACAGGTAGATTTAGTTACTGTTCGTAAACAGGTGGAACGAAAAAAAGGACTAATTTTATGACCTCACTGGGAAAAGCATCATAAAAATCGAATTTATCTGCCTAATAGCAATTTTTTTTACAACATAAACACAATATAGCCTTCTTTCATATTGCATTTGGTTTTTCACAAGTTAGCGAAGAGTTTAAAAAATAGCGTAAAATTAAATCAAGAAACTACCTGTTCTGTTAGTAAACATGTGGAGCGGCGTGTATACAAAGAAATATTCAAGAACGATGATGGTGATGAGTCGGAATACAAATTTGGAACCAATTTTGGAACCAATTTTGGAACCTAGGGTTCTCCGTCTTGAGTGTGGACCACAGAAGTCGGAGACCACTTTACACCTTTCCGATTGTGACTGAAGACTATCACCAAATTGATGAGCTTATGAACATATTCAACAGGTGACTGTCTTCACAAAATTGGCGGAAAAATTGACGCATCTAATTGATGCTTAAAAATAAATAACGGCTAAAACCTAGCTTCTCCAACCATTTTCTTTGCGAAGTGGAAGGGACCTACAATTTTACGCCGAATCCGAACGGCAAATTTGAGAAGCTTCTCATGACAATTGATACTCTTGGATGTTTGTCAGACGTTCGCTAGAGGTGGGGCAGTGGAAAAAAAAACTCTAGATGTTACTTGGCCCCGGCGGGAATTGAACCGGGGACCTTTCGATTAGCAGTCCGACACACTTTGACTTTGAAATTCATTTTTTTTATTCATTGATAAATATCTACTTACATACTAGACAAAAATGATTAAACCTAACTTAAAATTAACAGGATACTTATTCTTATTTATTGGTCCTTATGCGAACGCTCTAAACTTAACTATATCTTAGAATTATTGCCTTTCGGCCTACGAACTATTTTACGAACTAATCTTACATATATATTCCTCGAGAAAATTTACTAAAACTCGGTATCATTATTGAGATTTTATATAAAACAAATTACAAACTACCTATTCTACTTACTTAAACTACTTAACGTATTCTAACTATAATTAGGATTCTGAGCACTCGTTGTCTGGCGCAATAAGTGGTCAAAATCCCAATTGCTTTCCGAGCGCCTGGCAGTCGTCAACGTGCACACGCGCCGCCGTGAGCCGACTGAAGCCTTACAGCGTCAGTCAACTCCCGGAAGCACCACCACACGTTGGCGAGCCCGGCCTCTCCCAAAAACGCCCTAGCTGACTTAATCTAACTTATAAGCTAAGAGGATGTTACCTAGAGTAACGCACCGTCCTGGGAGGGCATGTTGACCCCTCCCCCCTCAACAAGCCACCAAAATTCGGCGAATTGCTTTTCCGTGTCGAATCTATCCCTCTCCGATATTGCGGTACTAAAACGGAGGAGCTCATGAGCATTGGCGACGTCCCCGTAATGGAGGAGCCGCTTATCTCTCGCGCTGCGGTAGCGATGGTATAAGACCGGAATACCATCCCTCGTCTGTACCAGCCCTTTTGCATCAATATGGATAAATGCCTCTGGCGGGATAAAGCCAGACAGGAGTGTACTCTCAATGTACATTTCATTGGGGTAGTCAGCCCCAAATATCAGACTATTGTCGCTGGCCATCGCCCTTGCAACGTGCCTTCGAGTGACCTTAATGAGGAAATTGTCAATCCTATTCAACTGAGCCCCATCGTATAGGACCTTGTTGGGATAGTATTTTATATAGTTGGATTCAGGCGTTCGGAACAATCGGAGACAGGTCCTAAGACATTGTCTCTCCAAAACCCGAATCTTTTCCATATAGCTGGGCGCTATATTGAACCACAATGGACAACCATAAGCGATAATTGGCCACGTACTAAATGACCTTCACTTTGGAGTCAAGTTGACTGCTATGAAACAGTCTCCTTGTCAGAGCATAAGCCTTCTTGGCCCCAGCAAGACAAGCAACTATATGTCTATCGAAATACAGATACTGATCAAGCCAGATACCCAGATATCTAACTACGCTTCTCACCGCCAATGGCTGCCCATTTTGTCCAATAATGGCCAATTTCTTCCAGTTTTTTCTGGTATCCCTAGAGGCCCCAGCCAATGGAGTTCTGAACAAGTGTGTTTCCGTCTTCTGAAAGTTGATTTTCAACTTCCAGTCGTCGCAATATCGCTTAATTTGATCGAAGTCACGCTGCAAAAGGCTATTAATGACCTCGATTTTAGGACCTGATCTGTATGCCACCAAATCGTCGGCATACGCTATAGCATGTCTGAGTGAACCCACCAGATCACTCGTGTAAATGTTAAACAGGATCGGAGAATTGACCGCCCCCTGCTGTAAACCGTTTTTAATTTCAAAGACTCTGCTCGAAGTCACATTGCCACATTTGACAACGAACTTCTTTCCCATAAGCATATTATAAATTACATATAGCAAAGGTTTGTGCATCCCTCGCCTGGTCAACTTGTAGAAAAGTCCCTCTAACCATACGGTGTCGAAAGCCTTCTCAAAATCAACCAGACAAGCACCCGTGCATTGGTTCTTGCATTTATTCCACTGAATGTCGGAAACCAGTTTCGACGCGGCATGAATAGTGTCATGCCTCGCCCTGAAACCAAACTGGTTGTCCGGAATTATGTTATTGTCCTCAACCCACTTTAACAGGGCTCTATTGACAACCTTTTCAAAGACCTTGCTAATATTCGGAAGCAAGCTAATTGACCGGAGATTGGCAGGGTTCGTCCTATCTTTACATTTTTTCGGGATAGGGTGTACCACAGCTACCTTCCAATGCGCCGGATAATGTGCATTATTCAGCGCATTGTTAAACAGCGTGGTGAAAATATCTACAGCCTCCAAAGGCAGGTGTCTCAATACGACGTTTGGGACACCATCCATCCCCGCCGACTTTTTATTCTTTAGTGACTCGAAGATGCACAGAAGATCATCCTTCGACACGAACAATTGCGATGCATTTCGGCCATTGGCGACAACTGCATTAGCATGGTTTTCATCAGTGAATACGGTGAATCCGTTATTCTCAGATCGCCAATTCTCAAGTTCGGTGCGCAGATAGAAGTGGCTCACCAGAGCCCTATTCTCAATGTCGTGGTTACGGCGAACAGGATTGTTCACCGTATACACGGCCTCGAAACAAGCGCCCAGCAAATCCACTTTCTCCTGTGGGTTCTCGACCACGAAAAAATCGTCGTTTGAAGCGACACTTTCTGGACTTATTCCAGCAGTCAGTACTGTCTGTCTGTTCTCTGCTGTCTGGGAGATTCGAACACAAGGAATATCATTGTGATCTTTCCTCCTGAACAACTTATTTATCTGTAGTCCGACACACTAACCATTAAGCCATTGCGCCCGACGCTTGATGCTTGATGATATAGTGTTGGCATATCTATGTGACGTACAATAGCAAAAATGGGTGGAAACACGTTATAGGCAACTCCGTATTAATATATAGATTGAAACGCGCGATTCGACGTTGGGGTTTGGGCATTAAACTTTAGTTCGAAAAAGGTGTGTGTGAATGATAATGTTATTTTTGCGAAAAATAGTAGGTAAATTCAATGTTCTTGTTCGGCTAAATCTTTGGAATCTTTTCGCCGAAGCCGAATATTTTGCCGAATGTGGCCGAAGGCAAAGCATCATAATGGTCCATCTACTTGGGGGCGTACCGCCAAACTCCCTATGAACGGAAATGCAGGACTGCAAACCATGGTACCGCTGCACTATCCAAATCCTCTTTTCGGTATCCCAAGCACTAATTTTAATCAATCTAAATAGTAACCTGCCAAATAAACAAAAAAAAAATAAGTCGATTACTCACACAGAAAAAAAGTTATTACGTTTTGTTTTTGTAGCACGATTCGTGCGCCACCCTGTATTATGGGATCTACTTGTGATATTTTTGGTATTCTTTCCATATGGTTTGGGAGATTTTGTTTGAGGGATTTTGAGGGGAGTTCGTTCAAGCTGATTTTTATCGGGAGAGATTTTTCCAGAGAAGTTTTAGGTGGGGATTTTTTCCGGGGAGATCGATTACGAGAATTATGATCTCCAGTCGTGTTAACTGTAACAATTGTCAAATATGTTTTTAGTTTTATTTCCGTCTAGTGTGTACAAAGGTATATGTTCATCTGAAGTGCTCTTACATGTTGGCTGTCAAACTATAATATTATTGATGGTTGTGTTAACATAATAAAAGCCTAAGGCCGTAGACACATTATTACACGGATTTTTATGCATTTCCATGTTAGGCTCACAGCATTTAACATCTTAAAATTCTGCAGCAATTGTGCATGAAAATCAGTGGGTTGACACCACTGGAGATCATCGGTGTCGTAAAAGGATGATCAAACAATTATCACAGCCAGTGAACATCTTGTATTACGTTTTCGATTGGGTTGAATTGAGTTCATTTGGACATTTGCTGAAGGCGTTTTTTAAACCTAGAACACTAATCTTTTTTTTTTGTCGTTAAACACTAATCCTCGCCTGGGAGGCTACTTTTGAAGAAAAAAAACCTAATGAATCATTTAAAACAGTTATTTTTAAGTTTTAAAAGTATTTATCATACTTAGCAAAACTTTACTCTTTCAGAAAAAAATACTAATTTTGAAGTTTTATTAGAATTTTAATAATAAAAACCTTAAATTAAAAAACACATTTTTCAACTTTTCAAATAAGAGACGCCTTCACAAAAAAAAAAAAAATTATCTTAATAATTGCAATAAAAACTTTGCAAAAACCAATAAATGAATAAAAACGGTTTTATAACAAAAGAATCAGAGCTGTATCACAAAAATTGTGGCCCCACATTAATTTAAAAATTAGCATTTTTTAGGAACTTATTACTTTGTAGTAATACATCCGAAGCAGTTCGGCGACCTATGTTCTAGGAAATACGTATTGTCGCCATTTGCATATTTGTAGACGCCCATGCGTCGTTTTTTAGCAGGACAAAAGCTGCATACTGATCTCTTTCCTTTTTTAATGATCAGTTCTACAGGACAAGTTGCAGAATCCTCATAAGCAGGTAAATTAAGCACTTCGCGTAAGTACTTCGTCGGACAGTTCTTGTAACCACTGGCCTATTTGCTCTTCACTGGAATCCATCTTTAAAAAATTAAATTTTCTTAATTTAATTCCATGCAAATAACTACAAAAAAGTCAAATCTAAGACTTGAAAAAACTTATCTTTAACACTAATACTCGCCTCTCAGGCGACACCGAACTCTATAACTGGGAAAACCTGCTGGCGTTGTTGGTCATTTGCTCTGGGTGTGTTAACTACGAACCTGCGCGCTTGCCTTTGTTCCAATCGTCATTGTTTCTTTCGTTCAGCTCGTGCCTCTTGTGATTGCGATTCGCGCAATTGCACCATGCTCACACGCACATCTACATTATCTTGTTGGATTTGTTCGTCTGTTCTTTGGGCTCCTCTATTTCGCATGTCTGTCGTTCTATTCGTTCGACGGCCCAAATTGGCCACACCAGAAAATATAAAATTAATATTAAACATAGGGGCGGGCTACAGTCCGCTTGGGCGAACTGTTGGATACCCTATTTTTATTCCTATATCTCATAAGTGGGCGTGGCAAAAATTTAAAGGATTTTATCGAAAAAACTAAGCTTTTGTAAATAAAAACGCTCCCTAGCTCAAACTTTGGTTTTTCAATAAAATTGTTTTATTTAATTGTGGGCGTGTCAGTAGGCGGATTTAAAAAAAAATTAAGTATGAGCATAAAGGGCACCTAGAGAGTATATACTATAAATTTCAGCTCCCTAGCTCAAACTTTGGACTTTCAAAAATAAAAAAAAATTAATTGTGGGCGTGTCAGTAGGCGGATTTTGAAAATATTTACACATGAGCATAAAGGGCCCCTAGAGAGTATATATTAAAAATTTCAGCTCCCTAGCTCAAATTTTGGTTTTTCAAAAAAAATATTTTATTTAATTGTGGGCGTGTCAGTGGGCGGATTTTGAAAATTTTATGTCCCAATCAGTTTTATGGGCCAAAGATCATATATAAAAAATTTCAGCTTTCTAGCTCAAAATTCAATTTTTCCCAAAATTTGTTTTATTTAATTGTGGGCGTGTCAGTGGTCGGATTTTGAAAATTTTATGTCCCAATCAGTTTTATGGGCCATAGATCATATATAAAAAATTTCAGCTCTCTAGCTCAAAATTCGATTTTTTCCAAAATTTTGTTTTTTTTGAGTTTGTGGGCGTGTCTGTGGGCGGATTTCAAAAATTCTTAAACTTGATTATTTCGGGACCCTAGAGAGTATATGGTTAAAATTTCAGCTCTCTAGGTCCAGTTTAAAGGCCTAATTTTTGCCGACGGACGGACGGACGGACGGACGGACGGACGGACGGACGGACATGGCTAGATCGACATTACTATCGATGCTGATCATAAATATAGTAACTTTTAGGGGTCTACGGGCAATATTAAGGTATGTTACAAACTATGCGTCAAAATTAATATACCCCTAGAATAGGGTATAAAAATCAATGGCTTCGAGAGCACAACCACAATCGCTCAAATTGCGAACGATGATCTGATTGAAATGGAAAATTCGGTCCGAACAGTGTTCAAGAGGATTCTTTCGGAAGAAGAATATTCTGTCTGTATAGGAGCGTATAGGAGCAGCCCGAAATGTAAGTTTGTGTCATTAATGATGGAACTTTTCCCATATTTACAACTTTTCAGGTTTAGATTCTTCCCCGGCCACAAGAGGCTGATAACAAGTGCCTGTGCATACTGCCAAACAGTTATAAAACACCGAGAAAACTCGGAGTCAAAATTGTTTGGTAATAAAAAACGCAAGCTTGAGCCTCGGCTTGAGCACAAGCTCGATGTTCCTTCTTCTTCCGCTGCTACCAATACCGAAAATATGCGTTTGATATCCAAAAATAAGATAGCGGAATTGATTTGCCAATTCATGTCGACGAAAAATAGCTCGAAAGCATTTGACAAAAGTAAATTGGAAATTAAAGTTTATTTGGATCTCGATGATCTTCCTCATGCCACAATCACCTGCTGGATTTGTTTCAAATCCGTGGCTATCAACGCACAAAACCTTAAAAAAACTGCACAAGGTGGATTATATCAAATTTTGTGAGGCATATCGCGAAGCACGATGCAATCCCAGCTTCCGATTCCGAAGAACAAAAAAGTCAGCCTATTACCAAGTTTTTCAATTCAAACCAAAGTAAGAAATGCGTTAATTTTGAAAAAGCTAATGGAGATGCCAGCAATGTTAGTCACTCGGTGGAAGACAGTGGCCTTGACAGAGCAAGTGAGGAAGATCAAATAATTCAAATCGAAGGACGTGAATTGGAAGTGGAGGAAAACGAACTTGAGCTCAGCTTAAAAGCAATTTTTCACTCCGATAACTTGGGGGAAGAGTAAAGGGGCCTGATAAAGAGATCCATCAGAGCTCCAAATTATCTAAAGTGATCTCAAAAACAGTTGTACACACCAAAAGAAAAACAACCAAAAAACTATTTAATACAAGCATAATAGATCCTCATCAAACAGATATAGATGACTTTTTCCCAATTATTAACAGCATGCAGGTTTTATTTGACAATGATAATGTTGTAAAAGACAATATTTGCAATTTAATGAATAAGTCTCAGCTCAGATTGTTGGAAAATGGAACAACTACCCAATTTGGTAAGTTTTTTGTTTTGTCCCAAGTACATAGGTATATATTAACTTAAACGTAATCTTCTTAGGTCATTTTATGGAAGAAATAATTAAGCTTGCACAAAACCGGTCTAAGAAAAAAAGAAGCATATACAGCGATGATGTAAAGATGTTTTCTAGTTTTTTTGTATATGATTGGAGGCAAAACAGTCTACCAGACACTTTCGGCAAATCTACCATTGCCATCTATATCAACGGTTCAAAAAACACTTTTAGACTGTAACAGAAACTCATCTATTAATGAAGGCGGGCTAAGAGTTGCTGATTTAAAAAAAAATCCTCTGTGAGCGAAATCTCCCACCAAAAGTGTGGTTGACTGCAGTAAGAAAGAGACTCTCAGAAAAGAAAACGAATTACAACGAAGAAGTGAAATTTATCTCAATGATTGGTGTGTGTTTGACTGCCAGTCTAAAGGAAAAGTAATAAGCAACATACTTAATTTTTCGTACCTATCCGGCACCAATAAACAAAAGACGTATACATTAAATGAGGCGCCAATAGAGCCACCAGAAGGATGTAGATCCCTTGGCTTGGGAGTGCTGGCGCATTGGTACACATTGGATGTGTTTGGACAGCTAGAGATGCTAGATAATATACAGCATGAGTATGTTGACATATCTAATTACGTTCACCATGTACCTACCCCATCTGTGACAAAAACATTAAAACTTATTGTTAATGTTAAAAACCTTTAGACTTCAATAAATGTGATATGTTCGTGTTTTTTACTTTGAGAAACGATCTTCTGCATTGACTTAATAGCTGCTTAACGACCCAAATCGAGACCCAAATGCATGGTTAACAAATCAAAATTTGAATACAAGTATCCATTTGTATTCAAATGTATTCACATGTATTCAAGTGTATTCACGTGTATTCTGGCGTATTCAAGATTATTTACGCGTATTCACATGTATTCTCGTGTATTCACCCGTATTCACAAGTATTCATGTGTAATCACACATTGAATACAGTATTCCGTGTATTTTTTCGTAATCTGTAGTCCAGGACCACGCAAAAATATTGATTAGTTGCCCCTCGTTTTTAACCGCCTCGTTTTTAAAGCGAAGAATTCAAAGCAACGTAGAAAACGCACTCTGTGTGGCAGCCTGGCAGCTACACCTTTGACCATGCTATTGAAAACGTTTGATAGGGAAAACAAAAACAGTGGAGGCCATACAAAGCGAGACATGTTTGAGGGGAACAAATGTGCTTCTGCAAAAAATAATATATACATACATACATAACTTTGGTACATGTATGTACGTGCTAAATTAATAATAAACTATATGTACATAGTTTGAAAAAATAAAATAATAATAAATATTAGGCATTAACGTTTCATACAGAACCTTAAACTTAGCCTAGGAAGGGACCTACAATTTTAAGCCGAATCCGACCGGCAAATTTGATAAGCTTCTCATGACATTTGATACTCGAGTATGTTTGTCAGACGTTCCCAAGTGGTGACCGTGAAAAACTTTTAAATGTTACTTGGCCCCGGTGGGATTTAAACATGGACCTTTAGATTATTAGTCCAACTTAACCTTGCGCTACTACACCCACAAATTGTACTTTAATTTGGCGTCAATAGAAACACCCTTCTTAACGTAGTTTGCCACCAATAAAATAAATTGTTGCGGCCCAAAGTCTGGATTTCCGTCACTTTTGAGCACATAATACTAATTTGTATCGGCATCTCCAGCATTTCGATTTTCTATGAAGGACATCAACTGCAATTTTTGATTTTTTGCGTACCGCCATCGAGAAATACATATTTGAAAACTGTGTTTTTTTTAAAGTCATCGTCAATATTTCAACAATGCTATCGTGCCACAAAAATATTCTTCCTTTTCTGTTTTTCCGACGTTCTTTGTTGTGAAGAGGGCCAAAGAAAACAAGCAATCTTGCCCTGTGATATAATGAAGCGTTCAACTTCCTACATAAAATGGCTTAATTTCTTCAAGTTCATGCTTTGTGTTGCTCTTTCTAATGAGGCTACACATCCATAATATTTATGGCCCATTCGGAGGAATTAGGACAGTCCGTTTACGAAGAGTGCACGCGCCCGTCAAAGTTAACCAACGCAGATATAGCAACAATAATATGTAGAACACAAAGAAAGAGGTCCCCGGAAACAAGGATAATGATATGGAATATTATGCAAATAATTGTAATTTACACTTTTTATAAAACACCAAGTCACAGTGTGTGTGCTTCAACATAATACTCATGGTGTGTGATGTTTTTGTTGCTACTCCGCGACAGGAACAAAGCGTAGAGCTGCAAGAAAAGAGGAATACACAAACTCTGAACCACAACACTTTAATCCTTTTCCGTGCAAAGTTTTTGCTGCGAAATTTTGCATGTTGTATATGCCAAAGCAGGAGGACTACGAAGTATCCTTGCGGCATGTTAGTTGCTTGTTCATTTCTATTCCCGCCCTTCCCTCGCTACTAAACTTCCGTCGTCCTTTTTTTGCAGGTTATGTTTTATTTTAAATAATTGTTGTGTACGTTGGTTTATAGAGCTCCAACTTCATTCTTCAAGGACTAAATTATGTGTCTGCCAGAATATGCGAATGAACGTCGTTGTCTCTTCGTAGAATTCGAGTGGTGGATGGGTGGGGATGGCGAACCGAGAATTGTGTTTTGTGTTGGTTTGGTTTTTTAAGGCCGTTTCTGTATCTGTATAATGAATGCAATTTTCAAGTTTTCTGCTCTCATTATCGCCCTATCAGGAAGCGAGCTCCTCGGAGCGAGAAGCGTTGCTTCCGAAACTGGTGTTGGTACAACAAAGTGCGCCTGGCAACACCCTTCATCACAGTCATCGCGATCGTCATCATCACCGTTAGAGAGGTGACGGTGGGATGCGGCGCAACACTTTAATTTAACTGGCGGAACTGGTTCCAATGGATGTGGTATGTAATCCTTTATCCGTGTTCATTATTTTTATCTTCAAACAGAAGAAAGGAAAAGTGTAAATTATTCTGCACATCCAATCAGAGGGATTGCAATTTAGTTGGGCGTCGTCATCATCCGCATCAGGACTGGGAAAAGAAATGGAATGCAAAAAAGGATACGATATGAAGTCGTAGTTTGCATTGTTTTCGTTGAATGTACTTCCAGCACTAGTCCTTCGTCCTTATTCTATCCATTATGCCATGTGATGAATCGTACAAATGATTGTGCATTGCATTTGAAATATGGGTGTTCGAGTGATTATGTATGCAGAGTTTTTTTTTCTGGTTTAAAGGATTCGCTGTGGCGTATGCATTCATTTGAATTTGGAGTGCGGTTGTAAGGTATTCGTATGAAATTATAATGGGAGATGACACGGTTCTTAAAATGTTCTTGTAATCAATTCGCTAATATGGTAATGCGAACATTTGATCCCGGTATTCTTCGTTACAATGAACTGCAGGAGATATGTGCATCGATGTATGAGTGTATGCATTGGCAAACTGGTAACCGAGTTTTAAACTCTCACAAGAAGTTGTAACACAATTAAGATGGGTGGAATTTAAGTTCGGCGATTCTGTTATACAATAATGAAAACAAAATTCTTTAAAAAACTTATCAACCGTATTATTTGAACATCTCACGCCGGTTTAGATCACACTAATCGTCATACCAATGTTGTTTTCCACCCGACTGATCGACATTTTACCAAACATGCTACTGACAATTTGTCGGTGGTTAATGCGTTGGACTACTGACCGAGGGTTTATTCATTTCGCCTCTACTATGGCCAAGGCCGTAGCCAGGCAATTATTTCCGTTGGGGTGTGGGGGGGGGGGGGGGGGGGGGGTTATATTTTTTCCATACACCAATCAGTGTGTACCTTTCTGAATGGTAGCTAGATGTAATAAATAAAATTAATACAGAACTTTTTAGTCGAAAATCGACCAAACACGATTTAATCGGATGGGATTGGATCATAGTGTTTATTTAGTAGTCTCACACTAGGCGTTGTTGAAATTGGAATTTTAGCTCTAATGGTATATGTCATATAACTGTTTGTTAAAACTGAATTTTTCTAAAAACGGCCTTAACGATTTAGATAAAACAGTCTATCTTTTGGTAAGAATGGATTTTGCGAGATTTATCTTAAAACGCTACCTCCTATAGAACTGATTTTTTAACATCAGAATTTCTCGCTAACAACAAACCCGATTTCAATTAAATTTAAAATTTAGGAAGGCTTTTATTTGAATATGTTGGAAACCAGATTTTTTCCAGATTTTTTTCCAGATGAAAACTACATATATACATATGTACTCAAAAAATTGCAAAATATTTTTCAAAAATTAAAAAAAAAAAACGGTTTAAAATAAACTGCTTTAACGATTTTCAATATTTTTTTTCCTGTGAAGACTGTTGCTAATAAAATACTATTGCATACTTAGTTTTTTCATAAAAACTCTCAAACAAATTTGAAAAACTAAAAGACTTTTCCAATATTTTCTTAAATAATTTTAAGTTATTATTTGTTAGGTACATATCATCATTCTTTAAGATTTTATTACTACAAAAAGTATTACATAACATGTAGGTAGGAATCATTTTTATAAAATTAAATTTAATCTTCTGGCCTTCTGTGCTGCAAATATGTATATCTAAAACTTTCTCAGTGTGCATCTCAATTTGTTGATGAATTCACATTACCGCCAATCCTGTTAATCTTTTTTTTTCACCGGTAGAATTTCTTAGACAAGTTTTTAGACGTTTCATTGTCGAAAATGTTCTTTCCGGTGTACCTACATGTTGAAACAGGTAGTGTCGCCAAAATTTTAAGAATCTTGTGGATGTCAGGAAACAGATCCTTATTGCATTCCCCGAGAGCTGTTATTGCACTCTTTGAACGCTCTATATCTTTTTGTGTATGGCATTTTATCTTCCATAGCGTAAATTCAGCTTGTATCCCAATCCAACAAACATTTATAAAATTTGAAGTTTTCTTCGTTATAATTTCGTTCGTTTTTGCCAAGGATCGATACACAAAGAGGAAAGTATGGACTTATGGTTTTCAAATCTCATTTTAAGCTGACTTAAAAAGTCATCTAAAAGAGGAATCATTATACTTATCCTAAAATAGGTTTCAGGATCTCTTGTGCTCATGTTTTGTCTGTGCTGCTGCCTTGTCACAATTCGTGAAATTTTAAGTTTTTCATCCACAACATTAACTAAGTTTTGAGCAGTCTTAAAAATTGTTTTGAATTCCGGAATGATATTCCTTGGAATGTGTTTGTTGTTAATTCCACATGTTCCAATCCAGACACTAAGTCGCATGAAGGGGATTTTAAGATCTTACAAAGTGGCAATGTATATGTAAACAAAACACTCATATAACACAAACTTACTGCAAAATCACTAGCTGAAATAGATCTTAAAAAGCAACTCGCCTTCGATGACGTATCAGAGTCCTTATCACTACACAACTCTTCCAAAGCATCAATCGTCGCTTCAAACATTTCCTTAAACCTCATCAACCCATTATGGTTTTTCACCCAGCGTGTTTCACACATTGCTGTTAAATTTTTCCATTTATTTTGAGGATAATTTTGTTTAATCATTTCCTGCAACTAAATGTGTGCGCTTTGCCGATAATTTAAAAAAAATTCCAACGGATTTTTTCGTACCAATAGTGTTGCGAATAGGCTGAATTTGACAAGAATGCCCTAATGCCAGGTTTAGAGAGTGTGTGCTACAATGCACGTATAAGGCTTCTGGATGAGACTCGCGTACTACAGGTTGAACTCCGTTTAAACTGCCTTTCATAGCTTAAAACTAAAATCAGAAATTCTTAACATAATCAATAATTATTTGAGTACAAATTTCAAACCCCTGTGATCCCCCCTGGCTACGGCCTTGACTATGGCTCATCTTTAAGGTCATTGATAAAATTCTGTTAGAATTTGACGGATTTGGAATGAAGAAGTTGCCTACGCAGACTACACGGTTATTCTGGTATATTGGATGTTTCCCTCAGTCATAAGTGACATCACAGAGCTCTGATTAAGTAAAGCGCCTGTACTAAGCTGAACTGATGCTGTTTACCACCAAGTATAGGATGCCGACTTTGAATCTCGTTGGACTCATTAACGAAATGCTCTCTTTATCTCCCGAAGCGAAATATCTAGGGGCCACCTTAGAATAAAAGCTTAGCTAGAACAAATATAGAACGCCGGATACGCAAATCATATACCGCTTTCTATACGCCTGCACCAGAACTTTTGGCTAAAGATGGGGACTCCGGCCCAAGATGGCTATGTGGATGTACAGAGCAGTAGTACGTCCCATCATCACCTAGTATGGTGGCCTGCCTTAAGCAAAGCTTACAACACCAGTAAACTAAATCGGTCGAGTCCGACCACAAAGCCTTTAAAGCACTTCTGCACCTGCACCTTCTTGATCTTTACATCAGATTAACTGAATTTCGCAGCGCAGTAAGGCTCAGAGAAGCTGGGTTCTGGTCATCAATGCAATACGGTCACAATAAGGTGCTTGACCTGTTATCCGGGGATCTGGCTGCGACAGCAACCGATTACATAACGCTTAACTAAAACCTTAATAAAGCCGCCCAAGTCTATTTCCCATTCAGGACGGAATAGAAAAATGGAGCAGGTAGAGATATTTACCGATGGTTCGCGTGGAGTCGGCGCAAGTAACCATTGCTAAATTATTCCGGCTCCCGAATTCCTCTCAGGCAGGCTTGTAGGATACTCGCCCTCTACCCAATAACCAATAACCAAGAGATATGTTCCCATCTTTATTCATAGCCAAGCAGCAATAAATACTCTGGACTCACAATCAAGATCATCCAAAAGCTAGCCCACAGTGTTAGGACGTAATCACTTGTATTAGCAACCACTTCCACATTAATCTCCCGTGGGTTTTCGGCCATAGTTACATAGACGGGAATGAAGAAGCCGACGTGCTAACAAGGCACGGCTCTATCTTGACAGCTTGACAGCTTCTTTGCAGAAATAGTCGCTCTTCCTATTGAGCTTGACGAAGAAAAAATATTCCAGTGCTGCCTTTCAAGGGGGAACTCCACATTTAGCGACATAAACAGTTGCGTCATATCCAGGAAGATATCGGACTGCTTCAACACAATAAGAACTCACGATCTAACAAAAATAACCGGATAGGAGATTCTAGCAATCAGCACTGGACGTTGGCCTATCGGCACCCACTCTGCCGAGTCACTTTTGAAGTCAGAACTCTGATTGCGCTAGGCTAAGAATATCGTTTTAATGATTGCATATTTACTTTACAGATAATAAAAAACGCCAAAAAACTATTGTCAAGACGTTAGCATATCCTCGATAGCTAATGGAGTATCGCCGCATATTAATTCACATATTTTGCAAACAATAAGAAGTTTTCGATTTTTAAAGTCAACAATTGACTTTGTTTAGATCTTTTTTTTAAATGCTCCAGAATGTTATCAATGCAATTTATTATAAATGAGAATTTCTATTGCAGTGCTATTCCACTGGCAATTTAGAAAATCAAACAAATAATTGTATCCGCATCGAGTGTAATTCCCAAATATTTGCGTATGGAATTCGTACCCGAATTAATGAAAATAGGTAAGTTGTCTACATTTCTATAAGTATAATTCGGTGCCGTGATATAACCCCAAGCGTCATAAGCCCAAATTTTGAAATTTGGCCTTATGTCGCATTGTGAAAGCGGCATAAGGCCAAATTTTAGCATTTGGTATTATGACACATTGGAAAAGCGTCATAAGGCCAATTTGGCTTCCCAATCGCAAGTAGATTGCATAAACAGTACAATGCCTATGGGGGGACATGCTGCCCCCCTGCAACCCCCCTGCTTGGGGTCACTGTTTGATTTGGAGTAGGTGCGAGGTACGGTTTCGAAAATTTGGCTTTATGTCACTTTCCAGATTTGGCCTTATGACGCTTTGTGAAAGTGACTTAATACCAAATGCTGGAATTTGGCCTTATGTCACTTTCAAAAAGCGACATAAGGCCAAATTTCGAGATTTGGGCTTATGACGCTTGGGGTTATGTCACGGCACCGTATAATTCATGTGCGTTGATTTGGCCTCGTTGAGAACAATACGCCAAATCTTTGTCCAATTACAAATTTTGTCAACAGCACGTTGGAGTTTATTACTTGTTGATCTGCAAACATGGCTACTATTGTGCCTTCTGAATATCACTACTGTATATTAGAAATAAAATCGGTCCAAGAACGCTTCCTTGGGGAATTCCTGCCGCGATTTCTTTGAATTCAGAGTAATCATTTCACGAAAGAGTCGGTCTGATAAGTAACAACTAAGGATATCAGATAACTGTTTCGGAAAAGCTTTTCTTAGCTTATGTTTCAACCCCGTATGCCATACTTTATCAAAGGCTTGAGAGACGTCGAGAAAAACACTAGAACATATTTTTTTCTCCTCTAGGGCTTTTTCAATTACATTGGTTCTTCTGTAAACCTGGTCGATTGTAGAGTGCTTAATCCTGAATCCGAATTGGTGATCAGGTATTAAACGTCGTTCTTCGATAATCGGATGTATAGGCGCTTTAACCAAAGTTTTTTGAATACTTTCGACATTATCGGTAGGAATGATATTGAACTATATGATTTTTTGTCATTGAGTGGGTTACCGGGCTTTATAACTTCAGCTACCTTCCATTGTCGTGGAACGTACAATAACCTGAACGATGCATTTATAAGATAGGCAAACTTGATTAAAGCTTTAATAGGTAACTCTTTAAGAACCTGTCCTGTGATTAAGTCATATCCAGGAGCTTTGCTTAATTTTAGTTTCTCTATTTTAAAGCGTAGTTCGGGTAGTGATACACATTTTATTCTATGATTATCAGGTGCCACGGTTAGGGCAGGAATTTCGAACAAAGCTTGACCATCAAATGGTTTAAATGTTTCTTCCAGATGTTCGGCAAATATTTCGGCTTTTCCCTTGTCACTCTTCGCACATTCTACATTGATTTTCCTGATGCGCTTGCGTTTTTGGTTTTTTAATGCCTTTCATGGCTTTCCAGAGCGAGCAATTTGTACTTTTATCCTCGGTTAGGCTTCCAAGGTACATATGTAAAAATTTCACGATTTTTAAAGTCTCGAATTTCTCTCTTAAGTTTACTACAAAGGTAGTAAAGAATGGTTTTACCCTGTGGAGCGCGATATTGTTGGCAGCTTTTGTGCGCTCTCCTTTTCTTCTTTAACAATTGAGTAATTTCCAAGTGATATTTTATTTCGCAAATTTGTGGTTATTTTCCCTTTATTGGGAGTATTTTTCCAGGCTGAGCATTGTATGACATCAATAAATTGATCGACTTCGTCTTCAAGTTCGTGGGATGTTCGATGAGACACTTTGAGATCGATTTTACTTTCACAGTATTTTTTAAAGGATTCCCAGTTTGTTTTCATGTTAGTTAGTCTGGGCGGACCTCCTTTTTTTCGTAGACAGCCGTTAATTGTCAAAATGCATTGCAAAACACTTTTTGGAAATGATACGAATAAAACCGTGACGCTTGAAACTAGGAAAATGTGAGTTGACTTTAAGCCACCAAGGTATTTGATACAGTTTTAGAATCGGAAGAAATACCAACCCAATAGAAAGAATGAACTATTTATATGCCTACTCCACAAAAAAGACATATGAGTATCACCTCAACAGTCTTCAAATTCTGGCCTAAATGCTTTTTCAGAAGAATGAAAACAGATGAGCAATAACTTAGAGAATAAGCCGGCTTTAGGTAGGGTTTCCGACCACAGATCACCTTCAAGCTGTAAACCAAATTTCAGAAAAAGCTACGAATACCAGAAATCCTTAACAATATCTTTTATCACTTTTACAAAGCGTTCGACACTATAGAGCATGTTATGCTATGGAAAGCGCTCAGATATCAAAATGTTCCGAGCAAATTCATAAGAATTATAAAAAATCTATATACGAATAGTAGCGCAAGTATATCCTTAGAATTCAGAGGTAATAAATTCATTTTTAAGAAAGGAATCCAACAAGGCGATCTTACTCGTATATCACCAGTGTTATTTTGTTCACTACTAAAAGAAGTGTTCAAATCATTAAATTGGGACAGTTGTTGCATAAAAATAGAAGCAGAATACTTGACCAGTCTTTGGTTGGCAGACGACTTCATACTTTTCGCTGCATCGATATCCGAAATGAAAATCATGCTGAATGAACTGAAATGTGCGTTTAAGATTGTCGGACTAAGAATGAATGCTGAAAAATCGAAAGCTATGTCTAATGATATAAATCAAGAAATCTTATTAAATAATCAAGAAATCGAGTATGAAAAGAATGTATGTGTTGACGATTTCGTACCGTGCTTCCTCGTTTTAGCGAGGGGAGAGTACTAATACGGAGAGTTAAAAGACTTGTATTATTTTCTATTACTTTAGTTTGTTTTGTGAACTAGAAGGCCCGTCGTTCAAGCGTCGCTGCAACCTTTAGTTTCTTTCTTTATTTGTTTATACAAGGTGGCGCAAAAGTCATCACCCAGTGGCGTTCACCAATCCGACTGAAAACTGCATAGGATAGATGTCAAACGTCGTGGATCATTTAGAATATTGGCACCAGAATTGCCTAAGGCACACCCAAGGGCTGAAAACCCTATCGGAAGATGCTATAATTTTTGCAAATAGCGGCAAATGTCAATTTTTCTTTGACATTTGTGAAGTAAACAGATGACAACTTTTGCGCCACCTTGTATAACATTTAAAGGATTTAATCGAAAAAAACGAAGCCTTTGTAAAAAAACGCTCCCTAGCTCAAACTTTTTTTCAATAAAATTGTTTTATTTAATTGTGGGCGCGTCAGTAGGCGGATTTAAAAAATATTTAAATATAAGTATAAAGGGCACCTAGAGAGTCTAGAGTATAAATTTTAGTTTCCTGGCTAAAACTTTGACTTTTCAATAAAATTGTTTTATTTAATTGTGGGCGTGTCAGTGGGCGGATTTTAGAAATTTTATCTCCCGAGCAGTTTTATGAGTCAAACATTATATACAAGAAATTTCAGCTTTCTAGCTAAAAATTCGATTTACGTCTACTGACACGCCCACAATTAAAAAATAAAACAATTTTATTGGAAAACCAAAGTTTGAGCTAGGGAGCGTTTTTTTACAAAAGCTTCGTTTTTTCGACAAAATCCTTTAAATGTTATAAAACAAAATATGAAGAGCGTTCTTAACAATTCAACCATACTTAGACTTTTGTCACGCCCACTTATGAGGGATAGGGCTGCATTGGGTAGGCTCTAATTAAAGGTTCACTCGGGTATGTTCAAAAGCCCTGATATTTAGCCAACACTAAAATGTAAGATTATTTGCAAAACTGCATCATCGAGGTTTTCTACATGTAGAAAACATGTAATCTACGTACGGCCTATGTAATCCCAACATATATGTAGATTACATAGGCCGATTGAAAATCATGTAGTTTTGCCAACCCAGCTTATCTTAAATATAAATGTTCGTTACCTATACAAATCTCTTGATATATGAGCATAACACATCATAAAGTAATGTATGAAATCGAAATTTTTATAAACCTTATTATATATAACACCAATTTTGTTTCTTAAAATAAAAAAAAGTTGGACATTTTTAAGAAACTTACCTTGGGCTTTAATATAAACACCTCTATATAATTTTTCTCAATTACTTTAGTTTTCCTGCTAAAATAAAAGCATTTTGATCAGAATCAAATAAATTAAACGTTATTTAACTTTCAAATATTTCCCAAAATTAACATAAGATTGGAATTTGCCGCAATTTGTGTAGTAAAGTGTTGGCAACCATAAAGACACTTTGACAGCTTACAGTATAGGGTACCTACTTAAAAATAGAGCATTACACGAAAGATCAATGTGATTTCATTAAAAATAATGAAAGTTTGGCGGCCACAAGTCAAAAACTTCGTACAAAGTATGATCGGAATCTTGATTTTACTTCGTCCACTGTGAAGAGAGTAATTAAAAAATTCAGAGAGGCTGAATCAATTGGTGATGCTAAACACCAGGGTTGATATTTTAAAAATTTGTATAGTACCTAATTTGGTAAAAAAAATGTACCTAAAATGACAAAATAGTACCTAAAATTTAGAATCAAAGTCTATTATATTGTTTTAAGGGTATTTATTAATAAAAAAAAACAGGTACTATAGACACTTTATTTTCTTTAATAGACACTTTATTTTCTTTAATAGACACTTTATTTTTAGTTATTTACAGCTTTATTTTTGGTTTTTAATATATTCATTTACAAGATCTCTTCTTTTCCACGTTTTCCTTGTACTTAATCAACCATAAAACTCAACTGCTCGAAATACTTTTTACCGCAGTCGTATCTCTTACTTACGCCATCTATGGGCTCATGTTACAGTTTTATGTTATAGTTAATTGGTACACTTTTTACAAAAGGCTTGACTTGGCAATCACATTAATCTTATAATATTTTTTTTTGATACTACATCTCGGTCAATCTGACAATTTGATCGACCTCGATCAACAATCTACCCGTCAACCCATGGACACCGCACGCTCAATCTTTCTTAACAAAACATATAGCTAGGTCTTATACTATAAGGCTTGATAACTTAAAAAATATACCACAAATGGTTTAGCTTAAAAACTATAATGATAAGCGTTACTTAGGACAATCATATCTTCAATTTTCAATGCTTATTTTCCACAGGCGAATATTTTTTGATTCAACTACTCCATCATATGGGAGCTGTGTGATTTGGCAATTCTCAATATCACGGATGACATATCTGTCATGAGGCAATACTTTGTAAATAACATAAGGCCCCTTGAACTTGGGGAGCAGCTTCTTGCTAGTACCGGGCGTCGTGTCAACATTTTTAATAACCACGTAGTCCCCTCTTTCATAAGTGTTTGCCGGGTGATTGTGCTTCTCAAAATGTCTACTGTTGTCTTCCCCAACCTTTACGATTGCCTCAGAGGCAGTTTTCCTGAGTTCACTTAAGTCTCTTTTAGTAACATTCGATTCCTTTTCGCTCAGAAACTCAGTAAGCTTGTCGACGACCGCACCTCGCTGATTAACTCCAAATAAAATTTTACTTGGGGTAGTAGCAATTGACCTATGTATTGTGTTATTTAACGCAAATTCAACTTGAGGCAGCATTCGAACCCAATCGGAATGTTCTAATGACTCACTGAGTTTTCCGATCATACCAGTCAAAATTCGATTTACTCTTTCGACCTGACCGTTGGCTTGCGGTGAGTGAACGGCTACTTTAACGTGAGTTATGTTGCGGTCTAGTAGAAACGAACTGAACTCTAAGGAGGTAAAACAAGAGCCTCTGTCGGTCACTACCCTAGATGGTCGGCTATAATAGTCAAAATATTTGCTAAGTGAGGCGCACACTTCTTTTGTGCTTGTTGATAATACTGGATACAATTTGACGAACTTCGTAAATGCGTCAACTACCAGAAGGATGTGTTTACGTTTTGATTGGATGGCCGGAAGAGGGCCGAAATGGTCCAGATGGATGGTATGAAACGGGACGGGTTCTTTAGGAATGTTGAATAAGTTACGCTCGTTCGAACGTGCGGGTGCCGAATACATTATACAACGGATACAATTCCTGGTGAAGCTCTCCACCTTTTTCTGGATATTTGGGAACCAATAGTGCATACGTATTTGGCCGGCGCATTTTGTAACCCCTAAGTGTCCAATTTTCTCATGAATATCTCTGATAAGGTTAACTTCCATATCCGGAGGGACGTAAAACCTTAATTCGCCGGCCCGAGTTTTCCGGAAGACAATGCCATCCTGCAAGGCGAACCTCTTCAGGTTTTCAGAACACAACCTTTTTCTCAACTTTAAGATCTGAGGGTCACGACCCTGAGCTGCTCTTAGCTGAAAATCGATATCTTCCGAGCTAACAACGGAAACCACATGACATCGGCTAAGTGCATCAGCGTGGTTCATATTCGATCCACTACGATGCTTTACCTTGTAGTTGAAGTTCTCGAGTTCTAGGGCCCATCGCGCTATTCTTGGGTTCACGTTTTTCTTATGTAAAGTCATTGTAAGGGAGCTACAGTCGGTAATGACCGTAAACGGTTTTTCCTGCAAATACACTCTGAAACGGCGGAGCGCTGAGATTATTGCTAAGGTCTCAAGTTCAAAGCTGTGATACCTTGATTCTTGAGCCGTCGTACTTTTAGAGAAGTAAGCTACTGGATGCAGTTTCCTATCATCTTGTCTCTGAAGAAGAATCGCTCCGTAACCTATAGAGCTAGCATCACAGTGCAGCTCGGTTTCTCGTCCAGGATTGTAGATCGCAAGCACTGGGGAGGACATCAGGCGTTTCTGAAGTTGACAGAAAGCGTCTAAACATTCCTGAGTAAAATTAAAGGGGACATCCTTTTTTAACAAATCGTACAAAGGTTTCGCTACTCGTGAAAAAGATTCGACAAATCGTCTAAAATATGAACACAACCCAAGGAATGAGTGTAATTTCTTGCTATTATCAGGGATAGGATAAGTGGCAATAGCACGGAGGTGTGAATCACTTGGTTGGATACCCTTCTGGGTTACTCTATACCCTAGGTATTCTATCGTGGAATACGCAATTCGACACTTAGATAGTTTTAGCTCTAATCCGTTTTCTGAAAGGCATTGCAGTATTGAGGCAAGTAACTCAAGATGTTTAGTCATATCATCACTTGCGATAATTATGTCATCCATATAGACCATAATCTGATTGTCATCTAAAAATTTCCGAAATATTTTGTGAATAAATCGTTGAAATACACTTGGTGCATTCTTCAGTCCGAAAGGCATCCTTAAAAACTCGTATTGCCCATTTGGTGTAACGAAGGAGGTAAAATGAGTCGATGCGGGAGCAACTTTAACTTGATGGAAACCACTCCTAAGATCGAGCACGGTAAATATTTTCTTTCCTTCTAAATACTCTATGCAGTCCTCGATCAATGGAAGTGGGTAGTTATCACGAACTGTAAAGTTATTAAGGGCGCGATAGTCCACACACATACGAGTTTCTCCCGATTTCTTTTTCACCAAAACGATCGGCGAAGCATAAGGAGAGTCACTTGGCTTAATAATATGCCTTTCTAAAAGGTCTCTAATAATTTCGTTCACCTCCTGTTTTTCTGAAAAGGACAATCTCCGCGGTCGGAAGAAGAAAGGGGTATCTGTCGTAAGGTGAATGTGCATTTCGAAATCAACAGGCCTTATCATAGATTGATCAAAACATGTATAACTTTCAGCAATAATATATTTAATTTGTTTTAATGTCACTAAATCGATGTTTGGGCACACATCAATCTCCTCGTTCGCCTCAGTTTCTATATTAAAGATTTCACAAGTACCCACATCAATCCCAGAAGCACAATCATCCTTGAACACATCTTCCTCCCTACAATCAGCCTCGGAACTCGCATCTATGTCACCATCGAACGATTTATCTATTTCACTACTAACACCATTTGAAGATACGCTTGTCCCACTCACCACACCAGTTGATTCATAAGTGCACAGGTGCAATTGGTTTGAAATTAATTTTTTATTAACGTAAGAAGAAGGTACACATATTTGCTCTGAAGATATTTCTTTTTTACAGTAATTCATTCGTAAACATATATTAAATAACTTAAGTATATCGCGGCCAATTAGCAGCGGCAGCGGGATGACCTTGTCTGAAATTACCATAAGGGAAACTTTTTTTATTTGTCCACATATTTTGATAAAACAATATATCGTACCGTAAGTGTAAATCTTAATTCCTCCTAATCCTTTGTAATTCGAATAAGTTGGTATTCTAACAGAAATATCTTCAGGCAAATAAGACCTATGTATGAAGCTAACGGGACTACCGGTGTCCAGAAGAGAAAAACAATTTATTAAATCTGAGCACTTATCACCACTTAACGGAAAAGCAACGCTTACCAATTGTACGGCGTCCAAGCCCTCTACTATTTCATCATCGCTAGAGTATTCCTCGGCAAAGTTATCCTTTTTGATGACTCCAACTCGTTTCGGTGCAACCGGACAGTTCTTGTAGGTGTGTCTTAAGTCTCCGCAGCTGAAGCAGGATCCGGTGGCCCGCTTTTCCTTCGGACAATTCACAGCAATGTGGCCATAGGCCGAACAGTTGAAACATCTGATCTGTCCACTAGCCACCGCTGTTGAATTTTTGCTAGTCGAAGTTGCCGCTGGAGGCAAAGGCAAATTTGAGCTTTTATTGATTGGTTTTAGCGCTCTTCTCTTTTCGTAGCGGGGCAGAAGTCGTTTAAGATCTGAAAGTGACTTGGCCGCATAGAGAATGGATACCGTTGATGAGCTGTCTGCAAGTCCATCAATGATGTATTCAATCAAGTCATCTTCGTCCACGTCAGCATATGCGGCAATTTCCTGCATCGAAAGAACATAGTGCAGTAACGTCTCATCTCTACGGCGGGCTCGACGACTAAGCTGTCGATAGACCTCCTGTCGAGTCAGGCGCTTCTCAAATTCGGATAAGAGAAGGTTCTTTAAGGCCTCCCAGGTATCAACCCGCACCGTTCTTAATAGCATCTTCGCAGTGCCTTTCAATAATCTTCGCGCGCAGACATATTGATATCGATCATCCCCTCCGAGGGATTGTGTCACATCCTCGAAGTCGTTGATCCACTTCTTAACACCGTAAGAGTCATCCCCGGAGAAGGAAGGTACTGCGTCCTCAATGTCACTGAAATCGACTCGCCTGCCTGGATTTGTAGTCGGCTCTGTTTCGGTGCGCTCCCGTCGAAGATCTGCAATACGTTTACGCCTTTCTAGACGAGCCAATTCCAGTTCCTCTTCGACATCAGAATTGGTCATCGTGTTGCTTTTGGTAGCGCCCGCAGTCCCACTATTTAGGGTTGCCTTAGGATCCACCGTTTGTTTTAAACCGGTGCGAGTTCCAGAAGTGGTTGCAACAGTTCCAGAAGTGTTTGCGGAAGTAACAGAAACAATCGCAGAAGTTCCAGAAGTGTTTGCGGAAGTAACAGAAACAATCGCAGAAGTTCCAGAAGTGTTTGCGGAAGTAGCAGAAGCAACAGAAGTAATCGCAGAAGTTCCAGAAGTGGACAAAGCAGGAGTCCCAGTCTCGAAAACTTTTTCAGTGTCTTTGCACTCACTTAATTCCACCTGAAGCATATTTGCACCCAATACTTGTTCATATAACACCACAGTCGCAGAAGGTGACACATTGATTTGCGCAGCCTGAAGTGCCTCGTGCAATTGCGCCTTTGTCAGTTTCTTATTGCTCATATCTAATCGTATTGAATCTTATTGCGTCAGGGTCATCCGCACAAAGTTTTTATTTTATTTTTGTGTGTTACCCCACATCTGACGTTATAGACACTTTATTTTCTTTAATAGACACTTTATTTTCTTTAATAGACACTTTATTTTTAGTTATTTACAGCTTTATTTTTGGTTTTTAATATATTCATTTACAAGATCTCTTCTTTTCCACGTTTTCCTTGTACTTAATCAACCATAAAACTCAACTGCTCGAAATACTTTTTACCGCAGTCGTATCTCTTACTTACGCCATCTATGGGCTCATGTTACAGTTTTATGTTATAGTTAATTGGTACACTTTTTACAAAAGGCTTGACTTGGCAATCACATTAATCTTATAATATTTTTTTTTGATACTACAGTACATAAATTCATAGTTTAAAAAACATCACCCAACATAAGTTAATAAAAAAATCACAAATTAAGTTCTTTTTTTGTTTAAATAGTTAATAAAAACAAAGCAAATATGTACCTACATGAATTATGTATGACCACATTAAAAAGCAAATTAATCAAGTAATTCATCTTCACATAATTCCCTATTTGGCAATGCGCGTTTAAGTATACTTTTAGTGTTAAAGTTGAAGCAACATAATATCACTTGATTTCATCAAGTATTTTGTTTGAATCAGTGACGAACATGTCTGTAAAGCTTATTTATTTCTGCATTTTGTTTTTTTTTTTAATTTTGAATAGAAAAAATGCGTTCAACCGAAGCTGACGAATGTGGTAATGATAGAATACCTTGTGCAATTCTATAAACGTTAGAGAACATCAATTCGTTCAACTGGTTTCTTAATTGTCTGACTTCCCACCAAAATTGACATATATTTAATTTAGCAAAGAGTTTAATTTCTGGGTAATCAGATAAAGCTCTGTACTCAGAATTAATGCTTTCAGCTATTTTAATCTTTGATTCTGGAAATAATTTAACAATTATTTTTAAAATACTATTTGCCTCACCATTAATCACGTTGTTTGGGTCGAATAGCGTAAAATATTTCATCACAACATTACTAAATTCTTCTCGTTTTCTTAGGTCTTCACAACATTTTATATAAAACTTTAAAACATTTTAAAACAACTAATAGCTGTCAGTGTCACTATTTACAAAGGTACATGTAAAATTGACATCAATAAAAAAAACAGTGTGGGAGCGGGTACACAAAAAGTGGTGCCAAATTATTCATATTCTACTTTATTGCCAATTTAAAGGTTTTTCAAATGCAAACATCACAATTTGTAACAAACTGAAATTATGAAATAAAAAATTTTGATTTGTACCTAATTTGAACAAATTGTACCTAATGTACTTTTTATTTGAAAAAGGTCTGAAAAAGGTACAAATGTACCTACAAAATCAACCCTGGTAAGCCTGTCAATATCCAAGCAATGCGTGAGAGTGTTGGTGAAAGTTCGGAAACAAAAATTCCGCGTCTTGGACAAGAATTGAAAATAAAAAGCTCTTGACAGAACTGGAGCCCAATGACCATGCAAAGCAAAGAGATTTCGTTGAAAGAATGGATTATTGAAAATGAGGCTATTAAAGCAGTGCCTGTAACTGGTGCTCCATATCGTTTAATGATTGTTTCTTTTTAATTTGTTGGTGTCTAATATGGTTGGCCTGCTGTATCACTTGATGAACAGCTGATCTACTATCGTCAATTTCAGTCTTTGCCTGGATTTTGCTTACGGAAAGTCTTCATTTTGAAGCAGCTCTCAGTATCACCCGTCGGTATTGACTTGTTGTTGCTTTGCCTACCTTTCTTTTCCAGATTTTTCCATAGTTCTTAGAGTCCCTAAGAGAGCGATGAACAACATTTGGTCCTACTCCAATCTTACCGGCTATAAAACGGATAGATATGCCTTGCTCCTGGTAAGCTCGAATTTGGCCTATTTCGTCCTTAGTTAATGAATTTGTTTACCCATAGTTATTGTTTTTATGAAATTATGTTTTGAACTAAGGTCATTGGTACTGTTAATGACTTTATATTTGATTTAAATTATTATATCAGGTAGATCTAGTTACTAGCTATTCGTTGTCAGGCGAGACAAAAAAAAGAACTAATTTTATGATCTTATTGGAAAAAGCATAATAATAATGGAAGTTATCATAACATAATATAGCCTGCTTTCATATTGCATTTAGTTTTTCCCATATTATCGAAGGATTTAAAAAATTTCGTAAAATTAAATCTAAAAACTACCTGTTCGTAATTAGGTGGGACGGAGTGTATGGCGATCGTACTTAACCGGAACTATTATGAGTTGTTTTGACAAAAACAATTAAATCACTTATGGATGTGCGGCACCCGACACCGATTTTGGTTATAACACCCAAGACGCCGGGCATGCATATTATGTAGGACATGCTAAAGCGGATTTTTTTTAAGCTATTAAGCAATTGACCAATGATTGGGCAACGAATGTGAATGTGACTTGTGGAAAATAGAAAGGAGAAAATGTCAACAAAAATATGGTATAAAAGAGGTTGGATGTGGAAAGACAAATCAGAGTTAAGAGTTAATTGATCTATAGAGTTATTTGAATAGAGTTAACTCGTACCAGATCAAGAGAAAAACTGTACTTTATTACTAAGTCTAATTAAATAATAAACGAATAAAAAGGTTGCAGCGACGCAAAAGATGTCGAGCCTTATACAAGGTGGCGCAAAAGTTGTCATCTGTTTACTTCACAAATGTCAAAGTAAAATTGACATTTGCCGCTATTTGCAAAAATTATAGCATCTTCCCATAGGGTTTTCAGCCCTTGGGTGTGCCTTAGGCAATTCTGGTGCCAATGTTCTAAATGATCCACGACGTTTGACATCTATCATATGTAGTTTTCAGTCAGATTGGTGAACGCCACTGGGTGATGACTTTTGCGCCACCTTGTATAACAAAATATGTAGAGCGTTCTTAACAATTCAACCATACTTAGACTTTTGTCACGCCCTGTTTCGACATGTATTTTTTACTGGATAAAATAAAGAAAACCAAAAAGACACAAAGAAACAAAGGCGTCCACAACGTTATAATATGTCTTTTATTCGACCTCTGCTAGTACACTTATTCCGTAAACTCATTACATTCATTATTTATATAAAATACAATAATACATATTTATATTTGTTCATGGTTCAATGTATCAAACTATTCTATTTTGCTATGACCGGGTGTTCCATATTGTGGATCCTATTCAACTCTCAACATTCTCCCCGGCCGTGAACGTAGTTCGCAAACTGCCTTCATTCATCTTCTTGTAGGAGCTCGTAACAACTTCCTTCCTTGTAACAAGTTTCCTGAATGGAAAATGATATTCGTCCACCTCAATGACGATCCTGTTGACGTTGACTACCTTGCCGACCTTCTTAATTTCCATTTTGAACATGTAAAGAGAGAGACGATTAATATTCTGACATATAATCAAACATATTTGTCCAATGAGATAGACAAGGACAGACAAAAGACGAAATTCAATATAAAAAATGTAAACATTTATAAATGCATGTGCAAGGTACAATGTGCATCTCCCTTGCACTCGTATTCCACTCTAAGTCCAGTTCAATATAGTTTTATCATAAATATGAATGGCGATCGTGCGGTTTTGTTTGTTTGTAGTTGTAGTATAGTATTGTAATGAATTTAATTTAAAGTGTCAACGGAAGTGTAGTTTTTTTTTTTTTTTTTTGTTTGTATAATTTATGTGTTCGCTTTGATATAGTGATCGTGAATTTTATAGTGACGGTGATGACGACGATAACGATGATAATGCTGATGATGCTGATGCTGATGATGATGGCTGCTGAATCGCAGGTGATATTTTAAATTCATTAGTTAATTTGGTTTTTTTTGCATTTATTACAATCAGCAGTCGAATTATATGTGTGTGTGTATATTCGCGAGTGCAATTAAATATTATGCTCGGCGCATAAGTGCATTTTTATATATATATATTTTGAATTTTGGTTTGTTTTGGTTTTTATTCGTGATAAGGTAGGAATGTGCTGGTTTTGTTCCGTAGTGTTATCGATAATCGATTACAACGATTGTTGTGTTCGATATAGTTTTTGTGGTTTTGTGTTTTGTCGTTAGTCGAATATGCTAGTAATTATTTGTTAAGTGTTAAGTTATGCATGACATGTTTTTGCTACGATGCCTTAGTTATATGATTGTGAAATGGCTATGTTACGAAATCGCGTGTTTTTGATACGACGGCTTTTCCATAGCGTATAGATTGGTTGTGAACGTTTTGTTTGTGTTAGATGTGGACTGTATGTTAATATGTGATAGGTCTAGGTTGATATTGTCGTGTAGTGAATGTTTTAATTGTCATTATCCAGTTTTTTTTTTTTTTTGATTTCAGATTTTTGTGTGTTTAAATGTATATATTTATAGAAGTGTGTTGTCCTCGTTGCTTTTGTTGGTTGGTAGGCTACATATTTTTGCGATTGGTCGTTTGAGGAGCCCTGATTTCGTTTTAAGGGTTACGACACGAGTCAATCCGTCCGATCCGGGGTGAGTTTCTTGGATTCTCGCTAGGCTCCAACGAGACGATGGAAGACGTTCGTCTTTGATAATCACCAAATCGCCGATTTTTGGTTCGCCTTCGGTTTTGACCCGGTCGTTGTTGGAGTCGCGACAGGTATTCGGTGTTCCATTTGCGCCAAAACGTATCAAGGAATAATTGTAGCCGTTTCCAACGGTCCAGATATCCCGCCTTCCGCAATGCGCTGTCGCCTTGTGGTATTGTTTGAAGGGGTTCGCCGACCAGAAAGTGTGCTGGCGTGATAACTTCTAAGTCATCGACGTTGTCGGAAAGAGGGCATAAGGGCCTTGAATTCAGACACGCTTCTATTTGTGCCAGAAGCGTGGCGAGTTCCTCGTAGGTAAGCCTCTCGTTGCCGACTACTCTTTTCAAGTGGTACTTGACCGACTTCACCCCGGCTTCCCATAGTCCTCCAAAATGAGGAGAAGCGGGGGGAATGAAATGCCATTCGGTACCTAAATTCGCCAATGTGCCAGCGACCTCGTTCCAATCACACCGTAACCGTAACATCCTTTGTAGTTCGGCGTTAGCTCCGATGAAATTTGTGCCGCAATCACTATATATTTGGGTGCATACTCCACGTCGTGCCGTAAAGCGTCGGAAAGTTGCCAAAAACGCTCGAGTTGTTAGGTCAGACACCACCTCGATACGAATCGCCTTCGTCGCTAAACAGATGAAAAGTGCGAAATATCCATTATATGATTTTCCACCGCGACCTTTCCAAGATTTGAATTCGATCGGCCCTGCATAGTCGACGCCAGTGTGGCTAAATGGTCTGGACATTTGTACCCGTGCTGCTGGTAAACTGCCCATCAGCTGCTGCATTTTCTTGGCCTTCTGTCGAAAACAGTCGTTGCACCTGTGGATGTGGTATTTGACAATCCTCTTAATCTGCCCAATCCAGTATGTCCGTCTGATGTAGGCAACCATTTGCTGAATTCCACCATGGAATGTTTTGCCGTGAGCGTCCCACCACTACTGAAGTGGTGATTCATTTTTAGCATTATGGGGTGCTGCTCCTCATAAGTTAGGGTGGAATTCTGCAGGCGTCCTCCCACACGCAAGATCCCGTGAGCATCGATGAATGCGTTTAGTGCGCACAAGGGTTTTGGTGTACTGCCCGTTGTTTCCATCTCCAACAGCTCCGTCGGGAACATCTCCTTTTGTGATGCCTTGACTGCGAGGAATGTTGCCGCGGATAAGTCCTGTGGGGTTAGTGGCTCCGATCTCCTCTCATCTTTCGTTCTTCTGCAATTATAGGCGAATCGCAAACACGTAGCTAAAACCCTCGCTACTTTTGAGAGATGAGAAAACCGGTGAACCACCTCACTAACGCTATCGCCGTTTGAGCTGTGAACACAGTGTGCTCTGACTGCACGTCTCTCTACCTCTGTGTCAATGTTTAAGGACTGTTCAGGAGCCTCAAACTCCCATCGATTATGTAAGAAACGCGGTCCTCTCCACCAAAAGTCCAGTGACTCAAAAGCTCCAGGGAGTACGCCTCGTGATGCTAGGTCAGCGGGATTATGGTGCGTTGGTACATGCCTCCATGCATTAATCGTGGTTAGGCGTTGTATTTCGGAGACGCGATTAGCTACAAACGTGTCCCATTTTGCAGGCGGTGAACGTATCCAGGCAAGCGCAATCATGGAATCTGTCCATGCGTAAGTCGTTTGAACATTCATAACTTCGACAGCGTATTGAAGTAAAGTGGCCAAAATTACTGCTCCACAAAGTTCCAAGCGCGGAAGAGACACGGTCCTCTTACAAGGAGCTACTTTGGTCTTTGAGATGACGAGATGAACATGAATATTGTCATCGCTGTCCAAAACTCGAACATAAACCGCTGCACCAAATGCTTTCATCGAGGCGTCGCAAAACCCATGCAACTCCACCGCCTTATTATTCTGCCTCGTGTTGATCCACCTTGGAATTTTGATGCGTTCTATCAGTGGCAGTTCTCGGCGAAAAGCTTCCCACTGCTCCTTTAACTGCAAGGGGATGGGATCATCCCAGTTCGAACCGAGGCTCCAAAGTTGTTGCATCATCATCTTGGCAGTGATGATACACGGTGAAATCCAGCCAAGTGGATCAAACAATTTAGCTATCGTAGACAACATTGACCTCTTCGTTATTTCTTTAGTATCCGGTTGAAAATTCTGAAAGGAAAATGAGTCACTTATGGGGTACCACTTAATTCCCAGTGTTTTAACATGGTTCAGTGATCCGAACGGAAGCTCAAAATCGATTTCACGATCTCGCTCCTGGATGTCCTCCACCAACGCTTTCTCGTTACTTGTCCACTTTCTCAAATGAAATCCTGCAGAGGCTAACAATTGACGAGTCTCGTTACGCTTTTGCCTAGCGTCGTCTACAGAATCGGCTCCGCTGATCAAGTCGTCGACGTACATGTCCTC
This sequence comes from Portevinia maculata, assembly GCA_949715645.1. Classification (NCBI taxonomy): domain Eukaryota; kingdom Metazoa; phylum Arthropoda; class Insecta; order Diptera; family Syrphidae; genus Portevinia; species Portevinia maculata. The sequence goes on along the minus strand of OX454527.1, from coordinate 52,910,371 downwards.
ACGAACCACCTTTGCTCCCACGGGAAAATTGTGTTCCTCGTCATCAGCCAACCTTTTCAGGATCCGGATTGCTAAATATGGTGCACTTGCAGTACCAAAAGTGACCGTTTTTAGCTTGTAGGCCTTCAGCGGTGCAGATTGTTGTTCCCTCCAGACGATTAGCTGATAGTAGCGATCACAGGGACTCACCAAAATCTGCCGATACATCTTTTCTATGTCTGCTGTGAACGTCACTCGATGAGTCCTCCATCGCAGAATTATGTCCACAATATTGGATTGTAGTTTTGGACCCACGAGTAAACGATCGTTTAAAGATGTTCCATCCGATGTCTTATCCGCTGCGTCAAACACAACTCTGAGCTTTGTAGTGGTGCTAGTTGCTTTAAAGACTGCATGATGCGGCAAGAAGTAATGATACGGAGTTTTAAGTGTCACATCGTCCACTAGATCCACTTCCTCCATATGCTGTAGTGTCGAATACTCCCGTATACATGCGCTGTAATCATCATGCAATTTCGGATCTGAGACTAATTTTTTTTCCAACAGGGCAAATCGACGAAACGCGCATTCCTTACTGGACCCCATCGCAGGATGACCTTCCTCCCTAAACGGCAGCTTGACTTGATACCGCCCGTTGGATAAACGTTGGGTATGTCGAACAAAATGTTCATCACAAACGACGTCTTCTTCAGGATCCCGGGTTTGGAACGGCTCCTCCTCCATTTCCCAAAATTTTTGCAGCTCGGAACTCAGATCTGTGAACTGCACGAAACTACGTATATGCTGCGGATTATCAGCTGGAACTTTGCCAAGAATAACCCATCCTAATCGGGTTTTTTGTGCTATCGGAGCGATGTGGTTTTCGCTGCGCAGGATATCTGGAAGGAGTATTTCGGCGAAAACGTCACTTCCAAACAGTAAGTCTACTGGCGCAGGAACATGGAATTCGGGATCTGCAAGACTCAAACCTGAAAGATGTGACCATTTGTCAGGTACCACCCGTTGGGCCGGAAGAAGCCCAGTCAGCGACTTGAAAACGAACGCCCGAACGACGCTCTCAAATGTCGAATGTCGCGATGCAAACATAATGTCGACATAGTTTTGTGTTATGCCACTGCTGACCATCCCCAACCCAGATACCTCGACAAAGGTACGATGCTTTTTCAATTTCAACAACTGTGCTGCAGACTCTGAGATAAATGTGGCTTCGGATCCGGGATCGATCAGAGCACGCAAATCATGGAAACGTCCATCAGCTGACCTAACCCTCACTACGGCTGTTGCTAATAACACCCTTGCTCGTTGTGAAAGTGAATAAAAAGTGTTCACTTGCCTACTCGTCGATGCTTGCTGGTTGTCCATAGGTTGAAAACCCGATGCATTTACATTTACAGCCCCCTGATGCTGTGCATGTTGCATCGTTGTTGTTGGCGCATTGTTACCTTGATTGTTGTTGTTGTTATCATGTACATGTAGAAGGGAATGATGACGCTGCTGACAGAAATAGCAATTCTTTATGCTCGGACATTCTCGCGACATGTGGCTATAGCCGAGACAATTGTCACAAACTCGTGCATTGCGAACTGCCTGTTTTCGTTGGATATGGTTCATATTAAGAAAACTCTGACATATCCTCAGCGAATGTTGACCACGTTGACACAGCTTACAGGAAACCACCTCCCTCGTAGAGGCCTTCGCCATAAGAACCCGTGGTGTCTCTGCATGCGACCGATTTTTCGTGCTGTTGGTTGCATCACTCCTTATCCAAGGCCTGGAACTCCCCTTCTGGTCCTGCTGGTCAACCACCTCAAGAGTGCGGAAGCGAGTTTCCAAAAATTCGACGAATTGTTTGTAAGTTGGCAGTTCCTTGAGGTTACCCAACTTTTCTTCCCAAAGCTGCTGTGCAGAAGTTGGAAGTTTATGGAGAAGGACGTAAATCAACACCGCATCCCAATGTTCCACGTGTAACCCCAAATTCGCCAACTCGTGGACACACTCTTGAGATGTATCCAGCAACTCCTTCAGTCCGTTCGCTGATTCCTTGAACAATGACGATTGTCCAAAAAGCAACTTAAGCTGGGCATTGACGAGAACCCGTTTATGGTCGTAGCGCGAAGTTAACAGTTCCCACGCCTTCGCATAATTGCCCGCTTCGCAAGATAGATGTTGCAGCAGACGCTCCGCCTCACCCTTCAAACAGGATTTTAAATAATGCATCTTGTCGATGTCATCTAAAGACGCGTTATTGTGAACCATGGACTGAAATAAACCTTGGAAAGACCTCCATGTTGTGTACGAGCCGCTGAATTTTGGAATATCGATTTCGCGAAGCCTAATTTTGTTGTTGGGTACCGTTGGTTCACCTGATGGTCCGCCAGCCGTCGACGATGATGTCTGAGAGCATTTTTCCAACGCTTCCAGTAACTCAGTACGATACTCCAGGTAAATTTCAGTTATTTGCTCATACACTACTACTAATTCTGTCATTTTCAGATCTGCTTCAAGCCTTCCGCCCCCGACGATTGCCTGATGATAATGCCTAGCGACTCGCATGTTCTCTTCCAACATGTCAAGGCGACTTGCAACGTATGGCTGCAGCTTACGTTTCTTGGCGGCATTCTTGAAACTGGTGAAACTATTTACCACCAAGGTTAAAATGCCCTTTTGCAGCATACCGCAGTTGTAATTTGTCTCGGCCATTATTATACGCAGATTATATTATGTATTTTATGTATATATGTATGTAGTTTATGATATTATTTTAATAACGAAAAGTAATAAAAAGCAACACTTACTTGCTTTTGCTGCTAATTGGGATGTTGGCAAATGTTCTTGCAGACTTCGCGGACAAAGAATCCTTAATCCTCTGGACGTTGGACAAAGTTGCTTGATGTTTCCGGCGATTTATGTATTTCACGACGCGTAGAAAAAACGATTTACACACACACAATTTTTATGATTAATATTTGATTAATAGTTGATTTAAGTCTAATGCAACTTTTACAGATAGTCAAATTAATTGCACTCTACAATGCACTTTCTAACCTCTATTGCGAACAAATTTTTTTTTTAAAGTTTTTTCTGTTTATACAAATAACCATTAAACACTTAATTACACGCGAAAAAGACTAAACAATTTACTAAGGCTACGAAGGACCAAAATGTTACGACATGTATTTTTTACTGGATAAAATAAAGAAAACCAAAAAGACACAAAGAAACAAAGGCGTCCACAACGTTATAATATGTCTTTTATTCGACCTCTGCTAGTACACTTATTCCGTAAACTCATTACATTCATTATTTATATAAAATACAATAATACATATTTATATTTGTTCATAGTTCAATGTATCAAACTATTCTATTTTGCTATGACCGGGTGTTCCATATTGTGGATCCTATTGAACTCTCAACACGCCCACTTATGAGGGATAGAAATAAGAATAGGGTATCCAACATTGACTCATAGTTTGTAATATACCTTAACTATTACTTGTAGACACGTTAAAATTCGTGATCAGCATCGATAGTAATGTCGATCTAGCAATGTCATTTCGTCGGCAAAAATTTAACCCAAAAACTCGAGCTAGAAAGCACAAATTTGAAACAAATAATCATTAGGGACCCGAAATAATCACAGATAAGACGCCCACTTAAAAAAAGAACAAATTTATCGAAGATACCGAAATTTAAGCTAGAAAACTGAAATTTTAAATTTACACTTTATGGGCTAAATGATCATGTGTTAAGATTTTTTTAAATTTGCCTACTGACACGCTCACAATTTCATGGAATGTATTGAAATGTATACTCTCCGGGGCCCTTAATACTCCTGCTTAAAGATTTTTAAAATTTGCCCACTGACACAATTATAAAAAAAAAACCTTTTTATCGAATAATTGTTTAATAAAGTTTGAGCTATGAAGCTGAAATTTGGAATATGTACTCTCTAGGGGCCCTTAATGCTTTATGTAAAGATATTTTCAAAATGCGCCCACTGACACACCCAATTTTCCAAAACAACCCGCTTTATTAAAGAAATCATTTGAAACGAAAGTCCTATTCTTCGGAGAACATGTAGATAAAGTCGTTTGAATAACACTTTTATTTTTCAACTTTTCGCTTTTAAAGATGTTTTTCGCAAAAAACAATTTTTTTCGATAAAATGCTTTTAATCTTGTATAATATGTAGATCCTTCTTAAGAATTCACCTATACTTGGATTTTTCCACCCTCACTTTATGGGATATAGGAATAGAAATAGGGTATTCAACAGTTCGCCTAAGCGGACTTGGTACAGCTCATAGAGTTCGCGGTTGTATGTTCTCCTCTATTCGCCCTCCTCGCACGCATGATCAAACATCCGACTGAACTGAGTATTTTTCTTTCAAACCAAGGGACCAAGGTACAACCAGGTCTATATTCATTAAACTGAAGTTATTCGAAAAAAACTGAAATCCGGGCCGTCCTCTATGATAGAAATCAATTCAACACTAATTGAATTCGTATTGCTTGTCCGTCTTAAAACTGTAAATATAACATGAACCCTCAAAATCTCGCACAACAAGCTACGATTTTATTGTCTCGCAACAAGAACTGTTCTGGGAAAAAGAAACCTTTCGATGAAAGATAAAATTCTTGCATATCTGGAAGTGGTAAACATTTAATTCGATCTAATGAGAATAGTAAAAACAGCTCGAATTAATTTGTGGCTAAAAGGTGTTAGTAGTCAGCATTCAAAATTTTAATAATTTGCACGACATTCTTATTCACCTACACTTTCCAGCAAAAGACGAATGTGAATCGTCATAGCAAATGCGTAATTCGCAGGAGTTTGCCAAAAATGTTGAGCTCAAATAGCGACATATGTATCCGTTGTTACACTATATACAAGTACACGGTCCAATATCAAATCGACAAGCATTGTTCTGTAAAGGAACACTTATATTAATCGGTGAAACAAAAGCATCGTATCGTAATGGTTATACTAACAATCGAAACGACCGAATGGAGTCAATTGAAAAACCACTTTAGATCACGTGGCCAACCACTCCGGCTATTACCATCATTACGTTTCGATTGAATGGAATCAAAATCCTTTGTGTTAAATGATAGGTCGCTCCTGTGAGCTGTTTAAGTGGAATACTTTTCCATAGCAATTTCAATGCTTTGAACGTGGCGGATGTCTTGTGCACAAAAATCCTTGAAATTCAATTCACGGTCCCATACAATCGGTCCAGATCGTATCTTTTTTTGTGTAACAACAATATTTCGCCGGACATACCATATGAGAAATTTGTGTCCTTTCACTTGACATTGTCCACCCAAAAAACTGATGCAATTGGAGAGTAAAAGGTTATAAAGACAAAAAGAAGCAGAGAAACTTTCACCATAAATCATAAGTCAAGTAAAAATATCCTGCATGGGATCATGTCAATGATAGACGGCAATGGATTCGAGCATATTTTCACGTTTACACTCTTCTCACTGATTGTGAATGAACACGTTTAGTTTGTATAGTTCAATTTCAAATGACATTCAGTTTGGGGAAGGGCAAATTGCGCCCGTGGGGACGATTATTGATTTGGGACTAGATGTGCCCAACAACTTATATGTTTTATTTCTTATTTCAAGTTGAATTGAATCATTGAGAATGTTGCGAAACTAATTTCATGGGCATTTTTACTGTGTAGGAAAGTATCTATTAACATATGAAGGTATTCCTATCAATAAACAATGTAGAGAAGGAAGGGCTCCAAAAGTTCCTATGTCTCTTATTCGATATTTCAGTTGTGAAAGGTATAAAGGTGGATAAAGAACGTCTTATGCTACGAGGATTCTGTCATAAGCAGCAACTCATATTCTTATACATATTTTACTAGATTTTAATTCTAATAGTAATAGATTGAATTTAATTGCGATCACTAACTCAAATTCGAATAACTACTTTGAACAGTTCTTGGCTAAGTAACTTTGTATTAAATTGTTAAACTTGTGGTCGAGAAAGAAGGTTAAAAGAAGGTCGTTGTATAGTTGAATAAAAGTCGTGGAGAAGTGCAGACAAACTCTAACCATCTCGTCAAATAAAACAATATTTATAACGTTGTGGAAATAGTCGTTTGATTTCAAAATCTTCAAAAATAATGTTAATTCTCGCATACAATTCCTGCACGAGGTACGAGCAGAAGAAATTCGTTCAAACGAAAAAACGAAAATTTTGCGAGCTTCTGAAAACTATCAGAAGAAACAGCCGCCATAACCTATCTTGCCCTCTTACTCTTTGAATGGTTTATTAGCAGAATTATCTGGTCCACATATAGATGATTCTCAGTACCAAATTTTCCGCCGTTGTTTTAAACGTGCAGATTTCAAGTTCATTTCAAGTTCTCACATACATACATTCCTACTCAGTGTGTTTCTTTATTGATTTGGAATATTAGGAATATTCCGAACGAATGGAATGTTCTGGTTAATCCATTTCGGTGTTTCTTTATTCATTCTGGAAAGCTTTTAATGTATTACTTTTATTCTTATTAGAGAAAGGTTGAATAAAAGGAATATATTCTTACGTTTGAAATATGCACTCGATCAACAAAAAAACTTCAAGCAACAGCAAGCCATCAAATGGGTGAGCATCATTTATTGCAAATTTATTGTCTCTTTATATTTAAATTTGCCTCGAGTTTATTTTTTTTTATATATATGTATTTTGAATGTCCTTTTCAGGATCAAATAAATTCGTAATAAATACTACATCCTTACTATAAATTACAATATTTTTATGTTTTACTTTTTTCCTTCGACTTAACTTATTTACGATTGACAAAAAAATACATAAATAACTAACAAAACGAAAATGCAATTTAATTCATAACAGGGGTGTGGTTTGGAAATGGTTCAGTATTTTGTTATTAAAAATAAAACATCAGATGCAAGTAAAATTCTGGGATATGATTCAGTTCAGTAGGTAAGAAATTGCAAAGTTTTGACATTCGATAAAAAAAAGTGATTTCAAAGCACTGATCTATATCCGTTAAGGGACTACATAAGACGAAAATTTTATTTATTTTATTTATTTATTTATATTATTTCATGAATTGCTTATACAGTAAGATACACTATCTTATAAATAAGTGATAAGCATAAAGACGAGAGATTAAATGGATGCTACGAGTAAATTGATAGAAGAAAAAAAGAGGAAAAAAAGGAAAACTAAATTCACAAAAAATAAGTAAAGAAAGAAGGAGTAACTAAGAATAGTTGGAAAAATAGGTATTTAATTTTTTTTAATGCTGCGGTGTCATCCAATCTGCTTATACATTTGGGCAAGGAGTTTCACAATCGAGTAGCGTATATACAAAATTAACGTTCAGATACAAGACAGTAGTACTTAGGTACATTAAGCTGACCGGATCTGTTAGAAGAGGGAAATCTATTTTTTTCCTTTTAGATTCAAAACAGTAGTTGGCAAAGATTTCACAACCGTAAGTGAGTAGAAGCACGAGTAAGGTTCGAGTAAGGTACGTGTCTCGAACGAAGTGAAAGAGTGGGAGACCCATAATGTTCGAAGGACTCTAGAGGTCTTTCCTACTGCCTGATGGATTAGCTTATCCCAGGAAAGATTACGACTAAAGGTCATACCGAGGCCTTTTACCCATTCAACATACTCTAGAGGGGCATGACTAAGGTTGTTGGAAGGAAAGTATGAGAGGTCTAGAGGCTTTCTTAAGACTACAATGCACTTGGACTTATTAGGATTCAGGAAAAGACCATTAATTTGTGACTATTGCACCATTAAGTACAGCCCTTCATTTATACAGGTGTGTCATGCTCAATTAGGCCCAAGGGACAGCTCAGTACGAGCTGAATATCATCGGCGTACATATGTACTGAGCTATGCATAATCAGTAGTAGGAAGTTCGTTGACATATAAGGAAAAAAGTAATGGTCATCATAATATTGCACCCTGTGGCACGCCGCTGACTATAGGAAGTTTGCCCGATAGCACGTGGTTTATTTCCACAGCTGGCACTCTGTCTGTCAGATAGCAAGATATTAGCTCCAGAGCACGCGGGGAGAAATTATATATCTGCGACAATTTGAGGCACAAGGTAGAGTGGACAATCGTATCCAACTCCTCCGAAAAATCTAACAGCACAACACAGGACCCTTTATCTTCATCAAGCGCCATTTGAAATTCTCCGCTAAAGTTAGGGTATATAGGCTAAGTTGTTGTTGTATTTAATGTGCAAAGGTGAACATGAACAAGCGTATATACGCTTGCGAAAAATAAATAATATCTTAGTAATAAAAAAATCTTCGTTAAGAAAAACCGCGGTGTTTCTACTTATAAACAAGTCTTTTTCCGGTATGTAATATTCCTTATATGTTGACCAACTGTACATCAGATCAAAAGAGAATTGTTCACCTGTAGATTAATTGGGTATCATCGTTGTTAAAAATATTGATAGCTATCACATTTTCAAGCAATCACAATTTTGTCGAAAAATATATTTTGATTTGCTGTAAACTTTTTGGTAAAACAACATTTTTCAAACGAAATGCCGTCAGCAGAATTGTTTTTGGTGATAATATAATAATAATATGTATTGAATAAATACAATCAATAGAGTTTCACTTCATAAATCTTATCAACAAAAAGTTGTCGCATGTGCTTGAACAAAACAAGTCAAAAAGCTCAGAAACATAAAAACTTTCGTTTCATTAACTCGTCAACAACAAAAATCAAATTAAAATTAATTTTTAACTAAAGAAAAACGAACGAACCAGAGAAAACAGATTTGAATTACATAAACGTCAAATGTGTTCTTTAGATGTATAATATGTCAATTAAAACTCATAATACAAAAATGTGGATCCATTGATTAATTATGTCGTTTATCAATAATTGATATTTGAAAAACCATAACGAGGGTGTACAAATTCCGCTTTGGAAAATCTTAGAGTAATTTGTTATACCCTATTCTAAGGGTATATTAATTTTGACTCATAGTTTGTAACATGCCCTAATATTGCCCGTAGATCCCTAAAAGTTGCTATATTTGTTATCAGCATCGATATAAATGTCGATCTAGCGATGTCCGTCCATCCGTCCATACGTTGGCAAAAATTAGACCTTAAAACTTGAGCTAGAAATTTGAGCTATATACTCTCTAGTGGCCGAAAATAATCAAGTCACAATCTAAAAAAAAAATTATCGAAATAATCGAATTTTAAAGTAGAAAGCTGAAATTTGTAAAATATTGTCTTTAAGGCTCAAAATATTGTATGTTAGGATTTTTAAAATCAGCCCACTGGACTTAGCCCATAATTAAAAAAAAATGTTTTATCCAAAAGCCAAAATTTGAGCCAAGAAGCTGAAACTTATAACAAATACTCTCTTGGGGACCTTAATGACCATGTTAAGATATTTTTGAAATCCGCCCACTGACTTACCCACTTTTTAACAAAAAAACATTTTATTGAAGAAATCACTGTCAAAGAAAATCCTCTTCTTTGCAAAGTATCTAGATAAAGTTGTATTAACGAATTCCTTTATATAAAGCTTTCTGCCATGCCCAATTTTAAGGGGCGTTTTTTTAACTTTATTTTCCGATAAAATCCTTGTACTGTTGTAAAATAAAATATATAGATCCTTCTTAACAATTCACACATACTTAGATTTTTGTCACGCCCTCTTTATGAGGGACAGGAATAGGAATAGGATATCGAACAGTTCGGCCAAGCATTTCCCTATATTGTTTAATGCTTTAATTGAGTATTACCTATAAGCTCAATTAATAGAAAAAAATATTAATTGTTGGTACATACATACTCCATCTTTTGACTTATGTACTACATCTGCTCTGGATTTAAGTGGCAAAGATGGTATTCATTCCAATCTGCAAATTCCGGATACAAAATTCGAAAATTCTTTCTTTTCTATTGCTTATCCGGAAAAAATAAAGAAACACACTCATTTAGTAACTAGGATAATCCCATCAAATCCGAATCAAAGGAATTGAAATATTTTTAGTTCTCAAAGCACAGCTCAGTGAGAAATATTGTCAAACGAAACAATTTCAATGTCCCTATCAACGAAGTTGCGTCGTTCTGTAGAGTATATCGTGTATCCCTTCGCTGGTGGTTTGTAGACCAGCATTGTTTCGTTTACCACGTTCATTTAATCCATTGAGAAGTAAACAAACTCCTCAAATCTCAACGGCATCCAGATCGTTTTCCCCTTTCTTGTGACTCTTGTAGGACGCGCATAGACGAAATATGCAGCCAAAGAGTAAATAGAAAAACAATCGTATATGTACATCTTAAGTGAATTACTGCATCACTTACACTGCCACCCGCACCCACCCAACTTTCTATGTTCACAATCCTCAGGTCGTATCACATGCGCACCCCCACCCACTGGAACATTGAACATAATCCAGTAAGGGAAAACCAGGATTCGCTTTTAACCAGATTATATCAGCTGTCAGGAGAGTCTATGAAACGCTACTACACTCTGTGCTCATTCGCTTTCTGACTGCCTCATACTCTCTATGTGGAAGAGCAGAACTGAGAAGAATCGACTTTGCCGTATTGTCGCTGTCGGTTTGTCCTTCCTGCGTTGTTAGTGTGTACTGGCGAATGTGTTAAATATGGCGGAAAATTGCATTAAACAGCTGCTTGTCACCGTTGATAAGGGAATTAAATTTTGCGGTGTCATAAAGAAGCCAAGGCAAGGACTTTGGTATCGGTTGTGTATAGTAGCTTCACAGGACGTATATCCCAGTAGCAGCAAGATTGGTTCAAAGTGTCGGTGATGGTCTTTAGTTTCCTCTGTGCTGGGATCATGTTTATTATTGAATGGGTGATGTTGACGACAGATAATATCCTTTATTTCAAGATTTTAGGTTGTCATTTCTGTTTATTCTTCCTTTTTTCTGCTCGGATTTTCTGGAACATGAGACACCAAAGGACGTTTACGAAGTTCAAGTCAGAATTGAAAGTACTTTCAGTGCATTTATTTCAGTTCGGATGAATTAATGTAGTTTTGATCGTAAGGCTTGGCAGGATATGATTGTCATACTAGATAGCGTTGTGTAGTATGCAATATATCTTGGCTGGTGATATGAATATTGATTAGTTTGATGATTCGAATATACTAGAGAAATGAAAAATGCAATCGAATTCGAAAACCTTTCTAGAGAAGTTGTTGCAGAGCCTACAAAAATAACAAGCACGTCCCAAAAACTGCTCGAATAGGTAATAACTGATTCCAGATATGCTGCTGCCAAAACTAACATCGATCCTAAAATTAGCGACCATGAACGATTATGATAAGTACAATTTCAGAAAAAAAATCGCCTAAAGATCTTACGAAATCAATACGGATATGTTTAAATATAGCAGATCAACATTCCTATTACCAATTAAGAAATAGCGTTGTATCCATAAGAAGCGAGGATCCAACCTTAATTGGTAGAGTATAACGAAATCATTGATTGTAATGAAAACCAGTATAAAAACTTAGTCCAAAATGAAGCGTGACAAAATAAGAAGATACAACGAGCTCCTCATATCAGGCTGTTCATATCATTTGACATGGAAAAGATATCGCGTATCCAGAAATAAATATGAGTAAAGAAGAGCAGCTTTAAGCAGCGGATCTCAAGATCAGGCGACCAAAAATCTATGTGGAGGATAATAAAATAATCTGTTTTAAATGAAACTAAGCTTTTCGGATAAACCCATTAATGTCTACATGACAATCATCTTATACAAGGTGGCGCAAAAGTAATCCTCCTATCAGAAAATGCTAGAAATTTTGCGATTGGCCCCTAATGTCAGTTCTGTTTTGACAGTTGTGTAGTAAACACATGCGAAATACACGTTAATAAACAATGTTACGGTACACTGCTCCAGAACGCGGAATATTGGTGACTATTTATTTGAGCAATAATCGGTCGGTGACCAAAAAACATCGGAAGGTTATTTTTGCGCCACCTTGTAGATGACATAAAAAATGTACTAAGATTGATCAACGAAAAAGGAGGTTTCAACTTCATGAGAGCGAAAATGTTGATGGATGCTATATCCATAGTAGGGCCCAACCTAGAACAGCTGATCAATCTGTCAGTTAATAGCATTGTCATGGGAAGAATCAGTTGTCACTCCTGTCATTAAAGTCAACGAATCAAACAAATGGGAATATTTGCGCCCAGTTAAATCATTTGCAGTCTACGAAAAAATACTCCAAAAAATTGTGCAAATACATTTTGAGGAATACGTCGAAACTAACGGATTGTTCCTTGAAAACCAATCAGGGCTCGGTAAAAAACACTGTTGGAAACTATGTGATTGCTGTATTCTCTTCTTGGGCTTAAAAATGGCCTTCGAAACCATTCACAGGGACATTCTAATGGCCAAACTACTGGGATATGGAGTTAGGTCCAGGAACTGAAGTGGTTGCGATCTTTCGTTGATGGTCGATCGCAGAAAACGAATGTGAATGGAAAATGGAATGATGTCAAGTAGTGTCCAAATAAAACTTGGAGTTCCGCTTACTCGGCGCGCTGCTTTTCATCGTATACATTCACGACATCGAAACTGAACTTAATTATTCCCAGATCGTCCTGTTCGCTGATGAGCATTACTCTTCATCTCTGGAAACAACGCCAACTAGTTAGTACGAATTATCCAGGAGGACTTATCGGAAGTAAGCATATGGCTGAGATCTAACAAACTTAAGCTAAATGGCAATAAATGTGAAAGTAAGGCTCTTTAACACTGTATGCAGATAAATTCAAATATTGAGTATGAATCGCTAGAACAAGTGCTGCTCGCCCCAAACCTGCGTACCATGCCGGGGCCCCAATCACATACTTGGGGCTACTCGACAGAATACAAAAACGCACGATAAAACTTATTCACGATCGAGATATCACAAAAACTTTGGAATTTCTAAGTTCGCAATGTCTGCGTTGTTTTATCGATATTTCCACGATAAGTGCTCAAATGAACTATTTATACCATCAGAAATTTTGCAACTTCGATTAGCACATTTTTTTTCTGTTGGGTTAAGTCGTACCACTAGGATAGCCTCTGGTCAGCACCTATTTGGCTATTATCTAGTGTTGTTATTATGACTGCCATCAGCATGACAAATATCCTATATGAGCTTCTTCAAAACGTTAAGAGCTGATGTCATTTGGATTTTCAAGACATGGTGAAGGTATTGAATTTGATATGGTGACGGATGAGCCTTTGATTGATAAACAGCAGCTTTGACATTCCCGCGGAAGCGGATTACTTATTCTCCCTTTCAGAAAACATGTGGGAACCCACCAACCAATTTAATGGTTGAGTCGCCGGGATAACTTTCCTACCACGTAAAAATGGTTGGTTTTGAGAAGACACAATCTTCAACACAAATTAGGAGAAAGTTCTTCTTCGGTTGCTGATTCGACCCAGGCTATCTACGAACTGTGGTACAACCATCCTCAAATAGCTGCTCAGAAAAGGGGAAATGCTTAGGAAATGCGTTCGCCAAGTTCGTTAACAATGCTCAAGGGTTGCTTTTCGATGATAAAAAACACTACACAGGTGGAAACAGTATTTGTTGGTTGGGTGTTGTAGAATAATAGGGAAATCATTGCTTGGTTTTAACCTGGCGATGCACAATTGCCGTTACTGGGACTACGCATCTATTGTGCTTATTTTACCTCTCCGTGGTAACAACTGGGTATTGGTCATGGTTATCTCACAGAACACAGACTAGACTTGCTAAACGTGTAAGCGCGAATGTTGAATAAGAAGAAAATAGCAAGACTGTAATGCCCTTTCGAAAAAACTGCCTGATGAGTTTTAGAAGTCTTACATGAACCCCTCAGAAAGAGGACATATTGCAGAAGAATTCACCAGAATTAGTAAACAGTGTCGTCGACGGTCCAGATAAAAGATATCTTACATGAGCTACTTTCACTGCCCTCAAAATTGATACTGTCATGTTGAGATGAGAGTTGACGTATTGAAATACTGCTACATTAGAAAGATGCTCTTCTTATTACGAATGCAAAATAATGACGTTCTGCACACTATTATCCCAGATGATGTCATCCCTTGTTTTGAAAACTAAAACTGGACGCTGAGATTTAATCCTTTGGAGTAACTGTGGCTATGTGTGTAAACAACTGTACTTAACAAATCAATTATCACCAAGGTGGTTTCCCTTAAAGAGTTTAAATCCGTTGACTGATCTGCCACACGAAAATATTGTTGCAAGTTTAACACAGCTTTAAAACTCCTTTCTCACACATACTGAAAAAAATACTTGTCGCTCCTCAAGAGAAACAGTAGTTGGGATATATCCCCAACGATATGCAGTTACATGTACGTTTCGGAAACGTGGAAAGGTCCTGTTCACGTTACGAGATACTAAGCCTCATCCCAAAGGGCAATGACTCTTAATTAACCTCATTAGGAAGTGTGTCAGCTGGTCCTGGAATTTATGTATCATTTTTTCCCCTTTAATTTTATCACCTAAAGGACAGGTAACACTTTACAAAGATAAGTACAGAGTAACCTTACTCTGTAACCCTCTGACACGTGATATTTCGCTCTTGACGAAAAAGTAAAATTAATGGACTTTTTTCCTACAAATGGAAAACATTTTAAGAAATTTAAAAAGATTTTTAAAGACACAATAGATAACAGAAAGAGGCATCCCATACGCATACCAGTGTCATACGCCCCCACAAATAACGATTTGGGTGTCACATTGTGCAGTATGGCTGCCATAGAAGGATTGACATGAATCCTCTTCGGTTTCGAGGTTCACACAACCCTTTCAAGGTTTCATACAATTATACAGTCGCACCCATAATTCAATTACTCGGTAGCTAGCAGCGGCATCGAATTGTTGCATAATTATGATTGATGAATCAATTATTTAGGCAATATATCATTTGCATGCCAACTTCTGGTGCTGCAAGAAAGACAGTGACATTGAGAAAATCAACGTCACATTGTAGACACAAATTAAATTAGCAATCGTTTGGGTTTCAACTGTCCACGGGAATGTGGTGCAGATACTCGTAGAATGGACTCATAGATACTACCTATATTGTGTGTAGCAGCAGTTGAAGACCATCGCAATGGATACGAGAAAGACGGATTATGGGAAGACGCCACTAATTAATCTCTTGAAATGCGATTAGGTAATAGTACGCGTCCTTTTTAGCCAGATCTTTTAATTGAGTTTTCTTTATAAAATAGGTAAGGTGCCCACAGTAAGAACTTAACTGATTAAAGATAAAGATGGCGCGGATAAGGTAAATAAAGCGATTGAGTACGACATTGCTGCTCTTCATGGTAAGCATAGCCATGCCATAACATGTAGCAGACAAATATATTTTGCAACTGTGTATCTAATAAAAGATTAGATGAGCGCAACAATTTAACAATACTATCGATTAATTAAAGCCCTCTTACGTACGCCCCCATTTGTTGTGCTTGATACAAGCTTTATGTCTTAAAACTACTAACAAAATTAGGATTTAAAACTAATACTTAAAACTAATTAGGTAGATGGTGAGGGGTGGAGTAGTGCAGATTTGAGGGAACGACCATCGGCAATACAAAACGAAGATTTAGAGATTTAAGCAAGGAGATTACCACGGATATGAAAAATGGGACCGGGATACTCGAGGAATCCCTTGATAAAATGAGCTGATTTTTGTTTTATTTTTTAGTTGCTTTTCTTATACTCTTCTGGTTTGTTGACGCCCCAAACCCCAAAGAGTAACATCGAAAAGCTCGATCGAGAACGACGTAGAATTCTATGCTCAGATGGTTAAAAAAGAAACTTACAGCAAGGGAGAAAAAAAAGAAGAGGGAGAGACTTCGAAAACCTCCACCTTAGTCGATCCGCATAAAGTGGAGAGGAAAAGTGTCCCGATATCCTCAAGAAGATTCCAAAACATAGGGACGGGCTACAGTCCGCTTGGGCGAACTGTTCGATACCCTATTCTTATTCTTATCCCTCATAAGTGGGTGTGACAAAAGTCTAAGTATGGTTGAATTGTTAATAACGCTTTTCATAGTTTATTATATAACATTTAAAGGATTTTATCGAAAAAAACGAAGCTTTTGTAAAAAAAACGCTCCCTAGCTCAAACTTTGGTTTTCCAATAAAATTGTTTTATTTAATTGTGGGCGTGTCAGTAGGCGGATTTAAAAAAAATTACGCAGGAGCATAAAGGGCCCCTAGAGAGTATATATTATGTATTAATTTCATCTCCCTAGCTCAAACTTTGACTTTTCAATAAAATTGTGTTATTTAATTGTGGGCCTCTGGGCGAATTTAACAAATTCTTAAACTTGATTATTTTGGGACCCTAGAGAGTATATGGTTAAAATTTCAGCTCTCTAGGTCCAGTTTAAAGGCCTAATTTTTGCCGACAGACGGACGGACGGACGGACATGGCTAGATCGACACTACTATCGATGCTGATCATAAATATAGTAACTTTTAGGGGTCTACGGGCAAAATCAAAATTAATATACCCTTAGAATAGGGTATAAAAAGGCAAACTCGTGTGCCACCGAAACTGTATTCAAAACAGGGCGAACAAAAGCGAAATGTAATTCACAGACATCTCCAAGGAAATCTACACAGGAGTCGAACGGCTAATGACCTCCTTGTCAAACTTCTAAGGGAGCTGCAAGTGGTCATCATCAGCGAACAACATTAGATCAAGGTTAGACTTAACTTCATTCTGAACTCGTTAGGAACAGCTGCTATCTGGATCCCAGATGCAGGGAAATTGGCTATTAAAGCCAAAGACCTATGAAGAAGATTTTTGAGCGAGGTGGAGGAGCTAAGTTTAGGGGCGAAAATCTGAAAGAAAAACAAACGGACCCCCAGACCTGACGGAATACCAGCAAAAAAAAATTAACGCGATTTCCCATACATGTTCCCAGCTAATGCTAAACATGCACAACACCTACCTAATTAAAGGAGGCTCAGAAGGACGATCGGCACGTTTGATGCTTATTAGCAAAGGAAAAAGTGACCCCGACTCTCCATCTGCATACCGGCCGCTGCGTACTGCAGTGAAGCTCCCCGAAAATATGTTGAAACCGGAGAGCAGAGGAGAAGGCTGATCAAAAATGAAAGGCAAGGAAGCACGGTGAAGTATGTCTACCTCACCCGGTTTCTCACCAGACACGGTTACTTTAACGCCTTCCTTTACAAGTTCGGCAAAGTAGATAGCCCAGACTGCCAGAGCGGGGACTCTCTGCTCTCTACCGACGAGCGATCAGAAGCAAAACTGGACCCAAATCGGTTTTTTTTTTTTGTAGGAAACAATTCTTCGGAAAATAAAGATCGAAGAAGATCGAAACAGAGAGAGAGAGGGTGAGTTCAGTACATTTCGCAGGCAGAGCACACAGACATCGTGCGCCTCAGAAGACTTTAAAGACGGCATCCCCTTGTGAAAATAAAATCGTCTCCAGGGTGATTACCTGCCACTTGATGGTACAATATGTATGCTCCATTCAAAAAAAAAACTCTCCCAGTGCGTCCTACTGGTCCTCTTGTGGACCTTACGTTTAACTCTGCATATAATGCAAAAATATTAGGCATTTTCCAACCATTTGTGTGTGCGAAGCTATACCTTTGACACAAATGGGTGGGATAAGCTTCTTATCACAGTTTATTCTGCGATGCTGTGTCAGATCATTGCAAGAGTTGGGACAGTGGCATGGTTAAATCTGAATTGCTCATATATGACAACTTAGACTCATCAACCAGTATCTCCAACATGAGATTATAGTGTTGCTATTTTCTTCGCGATCCAAACACTCATTCACCAGTTTAGGTTAAATAAGTACAATTGATGTGTAGTCATAGTTACAAAACTGGGTGGGCAGTCACCTGGTTGACGTCGACCAGTGCGATTATACACTCAACAACAACAACAAAATAATTACATATTCTTAAATGATTTCTCGATGGCTCAGAGATCTGTCTTCGTGGGACGCGCCTAATATATATATGTGGGAAATGCAAAAAAACGGTTGACCGTTGACCATGTGTTGCTCCCACGCCAATAACGTAATTTCTTCTCCCAATCCTGCGAAACATGCAGTGTAAAATTCAATTCACAAGTTGTGGTACGTAGGGTAATAAAAGTATAACCACGAAGGGATGAATTCTTTTCTTTTAGACAGATTTAATCGGAGGCAACATATTTTAATTACCACGAAATCCAGCATTAAATTCCATCCTTAATGAAAATTCAACAGCTTTCTGTTTAGAAAAGCATATATATATACTCGCAGATATACTCCCATAATGTCGTCGTCGTCGCCTTCCGCCACAAGGATAGGACTTGGATCGCTGGCTGCCTCTGTGATACGAAAGTGTTCCATGGATATCCACCAAAGGGAACGGTGTGCTACGACTATGTGTGTCAGTATAGATATCCTGAGATGCATGGAATTTTTCAAGGATATAAATTTCTAATGCCGACAAGACAGGAGTATAGTTATATAGGACTATGCTATGGGCTCATAATCACAGACTTCGGGATGGATTCGTTCATAAATCGGAAATGGGGTGAAGAAACTTTCCCTTAACTTTTTTTATTGCTTTTTCTGTGGCTGTGGAATGTGTGAGAGTTGCGTGCCAGAGACCGGAGATGTCGGACGATATTGAAATATTCATAAAGTGATGATTCTCAGTTATAGGTAGACCTTTAAATTTGTGTACGAGGTTTACTGCACATGAGAGCGATTAATGAGTAAGTACTACGGATTACGATTTATTTCATTTGGGATTTAATCTAAAATTTAAATCAAAACTTAACTTTTAATGGGAGCCTACAAATGGTATAGGAATGTAATTCAACTGGGCTATAATAGATAGTTATTTCAAAGCTGGGTTATTGTGTTCATTTGCTATTTGAAGTGAAGGTTACATTTTTGGGCAATACATAATTTAAAAACGTAACGGGACAAGCACAAGGAAAAAGCTGATGAACAAAATTAAATCTGAATCGGGAGTCGGACAGAATCCCGAAAAACGTAATCCCGAAAGCCCAAAATCCCGAAAATCCAAAATCCCGAAAAGCCACAATCCCGAAAAACTAAAATCCCGAAAACCCACAATCCCGAAAAGCCACAATCCCGAAAATCCAAAATTCCGAAAGATCAAAATCCCGAAAATGAAACTAAAAATTTTATTGTACCAACAAAAAAATTTGGCAAATTTATTTAACAAAATAAAAAACTTCAAATAAATAAAACATAACAAAAACAGTTCAACTCATACAAAAACATATCAAAAACGATCAATGACAAAATAATATAATATAAGTTCTAGTTCATATTGTACGCAATTATTCTGGATAACTTATTTCAGAAAGCTTTCGCTGCTCACACTCCCAGTAAAATATATCCTTGTATTTTTTGTAGCCGTCAATAAGCAGTTTCTCACGCTGTTTGTTGGTTTTCACGATCAAATAAATGATAATATAAAGTTTTTAAATAAAGGCATGCACGATACTCACTTTGTATTACGATGTTCACTGTCTAACAAAAATCTAGTCGGTCAGCTATCACACTATTTGAGATCAGCTCAACTGAATGCACATTGCGAATTGCAAAACATTACAACGCAAGCAATAGCAAAATATTATTACGGTAAATGGAATGGACAAACACTTGTCTATTTTACATTCAAAATTAAATAAAGAATCCCGAAAACGAAATCCCGAAAAATAATATATAAAATGAAAAATTTGCGCAAATGGCGATTGTTATCAGGGGCAGGTAGATTAGCAGTTGAGTCAGAGTCGGGAATTTCCAGTTGGAAAAAGCTGAAGGAGTTCCTCACAAAAGAGTTTGGGACTAAGGGCACCGATAATGTTCATAAATTGTTAGCAGATGCGAAAAGAAATATATCTGAATCGTATTTAGAATACTATTACCGGCTAAAAAAAAATAGCTACAAGAGGAAAGGTTGAGGATTCGCACTTGATAGGTTACGTAATAGGGGGAATCCCAGACAATGCTACCAACAAAAGCATACTTTACCAATCGCAAACCCTAGACCAACTGAAAGTAAATTTAAAGGCATACGAGAAAATGAAGGAAGATCAGGAGAAAGAAAGAAAGAAATACGATAGATCGCAGCAAAGTACAAGCAATGTTAAAAAGCAGGACCACGTTCCCCATAGGAGGCGGTGTACAAATTGTGGATCTACGTCTCATACTCATGGCAACTGTCCTGATAAGTCGAAGGGGATAGGGTGTTTCCACTGTAATGAGTTTGGTCACATCGCTCCAAAATGTCCCAAAAAAGCAAACGTCAGCGTCATAAGAGCAGAAGTGCCTGATTTTACAATCCAAGTAGTCGTTGGTGGAGAAAATTGTCGCGGACTTATAGACACTGGTAGCGATATTTGTATCATAAGGGAAAATCTGAAAGATAAGCTAGGTCTATTCAGTTTTGAGCAGCCAGGCATCCCGGTGGTAGGATTTGCCCAAAATAGCAAGACAACCTTAGGTGCGGTAGCTATTGATGCAGTCATCGATTTTGAGTCCTATCATTTTTTGTGCCACGTAGTCCCGAATGATTGGTTAAGTACAGATATACTTATCGGCAAGAATTTCTTTGCAAATGCTTCACTGGTAATAGAAAATGGAAAGCCTACTATTTCCAAAACTAGCAAAGATGGAACATTTTTAGCCCAGGTCAACGTAATAAATTGCGACTCGTATCCAGATAGTTTGGACAACATTTATAATCGCGAGTTTAAGGAACAGATTTGGCCTATGGTGCAAAATTATCAACCTAAGAAGGAAGCAGATTATTTAGAGGTGGAGATGAAAATTTGCCTGGAGGACGAAACTCCAATACATCAAAGGGCTAGGAGATTGGCGCCGTTGGAGAAGAAGGTAGTACAGAGACAAATTTCGGAATGGTTGGAAGAGAGAATCATTAGGGAGAGCACGTCAGCTTATGCTAGTCCCATAGTTTTAGCCAAGAAGAAGGATGGAAGCAGCAGACTGTGTGTGGATTACAGGAAGTTGAATTCCAGAATAATTAAAGACAGGTTCCCATTACCTAATATTGAGGAAGTACTTGAAAACCTACACAAGGCTAAGGTATTTACGACGCTCGATCTGAGGAATGGATTTTTCCATGTTGGTATAGAAGAGTCGAGTAGAAAATATACTGCCTTCATTATACCGGACGGAAAATATGAATTCAATAAGGTTCCATTTGGATTATGTAACTCGCCGTCAGTATTTCAGCGATTCATAACTTCTATTGGATGACCTCATTATTCCCTCTGAAAACGAAACTGAAAATATAGAGTCCCTAAGAAAAGTCTTAAGCCTGTGTAGCCGAAATGGCCTCTCGATAAAATGGAGTAAGTGCCAGTTTCTGACCAAAGTAATACAGTTCCTAGGGCATATAGTACAAGATGGCACTATTCGACCTTCTGACGAAAAAGTTTTAGCGGTGAGGAAATTCCCTGTTCCAAAGAATGTTAGGGACGTAATGAGCTTTTTGGGTCTCACCGGATTTTTCCGAAAGTTTATATCGGGATACGCCTTGTTAGCGAAACCGCTTTCTGACTTGACAAGAAAGGCGGAGAAATTCATTTGGGAACAAAGGCAGGAACACTCTTTCCAAACTCTGAAAAAAAAGTTATGCGAAGAGCCGGTGCTGAGACTTTTTGATCCATCACGCCCTACGCAGTTGCATACAGATGCCAGCAAAGCAGGATATGGAGCGGTTTTACTGCAGAAAGGAGATGATGATTGTTTTCATCAAATATTCTTTCTTAGTTTCAAAACGTTACCCGCGGAGAAGAATTACTCGAGCTACGAATTGGAGGTGCTTGCTGTAGTACGAGCTCTTAAAAAGCTGCGCGTTTACCTGTTAGGGTTAAAGTTTGAAATTTTTACAGACTGCAAGGCTTTTCAGCTAACCATGGCCAAAAAGGAGCTGAACAGCAGGGTAGCAAATTGGGCGCTACAGTTGCAGGAATATAATTGCTCATTGCATCATCGGTCGGGGCGGTCCATGCAACATGTTGACGCACTTAGTCGGTACCCGAATGTTTTGGTGATCGAAGATGGTGTTACAGAGTCGATTAGAAAAGCACAGGCGAATGACGATTTTTGCAAGATTATTTTGCAAGTTCTACAAACATCGGAGCTCGAAGATTACGTGTTGCGGAACGGCGCCATTTATAAGTATGTAGAGGGGGACTACCGTATAGTGGTGCCGAAAGTAATTCAACGACAAGTTGTTCAAAAGGTACATGAACAAGGTCATTTTAATAATCGCAAGGTTGAGGCGTTACTTCAACGAGACTACTACATACCTAAATTATCAAAAGTAGTGGAAGCGGTTTCCAATAGTTGTATAAGCTGCATTCTTACCTCAAAAAAGGTCGGGAAAAAGGAGGGATTGCTGAGTCCAATTGATAAGATGGATATTCCTCTTCATACATTTCATCTTGACCACATAGGACCGTTACCTTCGACTGCCAAGAGCTACAAATTTGTATTAACGGTCGTTGACGCCTTCAGTAAATTCACCTGGATATATCCCGTCAAGAGTACTGGAACAGAGGAGGTTTTGAAGAAGCTGGAGGTTCAAGCTGATGTTTTTGGAAATCCGCACCGGATAATTACGGATAAGGGAGCTGCTTTTACCTCAAATCTATTCAAAGAGTACTGCGAAGCACGTAACATCTACCATCATCTAGTAACAACAGGGGTACCCAGAGGAAATGGACAGGTCGAACGTCTGAACAAAATCGTGATTGAAGTCATTTCGAAGCTCTCTGTGGAGGACTCTCTAAAATGGTATCAGCATGTAAGTCGTACTCAACGAATCCTGAATTCTACAATCTCGCGTTCTACAAAAAGAACACCATTTAAATTAGCCGAGTTACTTGAGGAGGAGATCCGCCTAGACTTTGAACAGAACCGCCAAGAAATTAGACATCAAACGAAGCTGGAGATCCTAAAAGTGCAAGAGGAAAACAAGAAGGGGTACAATCGTGGCAGAAAAGAACCTACCAAATACAAAATTCGCGATCTCGTAGCCATCCAACGGACGCAGTTTGGGACCGGGCTTAAGCTATACCCTAAGTTTCTAGGACCATACGAGATATCGAAGACAAAGCGTAATGACAGGTATGAAGTCCGTAAAGTGGGGGAGCATGAGGGCCCACATCATACATCGACGTCAGCCGATTATATCAAGCCGTGGAAGATCTATAATTCTGATGGATGAAGACGAATATGCTGAAGACCGCCGTTCGCCTGAGTCGGTCGAAAACCAGAATGGCCGAGTGTAGGAAAATGTCCAGCCGACAGGTGAAGCTTCGCTTAGACCGTTCCGTTAGTGGGAACTACGAAAAAAATACATAGGCAGCAAACAACGATTATGTACAGATGAGTCTAGTTCGAAAAGTCGCTAAGTGAAGTCCTCTTCTTTTGTAAAACATTTCTTTGTTCTTTTCCTAGTTTTTTTATTTTGCTTAAACTGTTGAAATTTATAAATTAAATAATGAATTACCTAAATAAATGCTGAATTAAATCAAAGTGATAAAATCTTTTAATGACTCTACATTTATATACATTTTTTTCTTACTTCTAGATTGCACTATTTACAGAGAAATGGTATTTTCTACCTTACTACTGACAAACTTATAACATTTATACAATAGTATTATCACAGATTCAATATTTTTTTTAGAAGGAAAAGCTACATGAAAAACCCTTCACTTAATTAATAAATTAATTTTTCCTGAGGAGAGAGATCACAAATAAATACTAAGAAGATAAATAAATAAATAAATTAATAAATAAGAAGATAAATACTCGTAAATTAATAAATAAATAAGTAAATAACAAAGAAGATAAATAAATAAATAAATAAATAAAAATATAAATAAATAAATAAATAAATAAGTAAATTAACATAATCGTATAAATAAGTACTAAAGTAAATAAATAAATAAATAAGAAGATAAATAAATAAGTTAACAAAGAAGATTAATAAATAAATAAATAACAAAGTAGATAAATAAATAATTAAATAGTAAATTAACAATTAACAATTAACAAATATGCCCGGTTACGCTAATGGTTTTGGCTTAAGGGCGGTGCCGTAAGAAAGGAATATCATATATGACAGTCTACTATTTTGGTCACATCTTTTAGGAAGAAAAAAATTCTTTGTTGTTGCACAATTCCTTAAACGTTATTTTTTTAAAGAGAAGAACTCCAAGCGTTGAGGTTATTTGCTGGTACTTAAAAAATTACAACTTTTGCCTTTGACATGATCCAGATGGGTTGGGGACACAATCCCGAAAACCAAAATCCCGAAAATCCAAAATCCCGAAAACCCAAATTCCAAAAAGCCAGAATCCTTCTAAAAAAAATATTGAATCTGTGATAATACTATTGTATAAATGTTATAAGTTTGTCAGTAGTAAGGTAGAAAATACCATTTCTCTGTAAATAGTGCAATCTAGAAGTAAGAAAAAAATGTATATAAATGTAGAGTCATTAAAAGATTTTATCACTTTGATTTAATTCAGCATTTATTTAGGTAATTCATTATTTAATTTATAAATTTCAACAGTTTAAGCAAAATAAAAAAACTAGGAAAAGAACAAAGAAATGGTTTACAAAAGAAGAGGACTTCACTTAGCGACTTTTCGAACTAGACTCATCTGTACATAATCGTTGTTTGCTGCCTATGTATTTTTTTCGTAGTTCCCACTAACGGAACGGTCTAAGCGAAGCTTCACCTGTCGGCTGGACATTTTCCTACATAAATTCAGCTACAATAAAAAGTTTAAAAAAAAAACCGGGCATATTCCACTAAACGAGTTAGCAACTTTTCACTTAGCGCTATTCGAGTAATAAAGATAATGTAATTTTATAATTGGCATAATAAATTCCACCTGGAATACGCTACACGGATTGAGCCTTCCTAAGAAAACCCCCATTACATACCCCGTCATTGGTTTTCGATCCGTGCGTCCGTGTTAAAGAGGATCCAATGAGCCTTTAACCTTGGGGTTTTCCCAACAAAAAAAATCACTGGGGTATGGTGTTGTCTATGTTTCTTGCAATTGTAGTAAATCAATTAAATGTTTTCTCAGGTAAACTTACAAATAAATAAATATTTTGCATAAACAGCCTTAACCGGGCCTAAAACCTAGCATCTTAAACTATTTGCTTGTGCAAATTGGAAGGGTCCTACAATTTTAAGCCGAAATCCTAAAGAAAAATGTGTATTCTCATCTTGGATGTTTGTCAGACGTTCGCAAGAGTCTCAGATAAACTATTTTTTTATATAAAGATTAAGTCAAGCCCATACAAGACGGGCTAAGCCTCGCCGTTGAGGTAGAAAATTAAAATAATTGGCACTGCCATTGGGAAAGGCCTTCGGTGGGAAACTGTTTTTCAAAAAACTTAAATTCCAATTCTCCAGTGAATCACAAAAGGTGCAGTAGGTATTGACAAATGATTTATTAAAATGTCTCCACGTCGTCGTCTGCATACAAATCGTTTGGCAGCACCTGCACAAGGACAAACATTAGACAGGTTGTTAAAAATCAAATATTCGAAATATGTCCAACTGCCGAGGTACTTCAGCTCTGTAGTAAACATCTCATCAATTATAGTTGTCATCAACACCCCTTATTCGAAAGCACTACAAATGTTTTTCTTTATTTTTCCGACCAAAACATTCATATTCAGGAAAAAAAAGTAACAGTCCAAATGCAGGATTAGATACATAGTATAAGTGTTTGTTAAACGACGACGTTTGTTTCACAGTACAGCCCTCATATTGCTTGTTATGGCATTAACCTGGCAAATGTCACCGACATTAAGGAGAACATTAATTACTTTCCAAGGAAATGTAATTACGATTATTTACCAAAAATATTAGCCACACCACTACTATCCACCGCCACACGGCGCTTGTTGTGCTTATCCCCTTGATTCCTGAAACACTGTCAACAGCGTGCGCTCTTTGGCAACATGTCCTCGATGTTCCCTTGACCAAAATAATTATGATAATTAATGATACGATGTTATTAACCATAGAAATTATAGTTACACTGATGCCAATGAAAAAAAAAAAATTATTTAGCTGTGGAAATGCCAGTAAAGTTTCTATGATTGGTGTCTAACATTTGTTACGTACCAGCTTAGCTACGAACATAAGGTTGTATTATTATTTTTATGGACACTCAATTATGTGATGGATTAAGAAGTCAAACTTCATTTTATGACTAAATTACAACTTGAATGTTAAAGACATTCGGAATATTAGAGCATTCAAAAAGACACACGATGGCACCGTTTCAATATTCGTAGGAAAACATTTAAAAAAAAAACAGCCCGACTGAAAGTACAACAAAACTGCTTCTTTCTTCTCCTGTCCTCCTTATACAAATATCTTATTAATTTAAGTCGAAAAGCCTAACTGCCCCCAGGAATTCCCAAGAAGAAAGCGACAATGGGCCTTTTGTATTGCAATAGATATCCTTAACTTAATTAAAATCGCCAACAATAGGCATTCTCTGCCAAAGCCAATCAACGAATGAAATAAAAATGAAATCCTTATATTCGCGATTAGATCCGAAACAGCGTTTGTCTGCTCACATTAAGCTGATGAATTTGTCCTAAGAAGGGCTGTAAACGTAATTGCGTTTAAGTCACAAATAACATATCTTTAAATTCTCTCAGTTACTCCCATGGACCGAAAAGAAAGGATGCAACTTAAATCAAATTCCGACTTATTCAGAGAATTAAATTTCACCAAATAACAATACCTCGTGCCACCTGTAAGCACTCATTCATTTCAAGGCCCCCCTTCTTATCCCAGAAGTGCTACTACTTTCAATTTATACACTCCAACAATGGTTAAAAAACTTCAGTGGTATCACCCGCGCGTTGCCGAAATGAATATGAATTCATGGATTAAACATTTCGCCGCGGTAAATCCCATCTCATGCATAAGATACAATTTCACGAGACTTGCGTCACACCCAACAAAAGAGGGTGAACCGCATACACCCACCCTCCAAACGTGCATCATCCTCCCAAGTAATGTTGTAAAATGAAATGCGAAATATTATTTAAACCTCCACACACACATTTTTATAGATATAATTTGCCACCAGGAGGCGGAATTAAAAGACTCGAACAAAAATTAAATAAAAGTCAGAATTGGGCCGGGGAAAAGACTCCCAGCGATGGGGTTGGAAATGAAAAAGAAGAAATGCTATTCCAAATGTTAATTCCATGTGGCATGTTGCCTAACACCATGTTATAGAAGAACCGGGGAGAAGTCCAAATATTTTATTTTAGATTCCCGATGAAGAAGCCAGACTTGCTTCCATATAGATAAAACCATTAAAGAGGTATTTTAGCGCGGAAAAGCTATTTTGTTTACTTCAATGGTATTGTGAGGACAACGTAGGAAAATTCTGCAGATTTACTATACGTGCACAAGTAGTGTACTGTATTCTACTCGTTTTGGTATACTTTCACGAACTAATTAGTTTAGATGGCGGCTCGTGATTTGACGTCCAAGAAGTCTTCATTGGATGCTGCTGCGAGATACTCAATCGATTTTAAATTCCAAGATTGTGTCCTCACCTCAAATCCAAAGTTGTATTACTTGTTATGTCTTATGCCACCAGTCGCCCTTTTGGATCGACTCAATTATTGTTTTAATGGACTCGAATTCCTTGGTTTTGTTTGGTATACCTCTTGCTTGACATAACCCCATAAAAGGAAGTCTGGTGCAGTCACATCAGGTGACCTTGCGGGCCAGCGGAAAGTGGAGTTTCTGGATATTAATTTGTTTCGAAAATTTCGTTGGAACTCCGCGATAACCGGTCTGGCTATGTGTAGGTACAGTTGCTCCATCTTGCTGGAACGAAATGTTGTTGAAATAGATACTTCTTCGGCTCAGTTCTGGGTAAACAAAACTCCTTCAACATCTTTAAATAACGGTCCCATAGACAGTTACTGTTACACCGTTTTCATCAAAGAAGTATGGCCACACAATACACCTTGATGAAACTGAGCACCACACAGTGACTCGTTCTGGGTGCAGTACCGTCTCATGGAGTATTTCTGGATTAGATTCACTACACATCCGGAAATTTTGCTTATTTACATTGCCGTTTAGATCAAAATTGGCCTCATCAGACATAAACAAGCAATTTATTAAGCTGTTGTCTTCTTCGGTCATTTCAATCATTTTTTTTGGCAAAATTCTACGCAAATAGGCAAATCCAGAGGGTTTACTTTCTTGCAATTTGGATTTTGTACGGAAACAAGTTTGTGTCATCATGAATTATCCGTTGTAATGACCGTCTGCTAAGTCCAATTTGCGCCGATAAGTTTCGAGTGGAAACGCTTGAATTGGTCTGAATTGACGATGCTACAGCCGCGATTGTGTTTTGAACTCGAACATAGGGATCTCGATGGTATGGTCTTCGTGCGATGCTTCCAGATTCCGCAAACATGTTTACCAGCCTCATAATGGTCGATCTGCTCGTGGGAGTGCCGCTAAACTGCCGCCTAAATTCCCTTTGGACGGAAATGAATGACTGCAAAGCGCTGCACTATCCAAATCCTCTTTTCATTATCCCCAGCATTCATTTTAATAAATCCAAATATTAACCTGCCAAATAGAAAGAAAAATAAAGCCGATTACTCACACAGAAAAAAAGTTATTACCTTTTGTTTTTGTAGCACGATTCGTGCGCTACCCTGTAAATGCTTACGCCACCCTGCATATTCTGATGCACATGAGGTCAATAAAATACTTAGTTATGGCATCTTAGGGGCGTACCTGTGTCAAAAACGGTAAAATTATTGAATCCACTAGTAAATAAAAGAGTATGACCCCCTCAGTAGTTTTAGTTTAGTTAGTTAAATTGACTTTTATTTCTTTAAATATATGTTACAGTTAAAGTTTAGCCTAAGTCATAATAGGTTTGGCCTATGGCCGTCTACCAGGTTGACAAAATATAAACTAAAGTTATTTTATTAAAAATCTCCTTTTATAATTTGTTCTCTATAACGAAGTGCTGCAACTGTGTAGTTATATAGGACATCCCATCCTTTTTCTCCATTTAAAATGTTTATTGCTTCATCTTCCTCTATGACATGTTTTCCAAACATTGATAATCGGAATTCTTTTAGAATTGGACAAACACCAAGAAAGTGCAAGACATCTTCTCTCTTTTTCATATTGCAGAGGTCGCAAAGTGTTGGTAAATCTGGGCGATGTGGCATAAAATTTAAATGGACAAGTTCACCTCTCATTTTAAAGATAGTACTTATTTTTTCAGCTGAGTAACTGTTAAGGAAATACGTTTTTTCATTTAAAAAATGGTTAAGTTTGCTGTAATAGTCCCTAAATAGTGACGATTCGGCTCCTTCGACATATTGGTCATACGTATGTCTGCCAAGATTCTCCAAAATTGAGTTAAATTTTTCTCTTAAGAGATGCGGTTGCTCGTTCACCTGAACTGTCAGATTCATTCCGCATTCGGCTGCTACTTTCTGCCATTCCTCAAAAATGTTTCCATTTGTTTTAATTATGCTTTTTAATACTACGTTTGGTATTCTGGATTCATTCATCTCTAATAATTTTAAAACATAATTGAAGTGCATTTTGAGGGTGTACAAGCGCAGGGGAGGAGTTCCAGTTTCAATGTATAGCATATAGTTAGGGGTATTTTTTGGTAACCGGAATATCCTCTTTAAAAAGTAGCGAAGAAATTTTTCCACCTCATCGTAGCATTTGTAACCCCATATTTGAGCTCCGTAGAGCATTATCGAGGCTGCAGTCGAGTGGAACAAAGTTTGTTTTGCACTTAGCGACACATAATTGTTTTTGAAACAACGTTCCCAGATTGCACAGATAGCTCTTTTAGCATCAGCTAATTTTTCACCAAGGTGCGGTTTTAAACATAAAGAAGGTGTTATTAGGATACCTAGATATTTGTATCTGGATACAACTTCAATTTCTTCACCGTCTAACTTCCACTTTTCAACACGTGAGTAACAACCTCCTGCATTTCTAAATATCATGACTTTTGATTTCTCAAGATTAACAGTGAGATTCCAACATTTACAATATGCACTAAGTCTGTTTATCATTAGCTGCATTCCTTGGATAGTTTCACACAGGAATACGATATCATCCGCATACATCAATGCCGGGATTGTTACATCGCAGAACCTTATTCCACCTTTGACATCATCGGTTATATCATTAATGTATAGTATAAAGAGTAGTGCACTTAGAATACATCCTTGCTTAACGCCCATTGACGTTTTGAATTCTTCAGAGATTAACTCTCCATCCCACACGTACGCAATATTATTCTCATACAGAGCTCGCAGGATTTGAATGATTTTGCTTGATACACCGATTTTGGAAAGCTTGAAAAAGAGTGCTTCACGTGGTATTGTATCGAAAGCTGCTCGAAAATGCGTACAACTTTTTTTTCTTGCTCTTGTAAGATTCAGCAATATTAGTAAGGCAGAATATCTGGTCGATTGTAGAATAACCTTTTCTAAATCCAGCTTGAAATTCTTTAAGGATGTTATTTTCTTGAACCCATTCGTATAGTCTTTTGTATATCAATGCGGCAAACAGTTTGGCTGAAGTGTTCAAAAATGTGATTCCTCTGTAGTTCTTCGGGTCTTTGTAATCACCTTTTTTATGAAGTGGAAAAATGATTGCTTTCCTGAATGTATCAGAGACATTTGTAGAATCAAAGATTCGATTATATTCTATTGTGAGATAATTTATAAACTCGTTTGTGCAATTTTTATAAAATTCGAACGGGATGCGGTCAATACCTGGTGCTTTGTTTGATTTCGAGTTGTTTATAGCTTCCTTGACTTCTTCCAGAGTAAACGCGGTGTCTAATTTTTCATCTATGAGTAGTGGGGCTGCATATTGAAATAAAGGGGAGGTTAGTGGGGCGTTGAGGAGCTTATCGAAGTGAGTCCTAAGTTGCGAGGACTTAAGAGACAAAGAGATGTTTGATGTGTATCCGTTTATGTACTTGACAGCTTTCCAGAATTGCGTCGAGGACTTTGAGGTGTTTATGAGCGCGATATTTTGCTGTTCAAGGGCTATTTTTTTGCTATGACAAATGCGCTTGTATTCCCTGTTGGCATCTTGATAGAGTGTTTTGAAAATGTTGGCGTTATTAGTTCTCAAGAGCTTCAAACATTTAAATGCTTTGTCTCTTGCTCTCAAACAATCTGAATCAAACCATTTTTGCGTATATGTTTTATAGATTCTAGGGTCCTTGTGTTGCGGAATGGATTTCTTTATGATTTCTGTTAAAGCCTCAATATCTGCTGTGTAATGCTGCGTGCTCAGTTTCAAAAGGTTTATATTCATGTTTCGCTGATAGGTTTCGAGTATCCGGTCGTTCCAAACAAATTTTGGTAAAAGGCTTATTGGCTTCGTGTGATCATAGTTGCTGCTGGCAGCAAAATTGATAGTTACTTCCAGTGGCATATGGTCCGAAAAGATCTCAATTCCAACTTGAAAATTGTTCAGAAGTTTATACCAGTTTCCCGAGACAAAGCAGTAATCTATTATAGAGCATGGTGTTCCTCTGATAAAGGTCAGTTCACCTCCCGAATCGCCTTTGCAGCTACCACTCAACAAACGCATGTCATGCTCATCGGCAAGTTCAAGAATTTTTGTTCCTTTGTTATCACAAATTGGGTCTTTAGATTCCCGATAAGGTTCCAAAAAACTGCTGTTGTATCCGGATGCGAAATTGTTTTGTGATAGTCCTACTCGACCATTAAAATCACCAATAAGCATTATATCGCTGGAGTCTAAGGAGTGTAGTGAGTCACAGAGTTTGTCGAAATCAGACTGCCACTTATTGCAATTTAAGTAGATAGGTACCAAGATGACATCAAATGTATTCGATTTTAAGTTAATAACACTTATTTCGCCAGCTTTTTTAAAGTTACCGCAGATCCCTTCGAGATTATCGCGAAAACCGAACAATGTTCCACCACTTCCTCTTCCAAAAAGCGAAGTTTTTACAGCAGGAGACCATATTAGTTCATAATTCGAGAATATATTCTTAAATTTAATTTCCTCATTTTCTAATAAATGTGTTTCAAATAATACAAAAATATCAAAACTTTTAACATAATTAAAAAATGTTACAAAATTCATTTTGTTTTTTAAACCAGATACATTGTAGCTTAAAATTCTTATTTTCTTATACACTAAAGTTTTCTCAGCATTCTGATAGACTGGAACACATCATGCGTCGTGTACAACCGCCTTAGAGCTTGTGGGTAGACCCGAAGATTTTTCGCCTATATGTTTTGTATTAAATTTGGCATCACTGCTGTGATTGATATTATCTGTCAGATTTGAAGTTTTGTGAGATGTGTTTTCTTTTGTAGCTGTTTGGTTTGTATTTTTAAGTTCATTAACAAAAATATTTTCATTTATTGAAATGTCTCCATAGATTGATTTAATAACCTCAAACCCATTTTTGTCACCACACCTCAACCCAAGCGCAGAGTCCCAGGTAAACACCTTCCTGGCAATATGCAGTTGATCATCCCGTAAAGAAATCTTTACTGATGCGTCTTTTTGACGAAGCTCCTTTATGATGGGACCCCCTCAGTACATACTACATATATATGTATTCATGACATCTTGGGTGTATCCAAAACCCTGCCGAACGCGGCGCGGTGGAAGGACGTACAAGTACCAATTTTGAATAATTAATGCAACTACACCAATGTCTTCTCAAACGAAGAATATAAACACCAGGAAAGGCTACAGTCCGCTTGGGCGAAAAAAAAAATAGTATGGGCAAATTGTTACGAAGGATATTGAGTACATATTTTGTTAAACATAACTGGTTTTTTACGTTTTTTTAAGGTTCTTATCTCAAAAACAATGTTTTTGTAAGAAACCGTCCTAAAAGGTGGGCATGGCAATTAACTTTGTATGGCGGAATTGTTTAACACAACCTTGTCTATATATTTTGTAAAGAATATGATTTTCATTTAGAATGATTTCTTCAATAAAACCTTGTTTTTGTTAAAATAGCTGTCTCATGTAATAATAAAATTTAAGCTCATCGCATGTGGTTTCCGACCAGATTTCATAAAATGCCTTGATTCATACCTAAAATCAAAGGTTTATTTAGTCAAATTTAGAGAATCGCTATCAGAATCTTCCATTGCGCAGCCTGGAGTCCCCAAGGAAGTCACTTAGGACGCTTCGTAAAAAAGTGGTTTTAACAATTAATGACCTTTACGTTTCTATGTCATTGTAAAATTGTTTTGTTCCTCCAAATCTCGAGTATGCTTCACAAGTTAGGACACCGTTTAACAACATTCATTCGTATCGATTCGAGACCATTTAACGTACATTTTTTCGATGTGCCCTAAGAAGACTCCCATGGGATGATCCATTTAACCTTCCTCCTTACAGTAAACGTATCAAGCTTCTTCAAATATGATACCCCTTTCTCAACGAAGGCAACAGCTTCTATCCTTATATGTATATAGATATGCGTTTTTTATTGTCTTCTATTGGCATTAAGTTCCCCGTTGGCGCCCATTACTTTCGTAGTGTTGAAATATTGTCAAGCTCGCATCATAAAATTAATTTTGGCAGGCATTCGCCTATTAGTAGCATGAGTTGAATCTATAATCTAAATGATCATATTGTTGACTTGCATGTTTGCAAAATTGTTAGTATTGTATAGTTACATAATTATTATAAAATTTGTTTTTCTATAAACATTTTACTATGTTGTAAGTCCTTACTATCATTTTGTGCATGTGTACTAAACGATGGACCTTCGAGAGCACTTTATGTGCATGCATATTTCTGCTCGTGAAAGTTGCTTACTTTAAGCACTCCATGACACAGAACTCATAGTGTAGTAAAAACATAGGGGCGGGCTACAGTCCGCTTGGGCGAACTGTTGGATACCCTATTCTTATTCCTATATCTCATAAGTGGGCGTGACAAAAATTTAAAGGATTTTATCGAAAAAACTAAGCTTTTGTAAATAAAAACGCTCCCTAGCTCAAACTTTGGTTTTTCAATAAAATTGTTTTATTTAATTGTGGGCGTGTCAGTAGGCGGATTTAAAAAAAATTTAAGTATGAGTATAAAGGGCACCTAGAGAGTATATACTATAAATTTCAGCTCCCTAGCTCAAACTTTGGACTTTCAAAAATAAAATAAAAATAATTGTGGGCGTGTCAGTAGGCGGATTTTGAAAATATTTACACATGAGCATAAAGGGCCCCTAGAGAGTATATATTAAAAATTTCAGCTCCCTAGCTCAAATTTTGGTTTTTCAAAAAAAATATTTTATTTAATTGTGGGCGTGTCAGTGGGCGGATTTTGAAAATTTTATGTCACAAGCAGTTTTATGGGCCAAAGATCATATATAAAAAATTTCAGCTTTCTAGCTCAAAATTCAATTTTTCCCAAAATTTGTTTTATTTAATTGTGGGCGTGTCAGTGGGCGGATTTTGAAAATTTTAGGTCCCAATCAGTTTTATGGGCCATAGATCATATATAAAAAATTTCAGCTCTCTAGCTCAAAATTCGATTTTTTCCAAAATTTTGTTTTTTTGAGTTTGTGGGCGTGTCTGTGGACGGATTTCAAAAATTCTTAAACTTGATTATTTCGGGACCCTAGCGAGTATATGGTTAAAATTTCAGCTCTCTAGGTCTGTTTTAAAGGCCTAATTTTTGCCGACGGACGGACGGACGGACGGACGGACATGGCTAGATCGACATTACTATCGATGCTGATCATAAATATAGTAACTTTTAGGGGTCTACGGGCAATATTAAGGTATGTTACAAACTATGCGTCAAAATTAATATACCCCTAGAATAGGGTATAAAAAAGAAATACAAACGCAAGGTTTAAACTTTTGGAATGATCTGTCAATGTCAAAACGTCATTCAAGGTTTACATTTTTACCATGGTGAAGTTCACGAACGATCGACGTTTGAAAAATATTAAAAATTCCTACCAAAATTCTGAATCGGTGGTTGCAAAATTAAGATCGCTTACTCTAATTAAAGGGGAAGTTTGGTAATCTAGTGATCTCGAGAAATAGTCGGGTCGAACCTCGTTCACGCGATTTCACGCCGCGCCGTTGGATTTGTTTTTATTGGGTTATATTAAGACGTTGGCTTAAACCAACAAGCCAACAACATTAATGGAGCTCAGAAACAATATCGAACGCGAAATTGCCAACGTTCAGGCCGATATGTGTATAATAGTTGCGGAAACTTGGCTCTAACAATCGACAGCAGTAAACGTGCTCGCGGTGGTCATATGAACGAGATCGAATTTGATAGTTAAATTTAGTATTAATTAAATTTAGTGTAATACACCTTTAGTAAATTTTAGCGCAATATCTTAATTATTCTGTGTTTTATTTAAATAAATATTGCTATGTACTTAAAACCGGATATATCTCAATCACGAAGTCATTCCATCCATGGAAGAAGGGAATTTGATACTTGATACTACAAACTACGGGGGCGGATATAACACTGAACGCTTTTAAAAAGGAATCAAAAAGAAGAGGCGGGTTGTGATGTGATAGTGTTAATAAACATCTATATGGAAGAAGGGCGAAGGAAAACATAATATAACAAGATTAGTAAAGTAGGTAAGTCTAAGTACATGTTTAAGTATGTCGTAGATAAAGACACCTTTTATTATTTATAAATCCCTTCTAAAAATTAAGGTACAAATAAATCGGAAAAATGTAGGTATGTTACGCCAGAATTAATTGCACTACAACGACAACACAAGACAAAAACCGCGTATTATTCTAACAACATGAAAAGGAAGCTAAAAGATATGTTTTTGTTGCGAACATCTTGATATTTCATTCCGTGCTGAATGGCAAAAATATCCGGATGCTATCGTGCAAAACAAAATGTTATTTTCGCATACATAAGAACCGCCGACCAACCAACGACCGGAGCAACACACACCAAAAACAAAAAAAAAAAAAAAACAATCCTGAATACATTGCCATTCGACCGATTTAATGTCATGCATACCGCAATATGACAAAAAACATTTTTACTCCATTGCATTCATCCGTTTTTAGGTGGACGACGACAACGGCTATGACTATTATACGCGAACGACATCCTACAAGGATTCGTGTAGGAAGCTATTGCATGTTTCGAGATACTGTAGACATGTTTCATAATGCCACTGCCACAGCAAGGAGACAATCCGCACCGTCATCGACCCCCTCACATACCAGAATATCCTTTTCACGAGGCAACTGTTACACTTGCTGAATATCGTCATCTCTATCACAGGCAACACTAATAGGAAAGGAAGGTCTCTGTTGAGCGTAAAATAATAATAAAACGAAGAGTAGGTGCAGCAAGCAACAAAAATCGAGAAAAAAAACAGTAGGAAACTGCTCCAAAGGGTAATTTTCTTGCAATTTTCAAGTCGTTAACAGGGACCACAAAGGAAGTCGTCGACGTCCTTAGGCTGCTGCTCTTGTTGGTGATAATGCTGCCCTGTCTCACAGATGACTTTACGCCGCGTGATGCACTTGTTTATTTGCATTGTGCCTGTCATTAAAAGTATCCTCTAGTTTAATGGTTGTGTCTTTCTGGTCAGTGGATTTCTTAAATTTTTATGCCTGAAGTTAATTATATCCTTAGCCATGAGTTTAGATTAGATAGTTACCTATATGAGCTCAGCTAGTTTCCACAGCTGTAAAAAAACATAAAAAACGCTACGAAATCAATTTTAAATTAGATACTCAGAAACAAAATGAATTTCGAGAGAGTTGATCCTTTTCGAATATTTGTGTTGGATCTATTGTACACGTTTAAGAAGTCTGACACCAGACTTTCGCTCTTCAAAACCTTATAATGGACAAACTTGTATTGACAGCTCTTAATAAATTTTGTACATTTTGGGCTATATTGACGGATATCACTGGACATGGACATGGCCCCCTGTCCGGTTCCGGTTCTGTGAAAAATTAAACCAACATATTTTTACCATTTCACCGGTTTTTTTGATTCTCCTCGTTCTGCGAAAAAGTGAAACCAAGCGTCAAAAAATTTCATATGAATGATTTTTTTACTCCCTCTTGTAGTGAAGTGGACAACGGTGAAAACGGACTCAAAATTGAAATTTTAATAAAGCGGGAGAAAGAAACTGACCACTACGAGACGGTTTCGCTAACGCAACGCTTTAAAAAAATGAAAACACTTTTTTGCTGAACCAGGATTGAGCCCCAGGAAACAGTATTTGAAACCGTTAATAAAATAATGGATCAACCGTTGCATAACATTTCATGCGTTAGTTTCATTTATATTTTTTTACTTCATATTTTTATATAGTGTTGCATGTTTGCTTGAACTGTGTCATTCAGCATTAATTAGTCAACTGCGCCATCTAGTAGAGAGTAAAAGTAGCCATAATACCGATTTTGGCAATATTTTCGATTGTAGCCAAAAATGCTTATATCTAATTTGAAATTAATAAATATGGATTACTGGCACTCAAACAAGCTCACAAAACTACACTTTCTATACCCTATCCTACAAAAATTAATAAAAAATAAATATTAGGCATTAACGGCCCTCCTACAATTTGCCATCTCCAACCATCTGCTTTTGCGAATTGCAACGGACCTACAATTTTAAGGAATCCGAACGGCGAATTTCAGAAGCTTCTCATGACAATTGATTCTCTTGGATGTTTGTCAGACATTTTCAAGAGGTGGGACAGTGGAAACATTTTTAAGATGTTGCTTACCCCCGGCGTGGTTTCAATCTGAGACCTTTAGATTAGTAGTCAGACACACTTATCGACTTTTAAATTCATTTTTTATTAGTTATAAAATATCACCTTACATACTAGACAAAAATATTTAAATTTACTTAAAATTAACAGGATACTTATTCTAGATTATTATTCCTTATGCGGACGCTCTAAATTAAACTATATCTTATAATATTATTGCCTTTCGGCCTACAAAATTTAGGAAGTAATCCTATATATTAGCCGTGTTTCTTTGCACGCGGATATAGGGATAATTTAAAATTTGCATGTAAAATACAACAACAACTTATCCTATATACGCTAACTTTAGCGGGGATAGCTATCGCCGCTAAGTCCTTTAGCGTGGATAAACAGTGATTCCAAAATCCATTTTCGTCGTTTCTGATGAATCCTTCCGATGAATTTTTCAGAATGTGTCAAAGTTTGACAACCCACCGACCAGTCACACATCCCGCCGAATATTTTATTCGCGATTTTATAATTATTATTTTTGAAACTTCATTTAAAGGGTAATTGAATTTAGCAAATCTATTTGTGAAATTGTTTTTCATAATTTTAGAATATTCTTGGCATCAATTTCAATTGGCAGAAGTAAATATTTTTCAATTTCAGGATTTTCAATACAAATTTCTTAACTACAACTTACAGCTATGTCACGGTGCATGTCATAGGTGTATGTGTGCTGCCAAGCAGAATTCTTAAGCGGCGATAGTCGTTTTCTGATGCCATCCCTATATCCGCGTGCAAAGAAACACGGCTATTATGTTCCCATCGAGAAAATGGTTAAATAACTCAGCATCTTTATTAAATTTTATATTTTTACTAGCTGACCCGACAAACGTTGTTTTGCCATATAAATTATTTCTAGCGAATATTTTCGTAGGGAAATGAAAAATAACTAACTTATTGTAAGTGTGTGGGGATGTGGTCTATGACTGAAAGAGGAATTGAACGCTGTGGACGTTTTGTCCCTATCAGAACATTAGCGAATATTGGAGAGCGTCGTATGAACGGTGTGTATCAGCAATGAACTCAAGATTATTCATGCTGATTTTGACATTCGAATTCGGACGATAGTTTGTCGAATTAGTAGAATTTGTATTTTGAGATTCGATCGAATAAAAAATTTATTTGAGGAAAACCGGTATAATTCGAACGAAAATAGACATTCGAACGACTTGACTATTCATTCGAATGTCAAAATAAGCATGATTATTTCTTCTTCAAATCATGATTTGTCGCGTCGCTGTACGGTCGCCAACCATGATTCCAGCAAAGTCGTCAATAACAGGTGCATGAAATCCACGCATGTGCTCTCCAGCTGG
Source organism: Portevinia maculata (assembly GCA_949715645.1). Taxonomy (NCBI): domain Eukaryota; kingdom Metazoa; phylum Arthropoda; class Insecta; order Diptera; family Syrphidae; genus Portevinia; species Portevinia maculata. The sequence goes on along the minus strand of OX454527.1, from coordinate 52,871,080 downwards.
TGTTTTATCAGGATTGATGACAATAGCGTGATTGTCAGTTTGTAATTTGTGCATGTGTGATTTGAATAATTTGAACAATTCATTGTGCTCATTCAATAGAGTACCTCACGACCAGTGGTGCCATATTAGCATTATTAATGTTAGATCTAGCATTATCGACGAAAGAAGTGCATTCAGAAATCTGAAAACAAAGCCAAATGCTTTTTTAGCATTATTGTTTATTTTTTGGCATTGCTAAATCCTTTGAACAAATTCCCATTTAACACCTTTTCGACAAAAAAAATATTTCCATTTTTTGCTAAATCGAAACCGAAGGAGCTGTGAGTAGGATTAGCGACCAATGGCTGGAGTTGAAAACACATTTTGGCATAGCCAGCAATAATGAAAAATGCTACACAGCGGAGGTTCTTTATAATACTCGTATGTTCAAAGACGAGAAGAATTATATGTATTTAATCTTTTAAAAAACTATCTTGCGGGACATTCAAAAGATCAACTTAATAATGCAGTCTAATTCTGCCGATCCCACTAAAGTTCTGAAAGATATTATTTTTCTGGTTAAGTCCTTTACCAAAAAAATATGTGTTAGCGAAGACTACATTGATTTGTTAACATGCGACTTAGAGGAATTTGGTATCTTAAACCCTTATCTTGGCTACGAATTTGAATCAGAAATGGTAAAAATGAAAAATCAGGCCAAGATATCGAAAGCGGAAGATGTCGAGATACGGCAATCCTGCGTAACTTTTCTAAAATCACTGATCTGCTGGAAAAAATACATTTAATGAACTTGCTCGTTTTGTGATTGGCTTACTTTCACTGCCAATTTCGAACGCGGAAGTCGAACGTCTATTTAGTCTTACGAACAACATCAACACAAAAGTACGCAACAAGATCGGGATCAGTCTACTAAACAGTATCATTCATATTAGAGAAGGTCTGAAGCTGGATGGAAAGTGTTGCTTTTCTTGTGAAATACCCCCAAATATAGTAGATAAAGTTCGTAGCTCAGCCAAATACGAAAGAACAAATGGCGAAGAAGAGCTTTACGACGAGATATGGCTTGAACCACTTCGAGAATAGCTAAGTCAAACACTAAACTGTTTTACCAAACTCAAAAATTACTAGTCTTTCAACTTAATGCTACAAAAGTCGAACTGAATTTTTATGTTGTTTTAGTTTATTAGAAAGTAATATTTATTTTTTGTACCTAATAAAGCCCAGGTTTATTTTTTCATTGGTTTCAAGTTTTTTTTTTTTTGTATTAAATTTAGCATTCTGTTTTTTGACCTTAAATACGATTTAGCATTGGAAATTTTTAAATCTAGCATTGTGAAATTTAGAATTCTGGCAACACTGCTCACGGCAACGTCAGTGGCAAATAAACACAAAAAAAACCAACGGCTGAATTAAATGAAGGAAAACAATGGCGAATTCGCATAGCGGGAAATAAGTTCTTCGCGAATATTTCCAAAAAAGTTTATAACAAATCCAATTTTAACAAAAAAAGTTTCGAAACTAAGAAGGAGTATCCAAATCACGTTTTGGAATACTAAAAATCTAACAATATATTAAGATTCTGTACGAAAAATAAAAGTGAAACCATAACAATCGCCTTGTGGCGATTTTGTTTGGAAGCAAATAAGTTGAAAAGTTTTCTAAACAAACATTTTAGATATCTATATACAATTGAACAGGGTTTTCGGTCAACATATTAACTGTTTTTATACCTTATTCTAATTTTGACGCGAAGTTTGATATTGCCCGTAGACCCCCCTATATTTATGGATAGTAATGTCGATCTAGCCATGTCCGTTCGTCTGTCGGCAAAAATTGAGCCTTTAACCATATACAAGGTGGCGCAAAAATAACCTTCCGATGTTTTTTGGCTGTAATTTAAAAAAAAATGAAAAACTTTGATTCTTCTTGTGGATTATTTTTATTTGGTCTTTTAATTTTTTTTACATCAAGTCGAGAATATGATGTCATGTAAATGGCCGCCGCCACAGTTGATTGTCATTTGAGCCCTTTTTATGGCATTTTCCATCACTTTGGCCAAAACTTCCGGCGATAGGTCCTCACATTGTTGACGGATATTGTCTTTAAGAGCTGCAAGAGTCTGAGGCTTGTTGACATAAACCCGCGACTTCAAAAAGCCCCACAAAAAGAAGTCTGGAGCGGTCAAATCAGGCGATCTTGCTGGCCAGTGCAAATCGCCAAAACAGGAGATTAGGCGCCCGGGAAATGCATCCTTCAGCATATCGGTTGTGGCACGTGCAGTGTGTGCCGTTGCACCGTCCTGGTGGAACCACATGTTTTCCAATCCCAATTCATCAAGTTGCGGCAAAAAGAACTCGTTGATCATTGCTCTGTAGCGCTCACCATTCACAATAACCGTTTGGCCCGTGACGTCTTCGAAGAAAAAAGGTCCGATGACTCCTCCAGCGAAAACAGCACACCATACAGTGACTTTGAGCGGGTGTAATGGCTCTTCGTGGGTTACACGCGGATTTTAAGTGCCCCAGAAGCGTAAATTTTGCTTATTTACGTACCCGCTAAGATGGAAATGGGCCTCATCACTCATGATTATTTTTGATGAAAAATCATCTTCCTCTTGGTGGTGATTAAGGATGGCTTGAGCGTATGTTAGACGCGATTGGCGGTCAGCAGCTAACAGCTGATGCACCGTCTGGACTTTGTACGGAAACATCTTCAAATCTTGTACCAAAATTCGCTGTAAAGATCGTCGACTGATACCCATTTGCGTGGCACGTCGTCTGGTCGATGTCGACGGCGCTTCCATGACATCTTCGGCTCCAGCAGCAATATTCTCTGCAGAACGGCTATTCCGGGGTCTGCCACGCCTGGCAGCATCTCGTGTTGTGCCAGTCTCTTCGAGGCGAGCGGCTAAACGTCGCAGTGTTTCACCAGTAGGCGTTGGACGGGTAGGAAATCTGCGACGAAATTCACGTTGTGCCAAAGTCATCGACCGATTATTGCTCAAATAAATAGTCACCTATATTCCGCGTTCTGGAGCAGTGTGGCGTACCATTGTTTATTAACGTGTATTTCGCATGTGTTTACTACACAAATGTCAAAACAGAACAGACATTAGGGGCCAATCGTAAAATTTATAGCATTTTCTGATAGGAGGATTACTTTTGCGCCACCTTGTATATATACTCTGCAGGTCCCCGAAATAATCAAGTTTAAGATTTTTTGAAATCCGCCCACAGACACGCTAAAAAAAATCAAATTTGTCGAAAAAATCGAATTTAGAAAGCTGAAACTTTTTATGATCTTTGACTCATAATACTGCTCGGGAGATAAAATATCTAAAATCAGCCCACTGACACGTCCACAATTAAATAAAACAATTTTATTGGAAAGTCAAAGTTTGAGCTAGGAAACTGAAATTTATGATATAGACTTTTTAGGTGTCTGATGGGAATAAGAATAGGATAGAGGATAGTTTATTGTTTGTTTTGCTTTAACATACTTTCTCACGTTTTTCTCTATAATTTGTTACTTTTTACCCTTCAATAGCTTCTGTTTGCACTATCATATTCAGTTCATTAACAATTCGCGATAAAACTCATTGGCGACCGAGACATCGCGAGATCGATTGACTCTCTTAGTCATCGTCGTAATGTCTCCTGCCTGTCGTTATTTTATCGTTATTTCCACCATAAGTGCTCAAACGAAATAGGCAGTTGCATTCCTCCCCTTGAACATTTCAACCGCAATACCCGCCATGCAGGGAATGCTCATCAGTTCACCCTCAAGCCTGTGTTCGGACGTACAGTGAAGTTCAAAGAATCTTTCCTCAGCCGTACAACACGAATGTGGAATGCTCTTCCCCGCTCCATTTTTCCTACACATTATAACCTACAGACATTCAAAACCAACGTGCATCGGCATCTCTCCTTTTCCTCTCACCCTAATTTCCTTAACGCCCGCGCTGTGTAGCTAATACATTATAAGGGTCCCAACAAATCCCTTTAGTGCGCGCTTATTAAAAAAAAAAAAAAAAAAAAAAATCACAATGATTATTCCATACGATTTGTGCAAATTTCTGCAATTTTATCATTCAATTTGTTTCAGTTGTTCACGACAGGGATTCCACACTTCAGAAAGAGATAGCTTGGTGAAAATGTATATAGAGCATCCAGCTCGCCGACGATGCATCTGGCATATCGTGAATTGAGGTTATTGTAGCCGCAACGTGCATTCACGCGATTGGCGAGTGCGTTTTCGGAGTCCCCACCGCCCATAAAGTAAATTTGTAAAAAATTATGTGGTTCATTCGGCACTGGCAGCAATGAGCCCACTTTGTGATAAACTTGGCCTTTGATTTTGTATTTTGAATGGAATTGTTGACCATTTGCAGCATTATTTTTAACTATTTCTGTTGCTCCAAACGATGTCATTTGGAAACATGAATTAAATGTTGACTTCAGGAACAGGTTAGAATCTGGATCCGTAGCGATAACTAAGCCGTTTAATACAATTGTCTTTGTTGATTTCGTTCAGCTCGTGCCTCTTGTGATTGTGATTCACGAAATTGTGCCATACTCATACGCACATCTGCATTATCTTGTTGGACTTGTTCGTCTGATCTTTGGGTTCTTCTATTTCGCATATGTTTGCTTCTTGCTGGCATTGATTACTACACACATAAATAGATTAAATTGAAGTACTTAATGATGGAAAACAGTATACTGACAATGTATTCGTTCTTTTATTATTTTACCTTCCTTTCACAATCATAAAACACGTATATATTTCTCTTTTATTTTAAATTGTTCCCCTTAAGATTTTGCACGCACTGAATAATAAACAAACTAATAAATGATAAATCAGTTATCGATCACTGAGAGTTGAAGATTATTGCAGTACTAATATTGCTATTAAAAAATGGGGGTTGGTGGTAGAAGTTTGAAAATTGAGGGTTATATATATTTTTGAATGGTAAATCATAAAAAAATTTTGTCAAAAAAAAAAAAAAAAATTTGTGGTAGACCACCATTATCACTTAGTGGTATAAAAATTAGTTATAAACCTATTCTCATACCTACGGAATATACATATAAAATTTCATCAAAATCGGTCAAGCCGTTTCGGAGGAGTATTAACACTAAAACTGTGACACAAGAATTTTATATATTAGATATAAAAACAAATTACAAACTACCCTACTTACTAAACTGCTTAAAATATTCTAACTATAATTAGGATTCTGAGCACTCGTTGCATTTCGCAACAAGTGGTCAAAAACCCAATTGCCTTCCGAGTGCCTGGCCAACGTGCACACGCGCCGCCTTGAGCCGACTCAAGCCTTACAGTCTCAGTCACCCCTGGAAGCCCAACAACAATAAGTTGGCAAGCCCAGGCTCTCTCAGAAAAGCCCTAGTCAACTTAATGTATCTTATAAACTACGAGGATGTTACCTAAAGTAACGCACCATCCTGGGAGGGCATGTTGACCGCTCCCCCCTTAACAAGTCACCAAAATTAGGTGAATTGCTTTTCGTATCTAAGTATGTCGCCGCATAAATATGGATAAATGTATCCGGCGGGATGAAGGCAGACCGGAGCATACTCTATAAGTAGATTTCATTGGCGATAATCGGCCTTATAAGAGCCATGTAGCAAATGACCTTCACTCTGGAGTCAAGTTGGCTGCTATGAAACAGTCTATCATTGGCCTCAGAAAGACAAGCAACTATACATATGTCTATCGAAATACAGATACTCATCAAACCAGATACCCAGTTGTCAAACTACGCTTCTCACCGTCAATGGCTGCCCATTTTGTCCAATAACGGGCAATTTGTTGGAGTTTTTTCTGGCTTCCCTCGAGGCCTCAGCTAATGTTGTTCTGAACAAGATTGTTTCCGTCTTCTGAAAGTTGATCTTCTACTTCCAGTCGTCGCAATATTTCTTAATTTGATCGAAGCCACGCTGCAAAATAATGTTAACGATCTCGATTTTAGGACCTGATTTGTATGCCACCAAATCGTCGGCATACGCTATTGCATGTCCGAGTGAACCGACCAGATCACTCGTGTTAATGTTAAATAAGATCGGAGAATTCACGGCCCCCTGGTGTAAACCGTTTTTAATTTCAAAGAGTCTGCTCGAAGTCACGTTGCCACATTTGAACTTCTTTCCCATAAGCATATTACAAATTACATATAGCAAAGGTTTGTGCATCCCCTGCCTGGTCAACTTGTAGAAAAGTCCCTCCAACCATACGGTGTCGAAAGCTTTCTCAAAATCAAGCATCCTTGTATTAGTTCTTGCATTTATTTCACTGAATGTCGGAAACCAGTTTCGACGCGACATGAATAGTGTCATGCCCCGCCCTGAAACCAAACTGGTTGTTCGGAATTTTGTTATTATATTCGACCAAGTTCAACAAGGCTAACCTTTTCAAAGACCCTGCTAATATTCGGAAGCAAACTAATCGACCGGGGATTGGCAGGGTTCGTCCTATCTTTACCCTTTTCGAGATAGGGTATACCACAGCTACCTTCCAAGCGAAAATAGCGTTGTGAAAATTTCTACAGCCTCCAGAGGCAGGTGCCTCAATGTCAATCTCTAGTGACTCAAAGATGCACAGAAGATCATCCTTCGACACGAACGATTGCGAACACTATAGTTCACCGTACACGGCCTCGAGACATGCGCCTAGTAAATCCAATTCCTCCTGTAGGTCCTCGACCACAAACAAATTGTCGTTTGAAGTCACACTTTCCGGACTTATTTCAGCAGTCAGTACTGTCTGTCTGTTTTCTGTTGTCTGGGAGATTCGAACAATGTCGTTATTATCAGTCAGTCCGCGGTGCTAACTTCAGCATTTTTTTTTGTCGGGGTGCGAGATAACTTCAAACTTAATAAATGTTTGGCTAATCACCAGTACTTGGCACTTTTGCACTACTGATCTTCTCTAAGTAGACATCCTATCTCAATGTGAGTTGCGGAGCCTAGTCAAATATAATAACCTCTGCGCCACTGCGTCCCATTTTAAGGGTATATTTATTTTGACTCATTGTTTGTAACATACCTTAATATTACCCGCAGACCCCTAAAAGTTTCTATATTCGCGATCAGCATCGATAGTAATGTCGATCTAGCCATGTCCGTCTGTCCGTCCGTCGAGAAAAATTAGGCATTTAAACTGGTTTCATTCCATCTTTTGTTGATCTTGTAATGTTCTTATTGCAATACCTTATCCGAAGGGTAGGCATATAATTTGACTAAAAGCTTGTAACATGCCTTAAGCGTGGAGCGTAGGCTCCAAAAGTTACTATATTTGAGACCAGCATCAAAAGTTATATCGATCTAGCCATGTCCGTAAGTCAGTCACCAAGACCCTAAGATTCGGCCCAGAGCGCTCAGTGCTCAGTCCTCGCTTCAAATCTCGCAGGGGCCATCCAAAAGTTTCTTTCCACTGCACCACCTCTTTCTCATGAGAAGCTTCTCAAATTTGCCGTTCGGATTCGGATTTAAATTATAGGTCTCTTCCACTTCGCACAAGGTTTAGGACCCTGTACCGGTTAATGAATAATATTTATTTATAGGGGCCCGAAATAATCAAGCGTAAACCTTTTTAAAATCCGCCCACTGACACGTCTACTATTTAAAAGAAACATTCTATCGAATGGAAATTAAGGTCATGTTTTTCGCAAAGTAGGTGTGTAGACAAAGTCTTTTTTACCAATTCGATCATACGCCTTTTTTAGGGGCGTGCGCAGGGATTTCTTAGCATGCGTACGTACCTTACTTAAAATACTTGTTATCTTCTTTAGTGTGTAAGTTCAAAACACACCCACATTTATAATGACATCATGTGACGTATAGTTTCAAACGTAATGATTTTTTAATTCCCTAAGTCGAACATATTCGCGTTATAGATTTAGATAGCTTCCGCAATATATGAAAATAATTTTTGATTTCCTTTGCATTAATTGCAAATCGATGGAAAAATTAAACCGGAAATGTCCGGCACTCCTAAAAGTTCAGTAAACGAATTTCCATTTTGCTTTTTTTTTTTGCTGCTTCTCCACGAGTTTCAGTTTTAATTTCTTGTCTAACAGATTGCAATTTCCTGGAATTAACAAACGAACTGGGAGTGACTTCAATTTCATTTGCTGCCATCCTCCGACCAACCAATGGTCAGCTACAAGAGGGTATTTCGGGCCGAGTCAATTTTCTTGTACTATTGAAAGCTGCCATTTGGAAGGTGGTAATGATAAAAATCACATCCACTCCCTAATTCTTCTGACATGCAATGATGATGTGTTTGACCCTCCTTTGAGTTGAAATGTTGCTATTTGGGTTCCTTTCAGATCCATCCACCATTTACACTTATCACGTTTTAGGTTGTTTTTTTTTTTTATTTTTATTTTTTCGGGTGAGGGATATTTTGAAAGGACACGCAAACTATTTTTGAGGCACGGCTTTGCAGAAATTGTGTATCATTAAGTATTTAGTAACACGATAACCATAGATGGGAAGACCTTAAATTGGAATTATGTGATTAAATTATTTCAAAAAGTTTTGAAAGGAGACAATAGTTTTCGTCCTTAAAGAAGATTAAGGCTAAGTCGGGCGATGTTGTTGTTATGATTATACCTAGATTAATTGCAAATGAAAAACATAAAGACGGGCTACAGTCCGCTTGGTCGAGCTGTTGGATACCCTATTCTTATTTCTATCCCTCATAAGTGGGCGTGACAAAAGTCTAAGTATGGTTGAATTGTTAAGAACGCTCTACATATTTTGTTATATAACATTTAAAGGATTATCAAAAAAAAACGAAGGTTTTGTAAAAAAAACGCTCCCTAGCTCAAACTTTGGTATTTCAATAAAAAAAAATTATTTAATTGTGGGCGTGTCAGTAAGCGGATTTTAAAAAAAAATAACACATGAGCATAAAGGGCCCCCTAGAGAGTATATATTTTAAATTTCAGCTCCCTAGCTCAAACTTTGGATTTTCAAAAAAAAAAAAATTAAATTGTGGGCGTGTCAGTAGGCGGATTTTGAAAATATTTACACATGAGCATAAAGGGCCCCCTAGAGAGTATATATTATAAATTTCAGCTCCCTAGCTCAAACTTTGGATTTTCAAAAAAAAAAAAAATTAAATTGTGGGCGTGTCAGTAGGCGGATTTTGAAAATATTTCCACATGAGCTTAAAGGGCCCCTAGAGAGTATATATTATAAATTTCAGCTCCCTAGCTCAAATTTTGGTTTTTCAATAAGATTGTTTTATTTAATTGTGGGCGGATTTTAATTTTTTTTTCTCCCGAGCAGTTTTAGGCGTGTCTGTGGGCGGATTTAAAAAATTCGTAAACTTGATTATTTCGGGACCCTAGAGAGTATATGGTTAAAATTTCAGCTCTTTATCCCCAGTTTAAAGGCCCAATTTTTGCCAACGGACGGACGGACATGGCTAGATCGACATTACTATCGATGCTGATCATAAATATAGTAACTTTTAGGGGTCTACGGGCAATATTAAGGTATGTTACAAACTAGGCGTCAAAATTAATATACCCTTAGCATAGGGTATAATCTATTCCTTGCAATCCCAGGTCGACCTATGGGAGTTGCGTTGCGAGGAAAGTTAAAAAAAAATATATATAAAGGGTCTTTCATTGGCGAATTGCCAGCGCCGTTTGCAGGTTAGGATGATGTACTATCATAAAGCATGTTCACAAATGTATGCAGGATCTGAAATCGACATTGTTCTAGACCAATTGTCCGATTCCATACATTATCCTATCCTGCGTACTTTTTAATTCAATAAAAAAAGTACAATCTAGAAAAAAATCGTTTTCTATTTAATTCCAATCTTGCGTAAATTTTAGGACACCTTTTATAAAGCAAGCGTAAGCCATTCGCGCTACAAGGTGGATTTTACAAAGTTTTTGATTACTGTCTAGAAATTGAATTTCTTTGTGTTCAGAAAACCGGTTGGAATACTGCGAAGAAAAAAACATAGGCACGGGCTACAGTCCGCTTGGGCGAACTTTAGATACCCTGTGGGGATTTCAAAAATTCTTAAACTTAATTATTTTGGGCCCCTAGAGAGAGTATGGTTTTCAGCTCTCTAGGTCCAGTTTAAAGGCCTAATTTTTGACGACAGACGGACGGACGGACATGGCTAATGGGCAATGCTGGTAGGGCTTTTTTAAGAGAAATATTATAAGAAAGTTGTAATTTCGATTAAGAGATTGTACCGAGTTGCTAAAAAAGTACAAGGAAAGGCTCAAAGCTTTTGACACAGTTAACCATATTAACCTTTGTAAAAAGCTTATGCGGCAATTTAACTTTTCAGCTGGAGCTGCCAAATTATTTTATTCCTATTTAACCAATAGAAGGCAAGCAGTTCAAGTTGGTGATAGCTTATCAGGTTTTCTCCAGAATATTACCGGAGTCCCTCAGGGTTCTGTACTTGGTCCTCTATTATTTTCCATGTACGTTAATGAGCTCCCATCTATTGTCAAGAACTGCTCATCACACATGTATGCAGATGACGTCTAACTGGACCTAAGCTGCCCTCTCAGACTTATCAAGCATGGCGTTTCTTGTGTCAATGAAGACGTTGAGAAAATTATGCACTAGTCCAAAATAAATGGTCTTAATTTAAGCCCCGAAAAATCGAAATGTTTGGTAATATCCCGAAATATCTTGGATCTGTCCTACTTTCCTTCAATTGTTTTAAACAACGCTCCGATTGAGTATGGCGAAACTGCAAAAAATCTTGGGATAACATTTAATCGGCCTCTAACTTGGGTTACTTAATCATATAAATACACTCGTCGGAAAAGTATATGATGCACTGCATACCTTATGGGTTAATCAATCTTTTACGCCCGTTAGAACGCGTTTATTACTTGCTAAGCCATTGATAATACCTATATTAATTTACGGGTGTGAAATTTTTTTGTAATTGCAGCTATGTAAGTAAAAGAAAATTGAATGTTGCGTTTAACAGTACTGTACGATATGTCTTTGGGCTACGTAGATATGATAGAGTTTCTGCTTTTGCTAATCGTCTGTTTTGAAAATTATCTACAACTTCGTACTGTGACATTATTGTCCAATATTTTGCTAACACAGCAACGTCAATACTGTTTAGAAAAAATTAGAATGGCATCCTCTCGGAGGTCTCGTCAATTTATTCATCCTCGTTTTGCATGTTTAACATCGGAACGTCAATTTTTTGTAAATGCTAGCTGTCTGTTAAATTCTCTACCGCGTTACATTAAAGTCACTCAGAATACAGCAAGAATGAAAAAGGTATTAAAGGATAATTTTTCAGTAAATATGTAAATATGTATATTAAACATTTTTGAATATAAAACCGAAGATACTATTTGTATATTTGAGTCTTCATTCTCAGCTCTAGATTATAAAATTGTAAAATTAGCTTAAGACAAACTTATAAGATACTAGCTGACCCATGCTCGCCTTGCTACGCCAGACTGCCACTTCTCAAATTTAAAACAAAATACATGCTGATAAGAACTGATAAAGAAAACGTCGAGAGTGCCCTTTCTCATTATATGGATATACTCTCAGTGTGACTCCCTCTCAATCTCAATTACATTGCATACCCTATCTTTCTCAATTTCATGCGCCACAAAAAAAAAAACAACACAAACTACAAAAGGTGCATAAAAAAAGAAAGAAAAAGCACACAGCACAAAAGGTACAGAGAGAGAAACAGATTTGTGCCGCACACACACACAAATTTTCCTCCACACAACGCTGGGAAAATCAAACGATCTAGCATCAATCGAACATTTTACTTTTTTTGAATTGTATAAAATTATTTATAGTTTAATGATTTATATCTCAAAATCTTTGTACCTACATAATTGAACTTTATATTAAAAACATAGGGACGGGCTACAGTCCGCTTGGGCGAACTGTTGGATATCCTATTCTTATTCCTATCCCTCATAAGTGGGCGTGATAAAAGTCTAAGTATGGTTGAATTGTTAAGAACGCTCTACATATTTTGTTATATAACATTTAAAGGATTTTATTGAAAAAAAACGCTCCCTAGCTCAAGCTTGGGTGTTTCAATAAAATTGTTTTATTTAATTGTGGGCGTGTCAGTACGCGGATTTAAAAAAAAATTAACACATGAGCATAAAGGGCCCCTAGAGAGTATATATTATAAATTTCAGCTCCCTAGCTTAAACTTTGGATTTTCAAAAAAAAAAAAAAAAATTTAATTGTGGGCGTGTCAGTGGGCGGATTTTGAAAATATTTACACATGAGCACAAAGGGCCCCCTAGAGAGTATATATTATAAATTTCAGCTCCCTAGCTCAAATTTTGGTTTTTCAATAAAATTGTTTTATTTATTTGTGGGCGTATCAGTGGGCGGATTTTGAAAATTGTATATCCCGAGCAGTTTTAGGAGTCATAGATCATATAAAAAAAATTCAGCTTTCTGGCTCAAAATTCGATTTTTTCCAATTTTTTTTTTTTTTTTGAGTTTGTTGGCGTGTCTGTGGGCGGATTTCAAAAATTCGTAAACTTGATTATTTCGGGACCCTAGAGAGTATATGGTTAAAATTTCAGCTCTCTAACCCCGGTTTAAAGGCCTAATTTTTGCCGACAGACGGACGGACGGACATGGCTAGATCGACATTATTATCGATGCTGATCATAAATATAGTAACTTTTAGGGGTCTACGGGCAATATTAAGGTATGTTACAAACTATGCGTCAAAATTAATATACCCTTAGAATAGGGTATAAAAAATCCCATTTCATTTGGATGAATCATTCCAAAGCTAGGACATAGAAAGCATTCGAGAGTTACAACTTTTCTTAGATATCAGCTTAGATCTCCGCTTCCGGAGAGCGGATAATGGTAAAACATATTCTATCTTGTAATTTCGACAATTTTCAATGCAACTGTGAAAACCGGAATCAATTTCGTGCAGTACTTTTTTAATCAAATCCGGTCAAAAACTTTACAGCCAGAAAAAAAGTTACAGTTTTATTATATTTAGTAAGGATATCTTAATGAATACTAATATATCGGTCATAACCCTACCCGTTGTCCCATTACCCGTTTTCCCGGAGGAATAAAGCATTTTCCCGTGGTAAAATGTAGCCTATGTTCATGAGGGATAATGTCGGCTTCTAATGGTAAAACATTTTTTCAAATCGGTCCAGTAGTTTCGGAGCCTATTCAAAACAAACAATCAATCAAATCTTTCTTCTTTATAATATTAGTATAGATTGTATCTTACTGTTTTTAAGCATTCACAAACAAATAAATAAATAAATAAATAAATAAAAAAAATAAAAAGGCGTACCCATGACGATATGAACTTGTGTCCCGAGATGCTTTTAATTATGCGTTGCTTCTAATATGTATTTAACTGTTGCTGATTTTGTGTTCTTCCGGAAAGATGCCCGTAACATGCGAGTTTCAAAGTTTTATGATTCTATACGCTTGCTTTTTTTGGTATACCCAATATTTGAAAAGTCCGAAAAGTACTCCTACCGATCCCGTTGTAGGCAACATTACACTTAATATTACACTTATACCACAAATTAATATAGTCTCCATTTTTATAATTCAGTTTAATTTGGGTAATTGGTAGGCGTTTATTATCCGCTTAGCTCGTAAACTAAACAAATTGCTCAATTCCAATAAAATTACCGTCGAATGTATAAAACATCACCATCACGTCACAGTCGACGGTGATAATCTCACTCCCAAACCACTCCAACCACTGCATATATGTATGACACCACCAGTTGGAAAAGTTTACGACATGTCACGTCAATAACGCAAGCCGTAGTTCGGAAATAGTTCGATTTATTGGAGTTGACTTTGGTTTGGCAGCTCCTCACCTATCATCAACACAAGAGGCCATAAAAAATTCGACAAAAGTCAACACAATGACATACAACAACACAGTAGAACACCTTAAACTTCTAGCTAATCAACAACTCAGGTCGTCCATTTAGATGAGTTTCCACGTTAACTTTGGCCACATTAATGTTGTAACCTTCTATTAATAATTAAGTAGCGTATCATGTCGCCTCCGAATAACGGCGGCAAGGGTACCGGCTTACCCTTGTTATGCCATGAAAATGGCGTGCCTTAGCAGAGCCGTAAAACGAAAAGTTATAAATTTGTCCACATACACTCAGTCGGGATTGCTAGCATAACTTGGGGGATGAGAGGATGGTTGTGCCCATGTTAATAAGAAGAGGTCACGGACCACCAACTATCCCATGCATGTTCTATTGTAAAAAGAGACGACCAGGCTTCCCGGGGCAATTTACGAATCTGTTTTATTGCTTTGGGCAGCCTTTGATACACGCACCATATATAAGATGTGTACCTTACCCCCGTTACTTGTACACAGCATAAGGACGACTCTTACACTTATCCAATGATAAGCATGGATAATGGATATGCCACCAACTCTACATCTACACTACAGACTAGGCAGGCAAGCAAATTAGTTCCATCTCTGGACTATGGTAGACCACTAGAGACTCGTATTGTTGTTTTTGCCATACAAAGATAGAAGAAAACGAATTACACATCCGGTAGGGTTAAAGCAGATAGTCTCGGTCCCCCGAATAGTCCAAGTCACGCACATTCCACTTTGCTCGTAACCCGTAGAATTATTTAACACCAAAAAGTTACAATGATAACAAACCACAACAAACAATTTCCTTACCACCTGTCAGGTAAGAAAAAAAACCAAATTCTAGCGCGCCGCCACTGGATGGTGTTTCGTGTTTTGAAATTGGGCCGAACTTTTTTGGTGCAGTTTTTCTTTTCTCTTCTTGTAATTTTGGCTAGCGAATGTGGAATTGTGAGCACCTTGAGTTTCGTGCAGGATGATCGTAAATAAAAATCTGCGGCTAATAATTTAACTCAACTGGAGAGGTAGAACAAGAAGTCGCTGTGCTTCCCAGGAGGTGTCTCTAATGATATAGGCTGTTGTCTGTGTGGCGTAATAGGATTTTGCCGGAGCTGAATGGTAAATTGTTTTAATTGCCAGCATATTCAGTTTTAATTCCATAGTTTGGGGATGAGTTGGCTTGGTGTCAGGGGAGGAAGCAAACTTTTCCTGATTTACTATCTGCGCGGTTTTGTGTGGTGCTGTTGGGCGAGCTCTGTGAACCGCATAAATTGCTGTAAGGGTGTGGTTTCGACGGACAAAAGTAATGCATAATGAGCGTGAGTGTCTGCGGTATTTATTGAGAGTTTGCAATTGCATTGAACGAGCGATTTATTGGCTTGGCATTTCCGGAACAATGCATCGATGTTGCTATTGCAGGTAGTCGTACCACTCCAGTGTAGGAGAAATTTTCCAATTTATCACGGTAACCGCGTTCTAATTGTATAAAAATATTTTCATAGAAAGAACGGGTGCAATCGCTCAATAAAAAGTTGCTTGGACACCAGAACTATTAGTTTCACTAGTTCCTTTTTTTCTGGCCCAAATCTGCCAGAAGAGCTTTCCTATCTTAAAAGCTTAAATACGTTTAAAACTATTACTTCACATATTCAAATGGTTAAATAAGGTAGGCTAGGCAGGGTCTGGTCTTAAATAGTAACCTTCAAATTCCCAACACAACATTCCTTCAAAAACCTCATATCATGTTTGTAATTCCTTAAATGAAAAATATCAAATTTTATTAAATTTACTGTAGTCTTATTATGGACAACTTAAATTACTTGCATATTCCTAAAATGCTTTGACTCCTTCGTTCTAAAGAACCGCTGCTGCGGTTGAATGGTTTTAACTTCTTGATATTAAAGTAATTTCCCTACCTCCTGGATAATGACAGAAGATCATTAATAATACTACGCACCCTCCAGCTTGTCCACACACACTTTTAGTATTCCTGTTCATACTCAACGTGCGTCGTCAAGGAGCGGCTCTTTCGCCTGTCATGAAAAATTAATTTTCTCTAATTCGATTAAATTTTGTCCCGGACGTAGAAAGAATATACGGTGTCCTGTCCTATGTTGTATATTTTCCATGTGCGTGTGCTGATTTCACCAAAAAACACAGCCATTCGCCTGCCAAACTAACTGAACCGAGCCGACCCAACCAAACTCATTGATTGATTTCAGGAACAAAAAGGTAAAACTGGAAGGCAACATGCATATGCGACATAATTATGTTTCTGTGTGTGTTCGCTTGAATAGATATATATTGACTTTCATTTCTATCGTTAATTAACACACATTACCAAACAGGGTGACACGATTGCTGTTTAGTCTTTTGAGTATTACACAACTTTGTGCCAATTTAGATAGCGAAATTTAAAAATGAATTATTGAGCATTGAGGGCTATAATTGATTCAAAGCACGCATTTATGCGAAGCAGCCTGTGAAGTATGGTAGATGAAGTGACGGGAAAACGCAACCATCTCTTGGTACCCAAAATGTCCCTTAGAAATGAAGGCTCTGAACAGTTCTGCGCCCGGCGCTCGAATGGGGTTCAAAATTTGGCACAGCGTGCAAAAAGTATGAGCGAAAATTAACGGCAGCTGAGATGAAGATGTTTCACTTGCTCGAATAAGAAGTTCAATGATCCGAAGAAGCCTTGACCTCAACAGACCTATAGGGATGCAGGGATGTGACGCGACCAAATGTTGTGGATTGTGATTAAACGTTGATAGTTCGCGGGAAGGGTGTTACTATTTGAGGCAAAATTGAGTTTGCAAATCGAAAATTCGTTTTTTGAACAGTTCTTAGTATTCAACGTTCCTATCATAATTTGATAAATCCATCAATTATCCAGCTCTTGGAATATTAGCAATTTTCTGTTTATAAATGCATTACAAAAGATTCTTTTTTTGCAGTTTTTTTTAGTACTCTTATCATGTAATAGCTACACATCGCGGGCCTTAAGGAAATTAGGATTAGAAGAAAAGGAGAGATGCCGATGCACGTTGGTTTTCAATGTTTGTAGATTATAATGTCAAGGAAAAACAGAGTATTCCACATTCGTGTTGTAAGGCTGAGGAAAGATTCTTTGAACTTCACTGTACGTCCTAATACAGGCTTTAGGGTGAACTGAACTGATGAGTATTCCTTGCATGGCGGGTACTGCGGTTGAAATGTTCTAGCGTTGGAACGCAACTGGCTATTTCTTTTGGTGGAAACAACGATAAAATAACGAGAGACAGGAGACATAGCGATGATGACTAAGAGAGCCAATCGATCTCGTGATGTCTCGGTCGCCAATGATTTTTATCGCGCGTTTTTGAACCCGATCAAGTAACTTCACATAAGTTATAGGTGCACAAGATTAGATATGAGCGTTGTACTCTAGTTTCGGGCTGATAAACGCCCTATAAATTGTAGCCAGATCAGAAGGGACGAAATATTTCTTATATAGCCCAGTCATTCCAACGAAGGTTGTCAATAACACATATACCGAGAATGGAAAGTCTTTCGGTTTCAGTGATGCATTCACCATTTATGGATTATGGTAGTGTGTGTGGGTTTTGCTTTAAAACAGAAGACAGCACTGCGTCTTAGAAGCATTAAATTCCACTCTATTTATATGCTTTTAAGATCGAAATTTAATGAGCTTAAAATACGTTCCTGTTCCAGTTCCAAGAGCGAACGAAGAGGGGCGTTACATAATAACATAATAACAGACAGGAGATCATTTATAGAAATGAGAAAGAGAGTAGTCGGAGACAGAACAGAGCCTTGGGGAACCCCAATCTTTATTTGGTAAGCTGCAGACTTGAATCCGTCCGAAACAACTTGGATTGAACGGTCCGAAAAGTAATTTCATATCCGTTGCAGAAGAGTATCATCGATTCCAAATGCACGCATTTTCAAAAGGAAACTTGATTCCAAAATCTGTCAAATGCCTTTGAAATAGTAAGTGCAACGCAATGATTTTGCCAGCTTAGAAGAACAGCTCTTCCCAACGATAGGGAAAATACCATATGGGCCAGCGGATTTGTGTATGTCAAGATCTTGAAATACTAAAGCCACCGTACGAACGTGAAAGTGCATTGATCCCATGGAGTTTTCTTCGGGCTCGGGCACAGGGGGAGATAAAGCAGAATCTGAGAGCGTTGAGCTAGCTGCAAAGTGAGCTGCTTTATCTAGAATATCATTGTAAATGAGTGTCGGAATAGATGACAAGGCCGAATTCTTGATGTTTTTAACAAACGACCAAAAGTTTTTGCTACCCGCTTGACCACCGCCCAGTCAAATTTAAATACATCCAAAACGATTTATCTGCTGCGTACCTGCCCTCACACACTACGAAAATATTCAAAACGGTGCCGTGACATAACCCCAAGCGGCATAGCCCAAAATGTGGCCTTATGTCGCTTTGTGAAAGTGGGGGGGGGGGGGGGGGCATGCTACCCCGCTGCAACCCCCTATTTGGGGTCACTGTTTAATTTGGAATAGGTGCAAGGGCAAATTGTTGAAAACAGGACCAATGGAAAGTGTCATAAAACCAAAATGGCCTTATGACGTCACTTTCACAAAGCGACATAAGGCCAAACTTTGAGATTTTGCCTTATGACACTTGGGGTTATGTCACGGCACCATCCAAAATACTAAGATCTGTTAAAAAAAAACCCATGACCTTAAATAAAATGCCGAAAAAAAAAATTGTACTGAGGCGCGTATATTACTTCGGTAGTTATGTACTTTATGCACGTAGAGCTACAATGCCCAAACAATCTTCCCTTGATGACTGACAATGAATTGATTTTATTTTAGAAAGATCTTGATATCGTAATTAGTAGATTGAACGGTTACAATATTTGTATGATCGGTGATACGGATATTGCCATTTTAAGCTTTCTGTCTAGCTGTAATGACTTGCACTTCTCCTATCGTTCTTGTGCTTCGAATCATTAATAAATGTGCCAACGAGGGTTACAGATTCTAGTAGGACTTGTATGAACCATATTTTTGTTTGCGCTAAATATTTTGATAAACGATTATATCCGCCCGCTTAGATAAGAAGATGATGTCTTCTTCTTCTTTTACGGCGAGGTTATGATAAGAACTAAAGAAATCATTTTACGAGCTACTGCAAAGTCGATTAGTCGCAAACCGTTGTCTGTTTTCGTGTAGTGGAGGCTGTGCTTACTGACTAATCCGCCAAAAATGTTTTCCCTATCGATTTTGTCGTTGAAGTTCCCGAGCAGATCTTGACAACGTACTCCGGACAGACTCCGTTGGCCTCGTCCAGTAGGTCATAAAACTCCTCTTCGATAGAGTCTTCTGCTTCGTCAGTAGGGGTGTATGCGCATATTAGATTGATTTTGTAAATTATGCCTTGGATGCGTATTACAGCCAAGCGATCACTAATCTGTTTAAAATCAATGACTTTTGATCTTAGCCGAGTTCCCACTACGAATCCGCATCCTAAAAAGTGCATCCTTTTGTGACAGCTGTTATAAATGACAGCCTTATAACGCGCGAGGACAGATTCCAGTTTTTCAGCAGCACCAGGAAAGTACTTACGTTTCAGGTGCATACTCTCAGTTCATAGTTCGTTCATAGTTCGGGACGTCTATTTCCGAGGCAGGTGTCTCTCTCATAATTATGAATTATATAAAAAGTGAAATTGTATTTCCAGTTTCAAAATCCAAAAAATCCAAAAAAAATATCCAAACTTTGGAAGATAGGGAGAATAAGGAACTAATCAAAGGGTTTACCACGAATATTGTCTTAGAAGTTTCTCAGAAACCAATTTTCCATTGTATTAAGTAAGTTATGATTATCCTTGAAGAGGATATCAAAAAAAAACGCGAACATGTGCCCGAAGGCACATCCACTAGTTCGACTTACAAGTACAATTAAAAAACCCGACGTTTTACACAATTACTTTATTTCTCAATTTATTATAATCACAATTTAACCCGTACACTTCTAGATCCAGAATAGAACTAACTCTAAATATCTTTATTTCCCGTTGGGAAACCGCTGGTCCCACGATGTGAATTGCTGATTAGTCAAATATGCTCCGGTGTCATATCCGTCAGTTGCACTGCGCGTGCATGCAATCCGATTCCATCGCCCTGGTACTGTGGGAACATGTTTGTTCATGAAAGTGATGACGCAGCCATTCCCAGGTGACTGGCTGTTCTGATCTTGGAATGTTGGATCAGATGTCCCGTGTTAACTCCTCCCCTTTTAAAAATCTACGTCCCGTAGATCATATGCGGAGACAGAGACGGGCAACGGGGTCTGTGTCAGATGTGGAAAGGACACCCGTGGTCGATGCTCAATGTCCGAGGCGCTTGTCCTTGCAACCGGTAAGTTCACCGTTCATCGTTTTCTCCGTAAGGTCGTCAAGGCGTTCAATGTTGGCGACGCTGAGGTTGTGCACATACTCCAGGTCAATCTTATCAGATTGAGTAGTGATGTTCGCAAGTACCTAAGGTAAAACCTGTACGGCCGTACTAGTGCTGCTCGAGAACAACTTATCTTTCAGGCGGATGCTTTCGTTGATCATCCTGATAACATATGTACCTGTCAAGGGGTATGAAATATTATTTGAGAACATTTCGCCCTTGAAGTTTGTTAGGAAAATGGCATCATCTTTGACAAGTTCAACGATCTCTTTGCTGTTTATTCGGAAAGTACAGTTAGCGTGTCCTCCTTTGAGGATTCGTGGTATGCAGTCGTCTTCAGGAATTTTTTGGAGAGCCTGCTCCTCGCATATCGTTGAATTGTTAATCGAAAAACAGTGGTCTACTATTCCAAACGTTTCCTTGTGGCTCACCAGCATTTTGCGGAATTTCAAGTCGAGCTGTTTGTTATTAACGATTGATGCCCTGGTAAGCAGCAGGTTGAACTCGTCTTTTCTCACCTTTGGCATAGAAAGGACGTACAGCAATATTGTGTTGTTGGAAAAGACCGATGGTTTTCCATATTCAATTGCCTGGATTTCATTTATGTATGGCAAGGTTTCGATTTCGCTGATAATCCTTCTTATTTCTTGCTTATCTAAAAGATTGGTATTAACGATTCCGCTTTTTGCCATCTGGCATGCACGAACTATATCGTTGACCTCTCCCTTAATCATCAGTATTTGGTTCAAAATATCTTGCTCGAATATTTCCGTGCTGGTTGCCTTGATCTTGTTGAACTTGGTAATCATCCAGTTAATCTTTTCAGTTATCTCTTTGGTAGTTCCAAACAGTTTTTCATTAATCTTATACTGGTGATTGTTATTTTCCGTTATTCCTTGTTCATTCTGGAGGATTTTGTCCCAGTCCCCAGCGTCAGGGTTTCCTGCAACCCACTTCCAGGCTGAGCCAATCCAATTGATAGACCTCCTTGATTTGCGGGGCCCGCCTTTCAGTAGGCTTAAGCGGTCATTTATTTGTGTTAAATGAAATGTAATTACCGCCTTCTTTTCTGATTCCTTGATGGTAGCATTTACTGCGCTCGTTATTTCTTCTACCATGTGTTCAAGCTTCTTCAGGTCAATCACGTGTACCAACTTGAAATATGCGTCTATGATTCGGCCCTGTCCGTCTTTAATTGAAACGATAGGTGTTTCATAATTGAATAGCTGGAACCCGTTGGCCTTGGCTAGCAAAGTTATTCTGAAAAATATGTGCGAATATTCTAGATGTGCTTTAAGGATAGGACATGTATAAGCGTATGCAACAAGTGTGATGTAAGCGTGGACTACGATATGCATTTTCATATGGTTAGAACGCATCATTTATATTGGATAAAGAATATTTTATTGAAGTACGTATTAAAATTTTACAGGACGTTAAACTAATTAAACTATAAATGATAAGGGTGCAAATTGGAGTGTGCTAAACATCTTAAACTTACTAATCTATAAATCGTAATAGTGCAAATTACATGCTCGTGTATGCACATGCACACTCTCCTTTTTTTTTTTTTTTTTTTTTTTTTTTTTGATGTTGTGTGTACTTAATTTTAACAATGTCATACAAATTTGACTCACAAATTTTTCAGGTGTGTTTTGTGGACTCTTCGCCCATCGGCAGTAGTCACTGTCACCCTGTTATTTCGGGCGACTATTTCTTTCCTGAATATAGGCTTGTTTTTTGCCTGGATACCCTTAACCCTTCTATAGACAACATCATCTTTTTTGTAAGTCTTAGGACTTGTTCTTTTTTTATTGTGGTGCATGTTTGCCGCTTTTTGTTTCTTTTGGATTTCCCCCTTCAGGTTCCGATCAACTCTGACCCGGAAATCCACAAGGTTTTGGTAATTAATCCTCTGATATCTGTTAAAAAAGATATCGGAAGGTTTTCGCATGGTTACGGAGTGGATGCTGTTATTATATCTATCCACGGATATATTTATTAGCTCCTTGACTCGTAACCCTTTATATTCAGTCTTAAGGCATCGATAAATCTCCAATACTGTTGAATGGAATCGCTCCACTTGCCCATTCACTTCACTACGATGCACTGGTGTCTGGTAGATTTCTATGCCCAATTCTTTGATAAAGTTCAGTATAATTGGGCTAAGAAAGCTACGTTCATTGTCTGTGACGAGTGCTTTAGGGACTGCAAGATTTTTGTTATTTTGTCCCTCAAATGGAGCGTTGATCTATTCTTGATATGGAATAGCTTGGCGAACTTAGAGAATTTATCGATGCAGCTGATAAATTTCTCGTTTTGGATTTCCATTATATCTATGTGTAATATTTCACACGGATATGATGGAATGGGTGTAGGCTGAAATTCGGGTCTGAAGGGGTGTCTGTCGTATTTGTTAACTTTACATATCTCACAGGTGCTTGTGTATTTCTTTATGAGGCTTGCCATCCTGGGGAAATAATACTTCTCAAGGAGTTGTTCTTTATTTTCCCTAGGATTGCGATGTGCTCTACTGTGCTCATTGGCGATAAGGGAAGCGATCCGTTCCTCGTCCTTAACGTCTTCGACTACTCTTTGTGTTACTCTTATTTTGTAGTTAACAAAATTTTCCAAGTAGATCTCTTTTAGTAGGCCAAGGCATGACTCAGGGATTTTAATTCCATTAATAATGTTTGGTTGAAGCTTTTGCTTCAGGATGTTTGCCAGACTTGCCTGCGTTGGATTTTCTACAGCGACATAGTGACGCGAGAACCCAGGGTGAGGTTCTTCATGAATTCTAACCCCCTGCCGACTTTGACTATGATCTGGTTTTTGAAGACGTTTAGTGGCGCTTCCATGTGAGGTATAAGGTCAGACCCGTCTTGCTGAACACTATGCATAGTTTCCGCCTCACTGGCAGTGTCCGTATGTGAATTACTGTCTTGAGCGGTCTCTGTACTTGAGTTGCCTTCGTCGGCGGTGTCCGTGAAGGAACCTTCCTTTACCATGCTAGTGATTTGTGTAGGCTCTACGTTTGCAGAGTCAGACAAGTGATTGATCTCCGTCTTCAATCTGGAAAGGGCGTCCGCCACAATGTTGGACTTGCCTGGTTTGTAAATCAATTCGCAATTGTATTCTTCGATGCGTGCCTACCAACGCTTAAGCTTTGCGTTATAGTTTCTATTACCCAAAGCATAGGTCAGAGGCTGATGATCAGTGAAGATCCTGATCTTTTTCGCACCGTAGACATATGACCGCAGGTTATCTAGAGCCCACACTATCGCCAACGTTTCCTTTTCATTAGTTGCGTAAAATTCCTCGGTCTTATTGAGGGAACGGGAAATGTAGGCTATAGGCCTATCTGTGCCCGCTTCTCCCTGGGATAGTACGGCTCCTATCGCATAGTTAGATGCGTCAGTGGTAAGATTGAATGGCTTTTCGAAGTCAGGGAATACAAGAACTTCCGATGATGTTAACAGAAGTTTCAAGTCATTGAAGGCTTGTAACGCCTTGTCGTCAAGCGTGGTGGGAACACGTTTGGATGCGTTCGCCTTAACTTGGGCGTTTTCACCTCTCGTGAGGTTCGTCAGAGGTTTGGCGACCTTCGCGTAGTCGCGTATAAACTTCCTATAGTACGAAGTCAACCCAAATAAGCTTTTCAGTTCCTTAAGGTTTAAGGGTGACAAAATTCTCTGTATAGCGGTAACCTTTTTCATATCAGGTTTAATTCCGTCGGGTGTTATTACATACCCTAAGAATTCAACCTGCGTTTTCATGAAATTTGTCTTTTCTAGGTTCACTTTTAGATTGACCTCACGCAGCCTAGAGAAGATTGTCTCAATATTCCTGAGGTGATCGTCATCGCTGTTACGGAAGACAATTACGTCATCGATGTAGACGTAACAGATGTTACCTATGTGCTCCTTAAGTACGTCGTCAATCATGCGCTGAAAGATAGCAGGCGCGTTTTTGAGACCGAACGGAAGCCTGGGGAACTCGTACTTCCCGTTCATGGTTGAGAAGGCTGTCTTTGGGATATCAGAAGGTTTCATCGGAATTTGATGGAATCCCGACGTAAGATCGAGCGTCGTGAAATACTTGGCATTACCAAGACTGGCGAGAGTGAAATTGATATCTGGTATTGGGTAAGTATCCGAAATCGTTACTGCGTTGAGCCGTTTGTAGTCAATGACCATGCGGTATTGCTTTTCTCCTGTTGGTTTAGGTTTTTTTGGTACTACCCAAATTGGTGAATTATACGGACTCTTTGAAGGCCGAATAATTCCTTCCTCTAACAGTTTACTGATCTCTTTTTCCACTTCCTCTCGCATGCATGCAGGATAAGGATAGCTCTTGGTGTAAATAGCTTAAGCAGAGGTCGTTTTGATTTCTGCTTTTACCGTAGTATTAATGACCTCGCTGTCAGAAATTGGGCCAAAAATATGATTGTATTTTTTTACCAGCGCCTTAAGCCGACTCTTCGTGTTTTCGGAGAGACTTTCATCTAGGTTATTTAGGGTTATATTAACTTGTTCGAACAATTTTCCCTTCAGAGGGATCTTAATATTTGGCTTCAGGGATAGGATGTTGGTCTTTCTGTCTATTACCGCTTCTAGTTCTTTCAATGTATCATCTCCGATGATGCCATCAAAGGACGTTAGTCCCGGCAGGACATAGAATGTCAAAACTGTGTCGTTTCCGACTTTCTGAAAGAAGCGCCCACAAAATTTGTCTTTAATTGTAACATTGCCAGCTGCCGAATGTACTACAAATGGTTTTGGCAGGCGTGTAGGCCTACCTGGGACAGATGCGCTGACAAAATTTTTGTTTGCCCCCGTATCGACGAGAAACTTAAGCATCGTCCCATCCCCTATAAAATATTCTATATAAGGTACGCTGGATAGGCGTCCCTCATAAAATTTACTTCTTCTTCGTTTCTTCCGCCATTTCAGAATATGGAGCGGTCGACTCTTCCTCCATCGTTTGGATGTTAAACATCCTCTGATGTTTCTGTTGCTGGTAGTTATCGCAACGCGATCGCCGCTTAAAAGGGTTACTGACTTGCGGCCGATTCATATAATTCACCTGGCGGGATTGGGACTGTTGGTCTACCTCCATCTTCTGGTGAGGTTTCGGCGCGCTGGGTCTCTTAGGATTATCGTTATTGGATGTATTCTGATGCTGGTTGGGTCTAGGACCAAACTTCCTAGTAAACTTCGCTTGATTAAAATTGGGTCTCTGGTCAAATCCAACTGCTTGGTTCAACGGTGTTGTCACCTTGTTTACTACGTTGGGCATGTGAATAGACTTATTCAGGAGGTCCAGATTTTGAATTTCCAGACATGCCGTGTAGGCTTCTGGTAGATTTTTGGATTATTAGTATCCGTGATAAATCACCGCTCAAGCCCCTAATAAAAACGTCAAGCGCGCGTTTTCGGTAAGTTTCCACCAGCACACCGATAGTTTCCGCGGAGTAGAATTCCGTCTTGATCTTATTAATAATCAATGAAAATTGGTGGTTGACCGTCGCGTAGAACTCGTCTAACTTCGAACCCCTCTGCGATAATTGATTAAGCTGGTGTTCCGACGTTCTTATATCCCCTTTGTCGGCATAATGCAACGACAAACACTTTTTGATGGCACACCAATCATCATCAAATATATTATAGGACACCAAAGCCGTATCGGCGCCTCCTCTAATTTTTTGCCTTATATGGGAAAGTATTGCGCGATACATAGGCTTGCTTTTTATTATCTCAAAATCTTTGAGTATTCCCTCAACATTCTGTATCCACGATACATACTGTGTGGGGTCACCATTAAAAACCTGTAGTTCTTTGACGCAGTCAGGCAACCTGCATATTTCCCTAAGTTCGTCTTCGGTCCTAGGACCACAAAGCTGGACGGGTTCGTTAGTCGCGGTGTCCCTTGGTTCACCAGTACTTTCGAGGCGCTGAAGGCGTCCTTCGAAACCCCGTATTTGCTCTAATATGGCATTAACAGCACCTGTGAGTTCCAACAGAGTTTTTCTGGTTTCCTCCATATTCGTTAGATATTTATAGTATTCAATATAGTGATTTAAATAAATATATTCAAGAGATGTTACCTGGGTTAAGGGCTTCCAATTATGCCTTATTTAATCAATCAAACTTATTCTATTTTTTTTTTTTTTGATTTTTTCTTTTTCACACACACACAAAATAGGATTTATATTTTACTTATATTTTAATTTGATTTTACAGCACTTATCTTGGACAATTAACAATTTATTGATTACTAGGCACTGGGCTGGACACTATTGCCTTCCTTTGATAATAATTTTTTTCTTCCTTCGATTCAAGTTTAATTCTACTGCACTTGTCTTAGGCAATTAACAATTTATTGATTACTAGACACTGGGTTGGAACTATTGGCTTCTTTTGATAATAATTCTTTTGATAATAAACGCGAACATGTGCCCGAAGGCACATCCACTAGTTCGACTTACAAGTACAATTAAAAAACCCGACGTTTTACACAATTACTTTATTTCTCAATTTATTATAATCACAATTTAACCCGTACACTTCTAAATCCAGAATAGAACTAACTCTAAATATCTTTATTTCCCGTTGGGAAACCGCTGGTCCCACGATGTGAATTGCTGATTAGTCAAATATGCTCCGGTGTCATATCCGTCAGTTGCACTGCGCGTGCATGCAATCCGATTCCATCGCCCTGGTACTGTGGGAACATGTTTGTTCATGAAAGTGATGACGCAGCCATTCCCAGGTGACTGGCTGTTCTGATCTTGGAATGTTGGATCAGATGTCTCGTGTTAACTAGTATTCATTTATTTTTGTTATTATTTAATTTCCTCGTTTGTAAATAACGTGAAATCCCTTAGTCTAAATCTAGTAAATTCCTTAACTCCCACTTATTTTACTAACGCAAGTAGTACTTTGTTAGATCTTTTTTTCTCAAATACTAGTGGCGATATTTTCTTCAACCAAATATCAGCTCCGATGTTTACCAAGCACGATTTAATTTTGTCAAGCTTTAATATTTCACTCCAAGATTCCGCGTACCATCACTTATAGAAACTTCAACGCTTTAAATGCTAATCTACTTCGAGTTGATCTGGAAAGAGTGAATTGGCAATGCTTATATAACTATCAGTCATCAGATGAGCAGATAAATACGCTTAACGATATAATTCGTAACCTTTTTAAATATATACGTCCCAATTAAAACTAAAACTATTAAAAATTCAGTCATATCCTGGTTTACTCCTGAAATTATGGGTCTCAAAAATATACGCGACTTGGCATTCAAGAGATGGAAACGATTTAGACTGCAAGAGCACTATAATGATTTTCGTAGGCTAAGAAATATTGTAACTCTTGAAATTTATAAGGCTAAACGTAGTTTTTATTCTAAGCATCTGAACAGTAACTTACCGACAAATATCCGTGATAGTGGAATTGGTTGCAAAGATGAATTTGATTTTTCTAGTGTAGATCTAAATAACCTAAACAATAAATTTGTGCAAAGCCCTATGATGTCATCACTTAACATGTGCCCTACTGAGACGTTAACTACTGTGGATGGTTTTGAATTTCGTCGGGTAGAGCAGACAGATGTTAAGGCAGTATTATATATTAAATCCAAGTCGTCAGGACTTGATGAAATCCATCCCTTATTTATTACAACTATCCTACCCTTTATCCTTCCAGTACTTACCCATATATTTAATACTATCCTAATGACATCCCGTTTTCCCAGTGCCTGGAAAACTGCTAGAATAATACCCGTTCCTTAAAATAAAAGAACTGCACAAACGCCCCCTGAATTAGGTCCTATTGCAATATTACCGTTTCTGTCCAAAGTTTTTGAGAAAATTGTTCATATCCAAATATCATACCATCTTCAGCATAATGCTTTACTTTGCAAACACCAATCAGGATTTAGAAAGCAGCATAGTTGTACCTCAGCGCTGCTTAAAGTAACGGATGATCTAAGGTTGTGCATGGAAAAAGATCAGATCGCACTGTTAGCATTATTAGATTTTTCTAAAGCCTTTGACACAGTAAATCATTCAAAACTTATATTTAAACTTTTGAATCAATTTATTTTTTCTTCTTCAGCAGCCTCTTTGATTTACTCGTACTTATCTGACCGTACCCAAGCAGTTGTGGCAGGCAATGCGATGCCCAATTTAAAGCACACACCTATAGGTGTCCCGCAAGGATCTATCCTGGGCCCACTTTTATTTTCCATTTTTATAAATGATCTACCCGACACCATTAACTTTTCTTCTGTTCATATGTATGCCGATGATGTTCAGATGTATTTTTGCTTTAAAAAAGGCCATACTCAAGACGCCACACTCAAGTTCAATTGTGACCTTGAAAGCATCTTTCAATGGTCACAAAGAAACAACTTATGTTTAAACCCTAAAAAGTCTAAATGCATGCTAATATCCAAAACTGGTATGGATTCACGTGATTTTTCTAGTTTATGTCTAGGGAATGAATGCATAGAAATAGTTGATAAGGCTTAAAATTTGGGCATTTGGTTTGATAGCAACTTAAGATGGGATCTTCATGTTCGTATTGTTGTAGGAAAAATATATGGATGTCTGCGTAACCTATATATGTCACTGTATTACACCGCCGTCAAAACAAGATTAATGTTAGTTAGATCTCTTATTGTTCCAATTTTATCTTTTGGGTCTGAGGTTGCAATGTACTGCAATGATGAATCCAGAAGAAAGCTTAATGTTGTCTTTAACAATGTTACTCGTTATGTGTTTGGTTAAAAGCGCCAGGATCGTATATCCGTATATAAAACTAAAATTCTGGGCTTAACGCTTTATAAATACTTAGACTATTGTACTATAAGATATTTGCATAAAACCATAATTTCGCGAAGTCCAGAATACCTATTTGAAAAACTTACTTTGTCTAATCTGCCTCGTACTCTAACTATAATCCCTCCGCGTGCAACATGCATTTCAACCGAGCGGCAATTTTATGTTCATGCTATTCGCTTATGGAACTCTATCCCTCTTGGCGTAAGAAGAGTTTGTTTTGTAGACCGTTTTAGTGTATCTCTTTTTTCTTACTTGGCTGGTAATTTAATGTAGGTTTTAGGGCTTTTAATGTCTTAATGTTAAATATTTTATTTTATAACTTTAATTATACCCTATTCTAGGGGTATATTAATTTTGACGCATAGTTTGTAACATACCTTAATATTGCCCGTAGACCCCTAAAAGTTACTATATTTATGATCAGCATCGATAGTAATGTCGATCTAGCCATGTCCGTCCGTCCGTCCGTCCGTCCGTCGGCAAAAATTAGGCCTTTAAACTGGACCTAGAGAGCTGAAATTTTAACCATATACTCTCTAGGGTCCCGAAATAATCAAGTTTAAGAATTTTTGAAATCCGCCCACAGACACGCCCACAAACTCAAAAAAACAAAATTTTGGAAAAAATCGAATTTTGAGCTAGAGAGCTGAAATTTTTTATATATGATCTATGGCCCATAAAACTGATTAGGACATAAAATTTTCAAAATCCGCCCACTGACACGCCCACAATTAAATAAAACAAATTTTGGGAAAAATTGAATTTTGAGCTAGAAAGCTGAAATTTTTTATATATGATCTTTGGCCCATAGAACTGCTTGGGACATAAAATTTTCAAAATCCGCCCACTGACACGCCCACAATTAAATAAAATATTTTTTTTGAAAAACCAAAATTTGAGCTAGGGAGCTGAAATTTTTAATATATACTCTCTAGGGGCCCTTTATGCTCATTTGTAAATATTTTCAAAATCCGCCCACTGACACGCCCACAATTTATTTTTTTTTATTTTTAAAAGTCTAAAGTTTGAGCTAGGGAGCTGAAATTTATAGTATATACTCTCTAGGTGCCCTTTATGCTCATACTTAAATTTTTTTTAAATCCGCCTACTGACACGCCCACAATTAAATAAAACAATTTTATTGAAAAACCAAAGTTTGAGCTAGGGAGCGTTTTTATTTACAAAAGCTTAGTTTTTTCGATAAAATCCTTTAAATTTTTGTCACGCCCACTTATGAGATATAGGAATAAGAATAGGGTATCCAACAGTTCGCCCAAGCGGACTGTAGCCCGCCCCTATGTTTTTTGATACATATCAATACCATAATTTTGTAAACCTTTTTGCTTAAGCTGCTAACCATTCTATTTTTCTCTTTTTCTCAACTGTCTTTTTTATTGTAAGCATTTTGTTCCTACTTATTAAATTATATTAAATTAAAACTTTAATTATATTAAATTAATTAATTGAATTAAATTGTAATAATTAATTTGTTACATTTACGTCATTATTGATACTTATTGTAATCTTTGTAAATGTTTTAAACCTAATAAAAAATATAAAAAATATCAAAATATCATATACATTACAAAAATACTGAAGACAAGATTCGTTTGTGGAGTATTAAGCGGACGTCTGACAAACATTCAAGAATATCAATTGTCATGAGAAGCTTCTCAAATTTGCCGTTCGGATTCAGCTTAAAATTGTAGGTCCCTTCCACTTCGCACAAGCAAATGGTTGAAGAAGCTAGGTTTTAGGCCCCGGTATTATCCGTAAATGTCTTAATTTTTTTTAATATACAGGAGAGGAATGTGCGATGTAGGACGAATCTTGTATGCGTCTGATGAGCCGGTCCGTGTGCAGAAGGCATACGTTTTCACTACATCTGTAAACTTGATTCCAATAATAGATGCTGGGCAACGCGTTCAAATAACTAGTCATACGTTAACTTTCAGGCGACTTGTGTTGCCTTAGAACTTGAAATTGCCCATTTGTTGTCTAGACCGTTCCAAAATATTCATGTCTTTTTTCCTATATAGACAATTTTCCTTTTAATACTTCCATCATCACCTGCGATAGCAGAGCACGGCATATTAACACCACCCCCTGATAAGACTACGTTTTCACCTGAGAAACAAAGAAAAAATAATAATTTGGCGTTTAGCCAGAGAATCTGTTTTTCGAAAAAAAAAAAACATAAACAAACCGATGTTCATTCGTAAAGCTCTTTGCACCTGCAAATCAAATTTACTAACATAACCGGAAATCTCTCCCATTCGGGGGTGTTGGATCAGTGTCCTAATTCTATTTGAGTTGATTTATAAATTACAATACATAAATACTCATAGAACCGGTTGAGTCTTTTGTCTTGTGTGCAAGTTCTGGGGGTTTATTTTTAATTGGAACTTTTCTAAAACCATGCAAAGAAAATCGCTATTTTCGAAGGACGCAGGGGTAATAAATTTGTTTAGTATAAAATGCGAATGCGACGGATGTGTTGTGAAAATTTGTACAACGGACAGTCTTTAGTTTTGTAATAAATTTGTCGGTGCATGATGACAATTTCGAAAGGAAGCTGGGTGCCATTAAAAATGCAATGAATTTGTATATCCTTTGGGAGGACAGGTGCCAGCAACAAGAATTTATGCTAAATTCGTGTTGATGACGTTAAATCTATTTTATTTAAAATAAGCGGTATTTATTCGTTTTTTGTGGCGATAGAATAGCGAATAATGCGTTGACTTTTAATTTTCACATTCAAGTAGGGGATGCGCTGCTGCACCTGAACCGGCGTTATGCGTGCTTGGTAAAGGTTTCCATTGACGGTTGCGTTCAATATGAACACAATTGCAGATAGCTTGACTCTCCAAGGTTCAGACAGACTACGCAAATACTCCCCGACGCGACGTCTGTAAAACTCTGCGACTTTCCTCTTGTCTCTCAAGGAAAAAGATTGCAAACAAACTACTGGTTCTTTAGACCCTCTACGCTTTTGACAAGCATCTTAAGGTGCTGGCCTTAAGCGATACCACTAACTGTGAAGCCTGTGGAGAAAGTGACGATACCGCGGATTTCCTGTGATTGTCGCACCACGACAAAAAAAAAGGTGATGAGATGCGCGAGAATCAAAAGAAAAATACTATGAAACATATGGATGGCCTACAGTCCGCTTGGGCGAACTGTTCGATACCCTATTCTTATTCATATCCCTCATAAGTGGGCGTAACAAAAGTCTAAGTATGGTTGAATTGTTAAGAACGCTCTACACATTTTGTTATATAACATTTAAAGGGTTTTTTCGAAAAAAAACGAATCTTTTTTTTTTAAAAAAAAAAGCTCCCTAGCTCAAACTTTGGCTTTTCAATAAAATGGTTTTATTTAATTGTGGGTGTGTCAGTAGGCGGATTTAGAAAAAAGTTACGCATGAGAATAAAGAGCCCCTAGAGAGTATATATTATAAATTTCAGCTCCCCAGCTCAAACTTTGGATTTTCAAAAAAAGTTTTTTTTTAAATTGTGGGCGTGTCAGTAGGCGGATTTTGAAAATATTTATACATGAGCTTAAAGGGAACCTAGAGAGCATATATTGTAAATTTCAGCACCCTAGCTCAAATTTTGGTTTTTCAAAAAAATTGTTTTATTTAATTGTGGGCGTGTCAGTGGGCGGATTTTGAAAATTGTATCCCGATCAGTTTTAGGAGTCATAGATCATATATAAAAAATTTCAGCTTTCTAGCTTTTTTTGTTTTTTTGAGTTTGTGGGCGTGTCTGTGGGCGGACTTCAAAAATTCTTAAACTTGATTATTTCGGGACCCTAGAGAGTATACGGTTAAATTTTCAGCTCTCTAGGTCCAGTTTAAAGGCCTAATTTTTGCCAACAGACGGACGGACGGACGGACATGGCTAGATCGACATTACTATCGATGCTGATCATAAATATAGTAACTTTTAGGGGTCTACGGGCAATATTAAGGTATGTTACAAAATTAATATACCCTTAGAATAGGGTATAAAAAGTTTTCGATGGAATCCAATTTATTTACAAAAACTAACGGTCGAACTCTTATATGTATTCGACTTAAGTGATTACTTTTTCGGCATCAATTCATGACAGCAACAGTACCAACTGAGACATTGGCGCCCCATTTGAGATTGGTTCTTCGGTGTAAAGACTTCCTTTAATTTTTGATCTTCCTATTCAAGCTTTGTTGCTCCTTCTGTAATGCGGAGCATGATAAATTGCGGCTCGTAGCCGTCCATTCAGCTTAGGTTTTATTTTTCGTCACAGAATATGGCTGAGTTTTCCCGCTACTTCATCCGCCCTTAGCTTAAGCGATGATTGCTGTCGTCATAACAGGTTGCTTTGCTACTGATCACAGATCCTAGATATTTGAAATATTCATAATCGGGGATAATATTCTCCTATCCTAACTGCGAATTTTCCATCAGGGATAAAGGTTCTGTAACCATCCCACTTTCCTGCCTCCCTACTGGTCCGACTGTGAGTTTCACCGGTTTGACTTCAGTTTTTAAGTTTCTTTTTTAAATATTTCGACACCCGATGCTCCCATTACTGATTATTGTTCATTCTTCTTTTATGACACCGGTGATATCCATTCGTGTCAATCTACAGATTTGAAAGCACACTTTTGGGAGAGTTTCAAGACGATAAAAGTGGGGCTAGGCTCAAATAATTGTTAAAATTGCTTGAAGTAATTTCTCCCCTAAGTCGCCTTTTACGGCAACCTCTATTTTTTGGGGGGCGATGAGGTGACATTTTCAGCCCGTCCGAATACGGGTAAGATTTCTATTTTCCTAAATGTCTGAAACAGGTTGGAGTGGATCAGAGAAAGGGCAACACAAGTTTCCGTCTTTTATGGGCTATGTAATGTAATACGATGGTATTCGCTCCAAACTATCAACTTACATTAGTGCCCGCTGTAGTAACGTTATCGCTTATGGAGGCTCCAGGGTGGGCAAATTAAATAATGATATTTGTAGCTCCAACTGCGGTCATGTTTTAACTGATAGTTCTTCTTGTAACAACATTTATTTTTATTTTTTTATTTGTTATAATGGTTATAAAGAAAACCACTGTTCATTTAAAGGAAAACAGTAAAGTACAAGTAGTGACTATATTAAAAAAAAAATTTTTAGAAAATATATGCAGGAAATAGAAAAGAATTTTTTTAGGAAAAGCAAGATGGAAATACAAAGGAATGATAAAGAACAAATTAATTATATACGAATTAGACTAAGATTGTGAAATTAAATTTAAGACTACTAAATTGTGTTTACAAAAGGCACAAAATACTTATTGTACCTATAATAAAGGGTGGCGCAACAATTGTGCTGCAATAAGAAATTCAAATATTTTTTTTTAATGTATAGAAATTTCAATTTTATTTTATATAACTATGTAACTGTTTTTGAAGATGATAGACCGTAAATCACCTCCATGCTCATCCACGCATATGCAACACCTGATCAGAAAATATTCATTGCGGCCTAAAGGGTTGAAGTCGGTATCGCCTCAATTATTGTTTTAATGGACTGCTTCAATTCAGTCGAATTCCTTGGTTTCGTTTTGTACACCTCTTGCTTGACATAACCCCATAAAAAAAGAAAAAAGTCTGGCGCATTCAGGCCAGGTGACCTTGGGGGCCAGCGGAGAGTGGCTTATCTGGATATTAATTTGTTTGTTAATTTTTGTTGGATCTACGCCATAAGCGGTGTGACTATGTGTGCAGTTGCTCATCTTGCTGGAACCAAATACTGTTGAAATGGATACTTCTTCGGCGTAGTTCTGGGTAAAAAAAACTTCTTTAACATCTTTAAATAACGGTCCCCTTTGACAGTTACTGTTACACCGTTTTATTCAAAGAGGTATGGCTCCACAATGCATCTTGATGAAACGTCGTACCGCACACTGACTTGTTCTGAGTGCAGTACAGCCTCATGGATTATTTTAAAATTAGATTCACTTCATATATGGCAGTTGTGCTTATTTACATTGCCATTTAGATCGAAATGGACCTCATCAGACATAAGCAAGCAATTTATCAAGCTGTTGTCTTCTTCGGTCATTTCAATCATTTTTCGGCAAAATTCCAGGTGCAATAGGCAAATTTAGAGGGTTTAACTTGCTTGCAGTTTTTACTTTGTACGGAAACAAGTTTAAGTCATCATGAACTATCCGTATACGCTTGAATTTGCCTGAACTGACGATGCTACAGCCGCAATTGTGTCTTGAACCCGAACATAGGGATCTCGATGTAACGGTGTTCGTGCGATGCTTCCAGATTCGCAAACATCTTTACCAGCCTCATAATGGTCCATCTACTCGGGGGAGTGCCGCCAAACTAACGCCTAAATTTTCTTTGGACGGAAATGAAGGACTGCAAAGCATCGTGCCGCTGCACTATCCAAATCCTTTTTTTATTATCCCAAGCATTCATTATTAATAAATCTAAATAGTAGCCGGCAAAATAAAAAAAAAAATAAGCCGAATACTCACACTGGAAAAAAGTAATTGCGTTTTGGTTTTGTAGCACGATTCGCGCGCCACCCTGTAGTTAAGAAGTTATAGCTTTTAAAATATTTATACCTCCAAATTAGAGGTCACCCACATTGATGGACTGTAATGTAACTGCAAATGGGGTGGTAATATACCCCGCCTGTCAATCAATTTTTTGTTCGGCGGAACATCAGGAATCTCCCTTTTGACGATTACTTAACAAGGACACCCTGTATAATATGTTTGTACATATTTATCTAGCAGGGCCGTCGCCAGGATTTAATTTCTTGGGGGATGGGCAGAATTGCTTCAAAGTATTGAGCAATTCTGGAAACGAAACATAAGGATAGGCTACAGTCCGCTTGGGAGACCTGTTCATCTCCGCAGTCCGCTACGTTCATCTGGTGATCGCAGACAAAACCTGAACTCATCAGTGAAA
The DNA here is from genome assembly GCA_949715645.1 of Portevinia maculata. Taxonomy (NCBI): domain Eukaryota; kingdom Metazoa; phylum Arthropoda; class Insecta; order Diptera; family Syrphidae; genus Portevinia; species Portevinia maculata. The sequence goes on along the minus strand of OX454527.1, from coordinate 52,834,905 downwards.
ATGACTCTACCACAGTTGGCCTCTGTCCAACCTGGTGGACGCCAGCAAATTCCATTCGACATCGCTTAGGCTGTGCCGTGAGTCTCGGTACACGAGCATATCTTCTTGCTTTCAGGACACTTTCAACTTATCGCCTTAGCCTGTGAGCATTTACAACCGTCCCTCTGATGCTTCCAAGTCAGTGAGACAGTTGAGCTGTTCGGTGACGACTCGAAAGCCTCTCAAGCACCAAATATAGGCCATACCTTGCAGAAGTTAATCTAGGGCGACTTGAAGCTTGAAAATAAAAAGTGATTATGCGAACAAGCACACAAAACTAAACCATTTAACTAGTAAGCCCCTCCGAAAAAAAAACTCTAAACCAAAATGATAACACATGAAAAAGTAAGACTGCGACACTTTTTTTTGTAGCTTATGTGCACCTATAGATATATTACAAAATTTGCATTATTTTTTTAAGTTAGTGTTTGAACTTGTACATTTTAAATGTCTTACTTTTATGCATGTGTATGTAGCGAAATCTTAAATTCATCTCGGGGGACTTCACCCCCCCCCCCCCCCCCCCCCAGGCTAAATGCCTGGTAGATATATACAAATTAAAATACAATTTTTTTTCAAGAAATCATCTTCACCCGCTTATAGGACTGAAAACATTCCCTGTTGTCTGTATTTTCAATTGCAGAGCAGTCTTCAACATCAGTCTTTGGAACTGCTCCAAATCAGTCAATATTCATTATGGTTTCACTCACTCACTCTTCCACCTCGATGATATATTGTCACATTAAAAATAACAAAAATGCCCAGACATTAAGATACGGCTAGTCTATTTTATTTGTATCATTTTCATCGGAAAATTCTCAAAATCTATTTCCAGCTTAGAAAATGTCCCTGAAACTTCACCAATTTAAAGTCATAAAGTCATTAACCCATTTCACAGATCCTGGGAATCACTTATTGGACTTCGTCAGCGAGGCGCACATAAATAATGCAATAGCACGACAAATGCCAAACTGCGATTCATTATTCCCATAAACAATGATCCATTCAACGAAAGCACAGCGCCCACTCTTCGCACTTGAAACAGTTCAATTTTCATTAAGGCATTTTCTGATTTATGACACGTGATAGATGCCGAAATTTCAATTGCATTTGACAGACACTGTACGGTACAAGCAACTTTGGAATTCCGTTCGGATGAGACATTGACAACTCTCACACGGCCGCCGCGGTAGGTTTCGCCCCACCCCTATGCACGGCTTTTTAATGGGAGCATTACGCATAACAAGCGTCAGCAAAATTGAATAGATCCAGAACGTGCCCCTTATGCACCGTAGGAAGCCAATAATTGTTCGATTGTTTCACTCGGTGGGAGGCGGGTGGGTTTAAAATTTTTGATTACGGTGCATTCAGCGGACAGATTGAAATTTCCACAGCTAATAAATTAATTGCATAAAATCAACTGAAATAATTTAGATCCTTAAAATGTGTCAGGATGGGGTATGTTGGTTTGGCTACAATACCGACGGTTGTGAGTGTTCCAAAGAAGTAGCTGCGAGTACGAACGAGGCAACAATAAATTGGAAATCATATGTCTTTCTTTATTAAAGTCTTTCATTTTGATCGCGGTTGGAGGATGAAGGTGGAAACAATAAAAAAAAACGTGATGCTCTGGTTGCATGTCACATTTTGGTCGCATCAGGGCGGGGGAGAAAAGCATACCATGTTAACTATAGGCACAGTCGTTGCGATACACGTACGTATTTCCATATCGTGGAAATTTGAATTGTCCTTGATACAAGTTGGGTATGCAATGGGTAGGTAATTGCTTTAATAAAAGAAATCGGTTTAGCTTGTAAAAGTTTAAAGGATTGCTATAAGTTTGAGATTGTTGATGAACGGGCGATATTCATTTATGTCATGCAAATGCGCTATTTCTTCATCTATTTAGTTGATTTGAGTTCTGAAAGTTTTGATTTCTCAAATGACACATACGAGTATAATGGATTTGACAAGTTATTTATCAGTTAGTTTCCAAAGTCAATTAAGCTAAATACTATTTCTCTGACAATGTGGTATTTTTGTATTTGTTATGCTTCCAATATGGCACACTGGTTGCCGTGGAGGGATGGGCTAAGATTATCACTACAGGGCCCCCCCAAATCGCTTGTCCTAAAAGGCGACAAAGTGAAGAAATTACGTAAAGGCAATTTTGCCATTCATTTGAGCCCAGCGATACATTTACCATATGGAAACTGTCCCTCAAGTGGGCATGCAAATCCGTGGGTTGACACGACTGGAAATCACCGGTGTCATAAAAGGCAGATCAAACAATAATAATCAATATTCGGAGCATGCATAACTGACGAAATCGTCGGATCACACAAATGCACCACGATCAGCATTTGTTTGGCCGCACTTGTATCCGAAAACGGGGGCCCTGCAAGCATTCATTGTGGTCGAACCGCCGAACCTGCCCGTCAGGACCAATATGAATGCAAAAAACATGGGAGGGCTATGAATCATTTAATCCTGATCGTAGCTTCGCCGTTAAGGAAAATGACGAAGAAACTTATTTAAGCCGAAACTGTTTTATAATACAGTGCCGCTCACTTGAATAGAACTCCCCTTTGCTTCGACTTTCAAGTTCAATAACTTTTAAACTAATGAAGAAAACAACTCAATTTCTTTTTCAATTCAAGTTTATTAAATTTTGTAAAACATAATAAAAAAATGGTGTCTATATTGAAAGTGATAATTTTAGTATACATTTTAAAGTGATAGGACTCAAAATATTTGTATTAAATTTTAGCTCATTTGAATAGAACCCCCACATAAAAAATGCATTTAGGAATAATTTAATACTATTAAGTTTAGGTAAATATTTAGGAACACAATATAAATTAAATTTAAGAACAAAATAACAACAATTAGTAATGGGTGTGGAAGCACTCTGGGTATGAATAACATCAAGAACTCTGTTAGGCAGAGAATTATACCGTTTCCTGATATAATCCAAAGAAATGGAGGGCCAGCTACGTTTAATTGCTTCTATGAGTTCGTCTTTATTTGAATATTGTTTGCCCGATTCGTAGACTTTCCGAACAAGCCATCCCCAAACATTTTCGATGATGTTCAAATCGGCCGAGTATGGTGGCCATTCCAAAATTGAGACATTTTGGCGCTCGAGGTTAAGTTTTACCACACTGGCGTTCTGTATTGCTGCATTATCCTCTTGTAGTTTCCACGGCAAGTCACCAAACAGCTCATTCATAGAAGAAAAACCTTCTCGAGTACGCCAATGTAAGATTGCGCATTCATACGAGGAATCAGAAACTGCAATTCTAAAGTGCCATAGTACGTTATGGCTTCCCAAACAATAACACCGCCCACTCGGCTGTGCAATCGATCCAATTGATGCTCCTCTTTTCGCAAATGATAGAAGTAGTAGTTAAATCCGTGAGGACTCTCAAAATTATTTTTTTTTTCATCGGAGAAAACAACACGGTTGCATTCCTTACTCCAGGTTATGTTAGCGCGACAGAAATAAAGAAGTTGTTCTTTACGGGACGGGTTAAGCAGTGTTTTTTTTTAACTTTTAAACGCTTAAAGTTTTTAGCCTTTGAAATAACCCGCTTTACCGTACAAACACTAGCTATAACACCACTTTTTTCTTTTATTTTTACTGCAGAATCGTGCAGAAATTGCTCTTTTGTCAGCAGCGGTAACGGCACAAACAGTTCGCCCTTTCATGTTTTTACCATAGTTGGACTCATTGCGTAGAAATGTTGTTATTACCTTGCGGCTTCGCTGCATTTTTTTTAGCTATTTGGTGAATAGACAAGTCACACTTGCGATAAGCTTTGATTTTAGCTTTCTCGTCCCCGGCTAATGATTATCCACGTACCATTTTGACTGTAATTATTTAAAAATAACTAAAATATATTACAGACATCTTTTGCATAACTACCTGCCTTGGCTTGCATGTGAAAACTAATATTATATAGGGGGGTTCTATTCAAGTGAGCTAATATTTAATACAAATATTTTGAGTCCTATAACTTTAATATGCATAGTAAAATTATCACTTTCAATATAGACACCATTTTTTATTATGTTTCACAAAATTTAATAAACTTGAATTAAAAAAAGAAATTGAGTTGTATTCTTTATTATAGTTTAAAAGTTATTGAACTTGGAAGTCGAAGCAAAGGGGGAGTTCCATTCAAGTGAGCGGCACTGTATATTATATCTTTCTGATTAGGAAAAACCATGAATCAATAAATGAAAAAACGTAAGGAAAGGCAAACCGCTTGGCGAACTGTTGGATACCCATTCCAATTCCTATCCCACAAAAAGTGGGTGTGGAAAAAAACTTAGTATGGCCGAATTGTTAAGAAGGATATTGTACACATACAGTAATCCGAATCACCTCTAATCCGAATATCGCGCTAATCCAAACCACGCCAATTTTGTTTTTTTTTTCAAAAAAGACCGTTGAACGTCCTCATGCTGCTGATAACCCCACACCTGAGCACTATCCATAGCTCATTAAAGGTCTAAAATACTATTTATTGTACGCTATGGGGAACATGTTTGTTTATATTCCAAATTTCTAGTCCGAATTTTGAGTTTTTTGATAAATCGTTTTTTTTTTAATTATGGGCGGATTTTTAAAATGCTTACACTTGATCTCTAATAGTTCGGGCCTTAAGAGAGTATGTATTGTAAGTTGCAGCTTTATAGCTCGAATTTCAGGCCGTAACAATTGTCGACGGAAGGAAATAGCTAGATCAACACGACTGTCGATGCTGATCACAAATAAAGTAACTTTTAGTGGTCTACGAGCAATATTAAGGTAGGTAACAAACTATGATTCAAATTTGTAATACCCTAAGAATAGGGTATACAAAGAACAAACAAGTTTCCGTCAGATAACGTTAAGGGGTATTGTACTCTTAAGCCTACATTAAAGTTTATTGTTCTGGTATACTGTGAACTTATCATGCAACAGTTGCATAGGAATGCCAATCTTTCATCGAATAAATTTATAGTTTTCTTAGTGTATCAAAACAAAAAACAGCAACAAGAAATGTAAAATAAGCAGAAGGGCAATATGCATAGCAAAAAAAAACAAAGTGAAACGTATATAATTGGCATCAGAGGGACATAAAACGTCTTAGTTTCAAGCCAATAGTTTCATCCGATTGAGCACCTCCGAAAAAAAAGAGAAATTAGCAAAATCCTATCACTCGTGCTTGGTCATACATAAATGTAGCCACCTTGAAGAGTTTCAGAACTGGACCTTTAATACATTCTTAGTTCATACCCCTTAACTCCCTTTTATTTCCATTTCTTTTTCGACAAAGTTGAATACAATCAAATTCCTTCGAAATTATTGTTTACCATTAATTTTTTGCAAACAATTGAAACGCATGCGTTTTACATTTGTTGACATTTCTCTCCCAACATTGCTGAAAATCTCATTCCAACACGTGGTTCACCGGCAACATAAACAAAGACAAATGTTTGGATACGATTCCTTCGTAAAATACCTACATTAGAGTTTTCCTCACGGTTCTAAAGTTTTCGAAACTTATATTTTTCTAAAATATTCTAATTTTATTTATCGAAATATCCGACAACTGGTCACAACAACCGTCAACCAATCACGTTACAGGAATAATACTGTGTACCTAATGAATACGTTCCACATTCAGCAACAAAACATCGCCAGATGCATTTCTGCAAAAAAATGCTCACGGCCAAAAATAAGGCCCAAAGAATTCGAATGTTTACAAAAGTTTCCCGCCAGTTTTTCCACAGTTACACACACCATCAACGCTACAAAACATATTAGTGGCGGCAGCAAGCGTGTTAGATGGTGTTGGTGGAAAATGAAAATCATCCCCATGTGGATTTTCATTTCTCCCTGCGTTACAACGATGGAAAACTGCTGGCTGCGTCGATGTTCTTTTTGTTGCTGGTCGAATGGTTCGTCTGCCTACTGCATCGCGTGTGAGTGTGGCCGCCGGCATCAGAGGATAAAAATGAAAATCTTGTGGCACTGCCACTAAGCCGCCACTATAACGTGGGTGATTGAATTCAGTTGGTGAAGACTTTTTCGTGCGAACAGACGTATTCGCAATATATAACGGGTAGCGACGCGTAAAGAAATTGTTATTTTATTCCAACATCTATCGGAAGTTATGAAGAAAAACCGTTATGCGTGGTAATTTTTTTTTGTTTTATTAAAATGGAATTGTCGGCTATTCGCTAGTGACACCAGATAGCATTAATTTAAATAAATTGTGAAAAATACTAAAAGCTATTTAAATTATGCACAAATTGTTTAATGGAAAATAAAAATAAATATTTATAAAAATAGGTGAAAAGTTAGAAATTCTTGAAGTGAATGATATGATTGTGAATACATTAAATAAGTGCATTTAAGATTATTTTGGAGCAAAGGCAAAACTGAAAGTAAGTTTTAAAAGTAATTACTAAACTCATGATTAGAGCAGGATTCAAATGAACAAAATAAATATAGAAATGCCGAAATTCGAAAATGAGTTTAGACACCCACCTAACTATCTGCATCGAATATCTATCGCTTATATAATGTTTATGATCCAAGCTTACAAAAATGCAACGTGTAAATTTGGCAGAATCTACTACAATTTCGTCTTGATCCACGAATTACTAGAATGTCTGTATGTTGATTATGAAGTTTCGGCCCATTTTCCCTAATTTATGTTTTATTTCTAAGGTCGTTCTTTTTTCTTTTTTGAGATAAAAAACGTGCCTTTTTTTATATAAATAAACAAACGTGTAAAGAAATAAAACATGAATTAGGAAAAATGAACAAAAACTTCATCAATCAACATTGTGCATTTTTATTGTTATTTTTTATTATAAATTGGTCGTCGTTCGTGCATAGTAGTGGGTTTTGCCTCTCCGAGCACTGAGCAAACCAGGAATTAACCTGGGCATGTCTTGGATAAAATTTGTGATGCCTTGGATTAAATCTGCTACGATATTGTCGTCCAAATGTTCCTCGATCCTAGCAGATCTCAGGCCGCTGAGTGTCTCTGGGAGTGCAAGTCGCATCCTAATCTTTTTCCCAGCAAATCTTAGCCAAGCCATCACGTTGATTTTTACTTCTTGTAAGTACTCGGAAAAGCACCTGGCGATGTTTGGACTAGCATTGTCCTGCAGCAAGAAGTTTTCCCGAATCAATGGTGCACATTGAACCCCATATTCCTCCAAGATTTTGTTGATGTAATAAATAGAGTCCACCGATCCTTCCACAATGCACAGCTCGACCGCATAACCGCGAGCAAGTTCCATTCGACGTCGCTTATGCTGAACCGAGGGTCTACACGAGCAGGTCTTTATGTACTCAGGCCAAATTCCTCTAATCGCCGCTTCATCGTTTGAACAGTTACAGCTGTCACTCTAACGATTCGAAGTCAGTGAGCCAGCTTAACCGCTGTTTGGTGAGGAACCCGAAGGCTTTCAAGCAAAAAATATTGGACATCCCATGCAGAAGTGACTCGTATGCGACCTGATCCTTGAGGCCGGGTGTAGGAGTTTTTTTCCCTGTACTTTTAAACTTGTCTTCTTAGCTTCCTTCATTTTTTGTTTTCTAATCCTAATTAAGGCTATTTGCACACTACGACTATCCTCAACCAAAGCCAGCGCCCTGGAGACTTCTTCTACCGTAATTTGCATATTTGTTCACAAAAATCACTAACAACTAATAAATCATTAAATAAAAAAAATCCACAACAATAAACTTATAAAAACACTTACGGGATCAGTGATCACGGAAGCCAAAATTGGTATATCTCACGTTTACTATCAAAAAACTATTACAATGCGGTTTTCCTTCCAAGCAAATAAACCATTTAACCATTAAAATAAATCTGTAAAAACAGCGGCATATGACCAAAATGATAACACATGAGAGCATGACAAAGGACATTTTTGGGAACTCAGTGCATATTGCATGTAAATTATAGACGCAAATAGTGTTCACGGTGGCCCATCAGCTGATATCTTCTTAAAATACAAGATTTTGACATTTGCTCAAAATATAAAAAGATTTTGAATTGAATCGCTGAGATACCTACTAAATACATCGATTAACGCTTGAAAATCGGTGGAAAATGATGAAATATTGTTCAAGTTTCCAAAGCATTGCGAGATTTGAAAATAATTTTGGATCCAAATTATAAATAAAATGCAGCTACTCAATTAAGTTCGTCAAATTGGCATGCTAATATTGAAATAAGAATTTATACCAGTTTTAGCCCAACGTACTTTACTTTTACTTTTTAATTCATTTTTATTAATTATTAGCTTATATCAACTTATATACTAGACAAAAATGAGTAAATCTAACTTAACATTAACAGGATACTTATTCTAGATTATTGATCCTTATGCGGACGCCCTAAACTTAACTCTATCTTATAAATATTGCCTTTCGGCCTAAAAACTATTTTACGAACTAATCTTACATATTATGTTTTCATCGAGAAAATTTTAAAGAAAACTCGGCATCTTTATCAAATTTTATATTTTTATATAAAAAAAACAAATTAAAAACTACCTACTCTACTTACTTAAACTACTTAACATATTCTAACTATAATTAGGATTCTGAGCACTCGTTGCATTACGAAACAAGTGGTCAAATTCCCAATTGCTTTCCGAGCGCCTGGCAGTCGTCAACGTGCACACGCGCCGCCGTGAGCTGACTGATGCCTTACAGAATCAATCACCTCCCGGAAGCACCACCACAAGTTGGCGAGCCCGGCCCCTCCCAGAAACGCCCTAGCTAACTTAATCTATCTTACAAACTAAGAGGATGTTACCTAGAGTAACGCACCGTCTTGGGAGGGCATGTTGACCCCTCCCCCCTCAAAAAGCCACCAAAATTCGGCAAATTGCTTTTCTGTATCGAATTTATCCCTCTCCGCTATTGCGGTACTAAAACGGAGGAGCTCATGAGCATTGGCGACGTCCTCGCCGCGGATGAGCCGCTTATCTCTCGCACTGCGGTAGCGGTGGTATAATACCGGGATACCATCCCTCGTCTGTACCAGCCCTTTTGCATCAATATGGATAAATGCCTCTGGCGGGATAAAGCCAGACCGGAGTGTACTCTCAATGTACATTTCATTGGGGTAGTAAGCCCCAAAGATCAGACTATTGTCGCTGGCCATCGCCCTTGCAACGTGCCTTCGAGTCACCTTAATGAGGAAATTGTCAATCCTATTCAACTGAGCCCCATCGTATAGGACCTTGTTGGGATAGTATTTTATATAGTTGGATTCAGGCGTTCGGAACAACCGGAGACAGGTCCTTAGACATTGTCTCTCCAAAACCCGAATCTTTTCCATATAGCTAGGCGCTATATTAAACCATAATGGACAACCATAAGCGATGATCGGCCTTATAAGGGCCACGTAGCAAATGACCTTCACTCTGGAGTCAAGTTGACTGCTATGAAACAGTCTCCTTGTCAGAGCATAAGCCTTCTTGGCCCCAGCAAGACAAGCAACTATATGTCTATCGAAATATAGATACTGGTCAAGCCAGATACCTAGATATCTAACTGCGCTTCTCACCGCCAATGGCTGCCCATTTTGTCCAATAATGGCCAATTTTTTCCAGTTTTTTCTGGTATCCCTAGAGGCCCCAGCCAATGGAGTTCTGAACAAGATTGTTTCCGTCTTCTGAAAGTTGATTTTCAACTTCCAGTCGTCGCAATATCGCTTAATTTGATCGAAGTCACGCTGCAAAAGGATATTAATGACCTCGATTTTATTACCTGATCTGTATGCCACCAAATCGTCGGCATACGCTATAGCATGTCTGAGTGAACCCACCAGATCACTCGTGTAAATGTTAAACAGGATCGGAGAATTGACCGCCCCCTGCTGTAAACCGTTTTTAATTTCAAAGACTCTGCTCGAAGTCACGTTGCCACATTTGACAACGAACTTCTTTCCCATAAGCATATTATAAATTACATATAGCAAAGGTTTGTGCATCCCCCGCCTGGTCAACTTGTAGAAAAGTCCCTCTAACCATACGGTGTCGAAAGCCTTCTCAAAATCAACCAGACAAGCACCCGTGCATTGGCTCTTGCATTTATTCCACTGAATGTCGGAAACCAGTTTCGACGCGGCATGAATAGTGTCATGCCTCGCCCTGAAACCAAACTGGTTGTCCGGAATTATGTTATTGTCCTCGACCCACTTTAACAGAGCTCTATTGACAACCTTTTCAAAGACCTTGCTAATATTCGGAAGCAAGCTAATTGACCGGAGATTGGCTGGGTTCGTCCTATCTTTACCTTTTTTCGGGATAGGGTGTACCACAGCTACCTTCCAATGCGCCGGATAATGTGCATTATTCAGCGCATTGTTAAACAGCGTGGTGAAAATATCTACAGCCTCCAAAGGCAGGTGTCTCAATACGACGTTTGGGACACCATCCATCCCCGCCGACTTTTTATTCTTAAGTGACCCGAAGATGCACAGAAGATCATCCTTCGACACGAACAAGTGCGATGCATCTCGGCCATTGGCGACAACTGCATTAGCATGGTTTTCATCAGTGAACACGGTGAATCCGTTATTCTCAGATCGCCAATTCTCAAGTTCGGTGCGCAGATCGAAGTGGTTCACCAGAGCCCTATTCTCAATGTCGTGGTTACGGCGAACAGGATTGCTCACCGTATACACGGCCTCGAAACAAGCGCCCAGCAAATCCACTTTCTCCTGTGGGTCCTCGACCACGAAAAAATCGTCGTTTGAAGCGACACTTTCTGGACTTATTCCAGCAGTCAGTACTGTCTGTCTGTTGTCTGCTGTCTGGGAGATTCGAACACAAGGAATATCATTGTGATCTTTCCTCCTGAACAACTTATTTATCTGTGGGAACATATTCGGACTACAGGTTTTAATAGCCCGAATTTTATTGCCCCAATACAGACTTACAGATTTTCTGTAATTTTCTTTTATCAGCTGTTTCAGGATTCGGATCTCTGACTTCAGCATCCTTACCTCCGGGTCGTCGCGATCAGTAAATTGCCTGTACAGCCGTTTAAGCCTCGAGAGCAGTCTACTTTTCTGTCGGTATTTTTTTTAGCCCAACGTGTTCACGGGTACATGAGCGCTTCAAAAAAATTTCTAGGACATAAAACCCCACAATGGAAAAAATAAGGCCTCATTGATGGGATATTTTTTTTATAAGTAAATAATATCTCACAATTTTTTGGGGACCAACAAACTAAAATAGGCCCAATTGAAATACATACTTAAATGAAAGAACGCCCCTAACGTGTTTTCCACGCGTGGCCATTTTCACATTTTATTTTTACAAATTTTGCTATTTTTACTATTCACCGCATTGAAGGCGAAATCCTTCCATATCGTGGACCTACCCTTTTTGATATCGCGATCGAAATAGGACATACATATTTTATTAACATTGTATTAAGGCCCAAAAATATTTGTGGGTTGGTATTTTATTTTCATATAACGAGGCCTATTTCATAATGAAATAACACTCCAATTTAAAAAATTAAATTAAAACATTTCAAAATATGACATTAACCTATTATTATAATTTTCGAGCGTTGGATAATTTTTTGTCTGGACCCTTATTGCCTGGGGCCTTATTTCGTAGCGCCGAGGCATGACAAGAGATTTGTTAGGGCAGACACTAAAGAAGTGAACCTTGACGTTTTCTAAAAGGACAGACTACAAGGATTTTTCAATATGGGAAGAGAATTATTTAAAAACATCGGCAACACTTACATTTTTTGTAAAGCCAAAACGCGTTTTTGAATACTACTTTTAAATCAAGTTACTTCTTAAATTAGTTTTTGAAAAATGAATAAAAATAATCCAAACTCAAAATTTCCATCAAATGTCAATGTCTCTTCGTTTGGCCTATGTTAACCGTACCTGGGTGGCCCACTTCGCTGCATAAATAGATTAAAACCATCTTCGACGTCAATCCACGCTCACGCAACTTTTTCGCTCCGTTAAGTAATGTACAGCTCTGGCAGGCGCCTATGTCAACAGTTTTCTAAATCCACAGAACCTGGTGGTGAATCCATTTTTATAAGAATTAATTTATTCTGTTTTTATATTTTATATATTTTGGTTTTTCTCTATCCTTTCTTGTGGATCGGGTAAACGAGCCTGAGGTTCCATTCATCAGGCCTATACCCGCCTGGCCAAATTTTAGAGATGAGTTGATGTATGCCTATAGGCAATCAGGTCCAGTAGCTTTGTTGGACTTAACCTTCTATATTGCTATTCCTTCGCTTTGATCAGGTGGACTGAAATGTTTTATATCATTCTTCGTCGCCGTTATAGGTACAGTCTTAAGAAAAAAATGTTCCATAATCTTAGCACCGACTGTGACCCTACTACGATGTTTTTCCTAAATTGCGCCAATTACAGAGGTATTAGTCTCCTCAACATCCATACAAGATCTTGTCTGGCATATTATGTGAACGCCTGAAACCAGTTGTCAAAACTCTCTGATTAACCAATATTAGTGTGGTTTCAGGACAGGAAAAACCCCAAACGATACTCATCATCTTTTTATCGATGTCCTGCTTTGGCAACCTTGCCAAACTAGTTCGCCTTTGCAGGGTAACGATTGAGAAGCTAGCTGCTCCATCAAAATCGGTAACTATATCACCGATACCTGTGATGCCGAAAAAGTATTTAGACAAGGCGACGCCCTGTCTTGTGACTTTTTCATAACCATACTTGAAAGGATTATGCGAGACTCATAAGTCAACTAGCGTATTCCAACAATATTGGCATTATTAAGCTGCCAAAATGTGTGTAGGGATAAATGAGACAAATGTACTCGGTCATGCTGAGAGAGAGAGACACGATGTTGTTGAAGAATTGAACAGAATGTCATAATCGACAGCTTTGAGGTAGTAAAAGCCTTTGCCTACTTCGGCTCTGCTATAAATTCTGATTTCAACAGCTCATCAGAAATTAAACGAAGAATAACTCTTGCCAATCGCTGTTTCTATGGGATGTGAAGGCAATTGAGTAGAACAGCCCTATCCCAAGGAACTAAGGAGAAACCTTGATCATGCCAGTCCTGCTTTATGGCGCTGAAGAAGATATCTGCACTGCTTAGAGAGAAAGATTCTTCGAAAAATGTTCGGTCCCGTTTGAGTTAACGGGCCTTGGAGCCACATCGACCTAGTCAACCAATTGCGACAGTCGTCTAAGATGGCTAGGACATGTAAAGCGGATGGATACAAATGCTTCAGTCTTGGAGTCTTCGCAGGAGAGGAAGATATCGCCTTAGGTAGCGAGCACAAACTGAAGGGACCTAAACTGACTTGCACGCGCAACTGCAGGCAGTTAGTTAAGGACCGGGCTAACTTTGATTTTTTCAAAAAAATAAAAAATTTTAAATTGTGAACGTGTCAGTGGGCGGATTTTGAAAATTTTATATCCCGAGCAGTTTTAGGAGTCATTGATCATGTTATATAAAAAATTTCAGCTTTCTAGCTCAAAATTCGATTTTTTCCAAAATTTTGTTTTTTTGAGTTTGTGGGCGTGTCTGTGGGCGTATTTCAAAAATTCGTAAACTTGATTATTTTGGGACCCTAGAGAGTATATGGTTAAAATTTCAACTCTCTAGGCCCAGTTTAAAGGCCTAATTTTTGCCGACGGACGGACATGGCTAGATCGACATTACTATCGATGCTGATCATAAATATAGTAACTTTTAGGGGTCTACGGGCAATATTAAAGTATGTTACAAACTATGCGTCAAAATTAATATACCCTTAGAATAGGGTATAAAAAAAAATTTTCGAATGAAAAAGTTGTTCTCGTAATTTTCACTTTTCTTAAAAACTAGACGGCAAAAATCCATCTGTTCTTAAGCATTTGCTATAAAACTGATAGGGGCACTTAATAATACAAGCCAACTAAGTACTTCATTTTACAATTTTGAAAACAAAATCAGTAAACAATTTTTAAAATCTTTTTCAAAATTTTGATGTTGAAAGTACCTATTTTCTTCAAAACCTCTTCAGTTCATAGAAATAACTTAATTTGAAAATGATATTAAAGATCAGATCTCTGGCTTTCAAAAAAGTTATAGTAATTTACCCTAAGTGTTGGTCGTTTTTTTTTAATTTTTTTTTCTTTTTATTGACTTTTATAAAATTGCCTCTTCCCCCTTAAAGGGATCCGTTTCATTTTACGGCGCAAAATTGATCGCAATCTCCTTTTGCAGTTACTCTACCATAACTTATTGAAGTCTCCTAGAAGTCTCGTGTTTATTTCAAATTAAAGCTACATTCATTCGCTTTCTTTTTTACACAGAACACAATACTCAATTATGTATTATTAAAAAACCGTTTTTAAAAGAACCAAAAGAGCCACAGTGATTAAGAGTAATATCTACTAGTTCCCCAACTATGGGATACTTGATTCCCAGCCATATCTATAAGAAAGCACATCTCTTCTTTTTTTTAAACTAGTCAAATAATTTATAAGCTCATAAAGCGTTTTTCATTGAAAATCAAAGGAATTGCTTTCAAAATCTAGATTTGCCCCTTTCAATGAAACATGTTTTGGCTCTGACGTTTCATAATTCTGGTATTAGCTGAGTACCTGCAAGTATAAATTGTTGCTGCCATTTTAACATTTTAAGATACAAAAAGCGTGTAAACGGAAGCGGAAACAAAAACAATATTACTTAAAGCAAACTAACCACCGGGATGGATATACGTTAGTGCATTGCAATTTATTAACTTAATACAAAATTTAAACTTTTCTTCTAACCATTGAGTTCATTAAATATTATGACAACTCTGCTTCAATATTCTTCAACAAATCAAAAGGAGTTTTCCTCCTGTTTCGATGGATATAACTACAAGAAGAATTGAACTTATTTCAATGTTTTGTTAAGTTTGACAGAAAATCTTTATAAAATTTGGGATCGTCTTCTTCTTGTAAGAAGTAAATCTAGAACTGCTCTTTTTCCTCAATAAAACATGCGAAACTGGAAAAGACCGCATCTAGATTTGCTCTTTTCACGAGAAGAACGAATTTTTTTTCAATAAAAAACAGTAATGCCTGAAACATATATGTAGCTAGGACGCACGCAGTAACGCACATGAAACGTATGTACAGGAAGAAATTCCATCATTCAGTTAACTTGTTGCCTGACCTATATATCACTGAACGACCAACAGACAGTAAATCTCAGTAAATTTCACAGTACGAAACGTCAAACCGGAAAAATTGAAACAAATGGCGATGTTCTACTACTGGAAGTGCAGTTAAATTAGAAAAAGATACAACCCACGAATTGGTATGCAGTAAGCAATGTGTCATTTTACGTATAAAATTATCTAACTGCACTGGTTTCGCTGTACATCTGTTTTAACATAATACAAGGTGGCGCAAAAATAACCTTCCGATGTTTTTTGGCTGTAATTTAAAAAAAAAAAATAAAAAACTTTGATGCTTCTTGTGGATTATTTTTATTTGGTCTTTTAATTTTTTTTACATCAAGTCGAGAATATGATGTCATGTAAATGGCCGCCGCCACAGTTGATTGTCATTTGAGCCCTTTTTATGGCATTTTTCATCACTTTGGCCAAAACTTCCGGCGATAGCTCCTCACATTGTTGACGGATATTGTCTTTAAGAGCTGCAAGAGTCTGAGGCTTGTTGACATAAACCCGCGACTTCAAAAAGCCCCACAAAAAGAAGTCTGGAGCGGTCAAATCAGGCGATCTTGCTGGCCAGTGCAAATCGCCAAAACGGGAGATTAGGCGCCCGGGAAATGCATCCTTCAGCATATCGGTTGTGGCACGTGCAGTGTGTGCCGTTGCACCGTCCTGTTGGAACCACATGTTTTCCAATCCCAATTCATCAAGTTGCGGCAAAAAGAACTCGTTGATCATTGCTCTGTAGCGCTCACCATTCACAGTAACCGTTTGGCCCGCGACGTCTTCGAAGAAAAAAGGTCCGATGACTCCTCCAGCGAAAACAGCACACCATACAGTAACTTTGAGCGGGTGTAATGACTCTTCGTGGGTTACACGCGGATTTTCAGTGCCCCAGAAGCGTACATTTTGCTTATTTACGTACCCGCTAAGATGGAAATGGGCCTCATCACTCATGATTATTTTTGATGAAAAATCATCTTCCTCTTGGTGGTGATTAAGGATGGCTTGAGCGTATGTTAGACGCGATTGGCGGTCAGCAGCTAACAGCTGATGCACCGTCTGGACTTTGTACGGAAACATCTTCAAATCTTGTACCAAAATTCGCTGTAAAGACCGTCTACTGATACCCATTTGCGTGGCACGTCGTCTGGTCGATGTCGACGGCGCTTCCATGACATCTTCGGCTGCAGCAGCAATATTCTATGCAGAACGGCTACTCCGGGGTCTGCCACGCATGGCAGCATCTCGTGTTGTGCCAGTCTCTTCGAGGCGAGCGGCTAAACGTCGCAGTGTTTCACCAGTAGGCGTTGGACGGGTAGGAAATCTGCGACGAAATTTACGTTGTGCCAAAGTCACCGACCGATTATTGCTCAAATAAATAGTCACCAATATTCCGCGTTCTGGAGCAGTGTAGCGTAACATTGTTTATTAACGTGTAGTTCGCATATGTTTACTACACAAATGTCAAAACAGAACTGACATTAGGGGCCAATCGCAAAATTTATAGCATTTTCTGATAGGAGGATTACTTTTGCGCCACCTTGTACTTAGTTCACTATAGAGAGAAAGCTATCCAGGGCCACTATGAAGAGCCAGTGACGCGAGTTCAGTGAGAGTGATATCTGATTTCAGGATGTAATAAAATGCTCAGACTTTTGTCAGCAATAAAAGAATTAATGTCGATTCCGATCGGGATGTTGGGCAGTGGAACCAAGTTTAAGGTTTTCCAGGGTGGGATTCGAGCCTCCAAAGAACTAGCTCATTTTGTCCAACGTATAAACCACTGAGCCCACGTCTGCCCAACATGTTATAGAAGTTTGTCTTATTAATTCAAAATTGTAGTTTAAAATGGAAAAAAATAAATAATTTCGTTCCGTTTTTTTTTGTTTGATTAAAACACTTGTATCTCATTTAAGTGACCTCAACCCACAATTTAAATTAAAATGTTAATTTTTGCCGGATGAATCGAGCAATCTTTTGAAAACCCTTCGTGTTTTCAAAATATTAAGCAATGTTGCTGCACACAAAACACTCCTTTTCGAAGTACTTTTAATAAAAATAGAAAAAGTGTTTCGCTATAGAATTGTTAATAACATTATTTACTTAAAGCGTACCTACGAGTATATTCTGAAATTTGTTATTGTTTATTTAGTAGAGCGCACCAGTTTGCTGGAAATGAATTGTTTATTCTTATGAAAGTGTCTAGGTATGTACGAAGCCCAAATCTTTTCTAATGTTTTGTTTAAATTTCAAAAAAAACTTCGATTGAAGAATTTGGAATAATTGTTTGGTTCTGTTTACAAAAATTTATGTTATTTTGTATTCTTCGTTTATAATAAAATGCTTTATTGCAATTAGGTAGTGAATATTTAGTATATAGATTAATTGAAAAGCGTACGTTATCACAACGGGGATATATTTAATTAGACCTAGCATGGGTATCATCTTCGAGGTAATACAAAATTAATGGCATTGTGTAAGGTATGCAATTACGCAGCCTTATATTGAGTTTCCTGGTAATTATAAATTATTCGAGTTCCAATAATGAGTAATTGGAGTTTCAATAGATTTGAAAGTTCATCTTATCAATAGAAAGCTCAGTAATCGTTCGGTTGTCAAAAATATTTTGAGCTTCGAATCGTTCGAATTAAATATCAATTTTTATATGTATATATAATTGATAGTTTGGTTACGTTACAAAAGACTATACTTATATTTCATATATGTCCTAAACCAAATCCATGATCGGCAGCTTGTGAAAAAAACAAATCACTACTTTGTCTATTTCATAATGGATACAAATACAAGAGAATATATAATTGTTGACTGAAGTTGACCAATTAAAACATATATTAAAGTTTATAACACTCCCTCACTGCAAAATTCATTCACTATTGATTACAACTTTTCACTGAAAAACGTCAACGATATGCTGTAAAAAGGAGACAAATGTTATCTAACTCTATAAAGACAAGTTGAATAAAGCCGATTGGTCACGGCCCAGCTTAGAACTAATTAAAAATTTGGCGGTGTGATTTTCCCAATTTTGTAGGTGGAAAAAATGGTGCAAATATTTTTTATTACTTCACTTCCTTCAACTTGCCATTACAGTAAGAAAACTTTTTCAATACCAAAAAAAAAAACCAAAGCGGTTTTTAGGCAATACTCATCCGAGTATATCAAACTATTTTTCAGCTTTCTGCTTCGTCTAGAAGTTAAGCTACAATAAATCCTAAACAGATTTTTTTTTATCAATTGCGAAAATATTCAACAACGATAGTTCCCAATCGTAGCTCTACTTGGGATGGTGTTGGGTGCACATCGAAAAAACATCCATAATAATATTATTGCAAAACAGTATTGGTATATTATTATTTTGTTTGTTCCCTATAGAAAAACTGAGTGATTTGAAAAAAAGGTAATTTTCTAATTGCCAATATGGCAACGTTCTTTGCAAAAAAAAATGTTGATGAGGACGACGAGAAAGATTATACATACAACTCCGCCTCACTTAATTTCGAATATTTAGTTTTTTGGTTAAATTTTAAAACACAAATGCTATATATAAAAAAAAAATACATTATGTTTATTTAAAAAAATGATGGGATTAAGTAGATAAATTCAATTTGTGATGCTCTTACGAACAAGGCCATAAAATTAGTATTTTTTCGTCTCACTTGATTGCGAACAGTCTAAATCTACCTATTATCATTTTTAAATCAAATATATAGGCATTCAGATTATAAGGAACCTTAGTTCAACACATAACTTCATAGAAACAAAAACTATGGGTTAAAGAAATTCCTTTACCAAGGAGTAAATATGTCAAATTCCAGCTTAAAAGTAACAAGGCAAAACTATCCGTTTCACAACCGGTGAGATTGGGAGAGGACCCACTCTTTTCATAACTATCTTACGGACCCTGAGATCTGAGAACCATGAAATAAACTGGAAAAGAGTAAAAACTTTTAAGAAAATACAAAAATGAACACCACATTGTTTTTGTATGCCGAAGCACTTTTGGCATTAGCACTCGTATTCGAAAGATAGAATTCAAACAAGTGCCTAAAAATGTATAGCTGCTCTGTACTTCTGCTGCCTGCTAATGTATTTTCGAGAAGAAGAATTCAGAGAACTTTTTGCCGTACTGTTGGTCTCCTATCAGTTGTCGGATCATTCTTTCCTCTTGGGAAACCATAAAAAATAGTTTTGAAGATGATGAAAATGCAGGTGCAAAATGGAATACCATGGGTGGAAATCCAGCAAATGATGGATATTATGTACAAGTATAACGAATATGATTCAATCTTGGATGACATGGTAGGTCAGCCCCTAAAGCATTACCACAAGCTTGACGAACTGATGACGAAACACCACATCGTGATTACTTACGAGAAATGTCCTACCATGTTATTAATTAGAAAAACCATCAATTAAAATGGGAATCTTGTCAACTATGTTCAGATAAATGTTTAGATACGTTATACTCGTAATTAGTATATGTATTCAATACAAAATTTATCACTTTTTTTAGATTTTCCAGCTGCGAGGGGAATGACTTTTGAAATGAATCTCTTAGTATCTAAGTTCAGGTCCAGTCGCAGTATTGTCAAGCAAAGTAATATGGCTCATATTTTAGTGTCTGGTTACATGTTCATGGCAATGATTTTCATTCCTATAAACGCTGTGGCCACAAACAATTGGAATTTATATAGTTGCTGAGGATAGGACGAACTGTAATGGGTTTTGTAGGAGAAGTTCGCCCATGCCCTCTTTCTTACTTTGCTTTACTTAAGGGGCTCCCGGATCGTGCAGGGTCTCTGTCTGAGACACTGCAGCATTTCATCCTCTGTGCTATAAGCCGACAACCCCAGTTGTGTTACCTTGCAGAAATATAATACTGCTATCAATGATTTCCAGATGTCGCAATTTGGGTCATCGAATTTGCAACCATCGATTAATGCCGAGTGTTCAAGCGTGACGACGTTTTCGTGTAGGTTCATGATCGGTAGGATGATGTAGTCGCGATGAGTCTTGGTATGTAACATAACAGCATAAAGCAGGACTGGCCGTATTAAAGTTCGATAGAGCATGCATTTCGTTCGAGTAAGGAGTTTTGAACCCATTTGTTTAGCCAAACAGAAAAAGTAACGGTTTCATAAGGTGATTATCCGTCCGATCTCCACTAAGGTGTCATTCGTGGATTCTACGTTTACTCAAAAATAGATGAACTTCTTAACTACTACCTCGAAGTTATTGCCCTCAATAGTGACGTTTTGTCGTAGGTGGTGGACTGTTGGCTTGTTATAGCATATCCTCATTAACTTCAAGCCCAACCAATTTTACCTCTTCTCCGATCGCCGTAAAAGGCTCCTGCATGCCACACTATCGTCCGCACATCCCAGTAGTTGGACGTATCTGTTGAAAATATTGCCTTCCGTTTTGATACCTGCCTTGCGTGCTACTTTTCCAAAACAACATTGAAAAAGTTACATGATAGCGCATCTTTTTGCCCAAATTCGGTGCAAGATTGGAATAATTCGGAAGAGCTGCTACCAAACTGCTACATCGCTTGTTTTCAAGTGGCACGCTACACAACTGGAAAAGTTTTGCCGGGATCCCATATTCTGCCATCGCCATGTAGATCTCCTGACGATGAAAGCTACACATTCGATGCAATTAACCCCTCTCTTTTCTACTAAGTTAGGTACTTTAAACATGGATATTATCCCTATTGAGAGGAAATAAGAATTAAATATTTATGTTAAAAAAATAAGTTACTTGATTATTTCAAAGCCTAATTTTTAATTAATGTTTTTGTTTTTATTAATAAAGACTCCGAGCGAAGCCGAGCTGGCCAAATAAACAAATGAGTAAATGCAAATTATTTTCCGAAATTATTTTTTGTTGTAGGCAAAGACTCCGATTATTTTTGCTGGTGTTTGCATTAAGGAGTAATACATTTGAACTTTCTGATGTGTAGAAATAGACCGCTCTACGAATTTTATGAAAATAACTTACCCGAGCAAGGATGTCTTCGTTTACCCATTTTAAGGAATCGTTCTTCCAAAAATATACGTTGATGGCTGGTAAGTGGCAAGCTGAATAAAATGTTTTGTTTTCCATGCGCTCTTTTTTCAAATACTCCTAGTTTTTGGTGCTGTACGGGTTTCGCTGACAAATAATTTAGAAAGCTTGAAGTATAAAAACGATTGCTTAAATTGCTTTTTGTAGTGGACAATATATGCTTTTGTTTCAGTTTAGAGGTTAGGTATTTATTATTGATTCGACTTCACTTTTTAAATTATTCACGCCACGACGCTGTTGTCTACCAAAGGGATGATTTACGACACCGATGATCTCCATTCATATCTAACCACGGATTTTTCATGATTTTTTAAGATGTGAAATGTGTCGCTAGCTTCACATTAATCGTGAAATTGCCTAAACGTAAATTCTTCCCTTAGACGCGTTTAGGAACAAAAACTGCCCACTCTTAGCCCTTAGCCCGTCCCTGTGCAGGCATATTAACGAACCGACTATTTATTCGAAACTCAAAATATGCATGAAGGTCCTTTAACAGCCTTTATTTTAAATTTGCCATTGGAGCCCTGCAATCATGGTGTGTGATCTCAGTGCAATTATTATTTTAAAATATGGTACATTCAAAGACTATCCAACTCCCCAAAGTCAATCCAAAACTACTAATATTGAGCTAGTGCCAGCAACTCAATATGCAACATAGAATTCCCTAACAATTACCTGATCACTTAGACTCAGTATTCTTCGCGTACCACATGTTGTAGGTATCTATAAATAAAACTTTCAATTAAAACAAAAATAAAAAAAAACACAGACCCGAACTTCATCATAAGATACCGCGTTCAAATTAAATTACACAGTATTTGTCCAACGCTATATCACAAGTACAGAATTTTCTTTGATGTGCCTACTTTTGACACTTAGTTTTCGTTAGCGTCACTTAACCTCGACACAATATAAATAATAAGAGATTGTCTAAATAGATTATTTCTTTCGAAAATCATCCACCATTTAATTTTATATCACATCACTTTTGGTTGGGTATACCCAGAGCCAGGTATCCGTTATCTACGAGTATAGAACATCAAAAGTACTTCCGATTTATCTGAATCTATTGGAGCATTGCACCTATCACTACATCAGTCGGCGTAATAGTGTTAAAACTTTTGCAATTTTGCTTACTTTATATCCCCAAAATAAATATCACCTTATCCATGATTCATAATTTCATCGCACAACACCCTGAGTAGGTCTAGGTATGCTCATTCGAACGCTATAAACAATCTGATTTTACAAACTCTTACTCTCACGTATGTCGTCATACTCTACCACCAAGCTGCTCGGTGGTGAAGATGATGGGATATGGAAACACCGATCAGTAAGTGGCAATAAAAATAATTTGGAAAAACAACGTACTCTGAAATGATCTCCAAACGGAACCTTTCAACTTTCGATTTGATTTAGTTTTTCAAATTATGTTTAGACTGTCTTTGTTGCCTTCAAAAAGATTTATATTTTATATGTATCTACTTACTGAGATGATGCACTTTGCAGGGCATACAAATTTATCTTAAATGCTATTTTGTAGAACGATCTGCAGTACCAATGAGCTCTGTACTTTCTAAGATTTATTGTTCTGCTCACAATGGGCTGGTGTGCATTTGCTCATGATATTTCAATTTAATTTCTCGCCATTCATCTTTGTTTTGTTTTTTTGCGCCCAAGTGGCGCGCAATGATTAGCTGTAATTAATTTTGGCTAACATTTTGCTTTTGACTGAGTGTTAAAAAGAAATTGTGTAGGGTAGTTTCCGTCGTAAATGTTGCTTTGATGTTAAACAATTACAAAAACAAATAATGTAAAATAAATGATGAAGCTTTACATACGCCTTCTACGAAAAATATTGAAACAGACAAGCCTTTCCAGCGAGTTTAAGCGTTAAGGTGTGTCCACACCAAACGAAACATTTCAGAACATTTATTTAAAAAGCAATTCTGAAATGTTTTTTGACATCTTTATTTTTATCTTTGCGGGGAAAAAACGCTACTTAACTTAATGAAGTTGGACAAAATGAAAATAGTTTTCCGTCGTAAATGGGAGACTAAAAAAAACATTTCAGAAATGTTTCATCGTTTTTCATTTCATTTTACATTCATTGTTTCTGAAATTTGTTTAGAAAGGTTTCGTTCAGTTTCAACCTGCACACTTTACGTTTTGTGCTTAATATTGCTAAAAGAAAACTTAAGATTAGAACTTAGAATTAAATTAATTTCCCAGACCCCAAGTTATGCCATACTGACGCCTACTGGCACACGTTGCTCTAGTGGCAAGCTCTGTGGCGGACTTGATGTGCGCATTGCAGTAAAGTCTTTTATTTCAAGGTAGTGCCTTAAAAAAGTAACCAGCCGCCTTCTCGGTAAGGACACTAGAACAGTTTTGCATGGCTTGGTTGAGAGTCCTTCATTAGTTTACCATTCGGGTCCAAATGGCTCATCATTGTCATCTCCAAATTGATGAGAGGCGATCCAATGCCCAAGCAAAGCTAGCAGGAAAAGCTATCTTCTTTATTCGAACAAAAAAAAGGCAAAACGCGAAACTGTGATAATTACTGTTCAATCAAGCTAGTCTCAAACAGATCGTTGAGCGTGTATTAGACATCCGGTGCCGGTTGGTCGCAGGTAAATCAACCACAGATACAATCCAAATTTTCTCGATCAAATATTGAAAAACCTCAGGATTCCTTAAAGGATTTGGAAATGGCGTTGGTAGATTTTAATAAGGACGTTTATAGGCAACCAAAGGATCTGTTATGGGTGGCTCTAAGAAAACGAGAAGTTCCAGAAACCTACCTACCTACAGATGGTCATGGACATGAGCGAGTAAAAACAAGAGTACGATGTACTACCTGAGTCGCCGAGCAGCGTTTGCTTTCACATACTTCGAAAAGGGTCCAAAACAGGAATCACTGGGGCCATGAAGGGTCTTATAAATTAAGAATAGTAAAGGGTCGTTCAATAAGGGCTTGAGAACTTATTTTTTAAATAAAATGCAAACTACTTGAGATATCTAAAAAAAAATATTGGAAACATTTATGAATGAAATTCGACTTCGTTCATATGTCCACCACGGGAACGTATGAGTTTCGATGACTCGGCCGCACATTTCGACCGATACGGCTATGTCACGTTCAATATTGGCTCTGAGTTCCTCTAACGTAGTCGCCTTGTTGGCACCAATGATTTAATGTAGACCCATAAAAAAAGTCTAGAGGCGTTAAATCATACGATCTCGTTGGCCAATAGACGGGTCCGTTTCTCGATATAATACGTTCACAGAACTGAGACTTCAATAACTCGATGGTGGCACCCGCTGTGTGACTTGTGGCACCGTCTTGTTGGAACCATATATCACTGATGTCCAAAGCATGCAATTGCTCAAAGAAATAAAATTCCAACATATCTCTGTAGCAACGAAAAAAAAACGGCCCAATGACGCCACCGGCATGAAAACCGCACCAAGCCATGACTTACTGCGGATGAAGTGCTGTTTCATGAAGCAAGTTTTCTCACCTGTCCACTAACGAATATTTTGCTTATTGACGAAGCCGTTTAACGAAAAACGCGCTTCATCGCTGAAGATGATTTTGCGATGAAATTCTTCATTTTCTTGCATCATTTCCAGATCCCAATTCGAGAACGGAAGTCGCTTCATATGATCAAGTCGCTTTAGTTCTTGAGTCAGCTTGATCTTGTAAGGGTGTAGGCCAAGATCCTTACGCAAAATTTGCTAAAAATGTGTGGTCTGGAAGAGGCGCAATTCTTGAGAACGCCGTGAAATTGACTGATTTGGCTGGCTTGCGACGGATGCCTCTACGGCAGCAATATTTTCCACACCTCAGCCAAAACTAGTCTCACTGCCACGGCACTCAAATTTTTTCACTAGACTATGAATTGTTTGTCTACTGGGACGACAATTACCGCCGAAATTTGGCGTTAACGCTCCTAATGTTGCGACCACCGACTCGGAACTTCGGTAGTAAATTTTAATTATTTGTAAACGTTGTTCCTTTGTTTACTTCACCATGATAAAAATGTCGATTTTATTGAATATTTTCGCGTTGAAAGTTCGGTAATCGGTTTAAGGGTGCGTTCACACTGAAAGTTTGAACTTGTCAAGTCGCTAATGAAAGACCCTTTATAATAAATTGGTTTTTGATTAAGTTTAATTTAAAATATATATACATTACACACATATGGTTCTCTGTCATATTACATATAAAATTCAAACATTCTTAATCAGAATCTGATGTATACACGTCAATTTCTTCGCTGTTGCAAACATTTTTGCAGCAGTGATAGGACAGCTTACTTTAAACAATGTCAGAGATGCGAAACGAATGCACTAATTATTTGAATGTATGAGTGTGTTTGTATGGGAAGTTATAAATCCGTCGCGTAATAATATACCAACGTGAATTTAAATTAACTTTCGTGCGAAACTACAGAGACCCATTCGCGTACTGAGAAAATGTTAAAAAGATTAACGAAATTACAATGCACTTTCTTTCATTTTTCTTCATACAGAATATAAGCTTGTAAGAAAATGAAGCTGGCAAAAGAGGAAATCCTACGAATTTACGAACAAAAACAAAACAGCTGGTGCTTCATTTCAAGCTAAACTTTGAAGTTGTTAATTTTTCTCAGCGAAAGCATTCGCGAACTTTTTTTGAAATAAGAGAATGCTCTCTCGATTTTGGAGATTTGACGGTTTTCACTTTTGCTGACATTAAAAAACGGCAACCGACCTTGTAAATTGCCATTGCCTTGACGCAAATACAAAGAAACAAGTTGTGTGTTTTGTGAATGCGAGAATGGTTTTAATGGCTGATAAAATAAGAAATGGAATGCGCGATTTTATGTTGGTGAAAAATTATAGTCTATTTCAGATAAGTTTGTCCGAAGAGGTTCGTTCAAAAGGGTCCGATTTCGTTGATTTGTGAAAAGGCCGGTCCTGGGATCCGAGCTTGTAAGAAATGTTCGATCTGCCCTTAAGGGGTCCTATGGGTAAACTTGTAACCGAGCAATTCGGAATCAAAGTCAGTGCAGGGAAGCCGCATAAGACCTTTGAAATTTATTACAGTCCCTGATTATACGTTTGAAGCAAAAGCTACTAACTCCAAAGTGCATCACTTTGCTGACGATGGAGCAATCATAAGCAAGGGTCGAACGTCCCTGCACTTGATGTTTTAGTGATGGTTTCAGAGAGAAATTGGTATCGCATTAATCCGAAAAAAAAACAGAATACCTCTTCTGTGTGCGTCCGGCGCTTTCATGCGGTTAACAATGTTGGACAGCGTACAAAAAGTATGAAGGCAAGTAAACGGCGGCTGGAAAATCAATCGGTATTCCTAATGTATGCCTAAAAAGTCATTATCATCAGATAAGCATTTGATTAGCATCAGTGATGAATTGATTTGAAATCAGGAGGCCTGTCGATACTTTTTTAGGTCAAACCGGGGAAGACCCTTAGCCAGTAGCCCACTCGACCTTCTTTTGAAAGGACATTAGTCTTTTTGCCAAAGTGTCCTCTCAGATTTTGCTGCTAAGAGGGGACAGTAAATTGTAATTTTTTTCAAACTTTTATTCTAAATATCCTTTTTTTTCATCACCAGTGACTTGATATTTGTTTGTATTTACTACATTATTACAAACAGAAGAACAAGCTTCTTATTACAGCATTTTTCGATGTATTGATACATAATTGACCTTTTTTCAATCTTACGTCACGACACATTTCAAGACCTGAGGCGAACATTTACAAATACATATTATCTTCAAGATAGACTTGGTACTCCTTTTCCCGAGAAGTTACGAACAAAATACACTCTCCTAGACGGGCTCATATCTCTGATATCGGTTTCAAGAGAATGATCGAAGTTGATGCTCGGTTTAAATATTTGCTGGCTTCGATATATAAAAAGAGGAGAAATGGATATTGAAAAGAGCGTTTCCTTAAAATGAGAAGGCGTGATATTTGCTTTCCTTAGGTCACATGCAGCTTTTGAGAACAAGATGAAATTAAAAGCTTGGTGTAGATTTTTGTTGATTTTTTCGATTTATTAAATTGATGAGTGATGAACAATTTTTTAATTTAAGCGCTCATATGGTTCACATTATTTATTTATATTTATAGTGTATGTATTTTTTTACTTATCTGGTCCAAATATCTCACTGAAGTCTCGAAACGTACTTTTCAACATAGGGACGGGCTACAGTCCGCTTGGGCGAACTGTTGGATACCCTATTCTTATTCCTATCCCTCATAAGTGGGCGTGACAAAAGTCTTAGTATGGTTGAATTGTTAAGAACGCTCTACATATTTTGTTAAACATATAAAGGATTTTATCAAAAAAAAACGCTCCCTAGCTCAAAATTGGGTGTTTCAATAAAATTGTTTTATTTAATTGTGGGCGTGTTAGTAGACGGATTTAAAAAGAAATTAACACATGAGCATAAAAGACCCCTAGAGAGTATATATTATAAATTTCCGCTCCCTAGCTCAAACTTTGAATTTTCAAAAAAAAAAAAATTAATTGTGGGCGTGCCAGTGGGCGGATTTTGAAAATATTTACACATGAGCATAAAGGGCCCATAGAGAGTATATATTATAGCTCAAACTTTGGATTTTCAAAAAAATTGTTTTATTTATTTGTGGGCGTGTCAGTGGGCGGATTTTGAAAAATGTTTATCCCGAGCAGTTTTAGGAGTCATAGATCACATATAAAAAATTTCAGCTTTGTAGCTCAAAATTCGATTTTTTCCAAAATTTTGTTTTTTTGAGTTTGTAGGCGTGTCTGTGGGCGGATTTCAAAAATTCGTAAACTTGATTATTTCGGGACCCTTGAGAGTATATGGTTAAAATTTCAGCTCTTTATCCCCAGTTTAAAGGCCTAAATTTTTGCCAACGGACGGACGGACATGGCTAGATCGACATAACTATCGATGCTGATCATAAATATAGTAACTTTTAGGGGTATACGGGCAATATTAAGGTATGTTACAAACTATGCGTCAAAATTAATATACCCTTAGAATAGGGTATAAAAACGTCGCAAGGTCAATCGTTCCATAATAGGAAGTAGCACCCCAAATCATAACTCCGGTCTCACGGCTATTCATCCTTTCGCAGATCATGATAATAATAATTCAATCTGGCCCATTCAGTTTAATTTTTTTTTCCTCCGAGAAAACGACAAGGCAGTGCTTTATCCAAGTCATGTGGTGAAAAACTGTCAAGTCGTTTTGCAGAAATTCAGTAGTTTTTCTTTTCTTTGAGAGTTAAGTGGAGGTTCCTTTTAGAGTTTCATGCGATTCAGATTTGGGGCACTTTTAATAAATCTTCTAACAGTTGATAGGCTTGCAGAATTTCTAGATGAAGTTTTATTTTTGATGCTGTCTGGCAAAAATTGGACGCCAGCCGAGCGATAAGTTTCCTTGCTGCAGGTGTTGTGGTTTTTTTTCCGCCCTTTTATATTTTTACCGTAGTTTTCTTTGTTTCTTTAGAAATTGCTTACTACATTCCGGGATCTTCTTTTTTTCTCGATATAACACGCGCACTTAAATTGTGTTCGGTGGACAATGCGATTTTTATTTTTTACTCGGAACTTTGCAGGTGGCAACAGTGCAGTGGTAGTGTATTCACTTGCTGATCGGAAGGTTGCGTGTTCATATCCCGACCATGTCCATGAAGCACAAATCCGCAAAACAAAAATCGATATAAGTGCAGCCAAGCATTCGTTCATATGTGCACTTTTAATTATTGTATAAGTTTCTGCGGATTGAACTTGAATAGAAAACTTCCACATAATGCTCCCTATGTTATTTAGACGCCACCCTTGGAGAAAATGCACAAACCTATCGTTCCTATCATTCTTCTTCTTCCTAGTTCTACCACCGAATTATTGAAAAATGCACGTGCTGTGTACCTACACACTATTAAGGTACTACTGTATCAATTAGAGAAAAGAAACCCCTTTAGCGCACGCTAATTATAAAAAAAAGCACATGGAAAGTCGCATTTTTTCTTTAAAGGTGTTTTCATAAATTGTACTTCCCCTTACTTAAAAAAAAACACGCACTGATCTTTGGAATTCTGAGCCGAAACTAACTTTGAACAAAGCTATTCTACTGACACATCGAAAAAGGTTTTTTTTTTTATTAGCAATGCAACAACTACTGAAATTTCCAGTTACAGTAGTTTTCAATTTGTCTCTCTCTTTGAAAGTGCATCCACAAAAAATTGTTTGTAAAGGTTTTTAAGCGAAAGAAGCTCTTCTTTGTTGTTTACAGGATGAACCTATTCTATTGACCGACAGTGTATATCCTCAATAATTGAAGCGTTTAGACTTTAGAATGAGAAGGTGTTAAATGACAAATTTAAAGTTTCGAGTAAAAGACGTTTAAAGTTGTTTGCTTTTAAATCTCCCTATAAAAGCAGTTGGAGTTCGGTAATACGAAATAAAAGTAAATAAAGACAATATTATTTTAGACAACGTGACTTCATTTATTAAATGTTATAATAAGTGGTATTTTTTTACAAATTAATGCCTATAACGCCTTTATGCAAAAAAAGTTATAATCACTTTTTATTTAAAAATTTAAAAAGGTGTTAAGTGACATTTTCATTTTTTATGTTTCTTAAATGTCATGTCGTCAGGACCTGCAGACATGGCTTTTTCATAAAACCAACGGTGTTGTTTCAGTGGGACAAACTTCATTTGATCCTCCAGATTTTTTGTTTTTTCCATTGACAACCGCTTGAATTACTTATTCCGTGATAAAAAGTCCGCGTTTTTATTTGGGAATTTTTTGTTTTTCGTAATGATAACTTTGCGGGAGGGTGTTTTTTCATCGTAGCATTCTTTATACAAATAGGATCCATATTCTTTGACACATATCCACTTAGCAGATTCTCGGAACTGTACCTTTTCATAATTTGTTTTTAGTTGCATTGTTTACATTCAGTTAAAGCTGCAACTCGTTCAGGGAACGAAAATGATGATTTCCATATTGTTTCATATTGAAAATCAACATTTGCTTGACATAAAATAATTTCGTGTAATTTCAAACACATTTCCTTATTTACATTTATAACCTATAGTAATTCTTTTGTTGTTTATTATATGTGTGGCACTTTGCCAAACATTCATTTCGGCAACTTGCAGTCCTTATTATATCACATTTTCATGTTTGCGTAAAACTTTTTCGATTCTTCCAAAATCGCAGTCGCTACCTAGGAAGGTATGCCCCACTTCTGGAAAGTTGTGGTCTATGACATCAAAGTAGCCTTCCAAAATGAGGACTTGACACAAGCAAATCAACACATGAATCTGACCATATTATTTCATGTTTTCTACTACTAAGATCATTGTTTTGTTGAAAAAAAGTCCAAAGTGAGCTAACAACTTCCGTACTTCCTCTGTCAGTGACGTCCGCGGTCCATGTCATCATGTAGGGCTTTTCACCATCAGATGTGATTGCATGAACTCCCAAATTGTAAAACCACATCTGTCTTATTTACATTTATAACCTATAGTAATTCTTTTGTTGTTTATTATATGTGTGGCACTTTGCCAAACATTCATTTCGGCAACTTGCAGTCCTTATTATATCACATTTTCATGTTTGCGTAAAACTTTTTCGATTCTTCCAAAATCGCAGTCGCTACCTAGGAAGGTATGCCCCACTTCTGGAAAGTTGTGGTCTATGACATCAAAGTAGCCTTCCAAAATGAGGACTTGACACAAGCAAATCAACACATGAATCTGACCATATTATTTCATGTTTTCTACTACTAAGATCATTGTTTTGTTGAAAAAAGTCCAAAGTGAGCTAACAACTTCCGTACTTCCTCTGTCAGTGACGTCCGCGGTCCATGTCATCATGTAGGGCTTTTCACCATCAGATGTGATTGCATGAACTCCCAAATTGTAAAACCACATCTGTCTTAAGTAGAAATTTTTTTTTTTTTTAAAAAAAGGAAATCCAAATCCCAGAGCACTCAGACTCGGTAACGGTCCATTGTACTACCAGGCAGAAATCCTGCTTTTGGTGTAGAGGCGTGAATGGGTGGCGTATGTTGTTGGTAAGGGCATAGTTTGCTGTAAATCTTCTGTTAGGTAGCAGATATTAGAATCAGTACCAGCTTTTTCACGATCAATTTTCTGGTGTTCAAATGCTGCCTTGTAGCTCAACCGATGCTTTGTTGTATTTTTTACCGCATCACATGTGCTACAGGTATCGCTTAATGGATGTCGAAAGGATAGATTCAATTTCGTGTCAAAAATATTTCTGTAGAAAGATTTCTTTACAAAAAAGTGTTCATCTTTCTTGCCTTTTGAACGTTCTTCTATATATAGTTTGTACATTTTTGAAATATTAAGCAAAGGTGACAGGTATCGCTTAAAAGGTTTCATGTTTCTCGAATAGTGAGATTCTTCGGACGGAAACTGGCGTATGTGATCAGAAACAAAAAACTTTAACTCCTCGGAGATTTTGTTCGGTAGGCTTTCATGACGACCCCTTCCATCCAAAGATGGAATAAATTTTCAGGCTTTCAACTTATTTTGAATGACGTCAATTTTTTTCTGCCAATCTGATATAGTGAACAAAGTGCCCCTTTACAAATTTTGATATACTTTTCATCGACAGGAACGTAGTATTCATAAGTAAAGTTCCTTTGCCTAGTAAGTAGTACTGTTAGCTTATTTGCGACCGGGACTTTTCTTACCGATACTTTTAAAAAGCAGAGCATGTTTGAAGTTGATATCTAATTTATAAAAACCTGTTAATAGTTCACTTCTTTTATCAAGCGTAAAGTTCTCTGAACAACCAAATTGACAATTTTGCAAAAAGGTTTAAGTAAGCATTAAGCACCTTCATGTACAAAAGAAATTTGTTAGACAACGATTTCTGAGCTGACAAAGGTGTTAAGCGATTTTAGCACTTTTTTACACTACAAAACCTGAACAAAATTATGTATTTACCACCTTTAACCATATCCAACTACTATATTAAGTACAGTAGAGTATCGCGAATAGACCAAAATTTAAGTTGTCACATAACACCTTTATTGGATAAAAAACATCAAAATTTTCAAGGAGGTCACTTAACCCCTTCTCATTCTCAACGCTTTAATTGTAATCTGCTAAAATATGGCATGGTTGGTATTTTATTCTATTGCAAAATTGCTCTAGTCATATTATGTGTCGAGTATTATTTTGAAAGATTTTATTTGTATAGAAAAATATTTTTTTACTTCATTAGTGTGGACTTCGTTGCGTTTTTGCATCATTTTGGGGATCTACCGTGAGCAAATCAAAGATCTTTTGTTGGAGGGAAACATCCGCAGATGTTTGTTGTAGAAAATGATTTTTTTTTGTCTCAATTCCTTTTGAATTTTAGTGCAAGTACATAGGTAGGTAGGTAATAATTTAATTGAGGTGAAAATAATTTGAATTTTTTGAACTCGTGTGATTGCGAGGCAATCGTTCTATTTTTGAAGCGAAAATAATAATGGTCATAATGCTGACGTACTCAGTCGTCTACTTAATGGTTTTTATTTCTTCAACGGCACGTTGTTTATTTATTTGTTGTTGTTAACAAACACAAACATTTCTATTTCAGTAAGCAGCAGCTTCCCAATTTTATTGGCCTCATAATGCCTCAGCTAACTGGAAGGCCAACATTAACTCAAGTCGTAGTCATTAAATTAAACTCGAATAAGCATTTATTACAAGTTTCTGTTTGTTTTCGAAGTCCATGTTAAAGGAGTCAGTTTTTCAGATTGTGGATCAATGATTTTGTATATCTGTTTGCCAGTTTCAAGGATTTATATTTTTAGTGATCTACCATTACATTTTTAAGACAACAATATTTACTTTACTAACATTAGACTCTTCGTTTCGTTGTTACATTACAGTTTTCAACTTGGAATTTCCAACGTGAGGAACTGCCTTGTGAAAGTTTTATTGTGAAATTTGTAAAACGTATTTGTTGCGGATACTTCATGAATTTTCTTCCTTCTGGTTTTATTTAATGGGTTATTTAATTGCGTCTTACAAAATTAATGGATTCAAGTATGCTTACTCGTTGACGCTGAAGCGGTATCTTAGGAATAATGTGTTCATAAATTCCTAGATGATTATATCATGGCTGAACTTTTTTTCTGGTACAACATTAGTACCTAGTTTTCGAACAATCCTAGGATGTTCGTACCATCTTTTGCTTTTTGTAAATAAAATAAATATTAGGCAATATCAGAAAAAAATACGTTCACGTCAGCAGATGCTTTCAGACAAGTGTTATTAAGTTTTATAAATTGTATTCCTCCGGAAAGATGTATGTGGAAGCGAATTTCAAACTTTGCTTTTTTTTTTTTATAATGTGCTTTACGCTAAAGGGATTTTTTCTGTTGTTACAGTACCCTTATAGTGCGTAACACAGCGTAAGCATTTGTGTTTAACAGCAAGCAGCACTATCGCATTTCATTGCATGCTTTTGGGTGCTACTTACTATTAGAAAGAATAGAAAGATAGGAAAGAAGTGTTTGGGTGCAGTTGTAGGGATTTTCTCCACGGGTGGTGTCTAAGATGCTTAGGGAGATTACGAATTCATGTATTCGATATAAAGTAATGGACTTGGCCGGGATTCGAACGCACGACCTTCCATTCAGTAAGCGAATACACTTTCTTTTTTTTTTTTGACTTTTAAATTCATTTTTATTAATTATTAGCTTATATCAACTTACATACTAGACAAAAATGATTAAATCTAACTTAAAATTAACAGGATACTTATTCTAGATTATTGATCCTTATGCGGACGCCCTAAACTTAACTCTATCTTATAAATATTGCCTTTCGGCCTAAAAACTATTTTACGAACTAATCTTACATATTATGTTTTCATCGAGAAAATTTTAAAGAAAACTCGGCATCTTTATCAAATTTTATATTTTTATATAAAAAAAACAAATTAAAAACTACCTACTCTACTTACTTAAACTACTTAACATATTCTAACTATAATTCTAACTATAATTATAATTAGGATTCTGATCACTCGTTGCATTACGAAACAAGTGATCAAAATCCCAATTGCTTTCCGAGCACCTGGCAGTCGTCAACGTGCACACGCGCTGCCGTGAGCTGACTGATGCCTTACAGAATCAATCACCTCCCGGAAGCACCACCACAAGTTGGCGAGCCCGGCCTCTCCCAGAAACGCCCTAGCTTACTTAGTCTAACTTATAAACTAAGAGGATGTTACCTAGAGTAACGCACCGTCTTGGGAGGGCATGTTGACCCCTCCCCCTCAAAAAGCCACCAAAATTCGGCGAATTGTTTTGCCGTGTCGAATTTATCCCTCTCCGCTATTGAGGTACTAAAATGGAGGAGCACATGAGCATTAGCGACGTCCTCGCCGCGTATGAGCCGCTTATCTCTCGCGCCGCGGTAGCGGTTCTATAATACCGGGATACCATCCCTCGTCTGTACCAGCTCTTTTGCATCAATATGGATAAATGCCTCCGGCGGGACAAAGCCAGACCGGAGCGTACTCTCTATGTACATTTCATTGGGGTAGTAAGCCCCAAAGATCAGGCTATTGTCGCTGGCCATCGCCCTTGCAACGTGTCTTCGAGTCACCTTAATAAGGAAATTGTCAATCCTATTCAACTGAGCCCCATCGTATAGGACCTTGTTGGGATAGTATTTTATATAGTTGGATTCAGGCGTTCGGAACAACCGGAGACAGGTCCTAAGACATTGTCTCTCCAAAACCCGAATCTTTTCCATATAACTAGGCGCTATATTAAATCACAATGGACAACCATAAGCGATGATCGGCCTTATAAGGGCCACGTAGCAAATGACCTTCACTCTAGAGTCAAGTTGACTGCTATGAAACAGTCTCCTTGTCAGAGCATAAGCCTTCTTGGCCCCAGCAAGACAAGCAGCTATATGTCTATCGAAATATAGATACTGGTCAAGCCAGATACCTAGATATCTAACTACACTTCTCACCGCCAATGGCTGCCCATTTTGTCCAACAATGACCAATTTCTTCCAGTTTTTTCTGGTATCCCTAGAGGCCCTAGACAATGGAGTTCTGAACAAGATTGTTTCCGTCTTCTGAAAGTTGATTTTCAACTTCCAGTCGTCGCAATATCGCTTAATTTGATCGAAGTCACGCTGCAAAAGGATATTAATGACCTCGATTTTAGGACCTGATCTGTATGCCACTAAGTCATCGGCATACGCTATAGCATGTCTGAGTGAACCTACCAGATCACTGGTGTAAATGTTAAACAGGATCGGAGAATTGACCGCCCCCTGCTGTAAACCGTTTTTAATTTCAAAGACTCTGCTCGAAGTCACATTGCCACATTTGACAACGAACTTCTTTCCCATAAGCATATTATAAATTACATATAGCAAAGGTTTGTGCATCCCTCGCCTGGTCAACTTGTAGAAAAGTCCCTCTAACCATACGGTGTCGAAAGCCTTCTCAAAATCAACCAGACAAGCACCCGTGCATTGGTTCTTGCATTTATTCCACTAAATGTCGGAAACCAGTTTCGACGCGGCATGAATAGTGTCATGCCTCGCCCTGAAACCAAACTGGTTGTCCGGAATTATGTTATTGTCCTCGACCCACTTTAACAGGGCTCTATTGACAACCTTTTCAAAGACCTTGCTAATATTCGGAAGCAAGCTAATT
Source organism: Portevinia maculata (assembly GCA_949715645.1). Classification (NCBI taxonomy): domain Eukaryota; kingdom Metazoa; phylum Arthropoda; class Insecta; order Diptera; family Syrphidae; genus Portevinia; species Portevinia maculata. The sequence goes on along the minus strand of OX454527.1, from coordinate 52,798,830 downwards.
GACCGTAGATTGGCAGGGTTCGTCCTATCTTTACCTTTTTTCGGGATAGGGTGTACCACAGCTACCTTCCAATGCGCCGGATAATGTGCATTATTCAGCGCATTGTTAAACCGCGTGGTGAAAATATCAACAGCCTCCAGAGGCAGGTGTCTCAATACGACGTTTGGGACACCATCCATCCCCGTCGACTTTTTATATTTTAGTGACTCGAAGATGCACAGAAGATCATCCTTCGACACGAACAAGTGCGATGCATCTCGGCCATTGGCGACAACTGCATTAGCATGGTTTTCATCAGTGAATACGGTGAATCCGTTATTCTCAGATCGCCAATTCTCAAGTTCGGTGCGTAGATAGAAGTGGCTCACCAGAGCCCTATTCACAATGTTGTGGTTACGGCGAACAGGACTGTTCACCGTATACACGGCCTCGATACAAGCGCCCAGCAAATCAACTTTCTCCTGTGGGTCCTCGACCACGAAAAAATCGTCGTTTGAAACGAGACTTTCTGGGCTTATTCCAGCAGTCAGTACTGTCTGTCTGTTCTCTGCTGTCTGTTAGATTCGAACACAAGGAATATCATTGTGATCTTTCCTCCTGAACAACTTATTTATCTGTGGGAACATATTCGGACTACAGGTTTTAATAGCCCGAATTTTATTGCCCCAATACAGACTTACAGATTTTCTGTAATTTTCTTTTATCAGCTGTTTCAGGATTCGGATCTCTGAATTCAGCCTCCTTACCTCCGGGTCGTTGCGATCAGTAAATTGCCTGTACAGCCGTTTAAGCCTCGAGAGCAGTCTACTTTTCTGTCGGTATAGTGCGTCAATTGTAGGGTTTCGGTACTTTTCTGTCTGGTCGTCGTCGGAACGTCCTACCCGAGGAATAGTTCGTTCCATAGTTCGTTTGATGGCGTCGTTCATTTGCAATAAATGCCGATCAATGTCATCATTTGTCATGTTACTGTTTGTCGGTGGGTCGATCCCACTCGAACGTATATCTCGCTTTAACAATCTGGAGAAGCGCAACCATTGTGCCCTTCGATAATCGAATGAACACACTGTTTCGTACTCCTCCAGCAGCGTTTGCTCGTTCGGGATCCGTATTGCGGCGGCGAGTCCGTAGTGGTCACTATCGTACTCAAACGCACGCAAACAGTTCCGCGTATTTTGATCTATGTTCGTCAGTTGAAGTCTTGAGTCCGTTAAGGACAAGTCCAGGAAAGCACCGCTTCTTGGGAAAGAAGGGATATCCGTCGCGTACAACTCGAGTTTGTACTCAATCATATTGAGGCGCCAACAGTTGTAAAACTGGTTGCCCCTGGGATTTGCAGTAACATTTCCCCACGCCGCATGTTTGGCATTAATATCTCCGGCCAAGAAGTAATAATTCTCCTCCGAGTTCAGCTGCAGACTACGAAAGTGTCTCGAGCTCTGTCATAAATTGGTTTGGTGGAGGTGCTGCAGGTGCGTAAAGCGACACCACATACATTCTCCTCCGGCTATGGAGAGGAATGCATATGATGCATGCTTCCAACAACTGGAACCTACGCACGTCCCCGCTATATATAACCCTATGGCGCAGGCCTTTTCGAATTAAGATTCCAACCCCACCTCCTTGAGTGGAGTGAGGCCGGTCTCTTCTTACTACATGATAGTTTTTGTATCCCAATTTGTGCTTCTGATTTAGCTTAGTTTCGCTAACAAAAAGCACATCCGGGTTTTCGGTTTTCAACAAGTTGGCAAGTGACGTTCTTTTCTCGATCCTGACTAGTGAATTAACATTCACAGCAAGGATCTTTTAGTTTCCCTCATCCAGCGCAGCCATTAGATTTATGGCACACCAGAACCCACAAACAGCTCCGAATAGATAAAGTCAATTCGGGCCGCTTTTTCATTTAATTGTTTCTGGAACTTGTCGATCTTTCCGTGCAGAGACAGAAGGATCGATTTTAAGTCCAGATCCACCTCTGGTGCCTTTTGGGCTGCCTTTGGCGGGTTTAATGTTATTTGGGCTTGACCCGGTCCAGCTGCCATTTGGCAAAGGACACGTTGGGTGCCACAAAATTAGAGAACGAACGACTCTTTTGACGCCTATCGTCTTCAGGCTGCTGCTTGCGGGCCTGGACTCGCTTTTTCAGCTCCTGGTACTTTGGACAACCCCTGAAGTTGGCGGGATGCCCAGAGTTCCTGCAGAGCACACAAGAGAGGACACTCCGGTCTTCAACTCTGTCCTTACCAAGAGGACATTCACCATGTTTGTGGTCCTTATCGCACTTCACGCATCTAAACTGCATGTTGCAGTTAGCTGCGGCGTGCCCGAACCTTTGGCAGCGCATACATTGAAGTATGCGATCTGACCTCTTTATTTTCTCCCACCTTACAGCATGGTAGTACAGGAAGCGGATATTTCGCAGCCTGTCGATTTTGCTATCGGGAGTTAGCTGGACCAGGAAGAATGGTAAGTGACGGTTACCACCCCTTGCCACAGCCGAGGAAAACGGCTTGACCCCCACAAACTTGAGGTCGCCGCTTTCAAAGTTCTTTAGCTCTCTTTCGAGCTCCTCCATTTTAATTGAGGGATCAATTTCCTTCAACACTACGGTCTTCAATTTTTGCTCCCTTGTGGTGTCTTCTCCTTCCTCCATTTGGATGGCATTGTCATCTTCGACCGGTAGGTCTCTGAAGGAGTTTCCCTCTCCAACGTACCGGCCCGCTCCCACTTCAGCCTCGTAAGAGCTGGAGTTATCAGCCTCATCATCGGTTCCAGCAATCGATGATGCCTCACTAGGGCCTGCCAGATTTGCCCTTCTCTTGGCAGAGAGATTCGTCTTCGGATTAAGCTTCCGCCGCCACTTCTCTACCTTCCGGAACTCCTCATTTACTGTAGCTACTGCTGACCCAGCTGTAGCGGTAGCTTTTACGGCTGCTTCCTTTGCATTTTTTACAGCCTCTATTTTTGCTGAAACAAATGTTGTTGTTGTTTTTGTTGTTGCTGGAATTCCCTGTGAGAACACCCGTGTGGGCAACGGCCGGCCCGTTGTTATTATTGTTGCCATTTTAGGTATATTTGCCCTTGGCAAACACTTGGCTGCTGCTGCTGATGTTGCTGCTGCTACTGTTGTTGCTGCTGATGTTATTGTTGCTGCTACTGTTGTTGTTATTGTTGCTGCTGTTGTTTTTCTAGCCGGCACTCCAACACCCGTACGCGGGACCACCGATTTTCCGGGGTCCATCGCCACACCGTACGGCACTTTTTTTTGTTTTTTTATTTTTACACTTTTTTATACTTTGTTTCTAATGGCAATATGAAAAATGTTTTCTTTCTTTTTTGTTTTTTTTGTTCTTTTTTTTTTTTAATAAATTCAAAAAGGGAAGCGAACCTGAGCCTCCGGTGCCTGAGCCAGACACTCCGTCCACTAAGCTAACTTACAAATTATAAAATTTCTTGCTAATCACCACTACTTAGCACTTTTTCGCTTTCGATCACAAACAAGCCTACCTGTCTCTATAAGAGTTGCGGAACGACTGAAGCGAATACACTACTACTGCACCTGTTGCCACCCGCAACTTGATCTATGCTTGATCTATATAAAAATGTTTTTTTGATATGCAGACGTCCTGGCAGTTGACAAGTGCATCATCAGATGGTGAGCATTAGCAGCTTACCTAGTATCTAGTAGCTAGAAAAATCAGAGGATTTCAACGAAATAAGTCATAGGAAAGCATTAATTGCTCGTTGAAATCCTCAGATTTTTCTAGCTCACCTTGACTCATGGAAACATTGCCAGTAATATTTGTTTTAACAGAGATTGGTTTTTGTATTAAATCTTATCCTTCAGGAGCTCTAGTAATTTAGACTAAGGAGGGATTTTGTCATCTTTACTCATAAAGTTATGGCGGATGCAGTAAAGTAAAATGAGAACGTCTGGCAGATATCGAAGAGTATCAATTGTCGTGAGAAGCTTCTCAAATTTGCCACTCGGATTCGGCTTAAAATTGGAGGTTCCTCCACTTCGCAAAAGCAAGTGATTGGAGAATCTATGTCTATGTATTAACGGCCCGTTAATTACAATATTTTTTTTTTATTTTTTAATGAGAACGAAAACTTAACTATGTTGTGTATGTATATGTAGATTGCACGGGCTTAGTAAACTAAGCGAAATTCTTAGAATAAACAACTCGTTCGGACGCCCGTAAAACAGTTCCTCGTGTTATGATTTATGTTAATCAAAGACCGTACCACGTCGAGTTAATCGGTTCTCGTCAGATCATCGCAATTAAACGACGTTGAGCGCGGCTAGTACGTAGATGAGGGAGCCTTTGAGAACAACCGCGTGTCGTTGGCCAGTCCCATCTACAGAGTTGAGGTAGATAAATACATACGTGGTATCACAATGTTCCTAAATTGGTCTAAGTGTGTCGGCTTCTGTCGACAGCCACCTAACCTATGATCTATGTTGGTCAGTTGAAGTCTTGCGTCCGTTAAGGCCAAGTCCAGGAACGCACTGCTTCTTGCGATATTCGTCGCATACAACTTGAATTTGTAATCAATCATATTGAGGCGCCACCAATCGTGAAATTGATTGTCCCTAGGATTTGCAGTAATATTTCCCCATGCCGCATGTTTGGCATTAATATCCCCGCCCAAGAAGTAATAATTTCCCCTCCGCATTAAGCTGAAGGCTGCGAAAAAGTGTCTCGAACTCTGTCATATTTGCTAACTGTGGATATTGTTCGTTTCAGTGAAAAATGTTGAAAGTTTCTTCCTGCTTCATTGGTTGGCGTAAGTACATTACTTTTATTTTGGTAGCTAGTACCACTTTCTTACAGTGTCAAGATGCTCTTGAAATATTTTATTGTTGAGGCTAAGTGTTTGTGTTTGACTATGAAGGCTATAACGTCTGCATTTGCATGGGCTGTGTTGTTATTTTTTTTAAAAACCGTAACAGTTCAATCGTATTCAAAACAAACGAAATGGGTCCCATTTTCGAGCCTTGTGAAACACCATATGCGGTCGATTTTTATGGACTCAAGGTCATTGATACCGTGGCTTTATTTTAAAGGAAATCCAAATCATAGAGCACCCAGATTCGGTAACGGTCCATTGTACTCCCAGGCAGAAATCCTCTTCTTTGGTGTAGGTAAGAGGTAGGAGAAACAAGGTGTTATTCGTTTCTCTCCCTAAATGGGTGGCGTATATTGTTGTTCCCCATGAGGATTGAACCTGCCACGCACGGGTCACAAGCCAACCCACTACCCTCTACACCATCGCCACCACTTCCTTGGCCTTAATCGACCTATCAGTAAGGTAGCTCTTGAGTCAGTCATATAAATATCCCCTCAAACCAATTCTGTTAAAGCTTTCTATAAGCTCTTCCTGACTGAGAGTGTTTAAGGCTTAATAGCACAAGGACGTGGTGGGTGCGATTAAGGCTTACGTAAATTGTATTTGTGAACTCTCCTAGCAGTTTTTCTGTACTTTTGCTTTTCCGAAACCCGTATTGATTTGGGTGCAAAACTTTGTGTATCTAAATAGATAGATAGATAGATACATAGATTCTTTATTTTTTCATCATAAAGTTTACAAATTGGTATACTTAAGAATAAGGACATGGCAATACTGCCGTCTGCCTGTATCTAAACAAATATGTTTAGTCGACATGATTTCTTCCAAAAAATTGTCTACTGTTGACAGAGTTGTGATTGGTCTTTATTTTTCGACTTAGTTTTTTATGCCTCCCTTGTAAATAGGACGAATAATTGATATTTACAGCAGTTTTTGCCAGGCTAAGATTGATTTTTGTTTGAACAACCGGGGCAAGAATTTAGGCGTTCATTTTGAGATCAACCGGTCCAATGTTGTCTGCCCCGGGTTCTATTTTGGTGTTTATTTTGCTAAGAATTTCAAATATCTCCTCTTCTCTGCCTTCTTCTACATAAACTGCTTTCCCATTCTGCGTTCATTATTGTATTCATTTCTTCACTAAATCGAGTTACGCTAAGTTTGGGTAGCCTAAATATTGCATAAATATACTTCTTTTCATTTCTAGGCGTTATTACCAAATGAACTCCTTTATAGTTTATATCATTTTAAATTTGGAATGAAAGACATAAATTGTGTGAAATCTGTATTTTTAACTTCCCACTGGAAGTTCTTGCAATGGGGCCGATTTTGTGAATCGCAGATTTTGACATATCTCCACGTTTCAAGGTCACCAGAATCCAAATCCAGTGTTTTTGTAGAGATGTCTGTGTGTGTGTGTGTATGTACTTATGTACGTATGTGCGTATGTACGTTCGGAATTATCCTTCGCCACGATTATCTCGAGAACCAAAGATGATATTGACATGGGACCGGTTTTATTCGAAGCGTAATTACGTAACTCAGAACTGATTAAGTTTCCAGCGAAATCGGTCTAGCCGTTTTTTGTTAGTAAATAAATAACTAAAACAAGAACTTCCACTGGGAAGTTAATAATTGTAACTATTTTCGGTATCATGTCACTCTTATGACATTCCAAATAGTGTAAGACAAGTAAACAAAGGGTATCGCTCTGTCCTCTTCTTACTTTTGCTGCTTTCCTTATTCAATCCATTGATAAAAGAATTGAGCTCACCGACACTCATAATTACAATGCTTAATCAGAATATGTAAGTAAATCACTTCGATAATTGGAATCGCTCTTACCTGCTTCGTTATTTCGTATACATGTAAATTTACAGGTCTCCGTGTCCATAACAATGGTTGCGTTAATTTATATCACACCTCGCTGGTATTAACATCATTTAATTTCCATGAACAATATTAAAGAACATTTTTTAATATTAAATAATTCTTAACCATATCTTATGGTTGACCACATTTCAAAATTTCCCACTAATCGCATAAATTATATTGATCCCACTGGGAAGTTCGTCGTGCGGACCTTGCGGGTCGCACCCAGACCACTTTTTTTTTAGAAATTAATGTACATTGGTTCCGGTTATTAATGACAAAGAATGTCGTCCAAGTGACCTCCTATGCTAGCTCGGCAGACTGTCAACCTTTTCCCAAAATTTTGAATCACTTTTTCGCATAATGATGGTTCAATAAGTGATATTTGCTCCATGATGTTGTCTTTGAGGTGTTGAACAGTTTGAGGATTATCGGCATAAACTTTACTCTTCAAGAAACTCCATATGAAAAATCCAGTGGTGTTAAATCGTATGATGTTGGTGGCCAATTTACGCCTGTTCTTCGGCAAATTATGCGACTGTTAAACTTCTCTTTCAAAAGATCGATTAAAGTCGTTGCTGTGTGGTATGTTGCACCATCCTGTTGAAACCACATATTCTGCACATCAATATCTTCCAATTGACTCCACAAAAAATTTATAATCATCGTTCGATGTCGAGCTCCATCCACAGTAACTGCATTTCCATTTTCATTTTCGAAGAAAAATGGACGAATTATACGCGACCACACCAAAATCCACACCATACAGTAACTTTTTTTTGGTTTCATTGGCCTTTCAAACAATCCTCTAGGATTTTCCTCAGCGCAAATGCGACAGGTTTGTTTATTGACATAGCCGCCAATTTCAAAACGAGCCTCATCGCTGAAGATAATTTGCTTGAAAAAATGGCCCAATTAACGAATTGCCGTCGCAATGCGTGGTCAGTTGGCTTTAATTCTTGTGTTAACTATATTTTGTAAGCCTTTACATGCAGATCTTTGTGCAAAATGTTAAACCAAGTTATTGGTTTGAGGTTTAATTGCTGTGAACGATGACGAATTGACGTCTTTGGCTTTTCAGCAACACTTCTGCTAACAGCTACAATATTTCCACTTGAACGACTACTACGATGATAGACTTTAAATTTCTGATCTTTAACCGAACCAGTTTCTTCAAATTTATAAACGATAAGTTTAATAGCACGGTTTGACGAAGCATTTTCTCTATCGTATTTTAAGCGAAATTTGCTTTCAACTTCTGCAAAACTTTCACCATATTTAAAATAAGTTTTAATAATAAAAACACGTTGCTCAATAGTGTATCCATTTTAGCTAACGGGAATGTTTTTTTTTATTTATTTATTTCATTATCCTCATATTACAATTTATAAAATTCAAAATATTTAATATTGCAGCAAAGTTTTGAGAACAGTTAGTGACATTTTGTATTAATAAACATTAATAGAGGCAAATATCACTTTATATAAAAGTATTAATTGTGGGGTGAACAAATTAATATAAGAACAACAATTTAATATACAAGAACAAAGATTAATTCATTACTTATAATAAAATTAATAACAAAAACAAAAAGTATTGCAACAAAAGATAAAATATTACACGATGTAGTGCAGCAAAATTTTAATTTCAGTATGATTAAAGCCAAGTAGCCATTGTTTTACTTTTTTCATAAACGTAAGTAAATTTGCTATGATCCGTATTTCTTCAGGAAGATTATTGAACAATTTGTAAGAAAGAATTAAATATGAGTTTCTATAGCAAGGGTGGAATGGATACAAGAGGTTGATGACGGCTCCTCAAGCTATAAGCGCCATAGATCAGACTTTGCAAGTAACCACTTCTAATGAAAAATATCTTTAGGACTTTAAAATAAAATAGATGCCTAACAGGGAGGATATCCATGCGTTTAAATAATACCATTGAGTGGGCTAAACGTAAAGAATTGCAGATCTTTCGTATAACACACTTCTGAAGTACAATCAGAGGCTGAATTTTACTCAGATAGCCACTTCCCCAACAGCTTATACCGTACTGTAACTTCGAATGAAATATCCCATAATATGTTCTTTTTAGAACATTAAAATGACAGAACTTCTGCAGACGGTAAAAACAACGAATAGTGGAGAGCAGATATTGCTTCAAACTTTGGATTTGATTAGACCAACTCAAATCCCGGTCAATTATGACACCTAGATACTTAAAATCGTTTACGTTTTCAATTTTAAAGCAATTGACATGACACGGAACACAAACGTCGAAAGATACTTTGGACCATGGAACAGAAAGCGAACTATGAAACGGGTTGTATCTTGCACATCTAGAAGCATGGAATATGAATTTTATATCAGGATACTCCTGGTTAACAAGACGGAAAAACATAAGTTTTGTTTTGTCGCTTACTAATAGCTTATGTTCAGCAAACCAGATTCTTAGAAATTCAAGATTATTATTTATATCAGCCACTAGATTTAAGGATTGACGGAATTGTATTCAATACCAAGATCATCAGCAAATGCTCTGACCCTTCCTACGAATGGTTGGCTAAATAGGGAGTTGAAATAAATCAGAAATAAGATAGGTCCAAGAACTGAAACTTGAGGAACACCAAGATTTATTACCGTGGAGTTACTTAGTTCAGCTTCGATCTTTATGATTTAAATTCTGTCTTTTAGATAGGATGTAAACCAACTATGTATTGAGCCACGAAAACCCACATTAAACAGCTTGTTTAAAAGAATGTATGAATGTATTTACTTCATACCTGAAAAAACTTCGGTGTAATCTAATAGCTGTACAAAAAAAGTGGCGGCCAATTTAAAATGATACGTCAAATTTGAACACCCTTATAATTTCATTTGTTATATGATTTTTGATAAAAGTTTCTACACCCCCGCCTTTGACTCCTTCCCGATTTAAAAGTTCTGATTTGAATCCATCTATGTAATAAATTAAATTTTTACTTTTAGATACATGATTCGTGAGTAAGCGCTTAAAAAAAATGTGAGTATCAATGTTGATTTAAGTTTATTTGAAAGATCGAAAGGTGATATATACTAAAGAAGAGTGATAGTGGTTGACAGCATTTTAGAGAAGAGTGGGAAGTCAAATATTATAGAAACAGTGGAAGTTGATGGTATTTCCTCAACTGACTTCAGTTGTAAATATATCGAACAAATTGAAAATTTATTATTGAATCCGATTAAGTAAAACCGGGATATAACTCATCTTGTGATTTACCCAATCTGGCAAGAAGTCCGTTCCCCAAACCGTAACAATATTAAAAACTAATTTAATTTTTAAGCTTGCGGCGAATCGCATAGATTTTACTATACTTGTGAAATCCTGAAGCAGGTACAAAAAGTAAAATTATTACACCCTATTCTAAGGGTATATTAATTTTGACTCATAGTTTGTAGCATTGTCGGGCGCAGTGGCTCAATGGTTAGTGTGTCTGGCTACTAATCGAAAGGTCCCCGGTTCAATTCCGGGGCCAAATAACATCTTGAGTTTTTTTTCCACCCCCACCTCTTGCGAACGTCTGAGAAGCAACCAAGAGTATCAATTGTCAGGAGAAGCTTCTCAAATTTGCCGTTCGGATTCGGCTTAAAATTGTAGGTCCCTTCCACTTCGCAAAGAAAGTGGTTGAAGAAGCTTGGTTTTAGGCCCTCTATGGGCTGTCAATGCCTAATATTTATTTATTTTAGTTTGTAACATATCTTTATATTGCCCTTAAACACCTACTCGTAAAAGTTACTATATTTATGATCTGCATCGGTAGTAATGTCGATCTAGCCATGTCCGTCCGTCCATCCGTCTGTCGGCAAAAATTAGGCCTTTAAACTGGACCTACAGAGCTGAAATGTTAACCATATACCCTCTACGGGCCCGAAATATTCAAGTTTGAGCATTTTTGAAATCCGCCCACAAACTCAAAAACACAAATTTATCGAAAAAATCGAATTTTGAGCTGGAAAGCTGAAATTTTTACATAATGATGTTTGAGTCCTAAAACTGCTCGGGAGATAAAATTTCTAAAATCCGCCCACTGACACGCCCACAATTAAATAAAACAATTTTATTGAAAAGTCAAAGTTTGAGCTAGAAAACTGAAATTTATAATATAGACTCTCTAGATAACCTTTATACTTATGTTAAAATATATTTTAAATCCGCCTATTGACACACCCACAATTCAATAGAACAATTTTATTGAAAAACCAAAGTTTGAGCTATGGAGCTTTTTTTTTACAAAAGCTTCGTTTTTTTTCGATTTAATCCTTTAAATGTTATATAACAAAATATGTAGAGCGCTCTTAACAATTCAACCAAAATACTTAGGCTTTTGTCACGCCCACTTATAAGGGATAGGAAAAAGAATCCTATGTTTTTTATATATGTTTCTAACCACACTTATATGGTTCCCTGAGTAAGAGGGTGACCCACCCACCTTACACATCGGCAGCACAATGGACCTACTTCTGGTCTAAGTGCATCCTCATCGAGGGCCGGTTTTCAACCAACCAACCAACCAACCACACTTATCATTGAGAGTTGTTTTTCAAGTACATATTCATTACTTTTAATTTTTTGTAATATTGTAAGGCTATAAGAAGATTTTTTCAAAACCGATTTATAATTTAGTAATGTAATTTTCTGACCCTATTTCTTTAAAGCCCTCAGAAAGGGTAAGATTTGGATATGAATGGCTAGTTGGTAAACTTAACAGAGAAAAACCTCAACTAGCTGCATCATTTTACCAACAGCATGGCGCCCCAGTCTCAATGCTCATATAAGATATTGATTTTATTCAAACGCATTACAAAGAATATCATTTCTTCCTAAAATAAAGTCAAAAATAAGGTTTGTGCAGCAATTATTAACGGAGCTATTTGTAATAACATTGGTCGGGTCAAGGTATACCAGAGCAAGGCTTTACATAAATTCTCAGTTAATAATGTATTTACAAATTAAAGATAGATCGATAGATTTTTTTTTTCTTAGAACATGTCCAAAAAACATTTCCTAAAGTTTTGCAAATTCAGTCCGAAATACTTTGTCGCATTATCATCAATATTCGCTGAATAATATTTATATTCCCTTCTTGTCTTTGGACAATTGAATGTTCCCAACTGTTTTATTGAAACTAATACCGATTTTCCGATAGTTTTTATTATAGAGTAGCTATACTAATGAGGTGAATGTTAGCTTTAAGTTCTTACAAGAAAAATACAGATACAACCATCAGCGAGATTCGTCACGCAGCCGAGAAACGGGCACCACACACAATGTTGGTTCAAAAAAGAAAGCTGACTTGGGCGCCTGCCAGAAAACTAGGGTGGATTGAAATAACACCAAACGAAATAAAGAAAAATTTTAATTTTCATTTTTTATTTCACTTTAAAAAAGTGAGCGGGGTGTGTGGGGAAAAAAGTGAAATCCTTTCCCACGAATCGGTCTACCAAAACACTGTTTGATTCGAAAAAAATGAATCATTCTGGAATTATTGCTTTCTTTAGATTGCAATAAAGTCCAAAAATTGATTTTGAAGTTATTTATTACTTTATTTCATGACACCTATATCGTTTCTATAATCCAATCGATTTTACAACATTTTCTTTTATTTTATACTTTGCCCAACATTAGCTCGGGATTCTATAGACTGCCTAGGCAAAATATTTAATAGTTCCGAAAAATCATTATTTCATACATTGACTAAAATTAGAGAGCATTTCATACCTTACCTGCAAAGTAAACATAGCCACCCTAGCCCTTTGTTTGGCATTATTGCTTAAAAAAACTATAACGAACAGGTATCATGTTTGAGAACGTCTTAGAGGCTTTCGTAGGTATTTTGAATGTTCCATGGCAATTCTTCTTGCTGAAAAGCGTAGTTTGCTGTTATAGGTAGAGTAGCTGGACAGGATAAGTTTGGAAGAGTGTGTCTACTATGTGATCCATCCTTTCTTGGCTGGAGACAGGCATGGTTCTGAGATAAGCCCTTTAACTGCCTCGAAGTTATTGCTTTCAATATCCAATAATGTTGATATCGGCTGCATACCTATTTGCTGGGCGGATCTGTTGAAGATAGGGTCTTTCATTTCGCCTTATTCTTTTTTTTTATCTTTCTAGAACAAGTTTGAAGTCTTCTGCAGGATTTGCAACAGTGTTGAAATTTGGTCTATTCTCGATTTCGAGACTTATGAGGCTGATAGTCCTGTCATCGGGCATCTCTTACACCCATACCTGGTTAATAATTTGGTACCCGCGCCCTAACAAAATATCACTTTCGCATTTGAAGATCATCGCTGATAAACCAGCTTACCCGACCTCATCTACACTGGGTGGTGGAATCGGGTTTTCATTGATAGAGCGTGGGTTCTCCTTTTACATTTAGGAGAATCACAATTCAACGAGACAAGACCGCTTTCTTTTAATTGACTGAGTCTAGTTCTGGGCGTTAACCGCCAGATTTCCAAAGGAATTACACGGTCATCCGCATTATAAAGTTAGTATCAAGGGGATAATATTGAGATATTTAGATATTTGTTTAATTATACAAACAACCATATTCAAAGGATTACAATTAAGGATCTATAAAGTGTAGATGTGATCAAATTAAATTATTTTTAAGAAATTGATTATTGAAAGAAGTTTTAAGGTGTTTACATTTTAATGTAGTTGACGTGAATTACCGTTTTGGACTAAATCTACATATCTGTATAGCTTATAGAGTTCGCGGTTATATCCTCTCCTCCATTGGCCCTCATCGCACACAGGACGAAAAATCGGACTGAGTATTTTTATTTCATTAGCTTCCCTTTCCCCCTTATCGTCATAAAGCAGGACTGGCAGGATTAAGGTTTGATAGAGCATTCATTTATTCCATTTATACCGACTTCATTCCAGTAATATCTAAAGTGTTTTCGCTCTCCTAACTCTTGCAAAAGTCTGACAAACACCGAAAGGTATTAATTTTCACGACAAGCTAATCCGAAACAAAAAGTTGTGTTGTCCAAAGTCCTTGTGTCCACATATTTTTTTGTGTATACGCCCTCTCGAGTCTCGTGACGTGTATCTCAGACTCTAGTCAAATCTCGCTCGGTTGTTAACTATCCCTAATTAGACGTACAAAGTAAATAATTCATCCATTCAATCTATTGAGACATCACGGAGTTAAAACCGAGTATCGAGAAAATCTGGCAATTATTATTCCTTTTATTCGTCCTTTAAAACAGCTGGTAGCACCCCTCCAATTCGGCAGACAGACTATACTCGATTTAAGCCCCAATCAGACCGATTAAAATTGCAATGGCAAGCAATACTGTTCTGAATAACAGATTTGAAATTCAGTCGAAGTCGAACCCGAATCCTTGACACTCATTGTTAAAACTGTCTGCTAAAGTGAAGCTTTTTCAAAGCAATTTTGAATGCGAATCAAAGTTTCCTTTCGTTTGTCATGCTATTCCTGAGGTTCATTAAACCCGCAATTTAAATAAAAATTTTCCTTGCGGTGATTACCTTACAATAAGACCAATTAAAATGAACTTGCACCGGGCAAGTTCCTTTTCCTTATCCGTTTCCAATGTCAATCGTCTTTAATTCATTTCAATACTTCTGCTAGGACTTTCTCCTTTTTATTCCTCTTTTTGTTTCGTCACATTATCATCGCTCTATCTGATTCCGTGTCCTTGTCTTCATTTACGGCCAATCGGAGTCAATCGCTTAAGGAATCAACTTAAGAAATCGGCAAAAGAACGCGCGGCAGCCAACCTAAGTTTATCGATGAGGAAAGCGATAACTTTTCGAAGAGCTTCAATGAACTCCAACCAAACAGTTGACGACGACGACGTAACGGGAGGGAAAAAGTTGCACAAGAAAAAAAAACAACCTCGTCCAATTGAGGGTAAATTAAGCAAATCCTTGAAGCATTTATTTCAAAAGGCACATAGCCTCATACCGCACGGGCTTAGTTCTCAATTGCACAACTAATGAAAGCAATGCTGTTGTTGGGTGGCGGTGGAAAATATACGTCTCAACGCTTCTCTGTCGTCGTCCTTCAGAAAAACAAACTGGCGAAGGATGTTGTTGGAGTCATTGAAATTAAGTGGTTTTGTTTTAAATCCTTCACGTACAGAGTTAAGGATTCATTTGCGAGTGCAAATCGTCTGAATCCTTCCCAATAAGTCTTTCACATGAATAACTCTGCCCGCCCCAATGCCATTGTAAAAATCCCTGGAATTCTTGTAAAAACAAAAATAACGGGAAAATATGGAAATAAATACGAATAAGGTCGCTTAAATCATCATTTGTCATTTGAACATGACATGATCGTAGAAAAAAATAAATAAAAACATAGGGGCGGGCTACAGTCCGCTTGGGCGAACTGTTGGATACCCTATTCTTATTCCTATATCTCATAAGTGGGCGTGGCAAAAATTTAAAGGATTTTATCGAAAAAACTAAGCTTTTGTAAATAAAAACGCTCCCTAGCTCAAACTTTGGTTTTTCAATAAAATTGTTTTATTTAATTGTGGGCGTGTCAGTAGGCGGATTTAAAAAAAATTTAAGTATGAGCATAAAGGGCACCTAGAGAGTATATACTATAAATTTCAGCTCCCTAGCTCAAACTTTGGACTTTCAAAAATAAAAATAAAATAATTGTGGGCGTGTCAGTAGGCGGATTTTGAAAATATTTACACATGAGCATAAAGGGCCCCTAGAGAGTATATATTAAAAATTTCAGCTCCCTAGCTCAAATTTTGGTTTTTCAAAAAAAATATTTTATTTAATTGTGGGCGTGTCAGTGGGCGGATTTTGAAAATTTTATGTCCCAAGCAGTTTTATGGGCCAAAGATCATATATAAAAAATTTCAGCTTTCTAGCTCAAAATTCAATTTTTCCCAAAATTTGTTTTATTTAATTGTGGGCGTGTCAGTGGGCGGATTTTAAAAATTTTATGTCCCAATCAGTTTTATGGGCCATAGATCATATATAAAAAATTTCAGCTCTCTAGCTCAAAATTCGATTTTTTCCAAAATTTTGTTTTTTTGAGTTTGTGGGCGTGTCTGTGGGCGGATTTCAAAAATTCTTAAACTTGATTATTTCGGGACCCTAGAGAGTATATGGTTAAAATTTCAGCTCTCTAGGTCCAGTTTAAAGGCCTAATTTTTGCCGACGGACGGACGGACGGACGGACGGACGGACGGACGGACGGACGGACGGACGGACATGGCTAGATCGACATTACTATCGATGCTGATCATAAATATAGTAACTTTTAGGGGTCTACGGGCAATATTAAGGTATGTTACAAACTATGCGTCAAAATTAATATACCCCTAGAATAGGGTATAAAAAGACGCATTTTCAAATTGATTGCAAGATTCTTACAGTGTACAGTGAGTCGATAAATAACTCGTGTGTTTGGGGAAAATGGAAGATAGAAAATTTGCTTATGAAGCGATGGCTTTTCCCTTGCTTATTGAATTGTCGATTGAAATTACAAATGTTGTCGTACACAATAGGCGTTTTTGTTTTTTAGTTCAGAGCAGAGCCTGAGTTGTCAAAAAAAAGTTAGTGTTTCGTTTTTAGCTCTGACACATCAGATCGTTCAAACAATGTTTGTTCTTTTGTTTAGAGCTTGATCAAAGCGCGCTCTATGAGCTCATAATAAATTGACTGAGTAAAACACAGATAGACAGACTAAGAGGAGGGAAAATAGCAAAACGAAATCAAAAACAATTTAAACCGTATTTGTTTGGAGGTTGTTTTTCTGGTGTAGGAAGTAATACTTTTAAACAAAATAAATTTGATTTAAAAAATAAATAATATTTCTAATCAAATGATAGCTGAGCACTCAAGTGGGTATCATAAACATATCGGAACACTGTGAGCACGCTCAGTTCAGAGCATGCTCTACTTGTTCATGCTCTGATTGTTCATGCTCTGTTCAGAGCTCTGCTCCTAACTAAAAAAGGAAATTGCCTCTTAATAGTAAATGCCGCGGTCAATGCCGCGGTCAAAATGTGGAAGCCACATAAGTTTTGGGTAACAGGTCTAAATAACACACGTTATCTCAATATTTGTCAACTCAACACAAAACTCCACACACACCATCTTAACATACACTATCTTAACACATACCAACTCAAAACAGATAATGAAATTGATATATTCAATCTCACACCAACTCCAAATTCTCGCACGTACCTACTCCAACATGCAACATGCCACCTATACACATTGCACTTGTATATCCAACCTCGCACCTACTCCAAATCGCACCTTCTTCAAATTCCACTTTTTATAGGATCCACTGGTGAATTTGTTAGCAGAGTGAGGTTCTCAATAGAATTTGTTAAGTAAGGTTAAAAACGAATATTTGTTCGTGGGTTGAGTTGGTATGTGTTGAGATAGTGTGTGTTAAGATGGAGTGTGTTGAGTTGACAAATATTGAGATGACGTGCGTTATTTAGGCATGTAACTAAGGTTTAAGATAAGGGCACTTGCGAGTATGTATCACAAGCCTTTTTTTCTTGTTTTGAGAACAAATTCTCCTACCTACATATTTGTGCTGTGAATAATAAATTATTACCGTTACATTCGAGTTCCAGTTCGGGTCCATTTTATATGCTCAGCGGGAGGATATCAAACCGGGGTGACTGAATCCACTAAACAACTGGCATCCTGTTTAACTCTCGAGAAAGAGCGCTCATTGCAGTGACTGACGCACTCTAACCTCAATCCGCCCGCTTTACTTTAACAGGGGCGCTGGTTGGAGGGTACTGATCTCAATCGAACCATAACCCATCGTTAAGAACCCTGTACAGAGATTAGTGTGAGGCTGCTGCAGGGAGTGACTCTAGTACAATCGAGCTCAACCCAACTATAGAAACATGTGTTACGATCAGCGTGAGGTGATACAATCGAAACCCAGACTGATCCTTATTCACTGCGCAGCGGAGAAGAGCTTCATGGAGTAACTGCTTTAACAATCGAACCCAGTTCTGCTTCCTGATTCCACGGAAACGACAGCCTTATGAGATGACTCGAATCTCAAACTGCCCTCTATTCACTTGCAGGTAATTTCGATTCCGAGTAGTCTGATGAAGGGGACCAAGATAAGTCGACCGCACAATAGAGTTATTGGTTGAAAAACGGTACTTTAAGGAGTAACTGAAACATGCGAACCCCTAAATGCTGCTCGCATCATCTAGGGAGTATAGCTTGAAGTGAATGTTTTGATTCGAACCTCAAGGCACATTGATCCACGGAAAGGGAACAAAGAGAAGGGCCACAATCGAGCGTAGGAAGGGGATAAATCCTCAAGTTAGTGGAACCATTTGTATTTTGTGACAAACTCACTGATGCATCAAATAACTATCGCTCTGAGATCGCTTAGATCTTCAAAGAAATCGTCGGAAAGAATTCGTTTTCTTGTATTGGCTACTGCGGGAAAATAACACAGGAGTTGTATGTTGGTTTCCTCTTCCCCACAGAACTCGTTAAAGGGTTCTCCATTCTGTTCAGTGACCAGCGATTGCTCTTACTACCGAGTTAATACGAGTATTATTCCTGCTTATGGAGAGGAGTTTTGATATTTTTTGGCATCATATTTAGCCCCTATTTGTTCGGAGGACGCACATGCAGATACTGATCTCTATCCACCTACTGTTCGCTTCCATCGGTTCATTATCTGCTTGTTTGAACCTTGACGTTTAAATATGGGTACAGCCGGTGCCTCTCTGTTCCTGTTCTGGTTAGCTCATCCGCATTGCAGTTTCTATCGCTGACTGTCTGTCTATCTAAATCACGATAGTTCTGCCGTCTATCGGGCTTGTAGAGAGTCTGCAGGCTGTTTTGCGGATAGTCATTACTTCCACCTGAAATACATTGCAGTGGCTTATGCGACATTTAGTTTAGGACGAACTGGGAAGATGCCTGCCCCTGTACAGCTCGCAGTCGTTGACCCATTATATATCCTATTTTTCTTGATAAAAACCATTATTGGGGCCCAGGAGTCCTCATTATTGGAAATCTTGTGAGCAATTAGGATGCTCATGTGGCGAACGTGTGAGCTTTGCCACACATAAGTTCCTCTCAGTTTGAGGGCTGCCTTAGAGGCCACCAGCTTCCCAAAGATGTAAATGAGGAGGAGGTTAAATAAAATCCCAAAGGCCGTCTCATTTGTTTGGGCATTAAGGCTTCTGTAACTCATATGCAGGCTGACCTTTGCGCTCGTTCTAAGGCGCTCGCCCTGTTTTTTTTTTGATACGGCAGGCCAGCTGTAACTCAAACAAGTCCGATTTTGAATAGATTCATTTAGATATCCTTTCTCTTATAGTATTGAATTCCACTCACTGTATTTTCCTCCAGCTAAATAATAAACTCTCATTATTTGCTAAGATGTACCAATAGACTCTTACGATATGAAAAAGGATTCACTTTATTACTCTTATCTGAACATGTTCTTCTGCTTTTTGTGTATGACTTTTCAATAAAAGGATAAATTATGAACGAAGTCTGATTGAATTTAAAAAAAAAACTACAATATGGAAAACGCATTCGAGACAATTCCTCCATACCTTCAATGGATGGAAATTCAATCGAAACCGATCGAAAAGTGATGGAGCAAATAAAACTTTCTCTAATTGAATTTCAAGAACATTGGAGCTAATGCCATTGCTCTTCTGTTCCATTCCGAAGAGGAAGATATCCTTCAAGGACTTAGAAATAGAGAAAGCAAAGTTCATCGAAAGATTAAGTTATGTTTGTCTTATGTCTTAAAATTCAAAATTGCACATATAGAGTTTAAAGTTTAATTAGCAGAATGCATGATTTTGAATTCATCCCTTGAAAGCATTTTCAATTAATTTTTACATTCAAGTCCGCCTTTCCCCTTACTTGTTGGAAAATTGACAAAACAAATCCTTCGCGATGCACGCAATTACTCGGCCACGCGATTAGTTACCAGTTGTTAATTTATGTACAATCAACAAGGCTGGTGAGAATTAGTTTATTAACCCTTTTTTGGCGTAGAATGGCTTGTGGTGCGTAACAGTAAGACTTTTCTGGATTCACAAATCAATGTATTATAATGGCATCGGTCTGGTTAAAGAGCAAACAGTTCATTGATTACATTCATTGATTTTTGTATGGTATTTTTATTAGAGGTTATTATAGTCTGCATTTTTTCGTCATCAACATCATCATCGCCCAACTACTCGCAATAATATTAATTGCTAGTAGCTTTGCGATGATGATGACGACGAACAAAGTAGCCTGCACTTTTAGATTTATCTCCAAAACAACCTCTTAGAAAACAAAAAATGGCTGCACTGGATATGGAGTCGGATAAGACAATAGCTATACCTTCTCCTAAGGATAAATGTAGGGGGGAAAAGAAACAGAGTATATGTGGTTTTAAAACTTATAAATCATATCTGCTCAAACATTAAAAAAAAAAAAAATAATCAAACCAATACGAGTTATAATTATTTCAATGCACCTACCTCATTCTGTCCCGTTCCTCATGCGTCCAGATGGAATAAGACAGTCGTGGAATGGGACACCACTTATATCATATTTAGAAAACAAATTGTGAAGTCTTATAATCCGTTATTATACAATAACAAACAACAAAAGAAGATTACATTTTTTTCGTCCGATGTGCTTGATTTTACAATCCAAACCAACCTTCAATCGGCACTAAATACTCTTATGACTTACTTCAAAAAATGGAAGATGCTTGTAAAACCCAAGCTATCTTTTTACTTGTTTTGCTTGTTTTTTGCCCAGCAATAACTTAATAATTGATAATTCTTACACTAGCTGGACGGACACTGTCAAATACTTAGGCATTACATTGGATAAAAAGCTTACTTACAATAAACATAAAACAAATACCATAGACAAAATAAATAAACTATACGAATAATGTATCCTCTTATAAACAGAAAATCTATGTTAAGGCAAAAAAATAAATTAATCATTTTTAAAGAAATTTTTCGGGCCTTTATGTTTTATGCTTGTCCAGTTTGGGGAAAGTGTACAATAACGCACATAAAAAAATTACAAATAGCGCAAAATAAGCTATTAAAACTAATGCTTAAGCTTCCTTGGCACTTTTCAATACTTGAACTCCACGAATTGGTTTCTACTAGGATAGAAAGACTTACAGCTAGATACGATGTCCGATAACGTGCTCATTAATAAAATTGTTGCAAACGAAGCAACCTAATTCTTATTATTATTATTATTTTAGGCTCTTCGTATTATTCATCTGACGAGTATTAATTTTGTTACTATTTACTCTGTGTGTATTTATATAATTGTTTATTTTTTTATTTATTTATTTTTTTTTTTTGTATAATTTATTTATTTCTGTACTAACTCCTATTATTTATTTGTTATTTACATATCAAATTATTAAATATTTATTTATACTATATTGTTACATTTTTTTTATTATTTACATATTTTTTGTACTACTTATTTATTTTGTACATACAGTAATGTCTCGCTAATCCGAAACAATTATTGCAAGGGGGTATTCGGATTATCGAAAAATTCGGACTAATGAGTACAAGACGGGAACAGGAAAAAATTGCTTATTTAACGAAAATAATCTTTATTTACTACAGCTTAAAGCTACAATTCAGTTCAAAGACATTATGTACGTTTGTAAAAACGAAAATAACTTAGGAAAAAATTTAAAAGAAATTCATAAATTAGATATTTTTCATCTGTGTATTTTTAACCAACAATTTAATATGTAATTTTAATCGCAAAATCAGTGATAAATGTTTGTTTTTATACCCTATTCTAAGGGTATATTAATTTTGATGCATAGTTTGTAACATACCTTAATATTGCCCGTAGACCCCTAAAAGTTACAATATTTATGATCAGCATTGATAGTAATGTCGATCTAGCCATGTCCGTCCGTCTGTCGGCAAAAATTAGGCCTTTAAACTGGGCCTAGAGAGCTGAAATTTTAGCCATATACTCTCTAGGGTCCCGAAATAATCAAGTTTACGAATTTTTGAAATCCGCCCACAGGCGTGTCTCAAAAAAACAAAATTTTGGAAAAAATCGATTTTTGAGCTAGAAAGCTGAAATTTTTTATATATGATCTATGGCTACTAAAACTGCTCGGGATATAAAATTTTCAAAATCCGCACACTGACACGCCCACAAATAAATAAAACAATTTTATTGACAAACCAAAATTTGAGCTAGGGAGCTGAAATCTATAATATATACTCTCTGGGGGCCATTTAAGCTCATGTGTAAATATTTTCAAAATCCGCCTACTGACACGCCCACAATTTAAAAAAACTTTTTTTGCAAATCCAAAGTTTGAGCTGGGGAGCTGAAATTTATAATATATACTCTCTAGGGGCCCTTTATGCTCATGTGTAAATATTTTCAAAATCCGCCCCCTGACACGCCCACAATTAATTTTTTTTTTTTTTTGAAAAATCAAAGTTTGAGCTAGGGAGCTGAAATATATACTCCCTGAGCGATAGGAATAAGAATAGGGTATCCAACAGTTCGCCCAAGCGGACTGTAGCCCGTCCCTATGTTTTCTGGGGAGCTGAAATTTATAATATATACTCTCTAGGGGCCCTTTATGCTCATGTGTAAATATTTTCAAAATCCGCCCCCTGACACGCCCACAATTAATTTTTTTTTTTTTTTTTGAAAAATCAAAGTTTGAGCTAGGGAGCTGAAATATATACTCCCTGAGCGATAGGAATAAGAATAGGGTATCCAACAGTTCGCCCAAGCGGACTGTAGCCCGTCCCTATGTTTTCTTTTGCTTTTGCAATGTCATCGAAGTCTTTTGTTTGAAATTTTGCAGAGCTAATATGTCTGAAGCTTCGTTCTCCAACGCCCATTTTGTAGAAACAGCTAAAGCTGTGATTGCATCTTCATGCTTTGTCTTCTCTTGATGCTCGTGTACTGCCTCTTCTTCGTCGTTTTCTATAATTGTGCTATCCTGGATGTTGTCCTCCTTCAGCCAATCAATAACTTCATTAGCACTATGAATTCCACACATACCTTCGATAGTTACTGTAAAATTTCCCATTTCAGAATTTGATATACCGTTTGGTTGACCCATTATTCGAGCCAGCGGAATATCGCCCTCAACATCTCACTCATCTGACTCAGTGAAAGGTGGCAAGACTTTCCAGCAATTTTTAATCATTTCCTGTGACAACCCCCAGTTTACGCATTTAACCCTAACCTCAAAATGCTTCCCTTATTGCGTTTAATATCAGATATTGTGGACGCGCCAACACCGTAGTCCCTAGCTAGGGACTTTCCGCAAACACCACTTTCAATTTTTTTAACAATTTCCCTTTTTGTTTTAATGTTAGCGTTATGTGCAACCTTTTATTCGCCATTTCCAAACAAAATTAAATAAACGAAACAATAAAAAATTTAGAAACTTCTGTTACCACTTTAAACAAACTCCTGAGCACGTGCTAAACCGACAGAAATAAGATCCTACTAGAGCTGTGTCAATCGTGATTGATTCGATCTTTTTGACCCGATCACAATAAAGTATTGGTGATTGCAATCACAATGCCCGAAGTCAATCGTTCATCGAGTCAATACTTTTGTTCTGTTCTGACTACTTCATTTCTTTATTATGCCCCTATTGTATAACACAACTCAATACAACTCAACTTTCACACAACCAAACTATTTTTTCGTATTATGCAAGAGCAAGACAACCTTTTTCATTTGCAATCGTGAAGCGTTGCATATGCATACACACAGACAACCACCGCCATCTTGGTTGTCTGTTGACAGTCAACTTTTCGCTTAAGGTTGTGTTTGGTAATACCGAATTTTGAATTACAACCAAGAGACAACTCAACTGTTTTACACAATAGGGGCATTACAGATTACTGATTTCTTATCTACTGAACCAATAAATGTGTTAATATATCAAAATATTTTATTTATTTCGGCTTATTTCGTTTTACCAACACATATTTGTTCTACAAAAATATCGCTTCTGTTCAATAATCTCCATTTCCTAATTATTTGTTGCAGTTGCAGTTTGTTGTTATTGAGTGTATTCACTCTTAAAATCCATTCGAAATTCGAATGTATCTGTCTCTATCGAAACTAAATTGAATTGATTGTATTGAAATTGAATGGAGCAATACAATACTCCCATGTCCCATCTGTCATTGATTGATTGAATGATTGATTGAAATGACCGAATCATTTTTTCAACCAATACTTGAACGATTCGATCATTAAATTTGAACGATTGACACAGCTCTAGATCCTACTGCTACCAAAGGAGCGAAGGAAGAACGAAAAATGTTTAAATACCTACATACATCGATAACTACCGGGTTGCAAAACGACAAGATTACTGTTAAAACTAAAATTACTGTAAAAACCAAAGCGTTTGTATGTTTTTATTAGGAATTCGGATTACAGCGTACAAGAATTGGGGCTGATTCGAACTGTAGAGTACATAATGAGGGAAAATATTGATTCGGATTAGCGCGATATTCGGATTAACGGTGATTCGGATTAGCGAGACATTACTTTGTTATTTATTTATTAATTTATTATCTACTCCTATCTATTTCTTAAATTTCAAAACCTTCCTACTGTGATATTAGTTTTAAGAATCTGCTTGCTTATACATATTCGTATTCTCATTTACGTTATTTATTTTTTTATTATTATTATTATTGTTATTATTATTATTATTGTTATTTTTTTTCTGATGAAAGGTTTTTCTAATCTCTTTCCTTTCAACTAGATTCCAAGCTGTTTTCCTTTTGACATCATAATATAACATTATTCCGCAATAAGATCATAACTCTGTGAATTGTGCGATTACACTCAAATGTAATAAAGTAAAGGCAAATGTGATAGATTTAAAATAATAAAGTTAAAGTTAAATATTAAATTTTTCGTCGGTTTATTAGCAAACAAACCAACAATAATTGAGTTTTAACAAAGAATGTTGAATAACAGAAAACTTAACTTGTAAAAAAAAATAGTCAGAAAAACAGACACTCTCCGGCTCCTTTGGGATGTTTGATCATTTACTTCCTCAACATGTCCAACTTACTTCTAAGTTACTAGACCCCACGCCGTTGACTAACGATATGGACGGCCAATATGTTGAGGCACGTCTTGGAGACCATAGGCTTTTTAAAAATGTTTGCTTATACTCGTACTTAAATTACAATCCTGATATATCGACGGTAAGACTTAAACGAACGTTCAGATCTCAATACAATAAGAAGGCCTTCCAACTTTTCTTGCTGTACTGCGTGAAATTTACACCAGTTTTCATGAGCCCTTTAACTACTACTATGGTTCAGGAGTTATCTGCTTTTGCCTCCGAAATCTAATCCAAACGCTTTCCACACCTTCAAAGGAGCCGAGTTGACCACAATAAATTTGTTCTTCCCTAACTTGCCATCACTATCGCCTCATCCATCCTCTCCTAGTTACAATCCGTTCAACTTTTACTATCGGAACGTTAAGGGTCTGTGCTCTAAAACCCATGTTGCATGCTCTCCCTTTCGATACATATTTTCTGACTTAAACCAATCGCCTACCTTTGATGTTTTTCGAGATTACAATCTTACCCGCCGTAAGAATCCACCATAGAATTGACTCATCTCCAATTGCTATTTCTTCTTCTTTTAAACTTAATTTTTACTAATATTTTTACTAATATTTTTTTCAGTAAAAATAACCCTTCCCCGTAGGCTCCCTGTACGTTATGTGTGTTTAACATACTACCGGCCCAACCTGTCGAGTCCTACCAACTTACTGTCGATGCGGTTGACCAAATAACTGAATTATCTAACTCCCGTGACAACAACCTCATATTCGGGATTAATTTGCCTAAGTTGCATTGGATTCTATCAGATGATGAATCCTTTTTCATCGCGTCTAACCCAGACACAACCAAAGAATGTCTCTTCTTAGATCGCCTTACAGACTCAAGTCTTTGCCAAGTCAATGGCGTATTTAACTTTATGGGTAGGCAATCATAACGTATCTTCTCCACTGATGCCACGCAAGACAGTCTTATCAACGACCCTAAATCTTTATGCCGATTCGTAACCTATAAAAAACATTCCGACTGTTTTACTCCATCCCTCTCTACGATAACATACCTTCCAGGGGTCCACTTACCAATGCCAATTTTCCCTGGAATGTTTCAATGACCCGGCACAAAACGCAGGTGAATGTTGAAATGTTCCCCCGCCTCCACGAGAGATGATCGGCAGTCTTGGACTATGAAGTAATTTGTAGAGACAGACGCGTATTTTTTTTCTCTTTAATTTCTTTCCTGTCAACGACGCGTAGGTCAGAGGTTGACCACGGTGCATCTTTGTTGACGACGAAATTCCTCAGCCAGTCAAGGGTGTTTTTGCTGTCCCATTCTTCGATTTTGAATCCCTTGAAGGTAGTAAGGTGCCCGAAAAGAGGGACTGTGCCATCAGCCTTCAGGATAGCCTCATTGGCGTCATGTAGGATCCGGAGTTCGATTAATTTCCATTGGCCTGCGATAAGTCTTCGCTCTGGATTTCCAAGGTGGACAATTGCAACACGAAGGCCTTCCTTGACCTTTTCTGCAAATTTTTTTCCTGCCTACCTACTACCGCGTGTGCCATCATGCCAACCCTTTTCGGACGAATTCTTCCCTCGGACAACTAGCGACCGCTTTTGACCTACCGCAGACAAGGGGAAAGCCAATTGACATTTCGTCCCCGCTGCAGCCAGTCTCACGTCAACTCTTTTAAGAAGCCTGCGCCCTCGTTGAGCTAAGCCCTGCTCTACTCTATGACAAAACCTTCTTGGAGCTGCCAGGTTCCTCTTCAATTCGGGACGAATCCTTTACTGCACTGGCACCTGGGTTTTCAGTTTCTGGCCTAATTAAGGCGAAAGGCAAATGGTATATTTCTCCCTTGGTTCAGTCAAACTCGCTTTGCCTGCCCGGTTCTGCGACCAATATCTTCCGCCGCTGCACCACATAACTTCGTTGGACTTTATCATCGCCCGAGGCCTGTCTAGCTTTTCTGTTTTCCTTTTCGTGAAGGAACTAGGGTCACGGCTCTTAAATCTACTAAGCAGTCGGCGCGCATTTTTTTTTTTTTTTTTTTTTAGTTATTTGTGTCTGTGTTAGTATTTTATAGGTACATAATTATTGTATTTTTAAACTAAATGATGAGAGCACTTTTAGTGCCGGCAAATTTCTGCTCGTGATAGTTGCTTGCTTTAAGCACTCCACGACACAGAATTGATAGTGTATTAAAAAAAAAAAACGTGTTTACCCTCGTCTGCTTCTTTGGCGGGTTCAGAATCGACAGATCCGTTCCCCAATATGCTATGGCATATCACAGGCATTGGTGGTCGCATAAATGCACCCTTACTAAAACTATCGGGTCTTCTCGCAACTCTTATGTACGTCGTGTCTTCCGTACTTCACAAGTGCGAGAAAGCAACACAAATCATGGCGTCTGTACTAAAAAACTTGGCTAAACGAACTAGAACATATCAAAACACGAATAAGAAACTTAGTCAATATTACCCGCACAATGTGTTTTACGATGTTGAAAGAGATAGACGAATTGTTCAGAAAGCCTTTGTCTACATACTTATAAAACTTGAACTAATTTTTGCCTTGATTGGACGTATTTGATATTTTCAACAATCTCAACAAAAATTAGCTCAAAAGAATTCATAATTCAACGTTGGAAATTTTTGTTGACTGAGCATTGAGCAATCTTTCCGAAGTTTCAGGTTTTTTTTTCAAAAAAGTTTCTCTTGCTTTTCTTATATTAAGATACGCGAAACGCATTGAAAAATGTATTTATAGTATATGTCCCCCATTTAGGTTAGGTTAACGGGGTGATGGAACAGAGCGAATCTGCTACACCACACTTAGGTCCATGTGGTCCCATTGTGATACCCTTTGTTGGGAGTGTTGGCCTCGCTGTTCTGGCCTTGGTCCTTGGTAATTGGTTTCCTTCTTACTCCAGTTTGTCCAGCCATTTGGATGTCCGTATAAACCTGTAAAGATTTGATAGTGAGACATCAGAAAGTTCTTGAATGTATTGGAAGAAGTATCTTCCAAGTGTTCTGTTCCTCAGGTGACAAAGGCTTGGACAGTGACAGAGAAAGTGAGGCGTGTCCTCATGGGTTTCCTCATCACCGCAGCCTCTACAGATGTCGTCATCCTTGAGATTTAGTTTCATTGTGTGATTCCTTAGCAGGTTGTGGCCAGTAAGAGTACCGATCAACTTTGACAGCGATGTCCTGTCGTAACGTAAAAGTTTGTTGGTTCGGCCCTTATCATATTTTGGCCACAGCTTGCGTGATATGTCACAAGTGGTTAGTGGCCACCACCTGTTGTTCGCTTTTATTTGTGTTTTGTATTCCACCCTTTCTCTGAGGTTGCAGAGTGGTGGTTTAACCGACTGAAGTGCCTGTTCATGGTCCATCGCCGACCCCTTTCTTGCCAGTTCGTCAGCTCGCTCGTTACCGGACATGTCCTTGTGTCCAGGGACCCAGCAGAGACTCGTTTTGTGCTTCGCGCCAAGAGCTTTGAGCTCCTCGCAGCAACGGCGAACAAGCAAGGACTTTATTTCTGTAGCTGACACCGCTTTAATGGCCGCCTAACTATCAATAAAAATATCATTACGTGGTATCGCCATCATTGATACCATGCTTGCGACTTCAGTGATTGCTAAGACTTCTGCTTGGAATACACTACAGTGATCAGGTAATCTAATCGATCTGTTAATGTGTAGTTCCACTGAGAATAGTCCAGCACCCGTTCCACAGTCCATCTTTGATCCGTCTGTGAAGATGGAAATCGATTTCCTTTTCATGGGTTCGTTTGCGTACCATTCCTCTTTGCTCGGAAATGAACAAGAGAATGGTTTTTCGAAGTCTAAGTAAGGAGACATATAGTCAGATATGACGTTGTTCCCTATGTACATGTTCAGAATCAGTGCATGTCCAAACTGACTCGGGTTCCAGCTGTTTGTTTGGCTGATCCTCAAGGCACTTTTTGCAGCCGATTCCTGCATGTATAGATCCAATGGTGGCAGATTGAGAATGGCTTCCAAGCCAGCGGTTGGGGTTGTTCTCATTGCACTGGTTGTCCCTATACATGCTAGTCTTTGTATTTTTGCCATCACTTTGAGATTGGTTGCCTTGTCTCTGGCTTGCCACCAGACTAAGCTGCCGTATGTGAGTATTGGTCGCAAAATTGCCGTATACATCCACAGAATTGTTTTAGGGTTTGGACCCCATTTTTTTCCGAAGATACGGTTGCATGCGTAGAAAGCGTTGGCCGCTTTCCTAACTCTGTCATCGACATTTGGCTTCCAACTCAGCTTCCTATCGAGGATAATTCCTAGATATTTCGCACTCTCCGCCACCTTCAAGGGTATTCCCTCAATTTCTGGTGGTTTGAATTCGGGTATTCTTCTTTTATTAGTGAACAACACCATTTCAGTCTTTTGTGAATTGATCCCAAGACCGCATTTTCTTGTCCACGTAGTGAGTGTCCGCAAGGAGTTTTCTAACAGTTTGCTCAGAGTTGATAGGAATTTCCCTGTTGCCAGCAATACTACGTCATCCGCGTATGCAATTGCTTTGACCCCTCTGTTTTTGAACTTTGGTTCATTGACAAGAAGGACCCAGAGTAAGGGGGATATGACTCCACCTTGTGGTGTGCCTCTGGACGCCACGACTCTTAGGTCATTATCGCCTAGTGTTGCATTGATGTATCTTCCATTGAGCAGGCTCATAATCACCTTAGTGAGAGACTGATCGTCGTTGGAGTTCTGCAATGCTCTTTCCACTGCTCGCGTTTCCACATTGTTGAATGCTCCTTCAATGTCTAAAAACGCTGCAAGTGTGTATTCTTTGTCTCTGAGAGACTTTTCTATAGTGCTGACGAAGTCGTGTAGCGCAGTTTCCACTCCTTTTTTTTTTTTTTTTTTTTATATAATTTGCTTACGCTAAAGGGATTTTTTCTGTTGTTACAGTACCCTTATAGTGCTAAGAACACAGTGTAAGCTACTTGGTATTAGAAAGAATAAAGAGATAGGAAAGAAGTGTTTGGGTGCAGTTGTAGGGTTTTTCTCCACGGGTGGTGTCTAAGTTACTTAGGGAGATTACGATTTCATGTATTCGGTTTAAAGTAATGGACTTGGCCGGGATTCGAACGCACGACCTTCCATTCCGAAAGCGAATACACTACTACTGCACCATTGCCACCCTTTGCCTTTAATGTAAGCGTGTTGGGCGGTGGAGATCGCGCAATAGTCGAGTTCACTGCGAATATGGATGTTCATTAGCTTTTCAAACGTTTTTAGGATGAAAGAAGTCAGACTTATCGGTCTGAAGTCCTTGGCATAGATGTGACTAGGTTTTCCTGCCTTGGGAATGAATACCACCCTCTCTTCTCGCCAGGCTTTAGGAATGTAGCCGCACTCCAGGCTTCGTATAAAAAGTCGTTTGAGAACCGGTATGATGACGGTCTTTGTCTTCTGGAGCATAATAGGAAAAATCCCATCTCTCCCAGGTGATTTGAAGGGAGATAGTTTATCAATTGCCCAGTTAAGCTTTTCTTCGGTTATTACTCCTTCTGGAACCATTGAAACAGTTTTAGGAGTAATATCCGCCTCTAAGTTATTACCTAGACTCGGGGTGCACCCTGGAAAGTGAGTCTGTAATAAGAGTTCGAGGGTTTCTGTGCAGGACTGTGTCCAGTTTCCGCAACTGTCCTTAATAAAACCTGGAACACAGGGTTGTTTGGACAGAATTTTCCTAAGTCTGGAAGATTCCGTTGTGCTCTCGATGTCACTACAGAATGTATGCCAAGCCGTGCGTTTAGCACTTACTATGGAGCTCTTGAATTTCCTGTGACTGGCCTTATACAGGTCCCAGTCCGTTGGGGAATTGGAGGCTTTCGCCGCATTAAATAGAGCTCTAGTTTTTGTCCTAATTTTAGACAAGTCCTTTGTCCACCATAGTGGATACTTTGTGTTCTTTATTGTCCGTAAAGGACAGGCTTTAACGTACGCATATGTCAGACTTTGGTTTAGGTATTCTTTACCTGCGTCGATTTCATCTGGTGTGACCAGTGTTTGTCGTTGAAGTTTCCTACTATTCTTTTCTACTTCTTTGAGGAATGTATCCCAGTTTGTCAATCTGGGATTCCTACATTTTTTTATCGGGTCTGCTTTCTCGTCCGTTAGGAACTCTATAATCCTGTGGTCTGAAAAGGATGCTTGAGTAGAAACTTTCCATTCTCGCACATTCATAGTTTGTGAGTTGTTACAGAGTGTAACATCTAGTACCTCACGTCTATTCCTAGTTACGAAGGTTGGTTCATTGCCACTATTGGCTATCAATATATTGTGTTCAATAATAAATTCAAAAAGGGACTCACCTCTCACATTTGTGTCGGTGCTACCCCATTGAGCATGATGGGAGTTGGCGTCGCATACTAGGATGAAATCCCATTTTTCACGCTCAGCTTTCACAACCACCAGCCTGGTTAGATCGGACGGTGGACTTCCTGGAGAGTCGTGTGGCATGTAAATCGACGCGAGTATCAGCGGGCTTCTACCTGCTCGCTCCCATATAACTACTGTCTCCCCATTTAAGAATTATTAGTTTTTGAAAATTTCAATTTTCATCGTCACAATAATTGGTGGATTGATGCAATAATTGATTTTTTTAGGCTTAATAAGTGTGAATAAAGTAGAGTTTCACAAAAAAATTACACATAGATGGGGATTTGCATGTGAAACTCCAACCTCACACCTACTCCAAATTATCATACTCCTGCCTTTCTGGCAAATATTCTGCTATGTTTTCATACTTGAAATCACAAAAATTTTGTGGCGTTTTTTCCCAAAAAAATCTGACACAATTTCCTCCGGCGTAATTTAAATAAATAAATATTTTACATAGACGGCACACACAGGGCCTAAAACCTAGCTTCTTGAACCATTGGATTGTGAGAAGTGGAAGGAACCTACAATTTAATTACGACTCCGAGCGGCAGAATTGAGCAGCTTCTCATGACAAGATACTCGTGGATGCTTGTCAGACTTTCGCAAAGGGTGGGGCAGTAGAAAAATTCAAGGTGTTACTAGGCCGCTGCGGGATTAGCCTGAGGACCTTCGATTAGTAGTTCAACGCACTAACCCCTAACCACTTACCACACTAGTCACCCTTTGCGAAAGTTCCTGTGAAAAAATCCGAGAGCCAAACATTTTAACTCGGAGCCCGATTTTGAATTTTAGGAATTTGATGATCCCTTCCATACCTCCAATTTATTTCGTTTTAAATCCATTACACTTTCTTGAAACACCGACAAGGCATTACCCAGTTCATTAAGCATAACCTTGCCTTGTAATACGTAATTACATCATTTATAATCTGGTCTAATATTTCCACATGCGTTGACCACATAGGTGCAATGTGACTTACTGCATGACGAGTTAAGTTGAGTTGAATTAAAAAAAAAAGTTAAATAAAAGCCAAAGGAAATTGAACAAGCAACTTACAAACTTCACATTTCACTGAGTGCATCCTGCCATCATCTCGCTGCACAAATATACAGGCGACTATGATGGTACAATCTGAGTATGGCAGAATGTGTGTGGAAAACTGTCTCCGGCTCATCGTGTTATTGATAAAATGGTTCTGAAACGTGCTATGCTATCGCAGACAGAAAGTAATGAACTTTTCCCTCACACA
Source organism: Portevinia maculata (assembly GCA_949715645.1). Taxonomy (NCBI): domain Eukaryota; kingdom Metazoa; phylum Arthropoda; class Insecta; order Diptera; family Syrphidae; genus Portevinia; species Portevinia maculata. The sequence continues at coordinate 52,766,295 of OX454527.1, read as the reverse complement.
GAGTTTTGAAATTGTGATTTGCAGTGTTTTAGTCCTTAGAAAGATGTCATACGTGCAGTGACGCTCCAACTTGCATGTTTCATCCTTTTTTTAATTATTTTTTGTTAGAATTTTTTACAAAAAGGCTTATTGAGTGTTTCATTGATAAACTGAATTTGTTGTTGTAGCTTAACACGATGATTGATGAGGCCAAAAGTAGACCTCGTTATATTTTTTAACGATTCATGTACGGCAGCTGTATTAAATCAATAAATTATGTTAAACTGTTTGTTAGAACAAGAATCAGATTAATAACCAACTCTATGCATCAACGTGAAATAATTAATTCGCAACCAACTTGTTGCACTATCAAGAACAATGTCTCTTCGTTATTAATTTTCAAATTTTCTCCTTTGTCGTTTCATTCATCGTTGGTTGAACGAATGCCAACGATGTGTAAATGACTCAACACTTGAATCTCATTCATCAAATTAAAAACTCACGAACATGTTAATCAACACATCTTTGAATGACAACACCACCAACAAGTCAAGGAAAATCCATAAATTCAGTGTTGTTATGCATTTTTGACACAAATTTTGCATCTATCATGTCTTGAGGCGTTAATTGAGGAGGGAAGCAACTTTAATCCGGTGAGGGGTGAGAAATTGTTTGGCTGTTTTCGACTTTACTTTGGGGCCACTTATGTCATGGGATTAGCATGGATTGTTTATGTGGACGATAAAGGAGGGTTGGTTTTATCCACCCTGAGGAAGGTATTCCCAAACCCCTTACTGAAATTGCATCAAGGAGACCGTCTGCTGGTGATGGTGGTGTTGTATGCACGAGGGATAAGTTTCAATGAAAGTCATATTTTGTACTTGTTCCTTGTACCTATTCCACGCGACGACGACCTCAAACAGTTTTATGATGAAGTCAGGTGGGATGGGGGTCTTCGTAGTTTGGTTACGGATAAGTATCCAGTAGACGAGAAAACAGTATGACTAAGGAGAATGAGTCATAAAAATACAAGCAAACCGCGATGTATGGTGTCTTGTTAAATTCTTTATTGTGGCAGTTTCAGTTCAGGGGAAATATTCGATAAAGTTTTCCAATCGATTGCACGGGAATGCTGTCTGCGGGGAGATAAAAGTTAAGGTGAAACATGTAAGTGGCATAAAAACGCTGGCGCAAGATTAGACAGAAACAAATATGTCAACCTGTCGAGTTTACATTATTAAATTGCTCTTTTAAGCTTTTTTGAAAACAAATTTTTGTATATCTATTCTCAGTAGAGGCGAACCTATAACGCCAGGTGGTTTCAGAGAAGTGTTCGTTCTACTCATAATAATTGTTGTTTCGCGTTTCTAGGAATTTTTCTTCTTCTCCTTAACGACAAGCTTATGATTATGATAAAAGGAATAATAACCCGCTCACTTTACTGCATCTATATTGGTCCATCTGTGGGGTTCGCTGATTCGACCTCAACTTATATTAGCAGGCCTCCCTTCTTCACTGAGGCCAGTCAAATGCCCGTACATGGGCTGTATACTCTCTCAACATATTTACTAAAATACTACAAAATAAGTTAAGGCTTACTAAGAATAAATGGATTCTCTTAACTATAAGTTATGTGTTCTGTTTTACTGTTTGCTTTCGGAGTATTGGTGTATTTATTATAGAGCGTGTTTTTCAGTAGTTTTTTTCTATGTGGCAACACTCAGACAACTGATTCTTTAGATGACAGCTGACACCATCTTTTAATCAGTAATCAGCCAAATTATTAGCAAAGACTTGCGTCAGAGCGGCGTTACAAATTGTGGAATATTATTTCCAAAGGTAGTGGTCAGTGAAATAAAGTGCACGAATGGGTCGTACGATTACTTTCTCACTTGTATAAGAGTTGGTGTCGAACCGCCTTTTTCTCATTAGCCATTTGCTATACTCGTAAACTCGGTGAAAAAAAGAGTCGTAGCAATGTAGATTATTTGCAGAAAGGTTCATTTTATTTGTCGTAATTGCATTAAAAAATGCAACTTAAATAAAAAACATAGGGTCGGGCTACAGTCCGCTTGGGCGAACTGTTGGATACCCTATTCTTATTCCTATATCTCATAAGTGGGCGTGACAAAAATTTAAAGGATTTTATCGAAAAAACTAAGCTTTTGTAAATAAAAACGCTCCCTAGCTCAAACTTTGGTTTTTCAATAAAATTGTTTTATTTAATTGTGGGCGTGTCAGTAGGCGGATTTAAAAAAAATTTAAGTATGAGCATAAAGGGCACCTAGAGAGTATATACTATAAATTTCAGCTCCCTAGCTCAAACTTTGGAATTTCAAAAATAAAATAAAAATAATTGTGGGCGTGTCAGTAGGCGGATTTTGAAAATATTTACACATAAGCATAAAGGGCCGCTAGAGAGTATATATTAAAAATTTCAGCTCCCTAGCTCAAATTTTGGTTTTTCAAAAAAAATATTTTATTTAATTGTGGGCGTGTCAGTGGGCGGATTTTGAAAATTTTATGTCCCAAGCAGTTTTATGGGCCAAAGATCATATATAAAAAATTTCAGCTTTCTAGCTCAAAATTCAATTTTTCCCAAAATTTGTTTTATTTAATTGTGGGCGTGTCAGTGGGCGGATTTTGAAAATTTTATGTCCCAATCAGTTTTATGGGCCATAGATCATATATAAGAAATTTCAGCTCTCTAGCTCAAAATTCGATTTTTTCCAAAATTTTGTTTTTTTTGAGTTTGTGGGCGTGTCTGTGGGCGGATTTCAAAAATTCTTAAACTTGATTATTTCGGGACCCTAGAGAGTATATGGTTAAAATTTCAGCTCTCTAGGTCCAGTTTAAAGGCCTAATATTTGCCGACGGACGGACGGACGGACGGACGGACGGACATGGCTAGATCGACATTACTATCGATGCTGATCATAAATATAGTAACTTTTAGGGGTCTACGGGCAATATTAAGGTATGTTACAAACTATGCGTCAACATTAATATACCCCTAGAATAGGGTATAAAGAACGGTTTTTATTTTCACTTTCAAATGTGCCTGGTGAATATCTGTATTGACAAGACCTATTTTGCCCCTATTTTGAGTAATGAAATTAATTGTTTGCTCTGCATAGTGTTCTTTCTTGTTTTTATACCCTATTCTAAGGGTATATTAATTTTGACGCATAGTTTGTAACATAAATTAATATTGCCCGTAGACCCCTAAAAGTTACTATATTTATGATCAGCATCGATAGTGATGTCGATCTAGCCATGTCCGTCCGTCAGCCCGTCTGTCGGCAAAAATTAGGCCTTTAAACTGGACCTAGAGAGCTGAAATTTTAACCATATACTCTCTAGGGTTCCGAAATAATCAAGTTTAAGAATTTTTGAAATCCGCCCACAGACACGCACACAAACTCAAAAAAAAACCATTTTTTTTTTCGAAAAAATCGAATTTTGAGCTAGAAAGCTGACATTTTTTTATATTATGATCTTTGACTTATAAAACTGCTCGGGAGATAAAATTTCTAAATTCCGCACACTGACACGCCCACAATAAAATAAAACAATTTTATTGAAAAACCAAAGTTTGAGCTAGGGAGCTGAAATTTATAATATAGACTTAGGTGCCCTTTATACTTATGTTGAAATATTTTTTAAATCCGCCTACTGACACGCCCACAATTAGAGCGTTTTTTTTACAAAAGCTTGGTTTTTTTTTGATTAAATCCTTTAAATGTACTATAACAAAATATGTAGAGCATTTTTGACAATTCAACCATACATAGACTTTTTGCACGCCCAATAGGGTATCCAGCAGTTTGCCTATGCGGACTGTAGCCCGTCCCTATGTTTTTTTTACATAATTTGCACGCACGAAAGGGGATTTTGTGTACCATTATAATGTAAATAGTAACACAGCGTGGACAGAAGGGAATATGGATTGGGGAGAGAGAGGAGATGCCGATGCACTTAGAGCATTCCACATTCTTGTGGTACGGCTAAGGAACGATTCTTTGTATTTCACTACGCTCGAATACAGGCTTTAGGGTGAAATGATATGCATTCCTATCATGACGGGTATTGCGGTTAAAACGTTCTAGGGGAGGAAAACCATATACAACTCGCTATTTCGTTTGAGCACTTATAGTGTAAATACCGATAGATTAATGAAAAGCTGGAGACATTGCGACGATGACTAAGACAGTCAAGTGATTTCGTGATGTCTCGATCACCAATGAGTTTTATCGTGCGTTTTTGAATTCTGTCGAGGAGCTCCAAGTATATAATCCTATAAAATGTAGCCAGATCAGAGGAGGTGAAATATTTCTTGCATCGCTTAAGGAAGCCTATGGTCATTCCAACGAAGATTGTAATTAACCCACATACCAGAATGGAAAGTCCTTCGGTTTCAGCGATGCAAGTACCTACTATTCATGGATAATAGTAGACTGGCTTCGCTTAAGTGACAGGAAACAGAATTGCGTTTTGGAGTCATTGAATTCCACTGTATTCGTTTTACTCCACTTAAGTATGCTATCAACGTCGGAATTCGATGAGCTTAATATACGTCGCCGTTCCAGTTACACACCCGACAATGAGGGACGTTATTCTGCTGCTTTCGCAAAACTCCAAAGGAAGGTATGTCTCGGCTGAACGGGATCCTTCCGGCCTAGATGCATTATTGAACCTCCCGCCACTTGAAGTTTACATCATGGGTTGCACAATCAAAGTTATCTCACGTTTAAGAAGAGGTGGCTTTTGGTATAACTCGCAGTGGAGCTTTGATGAATTTGCGGGACGGTTGTACTTCGACACCAGTCTTATGGATATTCCGTCCGATGCAATGACACCGGAACTTCGGCTGAAGCGCAACTACGAAGTCGACTTTCCTCGTGTGCAGGACTGGCTCTGGCCAGAATCTGAGCCTGGAAAAGAATGCCAAAAACCAGTCAAGGTTCTGGTGTCTTCTTAGAGAGCGACAACATTAGGCCTTTTATTGTCGTTAGGCACGAGTCGTGCGTCAGTCTTCCAAACGAGAAACTCCCTTGATGGCCATTCCCGAAATAATTTTTCATCATTAATGTCATAAAGTTATTTATCAATTATTATTTATTCGCTCAAGAAGTGTGCGTTTTATTTCAATTTCAAATCCTACAGCTATTAAAAAACAGGTGACGATCAATTAAAGGGATCGGTCGTAACCCTTCCACTTTATGGCATGTCCGCATGTGATTTTCGCCGGTTTGACCTCAAGAAAAATCTGCAGACTTCGCGGGTTGGGATCACTTCCGAGACCAATCAAATGCTGGTGTTGTTTCATTGATGTGATCCAGAAAAAGGCTTCCTCTTTTCTACAATTTCGACACGGTGCTTCCATTATTGATTATTATTGTTTGATCGACCTTTTTACGACACCGGTGATCTCCAGGCTTCCAGATGTTCATCTATACGAATGTACACTTTCCTGAGATTTTGAAGATGCTCAATGCGTCACTAGGCTCACCCGGATGCAAAAAATGCCTATATGTGATTTATCCCCTTAGTCGCTTGTTAAAAGACGCCATCGCATACGTGAGGCGTTAATACACATCGTACCGTTTTACAACACTTAAGTGTAATCCGGATTGGGCAGAATCAAGGAGCAGATTAAAAAGAGCAGATCAAAAAATAAGGCTAGATCCGACATGGCAAATTTTCTACTAAAAAATAAAAGCGAACGAGTTCGATTCCTTACTAGCACAGAGTTGCCAATGTGAGTGACAATCCAGATTTATGCGAATTGGTTCAAAACACAAGACGCATTGGCACGGTCACAATAAGAACTATTAAACTTATTTCACCCCAAACAAAAGAGTTCCTGTACTAAATACGCATTTTTTTTCAAATCTCTCAGTAAAAAGTAAAAGTAACCAAACTTGGCCAAGGTTCACCTCAAAAGATTGTGTGCAGTCTAAAAGGAACGTATGCCACTCTTTTATCTTTAATTTATATTTCACTGCATTTAAATTGAAACACTGTCATCTAGTGCACAACTATTTCGACTACGTACAAAGAACATAAATTAATTAAAACTAAATTGTGCCAACTTAATTGCCTACGAACGAATTTATAAAATATCGTCGTCTTAATCCGATGCAACTAACTTTCTGCCTCAAAGTCATTTTGCAAATCAAATTTACTTTGAATGCAATACCTGAGCCAGCATTTTGCCTTAATTCGTCAATTAAAATAGTAAAACACTCCCAAGAACAGGTAGATAAGATACATCTTCGTAGCCGCAACAGCGGGTGTTCTGGTGACGAAGTAGCTGTATTTAGTTATTTTTTCAAAAATAAATTTCACCTCACAAAGAGGCAGAAATAGTTTTCTTCTTACCACCCCTGGTACATCTGTTGATTGACACTGATTGTGTTTGCGGCAAGAAGTGGTGGGAAGAAGTGCGGTCCTTAAAAATAGACGCAGTAGACATTGCGTTCCACTTGAAGTATCGTGTACATATTTGAAAAAAGGCGACAATCATTTTTTTGTGCTTAATGATGAGCAAATAATTGCATCTATAACTACCGACTAACAATGTGTCGAATAGTCAATCTATGTACAGTAGAAAAGAACCTTCCCCTATGTCCCGGAAAATATATTTCGATGCGTCACACCCAAGCTGCTGTCATAGTCATGCACGTGGAGGCTATGTTGATTGATGTCGAAAATTGGTCATTTTTCACATAGAAATGAAGGTGCCACTGACAGAGACATAAACATCCACATAACCGGGTCCGGGTCCGGGTTGGCTAAAATACGAGTAATTGCTTAATTTTAGATACATGCGTTTTCCACTGAGTTTTTTTTTTACTTTTGTTAAAGGGAATTTTATTGGCAATTCGGTCATAGATATTGAACATATGTCGAGGCCGAGGAAATGTTTATATTTTGAAAAGCAGGATACCAATACCATAGCCAATCTCCGCGAATGCATGCGTAAACATCAAAATGAGTGAAATGTTTAATGGATTACATCATATTGACAGAAATATGAACGATAAGGGGCATAAAGATTGATGAGGGTGTATATCTGTCGAAAGCCGCTTTAATGACATTTCTTACAAATTCACTTGTTGTAAACATTAAAAAGCGAACGGTGGAAGTGTAAACAGTTGTTTTCTTATAAGAAGATTTGGCCTTCGGGTGAGTCTCGACGGCATTGCTATGAATTCATAATGCCGATTTACCTCAACTGTAACCGCTGGAAGAGGAATTACGATCCACTCTGCACTTCAATATTTAGGGTCAATGAATTTATTACTGTTGGTGACTGCAATGCTAGGATTGGATTGTCGGAAAATAATTGTACTAGTAAATCTGCAGCAGAAATTTGCAATCCAAGAAGATGAAGTTTGATATTGAAAGGGTCAAAAGACATTGGATATTGCGGACGCGTTAGATGCACGGATTTTAAATGGAAGCTGCAAAGGAGATCCTTATGGTGAATACACGTTTATTCCAGGCGCGGCATGCTCAGTCATTGACTAATGTTTTGTGTTTGGGGCTTGGAACAAAATCATGAATAACTTAAAGATAGCTGCGCAAACTCTTTCGGACCACATGCCGTTAGATCTCTAATCGTGCACTATCTTCGGAACTGAAGAAACGGGCGATACAAAGCGGCTAGAATTGCTGCCAAAGTTGCTATGGAAACATGGTATTCAGTCGAGATATAAAAACAATTTGAACGCGGGACTTAATAAGCGAAGGGCAGAACATATTCCACTGCACATGGATCAACTTAAACAAATTGTAAGAGACCCGCTTCCAGTTAGCTTTAATTGGAATCGTGAGCTTAATTTCAAGCTGAAATGGTTCGATGAGGTTTCGTTTCTGAGGTTTCAAAAACATGTATGCAGCAGCAAACAAGGATCTCAAGCAAATCTGTTTTATAAAAAGAAACAAATTTGTACTTTAAACTTTAGAATTTGTAAACACTGCAAGGTCTAAGACTGAGTTTCTGAAAGCGTCGAAAACTATAAACGAGCGAAGCAATAGGATTTGATCACACCTGCAAGCGTGTGACTTTGAGAATACTTTGAGGATATGCTCAACACCTGTCGCTTTTCGCCGCTTCCGCACTACGCAGCCCCATTTTTTTCACAGATGAGTGGAATGTAATTGGAAATGCTAAAGCGGAAAAAGCTCCAGTAGACGACTGAATTAAATCGAAGTTCTATAAGAATTGTTCGGCCTAATTTTTATCTGTTTTGATCGAAGAATTTGATACGATATAACAGACAACAAATGTTCCCTGTGGATTTAAACGAGCAATAATATGCTCAAAAAGGTGCTTACAATAACCTAGCAAAACTACAGGGTATTTCATTTTAAAATACTTCGGTTAAGTTATTTAGTTTTAGATGATTTTGCAGCTGGGTTTAGGAAAAACCACTCGACTTTAGACCAGATATTCACCTTGGTTGACGTAGCGGATAGTTTCAAGAGTTTTAAAAGAAGGAACTTCTTCGTGGATTTTCGTGCCGCTTTGATTCCATTGCCCGTGAGGCACTTTTGTATAAACTTTATAAGATGGGAATCCTAAGCAAAATTGTGACTGTACTGAAAGCTAGGTTTGAAGGCAATGTGTCATATGTAAAGGATGGTGAATTCAAATGGGTGTCGAACAAGGATGTGTCTTGAAGACCTTACTTTTCATTTTATTTATAATTGATATCGTGGATTCAATCGGAATACAATTTGGCGAATGCTGGTACTATTTTTTTGCCAATGACAAAATCTTTCTGACCGAATCTGTAGAAGGAAGGCTTGAAAACTGTTGTGGTCTTTGGAATCTGTCCGTTAATCTCAAAAAATCAAATCAAAACTTCCACCCATACATCAGATGCTCGATTGCAGGGACGCTTGATCCTCGCTTATGATGACTCCATTATCATTTTTTCAAATTACGTTAAAAGTTTATACGGCACGAGTTTTGTCAACTTAGTGCGAATGAAAGAACTGACAATGTTCTTTAAAATTGTTCAGACGAAGCAACATCTTGAACAATATTCAGTCCTTGGCATCTACATCGAACCATCATTTAAGGCGTTTGCCTTTGGAATTTGTTACCGCGAGAATAAGGAAGAACTGAAAATCTGAAAACATTTCAACAACAAAATTAACTGAACTAGGGGTCGCCCCATGGTCGAAATTCGACCAAATTATTCTATAAGTTGGAAAAAAAAACAAAGTCGACTGTTCTACATATTAATCGGAAAATGAAATTTTTCGACATTACATTCTCTGATTTCAAGTAACTTTAAGTTTTCAAGCATTTTCAAGTAACTTCAAGTATTTTCAAGCATTTCAAGTAACTTCAAGTAACTTCAAGCATTTTCAAGTACCTTTAAGCATTTTCAAGTAACTTCAAGCATGTCCAAGTAACTTCAAGTATGTTCAAGAATTATCAAGTAACATCAAGTTTTCAAGCATTTTCAAGTAACTTCAAGCATTTTCAAGTAACTTAAAGTAACTTCAAGCATTTTCAGGTAACTTCAAGTAACTTCAAGCATTTTCAAATACCTTCAAGCATTTTCAAGTAACTTCAAGCATGTCCAAGTAAATTCAAGTATGTTCAAGCATTATCACATGCATAACATGCACAGCAATGTTGTTGTTGGTAACTTCATGTATTTTCAAGCATTTTCAAGTAACTTCAAGCTTGTCCAAGTAACTTCAAGTATGTTCAAGAATTATCAAGTAACATCAAGTTTCCAAGCATTTTCAAGTAACTTCAAGCATTTTCAAGGAACTTAAAGTAACTTCAAGCATTTTCAGGTAACTTCAAGTAACTTCAAGCATTTGCAAGTATAACTTCAAGTATTTTCAAGCATTTTCCTGTAACTTCAAGCATTTTCAAGTACCTTCAAGCATTTTCGAGTAACTTCAAGCAAGTCCAAGTAACTTCAAGTATTATCAAATGCATAACATGCACAGCAATGTTGTTGTTGGTAACTTCAAGTAACTTCAAGTATTTTCAAGAATTTTCAAGTAACTTCAAGCATTTTCAAGTAACTTCAAGCATTTTCAAGTAACTTCAAGCATTTTCAAGTAACTTCAAGCATGTCCAAGTAACTTCAAGTATGTTCAAGCATTATCAAGTAACTTCAAGCATTTTCAAGTAACTTAAAGTAACTTTAAGCATTTTCAGGTAACTTCAAGTAACTTCAAGCATTTTCAAGTAACTTCAAGTATTTTCATGCATTTTCAAGTAACTTCAAGTAACTTCAAGCATTTTCAAGTAACATCAAGCATTTTCAAGTAACTTCAAGCATGTTTAAGTAACTTCAAGTATGTTTAAGCATTTTCAATTGCATAACATGCACAGCAATGTTCTTGTTGGTAACTTCAGGAATTTTCAAGCATTTTCAAGTAACTTCAAGCATTTTCAAGTAACTTCATGATATAAAATTTGTCCGTTCCAATTGGCACATTATTGCCTCACACAGCAATGTTGTTGTTGTTGTTGTAATTTCATCCAATTCGCTTCATTTTAACTGCTGTAATTCATAATATGTATGTGTTATATATCGTCGCCTGAGAATTGTTATGTTCCATATGACATTGGCACTTTTTCGAGAAAAACGCATTTAAAGGTTTGCGTACTTGGTACTCCGAAACTGTGTGATACGATTTTTTTTTTTTAATTTGAAGTTAGTCTTATAAAGAGTTTACCTACCAATTTCCAAAGTGTTTTGCCAAACCGTTAAGAAGTCATGTTAATTAACGTAAGTCTCCTTTTTTGACTTGTGTCCCACCTTCTACATTTTGAAATTGTTTTTTTTTTTCAAACACGTGGAACACAAAAAAATGGATATGGCACAAAGCAATTCTCATCCAAAATATCTGAAAGGCAAGAAAGCATGGAGTTGGATGCTACAATTTGAAAAGAAAAATCGATTTCATCTTTTTTGTTAACAAAGTTCTAAGACTGCAAGGTCTAAGACTGAGTTTCTGAAAGCGTCGAAAACTATAAACGGGCGAAGCAATAGGATTTGATCACACCTGCAAGCGTGTGACTTTGAGAATACTTTGAGGATATGCTCAACACCCGTCGCTTTTCGCCGCTTCCGCACTACGCAGCCCCATTTTTTTCACAGATGAGTGGAATGTAATTGGAAAGGCTAAAGCGGGAAAAGCTCCAGTAGACGACTGAATTAAATCGGAGTTCTATAAGAATTGTTCGGCCTAATTTTTATCTGTTTTGACCGAAGAATTTGATACGATATAACAGACAACAAATGTTCCCTGTGGATTTAAACGAGTAATAATATGCTCAAAAAGGTGCTTACAATAACCTAGCAAAACTACAGGGGTATTTCATTTTAAAATACTTCGGTTAAGTTATTTAGTTTTAGATGATTTTGCAACTGGGTTTAGGAAAAACCACTCGACTTTAGACCAGATATTCACCTTGGTTGACGTAGCGGATAGTTTCAAGAGTTTTAAAAGAAGGAACTTCTTTGTGGATTTTCGTGCCGCGTTGATTCCATTGCCTGTGAGGCACTTTTGTATAAACTTTATAAGATGGGAATCCTAAGCAAAATTGTGACTGTACTGAAAGCTAGGTTTGAAGGCAATGTGTCATATGTAGAGGATGGTGAATTCAAATGGGTGTCGAACAAGGATGTGTCTTGAGGACCTTACTTTTCATTTTATTTATAATTGATATCGTGGAGGCAATCGGAATACAATTTGGCGAATGCAGGTACTATTTTTTGCCAATGACAAAATCTTTCTGACCGAATCTGTAGAAGGAAGGCTTGAAAACTGTTGTGGTCTTTGGAATCTGTCCGTTAATCTCAAAAAATCAAATCAAAACTTCCACCCATACATCAGATGCTCGATTGCAGGGACGCTTGATCCTCGCTTATGATGACTCCATCATCATTTTTTCAAATTACGTTAAAAGTTTATACGGCACGAGTTTTGTCAACTTAGTGCGAATGAAAGAACTGACAATGTTCTTTAAAATTGTTCAGACGAAGCAACATCTTGAACAATATTCAGTCCTTGGCATCTACATCGAACCATCATTTAAGGCGTTTGCCTTTGGAATTTGTTACCGCGAGAATAAGGAAGAACTGAAAATCTGAAAACATTTCAACAACAAAATTAACTGAACTAGGGGTCGCCCCATGGTCGAAATTCGACCAAATTATTCTATAAGTTGGAAAAAAAAACAAAGTCGACTGTTCTACATATTAATCGGAAAATGAAATTTTTCGACATTACATTCTCTGATTTCAAGTAACTTTAAGTTTTCAAGCATTTTCAAGTAGCTTCAAGTATTTTCAAGCATTTTCAAGTAACTTCAAGTAACTTCAAGCATTTTTAAGTATAACTTCAAGTATATTCAAGCATTTTCCAGTAACTTCAAGTAACTTCAAGCATTTTCAAATACCTTCAAGCATTTTCAAGTAACTTCAAGCATGTCCAAGTAAATTCAAGTATGTTCAAGCATTATCAAATGCATAACATGCACAGCAATGTTGTTGTTGGTAACTTCATGTATTTTCAAGCATTTTCAAGTAACTTCAAGCTTGTCCAAGTAACTTCAAGTATGTTCAAGAATTATCAAGTAACATCAAGTTTCCAAGCATTTTCAAGTAACTTCAAGCATTTTCAAGGAACTTAAAGTAACTTCAAGCATTTTCAGGTAACTTCAAGTAACTTCAAGCATTTGCAAGTATAACTTCAAGTATTTTCAAGCATTTTCCTGTAACTTCAAGCATTTTCAAGTACCTTCAAGCATTTTCGAGTAACTTCAAGCAAGTCCAAGTAACTTCAAGTATTATCAAATGCATAACATGCACAGCAATGTTGTTGTTGGTAACTTCAAGTAACTTCAAGTATTTTCAAGAATTTTCAAGTAACTTCAAGCATTTTCAAGTAACTTCAAGCATTTTCAAGTAACTTCAAGCATTTTCAAGTAACTTCAAGCATGTCCAAGTAACTTCAAGTATGTTCAAGCATTATCAAGTAACTTCAAGCATTTTCAAGTAACTTAAAGTAACTTTAAGCATTTTCAGGTAACTTCAAGTAACTTCAAGCATTTTCAAGTAACTTCAAGTATTTTCATGCATTTTCAAGTAACTTCAAGTAACTTCAAGCATTTTCAAGTAACATCAAGCATTTTCAAGTAACTTCAAGCATGTTTAAGTAACTTCAAGTATGTTTAAGCATTTTCAATTGCATAACATGCACAGCAATGTTCTTGTTGGTAACTTCAGGAATTTTCAAGCATTTTCAAGTAACTTCAAGCATTTTCAAGTAACTTCATGATATAAAATTTGTCCGTTCCAATTGGCACATTATTGCCTCACACAGCAATGTTGTTGTTGTTGTTGTAATTTCATCCAATTCGCTTCATTTTAACTGCTGTAATTCATAATATGTATGTGTTATATATCGTCGCCTGAGAATTGTTATGTTCCATATGACATTGGCACTTTTTCGAGAAAAACGCATTTAAAGGTTTGCGTACTTGGTACTCCGAAACTGTGTGATACGATTTTTTTTTTTTTTTAATTTGAAGTTAGTCTTATAAAGAGTTTACGTACCAATTTCCAAAGTGTTTTGCCAAACCGTTAAGAAGTCATGTTAATTAACGTAAGTCTCCTTTTTTGACTTGTGTCCCACCTTCTACATTTTGAAATTGTTTATTTTTTCATACACGTGGAACACAAAAAAATGGATATGGCACAAAGCAATTCTCATCCAAAATATCTGAAAGGCAAGAAAGCATGGAGTTGGATGCTACAATTTGAAAAGAAAAATCGATTTCATCTTTTTTGTTAACAAAGTTTTTATTCGAAAAATATAATACAATAAGAAAATTATTCAAAGTGTTTAGCATTAAACCAGTGAGTGAAAAATGTCAGATCAAATCAGATCAGAAAAGTACAGCTTCGAGTCATAATGTTCTCCTCTCAGCTGCGAAATTTTAAATAGATAATCCTCTTTGTTTTCTAGTGAATTTTGGGTTTTGAGTGAGCATTGTACCGTCAATGTTTCTCCTAATGTCGATTTGATCACAATTTAAAGTCGTCCCATGTTATTCTTTCCATTTTTTTTCATACATATGAATATTTGTAACATTAAACTAAGAAATACAATATCTCATGCCAAACAAATAAATCAATTGGCATCAGTACAATTTGAATTTTCAAATTTGACACATTTCACTCACTTGCCCTACCTCAAAACTAGGTACAAAAAAACTTGTGCTAAACTGATCTGCACAGCTTTATGGAACACAAATTGACAGAATGTAGAACACTTTGCGGCAAGTTTTCTACTCATGGAACACAAAATCTTGTACTTTTCTGATTTTTTCTGTACTTATTTCTGTACTTAACTACTCGTACATCTGCAACTAGGTTTTGCGTTTGCAGCACTATTCATCACGGCACCGAATTCATATTTTCATAATATCGAATATTATCCACAAAACTGTAATGGAATGGAACAAACCAATACTAAAATTTTGTTTGCGATCAGTGTTCCACTTCCACATACATAGCTTTTCTTTAACACGAGTGCACGTAGGACAAACCAATTCTCAACTTTGTTAATATTTTCTGTATATCTTGTCGCAGTGATATGCACGTGGAACAAAACAATTCTCGCAAAAAAATTGCGATAAATTATATGGACAATTTGTTCCAAACGCCAAAAAATGGTTTATGGCAGAAAACAATTCTACAAACTGTTGATTTTGGTGGATATGGGACAAAGTCGATGTTCGATATCTCGGGATTGGAAAGACTAAAGGGGCCCTTACACGGTCAATCGGTCGACATCATGCATCGTGTATGTGTGGATTGACGCTACCCCTTACACAGTTCAATCGATTGACGTGAAATTTTTAGTTTTTGTGAGTTTTCGTGGTGTACGGATGTGAAATGAGAGAAACCGATGATTGTATTGCATATATTGCTATTGCGATATATTCTGGAATTGTACTGCGAGATGCACACGGAGATTGTATCAATGTGTGAATATTAAAAGATTTACTTTTAAGTTTACTGGTGTTCTTTATTCAAGTTGTTCTATTAAGCGAGTCTACTAAGCAACTGACTATTCATTGTCGGTTGCACTCTAAGCCACCGCAATGAATAGACAAAGCTGTACAGTTGTTGCTCTTACTTTAACTTACTCTTAAATTAGTCTTACAGAGATTCGCTGTCTTTAATAAAACTAATTTCATTAAAATACCAAAGAGTTGGTTCACTGAAATTATCAACACCTAATCCGCTTTTGTTTAATTCATTTAAACGTTTTAGCTCGCGCCGAAAATTCGTTCTCAACGTATTTATTTTTCTGGTGACATCCGCTTTTTGTGCATCAGGATACTTTTCTTTATACCTTTGCAATAAAACTTAATATTGTTGCATTTTTTTGTTTCGGTCGCTATAATCTTTCCCTTTGACATCCCATAAACTCGGTAATAACCGATACGTTTCAATTAATTCCGATACAAATGCTCGGTCTTCATCGTCCTTCAGTTTTCCGCACATGTTTTCGCTTCCGCGACACAAAACACAATGAAGTAATTACGTCAATCCAACCCTTACACGTATCAATCGGCATGACGTTCATCATGCAAAATCAAACTTGCTTTGATTTTCGTCAATCAGACTTCACCAAATGTGTGTGACTCATACAGATACATTTTCACAAACATATGCTAGTGATTGATGTCATTCGATTGACCATGTAAGGGCCCCTTAAGAGCAAATCGAATCCCAGATTTAAAAAGAGCATACCAAATTACAATAGAATCCGTTCCTAACTCAAAAACGACAAAAGTGGCGTATGGAACAACATAATTCTCAGGCGACGATATGTGGATAATTTTTGTATTGTGCACTTCTATGTATTGTCCCCTACCCAAATATAAGTGTTGGCATATCTATGTGACGTACATGTAATAGCAAAAATGGGTGGAAATACGTTATGGGCAACTCCGTATTAATATATAGATATTTCTTACGATAAAATTAAGATTCCTCTCTTTTAAAGTATTTTTATTTTTCAAATCATTAAAATTGAACTATTTTATGTTTTTAAATCATTAAAATTGGTGCAGTTATAATAACAATATTAGGCCTTTTCAAAATCAACCAACACCTATGCAAATCCTTTAAGGAATCACGATGATTTTCCATCATGATCCTTATACTTTGGATTGCATCAGTGGTTAATTTACCTGCGACGAACCCGCGCTTGTCTTCAGATAGCCGTATTATATCCGCATTCGGCTATCTAATATCCGCTCAAGAATCTTTAAGGTGTGATTGATCGGTAATTATCACAGTCTCTCGTATCACCTAGTGGATGACCTGTTACAGACTAAAAGTATTTATTTAAAATTTATTAAGCTGTCAGCAGCGGCTCATGCTCTTAAAATAAATTTACAACAGCAAATAGAATTTTAAGACTCTTTGTGGCCACTCTTAATCAAACGAAGAATTTGATTACCCTGGTAAAGTATTTTTTGTTTTTTTGGTTATATTAACCCTTGCCCAAGGGCCGGCACTGCGACCTGAAAGATCTTTTGTGCCACAAGGTTGACTTACGCCAAAAGGCGACTGACTTCCCTAATGAAACTCAGCACGTCTTTGGTGGTAGAGTTGCGAAGCTCCACCAGTGATAACAGCTCTCTGTGGAGAAGGCGTCGTCTCAACCAATGCAGAGCCGGGCATTCACAGAGTATGTGTTCTGAGGTTTCCTCGTCCTCCATGCAGAATCTACATTCTGACGTTGGACTAAGGTTTATTTTGTTGAGATGATATCTCAGACCGCAGTGGCCAGTGAGAAAGCCAACCAGCAATCTAATGTTTTCCTTATTTAGTGTAAGGATTTCCTTATAGGAGTAGGGCTTAATCAAGCGTTTAGACTGTCGCAGACCAGGGGCGCTTTCCCAATGTTTAAGGCGAGTCTGTTGCTCCCAATCTTTGATAAGCCCTAGAGCAGTAGTCCAGTTGACACTGCAGTACGGTTCTTGACCGACGAAAGCGGCTTCAGAACCAGCTCTGGCGAGCTCATCTGCAGATTCATTCCCTACAAAACCTCGGTGGCCAGGCACCCATCCGAGTTTAACTTTGTTGTTTTAAGCTAGCTTTTGTAAGGCGCAGCAGCAGTTTTTAACAGTCAGAGAGTCTATTGTGTTGGACGACAGTGAATGAAGTGCCGCCTGACTGTCTGAAAAGATATGTATCTTTGCGCCCTCAATTCCTTTGTTGGAGTTTAAGATAGCGCAGATCTCAATGGCATGGATTTCCGCCTGGAACACTGTGGGGCACATCCCCATAGGTATCGAGACCCTGGTGTTGGGTCCAAAGACACCAGCACCAACTCCAGACTCCATTTTTGATCCGTCGGTGTACCATACCAGACTTTTTGGGTCCACAGCTGGAACCCCAGAGACCCATTTAGAACGGTCTAGTACTTCTACCTCAAATAGTTTATCGAAACTATATTCCCTTACCATTAAGTCATGGTCATTTGAGTTATACTTATATTCAAGCTGAAGCTTGATAGCGCATCTAGCAACCGTCTTCTGGATGAATGCTTGTAACGGTGATAGTCCAATAATGGCTTCAAGTGCTACCGTAGGACATGTGCGCATGGCACCAGTTATTCCCAGACAGGCAACACGTTGGTAAAGTATATCAAAAAAGTATTTGCTAAACTTTTGTTCAGCGTAAAAAAACAAGTCATTTTCAACATGGTCCAAAACACGTACACAAAGTTATATTGATTTCTTAAGATGCTTTCCAACAGAAGTAAAAGAAATAATTAATCCTCTTATTCAAAGCAATGCATTCTTCGCCCACTGAGATAACTTGTTGCTTGCTAAGATTTATGACGAACGGCCTCACATAAGAGAACTAGGATTAAGCCGAATTCTCGGTGCTAGGAATAAGAACATTCGCACAAGCAAATGATTAGAGAAGCTAGGTCTTAGGCCCTTTATGTTATTGTATGTTAATGCCCAATGTTTTTTTTTTTATGATGAAGAACTCTGGGCCAAGAGTAAGAGTTTTAAACTTTTGGATATTTTTTGGCTTGGGCCAACTGTAGGGGGCCCTATTCTTGTTCCTATCCCTCATAAGTGGGCTCAAACCTAGCTCAAACTTTGGTTTTTCAATAAAATTGTTTTATTTAATTGTGGGCGTGTCAGTAGGCGAATTTTAGAAATTTTATTTTTTATTTATTTATTTTTATTTATTTATTTATTTATTTCTTTGAATGCATACACATTAAGATCCAATACCTTATAATTTTGTGAAGCTTGACAAAATAAGCATTAAAAATATGGTACAAAGAGACAAAAGTCTCTGAAATTAAATTCAATAATTTGGTAAAAGATTGGTGTGACATTTCATTAACTTAAATTCATTAAAAAGAAAAAAAGAAAAAAATTCAGCAAGTTTATTATTTATTTATTTATCTCCCGAGCAGTTTTAGGAGCCAAAGATCATATATAAAAAATTTTAGGTTTCTAGCTCAAAATTCGATTTATTCGATAAATTAGTTTTTTTGAGTTTGTGGGCGAATTTCAAAAATTCTTAAACTTGATTATTTCGGGGCCCTAGAGAGTATATGGTTAAAATTTAAGCTCTATAGGTCCAGTTTAAAGGCCTAATTTTTGCCGACAAACGGACGAACGGACATGGCTAGATCGACAATACTATCGATGCTGATCATAAAAATAGTAACTTTACTGGCAATATTAAGGTATGTTACAAACTATGAAGCAAAATTAATATACACTTAGAATAGGGTATGAAAAACAAAAATAAAATGATCTTACTCTCTTTGTACCTAAATGTCTGTCTGTCTGTCACAGCCATTTTTTTTTTCCGAAACTATATGAGGTATACTGTTGAAACTTGGTAAGTAGATGTATTCTGTGAACCGCATTAAGATTTTCACACCAAAATAAAAAAAACAATAAATTTTGGGGGTTCCCCATACTTTTTTCATCAAACCCATACGTGTGGGGTATAGGTCTTCAAAAATGACATTGAGGTCTCTAATATCATTTTTTTCTAAACTGAATAGTTTGCGCGAAAGACACTTCCAAACGGTAAAATGTGTACCCCCCCCCCCCCCCCCCACACTTGTAACTTCTAAAATAAAGGAATAAAAAAACTAATAAAAATATATGATGTACATTACCATGCAAACTTCCACCGAAAATTGGTTTGAACGAGATCTAGTACTCGTAAGTATTTTTTTTTAATATAAAAAAAAAACATTTAATTTCATAAACATAAACCTTATGCGTAAACCGTTCAAAGTTACATCGAACTAGAAGAACTTTTATATGATGTTACTTGCTTCTACGGACCACTTCATGGGCGAGTCCGACTCGCACTTGGCCGCTTTTTAGTTACTGGCATCGAAAACACCTTTTTTATTTTTGGCCATACCTCGACACTACGCCCTAATACACGCACAATCCTTTTAAATTGCTTTAGGTTCGCCTTCTGAGCCAAGTGCATCCCAAAAATAAAAATAAAAACTCATTTAGGTAGTCTGAATTCAATTTCAAACTTACAATCTCAACTCGGTAACTTAAATTTTTCGCTGCACATCTGATATTGGGACTGCAATTAATCTAATGGGCAATTTCAACTTGTCACAAGGCAATTGAATTAAAATACGTTTATTAAAATAGTGCTTTATGCGAATATACTAAATGTTGCTCGTTTGTTTGTCGGTCTTAATATTAAATGTTTCTAAAAGAGTTAACTATTTCGGTTCCAAAATTAGGAGAAAGAGAGAGAGCGCGTATGGACATGCCTGGCCCTAATGCAGCCCCATATTTAATTATTGTTTTCCGCATACTTAGTGGTTTTGTATGATTCGTTTACAAAATGTCCACAATTTGGGTTGGGCCGACATTGCATTCTCTGATTTCACATGATATAAAATGTTCCCGGCATTTTCAAGTAACTTCAAGCATTTTCAAGTAACTTCATGATATAAAATTTTTCCGTTCCGATTGGCAGATTATTGCCTCACACAGCAATGTTGTTGTTGTTGTAACTTCATCCAATTCGCTTCATTTTAATTGTTGTAATTCATAATGTATGTTATATATGTGGATAATTTTTGTACTGTGCACTTCAATGTATTGCCCCCTACACAAATATATATAGTGTTGGCATATCTATGTGACGTATAATAGCAAAAAAGGGGGCAAACACGTTATAGGCAACTCCGTATTAATATATAGATAGAGAGATAGAAGAGACGTGATTTGGTGCTGTTGTAGGGTTTTTCTCCACGGGTGGTGTCAAAGTACCTAGGGAGATTAAGGTTTCATGTATTCGATATAAAGTAATGGACTTGGCCGGGATTCGAACGCAGGACCTTCCAATTAGTAAGCGACACTACTACTGCACCGTTGCCACCCGCAACTATAAGTTAAGCTACGGAAGCTACGGAAGCTACGGAAGCTACGGAAGCTACGGAAGCTCACTAAAAAAGAAAATGTTCTCCAATATATCCAATCAGTTACCATATTAACGTTAATATTAACGCCTTTAAAGCTGGCTCAGTCCATTGTACTACCAGTCAATCACCCTCAAACTCTCGGCTCTTAATAATAAAGTCCATTTTGAGTTTTCACTTAAAGAAAAAATGTTTTTCTCATCTGAAAACATTGCAGACATATTTTAATACCAAACCACGGAATACTCAGTGATTCCGGACAAGCAGTTTGGCTTCCAGATGTGTTAGCCTGGGCTGGGAGTCGAAGATCCGCTGCGCTGGTCCATACGCTCGAATGACCTTTTAGAACTACAACCACATCTTGGTAAAGGTACGAGTATTAGAGTTCGCGGTAGTATCTTTTCCTATATTTACTCGCCACTCCTACTTATTCTCCTGCAGGTATCAACGCGAGATCATCAGGACTGCAGGTTTTTTTTAACTCTATGAATTAAGATTACTCGGATTTGATTGACTCATTCACATCAAAGCAGCATCGAAGAAAAGTTCTCAAATTCTTATTTACTCATTTCTTCAAAAATATTGGGTTGCTATTTCCTTTAAATGTATGCTTAGTGGTCTGTGTGTTGGACTACTAATCGAAGGGGTCCCAGGTTCAACTCGCGCCGGATGTCCAGTAACACCTGCAGTTTTTGTACCCTATTTTGAGGGTATATTCATTTTGAGGCATAGTTTGTAACATACCTTAATATTGCCCGTAGACACCTAAAAGTTACTATGTATATATTTATGATCAGCATCGATAGTAATGTCGATCTAGCCATGTTCGTCCGTCCGTCCGTCTATCGGCAAAACTTAGGCCTTCAAACTGGACCTAGAAAGCTAAACTGTTAACCATATACTCTCTAGGGTCCAGAAATAATCAAGTTTAAGAATTTTTGAAATCCGCCCAGAGGCACGCCATCAAACTCAAAAAAACAAATGTATCGAAAAAATCAAATTTTGAGCTAGAAAGCTGAAATTTTTTATATATGATCTATGAATCCTAAAACTGATCGGGAGATACAATTTCTTATATCCGCCCACTGTCACGCCCACAATTGAATACAACAATTTTATTGAAAAGTCAAAGTTTGAGCTAGGGAGCTGAAATTAATAATATATACCCTCTAGGGGCCCGTTATGCTCATGTATAAATATTTTCGAAATCCGCCTACTGACACGCCCACAATTAAATAAAACAATTTAATTGAAAAGTTAAAGTTTGAGCCAGGGATCTAAAATTAATAATATACTCTCTAGGGGCCCTTTATGCTCATGTATAAATATTTTCGAAATCCGCCTACTGACACGCCTACAATTTAATAAAACCTTTTTTTGAAAATCCAAAGTTTGAGCTAGGGAGCTGAAATCTATAATATATACTCTCTAGGGGCCCTTTATGCTCATGTATAAATATTTTCAAATTTAAATGTTATATAACGAAATATGTAGAGCGTTCTTAACAATTCAACCATACTTAGACTTTTGTCACGCCTACTTATGAGGGATATGAATAAAAATAAGGTATCCAAGAGTTCGCCCAAGCGGACTGCAGCCCGTCTCTATGTTTTTCCACTGTTTCACCTCCTTTGAAAGTCCTGCAAACATCTATGAGTGTCATTTTTCATGAGATGCTTGTCAAATGTGCCGTTCGAAGTCGCCTTTAAATTGTAGGTCCCCTCCACTTCACACACGCAAATGGTTAGAGAAGCTGTGTTTTGGAACCTTTATGGGCCGTTTATACCTAATATTTATTTATTAAATTTCTTTTAATCACATTCTTTGAAAAACTGTGTAAATCTGCTTGCGGCAAGGGCGGCGCTTGACCTTAATACCCCACTGGAACTGGAACAGAAAAGAGGGACGTAAGTCTGGCGTAATTTGTGGTTGCCTGTTTTAAGGTGATATGATATTTGGCCAATTGTCAACTATCTGTCCAATGCGAAATGTGACAATTAACTAAAAGTTTCCAACCAATGAACAATTTTTGACACAGTAGAAACTAATTAATTACAATTTTGGCAACACTTTATGGTTAATGTTGACAGGATATTGGATGTTATAGGTCAAGTGTTGATAGGAAAATGACAAAGTACAATTTCATCTAGTGATGATAAATTACACACATCCACCCCAACAGGTAAAGTAATGAACTTTCAGTCACTCGTCAGCCAAGCGGCTATGCTTTAAAAAAAACAAAAAATGGAATGCGAAAGGAGAATAAAGACACAAATCATCAGTAAAAGCATTTTTCATTTAAGAAAAGATTGTCTCTTTTTAAAAAAGGATCAAATATTTATTGCGATATTTATTGGATTTCAATGTTTCAATTTTTTTATAATTCACTAGTGACAAAGAAGTTGTTGGATAGCCCTAAAGTGCTTAAGACACGGTAAAAGTAGGAAAGAAAGAAGACCGATACTGGTGCGGGTTGGTTTTAAACTTTCTAATCGTAGTATGATATTATGCAACGATTATGATGTGTACACCTACATGATGGCATCACATTAAAAATATGGCCTCGAAAACATATTTGCTACCGCATGACATCCAGCATTGATTATCATGATTTTGCTCGATAGTCAACAACAAATCAATAGCTTAATTGTGAAACAAAACCTATAACTTGTATAACCGATTAATCATTCAAAACTGATATCATATTTTAACGGCACTCATGCATGATGATTTGTATCGGATTTTAATATCCGTAGCATCCGTTGCAAGTATGTCGCTCTTGATCTACCTACATATTAAACTGAACGACCAGTCAAAAACAAATCCAAGGCCGTTGAAATAGCAGACGAGTCTTGTTGTTACGGCATAGAATGCATACAACTTTATAAAATATCTATTGATAAACATATTAATATTATGCATTTACTTTATTTCATTAAACATTTGGAACACTCCGAACACGCTCGGCTTAGAGCTGAACGTGCTCAACTCTATTCAGTGCTCTGTTCTGAACGAACAAAGAAACATAGCGAAAGGCTACAGTCCGCTACGGCGAACTGTTGGATACCCTATTCCTATTCGTATCGTATGGGAGAATTGGTCAGAAAGATCTTCATATTTTGTTATACAACATTTAAAGGATTTTACTGAAAAAAAGTTTTTGTAAAACAACACCCCCTAAAAATGGGCATGGAAGAAACATTTGTATAAAGGAATTGTTCAAAACGACTTTAACTACATACTTTGCGAATGATTCACTCAATGAAACGGTGTTTTTTATGTGTGCGTGGGTGGATTTTAAAAATATTTACACATAAGCATAAGCCCTAGAGAGTACATGGTTAAGTTTTCAGCTTCCTAGCTCAATCTTTGATTTTTCAAAGAAACAGTTTTTTTTTTAAATTGTGGTCGTGTCAGTAGGCCGATTTTCAAAACCTTTAAACATGAGAATTAAGGGTCCCTAAAGAGTACCTATATATTATAAATTTCAGCTTCCTTGCTCAAACTTTGACTTTTCGAAAAACTGTGGGCGTGTCAGTTTTCGGATTTCAATAATTTCAACTCGCAAACATTTTATAAATATTAACAATTTCAGCTCTCTAGCTCAAAATTAGCTTTTTTGATAAATTTGTTTTTTGAGATTGTGGGCGGTTTTTAAAAATTCTTAAACTTTATTATTTCGGTCCCTAGAGAGTACATATATGGTTAAAATTTTAGTTTTCTAGCTCGAGTTTAAAGGCCTAAGTTTTTCCGACGGACGGATCACGAATATAGTAATTAGGGGTCTACGGGCAATATTAAGGTACTCGTATATTACCATCTATGAGTCAAAACTAATATACCCTTAGAATACCGTATAAAAACGCCTGAAGTAGTTCACTAATTGGAATCGAGGAAAGTGTGTCTAAAATCCTTCAGTCTTTTTTCAGGATCCTCTTTCATAACAATTTAAGTGTGATAGCTTAAGAATTTATAGTGTTACTACTTGACTTTTCTTGTCATTTCTTTGTGTTCAAACATTTTTGTAAAATTTCCAACAATTGTGACACAAATTTTCAAAACGATCCTATCTGATGGAAATAAACAACAGAGCTAAGTGGCAAAACCTTCTCATTTCCAAGCCGTAAGAGATATCTTAACAAAATAAATTTTGAATGATTTGTGAGTACATCAAACACATAAAAGCCCCTCCTCCTTAGTTTTTGTGTAAGGACTCATTATACAAGGTGGCGCAAAAGTAATCCTCCTATCAGAAAATGCTATAAATTTTGCGATTGGCCCCTAATGTCAGTTCTATTTTGACATTTGTGTAGTAAACACATGCGAAATACACGTTAATAAACAATGTTACGCTACACTGCTCCAGAACGCGGAATATTGGTGACTATTTATTTGAGCAATAATCGGTCGGTGACTTTGGCACAACGTGAATTTCGTCGCAGATTTCCTACCCGTCCAACGCCTACTGGTGAAACACTGCGACGTTAAGCCGCTCGCCTCGAAGAGACTGGCACAACACGAGATGCTGCAAGGCGTGGCAGACCCCGGAATAACCGTTCTGCAGAGAATATTGCTGCTGTAGCCGAAGATGTCATGGAAGCGCCGTCGACATCGACCAGACGACGTGCCACGCAAATGGGTATCAGTAGACGGTCTTTACAGCGAATTTTGGTACAAGATTTGAAGATGTTTCCGTACAAAGTCCAGACGGTGCATCAGCTGTTAGCTGCTGACCGCCAATCGCGTCTAACATACGCTCAAGCCATCCTTAAACACCACCAAGAGGAAGATGATTTTTCATCAAAAATAATCATGAGTGATGAGGCCCATTTCCATCTTAGCGGGTACGTAAATAAGCAAAATTTACGCTTCTGGGGCACTGAAAATCCGCGTGTAACCACGAAGAGCCATTACACCCGCTCAAAGTCACTGTATGGTGTGCTGTTTTCGCTGGAGGAGTCATCGGACCTTTTTTCTTCGAAGACGTCGCGGGCCAAACGGTTACTGTGAGTGGTGAGCGCTACAGAGCAATGATCAACGAGTTCTTTTTGCCGCAACTTGATGAATTGGGATTGGAAAACATGTGGTTCCAACAGGACGGTGCAACGGCACACACTGCACGTGCCACAACCGATATGCTGAAGGATGCATTTCCCGGGCGCCTAATCTCCCGTTTTGGCGATTTGCACTGGCCAGCAAGATCGCCTGATTTGACCGCTCCAGACTTCTTTTTGTGGGGCTTTTTGAAGTCGCGGGTTTATGTCAACAAGCCTCAGACTCTTGCAGCTCTTAAAGACAATATCCGTCAACAATGTGAGGACCTATCGCCGGAAGTTTTGGCCAAAGTGATGGAAAATGCCATAAAAAGGGCTCAAATGACAATCAACTGTGGCGGCGGCCATTTACATGACATCATATTCTCGACTTGATGTAAAAAAAATTAAAAGACCAAATAAAAATAATCCACAAGAAAAATCAAAGTTTTTCATTTTCTTTTTAAATTACAGCCAAAAAACATCGGAAGGTTATTTTTGCGCCACCTTGTACTCGTATTATATAGTTTTGCAACTGAAAAAAAATATAGCCCCCTTTGAAACTGAAACATAGGGACGGGCTACAGTCCGCTTGGGCGAACTGTTGGATACCCTATTCTTATTCCTATCCCTCATAAATGGGCATGACAAAAGTCTAAGTATGGTCGAATTGTTAAAAACGATCTACATATTTTGTTATATAACATTCAAAGGATTTTATTAAAAAAAAACGAAACTTCTTTCGTAAAAAAAAACGCTCCCTTGCTCAAACTTTGGTTTTTCAATAAAATTGTTTTATTTAATTGTGGGCGTGTTAGTAGGCGGATTTTAAAAAAATTAACGCATGAGCATAAAAGACCCCTGGAGAGTATATATTATAAATTTCAGCTCCCTAGCTCAAACTTTGGATTTTCAAAAAAAAAAAAAATAATTGTGGGCGTGTCAGTGGGCGGATTTTGAAAATATTTACACATGAGCTTAAAGGCCCTTAGAGAGTATATATTATAAATTTCAGCTCCCTAGCTCAAATTTTGGTTTTTCAATAAAATTGTTTTATTTAATTGTGGGCGGATTTTGAAAATTTTATCTCCCGAGCTGTTTTAGGAGTCATAGATCATAAAAAATTTTAGCTTTCTAGCTCAAAATTCGATTTTTTCGAAAAATTTGTTTTTTTTGAGTTTGTGGGAGTGTCTGTGGGCGGATTTCAAAAACTCGTAAACTTGATTATTGCGGGACCCTAGAGAGTATATGGTTAAAATTTCAGCTCTCTAGGCCCAGTTTAAATTCCTAATTTTTGCCGACAGACGGACGGACGGACGGACATGGCTGGATCGACATTACTATCGATGCTGATCATAAATATAGTAACTTTTAGGGGTCTACGGGCAATATTAAGGTATTTTACAAACTATGCGTCAAAATTAATATACCCTTAGAATAGGGTATAAAAACAAATAGGATATCAAGATTTTTATACCAAAAAATACTGTTAATCTTTATTAAACACAAAAATTAAGTTGGTAAGTCTTTATAATTCACAAAGTTTAATAAAAAATAAACATGTTTTACAGTTCTATCAGATTTTTTAAGAAATATAAACAATTCAATCCTCCGGCTACCCGTAGTTGGACATTTTTTCCATTAAAATCTTGGTCAGATATCAAAATATTATTCAGAAATGCTATAGAATAGTTTATATCGATATCATAGTTACAGAGGCTTTAATGGCGATTGGAGATCAGGTGAAATTGGTTGCCTTGAAGTCAACGAGGACAAAGAGAAGTACTTGCTTTTAACAAACAATCATCTTTTAACTGACTAGGACAAAACGGCGCCATTGAAAGCAGCGACTTCGACGCTACGTAAACATTAACTTCTCGAATGACACCTCAGTGAACATCCGACGAAGAATTACCCTAGAAAACCGTTGCTTCTTCGGGTTTGGCCAATCAAATTGGTTCAAAACTCCTATACTGCCAGTGCCTTAGAAACACTTCCCGCAAAATCGGCAGCAAATTGAAGAATTTTTTTTTTTTGTTTAAAGTTTGCAGTGAATACTGTGAGTTTTCGAGCCTCTTGGTTTTAGCTCCATTTTGCAAATAATTCCGCTATAGAAATGTTAGTACAGTGAACTCTCTCATAAGCGGACACTGACGGTACCAAGAAATTTGTCCGCTTATTAGAGGTGTCCGGTTATGAGAAAAAATATTTCATTGATAATTTTGAAAAAAGAAACAAGCCTATAATATTTTATTTTAAAATTGATTGCATTTTTTGTGATAAACATTAATTGTAGGTAATAAAAAGGATATTAATATATAGATAATAACAAAACATAAACAAGAACAAAGCCTTTAAAAAATCATTTTTGCATTATTTGAAACTATGAATTTATGTTTCGAAATTGTGCACACACTTACACACAAACCTACGTATTGCGCCAAGAGAATTTTAGTCGGATAGTCGACAGACGGTCGCCGGCGCCGCAGCCTACTATGTTTACATTCTTTATCGTTTTTTTGCTGGGTATCAAATCAAGGGCAAAGCGCAAAGAAAAGGAAAAAAAGCAGACAAAATAAAAGCCAACGAAGTGTGCCAAATGCGTTTTGTCCGTTTAAGAGAGAGTGGAATTCTATTGCGGCTATGAAAACTGGTGTCCGCGTCCGGTTATGAAAGAGTCCGTTTATGAGAGAATTATTTACATTAAAAATTGTGTAGATTATTCCGTTCTTTGAAATTTGTCCGGTTATGAGAGGTGTCCGCTTATGAGGGGTACCCGTTAGGAGAGAGTACACTGTACATATATAGTAGGCAATACAGCCTCATTTTGAAAATAAAACAATTTCTGTATGAAAAAGCTCTCACACAACTAGTCGCAATATCTTTTCATTTTAAGCACATTTTGATTGCAACTAGTGATTAGTTTCAAGGCTTTCTCTGAGACGCAGATTTCTGTACACTACACTCAATTTACATCTAAAAACATTATAGGCCCATTCTGAAAATTCGTGTCACAATTGCCAAATAAAAAACTATATTGGTGAGTTAGCTTCTCACTATCAAGATATCAAATATATAAGTCAAATAACAATGCTTATTACTGAAGATTATTTTAAAAATTAATAAATAAATAACAATATTAAATAAATTGTCTGTTTCCTTTTTTTGCAGTGTATATTGAATAATCAATGATTGACTCGTGTACATAAGCCAGGTAAGCTCATAATTTGTCGTATGGGGAATAATGATCATTGTATAAGAAACCATTCTCTTGTTTTGTAAAAAAAGAGGTTAACAACGACAGTAATATTAGCGTTGCCTTGGCCTTTCCTCATTTTCGGGTTATTTTTGTCCTCGGTGACGACGTTATCCGAAGCCAGAAGGTCTGCCGATAGTTATTGAGATCGAACGGTGAACAGATTTTTTTTATGATGATTTTTAACTAGTATTGACTGTCGTGCATCTCTTAAGGAGATGGCTTAACAGTTCAACATTCACCTCTGTTGGGTGCCGGGAGAGATATTCCAGGAAACTGCAGGTCTGATGAACTCGCCAAAAAAGGAACCAAACTACCTCTTTTACCTCAAAAGGGTTCTCTGGGTATACCAATCGCTACTTGCAAGCTTTTATTCATGCTATCTGCAATCGAGAGAACAAGCCTTAGGTGGATAAGTAGTAATACGTGTCTAGCCACTAAGCACATCTGGGCAAAGCTGGACCTGCGACACTCTAAGAGTCTGATCTCACTAAACCGACTGCATATTAGCTCCACTATAGGTGCCATTACAGGGCACTGTCTGATAGGCAGGCACGCATTGAGGCTTGGAGTTTATTCAAACGACTTATGCAGAAGTAGCATGGAGGAGGAGGGCGAGGAGACTACACTTCTCCTTCTCTGCATATGTCCTGGGAGAGAATAAAATAAATCTTCTTTTTTTTTTATACATAGCGTGCGCTAAATGGATTTTTTTATTTTTCTTCAATTGATACAGTACCCTTATAGTGTTGTCACAGCGCAGGCATTTTCGTTGCTGTAAGCAGCACCCAGCAAATGATTTATTACCTATTTTTGGGTGCTGCTTACTACTGAAAGAATATTAGGATAGGACTGCAGGGCAACAGGTGCAGTAGTAGTGTATTCGCTTACTGAATGGAAGGTCGTGCGTTCGAATCCCGGCCAAGTCCATTACTTTATATCGAATACATGAATTCGTAATCTCCCTAAGCATCTTAGACACTACCCGTGGAGAAAAACCCTACAACTGCACCCAAACACTTCTTTCCTATCTCTTTATTCTTTCTAATAGTAAGTAGCACCGAAAAGCATGCAATGAAATACAACAGTGCCAGGTCCTGCTTGCTATTAAACACAAATGCTTACGCTGTGTTACGCACTATAAGGGTACTGTAACAACAGAAAAAATCCCTTTAGCGTAAGCAAATTATGAAAAAACATAGGGACGGGCTACAGTCCGCTTGGGGGAACTGTTGGATACCCTATTCTTATTCCTATCCCTCATAAGTGGGCGTGACAAAAGTCTAAGTATGGTTGAATTGTTAAGAACGCTCTACATACATATTTTGTTATATAACATTTAAAGGATTTTATCAAAAAAAAAAACGCTCCCTAGCTCAAACTTTGCTGTTTCAATAAAATTGTTTTATTTAATTGTGGGCGTGTCAGTAGGCGGATTTAAAAAAAATTAACACATTAGCATAAAGGGCCCCTAGAGAGTATATATTAAAATCCCTAGCTCAAACTTTGAATTTTCAAAAAAAATAAAAAAATAATTGTGGGCGTGTCAATGGGCTGATTTTGAAAATATTTACACATGAGCATAAAGGGCCCATAAAGAGTATATATTATAAATTTCAGCTCCCTAGCTCAAACTTTGGATTTTCAAAAAAATTGTTTTATTTATTTGTGGGCGTGTCAGTGGGCGGATTTTGAATTTTTTTTATCCCGAGCAGTTTTAGGAGTCATAGATCACATATAAAAAATTTCAGCTTTCTAGCTCAAAATTCGATTTTTTCCAAAATTTTGTTTTTTTGAGTTTGTAGGCGTGTCTGTGGGCGGATTTCAAAAATTCGTAAACTTGATTATTTCGGGACCCTAGAGAGTATATGGTTAAAGTTTCAGATCTCTAGGTCCAGTTTAAAGGCCTAATTTTTGCCGACGGACGGACATACGGACGGACATGGCTAGACCGACATTACTATCGATGCAGATCATAAATATAGTAACTTTTAGGGGTCTACGGGCAATATTTAGGTATGTTACAAACTATGCGTCAAAATTAATATACCCTTAGAATAGGGTATTAAAAATAGGAGGATAGGAAAGAAGTTTTTGGTGCAATAGGGTTTTTTTCTCCACAGGTGGCGCCCTAATTGCTTAAGGGAGATTTGAATTGTTGTGTGTATTCAATTTAACAAAGCATGGCTCTGGTCGGGATTCGAACACACGACCTGCCAATCACTTCGCGAATACACTACAATCGTACCATTGCCACCTTCAATCTTCATCTGGGAGATTTCTTGCTGAATGATCTTAATGACTTGGCTAACGCCGACGTTAGAAATCTATCGCGCTTTGTAAGAAGCTCCAAATGGTTAAACGAGTAGTGAAAGAAACCCCTCGATCCGTGTGGTATCAGAATGGACCTAACATGGGTCTAAGTGTGTCGGCCTTAGGCTTACAGTCACTATAATCTAACTAAAATCCAGTAACGGTATTAGAGTATTAAGGCAGCGTCCCTCCTTCAACAGCTCTTGTCGTAAAAGGTGCTCACTTTCGCTTACTTTTTTTCACCTGCACTCGCTTGCGAACGAGCGACTGCAACCATACTTTCGTACACAAATTTGAAAGTCAGTGTAGTGTACCTCTACTGTCTCAAACACAATTGAACGGGCGGTTATATAAATAACAGTCAACTGGCGTTCTGGTATAATGCATTGTCTGATGGATGATTTTTGTTCGATACGGTTTTACTAATGTCAACAATACATACGGTATAAGCGGATCGGTCTTCTTTAATCGTCGTGATAGCCTCTAACACGGCATGATAAGAGCAGCGATGGTGTCTCCTATCTCTCTATTCTTTCTAATAGTAAGTAGCACCGAGGAGCATGCAATGAAATACGATATTAGCTTGCTGTTAAACACAAATGATTACACTGTGTTCTTAGCACTATAAGGGTACTGTAACAACAACAAAAAACCCTTGAGCGTGAGCAAAATTAAAAATAATAAAAAAACAGGGACGGGCTACAGTCCGCTTGGGCGAACTGTTGGATACCCTATTCTTATTCCTATCCCTCATAAGCGGACGTGACAAAAGTCTTAGTATGGTTGAATTGTTAGGAACGCTCTACATATTTTGTTACATAACATTTAAAGGATTTTATCGAAAAAAAAACGAAGCTTTTGTAAAAAAACGCTCCCTAGCTCAAACTTTGGTTTTTCAATAAAATTAGTTTATTTAATTGTGGGCGTGTCAGTAAGCGGATTTAAAAAAAATTAACACATGAGCATAAAGGGCCCCTAGAGAATATATATTATAAATTTCAGCTCCCTAGCATGGTTATTCGATTCTCTCAAAAACATTCCACTATCACCGAAAAGTAGAATATATCAGTACCTACATATTTCAATATTCCGCTTGGTAATTATGTACAAATAAATTTTTAACAAAACATAAGACAGGTTAAAAAAAAGAACTTAAAAATAATTAAAAAAATTATAACTGCAACAAAAAATATCAGTTAAATAATCTCATAAAAAAAATGTTAAAGGTTTTCCATGTCAAAATCCATTTATTCATCTTCTTCCTGTACAATATACAAATGAACATTGGAATAGGCTAAGTATGTGATTCAGTGTTTGATGATTCGATCCATTCTCAAGTCGTTAGATAAAGCGCAATGACATAACAACACGTCACATCACAAGATAAAAATAAATACACAAAATTATTATTAAGCTTAAAAGTCATTTCGGTCATTCAAAGCCAACCCATCTGAGGAAAGTCGAAAAAAGTTTAAACGAGCCAGAAATGACTGCAATTCCCACATCAATCGTGTCAAATTCTTCTATGACCAAAAGTTGAGGCTAAAAATACTACAAAGTCCCACGGGTAGTAAAAACGTTTGGTCATTTGTTAAAAACATCAAGAATTCGACCTCATTATCTATCCCGACACTCATTTACAATGACATTCCAGCTGTCAGCTCTATAGATAAGGCCAATCTGCTTGCTGCTCACTTTGCAGTCAGCTCAACGCTCCCAGATTGTACTTTGTCTCCCCCTGTACTCGAGCGCGTAGAATACTCCATTGGACCAATCCACTTCCACATTCGCACAGTGGCCAGAGTACTTCAAGATCTTGACGTTCACAAATCCACTGGTCCAGATGGTATTTCACTATCGTTATGAAGAGGTATTCTTCCTCGCTGGCAAAACCATCGCGCAAGCTTTTCTATCTATCCTTTTCTTCAGGGCTCTTCCCGAGAAGATGGAAAACAGCATTTGTCCAGCCCCTGTCCCCAAAAAAGGCGAATCTTCTTCTCCCTCCTCCTTCCGACCAATTGCACTTACGTCCCTTCTTTCCAAGGTCATGGAAACGCTGATAAACCGTAAGCTCATGAAAATATCTTGAATCCCGAAAACTTCTTAATGACCGGTAGTACGGTTTTCGCAGCAACAGGTCCACTGGTGATTTGATGACTTATCCAACGGAAAGGTGGAAACGATCTCTTCACCAAGGTGGTGAAAGTAAAATCGTTGCGCTTGATATTTCAAAGGCATTTGACAGAGTTTGGCACCCAGCTCTCTTGTCGAAAATGCGTGCATTTGGAATCGGCGATACCTCTTTTCAATGGATTAGAAACTACCTTTCGGACCGTTCAATTCAAGTTGTATTGGACGGTTTCAAGTCTGCAACTCACCAAATAAATGCTGGTGTTCCCCAAGGCTCTGTTTTGTCTGACTCTCTTTTTAATTTTTATAAATGATCTCGTGACTATTATACCTCTAATCCAATCCACTGCTTTGCCGATGACAGTACCCTCAGCTTCTTATATTCGGTTCTTGGTTCACGCCCCTCATCTTCGGGTGTGGAACTGGAACGGCAACGTATGTCAAGCTCATTGAATTCCGATCTCGACAGCATAACTCAGTGGGGTGTAACTAATAGATTGGAATTGAATGTTTCCAAAATGCAATGCTGTCTTCTGTCAATAAAGCAAAACCCTAATACCATGCCATTGTCCATGAATGGCACTTGCATCGTTGAAACCGAACGGCTTTCCATTCTCGGTATGTGTGTTAATGACAACTTACATTGGAATGACCACATATTCGATGTCGCCAAGAACGCTGCGAAATGCCTAGGCTTCCTTAAGCGCTGCAAGAAATATTTCAATCCCTCTGATTGTAATGTCTTTATTATGGCATGACTGTCTTGCAGGCTTTCGAATGCACAGTTTTTAATTTGAGATTTTATTTTTGTATGGAATTCGTCGAATGGCTCACCTTCGCTTTGTTGCATTTTGTTGAATAAATATCTCTCGTAGGTTACGTTGGTTTTTGGAATAAAATAGCTATTAAATTTATTTTTTATCAACGTTACCTGTAGCTTTTCGGCTTCCGTGAGTTGAAATGTGTTGTATATTTCGACTGCTTCTGACCCAATCGTTGACATCAATGTTGCAACTTGTACTCCCTGGGGCCTAGTCTGCAGTTGCGTCGCTATTTCAAACCACTCATATTGCTGAATCCAGTTCTTCCAGTTTGTTGCTGTATCACCTGTAATGATCAATTCCTTGGGTGGTCGGATAAAGCTTGTTCCAGTGTTTCCGAAAATGTTGATATTTGCCGCGTCTGTTTTTCCTGAATTTTCAGATGTGCTGGCGTTGGGTGTATTATCATTAACCATTTTAGATTTTTCTTTTTCTTTTTTTACCGCCTTTTATTTTGCGCCACTTCTGACACCATGTAATGTCTTTATTGAAGTGAATCCATTTTATGTTCTTAACATGAATATGACAGTCATGCCAAATACCTAATACCAGTCTTATAATAATGTCCATTAAGGTATTACTACAATATTACATATTAGTTACGTATTATAATGTGCCTTATTACACTGATCTGGCTATTATTTATAAGGCGTTTATCCGCCCAAAATTCGAGTACAATGCGCATATCTGGTCTGGTGCACCAATTTCTTATTTGGAGCTACTACACAGGATTCAAAAAACCCGCGATAAAACTCATCGGTGACTGTAACATCGCGAGATCGCTTGACTCTCTTAGTCATCGTCGCAATGTCTCCTGTCTCTCGTTATTTTATCGATATTTCCACCATAAGTGCTCAAATGAAATAGCCAGTTGAATTCCACCCCTAGTACATTTCAACCGCAATACCCGCTGTGCAAGGAATGTGCATCAGTTTTCCCTTAAGCCTGTATTCGGGCGTACAGTGAAATACAAGGAATCTTTCCTTAGCCTTACAACACGACACGAACGTGGAATGCTCTTCCCCGCTCCATTTTTCCTACGTAATATAATCTACAAACATTTAAAACCAACGTGCATCGGCATCTCTCCCTAGCTTCTAACCCTAATTTCCTTAACGCCCGCGCTGTGTAGCTATTACATTATAAGGGTATGCAAAAATCCCTTTAGTGCGTGTACATTATACAAAAAAAAAATATTATTTTGTTACTAGTGTAACATAATTCATGCAAATTGCGTCGGAACTGTTGACATTGAATTGAAGCTGCATCGAAACATTTTGAAACTCAGCCTTTTCTATGTCTATCCAAACAAGCCTCCATAAATATCTAAAAAGTTACAACCCTAAAAAATGAAAAAACAAATAAACGAAAACAATTTGTATGTATTTTTAATTACAACAGAATGTATATTTTAATATTTTTGCTTAGTAGCCATACAAAAAGTAGTTCATTTGTCATCACAGTGTTAACACGCATATAGGGTACAGTTAATAACTTTTTCTTTCTTTTTTCTTAATAAAAAAACAAACGAATTTATTCCATTTAATATTGAACACAACACTGTTGGAAGACATATCGTTCGTAAACGAACATACGAAACAATAACATTATGCTGTACTAATTGCATAAATAATAATTATTTTTTTTTAATTTTTTAGTTTTAAATTTCAATTAAGAAGAGTGCATAACAAAGCAAAAAAGTAACATCTTTAAAAATATTTGTTTAATATAC
Source organism: Portevinia maculata (assembly GCA_949715645.1). Lineage (NCBI taxonomy): Eukaryota > Metazoa > Arthropoda > Insecta > Diptera > Syrphidae > Portevinia > Portevinia maculata. Next base: position 52,730,508 of record OX454527.1, on the reverse strand, counting down.
ATAATTATAAATAAGAAAGGCATTTTCGCTGTTTAGGAAACAAATAACATTATCAGTATGAATTTAGTTTAATTATTTATATTTTTTTTTTAAAGCGGAAGCTCTATAGGGGATACATGTTTTTAACGTTTCTACAAACTAGTGATAATAGGGTGTATAGTGATACCAATAATATCAGGGACGATGTTAGGGTAATACTAAATTAATACATACTGTGCGTAAATGAAGGTCTGTTCTCTTAGGGCGTTTAATGTTTGAGGCCATAAGGCTAATGTCATAAGATAAAACTTGTAATCATATTTTGTTGATATATTTGCGTGCTATAAATGCACCCTCCCCGGATAACTGCGTTGAGTTTTTCTGATTTGTTTGGACACTTAAGAGGAAAAGTTACCTATCTTTAAAGTCTTATGAATGACAATTTTCGAAATCTGGAAGTTTTGGTTAGCAATGCAGGTTACGCAGCTTAGTGATGGAGTATATATCCGGGTATTACTGAACATATATTTTTAAAGGAAAGGATTATGTCGCAGCTATATGAATGAGGTCAAAGAAGTCTTCCGACTAGGTTTGCATCTGCGAGACTCTATTCTCGCAGGAACTCGAATACCTATTGGAACCATAAAAAATACTTTTTCAAAGAAATTTCTTAGAAATAGTGCCAAACGTATCGGAAAAGATTCTCTTGGCAGCTCCTTTCACAGAAGTGAATAAGGTTGTTTTAAACTGACGTCCAACAAGTTTCTGCAAAAGGTGCAGCTGGGACTATCATACCAAATTTGCAAGCTCTGAATATTTGATCTCTGTATATAGCATATTGAGACTGTATAGGTAGCAACTACTCAGAGTAACCCTGCTGTAAATCCAATACAACATTTGGAATTGTACTTAAACGGTCCTTCCTCACAAACATCATAAACCTGGCCAAACAAAATAAATCCGCACTCGTTTAGATTGCAATCGTTCGAGCTGTAAGAATCAGCAATGACGAAAATCACCACAAGTTTTCTACACACAATAAGGTTAGGCAGGCCCAAATTTTTGTTCAGAGTTGTTCACGGAATGCTTTAATTTACGGTCAAGACACGTCGCCAAAATTCGTTCGAATAGTTTTGCAATTCGCAGGAAAAAAAAGAGTTGAAAAGCTCAAAAACAAGCAAATTTAAAATCTTTAGCTAAGCAAAGTGTCTTTAATTTGCTCCTGCTTAGTGTCGAACTAATTTTCCTCATTGAGGGCTTAACAATTGTTAATGCCGCTTTGGCGTAGAAATAACATTCTGATGATCGTTTGTGGCAAACTGGGAAACAGAGCTGTTGCTCCAGCCCTCACTTCACGTGGTAGTTTTGTTGTTCATTCAACCAATCAATGTGAATTGACGGCAACTAGGTCAATGTGAATTAACGGAAGCTTGGCAGCCTAACTGAACGTGTGTGACATAAATTGTAGAATGTCTTATCCAGTCGTAGGAATACCTAAAAAGAAAATGTAAACTTTAGGCTTACTGAAATTTGTTTACATTTTTAACAAACCCATTTTTGCTGGCTGAATCTGGTCATTTCCATCAGATCGTCACTCACGGAGAGTCGGCCGAGTGAACGCATCTGCGTTTATCTCAAAATTGAGTGACAGCAATTGTATGGCCCTTAATTGCTTGTCTTAAGCCTGCAATTAATCTTAAATTTAGGAAAAATGTTCTACTTCAATTTGGCCTAATGGGAAGAAACGTCTAACTGGCTGAGCACAATGTATTCCCAAACGCACTCGCATCACGGAAAGAGTTAAAAGTCAGCAATTGCTAAATTTTCATTTGATAGGTAATATCATATTTTTTTTTCGTAAATCACAACTAAGGCTTAAGTTTGAGCCAGTTCAGTTTGCAATGTTTTTATTAAGAATTTTTTTATATAAAAATTACGAAAAGACAACATTTCAGGGGAAGCAATTGCACGACAGTGAATATTAGCAATTTTCTCAGCTCAGAACCAAGGTTAAGCTGTTAGGAATAGGGTAGTTGCAAAAACATCATTATGAGTCACGGTCGAACAATACGACGTTGGCACTTTTTTTTTAAATTTTTATTGTGTTAGATTGAAACCAAAAGCTTTTGGAGATGTAAAAGATAATATTCCTATTGTAACTTTTTCTCTGCACGTTTTAGAACCAATGCTTTTTAATGGAGGTCGAACACATTAGCACTTCAACCTCAACTTGACTTCAACGTTAGACCTAAATCCTAAATTAAAATTTGAAGTGCAAATCCCACCAACCTTCGGGCGATGTTTTTTTGTTTTCCCAACATGCAATTGCTTTATATTTTAAGTGAATTTTCTCCCTTGCTTGTATTTTGACAAAACGTTTTCTTTTGTTTACAACCTATTTATGTTTTGCTCTCGAAGTTGCATTTTTCAATGCGTTGGACTCGACTTTAACCGCTGAAGTTCTCGCTCGTGTGAAAGTCGAAGTCAAAGTTGATGTTTTTCTACCATAAAGTTTTAGAGGAAACATGATCAAATTGGTTGTTTGTATTTCTATTTTGGTCGGGTTAACTGGTGTGCAGTTCCCATTCTGGATTGGAAGAAGTTATGAAGCTGCATAGGTTTCAAATTTATACTCAAGAGTTCTAAATCAGGAGAAAAAGTTGCAAATAAATAAATTGCAATCAATACATCTTTCTAAAAACGCTTATTTCTAACTAACTTAACAATAAACCGAAACAATTGTGAAGAGGGCAGTTCTTCAATTACTACGAACTTTTAGCGATATCAAGCCATTCTGAATTTGTAGAATAAAAAAAGGAGTTTAATGATAATATGCCTGTTTTGAGTTTAAAAGATAAAAGAAAAAAAAAACAACGTCCATAAAACGAAACCAGCCCTTTGCTGTGGATATTATGAAGAGGTGGTTGTTGTTTTTGTTTATCGTGAAAATTCGAACATTGCTGTGGGTAGGAACATTTCACTTAAAGCAGGCCTAAAGTGTTGGTCCAAAAATCAGAAATTATAAAAAGTTGCATAACCCACTGACTGAATAGCCATTGTTCGGCTCAAAAATGGGCGTGGATCTACATGTTTATTTAAGTCATGTCGGCTCATTTTCTTGGACTTTTTTTTTAATTTTTACAAAATTGTATTGCAATTCAATCATTGGAACGAGTTTAAATTTGGAAGGTGACTGCCGACAAATTACGTCCACCACGTTATCTATATCCCGTTTTGACTGACTCGATAAGTTTAAGTCAACCCTCCGTCTTCCTCTAACATTGATATCACTATCTACATCTATCAGTAAGTTTTCCAACATTTAACCCGAAAAAACAAAAATCCCCTTCTCTACTAATCACAAGAAATCAAAAGATTATAGTTATAGATTAATTTACAAAAAATGCTCTGCTTAATTCCCCACCCACTATTATCCCACCATAACTCTCCTTCGTCAATCATATTTAAAGAAGTTCACACTTGCGTTTAGATTTTGGACGCATCACTGGGCATAGCACCGACCGGATAGCCTCGTCGAACACCGTCTTCAAACCCTTTTGCGTCAACGCCGAACATTCCAAATACTTAACAGCGCCTATCTCCTTGGCCATGGCCAATCCCTGTGGATATGTAATGGGCGACAGTTTCTTGTCCTTCAGCTTCTCAATGGTCGCCTTGTCGTCACGCAAATCCAGCTTAGTTCCAACTAAAATGATCGGAACACTTGGGCAATGATGACGCACTTCAGGGTACCATTTCGCCCGCACATTCTCGAACGATGCTGGATTCACCAGCGAGAAACAAATCAGAAACACATCTGTTTGTGGATAAGAGAGGGGACGCAGACGATCATAGTCTTCCTGTCCAGCTGTATCCCAGAGTCCCAGATTAATTGGCTTCGCATCGACCATAACATTCGCCGAGTAGTTGTCGAACACGGTTGGAATATATTCCCCAGGAAAAGCATTCGTTGTGTAGCTGATCAGCAAGCAGGTCTTACCCACGGCACCATCACCAACAACAACACACTTGATAGCCTGCATTATTATTGTTCTTTAGTTTAAATTCCAGGAATTTCAATGTCAGGTGGGTACGAATAGATGTATAGACACTTTTTTTGGCAAGCGAAGGCAATTCAGTTATTGTTGTTGTTGGACCAGTCCAGTGTTTTCCCCGATTATAAATAGATGCAGCACCACCACACTCGAGATAAGATTACAATACGGCAACAAGATACCACTATTTCAGATATCTATCGGCACAGAACACAATAACGAAAAATAGTTACACAGAAATTAAATCAAATTCCAATTAATATATTTTCGCAGACGAAACAAAAAAAATTCTAGCTACTCCATGGGAAAAACACACCCAAACTGAACGCAATTAATTCGAATACTAGCGCAGCAGATAGAAGAGAGATCGCTGGTCGTTCAGATTGAACAAATCTATTTGGACTATTCCCTCAAGTGTAGACTGAATGCATGCGCCATCCCACTCTCACTTGACGAATTTCACTGGGGTTAATTGATAGTGTGTGAAATGTCAACCGATCGTTGGGGTGTGCGTTCATGTTGCATGGCGTGGTATTGGTATCTATCAAAGCATTAAAAAATAATGAGTCACCCACAGGGTCTGTGAAGTAACCATAGATACTTTTCATTCCCAGAATTGGGTGTCGATATGTTTGTCTCTCATTAGATAGGTTGTTAATAAAAACTGATGTATTAGTTCTCTCATCTGGCTTTGATCTGCTCACGCAACGTGCTGTGATTTATTTGGTGTAACTACATTATTCGTTTTGATTTGAGATACATTTTTTGATCGAAGCAGCTGGCAAGCATTGCCAGAAGGAATTTCTGTTTATTGGCGTATGGCTTCGTTCAGTTTATTTATATTGTGCGGCGGGGGACTGATTGTAGCGCTGGAAAGTACGAAGTACTATTTCATCCATACTGAATGGCCTTCGTAGGCAGCCTTTGAAGTTAATAGAACGAAAATATTCAAAATAAGTATTGAGGTAGATACAGATATACAAAATTATTTCTAAAATTGGAGCAGTGATATCATTTATTTTTTTACAAGAATATATTTTCAACATTAGCCGGTTTTCTTTGAGAAATGTATCCACGGTTGCAGTCATAAGAACGATCACAAGAAGAACGATCACGAAGAAAAGCCATACATTTTCGTTTGCAACTCAATTATTATTGTTTGTACCTATTTGCAGCATGTATCCAAAGCAGGGTAAGAGTACGATAACTCCAGGCGACAAGAAAAAATACGGTTTTTTGTAGAACAGTTATTTACAGGCATTTTTTACTATGGGAGGCGATTTTCTAAAAAAAACACTTCAAGTGAAAAAAAAATATTTAAAAATAACGGTAATAGATATGTACATACTTACAGTAAAGTATTGCACATTTTTTTAAAGCTAAAAGTCGGTTCTATTATTCTGTTTTCAAATCAACTGATTTCCATCAATAGTTTTTGAAAAAAATTAATTTCGAACTCACCATTTTGAAAAAAAAATTAAAAAAACAAGTTTATATTATCTTTATTCCAAATTGTGAGACTACATAGGTACTAACTTTTTTTACTTTTTTTTTTTGCTGTTATTGGTTTTTAATCGAATACTGAAAACTACATAGATAGACATAAAACTACTAGTTTTCGAGAACATTGAAAATTACCAAACCTGCTTTTTATTAAATTTTTATTTATGGACTTTTTTTCCTTGACATCAATGAATAAATAATGATATCCTTCTAATAAGTAGAGACCAGGTAGTTATTTGGCGTTACCTAGAATGCAAGCATTACGGTATGCCGTATAAACAGTGAGGTTATGTATGCAACCTCTCTGCTTGGGCTCACTATAGGATTTGGGGTAGGTAACAGTTTGGGTGTATGCAAAGTTTCTTTTGCATTTAAGAAATCTAGATTTAAACTGCAGCCCTGCAGTGGATGTTATCGACAGCTATCCATAGTACTGCTGGCGATACAATGTTGTTGTTGCTTAACGTGTGATTTCGAGCTTTCCTGTGGATACATTTCCCAAAATACACACTTATTTATTACACAACTATAAAAGACGTCACCACAGTTCTATCTCGTCCTTCAAATCTGATTTAATATTTTTGTTTATATGACCAATTTTTTTCATAGGGATTATTTTCACGAAGCCTTAACAATTTGTGTTCAAAAAGATTTACAAATTTGTAAGTATGTATGTATGTACAGTGTACTCTCTCCTAACGGACACCCCTCATAAGCGGACACCTCTCATAACCGGACAAATTTCAAAGAACGGAATAATCTACACAATTTTTAATGTAAATAATTCTCTCATAAACGGACTCTTTTATAACCGGACGCGGACACCAGTAGAATTTCACTCTCTCTTAAATGGACAAAACGCATTTCGTCGGTGAAACCAGAAAACTGTGTAACTCCATTTTAGCAAATTTTACAGGAGAGTATTTTTCCACACACAGTGTACTCACCAAATGCACTGATTTTGAAGATATGCTACCAACTGAATCTCCGATAATATAATAATTAAACTTATTAGGGGGCTCAAATTTCGCCGAGTTGTAGATATGGGTTTGAGCTAATAGATGTCATTCAAATCTCATTTTCGTTTAAAAGTGGAGTTACACGACTTTCTGGTTTCACCGACGATTTGGCACACTTCGTCGTCTTTTATTTTATTTGCTTTTTTTTCCTTTTCTTTGCGCTTTGCCCTTGATACCCAGCAAACATTTAAAAAAAACGGTAAAGAATGTAAACATAGTAGGCTGCGGCGCCGGCAGCCGTCTATCGACTATCAGACTAAAATTCTCGTGGCGCAATACGTAGGTTTGTATGTAAGTGTATGCATAATTTGAAGCATAAGTACCTACATAGTTCAAAGGCTTTGTCCTTGTTTATGATTTGTTATTAACCTTTTTATTACCTACAATTAATGTTTATCACAAAAAATGCATTCCATTTTAAAATAAAATCTTATACCATAAATGCATGTCTTGTTTCTTTTTTCAAGGTTGTCAATATAATATTTTTTCTCATAACCGGACACCTCTAATAAGCGGACAAATTTCTTGGTACCGTCAGTGTCCGCTTATGAGAGAGTTCACTGTATTTCCCTTTTTTTCCAAATTAATTATACAATATTAAAACCAATGAGGAAGTCATTTTGGATATTGGGCAATGTTATGTGAAGTGACGTCAAGGCGGTGAAATTGGTTGACATTGAAAAAAAACTAATATTGAACAAGATAGAAATAACAAACAAAATATTGGAAAACGACGGTTTTTTTATATGTATCTTAACTCAGATGGTAAAGCCCCAAGAAAGCTGTTTTCATTCTGAGGCTGAAATTCAAACCATATATCAAATAGGGGCGACCCGGACGTACACACGATCAACTTCCAAGCGTGATATGAACACGATCATCAATAAAAACAAATAAGAAATAAGGGATGAAAAGGTTTCATGAAGAAAAGGAGAGCACGCGAAAAATTAATAAAATCAATATTGTTTGATTCTTCCCCTCAGTGATTATTTTTATTGTTATGCCTACATTTTCCTTACTATTATAAAAAAAAAAAACTATTAGCCGCTCTTTGACATAAAAATCAATGAAACTATCTGATGATTTAAAGTAAATGTAACAAATTAGATTGGATAAATCTTTCTCAGGAAATTCTAGAATCCATATTTTTTTTCAAATCTTTTTGTTCAAACAACAAAATCGCTTGATCGAATTTAGTGTACTTTTGTTTAGTCCATATTTAGCTTAATACACGTCGATTAGCATGAGGACGAATTCGATATTATTTTGTATATCCGAGATGAACAAAATAAATTGTCCATAACGTACTAAACGGAAGTACCTACGTACATACACATATAGGTGCACACATTCAAACACATTCAAACACATGCATTTCCTAAAAAAACATCGAATTGTAAAATATGTTGTAAATAACGATTTTAATTTTTGGACAACATTTCCAATGCTGGGAAGTTAATCCGTCTTTTTGTATTACCAAAAAAATGGGCTGGACTGAATTCAGTATCTATAATTTATTTCAGATCATATATCTACATCGATTCGATTGGGACCATAACGAAATCGATATTATTTTTTGAAAAACATATTGTGAGCTATCTAATTTTAAAATATGTTTCATTTTCGCACCAATTAAAATAACTGATTCAGTAACTGGAAAGTTAATAAATTTTTAAAAAGTGTTACTGCCATGACATACATGTATATATAGCTTCTTCTTCAGATTTCCAAGTCTGGAATACAATCTGGCTTTAATTCTTTGCAGAGATTCATATTAAAATCGTGGAATCGCTCATAGATCAAAGGGTGAAGATTTATATATCCCTGTTTTCTGCCTCACTAATTATGTTCGATCCATCGTCGCGTGCATTTAGAAGCTTTTATACGGTTTGTAAAAACTTAGCATTGTTTTACGTCAAAGCGTTCAAGCAACAATTTTACAAAACTAAATGTCTCATCAGAGCCCAACAGTTCCGTTTATTTTAGGCGCACATTCTTTGCAGAAGATTTTAACCTCAGCACGGAAACAATAGATACATACATAATCTATTTGTATTGAATAACCTCATATGGCTATTCAAAACTAATATGAATTAATAAACACAACTGAATCTGTGCAACTCCAACAAGGAAAGATTGCCATCAACATATCGAATAGGAAAGGTCAATCCGAAAATGAAATGTAAAAGTTGTCAAACGCGCCCAATAGTAGAAGTACATAGCTCTACTTGGGCGTCGCGTTGGACTTTTATATATTTACGGTCTAAACTCGATCAAAAGTCGGAGGTAACATTATGTGTTACACTAACCGTGTTTCTTTGCACGCGGATATAGGGATAATTTGAAATTTGCATGTAAAATACAACAACAACTTATCCTATATATGCTAACTTTAGCGGGGATAGCTATTGCCGCTAAGGCAGTTAGCGGGGATAAACAGTGCTTCCAAAACCCATTTTCTTCGTTTCTGATGAACTCATGCGATGAATTTTTCAGGAAATGTCAAAGTTTGACATCCCTCTGACCACTAACACATCCCGCCGAATATTTTGCTCGTGATTTTATTATTATTATTTTTTAAACTTCATTATAAAGGTAATTGAATTTAGCAAATCTGTTAATGTGAAATTGTTTTTCATAATTTTAGAATATGCTTGGCATCAATTTCAATTGGCGGAAGTATATATTTTTCAATTTCAGGATTTTCAATACAAATTTCTTAACTACAACTTACAGCTGTGTCACGGTGCATGTCATAGGTGAATGTTTGCTGCCAAGTTTTTTTTGATGAATTCTTAAGCGGCGATAGTCGTTTTCAGATGCCATCCCTATATGCGCGTGCAAAGAAACACGGCTACTTTATAAAGCGTTGTTCTCTTCAACCTGTCAACGCATGCGTCCCGCAAAGTGACGTTGTGAACCTTACTCGCACGAAAAAGTTCTTTCTCATCCAAAGAATTTTTGTCGTAAATACTAATGGTAGAACCAAATCAACACTGCAACTCCGACTACGACTTTGACAGGAGCGAGAACTTTAGCGTTTGAAGTCGAATCAAACACTTTATAAAAAATGCAACTTCGACAGCAAAACAAAACAAAAATATTTATTGTCTGTGGTCATAGTAAGGTTGAAAAGTACATCTGTCTTTTTTTAAAACAAAGAGATGATTGCAGATAATGGAGATGGAAGACACTGTAGATCAAAGGCAAATGCCTTACAAGTTGTCTGATTTCTTGCAGTTTTGATATGTATTGAATTACATATTAGTGAAGTTACGCTTAAAAGTATTTTGCGTTATAATGCCTTAGTGGCTTAAATCATTTGCATGGTTTGTGTCTGCGTTAGTATTGTATAGGTACATAATTATTGTTTTTCTACATGTTTTACATTGTGTATGCAGTATGCTCCTACTAACACCTGCACTAAATGATGAGCCTGTGAGAGAACTTTTAGTTCCGGCAAATTTGTGCTCGCGATAGTTGCTTGCTTTAAGCACACCACGCCACAGAACTGATAGTATCTCTATGCAGTTGATTATGTTCCATTTCTATCTCTATAAGATCATTTCCTGTAACTGCTGATTTTCGGATAGTCAATGTATCACATTTTGTGCAGGTAACTTATTTTGGTTAAATGAATTTTATGTTTAAGACTTTAAAAATATCCGTATATGTTGAAATATTTTTGAGAGGAGTATTTACGTGTGCAATAGCTTTCATACGCTGGAACACTCTTGATATGTTCCAAAAGTTAATTTCTTCCTACAGCCGATATTTTGTTTTCCGGAACTGACTTACCTTGCATTATAATTGTACCCGGTTATTCAATTTCTTAAAATTCATGTTTTTAAGAAGCGGTAAGTTTCATCCAAATTCATTTGAAATAATTTCTGACAAACTATTATTTCTTTATGATGAAAGCGATAGATATATGTAAACTGTCGAATTCTAGGAGACTAACCACTTTCTTTTGAACGTGTTAATTTATTGTCTTCTACAGAAAATAGTCCAGATAAAAAGCCATCTTTAGCTCGGGATTGCCAAGAACCCACGACTGTTTAAAAATTGTTTCCTGCTCCATTGGGATTTTGTCCTTGCATTTTCCGTTAACAATCGATAATTGTTTTCATTTTTCTTGGATTACATTTTGTCCAAATCTTATACCCAATTCTAAGGGTCTATTAATTTTGATTCATAGTTTGTAACATAACTTGATATTGCTCGTAGACCCATAAAAGTGACTATATTCGTAATCAACATTGACATTAATGGCGATTTGTTCCGTCCCTACGTCCGTCGGCAAAAATTAGGGCTTTAAACTGGAGCTAGAAACCTGAAAATTTAACCATTTTAACTAAAAGCCCGAAATAAACAAGTTTAAGAATTTTTAGAATTCGCCCACTGACACGCCTACAATTTTTTTTTTTCAAATCCGCTCACTGACACCGCCCACAATTTAAAATACAATTTTATCAAAAAGTCAATGTTTGAGCTAGGAAGCTGAAATATGGTATATATAATCTTAAGGGGCCCTTAATGCTGATGTATAAATATTTTTTTAATTCGCCCACTGCATCGCACACGTTTCTTAAAACCGTTTTATTAAAGAAATCATATCATAAAGTTTTCTGCCATGCCCACTTTTAAGGGGCGTTGTTTTGCAAAAATTTTGTCTTTCAATAAAATGTTGTATAACAAACATCATTCTTAACGATTCTCCCATACTTAGATTTTTGTGACGCCCACTTACTGAGGGACTGTAGCCTTTCCCTCTGTTTTTATATCCTATTCTAAGGGTATATTAATTTTGACGCATAGTTTGTAACATACCTTAATATTGCCCGTAGACCCCTAAAAGTTACTATATTTATGATCAACATCGATAGTAATGTTGATCTAGCCATGTCCGTCCGTCCGTCTGTCGGCAAAAATTAGGCCTTTAAACTGGACCTAGAGAGCTGAAATTTTAACCATATACTCTCTAGGGTCCCGAAATAATCAAGTTTTTTTTCGAACCAAAATGTTGATTTAACGTCCAAGTACAAAGTTTTCAACGCGACAGTAAATGCATGCATGGCATATGGCGTCCAACCCGTCGGATACACACACTTCGAAGCTTTTGAAACTGTACAAAGGAACTTTTTTAAGAGGATATTTCGTTTGCCTAACTCAACACCCAACTACGCCATATATGTAGAGTCAGGAATAGTCGCTATATATATACAAAATTTGAAGGCAAATGCGAGCTTCATTACTAGAGTGATGAAAAGAAGTGAAACTTGTCTTCACAAAATCATCTTAAGAAAATTACTTCGAGTGAATGCTTCCCCGTTTAAAAACTGGAACGAACTAGCTTTATCTTACGAAACAAGTTTAAACTTAACAGAAACTAATGTGACCGATTGGCAGGCTCAGTTTTCTGATGTGATTGCTAAGGTGGATCACAAAATGTTTCTGGATAACCTTTCCAGAGCATCTTCATCTACTTCAAGAGCTATTTATAGTCATTTAAACAATGAACTGCCCTCGGAAGTCTCTTACTTTAGTAATGAATTTTCAGCCTCGGTTATAAGTATTATTTTTAGAGCAAGAGTTGAAATTTTAAATTTGAACTTTATACCTCATCGATCACACTTGCCCCAGCTATGTGATCTATGTAACGGAAGAGTGAATGAAGATATATACCATTTCGTTGCTGCTTGTCCTATTCTACAAGAAATTCGCCGGTTGCATTTTCGGGAAAGTTTTATATCTTTGGACAAACTTTTTGAAATTTTAAATGGAGCAATGGGCTGGCTCAGCCTCTTTAAATATTGCCAACATGCTCTTTCTTACCGTAACAGTTTCATATATTAAACTTAGTCGATTACCCACTTATTGCAGTTTTGACCAAATTTTATACCTAACTATTTATTGTTTTGTTGCTGATCATACTAAATTTGATAATATCTCTTTTGTGTTTCAAATCACGTTAAAATTGATAATATTGTATAAACAGCTATTTCTAACCAAATTGTGTATTATCTTGGGTTTCAAATCATGTTAAAATTGATAAAATTTTGTATAAACAGCTAATCAAATTAACCAAATTGTATAATATTTTGTGTTTCAAATCACGTTAAAATTGATAGCATTGTTTTATATAATAATATTTCTTCATATCTTTTGTTAAACATTTTTTGTTTTTTTTTTTTGTTTTTTCCTTTTCTTTATATTTTAAAATTTTTGCTTTTTATTATTTCTTTTATTTTTAAATCATATTATGAAATGTCATCTCAGGCAGACGGCAGTATTGCCATGTCCTTATTCTTAAGTATACCAATTTGTAAACTTTATGATGAAAAAATAAAGAATCTATCTATCTATCTATCTCTATAGTGCATTTATCAGTGTGAAAGGTAAGAAACAAGTCCAGTGTGTAGGCGGTTTGTCTACTTATGTCCGGTATTCGTGTCGGCTCTGCTGTATGAATTGATGATGTGTATCTATTCAGGCTTATTTGGTATTTCCTCCCGAATCTGTAAGAATGTATGTATAGGTACACAGTTCTTATTTTCAATATTGGCGAAACAATTGAATTAGTTCTTTCTTTTGAATGGAACTACTTATTGTTGAACTTGCTTTGCCAATCAAATCAGCTGCGCTTGACAGCGATTTTTTTTTTAAAGTCCTCATTCTCAAATAAAAGCCATTGAATTGCAAGCCCGATATTCATGGTCAGCATTCTGTTACACATTTTGCCACTTTTAGTGTATTTAATTCTTAATTGGGCAATGGGCACCCTTAATACCACCATGATACACCACATCCCTCTGCTGATGTTATTGTTACCGACAATGTACACCAGCCTGAAACCACCGACAATGATAACACTGTGCTTCAGTTTTACCGAATGCCAATGACGATGAGAGGATGTTTGTTGCTGCTGCTGATGATGATGATGGTAAATATCTATATAAAATACCATGAGGTTGAATGGAATGCATTTTCCACAGTCTCTCTGGCATATCAACTGAGGTGATAAACCGTGTTATTGCCCTGAAGAGGCACCCAATCCAAATTGTCTTGATAAAGGGATCGATTGGGGTTAAACGTTTACCCCACCCAGACGCAGCACGTATGCGTTGCATTGTACAATGGACAAACAAACAAAAGCACGCTTAACAAAACGATTGCATTTTCCGGTTGCTTAAAAAGTTACACTCGGCTGTGGGGGCGGTGGTGGTTAGCAATTTAAACTGACGAGCTGCGATTTTACTCCCAAATATTTCGATTGAAGCTCGACGCATGGATGCACAGCAGCGAAAATCCTTATTACAATGATTTATTATTTTGCAAAAGTCGAATTGTGTAAATAATTAATTTTACCATTTATTATTATGAGTGGAAGTGTTTATTTCTTTTGTTGTTGCAAATTGTTTGTATGAACTAGACTGTTGGGGTGCAATTGAGCAATAAATTTTAAAAAGGCCAGTATCGCTCATGATGGTTAGAGCAGGGGACTAATGGTCAACACATTTGCACAGTTTAGCAGCAAAGTGAACTTTTAATGGAATTGACTGGTTTGGTTTGGTTGGTTGCTTGTTATTTGGTGAAAAATTGTGACCTGGACTTGGCTAGTTGAATTGGGAATCTTGACCTTAAAATAACATTCTACAAATCGTAATTTCCAAATATTGGGGCCCACGTTGGGCGCCATTTTTCAATGGTAGCGCTAATATATTACAAACACATATGCCGACAAATTTTAAATCTTAGCTTTGAGATTAACCGCTCAACTTCAAGCTAAATGTTGTTTTGTTTGTCATACATAAATATATTTAAAAACACGAAAAGGCTACAGTCCTACTCCTATTCCTATCTCTCAAAAAGTGGGTGTGAAAAAATCGACATTTGAGTAAATTTTTCAGAAGGAAATTATGTAGATATTTTGTAATACATAACTGTTTTATAGGGCTTTTAACGAAAAAACTAAGTTTGTGGTAAAAATAAACGGCCCATGAAAGTGGACGCCGCAATCAAATTTTGTAGTATGTTTTGTGTAGTAGGTATATGGAATTGATAAGTATGATTTTATCTACATACGTTACCAAGAATGTAAAGGAACATGTATCTGCTATGCAACATGGTTTTGTTTCCGGTCGCTCTACCTCGATAAACTTAGCCCTATTTTCTAAATTCTTTCTTAATTCGATCGAAGGCGGTGTGTAGGTTGATGTTTTGTATACCGATTTCGCTAAGGCCTTCGACAGAATCAATCACTCACTATTGATAGGAAAGTTAGCCAAGCTTGGGTTTCATTCTAACATCTTGAAGTGGCTTTCTTCTTATCTTTTAAATAGGAAATGTTTCGTTGAAGTTGATGTTTTTTTCTCGAACGTGATAACCGCAACTTCTAGTGTCCCACAAGGAAGCCATTTAGGGCCGTTGCTATTTGTAGGTACTTTTTGTAAATGAAATTCCTCACCTTTTTACAAGGTGCGAATCATATTTGCAGAAGATTTCAAAATGTTTTGTAAAGTCTCCCACTTCTCGGATTGTTTAACATTCCAGCTTGAGATGAACCTATTTTTACAATGGTGTTCCGAAAACGATTTGGAGCTTGGTTTGCCTAAATGTAAAGTTTGCACGATTTCTCGTTCTCACAGTCCCTTGCTTCACTCATATGAAGCTGGAAGTATTGCTTTTAGTAGACTATCTGAAGTTAAGGATCTTGGGGTTATTTTCGATAGTAAGTTATCCTTCATTTTGCCTATTGACTATTTACATTGTCTCTAAATCTTTTTCCCTTCTGGCTTTCATTAGAAGAAATTATGAAGACTTTCGTGATCCATTCTTGTTTAAATCTTTTTACTGCTCTTTAATAAGATCCAGATTAGAGTACTGCTGTGTAATTTGGGATCCTTGTTATGGTGTCCACTCTTCTCAAATAGAACGGGTCCAAAAACGGTTCACTCGGCTTGCTCTAAAGAGATTTAACAGGGAATTTGAGCTACCATCTTATAAAAGTCGCTGCTTATTGTTAGGCCTTAATACTCTCGTAGTTAGGAGAAAGATGCAGTCTTTCGTTTTCGTGAAATATATTATCTCTAACACAATTAATTGTAGTGAACTTCTTTTTAGTCTACAATTCTATGCACCAAGCAGAGTACTAAGGGACAGACATTTGTTCTTACCTCCGGCACATAGAACAAACTATGGTTTGTCTGAACCGATAACTCGATGCATCTACTTGTTTAATTCGGTCGGTAGCAACCTGGATTTAACCTCAAATCGGGATTTATTTAAATGCAACGCTCTTACTGCTCTAACTTTCTTAATTAATGCCAATTTTTTCGTTTATTAATTTATGTTATTATTATGTTTTTGTAATTTTATATTTACTATATGTACATTTACTATTTGTATGCGAAATCTGTTAAGTTGTTCTACCTGGTAAATAAATAAATAAATAAATAATAGGACTTTCATTTCCGTTGACTTTTTCAATAATGTTTTTCTCCAGGGCCCAATATGATCAAGTGTAAGAATTGTTAAGATCCCTTCACTGATACACCCACTTTAAAAAAAAATATTTTATTGAAGAAATCAATAATGAAAGTCATATTCTTCGGCAAGTACCTAAGTAGATAGATAGTTCTTAACATTTCTTCATACAAAGTTTTTTGCCACTCAAATATGCAGGGAATATCATTCATAACTATAAGATAGAAAATGCCTGTGAACCCCACAGGCGGACTAGTAGGGAATCCTGATTATAGTCTCACCGCCATTAAAGGAGGAAGAAGAGATAGAAACGGGAATTGGGTATTCAACAGTTGCCCAATGTTTTTTTTTTGCAAAAACACTCTTCGGTATGCAATACGAGTTTCTACATAATGGCAACACCGACTAAAATTTTGTATAGGTGTCAGAAAAAAAGTCGGGGTCCAAATTCTTAAAATAAAGTCGTAAGCCTAAATACAATTAAGCTGATCAGCAGGGTCGCTTGGGTTTCAAAGAAAAGTAAATTTAGCTCATTTCCGTAGAAAATATGAACCAACCACAAGCAAATACAAATATCTATATCTGTATTTGCCAATTAAATTGATAGGGTACGTGCTGGGCAGGGCTTGACTCACCTCAGCGAATTCTTATGACCTCACAACTGTAACCGTCTGGTATGTTGTACACAGCTTATTTTTCCCTCACATTAAGCACCAGTGCACATTACACACGTACATATTTTTCACGCGCAGCGGCATCACCAGTCTGCAACCCCCAATCTAGATGTGAGTACTAGGTACAACACGCAAAAGCGGTGCCGTGCGTTGAAAAGACGCACGTGGGCACCGTCACTAAGCCGATTTCTCGCTCTCCGCCTCGTATCCTTAAAAACACATCTTAAATGTCAGCATTTAATTAAACAGTTTACTTCTTCCTTCATGTGCACAACATCTTCAGGGTAATTAAAGGCATAATGCTCCTGTTTATGAATTTCCATGACGTACAACCGCCTACAATCGAAAACTTCGCGACACACCTACAAAAGTACCCAAGTGGCACCATCTTCTTTAGCATTGCACACTCAGTCAGTCCGTGCTACAGCGATAAATAGTCTGTGAACACATTTAATTCCAATTTAGGTTAACAGGATGATATAAAAGTGGATCACCAGGAGGATGAGTGGAGTGTTGCGGTGTTGGGCTGCTGTATCATTCTCAACACATGAATGGCAGAACCGGCAATAAAAGCAAGCATAAGTACGCAAGTATTTCTTTTCATTGGAATGAATTAACTTCGGCTGCATGGCCGCGTATGGAATCCCTATAAATGTTCACAGATGACTCCCTTTTCTTCGATTAAGGATGCTATAAATATAGCCGCACATATGGTAAATATTGTCTTAACCTAAAAGTTTGCATCCTACTCATATGTCCCGGTTTTCGTTCTTTTTTCAACTTTTCAACTGGGAAAGGACACAATATGCGGCTTTTGTTTTGTTGATTTCACTTTTTAGTACTCATGTGAATATAATGTGTTTCGTTTTCTTTGAAGTTCCGTTGGCTTACCCCTCAAGTTTAAAAAAGATTTTCTGCAGTTGCTTTTGCAGCTGATACTAGATGGCTTTAACATGTTACCTGCTTTAAGAGTGGGAGATGCAGAAAAACTGAATATCTACAACATTCAATGTTTGGCAAATACACAATGGCCCACATCTAGTATATGATATTTCCATTTCGGTTTTCACATCAAGTATTCCTTCATCTGTCCACTATTCGAAGAGAAAATATTCATACTTGCAGCAAATAGTAAGGGGCTCTTTTTTGACATTGTGCTTAACAAGAAATGGTACGATGCACTTCAACGAGGTGATGACGCTGTGTTTGATATCTAAAGAGTTGAAACGAACGGATTGTCTTCCATCCCTTTCAGTCAGTTATGTAGTCTTATATTGTATGAACAAAGTTCGTAAGATCTAATATTTAATATGTACCTATTTGTTCGCTAACTTCAAAAGTTGTTATTATTATTTAAGGACAGATAATTTTTTTTTTGAAAACGTTACGATATTTTTAAATCGATAGGTATTGGGAAAACCCTTTGGCGGAAGATAAGAAGGATAAATCGCACCTCTGGTGCAACATTGACGTAGGTAAATTTGTATCTCTTATACAAACCAAAATAAGCTACTTCAATAGGCAAACAAAAAACATCTCTTAAAAGTCCTAAAAATGAGTCATCTATCTATCTATTCTAAGAACAACATTTATTTGTATCCACCAATTTCAAAGGCCTTTGAAGAGTCTTAAGAGCCTCAATTACGTCATTCATGCTCTAAAGCTCTTTTTTACATATGTACTTATTGTGAAAATAAATAAGGCTTAAGTCCATTATTAAATGGTTCGTAGTATTTGGGATCAATGTTTGTTTTTAATAAATGCTGTATGTCATCCTTTTTTTCTGTGATTACAACTTTTGAAGTGTAAGAACAATAATGACGCTAAGTTCTTTTTTGTCTTTTAAAAAACTAAACGAAACTCGACATTATCTACGCAAAGCATCCATTTACCTAATTGTTTCCCTTAGATGCATAATAATTTATTTATTTATTTGTTTATTTATTTATTTATTCATCTACCTGGTAGAACACTTTAACAAATTTCGCATAAAAATAGTAAGGCTCATACAGTTAATATAAAATTACAAAAACATAATAATAATATAAGTTTAATAAACTAAAAAATTGGCATTAATTATGATAGTTTGAAGTTAGAGCAGTAAGAGCGTTGCAATTAAATAAATCTAGATTTGGGGTTAAATGCAGGTTATTACCAGGTTAGAGATAATATATTTCAGGAACACCAACGACTACATCTTTCTCCTAACTACGAGAGTATTAAGGCCTAACAATAAGCAGCGACTTTTATAATATGGAAGCTCAAAGTTCCTATTTAATCTCTTCAGAGGGGCGAGTGAACCGTTTTTGGACCCGTTCTATTCGAGAAGAGTGGACACCATTAACAGGATCCCAAATTACACAGCAGTACTCTAATCTGGATCTTATTAAAGAGCAGTAAAGAGTTTTTAACACGAATGGATCACGAAAGTCGTCAAAATTTATAAATTGATATGCGTGTTAAAATTTTTATTTTTTCCCTGAAGTAACAGTATTTCATATTAAAACTTGTATTAGTTTATAAGATAAATAAATAAATTTCTTCTAATGAAAGTCAGAAGGGAACAAGATTTAGAGACAATGTAGGTAGTCGATATCCAAATTGAAGGATAACTTACTATCGAAAATAACCCCAAGATCCTTAAAAGCAACACTTCCAGCTTCGTATGAGTGAAGCAAGGGACTATGAGAACGAGAAATCGTGCAAACTTTACATTTAGGCAAACTAAGCTCCAAATCATTTTCGGAACACTATTGTAAAAATAGGTTCATCTCAAGCTGAAATGTTAAACAATCAGAGAAGTTGGAGACTTTACAAAACATTTTCAAATCATCTGCAAATAATAGACATTCACACCTTGTGAAAAGCTGAGGAATTTAGTTTACAAAGAGTACAAATAGCAACGGCCCTAAATGGCTTCCTTGTGGGACACCAGAAGTTGCGGTTACCACGTTCGAGAAAGAACCACACGCAACTGATTAATCAGACATTATTGGATTGAACCGCTTTGTCTTTTGAGTATTTACGTACGGCATACAAAAAGTTTCGGAAGAAATTGCACTTGCCTAGGTCGACGTTGTTCCGAAGGCTCGACGTAGTGATCATGTTTTAAAATGAAATTTACGGTTAGGCTGAACATTTTTTATTCGTGAATTTTTTTCCCGAAAAGGTCATGAAATGTACCGAAATAACTCTTTTTTTTTAGTTGTATCAGTTGATTAAAGACACATGCAAAATCTTCCCTTATGACATTCGGAATCATATAAAGCGCATGTAGAGTAGAAACTACATTAGTTCAATGCATCTCTTTATTGTATCAGCAACTATGGGAAAAATAAAAACATTAACTGAAGAAGATATACTCGTAGTTTCACGCTATACAAAATATAAAAACGAGCAAACTGTTAAACTATTCCCTTAAGTTGGCTTCGATCCACTTCTACACCGATGGATCAAAAACTAGTAATGGCGTTGGTGGAGGTGTTTTCTCCGAAAGCCTAAATCGTAGTTTCTCTTTCCGTCTTCCTAACCATTGTAGCGTATTCCAGGCTGAAATTGTGGTAATAAAAGAGGCACTGATGTGGCTGAAGAGATAAGTGATATCCACAAAGGACATCCGTATCTTCTAAGACACTCAAGCCGCGATTAAGTCCGTGGATTCAGTCTCTTTAAATTCTATCGCAGTCCTTGACTGCCGTTCATCTCTTAAGGAGATAGCGGAGCAGTTTAACATTCACCTCTGCTGGGTGCCGGGGCATAGAGACATTCCAGGAAACTGTAGGGCAGATGAACTCGCCAAAACGGGAACCGAACTACCTCTTTTACCTGAAAAGGCAAATAGCAATCGTTAAAACTTTTATTCAAGCTATCGGCAATCGAGAGAACAAACCTTAGGTGGACAAGTAGTAATACATGTCTAGCGACTAAGCATGTCTGGCCAAAGCTGGACCTGCGACGCTCTAAGAGTCTAATCTCACTAAACCGATTGTATATTAGCTCCATTAGTGCACTATAGGTGCCATTACAGGGCACTGTCTGATAGGCAGGCACGCATCGAGGTTCGGCGTTTATTCAAACGACTTCTGCAGAAGGACGAGGAGGACTAAATATCTGAGCGCTCTGGACAAGAAAGTGAGAAATGAATTCATTCAAATTTTGTTTAAGAAAAACGAAGCGCGCAGCTGAAATTTGTTTGTCCACCTTAAAAAATTTCTGAGCATTTAGAGATGTCTCTTCGAGGGAAGAGCCTATTATCTCCATATTTTTTTTAGCTTTCTGGTGCGAATTTCAAAGCCTGAAAATTGGTAACGGACGAACAGACGGACATCCCTAGATCGAAATAACTTTCGATGCTGATAAGAATTAAAGTAACTTTAAGAGGGTATACGATCAATATGAAGGCATGTTGCAAATGATGATTGAAAATTACAAGGCCCTCAGGAGTGGGTATAAACATAAGGAAAGGCTAACGCTTAGGCGCACTGTTGGATACCCTATTCCTATCCCCAAAAAATGGCAAAAATCTAAGTATGGCTGAATTGTTAATAAGGATATGCTTTACGTTTTTATCGCTTTTTAAGGATTTTATCGATAAAACAATGTTTAAAAAAAAAACGCCTCTAAAAAGTGGGCATGGCAGACAGTTTTTATAGAAAATAAATGAAATCAAATTTTGATTTTTTGATATAATTCGTTTTTTTTCGATTGTTGGCCTGTCAGTGGGCGGACTTTAAAAAATATTACACTTGATCATTTCGGGCTCCTAGAGAGGATATGAGTTTCATCCCATTAGCTCGAGTTTTAGGGCCTAAAACATGATGACATAACTATCTATGCTGATCCCAAATATAACAACTTTTGTATGATCAATATTACGGCAAGCTACAAACTATGAGTTAAAATGTTAATACATTTAAAATAGTTTATAAAAAGAGAGAAACAAATTTACTATTCATTGAAAAGTATTTTCCTCATTTTTATAAAATTCTATCTGCACAAGCTGCACAGTATTAAAGGTCACTGCACTGCACATGGAATGTAACGAAATAGCGTGCCACTGAAACATATTACCTTACGAATCTGTCTTTCTAGTTGGATATATTGATTACTGAATCTGTCTTTCTATATAGAGATTTTAACTAATCCGAAACTTAATGGAGCCATAGCAGGTGTATGTGCTAGCCGTTCTAGCGGTTTATATGATAGTTTAGAAGGTCAGGTATAAGATAAAATTCTTGACACGTGTAATTCCCATAAGAAAATCTAAAATCGAAACAAAAACATAGGGAAAGACTACAGTCATCTTTCGCTAACTATTGAAAACCTTATTCTTATCCTATTCCTATCCCCCATAAAATAGACGTGGCAAAAATCAAACAAAGGGTTAATTGCGACGGATGGTGCACTAGGTATTGGCTCTCAGTCAATCCTCCCAAAACTGAGGTTGTTCTCTTACTGAAGCGGATCGGGCTGACTCAGAAACTGCTAAAAAGAGTCATAATCAACCTCTCCAATGAAGCAAAATATTTGGGAGTCATCATGGATCTCACGTTTAAGAAGTGGTGGCTTTTGGTATAACTCGTACTGGAGTTTTGATGAACTTGCGCGACGGTTATACTTCGACTCTTGTCGATATGCCGTCCGATGCAATGACACCAGAACTTCGGCTGATGCGCAATGGCAAAGTGTTCAGGACTGTCTTCGGCCATACTCTGAGCCTAGAAAGGAATGCAGTCGAATCTCACGAATGGCTCCAAAACCGATCAAGGATCTGGCGCTGGTGTTTTCATGGGGAGCGACAACATTAGACTTTTCTTCTCATTAGGAAAACATGCGTCAGTCTTCCAATCGGAGACTTATGCTATCCTAATGGCTATGGACCATAATATGAGGAACA
Source organism: Portevinia maculata (assembly GCA_949715645.1). NCBI lineage: Eukaryota > Metazoa > Arthropoda > Insecta > Diptera > Syrphidae > Portevinia > Portevinia maculata. The sequence continues at coordinate 52,707,896 of OX454527.1, read as the reverse complement.
GGTGGAGAGGCGGAGTATCTGCGTCTGTAGCGACGCTTTAATCCTTGCTCAACCCTTTATGGCTGCCAGCGCCTTCAATCAGGGATTCCATTGGCGGTTGTGTTTCATATGAACACAATCGCAGATGGCATGACTCCAGGCTGCAGACAGACTAAACGAATACCTCCCGACGTTTTCATTCACTGAGTTAATGTTAACTCCGGGTCAGGTGAACTCCATTAACACCTTAAAGTTGTATCAACAGTAGTTCTAGTCAGTATGTGTGACTTTTCTTTTGTTCAACGTATGGTATTTAACCTGCACCTCACGAGTCTCAAGTCGTACTTACTTCTAAACTTCTACAGCATGAAAATGCATTTTTCTTCGTTCACTTGAAGACCAACCAATCTGGCCTGTTTTTCAATTGCCGCAAACGCCTTTTCCACAGCTCGCTGGGAGCGGCCGACACTGGTGCCATTTACCTTCGATGTGTGATTTGTTGACCAAATTAAATGTTAATCCTTTATTGTGTTGTTCGGCTGTTTAGTCATATAGTTTTTGTAGAATGAAAGACTATTCCATTTACTTTCCCAGCGTTTCGGCGGGGGTTGCCACCTTCCTAAGGATTTCCCTTTATTTCGTACACAACAAATAAATAAATAAAAGTGAAAATTTAGTGAAGCAACCAACTATTTGATGGAGACTATTTAAACTTACAAATTAAGTTTAAAAATAAATAAAAACGAGAGAATGAATAAATAAATTAAATAAGACCGTCAGCTATGTTAGCACTTTGACGTGTTGAAGCTTTGTCCTTGTTGCTATTTACCGCGTACCTCAGAAGTTAGACGCACGTATTGACAAAGACATCTATCCTGCGCACGGCGCCAGTGGTGCCAGTATGAAATAGTTCGTAAGAGCTTCTTCCATATTACCCACTGCACCGCTTGTTTTCCAGTGGCACGCGTTATAGCTGGAAACGACTTGGACGGGTCCCGAATCTGACCATCGCTATGTATAGAGACGGGCTAAGAACAACACTATAGTTCTTAATGGGAGGCAATTTAAACTTTCAGGTAAGCCTAGCGACGTTTGTAAAACTTTAAAGCTGTCTTGCAAGTATGCCTGAAAATCCGTGGGTTGACACGATCTGAGATCTCTGGGGTCGTAAACGAACAAAAAAATATTCAATAACAAGGAGCATGATCCTAAACTCAAATTCAGTAATATATGTATATTTGATTGGCTTCTTTAACGAAGGTGATCCGAAACCAGGAGGCCTGACGGAATTGTTTGAGGTGGAAACTGCAGGTGGACCAGTAGCGACGCAGCACCGAAGGACGTGAAATAGGGTACATATAGTAATATGGTGGGACCGACTTTGCTTCCAACAGTATGGAAAAAATGTACTGTCAAACTATGACTATGCTTCTGTTCGACTTAATTAACAAAAGGAGATTGCCGATCGACTTTTGAACAAGATAGAACATTTTTTGAGTTTTTTTTTTGTTTAAATCGTCGGCCGTTTTTATCCGTTTGCCTCCGCTGTCTGTCGCGCTTGTCAGCCTTACTGTCCATAGATTCTTGGTTGATCGGGTCTCGTCAGATCACCGCAATTAAACGACGTTGGGCGCGGTTAGTACGTAGATGGAGCACCGTTTGAGAACAACCGCATGTCGTAGATTATACATACGTGGTATCACAATGGACCTAAATTGGTCTAAGTGTGTCGGCTTCTGCCGACAGCCATCTAACCAAAACTAACCTAGTGGGTGGCGACGGTGTAGAGGTTAGTGTGTTGGCTTGTTACCCGTGCGGTGCAGGTTCAATCCCCATGGGGAACAACAACATACGCCACCCATTCACATGCCTCTACACCAAAAGGAGGAATTCTGCCTGGTAGTACAATGGACCGTTACCGAGTCTGAGTGCTCTAGGATTTGAAATTCCTTTTTCAAAAAAAAACCTAACCTAAGACCTTATTTCTTTTCGTATTGGTTGAAAGGCCTGTGGAGGTTTTATCCTCACGGTTCGGGGAAAGGGAGGACTCTAGTTGCCCTCCACTTCCCCATTAGCTTAAAAATACAGCTAAACAAATTAACCATATTATGCCCACATTACGGATATCAAACGAAAGCACTTGCGAATTCGGAAATTCAGTATTATGAATAGCGATTCACTAAAGATTCCAGCGAACCCCGCAGGCGGACCTATAAAGATGCATTGAAGTGGGAGGGTAATTATTAATTAAGTACAGATCACAACCTCGTCGTAAAAGAGAAAGAAGAAGAGGATGGAAAGGCGATTCGCTATTTTAAATGTCCGTTCTGTACTTTAATGATAAGAAATGATAACTGTCAAATCTCCTAATTCAAGATAAAATCTTCTTATTTCAAAGAAAATTACGCGAACGCATTTGCGTAAAAGGATGAAAAACGTCAAAGTTTTGCTTGAAAGGAAGCAACCACTGTTTTTTTTTTTGACAGTTTATTTTTAACATCCAAAATTCTGTGTAAAGAAAAATTAACGAAAGAATATGTTTCTTTCTTTCTTTTCTTTATCATTTTCTCAGTACGCTACTGGTAGTAACAGATCATCACTTCAACCCCGACTTCGACTTTGACAGGAGCAAAAACTTCACAGTTGATGGGATTTGCACTTCGACTTCAAACTTAGGATGTAGGTCTAATGTTGAAATCACTAAAAAGCATTGGTTCTAAAATTTGCGTCGTGGTTGTCAAAGTCGGAGTGGCTGTGTTGATCTGTTTCTACCATAACGGGTTTGTGTAATTTCGCACGCAAGTTTATATAAATTTACGTTTGCATATAAGAACGCGAAGTTCGTTTCAAATGTCAAAAACACAGCGAGTTCGACTTTTAATAAGTTACGAGTGGCGACAAATCGATGTTTGAAAACAAGTCGAACATAAATATTCCGTGATAACGCTAATGTGAAAGCTTGATATTTATAATACTGTGATGAGCGAGATTCGAAACCAGTCTAACGTTCGATTCGCTACTCATAAAAATCATAATGTGGGTCGTACATAAGATGTTGTTACTGTTTTCCAAGGACGAAGGTATTTAAGTCGGTATTAGCCGCGTTTTTTTGACAAATGTATCCACTGTTGCTCATAAGAACGATTACAAGAATTATGGCCAGTAGCCATACATTTTTGTTTACAACACAAATTATTGTATGTATTTGCAGCATGTATCGAAAGCAGCCCTCCTGTTGATGTTATCGACAGCTATCATCACTCCTGTGGATACATTTTTCAAAGAAACACACCTTTTACTCGTATTATCATTTGAAAAACCGACTGTTTGACAGTATTATCTAAATACATAAGTTGATTTTATTTCCAAATGATTAACAAAATAAAATACATTACTTGGATGAGAAACACAACTAGACAGTCGGGGAAATGAAATAATCCTTGACATACGAGCTGGAAGGAGTACCCGGCGTACCTGGGCCCGGCGGGACTATTTCTTCAACTAGTTTAACTAACGGCATTCTCCTCCCGACTTTATTTTATAACCAGTTACTTACACAAAATAACAAGTTTGTTTCATATTGAATTCTAGATTTGAAGAATTATTGCTTTTCTTTTCCGCCAACCTGTTAAGATCTTTGACTCCTGTCGTGGGTCTCCAATGCGCCCAGCATTTTGTGATCACATTTGTTTGACTACAATTTTCAGTTTGTGTATTATGATAGTTGACTAAAATATAAAAAATGTAATCAGTGGTGGAGAAGCATGAAATAAAAAAGAAAAACAAGAAACATATATATAAATTTTTCCATTTGAAATAAAATGATGAACCGAATGTGTTCAGTTCTCGTTTCATTTTCTTCATTCTCTTTATGGCCAACTAAGGATAGGCATGTAGGTACTCAATAATTTTCTATACTACACAGACTCTTCGCCAGACATCATCGTCGTCCTAATCATCATCTTTCCTGAGCTATCATCATCATTGGCGTCGTTGTCATCTTATTTATACCCGTTCAACTTATTTGCCATAAAAATATTCACATTCAGGATAGGTACGAGTATACTAGGCCCGTGGCAACCTCATTTTCATCGTTGAAAAGAACTTCCGGACGAGTAAAAAAAAAAATCCATTTATATCCTTTGATATGTCAGCTGAGGTCGACATATTGACTAGGGTAAACTTGTATCTGGCACATGTAAAGGATACTTGGACCGCCACGCCGCGTGGCAACGCTATTCTACCAGTGCATGGCAAATTAGAGAAGTTCTTGTCGGAACCATGTATTTCTGTTACCTACCTTTATACTTGGCTGTTTGTCTGTGGTGGTGATGCTGTTTATGCACTCTTTTTTTTTTAACAAATGCGATGTTTGCGAAATGTAAAGGAAAACGTACCTACCCACTCTAGCTGTGTTGCAAACGTTCTCGAAACCTTTTCAGTTTGGAATCCTTTTCAAGTCGTTTACCTGGTGAATAGTGATGGTAGGTTTTTATTTTGAGAAGAAAAAAATTTAGATTTTCTTCCTGAATGAATAGTTTTTTTTTTTCTTCTTCGAAATGACTTTGGAAATGCGTACTTTACCAGACGCATCACATGCACGAAAAATATGAACGAGCAGACGTGGACAAAGAAAGATTTTCGCTTGAGATAAGATTTTTTACATTTCTATATAAGTGAGGGTATTTTGAGTCGATGGATTATGTCGATAACGAACTTGGATGTTTTGAAAACGGGCATTGTCGGTCTGTGTCCCTTAAAGCTCAAAGTAGGTAGGTAGATGCCCACCGAGTTTCGATATTGTTCATTTTTGCAATTTACGACGAAGCAAAGGGACTTAACACAGTATGCTTGTTAATTAACAATAATTATCTAACATAAAGCATCTGTCAACTCGTTTATTATTTTCGTTGAAATTCAATTCTCTTATAAGAAAATATTAACAATTTTGCTGGAGTCCGTTAGACAGGTACCTATAAACTTTAGTCCTTCAATATAATTTATTGCAATTACGTAACAGCGTGTTGGCAATCAAGGCAATCGTATAGTTTAAGAATAAAAGTATACATATTCAATATGGATGCCGCGTAACTGTGGTAAGGAACAAGTTTCATAGGAAAGTCAAGAAAAAACTTCAGCACATTTCCAGATTATAGCAATACCAAAACCAACAACACTTAATCCCTAAAAACGGAGCAGACAGAATGTGCGGCCCTCTAATAGAAAATATACCAAACTAAGCACCATGTCAAGTGCACACCAAAAAGCCAATCGATGGCAAACATTGTTGCCTGCTCTGTGACATTCGTAGTCCATTAATTATTCGCTGCCATTTGTTACACGATATCGAAAAAAAGGAACATTCCCGCATTAGGTTTTGTCTATCTATCGATAATCTAATTAATTCTCTAATGTCTCCGATTCCATATGGCTTCCCTGACAACCGAGTAGTTGACAGTGCTTACACCGTAGCTTAATAGGAATGGTTCTTTTCTTTATTGAGTGCAAATTAAGTGGCATCGCAACTGTCATTTCCGATTCTACCCAACTCTCGCATAAAAGCATAAATGGTGGCCTCCAAAGAAAAACGCTGTTTCTTCGTTTTGGGAAACCGCACAAATGTATCTGTTTATGTTTTATCCGTGGCTTACCAAGCCGGTTGGGATGTGCATTAATTAATACTAACTATACGAACAGAGAGACGTTCTCAAAGGATACCGCGCCATGTGGTCCCCTAATTCAATCATTTATACGCTCAAAATCGAAACCATTTAGCGTTGTAATATCTGCTGCAGTCTTAGACGTGCCACGAATATTGTGTAATTTCCAAAAATAAAACTGGAAATTTAATAATTTAAGTGTCTAGTAGGAGGGAGATGAAGGAGATGGGACTCATTACCATAAACGTGCATTCAACAACAAAAGAATTAACGGCAAGTTATTGTCAGAAAGTTATTCGTCGTTTCCGCATCCCCCACACAATTCCAGTGTATTTACATTGTTCTTTGTTTTTGCATAATGATTTGAAAAATGTTTTCAAAACGCTTTTGTTTTTCATTTGTTTGTACTCGGAAACACCCCTTTTTTAGTAATCAAAGAAGGGGCCTTGAAATAGGGTTGTTCCGACTTAAGAGCACTCGTCTAGAGGACTATGCATTGAATGCGAGGAACAATGAGAGCACGTATCATTTACAATGACAATACAATTTTGTTGTGGGTTTACAAACACAATGCCTATAAAATTAACAATGAGTAGTGAACATCCCTATGTCACTAGCAAGTGCATGTGAATTTGAGAGAATTATATCGGACAGGAGCTGTTGACTCAATATTAGAATTTGTTGTAATTAGAAATAACTAAAACATTTTGAGATCATGCTTTACCTTCAGAAGGTATCAGACTTTCTTTTGCTAATATGCCGAAGGATTCTCACTGCGTTTTGTCTTGCTCTCAGAGAGCTTTGTTTACCTTGCGTCTACTGGTAGTGCTGCAGGCAGGGATTCGCTGCGCTTGCCCCTGAGAAGTACTTGACAGGACCAGTATGATAGTCGAATACCTGTCGCCATTTCTGACCTTACCAGAAGCTCTGTTTCACTCCACGCACGTACGAGCAAGAGACTCGATGCAAAGTCTGGCTGGTGAGTTTGGTAGCTTGCTGGCTAGTTCAAGCCATCTGAAATCTGAAATAGAGTAAAGACAGAACCTCTAATCTATTTCAGATTTCTGTCCGTAGGCTTATCGGCTGACAACCCCCTCTTTCCACCAGCGCATGTCTCCTATTTCGTCAGACCCGACGAAAAAGAGACAAAGTCTGATTAAAGAATTTGATGCTTCCCCGGTGGCATCCTTGGCGAACTAGTAGATGCGGTCGACCCATGCCTCATTTGGTTGGTAGGTTGGTTGAAACCGGCTGTCGATGCGGATGTACTTAGACCAGAGGTAAGCCCATTGTGCTGCCGATGTGTAAGGTGGGTGTCTCACCCTCTTACTCAGCGAACCATATGCTCTCTGAATAAAGGAACTAATCTTTGCTGTGCAGGCGTTGTTGAGATCGTTTAGATCATTGAAAAGGTATTCACCCAGTGTAGCCTTCCTAATGTTAGCGAGTGCAGGACACGTGCAAAGGAAGTGACTGATAGTCTCCTCATCCTCCTTGTCCCTACAGCTTCTGCAGAAGTCATTGTAGGAAATGCCCAGACTTTGAGCATGTCTTCCTATAGCACAGTGTCCGGTGAGGGCGGTTACTAATTTGGAGAGGTTTCCTCTCTTATGCCTTAGAAGTCCGATGGACCTGGTTTTATTTAATGTCAGCCAGAGTAGCCTTGCGGTGTTGCACTGGTCGAGTTGGTGCCAACGACGGTTGGCTTCGCTCACCGCATTGGTGTCAATGAGGTGTTTGGCATACGACGTTGGCACCTCGATGTTGGTGACGCTTATGCTGTTTAAACCAGAAGAGCCTCGTCGAGCCAGTTTGTCAGCTTCACAATTCTCTGGTATATCACAGTGACCCGGCACCCAGCAAAGGGTGAGACTCTACTGACCGCCTATCTCGTCTTTTACTGCCTTGGATCTCATAGTACTGGATGCATGGGATTTGATGGGCGCCTGGACAGTCGATGTATATTACAATATCTGATTTCGATATCGTATTAACCGACAGCCAGTCAGCAGCTTGACGGGCGGCGATGACTTCGGCCTGAAAAACGCTGCGGTGTTCTGGAAGGTTAAAGGAGAGGTGAATGTCCAGGTCTTCAGAAAAGACTCCGGCACCGACTCCGTCCTCCGTTTTGGACCCATCCGTAAAAATTGACAGCGATTCGTGGTATAGGACGCGACGCCCCACGTGGAGCCTACTGCTTTTTTGCATATATAAAGAGCAGCTAGGGATTTCCTGGCACGTTCAACTACATTTTCCCTCCAAAGTAGCTTGCGATCAAGCTTCAGGCCTAAATAGCTAGCGCTATTTGACAGTGCCAGAGGAGTGCCTCTTATCTGCGGATGAGTGAACTCAGAGAGTTTATGTCTTCGTGTGAACAGGACCAGCTCAGTCTTTGTTGAATTAACGGACAGGCGCATCGTTTGGTCTAACTTCTTAATATGTTGATAGTAATTTGCATGACATCGGCCAGCGTCTGCGGGTATTTACCCGTGACAAGTATAGCGACATCGTCCGATAGGCGATAACTTTGCATCCAGTGTATTCAATGTTTAGAAGGGCTTCGTTGAGCACTAGATTTCACAGTAGCAGAGACAATACTCTCCATTGGGGTGTGCCTCTGTGTGCACGTCGTTTGACAGTGCTTCTTCCGAAGAATGCAGTTATTACCCTGCTTTTGAGCATGTATTCCTCAAAGCAGCAGATCGAGTCGTCGATGTTGAGCCTCTGCGTAAGGCGTTGGTAATCGAATTGGTTTTAACGTTGTTGAAAGCTCCCTCTATGTCGAAAAATATCACTAAAACAAGTTCTTTGATAGATAGGGATTTTTCGACGATAGACGATAGAGTGCAAGGCCATTTCAGCAGGTTGCCTTTTTGGTACGCGTGTTGTGCCTCATTTGGTCTTTGCCAATTTACGGGGTATGTATCCTTTTATCGCTTCTCTCATTCGCAGAGGTAGCTGCCGCCGGTGTACGAGCAGTGATCTTGCTCTCGATTATGTGCTGTTCCTGCAAATAAGCACGTGCGCTGTGTAGCCGTTTTCGGCCTTACTCCGTCAGTTGGTCTTTTTGTTGGCGCCTTGTATTTACTCCGTCTGAATGAGATTGACAACCTAGATAGGTTCGAGTAAACCCAGCGACGGAGCACCAGCCGCTGATTTCGAAAACTATTCGCTCAGTGCCAGCGCAGCATCAGGAATTCCGACGCTATCTCACATGTTATACTCCAAGATCCACAAAAGTATTGCGAACGTCTGACAAACATCCAAGAGTATCAATTGTCTTGAGAAGATTCTCAAATTTGCCGTTCGGATTCGGCTTAAAATTGCACTTCGCACAAGAAAGTGGTTGGAGGCCTTTATGGCCCGTTAATGCTTAATATTTAATTTTTCTATTGAGGAGAAGATTGCTTTCTCTTCCATCATGAGTTCTAATCGGGTTTCGATGTGTATGGGATCTTATGTACTCGATCCTTGCTTTGTTGTCCTAAGTATAATTCAATTTCAATTTTTCAATTCAAAAATGATTTTCCTGTAATTTTATTTAGTTCAGAAAGGCCGAAGATTATCAACAATGTTTTATGTTGTATTATGCATAAAGTCTGATTAGCTTTTGTTTAATCTTCATTTTAAAAATCTTCTTCTATAATTCGTCGACGACAAAATAAAGCTGTTAGATAGATAGATATATCTATCTATATTTATTTGCTATAAGCTTTGCTTTTACAAATTGATTGACAATAATGTATACATAATTTCACAAAATGGGTAATGATTTTTATTTTTTTTTATATAAAATGGAGTTAATATAAGGCATAATATTTTACACAAAAGATTGGTAATTAGTTTCCAGAAACATTAACAATATATGTTCAGTACTTATTAAGAGACTTAATAATACTTATTAAGAGAAATAATAAAGCTGTTTCACAATACGAAACAAGCGCTTTCCAAACAGACCCATTTAGTTGTACTTGGACTTCCGCAGTTGATAAAATAGCTTTTCCAAAGCGAAACATTCTAATATCACGGAATATTGGGCAAACTTGTAAGAAATGTTCTCCGTTTTCTCTTTGCGATGAGTTACATAACGAACATAGAATTGGAAGATCTTGTCTGTATAAATATTTTCGAACTAAATTGTAAAAAATAAAATTTATTTATTTTATCTTAGTCGGCCATTCATAGTGCACGGATTTCGTTTGCGGACGTAAAACAAAGTCTGTTGCTTGAAGGGGATGTGATTTTGTTTCTTGATGAGCACAAGACTACTTCGCGAAGCTGTCTCTTTCTTACGTGTCGAATCCCTTTCTTAAACCTCAACAAAGAATTGATGGATACATTTTCAGTAATTTGCAGAAACGGTAAGGAAAAATCATTGTGATCGTTAGTAAAGTGTATCACCCCTATCGTGGAATCCGTCGGATCTGAGATTCACTTCACTTATTCGTTTCACGTGAACAGAAAATTGGTATCGTTGGATCCGTCGGATACTCTCCCTTACCGACCACTATTGGTGATTAGGAAATTAATTCAATTGTGACAGCTCATTTCAAACACATTTGTTTTGTAAACATTAAATTCAGTGAAAAGAAAATAAAAACTGCGGATTTCAAATGCATGGATAGATTCGACCCGTTCGTTTTCCACGATACAGTGAATTTCATTCACGTTACCGACATGTGGATGGGTCACGTCTGCGGATTACACGATGCGAATTGTTCACCATTAGCGGATCTTTCCCCCCGACGGATTCCACGATAGGGGTGAGAGGCAAAAAACCTGGAGAAGTATGTTAAAGCAAAAAAATAACACTGAACATGTTGAGCGGAAGGACTGTGCAGCTCTTGATGCAGCAATTTACAAGCATTTTCACTTTTTTTTTGTATCATTTTGTTGCTTATTAATTGTTTTTGTTTGTTTGTATTTAGTAGTATAAAATGTACTCGTATATATAAAAAATTGTTCAACTTAATTTGTTTCCGACGGTTTCACTTTTATTATATTGTTAACTTTTTGGTATTCAAAAATAGTGTTTGGATACTCAACTCATTCTTAATTTTCGAACTTTTTCATTGTTATATTCGCCACACAAATTCACTGATTTGACCCTACAATTATTTCAGCCGATAAAGGTAAAGCTCTTCTGCGCGGCACCTGGTGGAGAACACAATAAAAGAGTCAACGATGTAAATTATAAGAGCATGTACGAGCATATTTCATATAATATGTATGTATAGCAACTACAACAAGGCAAAAACAACCGACCTTCTAGGTAGAACCCGAAAAGACATCGCAAGAATAACAGCGATCATCACGGGACACTGCTCGCCAAGAGCTTCAGACTAATCAGTGTGACTTCCTTCTTGCTGAAAAGCTTGGAAAGGCTGGTCGAGCTTCACGTGCGCAAAACTGCTTTGCGATTGCACCCACTATCTCAGATGAAACATGCCTATCAACGCGGAAAATCCTGCGAGCCTGCGCTCCAAAATCTAGTTGGTAGAATTGAGAGCGCGCTTGACAGAAAAGAATACGCGATGGGCATTTTCATCGATATTAAGGGTACTTTTGACAATGCGACTTTTGATAGCATGTGCACCTCCGCCAGACAACACGACGTAGACGAACCATTGGTGTTGTGGATTAAAGCAATGCTAATGAATAGAACGTTGGTTGCGGATGCGGATTGTGGCCGCTATGTTAAGGCGGGGTAAACAGAGGCTGCCCGCAAGGCGGCGTTCTGTCTCCACTGCTGTGGTGTATGCTGGTCGATTCTCTGTTGAACGTACTCAACAGTTCTAATATATACGCTCAGGCGTACGCGGATGAAGTTGCCGTGCTTTCTGTTGGATCATGCCTAGCGACTGTATGCGTGATCGACGAATGGTGCACTAGGAATGGGCTCTAGGTCAATCCTCTTAAAACTGAGGTTGTTCTCTTCACGAGAAGGAGAAAGCTGGCCGGGTTGACTCAGCCAGTGCTAAAAGGCGTCACAATCCAACTCTCCAATGAAGCAAAGTATCTGGGAGTCATCCTGGATAGCAAACTACATTGGTCCAAACATGTTGAGCTGAAGACTGCCAAGGCGCTGTCTGTTTTCTGGCAGTGCAAAGGCATTTTCGGCAAGACATGGGGCTTATCACCGAAAAGAGTCCTATGGATTTATACGGCTATGATAAGACCATTTATAGCATACGCATCGGTTGCTGCTTTTGCCAAACTCCAAAGGCAAGTATGTCTCGGCTGCACGGGGGCCTTCCCCAGCACTATTGAACCTCCCGCCCCTTGATGTTTACATCATGGGCTGTACAATCAAAGCTATCTCACGTCTAAGAAGAGGTGACATTTGGTATATTCACACTGGAGTTTTGATGAACTTGCACAACGGTTGTCCTTCGACTCCTGTCTTATGGATATGTCGTCTGATGCGATGACACCTGAACTTCGGCTAAAGCGCAACTACGACTTTCGGTCGACTTTTCTCGCGTTCAGGACTGGCTCTGGCCGGACTCTGAACCTGGAAGGGAATGCTGTCGAATCTTTACGGATGGCTCCAAACCCGATCAAGGATCTGGTGCTGGTGTCTTCGTAGAGAGCGAAAATGTTGGACTTCTTTTTCCGTTAGGCAAATATGCGTCAGTCTTCCAAACAGAGACTTATGCTATCCAAATGGCCATGGACTATGTTACGAGGAACAGGTGGAGGCTGCGAAGTATCTGCGTCTGTAACGACAGTCAGGCTGCGCTTAAGGCCTTACTCAAACCCGTAACTACTTCCAAAATAGTACGTGAATGCAAGATATCTCTGAATTCGGTCGGAAGGCTGAATTCACTTAAACTTGTCTGGGTCCCGGGTCATAACGGGATCACGGGAAATGAGATCTCCGATGAACTTGCTAGACAAGGCTCAGAGGGGGACTTCTCAGGACCTGAACCAGCGATCTGTCTGCCTGCGTCCTCAGTCAGGGCTTCCATTGACGGTTGGGTTTCCTATGAACACAATCGCCGCTGGCATGACTCTCCAGGGTGCAGACAGACTAAGCTAATTCTCCCCGACGTCTGTGGGAAATCCGTGGCATTCTTGTTGTCTCTCAACAGAAAATACTGCAGACAGACCACTGGCGTTCTTGCAGGACACTACGTTTTTGCCAATCACCTTAAGGTGCTAGGCCTAAGCGATACCACCAACTGCGAAGCCTGTGGAGAAAGCGACGACACTGTGGAACATGTCCTCTGTGATTGTCCTGATTTTGCTCGTATCAGGTGGCAGGTATTTGGTGCGGACATGGTGAGTGCTGTAAACCTAAGCTCCTTATCATTGAAGCGCCTTCTCGTTTTTCTTAGAAAAACGAGTAAATTCCCACAGTAAAATGTGGTGTGTCTGCCTGATAGTACAATGGACCGGTATTGAGTCTGAGTGCTCCAGTGCAGAAAGTCTCACACACCCGACAAAAAAAAAATCACCGGACACTGGCCTATACCTATACACTGCCGCAGTTGCAAAGTGACAACTGAAAAAGAAACCCTAATTCACTTTTTATGCACCTGTCCGGCTTTTGCTTGGACCAAACTACGAACTGATAGCTTTCCTGAACTCCGCAGGTTGGATTTAGCCTCCCCCACCAATCGATAATACCCAGGTTTACGTGAGTTTGTGGTAACAAAACGGCACTCGGTTTATTGGTTTTGTCTTATGAAACTGCCACACCTACCTACCTACCCTATGTATATTCATTTAGTTTGAATGTCAACACCGTAGAGACACGGTTAATAAAACACGACTCGAAGTTACAGTCAATTGAAGGATGTAAATGTGTTGACCTAAATTAGATGTTTAGATATGTATTTTCTTTGGAGTTCTAGAATATTTGATTTATTTCTATAAAGTTAGTTTTGAGTCGAACATTTCTATAATTATTATTTTTATTTCCACCTCCGCTGGAACTTTAGAATACTAGAGTAAACATTGCGCTTTACGAGCGCATAAAATAGGAATAACTATGCACACATCCTCAGCGTAAATATCAAATATAAAGCATAAATAAATTCCTGTGAATATTCACTGTCAGCTTCAAACAAATATTTATTACATATTTTTTTATTATTCTTTTAATTTAGACATTGAAAAATTCTTCAAAGTAAAGTCCAAACAATATTACATACACCTGCTACAAATGTCGACTATTTGTAGGTGGCAATGTTAGGAATTAGTACCGAGCTTTAACAAAATTCTGCCAATAAAACATTTAACCTCTTTAATAACTAAGCCTCACTCTTGTTTTCAATTCTATTACAATATTCCCATTAATGTTGTTGTTATCTCACAGAATCACACTCCCGTCCCAATCTCAACAATAATGGATTTGTCAAATTCATTTCTCTTAACCTTTAGGGACACGGTATATTAATTTTGACGCATAGTTTATAACATACCTTAATATTGCCCGTAGACCCCTAAAAGTTACTATATTTATGATCAGCAGTAATGTCGATCTAGCCATGTCCGTCCGTCCGTCCGTCCGTCTGTCGGCAAAAATTAGGCCTTTAAACTGCGCCTAGAGAGCTGAAATTTTAGCCATATACTCTCTAGGGTCCCGAAATAATCAAGTTTACGAATTTTTGAAATCCGCCCACAGGCCGACAAACTCAAAAAAACAAATTTTTCGAAAAAATCGAATTTTGATCTAGAAAGCTTAAATTTTTTATATATGATCTATGACTCCTAAAACTGCTCGGGATATAAAATTTTCAAAATCCGTCCACTGACACGCCCACAATTAAATAAAACAATTTTATTGAAAAACCAAAGTTTGAGCTAGGGAGCTGAAATTTATAATAAAGACTCTCTAGGGGCCCTTACTTAGATGCGTAATTTTTTTTAAATCCGCCTACTGACACGCCCACAATTAAATAAAACAATTTTATTGGAAAACCCAAGTTTGAGCTAGGGAGCGTTTTTTCTTACAAAAGCTTCGTTTTTTCGATAAAATCCTTTAAATGTTATATAACAAAATATGTGGAGCGTTCTTAACAATTCAACCATACTTAGACTTTTGTCACGCCCACTTATGAGGGATAGGAATAAGAATAGGGTATCCGACAGTTCGCCCAAGCGGACTGTAGCCCGTCCCTATATTTTTTAGGTAGAAATAAAGGTATTTTAAATATTCGTTTTTAACCTCGCTCTGTCAATAAATTTCATTATCATATACCTATCGTATACAGTCACCCATTCAGCCATTGAGACATTATTGTCCGTGATTAATTAAATAAACTTCTATGAAAAAACATAAAAAATGATGCAGAACATATTCTAAAATTATAATAAACAATTCCATATCAACAGTTTTGTCAAGCTCGTGTCCCTATGTATGTAATTGTTATTTTTAATTTTGGTGGGGGCATTTATTCAGCTAAATACAAGCTTTAGGTCTTAAAAACTAATTACACTAAGGCTTACAGCTAGGGCTTAAAAACTAATACTTAAAACTAATTAGGTGGATGGTTAGGGGTGGAGGAGGGTAGATTTGAGGGAAGAAGTGCAGTGATTAAAGTCAAAGAGGAGGTGGTTAGAATTGAATTGAGGGTTAGTGTTAAAGGCAATGTAGTTCAAAAGATAGGAACAATCAACGGAGCCAGTGAGAAGACGATGTATAAACAGAATGTCAGCCACATCTCTTCTTTTTTCAAGGGTCTGAAGGTTTATTAAATTAAGGCGTTCGTGATATGGTGGAAGGATAAGGTTATTATTCAACGGGAGCCCACGAAGAGCAAAACAGAGAAATCAACGTTGAATGCTTTCGATTCTTGTAATGTGGACCCGGTAGTATGGTGCCCACACTTGGCTAGCGTACTCTAAGAGAGGGCGGACGTAAGTAATGTAAAGTGATTTTGTCACGTAGGGATTGGTAAATTCTTTAGACCACCGTTTGACGAAACCAAGGGCTGAGTTAGCTTTATTGATTATCTCGTCAATATGTGACCGAAAGTTAAGCTCCCTGCCACACAGAACACCTAGGTCGCGAATGGTTAGAACGGTAACAATGTGTTGGTTGTTCAAAAAGTAACGTCTGGGGGGAGACTGAATCCGTTTACGTGAAAAAGTAAGAAATTCACATTTAGCAATATTCAGCTCCATAAAGTTTTTTTGACACCAGACCGAAAAACTATTGAGGTCTTGTTGAAGAAGATCAGAGTCGTGTGGAGAAGAAATGATTTTGAAGAATTTAGCGTCATCGGCATAGAGGGAGATGGAGGAGAACTTAATGACGTTGTCAATAGCTGTGTTTTATTATCCATGCGGATCTGGATCTGGATCAATTTAATACGTAAAACAAAAACAACACAGGATCTTGCTATTTATCGGGATCATTAATCGTGATCCAAAATGTAATTACAAAACTCACTACCTGTTTTTTCGTGGCGTTGCTTATTTAAATTATAGGAAATTATAGGAACACAATAATATTGCCAGACCAAAATATGAAACACTATTAATAACACAAAAAATCAATTAGCATATTTTCATATTCGAATAATTTACCACTGCGACTTTTGAGACGTTTTGCTTCGTAATATAATACACAAAAATTAATGGAAATATTAGCAGTACAATACTGTTAATATGTTGCATTTTGAACATAACATTTGAACATAGTTTCTGAAAAAAAATATTGAGTGCAAAATGTATGTTGATTTGTATTCAAATGGCAACACCCCCGACACAACAAGCGATCATATTGTGACGTCACATTGTACCCTATATTTGCAATATGGCTGAGTGCCAATCGAAACTTGAAATACCTGGTATCGTCTGTTATGTGTTAAAAACAACTGTTGCCACAACTTGCCACTGATGATACAGATCGTTTTATTATCAGATCGGATCCGTATCAAGATCATTGGGATAATAAAACGCGGCTAATATCGTTTATAGCCAGAATACAAATCAAAGGTCCAAGGTGGCTACCTTGGGGAACACCAGAGGTGGCTTTAAAAGACAAAGAGAGAACAGAGCGAAAACGAACATTATAAGATCGGTTCTCAAGGTAAGAAGAAAACCAATTCAATAGTGGGGGATCGAAACCAAGGAAGGAGAGTTTGAAAAGAATCAAACGATGAGATATTTTGTCAAAGGCCTTACTGAAGTCAGTAGCGATTAAATCCACTTCATTGCCACTTTTTAAAGCAGAAAGTGTAACGGAGACAAAGTCAACCAGGTTGGTGGTTGTGGATCTACCTTTGAGGAAACCGTGCTGAAGGGGTCTCCCCCCTTGACTTGCACTGAAAGGATAATGAATCGTACATCATACTTTCGAAAACCTTGGGTAAATGCGACAGCTTGGCAATAGGTCGATAGTTAAATACGTCATTCTTTGGTCCTTTTTTGTGAACTGGTGAAATGAAGGACGTTTTCCAGATTTTAGGAAATTTCCCAAGAGATAAGGAATGTTTAAAGAGATTGGCAATGAAAGGTGAAAGAATCGCAGAACACTTTTTGAGAAGAATGGCTGGAAGGCCGTCTGGGGCGGGTACAAATTCGTCATTGAGATGAAGAAGTCTGTCGCACACCATGGAATGGTCAAAGATGGGTAAAATGAATGGGCCAACGGTATAGTTTTTCAGATAACTGAAGTAAGAATGATCCGGTTCTGGACAGTCGTCAGTGAAGGACTGCTTGAACACGGTAGCAAAAGAGTTTGCGATTACAAATGGGTCCGTTAAGGATTCGCCTTCAAACAAGAGTGAGGAGGGATATCCATCAGATTTCCTTTTATAATTAACAAAACGAAAAAATGACCGTGAGTCATTGATGAGGTTAGCTTGAGCATCAGAAAGATAGCGTTGATAGAGACAGTGAAAAAGGTTAGAGAACTGTAAGTACGAACCGAGATAATTCGAATAATCTGTAGTAGTTCTGGTTAGAAGATAGATTGCCCATAGTTTGTTACGATTATTACGAAGTGAACGCAGTTTCCTATTATACCATGGAGGGAAAGCTGGTGAGATTTTATGGCGCGAATAAGGAACGAATAAGGAAATGCATTTAAAGATTTCGTCATAAAAAGGGTTGGCAGCTTCATCAACAGATAAGTTAGAGAAGTTGAGTTCGATTCTGCTCAAAAAGTCATTGATCTTTCGGAAGTTAGCTTTGTGGAAGTCGTAGGAGTACAGGTTAGTTGGAGGCAGGGATTGGGAAGAGGAGTGATAAAAGAAAGAAATGACCAGAGGAGGGTGGTAAGCGTCAATAGTAGAAAGGTGTAAAGAACTTTCAATGGTTGAGGAGTTTACAGGGTCAGTTGTTAAAACAAGATTCAACTGTCATCCCATATAATTTTTAACACCACTGACTTGACAAAGACCAGAATGGGTTACGCGGTCAACAAAAAGGCATTCCTTACTAGATATCGGATTTATTGGGACGAAGAAAGATTGATCTTCCGATAAGCTCCACTGTAGATTAGGGAGATTAAAATCGCCAAAAATTATGATTTCATCGTTTGGATTACAAGTATCAAGTAAATGGTCGATGGCATCCACGACGAGTTGGTAGGATTCGATGGGTTGAGACGGACGTACTCGTATGTAGAAGCACATTACGTAAAGAGAACGGTTAACGAGCGAGATTTTTACTACAACAAAATCTAGACGAGGGGAGGTTGATGTTGAGATGATGGAAGAGTTCAAGCTGTTATGAACTGCAATGAGAACGCCACGGCAGGCAAGTATGTCTAGAAGACAAGTGACGTTATCATCACGAAAGACGTTGGAAGATGCTGGAAACAACTCTTGGTTTAAGATATTCGGGGAAAGATTAGTTTCGGTAAGAACATAAACATCAAAAGGAAGAGTGTGAGTACGACGGAAAACTGCGTGAGTTTTGGTGCGTAGTCCTCTTACGTTTTGATAGTAGAAGGATAGAGGCAATTTCAGATCTGAGGCGGCCAAAGGTGATTTAGGGACGAAAAAAATTATTGTGATCAACTCGGTTACGTTGAAGATATGAGATACGTTTGGAGTTAATATGAGAAGCAAAAGCAGATAGATCCTTAGCCACATTAGTAGAGGAAATGTTAAAGCTTTCATGGAAGCGGGTGTAAATATCACGGAGTGCAGTGGGATCAGTTGGGAGGCCTTCTTTCTGAATTGAGATTTGAATATTCGTCTTGGTCTTTCCGTCAATGCAGATTGATTCAGGCTTGTCGTGCAAGTAGGCAAGGCATAGGCGAACGTTTTCATTGTTCGAGGACGTAGGGCTAACAAATTTGGATGTTAGTTTGATGGTTGGGGGAAGTAAAGGATCGATAAACGCTTCAGAGGTTGTGGTTGGCGTGTTAATATGGGAAGATGGGGCAGGATTGAGAATATATGAGTGAACGAAATTCGGGTAATTGGAGGAAGTTGTAGCAGAAGTTGAAGTATGTCTTGAAGGGTCACTGGAGTTTGGGGTCAAATTAAAAGATACCCGTTTTCGTTGAAGCCCTGGTGACGTCGAGTTGGTCGTGGGTCGAGTTGAGGAACTGTGAGGAGATGATAGCTTAGAGGAATTATGGGAGCGAGAAGGAGTAGATATATTGGGGGCGGGTTGAGAAATGGGAATAGTGTTTGTGTCAGTAGACGTATTTAGTATAGGTTGACGGAGTTGAGGGGAGAATAATGGAAAAGAACCAGCTTTGAAACTCCAGTTAGGATCGAGGTTACTGTTGGACATGGGGTTATAAGACTTACGTTTAGTATGCTTAATGTTAGACTTAATGCTATTGGATCCGATCCTAGGCCGAACAACTCCTGCGTTAGTCCATTTCGCGATGGACATATCTCCCAAATTCAAAACTTCGTTGGAGGGACTCGAAAAAAGTCAGTTGTATTTCGAGGGTATGTCGAGTTTGAAACTGCTACTATTGGACTTGGCCGGGGAAATCTTCTGACAGTTGGCAATGGTGATAGCAAATTTCTGCTGGAAATAGTTCTTCAAGCAAGAGGCGTCAGCGTGCCGGGGGCGCTTTTTATGACGAATGAATCGTCTTTTTGAATTTTGTCCAGCCTTTTGTTCCTATCAGCCAATCGGTTAAGGTAGATCGGTGTAGGTGGTCCCTTGATGGCGGCTGGAGTTGTGATAGGAGTGGGCTTGTCCAAGGCTGTTATGGATGTTTTTAAAGTCCCAGGTAGCGTTAGAGTTGTTGTAGTCGTGGTGGAGGTCAGGTGATTATTGGAAATTATTGGTTCCAAGTGAATAGTTGGGGGAGCAAGTGGAATTGCGGTTTGGGGCGACGTGATGTTCAGCAGCTTTTTTTTTTTTTTTTTTTTTTATAATTTGCGGGCGCTAAAGGGATTTCTTTTTTCTGTAGTGACACAGTACCCTTATAATGGTAAAACCACAGCGCAGGCATTTAGTTTGTTGCGCAAGTAGCTCCCAGCAATTCATTGCCTATTTTTGGGTGCTACTTACTGAAAGAATAGAAGGATAGGAAAGAAGTTTGGTGCGATGGGATTTTTTTTTCTCAACAGGTGGCGCCTAAATTGCTTTAGAGAGATCAGTTTTTGTTGTGTGTATTCAATTTTTAAAAATCATGGCCCTGGTCGGGTTTCGAACGCACGACCTGCCAATCACTTTAGTGAATACACTACCATCGCACCATTGCCACCTGCAAGCTCATCAAGTATGGAAGTGTTGTTGTGTGGTTGCTGGTAATGGTTGGACTCCAAATTGCTAGAAACACATCTTATCTCTTCTGCAATATCCATTACAGCTAATTTAATATGGGCCGATTCTTCTCTGAGAGACCTTAAATTAGCTTCTACTACATCCAGGTGTTCATTGTTGGATGAGCTCTACGTTTTTAGAACCCCACACCTACATCGACTGAAGCGAAAACAACCTTTTCGTCAAGATATATCTACGGTTCCTTCAGAATATGGACCTGAAAAATACATTTTCAGAAATTTTTAAACTTAGGTCTTTAACGCTTACAATACAAACAACAAGCACTTCAGGTGAAAGATCGTTTTCTGCACTTAGGCGAATAAAATCTTATTCTAGAAACATTATGCTTGAAGAAAGATAATCGGAGCTAGCCTTGATTTCCATAGTAAAAACATTGCTTAGCGAAATAAAAAACAACAGTTCCTATTATGCGATTTTGGAATTTTTTTTCTAAAAGACTAGACCAGTTGAACTTACGTACAAATAATCCCTACCGTACATACTTATTACGGTATGAAGTTGTTTCTTAAAACAAAAAAGAAATAAACAAAAATAGAAAAAATTAAAAAAAAATGTAACCCTGCTCTACCACGTCCTGTTGTGGTCCTGGAGATAACTAAGAATAGACGCTATTATCGACCAAAAGAAAGATGTGGAACACTCTGTTCAGAACATCAGTACACGTCTCTGGTTCACCCGCTGTACAAAAGCTGTACAAGATCTTGTGTTCTTTTGTATTCATTTATCGTGAACTAAAAATATAATTCCGAAACTCACAACCTGAGCGATACTTGAACAATTTAAACTTTTTCCATTCTGTGCTATAAGTACGGAGTTGCCACATTACGAAATGACAAAGTAGAAAAACAAAATTATCAAAATAATTAAATAAATAAATACTAAGTATTAATTGCCCATATGCCCTAAAGCCTATATTCTCCAACCTTTTGCATGTGCGAAGTGGAAGCGACCTAAAATTTTAACCCGAATCCGAACGGCAAATTTGAGAAGCTTCTGATGACAATTGGATACTCTTTGATGTTTGTTAGACGTTCGCAAGAGGTGGGGCAGTGAAAAAAAATTTTTAGATGTTACTTGGCCCCAGCGGGATTTGAACCTTGGACCTTTCGATTAGTAGACAATATGCATTCCATACAAAATTGGGAAAGTTTAAAGAGGTTCTACCCGATATGGTAAAGCCTAGAACTAATAAGCCAACCTATAATTCCAGATGCTCATGCTTATTTTGAGATTCGAATGAAAAGTCTTTTCGTTCGAATAAAACCAGTTTTCTTTGAATAGACTTTCTTTTCAATCAAATCGAATAATTTTGCAAATTACGAGTATAAAAAAAAAAACAAAAAATCTCAAAATACAAATTCTTCTGATTCGACAAAATTTCGAACGATTTCGAATGTTAAAATAAGCTTGGCTTACTTTTCCTAATGAAATCTGTCGAAATTCGCGGAAAATACTTTTCCCTGATGCTTATTAGAGATACAACCGTTTATGTATATATTTTTTTTAAATATTATATTCATCTATAAACTGGTGAATATTCTCTAATTGATGACAATAAATTAAACCGACGTTGAGTGCAGTTTGGTTAAAATCTTTATTGTAATCGGAGCTCCGAAAGTTGAATAAAAAAAATGAAACACACGAATGGCAATGCCAATAAAATGTGAATTAAGGAAAAAGACAATCACGCGTGCCGAACTTGCAAAGTAAAAATGAATGATGATCCGGATTGTTTTATTTCCATGATAAGATCTATATGTAGATCAGTAGCGATAATAAAACGCGGCTATTAGTGATGTCGGTGGGTGACTGATATGCGAAGCGCCTGTGCAACTCCTTTGATTATTTAACCACAATATTAATAAACACCAACTAGCAGCGAGTTAACACTAGGTCAAGTTAGGTTTATTTGGCAGTCGAGCGAGGTCGACACACTTTGACCAATAATAAAACTATTGCGATACTAAGTGAATCGATCTGCACCGTACTCACTGAACCATTAAGAGATTTTATTTTAGCTCGGAAGACTTTTGATCTCAAAGTTAATCATTAATATCATTATAGAAACATAGGGGCGGGCTACAGTCCGCTTGGGCGAACTGTTGGATACCCTATTCTTATTCCTATATCTCATAAGTGGGCGTGACAAAAATTTAAAGGATTTTATCGAAAAAACTAAGCTTTTGTAAATAAAAACGCTCCCTAGCTCAAACTTTGGTTTTTCAATAAAATTGTTTTATTTAATTGTGGGCGTGTCAGTAGGCGGATTTAAAAAAAATTGAAGTATGAGCATAAAGGGCACCTAGAGAGTATATACTATAAATTTCAGCTCCCTAGCTCAAACTTTGGACTTTCAAAAATAAAAAAAAAATAATTGTGGGCGTGTTAGTAGGCGGATTTTGAAAATATTTACACATGAGCATAAAGGGCCCCTAGAGAGTATATATTAAAAATTTCAGCTCCCTAGCTCAAATTTTGGTTTTTCAAAAAAAATATTTTATTTAATTGTGGGCGTGTCAGTGGGCGGATTTTGAAAATTTTATGTCCCAATCAGTTTTATGGGCCATAGATCATATATAAAAAATTTCAGCTCTCTAGCTCAAAATTCGATTTTTTCCAAAATTTTGTTTTTTTGAGTTTGTGGGCGTGTCTGTGGGCGGATTTCAAAAATTCTTAAACTTGATTATTTCGGGACCCTAGAGAGTATATGGTTAAAATTTCAGCTCTCTAGGTCCAGTTTAAAGGCCTAATTTTTGCCGACGGACGGACGGACGGACGGACATGGATAGATCGACATTACTATCGATGCTGATCATAAATATAGTAACTTTTAGGGGTCTACGGGCAATATTAAGGTATGTTACAAACTATGCGTCAAAATTAATATACCCCTAGAATAGGGTATAAAAAAGCTCCTAGATGGAGTTTTGGTCTTTGGGTGAGAGCAGGGCAAGTGCAGAGAAAGTTTAAGATGGTCTCCTCCCTCTCGTCCAAGTAGCTGTTGCAGAAGTGTTTTGGGGTTAGGTTAGGTTTATGTGGCTGTCGGCTGAAACCGACACACTTAGACCAATTTAGGTTCATTGTGATACCCCGTATATTACCTATGTCAACTCTG
This sequence comes from Portevinia maculata, assembly GCA_949715645.1. Lineage (NCBI taxonomy): Eukaryota > Metazoa > Arthropoda > Insecta > Diptera > Syrphidae > Portevinia > Portevinia maculata. The sequence goes on along the minus strand of OX454527.1, from coordinate 52,684,421 downwards.
TAAATGGGATTTTATCGCAGCTTGACTGTGTGAGAAAATTTGGATGTCCTTAACGAATATCACGTTTATCTTCAACCGTGATAGGAATTCTTGAGTCGCCATTATTTCCGCCAGGAACACACCACAGTCATTTGAGTGATGAAAAGAGGCTAAGAACCAGCCTATCTGAGAACCGAACCACCATCATCGGTTTTGCAATCCATCGGTGTTAAAGTGCATAGATTTATCCTCCACGAGGGCGCCTTTCTCCCAGGAAAATCTGAAGGGAATGTTGATTTGGCAGTTTTTGTCTAAACGTAGTTGTTGGGTGGTCTATAGTCTATGATGCTTGGGAGGATTCTGACATTTTTCAGAAAAGAGGAGTGGCCGGTTCCTTTCTCGGTCTCCGTTAAAGTTGCTTTGAGGCGGACAGCCGCACTAGCAGCCGTTTGCTTACTTAAGATGTCAAGGGGTGTCAGGTGAAACAGAATGCCCATTGCAGCGGAAGGAAGAGTGCACACTGCTCTACTCATGCAAAGACACGCTGATCGTTGGACTTTGATAAACTTGTCACCACGAGACAACCCCACCAGACAACCAAGCAGTACATAAGTATCGACCTTATTATCAAGATATATAACCAGTTGGTAATGCGGGGTTGAAGATCCCTTTTATAGACTATGTATTTTTTGAAACAGAAGTGTTCAACAATGCAAAAAATGAAATCCTATTTAAACAGCAACGAAACTCTAATGTTGTACGAGACGAAAAAAGCAAGCAATTCGAAACAATAGATACCGATTTATTGACAAAAATTAGATCTTTACAATGCTGCTTTCTAAATCCAACTGCTTATACATGAACATACATATTAAAGAGCAAGTGCATTACGGCACAAAATAAGCTTCAGTTACGTTATAATTAAGGAAAATTATGTAATGTTTGGCACAATGACGTAAATAATAAAACATATCGTGTAGCTACAAAAGTTAACAACTGAATAATTAATAAAGCAAATAACAAATAAAAAACATGAAAGCATTCCTAAACAAGAAGCATACTACAATAGCTTACCGAACTCTTTCTTGTTTGCAGCGGAGGGAAGAGTGCACACTGCTCTACTCTTGCAAAGACACGCTGGCAGATAAATATATTTGATTGTTGAATTGCAAACACATTGGAAAAATAATATCATTAAAAAAAGTTATTATATGGACAAGTTCGCTATGTTGATTGCAACAACATTTTACAAATTTAATTCCTCTATGTGTATAAACTCAATAGGTATACTGATCTGCCAAACTCACCCGTCTTTGTATGATGACGATAGAGAAAGCCAGTTTTTTATATCAAAAAGTACTGAACCATGTCGTCATATAGCTCTCATGTGATTTATTTGTTATCCGACTTGAAGGAATTGTGCGGAACTCACGAACAAAAACACGAGATACGCATTTTAAAAAAACAGATGAAATAATGCCAATTGTTGAAGAACGCAGTTTATTATTTATTTATTTATTCTTTTCTTTTGGTTTGTTCCGTTTAATTATTTTTCAAATTAAATTTCCAAATATTTGTATTATTACCCTATGGTTCGATCATATTCCTTATGTTGGTTTTGGTTTATATTCTTAGCTGTAATCATTTAAAATGCATTACCACTTTCCATTAGCTTTGCAGTCGCATACACACTCGCTGAAACCGTTTGTTGTAGCGTTAATACAAATCATTGGTACTAGTGACGTAGGCTCTCTCTTTTTTGGCAAGTGGTATATGATCGTTTGCTGCATATTCGATTTTTGCAATTTATTCTTGTAGCAACCACCACACTGGACGGTCGAACCATATCAATAATTTGTAATGTTAGTCTTGATTCGAATTGCTTAATAAATTAAATTATAACGTGGAAAGTATTGAGTTGATTTGTTTATTGGTTTATCGCATTCGTAATCAAAGTTGGTCCTTCGTAAGCCGGATATTGTTAAGCTGTCTGCGTTTTCTGGTTGGTGGTTGCTAGACTTTGGATTCCTGCACAGATAAGTATCAAGCACAAATCTGAATTTTGTCTGTCGCTCCTGCCTATTGCTGTTTATGGATGTGTTTTTTTTTGGGGCTCGATTTGCTGCTGCTGTTAATCTTTTTTTTGTGCTCTGTTATTTGTGGAATTCATTTTCATTTTGCGAATACCTACTACGGAATTCTCGGTTTGTTAGACCTTGGCGTATTTGACTTCGAAACCTCGTGGTCTGTTAAGAGGCTCTGTGAATATTATAATGGAAGCGTTGAAGCAAGCACGCGGTCATTATAAAGGCTCGATTACGAGAGTTTTTGCTTTTGCGCAGTGTATTCCCGACGGTGTCCATGTCATGGAATTGGAAGTGCGGTTAGAGAGATTGGAGAAGGCGTGGAAGGACATTTGCGAAAGTCAAACGGCTCTTTGTGACTTTTATACGGAAGAGGGATATGGAGATCCCGAAGCCGAGTTTGCAATCGTTGAATCCAAATATTTAACGGCAAAATGCGTTCTTTTGAAGCGAATAAAAGAGCTAACTCCGATTCAGGACGAAAATTCAGACACTTCGTTAAAGGAATTAGTTGCATCTCAGACCGAGCTTTTAGCTAGATTAGGGCATTCAAATTCGTCTAACACAGGCAATAGACCTGATTCGAATTTAGTGCTTCAGCCTATGCATATTCCTCCATTTTCCGGTGACTACCGTGAATGGCCAGGATTTCGTGATGTATTTTTGCAAACGGTGGACTGCAATACCAAGCTCTCCGGTGCACAAAAGTTTCGGTATTTGAAATCGGTTCTGCGTGAAGACGCTTTCAGTCTATTGAATGGTGTAGATGTATCGGACTCGAATTATCAGCTTGCTTGGGAGAAGCTAGAACACCGGTACGATAAGCCACTTTATATTATCAATGCGCTTATTGAACAATTTTTAAAACTGCCAAGTGTCGTTTCGGGAGAGGGCGCTCACCTGCGCCGACTTGTTGACAAAGCGGATGAGGTTATTCGTGGGCTAGAAGCTGTTCAGGCAGTCGGAAGGGATCCTTGGCTCGTGTACTTGTTGATCAACAAAACAGATGCTGAGACTCGAAAGGCTTGGGCGCTAGAAAGCAAAGGTTCAGGGGAATCTACAATAAAATACCTTCTTGAGTTTTTAGAGGAACGATCTAGTGCTTTAGAATCCAGTGATCCGAAAGCAACTCGTGCAGCTAAGAGTTCGCGCGCGTCAAATCCTATGAACATAAGGAGCTTAGCCGCAGTAAATGTTTCATGTCCCAAATGCAAGGGCGAACATTATCTTCCGCAGTGCTCAGAATTCGTTTCAATGTCGGTTAGTTCGCGTCGCAGCTTCGCAAGAGATCAGCGGTTGTGTTATAATTGCCTCGGTACTAAGCATTCATCGATGCGATGTCGAGTTAAGGCGCGTTGCTCGTTTTGTAATACTCGTCATCATAGCTTAGTACATCAAGAAAACAGTACCCCTTCTTCTAGTCAAAGCAATCTTTCAAATAGTGTAGTCAATACTACTCAGAACTCTGCTGCTTCCGTCGTAAGCAACCATATGAAAAATGAATCGCGTTGCTCGGGCATACTACCTACCGCTATCGTCAAAGTGTTTAATTCCATTGGAAGGACTCATCTCGTGCGCGTGCTTTTGGATACTGGTTCACAGGTTTCGTTTGTGACCGATAGTTTGGTGAAAAGGCTCAGCCTCCGTCGCTCCCATGCTCGTTTACCAATAACGGGAATTTCGTCGGTTGAAGCTGGTGTGACTCAAGGTGCTGTTAGTCTTACGTTAAAATCGCGCATTAGTCCGAATTCCATTGAAGTTGAGGCTTATATTTTGAGCAAAATAACCTCACAAACCCCATCGCTTTCATTCGATTGTAGCAATTTCACCTTCTTCGCAGATCTTCCGTTGGCTGACGAAGGATTCCATACCCCCGGACCCATTGATATTCTGTTAGGGGCGGACAAGGCTTGGAGCATTTTAAGAAGTGGTCATCGTTCCGATGAGGAACGCAGGGTTGTTGCGCATGAGACACTTTTTGGATGGGTTATTACGGGTTGTTTGCCAGAAAAACCAATCGTTTCATTACATGCAGGAGTTGACCTGGATGTGCTACTCAAGTCCTTTTGGGAAATCGAGGAAGTTCCGCGTAAATTCTCTTTGAAAGTCGGTGAAGATGAGGTTGACGAAAACTTTTCAAGGACCCTTACTCGTACGTCGGATAACAAGTACATGGTAGAGCTTCCGTTCCGTCAAGACAATGTCAAGTTTTCTAACACCATCTCTGGAGCTTTGTCTAGACTCTTCGCCATGGAACGTCGTTTTGCCCGGGATGATAAACTAAAGCTGGAATATTGCAAGTTTATGAAAACTTATTTGGATTTAGGACACATGGAGCACATTCCAGATGATGAAATTGAACCGTCTTCGGGAGGTGTGTTTTATTTGCCCCATCATGCAGTTATCACAAACAAAATGCGTGTTGTCTTCGATGGTTCTCATAAGGATACCAACAATTGTAGCCTTAACGAAATGCTTCACGTAGGTACACCTCTCCAATGTAATTTATTAAATGTTTGCATACGGTTTCGACTTCATCGTTTTGTTTTTTGTGCTGATATTGTCAAAATGTTTCGGCAGATTTGGGTGCATCCGAAGCATAGAGATTTTCAGCGGATTGTATGGAGAGAATCCTCTGAAAGCCCGATTTCTCATTTTCGTTTGTCTACTGTAACGTACGGTACCTCTCCAGCTCCTTATTTGTCTATGAAAGTTCTCCGCCAAATAGCGTTTGATTACAAACAACAGTTCCCGCTTGCGTCGCATGCCATTTTACATGATATGTATGTCGATGACCTTATGACAGGGGCTGATTCGTTGTCGGAGACACTGGAGCTGAAGAGACAGATCGTTGAAATACTGTCTTGTGGTGGTCTCGAGCTCAGCAAATGGAGCTCAAACTGTTGGGAGATTTTGCGAGAAGTCAATTGTGAGCAAGCCCTTTCACTCGACTTGGATAGTTCCTCGCAGTGTACCAAAGTTCTTGGTTTAGTTTGGAACCCGCATCGTGACACCTTTACGTACAAAATTCGTTTGCCTGAACAATTTTTGCCTACAAAGCGAAAACTACTTTCGGAGGTTGCAAAGATTTTCGATCCCTTGGGGTTTCTAGCTCCATCCACTATTTTGTTAAAAATACTGTTTCAGGAGCTGTGGATCTCAAAGACAAAAATAAATTGGGATGACCCCTTACCGGTCGAAGTAGCAGAAAAATGGAAGCTGTATCGCGAGAATTTGACCTTTTTCGAAAACTTTAGGATTTGTCGAAGGATTACCTTAAATTCTAAAAGCTTGGAGTTAATCGGATTCTCGGATGCCTCTGAGAAGGCTTATTCGGCGGTGGTTTACTGTCGCAGTTGTTCAGGTGATGGCGCTATTGAGGTCCAGTTAGTCGCAGCGAAAACTCGCGTTGCTCCGGTAAAACAGCTGTCGATTCCACGGCTGGAACTCTGTGGAGCTCTGCTCTTGTGTCGGTTAGTTGAGCTCATTCGATCGTCAATGGATGAAACCCTAGTTCGAGTATCTGCATTTTGTGACTCTCAAATAGTTTTATCATGGCTCTCCTCTCCTCCGCGTAAATGGAATACGTTCGTTGCAAATCGTACATCCGAAATATTGTCGTCTTTGCCTCGTTCTAATTGGAACCATGTCCGTTCTGCAGAAAACCCTGCTGATTGTGCGTCCAGGGGTCTCGCTCCCAAAGATCTTATTGAACTCGAGATTTGGTGGAAAGGTCCGACGTGGTTGTCTCAGGAGTCCAATAAATGGCCAATTAATTGTGAAAGACTAATTGAAGAAATTCCAGAGGAGAGAAAGGTACGCGTGGCAATTCACGTTTCCGTTCCGGTTTGTCATTTCCTCGAAAGCCTTTCCCAAAAGGTATCGTCTTGGAGAAAACTTGTCAACATCGTTGGATATATTCGTCGTTTTATATATGTTCATATTTTGCGTAAGGAAGATAAAGGTAGACATGGATATCTTTCACTTTCCGAGCTTCGTCGTGCAAAACAAGACTGTCTTCAGTGGTCTCAAACCCAATTCATGGCTGAATTAACTACGCTTAAGGCTAATAAGTGCATTTCCAAGATGTCCAAATTGAGCTCGCTATCGCCGTTTGTTGATGGTGTCGGTTTGTTGCGCGTCGGTGGTAGAATTTCAAACGCGGGAAATGTTCCCTTTGGTATTAAATACCCCATTATCTTACCAAAAAATCATCGGATTACCCAGTTGATTCTGCTGGATGCGCACAGGAACTTTCTGCATATCGGGGTTTCAGGACTTTTTGCCTTGATTCGTCAGGAGTATTGGATTGTTGGAAGCAGAAACCTAATTCGGAAACTTGTTCACGACTGCATTACGTGTTTTCGTCATCGAAAGTCTACGTCGACTCAGCTTATGGGAAATTTACCATCGTCTCGTGTGAATCCGTCCTTTGCTTTTGCCCACACTGGATGTGACTACGCTGGGCCCATAATTCTTCGTTTGTCCAAAGGAAGGAAACCTAAATTGGTGAAGGGTTACATTTCGTTGTTCGTGTGTATGAGCACCAAGGCGCTGCACCTCGAACTGGTTTCGGACCTAACTACGGATGCTTTTCTGGCTGCCCTCAAAAGGTTCATCGCAAGACGTGGGAAATGCAGTATATTGTACTCAGACAATGGGACGAACTTCCAAGGAGCAGCTCGTGTCCTATCGGAGATGTACAAGTTGGTGCAATCAGAAGCGCACAACCAAAAGGTTACGGACATGTTGGCTGCAGAGAGCATCGATTGGCAATTTATCCCACCGCACAGCCCTCACTTCGGCGGGCTTTGGGAAGCAGGGGTTAAATTGGTCAAACAACATCTTCGTCGCATCGTTGGCAATAATATTCTTACCTTCGAAGAGATGTGTACTTTGCTATCCCAAATCGAGGCCCTCTTGAACTCTAGGCCCCTTTGTGCTTCTTCCGATTTAGATCTTGACCCATTAACACCTTCTCATTTTCTTATAGGAAGACCATATACTGCAGTACTCGAGCCAAGTTATTTGGAGTTGCCAGTGAACAGACTGGGAAGATGGGAATTGGTCCAAAATATGGTGCAAGGTTTCTGGCGAAGGTGGCACACCGATTATTTAACATCGTTGCAGCAGCGCCCAAAATGGAGAGAAACTATCAGAGATTTTCAAGTTGGCGATATGGTAGTTCTCAAGGAGCCCAACCTGCCACCCTCACAATGGTCCTTAGGAAGAATAACAGAAGTCCATCCAGGTCAAGATGGACATGTACGTGTTGTTACTTTGCGCACCAAGGGCGGAATGTTTAAGCGACCCATCACCAAACTAGCGATTTTGCCAGGTCCTGAAATTCCTTCAGCGGGGCCGGCATGTTGAAGAACGCAGTTTATTATTTATTTATTTATTCTTTTCTTTTGGTTTGTTCCGTTTAATTATTTTTCAAATTAAATTTCCAAATATTTGTATTATTACCCTATGGTTCGATCATATTCCTTATGTTGGTTTTGGTTTATATTCTTAGCTGTAATCATTTAAAATGCATTACCACTTTCCATTAGCTTTGCAGTCGCATACACACTCGCTGAAACCGTTTGTTGTAGCGTTAATACAAATCATTGGTACTAGTGACGTAGGCTCTCTCTTTTTTGGCAAGTGGTATATGATCGTTTGCTGCATATTCGATTTTTGCAATTTATTCTTGTAGCAACCACCACACTGGACGGTCGAACCATATCAATAATTTGTAATGTTAGTCTTGATTCGAATTGCTTAATAAATTAAATTATAACGTGGAAAGTATTGAGTTGATTTGTTTATTGGTTTATCGCATTCGTAATCACCAATATTATTGACATAATTGGAAGAACACAGCGAGCTGGTGCATTTGTGAGTACAGAAACAAACAGAAGCGACCAAAATGATTTTAGTAACCACAAAACCAAACCAACTACAGTACAAACTCGATTTACATAACTAATAGAAATTGAGGCAGTTGCAATAACCGAGGTTGTCGCACTTACCTGGTAACATTTTTTTTAAATAAAAAATGATGGATGTACTAGTTGGCGCAAATGTCATTACCCTATCTAAAAACATAGGGACGGGCTACAGTCCGCATGGGCGAACTGTTGGATACCCTATTCTTATTCCTATCCCTCATAAGTGGGCGTGACAAAAGTCTAAGTATGGTTGAATTGTTAAGAACGCTCTACATATTTTGTTATATAACATTTAAAGAATTTTATCAAAAAAAAAAACGCTCCCTAGCTCAAACTTGGGTGTTTCAATAAAATTGTTTTATTTAATTGTGGGCGTGTCAGTAGGCGGATTTAAAAAAAATTAACACATGAGAATAAAGGGCCCCTAAAGAGTATATATTATAAATTTCAGCTCCCTAGCTCAAACTTTGAACTTTCAAAGAAAATAAAAAATTAATTGTGGGCGTGTCAGTGGGCGGATTTTGAAAATATTTACACATGAGCATAAAGGGCCCATAGAGAGTATATACTATAAATTTCAGCTCCCTAGCTGAAACTTTGGATTTTCAAAAATTAATATACCCTTAGAATAGGGTATAAAAAAATTATTTTATTTATTTGTGGGCGTGTCAGTTGGCGGATTTTGAAAATTTTTTATCCCGAGCAGTTTTAGGAGTCATAGATCATATATAAAAAATTTCAGCTTTCTAGCTCAAAATTCGATTTTTTCCAAAATTTGTTTTTTTTGATTTTGTGGGCGTGTCTGTGGGCGGATTTCAAAAATTAGTAAACTTGATTATTTCGGGACCCTAGAGAGTATATGGTTAAAATTTCAGCTCTCTAGGTCCAGTTTAAAGGCCTAATTTTTGGCTACAGACGGACGGACGGACGGACATGGCTAGATCGACATTACTATCGATGCTGATCATAAATATAGTAACTCTTAGGGGTCTACGGGCAATATTAAGGTATGTTACAAACTATGCGTCAAAATTAATATACCCTTAGAATAGGGTATAATTAAGGACATCAATAAACAGAATTCAAAAGCAAAATCGGAGTTTTTCATTCAAAAAAAAAACTACAGCCGGGTGACAGCTTTTGTGCAACCTTGTATTTACAAAGAAATTGGTCCAGGTCAAAACAAAACTATATAATTGTGAAAAAACTGCATAAATAGTGAACCGAAAGGAGAACATGCAAATAAAAAATAGATGAATAAACGCAAGAAGTTGCGCTAATCGAGGTAAATGTGTTGAAAAGTTGCACTTATAGAGTCAAGAAGTGCGAGGACTTTAGTGTTGCAAAAATCGAGGAGTTGCACGAATCGAGGGTTGCGTTATCCGAGTTCGTACTGTATTTTTAAACTGTCAACAACCACGAACACGCAAAATCAACGAATTAAGCAAAACTTTACAATAGTCACCTTTAGCTTGAAGGTAGTAGGAGACTTATGCTACCCCTTCCTTTGCTGTCACATCTGGTAGTAAGATCCTATCCTTAACAACTACAGGGACTCTGAATAATACATTAATGTTCCCAGTCCTGCTCTACGGATCTGAAAAATGGACCTTTTCACAAGCGGATGAAAATATCCTAAAACATTTCGAGAGAAAAATTCTTCGTAAAAAATTCGGCCCTATTTGCATAGAATTTTTTTGGACAAGATAATTCAACGACAAGCTATTTTGTGTAGATACAATACATTGAGTATTAGACGCTGAGGATGGCTAGGAAATGTAGAGCGAATGAACATCAATGTTCGATTGGAGAGGCACCACCGTAAGATAAATGAGATGTTACATTTGCGCAGGCTTAAATATCTAAAATTTCTTACTAGGATTTTTGGTAATAGTTTGGGCCTTAAAAGCCGATTTTGAGATCAGGTATTGCATACATTTAGGAATTGAATTTTAAAGAGACAATTAAGGACGAGTTCGTAATCGCATCAAGCATAAAAGAAAATTGTTGATCATGTGGAGACATGCCCTCCATTTATGTCATAACTTTCATCATCACTGGCGCGTCGTAGATGGCTTGAACATAGTTTTCTTATCATTTTTAATTTATGGCATTCAATTAGAACTGTTGGCGTCCTTACCGAGGCTCCACACTACACCACATTGAATTATTTTTTGTATTTAAATCCCATCCATCGAATTGTGGAAAATGTTATTTTGCATTGTTCCATTTGGCCATGCTTATGATGATGATTTTGATTATAATTCCTGAAAAGCGATTAAAATTTCGATTAATAGACTTAAAGCTGCAAAAATAACAAAAACAGCGTACAAGAAAAACAATTTTTCATAAATGAAGTAATATCGTCCGACTGAACGAAATTCATCATACCCGGGGGTCGCACGTTCACACAGACATGTCGCCCTCACAGCAGGATAATGGCAACCCACCCAAAACACAATCTGCATTCATCCTTTACCGCGCACTTATCGCACAAGCGAAACAAACAAAAAGAAAATAATAATAATAACAATAAATTTCCATAGAGTTTTACCGTTTTATTTCAATTGCTCCGCTTCGCATATTCAATCTGACTGGGCTGCCGATTTAGTTGGACAGATGATTGTAATGCGAATGAAAATGGCGCCCAACGAAAGGAAAGCCTACATTCGCATCGCAATTGTAGGAAATCTATGTAAATATATCTGTGCGAGGCGCTATTGTCTGCCTGCGAAAGTGTGCGGTCGGCGTTCGGTTGTTTTGCAGTCTTAATCCGACTTATAGCAGAAAAACTTGGCGAATTCATTTCGAGTAATGATGATTTTTTCCATTGGAAAAGTATCCTTCTTCGTTTGCTTTTATTTTTAGGGATAAGGGCGGGAGAGAGGGGCAAAAAAAAACAGTGGTTCACTAAATACTTTTGTGGTTTTGTTGTTGTACTGTCCTTACTCACTTTTCATCAAGCGGTTCTATTATTTTGCAGGATAATCCGCTGTGTCCTGTCCGAAGCTAGGATCTTTTCATCGTCATCGTAATAATATTCGACGCAACAACAGCAGAAGTAGTCAAGAATCAAGCTGGTATCGTTACCATAGTCGTACTCGTTGTCGTCGTCAAGTTGTCAAGAGGCGAAGAGCATTTAATCCTTAACCAGTAACCGCATAAGGATATATCATCTGCAGCAAATCGATTGTGCTGGTGGAATTTCAATAAGGAACGGATAAACGAGTGCATTCACTCGTCCTTCTCTGCCTGCACACGGTCACAATTATTCGCATCCTGCCAATATGAAGATGTCAAAGCTTTCGAACCAGACCAACTCCCAGGACCCGCAGGCAGTTAACTCTCGTGTATTCGTTGGTAACTTGAATACGTTTCAGTGTTCAAAAACGGACGTAGAGCGTATGTTTCAGATATACGGTCGATTGGCAGGTATGTCATATTGTATAATCCAAAATCCTTTCCATCCCTGTTATTTTTTTTTTCTTTTATTGTCTCGTTCCTCGTTTCATATGATTAAAAACTAATTCATTGAATTTGACTGCTGACCTATTTGATTGTGACTGGTTCTCATGCAATTTCAGGAATCTCAATGCACAAAGGATATGCATTTGTACAATTCACAAATCCGTTCGATGCGCGGAATGCCTGCCACGGCGAGGATGGACGAACTGTACTTAGCCAAACTTTAGGTGAGTTAAATGGTCATTTGAACAAATTGTTCGTGCTTGTTTTCAGGCTCAAATGGGCGGGGTAGATACTTGGAAATTTCTTTAGAACTCATTGCCGGTTTATTGTTTCGTGTTCGGAGAAAGTTATCCTTAGACAGACACTCGCTGGATGGTTGAATTTTTGCCACATTTGTAGTTTTGTAGTATTCACTTCGTCTATCCAACGAGGAACGATAATTTTGCAGTGTTCCACTTCCGGAGTATTGACCGAGAAAACTAGCGCCACCCGGATGCCGGAAGACTTGGAGTAAGAACCGATTTAACTGAAGTTGTAGAACTCTACTGAAGGTATTAATAGGGAACAGGCCATTTGGTGTATTTTTTCTTTAGTAGCGATGGATGTGTGCTTTTAGTTTTTGTTCCTCCTTTGCGATGTCGTCCGAGCTCTTATATGAATGAGGAGAAATCCGTTTTAGTGCATTGCACTTTGCTGAATTTATTGCCTGTCGAAGTTGTCTGTATTTATATCGAGTAATTTCGAGACGATAAATTATTGCTATTTGGCTTTTGTCTCCCTTGAGTGGGGTTTCTCGTATGTGTCTCGAGGGTGGTTAGGAAATTAGTAGAAATGTGTCCTATAGCTGGAAATTAAAAGCTAATGCCAAGGGCAGATTCCGAATATACCATTTAGTTTACTATTTTTAGCATATATAGCAAATTTTATCGATCTGTAATGTAACCTTGCAAAGAAGGCACAGTCGTTTCAATATGGTAATTTACGACTAAGAACTGGATGGTAATGTTTCACCGATCGGGAATATTTATAATACATAAAGAGACCTTGATACCAATAGTCCAATTACCATTTCCGATATTATAATAGTTCAATGCCAATGCCTATTGGTCGTTGAATGATACAACAACTTCTGATTGCTATCACGGAAAGTGTGAACTAGAATTACACAATTAATTTTTGTGCTGCTAGTCTATTTTATTTTCGAAAAACACTTGTTCGCACTGGGATGAGAACCTCGACCAGGGTCTTCCCAGGTAAGCACATAGAATCCACAACTTCAGCTCCATGTGAATGGGGTATTTTTATTGATTTTAATGAACAAATCAATATTTTTCAAAGCGGTCACAAAAAGATAAAACATACATTATGTACTCGTAGTTCATTTGGTAGTTCTAATTGGATTTCCAAGCCGTGCTGGACGAGTCCAAGATTCTATCAATTGACCTGCATATCAAAACCACCATGATATCGTGAAGCACAGTAAGATTGAAAGAAACTGGGTGCAGATCCGATAGACGTTATGGACACAGTAAGATCCTATAATCGTTACCCAGTTAGGTAGAACCAAGACCCACTGGCGCCCAAACTCTACTCCCAAAAAAATTTGTCTGTAGAATTCACATCCAGAATGGAATTTAAGTTACATACCTATGGAAGTCGACCGCTAAGTTTGTGAAGAGATAAATCTTCTGACATCTTACCTTGAAGGCGAAGCGCGTAGGCTATGTGGTTGAACCTGGCGGATTGCGTCATTTTAAGGAATATACTCGTAGCAAATAAAACACAGAACCTCACTCATACAGCACGATGTACGAATAAACGTTGCTACCTTCGCTGCTATTAGTACGGGCCACTGGTCTATCGGCAAGTCAGGCGCACTAAGTTTGACAGCTCCGATAACATTGTGTTTTATTTTTTTTGCTCTTGTCCAGCTTTTTAGCCAAAACTAGATTGCATATTAGGCAATCCACTGAATGGCAAAGGACACAAGAACATCATCTCATTCATTTGTACACCGGTTCTAGTATTGAGATAAGTTGGGAACAACAATTGCTTTATGTAGGTACCTATTGCGATTGATGGGGTCGTGCAAGTGGTGTGCGCTTCGTTTTATTAGGTCAATGAACTGTCACCATTCAACTATCATTGCGATGAATTTTAATAAGTAAAAACTTTTATCTCCTATAATCAAATATTAAAGTGAAAATATCGCGCAAACATCATCAAGAACAAAAATTTAACATTTAAGTAATGTGCAGACTCCAACTCCTGTTCGTCGGGCGAGGTTAGTTGAAATACCGCCGCCGTATCTGAAAGTATTTCTGAAAACTCAGCTGTCTCCATTGCTAGACGATCACAGGATTTATCCCTATTTGCAACCGGTTTGCACCGGATTTTGCAGAAATGGCCTACATGCTTATAATACGAGTATCCAGTTGCGATAAGATTTGAAGCCAGCAGACCACGCACAACGCCGTACTTCCGCTATTGATTTAAAATGGCATCTCTTGTTGAAAATCCGGAAACGCCACACGAATCCAACCAAGCAAACATTTCTATAGCCTGGTGAATTTAGAATGGATAAGAAGCAACTTCCGTAAAATCTAAAAAGCATCAGCTGTCATTTTAAAACTTGAACTTTCCAGAATTCCAATAACTCAAAACTCCAAGTACCTTTAAGAATACTCCAGTTTGTGGAATTTGATATAAATAAAAACAAATAGTTGGCAAGAACAGCTCTCACAGACTCAGACACTCAGGTAATCCAAGCACTTGGGAAAGCCATTTAGTTATTATCTTTGATACGATTCTGATGACTTGAGAAGCTTCCTCGTGACAGTTTAACTCTCAAATGCTGGCCAAACGCTCACGAAATTAGGAAAGCGAGCAACTTTAGATGGTCCTGGGTATCCGACTTTAAATCCGTAGTCAAAGAAAAAATATTCAAGTTATCAAAAAAAGAAGTTCCCAAAAGCAAAAGAAAAACTACTAAAATGTTACGTAGATAACATGTTTGTCAGTGTCAGAGATGTGATTAGAAAGCGGGGTTCGCCGGGTCGACCTCAACAAATAACGGCAGGCCCCCCGATTTCGGATCACTTCGTCACTAAGGCTAATCAAACGCTGTTGTTGCTGCATTTGAGTGATCCAGGAAAGAGAGGCGTTTGCGGTTAAATGGGATCGCTTACTTATATTGACTTTTTGATGGGGCTTCTGGGATCTCTCCGTTGGACATGACAGTACCAACTACGCCGGTTGTGCAACATTTTCTTCGATATAGGTTCTTTGAGGTGAAGATTTACTAGGATCTTGGAACTTTTTATTCGGTCATGCCTTTTTACTCCTGTTGTCATGCGAAGCATCTTCATCACACTTGCCTTTAATTTCCCTCATACTTTTTGTGTGCACACGGCGCATAGGTGTGGCCCAGAGCCTTCTTTTCATCGTAGGGGGCTTTTTTATGTCACAGAAGATGGCTGAGTTCATTTATTTATTTTTTATTGAAGGATTTTGTGTGGCCTCATAACACTATGTACGTTTTTAGGGCCCTTTTTACATGTATGTTTCCTTAATGTTTAGAAATTAAATTATTTACATAATATATTGTTAGGTTAAAGTACTCGTATCAATGACTTAGTTTAATACAAGTTTTAAGTAGGTACATATACAAACTTAGGTAATTTTGTTTTACTCTTCCAAACGTAAAAATCTTCATTATGCTAGGGAGCTGAAATTTATAATACGAGTATATCTCTATGGGCCCTTTATGCTCATGTAAAAATATTTGCAAAATCCGCCCACTGACACGCAAACAATTTAAACAAAAACTTTTTTTTAAAAATCCAAAGTTTGAGCTAGCTGAAATATATAATTGTACTCTTAAGGGGCCCTTTATGCTCACGAGTAACGCCCACAATTAAATAAAACAATTTTTTTACAAAAGCTTCGTTTTTTCGATAAAATCCTTTAAATATTGTATGACAAAATATGCAGAGCGTTCTTAACAATTCAACCATACTTTGACTTTTGTCACGCCCACTTATGATTATGAGGGATAAGAATAAGAATAGGGTAAAACACAAAATCAACACGCCCCAAAAAAATGAATTGTCAATTATACCCTATTCTAAGGGTATATTTATTTTGACTCATAGTTTGTACCTACCTTAATATTGCCCGTAGACCCCTAAAAGTTGCTATATTTATGACCAGCATCGATAGTAATGTCGATCTAGCCATATCCGTTCATCAGCAAAAATGAGACCTATAAACTGGATCTAGAGAGCTCAAATTTTAACCATATACTCTGTAGGGTCCCGAAATAATCAAGTTGAAGAAGTTTTGAAATCCGCAAACAGACACGCGCACAAACTCAAAAAACAAATTTATCGAAAAATCGAATTTTGAGCTAGAAACTTTAAATTTTTTATATATGTTCTTTGACTCCTAAAACTGCTCGGGAGATACAATTTTTAAAATCCGCCCACTGACACGCCCACAATTAAATAAAACAATTTTATTGAAAAACCAAAATTTTAACTAGGGAGCTGAAATTAATAATATAGACTCTCTAGGTTAGGTGCCCTTTATACCTCTGATCAAATATTTTTTAAATCCGCCAACTGACACGCCCACAATTTAATAAAACAATTTTATTGAAAACCAAAGTGGAGCGATTTTTTTACAACACCTTCGTCTTTTTCTATTAAATTCTTTAAATGTTGTATAACAAAATATGTAGAGCATTCTTAACAATTCAACCATACTTAGACTTTTGCCACACCCACTTATGAGGGATAGGAATAATACGAGTAATAGGGTATCCAACAGTTTGCCCAAGCGGACTGTAGCCCGTACCTATGTTTTTTATTTTGTAATAGACGGAAATTTGGTTTTGTCAAAATTGTAGTTACGAGGAATTTCAAGTCTATCAAGAATAATTTTAAGTCGGGTAATGAATGATTGGTACCTTCTGGATAATTTTTTTCTTTTTTTAAGAACGCGTTCATCAGAAAATTTGGGGTGAAGCGTATATACTTCCATACAAGTACCATGTTGTGGATTCTAAGAAGGAGCTTTCTCTAAGATCCATAGTTTGTGCGTTTTGTTTTGATATAATTTTTGTGATTGGTCCAGTTTGATTTTGAATTTAACGTCATGCCTTAAAATGTATGTTGTACGAAATTACATTTTGGTTTAAGTACGGTTATTAATTTAAGTTATATTCTTGCTTTTTTCTGGTAAACACAGAAGTCTTGTCAAAAAACTGCTTTAGATGCATTATTCTTCTGAGGTATTGAGCGTTTTTTTTAAGATGTAAAAACTACGAGATCGTCAGCATACATCTCAAATTTGACCGGCAAATGTATTTGTGTAACGAATGCTGTTGTATAAAGCCACCAGGAATAGTGTTACGCTCAAAACAGACCGCTGTGGAGTACCGTTTTCTACTGTTCTAGTTGATGATAATGCATTTTCCAATGCAGTGATAAATTTGCAGTTTTGGAGGACATTATGAATAAAATAAATGATGTTTTGTTTTAGACTCATTTTCATCAATTCTTCAACAATTTTTCGTACCATATTATATGCTTTTTTGATTTCAAAAAAGATAGATAGGACGAGTTTGTTTGAAGCAAAAGCTTCCATCACATCTGACTCCAGATAGCTCAAGTTATTCGTTGTTCAATTTTTTCTAAAACCTGACTGGAAACTGAGTTGTTTTTTACGGGTTTCAAGGAACCATCTTAAACTTTTATTAATTATTCCTTCCAGAATCTTACATTGGCAGTTTTTTAGAGCCATATGATGATAACAAGGGACAATTAGGACTCTTCCCTCTCCTAAGAATTGGAATTAGATGGGCTGTTCTCCAATAATGCTAATAATTTTGTTGATGGCATACATTTTGTTAAAAAAGTAAAGTAAATGGGTTCTGTTTATAATGTCTTTGTTTTTGATCATGTCATAGTAATAAATTTCCGTTGATGATAGTTTCTGGGTCGTATTCGGTTTCTTGGTTGAGTTCGCGACTGTATAAATCCTGATCAGCCTGTTTTTTATAAAAAAGTTTCTCTAGCATTGTTATTGGTGTCAATGCTAAGCGCTGGTATAAAAATCGGAAATTGATTTCTGCTGTGCGGATGCTCTTCGACAAACCATTCAAAGTGATTTTGAATTAGGTGGGGGTTGTATTATTACATTAATTCTGCTAAACGTTTTTTGACAAAAACTAGATGTCTGAGTTTTCCCGCCACTTCATCCACCGTACGCTTACGCGATGCTTTATATCGCACGTGCCTTTTTTGAAGAAGTCGATAAGATTAAAAAAACCGGTAGAAAAACAGTTGTTTAGAACGATACTGAGATCTAACGCTAAGAGAAAATAGTGTTTCGTTTGCTCTGTGATGGAAAAAACACACATAGAATCATCCGATCCGACCTGTAGGGATGCATTAAATTGCGATAATTATGATCCGTTTGGTCCATATCATAGCCTCGTTTTTATACCCTATTCTAGGGGTACCTACTCGTATATTAATTTAGACGCATAGTTTGTAACATACCTTAATATTGCCCGTAGACCCCTAAAAGTTACTATATTTATGATCAGCATCGATAGTAATGTCGATCTAGCCATGTCCGTCCGTCCGTCCGTCCGTCCGTCCGTCCGTCCGTCGGCAAAAATTAGGCCTTTAAACTGGACCTAGAGAGCTGAAATTTTAACCATATACTCTCTAGGGTCCCGAAATAATCAAGTTTACGAATTTTTGAAATCCGCCCACAGACACGCCCACAAACTCAAAAAAACAAAATTTTGGAAAAAATCGAATTTTGAGCTAGAAAGCTGAAATTTTATATATATGATCTATGACTCCTAAAACTGCTCGGGATAATTTTTTTCAAAATCCGCCCACTGACACGCCCACAAATAAATAAAACAATTTTTTGAAAATCCAAAGTTTGAGCTAGGGAGCTGAAATTTATAATATATACTTTCTATGGGCCCTTTATGCTCATGTGTAAATATTATCAAAATCCGCCTACTGACACGCCCACAATTAAATAAAACAATTTTATTGAAACACCCAAGTTTGAGCTAGGGAGCGTTTTTTTTTGATAAAATCCTTTAAATCTTATATAACAAAATATGTAAAGCGTTCTTAACAATTCAACCATACTTAGACTTTTGTCACGGCCACTTATGAGGGATAGGAATAAGAATAGGGTATCCAACAGTTCGCCCAAGCGGACTGTAGCCCGTCCCTATGTTTTTTTCTTTTTTTATACCCTATTCTACTTGTATAGGTATTAATTTTGACTCAAAGTTTGTACTCGTAACATACCTTAATATTGCCCGTAGACCCCTCAAAGTTACTATATTTATGATTATCACCGATAGTAATGTCGATCTAGCCATGTCCGTCCGTCTCTCGGCAAAAATTAGGCCTTTAAACTGGACCAAGAGAGCTGAAATTTTGAGCTAGGAAACTGAAAATTATAATATAGACTCTCTAGGTGCCCTTTGTGCTCATGTGTAAATATTTTCAAAATCCGCCTACTGATACGCCCACAATTAGTTTTTTTTTTTTTAAATCAATGTTTGAGCTAGCTAATTAGCTGAAATTTATAATATATACTCTCTAGGTGTCTGATAGGAATATGAATAGGGTATTCAACAGTTCGCCCAAGCGGACTGTAGTCCGTCCCTATGGTTTTGTTATAAGTTGGTTACACTAAAGGGGTTTTAAAGTAAATGTTGCAGTACGCTTATTGTGCTATGAACACAGAGCAAGCATTTGTGAACAGCAAGTAGCACCTAGTGATGGCATATTTTATTGCATGCTTTTCGGTGCCACTTGCTTTAGAAAGAATAGAGAGATAGGAAAGGAGTGTTTTAGTGCAGTTGTATGGTTTTTTTCCACGGGTGTTGTCTAAGTTGGTTATTGAGATCAAGTTTTACATATATTCGAAATAAAGTAATCGATTTGGCCGGGATTGAACGCATGACCTTCCAATCACTAAGCGAATACACTACTAGTGCACCGTTTCCACCCGCGATCTTTAATGAAAAAGACGATGGGAGGGTCTTAGGCCTATCTTTTTCAAATACAATTTTACGCCGATTTCGAACCAGAATCAAATCCAATTCGAGAAGCTTCTCATGACTATTTATGTTCTTCGATGTTTGTCAGACTTCTGCAAGAGATGGGAGCGGTACAAACGGTTACATGGGCTTATTTAAACCTGACACCTCTGGGAAAGTAGTCCAACGCACTAACCACTGAGCTACTGCGCCGATTGTTATTGAAATCGACCCGGCGAAACCGACAGTGAGGATGAAGAAAAGGGGGAGGACTATAATCCCTTTCTCTTTATAGGAACAACAATTATGGATGTTTTCCACTAAATTTGTGAATATATTGAATAACTATTGGCCACGTTTTTTTATATATACTTAGGTATCATGATGAGTTTCGGACATCTTTGTTTATACCCTACTAGCTGCACCTGCCCGGCTTTGCCCGTGCCCGAGAATTCTATTGGCCAATATGTTCGAGTAGACTTCCTTATAATTGTCTATAGCGGGTATCCGGCGTATGTTGCTGCGCCTAAAAAAAGAAGACCGATTTTGACCAAAGTTCACAGAAACACTCTCAGGCCAATACCGAAGATTGCCTGATTTGAGCTCAACCGGTGAAAGGGACTGCACGTTTTTCTCCGCATGGCTTAGGCCGCTCATACAACTTCGTTGTTCCGTTTAGGGTAGGTGCTTGTTGTCTGCCAGGCGCCTATGTCACCTTACTTCTGCGAATTAAACAACAAAGCGAAAATAAAAAAACTTCGATTGAATCACTTTTCATTCACTTCCACACCGATTGTTATCAATGTTGGAAAAGCAACTTTCCGATGTCCGATTCACAAAAAAATGCAAAAAATTTCAATAAGAGTTATTTGAATAAAATATTGAACACACGATATCTCAAGAATGAAAGTGCGCACAAATTCCACAATAAGTTTGAAACGTTCGTGTGGTCTCCCTCTTTCATATGCTTGTTCGGATAACAAAATAAGTGACGTCTGTACGGTCTCTGTATCTGCGTCGTAATTTACACGCATACGCACATATGCATGTGTACTCACTCAAATGCCCATATCTCACACACCGATGCAGATATAGCCAAACATAACAACCTTCGTGCAGACGTCGCTTTTCATAGAAAAAAATTTCATTTAAATCGGTTAACGCGTTTGGCCAAACACCGGCAACAAACACAAATATGGATTGATTTTTATATATAGAAAATATTACACAAAAAAACTTTTTATTATTTCACTTAAATTTGTTTTTTTTTTTCAAAGCACATGATACCTACATATGAAACACACAGTGTATAAATACATTGTCAATTTTTTTTTCTTTTTTAAGAAACACATAATTTACACACCGATGCAGATACAGACATCGCACATACATAACATCCTTCGTATAGACGTCACCTTTCTTTAAAAAAAAATTTCATTGGAATCGGTTAACGCGGCCAAACACTGGCAACAAACGCAAATATGGATTGATTTTTAAATACATATATATATAAATAGATATAGATATATTCTCATATCAATTTTAATTCACAAAAACTAACAAAATCGCAATGAAGAAATCCGAATCCGACAGCGCCACCAAACATGAAACAAAATTGGCTTCTCCATTGATCGATAATAGATGGCGTTACGTTGCGTGTCTATCTGACAGTTCAATTGTGATACGATATGTTACATTCAAATGTGATTCTTTATTTGGTTGTTGCCAAAATAAATAAATACAAAATGAAAAAAAAATAAAAATTTAAAAAAAATCGAAAAAAACCTGTCGTAACACGCTGGGTGGTCAAAATAAGCCATTTTGAAATCTAGATTTTTTTTTTCTTCTAAAACCCGTGCTGAGAAAATACCTTTCCAACAAAGTATAAATCATCAAAATCGGTTCGGCCAATCTCGAGTTATGCGGTTACATCGCTTCGGACACTTTCTTTTATATATATAGATTCTAAGGGTATATTAATTTTGACGCATAGTTCGTAACATACCTTAATATCGCCCGTAGACCCCTAAAAGTTACTATATTTATGATCATCATCGATAGTAATGTCGATCTAGCCATGTCCGTCCGTCCGCCCGTCGGGAAAAATTAGGCCTTTGAACTCCAGGTGCCCTTTATGCTCATGCTTAAATTTTTTTTAAATTCGCCTACTGACACGCCCACAATTAAATAAAACAATTTTATTGAAAAACCAAAGTTTAAGCTAGGGAGCGTTTTTATTTACAAAACCTTCGTTTTTTCGATAAAATCCTTTAAATTTTGTCACGCCCACTTATGAGTGATAGGAATAAGAATAGGGTATCCAACAGTTCGCCCAAGCGGACTGTAGCCCGCCCCTATGTTTTTTTTAAATTTTCATTTAAAGTTGAGCAAAACTTTCACTTACAGGGACGATGTAAATTCTCATCTTGTTCCAACATTATTGCGGAGGTTTATCGTTTTCAAATTTATTGTTGGAACTTGTTAGTTGGTAGTGCTCTCTAGATTTAATGCTGAAAAATTAAAAAAAAAATGGTAATTTGCTATTTACTAAATCGATAAGTAGGCGTCGTGACAAATTAAAGGTGTTGCAATTTGTTCAGCTTGCATGCGACGGACTGAGCAGCAGTCAGAGGATCATTTTGGGAAATTTATTTTAGGTGGACTGCACTTGTTTGAGGTTGATTACTTAAATGCAACTTAACTTATGTTGACTCCGCTGACCTTCCCTTATGCCAACTGACTGCCGAGGACTTGTTTTGTTGATCAAGGAATTTAATACTAATTTCACTGTACTGTCCTGAAGTTAAGAACAAGACTCACTCGGCAATTAGCTACATCCGAGTGCATATGGTCCTAGTGTTATCATTCTGGCAATGTTTCTTGGCCTTGTGGTTTATATTTACTCTACAAAAAGACAAACAACTAAGCTTTACCGTGCCCGTGGGTTTCATATTTTAACCACCTACGTACAAGGATCCTTGCATATTACATATGCATTGGTTTCACCTATAAGATCACACCTATACTGTGTCTAAAGATGAACAAAAAAAAGTAAATTTATTGCAATTTTGCACAGTTCTCTTTATACGCCGCCAAAAAACTGTCACATAAATTCCATTCACACACTCCCGACCCAGACTACAAATATTTCATCAGAAGACAAATCATCATCACCATCATCACAATCAACTGAAACGGGCTGCATATGCTAATTGACTGTCATCGACGGCATAACAAATCGTGAAATATTCGAATACTATTTCCACTAGCATGCCGAAATTGTGACGTAATAAAACGCATGCAGCTAACCACCCATTTAGTCAGTTGGCGGTCAGTGCTGGCAAATGAGCAAATTAAATTGATAAAAATTAAATCACAATCCGTCCCTCCAAACGCAGTGGATCTTTTTATCCGTGTCGTGCAAGTATCTAATTTTGGGGAAACCAAAAATAAATAAATTTCATTTCACTTCGAGACACACTCAACCCCATCCCGCATTTACATGTGCCACAAACTATTTGTCTGTCAACAGAGAACTGCTCAGAAAATGAAACTGCACACAATGTTCCTGGCATATGTGTTACCCCCGTATTCCCACGTCATCCCGGGCACACAACTATGCCGGGCGAAATTTATTCAAATTTTCAAATTGGTTACATTTTCCGCTTTTCGGAAAACATCTTAATGCACTTAGAGTCTGTAATGAAATTTCCTTTTGGCATTACACAGATATCCTGCATAGGTCGCAGGGAGGATGGGGGCTCTTCGTAGAGATGGGCGGATTGGCAATTCCGCCTGCAGCATGTACGACTGAAAATTTTCAAAAATGCACATTTAATTAAAAATAAATATCGAGTGTCACAGGATATGATAAATTTATTCCCTCCATTCAATTCACAAAGGGGGGTGAAGTTTTGACACCAGCAGCACTCGTCTGCCAACTGTTGAATGATGATTAAGCTGGTATAAACATCGCATTAACTCATTTGTTTAACATCAAACTCGCGGGGGGCTGTGAATTATTAACACCACCCAAACACTAACGCACCCCAACCCCATGAAGCCGTTTAAATGAGATGAGTGCTCGTACTTGGTGGATGATGGTTGAAAGTTGAAGTTTTTGTTGCAAAGTCCCGCCGCACATTCAGACAACAAAGAGTTGGCTTCATCTTAATTATGAGAAAGTTTTTCTCTTTTTACTCGGCTAAGTGACTTATTTCATGATATTTCTTTGGTGGTGGTGTTGGTGCCAGTGGTTCGGTATTGTTTTGTAGACTGTAAGTAGAAATACTTAAATATGTATACATTTTTTGTTGCTTTGCTAGCTTGGTAACTGCTTATGAAGACAGACAAATAAATGAAGGGTTGTGAATTGTCCAAAATATATGTCTGAAGACCAAACGGATTGCAGCCTTTTAAGGCAAAATGAAAAGTGGATAATGGCTTGATGAATACGACGAATAACACTCAACAAGCAGTGCCTGTCTCTGGTGGTGTTGGACGGTTGTTGTCATTCTTTGGCTCTTTAGGTTTTTATTGTATCCAAATGATGAAAAGGGCTTTTACAAATTCTGGGATTCTGTTGTGTTTGCCATTGTTTCTGTCAATTTGATTTCTGAGATTGGGAAGTGAATTCCGCTTCAAATTGTTGAACCTTTTTTAGTTGTTTCAAGGGTTATCGACTGGTAGAACGCATCTCATACTGCTGGAGGTACTATGGTGAAGAAGGTCCAAATATCGATCACGATGCACGTTGGTTTGGAATGTTTGGAAACTGTGACGGGAAAGAATGTCTGGATAATAAATTTTACATTTCTATGTGTGATGGAATGCAACTTTAAGAGTTTCGTTATGCTCATGCTCATATAGCATGAGTGAAGAAAGAAATGCCAAAGTCCTTTAGGTCCAACCCCAACCGATATAATCTATCGCATTGCGTCATCTTTGATAACTGATGCTATAAAAAATTTACGCCAGCTTATGGATAATGACCATTATGCCGGATGCCACATATAAAGTAGGTTGACTTTCCACTGTTTTATGGGTGGATCAGGGTTACCTTGGACTCTTTTTAAGACATTTTCTTAAAGAAAACGTCAGAAGGAGTCATTTTAGGCACATGAATTAAATGATTTCAATTTCAACCAGATTTTGTTAATGTTGGATCATTTTTTTCATTTTCTTCGGGGAAAGAAATCTTTTATGACATGCTTCGTGTATGTTAAGTGAAAAAGCTATTTAAAATGACTGAAAGAGGTTATAGTGAAAGAGATTAAAGTCTTAGTTTTTATTAAACTATTTTTCAAAGTCAATTTTTTGACAAAAATTTCTAGTGAAAAATTTAAATCGAATTTTTTTCGAATTTAAAGTAGGAGGAGTTGTTGAAATCACACGAAGTTGTTAACATTGTATGTGCTATTGAAAGAAACTTTCTGAAATATACACGACTGTTTTCCTACTCGTGGCTATCATCAATATCAGGTGATTATCATATTTGACAATCGCTTGTTTGAGATCAATTTCATACCACAGCTATTTAGGTGTCGTTTTCATACATTTTGTGTTATTTTTATATTGCCTGTATTTGTCTTTGAAGAATTTTAAATATTCAAAGTGTATGATTATTACATACATACATACATATTAGGCCTTAACGGCCCATGCAGGGCCTAGAACCTAGCTCCTCTAGCTTCTCCAACCACTTTCCTATGCGAAGTGGGGACCTACAGTTTTACCCCGAAGCTTCTCATGACTCTTGGATGTTTGTTAGACGTTCGCAAGAGATGCCAACAATACGCGGTGTTCCCAAGCGGTCCCCCATCTAAGTAGTAACTACGCACGTCGTTTAATTGCGGTGATCGAACGAGAACCGATTGATTCGACGTGGCAAGGTCGTTGGTAGGAATGATTATTAAAAAATGTACCTAATAAATATTTGTTTAAAGTTGGTAGTGAATATTCACAGGATTTTGTTTACGCTTTTTTGTCATTAATGCAGAAAGTGTGGCTATAGTTATTCCTATTTTATGCCCTAAGAGTAAATCCATTATTCTAGCACTACAAAGTAAAATTATTCCAGATTGTACTTTACCTCGCCCTGTACTCGAGCGTGTACAATTTTGCATGGGCCGAATTTGTTTTCGCAACTCGTACAGTCGCAAGAGTAGGTACTTCAAGATCTTGGTGTATACAAATCCGCTGGTGTAGATGGTATTTCCCCTATCGTTCTGAAGACGTGTTCTTCCATAGATCCTATTCTTCGGAGCTCTTTCCGAGACGAAAAAAAACTGCATTTGTCCAGCCCGTCCACAAACAAAGCGAATCTTCTTCCTCCTCCTGCCATTTGCACTTATGTCCCTTCATGTCCCCTCAAGGTCATGGAAACGCTGAAAAACCTTCAGCTCATGAAATATCTTGAATACCGAAAACTTTTTAACAGTTCCACTGTTGATTTGATGACCGAAAGTGTAACCAATCTTTTCACCTGGGTGGTGAAAATATAACATCTTTGTGCTTGATATTTTAAAGCCATTTAACAGACTTGATCTCCTGTCGAAAATAATGCATTTGGGATCGATGATACTTTTCTTCAATGGATCGGAAATTACGAACGCTTCAATTCACGTTGTTTTTGACAGTTTCATGCCTGCAACTAATCCAATAAAACTCAGTGGGGTACAACCAATATAGTGGGATTTAATGCTTCCCAAATGCGGTGTTACCTTCTGTCATTAAGCAAAATCCTAATACTTTGCCATTATCCATGAATGGTATCAATGTCGCCAAGAACGCTGCGGAACGTCTAAGCGGTGCAAGAAATATATTACCGGTTCTGATATGGCTACACTCTATAAGGCATTTATTCGCATGAATCTTGAGTACAACGCTCATATCTTGGCCGGTGCCCCTAACACAAATTTGGAGCTACTCGACAGAATAAAAGTAATTGGCGATCGAGATATCGAGAAACCATTTGACACTTTTAGTTATCGTCGTGATATCTCCTGTCTATCGCTGTTTTATCGATATTTCCATCATAAGTCCTCAAACGAAATAGCCAACTGCATCCCACACTTAAAGACATTTCAATCGCAATACCCGTTATGCCAGGAATGCTCATCAGTTTACCCTTAAGCCTCTTTTGGAGGTACAGTGAAATACAGAGAATCCTTCGTTAGCCGTACAACACGAATATGTGGAAGAAGTGTATTCCGCTTTACGAACATTTAAAACCAACGTGCATTGGTTTCTGCTATGTTACTTTAGACCTGGAGTAGCCAGGGTCTATAAAGAGCGGATGAGCTAGAGACTCTGCTCTGTGCACTCATTACCCACATGCGCCAACAATATACGCAACCGATATCGCGACATCATCAAAGAATTAGCCGAGACCAATGTAGGTTACCAGCAAGTCTATTTGTGTTGTCGTGGGGTACACATCACAAAAAATTAGCTCCTTAATTTAAAAATGAATTGTTCAGTGTGTAAACAAAAAATAGATCGCAATTGCCATGCAAAAATAAATTGTGGTGACTGCAAGCACATTTTTCATTTAAACTGTGTAAATATCCCTAAAGATGATGCTGAATATTTTAAATCAAGTGGTAATCCATATCGGTGCGATAAGTGTGCAGTTCTACGACGACGGTCTCTGCATGATCAAATGCCAGCAACGTCCAAGAAGCGCACCAACAACAACGCTCCATCTAAAGCTAGTACTCTTCTAACTGCGGAATCCAACACTCAGCCGTCAATTGGAGAGTCATCTAACAGTAACATCAATAGCGAGGGTCAATGTACTCTCCAGATGATATATGCCAAACTATCAAAATTGGAAAACTGTAACACCCGCTTTCTCCAGGAGTTGGCCGAATTGAGAAAAGAGAACGAAGACCTTAGAGCTAAAGTGCAAAGTCTAGAGTCCAAATTAAATTGGCAACAACAAGAATCGCTAGTGAACTCTATAGACATTGTTGGTGTCACAAATGTAAATGGCACCAATGCAATTGAAAAGGCAAAGCAAATTTTCGGTGATGCCCTATCTATAGATGTTGCTGACTGTGAAATTCAAAGCTGCTATGTTAAAAAAATGCGCTCAAAATCTCAGCCTAAGCCAATCATCTGTGTTAAATTCTCCAACCTTACAACGAAGCAACGCATAATGTGCGCAAAGAGGACTAACAAAAACAAACTCATCTCTCAAGTGGTTGATCTCTCCGGCGTGGACGTAAGCAGAAGCAAAAGCAAGAACAACAAAGGAAGCAGCATATTTGTCAACGACTCCCTAACTCGTTACACACAAGCTCTTTTAATGAAGACGAAAGAGATAGCGAAGGAAAAAGGTGCAAAATACGTATGGTTTAGTAAAAATCTAATATTATTAAGAAAGGAAGAGGGTGGAAGAGTTATCTCGATTAAATCATTTAGTGATATCTCACTCATTTGAGTTTGTCTTCTTGTCCTTTTCTTTTTGTATTTGTATTACTATTATGAATTCCAAAAATGATTTAATTGATAACTCTTCTATCCTAGTCCAATGCAAACCTCACTGTGATGCTGTTCTAACTAATAGTTGTTATTGCAATGCAAGATTATTTATTGTTCATCAAAATATTAGAAGTCTGAGAGAAAACTTTTCTGCGCTCGTCGCACATATTAACTCGTTTGCGTGTGTCCCGGATATTGTGTTCGTGTCTGAGATCTGGATCTATGAGGTTGAAGAAAATGATTACTTCCTGCCTGGTTTCAGTTTCTATGCTAAGACAAACGAAAATTACGCAGCAGGTGGCGTTGGCTGCTTTATAAAGAACACTTATAAAATCATTGATGTTTCCAAAGTTGTTTGTCCTAGTGCAGACGTCTTAAAGGTGTCCATCGAAATAAATAATGAAATGTTTGTTTTTTTATGTGTTTATAGATTGCAGATGTTTAATGTGACGATGTTTATTAATGATTTTTCTATTGTGTTAGATAGGGAGAAATCCAAAAACTTAATGGTTGTAGATGATTTTAATGTTGATTGTCTAGATGAAAGTCCTACGGTATCAAATTATCTTTCTGTGTTAGCTTTAAATGGCTTGATAAATTTCATCAATGTGCCTACTAGGCCTGCATCAGGTACTTGTTTAGACCATATATATGGACGTTTTCGAAATGTTGCTTCCATAGAGTGTGAATATTGTGTTTTTGATTTTTTGATTACTGACCATTCCATGACCGGCGTTCTATTTAACGTAGAATCTAAAAACAATAGCCCAACTCAGAAAAGTGTACAAAGCAAGCCAAAAATAAACTTTACTAAGCTTCGAAATAAGTTGTGTTTTGAGTCCTGGAACAATGTTTATAACTGTAGTGACGTATCGTATGCATATTTTAATTTCTTAACCACTCTTAAAAGCCATATTGCTAGTTGCAGTTCTCTGACCACAAGAAAATCCATAGTTAAACTTAAACCTTGGTTATCTAATTATTTATTAAATAAAGTAACAACTAAAAATAAACTTAGAGTAAAGTGCAAGAAGAACCCAAGCAATGTGTTTCTCAAAATGAAATATAAGAAGATATGTGCTGATTTGAAAAAGGAAATACCAATTTGCCGTGACTCTTATTACCGTGCTCAATTTTATTCAGCTAGAGGTAATCTTAAGAAAGAGTGGAAAGTTGTAAATACCATTCTCAACAAAAAATCGTCCAATCAAAAAACTATTGTTCTACGTACTAACAATATGGAAATAACAAATACACATGAAATCGCTGACGCTTTTAATAGACATTTTTCAACTATCGGACTTAAACTACATACTGGACTTATTCAAAATTTATGTTCTCAATGTTCTGCTATTGGTGATGTAAACTGTAGAAGTTTTGTTTTTGACCCTATAACTCCCTTAGAGATTTTAAGGACGATTGGCAGTTTGAATAACTCAAATTCATGTGGTGTCGATGGTATTTCTAATGTTGTCCTAAAAAATATTGCATGTTTCATTGTGGATGTATTAGCTGATGTTTTTAATCGTAGTGTTTTTTCTGGTATTTTTCCTGAAGGACTAAAGTGTGCAGATGTTATTCCTTTGTTTAAAAAAGGCTCTCCAACTGAGATAGGAAATTATAGGCCGATTTCTCTTCTGCCCAGCATAAGTAAAGTGTTCGAAAAACTTATAAAAACTAGGTTAGTAAACTTTTTAGACAAGACTATGTTCTTTCACCCTACCCAATTCGGTTTTCAAAAGGGTAAATCAACCGAGGACGCACTTTTAAATTTTTGCTCTCAGATAATGTGCAACCTTGACAGTAGAAAATGTACAGCTGGTTGACCATAAAAATCTTTTAAGTAAACTGGAAAATGCAGGTGTGCGTGGTTTCATGCTTGAATGGCTTGATTCATATCTGAATTATAGATCACAGAGAGTAAAGTTGAATGAGACGAGAAGTGAGGTGCAATTAATCAGGCTTGGGGTACCACAAGGTTCAGTCTTGGGTCCCATTCTATTTTTAGTCTATATCAACTCACTCTTCCACCTCAATCTAAAAGGCTTACCTACTGCTTTTGCTGACGATGTTGGGTTATCGTATGGCGTGAAAAGTCCCTTAGATCTTATCGCTGGACATAAATAGTGATGTACATATTCTTAGACAATGGTTCGCTGAACACAAACTTGTAATAAGTCCTAAGACTAAATTAATGTTCTTTAATCTATCTGCGTCCATTAATCCAAAACCGGATATATACTTTCATGCACTTTTCACCGAATTGCAAAAAAATTAATTTATATCAATGTAAATGTGCAACCAGTGTGTTTGGTCAATTATTTTGTAATAGTGAAAATTGTAGTGATGGTTGTTTGTTGATAGAGAATGTAGACGATTTTATGTACTTAGGACTCTTAATCTCACACTACTGCATTGAAAAAGTACTTTATTTCCACACTTAGGCATTTCTATTACCTTCGTAACATATGTTCAACTAAGCTCCTAACCACAATTTATTATGGGCTTTTTAATTCTAAGCTTCAATACGGTATAAATTGCTGGGGAGGTGGCTATCAAAACAAAATTCAGCCATTGCTAGTCTTGCAAAAGAATGTTGTCCGGAAAATTTGTCGTAAACCTGCTAGGCATCCTAGTTTTCCTTTGTTTTGTCAATTAGGGATTCTTCCTGTTCGTCACTTATACTGTTTTAAGGTTCTAAAAGCGTTCTTTATGAAGTCTGGTAACCGAAACTTCCGTATAATCCCAAACTATTTCGTAGGTTACTCACTTAATATGTTACAAGTGCCAAACTATCGAACCACCGCATATAGAAATTCTTATTTAGTTATATGTAATCGTTTATTTAATGTCCTCCCGGAAGAAATCAGATGTGTTCACAAGTCCGAATATTTTCTTAAGCGCGTAAAGAATTGGCTGTTTTCTCATCATTATTATAGTCTAGACTCTCTTACTTCTAATATTTTGATTTAACTGTTGTCTCAACTTTTGATGTTAGTATATAGATTACAAAAATTGTGCATCCTTTATGAAGTGATAACAAATTGTTACCATGTTAAATGAATTAAATCTGCTGAAAATTGTTTTTTCTATATTTTTTTTGTTCAATACCCCACCCCATATGATTGTATTTTTCCTTTTGAAGTGGCATTCAACACTATTTGAACTCACTCTGAATAAAATATCGAATGCCACCAAATTTCTTTTACATTACTTTGTAATTCCTTACATACTCGTATTGAATTTTTATATGGATTTGTATTATATTATATTTATAAGTAATTTAAGAGAAATAAATATCAAAATCAAAATCAAAAAATCAAAATCCCAGAGAAAAAGCCCGTGGTATGATGATGTATGCGTTTGCCAGAAGAAGAAGGCAGAAGATGCACATTTAAGAACGCTGCAGCGCAAAACAAGTACAGGGAGGGAAGAGTATCGAAGCAAGAGAAGGGAAAGAAGGGGGCATTCGCAGTCTCCCAGCTCAGGAAAATCGAAGAGTCTCGCGATCGAAACAACATCCGGAGATTTTATAAGACAGGGACGCAGGCTCTTCGAAACAGCGACGGAAACGTAGTCACCCAAGCGCAGGAAAAAGTAGATATACAGCATAGAAGAGATTGGCGTAGCTATAAGAAAGCTTGAAAATAATAAGGCCGCCGGCTCTGATGGCTTACCAGCGGAGCTTTTTAAATACGGAGGCGATGTTTTAATTGGGCGCTTACATCAAAGTATGGGTGGAAGAAAACGTGACCGATGACTGGTCTGTCAACTCCATATGCCCCATCTATAAGAGAGGCGATCACATGTCTTGCAAATTTTGCATATAACATCCTATCCAACGTACTATGTGAACGTCTGAAGCCGTTCTGCGACACACTAATCGCCACGTACCAGTATGGCTTCCGGTTCGGCAGATCGACAGTAGACCAAATTCTTACACTGAGACAAATCCTGAAAAAGACCAACGAATTTCAAGTCAAGACTCGTCATCTTTTTATTGACTTTAAAGCCGCATATGATAGCATTCATAGTCAGGAGATGTACATGGCGATTTTCGAATATAGGATCCCGGTAAAACTGATCCAGTTATGTCGGGTGACACTTGAAAACACGAAGTATAATGTGCCGTTTGGAGCCAGCTCTTCCGAATTATTCCAAACCTGCACCGGATTTCGGCAAGGAGATGCGCTATCATGTGACGTCTTCAAACTTGTTTTGGAAAAAATAGTGGCCAGGGCAGGTGGCAACACAGAAGGCACTATTTTCAATAGATGCGTCCAGCTGCTGGAGTATGCGGACATGCTATCAACAAACAAATTACCATATGTCCACCGCCTAGCATAAAACGTCGCTGTTGATAACAATAAATTCAAGGTAGTTAAGGAGTTCACATACCTTGGAGTAAAGTTCCACTCTACAAGAATTGCCTAGGAAACCGCCGCTACTCCGGTTTGGCCAAACAAATGGGTTAAAAATTCCACACTCGACGAACAAACTACATGCTCTATCGAACTACAATCGTGCCAGTCCTGCTTTATGGTGCCAAGTGCTGGATAATAAGTAGGAAAGTTGAGCTTATACTAGGTTCTTCTCAAAGAAAAATACTCCATCGGATATTTGGTCCTGTATGCGAGGAGGGCGAATGGAGGAGAAGATACAAACCCGAACTCTATGAGCTGTACAAAGGTGTTGATGTAGTCCAAAAAGCTAAATCACGTCGAATACATTGGGCCAATGGACAATAAGGCTCCAGCCCCCAGGTTCGAGAAGTCAATGAAGATCGAACCTTCGTTTTAAAGACCAGGCTATCGCGGATGCCAGAGCGCTTGGTCTGAACAAATGGAAGCAGCCTGCCCGGGATTGCAGAAGATGGAAGGCTGCAGTGTGTCAGGCAGAGCTTCTTGTGTCAGGCAGATACTCTTGTGACAGGTAGAGTCTCTTCACGGGTCGGGAGCCCGGTGATAGAGTAGTACCAGTTCAGAATACAAGTGCTGCCAAAAATCAATCCTTTTTTTGTGATCGCCTTAAACAGAAAACAAATAGTTAACAATCAAAAAGGATTATCAAAAAAGTAACAATCAACTATCACCTTGGCCGATTCCACACCAGGATCTATATCGTTATCAGTTGTGTCCGACCGAAACCGGATTTTGAAACCGAATTTTGGCCAACGAGCATCATTCGTCCGAATTGGATACAAAAACTTTTTTAAGTGAATAATATAATGTAAACTTATTTGTTTATTTCAGTCAGTGATCGCAGACCCAATAATTTGCAAATATTGAATACTGTATTCAATAAACAAGTTTTCTACGTGAGAAAAATAGAAGTTTCCTGCCACTGTCCACCATCTGTGAATGATGGACCTAATAGGCTATGAGGCTCCACTCTGAATTACAGTACGTTCTCGATTAACGCAACTCCCGATTCACGCAACTCCTCGATTTTCGCAACAGCTGAATTTATATCATTGTTGACGCAGTAATCGCAACTCTTTAAAAATTGACTCGATAAGTGCAACTTTTGTTTTTATATGCTTGTCTTTATTTACTATTTGAGGTTCTTGGCTATGTTTGTTTTTCTCTGTTGGGTTACATTTTGTCTCGGCAGTTATTTTACCGCTACTTTTGAGTGATGGTACGATGAAGTTGTATGAATGTACAACATCATATCTATCTATACAATGCAAGATTTTCTTTTTAGTTTAATGAATTTTGTCCAGTGATCAGTCGCTTGTGTGTTTCGAAAAAAATGGGTGTTACTAAAAAAATTGTGAAACTGTCAAAATAAAAAAAAAGTGAAATAATAGAAAAAATTAATAAAGGTGCTTCAATTAAATCATTGCATCTTGAATTGAGCCAAAAAAAATATTTACTCGGTTATTGCAACAACCTCGGTCATTGCAACCACCCTTGTTTTAATTAGTTGCGATAATCGAGAACGTACTGTAATACCCTATAGTCCATTGTGTTCTGATGAAGTATGATCTTAAATCCGCTCATTATTTATCGTACAATATACACACACGTGCAAATACACTAACTTTCTTGCCAACATCCGAAAAACGCTAAAATTCCATTCAAAAAGTTCACCCAGCCCAAAACAGAATTCAAATTAACAATAAAAATTTATATTTAGACATGTACCTACTTAATCAGAAAATGATATTTAAAAAGAAAACCTTAACCTTGAGACATTCCAGGGAATTGCAGGGTTGAGGAACTCGCCAAACATGGAACTATACTGCGCCTTCTACCTGATAAAGTTCCCTTAGGCATTCCAATCGCTGCGTGCAAATTCTGTTTTAGCTGGATAACATCGAGAAAACTAACCTTTGGTGGACAAGTGGTAAAACTTGCCTAGCGAGAAAACAGATTTGGCCATAGCTGAATCTGAAACGCTCTTATTATTGGTGCTACAATTTGTGTCATCACTGGACACTGTCTCAAAGGCAAGCATGCAACAAGGCTTGGCGTCTATTCAAAGGATTTCTACAGAAGCTGCTTGAACGAGGACGCGGATCTACTTAAGATTTCGCAGAGTGCCATAGGAGGTCAAAATGGAGAAGGTTAAGTGGCTAAGCAGAAGTAATTTATTTTGCTGTTAACTCGTTATTTAATAATTGATCCCGGAAATTACGCCAGAATTATTTTTTTTGAAAAAAACGGAAGAAAATTTTTTATACAAAATTCTGATCTTTTTTCTTTGGAAAAAAGTCTGGACTTTTCTGGCAATCTTGCCAAAATAAGAAGAAGTGGATTATTTTGCTGTTAACTCTTTATTAAATAATTCAAATGATCCCGGAAATAACACAGAATTGTTTTTGAAAAAAACGCCAGAAAATTCTTCATACAAATTGTGATATTTTTTCTTGGGAAAAAAGCCTGGTTTTTCTGGCAATCTTGACAAAAAACCAGAACCAGAAGTGGATTTTTTCGCTGTCAACTTTTTTTTAACCCTCTACTGCATACGAAGCCAAATATGGCTTTTCACTTTTTTCCTTTTTTACTCCTTATTCTCAC
Source organism: Portevinia maculata (assembly GCA_949715645.1). Classification (NCBI taxonomy): domain Eukaryota; kingdom Metazoa; phylum Arthropoda; class Insecta; order Diptera; family Syrphidae; genus Portevinia; species Portevinia maculata. The sequence continues at coordinate 52,649,356 of OX454527.1, read as the reverse complement.
AAAAAAAAAAGATCTTTATACAACACAATTCTCTTCTATGCATTTCTGAGAACACATAGCGGTGCTTTTCGCGCGAGTGCGACAAAAAACAACGAACATATTCCTACTTGTAGCTCAGTGGTATGCTTGTTGTCGTTGAAAACGAAAGCGTGAAAAATTTTCTGATTTGAAAAAATTATAACTTTGGTGTACGGTGAGTTAAGTGGTCATAAAAATATATTTGTGATTGGATACTTATTTCTCTTTGCCACAAATAAAATTTTATTAAAAAAAAATATTATCTTGCTCGTTTGAGAGGTAAAACTGCAGAAGCCATATTTGGCTTCGTATGCAGCAAGGGGTTGTAAATCTACACATTTTGTTCAGTTGACTCTTGTTGTAGTGCACTTTTTTTTTTTCGTTTTTTTATCGTTTCGTATGCTATTTTTTTGCTTAGAAAAATGGAATGTCGTCGTTTTTATGGAGGATCATCATTCCTTAATCCCATTCCTGGAGACGGATCGCGAAGCGATAATGAATTGGCCAGAGATTCAGATGTGGAGTTGGAGACAAAATTGCATATCAATGAACGTTACGGTTGAGGAAACGGAATCAGATTCAGATGATGAGCCTCTTGCAGCGTTGAAATCAAAATCCGTGAAAAGCAAGACAAAAACATAGGGTCGGGCTACAGTCCGCTTGGGCGAACTGTTGGATACCCTATTCTTATTCCTATCCCTCATAAGTGGGCGTGACAAAAGTCTAAGTATGGTTGAATTGTTAAGAAAGCTCTACATATTTTGTTATATAACATTTAAAGGATTTTATCAAAAAAAACGCTCCCTAGCTCAAACTTGGGTGTTTCAATAAAATTGTTTTATTTAATTGTGGGCGTGTCAGTAGGCGGATTTAAAAAAAATTAACACATGAGCATAAAGGGCCCCTAGAGAGTATATATTATAAATTTCAGCTCCCTAGCTCAAACTTTGGATTTTAAAAAAAATTGTTTTATTTATTTGTGGGCGTGTCAGTGGGCGGATTTTGAAAATTGTTCATCCCGAGCAGTTTTAGGAGTCATAGATCATATATAAAAAATTTCAGCTTTCTACCTCAAAATTCGATTTTTTCCAAAATTTTGTTTTTTTGAGTTTGTGGGCGTGTCTGTTGGCGGATTTCAAAAATTCGTAAACTTGATTATTTCGGGACCCTAGAGAGTATATGGTTAAAATTTCAGCTCTCTAGGTCCAGTTTAAAGGCCTAATTTTTGCCGACGGACGGACGGACATGGCTAGATCGACATTACTATCGATGCAGATCATAAATATAGTAACTTTTAGGGGTCTACTGGCAATATTAAGGTATGTTACAAACTATGCGTCAAAATTAATATACCCTTAGAATAGGGTATAAAAAACTAGAGACACCATCAGACTTTAAAAAAAAAAAAAATTCTGATGATTTGTTGGCCTTCATTATAGAGGAATCTAATTAAAAAGCCCGCCAAGATGATATAAATAAGCCAGTTAATATCACAAAGAACGAAATGGAACAATTCATCGTGATGGTGATATTCATGTCTTGTTGTCAACTTCCATCGTCCAGACATTACTGGAAACATAGGGGCGGGCTACAGTCCGCTTGGGCGAACTGTTGGATACCCTATTCTTATTCCTATCCCTTATAAGTAGGCGTGACAAAAATTTAAGGGATTTTATCGATAAACGAAGCTTTTGTAAATAAAAACGCTCCCTACCTCAAACTTTGGCTTTTCAATAAAATTGTTTTAATTAATTGTGGGCGTGTCAGTAGGCGGATTTTAAAAAAATTTAAGCATGAGCATAAAGGGCACCTAGAGAGTTTAAACTATAAATTTCAGCTCCCTAGCTCAAACTTTGGACTTTCAAAAATAAAAAAAATAAAAATTGTGGGCGTGTCAGTAGGCGGATTTTGAAAATATTTACACATGAGCATAAAGGGCCCCTAGAGAGTTAAATTTCAGCTCCCTAGCTCAAATTTTGGTTTTTCAAAAAATTTGTTTTATTTAATTGTGGGCGTGTCAGTGGGCGGATTTTAAAATTTTTTTGTCCCAAGCAGTTTTATGGGCCATAGATCATATATAAAAAATTTCAGCTTTCTAGCTCAAAATTCAATTTTTTCCTAAATTTGTTTTATTTAATTGTGGGCGTGTCAGTGGGCGGATTTTGAAAATTGTAAGTCCCAATCAGTTTTATGGGCCATAGATCATATATAAAAAATTTCAGCTCTCTAGCTCAAAATTCGATTTTACCAAAATTTTGTTTTTTTGAGTTTGTGGGCGTGTCTGTGGGCGGATTTCAAAAATTCTTAAACTTGATTATTTCGGGACCTTAGAGAGTATATGGTTAAAATTTCAGCTCTCTAGGTCCAGTTTAACGGCCTAATTTTTGCCGACAGACGGACGGACGGACGGACGGACATGGCTAGATCGACATTACTATCGATGCTGATCATAAATATTGTAACTTTTAGGGGTCTACGGGCGATATTAAGGTATGTTACAAACTATGCGTCAAAATTAATATACCCTTAGAATAGGGTATAATAAGACGGTAGGACAACAAATGACATGTGAAACAATAACGTGCAATAGGTGGGAAACTATCAAAAGGTCAATGCATTTCAACGATAATCAAAACTTCAAACCATTGGGAACAGAAGGACATGACACACTCTTCAAAATAAGACCCCTTTTGGAGAAAATAAGGGAACGTTTGCTGTTGGTTCCAAAAGAAGAGTTCCTCGCCGTAGACGAACAAATTATTCCCACGAAATGCCGCCATGAACTGAAGCAATATAACCCAGCTAAGCCACATAAATGGGGCTATAAAAATCAAGTCCTTAGTGGAATTTCGGGATTAAGTTACGATTTTGATTTATTTAACGGCCACCAAAGCAATAAGTATCCTGACGGAGCGCCAGATCAACAGACAAGGCTTACGTCAACAGTTCATGAAAATGCTAATAACAAGATTTTCTTCGACAACTTGTATAATAGTCCAAATTTGCAGGTTTATTCGTTGAAAAGTGGACTTTTGAAACTAGGGACTATAAGACTCAACCGAGTGCCAAACTCCAGAATTCCGAAGGAACAACTTATGAAGCAAGGACGTGGAGGTATGATAGAAAAAGTGGCAACTATCAGTGGAGTAAAATTGAGTTTGGTTTAACAACAAAATAGTAACTTTAATGCCGCCTTATGTTGGAATGAATCCAGTTATAAATAAGAGCCGTTACTCCAGAAAGGATAAGGAGTATGAAATTATTCCTGTTCCACAACCTGTTGAGGTCTAGGTACAACAAATATATGGGTGGTGTCGACTTGCTAGATTTGATGTTGGGCTTATATCGCATACAATTACGATCCAAGATCGTCAAAATGATTTACCTTTATTTGATTTTAAACTAGAAATGGTCGAATATTTATGTAAAGCTGAAAAGCAACCTTTGAAAAGACGTGGACGACCCTGTATTGGATCTAGACTTGGATCTCCTGCGACTTCAACACTAAAGAGAAAGCGCCCTGAAAGACATGAAGATTTTCCATTGTTATCAGTTCGATTCGACAACGTCGGTCTTTCCCACAAATAAAAAGAACCGCCAAATTTGTCAAAACGACTGTACTTTTCATTCATTTACATTTTGCCAAAAATGTAAAGCTTATTTATGTTACAATGAAAAGAGAAATTCTTCTAAATTTCATGGCGTATAAACACACAACTTTTAACCAATATTTTACTATTTTATGATACAATGAATTGTTATGTTTTGTTTCATTTATTTATTTATTAAATGAATTGTTCTGTTTTGTTTATAAATATTTTTTTCTTTATATTTTGCTGCTTTTTTTTACTTAAAATGAAATCAAAAATGTTCTAGTTTTACAACCGTTAATGCACACGAAGCCATATTTGGCCTGTATTCTTATTATTTAAACAAATGATTTTTTTTTTGGTTTTTTAATAAAAGATGTCTTAAAACAGCCCAAAGAAGCTATTTCAAAAGGATTTTATTTTTTTTCTCTTTAAATAATAACTCATGCAGTAGAGGGTTAAATACAAAGGGCTACGAAAAAATGTCACACATTTCTGGCAATCTTTCCAAAAAGTTTAAAATTTTTTTCCATTTTTAGAAATGAATATATAGGTAAATTTTCTGGCCTAACTTCCATTTTACTGTCATGCTCTTTTTCCAAACCATTTTAAATAAATTCTGCCAAATTTTTTGGAGCTAATTCAAAGCAATCAAATATATTTCAAAGGCAACCAAGTCAAGAAGAAGTTTTTCCACTTTTTGGTAGTATGATCTGGCCCGTACGTTTTTCTTATAAAAAGCTTGACTTGTATTCCACTATTTTGGGTTAAACTGATCATACGCCATTTTCTTACGCTCATCTTAATTATTCTATACTCTCAAAAAGAATCTATCAAAATCGAGCCCTCATTAAGAAAATCAATGTTTTAAAAACCACTACCTACAGAGTGTACAGTTGTTTTTTATATTTTTTGTTGAAAATGGAATTACATATATTTACAACGTATTTTCCAAATTTGAATTTAACTTCATGCTACTATCAATCAATTGTTTTTTTCATCAGCCAGCTGATTTATTGTAAAATTTAATTTTCTTTTTTATTTGACAGATGTCAACATGGTGGCCGAACCGAAACCACATCAAGTTGGACGTAAACGCCAAAATGTCACTAAAACCGGAAATGACTGGTAAGTTTGCAATCAATGAACTACATATTTAACTGTGCACATTTTTTGGACTTATCATTATTTTTTATTATTTTTTTTTGGTAAGATTACAGAACGCGGGAAATCACTATAAACGTGACAAACGGATAATACCTTTGGCTTCAGTGTCACTCCTTATTAAATTAAAACGAATGATTGATGGCGCTAAATACTTAATTTGTGGGTACATATATCCAGAGAATAATCCATTTCGTAAACCTCGTTTTTTCCGTTGACCATGACACTATAAATTGATCCATAGTCATTGCACAAGGATTGTAGTAGTAGGATGTCGGTCGTCTATGAAATGAATGTTCATTTTCGTTTCGGACAAAAAAGAGGACCCCTTTTTGGGTGCTGAAATAACAATTTTTCGTGTTGCTTATCAAGTTATGACTTTTGACTTTTAACGGTCTTCCATTTTGGGAGTGGTGATCCAGATATGAAGAAATAACAAACAGGACTACCTACAACTACTTCTTGATGGTTGGTCGAGACATGCGATGCATTTGTGTGTGGCTGCTTTGCATGTTTCACTCCATTTAGCGGCCATAAAATCGTTGCATGTCGAAAATGGGTGTTAGTACCTCATTGGATGGGTGTGGCGCTGTTAATTATGCTAAATGGATAATAATAACATTTTTTATTCGTCTCTGCGATAACCTGTTATTAGATTTGTAATTATTGTTACTGAAGGTCTTGAGTGTTGCATTGAAGATGTGACTACCTCAATCAATGTTTTGGTGGTTTATCTCACACACTCGCACTCGGAATATACATACTCGTTTATCAACTCTAGAAAGTTTATCAACTCCGTCCAGCCGTTGACGCTCATTTGTTGTATTTACATTCCATTTACCATTTATTTTATATTCCCTTCACAAATAACATAAATTCATCACTTAAATGTCCTACCGGCCGGGCATATCCTTGCCGGTCTAGCAACGTGCGGATCTACCCCTTCCTCAACTTCGTGTTGATGATAGAACTCACATTCAGTGTGCAATTTTTCCTGCTTTCAGTATACGAGCCTTCGTCCGACGACTCGTAAACAGTTTTCAAGGCGACTGTAGATGTGCCAACTGTACCCACGCTCCACCTCATTCGCTTTGTAAAAGTCAACAGCAGAGTGAAAATTTGCTGAACAAAATGAATGCAAGCGACCGGAAATAAATTGTAACTTTCATTTGATCCGTTCCGGACCTTCAGTCCCAGAAAAAATTAAATCGGAAAACAAACAAAAATTCTTCCAAGTGGACAATTTTTCGGTAAACACCCGCAGCCCGACACTATGCCACAAACCACAATTCACAAGAGTTGCGAAGTTTGTGTGTAACCGACACTTTTTACCGCACTGAATTTGTCCAGTTGTCATCTGAACCAAACCTCCTGAACTCGCCTATCCTACTGCTGACCCAGTGTTCCATCGCGCTGTCCATCTGCTCCCTTTGTGACAGTGACTACTCAGTGAATTTAGGTTTCTTTTTCCCTATTTAAGGTAAAACTGACTTTACCCCCCGAACCCCGAAACCAGACACGGCCACAATGAAGAGATTCCTGGAGGAGTGGTGAATGGTTAAACCACTAACTACCAGTTTGCGGGCGACCTCTGTAATTTATATCAATCTGTGTGTGCGTTCACGAAAAGTTAATCGAGGGTGAGAAGGGTAAAAAATCATTCCAAATCAAATATTGACAAGAACTTTTGTTTGTCCTTGTTCCTTTGAGTGTACTTTCTCCTTAGGGGTGGAAATGATTTCCCATAAATTCCTTAAGGGAGGGTTTGACTGATGTGGCAAAACCATTTTGACACCCAATTTAATTCGTTTTTTTTTCCTCTCTTTTAGGGACTACTACTACGACAGGTAAGGCAGCCTCCTCCGAATCCCTTTACCATTACTTATTTGCATATCCTCCATTTCAGCTACTATTCATCGACTCTATTCCGAGCAGCTGGCGCTCGTCCAAAGAAACGCAAACGTTTAATGACACCACAAGCTAGAATGTTGACCGATTCGGTAAATAATGGAAGTCTAAATGCGGCCGTCGTAGCCGCAGCCGCCCAGCAGCAGCAACAACAGCAACACCAACAACAGCAACAGCAGCAACAGCATCAGCAGCATGCAGCAGCCGCTGCCATGGCAGCCATGGCAAATCTACTACCACAACAGCAGCAGCTAATCCTGCATCAACAAAGTTTATTATCGAATGGAGCGGCCGCCGCTGCTGTGGCTGCTGCAGCTAATGGTATCGTGAATGGTGTGGGTGGAGGAGGTGGTGGGTCCGGAACTACGTCACACCATAGTCTGACTGCGTACATACAGCAGCAGCAGCAACACCACCAACAACAACAACAACATCAACAACAACAACAGCAACACCAGTTTGCAGGACTTAATTTAAAGTCAACTTCGCCGACAATTAATGCTACAGCAGGGGTAGCCGCAGTTGCACCCACCCCATCGTCTTGCATTTCGAATAATTCGTTAACGACAACAGCCGCATCAATGGCGAATTGTGAACAAATGTCAACATTGTGTGCAAACAGTTCACCACTGATTCAGACGAATCATCAACAACAACAGCAAATGTTCCATCAGCAGTTGTTGCAGCAGGTGAATGCCCAGCAGCAGCAGCAATCACAGTGGGGTCCATTTAAAGTGTACAGTAAGTTTCCTAAACTTTAATTTCTCAATATATTTTAAAGGTTCTTCTTTTAATGTTGTCTGGTCTGGAGAGTATGGAACAGTTCGACATGAGACTCTTACGCAGTGTGTCATTCGTATTTATAAAAATCGTTTTATCGATAAAATTGATGCAACTGAAAGTTTTGTTCTTTACAAAGTTTGTAGACAATGTCTTTCTTAACGGTAAACAAATATATTAGGCATTAACGGCCCATACAGGGCCTAAAACCTAGCTTCTTCAGCCTTCATGTGTGAAGTGGAATTGACCTACAATTTAAAGCCGAATCCGAACGTCAAATTTGAGAAGCTTTTCATGACAATTGATACCCTTGGATATTTATCAGACGTACGCAAGAGGTGGGCCAGTGGAAAAAAACTCTAGATGTTACTTGGCCCCAACAAGAATTGAACCGGGGGCATTTCGATTAGTAGTTCGACACACTAACCAGTGAGCCAATGCGCCCGACCATTCTTAACGATGTAGTAGTTTGCCATGCCATTTTTTGTTTGAACCGTTTTTGACAAAACTTTGTTTTTTTATACCCTATTCTAAGGGTATATTAATTTTGACGCATAGTTTGTAACATACCTTAATATTGCCCGTAGGCCGCTAAAACTTACTATATTTATGATCAGCATCGATAGTAATGTCGATCTAGCCATGTCCGTCCGTCCGTCCGTCGGCAAAAATTAGGCCTTTAAACTGGACCTAGAGAGCTGAAATTTTAACCATACACTCTCTAGGGTCCCGAAATAATCAAGTTTACGAATTTTTGAAATCCGCCCACAGACACGCCCACAAACTCAAAAAAACAAAATTTTGGAAAAAATCGAATTTTGAGCTAGAAAGCTAAATTTTTTTATATATGTTCTATGACTCCTAAAACTGCTCGGGATAAAAAATTTTCAAAATCCGCCCACTGACACACCCACAAATAAATAAAACAATTTTTTTGAAAATTCAAAGTTTGAGCTAGGGAGCTGAAATTTATAATATATACTCTCTAGGGGCCCTTTATGCTCATGTGTTAATTTTTTTTTAAATCCGCCTACTGACACGCCCACAATTAAATAAAACAATTTTATTGAAACACCCAAGTTTGAGCTAGGGAGCGTTTTTTTTGATAAAATCCTTTAAATGTTATATAACAAAATATGTAGAGCGTTCTTAACAATTCAACCATACTTAGACTTTTGTCACGCCCACTTATGAGGGATAGGAATAAGAATAGGGTATCCAATAGTTCGCCCAAGCGGACTGTAGCCCGTCCCTATGTTTTTCAATATGTAGACGATGTCCTCATTAATATTTCGCCCATACAGGCCTGGCAAACCGCTTTTTATGTACGTTTTGACCAAATTTTGAACGTTTGGTCATTTTGTTAGAAAAAGAATAAGTTTCTTAACACAAACGGACTCCCAATTTAATGACACGCTCACTTTGGGGGTTAAGTACATGGCTATCAAACCATAGTCTTCCCATAATGCTTGTGCCTTGTAAAGGATTAACAACAGCTTCGAGGTAAAGTACCACTTTGCTCTGAAAAGGTTACTCAATTTTACGGAAGTAGACTTTGTAATAACAGATAAGGTGACTATACGAAACTACGCCCCAGTTAACTGTGACACTGAGCAAATGCAAGGTCTCATTGGGACTATTAAGCTAGTCATCCATTTGGTCTTCAAGAAAACTCAAACTATTCTTTTCAGAAAAACCTGTCAATTGCGTTTTCTTTGCAGTGTCTGCGACCAGATTTGTTCTACCCCACATACGTACTTTATCCATCTGATCTGATCCTCGACGATGAGCAGTGCTTTTATTTTCAGGCTCGCCATTTTTGAGGGGAGATATAAGAGTTCTGTCTTCAGCAAAGCTATACATTTTATTAGTTTTCAACTGTGCATTACAATGATTTAGAAACAAGGTTGGAGAAAAAATCCTACCTTGCGGTACTCCTGCAATTAAAGAAGATTAGTCCGAATATACTCCATCGACCACATCTTCATTCGCCTAGTTCGCTCTCAATGAGAGTAAGGAAACGATTGACTGCCAATCTGCCATATTGTTGATCACTTTCTAAATATTTGATAAACTCAATATTTGTTGCCTTTTCTATTACCTTTGACAACATTTTCAGTTAAGCTATTGGACGATAATTTTGTGCTATACGCTTTTTTCCTATTTTGGGAACGGCTTTAATTCGGTTGTTCTACTCAAAATGGTCCAAGTTCCGGTCTTATAGTAGGTATAAATATACTATGGCAGGTACTCCGTCCAGTCTCATAGCCTTTTTGCAATCCCACATTTTGCAGAAACCTAGTTTTCTCAAAGCCGATTGTCCTCGGGGGAATTATTGCTGGTTGCATTCGCCCAGGATCCAGAGTTACTGCATGAAACATATATTTGCTCTATTCTGACATTTTTTCAGTTACTTTAAGTGGCGCTATAGTCTGGCGAAGACCTCGATATCAACGAGGTATCGTGGGCTGACTAACTGCCTGCAGTTGGGTATCCCAAGTTGGTTGAGGTCTGATGTGTCCACTGCGAGGTATTACCCTAAAGCGATATCCCTTCAGAATGGAATCGAAGACTCTTCGGCTCCGGAGGGTCTTTGCTCTTCATATTAAGACGCCAGATGCACATTTTTCTGACCTGGTCGATCGAGTTCGTAAAGTTTGCTACGACGTTCGCACCTCCGAAAACGGGACGGGAAATAGTTCGAAAAATTTAACGCTGAACGAAGCTTCTCCGCAACTATAAATGAACCAGTCTCAGACATTCCTTTTAGGTAGTAAGCTATTTAATAAGATCACGCAAGGCAATGCAAGTAACCCTATGCATCACAGATCTAGTTCTTGTAGTGTTTACCTTGTGGTAGTCTTTAGTCATCGGACCCGGGGCTCTACTCTTTATTTTGCGAAATAATATTCAAGCTTTGGCATTAACTAAATATTTCCTTCCATTTTCCGATTTTTATTGCCTATGTTGGTTGCTTTGAAATCGCCTTCGATAACGTAGGTCTTTTGTGATTAGAAAGGGCAGGCGGGCCATTCTGCCCGCTCCTAGAACCAATTGGTTTTCATATAAAATTGGTTTTGTTATCCGTGCAGGCATTGTTAAGATCGTTTAGATCGTGGAAGAGGTATTGAGCTTAAGTAGCGCTCCTAATGTTGGCAAGTGCGGGACACGTACACAGGCAGTGCAGGACTATCTTCTCTTCTTCCTCGTTTCTACAGCTTCTGCAGAAACTGTTGTAGGGGATGCTTAATCTCGGAGTATGGCATACTATACATTGTTCAGTACCTATGGCGTCTATCGGAAGGAGATGTACCATGGTTTAAAGGGCCGCTGTCTGTTGCAGAGGTTCTGAGTGCCCCCGTGATACTGATACATATCACTCCTTGAACTGTTTCCATTCGTTTAAGAATGGTCTTCCTCTCTAAGGCGGTCACGCAAGCCATTACTTCATATAAGACGTTGAATCTAACTACCGGCATGTAGAGACAATGCATTGTTATTTAAAATGCTGCGTTATGAACTTGACGTCAGAGTCAGCATTATATGAGCCTACTTCCCGTTTGTAGGTATAGGAGTGCAACCATGAATTTCTCAATATGTTCGTTATCGTTTTCTTTCCAGTGTAGCTTCCGGTCCAACTTTAGTCCTATATAACTTTGGGGTTTAGGGCTTTATTTTATTTATTTATCATTTTAAATAAATTCAATTGAAGCGAATAAAGAAAACTGGCTCAAAAATTGGGCATTTTCATAATTTTTGGGGTCTTCTTTCATTTATTTCTTGCGCCTTATGTATTTCCTTTTTAATATTGGGTACACTTTCATTATAACAACATAGGGACGGGCTACAGTCCGCTTGGGCGAACTGTTGGATACCCTATTCTTATTCCTATCCCTCATAAGTGGGCGTGACAAAAGTCTAAGTATGGTTGAATTGTTAAGAACGCTCTACATATTTTGTTATATAACATTTAAAGGATTTTATCGAAAAAAACGCTCCCTAGCTCAAACTTGGGTGTTTCAATAAAATTGCTTTATTTAATTGTCAGTAGGCCGATTTTAAAAAAAATTAACACATGAGCATAAAGGGCCCCTAGAGAGTATATATTATAAATTTCCGCTCCCTAGCTCAAACTTTGAATTTTCAAAAAAGTTTTTTTTTTTTAATTGTGGGCGTGTCAGTAGGCGGATTTTGAAAATATTTACATATGAGCTTAAAGGGCCCCTAGAGAGTATATATTATAAATTTCTGCTCCCTAGCTCAAATTTTGGTTTTTCAGTAAAATTGTTTTATTTATTTGTGGGCGTGTCAGTGGGCTGATTTTGAAAATTTTATATCCCGAGCAGTTTTACGATTCATAGATCATATAAAAAAAATTTCAGCTGTCTAGCTCAAAATTCGATTTTTTCCAAAATTTTCCATTCGTAAACTCGATTATTTCGGGACCCTAGAGTGTATATGGTTAAAATTTCAGGTCTCTAGGCCCAGTTTAAAGGCCTAATTTTTGCCGTAGGACGGACGGACGTTTTTTTTTTTAAATTGTGGGCGTGTCAGTAGGCGGATTTTGAAAATATTTACTCATGAGCATTAAGGGACCCTAGAGAGTATATATTATAAATTTCAGCTCCCTAGCTCAAACTTTGGATTTTCAAAAAAAGTTTTTTTTTAAATTGTGGGCGTGTCAGTAGGCGGATTTTGAAAATATTTACATATGAGCTTAAAGGGCCCCTAGAGAGTATATATTATAAATTTCTGCTCCCTAGCTCAAATTTTGGTTTTTCAGTAAAATTGTTTTATTTATTTGTGGGCGTGCCAGTGGGCTGATTTTGAAAATTTTATATCCCGAGCAGTTTTACGAGTCATAGATCATATTTAAAAAAAATCAGCTGTCTAGCTCAAAATTCGATTTTTTCCAAAATTTTGTTTTTTTTGAGTTTGTGGGCGTGTCTGTGGGCGGATTTCAAAAATTCGTAAACTCGATTATTTCGGGACCCTAGAGAGTATATGGTTAAAATTTCAGGTCTCTAGGCCCAGTTTAAAGGCCTAATTTTTGCCGACGGACGGACGGACGGACGGATGGACTGGACATGGCTATATCGACATTACTATCGATGCTGATCATAAATATAGTAACTTTTAGGGGTCTACGGGCAATATTAAGGTATGTTACAAACTATGCGTCAAAATTAATATACCCTAAGAATAGGGTATAAAAAAGGGATTTTGGGGCGTAATTTAATTTTGACCAGGTGTGATTTCCTGCGTAATCGCATCTCCTTCAACAAATTTTATCTTACGGTGGAAACGTAACGTTACAGAAGATTAGTTGGATCATTTTTTTTACTGAAATATCACATTTCCGCTTTCTAAACTAGATGTCCATACCGCCCTCTCGCAAACGGTATGTACTTCCTCAAGTTCGTTGTGTCCGTCTATTTAACAAATTTTTTTTTTCGAGAGTTTAAACTATTTTAAGCTTCACATATTGTTAAAAAAAATCAAAACTTTCCGTCGTTTGTTGAAAATGTTTCCTATTTTGTGCTACGTGCACCACAAATGCTTCGCAACAGCAAGCTGTTTGTATCTATAAAACTATTCACTAAACAATTGCATCAACCTTCCCCCAAATTGCGTACCTAATATGAAAAGTTCGCAAACCTTCTGATTTATGAATATAAAGGGGATAATGGATAAACAATTGGCACAATTGCACAAACTAACCAACACACAGACAGGGGGTCCTCTGCGTACCGCAAACACTGGCCTTTTTGACAGTGACAGAGGAGCAAGAACGGGAAAGAGTTCGCCGGCGAGACCGGTCCGTTTGCAATGAAAACAGATGAAACTGTTGTTTGTTTGCCAAAGTGCTTACGCCAGTCGTTATGCCAAATGTGTCCTTTAGGTTCTAGTTACATGTGCACAGGCGGAGTCACTGCATACAACTATTTTGCTTCCTCTACTACCGAACCCACCCCGGACTTTCTCAGCTTAACAAAATTGTTTTTCTGTATCTTATTCGTGCTTTAATTTTTTGTTTGGTTTTTTTGTTGATTCTAGGTAATCCGGACACATTAATTTGTGGCAACTGCAAAGAATGCTTCTCCGACCTCGGTGAATTATTGGACCACAAAAGGACTTACTGTAAATTAAGGTTTACATGCAAGTGCCAGGACATGGCGTTAGCATCAAGTAATTAATTTATTATAATTCTCAGCACTTAGTGGAGATGAGCGGTCGAGTGTTTGGGTTGCATGGCAACATATCCTGGCATTAGCCAATTTTAAGATTTTGAAGGAAACACATTTTGACAGGATATGCTTTCCAATTCAAATCTCCTTCACCGGATATGACCAAACTAAGAAATGTAATATATAATTGTTTGTTTTATTTAAACAGAAAATCCACCAGCGGGAGCGAAGCTTTTGTGTGCCGTATGTAAGGATGCCTTCACAAATCCCTGGGATCTCATGGTGCATGCTCAGGCCGCCCACATGGTGAACATCTATGAGTTGGGCAATGAGCCGGTTGCCAACACTAATTCTAACATCAACAACAACAATTGTAACAGCATAAACAAGAATAGTAACGAGATGAACGGAACGGCTCAAATGAATGGTATGGCTGCGGCAATAAACGGGAATGACGGGTGCATTTCAACAGAGGGCGGTGCTGTCGAATTAGTGGCATCACCGCTTTTGCCGCCAAAAGTCAATTTAACTCTTAATGGCGGTGTCGGTAGCTGTAACAATAGCATTTCGGATGATGGAAATGGAAGCGATGGTGAACCTTGTTTGGAAATCAATGGAGGCATGATGAGCAGTCCGAATGGTTCAATTGCCAAAGAGGTAAGTGAGATGTGATGCGACGACCGACGGCACACAACCGATGTGCTTGCGAAATGTGAATTCATTTTCATGGGTCGAGTCCTAGTAAATGAAATGGTCTTTGATATTTGTTTGAATGCATCTCTTTTTATCAATGCTGAAAAGTGTGAAAGGATTGTTACGTGTGTTTGGGTATAAAAACTGTTCGTTGTTTGTTACATTGATATCATTTGATAACATTGAGCCTTATTGCGAAGATCAATCGACAGTTGATAATTGACTATTTTCAATGTGTGCTATTGTGAACGAAAGATTCTAAAGGATTTTGTCAATTGTCAAAAAATTCGATTGACAAAAATACCAAATGAATCGTTCGTTCACAATAGCACACATTGAAAATAGTCAATTCGATTGATCATCGCAATAGCGCTGAAAGTGTTCTACTAATAATGAAAACGAAAAAGCCTGAATATAGACTGTTCAAGAGGCTCGCGAAGAGAAAGTGCGCTGAAATTATAGAAAAAGTGTGTAAGGGCCTCTATCGAGAGTTCAAAGAAATTTCTTCTTAGTAGAGAGCCGACGAAGAATTACCCTAGGAAATACTGACACTTCCAGTTCTTCTTTATGGAGCGGAGTACTAAATGATAAGCAGGAAAGGAGAGTTAATATTGGGTTCTTTCGAAAGAAGAATTTTCCGACAGATATTTTGGTGATTATATTGGACTCCTAGCCCTCAGGTTCGAGACGAAACGGAAGACCAAACCTCCACTTAAAAGACCAAGCCATCACGGATGCCAGAGTGCTTGGTCTGGAAAACTGGAAGCAGCGTGCCTGAGATCTAGGAGAATGGAAGGCTGCAGTGTTTCAGAAAGACCCTCTACGGGTCGGTAGACCGTTAAATTAAGTACCTACGTTTTTATTACCCTCTGTAATATGATGGTCAAACCCATAACTATACAAGTTTACATAGCACCGTGTCGGTCTTAATTAACTCACCAATCCAATGGAAACAATTTGCTAGAATACTTTCTATTTCTCCGCACCCTCAAAAAAGGACCCTCTTATAGTAAAAGTCGTTGGTAAAATTCATTAAAAGTGGAAAACTTTTTGCATTACCGTGGTGTCGCATCGCTTCTTGTTGTTTGGACAAATTCGCCATCCATCACTAATTAAGAATGATTGATGATGACATCTTCTTCCACTGGCCTCTCGTTATATAACCCTTAAATGCATTTTCATCTCAAACCTCATTCTTTTTCTTTTTTTAAAACTAATTTCTCTTCGGTTAATTTTGTTTCTCCCCCGAAAAAGCAGGACATTCATCCTGATGATGCATCACTAGACGGACGAATGTCAATCTCATCGCCCACACATCACTCAGATGATATGATGAAACTAAATGGATCACTATCATCACGTGGCAGCTCTCCAGTTTTGGAAGCTGACGATCAACCGCGGGCCTGTATCGTCCGAACGCTAAGCATTGTAAGTATTAATTTATGGCGAAAATGCATTCCTCTTACCTATTTGGATATAATTACAAAATTGCAATTAAAAGTGTTTCACTCAAAAAATATCTCAAAATTTATTTCATTAAAGGAAGCCACAAGCCCACCCAGCGCCACAGCAGCGGCTCTCGGGATAATGACCACAAGTCTGGCTATAAGCCTAACTAATGGTGCTGCAACTGTATCCCCACAGTAGACGATGTTGCAACGGAAAGAGAACCTTCCCGAACATCAAATCCGGGTATCCCAAACACACAGATACGTAATAAAGATTATTTACAAAAAAAAAAAACAAAAATAATCAATTCGCATCCAAAGCGGAGCAAATAAAAAAAAACAGATATAAAGATATTATTAAATAAATGAACGTTGCTCCCAATTATCACTGAAATGCTATCCTTTTGTAGTCTTATGTTTGTTTTATTTATTTTATTCTCAATCCTTTGCATTAATCATTTTTATTTTTATTTTTTTATTATTTAATATTAGCCCTGTGTTTGAATGTTTTACGTGTTTTTTTTGTAATTGCTTGTCGGATTGGATATCGTCATATCGATGTGGACGAGGCGAGGAATAACACGAATACGCAGGATTTATATTTTTTAATTGCATGCAGAGGGACTATCAATCAGCATG
This sequence comes from Portevinia maculata, assembly GCA_949715645.1. NCBI lineage: Eukaryota > Metazoa > Arthropoda > Insecta > Diptera > Syrphidae > Portevinia > Portevinia maculata. The sequence goes on along the minus strand of OX454527.1, from coordinate 52,632,928 downwards.
CATGCATTCTATCAGATAGTACCTGTAAGACTGTAGTATTTATCGTTTGGCGGTCGTAACCTAAAGCCTGTCAGGAGGGTCCTCCCAGCAATGCAATGAATGAAATGATTACGCTTGGCTTGTACTGACAAAGGTCAATTATTGTGTGGGCTCGTGATGTAATGACTGCGGGGATTAAAATGAGTTTTAAATAAAATAAAATAAATAAATAAAACTACTAAAAGTCATATCTTGGGCTTGTACCGTTTAAAATAATTTATCGATTTCGATAGTTAAATTCAGAATTGAATTTAATCTTGATTAATATTTTTTTTTAAATATTTGGAAACTATCTGTTCTGGAAATAACTGAAGCCAAAAACTAGTGCTTGATTAAATTTTCAGCCTAGCTTACCTTTGTTTCCCAAATAAAACCCAGTTATACGATAAATTCATTTTCCCGCTCAATTGATGGAAATAAAAGAGGCACATAAACCAATTTCAATCGAAATGTAATTATGCGGGTTTTCGCTAATTGCATGCCTGAATAATTAATCGGGACATCGGACGAAATGGTGACGGCTAAAGAGCGGGGAATACTGTATTTCTTTCTTCTTCGAAAAGGATCTGATCCTCATCTGATCTGATGTCAACCAGCTCCAAATTTGCAAAAAGTAGATACAGCGTTGACGTTTTTATGTTTCTTATATGAATGTTTGTCTGTTATAATTAAAGGGAGTTTGTATCGACTTTTCAAAAAGGAAGGGGTGAAATTTACTTCAGGTGTAGGGCACAATCATGGTAGATTTAAGCACGGAATTCGATCGCGTTCATATGAGCACTTTTCCACACATATCGGCCGGGACGTTGACAATTTCGCGTTCGACATTGTTCCTGAGCTCTTTAAATATTTTTATCTTGTTGGAATAAGCTAACGACTTAACGCAACTCCATAAAAATAAATCCAACGGTGCGTCGTTTAAACGCACGAGCGAGGGGGCCTTCGACCGGACTATTTTTCAAGATTACACGATACGATTACTAACTTCCACTTCAATAGATCAATTGTTTGACCAGCTGTGTGGCATGTCTTGTTGAAACACTCATATCCCTTACGTCAAGTTTATCCAATTCTGGCCAACAATAGTCTTCCAAAGTGGCACGATAGCGAACTCTACTGACTGTAACACGGCGATAATTTTAATTTTTAAGTGCTGTCCAATAACTCATATTTTGCTTATTTACGAACTCATTAAGCCAAAAATTCGCTTCATCGCTGAAGATGATTTTTGATGAAATTCAGAAATTAAGCTCTTTCAAGTTGCGACAACCAACTCAGAATTTCTTTCGTAGTTTTAAGAAACTTTCAACCTTGCTCTTTCGTGATCTGTACCATGATAGAAATGTAAACCTTAATCGATGTTTTAACATGGACAGATAATTGAAAAAAAAATTAATGATGTGTTTGTTAATACAAAATTCGTATGTCATGATTGAAAACGCCCCGAATATGCTTCATTCTCCTCTTGATGATATCTTACACTTTTTACACATTTTAACTAGAACTCAGAATGCATACATATTTACAAATATATAAATTGAAAAATGAATTGTTTCAAATAAGGGACAGTCGGAAACGGCCGCGTTTCCAACTCGTCTCCCAAGCAACCTACAAATTTGAAACTTAGAATAAAAACAAAGAACCAAACCAAAAATGAGTTTCAAATAAGTTGAACTGATCCCTATATCGAAGATAAAAATAATTTAAACACAGTCTTTGGAAACAGTAATGAAATCAGACCAAAAACATACCAAAAATATACGCGCAAAAATAGAAGAAAAAAAGAAACAAGTGAGCCATGAAAACACATGTAGGTACTTAATTTCCGTAAAGTTTTTTATTTTAAGTGTAGCAAAATGAAAGAAACGCTAAGAAAGAACTTTGTTGCGGATAATACCATTTATCCAGGCCATGCATGATTTAGTAAGCGGAATGAAATTAAGCCCCTATGCAAAATGGCCGAAACAAATTGGCCTCTATTCAAAAGGAAACATAGGGAAAGGCCACTTGGGCGAACCCCATTCCTATTTCAACCCCTCATTAAGTGGGCGTGACAAAAATTTAAGTAAAGGATTTTATTGGAAGGTTTGTTGGTAAGTTTTTGTAAAAAACGCCCCTTGAAAGTGGGCATGGCAGAAAACTTCTTATAAAGGAACTGTTCAAAACGTTTTCTACATACATACTTTGCCAATGATTTCTTCGATAAAACGGTTATTTTTCAAAAGCTGATGTGTCAGTGGATTTGAAAAATTTGTATACATGAGCATTAAGGGCCTCTAGAGAGTATATATACAAAATGTCACCCTCCTAGCTCAATATTTGATTTTTCGAAAAAAGGTTATTTATAAAAAGTGGAGTGGGCAGATTTTAAAAATATTTCCATATTAGCATTAAGGGCCTCAAACGAGTATATGTTCCAAATTCCAGCTTCCTACCTCAAACTTTAATTTTTGGAATTTTTTTTTTTTTCAAATGTGGGTGTGTCAGTGGGCGGATTCAACCTTTTAACATAAGCATTAAGGGTCTCTAAAGACTATATATTAGCCGTGTTTCTTTGCACGCGGATATAGGGATAATTTAAAATTTGCATGTAAAATACAACAACAACTTATCCTATATACGCTAACTTTAGCGGGGATAGCTATCGCCGCTAAGTCAGTTAGCGGGGATAAACAGTGCTTCCAAAACACATTTTCTTCGTTTCTGATGAACCGATGCGATGAATTTTTCTGCAAATGTCAAAGTTTGACATCCCTCCGACCACTAACATATCCCGCCGAATATTTTGCTCGTGATTTTATTATTATTATTTTTTAAACTTCATTATAAAGGTAATTGAATTTAGCAAATCTGTTAATGTGAAATTGTTTTTCATAATTTTAGAATATGCTTGGCATCAATTTCAATTGGCGGAAGTATATATTTTTCAATTTCAGAATTTTCAATACAAATTTCTTAACTACAACTTACAGCTGTGTCACGGTGGATGTCATAGGTGCATGTGTGCTGCCAAGTTTTTTTTTGATGAATTCTTAAGCGGCGATGGTCGTTTTCTGATGCCATCCCTATATCCGCGTGCAAAGAAACACGGCTATTATAAATTTCATCTTCCTAGCTCAATCTCTGACTTATCGATTAAACTGTATTATTTAATTGTGGGCGTGTCAGTGTTCAAATTTTAAAAATTTAACTGCTGAGCATTTCGAGTCCCCCAAATACCATATATTAAAAGTTTCAGGTTTCTTGCTCAAAATTTGATTTTTTTGATAACTTTGTGGGTGTGTCTGCGGCGCGGCGGTTTATAAAAATTCTTAAACTTGATTATTTCGGGACCCTAGAGAGCACTTGGTTAAAATTTCTAGCTCTAGTTCAAACGCCCAATTTTCGCCGAACATGGCTAGTTCGAAGTTACTTTCGATGCTGATCAGGAATATAATAATTTTTAGGGGTAGGTATATCAAAGCAAATTGTATTTTTAGCGCGTATTTTGAAATTGCGATTTTTGGAGGTAATAAATGCCTTGCGAATGTCGCCTTTTTTTTGTTTTTTGTGCTTTCCTGGTTTTTTGACTCTATTTAGATGAGGTTGAAAAACATGTATCCTAGTTTGACATGGATTTCAAGAAACTGTGCATATACTCTGCCAAGCATCTACTCCAAATCCAACAGATACCCCCAGTAGAGTTTAGGCCTAAACAAATTGCACTGTTTTTGCGATCTTTTTGTGATATCTCCTATATTCACACGTTTTAAGTGCATCAATCCACATTTTGTCGAAAATGCGTGCATTTGGAATCGATGATACATTTCTTTATTGGATTAGAAATTACCTTTCGGTCCGTTTAGTTCCAAAGGTTTTAGACGGTTTCAAGTCTGCAACTCACCAAATAAATACTGGTATTCCCCAAGGCTCTGTTTTGTCTCCGTCTCTCTTTCTCATTTTTATGAAGGATCTCCTGTTTATTACCTCTAATCCAATTCACCCCTTTGCCGATGACAGTAACCTCAGCTTTTCATATTCGTTTCTTGGTTCACGCCGCTCATCTTCGGGTGTGGAACTGGAACGGCAACGTATGGTAAGCTCATTGAATTCCGATTCCGACAGCATAACTCAGTGGGGTGTAACTAATAGAGTTGAATTTAATGCTTCCAAAACGCACGTTGTCTTCTGTCAATAAAGCAAAACCCTAATACCATGCTTTGTCCATGAATGGCACTTGCATCGTTGAAACCGAATGGCTTTCCATTCTCAGTATGTGTGTTAATGAAAACTTACGTTGGAACGCTGTGAAATGCATAGGCTTCCTTAAGCGCTGCAAGAAATATTTCACTCCCTTTGATCTGGCTACTATTTATAAGACGTTTATCCACCCAAAACTTGAGTACAATGCGCATATCTGCACTTGTGCACCAATTACTTATTTGCAGCTACTTGACAGGAGCCAGAAATCCACGATAAAACTCATTGGTTACTGTAACATCGCGAGATCGCTTGACTCTCTTTGTCATCGTGGCAGTGTCTCTTGTCTCTCGTTAATTTATCGTTATTTCCACCATAAGTACTCAAACGAAATAGCCAGTTGCATTTCACCAATAGAATATTTCACCGCAATACCCGCTGTGCAAGGAATGCGCATCAGTTTATCCTTAAGCCTGTATTCGGACGTGCAGTGAAATAGAAAGAATCTTTCCTTAGTCGTACAACACGAATGTGGAATGCTTTTTCCTTCACATTATATTCTACAAACATTTAAAACCAACGTGCATCGTCATCTCTCCCTATCTTCTAACACTATTTTCCTTAACGCCCGGGCTGTGGAGCTATTACATTATATGGGTATTCAAAAATCCCGTTATGCGAGTACATTATAAAAAAAAAACCCGAAGCGTTCCACCCAAACACTATTTGATTCAAAAGTGTAAGCTATACAAAATGGCCCCAAAGTAGTGCAAAATCTCCCCAATCTGACAACACATCGTTGTTGTTGTTTCCTATATAATTTATTGTGGCCGTTGCCATTTTGCAATGGGGAAAAATTTCATGGTACCTACCGATTTAGTAACGCATTATAGCTGATGGAAATAGTTTTCCTTCTACAGAATAACGGACATTCCCCGCCCAGTTACATATTTTGCCGAAGCCCCGAATTTAGTTGATGTAATTTCTGCAGTGATGTGAAGCTCAGAGTGCTTGTTATCAAATCCGTTTTTATCATGGGACATTTCACGTTAAAGTGATACCAAACAAATCAAAGTATAATCGCCTACTTAAAGTTTCGACCTGACTAAGGATCGATCCTGCCAATCTGATAAAATGTCTGCTTTATGATTACGCCATTCATTTTATTTATGTGTTTCTTCAAATCTGAAATAATTTTAAAATAAAATTATTATAAAAAAAAATACATAGCAAAACACATACACCGTTATTGTACCATATATGTATGTAACCTAATCATATTAGCAACGTTATCAATGTACATATCTACATATCAGTTAATTATTGTAAAAAATAAATATCAATTAGGTACCCAAAAAATCGAAATTAAATCAAAGAATATGGATGGATATAAAAAAAGTGAAAACAATTAAATTGTACTTTTAGCTTAACATAAGTTATAGTTAATGTTTATAAAAAATGCAAAAAAAAACAATGATCAACATTTAATGAAATAGTCACATGAAAGTCTTTATAACGAGCTTTGTATATAAACTATTAATATTGGAAAATATATTAGTTGATAAATTAACGAAAAGAAAAACAATTACACTCATCACGTAATCATATCATTTTACTAAAAAATAACATATTAATCAATTAAATAAACTGTTATATTTATATCTACTAATATAGGTTATTTAAAAAAAAACTTATAAAAACTGTAAACAATTATGTAACAAAAAAATATCTCTTTTAGGAAATTTTAAATGGATTTGTTATTTCTTTCTGTTTGTTTGTTATTTGTTCGTATTCTGTCGGAAGCTATAGAAAGCCTTAAATGTTTTATAAACCTAATCGTACTTCAAAAACAGATGGTAGTGTAAAAGAGATACCTATATTATTTAAATTAAGAATAAATGAATAAACGAATGTAATAATATGCAGTTATTATTATTATTAAAAGAAAATGTAAAATGTGGAAAATGTTATATTGATTAAGGATGCTAATACTTGATAATAAATGTCCTCCACTTATGTAAAAAAACAACTATGCCGTGGTATTTTATTTCAATGCGTTCAAAGTCATTAAGGAGGACTCATTTTAAATGGCGTTAGTAGATTTTTCAGGGAAAGTTAGGATGGAGATTGTACAGGGTACGTCAGAGGAATACACCGTTTTTGAATTGGCTTGTACTCGGTCGATAGACAAGGCAGCGACTTGAAACAAGTTTTATTAGATTCATCTTCGTATGCCTTTTTTAATGTTTCAGTTGAATAATCATGGATCGTTGCTCTTTGAAACATAGAATTTTCGTATTGAAAATCGATGTGCAGCATGTTCCTCAGAGGGCACTGTTCCACCCGTAAAACAAGTTGGGTGGGTTATTTCGTAGTTGTGAAAAAATAAGCTCCAAGCAATGTTCATGTTCATACCCCAGCCTATATCAAAAAGGTTCGAGAAGCGGTGTAACGACGTCCGGTGCGCTCTGATCGAAAAAAATGTTCTCAACCATTTTGACTGAAGAATTACACTTTTATTCAAAAAAGATAACGATTGAGCAGGAATTAAAGGAAAGTGATTATCCAAAGCGGTAGCACGCCTTTAAACTAGCGATAACGAATATGGACCCCATATGTGATTGATTGACTGATTGATAAAGAAAAAATACCATTTACGTGATATCGATTTTCTTGCGAGGAATCTTTTTTAATCATTTTATTACTTCGTGTAGTTTCTATTTATTAGCTTATATTTTGCGAATTGGCTTACAGTTTGTTAATGTAAGTAAAATATGAGAAAATAAATCAACTGACAATAATTGTAGTCCTCATTTTTCAAAATAATCTCGCGATTCGGATCGAAATTCTGTTTTTTTTTTAAACAGGTTTAGATATCATGTTATCAAGTTTCTCCGATTTTGAAGGAATTGGAGAATAAACTTCTTGGTACGAGTATTCGGAACAATTCTAAAACAAAACGTAAAGCACACCAGTTCAGTCAGTTTCTGACAGCCGCATGTGAATTTTGTTTCGACTCTCCGACGAACCATTCATCGCGGAACAAATATATACTTTAAAAAACGAATACGAGGCGAAAATCTATAAAGTTTTGTATTTTTATATCCGAATGATCTGAACGAAGCTGTTTTATAAGTAAAAGTTTTTTTGGGCCTTAACGAGCCTTAAGTTTACCTACGAAACTTAAATCAAATTTCGTACCTTTTGGAATTTTCACGAAGCTCTGCCATCGGGATACTTATATGTATCTCGAAAATTGCTAAAAAAACAGCTTTGAACCAATTTCTTAAAAATGCTTTCATTTGTAGCCTTAAAACGGTGCCGTGAAATAACGACAAACAAACTAATTCCATATTTGAAAATATAACCTCATTTCAATTTCCAGTAGTGCAACCTCCCTGCTTGGGGTCACTGTTTCATTTGGAGTAGCTGCAAAGGCAAATTGTTGAAAACAGCAACAATGGAAAGTGAAATAATGCCAAATAGGCCTTATTTCACTTTTGCAAAGCGAAATAGAGCCATAATTATGTGAAAGTGAAAAAAGGCCATATTTTCAAATATGGCTTTATTGCGTAAGGCCTTACTTCACGGCACCCCTTAAAACCTCCGCCTTGATTTACATTTCTTTTATTCGGATTTGTTATATTTTGTTCCGTCATAAATTCAATAAATTTTCCGGTGGACTGCTCTGCCATTTTTGCTTTTGATTTGTTTTGAAATGTCAGAAAGAAGTGCAACGCGTTAAAGAGTAGAAGTTGACTCAACTTGTACTGCAGCTAGTTTTCATGCTTCACTTACAGCTGCACATTGTGTTCACAGTATTGAGTTAGTGTGTATTCTACTTTTGACAGCTTTTACTACTGCTGCTACTACCGCTGCAGCTACACCGTTGTGTTCAGCCGTGTTATGTTAATTTCTATTTTGAAATCATGCGTATTGATTATAAAATCACAATGCTCTCACATTTTGTTTTAGCCTTTTTAATTCCATCAATAACTGCTGCATTTGAATGATGTTCTAAAGGTCGACGTTTTTAAAAAAGGAAAGCCTTCCCAAAATACCATACTACGAGCAGCGTTAGTCGCTATTTGCCGCATGTTTTTAGAAAAGCGACCAAGCGACGACCTTTCGTGCAAGCGAACTTTTTAAAATATCAATCATGCCTATTTTGACATTGGATTTCTATCAAAAGTTTGTCGAATTCGAAGAATCCGTATTTTGAGATTCGATCAAATAGAAAGTTTATTCGAGGAGAATCGGTTTTATTTGAACGAATAGAGAAATCGAACGAATAGAGATATTCGAATGAATGAAGACATTCGAACGAATCGATTATTCATTCGAATATCACAATAAGCATGAATCTTTTTATTGTTTAACAAAAGCGGGGTTTTCGAACTCTCCCTATCTATTATTGTGATTGGGTTGGTGTCTACTTTGCCCACGAATTGTGTGTTCATGTTATTATATTTCAATGAACACAACGTAGGCGTATACTCAAATTATTTCTGCAGGAGCTACTTGGACGAAGAGGACAAGGCGCATATTCCCCACCTTCTCTGTGCATGTCCTGGTCTCCCTCAACGACGAAAACTCCATAAGAATGCTTTCTTTACCAACACTAACATTAAAAGTCTCTTACGCTACATAAAAAGATCAAACTAGTTCGATGAGTAAGGTCGAACCAGATCCACATGTTATCACAAAGGTCGTTATACTGGCCTAAGTATATCGGTTTTCGCCAACTTCCACTTCAACGTAATCTTCGGACTACCATCGGAGTCAAGTTTATTTTAAAGGGGGTAAACATCAGTGAAATTAAGACTTTTGCTTTCAGGAATGTACTGGTGAGCATATTTAAAACCTCAACTGAGCTATAATTTTATACTTGTATGCGTATAAAATGGCCTTGGCATCATAAACAATGCGGTCGATCCTTTTTATAGCTAGCTTGGATATTTCTAAACAAGTTCTCACTGAACTAGTTGTTTTGGTCGATGACAGCGATGCCCGCCAACCTGGTCAAATACGGCCGGAAGGAACTTAACTCCAAACATTAAAATGCTGCCGATAGCGTTCCACACAAACAAGCCCGTAATGGAAACACACCACTTTCGTTAGGAAGGTATTTTAAAAAGACCTAGAACAGCTGAGAATTTGGCGATACAGTTTAGATCTGTTGACGGATGCAACACTTTTATCAAGAAAAAAAGTTCCTGGAAGCCTGACGCGAGATTGAACGATTCATATCGGAATTCAGTCTTCTACTCACACAATTTAAAATGCAAGTAGAACGATGGAAATTATTATCAATATATTTATATTATGTAGGTACTAGCTGCACCTGCCCGGCTTTGCCCGTGCCCGAGAATTCTATTGGCCAATATGTTCGAGTAGACTTCCTTATAATTGTCTATAGCGGGTATCCGGCGTATGTTGCTGCGCCTAAAAAAAGAAGACCGATTTTGATCAAAGTTCACAGAAACACTCTCAGGCCAATACCGAAGAATGCCTGATTTGAGCTCAACCGGTGAAAGGGACTGCACGTTTTTCTCCGCATGGCTTAGGCCGCTCACACAACTTCGTTGTTCCGTTTAGGGTAGGTGCTTGTTGTCTGGCAGGCGCCTATGTCACCTTACTTCTGCGAATCAAACAACAAAGCGAAAATAAAAAACTTCGATTGAATCACTTTTCATTCACTTCCACACCGATTGTTATCAATGTTGGAAAAGCAACTTTCCGATGTCCTTACTTTTTTTACTTTTAAATTAATTTTCATTAATTATTAGCTTATATCAACTTACATACTAGACAAAAATGATTAAATCTAACTTAAAATTAACAGGATACTTATTCTAGATTATTGATCCTTATTCGGACGCCCTAAACTTAACTCTATCTTATAATTATTGCCTTTCGGCCTAAAAACTATTTTGAACTAACATCTTTATCAAATTTAATATTTTTATATAAAAAAAAAAAAAAAAACAAATTACAAACTACAAACTACCTACTCTACTTACTTAAACTAATTAACATACTCTAACTATAATTAGGATTCTGAGCACTCGTTGCATTACGAAACAAGTGGTCAAAATCCCAATTGCTTTCCGAGCGCCTGGCAGTCGTCAACGTGCACACGCGCCGCCGTGAGCTGACTGATGCCTTACAGAATCAATCACCTCCCGGAAGCACCATCACAAGTTGGCGAGCCCGGCCCCTCCCAGAAACGCCCTAGCTAACTTAGTCTATCTTACAAACTAAGAGGATGTTACCTAGAGTAACGCACCGTCTTGGGAGGGCATGTTGAACCCTCCACCATCAAAAAGCCACCAAAATTCGGCAAATTGCTTTTCTGTATCGAATTTATCCCTCTCCGCTATTGCGGTACTAAAACGGAGGAGCTCATGAGCATTGGCGACGTCCTCGCCGCGGATAAGCCGCTTATCTCTCGCCCTGCGGTAGCGGTGGTATAATGCCGGGATACCATCCCTCGTCTGTACCAGCCCTTTTGCATCAACATGGATAAATGCCTCTGGCGGGATAAAGCCAGACCGGAGCGTACTCTCTATGTACATTTCATTGGGGTAGTAGGCCCCAAAGATCAGACTATTGTCGCTGGCCATCGCCCTTGCAACGTGCCTTCGAGTCACCTTAATGAGGAAATTGTCAATCCTATTCAACTGAGCCCCATCGTATAGGACCTTGTTGGGATAGTATTTTATATAGTTGGATTCAGGCGTTCGGAACAACCGGAGACAGGTCCTAAGACATTGTCTCTCCAAAACCCGAATCTTTTCCATAAAACTAGGCGCTATATTAAACCATAATGGACAACCATAAGCGATGATCGGCCTTATAAGGGCCACGTAGCAAATGACCTTCACTCTGGAGTCAAGTTGACTGCTATGAAACAGTCTCCTTGTCAGAGCATAAGCCTTCTTGGCCCCAGCAAGACAAGCACCTATATGTCTATCGAAATATAGATACTGGTCAAGCCAGATACCCAGATATCTAACTACGCTTCTCACCGCCAATTGCTGCCCATTTTGTCCAATAATGGCCAATTTCTTCCAGTTTTTTCTGGTATCCCTAGAGGCCCCAGCCAATGGGGTTCTGAACAAGATTGTTTCCGTCTTCTGAAAGTTGATTTTCAACTTCCAGTCGTCGCAATATCGCTTAATTTGATCGAAGTCACGCTGCAAAAGGATATAAATGACCTCGATTTTAGGACCTGATCTGTATGCCACCAAATCATCGGCATACGCTATAGCATGTCTTAGTGAACCTACCAGATCACTGGTGTAAATGTTAAACAGGATCGGAGAATTGACCGCCCCCTGCTGTAAACCGTTTTTAATTTCAAAGACTCTGCTCGAAGTGACGTTGTCACATTTGACAACGAACTTCTTTCCCACAAGCATATTATAAATTACATATAGCAAAGGTTTGTGCATCCCCCGCCTGGTCAACTTGTAGAAAAGTCCCTCTAACCATACGGTGTCGAAAGTCTTCTCAAAATCAACCAGACAAGCACCCGTGCATTGGTTCTTGCATTTATTCCACTAAATGTCGGAAACCAGTTTCGACGCGGCATGAATAGTGTCATGCCTCGCACTGAAACCAAACTGGTTGTCCGGAATTATGTTTTTGTCCTCGACCCACTTTAACAGGGCTCTATTGACAACCTTTTCAAAGACCTTGCTGATATTCGGAAGCAAACTAATTGACCGCAGATTGGCAGGGTTCGTCCTATCTTTACCTTTTTTCGGGATAGGGTGTACCACAGCTATCTTCCAATGCGCCGGATAATGTGCATTATTCAGCGCATTGTTAAACAGCGTGGTGAAAATATCTACAGCCTCCAGAGGCAGGTGTCTCAATACGACGTTTGGGACACCATCCATCCCCGCCGACTTTTTATTCTTTAGTGACTCGAAGATGCACAGAAGATCATCCTTCGACACGAACAAGTGCGATGCATCTCGGCCATTGGCGACAACTGCATTAGCATGGTTTTCATCAGTGAACACGGTGAATTCGTTATTCTCAGATCGCCAATTCTCAAGTTCGGTGCGCAGATCGAAGTGGCTCATCAGAGCCCTATTCTCAATGTCGTGGTTACGGCGAACAGGATTGTTCACCGTATACACGGCCTCGAAACAAGCGCCCAGCAAATCCACTATCTCCTGTGGGTCCTCGACCACGAAAAAATCGTCGTTTGAAGCGACACTTTCTGGACTTATTCCAGCAGTCAGTACTGTCTGTCTGTTCTCTGCTGTCTGGGAGATTCGAGCACAAGGAATATCATTGTGATCTTTCCTCCTGAACAACTTATTTATCTGTGGGAACATATTCGGACTACAGGTTTTTATAGCCCGAATTTTATTGCCCCAATACAGGCTTACAGACTTTTTGTAATTTTCTTTTATCAGCTGTTTCAGGATTCGGATCTCTGAATTCAGCATCCTTACCTCCGGGTCGTTGCGATCAGTAAATTGCCTGTACAGCCGTTTAAGCCTCGAGAGCAGTCTACTTTTCTGTCGGTATAGTGCGTCGATTGTAGGGTTTCTGTACTTTTCTGTCTGGTCGTCGTTGGAACGTCCTACTCGAGGAATAGTTCGTTCCATAGTCGTTCATTGCAATGTCATCATTTGTCATGTTACTGTTTGTCGGTGGGTCGATCCCACTCGAACGTATATCTCGCTTTAAAAATCTGGAGAAGCGCGACCATTGTGCCCTCCAATAATCGAATGAACACACTGCTTCGTACTCCTCCAGCAGCGTTTGCTCGTTCGGGATCCATATTGCGGCGGCGAGTCCGTAGTGATCACTATCGTACTCAAACGCACGCAAACAGTTCCGCGTGTTTTGATCTATGTTCGTCAGTTGAAGTCTTGCGTCCGTTAAGGCCAAGTCCAGGAAAGCACCGCTTCTTGGGAAAGAAGGGATATCCGTCGCGTACAACTCGAGGTTGTAATCAATCATATTGAGGCGCCACCAGTCGTGAAACTGGTTGCCCCTGGGATTTGCAGTAACATTTCCCCATGCCGCATGTTTGGCATTAATATATCCGGCCAAGAAGTAATAATTCTCCTCCGAGTTCAGCTGCAGACCACGAAAAAGTGTCTCGAGCTCTGTCATAAATTGGTTTGGTGGAGGTGCAGCAGGTGCGTAAAGCGACACCACATAAATTCTCCTCCGGCTATGGAGAGGAATGCATATGATGCATGCCTCCAACAACTGGAACCTACGCACGTCCCCGCTATATATAACCCTATGGCGCAGGCCATTTCGAATTAAGATTACAACCCCACCTCCTTGAGTGGAGTGAGGCCGGTCTCTTCTTATTACATGATAGTCTTTGTATCCCAATTTGTGCTTCTGATTTAGCTTAGTTTCGCTAACCAAAAGCACATCCGGGTTTTCGGTTTTCAACAAATTGGTGACGTGACGTTCTTTTCTCGATCCTGACTAGTGAATTAACATTCACAGCAAGGATCTTTAAGTTTCCCTCATCCAGCGCAGCCATTAGATTTATGGCACACCAGACCCCACAAACAGCTCCGAATAAATAAAGTCAATTCGGGCCGCTTGTTCATTTAATTGTTTCTGGAACTTGTCGATCTTTCCGTGCAGAGACAGAAGGATCGATTTTAAGTCCAGATCCACCTCTGGTGCCTTTTGGGCTACCTTTGGTTGGTTTGATGTCATGTGGGCTTGACCCGGTCCAGCTGCCATTTGGGCAAAGGACACGTTGGGTGCCACAAAATTTGCGAATGAGCGGCTCTTCTGACGCCTATCATCTTCAGACGCTGTTTCCGGGCCTGGACTCTCTTTTTCAATTCTTGGTACTTTGGACAACCCCTGAAGTTGGCGGGATGCCCAGAGTTCCTGCAGAGCACACAGGAGAGTACACTCCGGTCTTCGACTCTCTCCTTACCTAGAGAGCATTCACCATGTATGTGGTCCTTATCGCACTTCACGCATCTAAACTGCATGTTGCAGTTAGCTGCGGCGTGCCCGAACCTTTGGCAGCGCATACATTGAAGTATGCGATCTGACCTCTTTATTTTCTCCCACCTAACAGCATGGTAGTACAGGAAGCGGATGTTTCGCAGCCTGTCGATTTTGCTGTCGGGAGTTAGCTGGACTAAAAAGAATGCCACAGCCGAAGAAAACGGCTTGACCCCCACGAACTTGAGGTCGTCACTTTCAAAAAGTTTGAGCTCTTTTTCTAGCTCCTCCGTTTTTATTGAGGGATCAATTCCCTTCAACACGACGGTTTTAAGTTTTTGCTCCCTTGGGGTGTACGTAAAGTACTCGGTCTTAACCTCTCCCAAGGCGGCACGAACCCTATGGTACTCCTCTATTTTTTCACATAAAATTATGTGTTTGTTGGCTGATAGCCTTTTCACATGAAAATTTTTTGTGATAAGTTTACATAACCTAATGTTGTCTACTATTTCAAAATTACTCACATTTATTGGCGGAATTTTTACCTTTGTCTTTTGTTGCTGCTGTTGCTGCTTTGATTGTTCTTGTTGTTGTTGTTGTTGCTGCTGCTGTTGTTGTTGTTGCTGCTGTTGTTGTTGTTGCTGCTGTTGTTGTTGTTGTTGTTGGTGTTGTTGTTGCTGGTGTTGTCGTTGTTGTTGCTTCTCCTGAAGTTGTTGCTGAACTTGCTGCTTGAGCACAGCTTGTTGTTGCTGTTGCTGCAGCTTCTTACTGCGCAGCTGTTCGCGCTTCTCCAGTAGCTCTTTTATAAGCTTGTCCAGCTGCGCCTCCTCGTCCACTTCTTCGTCAATTTGGAGGACTTCCTCGTCATCAACCTGAAGGCCCTTGAAGGAATTTCCTTCTCCGATATACCGGCCATTTCCACCTTCAAACTCATAAGAGCTGGAATTTTCACCATCCTCATCGGTTCCAGGCGCCGATGATACCACATTATGGCCTGCCAAGTTAACCCTTCTCTTGGCCGAAAGATTCGGCTTCTGTTTTAACTTGCGTCGCCTCTTTTCAACCTTTCGGAACTCCTCGTTTACAGCTTCTGGTGTCGCTGTAGTGGAAGCTTTCGTTGCTGTTGCTGCATCTGCAGCTTTGTTTTCTGTCACCTTTGTTGCTGCTATTAACGTTGCCGTTGCTGGAGTTGCCTGCGAGACCACCCGCCTGGTCAACGACCGACCCGCTGTTGTATTTGTTTGTGTTGTTGTTGCCATTTTATTTATATTTGCAGCTACTGCCCTTGGCATACATACTGCTGCTGCTGCAGCTGTTGTTGTTGTTGCTGCTGACGTTATAGCTGCTGCTGTTATTGCTGCTGCTGTTGCTGATGTTGTTGATCTTACGGTCGTTGTTACCGCAAATGTTTTTTTAGCCGGCTCGCGTGTTTGCACCACACGTCGCAACGGCACAACCACACCCGTACGCGGGACCACCGTTTTTCCGGGGTCCATCGCCACACCGTACGGCACTTTTTGTTAACACCTCTTTTTTTACACTTTTTTATTGTTTCTATCAACGTTTTTCCAATAAACTATAAAAATTAATTCCTTCCTGCTGGGAATCGAACCCACGCTTCTGACGTCAGAGTCAGACACTCAGACTACTAAGCTAATCAACTATTAGAATTTCGATAGGCAAATTACCACTATTTCTTATCTAACTTTTTTGCTCTAAATCTTCCGTAACTAGCCGTCCTGTCTCTTCGAGAGTTGCGGAACGACTACTTTCCGATGTCCGATTCACAAAAAATGCAAAAAAAAATTTCAATAAGAGTTATTTGAATAAAATATTGAACACACGATATCTCAAGAATGAAAGTGAGCATAAATTCCACAATAAGCTTGAAACGTTCGTGTGGTCTCCCTCTTTCATATGCTTGTTCGGATAACAAAATAAGTGACGTCTGTACGGTCTCTGTATCTGCGTCGTAATTTACACGCATACGCACATATGCATGTGTACTCACTCAAATGCCCATATCTCACACACCGATGCAGATTTAGCCAAACATAACAACCTTCGTGCAGACGTCGCCTTTCATGGAAAAAAATTTCATTGGAATCGGTTAACGCGTTTGGCCAAACACCGGCAACAAACACAAATATGGATTGATTTTTATATATAGAAAATATTACACAAAAAACTTTTTATTATTTCACTTAAATTTGTTTTTTTTTAAAAAGCACATGATACCTACTAATGAAACACACAGTGTATAAATACATTGTCAATTTTTTTTTCTTTTTTAAGAAACACATAATTTACACACCGATGCAGATACAGACATCGCACATACATAACATCCTTCGTATAGACGTCACCTTTCTTTAAAAAAAATTTCATTGGAATCGGTTAACGCGTTTGGCCAAACACCGGCAACAAACGCAAATATGGATTGATTTTTATACACACATATATATAAATAGATATAGATATATTCTCATATCAATTTTAATTCACAAAAACTAACAAAATCGCAATGAAAAAATCCGAATCCGACAGCGCCACCAAACATGAAACAAAATTGACTTCTCCATTGATCGATAATAGATGGCGTTACGTCGCGTGTCTATCTGACAGTTCAATTGTGATACGATATGTTACATTCAAGTGTGATTCTTTATTTGGTTGTTGCCAAAATAAATAAATACAAAATGAAAAAAAAAAAATAAATTAAAAAAAATCGAAAAAAACCTGTCGTAACACGCTGGGTGGTCAAAATAAGCCATTTTGAAATTTAGTTTTTTTTTCTTCTTAAACCCGTGCTGAGAAAATACCTTTCCAACAAAGTATAAATCATCAAAATCGGTTCGGCCAATCTCGAGTTATGCGGTTACATCGCTTCGGAAACTTTCTTTTATATATATAGATTTATTTAATTTCAGCAAAGATATACATTCTAAACACTACTATTGCACAATTTACAGAGATGTGGTTATTACTACCTTACTACTAATAATATTATAGAATTGTAGATGAAAAATATCAAACTTTATATATATTTAAGTAATAATTTGAGGAAAAGCTGATGGAAAAAACCGCAATACGAACGTATAATAGGATCATCGCAATGAGAAAAGTGGTGCTGGGCAACTTGATTTCAGATATCACGTACATTAACAAGTACAATTACTAAATAAACATAATATGTATATGAATAGATTACCGAATATAGAAATAATTGACAAATATAATAAATTAACAGATATAAATAATTTAAAGAAACATATATAAAAAACAATATAAATAATTTAACAAATGTGAATAACTGAACAAATGCAGACGATGAATTAATATAATAATGAAGTAAATTTTAATTATAAATAAATAAATAGATAAATACATATATAAATAAATGACTAGATAAATAAATAAATAAATAATAATAATTATAATAAATAAATAATAAATAAATAAATAATAAATAAATAATAAATAAATACGAGTAAATAATAACAAATAAGTGAAACAAGTAGTGATTTTATGTTTGTTTAATGTAGAAGACCTAAAATCAAGGGGTTGTCAGAGGCCAGCTGTAGCGATCAAATAATTTATTCAGTCTTACTGATATTTTTTCAATGTTTGAGATCACATGCAGTTCTTCGGTCGAATGGTAAGTTCAAAATCATTTTCAGTAGTTTGTTTTGGGTTTCCATCAAAGATATCAGAAAAAGATACTTTAAACAGTTGTTGGTTGCAAATGACATTAATTTGTTTGATTGAAGTTTAATTGAAACTCAAAGGTAATAGATTACTTGTCATAGCGTTCCCAGTTAGGCTGAGGACATGGAAGTAGCCTAAGGAAGCGATACCTCTAGCGACAGAAGATGAACTGTTCTCGTATTCAGCGTGCACAAATATTGACAATATGGTGCTATTTGGGGCGTCATGCCTTATATTTATTTTGAGGAACAAGTTGTTCTTAGAAAAATGCATTCTACAACATACTAGAATTTTTCTGAAAGTCGGAGAGGGTGCCCCCTTTTTGAAAATGTACCCGCTTTTTTAATTTATTTTAAATAGCGACTTTTATTTTCCTAAAGCAACTTTTTTAAAAAAAGGTGGTAACGCTGACCACGATGGACTACCACTCATACCGAAAACCATATGAAAATCCTCATACCGAAAGTCGTAGGTAGTGGAATTAATTTTGCTCACATATCGGCTTGAACTTTATTGTGTCAGTGTTTATTATGCACTCGAAAATGTCATTCTCCGCTGCAGACTGTCGTCGGACTGCGATGATGCTTGCATCACAAACAAGGGAATGTAAACATAAGGCTGTTGCTTTTTGAGAAAAAATGTCCTTTCCATGGTGGCACACGGTTACACTGTTTGGCAGAGAAACTCGTTAACTGCAACAAGGTAATCGGGTTGAAACACACCGCCACGTAACCAAACAAATGTGGGCATCATTTTGATGGCATTCATGTAGTTACCTGTAGCGTCCATGATGGGGTATAATCAAGTATGATTGTGTGCAACTGAGCAATATCGTGCCATTTTATGTGCTTGGCAAATATTTTTGACCGCGGTAAAGTATTTGTCTAGAAAATAGGTAATTTCATGGATTGCTTTGACAATATCAAAAGGACGACAATCTTATTTGGATATTGGATGCAGCGCTTACATTGGCTGCGCACCGTTGATGGTTCATGTTGAAAACGCATTGGGAAAAAATAGAGTACGTATTAATGTTTCTAACCCTTAATCACTATTTCAACTGTTCCATGCCGCTAAAAGAACACTCTTTAGTTGACTCATTGTCCGCATCGAATCGAGAATGCAATTAAACTTTTCGAATTGGATGCGGAAAACTTAACTTTAAGTTATCAGGCGAAGTCAGGAGACGGATGGATTACGTTCTCCCTTTACCGGTTCTTTATGTGCGATATCATCGGCAACGTTGAGTATGTTTTGTGACGTTTACTCTTGTTGGTAGGTTTAAGTGGCAAATGTTCGTTTTGCCGTTGATCTCAGTTTGTGATTACAATTCAACATACCCAACTCCTTTAAGGATTAGCGCGGAAGTTGGTAAACTTTTAGAAGGGGGAGGGAGCCACATGACTCCTTAGACCAGTTTTCTGGCTCCGCATCTCGTGGGGTGCAGGTGCTCTCAAAGTCAGCAGAAACTGCAATTCAGCATGCAGTGACAGGCAGTACTGGCTGCGTCACTTTGTTGAGCAAAAGCCGGCAGTATTCTTTACATACACCTTGAACCTGGAGAATTACCGCAAAAGTATTTTAAAAGTCATTATAAACTTCGTTCAATACAGTCGGTTCGGTGAGCGAAGTAAACGGTTTCAAGTGGGGAATATCGCGTGCGAAATTTGTATAGATACTATTGGAGACTAGTTTAGAATATTTGAAGGTAATATTCGGAGCAGCTTTAACCTTTTCCTTAACAGAGTGTCACTGAAGGAAGGAGCTAATGATAATGAAACTCAACACCTGGGGATCAGTGTTTCTTACCCTGGAAAAGTTACTAATCCTCGCCTGGGAGGCTATACTTTAAAAAGAAGCACAATAAATCATTTAATAAAGTATTTATAGCTTTTAAAAGTATTTATCATAGTTTGCGTAACGTTTCTCTTTGAGAAAAACAACTCATTTTTATTTTTAATTAGAATTTTAATATTGGATTATGTAACACATTTTCTCACCAAGTACCACCGATAATACTGGTATTGGGCGAAAAGTTAGTATTCAAATCGGTACCAAGTCATTTCATCATCAAGTACTAAGGCGGTCGTCCACCCAATTTGGTACCGAGTATAAGTTAGTACTCAGTACTAGCTAGACCCTCAAATTCGGTAGACCAGCGATTTTAAAACCAAGATTAAGCAGATTGTAATAGACTTTGATATTTTCTGTGTGCTATCGATTTTCTTCAGCGTTTTCGTTTTCGGTTGTCGGGACCAACATGTGGTGCTTCCTGGAGGTGACTGAAACTGTAAGGCTTCAGTCAGCTCACGGCGGCGCGTGTGCACGTTGACGACTGCCAGGCGCCCGGAAAACCATTGGGATTTTGAACACTTGTTGAGCAAGGCAACGATTGCTCAGAATCCTAATTATAGTTAGAATACGTTAAGTAGTTTAAGTATGTAGAGTAGTAGTTTGTAATTTGTTTTTATATAAAATTATAAAATTTGATAAAGATGCCGAGTTAAAAAAAAAATCTCGATGATAACATGTAAGATTACTCCGTAAAATAGTTTTTAGGCCGAGATGAATTTAAAAATCAAAAAAGTCAACTCACCAACTGGTGTTCCCCAAGGCTCTGTTCTGTCGCCGACTCTGTTTCTTATTTTTATAAATGATCTCCTGTTCGTTACTTCGAATCCAATCCATTCCTTCGCTGATGACAGTACCCTCAGCTTCTCATATTTCTTTCTTGGGTCACGCCCCTGCTCTTCGGGTGTGGCTCTGGAATGGCAATGTATGTTAAGCTCATTAAATTTCGATCTTAACAGCATAACTCAGTGGGCGCAACCAATTGAGTGGAATTTAATGCTTCTAAATCGCAATGCTGTCTTCTCTGGTTAGAGCAAAACCCATACACAATGCTATTATCCGTGAATGGCACTTGCATCGCTGAAACCGAAAGACTTTCCATTCTCGGTATGTGCGTTAATGTCAACCTGCGTTGGAATGACCACATATTCGATGTCGCCAAGAAAGCTGCGATATGTCTAGGCTTCCTTAAGCTATTTAAGAAATATGTCATCCCTTCTGATCTGGCTACAATTTATGGGATATTTATCCGCCCGAAACTGGAGTACAGTGCTCATATCTACTTGTGCACCAATTACCTATTTGCAGTATCTTCACAGGATTCAAAAAAGCACAGTAAAACTCATTGGCGACCGAGACATCGCGAGATCGATTGGCTCTCTTAGTCATCGTCGTAATGTATCCTGTCTTTCGTTATTTTATCGTTATTTCCACCGTAAATGCTCAGACGAAATAGACAGTTGCATTCCACCCCTTGAACAATTCAACCGTTGCAAGGAATGCCCATCAGTTCACCCTCAAGCTTGTATTCGCACGTACAGTGAAGTTCAAAGAATCTTTCCTCAGCCGTACAACACGAATGTGGAATACTCTTCCACGATCTATTTTGATTCACATTATAACCTACAAACATTCAAAACCAACGTGTATCGGCATCTCTCCTATCCTTCTAATTATAGCTTCTTTAACGCCCGCGCTACCTCCCGAGCAGTTTTAGGAGTCATAGATCATATATAAAAAATTTAAGCTTCCTAGCTCAAAATTCGATTTTTTCCAAAATTTTGTTTTTTGAGTGTGGGCGCATTTCAAAAATTCGTAAACTTGATATAGTTAAAATTTCAGCTCTCTAGGACCAGTTTAAAGGCCTAATTTTTGGCAACAGACGGACGGACGGACATGGCTTCATCGACATTACTATCGATGCTGATCATAAATATAGTAACTTTTAGGGGTCTACGGACAATATTAAGGTATGTTTCAAACTATGCGTCAAAATTAATATACCCTTAGAATAGGATATAAAAATGTGACTGTACTTTTATTACCCGTTTCCGGCCTATGCTGAAAAGCATAAAATTAAAGTTCAAGATGTTTTCTTAACTTAAGCATTCACAAATGCAATTAAGGAAAATCTTTATATACGATACCAATTTTTATGAAAGCGAGAAAGTTATCGTACGGCTCAGTCGTTCACTTTATTTAGTGAACCTCTGTTGAGTGAAAGAGCATAGGGACATTTAAGGGAACTGTAAGGCTGATGGTCGTCAAAGATGGAACTGCACTGCCTATATTCAAAGTGAAAAATGTTTGACTTACCAATCGCTACATGCAGACATATGTTTAAGCCTTCTGCAAAGGAAAAAAACAAACCTGGAGCTGAGCCACTCGAAGAGTTTTATCTTTCTAAACAGATTGCATAATACAAACATCGAATGCTGGAATTTGAAATTTCTCATCAGAAGCTGCAACTGGTACAACGAGCAGAGAGGAACTTTTTCTAAGCGCGCATGGTTTTATCAACTACAACTGATATAAGCCTAAGTGTGACGGTTCTTAATTTAACCTGACCTAACCTAACCCTTGTTGTGTTGTAATGTGACTACAAAAAGAATGTAGACCTGTCGTATATATAGGTCATATATTTTATTTGTTCTAATTTTTATTTCCTTGAAAATGAAATCAGATCGCCACCAAATCATGCCAATATGTTTTTTATACCAAAATTACATTCAAGCTGAGCGCATCTTTTAATTTCATCATCGCCATCGCAATGCATCCGAAAAAGATTACAAATTAAGTATTTATTCATCTCACATCCTTGTAATGGAATCGTTCATTTCTTATCATCCCGCAGGCATATATCCTCGTATTTTTTAGAACCGAAAGCAACCCGCTCGGAAGAAGACAAACACATTGGCTGCGGTCGAGCATCAGAATACTTGTATCTGTCTGTGGATGCTGCCACATCTTACTATTCCTCCAGAGGTAATTTTAATCTTCGATGTGCAAAGCCAACAATTTTGGAAAATATTTGCGGCATTTCTGTACTATCCAGCTTCCATATGAGTGGTTGGTTTCCTGCCCGAAACGTTGCCTTCCGGAAACACTTCGTTTCTCAGAGATTCAACAATCTACAACAGAGATGTTGTGTTCAGCTGCTGCTGGCGGAAGCATCGTCGCCATTTGAGGGTGATGTGGAATAGAATTGACTTTCATTTGGCGGGTGGATTCTGACACTCATTCCGAAGGAAGATTCGTCTCCAGGTAAATATTTGATTTTTGTATTAAAGTCAATTTGCCTTCATGATTCTGTAATTCATTGTTTGCCCTCTTGTGTTTCGTCCTGCGGGTGTTTGGATTCATTCGTCCTTTTTAGTCTACATTCCCTTTTTAATTCACTGAATTTGTTGGTTTCGGTGTGTTGGTTGGATTTTCCTTTTTTACGTGTTGTGCACAGTGCACATTTTGTTGTGGGGTGGGGTATAGTCCCACGAGCGATGCTGAAAGTAAGCTGCATCATCTTGCGTGATGGAAGCATGGGACCTCCTTGCGAATTTACAACCAAACAAAACAACACCCAACGAGATTAAAACTTGAATATAAACAGTATGCAGACCCCTAGAGCACACATAAACCCCGCTAAAATACATGTTTAAGTCCTTTTACATTGCACATTTATCGTTTGACCCTACTGCAGCAAATTAAACCAAGTTATCACCACATAATTGAATGCGTGTGAACCAAATTTAATGCAAACAACTTTTCCGATAAATAAATCAGTCGCAGATTAAATAATTTCGGAATTAACCACGCGATTGTCGGTGGCTTAGGTAAATTAGAGTTTTCAATTTTCATTTCAACTTAATTCGGTGTGAACATTTCTGGCAAAATGCTTCCAACTTTGCATTTATTTACTATTCTATTTGTGTTAAATTGATGGGTGGGATAATCTGTTGTCCTGTGACCTGTTACACACTCCAACCGATCAAAGGATGTAATGTTCAGGCAAATAATATCGATTTAAGTCAGGTTCGGACATGGAATATAGCAATCCAAGAATGGGATGGTATTTATGACCGTCTACACCTACTACTACTAATGTTGGTAGAAATTTTGTAAATGACCCGGGGGAGAGTAATTTAAAGTTTAACGGGGCAATTGGAGTCCATCTCACGAGTCAAATGACTTATTTTCTTAACGGGCTTTGTCAGAGATACTGATGCAGACTTCCATCCTCAACGATCCCGGGCACGCTGCTTCCAAAAGTACGGCAGTACAAACCTGGGGGTTGGATGTCGAAGATCCTCTCCGCTGAAGTATTGTTTTTCTTTAAGGTTCTTACAAGGTCTCTGGTTCAGAGAACCTTGGTTAAGCGATAGCACTTCTAAAAAATATCTGGAGTAGAATTGTTTAAGAAAGTGAAGTACGAGTAGGTTACTTGAAAAACAACAGGAGCAGACTTAAAAAAGCATACAGTAATTTTTGCGTTTCAATTAGGAATACAGTCGACCCTCGGTTAACGAACACAATTCGTTCCAGAAACTTGTTCGTTATGCGAAACGTTCGTTAAGCAAAACCATTATTCCCATATAAATCAATGTAAAATGAAATAATGCGTTACAGTCGAAAAAAGTACACACTAAAATATTGCAGTATGTATTAACTTTTATTGAAGGTAATATAACATTGTATGTATATGTATCAACAGTTTTAAGAAACTGAATATAGGACGAAATGAGAAAATATGCAATGGAAAAAACGAAAAAATTAAATAAAAAAATATTTTTTTGTGATGACTTCATGCATTCTTTAGCAAAAAGCTGTCCAGAGTCGTTTGTTTTTGGCGACACTTTAAAGTTTGTTGAAAATGCGACACAGCATTGTCATTGAATAAATCTGTTGCGCGTTTAGCCACTGTCTGATTGGGGTGATGCTTTTTAATGTATGATGCCACAGACTCCCAGGCTTTCAGCATTTCTTTGATTGCACTTGACGATTGTTGTTCTTCTGTTATCTCCTCCTCTGATAAAGTCACCTGCACCTGCTGTAAAGCACATTGCAAATCCATAAGCTCTTCTGTAGTCAGCTCTTCACTGTGCCCTGCCACAAGTTCATCGATATCATTGTTATCCACCTCTAGCCCCATCTGGTTAGCCAAAAATATGATTTCATTGGTAACTGGCTCCGTGGATACTGCGTGCAGACCTTCAGTTGCGCATTCGGCAAAGCGCTCGGGCCAAAGTTTCTTCCAGGAAGATTCGAGAGTTCTTTTAGTTACACCTTCCCATGCCTTTCCAATAATTTTTAGACAGGCAACGATGTGAAAGTGATTTTTCCAAAACTCTTTTAGAGTATGATTGGTTCCTTCAGTCACTTCAAAGCAACGCTGGAAAAGTTCTTTAGTGTAGAGCTTCTTGAAGTTAGAAATAACTTGCTGGTCCATAGGCTGAAGTAATGGAGTTGTGTTAGGAGGCGAAAAGTGAACTTAGATGAATTTTAACTCTTTAGTGAGCTCATTTTGTAAGCCTGGTGGATGGGAAGGTGCGTCGTCCATAACAAGCAACGCACGAAGTGGCAAATCCATCTCCATCAAATATTTCTGTACTGACGGACCAAAAACTTTATTGACCCATTCAGTAAAAAGGTCACGTGTCACCCAAGCTTTACTGTTGGATCTCCACATGACACTCAATTTGGTCTTGTCGACATTATGCTTTTTGAAGGCGCGTGGGTTCTCTGATAGATGAGTAGTGGTTTTATCTTCAATCGCCGCTTGCATTGGCACAAAAAAGCAGAGTAAGGCGGTCTTTCATTGGTTTGTGGCCGGGCATTGCTTTCTCCTCTGCTGTTATATAGGTTCGTTTGGGCATCTTTTTCCCAAAAAAGACCCGTTTCGTCACAATTAAAAACCTGCTGGTGCAAGTAACCTTCATTATCTACAAGCTTCTTGAAATCGCCAACGAAACTCTCTGCTGCCTTAGTATCTGAGCTTGGTGTTCCACCATGCCTCACAACGCTATGGATGCCAGAACGTTTTTTAAAATTTTCGAACCACCCCTTGCTTGCTTTAAACACTTCTTCTTTGGCTGTTGATGTTCCTGCTGTACTTTCCACAAGATCGGCGAATATCGTTTTAGACTTCTCACAAATTATATTCTGCGAAATAGTATCACCTTGCATTTGCTTTTCGTTAATCCATATCAGAAGTAATCTTTCAACATCATCGAGCAAACGTGACCGCGAAGATATTCTGGACACCCCCTCCGAAGCATTTATGTCCTTCAGCTTGTCCTTATTCTTGAGGATGGTCGAAATCGTTGATTTTGATAGGTTGAATGTGCGACCTAGATTAGCCACGCTAACACCTTGCTTATGTTTTTCAACGATTTTATGCTTTATTGCTATAGCTATTTTTTCTCTTTGAATTTTTTTTTCATGCGAATCTTTATTTGAAGGCATCTTTGTGTATTATATTACATTTTTCACAAAAATACACAAAATAAAAAAATAGAACACAACATAACACGTCTTGTTAATTGTATGCAACGATGCTATTGAAACGAAAGCTAAATATGTATATACAGACAAAGAAGTTTTACGCTTTCATAATTCGGGATTTCCCCCTTTTCGTTGGTCACTATACGAAACTTAGTTCGTTAAGCGAAACCTTTTTTGTTTCGAAATTGTGTTCGTTAAGCGAAACGTTAGTTAAGCGAAACATTCGTTAAGCAAGGTGTTCGTTAACCGAGGGTCGACTGTATAATAAACCTAAAGCATAACAACAACAATAGAGGAAAGAAAGTTCAAACAATAAACTTGAGATGTCAGGAATTTATTTAAGATTTTAAAATATAACGGCCATTTGTTAAACTTTTTTTTCATTAGGGTCAAAGTGAGCTTATTTGGAAGTTCGCGTAAAAAGTGTTTTAATTTCAGTTCGCGCGTTTGTTTGGCAGCTGGCAAAATTGTCTTTTTAAGGCATTAAACCAATGCGAACATTGAAGCGGGAGTGCTATGAATTCGCACTCAGTGCGTTCGTTTTTCAATTTCAAAGAGGAGCTCATTTGAAAATTTTAAGAAGCCGTTTCCGTGAAAGAAGAGCCATTGAAAAAGTATCAAAGATCAGATATAAGGTTTTCAAACAAATTCCGTCGTCATCTCACTCAATTCAATTCAATTCAATTCAACTTTATTAAGACATTTAAAAATCAGTACATTTCCTTTATATTACGTCTAAATACTGTGACCGACTTTTTAAGGTATATCTGGCCGAACTCTAATTATTTCACAATTTAAATTTATTCATAAATTTTTACGTGATTTTTTATTTTTAGTAAACCAAAAATCTTTTATTGTGTGAGTACACTTGCTACCGGCGTACAAACTCGACTGAGCTTCTGGAGCACTTATAACTAATTTTAATAAATATGACTAAAAACTAAAAATTATACTTAACTTATACTAAATAAGGACACAAGAAGTATTAAATACATATATATAACTAACAAAAAAAAAACACACATAATTCATTAAATCATGTATATATGCAATAAATTGGCTGCAGTAAAGGAACTATTTCTCGACTAACACCCATTAACATAAGTACATACATATAAACGTTTGCATTTTCTTTCATCTCCTTAATCAGTTATAGGTTACTATATGAGGAAAAACAGACAAAAAAAAAATTCAACGTCGGGATGTACATGTACTTTGAGTCAAATAACAATTTATCCTATTTGATTGCCAGGCAATGCCTTATCGTAGAAAGGTACGGTGAGATTTCTATCTGTTTCTGGTCTTAAAAAAAAAAAATGAGGGACAGATGCACTATGTAGAAGACTGAACGGAGAAATGTAATAAATATCGTCGATACTCAAATTGATATTTGAATCAAACACAGCTTTAACTAAAGGGTTAGAATGTGAAGAACACTTTTGCAATCTTTTTAACAACAATTCGACCTGGTAAATCATTAGAGGTGAAAGTTTTGTGAATTCATATAAAATTTTGTTTCAGAACCATTTTTTATTACGCTTTTGAAACTTTCCGCTACACAACCTTAAAATTTTTCTTTCGAAGTTCTCCAGTTCTTTAGCAACAGTTGGAGAAATTGAAGACCAGATTCCAAAGCCATAAGTTAATATGGGTCGTCTAAGTGTTTTGTACATTAGAACCTTAGTGTTTCCTGACAGATGTTTAGAGCTTAACAAAGGTTTTAAGCTTGATGTTACCATTTTTGGTTTTACAAGGGCTTTTCTGGCATGTTTATTAATAATAAATCTATTATGAAGGTTTATACCCAATATTTTAGGCTCAGTTTTTAAAGGTACGTTATTTCCATTCATTTGTAAACATAAATCTTTACTTTCTTTTACAGCTAGATAGCGACCCCTTCCACTTGAGTTTCTAAAGCAAGTGAGACTACACTTATCTGTATTTATTTTTAAACCCCGTTTTTTTAAATATTTTTCAAACGTAGGGGCATTCTCTTTTAACATAGAGAGGGCAGTGCTTGGTTTCTTGTCACTTGCTAAGATGGTGGTATTATCTGCATACAGCAAAAGGGAAATCGTGCAGAAAGATATTAAATAATAATGAACCCATTATAGACCCTTGAGCTACACCCGAGAGAACTGCAATTTCTTCGGAAAAATCGCGTCCCATGTATATAGACGTAAATCTGTCATCTAAAAAACTTTTGATAATTTTAGTTAACCAACGGAGATTAGTTTAAATAATAAACCCTTATGCCAAATGTTATCAAATGTCTTTTCAAGGTCTATATCCAAGCAAAGGGTGACTTTTTTCCTTCTTAAGTTCTGGATAACCTTATCATGTAAAACTAACAACGATTATTTGGAATAATATTTAGATCTTCACAATTATAAAGATTTTCGGCTACAACCCTTTCGAAGAGTTTTCCTATATTTGAAAGCAGGGAAATCGGACGAAATTCTTTAATATCTCTTGCATTTTTACTTTTCATTATTGGGATTAATTTTGCAACTTTCCACGACTTTGGGAAGTAACCATTGTTTATGCAATGGTTGAATATAGATGTCAAGGCCACGTCAAGGTAATAAGGACATTTTCTTAGAACAAAATTTGATATTTCATCCACTCCATCGGATTATTTGTTTTTAAGATTAAGTCTTAAGTTGTTAATATTATTTGGAGACGTAAATGGTGACTCACTCAAATTTATTGTATTGTTCATTAAAGAAAATGTTTTTAAGGGTTGGGTTATTTGTGTTTGGCAAAATTCCTCAACTTTAACTACGACTTCCCACGGGACCAGATGGCATAATACCAGCTGAAATTCAAAACACCTCGGATATCATCTCGCCTTTGCTTGAAGTAATCCTGAAAAGCTGCATACAAATGGCTTCCATTCCGCTGTTATGGAGAGAAGTAAAAGTAGTTTTCAAACCCAAAGCCGGTAAATGTTCCCATGTTCATCCTAAGGATCTCAGACCCATTAGAAAGGCTGATTGATATCCATCTGCGTACTAACATTGATACAAGACTTCTGTCTACGGCTCAACATGCATATTGCAAAGGCAAATCTGTTGAAACAGCCTTACACACGTTAGTACGTTCAATCGAATACTCCCTTCACCATAAAGAGTACACTATGGTTGCATTCCTGGACATTGAGGGTGCTTTTAACAACGTCAATACATCCGCGATCGCAAATGCACTGTCTGATCTGAAGGTGGATGACTCGCTTGGTGAGCTTATTAATCTACTTCTCACAAGTCGGATTATAAACTCGAAACTGGGTATGACATCGGCCAGAAGATCTGTCAGTAGAGGTACGCCACAAGGTGGAGTCCTATCTCCCCTCCTTTGGAACTTAGTGGTGAATAAGCTGCTGATGTGCCTAGAAAAGGAGGGCTGCAGGGTGAATGCCTATGCAGATGACGTTGCAATTGCCGCCTCAGGGAAGCACCTCAACACCCTGAAAGAACTTCTCCAAAACGCTCTTAACAAGCTAACTACATGGGCAGATCGTTGTGGGCTGGGTGCTAACCCCCACAAAACCGAACTTGTTCTATTCACTAGGAAACATAAAATTCCACACATAGATCCCCCCTCTATCAGGGGCACAAGTCTAGTCTTTTCGAACGAGGCAAAATACTTGGGTCTCATTCTGGATAGAAAGCTTAGCTGGAAACCTAACATTCAAGAAAGAGTTCGTAAAGCTACAGCAGCACTCTTCTCCTGCAAAAAAAACCATTGGTAATAAATGGGGGCTCCAACCCCGCATTACCAACTGGCTATACATCTCGGTTATAAGACCAATACTTATGTACGGGGTGGTTGTTTGGTGGACTGCCCTAGACAAAGCAATAAATCGCGATAAGCTTGGCAAAGTACAACGAACAGCTTGTCTCTGCATGAGTGGTGCACTGCGCACTTCCCCTCTGCTGCAATGGACATTCTGTTTCACCTGACACCCCTGGACATCATCTTTAGCAAGCAAGTGGCTGCTAGTGCGGCTATCCGCCTCAAAACAACGTTCCAATGGTCCGAGAATGAAATTGGCCACGCATCTATTTTGAAAAAATTTAGAATCCTCCCTAGTAACATAGACTACACCACCCCTCAGACCATTTTTGACAAAAACTTCAAGGTCAAGATCCCTCCCAGAACATTCTGGGAAGGGCCACCCGTCGAAAATAAATCCATCCATTTTTATACTGATGGATCCAAAACCGACGAGGGGGTAGGAGGTGATGTGTTCTCTTACAGGCTGAATCTCAGCCTCTGTTTTTGACTCCCTGATCACTGCAGTGTGTTCCTGGCAGAAATCTTGGCTTTTAAAGAAGTCCTGTCGTGGCTGAAGAATAATGTGTTATCCGTCACGGATATCTGGATCTTCTCAGATAGTCAAGCTGCATTAAAATCCCTGGATTCTGGGTCCACAAATTCTATCGTAGTCCGTGACTGTCGATCATCTCTAGTGGAGATGGCGAAGCATTTCAACATCCACCTATGCTGGGTGCCAGGACATACATACATTCCAGGGAACTGTAGGGCGGATGAACTCGCCAAAAAAGGAAACACACTACCCCTTCTACCTGATAAAGGTTCATTAGGCATCCCGATCGCTACATGCAAACTCATGTTTATGAGACAGACCATTGAGAATTGTAACCTTAGGTGGACAAGTGGTAACACTTGTCTAGCGACAAAGCAGATTTGGCCAAAGCTGGATCTGAAACGCTCTAAGTGTTTGATTTCTCTAAATAGATCTCACATTGGTGCTATAATTGGTGTGATCACCGGACACTGTCTCATAGGCATACATGCAACAAGGCTTGGCGTCCACACAAATGACTTCTGCAGAAGCTGTATGGATGAGGAAGAGGAGGAGACAATTCTCCACCTTCTCTGCACGTGCCCTGCACTCTCTCAAAGACGTAAACTCCACTTAGGATCCTTCTTCTACAATGATCTAAACGATCTCATTGACATTGACATAAAAAGTCTATCAAGATTCATCAAAAGCTCCAACTGGTTCAACGAGTAGGAGGATGATACATCCGTGTGGTATCACAATGGGCCTGTCATTGGCCTAAGTGTGTCGGCCTCTGCTGACTGCCACTACAACCAAACCTAACCTAACTACGACTTCATGCGTTAGACTCAAATCGAAAGTTGGCGTGTTCTCGGCATATAATTCTGAATAAAAGTTTTTAAATGCTTCTAATTTTTGGTCTATACTGACTAAAGAGATGCCGTCATTGTTGAGAACATCTTTTCGAATATCGGTCCCAAAAAATCGACTTCCGGTGATTTTATCGATTTGTCTAAATGCTTGAGGGGATGGTCGTGTTCTAGTCTTACTTTGTCTTTAATTATTTTATTCAAACACTGAATTCTAGAATACAACTGCTGGTATTCGAAATTAATTCTATTGAAATGTTGATGAAAAAGTCTTTTTAACTGTCGCAACCATGTGTTTCTTAATTTAAGTAGTTGTTTAGTAACGTCAGATATGTTATGATATCGCAAATTCTTTGTTTGACATACTTCAGAGTTTCTTTCAATACTTACGGAGATTTTTTCGATAATCTGATGAATGAGGGAATCTATTTCAGAGTTAGAAACGTTTCTATCATTGAGAGTATCAATGTTAGCGATATCATTATGCAGTTCAAATCTAAAATGTTCCCAATTCGTATTTTTAAAACTAATATATGTTTCTGGAGGCTGCAAGAGTGGTGTGAAGTCTGCAAACTTGAATTCCAAAATGGTCAGCTATTGTGGGAAAAGTTGAACAAACTGGAGGGTGGGCATGTGCCAAAGATGTAGAGATCAAAAAATAATCTAAAATTGAGGAAGATCTTGGAAAAGTAGAGCTAAACGGGGAAACTAAGTCTGTATTTGGGAATGGACCGTCAAAGAACCAATCGTAAAGTACGATTCCATTTCTATTGCTCTTAGAATCGCCCCATATTGGGTGTCGCGCGTTAAAATCGCCGCCAATTATAGCTGCGTCGAAAGTCTCGATAAAAGTATAAAGTCTTTGTAGTTTTCTATGTAATGGCTCACTAGCTTGAGAAGAAATGTAAATACTCCCAATAAGGATCTTACGCGATAGACCAGAAATATTGTCAGAGCTTAATGTGGCTAGGGCTACAGATACTAATTCACTTTGAAAATGTATTAGACTATACTTATATTTTTGTTCTAAGATGATTGCAGTCCCTCTCCCAGAATCATTCCGTATTATATCAGGTGGCGCAAAAGTCATCACCCAGTGGCGTTCACCAATCCGACTGAAAACTACATTGGATAGATGTCAAACGTCGTGGATCATTTAGTACATTGGCACACAGAATTGCCTAAGGCACCCCAAGGGCTGAAAACCCTATCGGAAGATGCTATAATTTTTGCAAATAGCGGCAAATGTCAATTTTACTTTGACATTTGTGAAGTAAACAGATGACAACTTTTGCGCCACCTTGTATTATACCCATTAAATAAGAGTTTATGTCTACAATTTAATTTCGTTTCCGAAAGGAAACATATTTGTGTTTTTTTTATCTTAAGCAAGTTTTCACGTGCTAGTCTTCTGTCGTGAGAGATAATTGAATTAAAATTTGTTGATATTTTTTTTATGTTGGTTGTATCCATGATATTACTATAGAGGCAAAAAAGTCGAGATATGCGAACATTTTCTCCTCTTTAGTTTGAAGTTGTTGGTATTGAGGCCAAAATTGACGTATTTTTACTAAAAGTTGTTGAAACGAAATGTTAAATAGATTTTTTGCTTCATTTAAGAATTTATTAAGTTCACCGCTTGGAGAGTTTACGGGATTGGAATTAACTTGCACATTTGCTCGGGGTTGAGAAGGCTTAGCAGAAGCTTTTGCCGTATCGGCAAAAGAGACATTCGGGTTTGTAAAATTGTTTATATTACTGAGTACTACGTTTGTATTTTCCTGCGCAGATCTTTTGTTTTTATCTGCCACAGCTTCTTTTTTATTTTTATATTTTAAATATGCAGGTCACCCTATGAAACTTGCTGCGTGAACTGGTTCGTCACAGTTCACACACTCAGGTATTGGAACCTGTTTATTAGATTTTTTAAGACTTTTGAAAGTTGTGATACAGACTTCTGAATCATGTGATTCTCCACACAGTACGCACCTACTAATATACGCACAACATTCCCCAGAATGCCCGAATCTTTGACAACGAAAGCATCTTATCACTGACCTCCCGTGTTTCTTTTCCCAATAAATGCGTTGAAAAAGTAAGTATCTGATACACGTTAGATCTTTGACGGATTCACCACGTTCTAATTGTACTGTAAACATATTCAGTTTAACATTCTGTTCCTTAGTTCTAGCCGTGAAAAAAGAAGTAATTTTTGGAATTTTTACATTAGGAGCAGCATTCAATAAGGCTTGATTAACCTTCTCTATAGGCGTGTCCCCATCGAGACCCTTGAACAAAATAATGGGTCCGCCAAATAACTTTATTTTTTTGAAAATGCTATAAAAAAAAACTACTGAATATTTTTTCAAATTTCTTTTTTTATTTGAAAGTACAATCCTTCCGGTTAATAATGGAAAATTTAATTCAAATGGCTGCCTCGGCTGGCCATGCAGTAGCCTACACGATACCAAGGTCTTTATGCAAAATTCGTCTCAATGATGTCTCCGAAATGTTCAATTGTTCAGAACGTAGGTGAATTGATGTTGATGGCGCTTCACGCACACTTTCTGCCACAGCAGCAATATTCTCGGGTGTACGCACTGTTTTTGGCTTTTCACGCTTTGGTTTATCGATGAGGATGCCAGTTTCTTTCACTTTTTTCACAAGATAACGAACATACGGAGCTGACAGTACTTCTCTTCTTTCAAAATCCGTACGCAATTTTCGCACACATTCTGCAACATTACCATGATTTTCAAAGTAATGTCGCAATATTTCCCAGCGATGTTCAAGCGTATACACAACCATATTCGTTCAGCGGAAGGATGAAACTAATTATCTGTCAAATCAGACATGAGCTAAGTGTTACCATTCACGAAATAAGCACTAGTTGAAAAAAAACGTTAGATGGCGGACCCTTTAGAAATGCGTTTGCTTTCTTTAGGAGAAAATGAGTAAGCGCCGATGCCAGTATCGCGTAATCTTTCAATAATAACTTTATGAACATCTGAATTGCTAACATATACTTTCGTTTTTCTATAACCTTTATTAATAAATTTATGCTTAAGATCTGTAATTTTGCATTCAGTAGCAGCGAGTTCGGCCACTTGACTTAAGAGCTCATAGTTAGCCCCAAATATAAATATTGGTGGGCAAAATGATACATTTTTTAAAGTAAATTGGTTATTTTCATTTAATGGTGTGTTAGTAGGAACATTAGTTGTAGGTGTTTTACTAAGTATATTAGTAGACTTATTCATAGATATTGAAACTTCTGGAAGCGATGATGATCCAAGTCCTAATAAAGGAATAAATGTGTTGCTGGATAGATTGTCATAATCAGATGAACTAAGAGATGAGTTATCGGTCGTGTTTTTTAATTTTTTTCCAGTATTTGGTTGGAAACTATTTCCGGAGCGTTTTAGATTTTTTATCGCTGTTGTCCACTTCATTTGCTCATGAAATGAGTCATCGTTGTCTGAGTCTGATGCAGTGATGCCAGACTTTTCGGACAGTTTTGCTCACGATGATTATCAAAAATACCCTTTTAGCCCACGCCGTCGTTAGAAAAAAAAACACGGAACTCCCCACGAAAGTATACATACACAAAAATACAGAAATTAACAAAAAAAAAACAGTCTTCTCGTTTTAATGTATGGCTTTTTTTAAATATCACATTTTTTAAAATATTAATTATATGTTAGTGAGTTATCAACAAAATATAAAAATAAATAAAGAAACTTAAAAACGTAAAAAGTATCGCCATTTAATCATTATTTCAGTTCGTTACATTTATAATGTTTTTAAAAATGTTTTTTTAATCAATTCAATTTAATATTTTATATTAATTAATAAAGTAAATACAATGCAGAAATAAATAAAAATAATTATAAGTTGAAAAATATTAAATTGAGGAATATAAGTTATTAGCACAATGTAAATATAGATGATTCTCATTTACAATAAAACTGAAACAAGTTATTTCTTTCGATTGAAAAGATGATCTTTTAAATTCATTTTTTAATTGTTACTGAATATCAACTTACGTACTAGACAAAAATGATTAAATCTAACTTAAAATTAACAGGATACTTATTCCTATTTATTGGTCCTTATGCGGACGCCCTAAACTTAACTATATCTTATAATTATTGCCTTTCGGCCTAAAAACTATTTACGAACTAATCTAGCATAGTATTCGTCGAGAAAATCAATTAAAACTCGGTATCATTATTAAGATTTTATATTTTTTATATAAAACAAACTACAAACTACCTATTCTACTTACTTAAACTACCTAACATATTCTAACTATAATTAGGATTCTGAGCACTCGTTGCCTTGCGCAACAAGTGGTCAAAATCCCAATTGCTTTCCGAGCGCCTGGCAGTCGTCAACGTGCACACGCACTACCCTGAGCTAACTGAAGCCTTACAGCGTCAATCTTCTCCCGGAAGCACTACCACAAGTTGACGAGCCCGGTCTCTCCCAGAAACGCCCTAGCTAACTGAAACTAACTTATAAACTAAGAGGATGTTACCTAGAGTAACGCACCGTCTTGGGAGCGCATGTTGACCCCTCCCCCCTCAAAAAGCCACCAAAATTCGGCAAATTGTTTTTCTGTATCGAATTTACCCCTCTCCGCTATTGCGGTACTAAAACGGAGGAGCTCATGAGCATTGGCAACGTCCTCGCCGCGGATGAGCCGCTTATCTCTCGCGCTGCGAAAGCGGTGGTATAATGCCGGGATACCATCCCTCGTCTGTACCAGCCCTTTTGCATCAATATGGATAAATGCCTCCGGCGGGATAAAGCCAGACCGGAGCGTACTCTCTATGTACATTTCATTGGGGTAGTAAGCCCCAAAGATCAGACTATTGTCGCTGGCCATCGCCCTTGCAACGTGCCTTCGAGTCACCTTAATGAGGAAATTGTCAATCCTATTCAACTGAGCCCCATCGTATAGGACCTTGTTGGGATAGTATTTTATATAAATTGAAAAGATTATCTTATCATGCAAATGCTGTTTATCATATCTTTCCCCAGCCGGTTTCGTTTTTTACATTTTACGTCGGTAATCACCGAAAAAATTCGCTCTGCCTCTGCATTTGAGTGAGGTAGACTCAATGCTATTTGAACGACTTTCTGCAGATTCGCAAATAATATTTCGTCATTGAAATTAGTTAGATGACAAATTTCATGCCACATTTCATCAATTGGCAGTTGTGTAAGTGAAACCTTTTTTTCTTCACTTACAAGTATTGCTACGTTTTTGAACTCATTAATAGCTTTATTTTTTATTTCCGAATCAAAATCAATCTTTTTTTAAAATAGCTGAAATTAACGTTTCGCTACTTTTTACTACGTCAAACACTATGTTTAAGCTAAGAAACTCCATTTGTGCAACTGAATCATCGTCAAACGGTAAACGATTAATCATTTCAGTAACAGCAGTTTTATAAAAGTTAAGGCAATTAACCTGCACCTCTGATTTATCAACAGCATCTAATTCAGCTAGAATTTCTTCACATTCTCGACCTAAGTGGGTATATATATTGTTCAAATCTGTGACAATATATGTGTCTGGATCTTTCAATACTGCAAGTTGAGCATTCCATTGAAGTGAAAACAAAATAGGCTTAATGAAATTCCGACAAATTTTTAAAACCAGAATTTTTCTTTCCTGTACAATGCAATGTACTAAAACTATTTTGTGCTGAAATAGAGCGTTAAACTCATTAAATAAAAGAAGTGAATATTTTAGAAAATAAAAGTAGGCCTTATTTTTATTTATTGTGAGGCCTTCGTGAATTTTCTCTGCTTTTTTTCTTTTGTCTTCAAACAAAGCTAATCGAAAATATGATTTCAATATGTTCCAATTTTCAAGAAGCCTTCCCACACAAGGATGAATTGTAAGCCAACGAGTACTTGCCGGTTTTAACATTTTTTTTTACTTCCCCACCAAAATACTCCTGGAATTCAACCAATTGTGCTGAACTTTTCGCACTTTCGGATATATAAGTTGAAATTCCTCGCATAAGTTCTTCAATCTCTTTGGGCAATTCCATACAAGCATGTGAAGCAACTAACGCAGATGAATGACAAATGCATTTTACGAGGAATATATTTGGACATACCTCTTTAAGTTTAGTGTAAAATGAGCTTCTCTTACCTACCATAACGGCTGCATTATCTGAGGCCATACCAATAATATTATTAATTCGCATGCATCATTTTAGAAAATGCATCAAATAAAGCGTCTGTGCCAGAGTCTAGTGCACTTATATTAAGCATCTCCAACAATTTTGTATCGACCTTTCCATGATCGGGATGGAGAAATCGAACCAGGCAGCATAAATGTTTAGTGTTGGTAATACCGGTAGTTTCATCAATTAAAATTGAAAATTTAGTTGTTTGTAGTATACTTATCAGCTCCTTTTCTTCCGCAGCAGCAAGCACTTTTTTTATAATTTGTGAACATTTTGTACGTCCCAATGTCATATTGGATAGGATCCGTGAATCTGGGAATACATCTTTTAAAAGTGGAATAAGATGTTCCACTACCGCGACATTATGCTCGGCAAAAAACGCACTTAATTTTATTTCGGCGACTAGTTTTTTCTTGGATTTTGTTTGTTTGTGAAAAAAAAAATTGTTTATTTGTGGTGTTTCTTTAATTGATTTTAAATTTGATAAATGTTTAGATCCCATACTAAGGCCTAATAATTCGCTTTTTCCACACAAAAAGGATGTGCCGCATGCTTTGCAGAATGCTTTGAAGCCATCATTTGCCAACGGCCTCAGCCAAGCCAAGTTTTTTGCTTCCTTTCTCCGTAGACATTGTACTACAATATAATAAAAGTTCAATACAACTAATAAATGTTAGCAAAAACATTTTAATAAATAAGATACCTACCATTTGGCGAAAATAGTAAATAAACATAGGGACGGGCTACAGTCCGCTTGGGCGAACTGTTGGATACCCTATTCTTATTCCTATCCCTCATAAGTGGGCGTGACAAAAGTCTAAGTATGGTTGAATTGTTAAGAACGCTCTACATATTTTGTTATATAACATTTAAATGATTTTATCAAAAAAAACGCTCCCTAGCCCAAACTTGGGTGTTTCAATAAAATTGTTTTATTTAATTGTGGGCGTGTCAGTAGGCGGATTTAAAAAAAATTAACACATGAGCATAAAGGGCCCCTAGAGAGTATCTATATATATAAAAATCAATCCATATTTGAGTTTGTTGCCGGCGTTTGGCCAAACGCGTTAACCGATTCCAATGAAATTTTTCCATGAAAGGTGACGTCTGTACAAAGGATGTTTGTTATGTGCGATATCTGTATCTGCATCGGTGTGTGAATTATGGGCATTTGAGTGAGTACACATGCATATGTGCATATGCGTGTAAATTCCGATGCAGATACAGAGACCGCACATATAAAAAACCATCGTACAGACGTCACCTATTTTGTTATCTGCATATGAAAGAGGGAGGCCAGACCAACGTTTCAAGCCTATTGTGATGTTTGTGCGCACTTTCATTCTTGAGATATCGTGTGTTCAATGTTTTATTCAAAAACTCTTATTGAATTTTTTTGCATTTTTTTTGTGAATCGGACATCGGAAAGTTGCTTTTCCACACATTGATAACAATCGGTGTGAAAGTGAATGAAAATTGATTCTATCGAAGTTTTTTACTTTCGCTTTGTTGTTTGATTCGCACAAGTAAGCTGACATAGGCGCCTGCCAGACAAAAAGCACCTACCCTAAGCGGAACAGGTTGAGCTCAAATCAGGCAATCTTCGGTATTGGCCTGAGAGTGTTTCTGTGAAGTTTGGCCAAAATCGGTCTTCTTTTTTTAGGAGCAGCAACATAGGTACGCCAGATACCCGCTATAGACAATAATAAGGAAGTCTACTCGAATAAATTGGCCAATAGAATTCTCGGGCACGGGCAAAGCCGGTCGGGTGCAGCTAGTATATTATAAATTTCAGCACCCTAGCTCACTTTGAATTTTCAAAAAAAAAAAAAAAAAAATTGTGGGCGGATTTTGAAAATATTTACACATGAGTATAAAGGGCCCATAGAGAGTATATATTATAAATTTCAGCTCCCTAGCTCAAACTTTGGATTTTCAAAAAAAATTGTTTTATTTATTTGTGGGCGTGTCAGTGGGCAGATTTTGAATTTTTTTTTATCCCGAGCAGTTTTAGTAGTCATAGATCATATATAAAAAATTTCAGCTTTCTAGCTCAAAATTCGATTTTTTCCAAAATTTAGTTTTTTTTGAGTTTGTGGGCGTGTCTGTGGGCGGATTTCAAAAATTCGTAAACTTGATTATTTCGGGACTCTTGAGAGTATATGGTTAAAATTTCAGCTCTCTAGGTCCAGATTAAAGGCCTAATTTTTGCCGACGGACTGACGGACGGACGGACGGACATGGCTAGATCGACATTACTATCGATGCTGATCATAAATATAGTAACTTTTAGGGGTCTACGGGCAATATTAAGGTATATGCGTCAAAATTAATATACCCCTAGAATAGGGTATAAAAACAGATAAGTGCGCACTGCGCAATTCAATACTTTTACGAAGAACGAAATCACAACGAAATGGCAAATGACAGGTAGGTTTTTGTTTCCCATTCGCAAAATTGAAAATGAGTGATGAATGCACTCATTTTCAATTTTCAATTCATTTGAATGAATCCAAATGGGTTGCTATCAGAGTATGCATAATTTAATGATTGCATTGAGATATATAAATAAAATTAGTTAAATAAAATTAATATGATATAAAATGCCCCTTTTTTGCCCTTTCGCCCTTTTAGCTTATTTTGAGATGCAAAATACCCACAAAATGGGTAATTACCCACGATCTGTCACCACTGGTCTGATGGACCCATGGCTTGGCATTGACTGATTTTAAAATGTTTCTCTTTGTTTTTTTTGAGTGTAATCAGATTCTCCAAACCGGTTTGGGTTAGAGAGATCTAAACTTGTGCCAGCAGCATTGCTTGCTACTGCATAAATTGGGCGAGATGATGTATTCACTCTTATATCAGAGAGTATGTCCAGTACCGTTATTGTTTTTTTTCATTACACTTTGAGTGTTTTGGTTTTTTAGAACATTTGTTTGCAAATTGCTTGTGGGATTTTTGCTTTCAAAAGAACGTAGCATAGCTTTTTGGTTTTCATTTTCCAGCTCCAGCGTGTGAGCTGGAATATCTATGTAAATTAAACTTTTCACTGATCTCCACTTTTAAGAGTCACTGTCTCTGGGGGGAAATTAAGTACTTGCGGGCAAAGCCACGCTGTATTGGGAAATAAGAAAAACAAGTAATCGCACTATAATAGACACGTCTTATCACTTCGACAGATCGATGCGAACTCGTCGTCATACGTCATCTCACTTAAAAATGCAAAGTCTAAATTTTATCAGCTGGAAGATGATTTTTTGTTTATTTTTCCTTAAATGCGGATGTAGATGAAGATGTTTCGATGTTTCGAATCTTCTTTGGTCGTTTGGCTGACGGTAGTGTTTTTGTCTTCACAGTTTCCTTTGGTTTTCTTATTAAAAATCGTGAACAAACAAATTAGTTTCGGTATAACATAATGTTCTCCGAATAAATAAAAATCATTAAGCATAAGAAAGTTGCTTAGCGATTTAAAAAAAAAAACATTGTTCCACGGAAAACTGCAATATGCGCATTCGAAATCTAACCGTGCCGTGGGGCCAGAACTAGGGTTCGACAGAAACAGTCACTACACCCTTCTTCTCTCTAGGGGTATTGGAATCGTGTGCGTACTGCTTCTACTCTGCATTCTCCAACTTCCTTCTTAGAAGTTATATGCATATAAACACCACTTCACAGAAGGCAACCATTTTCCCAGAGAGGCAAGGGAACGCCGAAAAACCCCCCACCACCCCCCTTTCATGTATCACAATGGGGCGACATACCGGTCTAAGTGAGCTTGGGCTTCTTGACACCTTAACTAACCTAACCATAGCGGAGATTCTCTCGCCCTCTGTAGACTCTGGCTACGGCTTCTTTACTTGTACTCTGGTGTTCAAATCAGAATTTATATATGCGGGCTTTTCAGAGCTTTTCCACTTTGGAAAGTCGCTGTATAAAGGAAATGGTCAGAGTCGAAGTTTGCCCCTCTGAATGTTCTTACATATAGGATGTTCGATGCGTGCCCACTTTATTTGCAACAGTTCGATTTGTTTTTAGTTCGATAAGCTTTACCAAAACAAATTTAATGTGGCATTTAAAGTTGTGGTTATTGGTGCGGCCTAAAAATGCCCAATTTGATCACCCAAGAAGAAGTGTTTTCGAGAGACATTAAGCGCGTTATTTAGTTCGGTTGCACATATGAGTTGTGTCTAACCAGTGCTCAGGTTGCAAATCATTTACGGTAAAAGACCCCAACCAACAACTCTCCTCAACAACTAAAAGCCAACCTTTTTTCACTCCAAACAATGAGGACACCACATAAATGAACCATTTCACCCATGACATAGCCCTTTTAATGATGGCAAAAGTTTCAAAACCAAAAAATGGTTTTAATTTTTCAACTTAATGGTCACTTAGCGGCACTCTGCTAA
Organism: Portevinia maculata; assembly: GCA_949715645.1. Classification (NCBI taxonomy): domain Eukaryota; kingdom Metazoa; phylum Arthropoda; class Insecta; order Diptera; family Syrphidae; genus Portevinia; species Portevinia maculata. The sequence goes on along the minus strand of OX454527.1, from coordinate 52,590,897 downwards.
AGAAGAAGTCCAACAACCCCCATTCTCGGAATATAGAAAACAGGTTTCGTTTTGTTCGTTTTGGACAACCCTCATTAAATAAAGTTATAATGTGTACATTTTCACAATTCCTTAACTATGTATGTGTCCTCTGGTGAATTGCAAGCGTGAAAAAGGACACTAGTGCGGATAGTACGGGTCTTAGTTGCCATCGTATGAAATTAGTGTTTGAACCTAAATAATTCATAATTGCGTGTAAATTTTACCACCCCAAAGGATGGGACTTCATTAGGAAAAATGTCCTATTACCCTCCCAACAGGTAACAGACAACAACTTCAACCCCTGCCGAGGTACTTGAACAAGTAGTTTCTCGTTTCTTTTTTGTGCAAGATAGATATGTGGGAATAATTGCCAAGTGAAATCGAATACTATTCCTGGCACATCAAAAGATTCTTGGTATCTAGGTACTCCCTACTCCGTTCAACTGACCGTATACTTCTCACCGGATGAATATCAATTTCAATAAACACTTCAGATGTCCGACTGCTTGTATTTTGTTGCAAAAGAGATAAATGCATCAATGGCCCTGACGACGAATGGAGACGAGCATCCTTGAAAGGGAATTGTCTGCAGAAATGGAATTCGCTGCGAGATTGAACATGAAATTGTAAATCATTGTGGGCCACTTTAGAGGTCATCGGACCGTGCTGATTTCAATTTAAAGGTTTGTCCATCGATTTCATTGTTATCGAGATGGAGTAAGATAAAATTATATCTAACATCCATAACAATGTATTTAATCATTAAAATGATTTAAAGTACGAGTATTTCAAAAGTTCTTTAACTTTCCTATTCCGGCGCACGCTGCCTAAGACCGAAAGTCCCCGACTCTGTTTTTCTTCTTTTTTTTTTACATAAACCTTAGCCAAAATACCTTTTTTTTGTACGTAGAAAAGTGTTGAAAGTAATAAATCAAATTTATGGAAAATATGGAGGCTGCTTTTATTTCTGTTAATAATATAGGTTTTAGGTTAGGTTAGGGTTAGGTTGCTGGGTCGACGGGGCAAGAGAGTCCTGCTCCCGTCACACTTAGGTCTATGTAGACCCTTTGTGATACCCTGGACGTTATGATTCGCTTACTTGGGACCAATGAAAAACCTATGAAAAACCTAGCGGGGTTACAAACCATCCCGATGCGTTGATGAACTTGCGCAAGTCGTTTACAGACTTGCGCAGAGTTCTTCTAACTCCTGGAAGAAATATCTACCAAGGAAATTGTTTCTTATATGACAGAGTGCAGGACAGTACCAGAGGAAATGAGGGGTATCCTTATTCACCTCCTCGTCCCCGCAACCTCTGCAGAGTTCGTCTGTGCTGAGTTTCAATTTCTTTGCATGGTAGCCTAGCATATTGTGTCCGGTGATAACATCTGTGAGAGAGGACAAAGACTTTTTGTTCATTTGAAGGATTCTCTCGGTCTTTCGTTTGTCATATAGTGGTCACATTTTCCTGGTAATGACACAGGAGTCGTTAGCTGTCATCAGCGTTTTATCACCAATCACCTGTTTAAGGTAACAGGGTGGGGTTTTTACCGTTGTGTCAGCCTCTCTTAATTCAAGGGAGGATCCTTTTCTTGCCAGTTCATCGGCTCTTTCATTTCCAGACCCAGCAGAGTCTTACACTGTGCTGCGCGCCTAGAGCCCGCAGCTCTTCGCGACAGCGACTTACAAGCTTCGATTTTCTTTCTGTGGCGGAAATCGATTTTATTGCCGCTTGGCTGTCAATGAATAAGGTAATATCAGCTTGTGGTATTGCCGTTATTGCAACCTGTTTAGCGGCTGTTGCCACCGCCAGAAACTCAGCTTGGAAGACGCTGCTGTAGTCGGGGAGTCTGATCGAGCCAGATATTCCGAGTGTTTCGGAATAGAAACCCGCGCCAACGCCAGTATCCATCTTGGAGCCATCTGTGTAGATGGGGATCGTTGTTGCACGGACTGGTACTTGATTCTCATGCCATTCTTCCCTGCAGGATAGGTTTTAACTAATCTGTTTTTTATTGTTATTTAAATAACCTGAAGAAATTCAAAATTTTAATTTTTGAGATTTCTTTGCTGCCATAATTTTGAGAATTTCATTCGAACACAATCCTAAATGGATTGACAGTACGGCGAGTGCGCTTAGTCTTTTGTTGGCTGTTTAGTTGCGTATGTAGGTTTTGATTCTTTTCAGTGTCGAAAATGCGCTCACCACACTTGACGTTGTGACCGGAAGTGTCACCAAAACCGTTAAAAGATATTTTTTTGTTCGAAATTTGCTCGCATCACAAAAATCCAAAACTTTCAAAATAATTTTTCACCCACAATTTATACTTAGCTCTCACTGCCGATTCTGAGACTCGATTATTAAGGTACCTATGCAGCGAGATGATCTAACTCATTTACTTTTTCAGTTGCAGCAGATCCAGGGAGAAGTATCTGTAGGCTTGAAAGCATTCCTGCATTTTAGTCGAGAAATTAGTCCGACAAATTCTGAATCAGTATATTGACGCGAGGAATTAAAATAGCAAGACAAAAGAACGATTCAACACAGAATGAATGAATGAATGAATTAATTTTTATTGAGACATATTAAACTATTACATATTCTTCTTACAACTAATAATTAATTTTTGGCCGACTTAAAGATATGTCTGACTTAAGCTGTACTTATTAACAAAAAGATTATTTTAACTTTTTAATCAAAGATTTCATTTATGTAAACTAGGGGTCGCCCCATGCTCGAAATTCGATCAATTTATTCTATAAGTTGAAAAAAAAAACAAAGTCGACTGTTATACATATTAATCGGAAAATGAAATTTTTCGACATTGATTTCACATTTTATAAATTTTTTCCGGCATCTTCAAGTAACTTTAAGCATTTTCAAGTAACTTCAAGCATGTCCAAGTAAATTCAAGTATGTTCAAGCATTATCAAGTAACCACACAGTAATGTTGTTGTTGTAATTTCGTCCAATTCGCTTCATTTTATCTGCTGTGTTTCATAATGTGTGTTATATATGTGGATAATTTTTGTATTGTGCACTTCTATGTATTGCCGCCTACCCAAATATATATAGTGTTGTCATATCTATGTGACGTATAATAGCAAAAAAGGGGGGAAACACGTTATAGGCAACTCCGTATTAATATATAGATTTATAATTTATAATTTTTTTTTAAATTTAATTTTGTAAGTGAACACTTGCTCCCGGTATACCTTCCCAACTTTGCTCTTTCAGGCATTCTTAACTTAGGACTAAAACTTAAGACTAAAATATAATAAAACTATAACTATAACTAAGAGTATGACCCCTTCTAAAAAAGAGAGAGGTAATAATAAAACTATACATACAAATAAAGATAAATATAATTTAAATATATCATCTAAAGAATTTCTACAACCATATGCATAATAAGCAAAGGTTTATTTTTTTTTTTATTTGATTATCTTTCAACTCAATATCATCCCCGATAATTCAATGGAGATCCTTTTTCGTAAAAAGCTACGGACAATGTCTCACTTGCATCTGGTCTTAATAGTGTCATAGAATTTTCATTAATCAAATTCAATGGAGATAAGTAATAGTTTTCATTTAGACTTCTGGCTTTCTAAGTTTTCCACAGCAGAATCTATGCAATTTTCGTTCAAAAATCTCCATTTCCTTGGCTACAATGGGAGATATTGTGAACCAAGTTGAAAAAACCGTATGTTAGAATCGGTCTAATCAAAGTCTTGTACATTAGTATCTTTGTTTTTCCTGACATTTGTTTAGAATTTAGTAGTGGTTTTAGTGTCATAGATAGCCAACTTGCCTTATTTAAGATTTTTCTTGCGTGCTTATTAAAAAGGATTCGTCTGTGGAAATTCACATCTAGATACTTGGTTTCACAACGCACTGGTATCTGTCTTTCATTAATTAGTAAAGAAAGGGATTTACTTTCTTTCATCAAGTAATGTCCTTTTCCACTGGCATTTCTAAAACACGTAAGGCCACATTCTGCAGTGTTTATTTTGAGCCTCCACTTTTTAAAATAGTTTTCCACATGTGGAATTCTCTGCTTGATTTTATTAAGAGTAACACTTGGTCGTACATCAGAAGCTAGTATAGTGGTGTCATCAGCATAATGAATAGATCCTGGTTCTTCTGAAATTGGGTCTAAAAGAGGAAAGTCCTGGAGATAGATGTTAAATAAGGATGGACCCAAGATTGATCCTTGCGGAACACCTGAAGACACGAGGAAAAAAGCAGAATTATCGGATCCTATGAAAATTGAAGTGCTTCTATCACTTAAAAAGTTGATTATTAGCTTTATGAGCCAATCAGGATATCTGAGTTTAATGAGCTTGAATATTAGACCATCGTGCCATATAGAGTCAAAGGCCTTTTCAAGGTCGATGTACAGGCTCACTGTACATTTTGTATTCCTTAGATTTTGGGTAACTTTATTTTGAATTATGAGTAAAGCATGTTCTGTCGAGTGTCCTTTTTTAAAACCAAATTGGTGGTTTGGAATAATGTCCCCTTCTTCGGAAAAGGAGTTAAGCTGCTCTGCCAAAACTCTTTCAAAAAGTTTTTCAATATTCGAAAGAAGTGAAATTGGACGAACATTTTTAATGTCCTTTTCCCCTTTCGTTTTTGCTATCGGTAAAACATTTGCTTGTTTCCAAATAACAGGAAAGTATCCGATTCAACAAAGCCTATTCGATAATTAGAACGAGCTGTTTACTTCAATGTTAGATGCGCCTTTCGCTAGCTTTTCAGGTGCTCTAAAAATTTCGACGAACGATAGTTCTGCATTTTGCACAACCTCGTGATCATTCTCTATTGCTGATGCCAACCATGGCAAGAATTTTTTTCGCTTGCGCATAGTTTCTGAACAAGTCCGTCACATCGTTCACAATTCAAAGACAATTCGGAACAGGTGCGACTGACATGACATTTGACCGTGCGTGGTTCGAACGATGGCTCCAATAAGAAATAATGTGTAATAAGATAAGTTAAAGAAGCTAGATTTGAGATAAGGGTATTGCCGGAAGATAAAAAAGAAATGTTATATCGTTTACTTAATTTTGAGATTCTGTTCGATACCATTTCGATGTTGGCTAAAGCGTGCAATTCAGCTCTTTGAAAAGCGCCATGGAAGATTTAACATAATTTTCAGAAGCTTACTTTGTGAAATTTTAAGTCTTTGCATGTGACCAGCAGGAGATCCGTAAAACATAATCGCCTGAAAAATCGCTTTATAGATCAGTAGTTTGTTGTTACTACTCAACTTGGATTTTCTATTTATAAAGGGGTAAAGTATTTTTATTGTTAAGTTAATTTTTTTAATGATTTCCTGTAAGTGTGCACCAAAAGTTAATCTCTGGTCCAGGTACACCCCAATTATTTACCATTGATAATGAGGCTATTGCTAGGTAGGAAACAGGGTTTTCTTTTTCGGGTGAAAAAGACAGATTGAGTTGTAGAAGCGTCTATATATTAATACGGCGTTGCCTATAACGTGTTTCCCCCCTTTTTGCTATTATACAATATATATTTGTGTAGGGGGCAATACATAGAAGTGCACAATACAAAAATTATCCACATATATAACACACATTATGAATTACAAAAGGTAAAATGAAGCGAACAACAACATTGCTGTGTGAGGCAATAATCTGCCAATCGGAACGGAAAAATTGTATATCATGTAACTTGAAAATGCTTGAAGTTACTTGATAATGCTTGAACATACTTAAAATTACTTGGACATGCTTGAAGTTACTTAAAAATGCCTGAAGTTACTTGAAAATGCTTGAAGTTACTTGAAAATGCCGGGAAAATTTTATATCATGTGAAATTAGAGAATGCAATGTCGAAAAATTTCATTCTCCGATTAATATGTATAACAGTCGACTTTGTTTTATTTTCAACTTGGGGCGACCGCTAGTTATTCTTTATCTTGCAGTCGCTAAAGAAATTTTGTATAATATATAATGCAGATTGCAAGTTAGTTCCAATAGTGGAACCAATTGAATCTGTAGAATAAATACAAGTGTCGTCAGCAAAAATAGCTGTTTCACAATTATGAAGTCTCGGAAAATCAGACGTAAACACATTGTAGAGGATTGTACCAAGGACTGAACACTTGTAGCAGCAAGGCGTTTAAAACGGCCATCAGGCTCAGAAAGTTGGGACTGTGGTCTCTATTTTAAACCATACGGAAATGCCTCCGTGGAGACACGATGGAGTGCATCGAGAAAATAAAGTAGCCACTGACTACTTACGACACACCCTCGTCTTCAAAAGGAGATTCGATATCCAGAATCCCCGAAAGAAGCGAATGGAATAATAAAATGGTCACGAAAGAAGAGGAGATAGCTATCTACACCGACGGATCAAAGATGGACGTGGGTACAGTTGCAGGCATCTTCTGTGAGTCTCTGGACCTGATCTAATCATTTAGACTCAGCAATGAATGCAGTGTATTCCAGGCAGAGATAGCTGCGATCACTCAGGTGGCCAAAGAGGCGAGGAGGCGGAAAATACTTTGACATTTACTTTGAAAGCCAAGCTTCTATAAAAGCTATTGAATCAGTAGTACATAATCAAGTCAAGGGCGGTGTTGAAAGGCAAAAAATACCAAGACGAGATATCAACTGCCAATACGGTAACCCTACGCTGGGTACCGGGGCACAATGACATCTCGGGCAATGAGAAACCGGACGAACTAGCAAGGAAGGGATCGGCGATGAATGAATCTCTGGCCCTAAAATCTATAAAAACCCCGCTAAGCACATTAATGCTAAATATCGACACCGAATCCATGAGTACAGCAAACTTACGTTGGATCAACCTTGATACACGCAGACACATAAGGGAACTCTGGCCAACAGTTAACCAATTGAAATCTAAAACCATGATCGGGTTTAACCGCATAGACATTCGAACACCGACGGGGGTCCTCACAGGACACTGTGTAGTAGACCTACACGCGGATCGGCTGGGCATACTGCACAACAACTACTGCAGGAGTTGCAGGGATGTTGAAGAAATAGAATCTATACATCACCTGCTATGTGAATGCCCTGCCCTTAGAACAAAAACATTGAAGATTCTTGGCAGCTACTTCTTTGAGGAGTTGAATTATCTGGTTGCTTTAGAGCTGAAGAACATCCTGAGATTCACATTTCACACATGGATCCGGGTGGTTCTGCTAAAGCGAATTACTGAGCTGTTAAATAGCGGCTTATTTTATTTCTCTTTCCAGGTTACCGGAAAATTGAAAACTTTGTTGCTCGGACGACATTCATCAGATCCAGCCGCGGCAGAAATATGCCCGAAGTTGTGGTTAAAAACTAATTGCAGAATGTATTCTCTCGATCGAACATTATTTAAAATCAAATTGGCACTGGCTTAAAAAACAAATTCCCGTAGTAATTTCCTTACAAACAAAACACTAGTCTTTATAAACAATTTAATGATTTGCTTTTTATGTGCGTAATAATTAGGTATCCAAAAAAGTTATTTATATAAGCAACCATTTTGCCATAGCGGTTTCTACTCTAACACTTATCCATCAGCTTGTACTAAATTTTGAACAAAATGTAGGACCTCCAATTATCTACTTCATTTTGTACTCCAATTCTTAGCTAATGCACTTGCTCCTGCCTTATGCCTCCTTCTCGTCCATTTGAGCCTCACCGGCTTCTTCATTCGCCTTTATTATACGTTCCATCTCACGAATTTTTCTTCGTCTCATTTGCAAATTCGTCAACAGCCTGACGGTGCAAAAGTAAATTAGTTCGACGAAACTTAGAGTCGACACCCCCATAAACAGCCCGAGCAAACCTCCGCAATTGGCCAGGAAGTCCGTGGTACCATACAATTCGGAACGTTTCGACGTCAAAAATTGCGCCTCCTTGAAAAAGATTGATAATCGGGACATTTTTGTTCTGAAAAGAATAAAATGTTGCATGTTTTATGAGGAATTTGAAGGGAAACTTTTCCCACCCAGGATTGTCCTTTAAGTAACTGTCCTCTTTGAATGCTCGAAACTGTGAGGCATAATCGTAGTCGGCTTGAGAGATCTCAGCCTCGTAGGCGATGGAGGTACATGCTGGCAGGCAATTGCAATCGGTTTGACCGCGGAAATTCTCCGCCGATGTCCGAAGTCCTTGTTTGAATTCCTTCAGAAGGAGAGTGTCTTCAGCTTTGCCGACACATTCGATGTTTGATGCTCCACATACCAAACTATCGGCAGTTCCTACGAAAACAAAATCAGTACTCACATGCTAGTGGTGTTTAAGAAAACTCAAAAAGAGATTATTAATTACTGGGCATTGAAAACTTGACACAGCCACACTCCTTCATGGTAAAATTCGAGAGGCACTCTAATTCGCAGTTGCTCTGAGTGTAGACTTTAAAGTATCTCAAATGACGCTCCTTTTGAAAGTAGCATTGGCGCCTAAAAACAGAGAACATTATTGCACTTTCTTCGAATTAGGAGCTAGATATAACTTATACCTCATTGGTTCATAATGCTTGAGTCCACTTGATGTGGTGATGATTTTCGGTTTAATTGATATCAGCACCTCCTGATCGTAAGGAATTCGGAAGTATTGCTCTGACACCTTCGGCACCTCTCCAGGAGTGTGCAGCAAAATCTTAAATCCCTCAACTGGACCCCGACATAACATATCAGCGTCCTGTTCAATGCCCTTAAGAACCAGAAAAAGGCCGGCTCTTGCTCCGGCACCTAGCACACGATAGGGATATGTATCTGGACCGGCTTCCAGGATGTAGCCGTCTTCTAGATTCCATTCTACAGTCTCATTTAAGTCACCCCCGAAAAGGACATCATCTACAAGACTAAAAGAAGACGTTCGTTTTAATTCCCTTAGCTTGTTTCACCAGATACTGACGCTTCCTCCCGGTATATATCCTTTGGATCAAAGGCATTAAAACTATAGCACAGACCTTCATCAGTAAGGGTTTTGTGGAATTTGTCACATGCGCTATCAAAGTTCCTCCATTTGCAGTGGAAGTATGTTTCATTGAAGACCGGTTGTATCTCCTCCATGGCGTTGATTAATTCAGATCCATTAGCATAGGGTTTTCCATAGCCCATGCCACCCAGCAAATGTGGAAGGCAGATTTGCGAAATGGCGTCCATGTAGTATTTTCTGAAATTCAATTAAACAGTTAAAAATACAGATCGGTGCGTTTTTTTTGTAGATCCTTCCTACTCATGTTCGGTTATGTTTTCTTCTCCAATTAGTTTCCAGAACATTTCTGTAAAGTTGAAAATGGAGTTTCTGGCCTTAGTTTCCGGACAGACTGTCACAGATGGAAATGGAATCTGCCAGACGGGTGTTGACTTCTCAGCAAAACTGACTATCACCGGATTATTATTCCATTTGTCCCAGATGTTCATTGTTAGGGTACTACAGATGTATATCGATAAGCAGAAAACACACACCCAGAAAATTCTGCAAACCAAACAAATAAATATGTTAATATATTATCAATCAATATTAAAAACATAGGGACGGGCTACAGTCCGCCTGGGCGAACTGTTGGATACCCTATTCTTATTCCTATCCCTCATAAGTGGGCGTGACAAAAGTCTAAGTATAGTTGAATTGTTAAGAACGCTCTACATATTTTGTTATATAACATTTAAAGGATTTTATCAAAAAAAACGCTCCCTAGCTCAAACTTGGGTGTTTCAATAAAATTGTTTTATTTAATTGTGGGCGTGTCAGTAGGCGGATTTAAAAAAAATTAACACATGAGAATAAAGGGCCCCTAGAGAGTATATTTTATAAATTTCAGCTCCTTAGCTCAAACTTTGAACTTTCGAAAAAAAAAAAAAAATAATTGTGGGCGTGTCGGTGGGCGGATTTTGAAAATATTTGCACAAGAGCATAAAGGGCCCATAGAGAGTATATACTATAAATTTCAGCTCCCTAGCTGAAACTTTGGATTTTCAAAAATTAATATACCCTTAGAATAGGGTATTAAAAATTATTCTATTTATTTGTGGGCGTGTCAGTGGGCGGATTTTGAAAATTTTTTATCTCGAGCAGTTTTTGGAGTCATAGATCATATATAAAAAATTTCAGCTTTCTAGCTTAAAATTCGATTTTTTCCAAAATTTGGTTTTTTTGATTTTGTGGGCCTGTGGGCGGATTTCAAAAATTCGTAAACTTGATTATTTCGGGACCCTAGAGAGTATATGGTTAAAATTTCAGCTCTCTAGGTCCAGTTTAAAGGCCTAATTTTTGGCTACAGACGGACGGACGGACGGACGGACATGGCTAGATCGACATTACTATCGATGCTGATCATAAATATAGTAACTTTTAGGGGTCTACGGGCAATATTAAGGTATGTTACAAACTATGCGTCAAAATTAATATACCCTTAGAATAGGGTATAAATAGGTGCGCATGTGGCCGCTATACAATGCCATTAAGGAGCTTTATTTGAAATGGTTGTTGGCTGTCGTACGATAAGAGTAGTCCCTCTCTGATTTGTCTGCTTTTTCATAGCCGTCAAACCCGATGTAACCAGGCCTTGGCATCCAGATCAAGTGAATTTTATTGGTTCCGTCTAGCGTCATTCGAATCTGCAGGCATTCCCAGACAAACGAAGAAGATTGCTGGTTCCATGCAGACCGTTAACCTCATATACAACAACTGCTTCCAAATATTCAAAATCCGAATAATTATCTCTTAGTATTTTTGTTGGAGTTGATGATGTAACCGATAATCAACACCAGCCAGCTCTGAGTCAAAAATTGTTCAACCTTAAAAGCTATTGAAAATTAGGTCAAAACGCTTCCAAAAGTGGGTGAGTTTTATATACATATTTCGGGAATTAATCGAACAACATATTTTTGTGAAAAACTCAACACAAAATGGGTGTGGCACCATTTTTTTATGGGCGAATTACTTAGAATGACTTTGAGGAAGCACACGACCCTTTTTTCCATCGCCTTTTTCGAAAAACATTTTTTTTGGTAGATTTGGAAAATCTGGGCTCAAATAGGATAGAGCTTAAATCAGTTAAAACGGATGGTACTTCGGCCAAACTATATCAAGTGGTGCCACATAAATCAAAATAATTTTTTTAGGGACATCGTATTCGGGAGCTGAAAGATGTTGAATGTCCTCCTCACTCCTAAGTTGACATTAAGGCCTTTAAATGAGATTCTTAAAATGATCGGTAGAATTTATATATATTATACTTTGTATATGTCTAACCCAAGCTTAACCTTCCAGCCACACACTGGGGTATGAGATATTCCACATAGATTTCAAAAGTGTGCAGGTCCCTTTAAAAATGTTTCCTAAGCATGCCTATGTACTCGTATATTCAATTTTAAACTCTCTGCAGTAGCAGGCGATGGTGTTCAGTTCTTAGATTTATTAAGTGTTTAGTTGTGCTTCGAAGTTTTAGCTTGGGTATCATATACCTACCGTGTGCAGTGCGTGTTAGTATTTTTTGGAATTTGTGAATATGTACATTATTTTAGTGAATTTTGGACTAAAAATTAATAAAACAAGTGTGAGGTTTGTTCAGCCATAAAGGAAGTTACTGTAGATGGCAATATTAATTTTAGTTTTACAGCAAAATGGCTTTCCTTCGAGACGAATCCTTTGAAAGGCTTTTCCTTGATGCTGAAGGGATGAAGCCAAAAATATACCAGCTTCGAATCTTGAAAATCAACATTAAAAACTGTGTAACTTCTGTAATCGGAAAAAAAACTGAAAACGTGACCTGCCGACATCCCATGTGCATAGAATGCATTGAAAAAAATTTTAATTTTTGTATTTAAAAAAGCAAACATTTATCCCACTGTTAAAACAATACATTGGAGTAACCATTGAAGAAAGAGTATTAGAAAGCGTAATGCGACAGTTTTTAAAACTATTTTTTTAAACTTTTTTATGAATTTGACTGATTTTAGTTGACAACTATATATTAACTTTTTTTTGTAACCTAATTTGGAAATTATGTATTTTTTTTAAGTATTTTTATATTTTATGTTATTCATCATATTGAATTTTGTTTCGATGAAATAAGAATGTGAATTAAAAAAATATATACATATATATATGTATATATAAAATAACATCTTTTTTTAATACTTTTCCGGTGGGGTATGTGATACCCCAGTGTGAGGAGCGCGTTAGAAAAAATATGTGTGAGGATGGAAGGTTAACTACTGAGGAATGAGCTCATTGACGATTTTTGGTTGAAATGACAGGGAATCGCTGAGAGACAGGAATGAGCATTTCTACCGAAATACAATGGCCGTTAAAAATGCTTAATGTCAATTCGAAATAGTCACATTAGCTGTCGCAAATGCAGTCTCTTAGACAAGAAATGTGTGCGTTATGCGAATAAATTTGCATTTTTAATTTGCTAATGTGGTATGGGCTTAGCGGCTAACGAGAGTAAAACAATTTTTTTTTTCGATAAATCGTGGTAGGCCCAATTTTTAATATTATGTTTAATTATGTATAGTTTTCCGGATTTTTTTTCGGTAACAGTTGGCATTTTAGGTTTTCGATAAAGCGCTTTATTTGGATTTTGGGGGTTGTCGAGATTTTATTAATACGTTTTTGGATTTGAAGTTTCAGGGAAATTGGATTTTTGGGGCTATGTCTGTCTCCCTTAAAAAATAAATTTTAGGCTTAAACGAACATTTGCTTGTGCGAAATGGAAGCAAACTACAACTTTAAGCCGACTCCGAACTGCAAATTGGAGAAGCTTCTCATGAAAATTGATGCCCTTCGATGCTTGTCAGACGTTTGTCCGAGCTGGGGCAGGTGAAACAATGCAGCTGGTGTTACTTGGCCCTGGCGTGATTTGAACCTGAGACCCTTCGATTAGTGAACCAAAACGCTAACCGCTGAGCTCCTGCGCCCGCTCTGTCTGTGATTCTTTCTTCTTCCTAATATTTAAACTATAAAATGTTTGTCAGGCATTCACGAGGGATGAAACAGTAACACAAGCCTTATGTAAGTATGCCTGGCACTCGAGCCTCAAAATATTACGTACATTTTTTGAAGCAAATGTTGAAGTGATTTGACTTGGGCGTGGCTGTGTTTTTTCCTTATCCGGGTCAAAAAAACTACATTGTTACAATCCGTTGCAGTAATTAAGTCTCCAGGGATTAGATTTTCTCATTCGAAAGTTTTTCCATATGCGAGTTTCACACTGATATACCTGCGTATCTTGACTTTATAATCATCTCTCTTGCATGTAGATTTAATCGCACGTGTGAAATACGAGTACAAATTATACTAGAATACTTTTTTGCAGCTTTGAAATTTCTGCGCAATTGTTCTTAGTTCCAAACAGTAATATTTTTTATTTTCTGTAGAAAACGTGTTTGTTTTAAGCTCATCACTCTAAACGGTAGAGGCCTTTAAAAACTTTATGTCCATATACATTATGTTAGGCGATATCCAAATTTGAAATACTACTTTCTGTCTGCACTTACCTTTCAAGAATGGGACGTTTTTGTTCGCCCAAATATCTAAATCCATGGATCGAACTGTTGTCGCAATATTCGATCAATATCCCCCATGCAGCCTGACATTTCGTTCCGTATTTAATTTGCTTCCTGCTATTGAACTCGGAACCAGCATCACTTTCATTCATAGAAATTGTATCCTTAAAGGCGCTCACAGCCTTTGTATACAGTGCTGCCTTCTTCCTAAAATAAAAATTAAACCATTGCTTTTTATCAGAAATTGAAGAAAAAAATACAACAACAATAATTAAATTTACCATTGAATACTCTGTGCCCGATATGGTCGGTTGTTCGTTTCCTCGTCGGGCATCGCTTGCTGTGCGTATTGTTTGGCAAACGCTTGTCAAATGTCTGGAGGTATGCACAATTGTTCGCAGGCGTTTTATAGCCACAACTTTACCATGAATAAGCAGGGAGTGCTTGCAATGAGTCTATTCCCAAATTATTCAATGGGGAATCGAGCTGACAATGCTGGCGTAAGGTAGATAGTGCCAAAAGCCTCCAGTGGCCAGTATAAATAAGAAATTCGCACGAACCGACTAACTATATTGTTTGGCGTGCATGTGTTTGTTTTTATATGCAAGGGTATGATAAGTGTACGAGTACTTCGGTTCTTTAGTTGATTAATTAGGAAACTACTTCGTATGAACTTACAATGTTTTTTTTTTTTTTTGGAAAAGCGTTATTTTAATTTGCTATGTTGTAAAATTTATGTGTTTGGATCATCATTTAAGGACAGGAGAAGCGTGGGTAATTTAAAAACACAATTGTAATGAATTATCAGTATTGGAATAGAATTACTTGCGGTAGGGCGGAAAAAAGAAATACAATTCCGAATTTGAACTTTTATTTTGCTATTGACTTGGATTTGTCCATTTGAACACTGTACAATGGTTTTTAGTACTGTATAACCTAAAAACAAGAACTGCCCTTTTAATCATAAAATAAATATTAATATATGCATTAAGGATCTCCATCCTTTTGTGTGTGTGAAGTTAATTGTTTGGCAACAATGAAAGTGACCGAAAGACTGCGAATGACATTTACAAAACAACATCCAAGTTTAAGTACATACGAATGTCCTTTTGAATTTTTGTTTAAGATCTAGTGATGCAGATAAAGTGAGATCAATAAGTGATACCAAATTTAAATTTTCCAATAAATACTAGTAGTAGATTCCAACTTAATTCTAGAGACATTTAAAGTGAGTTTTACTAGGCTACTGATGCAATGGTCATTTTCCGCTTTTTATACACATTTCTATGTTCCCATGCAGGAACACTTCAGCATCTCCCTAAAATCGGCGATTGACGAAAAAGGAGATTAAGGGAAGAAATCACATTCAGGCAATTTTAGCATCCGGATTAGCATGGCGACGCAAATAACATTTTAAAACTCTACCGCAAGTGTACATGCAAATCCATGGGTTGGCAAGACTGGAGATCACCAGTGTCGTAAAATGACGATCGAAGTCGTTAAAAAGCCAAGGCCGAGATCATACCTATTCTTATATATAAATAGATACGATAAATAAACACAAACCAAACAAATTTTGAAAATGTATAAATGTGAGTACCCGGGTACTCCGTGTCGGTGGCAGATGTAATGTTTTAGAAATGGAAACAAAACTGGTAATAAAACATTCGATTTGTTGTCCAATTGAATTTTTTTTCTTTAAAAGTTTTTTAGGGTTCCGTAGCCTAATGGCAAAAAACGGAACCCTTATAGATTCGTCAAGTCTGTCTGTCTGTCTGTCCGGGAATGTCACAGCCACTTTTCTCCGAAACTATAAGAGCTATACTGTTGAATCTTGGTAAGTAGATGTATTCTGTGAACCGTATTAAGATTTTCACATAAAAATAGAAAAAAAAAAACAATAAATGTTGGGGGTTCCCCATACTTAGAACTGAAACTCGAATTTTTTTTTTCATTAAACCCATACGTGTTGGGTATCTATGGATAGGTCTTCAAAAATGATAGTGAGGTTTTTAATATCATTTTTTTTCTAAACTGAATAGTTTGCCCGAGAGACACAAAATTTGTGTCGTCCTCCCCCCCCCCCCCCCCCCCCACTTACTTTAAAAATAAGGGAATGACAAAACTAAAAAAAATGTATGATGTACATTACCATGCAAACTGCCACCGAAAATTGGTTTGAACGAGATCTAGTAAGTAGTTTGTTTTAAATACGTCATAAATCGTAAACCGCAATTAACCTTTCATTCAATCAACTCAAATATAAAAAAAAACATTTAATTTCATAAACATAAACCTTATGCGTAAACTGTGAACCATTATTTTCTAATAATAAATCTGTAATAGGTGCCTAAGTAAATAATAATTATAATTCGCGCTTTTTTGAAGATGTCCGAAGAAAAATATATACTGTCATTAAGTTTGGTTCCACCGTCGCGCACATCTCCACTAAAAACATACAGAATAATTTTTAAGTCCTAAATGCGATACTGATACCGCTCTTCTGTCATAAAAGTATCAATTAACCAACCAATTAACAGTTTAAAAGTGTTGCAAAGGATTTCCTTGTATGCAGTTGTATGCTAATCTAAAGTCTTCTCTGTATTAACCACTTGTCATCGATGTCACAATTTGAAATTTGTTTGATTCACATTTTTTGCTGTTCTGTTCTGATATAGTTATGATCTTATTGTCGTTAATTAAACACAACTATTGAATGCAAGCAACTAGGAGTCCCTACTAGTTAAACCTCAGTGATTGGACGAACATCACTCGTGAATATCAGCTGTTCACTGAAAATGTCCCCTTCGAGCAGGTGAAACAAATCAACCTTTATTCCTCAGTGAGGTATAAATGTCAAAAACATGTGTTTCATTTTGCTCCATTGTTCTTAGTACTTATACTAAGGGCTCCTGCATACGAGTGTCTCGTCGTAGTTGACATGCATTGGATGCAGTGTGTGGAAGGCATAAGCTTGTATTAAAAAAAACAGTAGATATGTAAATATAAATACATTACAAGAATACTCGATAAAAGATTCGTTTCTGAATTATGAGGAGGAGAGGAATCTTCTAAATGGTTTGACTTAAGGAATTGACAACTTTTTTTTTTTTTTTTTTTTTTTATAATTTACGCGCACTAAAGGGATTTTTTTGGTACCCTTATCATGTATTGGCTACACAGCGCGGGCGTTAGGGAAATTAGGATTAAAATTTTTAAATAAAATGCAAACTACTTGAGATATCTCAAAACAAATTGTATTGGCTTGGATAACTATCAAAACATTTTTGAATGGAATTGGACTTCATTTATATTTCTACCACGGGAACGTATATAGCGGTCGATACGTTGAACCCAATATGGCCGCTATCGTCTCTGAGCTCTTGAGGTTTAACGTCGCCGGATTGTTGGCATAGACCAATGATTTAATGTAGACCCATACAAAAAGTCTGGGGGCGTTAAATCACAATAACTCTTCAATAACTCGATTGTTGCACATGCTGTGTGGTTTGTGGCACCGTCTTGTTGGAACCACATAATTATCACTGATGTCTGATTCATACAATTGCGCAAAAAAAACCGTCTGCGTAGCGAATACCATTTACCGTAAAGTGACGGTCATTTTTATCGACGAAAAAAACGGCCCAATGACGCCACCGCCGGCATGAAAACCGCACCAAACAGTGACATTTTGCATATGAGGTGCTGTTTCATGAAGCACATGAGGGTTCTCACTTGTCCAGTAACGCATATTTTGCTTATTGACGTAGCCGTTTAACCAAAAATGCAATTCATTGATGAAGATGATTTTGCGATGAAATTCTTAATTTTCTTTCATCATATCCAGAGCCCAATTCGAGAACCTACGTCGCTTCATATAATCAAGTGGTTTTAGTTCTTGATTCGGCTTGATCTTGTTAGGGTGTTTGCCATGATCCTTACGCAAAATTCCCCATAATGTGATCTGGGAGATGCCCAATTCTTGAGAACACCGTTCAATGTAAAAGTAGTCTCACTGGCACGGCAACATCAAGCAGCGAATATTCTGACTCAATTTTGTTCACTAGACTACGAATTACTTGTCTACTGGGACGAGAATTACGACCAAAAATTGGCGTTAACTTTAAGAGCGACCACCGACACAAAACTTCGGTAGTAAATTTTAATTATTTGTAAACGCTGTTCCTTCGTGTACTTCTCCACGACGAAAATGTTGATTTTACTGAATATGTTGACATTGATAGTTGTTTACACTGCAAGTTTGAAGTTGTCAAGTCGCCTTTATATAGGACAAATCGTGTATGCGGCTGATTAGACGCTACGTGTGCAGAAGGCATAAGTTTTCACTACATATGTAAACTTGACAGGTGTTGTACAATGCGTTCAAATAACTAGTCGTAAGTTAACTTGCAGGCGACTTGTGTTGCCTTGGTACTTGAACTTGCCAAATCAGCCAATGCAAAAGTAATACATTCATTTTTTCAATTTTCAAAACCGCGGATTGAGATGAATAAAAATTGCAGCAACCTGAGATTCAACACAGTTTTTGGTGATGCTATCTTCCGAAGAAAAACGTGACAACATTAATAATTCTGCAATTTAAAACAAAAACATAGGGGCGGGCTACAGTCCGCTTGGGCGAACTGTTGGATACCCTATTCTTATTCCTATATCTCATAAGTTGGCGTGACAAAGGATTTTATCGAAAAAACTAAGCTTTTGTAAATAAAAACGCTCCCTAGCTCAAACTTTGGTTTTTCAATAAAATTGTTTTACTTAATTGTGGGCGTGTCAGTAGGCGGATTTAAAAAAAATTTAAGTATGAGCATAAAGGGCACCTAGAGAGTATATACTATAAATTTCAGCTCCCTAGCTCAAACTTTGGACTTTCAAAAATAAAAAATAAATAATTGTGGGCGTGTCAGTAGGCGGATTTTGAAAATATTTACACATGAGCATAAAGGGCCCCTAGAGAGTATATATTAAAAATTTCAGCTCCCTAGCTCAAATTTTGGTTTTTCAAAAAAAATATTTTATTTAATTGTGGGCGTGTCAGTGGGCGGATTTTGAAAATTTTATGTCCCAAGCTGTTTTATGGGCCAAAGATCATATATAAAAAATTTCAGCTTTCTAGCTCAAAATTCAATTTTTCCCAAAATTTGTTTTATTTAATTGTGGGCGTGTCAGTGGGCGGATTTTGAAAATTGTATGTCCCAATCAGTTTTATGGGCCGTAGATCATATATAAAAAATTTCAGATCTCTAGCTCAAAATTCGATTTTTTCCAAAATTTTGTTTTTTTGAGTCTGTGGGCGGATTTCAAAAATTCTTAAACTTGATTATTTCGGGACCCTAGAGAGTATATGGTTAAAATTTCAGCTCTCTAGGTCCAGTTTAAAGGCCTAATTTTTGCCGACGGACGGACGGACGGACGGACATGGCTAGATCGACATTACTATCGATGCTGATCATAAATATAGTAACTTTTAGGGGTCTACGGGCAATATTAAGGTATGTTACAAACTATGCGTCAAAATTAATATACCCCTAGAATAGGGTATAATGACGACTTGCCTTTTTAGCAACTTTCAATCAATAATCTCGGAATGAGGAAATGATTTAAAAAAAAAACAATTTTAAGCGTTTTACAGAGCACAATCTCAGTTTTTTTTTGTATTGTTGTAGGTCGATTCCTACAGTAGTTATGAACATTCAAAGTCAAAAGTGGCTTTTTGCTTTGACAGCTCATAACTCGGTAAAAAAAAATTGTAGAACTTTACGAGGGGTGTTCAATATATTCTCAAGTCGGCAATAAATGGGTATTTTACAGAGAAAGAGGAAATTTATTTTTTTGAGGGTTTAAAAAAGCTTATCTTAAGATGTAACAAATGCATTGATGTTAGGGGAAATTATATTGAAAAATAAAGACAATTTAAATTGAATTCGCATTTTCCTTCATATCGATACCGAGAATATATTGAACGCCCCTCGTATGTAAAGGAAAAGACCTGCTTAAAAATGTTTTGCTCAGAACTTGTTGTTAATTTTTTTCTGACCACGTGGAGATGATGTAATTTCTTGAAAAAATATGGGATCGTTTCTCCTCTTTCCCACAATTTTATTATATATATCCACGCCACGTTAGGGGATTTGTGGACTAGAACGCAGTAGTTTTGGAATGGTTTTTGGTACATTCAAATCGGATTATTTTTCGTTTTGAAAAATCACCGTGTTTTTTGAGTTTTTATTATCTTAAGAGTTAAGTTGAGTACGTTTCTTAGTCCCTGCTTTATATTCTAAAAAACGAGGTAGTTGTTTGCATTATTAAGTATTTCGAAAAATGAAAGCGTTGGGAATCAAAGCAACACTATATACTGTTTGGGCGAACGTTTCATATTTCTTTGATCCACTTGATTTTTTTAAATTTTCGTGTAACCATAATGTTGGTCGTGCTAAGAATACTCGAAGAAAAGACCTTTTTAATAAAAAGGTAGTTGTCGTAATTTTTGATTTTCTGGGCAATTAGAAGGTATTAAAGCATACGGTTTTTTGAGCTCTACAAAAAATTGATAGGTACAGCGAATAATAAATTCCCATTTGGGCACGATTTTGAACGAAGTCAGTATCTAATCAAAATTTTATGTTTTAAAGTATTTTTCCATAAAAACTATTCAGAGAAAAAGCTTGATTTTTAATAATATAAAAGAGCAGTTTTAGAATATTGCCCTCCCGCCTACCCCGCCTTTAAAAAATGTTTTTATGGAGCATTTTAAAAATAAAGCTGAGCCAACACTAGAAATATATTCAATTGCTTTGCAACCATGAGTCACATTTGTCTTTTAAATCCTTTGATTTCTGCAAGACCAATGGAATCGTGATGTTATTTTTTCCGTCTCATTGCGCGGACAAATTACACCCGTAAATTAAAAAAATGATTAACACAACATCATATGTCTGGATTCGCCGTAACCCTGGAAGGGAATATGTTTCTAAGTTTTATAGAACGCATTACAACAAATAAAAAAAAGATAAAAAACAAAATTGAAACATCTTTTTTTCTATTAATGGTGTTGCGTTCCAAGCGTGGTTTACTTTCATCCTCAATATAAACGATGAAAATAACAAGTAGAGAGGTGCAGAAAAGCTATAGCAGTTTGGTGAATTATTCATTTAATTGAAATGAAATTAAAGCAATTTGAAGATTAACAACTGACCTTCTAAATGATACCATTTGATTTGTATTAGGTACTCCAAACAAACGAAAGAGCAGGAGCCTCAAAATAAAAATACCTATGTTACTTTTGTTCCCGCCCTTTTTACGTTGTACATACTCCGTTTTATAGGCAACTTCGCTTTACTTCGCATTTGTCATCTGAAAACTTAGCGTCGGAAAAATTGCTATGAACTTGAAATTGCGATTCCTCAGGTGCAGGACAATTCAGAGATATAAGCGGCACCTATAGCGTTTAAATACTATATCCCCAACGACATGGTTACTTTGTGATCTTGACATCATTGAATTAATTTGTCCTTTCAAGTCCATTATCGGACACAATTTACTTTTGTTTAAAGCTAATTTAATTATTCGATAAGGGTACATGTATAGAACGTGTAAGGATACTCAGCAAAAATGACTATGCACCTCTTCTAAATCTCATTAAAATAAATGATCTGCATGTAATCCTTTGCTAAAGTTATCACATAGCCGAAATCGGATTAAAATTGCAAACACATCGACATACTTAATAAACTCGTGAATCCATGCACATCCACATAGGTGTATACTAAATGTCGTGAGCTTGCACTCGTGCAGTTAACCAAGCACATTTTCGATGCAACAAGGTTTCGACCAACCGACAAAATAACGCCAAATAGAGTTAACTATCAACAACTGTATTAAATCGAGTGTCCTTGTACACAAATGCCGTATCCCAATGCCAGCGTTCTTGTGTCCTTCCAGTTCTAGTGTAGGTACTTTGTGTTTTGTTTTCGGCAAAACGTTATAGCAGGCCGAATGTTCATTCATTCTATGCATGGAGAGAATGTGCTGCCCTCCCCCAAAAAAATTAAGTAGCTCCAATATACTGGATACTGGGTGATTTAAAATGAACATCGTCGGAGGCAAAATGCAAACATTAACCGTGACCAAGGACTCAAAGCAGAAACCAGAACGAATACATGGGAACTATTATGGAAACATCGTAAAGGAACTTGTTAACTAAAATGTGTTCCCAGATACATTATTTCCTCGGAACCCTGACTGTGAACTCTCAAGTCCGCATTTTGGCGGTGTTGTGACAATTCACTTTTGATGCATGATGTACTGATCCAGGCTCGTGGAATTGCAGAGATGATTTGAGCAGAGCACGATATAATTGCGTTTTCTGTGGAACGAAAAAAAAGCACAGCTTAAAAACACTTAAACTCGCTCGAAAGGAATCAACGCGCAAAATTGAGTTATTTTTGCCGGAATTAATTAAAGAATCTGGATAATGCACACACAACTTTATTAACATTCCATTCCGCGCAATTACATTTTACATTTCGACCGGCTTTGCATCCCTTTTGGTTTTGGGCTTGGGTATCCTTGAACGGAGCCTGTGAAAATGGTTGAAATTACGCTCATCACCCCAAGGAACGAATCCCTTAAGTGTTCTGGTGTGGTCATGGCAGGACTATTATTTGTGCTTTCTTACTTTCCACTCTTACCGTAGGCGGGGAATGATGTTTATTTAAATTAAGTAATAAAAGTGATGGATATATTTTTGTCTGTGACGTTTGTTTACTGATAAATAACATTTTTAATCCACTTAAGTTAATGTAGTGCATTATGTAAAAGAATAATGCGAGAGCGTATTGATTAACGAAATTTCATCATCAAAGACAAGCTATCGTCTGCAAAGTTGGGAAGTTGAACACCGGTGCTCTAGGGATGAAATCACTCGCTACTGGTATCGAAAGAAAGTATCGAATCAACTTGAAAACAACTCTTTTTGTTTTTTTCTTTTTTCTGTTTAGTCTTAGCCTTTGCAGTAAACCCTTCTGACGAATTCAAAGCGACGCGGTGCAGAGATGTTTGTTCAAATAACTATTCCGATTGCCTTACTCTGCACCAACAAATGCTATACACTTGGAGTCTGGCCTACAACCCATATAATGTACTTTTAAAACCTGAAAGCTCATTCGGACTTTTAAACAAGACTTATGTATGAAGTGAAGTGGAAACAGTCTCGATGAATCCATTTTAGTGACACGAGGCAATTCAATGCGTCTCCTTTCAGAGAAAGGAGCTAGCTATGCCACGATCTCTGACAGAAAAAAGGGGGAAGACGGGGCTAATAGTAACTGGCGTCAGATATAACAGCCAAAAGAAAAAAGCGGCCAAGTGCGAGTCGGACTCACCCATGAAGGGTTCCGTAGCAGCGAATAACATCATAAAAAAGTTCATGTAGGTGGTTGTAACTTTGAACCGTTTACGCATAAGGTTTATGTTTATGAAATTAAATGTTTTTTTTTTTTATATTTGAGTTGATTGAATGAAAGGTAAATTGCGGTTTACGATTTATGACGTATTAAAAAAAACTACATACTAGATCTCGTTCAAACCAATTTTCGGTGGAAGTTTGCATGGTAATGTACATCATATATTTTTTTTAGTTTTAGCATTCTCTTATTTTAGAAGTTACAGTGGGGGGGGGGGGGCACACATTTTATAACTTTGGAAGTGTCTCTCGCGCAAACTATTCAGTTTAGAAAAAAATGATATTAGAAACCTCAATATCATTTTTGAAGACCTATCCATAGATACCCCACACGTATGGGTTTGATGAAAAAAAAAAAAAATTTGAATTTCAGTTCTAAATAAGGGAACCCTCAAAATTTATTGTTATTTTTCTATTTTTGTGTGAAAATCTTAATGCGGTTCACAGAATACATCACTTACCAAGTTTCAACAGAATAGTTCTTATAGTTTCGGAAGAAAGTGGCTGTGACATGCCCGGACAGCCAGACAGACATACAGACAGACAGATAGACAGACAGACATGCCGAATCTATAAGGTTTCCGTTTTTTGCCATTTGGCTACGGAACCCTAAAAACAACAGATTCGCCTAAAAGTAAAGAGTCACGTGAAAAAGAATAATATTGGTCCTCTTCAAAATAAACAGCGCGCGTGTCTTCTTACGTTGTGGAATGATCATCAGTGGAAAAAGTCCTCAAAATTGAGAGTTTTGTAGCTTGTTTCACATGTGCTTGTTTACATTATGTTATTTTTCAAGACATCGATTTCTTCTGGCAAAGTGACATAAAATCATATTTTAACGTATGGCTTTATATCGCTTTGCAAAGCGTCATAAGGCCATTATGGGCTTGTGTCACTCTCAAGACATAAAGTCCAAGAATAGAGTTTGAAACTCTGAAAACCTTTTTGACTCATACACTGGCCGTCCTTCAGCCTCACATGAAGGTGTTCAGGGCGCCATCACGCGGCGTGCTTCAACGTTCATAAAGTATGAGTTAGTTTGAAATTCAGGACAACTCTTCGACTCATAAAAAAATATATTCGCAACGTTGTGAAACTATCGCGGAAACGATTCGTATTTTTTTACTGCTTTTATACATCACCAAGCGATAAATTTGAATGGCTCAAAAAGGTAAGTGACTTCAATTCATGTTCATCCGGCAAGGTCAGCTGAAAATATTGCCGTCGTAGCTGATGGTGAGACTAAAAACCCAGATGTCTATGGACGACGTTTATTTTTAGAAGGACTGCGCCACTTGCGTAACAGCTGGTGAAACAATGGCTCTATGGCGTGACACATTTCTTGGACGTTTGATTTTTATGAAGACTTCATTGGGCGTCGAGATCGTGCGTTTAACACCATTCGACTTTTCGCTTTGGAGCTATATTAAAGATTAGTAAAGTCCACCAATGATTTATGCAGTAAAATAAAACACCAGAGCTCATAAATGAACAACTTTTCAAACCCCCGAATAAAGTTTGCCCCTGTTTTGTTTTTAAAAAGATAAGCGCAAACGTAATTTTTTTTTTTTATTTAAAATTAAAAGGCAATAGTGAAAAGAGGTTGGAATTGTTGGTGTTGAACCAAGTTGCTACACATGCCAAAAATGGTATAGATTATACAGGGTATTTTTTTTTATAGAAGCATACAACTTTTTTTAAAAATGAAACATAACAATTTAATGGAATGACCAAATTTTTGGCTTTATTAGCTCACAAATTTTATAGAATTTAATTTTCAAAAATAATTTCTGGCACGTGGCCTCCGCGACTGCGCCTTATGAACGTCATCCTGTAGGTCCAATTTTGCACCACTTTTTCGAGCATACCAGGTCTTATTTCTTCAATAGTGCCTCGAATGTTGGCTTCTCAGTGATCAATCATTACCGGTTTATCTGCATAGACCACAGATTTAAAAGTAGTCCAAAGGTCTCAAATCACACGAACGAGGTGGCAAACTCACAGGTCCATTTCTTGAGATGATTCGGTCACCAAACGTTTGGCGCAACAAAGTCATGGTTCCTCGCGCTGTATGGCATGTTGCGCCGTCTTGTTGGAACCATTTCTCCTCTAAATGATTTCCAATAACATGAGGAATAAAAAAATCACGAATCATTTGCCTGTAGCGTTCGCCATTTACACTTAAAAATGAAATAGATGTTTCCAGCCACGTTTTATTTTGCTTTAAAAACCGATCACTAGTTCTACTTGCTTTAAACCATTACGACTTATATTCAGATTTAAAATGTGATATTCGTTTTAGCAGGTTCTTATTATCAAAATGTTTTGTTCGAGATTTTAGGTCTTCTGTTAGAAAGTCAAATAGCTCTGACATGTTTAAATATCCAGAACTTCTAAGAATATTCACAAGCTCTTGTCTGGTAAAAACTTACCAAATTTCATCGGAAAGCACTATTTTAAAAATATTTGCTTGAAGCTTGCTTAATACCTGATGTTGAAGGTTCCAGAACACAAAATATTGTGGAATAAAAAGCAGTGAAAAAAAATCAAGAAAAATCGATAAAAAGCAAAGCTGAAAGAACACAATAATTGTTACCACATTGAACTTATGCCTGCAAAAGGTGCATATTTTGAGATTTATTAAAAATAACGGATTTTCTCATTTGACTGATGCTAGGCCGGACAGTTATGCATACGAAAATAATAGCGTAAGAACTTTACGTCGCAATTTAATTTTCGGTTTTATGCCGGCTTTGGGTACATTCTGCCCCACAGTGCGTTGTTCTGGTGTAAGTTTTCCCATGGTGATTTTCCAGAGTATACTGAAAAAAAAGTCTAACACACTTTATTAACATGACAGCTAGTTTGACAGTTATCCCAATCACAAGTTGTATACCACTTTAAAAACACCCTATAGAAGAAAAGTATTATAAATTGAGTGAAATTGACGAAAATTAAAAAGGTTATGGTGAGCTCACAAACATATTTTTATTTTTTTTAATAAACCTTCCCATAAAGCTGGAACTGCGCCCTTAAAGATCCATTGGATCGAAAAGGGTTTACTAATTTAAGGAAAGTACCGGTTCACCTCCCGTATAAAAGTCAGTATATCCTTGGTAGCAGAGTTCCTTAACTCCGCTGACGTATGTATTTCTCTGTTGAAAATACGACTTCTTATCCAATGTAGTACCGGACTTTCACAGAGAATGTGATCGGCGGATCTCTTGACGGAACCAACCAATATTCTGTCTCCGAATATAAATTTCATTTCGCAATGGCCTGACAGGAAGCGCGCATGATCCAGGCCACTCGGAAGAGTTCCTCATTACTCGTCGAGATGTCGTTTGTGCTCTAGATACTGTTAGATATTAATGGATCAAAATAAATTGAGTCGTGCAAAAATTAATGTAGACAAAATTAAAAATCAATTTTTATTTTCGCAATGTATGTACATATGTAGTAGGGTAGGATTAGGCACTTTCGACGGTGGCACAATTTTGACTATGACAATTACAGAAAGGCTATTGATTTTCAAATGAAGTCTTGGATAATTAATCATGCTGATCTCTTCTGTAGATCTCTCCTTCAACAGTTGTGCTGGTGAGACCGTGTTTTACTTTTTTCTTTCACTTTGTGTAATTTCGCATTTTTACGAAGTAAGTGATATTCAGTGGTTTTTAATTGGAATTGTTTTTGGCAAACCTTGTCAAACATTTATGTACATAATCTGTTTGCGTTATGTAGAAAATTTAATAGAATTGTCATTATAATTTTTGTGAAAAATAATTACTTTACCAAAAACATATCGACGAAACCACATGGGTCAGTTATGACCCAAATCTTAAGGGTGCCATGAAACAACACTAATCGAAATAAGGCCATACTGATTCACTTACCCAAAGTGCAATAAGGCCAAGTGCCAACACCTCACACGTACTCCAAATCAAATAGTGACCCCAAGCAGGATGTTTATAGGCGTTGCACAGTTTACTTGCGATTTCGGAACTCATCCCATAAACCGTGCAATGCGTAATGGGCGGCGCGTGTTTTTATTCCCCATGGGGATTGAACCTGCACAGTACGGTTTACTAGCCAATATACTAACCGTCGCCACCGATGTAATAAGAAACATTACAGAATGGTTCGTTCTTATAAAAAAAAAAATAAACAAAAATACCAACAGGTGTGATATCAACGAAACAATACATAAAAAAGCTTTGAACTGCGTTTTAATCAAATTAGAAACTTCCTCGTCCGCATGTACTTGTGAACAAACTACTGATAAACCTGGAAGGGGAGGGCTGCAGAGTGATTGCCTATGCGGATGATGTTGCTATTGCCGTCTCTGGGAAACACCTCAACACCATAAAGGAACTCATGCAAAACGCTCTTAACAAGCTAACGAGATGGGCTAATCGGTGCGGACTGGGCGTTAACCCCCACAAAACCGAGCTTGTCCTCTTTTCCAGGAAATATAAAATCCCATCTATTGACCCTCCCTCTATTAGCGGTACAAGCTTAACTTTCTCTGACGAAGCAAAATTTTTGGGTCTAATCTTCGATAGAAAGTTAAGCTGGAAACCCAATATACAAGAAAGAGTCAAGAAAGCTACAGTAGCACTTTTCTCTTGTAAAAAAGCCATTGGCAACAAGTGGGGTTTACAACCCCGCATTACGCACTGGCTATATACATCGGTGGTAAGACCAATTCTTACTTACGGGGTGGTTGTCTGGTGGACTGCTCTAGAAAAAGCTATTAACCGCGACAAGCTGGGCAAAGTCCAGCGTTCAGCGTGTCTATGCATTAGCGGAGCACTCCGAACTACCCCCTCCGCGGCTCTGGACATTCTGCTACACCTGATACCTCTTGATATATTTAGCATGCAAACAGCGGCATGTTCCGCTGTCCGCTTAAAAGCTACCTCGCAGTGGACCAATAACAATATTGGCCACTCCATTATTCTAGACTACTTTAAGTCTCTACCCAGAAACATAGACTACACCATACCCCGTTTACAGTTCGGAAAAAAACTTCCAAATCACCATTCCTTCCAGATCTTTCTGGGATGATGATGCATTTGCGAATGATAAATCGATCCACTTTTACACCGATGGATCAAAAACTAGCGATGGGGTAGGTGGTGGAGTCTTCTCAGAAAAGCTAAATCTTAGCCTCTCTTTCCGTCTTCCTGATTACTGTAGCGTGTTCCAGGCGGAAATTTTGGCGATAAAAGAAGCCCTGACGTGGCTGAAGAGGAATGTGATATCCTCAAAGGATATCCGTATCTTCTCGGATAGTCAGGCCGCGATTAAGTCCCTGGACTCAGTCTCTTCAAATTCCATCATAGCCCAAGACTGCCGATCATCTCTTTCGGAGATGGCAGAGCAGTTCAATATTCACCTCTGTTGGGTGCCGGGGCATAGGGACATTCCAGGTAACTGCAGGGCTGATGATCTCGCCAAAAAAGGAACCACATTACCTCCTTTACCTGATAAAGGTTCCCTAGGTATACCAATCGCTACTTGTAAACTCTTGTTCAAGCTATCCGCAATCGAGAGAACAAACCTTAGGTGGACGAGTAGCAATACATGTCTAGCGACTAAGCGGATCTGGCCAAAGCTGGATCTGCGACGCTCTAAGTGTCTAATCTCATTAAACCGACTGCATATTAGCTCCACTATAGGTGTTATTACAGGTCACTGCTTAATAGGCAGGCACGCATCTAGACTCGGTGTGTGCTCAAATGACTTCTGCAGAAGCTGTATGGACGAGGAGGAGGAGGAGACTGTACTTCACCTTCTCTGCACGTGTCCTGCGCTCTCCCATAGAAGAAATCTCCATTTAGGGGACTTCTTGTTCAATGACACAAGCGACTTAGCCAGCACTGGCGCTAGAAGTCTTTCGCGCTTCATAAGAAGCTCCTATTGGTTCAACGAGCAGTGAGGGTAATCCCCAGATCTGTGTGGTACCACAATGGACCTATCATTGGTCTAAGTGTGTTGGCTTTGGCTGACAGCCACGTCTACCTAACCTAACCTAACCTATGTACTTGTTCTCGTGCTCATTCACTTCAAAACGAACCAATTTCTCGTCTTCTTGAATCTCCATAATATAAGCTTCTACCACGACTATTGGACATTGGGAACGATGATATTAGAAAAAGTCATGTCGAAAGTGCCCCACCTAGATGACGATCTTTTCAATATTCTTTTGCATAAAAGTTATTCTGAATCTACAGAAAAAGTGTCTGCCGATCCTACCCTTTGCAATCGAATCAGGTAAGTTTTGTTAGTCTTTAAATCTTAACATGTCGTCGCTTGAAAAGCAAACTGACATAAGTCAAAAAACATACATTTTCAGAAAAGCCATTTGAAGTTTTTCATAACTTAAAAAAATCATTTTAGTTTTGAATTTCAATGAATACCAAAAAGTTGTAAAGTAAAAAAATATTATTTTTTTTCTTCTTTCAACTGGTATATTTAAGTTACTACAAAAAGCCGTTTTTCAAAAAAAAAAAATTGGTTTATGTCGTTTTACATCCAAATTGCTACTAATTTAAGAAAAAAGTTTGAAAAAGTGTCGTTTTGTTTTGAAATAAAACCATTTGTATTTTATTGCGTATTTTGTAGACACAACCCACTTTAAATAGTATTAAGTTATAATAAAATAAATATAGGAACTTTTCATGATAAAATCGACTATAATAAAATTATATAAAATAAAACCTAGCTTAATGGTAAAACGACACTTGTTAAAGTAATCAAAATAACTTTGAAGTTCATCAACTAGTTTTGTTCCAAGGCAAAATGACACAACACGAAAAGTGTCACTTTTCAGGAAACTTATTTATCACGAATTCATAATTTGTTTAGAAGCAAAGTGTTACAAATGAAAAAAAGTCATTTAGCTGGGGGAAAACAGGGATTTTTCCTTAAATTCAAAACGACACTTGTGCCCTCATGCTGTCAGTTTAAGAGTTATAGTTATGACGGTTTGATAGAAAAATTGTATTTTTTTTGCGATTCGTTCTGCATGGTTAACTCAAAATCGTCAAATTTTGACTTATGTCAGTTTGCTTTTCAAGCGACGATGTGAGTGCGAAATTATGCACCTTAGGTTCTAAGTACGTATAAGTGCAAAAAAGACCGGGTAAGTGCACAAAATATTGAGGGCATTGTGCCCTTATCCGTACTCGAATGTATTTTTCCGAAATACAGCCGCAATTATGCGGAAATGTGATGAACATTTTCTTGAGAAAAGTTACTATTTCTAGGCAAAGCCGAGGTGGACTTACAACTTAAATGCATCGATTGTAAGTAGAGAGTCAAACAGCATCACTGGACTTCGTCTTAAACATTAAATTTGCCAAAAGCTTGACTTTTTGTCAAACAATCCAATCGTATCTTATCTTTTTTGTTCTTAACTATTCATACACACATAAAATACATGCATCTGTAAGTGTGATACAACGTTTAATATTGCAGTATAAGAATGGCTGACAGTAGTCAAGAACTTTGAGTCCTAGGCTTAAAATATTACCGGGGATTAGTAAAGTTGTTCTGCGATACCTGGTGGCTAACATTATCAAAAAATAGAGAACGTTCTGAGCTGTCAATCCCCATAGTAAATCCATCTGCGATTTCTGATGGCTGGCACAATGCAACACACTTCGAAAAATGTGAGTGACATGGCAACATGTACCTAAGAACAAGTTTCAGTTGGTGTGGGAGTCTTTAAATTCGCTATATTACGCGCTTTACTAATTCACTCGCTTAACCAACGACCAAACCACTTCGAGTTAATCGGTTCTCGTCCGATCACCGCAATTAAACGACGTTGGGCGCGGTTAGTACGTAGATGGGGGACCGTTTGAGAACAACCGCGTGTCGTTGGCCAGTCCCATCTACATAGTTAAGGTAGATAATACATACGTGGTATCACAATGGACATAAATTGGTCTAATGCGTCGGCTTCTGCCGACAGCCACCTAAACCTAACCTAACCTAACCTAATTCACTCGCTTTTACCATACTTACATAGTAAGCAATTAGTTGTTCCAAATCGAACTTTACGCGCTGCTTTAATAGTAACATTAACAGCCTATGTATGTTATGTACCTATGCCACACAGGATACTGCTTTGGTAATAACACAACACAATCAACCAACACGCATCATAATAATAACAACTTATACGACCGAGAATTAAAATTTGCACATTTAATGAGGTTAGTGTGCTACGAATGCTAAATGACTTCCTTTTTCGTCCTTTTCTATCGTCGATATCGACAAAAACGCATTAACACTCAATCAATGCCACCAGACGTGTCAGTGAAATCGCTATGGGAATACCATGTGCAAGAAATGGTAATCACAATACGATATTCTCTGAGATAAGATTATGGCATAAACCTAGTTTATAGTACGAGGACTCGTTGCGCGAATTCTCAGCAGTCTAATCGTAGATGGTAGGTTGGCGTCTTCGTGAAAAAGTAATTTTCTTCGCGACCTGCATACAAATTGGTGTCATCGGCATCGCCGTCATCATCATCTTTGCCATTTGACACAATCGATAATCGTATTTTCATTGCATTGATTAAAATTTAATTCGCTATCAGGGTTGATGTGGAATTTTTTAGAGATGTAGTAAGCAGTGTTTTTTTTTCTCGTATTCCATATTATACTAAAGAGAAAGATATTGCATTCGTATGAGGCATGATATTACCAAAAAAGTGTGTCCCGATTTTCCTTCCGTTTCCGTTCGTCTGTCACCGAGGCTCCAGCCACAATAGGTGGACGGATTTCTTTAAAACTTCCTGTTTGAGGTTTTTACGGTCTTTATCTCTAGGCCATTTTTCATTTTTATTCTATCATTTCGAATAACGGTACCTACCATACAAATGGTTTTTTTAATACCGATTTTCTCAAAAATGGCTCTGACTACTTTGACCATTTTTGATATATAAAATAATTCAGATGAGCGTAAGGAAATGGCGTTCTCCGTTTTTGCGAAAATTGTCGAATTACGATCATCACTTCATTACTTTTCTCAAAAACTTCTTTTAGGATTTTGATCAATTTTAATGTCTTGAATACTTGGGTTGAATGTCATAAGATGGCTTTTTTCCAAACGACTCATTTAACGGTACTTTAGGAAAACAACAATATTTCAAAAGGGTGAAGTTATCTCAAGAATATTTTGACAGACTCTGGCCTGGAAAAAAAGCAGTCGAATCTTCACAGGCGGATCCAAATCCGATCAAGGATCTGGTGCTGGTGTCTTAATGGAGAGAGTCGTCATGAGACTTCTCTTCTCGATAGGCAAACATGTGTCAGTCTTCCAAATAGACACTTATGCTATCCTAATGGCCATGGACTATGTTGCTAGGAACAGGTGGAGGGGGCGAATTATCTGCATCTGTAGCGACAGTTTGGCCGCGCTGAAGGCCTTGCTCAACGCCTTAACGACCTCCAAAATAGTTCGTGAATGCAAGATCTCTCTGAATTCGGTCGGAAGGCTGAATTCACTTAGACTTGTCTGGGTCCCGGGTCATAACGGGATCACGGGAAATGAGATCTCCGATGAGCTTGCTAGACAGGGCTGGGAGGGGAACATCAGTGAACTCAAAAGAGAAGTGAATTTCTTGTACCAAGTAAAAAGAGATAAATGTGTTGAAATAGTTGGCGTACCAAACGTAAACAATAGCAACGCGTTAAATTGTGCTCTCGAAATATTTTCTAAGGGTGTAGGTGCTGATATATCTGTTGCTGATATTGACAATTGTTATGTGAAAAATGTAAAGAAGAACATTAATTCACTTGAAAATTTCAATTCAAATGTTTTAGTAGTTCATTTTGTCTCTAAACTAAAAAAAAACTGTGATTATGAAAAACAAATTTAGTAAGAAAAACAATTTAACTTCTAAGATTTTTGGTTCTGAAAAAAATAGTAAAATTTTTATCAATGAGTCTTTAAATGGTGCGACAAGATTACTTTTAAAAGCTGCTCAGAAAGCTAAGAAGGAAAAAATGTTCAAATATGTTTGGGCTAAGAACGGGAGAGTTCTCATGCGTAAGAGGGATAACGATAAATACATTATAATTAACTCAAATTCGGATCTTCTGGCACTTACCTAATATGCAAGATCCAGAAGTAAATATTTTATCTATTCCCTCTGTTAACTGTGTAGATGTCGTTTCCTATGATCTCGTTTTCGCTCAGAAATACTTAAATAATTTTCTTATTATTCACCAAAATATTAGAAGTATGCGTAAAAATTTTGATAACTTTCTTGTGCATTTAAATTCATTTGTTAATAAGCCTGATTGTATTTTTCTGTCGGAAATTTGGATTTTTGATAAAGAAAAGTCACTGTTTGCAATTGATGGATATGAACCTTTTTTTTGTTGTAATAATGAATACGCAGCGGGTGGTGTAGCCGCTTTCATAAAATGTGAGATGGGAGTTCAAGATTGTGGTTATAATTTGCGCAGTTGTGATGTTCTTAAAGTGAAGATCAAAGATAAAAAGTTAACTTTTTTCTGCATTTATAGATTTAATGATCCACTTACATAACATGTTTTACGAGGAATTAGAAAGACTATTACTAAGTGAATCTTCGAATGATATTATATTGCTGGGTGACATTAATATAGATATTTTGCAAGTCTGCGTTCCAATTCCAATTGATAATTATTTGTTTATACTGTCATCTTTCGGCCTAGAGTCATGCATTAATAAGCCTACTCGTATCTCAAATTCTGCTAGCACTTGTATTGACCACATCATGGTGCGTTTTTGTAATTCTCAAAATTACGTGTTCAGTAGCTCTGTTTTCGATTTGCAGTTGACTGACCATTGCATGACATGTTTAAGCCTAGAATATGTTCTTGATATAAGTTCAAAAAATCTTCCTTCTTCTACTTTTGTTAAAACTGATTTTGTGGCACTTAATAATATTCTTCGCTTTTAATGTTGGGATAACGTATTTCATGAAAGTAATCCCTCTAGATCGTTCTCTTTGTTTATTGAAAATTTAACCAAGTATGTCAACCAATGTTCGAAAACAATCAACAAAAATGAGTCTAAATTCAAGAAGCTAAAACCTTGGATTTCTTTGGATTTACTCAATAAAATTAAAGAGAAAAAAAGACTGGACTGGACTCCTCACTGATTATAAAAAACTGTGCAAGGATATTGCTGGTGATGTGTTATCGTGCAAAAATAATTTTTATTTAAACAAGTTTCGTGATATCAAAGGTGATTCTAAAAAAGAATGGAAACTGGTTAATGGCTTACTTAACAGATCAACTCCAATCCAGCGAATCCAATGCTTAAGTTTAAATGATGCATTCATTAGTAATCCCAAGGACTTAGCTAATACATTTAATGACTATTTCTCGACTGTTGGTAATAAAGTAGTATCAGATAATTGTGCTCTTTGTTCTAAGTGCGAGTGTTTATCTAAAGAATTTTCATCTCCTCGTAGCTTCTTCTTTGAGCCTATTACATCTTTTGAAGTGTATAATCTCATTATCTCTCTTAAGAAATCCAATTCCGCCATCTCAAACAGCTTATCAAATAACATCGTTAAAATAATTGCTTTCAATATTTGTGATATTTTATGTCATATCTTTAACAAGAGTATATTGTTTGGCGTTTTTCCTGATGATTTAAAGGTAGCTGAAGTTATGCCTTTATTCAAGAAAGGTGATAAAACTTCATTAAATAATTACAGGCCAATTTCTCTACTCTCGGTGTTTTCAAAATTTTTTGAAAAAGCTGTCAAAAACAGAATGATCAAGTTCTTAGATAAAAAAAAATTTCTTTAGTGAGTGTCAATATGGCTTTCGTACGGGTTATTCAACTGAAGGTGCGCTTTTAGATTTTTCTTCTAATATATTCCATGGTCTTAATAACAGAAAGCTTACTGCTGCCTTATTCATTGACATAACAAAAGCCTTCGATACCGTTGATCATAATATACTCCTAGACAAACTGTATAAATGTGGATTTAGAGGAGTAATACATAATTGGTTCTGCTCCTATCTATCTGAAAGAGGGCAAAGGGTCAGAGTTAATGGAGAATTCAGCTCTGTGCATTTCTTGTCATTAGGTGTTCCTCAAGGTTCTGTGCTTGGTCCAATCCTTTTTCTAATTTCTACTAACTCGGTTTTTTCACAAGAATTCCGAAGTAAAATAATAGCGTTCGCTGATGACATGGCATGTGCTTTCCACAGTGATTCTTTTTTAAACCTTTTTGTTGACATAAACCATGATTTGGAAGTCTTAAGGCATTGGTTCTCAATGCATAAATTGATAATTAGTGACAAAACCAAAATAATGTTTTTTTAATGTGTGTGGTAATGAGGTGGTTTTCGGACCTTTCTTGTTTCATTCTACAAACTGTACTAAATTTATTCATTGTAAACCCATCTGTAATTCGGAAGAGAACTCACAGATATTTTTTGAGGCACGCTGTTGTTCAAATCATTGTTTCAGTATTGAGTGTGTGAAGTTTTACAAGTACCTTGGTATTTTGATTGACTGGAAGATGGATTGGTCCGGCCATACTAATGCACTTAAGAAGTATCTTATGGCTGCTACAAGGCAATTCTACTTGTTAAAACAGTATTGTTCCAGGGATCTTCTTGGGTGTATTTATTATGGTTTGGTGCATTCTAAGCTCGAATATGGCATTGTTTCATGGGGTGGTACTCATAACAACAAAATTAATCCGCTTCTAGTTTCTCAAAAACATGTTATTCGTCTTATTTGTAACAAAAATCGTCGTTATAATAGTTTAATGCTTTTCAGAAATCTCAAAATCTTACCTCTGAAACACTTGTATTTCTACAAAGTTTTGAAAATATTTTTTGCCAGATCTGGCCATCTATTAAGCAGGTGCTCTTCTAGCTACAGCCTTAGAATAAATAGTCAACATCTTGCTCTAGTCCCAAATCACAATCTTCAAATATTTCTCAATTTTTATACGTCAATTGCTCCTAGACTATTTAACAGCTTACCTATTAGCATTAGAATAATTAGAAATGAATCCATTTTCCTCAAAAGAGTAAAACTCTGTCTCTCCGATCTAAATTATAAGGATATCCATGATTTACTATGTTTAATTACTTAAGTGTTTTTTGTGAGTTTTTCGCTTGC
This sequence comes from Portevinia maculata, assembly GCA_949715645.1. Classification (NCBI taxonomy): domain Eukaryota; kingdom Metazoa; phylum Arthropoda; class Insecta; order Diptera; family Syrphidae; genus Portevinia; species Portevinia maculata. The sequence continues at coordinate 52,554,719 of OX454527.1, read as the reverse complement.
GATCCATGTAATCACTTTACTTTGGCACTTTCACTATTTGTTACTCATGTATTATTAACAAAATTAAATATAATTTATAAAAAATAATATTGTTATTATTAGTTTCAAAGTCTTGTCGTAGCCCCACTTCATGTTATTATAATACTGTTAAGTTATAACTCCTGCTTTCGCCTCTAGTTCCTTATGAACTATAGATTGCAGATTCTTTATTAATTTAATTATTGATCATTGTATTTATACCTAGTCTTATCTGTTTTATGTTAGGAATTGATAAAGAAAGTAATAAATAAATATTCAATATTCAAATTCTCAGGACCTGAACCGGAGATATGTCTGCCTGCGTCCTCGCCCAGGGCTTCCATTGACGGTTGGGTTTCATATGAACATAATTGCCAATGGTATGACTCTCCAGGGTGCAGACAGACTAAACAAATTATCCTCGACGTCTGTAAAAAATCTGCGACATTCTTGTTGTCTCTCAATAGAAAAGACTGCAGACAATAGTCTATTGGCGTTCTTAGGGGCCATTATGCTTTTGCCAAACACCTTAAGGTGCTAGGCCTAAGCGATAACACTAACTGCGAAGCCTGTGGAGAAAGCGATGACACTGCGAAACATTTCCTCTGCGATTGTCCTGCTTTTGCTCGTATCGGGTGGCAGGTATTTGGTGCTGATGTGGTGAGTGCTGTAAACCTAAGCTCCTTATCATTGAAGCGCCTACTCGCCTTTCTTAGGAAAACGAGTAAATTTACATGGTGTGTCTTCCTTGTAGTACAATAGACCAGTATTGAGTTTGAGTGCTCCAGTTTAGAAAAGTCTCGTACCCCGACAAAAAAAAAGCCATCATAGAACCTCTGCATCCTTTTGACATTTACTAATGTAATTCTCTTTTTAATTTAATTGAATCTAAAATCGAAGACAAATTATACTTTAAAGGCCTATAAATTGAATCTTCTTTTTCCTCAATTGTGAACACAACAGCGTTCATAAGATCACAACCACAAAGTTAATTAACATTAGTATGCTATGCTCAACCGGAAATAAGGTCTATGAATCCGCCCAGTTTCAGTCAGTTTAAGAAAAAAAATCAGTGCCGCCACATTACAAAATCAAAAATTTGGCATCTACTCATTGTACTGTACACATGTGTGATTTATATTACAAATTTAATATCGAGCTTCCTTTCCCACAGTTATGTTTATGCAGCGGAAATCGGATATCGCAGCGGCTGCACTTGCGTCCCTTAAAAGTGGACATGGCAGCAAACTTTACATAAAGGAATTGTTTATAAGAGTTTTCTACATGCATCATGCATATAAAACTAAATTTCAAGATGTATTTATAAATCGTGAGTTGGAAGCTATTCAAATAATTGAAGACTGTATTTTGAAAGCTACTAATGATTTGCAATTAGTTTTTCATCATAATCCCAAGAAAACTTTTATCTTGTAACATAATTCACAGTTCTGCAAACAGTATCTAATGGATGCATGCCTTTCTTTTCGCAGACGACAACCTGAAATCCTGGAGGTCCATTCTGTAATGGTTGAAACACATCAATGCTTCAACTTCGGCTTTAACAAGAGCGAGAACCTCAGGGTTTAAAGTCGAGTCAAACACATTGAAAAACGTAACTTCGAGAGCGAAAAAAAAATGGTTGTAAACAGAATAAAACATTATGTCAAAACACAAGCAAGGGAGCGAATTCGCTCAAAATATATGCATTTGCATGTTGGAGAAACTGAAAACATAGCCTCAAGGTTGGTGGGCCTTGCACTTCAACTTTGAATTTCGGATTTAGATCTAACGTTGATGTTGAAGTTGAGGTTGAAGTGCTAATGTGTTCTTCCCTTTGAAAAGAATTAGTTCTAAAACGTGCGGCATGATTGTCAAAGTTGAAGTCCGTGCGATAGGTAATGAATTGTCGTTTCGAATCGGCTGGCATATTTAGCTGACAATTAAAACATTTGTAAAAAATTCTTAAGGTGAACAAGACTTTAGATCTTTTATATATGCTACAGAATGATGTCAATACTTATTATAAAAAAAAAAATTCCTCGCAATTTAGGAATTTCAAATACAAAAAAAAAACATAGGGACGGGCTACAGTCCGCTTGGGCGAACTGTTGGATACCCTATTCTTATTCCTATCCCTCATAAGTGGGCGTGACAAAAGTCTAAGTATGGTTAAATTGTTAAGAACGCTCTACATATTTTGTTATATAACATTTAAAGGATTTTATCAAAAAAAACGCTCCCTAGCTCAAACTTGGGTGTTTCAATAAAATTGTTTTATTTAATTGTGGGCGTGTCAGTAGGCGGATTTTAAAAAAAATTAACACATGAGCATAAAGGGCCCCTAGAGAGTATATATTATAAATTTCAGCTCCCTAGCTCAAACTTTGGATTTTCAAAAAAATTGTTTTATTTATTTGTGGGCGTGTCAGTGGGCGGATTTTGAAAATATTTATACATGAGCTTAAAGGGCCCCTAGAGAGTATATATTATAAATTTCAGCTCCCTAGCTCAAACTTTGGATTTTCAAAAAAAAAAATTTATTTATTTGTGGGCGTGTCAGTTGGCGGATTTTGAAAATATTTATACATGAGCTTAAAGGGCCCCTAGAGAGTATATATTATAAATTTCAGCTCCCTAGCTCAAACTTTGGATTTTCAAAAAAATTGTTTTATTTTTTTGTGGGCGTGGCAGTGGGCGGATTTTGAAAATTTTATATCCCGAGCAGTTTTAGGAGTCATAGATCATATATAAAAAATTTCAGCTTCCTAGCTCAAAATTCGATTTTTTCCAAAATTTTGTTTTTTTGAGTTTGTGGGCGTGTCTGTGGGCGGATTTCAAAAATTCGTAAACTTGATTATTTCGGGACCCTAGAGAGTATATGGTTAAAATTTCAGCTCTCTAGGTCCAGTTTAAAGGCCTAATTTTTGCCGACGGACGGACGGACGGACGGACGGACGGACGGACGGACGGACGGACATGGCTAGATCGACATTACTATCGATGCTGATCATAAATATAGTAACTTTTAGGGGTCTACGGGCAATATTAAGGTATGTTACAAACTATGCGTCAAAATTAATATACCCCTAGAATAGGGTATAAACATAGGGACGGGCTACAGTCCGCCTGGGCGAACTGTTGGATACCCTATTCTTATTCCTATCCCTCATAAGTGGGCGTGACAAAAGTCTAAGTATGGTTGAATTGTTAAGAAGGCTCTACATACATATTTTGTTATATAACATTTAAAGGATTTTATCAAAAAAAAACGCTCCCTAGCTCAAACTTGGGTGTTTCAATAAAATTGTTTTATTTAATTGTGGGCGTGTCAGTAGGCGGATTTAAAAAAAATTAACACATGACTATAAAGGGCCCCTAGAGAGTATATATTATAAATTTCAGCTCCCTAGCTCAAACTTTGAATTTTCAAAAAAAAAAAATAATTGTGGGCGTGTCAGTGGGCGGATTTTGAAAATATTTACACATGAGCATAAAGGGCCCATAGAGAGTATATATTATAAATTTCAGCTCCCTAGCTCAAACTTTGGATTTTCAAAAAAATTGTTTTATTTATTTGTGGGCGTGTCAGTGAACGGATTTTAAATTTTTTTTATCCCGAGCAGTTTTAGGAGTCACAGATCATATTAAAAAAATTTCAGCTTTCTAGCTCAAAATTCGATTTTTTCCAAAATTTTGTTTTTTTGAGTTTGTGGGCGTGTCTGTGGGCGGATTTCAAAAATTCGTAAACTTGATTATTTCAGGACCCTAGAGAGTATATGATTAAAATTTCAGCTCTCTAGGTCCAGTTTAAAGGCCTAATTTTTGCCGACGGACGGACGGACGGACGGACGGACGGACGGACGGACGGACATGGCTAGATCGACATTACTATCGATGCTGATCATAAATATAGTAACTTTTAGGGGTCTACGGGCAATATTAAGGTACGTTACAAACTATGCGTCAAAATTAATATACCCTTAGAATAGGGTACTGAATAGGGTAATGAACTTCTTTCAGAAAAAATTCGCCATCATCATTAGCAATTGTCAAAAAATCACTTCGGTCAATTCCGTGAAAAACTGTTTCAAACTCGACATACCTTCAAAATACGCCTGGATATTTTCGAGCACCTCCAACGATGTTCTGAGCTTCGGAAAAATGACAATCACTAGGTCGACTAACGCAGGAAAGGTTAATGTTAATAAATCCAGTAGCAATGTTTATAAAATTAGATTTAAGACCAATTCACTTAAACTTAGCCGTAATAAGCACGACTCCAAACCCAGTCCTTACCTTGCTCCAAACTGGACTTCCAAAGTTGGCATTTTTCCTGCTTCTTCCCCTCGTATAAGGCAACCAATTTCCAATATACCATCAGTCAGAAAATCCATTTCCCATACGTCAAATTCAAAACCATCCAAGCCTCAACGTAATCGTGTGTCCTTTAACCTAAACCCAGTTTCAGATCTTCCCTGAAACCATACAAAAACCTCTGCTACCACTTCCTTCACCAATTACCCAAACTTCATTCACTCTCACACTCTAAATCCTACCCCACCTATTCTAAAATGTACCCCACCTATTCCCGCCAGACCCACAAATCCTGTCCTAACTACTATTCCCCACATAGAGAAGTCAACCCCTATCCCCAAACCCTCCGTCCTTTTTGATCCTCTACTTCCCCCAAATGTTAAACATACCAGCAAGTTTACGGACCCTCTGTGCGACCTCGATGGCCGTTATGTTATGGCACGTCTGAGGGATCACCGACTGTTTGAAAATGTCCGCATCTACCTTGCGTTTTTACATGACAAGCCTGATTCCATCTGCGTCGACGGCAAGACAAAGACAAACGTCCAAGTCTCTATTCGGAAAGAAGGTCTTCCAACTGACCCCACTGCACTGCTCGAAATTTACACGCGCTATCACGAAGGCCTGAACATTTCACCTAATACTGTGGCTAATGACCTCTCCGCTTTTGCTTCCCACATCAACTCTAGACATATCTCACATCTTCAAAGAAGCAGAAACGACCAAAACAAATTTTTTCGTTCCTAAATTACCACCATTGACCATTCCTCAACCTATTTCCACTACGCCTTCACATAACAACATAGCCCTCACTTTTTACTATCAGAACGTAAGAGGCCTCCGCTCAAAAACCCAAAATGTCTTGCGTCAATCACATACCCTTCCTTTTGACATCTATGCTCTGACCGAAACCAACCTAATTCCAGATATAAAGAACCAGGAGCTATTTCCCCCCACTTTCAATGTTTTCCGCGATGATGATGTCGCCCGTCCAAAGAACGACTCACCCTGCAGAGGCGTCCTATTGGCCATCAACAATGGCCTTGACTCATCTACAATAGCTACTTCATCTTATTCTTCTAAAGTCGACTTCGTCTCAATTAAAATTGCTCTCCCCCGAAAGTCTCTATTCGTTATGTGCTTTTATATCCCACCGGCCCAACCTTTTGAATCGTACCAATTTGCTGTCGATGTGATTGACCAAATGGCCGACTCGTCAGACTCCCTTGACGACATCATCATTTTCGGCGACTTTAATCTGCCTCATCTGCACTGGATTCCATCAGATGATGGATCATTTTTCCTGGCTTCTAATCCGAACTCAAATAAGGAATGCCTTTTCATAGATCGTCTAACAGATTCAGGCCTATGCGAAGTTAGTGGCATCTCCAATTATATGGGTAGGCAACTAGACCTTATTTTCTCTACTGATCCCATTAACTCCTCTGTCTCGCTTTCTCCCCTATCTCTATCGACTATTGATAATTTTCACCCCCCACTTCTTCTTTCTTTTTTCCATGACTCCCCACCACAGCCGACGCCCGCGACATATCTCCCCTCTTACGATTTTCACAAAGCGAATTACCACAAAATTAACGCCTATCTAAGCAGAGCCTCTTTTGACTTCGCCAACCTCTCTCTAAATGATGCCCTGTCCGTTTTTTACACTGAACTATTTAATTCCATTTCTCTTTATGTTCCCGTCTCTCGACATAAGACAACTTTTTCATCACCCCCATGGTATAACCGCAAACTTCGGACTTTACGTAACAAGAGAAATAAACTATGGGCATTTTTCCTTCGTGATAATTCTTCTTTTAACTCCTCTAATTATCTCGGCTCATATCTTCGGTTTACCCAGCTTTATGACTCTCTCTACCAGCAATATCTTAATAAGGCACAAGCCAATCTTATTACCGACCCTAAGTCCTTTTTCCGATTTGTTAACTACAAAAAAAAATCCGATGGTTACCCCACATCCCTCTCCTACGAAAACATATCCTCAAGTGACCCACATACTATAGCGAACTTCTTCGCAAACTTTTTTAAACAATCTTTCGCCGACAGCTCTTTCGTACCTGATCCCTCTTATTTTAATTATCTACTTAATTTCTCCTTTGGTCCCTTTCTTTCTCTTACTTTCGACCCTGCAGTAATTGAAAACAAGCTTCAAAAACTCAATGATGAGTTCTCACCTGGGCCAGATGGTCTTCCCGCTATATTTCTTAAGAAATGCAGCTCCAATATTTCCCTCCCCCTTTCTCACCTTTTCCGGCTTTCACTTTCACATGGAGAATTCCCTCAGATTTGGAAGTGCTCATTTATAACCCCGATATACAAAAAAGGACTAAAGAGCGAAATAACTAATTACCGCCCTATAGCTAAACTCTCACATATACCCAAGCTCCTCGAAAGTATCGTGCACGAAGATCTTAGCTTTCACTGCAAATCTCTTATCTCCCAAAACCAACATGGCTTTCTTAAAGGCAGATCAACTACCACAAACCTCGTGGAATTCGTGTCCTCCGCCCTCTCATCCCTGGAAAACGGCAACGAATTCGACGTTATTGCAACCGATTTCAGTAAGGCGTTTGATAAGATATCTCACAAATTAGTCCTTTTTAAACTATCTTCACTCGGCTTCGAACCCATTCTGTTAAAATGGATATCGTCCTACCTGGAAAACCGTTATTATAGTGTTCGCTTCAGGTCCACCTTATCGGCGCCATTTTTGGCCACCTCTGGGGTTCCACAAGGTAGTCATCTTGGTCCCCTTCTCTTTATACTAACCATTAACGACCTAGATCGAATCATAAAGCATTCTGTCCTTTCGCTCTACGCTGATGATACCAAGTTTTGTATGCCCATATCTTCACCACAAGACTCTTGTCTTCTACAACAAGATCTGGATACTTTTTCCACCTGGTGCATCAAAAACGGATTAGAGCTCAATATCGCCAAATGAAAGTCTATTACTTTCTCACGCAAGATGAACAAGTCCCCTCCCCGTCCTTACCTTCTCCATGGTCAACCTATATCCCGCGTTCAATCTCTTCGTGATCTTGGCATTCTGTGCGATAGGGAGCTTAATTTCCGTTTACATTTTGACGAGATAATTCTTAAAGCCAACTCATCACTTGGGTTTGTTAAACGGTGGTCAAAAGAATTCTCTAACCCTTACGTGACCAGATCTCTTTACACTACCTTTGTTCGCCCCCTTCTTAAGTACGCTAGCCAAGTATGGTCTCCTTTCCACCAAGTCAATGTGTCCAGAATCGAGAGCATCCAACGTCGCTTTCTCCGATTCGCTCTTCGTGGTTTACCCTGGAACGATCCTTCAACCTTACCGTCTCAAACTCATTAAAATGAATAGCCTTGAGGAATGCAGAGACGCTGCAGACATAGTTTTCATCCATAGACTCTTCTCTGGCTCCGTCGACTGCGCGTCACTTTATAATTCTATCTCCTTCAAAACCAACCCTCGTAACTTACGATTCCCTCGTCTCTTTTATCTTCATCCCCACCGCACGTCCTACGGTTCAAATGAACCAATCTCCCGAATGCTCCGGAAGGTTAACTCAAACCTCACCGCCTTCGATTTCAATCGCAGCACTCTCTGCCTTAAACTTGACCTTCTTCACCAATCCTAAACCCTAACTTAAATTAGTTTTTAATTAGTTTTAAGCCTTATTATTAGCTTGCATTAAGCCAAATAAATGGGGACTTATGCCCCACCAAAAATTAAAAATTAAAATTAAACATAGGGAAGGCCTTCAGTCCGCTTGGGCGAACTGTTGGATACCATATTCTTATTCCTATCCCTCATAAGTGGGCGTGACAAAAGTCTAAGTATGGTTGAATTGTTAAGAACGCTCTACATATTTTGTTATATAACATTTAAAGGATTTTATCAAAAAAAAGCAAAGCTTTTATAAAAAAAAAACGCTCCCTAGCTCAAACTTTGATTTTTCAATAAAATTATTTTAATTAATTGTGGGTGTGTCAATAGGCGGATTTTAAAAAAATTAATACATGAGCATAAAGGGCCCTTAGAGAGTATATGTTATAAATTTCAGCTTCCTAGCTCAAACTTTGGATTTTCAAAAAAAGTTTTTTTTTAAATTGTGGGCGGATTTTGAAAATATTTACACAAGAGCATAAAGGGCCCCCTAGAGAGTATAAATTATAAAATTCAGCTGCCTAGCTCAAACTTTGGATTTTCAAAAAAAAAAAAAAAAATTGTGGGAGTGTCAGTAGGCGGATTTTGAAAATATTTGCACATGAGCATAAAGGGCCCCCTAGAGAGTATATGTTATAAATTTCAGCTCCCTAGCTCAAATTTTGGTTTTTCAATAAAATTGTTTTATTTAATTGTGGGCGCGTCAGTGGGCGGATTTTGAAAATTTTATCTCCCGAGCAGTTTTAGTAGTCATAGATCATGTATAAAAAATTTCAGCTTTCCAGCTCAAAATTCGATTTTTTCGAAAAAATTGGTTTTTGAGTTTGTGGGCGTTTGATTATTTCGGGACTCTAGAGAGTATATGGTTAAAATTTCAGCTCTCTAGGCCCAGCTTAAAGGCCTAATTTTTGCCGAAAGACGGACGGACGGACGGACGGACATGGCTAGATCGACATTCCTATCGATGCTGATCATAAATATAGTAACTTTTAGGGGTCTACGGGCAATATTAAGGTATGTTACAAACTATGCGTCAAAATTAATATACCCTTAGAATAGGGTATAATGAGTGTGCTTAAGACCACACGATTGAAGTTGAAAATATTTACCCATGAGCATTAAGGCATTAAGGGCCCCTGGAGAGTCTATATTATAAATTTCAGCTCCCTAGCTCTAACTTTGGTTTTTTGCCGTCCGACCTGAAAATCTGACGATGACGGTGACGCTCTATATTTCCAACTAATGAACTACGATTCATGGATACAATGAATTAACTCACTTCCCTTAAATTCCATCTGCCGACAACTGTTTCAGATATAGCTTTCCCCTTTGGATCGGTTTGGATAGATGGTGAGCTTGGTATTGCCCTCTATTGAGGAGATTCAAGAGTGTTTACCCATTCCACGAACCTTTCAGCCGACTAAATTGTATGGGTTGTAACAAAAGAGTATACGTTTGTCTACACTTCCGTGTTGCCGGAAGTCTACGTTTGTCTACACTTCCGTTACGCCTTAAGTCTACATTGGTCTACACTTCCGTGTCGCATTCACCAGCTTACTCCCCAAGTCAAGCATGCGTAAAGAAGTTTTACTACAATAATTGTAAACAGTGATTATATCTGTGTCTTAGCTAACGCTGAAAAGGTTTGGAAATTAAAAAAATTTACTACTCCCCAACCATCCACAATCATGCGTTCATAGCAGATACACAGAAGAAAGGAAATTTGATTTGGAAAGTAAAAATTTGATAAATTCTGCGGGAATGATAAATTCGAGACTTGCTTTCGTGAATATACGTCTAAAACATTTTAATTTCACCTAAAATCAGCTGCTTCACAAAAGAGTGGAAACAAAGAGCGCCGTCTATAGTTGAGGTATGATTCCAATGGGTTTATTCAAGTTTTGTTATCTCGGACTAAACGATGATGATAAAGTTATGTGAAGCAAATTTATGACGATCTCGTCCACTACTATCGCTTGTATCATTATCGTCATCGAAGTTACGAAATGACACAATGGTTCTCTAAATAACTCAAAAAGATTCGCAATTTTTCTTCAGAAGAAGCTGCTTTCACTTATGTTTCAGTACCTACTTCAGTTTTAACACCTTACACATATTGATTCCAGTAAATGATAGAATGCTGTGTTTTGAAAGATTTATATCGGGGCTATTACGTTTAAATGCGGGTATAAGATAATTACCTAGTTATAAAGTTAAAAATCAAAAGACTTGGCCTTCCACATCAAATAGTATTTACTATAAAATTTTTAAGCTGATTTTTTCGAACTTAAAAAATTGTTAGAAAATAGGCACTATATAAAAATCCTATATCTAACTGCCATTTTTTTGTTCGGAGTTGATAGATCTGATGCGGTTTTTGATTCCACTTACTCCATTATGCTTAAAGCTTATGATTTTGTGTTCACTTTTGTACACTTACGGTGATTACAAATCAAAACGTTATCCAAACATGAGGACGAGCATACAATACGATTCTCATTCCCAATTTAACGTGCTCCTGATATTGCTTGGTCATCATTAAATTTTGAGCTCTGCGTGTGGCTGACTGCAATCCCACTATTTGACTGGATCCTTTAGCAATGTAATGGCACTCCAGTAAATTTTCCCAGCCTCACATACTTACACCGCTTGCACATGTTGTGCTGACTGTTCAGCCAAAGTGTTCTTTTCGTAAAACTGTCGAATGAATGCATCGGAAATAATTCACCAGTTATCGTGTATTCTTCAATGAACGGGGTAATAAAAGGAATATAAAAGTTGCTAAAAAAATCAAGCAACAAAAATAACCTGAAAATAAAGGATATTTCGTTCCTGGAATTTGGATGAAAATTATGAATATTTACGAGGAAGCTCAACTTTTTCTTTCGAACCTTATTTAAAAGAGGATATTTTTCAATAAGATCAATTGAGACTCGAGACCGAGGAGTTTCTACAAATTTGTACTTTATGGAGAGTGCACGCCTTAAAGATCTACAACGGCGTCAATTCTAAAGGGTCGATTTATTACCGTTTGTTTTCGGGATACAGTGACGGAAATGCCGTTGTCAAGAAGTTAAATTTTAAACGTAATTCCTCAACATTTATGAAAATAGCTTTTATGTCGAAGTCGGTTTCGCTTTTGAAAGTCACGTTCGCTCTCGATTTATTCGCAGATTTTTTTACCCGAAACTAAAGATCAGACACACCATAAATGTTAAATGTCAAATATTATTGATGGTTTTGATCAATTAGGTCAGAGTGGATGACAATAATTCGTAAGGCTGTATCCTTTATTTTTTTTAACAAAGCAGTTCGTGCGTACAGTAAAAGTTTCTCAGTCAAATAAAAAAAAATATGTTTGTGCAAAAAAAGTACAATCCTTGGGTCAACTTTGTTTAAAAAAAATCAGTGAGTGAACGCATTGTGCAAATATGGGAATAAAGTCCAATTGTGTTAAGTGTGTGCAATGATTCAGGAGATATTTTTTATTTACTCTTTATTTATTTATTTATTATTTTTTATTTATTTTATTTATTCACTATTCTTGATTTAATAAACTTTTTATTGACTTAATCTACTAGAACAATTTTGAAAAATGAATAGGTAGTGACATAAGTATTTGAACAGTAACAAATAGTGATAATTTTAAGGGATGAACATTTTATGAGTTTATACAGAATTTTACAATGAACTAACAATAAAAGAGAAAGAAAATATTTATATAAAAGAAACACTTGTAAATAAAACAGCAATAGAACAATGTAATGTACATATTTATACAACATAGGGCAGCAAAACTTTAATTTCCTCGTGATCAAAATAAAGAAGCCACATTTTGACACATTTTAAGAATTGGGACAAAGATCTTATACGAGTACCTCGGATATTTATAGGAAGTTGATTAAATAGTTTGCACGACACGATGGAATAAAAGTTTCTAAATATAGTGGTACGGAAAGAAGGAATGTCGACAACATTAATTGAATTGCTTCGCAAATTGCGAGTGTTAGAAATTGGGTTCTGTAAATAGCCACCTCTCAAAAAAAAAATTTGAAACTTTGAAATAGAACAAATGTTTTAGTGGCAGAATTTTCAATGATCTGAACAAAACTATAGAAGGAGCTAAACGATTGACATTACATACTTTTTTTGCAATGGCGTACCTAAAAAGATATACCAACGCGGATATTCAGAAACAGGTCTACTACTCGCTTGCTGAATCCCGTTTGAGATATGGCGTACTCGCATGGGGAATGCATCCAAAACACACACGGATACAATTCTGAGTCTTCAAAGACGTTTATTAAAAATTATTAACTCTAATAATAATCATTTCAAAGTTTTATGTGCATTCTATATTTAATATGACAGCAGTCCTGGAGTACTATGATGACCCCCGATTTCAACAACCAATAAGTCACAATTTAAAAACTAGAAGACGGGCTCAAAGATTCTTGGAAATTCCGGAAATCTACAACAATTATGGAAGAAAACAACTTGACTATATTATCCCAATCATAATGAATGCATTGCCATGTGACTTAAAAAATATCCTTAACTTTAAAAAACGTAAAAAAAACTGAAATTGTATTTTCTAAATTATACTATCTAAAACTTCACCTAAAGTTTCTTTGCCTGATTTCGTTATACTCGAATATACAGAATTCTTTAAAAAATAATACAAAAAATTATAAAAGTTTACTTTCAAACAATGTTTAATTGCGAAATTTAACTACCTGCAGATAAGCCTTTAGCTTCGCAGGTAATACAACAACATTCAATTGCACAATTATATTAAATAAAATATTAAATAAATAAATAATAAAAAAATTTCGTATAGCACACTTTTGCAAAACAGTCAATGGTTCAATCTTTGTATGGTAAGCCCCACCCCAGCAACTTATTCCTATTGTAGGTAGCTTTGATTGAAATATACCATAATATACTGTTTATACCCTATTCTAGGGGTATATTAATTTTGACGCATAGTTTGTAGCATACCTTAGTATTGCCCGTAGACCCCTAAAAGTTACTATATTTATGATCAGCATCGATAGTAATGTCGATCTAGCCATGTCCGACCGTCCGTCCGTCGGCAAAAATTAGGCCTTTAAACTGGACCTAGAGAGCTAAAATTTTAACCATATACTCTCTAGGGTCCCGAAATAATCAAGTTTACGAATTTTTGAAATCCGCCCACAGACACGCCCACAAACTCAAAAAAAACAAAATTTTGGAAAAAATCAAATTTTGAGCTAGAAATCTGAAATTTTTGATATGTGATCTATGGCTCCTAAAACTGCTCGGGATAAATTTTTTTCAAAATCCCCCGACTGACACGCCCACAAATAAATAAAACAATTTTATTGAAAAACCAAAATTTGAGCTATTGAGCTGAAATTTATAATATATACTCTCTAGGCGACCTTTAAGCTCATGTGTAAATATTTTCAAAATGCACCGACTGACACGCTCAGAATTTAAAAAAAAACCTTTTTTTGAAAATTCAAAGTTTGAGCTAGGGAGCGGAAATCTATAATATATACTCTCTAGGGGCCTTTATGCTCATGTGTTAATATTTTTTAAATCCACCTACTGACACGCCCACAATTAAATAAAACAATTTTATTGAAATACCCAAGTTTGAGTAGGGAGCGTTTTTTTCGATAAAATCCTTTAAATGTTATATAACAAAATATGTAGAGCGTTCTTAACAATTCACCCATACAATTCACGCCCACTTATGAGGGATAGGAATAAGAATAGGGTATCCAACAGTTCGCCTAAGCGGACTGTAGCCCGTCCCTATGTTTTATATATGATCTATGACTCCTAAAACTGCTCGGGATATAAAATTTTCAAAATCCGCCCACTGACACGCCCAGAATTAAATTTTTTTTTTTAACGAAAAACCAAAATTTGAGCTATTGAGCGTTTTTTTTTACAAAAGCTTCGTTTTTTGTGATAAAATCCTTTAAATGTTATATAACAAACTATGTAGGGCGTTCTTAACAATTCAACCATACTTAGACTTTTGTCACGCCCACTTATGAGGGATAGGAATAAGAATAGGGTATACAACAGTTCGCCCAAGCGGACTGTAGCCCGTCCCTATGTTTTTTTTTTACCTTTATCATCTATAAAATTTCAGCTAGCAGATGTCCACTAATATATACGAGTATATATATTTTTTAAATCGCACAGGATATAGGATTTCAAATAAAAATATGTATAATAAAAACAAAAGTCCAATATATTATTGCATTTGTGAATTGAAATTACAATTTTACTCTTCGAGCTTCAAATAAATCTATGGCTTCGTCATAATTTCACTCGTGTGCAACTCGATTTTCTATCGCTAGGATTGCGAGATTCGATAAATGTTCCTGCCTCATAGAAGATCGCAAATAATTATACCCTATTCTAAGGGTATATTAATTTTGACGCGTAGTTTGTAACATACCTTAATATTACTCGTAGACCCCTAAAAGTTACTATATTTATGATCAGCATAGATAGTAATGTCGATCTAGCCAAACTGGACCTAGAGAGCTGAAATTTTAACCATATACTCCCTAGAGTCCCAAAATAATCAAGTTTACGAATTTTTGAAATCCGCCCACAGACACGCCCACAAACTCAAAAAAAAAACAAAATTTTGGAAAAAATCGAATTTTGAGCTAGAAAGCTGAAATTTTTTATATGTGATATATGACTCCTAAAACTGCTCGGGATAAAAAAAAATCAAAATCCGCCCACTGACACGCCCACAAATAAATAAAACAATTTTTTTGAAAATCCAAAGTTTGAGCTAGGGAGCTGAAATTTATAATATATACTCTCTATGGGCCCTTTATGCTCATGTGTAAATATTTTCAAAATCCGCCCACTGACACGCCCACACTTATTTTTTTTTTTTTTTTGAAAATTAGGGAGCTGAAATTTATAATATACTCTCTAAGGGCCCTTTATGCTCATGTGTTAATTTTTTTTAAATCCGCCTACTGACACGCCCAGAATTAAATAAAACAATTTTATTGAAACACCCAAGTTTGAGCTAGGGAGCGTTTTTTTTTGATAAAATCCTTTAAATGTTATATAACAAAATATGTAGAGCGTTCTTAACAATTCAACTATACTTAGACTTTTGTCACGTCCACTTATGAGGGATAGGAATAAGAATAGGGTATCCAACAGTTCGCCTAAGCGGACTGTAGCCCGTCCCTATGTTTTTTAATTAGTTTCAGTTTGCTAAAACTTCGCTCACAGCTTGCGGATGTAGAAGGAAGCATAGAATAAATTCGTAGGGCAATACAAGTATTAGGGAAAGCCTCCTGCAAATCATGCGCATAGATCTGTTGTAAAAACCAAAAGAAAACGGAGCTGGCTTTTTAAAAAAAATCCTGGCAGAATTCAAAGGCGCTTAAATCTCGCTCCTATGTTCGAGCCAGATCTGCTCCATACTTTTGCAGTTCTTCAATTGACATTTTCAAAATATTAGTAGGTACCATTAAGAAAAGCAAAATTCAAATTCAGCGTAATAGCACAATCAAACCTCTTTTAAATTTCTGATATGAATTCATCAAATACCATCATTATTTCTTTAGAAAATAGTTGAACAGGTTGGAGTGTTTGGAATTCCTATTCGCACATCTCATCGAAATGTTTTTTACGTTTCGGAATTCGTTTGTTTTGCAAAATAGTTTCAACACCACTTTTTTCAGCAACTTCTCCAGCCTCTTTTATCCAATTTTCCGTTGGATTTTGTCTCATTTCTTGCAAAGTTTTGAGCAGACCATCCATTAGTGCGACGGAACGGGCAAGGATAATATCTCCTTTCTGAATTTCTATATTCACTCGATTGATTTCGCGGACAATATTCGCCCAAATATTTAAATTAAGAACAAATTTAAAATCCTTTATAGCAGTTAAACGACGACCTGCTTGTACTTAGCTTCTGGAGCATGAGAAGTTTGCTTAACTTCTTCTAAGGCTTCCAGTATTTCTTGCAAGTTATTTAATAGGGCATTCACAGCAACATGTTTCGCCGACCATCACGTTTGACTACTTCCTTTTAAATTTGTTTTAACGTATTTTTTCATAATGTATCACCCAGTAGTGGAGCCAACAAAAAAGGAATATACTTTTTGGAATCAGTCCAAATAGGCTAATAGCTTGCTGGCATGATGAGACAGAATGAATACCTACAAGATTTAAGGAGTGAGCCAAGCACGGTACGAACTTGGCCAGCTCATTCCTTTCTGCAATCCTGGCTTGTACTCCTTTATGGATGCCGGCAATATTGGACCCTATAATAAGAATGGCCACGACATTGTCTAATATTTAAATCATCAACTGCCAATTTTTCTAAAATCTGTTGGCATATGTCCTTTCCTGTCTTTCCATCAACTTCTATGAAACCGACGTATTTTGAACTATGTTCGTGCAGCACGTCTCACTCCGCGCTCTGGGTATCGGTCGAGTTGATATGGCCAGGAAATATGTGGACATGCAAAGTATTCAGTCGGTCTAATAAACTGACGAAGTAACCGCCTTAAAAACGTTAGGTTCCTTTGTAGACTCACAACCATTGATACCTATTGATACTTATCTAGTTCGCAATGGGAATTATCATGTCTTCGAAGTGATCATTTGTTTTACTATTGGCTTTTTGAGCAAACGCAGCCCGGGCCAAACCTCAACAAAGTCGATAACATTCATATACTTACCTTCTCTGTCCCAATATACAACTACTCGTAACTTACTATCTTACTTTAAAATATTGTTTTCTTATAGGTCCCCGAATGAAACTTGCAAGTATTTGATTCAGATTTAAAAAAATAACATTTACAAAGCAGGATAACACATTACTATATTATCTTTACTAACTCTTAGCAGATTACTTAGAGAGGTCATTTGGGAGCTCATTTACAGAAAACCGTTCTTAGTAAACATGAAGTAAAGTCCAATTTATGAGATCGACAAAAGGATATAAATTCTTACATTCGAATTGTGGAGTTAGCAGGTGTATCTCTCTGCACTGTTGACATGCAAATTGTACACCTAAACAAAAAATGAATCACCAAATGGAAAACTTCAGAAAAAACGACATACGAATGAACTCTCTGTTCTGTCTACCAGTGCAGGAAATACAGGGTTTTCCGTTCGATATGAATTTGATTTTTAGTTTTGCCATGTGGAATAAATTAAATTTGTCCCGAATTACATTTGAAATCTGATAGTCGACAGATATACCATGACCACGTTTACTTTTGTCCCTTAGAGACTCTCAACATGGTTCATTTTTAAATTATTCTTTTCAGTTTTTTGGTGGATGTTAGTTCTTCAACCATTTTTGTCCTTTTCACTTTGACATTGAACTATCTGACTTTAAAAGTTAAAAAAAAAATTCAATTTTAAATTAAATAACTGTAATAACCACAATAACCACAATATCACTAGCTAAAATGCACAGCCGTTAATTAAATGCAATTCTGTGGTGCATCTGAAGGTCAGTGGTCCTGCAGAAATGCAATGCCAACACAAAATAGTATTGCCATCACAATAGCCCCGCCGGCAGCCATGCAGGCCCTAATTGAATCGAATATGGCCAGAATGACCACTTAATGTACAGTTATTAAGTTTACCACTGCAGTGGAACGAGATTGGAGTAGTTTTGTCGGGATATGTGTCCAGTCCAGATGCCATTCGACGATAATTTATGATTGTGAACAATTAAAACAAAAAGTTGTCACAACAAAGTGGTGTCCTGTATATTTGTGGAAGTGTTTTTTTTCGGATTCAATTTGGTCGACGAGATGGGAAGGTCCATTTTATAAGGTGTCAATTAATCTAGAGATGTATGTAAATGCCAGTAAATTCTGCATTTGAAATTAATGTAAATTGAATTGTTCTGAGAATGCCTCAAGAGGAAGTCTTAGGGTTAAGAAGGTTTTCCAAAATGCAACACAATTTAACAATTTTCCTGAGTTTTGCGGAACATCTTTTTTCATGATAATCTTCTACCATCTGTTTCTTAGTTCGTCAAGAGCACAATGGCTGCGAATTTAAAAAAAAAATGCCGGGCAAAATAGACAGCATCCTTGAAATCTCAGCGTGTGGAAAAATTTCGACTTTCAACGCATTAAGACACCAAGAGTAGCCACAGTCTTTAAAGAGCGACTGAGTGAAAACTTTCCACTGTACTTTCATGTCTCATATAACACAGACGCCAACAGCGTGGCTGGAACCGGTAGCGCGATATCACCTTACAGGTCACGAAAGCACCGAATCTCATCAATCTAAACCAACCCAGAGAAAAACATGACGGATAATGCACTTAATGAAAAAAACGCAAGGAAATTAAAAAAAAACATAGGGACGGGCTACAGTCCGCTTGGGCGAACTGTTGGATACCCTATTCTTATTCCTATCCCTCATAAGTGGACGTGACAAAAGTCTAAGTATGGTTGAATTGTTAAGAACGCTCTACATATTTTGTTATATAACATTTAAAGGATTTTAGAAAAAAAAACGCTCCCTAGCTCAAACTTGGGTGTTTCAATAAAATTGCTATATTTAATTGTGGGCGTGTCAGTAGGCGGATTTAAAAAAAATTAACACATGAGAATAAAAGGCCCCTAGAGAGTATACGAGTATATTATAAATTTCAGCTCCCTAGCTCAAACTTTGAATTTTCAAAAAAAAAAAAAAAAAATTGTGGGCGGATTATGAAAATATTTACACATGAGCATAAAGGGCCCATAGAGAGTATATATTATAAATTTCAGCTCCCTAGCTCAAAGTTTGGATTTACAAAAAAATTGTTTTATTTATTTGTGGGCGTGTCAGTGGGCGGATTTTGAATTTTTTATATCTCGAGCAGTTTTAGGAGCCATAGATCATATATAAAAAATTTCAGCTTTCTAGCTCAAAATTCGATTTTTTCCAAAATTTTGTTTTTTTTTTGAGTTTGTGGGCGTGTCTGTGGGCGGATTTCAAAAATTCGTAAACTTGATTATTTCGGGACCCTAGAGAGTATATGGTTAAAATTTTAGCTCTCTAGGTCCAGTTTAAAGGCCTAATTTTTGCCGACAGACGGACGGACGGACGGACGGACATGGCTAGATCGACATTACTATCGATGCTGATCATAAATATAGTAACTTTTAGGGGTCTACGGGCAATATTAAGGTATGTTACAAACTATGCGTCAAAATTAATATACCCTTAGAATAGGGTATAAAAACAAGAATATAGTAAGAGAAGGGTATAGGTATCTAGCCAGGAGAAGAAAGGAGAAGATGATCACATGTAAAAAGAAGAGGGCCTGGGAAGTCGTCAGCGTAATGAAAGTACTGGCCTACGAGTAACTATCACAGGTACTGAAGAGTCAGCCAATTTGGAGAGTCGAATTCAACCTGCTGTCAATAATCAAACAATTGTCAGTCCATCGAGAAGGAAAAGAGTTATGTACGGCTGGCCCAAAAGTCGTATTCCTACTTATATCTGTAATAACTTTTGACTTTTTTCTGGGTCACCAGGATTGAGATGTTGGACCAACTGGATCTTGTGGTATAGGTGCTTTCTTTCTTTCCTCAAAATCCACGGAATCGTGCTACGCGGTATGCCTAAATGTGTTGAACGTCGTCCTGCCGATGTTTCAGGATCGGTTGCAATACTTTCCTTAACGACCTGAATGTTTGCGATCGATCGTCGAAAACGAGCTCTGCCCGAACGCTTCACATCTCCAACGTTCCCATTTTGCTCAAATTTGGCCACCACAGCACGAATAGTATGTGGTATTGGCAGATTTCTAACGCCATTTCTATAACGCCGTTGAGTACAAATTATTTATTGGATATTTTCAACAAATAATTTAACAATTTTTGATCGCTGTGCGATCGTGTTAAATCTCCCAAACCTTATGACTGAAAAAAATAACTCGAAAATATCTATAAATAAAAGAGTTATTAATTTTTTATATAGGAAAGAGACTTTTGGTCCACCCTGTAGTTAGGTAGTTCGCCTACCTCAGAGTGAGCATCAACTTCACGAATGGCCTGACCCTGACAGTTCTGCTTTATGACATCAACTAAGCGGAAAATGAGAGCTGGATACTGGGCTCTTTGAAAAAAAAATAATTCTTCGTTGCATATTTGGTAGGTAGGTACCTATTGTTTGTGTTCGAAAACGAACTCTTTTGGCTATGCCGAAATGTGCATTGTTCCAGAAAGCCACTTCGTCAACTACATTGGCTCGGCCACATTGAGCGTGTGAACAGTAATGCTCCACGCAAGATGATTTTCGATTCCAAACCGACCTCATAACCCCTTCGATGCCAGAGTGCTCGGGCTAGAAAAATGGACACAACGTGCCCGAATTCACAGGGGATTGATGGCTACAATGTTTCCAAACGTTATTATTATTTCCTTTTAATTCAAAATAAAAAAATGTGCTCGTCTGTCTGCTATATTAACAATAACGACGCGGACATTTTGAAAGTTTATCGGACGCTCCAAAAACAATTCGATGTCTTAAATAAGTTTCTTTATAGACAGTATGTCCTTTCTGTTGAATCTAATTTAAAGATAAATAGTAAACGATTTGGGAGCTTTATTAATAGCAAAAAGCAATCTAATGGTATTCCTAACTGTATGCGTCTAAATAACGTATCTTCATCTGATCTTTCAACCATCTGTAATATGTTCGCTAACCACTTTCAGTCTGTATATTCTTCTGGTACTACCACACCTATAGTCCCTAGTAATAGCTCAATGTCCTGTGATTTCTTTAATATCGGCAAGTTAGAGTGTACAATCCCTGAAGTTCAAACTGCTCTTTCTTTATTAAATTTAGATAAAAATCCTGGTATGGATGGCATCCCGCCAATTTTACTTCAAAAGTGCTCCTTCGCGTTTTCTGTACCTCTTTGTTTAGTTTTTAATTTGTCTCTCCGGTCTGGACATTTTTTGAAAAATTGGAAGAGCTCATTTTTAACGCCCATATATAAATCTGGGTCGAGACATGATATTACTAACTATAGTTCGATCTGTAAGATTTCTACTATTCCTAAGTTGTTTGAAAAACTGGTTTGTGACAAACTTACACCTCTCTTAAAGAGATTTATCTCTCCGTTTCAACGTGGATTCGTCGCAGGCAGATCTACTACCACAAATCTCTCAATTTTTTGTAATTCTGCCTTGAAATACCTTGAGAATGGCTTCCAATGTGATGTAATATATACGGACTTTGCTAAAGCGTTTGATCGCGTTAACCACAATATATTAATTTCCAAACTAACTGGCTTAGGACTTCACTCCAATTTCCTAAAGTGGATTCATTCCTACTTAACGGATCGGATCGTATGTTCGCATAAATGACACGTTCTCATCACCAGTTTATGTTACCTCTGGAGTACCTCAAGGTAGTCATTTAGGCCCTTTGCTCTTCCTTTTATTTATTAATGACATTCCTGACTTGTTTTTGAGTTCCCAGTGTCTAATGTTTGCTGACGATTTGAAAGTGTTCCGACCTATACGTTCATTTCACGATTGTATTCTTTTACAAGAGGATCTTGAACGACTTTCCATATGGTGTCAAAATAATGATCTTCATCTCAATGTCTCTAAATGTCAAAGCCTTTCTTTTTACCGTAACCTCTCTCCAATTCACTTTACGTACGTAATCGATAATACCTCCCTGTCCATTATTTCGTCCAAAAAAGATCTTGGAGTAATTTTTTACTTAAAACTTAGCTTTTGTAAGCACATTGAGTCTTTGGTTGCCAAAGGTAATCAGATGTTAGGTTTCATATTGCGGAATTCTAAATACTTTCATGATCCACATACTCTCAAATGTTTATTTTTTGCATTTGTCCGGTCTCACCTTGAGTACTGCAGTATAGTTTGGAATCCGTTTTATGAAGTACATTCTATTAGAATAGAGAAGATCCAAAAGCGTCTTACTAGAGTAGCTGTTCGTAGACTGCGATGGAATATTGAAATGCCATCTTACGAGACTAGGTGCAAATTATTTGGTATCTTACCTCTTTTTAAACGAAGGCAATATTTTTCAATTATGTTTATTCGTGATTTGATAAATGGTCATATCGATTGCCCTTTCCTATTATCATTAATTGGATTTTATGCTCCTTCGAGAACTCTTAGAAATCGTCTTTTATTTTATGTACTCGTACCTTATCATAGAGTTAATTATGGATACAATGAACCAATTTCTAGATGTCTTAAAGAATCCAATAAATATTCTAGTATATTTGATTTTAATCTTAGTAGGGATTCATTTAGGAATAAATTAATTCTGTTGTTAGGCTTTGGTGGTCGTTTTTAAGTATATTTTTGTATTAAGTAAAAGTAATCAAGCGAGAACAGTAGATGTACTCATTTGATTGAAAATAAAAAATAAAAAAAAAAAATATGACAAGTAGGTACTATTTGTCTAGAACTTTTGAAACATGTTTACATAAGCGCTAAACACTGACATCTAGCCCTTTTCGGTTTTTATTTCAATTTCATGCAAATTACTTCCCAACATGGTACTGACAGACAAATGGAATACCAAGTACCAACGTCCGCGATCCGCAAATACTGCAACTCAATCGTATATCAAGACATCCCATTCCACAGCACGCAGTTGGTGAAGCATCTAGTCACACCAAAATGTCCCAACAAAAAACCCTTAAACATAAACAAAACACTGATGCTAAAGAAACAAAAATTGAAGCGACTACGTACAGCCATAACCAGGAAGGGCCAGAAATGCCACAAACAAATAAATCTGCGCTATGGTGGTATCCTTACTTCGAATGCAGTTATTCAGGTATTCATTATTCATGGATTCCAGCTTACTGCTATGTAACGCGAAACTTTATTCGAAAAATCCTTTGGAATGCTGGATTTTTTTCTTCTTTCTTTTTTTGCTTTACTGCCCGGGGCTAACCATAGGCTTCAAGTTATATCTCTCCGAGGTACAGCAACGTGAATGATTTAAGTAGAAACAACAACTGTACACTGAAAGGACTCGGTTTCCTTAAATACTCAACTCTATTATTAAAATAACAATAAGCTCGCAAGGAAGACACACTCGGAAGTTAAACCATTCCGGAAGTTTGATTCTATTCCGGATAAACAATGCAACGGATTAGTGTCAACAGCACAGATGGAAGCCGTCTTTACCACACGTACACACTTAAGGGGGCTGTAGAGCGTTGTAGCGATAGCAAGTACTGGCACACTCGCACATTACGAATGGAATCGATTGTTTGGGCACTTGAAAAGTATTCCTAAGCACGCATATCCTCATTCTCGAACGCAGCATTCATTTCTAATGCAATCCAACTGGAGGAGACTAAAGATGACGATGGGAGTACCTGGCTTTGACAAACAATTGGGGTAATATTAAATGGAAATCAAAGTGAATTGAGTTAATTAAAAGGACAAATATTTGCCAGGCAGGGATGTATTGCAACGGATCTGAATTGAGTTCATTTGCTGCGTGGTAATGCAACGGCTACTGAATCTTCTATTATTTATTCTTTGCATCCATTGGTAGACGAAACGTATATATTTGTAGCAGATGATTCTGTAAAATCACTCGTAACCCTATTTGTTAGATTAGAACCTAAATGCCACTGAGAGGAGCTCATTTAATAGATATCTCTTTAATGGATAAGTACAGGGTGGGTTATCAGGTATGATCAATTCGAAAAGTGTCATAGATTTAACAAATGGCATCGGATGTCAATTCGATTTTGACATTTGTGTAGCAAACAGATTTACATCGATTTTGTGTGCACAAACTATATAACGCTCCTGCAAACGGGGAATAATCGCGGAAAATCGCGAAAGTTGTAATTAAGCGATATGATTTTCAAAATACGATGGGAAAAAATAATAACAACAAAAAATTAAAAAACGCACTCATTGTTTTTATTCTATTCCAAAGATTTGAAAACTAAATAAATAAATATTAAACATTATCAGCCCATGGAGGGCCTAAGACCTAGCTTCTTCAACCATTTTCTTAAGCGAAGTGGAAGGGACCTATAGTTTTTAAGCCGAATCCGAACTGCAAATTTGGGAAGCTTCTCATGACAATTGATACTCTTGGATGTGTGATAGACGGTCGCAAGGGGTGGGGCTGTGGCAAAATCTTTTACAATGTTACTTGGCTCCGGCGGTATAATGAACCTGAGACTTTTCGATTAGTAGTCCAACATAGCATAGGAATAAAGGGTCATACATTATAGCCCACCCTGTATGTACTCGTATACTATGCACAAGAATTAATATTCGTCAGTATTATTCTTCATGAAGTAATATTTCGATACACATATACCTACAGATATTGACATAATTTCATGTTTACACTTCATTTCCCGAAATCCTCAATAGATCTACTCACGAAATCCAGTCGATGGCGATGGTAACACAGTATTCCAGCATTGTAGATTCTCTTTCCTTTTGTTATTGTTTTTCCATCTGTGAACAATCACCTGTATCAGATTCGTGAATTATTTTTTTCGGTTCGTAGGTACATCTTACCAGAAAATTGTATGTGGGAAAAGACAATATCCAAATACCGTATGTACGAAGGGCGTTCAATATATTCTCGGTATCGATATGAAGGAAAATGCGAATTCAATTTAAATTGTCTTTATTTTTCAATATACTCGTAATTTCCCCTAACATCAATGCATTTGTTACATCTTGAGATAAGCTTTTTTAAACCCTCAAAAAAATAAATTTCCTCTTTCTCTGCAAAATACCCATTTATTGCCGACTTGAGTTCTTCATCATCCGAAAATCTTTTTCCACGAAGACATTTTTTCAAATCCGGAAACAGGAAATAATCACTAGGGGCAAGGTCTAGACTATAGGGTGGGTGTTGGATTTCTTCGAAACCACAATCTCGCGCAGCAGCCTTGGAAACTCGCGCCGTGTAAACAGGAGCGTTGTCATGAAGAAGCAACACACCCGCTGCGAGTTTACCCCGTCTTTTCTTTTTAATTTCCTCCCGCAAATTATGCAAAGTGGAAGCGTAGGATGTGGCGTTGATAGTTTCACCTTTTTTTTGTACTCAATGAGCAAGATTCCCTTTGAATCCCAAAAAACTGTGGCCATGAGCTTCCCGTCAGACGGAGTGACTTTGAACTTCTTCGGGTGGTCTGTTCCTTTTTTATGCCACTGCATGGACTCTTGTTTGCTTTCAGGGTCATAGTGGTGGACCCATGTTTCGTCCCCAGTAACAATTCGATCCGTAACACCGTCCGCGTTCTCACTACACATCTCCAAAAGCTCTCTACAGCATGCGATTCTCACTTTTTTCTGAGGCGCTGTGAGCATTCTTGGCACCCACCTTGCACTGACCTTTGAAAGGTTAAGATGGTCATGAAGAATGGAATGGTACCAATTGAAAGCTTGGTGATCTCTGCCATCATTTTCACCTTTATTTGGGCATCCTCAAGAACAAGTTTTTCGACTTCTTTGATGCTTTCTCCCGTACAAGCAGTAGCCGGGGCGCCGGAGCGGGGGTCGTCTTCAATGCTCTCTCTGCCTCTCTTGAACACACTTGACCACTTTTGCACAGTTGATAATGAAGGTGCGGAACCCTGGTAAACAGCCACCATCTCTTCGTGAATAGTTTTTTGACTTTTTCCTTGCTTAATGAGAAATTTAATTACAGCGCGTTGCTCAATTTTCACCATCATCGTCTTAGTTGCAATTATGATTCTGTTTAACTAGAATCACATTTATATGAAATTTTACATGAATGCACCAAAATAATAGTATTACTTGATAAAGTCAATATATACAACCACAGCTTCACCCCGATACCGAGAATATATTGAACACCCTCGTATACATACGAATTATAGGCAGTGTTGTCAAACGTAGTCCCATAGGAGTATTGTACTACTTTCAACACCTCCATACTCCCGTACTCCTATTTTTTAAAATATCTTACACTTGCAGCAAAGTGTAATGTCAACCTAAACAAATTTAATTCTCTTAAAATTTAATGCAAATTTGACAGCGCTTTTATCTTCTAAACTGTCGTCAAAAAGGGAATTTCTCTCTTCCTTGTTTATTATTTGTTTTGTTGGTTTCATCTTTCACGCAATTTTCATCTGTCAGTTACGTATTTTTGAAGTAAAACTTCTTTACGCAGGCTTGACTTGGGGAGTAAGCTGGTAAATGCGACACGGAAGTATAGGCCAATCTAGACTTGCTTCGTGACGGAAGTGTATACCAATGTAGACTTCTGGCGCAACGAAGTGTGGACCGTACGGTGTAACGGAAGTGTAGACAAACGTAGACTTCAGTGATGGGACTTTGTATTACTAATCAGTGATGGGACTTTGTTCTACTAATCAGTGATGGGACTTTGTGAAAAAATGTCCGAAGTAGATTTGTTATTTCGTAATACATTTTCCAGTTTTAATTATGTTCAATTTAAGAGATTATTATTTCCTTACGAAACACCGGGAAATTGTGTGGAAGTAGATTTGTTTTGAATAATTGAAAGGTCCTTGCAACAACAGAAAAGGTCCTAAAACGTCGGAGAAAGGATATTTTTCCAAAATGCCGTTAGAATCCACACGGTATATATGTGTTCAATGTTATTTGACTGAGAGGTCCTTGCAACAACTAAAAAGGTCCCTAATAGTCGAAAACAGAATATTTTTCCAAAATGTCATTAGAATCAGCACGGTATATCTCTGCTCAATGTTATTTGACTAAGAGGTCCTTGCAACAACAAAAAAGGTCCTTAATAGTCGAAAACAGGATATTTTACCAAAATGTTTGTTGTTCGCAACATCTCTCATTCAAATAACATTGAACTCATATATACCGTGCCGTTTCTAAAGACATTTTGAGAAAATATCCTTTTTCCGGTTTAATTATTGTGGACCAAAGACCTCTTTGCAAAATAACCTGATGTAAAATAAAAGGGACATTCAATCAATTTTTATTTTAAACGCAATATGCATAATAAATCCCAACAAATTATCACCATTATAGCAAAATAAACAATTTTGATTTAGTTATGTATTAGTTATTACTACCTAGGCAGCTAAAAAGCTACAGCTAAAAACTATCCAACTTATAGTTGTCATCCGCAACTAACTTTGGCAAGCTAACGAGATTAGTTACACAACCTGCAACTAATAGCTAATAGCAAAAATTAGTTGTTATTATGATAGCTAACCACTAAATCGATTGCATTTTTAGGGCAGCTAGTTTAACTACGTTAGTTACTTAGTTATGGCGTTATCTAGAAAACAAATTAGGTAGCTAACGCGCAACTGTGCCTACATGTTTACACATCAACTATACCGTGAGTGCAGCGTGGCTTACACCTTTTTTTCTAATTTCTAATAATTCTTTGTTTTGATTTTTACAGCAAAAGTAAACAAATTCATTGTATAATATACATTTTCATTTCAACATTATTATAAAAATTCAATTTGGGAAAAACGAGAAATTATTGAAGTAAAACTTCTTTACGCACGCTTGACTTGGGGAGTAAGCTGGTGAATGCGACACGGAAGTGTAGACCAATGCAGACTTCCGGCGCAAACGTAGACTTCCGGCAATATCGAAGTGTAGACAAACGTACACTCTTTTGTTACAACCTTTCGGCGGAAAGGTGCGTGGAATGGGTAAACACTCTTGAATCTCCTCAATAGAGGGCAATACTAAGCTAATCATCTATCCAAACCGATTCAAAGGAGAACAGTTGCCGACAGATGGAATTTACCGGAAGTGAGTAAAGTCATTGTGTCCATGAATCGCAGTTCATTAGTTGAAAATATAGAGCGTCACCGTCATCGTCAGATTTTCAGGTCGGACGGCAACAAACCAAAGTTTGAGCTAGGGAGCTGAAATTTATAATATAGACTCTCCAGTCGCCCTTGATGCGCATGTGTAAATATTTTCAAAATTCGCCCACTGACACGCCCACAGTTTAAATTAGATGGAGCGAAAGAAGTTTTACTTCAGTCGTGTGGTCTTAAGCACACTCATTTTTTTTATTGCTACCTGAGATTGTATTTTGTTTGTCGTTTTTTTGTTTGAACTCCGTGAATTTGTTTGTATAGTTATATAATAAATTAATACTTAAAATATTTTAATTATTGTTAGAATAATTCTATGTAAACTTGTATTATACATATTTAGTAAATTATATTTCTTTGAGGCGGTAAAGGCAAAAAAGCTGTAAATGTGTCTTGCTTTGCTGGAGGTTCTAAAACAAATGAGTCTGCTGCTCTTCCTAAAAATTTAGCACCAAAATCACCCGCTGCAAGAGCCAACGATATTGAGTTTTCAAATGCTGAAAAAGTATTTGCTGAAGTTGATACACCGACCAAATCAAAATCGGTGTCTTATGTTGCTGGTAAAAACCAAATAAGTCTAATGCTGTTCCTGCGAATTCGGTTCCTGAATGCCCTGCCGAAAACGATGTTGATATTTCTGATGCTGATGAAGTTGATGCACCTAAAACATATTCTTTAGAAATAGCAGAGTTTTGGTCTGAGATATTTGTCTTAAAAAATGCCCTAATGAAACACTTTTCCCTCTGACAAGGGATTGTGTTAGTGCTTTGTTCAGTATTCCGCACAGCAGCGCAGCTGCAGAACGAGTTTTTTCTTAACTGTTTCTCATTAAAGATAAAAAACGGAACAGATTGGAGGTAAATACATTGAATGCAAATCAATGAAGCATATTTAAATAAAGTTGCAACAAAATTTTTTAACACATTTATTTTTGAAGACTAAAAATTCTTTGTACTACTATTTTTTCAAAATACTTCCAATTTTTGACTGCAGTGCTACCTTATAATATTTCTCTCCGGCAACACTGAATATAGGCATCGTGTCGATCATACACGTACATATAAATCAGTTTTCTAGTTCGATACCTCCTCGTCGAGAAGTAAGCCGCGCGGTCGGCCAGTTTACCATACAGGGTGCCAACGTCCACACGAGATTTCCATTGCGTTCAGTATTGTGTACACCTCCAAGGTAATCGATCACGTCATACCCTTCTTCCCGTCTTTCGACATATTACATCGATTCGAGTAGAGTTAAACTGAATTAGGTAGATATAAGTATATTTTTATGTTAAAGATATAAGTATGTTTAAGAATAATAAAATTTGACTTGCGAATTGAATAAGAAAATAATGAAACTGTTTTCTCAGCCATATCTGGTTAGGGGCACTAAAAGGAGCACCGGGTCAGGAACGATGATCCGAGGATCGGACCCTAGGTAGATGAGCCCATAGGGATCTACTCTCTTCAGCTTTCCATAGGAGTCTGTACCTTTTCGTACAGCGGGGTGGGCATAGCTGTAGGAAAGACTTATCATCTTTCTTTCCCCTTTATCTAATCATCACCTTCACAGGGAAGCGTTGAAGTGTTAGGGACCGGAAGGAAGTGGTCTCTCCGGTGGTATCGGTTGCGGCAATGGATACAGCGGCCCTGTTCACATTGGATTGTTTGAGATGTGAGGCTTGTGGAGGAAACGTGGTTGATGAAGGTACGGTATGGAAATACTTTAACCCCACTCCGAGCTTGTAGCCAAAGACCTATTACCCCGATGAGCTAGCGTTGGGCGATGTCGTGTCGAGATGCAAGTGGTCAGACACCTTTTCCTTGCCTACTGCCGATTCGATCCTCAGAGTCTCTACGCTGGGATCGATGAGGTAGTTCAGAGAGGCAAGGAGAGTGAGAGTTTGTAGTGAGTACAGGTGGCGATCAGGTTGGTGCTTCAGTGGAGCGGTATTCCCACCCGTCCCTCGTTATATAGCATAGTCGATATGGAACCCTACTAACACCACGATGGTCCAAAGATGGCGCTCGTGAACGAACTGAGATTCGGGCTGATAACGTATAGGTGGCGCGAACATGCACCACCATGTAGATTACATTACAAACGGTGTTCAACGTGGGCGCAACGAGGCCAAAGGCTGCTGACGAAAGAAGGTAGCAGCCGCATTACGTTACACCCTTTATAAATCGCAATGATCATCTTTGAAGTAATTTTTCAAGCATTGATGACGCATGGCTCTCCTGTTTGGGGAAACTGTGCTAGATCGTATATTGAAAAGGTTCAAATTGCTCAAAATAAGATTATAAAATGATGTTGGGCCTACCGTGGGACTTTTCAACTATAGTTTTACATGAAAGAGTCGGAGCTATCCATATTGTAAGAAGGATTGACATTCTGAACGAAAATTTTATGTCTAAATGTCAAAACGTAGGAAATCATCTAGTCAGCGAAATTATTATAATTTGTTGCCCTTTTGTTTAATTTATTTGTATTTTCCCACCTATTTTTACAATTTACTTATTTATTTAATATATTTCCTTTCGTGTCAACTTATTAAATTGTCATTTCTATTTAATTTATTTATTTACTGCTTAATTTACTTTTTTATTTGATAATTTATTGCTTTCCCCTGTTAATTTATTTACTTACATGTTAATTTATTTAATAATTAGAAAATCTTTTTCCTCCAAATTTATTTCTCAATACATACCGCATTTAAATATGAATTGTATTTTTCAGTAGTATCAAGTATCATATCTCTGTGCAAGCTGTGCCAACCAACAAATGTAAATATTTAACTATAAAGAGAAAATTAATGTCTATCTATATACAAGGTGGCGCAAAAATAATCTTCCGATGTTTTTTGGCTGTAATTTAAAAAAAAAAATGAAAAACTTTGATTCTTCTTGTGGATTATTTTTATTTGGTCTTTTAATTTTTTTTACATCAAGTCGAGAATATGATGTCATGTAAATGGCCGCCGCCACAGTTGATTGTCATTTGAGCCCTTTTTATGGCATTTTCCATCACTTTGGCCAAAACTTCCGGCTATAGGATAGGTTGACGGATATTGTCTTTAAGAGCTGCAAGAGTCTGAGGCTTGTTGACATAAACCCGCGACTTCAAAAAGCCCCACAAAAAGAAGTCTGGAGCGGTCAAATCAGGCGATCTTGCTGGCCAGTGCAAATCGCCAAAACGGGAGATTAGGCGCCCGGGAAATGAATCCTTCAGCATATCGGTTGTGGCAGGTGCAGTGTGTGCCGTTGCACCGTCCTGTTGGAACCACATGTTTTCCAATCCCAATTCATCAAGTTGCGGCAAAAAGAACTCGTTGATCATTGCTCTGTAGCGCTCACCATTCACAGTAACCGTTTGGCCCGCGACGTCTTCGAAGAAAAAAGGTCCGATGACTCCTCCAGCGAAAGCAGCACACCATATAGTGACTTTGAGCGGGTGTAATGGCTCTTCGTGGGTTACACGCGGATTTTCAGTGCCCCAGAAGCGTAAATTTTGCTTATTTACGTACCCGCTAAGATGGAAATGGGCCTCATCACTCATGATTATTTTTGATGAAAAATCATCTTCCTCTTGGTGGTGATTAAGGATGGCTTGAGCGTATGTTAGACGCGATTGGCGGTCAGCAGCTAACAGCTGATGCACCGTCTGGACTTTGTACGGAAACATCTTCAAATCTTGTACCAAAATTCGCTGTAAAGATCGTCGACTGATACCCATTTGCGTGGCACGTCGTCTGGTCGATGTCGACGGCGCTTCCATGACATCTTCGGCTACAGCAGCAATATTCTCTGCAGAACGGCTATTCCGGGGTCTGCCACGCCTGGCAGCATCTCGTGTTGTGCCGGTCTCTTCGAGGCGAGCGGCTAAACGTCGCAGTGTTTCACCAGTAGGCGTTGGACAAAGTCACCGACCGATTATTGCTCAAATAAATAGTCACCAATATTCCGCGTTCTGGAGCAGTGTAGCGTAACATTGTTTATTAACGTGTATTTCGCATGTGTTTACTACACAAATGTCAAAACAGAACTGACATTAGGGGCCAATCGCAAAATTTGTAGCATTTTCTGATAGGAGGATTACTTTTGCGCCACCTTGTACATATTTAGTTGGTTGCGACATGCGAGTAGACTAAGATATGAAAACAATAACGGATGGCTACAGTCCTCCGCTTGGGCAACCTGTTGGATACCCTTTTCCTATTCCAATCCCTCAAAAAGTAGGCGTTGCTAACAACTTAGTATGGGCGATTTTTTAAGAAGGATTTTTTCTTCTTATTTGTTATACATCACTGTTATTTGTTATGTTTTTTAAATGTATTTATTGAAAAAAAAACATGTTAGATATTGCTAAAAACGCACATTAAAACGCACTTAGGCTAACAATCTTACACCCTACACTTTGTCTACGTAGTTTAATAAACGTGTACAAGGCAAGAAGTCTATTGGTTTTAGTTTTTGCTCCCGATAGCCTTCTGGTTCTCTACAAAGTTTATGTTATGTACAGCCTGGGCTACATTAATAATACTTTAAGTTAATATGAGTTCTGGGCTGTGCCAAATCAACAAGTTGGACGAAGACAATGACGGCTGCTTTAATGTTCAGATGCAGGCAATATTAGTAGTGAGCTTTGGTCGTATGTTTCTGAGAAAATTCCTGAATCTGCGATGCTGATACTATTGCAAAATCGAGCATGAAGGAAGGCACTGGCGACCCACGCAAGTACTGCATATAAAGTATGGTATGGAACAAATAAGAATAACTGCATTCTCCAATAGGGCCTACGAGAAAGGTAACTTTGTTCTAACAACTTTTAAATCCAAAAATGGCATAGAATCCATTTACAGGTATTCATCTTAAAAATATTTCTGATTTGTTCGAAAAATTAAAAGAAGTTGTCATAAAGATGCAGGTTAAATTGCTCAGTGTAGTTTTGCTTTCTGGTTTGCCAAAAACCTTCCGAGAATTCAGTAAAACAATACATTCACGAGACGAGTTATCAAAACCTCATTGAATTGCATTTAAGACAAAGTTTATTGAAGAAGGTATAAGACTAGAAGGAGATGCGGTGGCGGCTGATACATGCCAGAATGTGCCTTTTTCTCTAAGCATCAATTCAAAAAAACAACCACAATCATCGAATATGCAGCAGCAGCGACAAGACAAGGTTAGTCAGTTGTAAGTGCCATAAATGCCTTAATAAGGCCAATTCGCATCAAATTTCGTGATGTTAAATGCAATGAACTATATAAGCTCAAGCGGGCAGTTGAGCATCCTCTTTTTAAGCCGGCAATAGCGCTTTGTATTCTTCGTAATCCAGCTGTAAACTGAGACATTAAAACAAAGACTCTGACTCTGAATCTTCGGATCTCAGTTGTTTTCTGAAGAAGATCGTCTTTGCAGTTCTGGACATTCACATTATATGTGTACAGCGGATCCGTCTCCTTCAAGACAGAGCTGGCACTCTGGAGAGTCGATTTTTTTTATTTTGATTAGGTGGTATCGTAAACCGTGGTGACCAGTAAGATAACCTACTAAGTTTTTTAAATGAGCGAGACTGTCGTTTCTATATCTCGGACTTTTGATTTTCTATCCTCGTTGCACTCTTGCCTTATTTTGCTCTGAAGCTGTTTTTTCTGTTGGTATTGCTCTTGCCACTGGTAGCCTCATTAAGAATCCTTTTATACTATTGACTTTCAGAAATGCATACATAAAAACTAGACCAAATGAATGCAAACATCAATCATAGCCCAAAGCCCTTCCATCAAATGATTTCCATGCCAAGGATGAACAGCCTCAATAACAAAAAAAGAAATGAATCACAATTCACAATCAACCTTTCTGTCAGATTTCCATATTTGAAAGCTTGCTCTTAGCACGAGCGAATGCTCATTCGTCAAAATTTATATTTATTCCCATCGCCAGCGACAGCGACACTTTACCAGTCAATCTCCACAAAGTCGACGTGTAATCGGGGTGTTAAAAATGACTGCATACAGCAACATGTGTCATTATTGAAACTCTCTCTGCCTTAAACCGTAATGTGTATTCCATTGATTTCCAGTGAATATAAATCGACAAGTGACGCCGCCATCGATCCACATTTATGAGCAAGGACGCCTTTCATCGTCCTCTTCTCATCCTCCACCAGCCGCACACTGCACACTGCACACAGCAAGCGCATGCAACAGATTGTCGAATCGGAAATAAAGTTGACACATTTGCATACCTAATAAAATGTTCATGTGAAGCTCGGGAGTTTTTTCGTTCACCCCATCCTCCCGATGTTGTAATTTTTATATGCAACCACCCCATTCGAACTCAAAGTAGGTGTGCCTATTTTTGGTTGCCAAATGTAAGTGCTCCTCCGGCTCTTTTATTGCATGCGCAGTATCAGTTTAGTTAAATAAATTTATTGGAATTTTATTGATGTTGGCTTTTGGAGGTCACATATGGCGCGGCGTTGGAACATTGAGTAGCGTCCAACATAGAAAGGAACTAAACGTTCCTGTAACGAACGACATGTATGTTGACACGAGGTAATTGAATTATAAAATGCCCAGCTAATGGATAGATGCAGAAGAATTTTGTTGGACAAAATAGGAATTCAATCACGAAGTTAATTACTTGGGAAGCTACGGGAATATTGGGTAGCTACGAGGATGTCAACTCTCGAATTAAAAAACAAATGCTGACAGATGTACATTGCTTTGAAATGTTACTTTTTATTCCAACAGGCAATTAAAATATGTTTATACAGTTATTGATGCAGATTGGTCTTGGGCATTTGTGCATTTTTATTTTATTTTGTTATTTCTTCTCTCAGAAAATTCGAACTCAATAACCTACAACGCAAAACTAGCTCAAGCTTTCAGATAAGTCTTGCCTGTATTCTTCCGGACAGATATCTGTCTGAAACTGGTTCCAAGTTACCTTGTTCTATATGAAAAACATAGGGACGGGCTACAGTCCGCTTGGGCGAACTGTTGGATATCCTATTCTTATTCCTATCCCTCATAAGTGGGCGTGACAAAAGTCTAAGTATGGTTGAATTGTTAAGAACGCTCTACATATTTTGTTATATAACATTTAAAGGATTTTATCAAAAAAAAAAAACGCTCCCTAGCTCAAACTTGGGTGTTTCAATAAAATTGTTTTATTTAATTGTGGGCGTGCCAGTAGGCGGATTTGAAAAAAATTAACACATGAGAATAAAGGGCCCCTAGAGAGTATATATTATAAATTTCAGCTCACTAGCTCAAACTTTGAATTTAAAAAAAAATAAAAAAATTAATTGTGCGCGTGTCAGTGGGCGGATTTTGAAAATATTTACACATGAGCATAAACGGCCCATAGACAGTATATATTATAAATTTCAGCTCCCTAGCTCAAACTTTGAATTTTCAAAAATTAATATACCCTTAGAATAGGGTATAAAAAAATTATTTTATTTATTTGTGGGCGTGTCAGTGGGCGGATTTCGAAAATTTTGTATCCCGAGCAGTTTTAGGAGTCATAGATCATATATAAAAAATTTCAGCTTTCTAGCTCAAAATTCTATTTTTTCCAAAATTTAGTTTTTTTGAGTTTGTGGGCGTGTCTGTGGGCGGATTACAAATTATTTCGGGACCCTAGAGAGTATATGGTTAAATTTTCAGCTTTCTAGGTCCAGTTTAAAGGCCTAATTTTTGCCGACAGACGGACGGAAGGACGGACATGGATAGATCGACATTACTATCGATGCTGATCATAAATATAGTAACTTTTAGGGGTCTACGGGCAATATTAAGGTATGTTACAAACTATGCGTCAAAATTAATATACCCTTAGAGTAGGGTATAAAAAAATGTCGTTGGTGTACAGACGTCTTGGCAGTTGACAGGGCCGACGAAAGATGCTAAGCGATAGCCTTATATGGGGGCAAACCATCAACTCCGAAATAAAGCTGTCAATTAAATTATGCAGTCATATTTGTCCACAATGTCCATAACAAGGGAACATTCGGATATACATTGTAAAAATTATTGGTATGGTGAAAGAGCCAAGGGCCAAACAAAGTCGGTGTACACCTGGAAAGCGTCCGAAATCCCTTTCTCTTTATTAAAGTCCTTGATTCTCTGCTTGAACAAAAAGTCATGGACTCCATGGCTCGTTGCGAGGATAAAACGTCCCAGCAGCGAGCACTTATATGGATAGATGTCTTGGAGGGAGATAGGAGTCGTTTTAGTCCGAAAAAGACAGATTACTTCAACTTCCCGTTTTTTGATCCACTCCAGACGTTTATAGTGTTTCCCAAGTGCTAAATGTTCATATATCTGGTATTTATGATCAATAGCAAAGCAACCTTTAATGAAAATATTAAGCATCGCGTTAGAGTAGGGTCGTCTTTAACCGAAAAGCTGAAAGCCGAAAAGCTGAGAGGCGCTCGTATGGTTCACATTATTCCACAGCGTGCAAAGTGTATTAGGGCAAATTAACGGTAGCTGAGATGATGATGCTTCGCATGACAGTAGGAGCAGCGAAGTTTGATCGAAAAAGAAGATCAAAGATCCGAGGAAGCCAGTGAAAATGGTGCGTAAAGTCATGTTCAGAGGAGAGATCCTTTCGAGGTTCGTCATAATACAATATCAATCAACTTTTCCATACAATCGCGAATGAGAGCCAAACCCAAAAGTCCTGGATCACACAAAATGCAACGACCCCAGTATGTGATTGACTTTTTGAGGTTAAACTAGCGAACTTCACAAGCGGGTCAGTAGGGGTGCAATGAAATGGACACAGCTATTGGATACATGCCTTTGTGTCAACGTGGAGCGTGATGGAGATAAAAAGTTAACCACGTTCACCATGTTGATTTGACTTATTGCAAGAGATCTACTACGTTTACGGCAGTTTTAAGACGTTGTTGAATACCCTTACTACCTATATCGCTGCAACCTTTGTATTAACAAAATTACCTTCATATAAATACATAACCGGATGCTAGTGCATTTGCCCTCTTATGCTCAGTCTCGAATATAGACAAATATAATATAATAATAGAGACAAATATTCCGAACTAGAACAAGTCATCGAAAAAAGTCCTTCTTCCCCCAGGGATCTGTGCAACTAAAACAAAAGATTGGAAAACCAAAACTGTTCACAAAATCCACCATCGATTGACACTTTTCATTGAATTTTAATTTTGCCACTTTCTCTTGCACTAGATGGGCTGCAAGCTCCAACCGCCGACGACAAAGTCTGAACCAATGAACCTGCTCGAGCACCATCGACTCTACTGTTGCTCTCAGAATCGGTTCACTTGGCAAAAAAAAAAAACAAGGGCAATTGATTGATGTTCTCTGATTTCCAGACAACGATGCTCGATGTATTACACGTCCCCACACAAAGTTGGTTTGATACCATGTCCTGGGAACGTATTCAAGTTTTCTCTTTCATTTTTTTTGGTTGTATTATTTGCCTTCGGGAACACAGGGAGGTCATCAAAACCACCCCATTGACTATTCGACAATTTGTGTTCATTTTTTTTGTTGCCACCCATACATGTAGCAACACCACCCCTTTAAAGACAAATGACTAGTGTCGGGGATGATCAATGAAATTAACCTTGTTAGGGAGCTCGTTTGTCTCAACTTCAGTGTATATTCGTATATAGTTTAACTGGAAACAAATGTCTTCCAATAAATCAGTTGCAATGGGATGGGGAATAAATTCAATTTGAATTCTTCTGAGGCGACATCCGAAGCTATGCGAATGTGACATAGCGCGAAGGATGAGAACTCTTCAGTAGTACATACCAACATAATTATTTCAATTTTATAGACGAAATGTGTTAGGATTGCCCTGGAAATCGAATGAATTTCTGATTAAAAATAATCCCTATAAGAAAGCTGAAATATTCCCTACGATGACTTACCGCAAAAAAAAAATCCCGTAAATATCTGAGAATCTGATTTTCCAACGGTCAGGAATTTGCCTCCCCTGTATGACCACTAAAACGGTGAAGTGATGGGTTGCCGCTTCTTAAAGTGTAATTAATGGAAAAATGTGTGATTAAAAATTCCACAGCTTACCAGAATGGAATAGAGAGTGGTCGGGAGTGTCGGAGCAGACGTGAATTTATTCCTTGCGAAGAAATTAATTCACGGCGCGGCGTTGAGATGTTGATGTGCGCCGTCGGCGCTATGCCACAGGATTTTGTATTATTCTTTCAGTCAATAGTATGTATTTAAGGAGATGATGGTAGTTTTGTTTTTTTTTGTCTTGCTTATAAAATATAAGCTCCTGCGACTTTAGTTTACTTACTCTTTGAAAAAAATTCCATTACCAGTGGTGCTATTTTGTAGGGGATGTTTCTGCATTCATATAGAACCTACTACATGCGTCATATAGGAATTCAAATTGTCAACGTAGCTGTAATATTTCCAAAATCGTTTTCAGAAAATAATGAGAAGGCATTTGTTTGCCCTATCCTAAGGGTGCATTAATTTTGACTGTTAGTTTGTAACATGCCTTAATATTCGTTAAAGACTTCTAAAAGTTACTCATGCTTATTTGAGATTCGAATGAATAGTAAATTAGTTTAAATGCCTCTTCTCGCTCGAATAAAACCGGTTTTCCTCGAATAAACGTTCTGTTCGATCGAATCTCAAAACACAAAATATGACTATTTATGATCTGCACCAAAAGTTATGTCGATGTGGGCATGTCCATCTGCCCTTCCCTCCAATTTGAGGCTCTAAAATTCAACCTAGAACGATTTTGTTTTCTTTAGATATTCCATAATTTCCTTCTTCTCCTTCCTTTACGGAGAGGTTATGATCAGGTTTATGGGGATGATAACCCACCCACTTTACTACATCCCTATTGCTCCTTCTGTGAGCTTCGCCGGTTCGACCTCAATAAATATCGCGAGGTTTCCTGGTATAGGATCACTTCATCACTGAGGCCAATTAACTTTTCCAATACAAATGGTAGGCCATCGTCAGCCTGAATGATGATTTTGTTGGTGTCCCAAATTACTTCTTGAAGTGGTACTGGGTTGGATTGCTTTAAAAGTTCCCTTAAGTTAATTGTTGGCAAAAAATACAACACCGAATTAGACGTGCCTGACTTTATCGTCATCGTTGATGGCTTTATGATGCAGTTCGGAGCCAGTTTCAGCAGTGCTACTCCTTGAAGTTCCGTAGTTGAAATATTAAATCCACATTACAGATAGAACCTCTTCTTGTTGAACGGCAAATATCCAAGTTGTGAAGTTGGATCCATATCTTTTCTGGGTTATTGGATTTTAGTGTACTTAAAATCTGATGATAACTGCTTTTTATAAGGTAAGAATATTAATTTCCCATGAACGGACTAGTTAGTACCAATAATCGATTTCAGTAGGAAATCTAGGACAGTCATCACAGACCGAGCCGGCTGCAAGGCAGGCCAAATCTTAAACAATGATGCCATTGAAAGATACATGCATCTTCTCAAATGATACTGAACTCAATGTCGCGCTACGACTTTGTGACCACTGTGTATTTAAGGCCGAAGTTATGGCCATCCGCGAAGTAGCAGGAAAACTCTCTATGAGCCCGATAGACGGCCGAACTATCGTGATATACATTGACAGCCAGGCAGCAATAAAAGCACTAAACGCCGACAACAAGATCAAAGTTGGTAAATCAATGTCGTGAACACTCGAAAAAAGATTGTCGACAGCAATATTTTACTGCGCTGTGTTCCCGGGCATTCCATTCAACTGCAAGGCGGATGAGTATGCCAGGAAAGGAACCGCACAGGACCTCCCTGCCGACAGTGAGGCACCGACCGTTCCCATTCAATCTCTAAAGTTCAAACTATCAAAAAATGCACTGGTACAAGCGAACAATAGATGGACTATCATCAGCACATGTTCATCCTACAAACAGATATGGACAAAGTACGATGCAAAAAGAACATCCAATCTTCTCTCAATAAGCAAGAAAAATATTAGCTCGGTAGGTGCAGCTATCACTGGTCACTGCCTTATAGGCAGGCACGCCACCAGAATGGAAGTACCCACCATCGACCTCTGCAGAAGCTGCAAGGACGTTTAGGAGGAGGAAACACACCTTCTGTGTAACTGCCCTGCAATAGCCAAACAAGGTAACAAATCCTTGGCAGCTATTTCTTTGAAGATCTTAGCGATCTTAGCAGATGTTTGCTGCTTGAGCAAATTCGTCACTAAACCCAAATGGTTGAACTAACATTTTCAGGGTTCGACTGAAGCAGTCACCCGACTCGGTATTACCTGCAAGAGAATAGAAGGTAGTCTTCGGGGTTTGAATGAAGCAGTTGTTACACTTTAAATTCGCGGAATTGATATTTTTAATTAATCAAAAAAGAACACGAAAATACTGCGATCACCACCGCCGAACCGAAATTTATATGAACTGTCAAAACAAAAGAAAACCAAAGTGCAACTCCAGCGAAGAAAATTGCTGGATTCCCGGCCGCTCAGCTAGGGGTGGGTTCGATAACCTAGCGCTCGCTGAGATCTTTAGCTAATTTAAAAAAAAATGACGTGAAAGGTACTTACGGACTTACTGTCGTCGAGGAAAATATTTTTCCCCGATTGCAATAAGTAAAATGGGCGCCACACAATTTTTTGGTTGATTAGACGATTGGAAAATTGTGAAACCGTGCTAAACTGAAAAAAATGGAAAACCTTGAAAAAAATCAGAAACTTTCGACCAATGGAAACCGCTTCCAGCAACTTGAAAACAAAGAAAAAAATAACCGTTTTTTTTTCCACTACGTTATAAATGCCCCGGTGGAGCACGGCAAATTTTATTAACCGCTTTTTAACTTGCAGTTATACAAAAAGACGAAACGAGAAGCCGTTTTTGAAATGGTGCAAGACCGCACGATCCCGAATGTGGAAATATTCCAGAAAGAAAAAAAATGGTCGCGTGTCCCGTCTATTCTCGGGATTTTTACGAAGCCCGATCCGACCGAAATCTATATTTCGTATAAGTAATTCCCTCACTAACCTAACACAAAATCACTCTACTTATCTGTTCTCCTGTTTCCTCTCCTATTCCTGAACCCTTGTCGAACCAAACCAGTCCTTTGGATATTAGTCCCGCCTGCACAATTCCTCTTTCCTGATGTGATCTTCCTTTCTTTTACGTTCCTTACTTCCTCTAAACTGCCCTTCTCGATTGTTCCTTTTTGTTCTCCTTTTTTTTCTCTTACTGTCGCAAAAAATTTTAGTCTATTAAAAAAGACGTCTTTGACGATCGCCGGTCAACCAAGAAGTGATTGCCAAATCTTTTGTCCAGGCCGTCGTCCGCTGTCTCCACTCATACCTTCATACAAACCTGGGGAAGCAGAGCCAACGACAGTTCTCACTGGACAATTCAGCTGTATCGCTGAGGTTGTCAACTGTTTCATACTTTCCCATGACCACGCATACTTGGGCAGTGGAATCAACGGCTCCCACTCGGTAATTCAGCTGTATTTCTGAGATTACCAACCGTTGTTCCTTCCCCACTCCATTCACGCACATTTAGCTGAACCTTGCCGTTTTCGCTACACTATGTAATATTTTACATAAGTGCGC
Source organism: Portevinia maculata (assembly GCA_949715645.1). NCBI lineage: Eukaryota > Metazoa > Arthropoda > Insecta > Diptera > Syrphidae > Portevinia > Portevinia maculata. The sequence continues at coordinate 52,513,245 of OX454527.1, read as the reverse complement.
TGACTTGGTTCCGCTAATGCTCTCACGCACTCAGACTTTAGAATTCGCCACTGTTGGAGGCCTTCAGTGACAACCGAATTCGCCGGCCGACCCTGGACAATGTAAACAATTGAAACTTTGACAATTCGCGATTATGAACGAAAAGAAACTGTGGAGAGGAGCATTAAATTAATTAATCTTTTGCAAACAAAATGCCAAAGTGCATTGTTAAAGTAAATTTTAACGTTTTGAACCATGTTCCCTCCCTCTTACAAACCCTAAGAAGAACACCTCTGGATGGGTAGGATAATAAAATCCCTAGGACCAGGCACCAATGGACTAGTTGGAAGGACAATCGCCCAGGAAATCTGTGAGTGAAACCGATCTAATATCAAAATTAAAATAAAAGTGCATTAGAATCTAGCTATCTCGGTCGAATCGCGCGCAGGTTTGGGGAAATGGGGGAGTGCTATTCTTGCACCAGATCTTACAAGTAGTTTTGGTTTATTTTTGTTGCTGTGTATGCCCTTTGCATGTGTCCCTTGACGCTCGTTAATCGCACCGCTTTTCCTTTTTAATTGCGATCATTTTTGTCTGGTCACTTCCCTCTTCGTCTTCGTACCATGGCTTCTGATTGTGACCAAGTGTTTTCTGGTGCGCAGTGTGTTTTACGTAGTGATTGGTTCTTCTTGTTTGACGAAGTGTTTTCCGGTGCGCAGTGTGTTCGACGTAGTGGTTTGGGGTGCGTATACATGGCCGTCCGCCCGCATTCCCCAGGTGCTCCTACGTTGCTCCATCGACGGGGTTGGATCAAAAGGGAGCGTCATCCCTTCCCCCATCGATCGTGATACCCTACCGTGACTTTGGTAGTTCGGGGCAATTGTTATTAGAAGGGGCCGTCCGCTCGCCCTTCCCAATTGCATCACAGCACATTTGCTTGTGATTGAAGCAGTTGATTTGCTGTCTGCTTCGTATTCAGACCGTCCGTCTGTTCGGGAGTGTGGTAGTGGATGTTCACACAACTCCGCCGTTGCAGACAGTCCGTCTGTTTGGAGTGTGTTTGGATGTCTTACACTACTCCGTCGTTGCAGACCGTCCGTCTGTTTGGATATTCCCACTCGTTGGATTGTCCTGTACCATTGACCGTCCGTCGGTTCGTGGGGCACCTTCCGCTCCGCGTTAGCCCTTGCTTGAGTGGTTATTCCGCTCTGGACCGCCCGTCCATGCCCGAATGTACCTGTGGGGGTTTTGTCCTCGGCTCGAGAGAAGTGGGCCCATGGCTGGTGGTACCACGGCTGCCCCTCCACTTCTATAGATCCCAGGTACGCCACCCAATGTGAAGAGGGAATTGGTAGGGTGGGTAAAGGAACAAAGAGTGGACCTTGTTGCGGGAAATTATACCGCAACACAGTCACCTCAAAGCCCAACCTGTACTCCTGCCAAGGAAAGAGGACTGCGCGAGGTTCGACTGTCACTTCATTCGGCACTCCACACTTAGGGCCAGAAAAGATACAAGCGGTTAGACTGAAGCAGTCACCCTCGGTGTTTTATCTTCTCGCCGACCAGAAAAATGGGACCAGAACTAGGGTTCGACTGAAATAGGCACTCCGCTCTGCTCCTCTCCAAGGGTGTTAGAATCTTGTGCGTACCGATTCTACTCTGCACTCTACAACTGCCCTCTTAGAAGTTATATCCATATTATAACCACCGCAAAGAAGAAGGCAATCAGTTTCCCAGCGAGGCAAGCGAACGCCGAGAGGATTTATGTCACAATGGACCGTTACCGAGTCTGAATGATTTGAGATTAAAATCTCCTTTTAAGAAAATTAAAAAAAAAGCTAGTTCAGAAATTATTAACGTACTAAATGCTCAGAGTATTGGTGAGCTTTGTTCACAGCTCTATTTTTTGTTAAGAAAAGTAAGATGATTTGATATTGAAAAGGCGTTGCTCCTGTGAAAAGACAATATTTTAAATAACAGCATAGGACACGTTGTGGGGCGAAGAGATTCGATTGTTAATAGCAAGATCCCCGGTTCAAATCCCACCGGGATCAAGTTAAACTCAAAGTTTGTTTCCACTGCGAAGCCTCTTGCATATATCTGACAAACATGAAAGAGTATCGATTGTGATGAGAAGCTTCTCAAATTCGCAGTTCGGATTCGGCTTAAAATTGTAGGTCTCTTCGACTTCGCAAAAACGTAAACGTAAATAACATTATACCCACACAGAATTAGAAATATTTGAAAGCGCTAAGGTCATGTTGCGGTCTAATATAGACATGGGGAAAGGTTTGGTAAACTTCGCGGGGCAATTGGGCACATAACGAAAATCATCTGGCGTTGCTTTCGGCGAGCACAGATTTATGAAAATGACATACCATCAGTTCCGGTTGACTTCAGAGCCGTTGGCGTTCACATAATTCAGCCAACATCTGTTCAGCTCCAAGAATGGTGCCTATTATCAGTTTTGGTTTCCACTGGACACCACAGTCAATAAAAGTATTAAAAGTTGACCTTGAAATAGGCCAAAGTTTTTTAAATCAATGTACAAAATATTTCTCGTCATGCGTGATGCTTTAACAGCTTTATATATAGTTTTTTTGTTTACGATTCGACTACAGCAGAAAAATAAGAAGAGACGTTCAGCGTCAGCCCGATAATAAATAAATGTCGACGTTGAAGTAAATTCGAACGAACTTCTGTCACTGCTTGGATGATGTTTGGCGGCAATTTGTTGTGCGCTCTGCGCATTTCAATTTATGGAAATTGGTGGGATTTGCATTTGTTTGTGACATAAGCCAGTTCATTTGTAAGTAATGCAGAGCTCTAGCCAAAGCGACGCGACGAAGAATACAGAACACACAGTAATAAAAAAAGTACTGTGATGTGGTTGGGGTTGGTATGCATGTAATCCGCGCTATGAGATGAGTTGTCAATTCGTTGAGAAAGAATTCAATTACAAATTAATCATGGTCGGTACCTACCCTGCAATATTTCTATACATTTGGGTTGTTAGACAGTTCCTATTGATTGAGTATAGAATAATTAAAGAAAATTAAAGATACCTATCCTTAAATTAATGTTCGCTAAGGACTGGGTAGCATATTACTGCAGCGCCTCGGAGAAAAAGCGCTTGTTGCAAAAGTTTCGTAATTGGAGAAGTGTATCTAATCACTTTTTCCTTGTGAGTTTAGCGATATTTAACATCTTGAAGCTGTGCCGCAACTGTGCTTGCAAATCTACGGGTTGACACGATTGGGGAATAACGGTATGGTAAAAGTAAGATAGGAAGAACCTAATGGGTGTCAGACGTTTATGCGAGATTTGAATTAAAAAGAAAACACACTCGTACCTCTTTTCTTTAGATTGTAATTTTTTTATTAAATCTTAAAGTACACAGGATGGGGTTATGTATGGAATATCGGACAAATGGCCTCCACGGTTTCGGTGTGCCACTTTTTGTCGAAATTTTACATTTTTTTTTTTTTTTTATAATTTGCTTACGCTAAAGGAATTTTTTTCTGTTGTTACAGTACCCTTACAATGCTAAGAACACAGTGTAAGCTACTTGGTATTAGAAAGAATAGAGAGATAGGAAAGAAGTGTTTGGGTGCAGTTGTAGGGTTTTTCTCCACGGGTGGTGTCTAAGTTACTTAGGGAGATTACGATTTCATGTATTCGGTATAAAGTAATGGACTTGGCCGGGATTCGAACGCCCGACCTTCCATTCCGTAAGCGAATACACTACTACTGCACCATTGCCACCCGCTAAGACCATTTTGCATAAATGTGGCTGAATTTCGTTGATTCCTCATTCAATGCACATGTAGTTGCGGATTTGTTGGCAAAGACCTTTGACTTCAAAGAACCCCAGAATTAGAAATTGAAATGGAGCTAAATCAAACGGTATAGATGGCCAATTCTGATCACGGAAGCGAAAGAGTATTCACGATGAGGAATTGTCTCATATGTAGTACCTAATTGAATTGGTTGTCGGGCTGTATGGCATGTGGAGCCGACTTGTTGAAACCAAATGTCGTCCACATCAATGTAATCCCATTCAGCCTGAAATTACTCTGTTATCATGTCGCGATATCTGGCATATATTCCTCAGGCTTGGAGAGAAGTGAAAGTGGTCTTCATACCCAAACCGGGAAATACTCCCATGTGAGTCCAAAAGACTTCAGACCTATTAGGCTATCATCATTCCTCCTTAAAACGCTGGAGCGACTGATTGATATCCATCTTTGCACCAATATTAATACGCAACTTCTGTCTGCGGCTCAACGTGTGTACTGTAAAAGTAAGTCCGTCGAAACCGCCCTTCACTCTCTGGTACGCACTATTGAATACTCCCTTCATCATAAGGAGTACACTATGGTTGCTTTCCTACATATAAAGGGCGCCCTTAACAATGTCAACACATCTGCTATCGTTAATGCACTAACAGAACTGAATATGGATGGTTCGCTTGGTGAATTGATCAATTTTCTGCTCACAAGTCGGATTATCAACTCAAAACTAGGCGATACATCTACCAGGAGGTCTGTCCTTTCCGCCCTCCTCTGAAACTCTACACTATAAAGGAACTCCCGCAAAACGCTCTCAACAAGCTAAAGAGATGGGTTATCGTTGTGGCTTGGGTGCCAACCCCCACAAAACCGCACTTGTCATTTTTTCCAGGAAATACATTATCCAACCCTCTATTGGTGGTATAACCTTAAGTTTTTCCGACGAAGCTAAGTTCTTGGGTTTAATCTTTGATAGGAAGTAAAGCTGGAAACCTAATTTATAAGAAAAAGACAAAAAAAGCCACAGTAGCACTTTTCTGTATGTGCATTAGCGGAGCACTCCGAACAACCCCCTCCGCAGCACTAGACATTCTGCTGCATCTGATACCCCTCGACATTTTCAGCAGTCACGCTCTGTGACCTGCTGTCCGCCTAAAAATTGCCTCGCAATGGGTTAACAATAATATTGGCCACTCCATCATTCTGGACTCATTTGAGTCTCTACCAGGAAATATGGACTACACCATACCCCAAGTACAGTTCGGAACTTCCAAGTCACTATTCCTTCCATATCATTCTGGGATGACGCTTTATTTTTGGGAAAATAAGCCGATCCACTTCTTTACCGATGGATCAAAACTAGTAATGGGGGTTTTTTTTAAGAAGGAAATCTAAATCGCAGAGCACTCAGACTCGGTAACGGTCCATTGTACTACCAGGCAGAAATCCTCCATTTTATTGTAGAAGCTGGAGAATGGGTGGCGTATGTTGTTGTTCCCCATGTGGATTGAACCTGCACCGCATGGGTAACAAACCAACACACTAACCTCTACACCGTCGCCACCCTTAGTGATGGGGTTGGTGGAGGCGTTTTCTCCGAAAGGCTAGATCTTAGTCTCTCTTTCCATCTTGCTAATCATTGTAGCGTTTTCCAGGCGGAAATTATGGCGATAAAAGAAGCCCTGACATGGCTGAAGAGAAATGTGATATCCACAAAGGACATCCGTATCTTCTCAGACAGTCAATCCGCGATAAAGTCCGTGGATTCAGTATATTTAAATAAGAGTCTAATCTCACTAAACCGACTGCATATTAGCTCTACTATAGGTACCATTATTATTATTTTTTTTTTTTTTTTATTAATTTCTGGCTCGCCAAGGCGATTTAAAATGGGGGGGGGGGGGTGGGGGGTACTTCGACCTAAAAGATCTTTTGTACCGTATGGGCCAAAAAAGTTTAAACTAGTAGAATTTCCACTTTCCGTGTAAAGCGGACAATTTTACCAGTAGAAGAATTCTTTATGTCCTCGGGGATCATTTGCTCCCTGAAAAAGACCTTCTTTCTAATTCCATTAAGGGCTGGACATTCATATAAAATGTGTTCAGCTGACTCGTCCTCTTCAAGACAGAGTCGGCACTCAGGAGAGTCTGATATTCTCATTTTGTGTAGATGATATCTTAAACCATGGTGACCAGTAAGGTAACCTACTAGGTTTTTGATATCATGCCTGCTTAGGTTTAGACATTTGCTGGCATTTTTATTGAAGGGCCGAATGGCTCGTTTGGCCTGTCTTAGACCTGGGATGCTTTCCCAAAGATAGATACATTTTCTATGTTCCCAGCTTTTAATTGCTGCCGTTGCTGCTGATCTAGGAGTGCAGCAGAAAGGTTCGGGACCTATGAAAGGTGTTTCTGAACCTTTTCTGGCCAGTTCGTCGGCCTTTTCGTTACCTTCTACCCCGACATGACCCGGAACCCACCATAATTTGGTTTTGTTTCTTATTCCGAGTGTTTGTAGGGTATTGAAGCAGTACATGTATGATTTGGAGTCAATGGTATACGACCTAAGGGCGATTATAGCTGATTGACTATCCGTGAAAATATGGATGGTTGCACCTTTTATGCCAGATAAAATAATGTGGCTGGCGCATTCTTGAATGGCGCGGAGCTCTGCTTGAATTCGCTGGGACTTTTTCCCATGGGTATCGTAAAGCGTTTGTGTGGTCCGTATATTTTAGAACCATCCGTATACCACTTTATGCCGTTGTGGCTGTTTGGTGGGTTATTACTAACCCATGCTTCTCTCTTGGGGATCTCCGTGGAGAACCGTTTGTTGAAGCATAGTGTTTTTTGAATGCGGTCTGTGACCGCGCAGTTCATGTTAAGTTCTGGTAGTTCATCGAGAAGGGTCTTTAGATCCGGGTAATCATTAAGACTTATCTTGTTTAACTGTATTAGACTTATTGCACTGCGGATCGCTTTTTGAATGTATATGTGGAGAGGTGTGATTCCTGTTATTGCCTCTATGGCAGCTGTTGGACAGGTTCGCATGGCTCCGGAGATACCAAGGCACGCAAGCCGTTGTACCTTTTTGAGTTTCTCTATTGCGACCTTTTGTGTGGATTTTGTCCACCATACTATGGAGGTACCATTATAGGGCACTGTCTGATAGGCAGGCACGCATCGAGGCTTGGTGTTTATTCAAACGATTTCTGCAGAAGCTGCATGGACGAGGAGGAAGAGGCTACACTTCAGCATCTTTGTACGTGTCCTGCTCCTTCCCATAAAAGAAATCACCATCTGGTAGAGTTTGCTCCAAAAATCAGCATCGACTTTTGAAATATTGTTCAGCAATGAAAGCACGTTGTTTTCTCGTGTTATGCTACATTTTTACTGACCCTAAACTGTCAGCTATCAAATTGTTTTTTTAGTGTTCCCAACACTTGACTCAATTCAAATCTTGCCTTTATTTTGGGACACCCTTTATAATCAACAATGGGGAAACGCACATTTCGAAACCGTCAAATAGGCCTAAGGACCCTTGGATCACACAAATGCAACACAACCAGCAGTAGGCTGGCACCAGGTTTTTGTTTATTCTAGTAGATCTATGCCTGCGTGGATGTGGATTGTAAAATGGTCGTTTTTTTTCATAACTATAGGAAAGTGATTGGGAATATCTCGGCACTTTGATTTTTTTAAATCTTTTAGCTATATTTCATTTTGCAATCAGTCTCAATGTATCTTGACTGTTGATGTGCTAATGGGCGCGTTTAATTTGCAAGGCCACTACTAGTCCCTACTATTTTATCTCGCTCATTGATCGAATAACTCACTTGGCAAGGGATAGAGGTTTAACTAGTAGGGAACTTGCAGTTGCCTCGCAAATTGAAAGCGCCCAATGAGCTTCTTTCAGATTACAGAATTATTTTAGATTTTTAATAAATTTTGAGACTGTCGGATTATAACGGCATATATTTCATCGGGTGTGCAAACGGAGAGCTTTTATCTGTTATTCGAAATGGTAACGGACGACTTGCAACGGAATATATGTTGTAAGCAAAAAGGGAATCGCCCGCTGGCACAACTACATCACTAGCCTTATAAACAAAAGCAAAGCAACCAGTTTAGGATTTATTGTGCAAGCCTCCTGAACATAACCAGTCGTCTGCTGACGCACCATTAACTTAAGCGGGTGCTCTTGAGCTCAAAATTGTGGATTAGGCAACCGATAGTTTTGACATGTAGGTGGGAGTGGTCATGAATTTTGTATCTGATATTATTGGTACTTTTTGTGTACATAGTTGTTGACGTGATACGAGTACATTGATTCTACGGTTAGGAACCTTGAAAGAGGGTAAGAATATCACTGCGACGCCCCTCAAAAAACAGCAATTCTCGTAAAAGGCGACTAATGGTAGAAACAGATCAACACAGCCACTCCGACTTGGACTTTGGCAACCACGCCGTGCTTTTTAGAGCCAATGCTTTTTAATTGTATGGAACACATTCTCACCTCAACCTTAACTTCAACGTTAGACATAAATCCCTAATTCAAAGTTGAAGTGCAAATCGCATCTTAGCGACGATGTTTTCAGTTTTCCCAACAAATAAATGCTTATTATTTGAGCAAATTTTCCCTCTTCTTTGTACATGGAAAGAATTGTCTCTCTTGTGTTCATAGCCTAAAATCTCCTGGATAATACAAACGCAGCAACATCAGCACTTCATTGGCCGCAGTAAAAAAGTGATCCGAAACCGAGAGGGCTGCCAATGGTTATTAAGGTCAAACCAGCAAACACCCCAGGTGGTCCAGTTTAGATGCAGGGTTATGGTCCATTTAATTCTGATCTTTACTTTGCCGGTAAAGAAGAATTATGTGGTAGATGTGTATTGATTTTCAAATCTAAATTTTGAATACAATAAATCGAATAGCTTTAAGTCAATGTTATTGAAACAGAACTGGAAAATGTTTGCATGAAAAGAAACCCATTGATAGGGAGCGTATTACAGAATATTGTAAACGACTGGATTGAAAACTCATGCAGTTCTTTATCAATCAGTGTGGATCCAACGGTGGAAGCAAAGAAGATGTGACACATACGTTGGAAAACACTGCAAATTATTCATAGTATGACATTGGTTAGTACCGGTACTTGTTTATCTACGATCAGTTCCTTTTCATAGCGACTTTTGCTAGAACATACACTGCACGTCAATGGAATAGGTTAGATACTTTAAACGGAAAAACTTTTTTTAATGAAATAAAAATAACGCTTTTTTGTTGATACCACTTTTAGTAAGGGAGCCGACCGCAAGATCACCCATCTCATCGGGTTAAAGAAAAATGCACATTTCAATTTCAAATGAAAGTTTAGAGGACAACAATGATGAAACCAGTGGTCGGACCAGCTTTTTCTTGACGGAATTGTAAGTGAGGGGCCACTTCCGGTACACTTTTTAGGTGACTTATTCCTATAAGGTTAAGCCATAAAATTAATTTAATCAGGTAGAGATAGATTAGTAGTGCATGCATAAAATGCCACTCCGAAGTCATGTTTTTAGGGTTCCGTAGCCAAATGGCAAAAAACTGGACCCTTATGGATGCGTAATGCCTGTCTGTCTGTCTGTCCTTCCGTATGTCACAGCCACTTTTTTCCGAAACTATAAGAACTATACTGTTGAAACTTGTGATAAGTAGATGTATTCTGTGAACCGCATTAAGATTTTCACACAAAAATAAAAAAAAACAATACATTTTGGGGGTTCCCCATACTTAGAACTGAAATTCAAAAAAAAAATGCATCAAACCCATACGTTTGGGGTATCAACGAGTATGGATAGGTCTTCAAAAATGATATTGAGGTTTCTAATATCATTTTTTTCTAAACTGAATAGTTTGCGCGAGAGTTCCAAAGTGGTTACAAGTGTGTGTGTCCCTGTAAAATCTAAAATAAGAGAATGATAAAACTAAAAAAAATATATGATGTACATTACCATGCAAACTTCCACCAAAAATTGCTTTGAACGAGATCTAGTAAGTATTTTTTTTTTAATACGTCATAATTCGTAAGCCGGCAATTTACCTTTCATTCAATCAACTCAAATATAAAAAAAAAACATTTAATTTCATAAACATATAGGTAAACATTATGCGTAAGCCGTGAACCATTATTTTCTAATAATACATCTGTAATAGGTGCCTAAGTGAATAATAAATATAATGCGCTCGGAACCCTTCATGGGCGAGTCCGACTCGCACATGGCCGCTTTTTTTGGCTTGCAATCTAATCGAGTTAATGGATAAAACTAGTGTCTACTTCAGTAACAACATTTATGATAGACTTCCAAAATCTTTCAAGTTATAAATGCGAATTTTGTAAAAAGCCTCTCGATTATGATACTTCGTGTTAACTGAAAATATGTATTGTTTTTTTATATTAAAAAAAGAAAAGAAAAAAGTGTGAATAAGGTAAACTAAATATAAACAAAGTTTACAAATTCAAAGAAAGAATTCTCCGATTCGAACTTTATACTTCCTTTCTTTTAAATAGTTTTCAAACCATGTTAGGATAGATCCCCTCCTCCTACCTTTTCTAATTGCTTCAAAATATTTTTGTGGCATAATACTCGTATATCAAACGCTTTCTTAAAATCAATGATGAGTGCAATTACATTGCGATTTTTTTCAAGGCTGAAATTAATTCTGTTTGTGAAATCTCCGAGTAGTCGATTAATACTTTTCTTTTTCCTGAAACCAAATTCATTATTTTGTAGGATCTTATATTTTTCAACGTAGGTACCTACTCATATAACCGTTTGGCAACAACTTCCTCTAGTATCTTATCTACGGTTGAAAGGATGCATACCTATAGGCCTATAGTTCGAAATTTCATTTGATTGATGTTTTAAGCATTGTTGGCACTGTAGATTGCTCGAAGCTCATCTTTACTATTTGTGTTATGATTGGAGCCATAACCATCGAGCAATTTTTTAAGATCTTTAGGTCTTATCCCATCTATACCCGCCGGCTTATTTTCATCTAAAGACTTTTTAAATTGTTCTGTATTTCTCTGTCAGTGACTTCCTCAAAATACATTGACCGCTGAACACTATTTGATGGACCATTATAACATTTATATTCACATTTGTGAATCGTATTGTCTATTTCGAGTGATATTTTTTTTGCAAACTTGTTTGCCAAATTATCAAAGTTTTTCTCGCTTGCAAAGTTTTTAGATAAAATATCATCTAAATTGACGGATTTTCTACCTAATATTTCGTTGACGATATTCCAGGTTTCTTTCGGAGTTTTGCTCGCTCTGTGAAATTGCTCTTTAAAATTTCCTCTTTCATAAAATATATTTCTTCTATTGTTTCTGTCGATCTCTTTCCAAACATGCATTTCTAATTTCATATGTCATCCAGTTTTGCTCATTCTTTCTTATTTTGATTTTATTTCTATTGTTGCGGTCAAATCGCCCGCAACAAGAGCCATTCTCTTTCTCCCTTGACCCTCCTTTTAAACTCCCTCTTTTATCGGTCTGCGTTCCCACGGTCTGAAGAAGTGGAGGGGCAACCATGGTCCCATCAGCCATGGGTCCACGTTTTTGGAGCCTTGGGGAGCAACCACCACAGGTGACGTGAAGGGCAGGAGGCCCAAATCCAAACAGAGAGAGCGGATACAGACGGGCGGTCTGGGAAACCAGACGGACGGTCTGTGGACAGGAAAACAGACGGACTGTCTGTGAAAGCGGATACAGACGGGCGGTCTGTAATGAATGAAAATGACTACAGACAGACGGTCTGTAAAGGCGGAGTGCGAGCAAAAAGCACTCTACAACTAGACAAATGGTCTGCAACGGCGGGGTGGTAAAAACACAACACACCAAAACATCCACCCTGCAAATTGAAATGAAATTCGCGGGCGCCGGCGGACGGTCCGAGCAAGTCAAAGGCCCAAAAAGCGAAACAAGATCTACCATAGACACGGTAGTGAGCCACGAACGATGAGGGAAGGGAGGACGCTCCCTTTTGACCCAACTCCGTCGTGGGAGCACCGTAGGAGCAGCAGAGGAGTGCGGGTGGACGGCCCTGTGAAACACCCTCATAACAAATACAAAATATATCACCGCGAACCAAATCTACAAGGAAATGGGATGTCTCTTTGGACAGCGCACCAAACTTAGTTGAAACACAAAGTAAAATCAAATGGCTGCGAGCCCAACGTAAATTAAACCTCTGTAAGGATTGACACACGATCAACATGTCCCTTTCCCCCAAAATCTGCGCATCATTCCACCGAGGTAGAATAGGGAAATAATCTAGAATTAATTAACCTTTGACTTACCAGCTCTTTTTGCCTCCACTCCTAAACGATTGTTGCGTCTGGTTCTAGGAATGGTTATCTTTATTAAAAAGGTCGTCATTCTATTTCTCCCGAAATTATCCGAGAGATTTTGATCTTTTGGGGGAATCTTATTCAAAATTACCGCGAATGCAATTGGGTGCATTTTGTCGGAAAACAATTTTTCTTTCTCGAATTCACGTTTGTTTACTTCGCGAAACGTCAAAAGGGCATGGGCTCAGATCCAGGGTCGGTCAGAGGCTTTGTTCATTGCTGAGTTAGAGGAATGGGCGAATTCACTGAGTGAGTGGTCGCCTGAAGGGCGTGAGAACATTAGCGGGGTCATGTCAGCGCACTGATGTGAGAGTACATAGTGTAGCAGAAGAGGACATGGACCGCCAAATGGTCTAAGTATGGGTGAGAATGGGGGAGTACGAAACAGTTGACCACTCCAGCGCCACAGCTGAATGGTCGTGTTTGAACTGTCGTTGGCTCTGCTTCCCCACGTATGTATGGATGTGTGCGTGAGGATGCCGGCCGACCGAATGGACAAAGCCAGCTGGCAAATCACTTCTTGGTTGACCAGGCATTGAGATAGTAGAAGTTTTGTTAACGTCCAGAAGGGATTTTGTGTAAAGGAAAAAAAAGAAAAGTGAACAAAAGAAGTTCGAGAAGGAAGAATAGAGGTGTGTAAAAGTACTTGGGTGCTCCGGATAATTGTAGGAGCAATAAGACTTTTGTCGCAGCGGGACCAAACCCAGCAATCGGCAGGAAGAAGGGAAAATGAGTTAAGGAAATTCATCCAGAAAAAAAAGCTAAGTATTATATCCATTAGTTAGAAGTGTTAGCTAGGTGAAAAAAAGAAAAATGATAAACCTCGGTAGGGTAGTGCCATCGAACCTTCCCGGTAAACCACGGGACACGCGACCCAGTAATTTGGAATATTTTCCACCCCTCGGGGAAAGTGATCGTGCGTTATTCCGGGATTTTCTTTTATTCCCACTCGGCTGTGCAGTAACGTGAATAAAACTTGCCGTGCTCCAACGGAGCATTATAACGTTTTGGAAAAAAAATTCGCTTTTGGTTCTTATTTTTTTTTTTGGTTTCTTTGTTCGCTCGTTTTCATCGGTCGAATATTCCTGGTTTCACAATTAACCTTAAAATTGTGTGGCGCCCATTTTTTTAATTAATTTTTCAGATCCTCGATCTACCCGGGAATATGAATTCTATATTACCCACCACAGTAAGTACCTTCACTTTCCTTTGGTGCAGGTACAAAAATCATAATATTTTTCTTCCTGAACCCACCCCGTGCTGAGCTACTGGGGAATCAGCACTTTAATTGCTGATTGTTGCACTCGCACTCGCACTCGGCGTACATTGTTTTTGTCTCATTGACAGTTCGGTGATTTTTCGATTCGGCGGTGGCGGCCGCAAATTTCTATTAAATTTATTGCGTTTGTTTTCCGCCAATTTAGTATATTAAAAGTAGTTTGATTGCGGGTAATTTAAGGGCAACACTATTGACTGTTGAAGATGTCATGATATTTATAATGGTATTTCTGAAATGTGCGTAGAGTTCGTTGTCCTCTCTATAATCCGATGAGATAGGTCGACTCCCTATCTATTGAGGGTTGATTGAAAGATTATTTTCCAAAAAATATAATTCATGACAATTTGATGTAGTTGTTTGTAAGACGTTCGCAAGAGGTGGTGATTCACAAATCGCCGTTACTAAATATTGCTTACATTCCTCACTCATAGTGGAAGAAATGTTTTTGTTTTTAAACAACTAGAATAGGTTTACTGCTTCTAGGTCTAGTTTTTTACTTGGAATTTGATAAGATTGGTGGGAATCGTAAAATTTTGTTTATTTTTAGTAAATAGACTGGTTTATTTGAATTGAAACTTCAAATTCTGCTGTGTAGCGAAGAATCACGAAATCTCAGAAAAAATGTTAAATCGTAAAATTCGGTACGCAATTTTTGATAAACAAATACAAAAAAGGTGAATTCATTACTTGAGATTAGTCATTTCTGTAATCAAGGTCAAAACGGGGATTGGTGCGACCCTTTCCACTTTCCGAAGATTATTTAGTGTGCACATTACCTTAAGTGCTATGCTTCAAAGAAACCTTAATGAGCCAAGACTCGAGCGGATTTCCGTTGAAGCAACTTGATACAGATGACTGAAGTTTCGGTAGGTCCCATTTGTTTGCACAAAACATGTCCAAAAAACAGCTATTAGCAATCGGGAAAAATTCCAAGGAATTTTCGTTCATATTTTCCAACGGAAAGCAGCTGCGGAACTTAACAAACAGATTAATTTTGTTTTGAGTGCACATTCAATCGAAATATTATGTGTTCGCGTACTTTCTGCACTTAAATTCGTCAAATGCCATATTTCAAAGAGTGAGGATGAAATTCTCTAAGAGAGATCAAAATTAAAAAAAAAAAAAAATACTCAAAGACACGACCCACAACATACGAGTAACTTAGAGGCATTTGACAGATTTCATAAATTAGCCCAAGCAAATATTTGGGGAATTTGGCGACAATGACACATTTTCACTCCCTTTGAAAAAAAAAACTAACGAAATGTAGGTACTTATGCTGCACGACCACGATTTCTTAAAATCTCGTAGTTTTTCATAAGAATTCGTACAGCAACAATCCCGTTGCCTGGAATCTGCGGAGTGTCACTATTAGAATAAATGCGTTTGCGTGTAATGGTCTTGAGTTATTTTGGACATTCTCTTATATATGTTTGTATAAAACTATATGTGTTTAGGTGGGGCAGCTTGTCCTCAATTTGCAATCATATATTCATTTACTTATAGATATATTTTTCTTCCAGGAAAAGCGAACATGTAATGATAGAATAGTGCCTCGCAATGCTTGCGGATAGGTGTCTGCACTTCAACTGCTGCAAATAATATCCTTGAAGAAATTTGTCTCTTCGGAGCGAACTGTTTCCTTTAGAAATTTTCATTTTCCTTTTCATTTTCATGTGTAGTTGTTCGATTTCTTCATTTCATAAAAATGATAAGCTTTACTGCTTGGAAAATAAATGGAGGGATGTGTCCGTTATTTAAAAGTTCCTGGCGGCTAAACGTTGCAATTGACAAATGCTATTTATATCTTAATTATTCAATCGATCAGCAAATGGTATCTACATAATCGCAAGTGTCCATTCAATGAATCCCCCATGCCGTCAAAATTGCCTCTGTAAACCTGCCGCACTCAATCAACACTTTCAACAAAGCGAAATACATCAATTGTAATATAATTTAAAAAGAAATGTCGCTCAAGGTTAAGATTATCCGAACAATTGAAAAATATTCACCAAATTATGGCACTGTGGTTTACTTACTAACCGCCATTACCAAATAGCCCTACCTATTGTGCTCGCTTTTAGTTCAAATGATAGTATGACACCGCAGCGAAAAAGCTCAAAATTAGAAAGAAAGGTAGAGATTACAACGAAACACGAATAAACGCTAGAGAAGGGACAACGAACCATATAAAAGATACGGTGTGGCTCCAGTTCAGCATCAGTCTTCAGTTGTATTCATTCGCAATTAATACGGCATCGATATTTGCAGAAATGGCATTCAAATTCGTTATACTCTGTGCATTATTCACAGCGACTAGAGCTGGCAACATTGCGGCACCGATTGGCTATACACAATACCACAGCATTGAAGCGCCTGTGGCAATCGCCAAACCCTCAGTGGATGCAGTTGGATCTACTCATCGCAGTGTCCTTCGATCATTTGCTGGCACCGTATCCCACTATTCAAAGGCTGTAGATTCTCCTTATTCAATTGTACGAAAAGAGGATACGCGCGTCAAGAACCATGTTTATAACCCCGCCTATACCAAGACTGTTCAATACACTGCACCGATTTACTCAGCTCAGCAGCACTCGGCTCCAGCACACACTTCGTATGAAACACCCTCATACAGCAGAAGCTTGTCATACAATGCTCCTTCAGCATACGCTCATATCTCGGGATCAACACCAGCTGCTTATACCCATGGTTCATCTCCAACCCCATCGCCTTATTCTGATGAAGAGTTTAGAATAACTAGTGAAGTAGCTACCACTGAATCGACGAGTGTTGCTGAAAACAATGAGGAAGAAACATCTGCGCTTATATCAACCGAATCAGAGACAAAATCAAACCCAGCTCCTTTTAGATACGACTCCCAAATTTTAACCGGCTATAGACACAATGTTCCAAGTGCATCTTCCTACAAGCTCTCATCTGGTGTGCCTTCAATCTTCAAGTACTCTGCTCCAACTCAAACTGTATTAAGCCATCATAACGCACCTGCTATTATCAAGTATGCTGATCCAGCTCAAACAGTTGTAAATTATGCTGTTCAAGCTCCAAATGTCGTAAAATACGCTACTTCTCAACCCACCATTGTGAATTACTCCACTTTAGCACCAACTGTTTATACCAACTATGGAGTTCCAGAAGTTTCAAAAGTCAAATACTCCGTCCCGTCACCAACTACTTATACCGCTTATACGGCACCAACATCAGACGTTTTTAAACAGTATGCTGTGCCGAAACCAACTGCATTCACCAAGTATGGAGTTTCAGAACAAGACCATGTAACATACTCTGCTGCAGTTCCCACTGGTTACGGCGCCCCAGCAATATCTACCTTCCATAAATACAGCGTTCCAGCACCAGATCACATTAACTATTCTGACCAAGCTCCCATTGCCTACAATAAGTATGGTGCTTCAGAACCATATCCAGCTGCAGCCATTGAATTGGCTCCAATTGGCAAAAATCAAAAAAGTGCTGAAGTTCTAAATGCAGAAAGTGTGTCAGCTGCAAAGTCAGTCCCAGAAACCCAACAACCAGCAGCAGTAAGCTATCAGCTACCATCTGCTTACCAAGCTCCATCAGTATATCAACACCACGTTCCAGTCCATAGCCTATCAAATGGACACAAAAGCTGGTCTTCAGCTGGAGACGTTTCCCATGTAAGTTTTGACGGATTCGGAACTCACTACGGGTACTAGGCCTGAGTTAAATAATAAGCTCAATTTGTGTTTTAAGAGACAATGTTACTAATTGTTGTTAAGTTTTAAGAATATAAGTATGTTTAAAATACGTAACTATGAAATACAATTTCGAATAAATTTTATAAATTGAATTTCCGAATTTCTTCAGTTCCGCATTTTTTCAAAAACCTCTTCGAATTTTCCAAGGGATATTTTAACCAAATCATTATTGGTTAAACTGAATAAATTATTCAGCAAAACTTTTGGTACCTATATATTTTCAGTATGACAGAAATCTCAAACAAGATGAAAGTACGAGTAGTTCCCCAACTCATGTGAAATAACTATTACACGAAATAATAAAAATGTGTATATTCGGAGTGCCAGTGTTTGAATTACAGTAGAATCCCGATTATCGGAACCTCGATTATCCGAACATCCGATTATCCGGACTCATTGATCTCGGCTCTAATTGACAATTTAAACATGTTCTTTTATTTATACCCTATTCTAAGGGTATATTAATTTTGACGCATAGTTTGTAACATACCTTAATATTGCCCGTAGACCCCTAAAAGTTACTATATTTATGATCAGCATCGATAGTAATGTCGATCTAGCCATGTCCGTCCGTCCGTCCGTCCGTCAGCAAAAACTCGACGTAGAGAGCTGAAATTTTAACCATATACTTTCAAGGGTCCCGAAATAATCAAGTTTACGAATTTTTGAAATCCGCCCACAAACTCAAAAAAACAAAATTTTGGAAAAAATCGAATTTTGAGCTAGAAAGCTGACATTTTTTATATATGATCTATGACTCCTAAAACTGCTCGGGATAAACATTTTTCAAAATCCGCCCACTGACACGCCCACAAATAAATAAAACAATTTTTTTGAAAATCCAAAGTTTGAGCTAGGGAGCTGAAATTTATAATATATACTCTCTAGGGGCCCTTTATGCTAATGTGTTATTTTTTTTTAAATCCGCCTACTGACACGCCCACAATTAAATAAAACAATTTTATTGAAACACCCAAGTTTGAGCTAGGGAGCGTTTTTTTTTTATAAAATCCTTTAAATGTTATATAACAAAATATGTAGAGCGTTCTTAACAATTCAACCATACTTAGACTTTTGTCATGCCCACTTATGAGGGATAGGAATAAGAATAGGGTATCCAACAGCACGCCCAAGCGGCCTCTAGCCCGTTCCTATGTTTTTTAAGGGTGTGCTCGTATTAATTTTTAAGTAAGTGCTTTGTCCATTGCTTGTGTCATCATACCCAATTTTTGACTTTTTACCTTGATCTTTTAGAGGACCAGTGATAGGTTTGAAGGTATATTTTTACTATAAAGTTGTTCCAATCGTGTATTATATTGCCAAATTAGAGGTATTTTTACTCGAATATTTACTTCACTATAATACAATTTTACCAATTTTCTATATAAAATACTAAGTTTTAGCCAGAAAACATAAAAAATTAAATCACATCTAGACGCTCTACAAGTTTTTTCTTTTCATAATATGAGTACTAAACGTCATAGAGAATTTCATCTCATGGAAGATGCAATCCTGGAAATACTGGCAGCAGAAGACAGTGGTGATGAAGACACTTTAGCCCTTGATAAAGAAGATAGACACTTTTTTGCACAAGATATTGAAGCAGGGGTTGATATTGCTAAAATAGAACCCTCTGAGAATGTTCCTCCTACAGCTACAAACCCTGAGGTTGTACCACCCACACACGCCAGATCAACGCCAAACATTGCTTGGAGAAGTAATCGGTATGAACCAAATAATTTTGAAACAGATGAAACTTATATATTTGGGAACATAAAAATCTTGTCAGAAGATGAAAATAGAACAGTGACTCCTATACAAATTTTCAACGGTACCTGTAATTTCAAAGGACTGATTGATGAGATATTCATTCCTGAATCAATCCGCTATGCATTGCCAACGTTTAGAAACTATTGTTCTACTGATTCTGATATGGGTGTACCATACATTTCACAAATAATGACACTGAACAGATTTGAAGATATAAAGAAGGAGAAATTCCCAGGTCAGATCCAGCCTTCGACCGAGCTTTCAAAACAAGGACCATCTGCATGAAGAAACATAGGGACGGGCTACAGTCCGCTTGGGCGAACTGTTGGATACCCTATTCTTATTCCTATCCCTCATAAGTGGGCGTGACAAAAGTCTAAGTATGGTTAAATTGTTAAGAACGCTCTACATATTTTGTCATATAACATTAGGATTTTATCGAAAAAACGAAGCTTTTGTAAAAAAACGCTCCTAGCTCAAACTTTGGTTTTCCAATAAAATTGTTTTATTTAATTGTGGGCGTCTAAGTAGGAGGATTTAAAAAAAAATTACGCATGAGCATAAAGGGCCCCTAGAGAGTATATATTATAAATTTCAGCTCCCTAGCTTAAACTTTGGATTTTCAAAAAAAGTTTTTTTTTTTAAATTGTGGGCGTGTCAGTAGGCGGATTTTGAAAATATTTACAAATGAGCATAAAGGGCCCCCTAGAGAGCATATATTATAAATTTCAGCTCCCTAGCTCAAACTTTGGATTATCAAAAAAAGTTTTTTTTAAATTGTGGGCGTGTCAGTAGGCGGAATTTGAAAATATTTACACATGAGTTTAAAGGGCCCCTAGAGAGTATATTTATAAATTTCAGCTCCCTAGCTCAAATTTTGGTTTTTCAATAAAATTATTTTATTTAATTGTGGGCGTGTCAGTGGCGGATTTTGAAAATTGTATCTCCCGAGCAGTTTTAGGAGTCATAGATCATATAAAAAAAATTTCAGCTTTTAGCTCAAAATTCGATTTTTTCCAAAATTTTGTTTTTTGAGTTTGTGGGCGTGTCTGTGGGCGGATTTCAAAAATTCGTAAACTTGATAATTTCGGGACCCTAGAGAGTATATGGTTAAAATTTCAGCTCTCTAGGCCCAGTTTAAAGGCCTAATTTTTGCCGACGGATAGACGGACGGACGGACATGGCTAGATCGACATTACTATCGATGCTGATCATAAATATAGTAACTTGTAGGGGTCTACGGGCATGTTACTACGGGTATGTTACAAACTATGCGTCAAAATTAATATACCCTTAGAATAGGGTATAAAAATGATTAGAGGAAAAGATGTGTACAAAGTTCAAATTAGAAAACAGAATAAAAAATGCTTGTCGTTATTGTGATGTACACGTGTGCTACAGAAGTGGTCGTAACTGTTTCGTTGATTTTCGCAGTCGACAGTGAGAGATTAGGTCCAGCAGTAACTATGTACTTATGTAGGAACTGTTACTCAGGACGAGTAAGTTTAGTACCTACAGTTTTCTTTCCCACTGTACATACTCGTATATGGTCTCAAAAGTATATTTTTATATTTTATACCTGAATTGCAACAAATAAGCATATTGTCTGTATTTTTTATCTAAAACTAATTTTCATTTACTTAGATATCAGCATGCTAAATGTAGGTATTTCTGGGTAAAAAATTACCATTGGTGTATACAGGGTCATATATGTCTCCAAGCGGGAAAACCCATTTCCCTCAAAAATTATCGGTTTTTCTTGGCAAAATGTTTTATTAGACTGCAAATGAGTAAAATAATATGATTAATCCATCCGCTCATTTTCTTCTGTGCGTCAAATGGTTAAAGGGGCGTGAGTAAAATCTAAATATGGGGGAATGTTTCTGAAACATCTACATAATTTGTAATAATAATAATAATAATAATGTTTATTAGTTCCTTGAAATTTTTAACAAATAACTTTGAAATTTTCTTTCTTTATACCCTATTCTAAGGGTATTTTCATTTTGACGCATAGTTTGTAACATACCTTAATATTGCCCGTAAACCACTAAAACTTACTATATTTATGATCAGCAGCGATAGGAATGTCGATCTAGCCATGTCCGTTCGTCCGTCCGTCCGTCCGTCGGCAAAAATTAGGCCTTTAAGCTGGGCCTAGAGAGCTGAAATTTTAACCATATACTCTCTATGTTCCCGAAATAATCAAGTTTACGAATTTTTAAAATCCGCCCACAGACACGCCCACAAACTAAAAAAAACTAAATTTTGAAAAAAATCGAATTTTGAGCTAGAAAGCTGAAATTTTTTGATATGATCTATGACTCCTAAAACTGCTCGCTATATAAAATTTTCAAAATCCGCCCACTGACACGCCCACAAATAAATAAAACAATTTTATTCAAAAAATTTGAGTTAGGGAGTTGCAATTTATAATATATACTCTCTAGGGGCCCTTTAAGCTCATGTGTAAATATTTTCAAAATCCGCCCACTGACACGCCCACAATTTTTTTTTTTTTGAAAATTCAAAGTTTGAGCTAGGGAGATGAAATTTATAATATATACTCTCTAGGGGCCCTTTATGCTCATGTGTTCATTTTTTTTAAATCCGCCTACTGACGCGCCCACAATTAAGTAAAACATTTTATTGAAAAACCAAAGTTTGAGCTAGGGAGCGTTTTTTTACAAAAGCTTGGTTTTTTTTTTGATAAAATCCTTTAAATGTTATATAACAAAATATATAGATCGTTCTCAACAATTCAACCATACTAAGACTTTTGTCACACATACTTATGAGGGATAGGAATAAGAATAGGGTATCCAACAGTCGCCCAAGCGGACTGTAGCCCGTCCCTATGTTTTTTTTATATGTTTGACTCTAACAAATTTCAGAAGGTAATAATTATTACAGATAAGCAATATTGCTCTTCGGAAAATCTTTAAGTTTACTTTTAAAAAATAAAAATCTTGATTCCCCTTTTAACTCATTTGGTAGGTTGTTGAAGAAGTTCAGTCCAGCATACATCAATGAATCCCTGGTATTGCTTCTCTTGCAACGGATTGGTCTGAGGTTTTCGTTATTTCTCAAGTTGTGCGGCTGCACTTCAGAAACCATGGTAATGTTGTCTTCCAAATATGATGGTAGCATTCCGTATTTCATTTTGAATATAAAAATCATTGCATTGTAGGTAAGTTGTTGCTCAACATTCATCCATTTTAATTCTTCTAGCATTTGCTGTATTGGGGTATATCGGCGATCGATCGCATCGCTTTGTTTTGTAGTAGCTGAATACGCCGTTTTATTGGATTTTGGCATCGATATAAGATTGATACGCAATACAAAAAATGCGGTAACACCAAGACATTGTACAGCATAATTGCATTTCCCATAAGGTAAAACAGGTCTAATACGTTTAAAAAAAAAACGATTTTTTTTAGAAATTTTTGCGCAGATATATTTTGCATGGTGTTAAAAGATTATTAAGATCAGTATCTATAACAACCCCTAAGTACTTAATGTTCTCACCACATTCAATTCGGCAACCATTTACATACGAGTATATAAAAGGAAAAATACGATCACATATTTTTAATTTCATACCCTTCGATTGTTTTACATTTAGACTCAGTTTGTTTGCTCTGTGTGGCTACACTGATATTTTCTAAGCCTGTATTTATTTTTGCACACATGCCATTTACGTCACTTCCAGTAATGTATATTAAAGTGTCATCCGCAAATAAGACAACTTTACAAAACTTCAAAACACTTTTTACATCATTTGGAACAAAACAACCCCCCAAGATAGTACCTTGCGGTACTCCCAGCTCGACATAAACAGAGTCTGATATGTAATCATCCAACTTTGACTTCTGCCACGCAAACAGAATTTCTTTAACTTCTGCCAAGCAAATATGTAGGATTGAAACCATTTTAACTCTGTGCCTTTGACTCCAAAGGAGTCTAGTTTAGTTTGTAGTATATATATTTTTTTTTTTTTTATTTCATACAACTTTATACAAATTAAAATGTTTTACATTACTCATTTATAAAATAAAAGGGAGTATAAAATAGTTACTATAATCAGTTGTTCAATGACAAGTGTCGAATGTAGGAGGGAAATTACTAAAATTGTTACTATCGGAAAGCAAAAATTAATATTACAAAAGTAATTAGGTTGGAAAGATAAAATATACTATGACATTTAATGAGCAAGATTCAGGTCGTAAAGAAACCATTTATGGCTGAATAATCAAAGGACATAATCCAATTTTGTATACACTTCAAAAAAATACACTTTTCACTCTCTAGCGTCTAACAGTATCTGGAAGCGAATTGAAGAGACGAGGTGCGGTAGCATAGTAAAATCGTGCAAAATGGGCTTTATTATTTGTAAGAGCAGTTACAAAATGTCTGGCATTTTCTCGCAAATTATAGTTTTCGTTATTTCTGACAGCGTAAAATCCCGAATTATCAAAGAATATTTTAAGGACTTTGTAGCAGTAAAGGTGCCTTAACGGAAGAATTTTATGGTTCTTAAACAAATCAAAACTCGGAGTTCTGCGATTCACCCTGCATATGATTTTAACGGCATGCTTTTGGCTTATAAGTAATGGTTCAGTTTTGTTAAAATATTGTAGCTTTGACTTTAAAAGTCCATTATACACAAGCTTCAGTATTGGTTGATTACAATAAAGACTTAGGTGATATAATTGTCTCACCACTTTGTTAAAGTAATGTTTAAGATAAATTGTGTGACTATACCAGCTCAGTTTGTTGTCCAATATAATACCTAAGTATTTAAACTTATCAACACACTCAATTCTAAAGCATTTATTGGAGAACGATGCCAAATAGTTAAAAGAACGTTGACCTGAGTCAAATAAACAAAAACTTGAACAATTAGTAAAATGGTAAAAAAATGGCAAAATATCCGCAAAATATCCCTTCAAGTTAAAAATCATAAACTTTGTTTTGTCGCTGATAACTAATTTGTGCTGCAAAAACCATCTCCTAAGTAAGTCTAGGTCATAATTTAGGTCACAACAGATGTTAATCAAGCTTCTACTTGAATACGAGAGAGCAGTATCATCAGCAAACGCTGTGATTTTACATTTAAAAGGTTGATCAAATAATGAATTAACATAAATTAAGAACAATATCATAAAAATTAAGAAATATATATATCCATCTATAGTTTCGAACGCTCGCTTAAAGTCGAGAAATATAGCTATGATTCCTTTGAATTTATAGATGTTTTTCTTCCATTCATATAATCAGGTAATTTATGCGCTGTTTCAGAAGAATGTTTGCTTCTAAAACCTGATTGTTCCTCAACCGATAAATTATTTTGTTCGATGTACTCCGTAAGCTGTTCACTAACGACGCCTTCTAACACTTTTTCAAACATCGGCAACATATTGATTGGGCGAAAATTGTCACCGTTAACAGTACCTTTCACCTTTTCAACTGGTATAACTGTAGATTCCTTCCAACCGTTTGGAAAAATTCCATTACATAGCGATGAATTTATTATTTTCAGAAGTACTGGTCCTATAACTTCTAATGACTCGTAAATTATGTCCCTATTTATCCCATATACTGGTATGTCTTTTTTATTATTGCACTTTTTTATAACATCAAAGATTGTTCGTTCATCACAGAGTTTAAACATAAATCCAGTAGCTACGCTTATCACAGAAGGTTCGTATTACACAAAAGGAATAGATTGATTTACGAGTATCACAAACACTTTTTACTATGTAATTATAGAACTTATTAGCTACTGTAGTGGGTCTCTGACTTTTTCATGACCAAATTGTATAGTTGAGTAAGTTTTGTAAACATTTTGTTTTAATATAAATCTTTTTAGCATTTTCCAAATGTTTTTGATCACCTGTCTGTCTTGCTTTCAATCTTTTCACAAATGTATCTGTTTTTGGCAGCTTTTATTTCCTTCTTATAGTTTTTGCATATAGTTTTGTATCTGGTACAGTTGTGTCCAGTACGACTTAATGTTGCAATACTGAACGCAGTTATTTTGTCCATTTTTAAACTTTCTAGTTCTTTTGTGTACCATTTATATTTACCATCATATTTTACAGGTATTTCAGACGTCATTGCATCAATACAGCACTTAATTCTAGTATCAAACATTTGTTATACAACATTTAATGGATTTTATTGATATTTGTAGAAAAAAAACTCCCTTAAAAAGTGGCATGGCAGAAAACTTTATATAAAGGAATTGTTCAAAACGACTTTATCTACATACTTTGCAAAGAATATGACTTCCACTTACGATGATTTCTTCAAGCAAACGATTTTTTTCAAATTGTTGGCGTGTTAGATGGTGGATTTTTAAAATCTTTAAACATGAACATTTAGGGCCCCTAGAGAGTATACATTCTGAATTTCAGCTTCCTAGCTCAAACTGTGGCTTTTCGATGAAAGAATTTTTTTAAACTGTGAGTATTTTGGACATTACTATCGATGCTGATCACGAATATAGTAATTTTAGTGGTCTACGGTCAATATTAAGGTGTGTTACAAACTATGAGTCAAAATAAATATACCCTTAGAATAGGGTATACAGACGACGAAATCAAATGACTGACGCTGTTAAAAGAATAATGAGTCTCAAATGGAGCTAGTCTAGACATATTTTAAGGACTAAAGGTCGACTCACGTCAAAATGTATTCATGCAGACTGGCGCATTTACATAATACGTAGTTCATTATATGAATTAAACCAGTAATACGTCAGGGTGGAACGAGCTTGCGCGACTGGCGAACGTTTCAGTGTTACACTACTCTGGGTTCCAGGGCATAGTAACATAACAGGAAACGAGCGTGCAGATGAGCTGGCCAGGCAGGGCTCAGCTCTGGACGACTCACTCGCTGCAAGGGTTCACATTCCGCTAGGTGCGGTCAAGACACAAATACACTCACAATTCCTGCAGAAAGCCAATCTTCAATGGAGAAGGTTAACTAACTGCATCATATCGAGGAAGATATGGCCTATTTATGACAAAGGGAGAACAGGGGATCTTCTAAACAGAACCCGCCCCCGAAGTCTCCAGAATCACGGCGATAATCACCGGGCACTGGCCAATTGGAGACCATGCGGACAAACTGGGTATCCCATTTAACACCCACTGCTGAAGCTGCGGCAATGTAAACGAAAGAGAAACTCTCTTCCAGTTCCTCTGCGAATGTCCGGCACTAGCAAGAGCTAGACTGCGGGCACTGAATCAACCATTCTTCGACGACCTTAGCGCTATATCGAGCAAAGAGATACAAGATCTTATCCGTTTTCTCAACTCCACAGGTTGGATATAGACACACACCAAATCTCTCACAACCACTACAACATAGGTCACACGAGTCGTGGTAACAAAAAGGCACAATAAGTGCTAATTGGGTTCAAACCGAACCGCCACTTCTACCTACCTACCTACCTACGTCAGGGTGGCAGAATTGAGAGGGATGCAAATATCCTTAGTTTAAGCGTTAAAAAAGTACCCAAACGCAGTGCAGTGCTTCTACTCAAACACACGCCAATACGACCGAGCCGTACGAACACTGACAGGTCTCTACGGCGCGAAAGTTCATTGTGGTGAACGAAAAATTCACAACATTTCAAACCATCAGCATCGCATTGCGCTTTTAGATATCGGTTTTTGCAGCTATTGACAAAAGCAAGCATGTGTTTGACCAAAAAAGTTGGAACTAATTTCTGTTCGATTCCTTAAATCCATACGTTTAGCCTGATTTTAGATATTTCCAAAACTGATATTTTTTAGGGTCCTCACTTTGAAAAGAAATAATGAAATTACAGAACCTCTTAGGCACTGTTTAAACCTTCACCCACCTGCTCTTCATCCCTATCTTAACAAATCACTTTTATGTTTTCGAAAATTGCATTAAACACTCATTCAAAATAAATAAAAATCTGCAAAGGTTCATAAATTTACATTTCTACTTTTGACATCACATTTTCATTACGTATGACCTCTTACGATATTCGATTTATAGGCTAGGTTACCTGTACTCGGTATCCAGCGTGCGGTAATTTATCGCACGAACGCATAAATCTCTACATTTAATTGCCGTTAATTGAATCACATAATTAAATTGTCCACTTCATTCCGAAGCCGAACAAAATAAATTTGTTTTACCAATTCGGCCAAAAGACTATGTATGTAATCGCAAAAATCCACTTAAACCATGGTAATTTGAGATCTACCATCATAAACACCAAATATGTACTTGAATATATCTGCGTGCAAACCATCAATCGCTTTCAAAGACCACACCCGGCATCACAGCGGTAGCAAGGCCGATACAATTCATCTCACATAATTCGCTTCAAGCGCCTTTCATCTACACTTACCATTTCTTTGCGAATTTCGCTTGCTGGTCTGTGATCAAGATTTGCTTTTGATAAAAATAAATTGGCTCATTTGTATGAATAATTTCGTACAAACCATACGGTATTAGAGTTGTTGTTCGAAATCAGTGTTCATTCTTTGAGCCTGCAAGTGTGCTTAAAGCAGCCGTATAGGTGTCTAATTGCTTATAACTGCGGGGGGCTACAAAAAAAATATCGATCTTTTATCGATTTGTGCAGCCAAGCCCTGTCTTTGGGCGAATGCGGTGCGGAACTTAGCAAGACAATGACAACGTTAATGGCGATTTACTTGAAGTCTTGGCATAGTTTGCTTCTAAGGTATCATTTTCGCGGATCCAATGATTAAGTATGTGGCTAATGACACATAAATATGGATTAACGATTGGTTAACTATATTTGATAAATTGAATATGACTTTCATAAAGGCGGGGAAATTTAATCTATATGTATACCAGAGCTTGATCTGAGTGACTGACAGAATCACCATTGAAGAGCCCAACCCGTCAATCGTTGATTAATGAAACTTGGAGGATAAATTTGTGTAGAGGTGTAGACGCGATTTTTGGATCTGAAGCCTACTGCCCCTTTGGTGATCAATGCATTTTCTTAAATGTTTCATAGCATTTTCCATGGTTTTCTTCAAAGTTTTGCGGCACTAGGTTCTTCACGGATGTTTTCCTTGAGGGTTACCATAGATGGTGGCTTGTTCACATAGAGCCTTGATTTAAATAACCCTATCTGACGGCCAGGGCAAAATGCGAAAACTTGTTAGCAGACGACCAGGAAACGCCTGCTTCAGAATGTCGGCTGTGGCTTTTGCAGTATGCGCCGTTGCTTCGTCCTGCTTTAACCACATGTCTTCCAGTCCCAATTCATCCAATTTAGGAATGAAAAATACAATAATCATGGCCTTGTAGCGATCACCATCCACAATGACCGTTTTGCCCCCACCGTTCTTAAACAAAAATGGTCCAATGACTACTCCAGCGTAAACGCAAGACCACGCAGTGAGTTTGAGTGGATGTAATGGCTCTTCGTGCATAACTCCCGGATTTTTAGTTTACGTATCCACAGTGGTGGAAATGGGCCTCGTCACTCACATGATTTTTGACGCAAAATAGTCCAGGTTTTTGTTCAGATTCAGGAGGGCGTGATCGTTGATTAGACGCCATTCACGGTCAACATAAATATACCCTCATTGTACTATGGAAGAGCCTTATGAGAACAAAAATGTTAGTTGGTCATTCAATGCGACGTTAAACCGCATGAGTCTTAGAGACTGGAAAAACACGGGACCGCACAATCCTTGGAATATCGCTGCAGTGGTTAAATAGGTCGTGGTGGCTCTGGCGACATCTGCCATTGGTCAAACGACAAAGAGCTCTTCTAAAAATCTACTGATGATGAGATTAAAACTTTATGAGAATTGAAAGCTCGCCGTAAGAGTCCAATAACACTCTTATTTGAGGAGTTAAGTTCTTGCGAACCATTGTAGTGTTAGACTCTTAAAATAACAGAACTACAAGATCTGATTGACGTTGTGCGAGTGTTGAAGAGTGTTATAAGAATCTTCTGACCCTATTTTCAGAGTTAAGCTTTCGAGAGTTTTTTAGTTCGGTGACCAATGGGAGCCAGGCGGTCAGGAAAACTGTGCAACGCAATGCACGTTGCGCCAAAATCACTGAGAATTTGTTCATCAAAAATATGGTTGCGATGTTGACCCTGCGCAGTATTTGCATCAGAACAAGATTGAAGAAGTCACATGACAGCTCGTCTACATGCCGGACATGCCAACCAGTGTAGGCATGCAAAAATTCGGTAGAGCTGTTTCCATAGTGTACATTCCAGCGCATGTTTTCCAGCTTTACGCAGGATCGTGAATTCGGCCATCGCCAGATAGAGCTCCTGACGTGAATTCTCATATAAATTTTTAAAGCCGATGACATGATAGATGTCTCGACTTGAAAATTGGTGGTCTTTTACATGGTGTGTTCCTTTGATCTGTTGTCGATCTGCCGGGCATGAAGCCACATTGGAAACTGCCGATTAAAGTATTGCATTACATTACGGCTTCAGACATTCTTCAGTACGTTGAATATAACCTTAAACATTTAGCAGCAATATGTTCCAATAGTTCTTGCAAGCATAGGGTCGCCTTTCTTGGAGATTGAACATATGGAGCTGATAGTCCGGTCATTGGGCGCGTGGAGCGAATTTTGAAGTTTTTTAATATTTTTTCTTTCTTTAACGCCAATAGTTCTAAAAGTTGTCTTGGCTTGTCCCCTAACGATATCAAAAATTTTAAGCAAAAAAAAATTATCTCAAGGGTCCTATATTAAAAAAACAAATTGTTGTTTTTTTTTATTTAAATATATTTGTTTTTATAATATTCAATAATTATTTTTTTCTTCACATAATAACAATTAAGTTAAAGAACAAAAGAGCATAAAATATATATTTTAATTTATATTAATGATGATGTTAACCTTCCTACGGTCCTCAGATTTACTAACGCGAACGGACTTCGGGTCAAATGTGACCCTGTACTATATTTTCGGGGTTTATTCAAGTTTTTTTTTCTTATTTTTATTTGCTGTAACGCTTTTTATTCGGTTTTATGAATATCTAAATTAATAAAACAATGTTATTTAATTGATTTATTGCATTGAATTGAATTAATTGCAGGTAGGTAGGTAGGTAGGTACGTGTGGCGGTTTGATAAGACAAACCCAATTAGCACTGAGTGCCGTTTTGTTACCACAAACTCACGTAAACCTGGGTATTATCGATTGGTGTGGGAGGCTTAATCCAACCTGCGGACTTCAGGAAAGTTATCAGTTCCCTGATACTTTTCTCGGAGACTTCCTCAAGTGTATTGAAGAAAGGGCTTCCCAATGTACGTAGTCTGGTCCTAGCTAAAGCCGGAGAGGTACATAAAAAGTGAATTAGGGTTTCTTTTTCAGTTGTCACTTTGCAACTGCGGCAGTGTGTATTGTATGGGATGCCCAGCTTGGCCGCATGGTCACCTATAGGCCAGTGTCCCGTGAAGATCGCTGTAAGTCTTGCGATATCTTTTCGGGTTCTACCTAGAAGGTCGGTTGTTTTTGCCTTGTTGTAGTTTGGCCACGTTTTTCTGGATATGACGCATGCAGTCAGGCTGCTCCATCTGAGGTTGGCTTTCTTAAGGTATTCTGCGGTGATATTTGCTTTAACTGCTCCGAGCGGAATGTGGACTAATTCCGCCAGAGAGCAGTAGACAGCTGAGCCTTACCTGGCCCGTTCGTCGGCATGTTCGTTTCCATAAACGTTACTGTGCCCTGGAACCCATATTAGGGTAACCTTGAACTTATCAAGCAGGGCCAGCTCATTACGGCATTCTAGTACTAACTTAGAGGATATAGTGACCGAAGCGATCGCTTTAATGGCAGTCTGGCTGTCAATAAGTATGTCGATCCTTTGCCTCGGTATTATGTTTGAGTGAAGTTTGATCTGGCGACATGCTTCACGGATAGCCAGTAGCTCCGCCTGGAAGACGCATGCAGTATCCGGAAGTCTGTACGATTTTGCGATGTTTAAGGATTCCGAAAAAACTCCCGCACCCACGCCGCAGTCCATTTTTGAACCGTCGGTGTAGATTGTTTGATCGAAATCCCTTGTCACTTGTCCATTTTGCCATTCCGATCTAGTAGGGATTTGAACGACGAAATGTTTTGTAAAAGACATTCTGGGAATGATGTAGTCTGTTGAAGGCGGAACTAGTTTTCTAGGTAGAGAGTCTAGAATACTACTGTGGTCGTAGGGTTTTGCAGTCCAGCAGCCAGACTCTCTGAGTCTGATCGCGCTGTGTGCTGTGATGTTTGTTATATGTAGATCAAGAGGTAAAAGATGCAGTAAGACTGTGAGTCCGTCTGACGGTGTTGACCGTAGAGCTCCCGTTGTTCCTATGCATGCCGTTCTTTGTACCTTATTAAGTTTGGTAATATTGTAATTTTTCTTTAGAGCCGGCCACCATACTATTGACCCATACGTGAGGATTGGTCGTACCACGGCTGTGTACATCCACAGGGTCAATTTTGGTTGCAGGCCCCACTTTTTTCCGAAGGTCCTGCTGCAGGCATAGAAGGCTATACATGCCTTCTTTACCCGTTGCTCTATGTTTATTTCCCAGTTGAGTTTAGGATCTAGGATAAATCCTGAATACCTGGCATTGGTTGAAAGGGGTAGGGGTGTGCCGTTTAGGCGAGGAAGCGTTAAGTCAGGTATGTTGGTTTTGGTGGTGAAGAGCATCAGCACAGTTTTCCCCGGGTTGACTCCCAGACCGCACTTTTTTGCCCAAGTGCTAACTTTGCTTAGAGCATTCTCCATGATTTCACTAATCACGGAGGGAAACATTCCTGGCACCAATATCACCATATCGTCCGCATACCCGACTACCTTGATTGCTACTCTGTCTAAACTTATGAGGATTTTGTTTATTACTAGGAGCCAGAGTAGGGGTGAGATGACTCCTCCTTGAGGTGTTCCCCTCCTGGCATATTTGGTTATATTGCTATTTCCTAAAGCTGCTTGAATGATTCTAGTGCTGAGCATGGAAACAATCCATTGACTTAGATGGTTTTCTATTCCAAGCTCCCTCAGGGACTCTAGAATTGCTTCAGTGTGTACATTATTGAAGGTTCCTTCTATGTCTAGGAAGGTAGCCAAGGTGTATTCTTTGTTATGTAGGGATTTTTCTATCGTACGCATCGTACCTCGTGAAGAGCTGTTTCTTTAGATCTTCCCTTGAGGTATCCGTGTTGAGATTTGGAGAGGAGTGAAGCTTCTATTGCCCCTCTCAGGTGGTTGTCTAGGAGACGTTCGAGCGTCTTCAGTACGAAGGAGGTCAAACTAATTGGTCTGAAATCTTTCGCAGTTTCATGACCGCGTCTACCCGCTTTTGGAATGAAAATAATTCTCACTCGTCTCCATGAATAGGGTACATGATTGTAGAGTATACAGTTCCTGTAAATCGATGTGAGCCATGGAATTGCCAGTTCCAGAGATTTCTGGAGCATGATGGGCAGAATGCTGTCCAGGCCAGGCGATTTAAAGGGAGCGAAGCTGTTTCTTGCACAGGACATTTTTTCCTCGGTAATAATGGATGTTATATTTTCCCAGCCGTCGGGTTGTGTGCGTTGTGAGCTGGATGGCTCTGCAACGTAATCATTGCATCCGGGAAAATGGGTGTTTATTAATAGTTCTAGGGATTCTGCAGTTGACTCAGCCCATTGTCCGTCCTCCTTTCTCAGAAGAGATGGTTTGGAGTGTTCTTTGGACAATATTTTGCTGAGTCTTGCGGAGTCCTTGAGGGTTTCGATGGATTGGCAGTACTCTATCCACGACTGTGTCTTAGCCATTCTAATAGAGTTCTTGTAGCTTTTAAGGCAATCTCGGTAGGGTTGCCAGTAGTTGCATTTATGGCAGATGTTATAGGTTTCTCTAGTAAATTTTCTGAGAGCAGAGAGTTCCTTGTTCCACCAAGGGGGGAATGATTTTTTGCTATATTTGATCGGACACGAGACTTTGTACGCTACGTTGAAACCTTTTTCAAAAGTCTCAACCTTTGTGTCGAGTTCTGAAGTGGAGGTAAATTTTTGATTGGGGGTCTTGTGTAACTTAGTCTTAATAACTTGGTTAAACTTTGCCCAATCGGTTCTTTTGGGGTTTCGGAAAGATTTCGGGATCTCTTCAGCGAGATCTATGTCGAAGAGTATCCAGTTGTGGTCTGAGAAAGATTTTTTACTGGATACCCTCCAATTTTCAACCTTCATAATATTGTTATTATTACAGAGAGTAAAATCTATAACGTCTTCCCAGCCGTTAAAACTGTCCGTACTCGGAAAGATAAAGGTCGGGGTGTTACCTTTGTTGCATATTATTAGGTTATTTTCAATAATGTAATCAAAAAGAGACTCACCGCGTTCGTTTGACTCCAAGCTGCCCCATAGCACATGCCTGGAGTTTGCATCGCAGCCCAGCAGCAGGTTGGTCCTTGTTGATGTTATGGCGGTTATCATTGCCTGGACTTCTTCCGGCGGTACTTGCCGGTCGTGTGCCATGTAGGCGGATGCGATTAGCAGGTCGACTCCGGCGTTCTCCATCTTAACAACTGTTAGATCGGCTGAGCTAAAATTTGGGCATGGAAAAACTTTAATATGCTTTTTAGCTAGAATGCAGGTTCTTGGCTTACCATGGTTATTATTGCTGCGGTTATAGTAGAGGATATATCCGGTGTCGTTAAGGTCTCTTATATTGGGCCCGTTCACCCAAGGTTCTTGGACAATGCCGATGTCGATGTTTTCCTCTTTGAGGAAAATCATCAGGTTATCTGACGCACAGACTGAGTGCTTCAGATTAATCTGTACGACTTTCAGCATTGATTTCGGGTGTTTGTTCGGTTAGGGTGGTAGTACGGTTCGCCTCGATCCTCATGTCCTCCAACAGCTTGTTGGCATCGTCGACTTCATCTAAGTCGTCGACCTGATACGGGGACTTGAATATTTTAACTGTGGCATGCCTTATGCCAAAGCGGAGCTTGAAGCCGATCTTTTCAATGTGATCTACGCTCTCTTCCGTCAGCATTATTAGGAAGGATAGGGTGTTGTTGTGAGGTTCCTCAGCCTTGATGACTTTCCATTCATCCATATGAACCGCAGGGTTGTGGAAGCTTGAGACAGTTGATCAACTTATCACTGTCGATGGTCATATTTGGCAGCCAAATGCGAATTCTCGGTCTCCTCGGAATCTCTCTGGCCAGGATCAGATTAAGCTTTAAGCCGGTCCAGTCGTCACGGATCTTGTGAACGCAGCCGCTTAGGAATTCCTTGGAGAAAGCGTCTTCACACTTGATTACCCTGTAACCTCTTATGACTTCAGTTGAGTCAAAGCAGGCGAGGGGTCCGCCTTGGTTATTTAAGAGATGGTCCATCACCATCTCGGAAAGTTTATTTTCAATGGCACCCCAAACGTCAGCCACTGTCTTGCCGCTGGTAGAGAGTTCATCCACCAAAGCGACTTGTAGGTCGTCTCTGACAACCTCACTGACTGTTCGTGTCATCTGGGGTGCTGAGATTGGGTTGTGGTGCTTGGCGGTAGCCAACTTAGCAACTTTGCTTCTTTGAGGGTCAGACTTGACCTCCTCTTGTGAGCGGTTGCGTTTAGTTGCTTCCGTCTTGCGTGGTGGTGGCTCCCTGCGATTCTTGATAAACTCATCAATAATCTGCTGGTGCTTGGGTTTTTCAGCTAGGTCCTGCGGGGTAGCCGTGCCGGCCTCTTACTTCTTGGTAATCTTACCCAGAATGAAGATGGTTCTCTGGTACGCGCTCTTTCTGCGATTACTAGCTAATTTGTGGGTATTTACCGCACGCTTTTGGGCACTAGGTCGAGTGTCCTGCGCAGCGGGTGTAGAGGAGATAGATGGTTTGTGGATAGCAGGTGTACTTTGAGTGGAGCTCCGCTCAGAGTCCCCGCTTGCCACGATTGTCTCATGACTGGAGGCGAGCAGTTCATCTTTTGATGAAGTGCCTGGGTCTTTGTTTTTTTTTTTTTGTTTTTTTTTTTCTTTTTTTCCTATTGTTCTTTGGTTGTTCATTATTATTTTGGTCCCACGAGTATGTCCGGAAGGGTTAGTCCATCCCGGCAGAGCCGACTTACCGGGATAAGGCACTTAAATACAACCGGCCTTGCCTGGGCGCCGGAGGGGACCGTAAACGGCCAGTTCTCTTTAACCACTATCTGACCATGCAGCCCTCGGCACGGGTCGACACCTTGGCTTAAAAGTGGGATTTAGCTAGGGTTTACTCCCTTCCAACACTCTGACCCAGAGTTGGTTTTGGTCCACGATGGGTTTTACAGTGGAATTTTTTGTCATCTTCACTGCTATGACCTCATTACCCCGGATCACGAATCAAAGTGGAACTTACATTGAATCGTACCGGGGCATCCCCTTATCCGCCACCCAAGGGACGCGCCTGGTAGAGGACCTACCCCCGCAGGTGAATTTATTGCAACTTCATATATTTTTTATAAATATTTTAAATATTTTTTAAAAATGATTATTCAGTTACAATAGGAAAAGGAGAAGTTAGTTCTTACAATTTGAACACAAAGTGATTATTTTAGAATGTTGTTTACATATATATTTACAACAAATGTCGCAAACTAATCCAGTTTTGTTATCAGTTTTAGGGCATACGAGTAGATGGCATCGACTTCTTTCAGTTGTATTCTTTTTTGATGTGTTTCCTAATTGAGCTGATGAAGATGGTTGTGAACTGAGTTGATGATCACTTCGAATTTTGTTTGCAATTTGTAGTGAAAAATGTGCTCGAGGTTGTGTTTGTCGCTTTTTTATGTAGGGTGTAACAAGCTGCATTCCGAGGTTTTCCAAGTATAACCTGCGCTTTGTAAGGCAGCCTTCTTTCCAATTTAGGTTGGCGGATTTGAATAAAACGAATGCGTTGTAGGCTGAAATGTCGATCATATTACTGAACACTACTTGAGGCCACCGTTTTGTCATTCTTTTGCAAGTGTAGCCACTTACAGCTTTATCCAGTGTATCAACGCCACCTTTACATTTATTATAGTCCAGTATTATCTCTGGCTTTGTATCCGGACGGTTACTAATTTTTGAATTATGGTGAAAAGTGCTTAGTAAATTCACAGCTTTATTTTTTTTTGGATATAAGAAACTAGAGTTGTGTCCTCGGTAAAAGCGAAGATTGAAGAGTAAACTGGTCTTCTTTTTATGTTCACTAATTCAGGTGGTAATTCGGGTTTGTTTTTCCGTATTGTTCCTACTAGGGTAATCCGTTTCTCCAATAATTTTTGTGCCAATTGGTGAGAGGTGAAAAAGTTATCGCTTGTGAGGTTATGTCCCTTTAGCCCTGCAATCAAATCAAGAACAACACGCATATCTTGATTTTTTATTTTTTTTTCCTGGATTTCTTTCCGATTTCCTTGCCAGTGTAAGGTTGAATATTCCAAGCATAGCTCGTTGCAGAATCACAGAGCATCCAAAACTTGATTCCATACTTTGCAGGCTATGATGGCATGTACTGCCGGAATGGACATCTTCCTCTGAAAGCTACTAATTGTTCATCAATGGTCACGTTTTCGGATGGATTGTAAAGCTTCGGTAATATTTCAACCCATTGATTCCACAAATCACGTATAGGAGCAAATTTGTCCAACAACCTTCGTTCGCTTCGAGTTTCCCTGTTGTCGAACCTTATAACCCTCGATATTTTTTTGAAAGTCTTCAAAGACATAGTTGCATCAAATATTGGTCTTCCTGTTTCGGGGTTCCAAAGACTTTCAGAGCTTTCGTTATGTGATCGAAAAACACCAGCCAAAATAAGCAATACAATTAAAGCAAGGAGTTCTATGCTATCAATGTCAAGCCATTCTTCACCATATATTCGCTTACCTTCAATGAAAAAGAGCTCAAAGCTGGAGATTTCTTCTTCGGTAATTTGTGAGCAAGAGTAACGCGTCAATCCTGGCACCAAGCTGATAATATTTTCCCTCGAAGCTCTTCCGGCACTAATTACCAAAGGTGTTTTTGAATAATTTATTTGGCCATTCTTTGATGACATCAATGCGGAAGACACAAATGGATTTCGCTGTCACTAGAATCACTGTCGGAGGAATTGGCAACTTCAACATGATCTTCAAACTCAGAACATGATTCATCTTCATCAGGTTAATGTTATTCATTAAAAAGCAATACATATTAATTTTGAAGCATATGTGCCATATACCCGTACCTGAAAATTTCAAACAAAAAATTTTTTTTTAGCTATTGCAATGAAGTGAACGACTAAATCTTTCATATTACCTTGTATTGTTATATTTTTTTATGGAATGTTGGCTTAAGGATTTAATTAAGTCGGTATTCATTCTAGAATTGAAAAATTATTTAAGCATATATTTATTTCAAACAAATAGTTGTATT
The DNA here is from genome assembly GCA_949715645.1 of Portevinia maculata. Lineage (NCBI taxonomy): Eukaryota > Metazoa > Arthropoda > Insecta > Diptera > Syrphidae > Portevinia > Portevinia maculata. The sequence goes on along the minus strand of OX454527.1, from coordinate 52,475,864 downwards.
TACCTATAAAGAATCGTTTTATAGGGTCTGAACAAATTCTGTCTTGGTATTGAATTTTGGCAATTTTTTTCTGGATGCGATTCTGGCTTTTATAAATCCATCTCTTGAATCCCTTCTACATACCGAAGCACACGCTTCTGTCACCAGCTTAACACATCTCTCAACAGCTTAGGTATGACATGGATATTTGGATAATTCGATATTGTCAGGAACACTTCCAACCATAGCCCGTAGGTCTTCATCTGAAATCATTTTTGTGCGAGTCGGCTCGGTCACAGCAGATGAAGTCCAATCAATAAGATCAATATAGTCATCACCTTCGAAATTAATTTTCGGTATTTAGAATAATCGGATTCCCTTCTGATTCTCTGATTTTTAAAATTCTCCTCAAACCTAATTCCCGTATATGCTTCCGTTCATCAGCTAACATGGCAGGTAAAATGTTTTCTGGGTGACAAAAATATGCGTTACGTTCTATTAAAGGATGAATTATTGATTTAATTATTTTTAAAATGTGTTTTGGTCCATCCAAACAAGAGGGTTTTATTTTTATTTTAAACCAAGCAAACGCGTAAACTTTTATTGTGTACTTTGCCAAAACCAGTCACTCTTCTGAAGAATTTTCACATGCCACATACAGCCAAAGAAATCTGTTAGCTGTTGTAAGCCACCTTGAATGAGACATTTTTCCAGGCTGCCGTTGTGCCTTAAAAACAACTTCGCCCTTTGCAACTGCTTGGCACATTGCATACAGGTGCCTTTGATCTGTGCTTAGATTTTCAGGTGCTAGTTCAGGTAAGTCTACTTCGATTTTTTTGAAGGGTTTAATTGGCAGATTCTCACAAATTTCAAGATCTTTTCCTTAAACCCCAGAAAATCCTTTTGGATCACTGGTTTTACCACAAACATAAGTCATTAAATGGCGAAGGGGAAATTCATTAAAAAGGAAGCAAACAAACAAACCAATGAACTGGCTTACCTATGGCCATTTCAAGCCGAGATATGATACAATTTTTAGCTCCCGTATTCACCACAGTTCCATCGCATCCAACTACCTTAATTTTCTTCACATCAGCGCATAAGTTGTTTTCAACAAAATCGATAATGCTGGAAGATATTGTCTTGGCATTTCCTTTACTTGGAGCTACATGTCACAGATAATGTCCTCCTGGTTCAGAAACAAGTACAACAAGTTCTTCTGTTAAAACCTTCTTATGTGTTCTGGACCCAAGTTTTCCCAAGACCATGGTTTTGTCTTTCCTTTCATCGAAGTATAACCCATTAATAGTTTCGTTTTCCCCGCTTTGACATGGAACATTTTGGTGGAATTTTTTTCTCTCTCGTCTTATTTTACTTCGGTCAACTATTTTTGAAGTATCTAATTTGGAAACAACACCAATATCTTGTAAGACAGAACTTACCAGAGTTGATGCAGATCTATCGGATACTCCTGTTCTGTGGCGGGCTTAAGCTAAATTTGTTAACTTTATCCAAGCATGTTATTTCTTTTCTGAATTCTTTTGCTGAACCTACAATCAAGGTATCAAATCAGCATTTTTCTTACCTGTCTTTGGTCAAGCAAGAAATCGCTCTCTGACTGTGGTACTTTTCTGCCACAAAGACGGTTTACAAAATTTTCACATTTGCATGATGAAATGTCGAATAGCTGATTGCTAGTCGACCTGTACAAATTCAGCTTTTGAATATGTAACGTTTGCTTAGATTTTATATTTTTTTTAATAGATTTGTATTTTTCGTTATAAACCTAGTTTGTGCGAAATTTGCTGATCTGTTACAACCGGCAATGATGCTTTCAACCAAATACTCTTTAAATTTTTACTTTTAATAATTTTAATATTAAAGAAATTTCACTTGGGTCCTTACCTCGAATTTTCTCTTTCACTGAATTTCGAATAAACATAAATGCCTTCATGACATCACAATAAGTTGGAAGCACTTTGGTTTTAAGTTCAGTTGGTGCTCCAAAAACTTCACATTCGACGTCACTACGCGTTTTCGGCATTTTCAGAATTAAAGAGCAATTGCAATCAGTTATAAATGCCATCTTATAATAAGCAAAACTAGAAAAAAAACGAGACACGAAGGAAACAAATAATCTCACTAACACAAGGCCTACTATTTGAAAACGGTAAAAAATAAGATTGCATGGATTTTTAAAATGAGGGCATGAGTTCTGGGTTATGAATTTGAATTGAAATTCAAAAAAATCAATTTCTTTCAATTTAAATTGCTACTTCCTTAACGAAACTTTAATTTCATTACTAAAGCATAATGTACATGGGACAGTTTTTTTTTTCTTACTTTGAAAATGTTTAACTCTGACGTCATATCGTCACGTGAGTTCTTATTTGTCCTACAGACCATTTTGGGCGAAAATGAGTTATAAATGCCATCTTATATTTTCGGTCATGCTCTTTCGATTGCTGAAATCAGAATTGTCCTATATCTTTTAGTTTTCGAAATAAAAAAATCGATTTTGTCCTATAGACCAATTTTTGTCGATCAATTTTATGCTTATTTGTCCTATATCCATTTTTGTATGCAGTAGGACAAATTTTATACTGGCATTATAATTATGTAAAGTTTGTGCTTAAATGTCCTATATCCAATGACATATGGATAGGGTAAACTGTCCAGCAGTGGACCAATTTGCGTTTGACTTGATATATTTTTTAAACTATTGGCTTAATCTTTGAAAGGTTTGAAGGTAATTAATATCTGCTTTATTAGCTTTGTATTTCACCACATGTAGCTTTAGAAAGATAGTAGAAAATAGTAAATTTTGAGTTTTTTTAAAATGCACATCAATTGGTTCCCTGTGCACTAGGGGGTGGACACAGTGAACCACCGGGTAGTTCACAGTGAACCTATAGTGTTTATTTATTATTTCATAAGAAAAATAAAGAGCAAAAACAAGTAATTGATAAAAATCAATTTTTATTTAACATTAACATTAAAAAAAGTAAAACTCCTCTCCTCTGTGAATATTAGGTTCACTGTATAGTTTGGTGTGAGCCTCATTACTTCTAATTCCTGATCGTTAAGATTTTTTGTTTTCACAAAATATCTTCTCAATGTTGCGTATGGAATTTGTTTTTCTTTAGCAGCTTGCCTTATTTTCCTTCCATCCTTAATCAGTTGAAGTGCAGATTTCATCTGCTCCTTTGTGTGGGTTCCTATTTTTCTGTGTTTCTTTGTTCGTGCCATTTTAACTGAAACAAAATTGTGAACTTATTGTTTAAATATTGTACCTATATAGTTGTGTCTGGCATATGGCTAGTACACAGTGAACCATGCATGGTACACAGTGAACCATGCATTGTACACAGTGAACCATGCATGGTACACAGTGAATCATGGTTCACTGTGTACGACTATATTCTGGTTCACTGTTGCACATAGTGACTTTTTGGAGAAAATTATTTTTATAAAAAAAAATATTTCACAAATTGTATTGACATACTAATTTTAATTAATAATAATAATCAACATTTGAATCTGTATCCAACAAATCTCACTAAGCACATTACTTTTTTAAATGGAACAAAAATAAAAAGCACGATTTCTAATTTACTTACCAGTAAAATTCCCTTTTTCTTCAGCACAACCGACACTGACAAGAGCACTACTTCAACTGCCAGGTAAATTTATAGAGGATCAAAACGAGGTTCACTTTCTCTTTAATTCGTTTTTCTCTTATAAGTAGAGATTCTGTAAATTTAAAAGATTCACTGTGGGACGTGAGCCACTGTGGGACAGTTTACCCTATAGGACAAAATGTATATGAAAATTTTAAGATTTGCACGTTGAAGTTGGATTGTGACGCCTTTTAGCACTGGCTGAGTCAACCCGATCAGCTTCCTTCTTCTCGTAAAAAGAACAACCTCAGTCTTAAGAGGATTGACCGAGAGCCCATTCCTAGTGTACCATTCGTCGATCACGTCGCTAGGCATGATCTAAGTCGAGTCGACCAGCAGTGGAGACAGAACGCCGCCTTGCGGGCAGCCTCTGTTTACCCCCGCCATAACATAACGGGCGCAGTGGCTCAATGGTTAGTGTGTCTGCCTACTAATCGAAAGGTCCCCGGTTCAATTCCGGGGCCAAATAACATCTTGTGTTTTTTTCCACTGCCCCACCTCTTGCGAACGTCTGACAAACATCCAAGAGTATCAATTGTCATGAGAAGCTTCTCAAATTCGCCGTTCGGATTCAGCTTAAAATTGTAGGTCCCTTCCACTTCGCAAAGAAAGTGGTTGGAAAAGCTAGGTTAGGCCCTCTATGGACCGTTAATGCCTAATATTTATTTATGTTTTAATAACATAACGGCCACAATCCGCATCCGCAACCAACATTCTATTCATTAGCATTGCTTTAATCCACAACACCAATGGTTCTTCTACGCCGTATTGTCTGGCAGAGCTGCACATACCAGAGTTGCACAAAAGTTAGCTCAGCTAATAGCTAAAAGGCTACAACTAAATTAGCTGTAGTTTCTTTGCACGTACATAACTAAACCATAATTTTAGTTGTAGTTGCCACAAATTTTGAACCTAAATTAGTTATTAGTTGCGAAGTGTAACTAAGCGTGTTTAGTTATGAAAAATTAGTTACCAGAGTGTAACTAACAATAATTAGCTTTAGTTTTAGCTTTTTAGCTATCGATTGAACACAACTAATAATTATACCCTATTCTAGGGGTATATTAATTTTGACGCATAGTTTGTAACATACCTTAATATTGCCCGTAGACCCCTAAAAGTTACTATATTTATGATCAGCATCGATAGTAATGTCGATCTAGCCATGTCCGTCCGTCCGTCCGTCCGTAGGCAAAAATTAGGCCTTTAAACTGGACCTAGAGAGCTGAAATTTTAACCATATACTCTCTAGGGTCCCGAAATAATCAAGTTTACGAATTTTTGAAATCCGCCCACAGACACGCCCACAAACTCAAAAAAACAAAATTTTGGAAAAAATCGAATTTTGAGCTAGGAAGCTGAAATTTTTTATATATGATCTATGACTCCTAAAACTGCTCGGGATATAAAATTTTCAAAATCCGCCCACTGCCACGCCCACAAAAAAATAAAACAATTTTATTGAAAAACCAAAATTTGAGCTAGGGAGCTGAAATTTTTAATATATACTCTCTACTCCGCCCACTGACACGCCCACAAATAAATAAAACAATTTTTTTGAAAATCCAAAGTTTGAGCTAGGGAGCTGAAATTTATAATATATACTCTCTAGGGGCCCTTTATGCTCATGTGTTATTTTTTTTTTAAATCCGCCTACTGACACGCCCACAATTAAATAAAACAATTTTATTGAAACACCCAAGTTTGAGCTAGGGAGCGTTTTTTTTGATAAAATCCTTTAAATGTTATATAACAAAATATGTAGAGCGTTTTTAACAATTTAACCATACTTAGACTTTTGTCACGCCCACTTATGAGGGATAGGAATAAGAATAGGGTATCCAACAGTTCGCCCAAGCGGACTGTAGCCCGTCCCTATGTTTTTTTAACAATTTAATCCGAAAAGGCTTACAGGAACAGGAGCGATTCTTTTATTTCGTTATACATTTTCTAGTTTTAATTATGTTTAATTTCAGAGATTATTATGTCCTTACGAAACACGGGGAAATAGTGTGGAAGTAGATTTGTCTTCGATAAGTTTTGAATAATTGAGGTTGTATAGCTTGAAGTTTGTTGTACATCAGTTGAAGGGAAGAGGTAGCCGATGGCCGATTGAAGAATGCCACTTTTAGTTGTCATAAGGTTATTTAACAAGAGGTCCTTGGAGCACCAAATAAGGTCCTTAAACCCGATTTTTTTTTTTTTTCAAAAACTCCAAGAAAACCGCGCCTTATATCTGTGTTCAATGTTATTTGACTAAGAGGTCCTTGTAATAAACAAAAAAGGTCCTTGAAAATCGAAAAAGGGATATTATTCCAAAATATCATTTGAGCCCACACGGTATATCTGTGTTCAGTCTTATTTGACTAAGAGGTCCTTGCAACAACAAAAATGGTCCTTAAAACTTAAAAAAATGATATTTTTCCAAAATATCATTTGAATCCACACGGTGTATCTGTGTTCAATGTTATTTGACTAAGAGGTCCTTGCAACAACAAAAAAGGTCCTTAAAAGTTCAAAAAAGGATATTTTTCCAAAATATCATTTGAATCCACACGGTATATCTGTGTTAAATGTTATTTGACTCAGAGGTCCTTGGAACAACAAAAAAGGTCCTTAATAGTCGAAAACAGGATATTTTTCCAAAATGTCATTAGAATCCGCACGGTATATCTGCGTTCAATGTTATTTGACTAAGAGTTCTTTGGAACAACAAAAAGGTCCATAAAAGTCGAAAAAAGGATATTTTTCCAAAATGTTTGTTGTTTCTAGGACCCCTTATTCAAATAACATTGAACTCATGTATACCGTGCCGTTTTTAAAGACATTTTGGAAAAATATCCTTTTTCGGGATTAAAGGACCTTTATTGTGGCTGCAAAAACCTCTTTGCAAACTAACCTGATGTAAAATAAAAGGGACATTCAATCAATTTTTATTTTAAACGCAATATGCATAATAAATCCCAATAAATTATCGCCATTTTAGCAAAACAATACATTTCGATTTAGTTATTAGTTATTAGCTAGAAAGCTACAGCTAAAAAGCTAACCAACTTTTAGTTGTCATCCGCAACTAACTTTGGCAACCTAACGTGCTTAGTTACACAACCTGCAACTAATAGCTAATAGCTAAAATTAGTTGTCATTATGATAGCTAACCACCAAATCGATTGCATATTTAGCGCAGCTAATTTAACTACGTTAGTTACCTAGTTATGGCGTTATGGCTAGATAACAAATTAGGTAGCTAACGTGCAACTGTGGCACAATACTATCAAAAGTCGCATTGTCAAAAGCACCCTCAATATCGATGAAAATGCCCATCGCGTATTCTTTTCTGTCAAGCGCGCCCTCATTTCTACCAACTAGATTTTGGAGCGCAGTCTCGCAGGATTTTCTGCGTTGATATGCATGTTGCATCTGAGATAGTGGGTGCAACCGCAAAGCAGTTTTGCGCACGTAAAGCTTGACCAGCCTTTCCATGCTTTTCAGCAAGAAAGAAGTCAGACTGATTTGGTCTGAAGCTCTTGGCGAGCGAGTTGTCATAGTCACTTCTGCCAATTTTTGGTATAAATGCCACTCTAACTGTACGCCAGGGTGTTGGAATGTATATCAGTGCTAGGACAGCGGTGAAGATTTTCTTCATAGTCGGTAGCAACTGGTTTGTACATTGTTGCAGCTTGGATGGGTATATTCCGTCCGTGCCAGGTGACTTGAAGCCGTCAGAAGACGCAAAAGCGTATTTAATGGCCTCATTCGTTACCACGGCCTTCCCATCATAAAAGTTACGCCGAGTTGTTTGTCGTGGCTCACGTACAGTCTCGGTAGTAGGGGCTGGTTGTGAACCAATTGTAATCTGGTTACCCGGAAAGTGAGACTCCAGCAGATGACTGAGAGTTTCCGCTTTCGTCTCAGTGAAGGTGCCATAAAGTTTTCTAAGTGATTCCAGTTTGGCTGGTTTGCCATTTTGCAGAACTTTAACCACCCTACTATAGTTTCACCCAGTGTTTCAATCTTTTCGCAGAAATTCCTATAAGCAGCACTTTTCGATACCGAATTAGCCTCTTATATTCCATCTGCTGCGATCTATAGGGATACCAGGCTGCCTCCAAATCAGTCTTGAGTGACCTATTTAGAAGCTTTCTAGCCTCTCTTCAGATTCTTTGCAGTTCCGAGCTACACCAGGGAACTGGCGTTCTGCCAGGGGTTTTGCTTACTGGGCACGTCAGTTCAAAACAACTAGTAATGGCACTATTCAGGTCTTGAACAGCTCCCTCTACCTTTTGTCTCGTCCTGAGTTTGGTTGGAGTTTTGGGAGTTTTTCCCATTTCCTCCCTAAAGCGTTCCAGTTGGTTTTTCTCGGATTTCTCCTCTACTGCAAAGTTATGGCTTCGCATTCGTTTTGGAATTCGATATATCTATGGTCTAAGAGGGACACCACCGAAGAGACCCTCCAGTTGGTAACTGCCTTAAAGTATCTATTTGATAAAGTTAGGTCGATCACCTCCTGTCTTCTAGACGTCACAAAAGTTGGCTACGAGCCAACATTGTTGATAGTAAAATCAGATGATCGCATGTTGCATTTGCTGCTGCCCCAAACAGTGTTCTCAGCATTTGCATCGCAGTATATAACTAGGGCCATCTTCCTGGTGTCGCTGTTTTAAAACTTATCTAAGTTACTAAGTTACCTAACACACACTATTACTGATAAACAATATGAATAAGAATTGTGTTTTTGTTATGCGTTTTTAAAATTTATTTATTAAGCTTGGAGAAAAAAGTTCCTTTTATTTATTTTTACTTTGTTGCGAAACTTTATAAACATTATAAAATGTTCGTTTGTTTTTTTTAAACTCAAAAAAAGAAAAAAATGAATTTTGATTTCAATAAAAATATTTGATATCCTAATTTTTGTATTTTACTGTGTGTCCTATATCCAATACAAATTCCACTGGAGACAATATTTGTAACTTTGATTTTTAATGTGTCCGCAACTGTATGGACAGGTGTCCTATATCCATTTCACTACTTTTTTTTTAAACTCAACTAAATCAGTGTTCAAAAACCATAAAATGCAAAATGCTTTATATATGGTTGGCCGAATACCCAATCTTTCAAAAAATATAAAAATCTCTGTGATTATGCGCTAACAAATAAGCAAACCACCACTTTTAAATTTAAAAACGCTCTCCTGAAAAGTTACGTTAGAGGTCTATAGGACAAATAAGAACTCACATGACGATATAGGAACCTGAAGATGACGGCATAAATGAACCAAACTTTATTTAGGATTTGCATCCTTAAAGGCAACTTTTTCGCATATAGGCCTTAAAGATTTCAAAAAAAGAAAGTTTCGCTACAGTCTATTGGGCATGCTTTTCCAAACATACTTGGTTGATGACTTGGTGCATGCGCCCTACCAAAACATCACCTCTGTATTTGAAGGGCTCCGTTGGTAAACCATCAAAGCAGGCGGCCTTGTTGTTCTTGACCTTTTTTACAGCTATGCTAACCTCTGCAGTACAGGGTGGTGCAACCGGTTCTTCATTTGGACGTAGGTTTTCGTCTTGCCCTATCACTCTCATTACATGATGCCCATTTAACAGCAGCTGGAAATGCCGCTTTAACATATACACTTTTTCCTGTGCTTCGGTGACTATCCTTTTCTATTTCAAAGTGTTGGGTTACAGAGTTTGCACGTGTTGTGCGCGTTCTGTCAGGCGAGTATGTCAGCCCACTTTTCGAATCATACAGTATTTTTTTAAAAATTCCTAAATCATTACGATTGTTAATAAAAAATTATAAAATTTACATTTCAGAGTCATGTTCATAATTTGAACTCTGCAAATAGATCTGATTCTTCAATTTAGGTACTTTGGATTTAGGAATCGATTAGCACAATGTCGACTTGGTTGGCGGTTGGACCATCTGAAAAGCTCCAGGTTGCTTTATGGATGTGCAGTCTTGGGAACCTGGTGCTACTTATCATCGTATAACAGGCTGCTGAAAAGTCGATTAGTCAGAATTCGTTGTCACTTGTCGGCTCGTGGAGGCAGTGCTTGTTGAATTATCCGCCAAAGATGTATTCCTTATCGATTTTGGCGTTGAAGTCCCCGAACATGATCTTGACATCGTACCCCGGACAGGATCTATACAGCAGCTCATAGAACTCCTGCTTGATGGGGTCTCCTGCTTTGTTGCTATAGGCGTTGACATATATTATTACTGATTCCGTATTTCTTTCTACAAAGAGCGATCCCTCGCAGTCACACTTTGTGTCAATAATATCCATCGTGATGCAGTTATCATGGAAGTACCTGCACGCGTCTGATTATGATTAGAAAACAGTGTACTAGTGGCATGTATCTGTATAGGTTCAAAATCGGGCCATAAGCCCTTTGACTATCCGCTGTTGCGAAAGCTAACAAAACAATTCCTTTTACTATTTAAATTTTCTACGCACACGGGTGGTTTTAATTCATGTTTTGAATAATGAAACTGCAAATTACATTGTTAACTTAACTATGTAGTATGTACCATCCACTAGCCCACGCTCTTATGTTTTACTTTCTTCTTTAATCGCATCGAAATCCTATTCAACTAAATTCGTTCATAAATAATAGCCAAGCACATTATATATGTCTTTAAATTTATTGGCCCAACGATATTATGAAGCGATCATAAACTACTAAGGCCATAACAGATGTGAAGATATGATAATAAGATACACTTGTACTTGTACGTTACCATTTCACGTTTCATTTTCTTTAAATGACACACTCACCCATCTTAAAGACAAACCCCATATAAAGAGACAGAGAAATAAATTTCGTTACAAAATTATAGTGCCCCCAAGAAAAAACTTAATCAGAACACGAGCAAAAGTAAAAAAAAACAAAAGAAACAAATCGTTCAAATGTCAGGACATCGAAATCATATTATCTCCCTCAAACCTTTGCGAGCCTAATTGAGTTTCAATTGCAATTTTGTGTTTGTCCATCGCCGCAACTGAGTCCAGAAAATAGCACATAATCTTATCGGTGTCCAATTTGTTACCACCCCAAGTGCAGGACCTCATCCACCGTTCCGAATACCCCGACAACACAGCGAATAAATGTTTCATGTTTGAGTCGATTTTATGATGAGTGGCAGTGTATTACGATTGAACGGAAAATTGCTTAATTTTTTATTTCATTTCGCCCTTATCCCTGTAGAAAATGGCTCACCCTCAGGTCAAGAAATGGACTTTACTCTATGCCAATAGAAAATTTATAGAATTACTAAGATAGCTTCCGTTAATTAACAATTAATCGATTTTGCGAGCTTATTTCATTTATTGGTATAAAAAAATCAGTTAAAACTTAACATTCAAACAAGAACAACATGAACTTAATATCCGTAGTGAGCACCGAATCCATCGAAAGTGACATGGGCAACAGCGGCAGCTGGAGAGTAGCTGATAGCCTTGCTCGAGTATGCTGACACAGTTGGGTCAATATGGCTGACATAGGTGCTGGCGGCAGGCTGAGCATATGCTACTGGAGCGGCATGAGAATAGATAGCTTGAGGAGCAGCATGAGCGTACACAGCTTGAGGGGCAGCATGAGAGTACACAGTTGGAGCAGCCTGACTGTAAACAGCTTGAGGAGCGGCATAGGTGACGGTCTTAGCCAAGGCTGGAGTGTAAACGTTGTTGTTGATGCGGGTATCAGACTTGCGCACGCTGGAGTAAGGAGTATCCACAGCCTTGGAGTACTGAGAAACGGTTCCAGCGTATGATCGTACCACATTTTGTTGGGTGGCACCAATGGCATCCAGCGAAGGGTTTGCAACAGCATAATGACCCAAAGGTGCTGAATAGGCAATTGGAGCATATCCAGCGTTGGCCAAAGCCAAAACTGCGCAGAGTACAACGAATTTTAATGCCATTGTTACGAGATGGATTTAGATTGTTAAATGCTGCTCCTTTGAAGTAAGTAAATGAAACTGATACTGCTTCACTTTTTGACAAACGTTTTTATACTTTATGGCAACGTGAGACCAGTTCCCTTGGAATATTTGTACCACTGTCTGCAGGCCCTTCTAGCCCGCCCAAGCTTATCCACTTGCAATGCTCTTGACCATTAACTGTAGGTACCTCGCCGGTTACTTTCCATTTCTGCTAGTTTTTTTTCTTTGCATCATTTTCTCTGCTCTTATTCGTGTACTTCTTTCATTCTGAACTGTGAGATGGAATCCAACGAACGTGTGTACACGTTTAACAGGGTGATTGTAAAACACAAATTCAAAATTGTGGGATGGAGTTTCTGATCAATGCTGCGCTTGGATGCAAAAATTCCAATAGATTTCTTGCTGGTAAGCTGATATTGAATCCATTAAACCTACACCTACTCTTTTTTACGTTGCTTAGATAGTGATAACTTATTTTAATTTGTTCCTTTCTCCAGTAGAATTTGAATTATAAATTAATTTTGCAGAATCACATTCGTACCACTCGTTAACATGGTTAGTTGGATAAGAAATTTGTCGGCCTTGTATCGACAGTCCCAGTACGTTTGTTTTAAAGCGGTATCCTCAAACTCAGCCAATATAATCAGCATATTCTCGAGTCAGCAATATCAGTATCAAGTTAGCAGTATCTTAAGTTTTAATATAAAATTGTATTGATTGGTCCTTTAGGCAACGTTTTTTGTAGAGGACCGAATGATATTTCATCCGCCGTAAAGGTAATTTCAATTGGAATATATGTGTTTGTGTTTGCATAATCAGCCTCATTTAGAAACATATAATAGGGCCTTCCTAATTTAACCCACTGTCCTTACGACGAAAAACATGATCTATAAACAATTTGCGAACATAAGCAACGTTGCTTTCGAGTTCCTTTTAAGCAAGAGACTCCGTTTTATGCCTGCAAACGGAGTCAATTACATATGGGCCACTCTGCATACGGGTCCGCGAATCGTAATTTTTCGGTTTTATTTAGTATAGAAATTAAAATAGCCACGGACTCACATGTGTATGTATTTTGAGAAAGTGCGCTCGCTGTACTCAGCACAAAACGACTCCAAAACTGACCCAAAAAAATGTCAATTCCTTTGTAGTTATGAATCGAGTTTCGCTTAACAGAAAAATAAAAAAATATAACTAAATTTTGATTTTTCACGTTTGTTTTATTTTCTTGAACAATATTTGGTGCCGTGACATAACCCCAAGCGTCATAAGCCCAAATCTCGGAATTTGGCCTTATGTCGCTTTGTGAAAGTGACATAAGGCCAAATTCTAGCATTTGGTATTATGTCACTTTCACAAAGCGTCATAAGCCAAATTTTCAAAACCGTTTATGGAATCTACTTGCGATTTCGTAACTAATCCCATAAACAGTGCAATGCATTTTTTTGAAACCCCCCTGCTTGGGGTCACTGTTTGATTTGGAGTAGGTGCAAGGGTAAATTGTTGAAACCAGCACCAAGCGAAAGTGTCATAAAGCCAAATTGGCCTTATGACGCTTTTTCAAGGTGTCATAATACCAAATGCTAGAATTTGGCCTTATGTCACTTTCACAATGCGACCTAAGGCCAAATTTCGAGATTTGGGCTTATGACGCTTGGGCTTATGTCACGGCACCCAATATTTGCAATATATTCCTAAGAAACTCAGGAGGTAAGATTGGTCTGGCATTTTCTCCATCGAATGTAAAATTTACGAAATACAAATTTAAGGAAAATAAATATATTATCTATAACTTCCAAATCCTTGGATACCTATTCGAATTTCCGCAATTATTTGCGCCTGTAGCTTGTACTTGGACATGCTTGAAGTTACTTGAAAATGCTCGAAGGTACTTGAAAATGCTTGAAGTTACTTGAAAATGCTTGAAGTTACTTTAAGTTACTTGAAAATGCTTGAAAATACTTGAAGTTACTTGAAAATGCTTGAAGTTACGTTAAGTTACTTGAAAATGCTTGAAAATTTGAAGTTACTTGAAAATGCCGGAAAAATTTTATATCATGTGAAATCAGAGAGTGCAATGTCGAAAAATTTCATTTTCCGATTAATATGAATAACAGTCGACTTTGTTTTTTTCAACTTATAGAATAAATTGGTCGAATTTTGACCATGACATAATCTAATTATTCAATAATTCCGTTACCTACTGTTGTTTGAAGGAGAATGATACCGAAAGTGACAGATGAAGAACAAATCCGCCGTTAAAAAAAAATTGTCTAGACTCTCGATATTAGGATGAGAACTGTAGATACAGGCAAATAGCAAAAGTGTGCGTGCAAAATCGCGGATATAAAAACGACTAGAAAAGTTAAGCGAGCGGTATTGCCTAAAGGGTTATTTACCTAAACTTTAATATACGCATTTAGAGGCTGCTTAAGCTTATTTGGCTGATCACGATTTTTTTTCTCAATCGCTCAGCGTTTTCTCCAATCAACGTGCTTCAAAGTGATGGACCTAATTGAATGATTGTAGAAATCGAGACAATTGTATTCGAATAACTCGAAGAATCGAATGATCATTCGAGATCTGAGTAATACTCATGAATCAAATATAGATGATTACGCATTCCCATCGAAAACAATATGGCGGATAATGTTTATGCTTATTTTGAGATTCGAATGAAATGACTTTTCATTCGAATCTCAAAATAAGCATAAACATTCGTTAGAATGTCTTTTTTTGTTCGAATAATGTAATTTCTCATCGACAAAACATTCTATTCGATCGAATCTCAAAATACAAATTCTTCGAACTCGACAAACTTTCGATCGAAGTCAAATGTCAAAACAAGCATGATTGCTTTTGCTATCCATCGCCTCTCGAACGATCTGTCAAATAGATTACGTCGCGTACTGAGAATAACTAGCAGTGAAAACAAAAGTTTGTGAAGATATTACAAAAAAATTGTACAAAGCGCCATAGTTATAATTGACAAGATTAATATATAAATTTTGCGCAAATTCAGTTTTCAATTATTGAAAGAGTGTAATTTAAACAAAAAGAAATGAGTGTGCTTAAGACCACACGACTGAAGTAAAACTTCCTTTGCTCCATCTATATGTACATATACATGTTTATATAATTATGTATACATGTACATATATACATATACATATATTAATTTTCTACAAATATTTAAATTTATTATGGGAATTCATTGATAAATAAATCTTTTTGAATAGATTTTTTATTTTTATTCATTATTTTCATTATTCTCATTATCGTATACATCAGTAATTATTGTGGTTGATTGTAAGACCGAGACAATAGGCTTATAGTACGAGAAATAAGATACATATGTTTTCGAATGAAAATTAGAAAGATAACTGCATCGATTGTTGTTCCATGTCTTGTGCATTTCGGTTATTATTTATTTGTAGTTCCAATTTATCTTGTAGACAGTTTACCAAGAGTTGTCCATCTTTGGACGCGAAATTAATATTGAAATCCCCTGCTGAAATTAGTGGCAACGTATGATACTAGACTAAAACGGCCCCATACAGGGCCTACCTTCCAACCACTTTCATGGGAGGGGACCTACCGAACGGCAAATTTCAGACGTTCGCATGAGATGCCAGCAACACGCGGTCCCCCATCTAAGTACTAACCACGCCCTACGTCGTTTAATTGCGGTGATCGAACGAGAACAGATTTATTCGACGTGGCAAGGTCGTTGGCATGGCAACCTATGATAGTTTTCTCCTAATTCTTCAGAGCCTACTCGACCGTAAATCATAAGTATTTTATATAAAAACTTTATAATATAATTAATAACTGTGTTATTGAGCGGAATGTAAACAACTACCATTATGTTTGTTTAATTCGAGGGCCATCTGTACCAAAAAAGACGAACTAATGAATCATGGACACAATGACTTTACTCACTTCCGTTAAATTCCATCTGTTGGTAACTGTTTTAGATATAGCTTTCTCCTTTGGATCGGTATGGATAGATGATAAGAGCTTAGTATTGCTCTCTATTGAGGAAATTCAAGGGTGCTTACCCATTTATAAGTTTTATGGGTTGTAACAAAAGAGTGGATGATACGAAACGTAACTCTCTCTCTTTCTATCTTCACTAACTTTTATTTCCCTCTAAACTTCCGTTTTGCCGGAAGTGTACGTTTGTCTACGCTTCCGTGACGCATTCGCCAGCTTATCCCCCAAGTCAAGCGTGCGTAATAAGTTTTACTTCAAAAAATACTTTCGAATAAAGCAGTACTAAGTACTACCATATATTTACTTTCAAAAGTAGACATATGGCAATACTGAGCTGGGAAGGTTGGTAGACAAATAAATTATTTGACAAATGCATTCTGGGTAATTTTTCCGTTTTCGCGGATGCGAGTGTTGATCTGAGATAACAACAACTTTAATGGAAATATTGTAAAAGATTTGAAAGAAAGTGCTCGGGCTAGTTATTTAAGGGGTAAAATTGTTTATAGGAAGAATTCTGTCAAAGCTCTGTGCTAAATCTTAACTTTACCACTAACTAATGGTCGACATTTGTAGCTGATAATAAGGCTCAATGACATAGAGAGAATGCACCTATAATATGCACTTAAAGTAGAAAGTAGGTCTTTAAAGCTCGATTGTATGATTTTACAGTTCGAAATTTTGTATAAGAAATCATAACAGCAATTTCGCTGAATGGGCCAAAATTTGGTGATTCGAAATTTCGCGGCATTCCAATATTTAATATTAAAGTTATCAAACTGAATGCTTTTCTTTAAATTTTCCAAAGATTAACAAATGACTTCGAAAATCAAATAGGCGATCTGTTTGAACCATCATCCTTTATATTTTAAATTTAAATCGCAACAAAATAAACCTTTTATCCACAAATTAACTCAATCATTTTAATTGAAGTTGGTGGTTCACCCTGTATAATGTAAGGGAATTTGTTTTATTTTTATATCGCAACCGCAAATCTTGATTGATCATTGCCTTGCTGCTTTTGACCAACATAAAAATAACGAATGAATCTGGAACTAAAATCTTTTGTTGGTACATATTGTCTTACCGCACAGGTGGACGAACAAACTAGAAAGAGTACACGAAAAAATAAAAAAATGAAAGCAACGCACATAACAATTGACATTGGTTCAGTGAATATCGGTCAGAAGAACTGGTTGTTGATGAGCACGCGGTTGGGATCCGACAAGGTCAATTCCTTTCTGTCGGCGATGTTTTGTTCGTATATATCAATGGTTCTGGACTTGGTCAGCCGGTTTTGGACAGTCCTCTTCGGCTGAAGCATCATCGTTTATTTTTTTGTTATCCACTTGTTTCCTCAAGCTAATATTTTGGAGGACATTTGATCGGATTCATGTTCTGTAAAAGTAATTCTTAATGATACCTGTCCCTGGGAAAAGGTTTTCTTGGTATTTTAGTTGAATTTAACTGAAGGATGCTGGTACTTTTCCACTGCTCCTTGATCTTTAAAATTTTCATTCATGGGGGAAATTTCCAAAAAACTTTTTCGAACAAAAAAAAACCATAATCTATTCAATTTCAATAGGAAAAGGCCCATTAACCTCGTAAGCCAATATCGTTTTCAATCTGCTCCACAAGTCATCAAATAATCCTTATTTGATATCCCAGCCATCATCTTCATTCTTTTACAAAACTCCAAAATTCATTTTTCACTAAGTGTGACAAATTCTGACACCGCCTTCCTCACTGAGGGTAACAAGAGAGGGATTTTTCAATTAAGTTCCACCCATGACGCAGCTCCCATTGTCCATGATGTTCATTGCTCACCCAGGGTGCAAATTAATATCAATTTGCTAAGTATTCACTTCCCAATGAAGAAGGACGAGATCTACGTAGGTACTTCTTGTATCCTTCACACCCAAAACAAAAAAATACAGAGGAACTGAAATAAATATTCATCAACTCAAGGCAGAACTGAATGAAAATAAGAGAACTTTGGGGCGGGAAAAACAAAGAAAAAATTCCGACTCCCGCAATCCGAAAGGAAGAAAAGTTTTTCCATTTTTGAAACTTTATTGAGCCGCGGGGTAATTCACCCCGCAAAATTATACCGTTTTGGCATGTTTCACGCCTCAATACGCACGCAATTTAATGGAAGATTCCACTCTACTCTCGAAGAAGTAATGGAACTTGTTTTTTTAGTATTAATGCGTATGGAGTTCCAATAGTGATTTTTAAATTTATGACAATGAAGAGGGAGTGGTTGGCAAAAAGAAACAAAAGGAAACTCTTTGATTTACATTTGTTTTTGTTGTGTGAAAACTTTTCACTTTTTGTTATTTCGCGGGATTGAGTTATGGCTTGAGTGACAGATAACAGGCAGAGGCTATCTTTTTGTTAGACAAACAGCAGCCAGTCAAAGTTTGAGCGTATTTGGTAGATTGATACTAACGAGAAGAAAGAAGCGAGAATTGTTAAGGAGGTAGAGTTAATTCACCTATATATTGGGCCCTATGTACTCGTATAAAAGATACTAAATAGGTTACTTTTACTGAAAAATTTCCAAAGTACAAACTAGCTTTCCTATGCGTAAAAATAAAAATAAATTATCTAAATGCTGAATGAATTTAACTAGTAAATACTTTTTATAACTCAGAAATTTTTTTTTAGTATTTGGGTAGGTACATTAAATTTTTCAATTTCCTAAAAGCGAATAGTAAATACTTTTCAATATTGAAAGTCAGGATTTTGTTGCTGTTGATTGGTTACATATATATTCATCTCGATAACCGTCGTCGTTTCGGACTCCAAAATACACGACTCTTCTAAATTGCCATTATGTTTGTCGTTTTTACATGACAAAGGTCGGCTAAAAATGTCGAATGTCTTTTTGTACAAGTTTTGTGGTCGTTGCAATACTTTGCTTTGATTACCGAAGAGAAGTAAACACTAATGGAATAAAAGTCGACCGTTTATGTTGTTTGCAATTTTACTCCCGATATGTAGTCAAGCGGTTAAAATTATGTGTTTGTATGAATGTATATTTATATGAAGTATCGTTTTTTTCGACGCAGAATTTTTCTCTTCTGAATGGAAGTGCCTAGGTACACAACCACACGCTTTCGTTTTTGGTGGACATTTTGTTTTCTAAATATTCAGTCCATGGATCAAGTTTAACATTAAAAAAAAATGGAAATTAATTTCTAAAAATAACTTATAAAAACAATCAGAAGTTCATACCTCATTAATGGTCAAGAATGGACATCTGGTGAAATGAGATCAATTTTAAACATTTCGGAACAGTATTGCTACAAAAGTAAATGCAATGGCCCTCCAACATGAAATTGTAAAAGGTGCTTACATGGAAAAAAAGAAGTTTGTATTTTTTTTTAATTTTTATCTATTTTTTTCATTTGACAAAAAAAAATTTAACATATTTTTAATGCAATTAATTCATCAATATAAATTTATCTCAAATCGAGGCGCTCAAACATTCAAGCAAAATCGAGCGATCATGGTTTTTTCGGTAATCCAACACAAACGTGTAATTTTCAGACAGTCTGCCAGAAACTCTCGCAGCACAACCTGCTTTAAAAACAACATGTAAATTTGCAGCTATTAGATTACACCGAAGTTTTTTCAGGTATGAAGTAAATACATACCCGCTGCAGAAGTTGCAAGAAAATTTCGTTCAAAATACGGTAGAGAAACTGCTCCGTCAAACCGTGCTATTAAACTTATCGTTCAAAAATTTGAAGAAACTGCTTCGGTTCAAGATCAGAGAAGTAAAGCCTATCATCGTAGTGGTCGTTCGAGTGGAAATATTGCAGCTGTTAGCAGAGGTTTTGCTAAAGAGCCAAGGACGTCAATTCGTCGTCGTTCACAGCAAATAAACCTCAAACCAACAACTTTGTTTAACATTTTGCACAAAGATCTGCATGTAAAGGTAAGCCTTTACAGTTAACACAAGCATCAATGCCAACTGACCACGCAGTGCGCCGGCAATTCGTTAATTGGCCATAGACAACAAAATGACAATTTTTTCAAGCAAATTATCTTTACCGATGAGGCTCATTTTGAAATTGGCGGTTATGTCAATAAACAAAATTGTCGCATTTGGGCTGAAGAAAATTCTAGAGGATTGTTTGAAAGGCCAATGAAACCAAAAAAAGTTTCTGTATGGTGTGGATTTTGGTGTGGTGACGTAAATGGTCCATTTTTCTTCAAAGATGAAAATGGCAATGCAGTTACTGTGGATGGAGCTCGATATCAAGCGATGATTTGAAACTTTTTGTGCAGTGAATTGGAGGATATTGATGTGCGGAATATGTGGTTTCAACAGGATGGTGCAACATGCCACACAGCAACGAACTCAATCGATCTTTTGAAAGAGAAGTTTAACAATCGCATAATTTCTCAAAGAACAGAAGTGAATTGGCCACCAAGGTAATGCGATTTTACACCACTGGATTTTTCCTTATGGGGTTTCTTAAAAAGGAAAGTTTATGCCGATAATCCTCAAACTGTTCAATACCTCAAAGACAGACTCATCAAGGAAATGTCACTTATTGAACCATCATTATGCGAAAAAGTGATTCGGCAGAGGAGATCACTTGAACGACATTCTTTTTCACTATTAACCGGAACCAATGTACATTATTTTTCAATAAAAATAAATACAGATTTCACACAATTCTTTCATTCTAAATTTAAAATGATACCTCAAATTTGAACACTCTTTACATACTGGGCCCTGATGACGAATTACGATTCTCGTTGCCTGACTATTACAAGTTACGATATCGGCCGCAGCCTATCGTTAGCCTTATGGCACCATTTCAGCTGTCGTTATGTAAAAATGGAAGGCGAGTGACAGTGAAGGAACTTTTTTGTTGAATACTTTTTAGTTACTTCTTATGTGGAAGTACAAACACTTCGATAAAATAAAAAGGAAACATATTCAGTTGTTTGAATTTATAAATATCAAAAACAAAATGTTTTGTTATATTGCACTGTTATTATTTGCTGTTATATGGCCTCTGAAGGGCTTATTGGAACAGACGCATGTCTAATTTGACTTCTCAGAACAAGGTTATCAATTTCTTCGTCATTTGTAATATGCATTTGTAAAAATCGTTGGTCGTTACTTTCGTCTTGTAATTCGTAATCAGGGCTCTGATTTTCTCGCCAAACCTCTTTAATTATGTTCTCCTTCTTTTTCAGTTGTGTTACAATAGTAATGCTGGATCTACTATTTAAGACGTAAGAAACGCATTCAGAAGTCTGGAAACAATGCCAGATGCTTTTGCGGCATTATCGGCTGTTCTGAGCATTGCTAATCAAATTCCTTTTAAATTATTAACCACCTTCCTGAACAAACTTATTCTCTCCGTACAAAAATCATTTTTGCTCACCCTTAATAACACACAATTAAGAACCGATACATTGTCTGGAATAAGAGTGGAATAATTCCGTCATTCGGCTTTGTATTATAAAATGGAAAGTCTTACATTTCTTTTGA
Organism: Portevinia maculata; assembly: GCA_949715645.1. NCBI lineage: Eukaryota > Metazoa > Arthropoda > Insecta > Diptera > Syrphidae > Portevinia > Portevinia maculata. Next base: position 52,454,741 of record OX454527.1, on the reverse strand, counting down.
GTTTTTCCTTTGGTAGGAAAACAATTCGGAAAATTGTTGGAGGATGTGCGTGTGCTCCTCCAGAAATATAAAATAACGAGTCTAATTCAACCGATCCCACAATAGTCCTTAAAGATATAACTTTCTTAGTTCAGTCCTTTACTAAAAAAATGTGTTATTGATGATTGTGTGGATTTCTTAACACGCGATTTAGAGGAATTTGCTTTTTTGAATCCTAACCTCGTCAACGAATTTGAGTCACAAATGGCCACGTTAAGGTTAGGTTAGGTTAGAAGGGAAGTGCACAGCAATTGCTGTGCTTGCACGGGGGCCCATTGGTCCATTGTGATCCCTTGTTGTTTATCGTGGTAAAAAACTTCACTTACAATAAAAACACTTACCATACTCAGTTTAGGTTATTCTTGCTGGTTGGCCTATTGGAACCAACCTGTCTTCTTGACAAATCTGATTGTGTCCGTCAGTGGTACCTGCGCTACGTCCTCTAAGTCTTCGAAGAATCTGTTGCCCAGATAGAGAGGTCGAGATGTCTGGAGGTATGGACTGGTGAGCTGATGCCCAGCCTGTTTGCCATTACACCTATGGTGCAGTGGTCTGTCAGTACACCGGTTAAGATACGTATTTCTTGTTTGTTCATTCCCAGAATGTATTTTGTTTTTTTCTTGTCGATTCTTGGCCATAGACTGCGAGATATAACAAATTCGTGCCTTTGGGATTAGGTAGTGTTAATTTGTTCCCTCAGTTTTTGGTCAATATATCTTTTTGCTGCACTAATTGGGATGTCTATTGACGTAATGGCGTCCATTGCGTCAAGTTTTGACCCTGTTCTTGCTAGCTCGTCTGCCTCTTCATACCCAACATTGTCGCTATGACCTGCCACCCAGCACAGGGTGATCCTGTGTCGTTCGCCTATTTCGTTAAGGGATTTTTGGCAGTTCCTGACTGTTTTTTACTTTATGGTTTCGCTGTCTAGTGCTTTGATCGCCGCCTGACTGTCTACGAAGATTGTAATCTTGGAAGGATCCAGATTCTTCGCAGAGATTGTTTTTGCTGCCTTGTCGATGACGATTATCTCAGCTCGAAAGACGCTGCATTGATTGGGGAGTCTGTACGAGTCCAAAACTCGCAGAAAACTCCTGCTCCTGTACCTACATCCATTTTTGACCCGTCCGTATAGATATGGCCCCACGTTAAAAAAATAAGGAAACATATGACGCGAGAAAGATGTTCTGATGCGGCAAGGCTTTATAATCTTTTCTAAAAGCATTAATTGTCCAGCTAAGACAGAGCGAGAAGCAGGAAGCTGATCAGGTTGACTCAGCCAGTGCTAAAAGGCATCACAATCCAACTCTCCAATGAAGCAAAACATCTGGGAGTCATCCTTTAAAGCAAACTTCTTTGGTCCAAGCAAGTTGAGCTGCCAAGGCGCTGTCGGCTTTCTGGCAATACACGAACATTTTCGGCAAGTCATGGGGCTTACCACCGAAAAGAGTCCTATGGATTTATTCGGCTATGATAAGACCATTTCTAGCATACACATCGGTTGTTTGGTGGGATAATCTTTCACGTAAATACGTTACTGTTGCTTTCGTCAAACACCAAAGGAAGGTATGTCTCAGCTGCACGGGGCCTTACCAGCACGCCTGGCTCCGGCCTAGATGCATTATTCAACATCCTTTTGATTTTTATATCCTGGGGTGCACAATCAAAGCTATCTCACGTTTAAAAAGAGGTGGGCTTTTACTATAGCTCGGACTGGAGTTTTGGTGAACTTGCGTGACGGCTGTCCTTCGACTCCTGTCTTATGGATATGCCGTCCGATGCAATGAAAAAGGAAGACTTATCAGGATCTGAACCCTTTTTATGTCTGCCTGAGTCTTCGATCAGGGCTTCCATTGACGGTTCGGTATTATATGAAAACAATCGCCGATGCCATGACTCTCTAGCGTGCAGATAGACTAAGCGAATTCTGCCCAACGTCTGTAATCTGCGGCACTCTTGTTATCTTTCAACAGAAAAGACTACTGACAAATCACTGGCGTTCTTGCGGGCCATTACGCTTTTGCGAAGCATCTAAATGTGGAGAAAACTATAACACTGTGGAATCTTTCTTCTCTGATTGTCCTGCTTTTGCTCGTGGCATGTATTTGGTGCTGATGTGGTGAGTGCTGTAAACCTAAGCTGATTATCATTGAAGCGCCTACTCGTTTTCCTTAGCAAAACGATTAAATTTGAACAGTAAAAGTGGTGTGTTTTCCTGGTAGTATACTGGACCAGGATTGAGCCTGGTTGGTTGGTTGAAAACGGCCCTCGGTGAGGATGCACTTAGACCAGAAGTAGGTTAGCCTGGTTGCTCCAGTGTAGAAAAAAACGGTACCGGGAAATAACTTCACATGGGCTCACCTTCAGTGGGCAATAACTTCACAAAAAAAAGTTATTTCCCACACGAAGTGAAGTTATTGCCCCTGCCCTTCCCTGCAAAAAAAAAAATAAATAAATTTTCTCTATGCAAATCTCTTTAAAGTCAGTCAAAGAAAACATTGGATTTTTAAATTATTTGGACAGAATTTAAAACTTCAGACGTGGGATGACACACTTAGCACAAATGTGTTTTAGATTCAGGTACTGAGTTTTAAAGATTCTGCTGGAGAAATTACTTTTCTGAAGCTGGCCCGTTTTGTTATTGGTCTTCTTTCGTTGACGATTTCAAACGCTGAAGCCTCCACCATACAAATAATGTAAAAACAAAGTTCGTAACAATATACATTTTTAATAATTTTTTGTTGAATTTAGAATTCTGGTTTTCGTGATACAATTAAGCAATAAAAAAAACTTAAATGTAATATTCTGAAATTTGAAATCTTGGCAACACAATACAATTTGTCCTGCGTTATAAATGAGGAAAGTAAACCGACACGACTCAGGAAACGACAAAGACTTTTTCCATAAATGACAAATGGTAATCGAGGTAAATATCTCGTCCCACAGTCGTGTCTCGTGATTCTTATTTGAAAACAATCGTCTCAGTATCAGTCTTTTTTCATATTTGCGTCGAAAAAGTTTACAGAAAACCAAGAGTCTCATTTAAACTTTTTTTTAATTTATTTGAAACCCTAATTATTTATGTTATAGAATAACCATAAAGAATATTTCTTCTTCTTCTTTTCCATTATGGCGAGGTACGATCAGAATTAAGGGGATCGTAACCCTTCCGAAATCCGAACCGGCATGCCTCATTTTTACATTCGGACGCCTGCATACTCCTGTTATTGATTTTTGTTTTATCATACTTTAACGACACCGGCTATCTTCAGTCGTGTACATCCACGGTTTTGCATGTTTTCGCGGGAGAGTTTCAAAACTTTAAATGCGTCTTTAAGCTCACCTGGATATTAAAATTGCCTAGATGTGATTTCTAAAGTCGGCTTTTACGACAAGTGCTGCTTTTTGGAGGCGCTGCAGATATATTTTTTTAGTCCGTCCCCGCACTGGTATCCATCAGGAATATTTCTAATGTGAAGTAACAAGCTTCATATTATGACGCCAAATGTTTAGCTGGTAGATACACCTAAATCGAAATGCCTTTGCTAAAGTGTAAGAATTGGTGATTTTTGTGTTGTTTTTTAAGTGGTAGATAAATGTCTATAAAATTGGTAATTTTTGCCGTAAATCTTTTGGAAAATAACACTTCAAAAGACTGGTGTTGTTTATAAAAACATGTGGCCACAAAAAATATAGGGTGATTTCGTTTTCCATGACACTCAGTGCCCCCGCACGTTTTCAGGACATTTCATATAAAAATCGATTTCTGTAACGATTTTTTTTCCATTTTGTATGCGTTAATAGATAATTATCTGTGTAAAGCACCAAGAAGAAAGCCGGGCTTTTTTTTCAAGTGCACACCACGAAGACAAAATAGAAGAACCCGGCAGTTATTTTGGATTACAACTCTACTAAAAGTGGTATTCATACTCTCGATCGCATGGTCAGGTCATAGTGTTGTACATACCTGTAAGCCATTGATTTCCAAAGTTGTCTATATGGATCCCTAGGGGTCGATTCCGAACTTCAAGGAGTCCATGTCAATGAAAACAAAATGTTGGCGGTGCATGAGATGTAAATTGGGTTCCACTCAAATGGATCCCAATTAAACAGGTCGTGACCGAAATTTAATAGGTATTTCCATAAATGAAAAATACATAACGTAGATAAATATGTATAATGAAATTGCAAGATTTAACAAACAAAAAAAAATGTTTTTTCATTCAGTAGCATTGACACACCATAAAAATACAAACACTAACGATCATGGAGCGCCTTTAAAATCTATCTCTTCACCTTGTCATTAACGCAGTAAACAAAATTCGCAGTAACACCTTGAATACTAGGTTATCTGCGCAGCTGTGTGAACTCAATGTTGTAGTACAATAGATCCCGCGGAACTAAAGCGCGCGGGTCTTATTTCCAAAAAAAATCCAAAAACACCCTCTAACCTTTCCTTAAGTTAACTAAATTATTGGTCCAATTTAAAGTTTATTTCCATTTCTCAAAGTGAGAATAATTTGCAGGCCAATGTACAAATTCGTTCGGTTTTTATAACCTCGAAAGGAAAAAGTCTTCTTAGTTTTCCCCTTCTAACCTACATCGTTGGAATGACAATTATTATTAGCAGTGCTGCCAAATCACAGACTTTTGCATTTTTAAACATTTGAGTCTAAGCCGAACTGCTGACCAGACTTCAAGAAAAAAATTGGACTGGATTTACTGATCGGTCCCTTCAATCACAGTTTCACAATGAATACAGAAATCTGTCTTAAATGAACGTCCCATCTATTTCAATTACGCGAAGCCCGTAGATATGATCGGCTTATTGCTTAAGGCTCGTTGAGGTCTATCTACTCAATTTAAATAAATCGGCATACAGAAACGATGCCGTGTGCTTATGCACCATAATGATGCCCCGAGAATACCTATCCTGTGCAATTTTAAAACCTTTCAGAAGAAGATTTAATGGTAGCGAAGTGCTAGGCTGTGATGAATTGCTTACTGTTCTGAGCGGCTACAACTACGTTTAACTATGACAGTTTCTCCTCCCATAGGAGCTGTCAAGGAAAAAGTATCCCAGTACTTCCTTTCACGGGAGAACGCCAGATGGAGCAAGATAAATAGCTGCGTCATATCCAGGAAGGTGTGGCCCTGCTTGCAAAAAGAACCCACGGTCTAACAAACAGAACCCGACATGAGATTGCCAGGATTGCGTCAATCAGTACTGGATATTGGTCTGTCTGCACTCCTGTTGCCAAGTTGGGCATCAGATTCAACATACACTGCCGCAGTTGCAAGGATCCAGTGGAAAATGAATCCCTTCAAAACTTTCTCTGCGAATGTCGGCCCTAGCTAGAACTAGACATCGCACACCCGGCAAAAACTTTCTTCGACTATCAGAATTAAGCAACATAAAGTTCTGCATTATCATTAAATTCCTCAATTCCACATGCTAGATTTGAAACACAAATTGACACCCTGTGTCACTTGAGTGGTGGCATCAAAACTGCGCCTTCGCTCTAATTGCGTCCTGGTGTACTGATTACATCATGCAGCCACTCCTACCTACCTGACTACCTACGTTTAACTATGCTTTTTTATAAGTTATAGTCTTTTGCTGCATTGAGGGTGAAATTTCAATTGTAACGGAAGCAATGTAGCGGAAGCTATCGGATATCGGAACCTACTTCGCAATTATCGGATTTCGGAACCCAATTAGTTCGTCGCTATTTACTGAAACTAATTTTCGCATAGTTTTATTGGTTTTGTGTATTTAAAAATGAATGTAGAAAAGTGTTGCGCGTTTGTTGTAGCTGCTTATGTGCTCGATGAAATCTCTTGTCGCGAAAAACCCACAGTCCAACCCGTGTCACATAGACCGCGAAGTGCATAGGTGAAAGAATGGGTGAGGAAAAGAGAAGAGGATGGCTTTTGCGTCAAACTCATGCGCGAGTTACGAGACGAGGAGCCCGCGTTGTATACGAACTTCGTGAGAATGACACAAGAGCAGTTCAATTACCTTTGCCACTCATAGAGAAAAAAAAAAACACCCAAATGCGAAAGAGCATTGCTCCGGCTCACCGACTGATGCTGACCTTGCGCTTTTTGGCTACCGGTGAAAGCTTCCGTTCCCTACAATATCTCTTTCGCATTCCACAGACAACCATCGCCAGCATCATCCCCGAGATGCTAGAAGCAATCTACAAAGTTCTTGTAGAAGAATATGTTCAAGTGGGTAGTTCATTGCCATTGCTAATTGCAATTTACTGATATTCAATTTTTAGACACCTCGAACTCCAGAGGCTTGGGAAGCCGTCGCAAAGCGGTACAACGATTTGTGGAATTACCCTAATTGCATGAGCGCTGTTGACGGTAAGCATGTAGTAATGGTTGCACCGGCGAATGCTGGAAGTATCTTTTACAACTACAAAGACACACATACCATCGTGCTAATCTACATTGATGTTGGTTGCAATGGGCGCTGCTCTGATGGTGGCGTTTGCAATACGTCCAGCTTTGCTCGCATTTTGGACAGTGGACTACTTGGACTACCATCGCCAAAACCTCTACCAGGATAAGAATTCCCTGTGCCGTACGTTTTAGTGACTGATGACGCATTCGCTTTGCGAAGAAACGTTATGAAGCCATACGCACAACGTAACCTGCAAATGGTTGAGCGTGTCCATAACTTTCGCCTCGGGAGAGCTCGTCGCGTCATTGAAAACGTCTTCGGCATAATGTCGGCCCGTTTTCGTGTTTTGCGGAAGCCAATAGCCCTTAACGCCGACAAAACAAAAAGCATTACTTTGGCATGTGCCACACTTCACAACTACCTGTTAACGACGAACAGACAGAGGTACGCACCAACTCAATCCTACGATCGCTATACCGCGGAAGGCGAGTTTATTGCAGGTGATTGGCGCAGAGAGGCACCAAATGGAACCTTGCTTTCTTTTGAAAACAGTTCCGCTAATGCACCGCATGCCAAAGAGGTTCAAAAAAAATTTGCTGACTGTTTTGTCAATGAGGGTGAACTTAATTGGCAATACCAGATGCTGTAAGAAACATATTATCTATTACCTTTCTACACATAAACATTCATTTCAGAACATAGTTAAACACGGTTTCACTATTCAAAACCATAAAACTCCATCACCACCACCAAGGAAAAAAGAAATTACTTTTATTTTATCACTTTTATTTTAGTTAAAACATAACAAACAAACAAAAATAACAACAAATACATTTTCAATAACAAAAAAATAGATTATTTTTTATTCAACACCAAAAAAATTATTATATACATTTAAAAAATTATACCTATACATAAAAAAAACTATATACTCGTACATAAAAAAAAAACAAAAAAAGAAGATACAGTTAAAAAAAATTAATACATTAAAAAACCTATATACATAAAATGAGCATATATGTACACTTTAAAAAAAATATTATGTACATTAAAAAAAACCTATACCTTTATATAAAAATACAGTTTTAAAAAAAAAACAAAACAGTGGACTCGACCTTGCTGTCTTATTTATTTATTTATTTATTTTTATTTAGTGATTTACCTGTACACAGTAAGATACAATATCTTATAAACTAGTGAAAGGCATACAATAGTTGAAGCGAGTATAAAAAGCTACATGAGTTACAAAACGAGGAATTCATGTTGATGAGAAAAAAGAAATAATGAAAATATACAAAAAATATACAAAAAATATACAAGATATACAAAAAATCAATACAAAATTTTAAGAATTCAAGGAGGGATACGATTTTAATTCATTTTTAAGTTTAGTTGTGTTATTTAAACTTCGGATAGAGTAGGGTAAGGAGTTCCACAACCGTGTGGAGTGAATAAAAAACTGACGCTCAGAAGTTAAGCAAGAATACCGAGGAGGGATCAATTGAGCAGATCTGCTTGAGGTGGGATATCTTATTTTTTCATATATATAAGTCGGTTGATGTGTTAAAAGTATGTCCGAAAACAGGCAAAGATTTCGAAATTTGAGAAGATTGTCGAAAGTCATATTGTAAAGTTGGCTGGGGTATAGTGATATTCGATCAAATTTACGCAATCCGAACACATATCGCACAATACAATTAAATGCCACATTAAGTTTCCTCTTGGATGCATAACTACAGCGCGCAAAAATTTCACAAGCATATGTTAAGACTGGCATGGCTAGAATTTTAGCAAGTAAGACTCGTGTTTTAAAGGGAGTAAAAGATTGGGTCGCCCACAACGTTCGGATAACTCCATAAGTCTTGCCGACTGCAAGATTAATGTGGTTGTCCCAGGTTAAGAATCGATTAAAGGTCACCCCAAGGGTCTTGACGGATTCTACATACTCAATAGGAGCATCTTGGAGTGTGAGGATAGGAAAATAAGCCAGATCTAGGGGCTTACGCGAAATCACGATGCACTTAGTTTTATCACGATTTAATATCAGTCCATTTTGTTGAGACCACTGCACTATATCGGTAAGATCATTATTTATCGATTGCGCGGCGTGCTCTATTAAACCCAGACGACAGCTTAATACGAGCTGGGCATCATCAGCATACAAATGAATTGAGCTGTTTTTAATGACATTAGGAAGATCGTTGACATAAAGGGAGAAAAATAAAGGCCCTAGTATGGATCCCTGAGGGACACCACTTATGATAGGCAGGGGGTTTGAAAGGGATTGATTAACTTCTACGGCTTGAAATCTGTGAGTTAAGTATGACGATACTAACTTTATAGCACAAGGCTCGAAATTATATATATGAGACAACTTGCGGCACAAAAAAGTGTGGTCGACCAAACCAAACGCCTTAGAAAAATCAAGAAGGACTAAGAAGGGCACTTTGTCTTCGTCAAGAGCTTGCCTAATATCTTCAGACACACCTATCACAGCAGTGATACAACTGTGTGTTTGTCGGAAACCAGATTGCTTAGATGATAATAGGTTGAAAATGGCGAGATGACGGCTAATTTGCTTTTGGAGGATCCGTTCAAAGGCTTTTGACAAAAAAGGGAGTATTGAAATCGGCCCAAAATCTTCCAAGTGTGATGAGTAACACTTGGAAGATTTTGGGATGGGGATAATTTTTGCTGATTTCCATTGCCTAGGAAAGATCCCTGTAGTCACCACAGTGTTAAAGATATGAGTAATAAAAGGTAGTAAATTGGGTAATACGATTTTTAGAAAAGATGGATGAATGTCATCAAGGCCAACAGCATTCGATTTGATAGATAGAATGCTTTCAACAACATCAGCGCTGTTGAAAGCTGTGAAGCAGAAACAGCAAGCGTAGGGAGATGGGTTGCCACTTTGTTGTAATGACTCCAAACTATTTGACAATTTCTGCGACGAAATAAATTTTGAGTTGAGTTCATTAGGATCAGGAGCATTAACGTTATTGTTTTTGGATTTACTAATGCCAATATTGCGCAGATTACTCCACAAGTGCTTACTTCCTAATGAGGCGTTTAGTTTACTTGAATAAAAGTTAGATTTTGCGGCTCGTATTGCAGTAACAACTTTATTGCGAAGCACACAGTAGGCTTTTCGATACCCTACCAAACGGAAACGTTTCCAACGAGTGTAAGCAAGGTCACGCTGTTGCATTAGTGAGCGGATTTGTGTCGAAATCCAAGGAACCTTACGAGGCAACACGATTTTAGTCTTTAGCGGAACGTACCGATTGTACAGGGTTTTAATATTGCTATTAAAAAACTCAACTTGTTCGTTTGGAGAAGGAAAATAGTAGATTGAATTCCAATCGATACTCTAGCAGCGCATAGTCAATATTCCTTAAATCTCTATATTCCATAGTTCTTACAACACTCACAGTTTCAAAGTCAAATGCAAGATATATTAAATCATGCCTAGAGAAAGCAGGTGCCTCGAGCTGGTCATAGAAAATGATTTTGTTTCTATTACTGACTAAGAATAAATCCAGCAGCGTAGAAGACTGATCAGTGAAGTGAGTAGGAGTTGTAGTATTGACTTTTTTTTTTTTTTTTTTTTTATATATAATTTGCGTGCGCTAAAGGGATTTCTTTTTTCTGTAGTGACACAGTACCCTTAACAGCGCAGGCTTTTAGTTTGTTGCGCAAGTAGCTCCCAGCAATTCATTGCCTATTTTTGGGTGCTACTTACTGAAAGAATAGAAGGATAGGAAAGAAGTTTGGTGCGATGGGATTTTTTTTTCTCAACAGGTGGCGCCTAAATTGCTTTAGGGAGATCAGTTTTTGTTGTGTGTATTCAATTTATAAAAATCATGGCCCTGGTCGGGATTCGAACGCACGACCTACCAATCACTTTAGTGAATACACTACCATCGCACCATTGCCACCTGCTAAACTGAGAGAAAACTGAAGACTGAGACTAAATTAAGGGAAGACATCTCATCCTTCTTCTTCGATAAGACACTCAACGTCTCATACTACAGTTTCTTTGCCTAAAAACAAATATGCAAATTTTGCATAATTAATGTATTTAATAACTGCACGCTTCGCTTGGAGAGATAACAACAGATAACAAAAATGACAGCAATGCCATAACCAAATTTCAATAAATTGCATATTATGGTCATTAGGTCATTATACTGGCATTGGTGCTTATTGTCCGATTACACTGCTTGCAATTTGGTCATTTTTATCTGTCAAAATCAGCATGGTCATTTGGTGTCATTTGGTCATTAGGTCATTTGAGATATGCCGATTACACTGCATGACCCTATTTTGACAGCGAGAACTGTAAAAAATGTTCATTAAATGCCAACTCGGCATACAGTCTAATCTTACTTTTAACGACAATGATTTGAGCGCCGTGGCGTTTGGTAAAATTAAATGGTTAAAATATGCTCCAATATGCCAAAATTGAATCAAAGAACCAAAAAAGAAAATTATTATTTTTTCCGCAACGTCCTTAGAAACCACGTAGTATTTCTGTGTTCAATGTTAATTTGTCTTAATTGAAGTTTTATCAATTATATTTCTCTTCATCTCTACTTGGTATCCGGGTTTTAACACGTATTTACATAAACATCACGCCAAAAAAGTATAGCTTCTAAAGCGCGTACATGAGTAAACACACGCATTTTTTTCAATATGCTCTTAGGTATCGTTCCGTCATTATGAACTATATTTTGTAAACACAACTTGCATGAAAACATTCACTAAGCTTAAACATTATAATAATAAAATACAGGGTCTTGTAGTTACCGCTATTTAATTATCAAAATTATTTATTATTTCATTTTTCATCTAAAATTATATTTTTATATCCCCTTATTTTGAAAATAAAACGTATTTATCTATCTTTGTATCTATCACTTGTCATATCTCATTCTCTTATTCCTAACGAAATATGTAGGCATGATGTCGTTCATTTGATCTGTCATGGTTTCTTACAATATGTGCATACGAATTAATCTGGACAATATAAAGTAAATAGAAAGAAAATATGTATCGCAAAGTATCTCATAACAATATTTTGTTTGTCAGTTAATTGATTTACATAATCCGCATTAATTGTCGATTATACACAACAGCCACAGTATCTTCACATTTACTTATGCGGCAGGATTCATTCATATAAAAAAAAGTTAAAAACCTAAATTGATTTCGGCTTTCAAAAGATTTCAACTCGCCTTTGTGTCGGTGGACTCAAGCCCTGTTTGTTGTCATCTGAGGACACCAACAGTGCAGCACACATAAACAGCTATACAGCGCATTGAGTGTATGAATGAAGGGAAAGGTGATTGCCAATGCTGTTTGTGAATTATCTTTAGCTGCTGCGCCAGTTTAATGGTGATAATGCGAATTTCGGTAGACAGAGAGCAAAAAAAAACGTACATTAAACAAAGGTCGTACTGCCTTCGAACTTGCTGGTATAAATAACCCACTGAAACTGGGTTTGTGTATCAGTTCCTTAGTGTCCACAGCTTCAGTTCATTCGTAAATCAACTTCAACTTCCCAGTTTTAACTCAAACATGGCATTCAGATTCGTCGCACTTTTGGCTGTTTTGGCTATTGCCAATGCTGGACTTGCTCCAGTAGCTTATTCAAGTCCTTTGACCCATTATGCTGTTGCAAATCCATCAGTGGATGCGGTCGGTGCCACCCAACAGAATGTTGTTCGCTCTTACGCTGGAACAGTGTCTCAGTACTCCAAGGCTGTAGATACTCCATACTCAAGCGTCCGTAAGAGTGACACCCGCATCAACAACAACGTCTATACTCCTGCATTGGCTAAGACCGTCACTTATGCTGCTCCACAAGCTGTCATTGCTCATGCCGCCCCAGCTGTCTACTCGCATGCCGCCCCAGCCGCCATCTACTCTCATGCTGCACCTCAAGCTCTTTACTCTCATGGCGCACCTCAAGCAGTCTACTCTCAAGCCGCTCCAACTGTCTACTCGCATGCTGCTCCAGCTGTTTATGCTCAACCCGCTGTTCATGCGATCAGCTACTCTCCAGCTTCCGCTGTTGCTCATGTCACCTTTGAAGGACTTGGAGCCCACTACGGATGGTAAACACTACAACAAGTGCTTAACAGCGACTGTTGTTGAATTTTGTTGAGTTTTTTCTTTTGAAATAAAATAAAAGTTTTGTAACGTATATCTGGACTGTGCATACGGATTCATTGAACAAATTTTGAAATTTGGAATTTTAAGACAATGCAATTGCTATTTCGACTTCAATATTTAGAGGAATCGCTACATGCAAAAAATGCATAACAAGTGCCGCCGATGATGTTTAAGTTTTCAAAAAATATAAGCAAGCACAAATCCCCGATGAATTTGCCTCCTAATCGCTCTTATTGACTTATTAGTATGTACCCGGACTTATAGACTTATTTCGCACACAACATCTGCATAAAATGTTGTCGCAGCCAGAGTCCGAATGTTTTACTTGAAGGATTGCCGCACTGGACACTGACATTAGGGTACTACAAGGCAATCCAATACTAACGGATGCAATTTGCACTCTTGGTCGACTTTGACATACCGTACGACATATACCTAATATTTGGAAAAGGATGAATGGCAGTACAAAGTCAATTGAAATAACAATCTTCACAGACGTCCCAAAACAACTCACTCAAGGCACTGGAATCAAATAACATCAATTCTGAAATAGTCAGGATCATAAGCTGTCGCACAATGCTTAACGCATCTACAGGCAACGCCGAGTGAGAGTATAACAAGCACCGAACTAGCTGATCAGCTGGCAAGAATTGAAGGAGATTCAGACAGCTGTCAGGCAAGGATATGGTGTTCGTAATTAATGGTACTCGTATTAGTAGGAAAACAAATCACAAACTTTCCCGACTTGTGATGGGCAAGCCTACGGCATAGAGTAACCGCATTATGGCCGCATTTTTACCAGAAAAAACCCAGGGAAATTCTTAAATTAAGCAGAGCTAGGCTAAGATACTGGCATAGTTACCCTGTCTGAGCAATGTCTTCTGAAGAAATATCCCAAGCGACTCCGACTGATAAATATCGCGAAAAGAAAATTCATAGGGAAATACTTCTTTGAGCAGATAGAGGAAGTAAGTTACACAAGTAAAAAGAAATATGTTTAGGAAATCCGTTCAACAAAGTTCATCAAAAATGGTCAAGGGCTGCTTCTGGTGGATGACAAAAAAAACTATACAGGTGGCAAGAGTATTGTAAAGGACTTCTAAATGAAAAATTTCCTCAGGTTTAGTTTCCATGAGCTGTTCCTTACAATGAAGAAGTTCGAAATATAAAGCCAAGTCGACTGAGCTCAGGAAAAAGATGGAAGGCATCGAGTTCAAAGGACTCATGATTCTAATACCAAAACAGCTGAAAGGCTGTCTAAATTCTAACTACTGGAGGAAAAGTTATGTTCTTCATCTGTACAAAGGATAAAGCGATACGAAACCATGAAGAACGTTGAGCACGTATTAGATAGATTTAATTAACTACCCCTTCAAATCCATTCATTAACCGTTCCTGGAAAGTTTAAGAAATGTGTAAAACATTGGCTCTTCCAATTCAATTGCTATAACATGGAAGCTATTCTTTCCGACATTTTGGTGTAACTAGTCTTTTTTTCTCTATTTTCTCTTTTTATTTTAAAATGGATATTTAAATTAAACTTGAATAGTAATTTTTTAAATGCATTTTATATAATCCTATATCTTTTGTTAATGTCTTAAGGGTCACCCCACCAATATTTCAACTATTTGTAATGAAGCCCTTTGAATTGGCATTTGACACTATTTTAATACGTATAGTATAAGAAATACAAAATGTCAAAAATCAATTTCAAATAATAATAAAAAAAATAAAATACTGCGGAAAATAATCCGGCTATCTGATGACCAGTGCTGGTTTGTCGCAGATCGATCAACCACTGATGCAAACCAACGTATAAGGATCATCAACCACAGATGCAATCCAAAGTAAAAGGATTATGATAGACAAATATAGTGATTCCTTAATTGTTTTGCATATGGTGTTAGTTGATTTTGAAAAGGCGTTTTATAGACAACCAAGAGATCGGATATAGGTGGCGCTAAGAAAATGAGCAGTTCCGGTAACCTACGAAGGAGAAAGATGTCCCGGTGGAGTCACCGCAATCAAAGTTGGTGTACACAAGGGAAGCGTCTTAAGTCTCTTGATATTTATTACAGTCCTTGATTATCTGCCCGAAGGAAAAGTGAAAAACTCCAAAATACCTACATCAGTTATTCTTTGCTGACGATGGAGCTAATAAATATAAGCCAGGATCAAGCGACACTGCAACGAGCACTTGATGTATCGATGAATGTTTTGGAGTGGAATGGATATCGTATTACTCAAAAAAAAAAATACTTTTGCTACTCATTCTCTGACCCACTCCGACCTATTCCAGAGGTTTAAAAGAATGGAAGAGTGATTCCCAAGTGTCAATTGTTCAAACATTTGGGATCGTTGATCAATATCGAATCAACGGAGCCGTGAAATCAGACCAAAAGGAAGCATCCGGTTTGGGAGGGTTATGATCAGGGATGAAAAAGTCGATACAAATGTATCGAATTCTTTACAAATCAATTAAATCAAAGTACAATTTGCCTTTATTCGATACAATTTATCAATCTGCATCTTTTGTATTCTTTTGCAATCTGTATTTTTCAAAAAAAAAGGAAAAAAGAAGGCATAAATAGTATGAAGAGAGGTACCTACTGACTAGATGTGTTTTTCCGGCGGGCAGTTTCGCAGTGGTTTTGTTCCATATAAAGTTCCCAAATTATGTAATACCTTCGAATTGAATAAAGATCGCCTCATGAAATCGCTGTTTAAAAGTGTTAAAATCAAAGTGATCATCTTTTTATTTTAAACGTTTGCTATTTATTCGTGGCCTCTGAATTAATTCTTTGTCTAACTCATTCGGTTCGAACCTGTACAAATGTCAAAAAAAACACGCGGCAATACATCAAACCCTAAAGTGGACTCACCTCGAACTCCCTTGAGTTGTATCAAACCTAATTTGAGCAAATTGACAGCCGACGATATCACAATGTGGGATAAATTAGACGATAAACTTAAAAAACAAAGCGAGTTCATAATAACTTTGTTATCTAAACAATTTGAAGAAGAAAGTGAGTCACTCGCGCAAAAAATACAAATTCAGTTCGTCAAAGTCAATAAAAACATTACCGATGTCATAGCGAGAGTTTCACTGCTCGAGTCGTCTATCACGAATTCAACCGTCGATATAGATGCGCTCAAATCTGAAGTCACACAGTTAAAATCATCTCTATCGGACGCCAATGTTAAACTTATTGACACCAAAACTCATTTCATCCACAACGATAACGAACTTTCAAAAATAAAAACCGAACTTGCCGCCGCTACAACTGCAGTTAACAATTTATCAAAATTTCAAGACGACCTAGATAAATAAACGTATTGCAGGTGATGCAGTACTGTTTGGAATCCCGCACACACCCGATGATAACCTAAAGTCGCTCTTTAACCACTTATGAAAGACCATTAACATGAAACCGCCAATGTTGCTGGATATTTTTCGCACTCGTCCGAAGACCATTAATAATCACAACACCATGATCATAGTTAAATTTCGATCAGCCTACGATAAAAACTTTATGCTAACGTCTATCGCCAAGTACCGAAAAGATAACAAAACACAACTTTGCCTGAACGACGTAGGGCTGAAATCGGAATCACAAATTTATTTCCGTGAATGCTTAACAAATAAAAACAACCTTTTGTTCCGAACCGCAATTCAATTAAAAAAAACATAGGGACGGGCTACAGTCCGCTTGGGCGACCTGTAGGATACCCTATTCTTATTCCTATCCCTCATAAGTGGGCATGACAAAAGTCTAAGTATGGTTGAATTGTTAAGAACGCTCTATATATTTTGTTATATAACATTTAAAGGAGTTTATCGAAAAAAACGCTCCCCAGGTCAAACTTGAGTGTTTCAATAAAATTGTTTTATTTAATTGTGGGCGTGTCAGTGGGCGGATTTTGAAAATATTTACACATGAGCATAAAGGGCCCCCTAGAGAGTATATATTATAAATTTCAGCTCCCTAGCTCAAACTTTGGATTTTCAAAAAAAGTTTTTTTTAAATTGTGGGCGTGTCAGTAGGCGGATTTTGAAAATATTTACACATGAGCTTAAAGGGCCACTAGAGAGTATATATTATAAATTGCAGCTCCCTAGCTCAAATTTTTTCAATTAAATTGTTTTATTTATATGTGTGCGTGTCAGTGGGCGGATTTTGAAAATTTTATATCCCGAGCAGTTTTAGGAGTCATAGATCATATCAAAAAATTTTAGCTTTCTAGCTCAAAATTCGATTTTTTCCAAAATTTGTTTTTTTTTTTTGAGTTTGTGGGCGTGTCTGTGGGCGGATTTCAAAAATTCGTCGACTTGATTATTTCGGGACCCTAGAGAGTATATGGTTAAAATTTCAACTCTCTAGGCCCAGTTTAAAGGCCTAATTTTTGCCGACGGACGGACGGACGGACGGACATGGCTAGATCGACATAACTAGCGATGCTGATCATAAATATAGTAACTTTTAGGGGTCTACGGGCAATATTAAGGAATGTTACGAACTATGCGTCAAAATTAATATACCCTTAGAATAGGGTATAAACAACATAAAATTGCCGCCGTGTTTACAGGTCGTGGTCGTGTGTATGTCAAACGCCAGCAGTCAGATGTGCAAGGAGAATGCATTGATAACATCGAAACCCTATATGGGTCTGCCAGCCTCTCAGCATGATTAACTTGACTGGAACATCCTCATTTCTCACTATAGAACTTGTTTAACTTTTCTCTTTTTTTTTTCATTCTTATTATTTCAATTCTTTTATAATAATATTTCATTTTATAATCTCTATTCCTTAGGTTAGACCGGGGACGAAAGTAACACGTCATGAAAGTAACAAGCCCATTTACAGCGTGAATGAACGTGTTAGTCAAATTCCATGTATGCAGTTTTGTAAACAATTCAACTCTTCTCTTAACTAATCAGTTGTTCTCGAGCGGTAGTGTGATGAGCACGTGCCACATTAAAAAAAAAAAGTCCATCATTTGAAATTTTTTTGCCTGCCGGTTTTTTCAATAAAAACAACATAAAAACTCGATATTTTAAGGTAAGTTTTTTCTCAAGCGTTATTTAATATATTGTTTCTCGATCTCTGCTCAACATTTTAAATAAATTTAAGAATCTGAGTGAATTATTTAGGTTTTTCCGAAAAATGAGGGCATGTGGACAAAAGTACTCGTAACACTAGACCATGGGGACGAACGTAACATGTTATTTTCGTCCACAAGAAGTTTCTAAATTTTTATCGAAAAGTTATTCTTTGTTTTTTATATTAAGAATGCCTCATACTCGAGTAAGAAGAACTAACCGGGGAACAATTGACACGTCTGTTTATAAACAGGCCGCTGAGTAGGTTCAAACGAAGAAGAAGAGCGTCAGGGCCGCGGAAAAACAATTTGCTCTCTGCCACATTACACTTGCGCGGTACATAAAAAAAAATTAACAGGTAATCCGTCTGCTACTGTTGGCTATCGAAGTGTAAGAAGGGTGTTTTCTGAAACGGAAGAAAACGAACTCGAAAACTACCTTATTTCTTCATCCAATATGTTTTATGTACTGTCACCAAAAGAGGTTAGGCGCTTGTCGTACCAATTGGCATTCAAACATAACAAGCAATTTCCAATTTCGTGAAACTAAAATGAGTTAGCTGGCACAGGGTGGTTTGGGGGATTTTTAAGAAGACACCCTACCTTGTCTCTCCGTTCTCCTCAAGCAACAAGTTTGGCTCGTGCAACGAGTTTTAACGAGACTAATATCAACAAGTTTTTTGACAAGTTGGCCGAGGTAATGGACCGATATAAATTTGAGCCAAGGGACATATGGAACGTAGACGAGACCGGAGTTACAACAGTACAGAAACCAAACCGTGTGTTAGCAAAACGTGGAACAAAACAAGTTGGTGCCATCACATCTGCTGAGCGAGGAATATTAGTTACAGTCACCATTGCAATAAATGCACAAGGAGGTCATACACCACCATTTTTTGTATTCCCACTAAAAAGATATCATGAACACATGGTTAGAGATGTGCCGGTGGGATCAGTGGATGCAGGTAACGGTAGCGGATGGATGCACGAATCAGAGTTTTTGGTTT
This sequence comes from Portevinia maculata, assembly GCA_949715645.1. NCBI lineage: Eukaryota > Metazoa > Arthropoda > Insecta > Diptera > Syrphidae > Portevinia > Portevinia maculata. Next base: position 52,435,999 of record OX454527.1, on the reverse strand, counting down.
TTCTAGAGAATTTTAAGAAACAAGCCAAACCAACACTAGAAAATAAATGTTTACTTTTACTCAAGAGTCTCATTTATCCATTAAATGTCTAGATTTCTGCAAAAGCAACGGAATCGTATTGTTGTCTTTTCCGCCCCATTGCACGCATAAATTGCAGCCCCTCGATCGGGCAGTATATGAGCCTTTCAAAAAAATGATTAACACAGCAGCAGATGCTTGGATTCGTACTAATCCTGGAAAGACCATGACCATTTACCATATTCCCAGTATTGTAAGAGAAGCTATTCCACTGTCTATGACGGATACAAATGCAATCACTGGTTTCACATGTACTGGAATTAGTCCATACAACAAATGCATTTTCACGTCAGTAGATTTTGCACCGTCCAATGTTACCGACCGCCCACTACCAAACACCAGTGAAAACCAAAATATCGCAGATTTGAGTCTTGGACATAATTTATTATCATCAGTCAATAATGTTAATGTAAGTATAGGCAATAAAAGACGAACGTTTACATACAAATTAAAAATATTTACATTATGTAAATCATTCCTTCATTTGAAACTGGTTCGAATCTTGAAGCCAATTTACCACCAACATCCGATTCGAATCTTGAACCCAATTTACCATTAACATCCAGTCAGGTCGATGTAAGTTATAAACTTGTTTAAGCATGCGTTGTCACTAACTAAATTGCATTTTAGGCTGCCCTACCTTCATCACCGATGCAGTTGCTAAGTCCATCGGAACCGATACCTTTTTCACCTCAAGAAGTTCTTCCTTTTCTTAAAGCTGGACCAAGGCTCAACACAAGGCGGGGAAGAAAGAAGCGCAAAACGGCTATCCTCACAGATGCCCCAGAAAAATTAGAAATCGAGCTTGAATTCCAAAATCGAAACAAAGCTAAGAAAGCTGTTCTTGCAATGAAAAGACCGAGTGGGCAGACCAAAAAGAAGGGGGAAAAAATATCCAGGAAGACTTCAGAGAGCGGCACTTCTTCAAGTGACGATAAAAACGATTGGTTATGCTTGGTATGTTTAGAGTGGTTTAGTAAAAGTTGTGGAGGTGAAAAATGGGTCCAATGTCATGAATGTAAGTGTTGGGTCCATGAAGCTTGCACAAAGGGTGATGCTTTTTACATGTGTCACAACTGTCTTTCGGAATGAAAGACTTCTTATCTTAAAGAATTTTGATGTTTTTTTACTAAAGCATAAATTTGAAGTTTATTTTTGTTATTTCTTCTCTCGTAAAGAGAATTTCGTATTTCAAAATGATCTTATGTTTATGTATAATTTATGAGATGAACTGAAAATGTGATTTTAGGTTGCTCGGGAAACGAATATCGTCCTATTTTGAAGAATTTTTTTTAATGTTTTTCGATTATTCTTATCTTGTTTTGTTTTTTTTTTTTCTTTGAAGTTTACCAAAAAATATATGAATTTGTTATGTTCCTAAGTTTAAATAAATAAATAACAGTTTAATAAATGTAATGAACGAATATTTTTATTATTTCGCTTAACTATGTTTTTAATCATAATGTTACTTTTGTCCCAAAAGCGTATTACTTTCGTCCTGGACATATAGGACGAAAGTAACAAGGACAAACTCTTAGAAAAATGATCACAGCTATGCGAATTCATCAATTTATTAAAAGTTAACTGCATCCTTTTCTAGACAAATAACCCATCACTTAGATGGCATATTTTGATTTTTGTTATTCCAAAAAACGCAAGCGCAGGAACCCCAAAAGTAAAAAATGTTACTTTTGTCCCCGGTCTCCCCTACTTATTCTTTTCTTTTTTTTCTCTTTTATTCGTTAACTTTAACAATTTATATATTATAATACATTGTACTACGTAATATCTCCATTTGTTGTCTCTCTCTTTTCTTATCATTGCATTTTAATAATTGCTCTAGTTAAAATGATTGAAAGTAAGTATGGGCTTTTGAAATTCGTGGAGCCTCTCACTCGAATATACGCGCTATTCACAATTTTTCTGCTGTTGTATGATAGCAATGAATCATGACGATCATGATGAAGTTTCCGCGGTCGGTGGTGGTGTTAGAATTCTTCGCTCAATGGTATCAATTTGAAGCAAACGGGTCTACAAATTTGTCATTTAAATGCACAGAGCTTGTATTGCAAGATCGATGAGTTTAGGGACGTGTTCGAGGAATCTAAGCTTGATATCATCTGTGTCTCTGAGACGTGGTTCTCTGATAAAAAAAATGATTCGATGTATCGATTGGGAGGCTATAGGCTTTTACGTGCGGATAGATACGCTAGAAGAGGCGGAGGAGTCGCGATTTATGTTCGTGAAGGTATAACCTGCAAAATCAACTGTAAATCGGCAGTGGGTAGTGAGATAGACTATTTATTCATCGATATTATCGGTAACGATGGTACTCTTCTAATTCGGACTGTCTACAGACCCAATAGTGATACTGATTTCTCGCCACTCTTTACACTGTTGGAAACAATTTCGTTGGGTCCTTCTAAGATCATTGTATGTGGCGACATGAATAGCAATCTCTTAGCCCAGACATTTCTCACTGAAGGTATGAGAACATAAACTTATTTCCGGTTAACACGAATAATGCTACACATTTTCCTCGAGAATCGCAATCACTTTTAGATGTCTTTTTCGTAAGCGATATCAATGATGTCTAACTATATGATCAGTTGTCAGCACCAGCTTTCTCTAAGCACGACCTCATATACCTGTCTCATAATTCTATGATCAAAAGATCTGTTACCTCTTATGAATACAGGGATTTTAGAGGTAGATTATACTCGATTGGAGCATAGTGCTCGAAGCATTGAATGGGAACGTGTCTACTTTTTACCCTCTCCCGATGACCAAATTTCTGAATAATAATATTATCAACTTGTTTAATAGTAATGTTCCACTAAGATCTAAAACAGTTAAGCATGGTGAGCGTCCCTGGTTTTCCAATGAAATTCGGAGGCTTATATTTCAAAGGGATAAGGCCTATAAGGAATGGAAACGCAACAGATTAGACATTCACCATCAAATGTATCGTAGCTTGCGTAACCTAGTTATATGCAAAATAAGAACTGCAAAAATTCAACTGTACAAACGCAAGTTTAGCCTTTTCATGAGCGGGCGTCAACTAGGGAAGAACTTAAAGGAGTTAGGTATAGGGAAGCTGAACCAGGTTCTGGAAGCGAATTTTGACATCGATTCCTTAAATCACAACTTTGTTGCGTTACCTTTTTCCACTCTTTCTGGCATTTCCCCAGTCATTGAAGAGCTTCCTAATGGGTCTTCCTCAGAAGTGATGTTCGAGTTCAAAAGTGTTGAAAGTACCGATGTTGTAGAGAGCCTTCTGTCTATTAAGTCCAATGCAGTTGGCATTGACGGCATACAACCCATATTCCTTAAATCGATACTTCCTATTATCTTGCCTTATATCACGCATACTTTCAATACGATTTTAATGACAGGTTTATTTCCTTCTCAGTGGAAGTTAGCGAAAATCCTTCCAATCCAGAAAAATCGAAATGGAACTGAATACACCCCTATTTCTGTGCTCCCTTTTTTATTCAAGGTATTTGAGAAGATCGTGCAAAAACAGATTAATGCCCACCTTGATGCACATAATATTCTCTCATCCAAGCAGTCTGGTTTCCGCCAAAAGCATAATTGCACAACCGCCATCATTAATATAGTTGAAGATGTCAGAAGTGCATTAGATAGCGTTCGACACTGTGGACCACGACAATCTGTGTTATAAACTCTCGACGCTTTACGGGTTTTTACTCTCGGCGGTTCGCTTGCTGTCATCTTATCTTCGGGAAAGAAAACAAGCAGTTTCAGTTGGAAATAGGACTTCATATTTTCTTCCGACCAGAAGAGGTGTCCCTCAGGGCTCGATATTAGGACCTCTTCTTTTTTCCCTGTTTATCAATGAGCTTCCCGCAATGATAACAACATCCTCAATGCAAATGTACGCTGATGATGTTCAACTTTACAAAAGTTGCGCTCTAGGGCTTATCGAAGATGGTGCATACACAATAAACGAAGAATTGGAAAAAAATATCGCGCTGATCGGAACGTAATGGTCTGTTCCTAAATCCCTTGAAGTCCAAATGCCTTATTATAAGCAGAAAAGTTTTACAGTTAGAATATTTCCCAACCCTATTCTTAAATGGCTTACCTATTGCTTACGTTTCTACTACAAGAAATCTAGGTTTATTATTTAACAGTACACTGTCTTGGGATATGCATATCAACGCTGCGGTGGGCAAAGTTTATGGTGTTCTTCGCATGTTATGGTCCTCACAGTATTTTACCCCACTGAAAACACGTTTGCTATTGGCCAAAACGCTTGTCGTACCAATACTCACCTGCGGGTGCGAAATTTTTTGCAGCAGTGATGCGTTCAGCAGAAGAAAGCTCCTCAATGTGGCATTCAACAATATCGCGCGTTATATTTTCGGGTTGCGTCGGTTTGATCGTATCTTAAGCTTTTCAATGCAAATATATAATATTTGCCTCGATAACCTTATGCGCTATAGAACACTTTTATTACTGTTCAATATAATACAGACACAGCAACCCAGTAGTCTATTTCAGAGGCTGCAGTTTGCTTCTTCAAACAGATATGATGGGATCTGTCATCCTCGTTATTCTTGCCTGACCTCGGAGCGACAGTTCTTCGTCAACGCCATCCGACTGTGGAACTCTCTGCCACGGCACATAATGAGAGTGAGGGGTCCAGCACAGTTTCGTAGAGAGCTTAGTATTTACTTTGGTAATTAATTTTTATTACTATTTTCTATTTTTTTTTTTTTTTTTTGTTTGTTTTGTATAAGATAAGTAATGGAGATATTATTATTATTATTTTTATTATTAAAGAGATATTTTTACATATATTATATTTACATTATTGAAACTACTTTCCACCATAAACTACCTTCAACCAAGGGGTGGCGACGGTGTAGAGTTTAGTGTGTTGGCTTGTGACCCGTGCGGTGCATGTTCAATCCCCATGGGGAACAACAACATACGCCACCCATTCACATACCTCTACACCAAAAGGAGGATTTCTGCCTGGTAGTACAATGGACCGTTAACGAGTCTGAGTTTGGATTTGGGATTTGGATTTCCTTTTTTTCATTAAAAAAAAACAAAAAAAAAAAAAAAACCTTCAACTACGTCTAGTACTTGTCTAAAAAAAAATATTGTTCTGTCAATGTCAGTGACGTTAAGATGTTAAATTGGCAACTGAAAAACTACACATGACAATGTAAACTAGCTAGGTCTGCTACAGTTATTTACGTTATCTTCGATAACTATAGGCACGAATATAAACTAGTATATAAACTAAAGATGTGTAAAAACTAAATTAAATTTGTTTGATATGTTTTGTTACGAAGGTCTTTATGTTTATTTTTGTAAGTGTATTGTAGATATGTAGGTATATACGTCGAGTTAAAATTAAGAAAAAAATTATTAAAATATAAAATATACATACTTTGAGATCACATTATATTATTTTCATGCGAAAAAGAGTTTTCAAAACAATTGACTTCATTTCAGTACAATCTACGAACAGTTTTAAATACAATTCAGAAATGTCATTTTCCGTCATTAAACAGAAAGAAGAAGAAACTTAGGGACTGCAGTGATTTTGTGAGGGAAAGTGTTTAGGTCTGACTTTTTAGATCAATTGGTCCAGGAATGCCGATGTTCCCATTGTGGTATCAAGTTTTGTATAATTCTTCTTACCAACACCTTTCTAAACCAACTTAACCTATGAAAAGTAGATCGCATGATGTAGCCTAAATGTATTTACCAGTTAAGCAATCTGTGGCGAAACAAACATTCAATTGATATCGCTCACGCCCTTGAAGAAAACAAGTTACCTTGGCATTCTCACTTTGCGAATAAGTTTCTGTATAAGCATACACAACTCTAACTGTCTAGCTTTTCTGGACGCCGCCTATGGAGAACATATAACAACTTTACTTCTCCATGCCAAGGAGAAACAGGATTATATTTTCAGGATTCTCATTGCAGCCTTTTTGGAAACTATAATGTCGCATGCTTTTTAGTATATTTGTGATAGGAACAGTTTGTTGTGACCGAAAGAGAAATCAGAGGAACATTTTTTATACGTGTTGAGTGATTCCATCCATCATTTGTGTTTTGCTCCCTGAGATCAGTTTCCACAGGAAGGAAAAACTCAGATTATCCAAATAAAATTTCGCCGAAAATGGCATTCCAAAGGTGCAAGCCGTTAAAAAAAATCAATTGCAAAGAGTATTTAATTTTAAGCCATCTACCGCAAATTATAAGAAACAAGATACCAAAGCGTATCACCGACTATTAAATCCTTAAACTTTCTGGATTAGTATTTAAGCCCAATTTCCAACAAACCAAACAAAAAGGACGACCCTGAAATAAGTCTTCTCCAAAGATGTAAAGCCTGTAACAAAAGTTCTATTTGCAAAGTCGAATCGGCACAAAGGCTAGAAACAATACACATTTCGCTTTTAAGGAACATTTCTCAAAAAACCGCATTTAAAAAACCCGTTCTCCACCTGCAAAGAAACAATTACATAAATTTGACTAATTTATATGAAATTTCCATTCAATTAAACTCGAAACAAACCCTAAAAAAGTGCAGGAAAAAAGTAACAGCATCGAAAATCAAAAGGTAAAACCATGATAACAATAAAAAAAAATACAAAACAAATTGTGAAACCCTTTGACACATTTAATTGCCCATTACCACGACCGACTTGAAACTCATTCATTCGCATCTCATCGCACTTTCACCCAGAAACATCTGTTGAAGTCTCAAACAATTTATGGGCGGATGGGTTTTTTTCTCCAGATTATTTGTTGCTTCTTGAGGCGCGTACATGGCACAAAAGCATCAGCATCAGTACCAAGCAACACCCTTAAAGCCATCCGTGGACAAAGTATAGAAAGGATTCTTTCTACCATTTGCAACCCCATTACTTTTGTTCGGTGTGTATTTATGCGTCCCTACAATACACACAACCGCAACAACTATGCATAGAGAGATGCCAATATTTAACCCTTTTACTGGAAAGCAACCAACTTTAAGGATCAGGATTCAGGGATAAAATGAATGAGCTCAATCCCCCTCTCATTGTATGTTTTCATTTGTGGTGTTGATAAAACTTTAATGACACGAGAAAGCAAGAATACAGACAAACAAAATCAAAAAAAAAAATCATTTCCAAACAATTTGAGATGTTTTCTGTGTATTTTGTGTTTTTCATTCCACCTGCCTCTCCCACCGCATATTTTCAATGGTTTTGTTTTTGGTCTGATGAAAAGGACTCGAATGTCTTTCTAAGTAGCATTTCAAAGGTTTAACATTTCAATGGAATGACTAAAGGGACACTAAGGAACGCCCTCCCCCCATAACAGTAAATGAAGCTATTTACATGTTTTTATTTTGTGTTTTTCTTTAATTTAAAAAATAGTAATGACGAGGATGCTGTTGAAGGCAGTATGGGCTTTATGTGGCTCCCGTAAAAGGGAAATGGAAGCGAATGGATGAAGCATCAGGTAAATTTCAAGATTTAGTAAAGTGATTCTGACGGATTATGATCTTTTCTACTTGGGCGAATACGGGGACCAAATTGTCTCATTTACAGGATTTCTAAACTCAATTGATGTACTTAAGGAAGGGGGTGCACTGTCTTGAATGGTATCAATTTGACAACCCCAGACTGACTGGTAAAAAAAAACAAAGAAGTTTGCGTTCGTACGCTCGTGCGCTCGTAGAGAATGAAGATTGCATTTATTCCTTATTCTGAGCTATAGTAGTTCTGTGGGAGTGTTGTAAGATAAGGGTAAGAATTGATCGGCATCAACTTGGCGATGCACAGTGCTATAACGGAGACTACACATCAATAGTGCTTATTTTACCTCCCCGTGGCAACCACCGGGTACTTGTCATGTCTACACAGACATGGCTTGGTAAGCTTATAACCGCGAGTGTTAAAGAATACTGCAACACTATGATCTGTCGGAAAGACTAGCTGATGCGCCGCAGAAGGCTTACATAAGACCCTCATTAATTCACTAAATTGAATCAACGGTATCGTCGACTGCCAGGATGACAGATACCTTACATAAGCAGTTCGGAGTAAGTTAGAGCTATGATTTTAGTCAGTTATGATTTTTGAAAACTGGTCAAGGTGTGGGCTCAGTGGCTCAGTGGTTGGACTACTAATCGAAGGGTCTCAGGTTCAAATCACTCCGGCGACCTCCTAAAAAATGTCTGCCAAATATCCAAGAGTATTAATGATGAGAAGCTTTTCAAAATTGCTGTTAATCCCTTCCACTTCGCAAGAACTTGGCTGGGATAGTTAACTTTAAGCCCCCTAATAGTTCATATAACTCCCTTTTGGCCATTGGCAGCTCTCACATTCCTGAAGTCGGTTACTATACAAATGGAATGAAAGGGCCGCTATCTTAAAGTCAAATGAAGGGTCTGGCTCTGTGTTTTGGGGCTTGTGCCACAGGGTTTCCTACAACGCAAAAAAAAACACAGTTATGAGAGTGACACGAGGGTACTCGTATAGTAAATACCCTCAAATGGCATCCAGAATTGGAGCGACACTGAACTACGATCTGAGGGTATGCACTTGAAATGTGCGGACCAATACTGGCAACACTGCCATAAATTTTTTATACCTGTTGGGAATTTTATACCCGGAAACTTTTACTACCTGTGAACAGGTACCTACTCGTACATATTTTCCCAACAGTAAGTCGTAAAATTATGCTATTCTGGCTGATACTCCGCGGTTGGCCCTTATTTTATAGTAACTGGTAGATTAGATTTTGAGGCAAGCCGTAGAATAACCCGCTTTTCTCGCAATGTTGTTGCTTCTGCCGTGCGCCCTTTTTGATTTTCCCATAGTCTTGTGGATCCGCAAGATAACTGTTTACAACAGTCTTACTTCTATTGAGCCTAATTGCAATTTCTCGGCCTGAGAGTCCTAACTCCTTGAAAGCATCTATTCAAGTCGCTATCAAAGTCTTTCCGGAACCCATTTTTTTAACTAAATAAAAACAGTTCTTTTCAACGCTTTTTTAATATACTTAACTAGGTTAGGTTAGGTTAGGTTTATGTGGCTGTCGGCAGAAGCCGACACACTTAGACCAATTTAGGTCCATTGTGATACCACGTATATTATCTACCTCAACTCTGTAGATGGGACTGGCCAACGACACGCGGTTGTTTTCAAACGGTCCCCCATATACGTACTAACCGCGCCCAACGTCGTTTAATTACGGTGATCTGACGAGAACCGATTAACTCGACGTGGTTTGGTCGTTGGTTATATACTTAACTAAGCTTTGAAAAAAATCGCTGATGTGAACTCCTGCAACGAAATATTCGCAATGTCCTCATCCTCATCCTAGTGGCGCATCTTTTTATACGCTTTTCAATTACATAGTTCATTGTTTGATTTTGGGAAATTCGGTCGTTTCTTATTTACCATTTAATTTTATGACTTACTGTTGGGAAAATATGAACTCTTCAAGGTAGTAAAAGTTTCGTGGTATAAAATTTCCAACAGGTATAAGACTGAAAATCGATTGCAAAATGTATTTCCCATCCTTGTGATCGCCAGTGTAGATAGATTCAAATTTTATTATACTTTTCCAAATAAGGTCATAAAATTAGTCCTTTTTTCGTTCGACCTGTTTATGACCATCCCGATCGCTGTATCACTTCAAGAAGCCTGCTATGAACAGATTTATACAGTTCTTCCAAGTTATTTAGTTTGATATTCCGACCAGGATTGTTTTATGACTTGCATTATTTCTTCCGGGTTAGAATATTGCTTTCCTCCTTCGTAAATATTTTTTGAAAGCCATCCCCACACGTTTTCCATCATGTTCAGTTCCGGTGAATATGGCGGCCATGTCACTAGGTCTACATTTTGACTCTGAATCCAAGTTTTGGTTATTCTTGCGGTATATATCGGTCCATTGCCCTGTTGGAAAATCAATCGTTGTCCACCCAACAATTTGGAAAAATTAGAGAAAGCTTTTTCCTGTATAGATTTATAGGTGATTGCAGTCATTCTTGAGGTTTGCAGTTCGGTAAAAGCTTACTGCTCCCCATATCATTACTCCAAATCCCTTGATGTTTCTTCTAACCAAGGTTGTTTCATCCTTTCTCAAATTATGGAAGAAATAATTACATCCATCAGGTCCATTCAATTAAACTTTTTTCATCTGAAAAGACAACGGTATGCCACTCTCGACCACACCTGATGTGACTTATTACAAAATCAAGTCGCTGACTTTTGCGTGCTGCATTCAATGTTGGTTTCTTTTTCATTTTTTGGTGTCAAATGGCCTGCTGTATCACGCGAAGAACAGAAGATCAACTAGCTTCAACTCAAGTTTCTGCCTTGATTTTACTTAGGGAAAGTCTTGAATTTGCAGCAGCTCTCAGTATCGGCTGTCGATCCTGACTTCTCAGGGTCCTTAAGATAGCATTGAACAACATTGGTCCTCTTTCAATCTTACCGGCTATAAAACGGACAGATTTATATATATAATTTGCTTACGCTAAAGGGATTTTTTCTGTTGTTACAGTACCCTTATAGTGCGTAACACAGCGTAATCATTTGTGTTTTAATAGCAAGCAGCACCTGGCAATATCGTATGTATTTCATTGCATGCTTTTCGGTGCTACTTACTATTAGAAAGAATAGAGAGATAGGAAAGAAGTGTTTGGGTGCAGTTGTAGGGTTTTTCTCCACGGGTGGTGTCTAAGATGCTTAGGGAGATTACGATTTCATGTATTCGATATAAAGTAATGGACTTGGCCGGGATTGCAAATTTTTTTTTACAACAGAAACATAATTTCAAATTGCATTTGGTTTTTCCCATATTACCGAAAGATTTAAAAAAAATTGTAAAATTAAATCAGGAAACTAAATGTTCGCAAACACGTGGAACGGAGTGTACTTCTCCATTTGAGAAACTCAATAAATAAAATTGAGCGGCAATTAACAGCCAGTTGACTTTTGAATTTAAACAGAAGGTTTTTCTTTTTAAAGCGGCCCTTACACGGTCAATCGGTTGACATCATGCATCGTGTATGTGTGGATTGACGCTACCCCTTACACAGTCCAATCGATTGACATGAAATTTTTAGTTTTTTATTTAGTTTTCGTGGTGTACGGATATGCGATAAGTGAAACAAACGATTGTATTGCATATATTGCTCTTGCATATTGCATAAAGAGAAAAAAGAAAAAAATGTCGAGAAAAAAGAGAATTTGGATGAAGTAGTGGTTAAAAAAAGGAATCAGTTCACACATGAAAGTCTTTTGAATGAATTGAAAATATCTGCACAGGACGATTATAAAAAATTTATGAGATTCTCAGTTCAATTTTCCGCTGGCGCAAGACATGTTTTCGCTTCCGTGACACAAAACACAATGAAGTAATTACGTCAATCCAACCCTTACACATATCAATCAGCATGACGTTCATCATGCAAAATCAAACTTGCTTTGATTTTCGTCAATCAGACTTCACCAAATGTGTGTGACTCATACAGATACATTTTCACAAGCACATGCTAGTGATTGATGTCATTCGATTGACCGTGTAAGGGCCGCTTAAGGTTTGACATTTGATACTTCGAATTATTGACAAACAGTCACTGTCATAAAAAATTTAATGGATGCGTTCGTTATTTGTATAGCGAATAACTATATATGTACACGAATATTTCCTCATGATGGGTATACAATTTTTTTCGTTTTTATGGTAAAAGTTGAAAATATGTTAGATTGCATATAATGTAGCATATTTTATTTATACTTTTATGCAATTTAAGGTTCAATAATGATAAATTCAGCATTAAAAAAGCTTAAATGACAACAGTTGTGGGGACCCGACTGCTCTGATTCTGAATAGCATTTCATGCTTTAACCCGCTGCTCCACCAAGGGAAAATTCAAATTTATTTGTGCGATTTTTTCATCTTAGTAGTTTAAGCTTAAAACATGTATTCATGTTAATTTCCTTTCTTCTTTGAATAAAATTTGACACATTCACTTCACAGGCATTAAGGACACTCCAACTTACACGTCTACTTCAATTGACATGGTGACATTGAAAGTCGTAAATAATTTGAGTAGCGTTCCCGCTCCTCTGACGTCACATTGAAGTGGTGTATATTTTCAATCAATTTATCATCATCGAATGGTCCTTCAAACAGGCTCAATATCACATTCCTTACCAAACACTTTTCCAAACCACCACCGTTTGTCAATAATTCATATTTTATAGGCTTTGGGTTTCCGTTTTACAATGCACATCGAAAAAGTACTCGAATACTAAATTCTAGCTATGTTCGAAATAATATTTTTTTATATCAAAATAAAAACAAGAAAAATTACCCAACAAGGATAAGCGTCATCGTATTTTATACCACCACCACCATGGCATGCATCCCCAGTGACGCTAAGTGTTTTTGCGGTAGACAAGTCGTAAATATCTTCTATTTCATATTTATTTCATTGCCATAAAAATGACACATCCCGACGGATGGTAAAACGGGCCAAACCGGCACACAAATGTAAGTGGGACAAATTTTAATGAGCGCATAAATTCGGCAGGATCAATTTTTATGTGCGAAGTAAAACAAATGGCAGTGCTCGACCGCGTGAAAGTTATGATGTTTAACCCTTTATGTTGCAGTTAAACCCGTACTTTTGCCATTCAATTAGGGGATTAGGGGATGGCCCTTAAAGATGTATCTACAGTACTTCAAATACTGGGTATCAATCAGGCGGAAGTGTCACCTACACCTTAGCATATAAATTCAACTTCAAGCTCTGCAAATGTCCGGAGTAGCATTTATTTCTCAGAGTTAACTTTTGTCTCCTTGTCGGCAAGAGTAAGAACAATCGTCCTGGGAGTGGAGTTTTTTTAACGACTACGTTGCTGTCGAGGCGAGGCACGTCTTTTAAACGACAAATTTAGCGAAGCGTTTATTGAATAAAAGTAAATCTGTGTTCGGAATATTAAATTGGCGCTCCGAAAATGTAACGGTACAAAAAAGTGAATTCTCTTGTTAGTTGAAAAATTATCGGATTTGTATTATTTCGCTGGAGACGTATTCTTTTCGATGCGTACTTGCTGAGGTATTTCTGAATTTCTTTTCAAATTGTTTTCTTTGTGGGATTTATTTAAGGGATTCCAACTTTTTTCCGGCCAGGAGATTCCTTTAAGTGAATATTGAGTGTGTAGTTGAAATAATGCTTCTGGATTTTAGGGACAGGAGGAATTTGGCGTGAAAGCTTAAGACTTCCGTATTAAGGAGAAGCTGATTTATTTTGCCGGGATTAGCCTAATTGCAGAGGACCTCCGCAACGCTTCAAACAAGAGCCTAAAGTCGGAATTCTTCTCACTTTTATACACAAAAGCTTCTTCAATATGTCTTATGGTATATACTCGGCCTTGAGGAAGGTACTTGGTGGTCTGTTGAAATGACAGCATTATGCAAATATAACATTTATTTATATCGTGTCATTTAATCTATTCTATTCTGCAAATTTACAGAACTAAGTGATTATGATTAGCGTATCCTTCGTTGGGGGTTGTTTATGAGAAAATTATTCTCGCCTTACTCCTGTTGTTTTTCATCGTCCATTGGACATATTCCTCAGAGACTAGAGAGCCGTTTCCCAAATAGTTTCGTTAAACTACATATTTCTAGTTTGTTTATTTCGAAGAATAAAACTCAGCCATAATTAGAATAGGTGAGTATTTGTTTTTTATACATTTCGGGGAAAAAACAGGAGTGGCAAGCTACTTTCTGATATCTCTTATGAGATAAAATTCAGTTTCAGCCACAAACAATGATTTAAACTACGAGTATTATCTTAGTGTACGGAATTAAATCAGGTGTCATGACAGGTAAGGTATTCTTACTTACTAAATTGTGTGAAACCATATGTCGGTTTTTTTTTAAATTTAAAATGTTTAGGCCCTTTAGAGGCGATTCGTTAAATAATAATAAGAGCAGTGTCTGTGATTGTGTGTTGCAGTGTTAAGACAAAAAATAATTATTAAATAAAAAGGAAAAAAAAGAAAAACACGGCGAATACAAGCAATAAAAAAATAGCATTGGGTATTCCATCTTAGCCATTCCCCTCGCTTATTGTTGCTCCTGATGGGGTCTAAAAAGTTGAAATAGTCGTTATGCTTCTTCGACAGCGACGAGGGTGCTGCTGATGTGATGATAACACACATAATTCGACTGCGTATGAAATGCTTTTGTGGCGTACTCCACCAAGACAAAAATTCATTATAACAAATAAATTACAACCTATTTCAAAAATAACTTCCGACAGTATGTCACGGTACACAAACTGGATCCTGCCTTCCGGTCATTCCTGCTTTTAATTTATAAGAGTGGCTAGTTTGTAACGCCCCCTTTTTCTTGACTGCGCTTTCACCACGCTGGAACGTCCGCAAATTGCCTGTATGTTTTCACTGTGAGTCTCGCGTTTCCTTTGATTTTCTTACATTGGCAATTTAGAATTTTTGTTCTTTTATTATTTTATCCTGGGAAGAGCAAATGCAAGCGTCTTATAAAAAAAAGAACAAACGAATTGGAAAGACACGGTACAAATAATTTCGACCTTAGCGAACGTATATACACTTAGATTCTTTAAATCTCGTAGAGATCGTGCCATGAGGTAAAAAAAAATCAAGAACAAAATGTTTTCGAGCACCCGAATAGAAAGATTTATTTTTGTAGCGAGGCGGAGAGCTTTTGTTGTTGAGAGTGTTCCAGTGACTCACCAGATTGTTATTTTCCCCGACGTCTAAGTGCACTGTAAACGAACGAAAATTCGCCTTACCAGCTCACAAAAGCATCCGTGCATGACTTTCCAACGACCCACTGAGAATCCCGATCTGCAGATGTGCAAAATAATCCAGAATAAGAGGAACATTGTTCACCGTCTGCAACATTTCGTCCACAGCGCTAAGCATACAGCGGACAATCATGTGCAGACCCACCAAACCCCGTCTACCTTCGACCATCATCAACCAAATATCCACCTAATACATCATCTAATCAAGCCATCAGCATGTGATGTTTGAAGTAGTGTTTGCGTACAAACAGTACTTAATTACATAACCTATCCGTGTCTTGATATATAGATGTAGTTTCGTCTAAAACTTTTTCATAAAATCTACCTATCGAGCTTTATTAAATTTCTAATTTACTTACTTAACTTAAAGTTTGCCTCGTTCACATACGCCCGTGTCGATTTGTATTAAATTTAAATCTTCATAGTCACAGAAAAGTAGCTTAGTTACGTGTATAATGGATATATTACATAAAAATCTACATGAATAACCAGTGGGAATATTGTGCACGATCTTCGACGCCTCCCGATCATAAAAAAGCAACGGATATCAAGTAAGTACGAGTATGTATTAAAAAAAAAAATCTTTTCATTGGCTTTCTCCTATTTTTTTTTTATATTTATTTTTTTTTACTCTCATGTAAATACATACTAAATTATACTATCTTATACTACCTTCGGGTTAAATCACTCAAATTGCTAACGGGCTGGATACTTTTAAATTATACTTACATAATATACACTATATAATACTTAGTCTACCTTAGCACGTTTGTTACCTTTAAATTGCTAATAGATATCTATTTACTCTTTACATATTAAATTAACTTTTCATTCAATCTTTGGAAATTATGCAAGGGGAATTTGTCGAAATGTGGGAGGCACTGTGTGCTGGTTTTCTAGAATAAGATTCAAGCTGATACTAGCCCGGTCGACGTAAGGAGCTTGTTTAATAAAATATTTGAGAGAGCAAACCGCTTTGAGATTGATGAATATATGGTGGAAGCACAATCCTCATAACATAGAAAATACGTACTTCCTAAATCCATTTCATTATCGAAGATGATAAGTTTAATATTTAAGAAAAGAGGTGAAATAATTTAGCTAAACTGTATTCCACATCGACCTGACATGACAATTCTGTGTAACCTTTGTAATCTCAGAGAGAGAGAAGATGTGTATAATTTTATTGCGAAATGCCCCATTCTTAGAGGGTTTCGTGTAAGATATTTCGGCTGGACTTCGATGGAAAGATTGAGGCCTTGTGCATATTGAATGGTTACCTTGGCTGAGAAGCCTTATATAAATATACAACGACGGCAATGAGTTATAGAACCCAAATTATAAAAACTTAAATTGTTAAATGTATTTATAATTGCAAATGTCAATCTGGTAGACGGCTTTAGGACAAACTAAAAACTAATTTTAAACGCGTATTTCTATAATATAAAATATATGAATTTAAATAACGTTTTCATAACTAACTAACTACAAACCCCACACATCAGAGGTATGGGTACTCACAACTTTTGGTCGCGTGCTAAAAACATCAAGAATTCGGTCTAGCCATCTATCCCGAAACACATTTATAATAAAATTCCAGATTTCAGCTCAATAAATAAAGGCAATTTATTTGCTGGTCACCTTGCAACTAGCTCAACGCTGCCAGATTGCGCTTCATCTCCCTCTTTACTTAAGCGCGTATCTGAGTCCCTGCGAATGCGACCAACCCACTTTTGCACTCGTACAAGTGTAAGAGTACTTCAAGATCTTGAAGTTCGCAAAACGGCAGGTTCAAATGTCGATTCTTCTATCGATCCGAATAGGTATTCTTGCACGTTGGACCGCCCGTTCCCAAAAAAAATGGCGAATTTCGTCTCCCTCCTCCTACCGCTTAATTTCACTTCCATCTTTTGTGTCCAAGGTCATAGAAACGCTGATAAATCGTCAGCTTATGAAATATATTGAATCTCAAAAACTTCATAATGATCGATAGTAAGGTTTTCGCAGCAATAGGCCCTCCAGTGATTTGGTAAAAGTAAGCTCATTGTGCTTGATATTTCAAAGGAATTTAATCGCCCTAATATTGTTTTGCCGCATGCGCTATTTCCATGTTATTGAGAAAACGCATTTAAAGGTTTGGCAGTCTACTGCATAAGAACTTACCGCTATTTTTTGATTTTTTGAAACGATATCTATTTGGAAATTCTTTTTTTTATAACAGTAATCAGATATCCTCAAGTTTGCGTTTAGTTTTTAAAATATTTAAATTTCCGTCAAAAATGAGTTTGCCTTTTATGCTATCAAAATTTCAATTATAAGTTATTATAAAAATGTTTTTCCTGCTAGTGAATAGTTTTGCTAGAAAAAATGTATGTTATTTTTAATGTTATTTTTAATAAGGAATAAATTTTTATTTCATATTTTTTGAAGTTATTTATTTTATCAGTCCATTTTTAGCTTAGCGGGCTAATGCAATATTTTTTGTTACGGGTCTCTAGAATCAATTAATTACTATGGCATATATGTCGATAAAAACAAGAGCAATCTCCAATGTAAAGAAAACGAGCAGCGATCTTACACCCAGTAACGATCGGTCAATCTGGTACCCATAAACCAGACTTCCAGAACAATAACAACGAGTGGAAAGCAGTGCAATAAACTCGAGACAAAAAACTCAAAAACATCTGACACTAACAACCAGGTATAAAGAAGGAAACGCGAAAGCAGAATATCCGGCTCTCTGGAGTTAATCACCGTCCAATTGCATGACTCATTTTATTATAAATAGTTTTGCATTGCCACAAGAAAATTCGTAGACGTACGTCAAAACAATTCTTAAGAAAAAATATTGCCCAGTTGTATGGAAATCTTGTCGTATATGCCAAAATTTGTCATTTACGCAAAACAATGCGTGAACTTTTGATGGATATACGTCAAAACCATTCTGAATATCTCAGCAATGGGAAGACTGAAGACAAAACTGAAAACTATTTTGAAAAGAGCGCCCCCGAAAATACAAGACAGCATAGGTACCAAGTTCAAAAAGTGAATTTTGGCAGAGATTTGACAGCGTTTGGCATCAAGCTCTTTTGTCGAAAACGCGTGCATTTGCAATATCTGTAACTTTATTCGTATAGAAATGTAGAAGTAATTCACAAAAACACAAAACTTAAAAAAAACCGTGGTAAGCTGTGCAAATCAGTGCAAAAAATATATTGAGGAAACGCGTAATAAATTCTATACTGATTCCCCAGAGCTAATGTAAGAGATGTATGGGAGGTGGTTGATGGTATCTTAGGAAAAAGTAAACAATCAATAGGAATTAAAAGAATGGAGATAAAAGGAAAAAAAAATACTGATTCAGTACTCATTTCAAATAAAATTAATTAATACTTTACAGAACTTTCTGAAAAACTGAAACCATCTGCAGAAACTTCATGCTGTAATTGCTCCATAATATCCAGAGAAAAAACATAGTCGAATAATAATTATGTTTTTCCTTAAACAAATTAAAACTCTTCTACAAGTGATGGTATATCGAGTGTTTTACTAACAAAAAAAACACGAGACCACACGACTGAAGTAAAACCTCATATGTACATTATACATATACATGTTTATATATGTTTATATATGTATATACAACGGAATTCGTAGAACAGGTATCACGGCTAGTTGTTAACGCCTGTAATACGTCAATGTCTAAGTTAGGAACGGGAAAACATCGACCTCCAGTGTATTGGTGGACTCCCGAAATCGCGGAACTTAGATCGGCGTGCCATCGGACACGAAGAATTTACCAGCGCTCCCGGACTGATAACGCCAGTGACCAACAACTGCAACTCTTACGCAGCGCACATCGAGAAGCGAGAATCCGCCTAAAAAAAGCAATTAAATCTAGCAAGCGTCTTTGCTTTAGAAATCTATGCGAAGAACTCAATAACGACGTATGGGGTAAAGCTCACAAAATCGTTTCCATGAAGCTTAGAGGTCCCCGCATGCAATCGCCAACATGCCCAGTATTGTTACGACAAATAGTTGAGACACTATTTCCTCGCCAAGAAGGACAGGCGACAGGTAGTCAAAGTAGTCTAAGGGTTCACGAGAACGAGCCTTTCCCATCATAACAAGAGTAGAATTATTCGAAGCATGTAAAAAGGTACGCGATCGAAAAGCTCCGGGAGTTGATGGTATTCCAAATAAAGCCCTTAAGATAGCAATCAAAACGCGACCCGACTTATTTGCCGAAATGTTTAACGCGTGTCTTCAGGAAAGCATTTTTCCTGAGCCTTGGAAACGCCAAAGACTTGTCTTACTTCCAAAAGGTAAGGGAAATCCAAACGAACCATCATCTTATCGTCCTATTTGTT
This sequence comes from Portevinia maculata, assembly GCA_949715645.1. Lineage (NCBI taxonomy): Eukaryota > Metazoa > Arthropoda > Insecta > Diptera > Syrphidae > Portevinia > Portevinia maculata. The sequence continues at coordinate 52,416,688 of OX454527.1, read as the reverse complement.
TATTAGACACGATTGGTAAAATCCTTGAGCGGATAATTTACAATAGGCTCCATCCAGCAATTGAAACTGCAGGAGGCCTCTCGGAACACCAATACGGTTTTCGTAAGTCAAGATCTACCGTAGACGCAATTAACGCGGTAATAACGAGAGCACAGGCCGCTATAGAGGGAAGGCGTTGGAAAGGAGGCACCAAAAAGTATTGCGCCGTTATAACCTTAGACGTAAAAAACGCGTTTAATTCGGCGAATTGGCAACGCATTATAAACTGTCTTTACCGGATTGAAATACCAGACTATCTCCGTAAAATTATAAAGAACTACTTTGTGAATAGAGTCCTCCTCTATGACTCTGATGAGGGAGTTAAAGAGTACGAAGTTACTGGCGGTGTACCACAAGGCTCTGTCCTAGGGCCCTTGCTGTGGAACGTCATGTATGACAAAATTCTTCGCCTGGAGATTCCAAGAAAATCGTCAATTATCGGCTTCGCAGACGACATCGCCGTGGTTGTTGTCGCGAAAACTATAGAAGATGTCGAACTGCACTGCAACGAGACAGTTGCTACTGTACAAAGATGGCTAGCTAGTGCGGGCTTGCAACTCGCAGAACATAAGACAGAAGCAGTGCTTATTACGAGTAGGAAAGTAAGGGAAACGATAACGTTTAGAGTAGGAGAGCATCTAGTTGTTTCCAAACCGTTCATTAAATACCTCGGAGTGATAATTGATGCTCGTCCAAGCTTCAAAAATCACCTAGAGTACATATGCAACAAGTCTTCAAAAACTGTTAGTGCACTTTCAAGGTTGATGAGTAACATCGGAGGACCAAGGCAGAATAAAAGAATGCTTCTTGCAAGAGCTGCCGGCTCAATACTCATGTACGCAGTAGAAATATGGTCGAATGCCGCGAAAGTTAAGTCTTATGTGCGGGGAATCAAATCCGTCCACCGCCTTAGCGCATTAAGAGTCGCCTGTGCATTTCGAACTGTTTCGAACGATGCTGTACTAGTCGTATCTTCAATGCTACCTATCGACATACTTGCTGAAGAAACAAAAACTTTAAGAACCGAGCGAGTCCGAAATGGCCCGTTAGATTCCGAAACAAGGAAACTCGAAAGAAATCGCAGTATCGCAATCTGGCAAGAACGTTGGAACGAATCCTTAAAGGGAAGATGGACATATCGTCTCATACCAGTGATCAACGCATGGATTAAACGAAGTCATGGCGAAACAAACTTCTACCTGACTCAGTTCTTGACGGGTCATGGCTGTTACAGAGAATATCTCTTTAAACGCGGATATGAATCCATCCCAAACTGTCCACATTGTAAAACAGTTTCGGAAAACGCGGAACATGTGTTCTTTCATTGCCCACGATACGAAACCGAGAGGATCACCCTACGGGATCAATTTGGGGAGTGGCCCACTCCCGATAATGTCGTTAATCACATGCTTCAGAATGCTGAAAACTGGACCACTGTAAGTAACGTGGCGGTGCGCATACTAAGCGATCTAAGGCGTTTAGAGCGCCAACGTAAAGCGGATAATGCAAATCATAGAGTTAGACGAAGCTAAGGCTCCATACCGACCCCCGTGAAGTAATGCCTAACGGCGGTTCCGCGGGGGATATATAAAATCGGTCTGTTCAGGAAAGGAGGTGGTTTTCGCCGGTAAGAATCCGGCACTACCAGTGGACGTCGGACCATTGGTGCCTATGCAAGGTTTCCACCTTCCACCGCAAAAAAAAAAAAAAAAAAAAAAAAAAAAAAAAACTTATGTCCTCCAAATTCAAGTTTTATGATTCAACAAAAACTCTTATGTCGTATTAATTCGTGCGAATTGAAATTTTATCTGGTTCTCTTTTAGTTTTTTGTAAAAACTTATGTTGACTTAAGATACTTTGCTAAAACTTAAGTTGGATTTTACTAACACTTATGTCGACATTAGTTCTTCTGTAAAATTAAGAAAACAGAAATCATAAAAATTAAGTTTGTCAGAACCACTTATGTCTACATAAGATTCTCTATTGAATTTTGCTTTTCAAATAACCGTTGCTTATGTCAACATAAGATAGTTTTGTTGGCTACATTTCAGTTGGTTTCGTAGACTTAAGCTGGAATGTTGCGTTTTGTGTTCTAGAGTGCTGTAGTGATCAGAAGTGTTTAGTGTCAAAAAACTAATTTTTTGTATTAATTATTTTATTAATAACTAGTACTTTTTAAAATTGTGTGCTGTATAAAACAAAATAAGATGGAACGCGCTAGAAAAATGTTAACATTGGCATTAAAAAAACAGAATCAGTTAAATGATAGAAATTCCACACCATTTACAAGGTACGAAGACAATACAAGTTTCTTAAATGGTAAGTTCTTTTTAGCAAGTCTATCATAGAATAGGAATGGTTAATTAGCTTAACATAAAACTAAATTTCAAGAAGCAAATAAAGTGCCAGACATTTCGGAGGGCCAAGACTTACGGAGCGTATCAGAACAAGAAAAATAAGATTGCGTTTGTGAAGAAATCGCTGTTTTCCCCACTGAAGCGAAAGAAGAAAGTGCAGCGGATTTCGACGACGATGATTCAATTTGTGATCCCAATTTTATTCCTGTTGCTTCTGACAACGTAAGTAATGAATCTGATATTTCTTTTGAAACGAAAAACGCTGGCCATCAGCTAGAGCAAAATCTATTGTTTGGAGATTGTGAAACTGTGGTTTCGGAAAATGAAGACCAAAACAACGTATTGACTAACGCAAAACAATCAAAAAAGATGCGCAAAAACAAAAGGAACTCTGGCAAAAGCTACATACCTACAGCTGGAAAAACTGTACAAGAACGAACCTTACGCCAGTTAGATAACTGTCGCAACAAATGTAGAGACAAAATTTCTTATGAAAACCAACAGCTTATTTTTAAAAAAATATTGGGAACTTGGTTCTTATGTGCCGAGACAAGCGTTTGCCTCTGGCTTCATTGCGATAGAGGAAACCAAATCTGAAAGAAAAGAAAAGAGTCTTAATAATCCGAGGAAGAGGAAACACTGCAATAAGTACTTTTTGGAAATAAGCGGTGAAAAGGTTTCAGTATGTCAGAAATGTTTCAGATACACCCTTTGTGAATCGGAGCAATTTATAAAAACTATAGTTAAAAAAAGCTGGAAGGCCATGGAGCATTTACAAATGGTGATATGCGTGGAAAACATCCTGGTCCTAAAAGAATTTCTACTGAAAAAGAAAATGAAATAATTACATTTATAAACAGTTTCCCATCTTATGAGTCCCACTACACTAGACGAGATACTTCTAAAAGATATTTGTCAACCGATTTATCAATCGCTGAATTATTTCGACTCTACTCGGCAAAATATGATCCAGTTTCACTCTCAAAGTTCTCAAACATTTTCAACACCCTTAACTTAAAATTTAAAAAAACCTAAACTAGACACTTGCCACAAGTGTGAAGTCTTAAAAATGAAAATTGATATCGCTTCTTATGAAGAACGTGAGAATCTTATAAAAGAACAAACAAATCACCACCAACAAGCGGAGAATGCTTATAAGTCAAAAGACTTAGACAAAATAAACGGTGAGAACAATTAAACTTTAAAAGTTTTAACATTCGACCTGCAACAATGCCTCCCAACACCTTTTTTAAGGTCTTCAGTTTCATTTTATAAACGCCCATTATGGACTTACAATCTAACTGTTCATGACTGTATAACCGGACAGCCAGTATGTTATATGTGGCATGAGGCAATAGGAAATCGTGGTGGATATGAAATTTCTTCATGTGTTTTCAAACACCTTCAAGACCTTCCATCTGACACTAAACACGCTGTCCTGTATAGTGACTGTTGTCCTGGACAAAATAAAAATTCTTTTATTGCTTCAATGTTTGCAACATTTTTGCCATTGGACAGTAGTAACTTGGAGATCATCGATCATAAATTTCTTCTTCCTGGACACACTCACATTGACGTTGACCATGCCTTAATTGAAAAAAAGAAAAAGCGCACAACAATTAAGATACATCATCCTCGAGACTGGTGTCAATTTGTGAGAACTGTGGGTGTTAAACACAAATTTCACGTTCAGGAAATGAATCAAGACAAGATTTTCAATTCCTCATCTGTTTCCAAGGAAAAATGTATGTGGCGTAAGGTTGACAATAATGGTCAGAAGTTCTGTTCGCAAAATATAAAGTGGATGAGAATCACGAAGGAGTTTGTAACAGTCTTTTTCAAAACTTCACTCAACGAGACAGAAGAATTCAGGTCGCTGAACATAAGACGCCGTGGGTTTAATTCCATAAAAATTACGGATTTGAATAAATGTTATCTTACTCCTCTCGAAATCAACGAAAAGAAAAAGCAGGATTTACTGGATATGCTCCCACTGATTGACAGTATTTACCATCCTTTTTATCAAAATCTAAATGATAATAATAAAATTGGAGAATTTCATCCAGATTTAACCGAAGCTGATGAAGAAGATGCCTAATGCTCAGCTCATATCTAAGTGTATAATGTATCATTTTAAAATCACATTTTGTATTGGTTTCAGTTCCTTTATTTAAGTCTAAGCAAGTCTAATGAATTTTGTACCTTTTTTGTTGCTTTAAATGTATTTCTGTTATTATTAGAAATAAATTTTATAAATAAAAATATTACAAATAAATTGAAAAAACCAACGTTTTGCCTTATGTCTAATTATTGTAAGATCTTGGATTTGACATAAAATCGTAAGTCCACTAAAGGCACTCTTATTATTTGTTATGGGTTTGACAGAAAAACTTATGTGACTTAACACATTTTTTTTTTACAGTTTGATTTTTACATAACATCTTAAGTATAAAAATGCATTTTTTTCTACTTTCTTCCTATCAGATTTCCGTGAAATAGTTAAAAATGTTAAATAATCTCCTCGTTTTACAATTTCGCCCAAAAAAAAGTTATAAATTATAATTTATAAAAATTTTAGATAAAAATCGATTTTTCTCGAAACCACTTTTTTCGACATAAGCTACTGTGTCTTATTGCCACAGAAATATTTTTGAATAGATTTTTTTATTTTTATTCATTATTTTCATTATTTTCATTGTCGGATACATCAGTAATTACTGTGGTTGATTGTAAGACCGAGACAATAGGCTTATGGTATGAGAAATAAGATACATATGTTTTCGAATGAAAATTGGAAAGATAACTGCATCGATTGTTGTTCCATATCTTGTGCATTTCGGTTATTATTCATTTGTAGTGCTAATTTATCTTGTAGACAGTTACAGCTGTCCATCTTCGTATGATACTAGTCTAAAACGGCCCCATTCAGGGCCTAGAACCTTCCAACCACTTTCATGGGAGGGGACCAACAGTTTTACGCCGAGTCCGAACGGCAGATTTCAGACGTTCGCAAGAGCTGCCAACAACACGCGGTCCCCCATCTAAGTACTAACCACGTCCTACGTCGTTTAATAATTGCGGTGATCGAACGAGAACCGATTTATTCGACATGGCAAGAAAAAAGACGAACTAATGAACTGCGATTCATGGACACAATGACTTTACAAACTTCCGGTAAATTCCATCTATCGGTAATTATTTTAGATATAGCTTTCTCCTTGGATCGGTTTGGATAGATGATAAGAGCTTAGTGTTGCACTTTATTGAGGAGATTCAAGGATGCTTACCCATTCCACGAACCTTTTCGCCGACTAAATTGCATGCGTTGTAACAAAAGAGTGTATGATACGAAACGTAACTCTCTCTCTCTTTCTATCTTCACTAACTTATATTTCCGTCTCAACTTCAGTTTTGCCGGAAGTGTACGTTTGTCTACGCTTCCGTGACGCATTCACCAGCTTACTCCCCAAGTCAAGCGTGCGTAACGAAGTTTTACTTCAAAAATGTCCTTCTATGCGGTGGACATCCTAAAGTTCTTGTTTTATTTAAGTGTTCAATATAGCTTAGTTGTATGTGTGTTAATGGCAACCGTCGTTGATGCCGCTAAGAACGCTGCGAAATGTAGGGTTCCTTAGCAATGCAATAAATAGTTCACCCCTTTTCATCTTGCTTCTTGAGTAAAACGCTCACACCTTGTCTAGTGCACCAATAACATTATCTGAATCAACTAGACATAACTAAAAAATGCAGAGTGACAATTGCTTGACTCTCTAAGTCATCGCCGCAATGTCTCCTGTCACTCGTTTTTATATCGTTATTTCCCACATAAGTGCTCTTACGATATAGCCAGATGCCTTAACCGAACCACACAAATGTGGAACGTTCTACCAAGCTCTGTTTTTCCTTTACATTATAATTTACAAACATTCAAAACCAAACAACGTTGGCATCTCACTCGGTTTGCTTAGTCTAGCCAGTGTAGACTTTTGATTTGTTTTTTGCCACCAGCAGGGTGTTGCAAAAGTAACAATGGGTCTAGCAATAGCTGTGTACATCCACAGTGTCATTTTAGGATTAATATCAAGTTTATCCAAGTAGAATTTTGCAGGCCCATAGCGAGTTCCCTGGTAGTCTACGGTCATTTTAATATGAGAATTTCAAGTGAGTTTTTGTCAAGAATTATACCCAGATATTTTACTCCGCTTGACAACTCTATGGTTTCTCCGAAGCCAAATTTAATGGTGCTCTTTTATGCTTAACATATCAGTCAGCAATACTTCAAAAACCGTACAATTTTGTAGAAGTTTGTCGGATTTTGCACAAATATTTTGTTAAACAAAAGGATTTAGTGAACAATTTTATAAATTTGTGTAACTTTGTTTAAATTTTCAAGTTCGCGATCACACCTTTTATGAACTAAAAATTTGTCAGACAATTACTACAAATTTGGTTCGCCCATACAACATTTATTAGATTTAAATGATGTGTAGTGTCTGCAGAGTAACTGGTTAGATAAGATGACCCATATGCAAACATACACCAAAGGTGTACGTGTAGTAGTCTAATGATAAAAGAATAAATTCTACATTTTCGCCTTCATTCACACTTACCCATGAAAATACTCATCCACATACATATACGTGTACTCATTGCCTTTTCATAATGTTAAATCGTCTGCAAAATGTCAGCTTCGCAGCTTAGTCATGTATGAAATGAAGCACTTACCCTCAGCTGCTTAGCCCTCCCGCACTCTGAAGCGCACCAAGTCATATTTTTCGTATTAAGTCGCTCGAGGTGGCACTAATGCGCTTCGTCGTGAAAGGGATTTTTCTCGCTCCCTAAGCCCATTTGAGTGGCTTCACGTTGAAATAAGAGACTGACATTAGTTACTTAGTGGTGCGTTGACATTTGGCCACGAAGTGCCCCATACGGTGTGTGCTAAATTAAGAAAGTAGAACTATTGACCTTTTAGCTTCCTACATAATTCTATTCCCAAGTCACTATATTAGTGCAGTTATGCATTTCTGTGGCCTCTATAGGTAGAATGTCAAAGATATTTGCCTCATTTAGTAAATTAATTACAAATGTTATTTTTCGAATGCAAGTAATCCTTTGGGAGGTGTTTGCAATGATGTTTCCTTTCAATGAAATACGAGTAACTTCTCGTTATCCTTCTCCCAGCTCAAGAATATTGCTTTCATCACGAATGTAATTAACAGGAACGAAACGATGATTTTTTTTTGTTTAAAAAATAAGTGTGAAGTGAAGAGAACGTTAGCATAAAAACTGCGTTTGAATAGGAAACAGGATTTTTTTTCTGGATGGTAAAATCCATCAAGGTAATTAGCCAAACGTAGAGGCTTTGCAGGAAAAATGTTTAATTAGGAAAATGCAGCTAAAGAACAGTTTTTGCTATTTGTTTCCTTTCTGATAAAAAGGAATTTGGAATTATATGGTGGGGTGGCATAGATTGTGTAGCGATAGAATGTATTTTTTTTTTGTTACCAATGTTGAATCAGTAAAGTACCCAAAATAACCAATTTATTCATCCTATTATGCCGTAGGGAGTAGCTGTTAAGAATTAGGTTGTATATCTTCTACTGCCCCGAAGAACTCACCGGCCCGCGCGGTAATAGGTATTTCTATAATATAGTCAAGAGAAAAACACCAGCCTCGGATATGAAACTTTTTGCTGCTCAAACAAGGTGGGACTCGACTTAGTTGTTTGAAAATCAAAAGACTAAGTTGTGGTTGAAGACTTTGTTTATTAATATATTACTGCCAGATATAATGACTTTTCATAAGTATCTATTTATAAATAGTGAGTGGTAGAATAAAATCAAAGGTTATAGAAATGCGTGTATAATATATTATAATAACAATAAAAATAGACAGAGGATAAATTGGGCTGATGAAGTATGAAAATAAATGAAGAAATAGCTGTCTTCGAAAGACCGATTATTATTTGGTTGTCGTCAGCCATGCAGGAGGACAATTTGGTATTCGAATTATAGACACGCGTTCCCCACATGCGTGTACAAACTATATAAGAGCGATCTGGATAACCATTTCGGTTTCAGGGCGGGTTTCCGATATTCAGTGGATATATGAAAGTACAAATGCACGGGGTCTTATTTGGTTGATGTGGAGAAGGCTTTCGACCACATATGGTTGGTAAAGGGACTTTGCAATAAGTTGACCAGGCGTGGGATTCTCAAACACTTGCTATATGCAATTTATAATATGCTGATGAAGAAAAAGTTCGTTTTCCAATGTGCCAGAGTCTTTGACATTAAAATGGCTTATAGCAGGAGGCTATGAATTCACCAACCCTGTTTAACATTTACTCTAGTGATCTGGTAGGTTCACTCACACACGCTATAGCGTATGTCGACAATTTAGTGGCATTCAGATGAGGCTCTAAAATCGAAGCTATCAACATTCTTTTGCAGCGCGACTTTGACCAAATATTGCGACGACTGCAAGTTGAAAATCAATTTCCAAAAGATAGCAACAATCTTGCTCAGAGAACCCCATTAGCCCGCAGCAGTTATATTCTACGTGACCCTATTAGGCCAATCTTCGCTTTTGGTTGGTCATTATGGTTTAATATAGCGCCTAGTTACATATATGGAAACGATTCGGGTTTGGGAGCGACAATATCTTAGGGTCTCCAGTTATTCCGAACGCCTAAATCAAACAGCATATACACAAAACAAGGCCCTATGCGATGGGATTCAGTTGAAAAGGATTGACAATTTCCTGGGCGCCCACGTGCAATAACATCTATGCCGACCCACCCCATAGCCGTTTTTTTTTTAATTGGGCTTGTTCTATATGGCATTTAAAATTACTGCGGTTGGCAATGGTGCGATGGTAGGTACCATGAACTAAGCCCATATGAATTAGCGCCATAATAGCGTTCGTCTTTTTCTTTTTCCTTCACGGCGAACCTATGAGAAGAACTAATTGGATTATCACCCTCCCATTTTGCTGCATTCTTAGTGGTCCTTCCTGTGACGTCACTCAACTCCCACTACCCCCGTCCCCTTAGCCCTAAAAGGGAGGAGTCAAGTCCTTTCCCAAAATTTCTAACCGGTGAATATATGTGTATCAATAAAAGTGAAGTAAGCCCTCGTTGAATTTTATTAACTCTGTCAAACTCCAAGTAATTGTCAAATATAACAAGATTGTGTGGTGAGTTTTATTTTGTTTCATTTAATAGAACTTTGTGAATCATTCATTCGAAAGTTTAAATAATGTATTTGTTAGTATTCTGTTGCGTTCTGTAGTCAAAGAACATTGTCCAAGAACAAAAAACAATTTTATCCTTCGCCAGCGACCGGGAGTACATTTTTTTCAGCTCCGTCCAAATTTTTGATTGATGTTTGCGAAAGTTTCTGATTTTGTGTCGTTGTGAAATGGAGGGGTGTGTTTGGAGTGTGCTGTGGTAGCTTTGGAAAAACAAATAACGAATGGAACAAATAGAAATTGTTGCAAATGCGTGGTAATCATTTTTACTGATTCATTTGACTTATGTTATTATAATTTCTTTGTTAATTATTTTTATTTTTTTTTTTTGAAAATTATTTTTTTTCGTACAATTTTTTTTATAAATAAATTAATTTATGCAGAGTCATAAAATTATTGTTGTAGCTTAAATGAAAATAAGATGTTTTAATAAACAAATATTGGTTTGGCCATCATTACATTGAGAACAATATTCAATTAAACAAAACTTAAAAACAGCTTAAGTTAACTGATGAGTAAAACACAATCCTGCTTTGAAGAGTCATGTTGAAAGACACATATCATTTTTTTTATACGTTTTTTATTGTATCTGAATTTATATAAAAAAATTGTTCTAATTTCTAGATTGCACAATTTACAGAGAAATGGTTGTTTCTACCTTCCTACTGAAAAACTTATAATATTTATAAAATAATATTATCACAGATTCAAAATTTCTTTTATAAGGAAAAGCTACATGAAAAAACCTTAATTTTTTCTGAGGAGAGAGAAGTGTGATCACAAATAAAGATGTTGATTACATAATCGATTAAATAAATACTAACGCACTAAATAAATAAATAAACAAATAAATGAATAAATAAATAAATAAATAAATAAAAAAATAAAAAAAAAACAAGTAAATTAACAAATAAAATCTATGAACATCAAAATAATATGTAAATAATTTAAACACAACACTTTAAGTTGTTAAATTTAAAATTAAGTTATTATTTGAGCAACTGCACAAAACTTTATATCGATCATATAATTTTGAGATTCGAATTTCAACTTTTTCAATTTTTGCCTCTTCATGGAGATGCCAGGGAAGATTAAGCATCATTTTTAAAATTTTATTTTGCATAACTTGGAGCCTGCGAATATGACTCTTTGCACATGTTCCCCAGATGGACAACCCATAGAGCATTATACTTTGGAATATTACTTTGAATAATATGAAGTTGTTTCAACACTTAATTTGGACCTACGATTGAGTGTTTCTTGAATATGCAAACTAAAAGTAAAAGTTTTATCCAGGTGTACCCCAAGATACTTGGCACTCGATTTCCATTCAGTTTGAACCCCATTCAACTGAAGTCTATTGCTTGGAAAGTAGCAGGCTTTTCTTTTTCTAGTGACAAAAAAGCCTGTGTCTTAGAAGGATTCAATTTTATTTTCAAATCATCGCAATATGACTTAACTAAATTCAAAGCAGATTGCAGATTGGTTTCAATAATTAAGGAACCAAGTGAATCTGTTGAGTAAATGCAGGTATCATCCGCAAAAATTGCGGTTTTACAGTTATGGGGTTTCGGAAATTCATATGTGTATATAATATACAATAACGGTGAAAGAACGGATCCTTGGGGTACACCTGCAACGATTTCAATTACATCGGAATACCAATTATTTAGAAAAAACTTTGAAAGTGCCTTCAGAAAGGAAGGACGAAATAATTTTTACTATGTAAAGTGGGAAATTTAAAACAAGGAGTTTGTGAATGAATCCTTCGTGCCACACCGAGTCAAACGCTTTTTCAACATCAAGAAGGACCATTCCCGTACTTTTTCCTATTGTGAGATTATTTTTAATATCGATGTCTTCGAAAACCAAACTGTTCTTATGGCAGGATATCAAACTGGTCGACATGTTGCAATAGTTTGTTTTTCATTAATTTTACTAACCTGGAATGCTATTTGGGGTACACTCGTAACCCAGTCTTTTTTTAAATTCCCGCCAATCAGTAGCAGGTGAAGCTGCAAGCTTGTACGTCTAAGTAGTTTCAAGACGCATTGCATTAGTTCGAATATGATACTCACGGTCGGCGGAGGGTTTGTCATTGTGCTGATATTTACTATTGGGTTGTAGGTGTACCCCAGGGTAGCAGAATACGAATATTGTTCAATGCTTTATTTTGGCGATTTTTTTAATGTAAGTATGTATGTTATTTTGTTAAACTTTTTATTATAATTTGTTTGCTTTAAGCTTATAAAAGAAATGGCTTCTCAAAAAAAGATGTTTGAATTGTCAAAACCTGATGATATCTCGGAGATAGATCAAATTCTCTTTGATTCTGACTCAGATGATTTGCATGAAGAGAGCGATGAAGACGATGCCATCATACCAGATTTTAGACATGATTTTGAAATAATCGAGGAATGTGATTTTGAATACATACGTAAGACATGTGGTTCTTACGCACCAAACAAAGAAAAATTAGAAAACAGAAGAACGTACATAAAAAACTTGCGCTAGATTTAGTAAGACCACATATGGAACGTCGTTTAGAAACTCCAACTTTGAGACGTGAACTCCGCCTGACAATATGCAATATACTAAAAAAAAACCCACCAACGGAAGAATCAACAAGGCCAGCTCCTAGCACGGGAAGTTGTGCATTTTGTCCAAGAAGCCGGTATAGAAAATCGAGGATCAACTGCGCTCTATGCAAAAAATTCCTTCGTTTACTGCACTAGAATAAAATATTTCCACCTTGTGCAAAATAATTTTATTTTACGAGTATTATAATTGAAGTTTCTTTTGAGATTTTGCCAAATAAATTTTTTATTTCTATAAAAATGTGTTTTTTTCTTTGGGGTACGGTTGTACCCCAATGTAGCATAATAAGTTTTGCAAAGAAGTATAGCATTCCAGGGTTAAAGAGCTTAATAAACTACTTGGCCTGTAGCTAGAAGGCAGGCAAGCATTTTTGCCCGGCTTAGGTATTGGGATAACTTTTGCCATTTTCCACGTATTTGGAAAGTGTCCTCTTTTGAAACACGCATTGAAAAGCATAGTTAAAAATCATAGGAAATCAGTGAAACAAAAGTGACAAAACACGTTTTAACAAATTTATATTGAATTTTGTTTTGGGGTTTTTGTCTACATAACGACGAGAATAATTCAATGGAACGTAACTTTAAAACAGTTTATGTTAAAACACAATCGAACTGGAACCCCGGGTTTAAATACGCATCAATTTGAACCATACGAAATCAGTGAAACCTATCACAAAGCGAAGATTTACTTCAGGTTCGAAATGGTATTCGTAAAACCAGAACGTACTATTTTGAAAAGTTGCTGTAAAGCGTTGTGTGTCAATAAATAGGTTCCACCTTCCGTGGGCTACCTCTAAGCGCTTCTTTGCTGTATAAAGCGCAAATATAGTATATGGAATATAACTTTCGCAGTTAATGAGAGCCAAGACTGAGTTCAAGGTTTATTTTTATTCTAACATTACTCGGTATTTATACATAAATTCTTAGAGCTAATAATTATACTTCTAAGCAAAATTGTGTATTACCAGCAACGCACATACTTTTATATAATTCGACCTATTTACGACAAGCGTACCTACCTACTTACTACTGATTCAGGGGGGTACAGAGAGGACAAAATTAAACTATTTTCGTTTATGCTGGGTTCTATATTAAAGTTTTTTCATTATTATTTCTCTAAAACAAGTATTATAAAGGATTTAAGGCATTATTATGCATATATAAGTACTATATTTTATAATTTTACTAATTCACCACGGAACGAAGAAGTTTGCAGGTACTTTATTAATTCCTAACACAGCATATTCTCCATCATTTAGAGAGAGTTTTACACTCTTCTACCTTCCGAAGTTCCCAACTTCACACCTGATTGCACTGACTGGGAAATATCCTCTTAGTTGACTGTCTAGTATAGTCTGTGATCCAGGAGATCTACTTTTGTACTAATTCGACGATGCTCCCTTATTCATTACTGTTTGATCAACCTTTTTCGACATCTGCGAACTCCACTTGCGGGAGAATTTCAAGATTTTAAATGTGGCGCTGGACTAACATTGATGGTAAAATTGCCAAGATTAGATTTCTTAGCTTAGTCGTCTTTAACTAGAAGCCGTGTTTTTCAGAGTACGCTGTAGTGATATTTTTAGCCCGTCGCTGCAAGGCAAGTTTGACTTTCCAGAAAGAAGAAATTCAAAAAAAAAGCAAATTAAATACTTAATTTTGTTTTTTATTTCGCAAGTGTGATTTGTTGAGGAAAATGGAAACTTAAAATACACTCATTAGGGATATGAAGCATTTATACACGTAAACATAATTGGCATGCTCAGCTTCAAAAATCTGGAGGAAAATTTAATAGAACCAGAAGCATTTTAGACTTGATCGAGCTAATCGACAAAAAGGGAGAGATACACTCCTCGCCTATTCTCGTTATATTATATATAATAACCTCAGCATAGGGTGTAATCATATGATATGATATGGGTATTTACAAAAAAAATAAGTCTCTGGCATACTTGGTTTGGGAGCAATGAAGGATAGAAAACAGACGTGGCAAGTGGCGAGGAGTGTAAATAGGCCCGGTATTACTTGTCGCAGAATGTCTACTATCTCGGGTCCTATTTGTGTGGTTGTACGATCCTGCTGGAACCGGATGTCCTCCAGACCCAATTCGACATTTTGCGGTAGCAAGAACCTATTGATCATAGTTTTGTATCGGTTGCCAGTTAGAGTAACAGTGTCGTAGACAAAATATGGGCTAATAAATTTTCCTCCGCAAACGTCGCAACAAATAGTGAATTTAATGGTATTTAATGGCTTCCATGCATCACACCCGGACTTGTAATACCCCAGAAGCGACAGTTTTAATAACTCACATATCCGCATAGGTCGAAGTGCTCCTTGTCGCTCATACTTCGTCTCGTCGAAGTTTAGGTGGATTGGCTGTAGCTTTTAGCGACACATGGTTAGTCCAGTTGTATTCTGTTTATATGCCAGTCATGATAATATACGAGTAAGACCGTTTTGCAAACATTCAAAGATGCACAGGACGTCGGCAATAAACTGCGCTATCATGTTTCTTCTTCAGTGCAAGCTCTATAAAATACTAATCTCACCAGTTGTGAAATGGCGCCAAGTGCTGATCGGAAACACAGAACCCTTTTGAGGAAAAATTCCTCTTCGAGTATTTGGCCTTCTGCACTAGGAGGACGACTCGGGCAGGATGTACAACCGGAGAACTCTATGAGCCGTACAACGCTATACGGCTTAAATTGCGAATAGACAATAATGCTAAAGCCAAGATGATCTTTGAATCCCAGCCGTCATATTCAAACGATAATGAAGACCGCACCTCCGGTTCAATGGCCAAGCTATTGCGGGTGGCAGGGAGCTTGGACACCGCGGAAACAGTTTTTCCGAGATCGGAGAGAATAAAATGAAGCCGTGTCTCAGACATATTATTTTTGAAAAAGTTGTTACCTAAACCAATGTGCTCTGCTTTAAATCGCAGTGTCAGTGCAAGTATGACACCGAAACACAAAAACCGTAACCCAATCAACAATATGAACTGGGTAATGCAGGTGCACTTCTTGGATTACATCGACGCAGCACTCCAAATACAAATAACTCGGCATATGCAGGTTCTTATAAAGTGTTGGGGTGACTTAATTGTAGAAAATTCGACGCGGCTATTTTAACGATCCTTAAGCTGCAGCTAAAGAGGCGTTTTAATAGCCGCAGTGCAATTAAGAAAGTCGTGAAGGGGCGAAGTTGTAGATAATAAATAAACTTTGAATTATTAGTGTTAGACAAGCGTTTTTGCTTTTTCCAAATAAAAGAAAAATAGTACAACACACTGTATACATACTCACGAAACATATTTAAAAAATCTTGAATACAAAATGCCCAAGGAGGATACATGAGTATATTTCTGCCGTCATTAGCAATCGTCGCGACACATTTTTTACGGCGCTATCTTAGATGACGGAATATTTCGAGCACTGTAAAGCTTTTAATAGTAGTAAAATGTATAATCCAGAGTAACAGGAATATTGACACTGAAAGCAATTATATCTCCGTTATTAGTCCATAACCATGCTGTAGAGGAAATACATGTCCTTGTATTTATTCTGGCCCCCAAGATTTCCACATATATTCGATTGTCTCTTCTTAACCCACACTTCGAATGAAAACACTGCAACTACCCTCTAAATATACTGATTATCATTAAATCCTATAAGAATCTCTTCATTTCGTGTATCCGTTTCACAAAGTTGTCCTTTTCCCAACTAAACAACGAACAAAAGTACTTAAGTATCCCATACTTAAATATAAAAAGGAAAGAAATACAACTGGCACTTTTAACTTCGCGAACTTACTCAACACTGCTTGTATAAAATGTACCTTCGTCGACCATACGACCAGGTCATGAAGTCCTTCTTCTATGTTATTGTCGAAATAAATGTTTTCCAACGCCACACGAAGAACAACAGTTGAAAAACTTGTTCTTCGCCAAAACATATTAAACTTTCTCTTTTAAGTAGTTGACCAAAGAGTTCCAGCAGTGTTTTAAGGACCCACTAAGAAGCGAAAGATTTATTGCACTTTTATTCTGCCCACACTAGTATAGGTATCATAATGGTCGTCTAAGGATGCGGGAAAGTAAAGACCCGAATTAAATTGTGTAACTGAGAATGATGCAGTTATCCTGTCGGGGAACGATGATCGTAGACTTTGACAAGGGATCTGGGTCAGGGATGAGAGAACAACAATCAATAAATCAACAGGACAAGATTGTTTGCAAATAAATCATCTTTGAATGGCCTCGTGCCCTTTTGAATTGTTTTCAAAAAAAGAAAAATCTTTCCATTTTGACAGAAAAGAAACTTTTGATAAGACTTTAATTCCAACTCCATTGGATCATCACTTCACGAAGCAACAGAAATTAAATTATTTCTTTTGCATTTGACAATGGTGAAGCACGAGGGGCTCCTATAGTCCTCTACGTTCGACAAAGACATATCACCGAAGAAAATAACGTCTTCCGATTCGACTTGGACGAATCAATGTCGATGAAACTTTTATTGGATAAGTTTGTTTGTGAAACTTGAAAATTTTATTTTTCATCCTTGTTGGCGTTTCTTTTTCGATTCTTTCTTGCCTGAGACTATGATTTATAGATTTATCCTTTTGCTATCAATGCTTCTTTGGTTGGTCGGATGGATGGGGTGGGCGGATGATGGGTGCACACGCTAGCTTAAGACCTTTTCAACAAAGTTTCCTCCTTAAATTGTATTTGCCCTAAATGCTGCTATTTGAGTTTGATTTGTCGATAAGTAAGAGCTACAAACGAGGTAAAGTCCTTAACTAATTTTTACTTCAGGACAACGAGAAAATAGAATGTGTAACGATGGAGTAAGTCGTTTCGTGAGCAATTGAAAATGATTTTGTGTTGTTAACAAGATAAGGGCGATGAGTTGATTTGACAAAAAGTTCTCGTAGAGATTTTATCAAAACATTTGACCTGTTTGGGTTGTTTAGGTTTTCTGTTTTGATAACAGGACACGGTGGGATGTTGTCTTGGTCTCTTTATTGATAGTTATCAATTGAAAATCTTAATTTAAATTATGTTAATCAAAACCTTTGTGGTAAGTTTACAGTCAGATGCCGGATGGGGCAGAGAAAAGGCTTTAAATATGTATTCAGCTCTCGTCAGTCACTTTGCATTTAATACTCATTTGAAGCCTCTATGCGATAGGATGAAGAAACAGTCTCGGTTCCCGCAATCCTCGGAAAACAGATTGATTATATTACAGGAACACACTACTATAGTTACCTCTGAACTCTTAAATCCCCCTGCAATTCAAACCAGCTCGGCGGCAACGGCTCAGAGATGCACGTTAGCAAAGGTTACCCCCCCGAAACGCACAATCGGATTGAAACCAACGCTGCTTTCATTCCAATAGCTCAAATAGGAATAAACGGAGGATAAAGGCTTCGAGCACTCTTACCGCGGGCACTGCGTGCGCCCCTTCTCCGCACCCTCCTACTGAAATACCTCTAGCCGATGGAGGTCCATGCCATCTTAGTCAAATAGTTGCCGCAACAAGGAATGCTTGCAGTACCAGTACACCCATGGTTCCATGGGGATTTGTGTCCAACACGGAAATCTTTTTACTGAGCATTGGCAGCTTTGGAGTGTTGTAAGTTTTCCTGAGTAAATATAATTACCGTGTTTTTCTTTGAGGTAGGTGTTCTTGCGACAGCCAATTTTCTTCCACTGGTACTGGAAACCAGCTCGTCATGGTCATCTCAGCACTGGTAGAATGATATCCGAAGACATTTTTAATTTGGCAGGTATTATGCCGTCTGGTCCTGTAGACTTGTAAGCTATGTAGTGCCCAAATCAGACTATCCCTAGTAATCAACCTCGAGAATTGGTTAGCTGAGCAAGTGACCTGCTTAGGTAACTGTAGCAGGTAACTGCAGAGCTACCTGGGAAGGGAATATCAAGTAACGTATTGAGCTATTCTTCACCAGATGTCGTCCAAGAGGTGTTCGTAGGGACACCATACTCTGTGACTAGCGGTCTGAAATCCCCAGGACTTGTCTTGCTGTGTCGAATGTGCTCTCAGCGACAATGCTTGGACAATTTTGGGGGCAGGATTTGGTTGCTGCAGCTATAAGCTATGAAATGAATGGAGATTGGAAGATGTTCGTCGGTGTGTTAGCTTACCTATGATTCAGAAGTTTCTCCACCACCAAGGCGTTGCTGAACTCATGGAATATCGCAACACCAGGAAAATGGGCCTAGTTATATGTTGCGATGCCAATGCTTAGAACACGGTTTTGGGCGGCAGCAAATGCAACATACGAGGTAACTATCTCCTAAATTTGATCTTACCACTAACATGGTTGGTTAACAGACAACTTTTGTGACGACAAGAAGACAGGAGGTGATAGACTGTTAAATAGGTACATTAAGGCGGTTACCAGCTGGAAGGTCTTCTCGGAGGTATCCCTCTCAGACCAGAGATACATTGAATTTCAATTCAAATGCGAAGACATAACCTGGAAGGAAAGGAGGAATCCGAGGAAAACTAACTGGCTACGCTGCTTCAAAGCGGAGTTGGGGAAATCTCTCAAAACTCCAACCAAACTCAGGACGAGATAAAAACCTAGAAGAAGCTGTTCAAGACCCGCATATGGCACTGTTTTCAACCGATGAGCAGAATTAATAAAAACCACTGCAGAAATCCAGTTCCGTTGTGGAGCTCGGAACTGCAAAACGAAGAAGAAGAGAAGACTCGAATCTCTACCAATTGAAAAAAAGAGAATATATTCGGGTATTGAAAAATGGCTATTATAGGAAACTAGTAGGGTGGTTAAAGTTCTGAAAAGGGGCAAACCAGCCAAATTGGAATTCCTGAAAAAAATGTATGGCACCTTCAGTGAGACACTGAGACGAAAGCGGAAACTCGTAGTCATGTGCTGGATTTCAGTAATTTGCACTGAAGAAATGGTAATAAAAAAGGTACAAGGAAACCTCGTCGCCTGGATAAAATATTGTCGTATGTGAAAAATTGAGGTTTTGAGATTTAAATGCAGTTTTGTTATTTTTCTCTACCACCTAGTGAAATCCGTTTTTCGATATCTGCCTTAGTTTCCAAAATAATATCTTTAAAAGTTGTCGTATGTGCAAGGTCGCCAACATTTAAGTATTTCTTTGTCGCATGTGTATACAAAATGCTGCACATACGACAAAATAAAAACATACGACATTTTTTTCATACAAAATCTGTTCAGTGAAAGTTTGGTAAATGATTGTCGTATGTGTCATTTTTAATGCACATACGACAATATTTTATTGAAATAGAGTACACGTTTATCGTATGTCTCATAAGATAAAGCACAGACTGAAAAGAAAACTTTGTGTTTACAATCTCACTGGTACACTAATCATACCCGGCTCCGTAAAAGTGACATACTGCGTAATTTCGATTGAAACCGTAAGCGGGCGGTCTGGAAATAATATCGCCAGTGGATTAATTAAAATCTTAAACAAGGTTGTAGACGACCACCCGAATATGAAAAAAATTATTTTGTGGAGTGATTCATGCGTTTCACAAAATAGAAACCGAATAACATCGACTGCTATCCTACAATTCCTTCATGACCATCAAAAAATTCAATGATCAAAGAAATAACGCAAAAGTTTTGTGAGCCAGGACATTCTTGCTTGCAAGAAGTAGACTATGTCCACAGCGTCATTGAAAAATATTTACGAAATGTCGAAATACCCAAACTACAACAAGGCAAAAACAACCGACCTTCTAGGTAGAACCCGAAAAGACATCGCAAGAATAACAGCGATCATCACGGGACACTGGCCTATAGGTGACCATCCGGCCAAGCTGGGCATCCCATACAATACACACTGCCGCAGTTGCAAAGTGACAACTGAAAAAGAAACCCTAATTCACTTTTTATGTACCTGTCCGGCTTTAGCTAGGACCAGACTACGAACATTGGGAAGCCCTTTCTTCAACACACTTGAGGAAGTCTCCGAGAAAAGTATCAAGGAACTGATATCTTTCCTGAACTCTGCAGGTTGGATTTAGCCTCCCCCACCAATCGATAATACCCAGGTTTACGTGAGTTTGTGGTAACAAAACGGCACTCGGTGCTAATTGGGTTTGTCTTATCAAACCGCCACATCTACCTACCTACCTACCTACCCAGTCAAGTTACTTTGATTCGCCTTTTAATAAAAATGAATTTTCCGAACGCTAATTTAAAAATTTTGCAAATGAACCTAAAGGATTTTAAAAACTATGCTTTCAAGTCTGAAAACCTGGCTTATAAGTAGATCCAGTTCTTTATAGTCGAAACTCTAATTTACAACGAAGAGAATACTTATAAAATAGGATGTAAGACTTCATTTAAAGAAGCGTTTTGCACTTATTTTGGTTTGATCAAAATCACCGGACGTTTTCAAAACCGAATCGACGCAAATTTTTGGCAAAAAGAGCTTCGTATAGCTCCATCAAAGGCCATCTACTCCAACAAAAAAAATCATTTAAAAAGTATGATTCCATATCTCGATAAAATTGAAGATAGAACATTTTATCGTGCAATTTTAGAAATTAATTAAAACTTTGATCTTTTTAAAGAGTATTTTTGTTCCTACTTCAATGTTAATTAAATTAATATTTAAAAATCGACTGCAATGTGAACTAATAAATGTGTTTTTTTTTTAAACTTACGAATACTTTAATGCTTAGACACGAAAGTATTTTTTACCTAATGGAATAATAATTTAATTAATTATTTATTTTTTTAGAATTATAACTTTTTTATTTTTAATTTTGTTTATTTTAAGTTTGTTGAGAATAAAAAAAATATTTTTGTTTTTAAATAACTAGGTACCTAAGTATGTTTTTATATTGTCGTATGTAATATACTCGTACTATCAACATTTAAATTTGTTTTATTTTTGTCGTATGTGTGATTATTTTGTCGTATGTGTTTGGGTAACCAGCAGTTTTGGTGAAACCGTCACATACGACAACGGCATATTGAGAAAAATTTACCCTTATTCCTTCCTTTATCAGAATATTATATTTATTTTCAGGTTTTTGAGTTGCCAGATGTTTTCTGTATCAGCCATTCATATTTTAAAAAATTTCACCGTATAGTTTTTGAGCAAAAAATGTTTAAACTTAAAATGCGTTTCCCCAAAGTAGCAAATTGTTACTTACGACAATATTTTATCCAGGCGACGACCTTACTCCGACACATAGATCCCAACAAAGAATACTGGTGTAATATATATATGTCAAGAACATATGTATATATGAATGTGTTCACAACTATTATATGAAGTATAAACTACGAGACATGACTAATAAAACCCAGTCAAAGTACATTTTTTCATATTAGGTGTGTTTATACTTTGGCTGGGACATTAGTGTCCGACCCGGATCGAAAGAGTTGAAATAATATTATATTAATCGTTTTCACACAATTTTATATAAAAATAATTGCATTTCCGAGATCGAAGCAACGCGAAAATCGAATATTTTGTTTTGAATACTTTAAACTTTGAAGTTTTTCATCTTTTCACGCAAAAGCGTTCGCGTACTTTTCTTTGAAATGAGATTCTGTCATGGGAGATTTGACATTTTTCATTTTTTACACAAAAAACGGACGGGTTTGGGACATAATCCCGAAAACCAAAATCCCGAAAATCCAAAATCCCGAAAATCCAAAATCCCGAAAACCCAAAATCCAGAAAATCCAAAATCCCGAAAAGCCAAAATCCCGAAAAGCCAAAATCCCGAAAAAAGAATCCCGAAAACGAAATCCCAAAAAATTATATAAAATGAAAAATTTGCGCAAATTTTTCGTTTTATATAATTTTTTGGGATTTCGTTTGCGGGATCCTTTATTTAATTTTGAATCGTGGATGCCTTTATAATTAAAAACTTTATATTATCAGTGACAAGAATGTGCCCATCGTGAAAATCAACAAACAGCGTGAGAAACTGCTTATTGACGGCTACAAAAAATACAAGGATACATTTTACTGGGAGTGTGAGCAGCGAAAGCGTTCTGAAATAAGTTATCTCAGATTAATTGCGTACAATATGAACTTGTTCTAAATATTGTTTTGTCATGGATCGTTTTTGATATGTTTTTGTAAGACTTGAACTGTTTTTGTTATGTTTTATTTTTTTGAAGTTTTTTTTATTTTGTTTATTTTGTTAAATAAATTTGTCAAATCTTTTTGTTGCTACAACAAAATTTTTAGTTTCATTTTCGGGATTTTGGTCTTTCGGAATTTTGGATTTTCGGGATTGTGACTTTTCGGGATTGTGGGTTTTCGGGATTTTAGTTTTTCGGGATTGTGGCTTTTCGGGATTTTGGATTTTTGGGATTTTGGGCTTTCGGGATTACGTTTTTCGGGATTCTGTCCGACTCCCAAAACGGACCTTATTATACTCGTACAGAGCGTTTGAAGGGCTTATTGGAGTAGAAGCATGTGAAATTCTGGCTCACTATTTAAATAATAATCGCTGTGGTGTTTCAATTTGAAACAAATTTGTAACAAATCTTTGGTCATTTCAAATAATATTTTGGTTTATTTTTGAGATTTGTCATTAAACGTGAAGGTGGATGGGATTCAAAACAATGGCAAATTGTACGAGATTTGCATTTAGAATGGCAACTTTTCCATGTTGTTGTTCTCGTTACTTGTAATATGAATTGGTCACAGGTATCGTTATGGTTAAAATCGTTTGTCGAAACTCTCGTGTCATAATTCTTAATCAGGGTCCAGAGTTACTTTTTCTTATTACTGCATTATCCAGCTTATTTCAAAGCATCTTAAGCATAAAAACAACAAAAGGAAATAAAGATTCAAACTCCATTAATACCAGGTTTTCGGACTGTACAATATTTTAGGATATATTTGAAAATTCTCGTATATGTACGGTGACCATACGTCCCGTATTTCCCGGGACAGTCCCGTATTTCCCGGGACAGTCCCGTATTTCAATAGCCTGTCCCGGCTTTTTTTTAAAGAAATACGGGACATATAAATGTCCCGTCTTTTAATTTAAGTCCCGTATTTGTCTATCTATAACACCTGCTATGAATATTTGATCCAGTATTTATTTATTTTTTTATTTTGTATTTTATTTAATTAATTAGTTGTTTCACATTAAGAATGCAATCTTATGATTGTGATTAGCTTAAAGGGTACATATACAGACACAGAGAGTGAATAGGAATTAATGGTAATGAGTTAAGGAAAAGAGAATTTTCATTCATATAAATAATATTATTCCTAGTTAAATATCGAACATTGTTGAAATTAAGGAGAAAAGAACAGATAATAATAACAATTTAATTATAAGTATATGCATATCATATAAATCTACAGTGCGATGCATCTTTACAAGAAGTTGAAATTTAAAGCTAGGTTGTTCTTCGAAATGTACCTTCCTGGCCAGATGTAGCAAGCCCAGCTTTTGTTAATGAAAAGCGAACCGATACAAAAATTGATGACTCGCATTATTTAATGAGTTTAATTGCTTAAAATCTTTTCTAAATTTAGATCCAATTAGAGAATGGTTAAACAACAGAAAAACAGTGGGTGCAAAATGGGTAGATATTTCTACACATATCTCAGAAAAAATATTGCTTTCGCTAACCTGGTGTCTACCAGGTTCAAATGCTCTTACGAAAAGAGTTTTTTCGATAATGAACAATGTATGGACCAGCGAAAAACCCTAAAAGCTATATTAATAATTGTAAAGTGCAATTACAATTTATGTTGTCTTGAATTCAAAAATTATTTAAAAGAAAACGACAATATTGTTAAACAGATTTGTTCATCCAATAAGTATTCAGAAAGAACTAATGTTCGGCAACTTCTATTTTTTTAACACGCACATTAATATTACAGAATGAATGAAAGACTGATTTTCTTATATTTATATCTTATTAGTTTTATTATTCATTAATTATTATTTAATGTGTTGTTTTTGTTGCTTACTAAAGGCTAATTTATTTTCGTTATTTAATAAGAAATTTAAGTTGATTGGCTTTGAATTTGTTACGTCTTAACGACTTTATTATTATTTATTGTTCTTTTTTTCTTAAACAATTGTTTTTTTTTTTGGTTCTTAATGAATACGACATTTTTTGTTATTTTTTGCCATTTGTGTGCTGTGTTATATTTTCACTTTTTTTGTCCCGGGGTTTGCTCTTAAAAATATGGTCACCGTACCTATAAGTCATATCGAAAAAGAATTGCACAAAAAAAAGATAACCGAGCACAAATTATATGTAATTCCAATTATAACATATTTTTAAATTTGCTTCTATTTACTGTTTTTTTTCTTAACTTACAGGTTGCAAATCAAACGATCCTTTATTATTTAAAAACTACTTGTGATAAATCCGGAGATGTAAACAATTCGCCCTACGATTAAACAAAAGAAAAAAGAAAAGAAAACACGATATCGAACATTAAAATCGAACGACATTCCAAAGCAATCTAAAAAACAAAAGCCCCTTAAATAAAATGTCCCCACCAACAAGAATCATCCTTACAAGCGCAATTATCCTTGCACTTCATGCTTTTTGTATCAACTCCACACCCGTGCAAAATGACGGCGATAACCGCATATTAAGAGCTATCGAACTCCCTAAGATTATCACCCCGCCATCAACTTTAATAGAAATCCAAGGAGACAGTTTGCTAACATTGATTGCCGTTACAACAGAACATGATAAGGACAAGGAGCAATGCAACGATCCTTCACACAGGCCCAGCTTGGGTTTCCTTAGGAATTGGTAACAGACAAACAAAAACCGCACAATTAAGAAAATAATCAAAATACTGATTTACTATTTTAGGTATATTTTATTCTTTCCAAGTAACCAATTAATAATAGGCACACAACCAGCGATGACCGATCACCGAGACTGGGAGTGAGTTGAGACTAACAACTCGGCGTAGCGAGGTTTTGCTCCGTTTGACGGCTTCAAGCCGCCTGGTATGGACGTTTCTACCGATTATGAATAGAAACTTTACTACAGTCCTGGCACTGGCAACAGTTTGATTGACATTTAAACCAAAAATTGGCAGAAACAACTCACTCGCCAAAAGCTTAAGATAAATTAGCCTGACTTCTTTCTTGCTTTAAAGCATGGAAATGCTGCTCGAGCTTCATGTGAGCAAACTGCTTTGCGATTACACCCCCTATCTCAGATGCAACATGCCTATCAACGCGGAAAATCTTGCGAGACTTCGCTCCAAAATCTAGTTGGTAGAATTGAGAGCGGGTTTGACAAGAAAGAATACGCGAAAGGCATTTTTCTTGGTATTGAGGGTGCTTTTGACAATTCGACTTTTGACAGCATGTGTAGCTCTACCAGAAAACAAAGTGTAGATGAGTCATTGGTGCTGTGGATTGAAGTAATGCTGATGAATAGAACGTTGGTTGAGCACCACTAAAAAAAATGTATTATCACCACTGAAGAGAAATGTGATATCCGGTACGGAAGTCCGTATCTTCTCGGATACCCAAGCCTGGATAAAGACCCTGGGTCTCTTCAAATTCGATCGTAGTCCTAGACTGGCGATCATATCTCAGCGAAATTGCTGAGCAGTTCAACATTCACACATTCACGTTTGTGGTATGCCGGAGTATGGGGACCTAGTCCCAAAATTATCATGTGGTTTTATACGATAGTGGTTAGACCTATACTCACATACGGTAATTTAGTCTGGTGGCAGGGGTTGTGCAAGGTCAACCACCTTAAGACTATGACTAGAGTCCAAAGAATTGCCTGTATTGGCACTACTGGGGCTATGAGAACCACCCCTACAGCGGGGCTGGAGGTAATTCTCAATCTTAAACCCCTAGACCTTTTCGTAAAAGAATCTGCAGCAAACAGTGCCTTGCGGCTAAGCCAAACCGAAAACTGGAAACCCAGTACAACAGGACAGGCACAGATTCTAGAGAAATTTACGGGTGGAAATGTATGCACAGACTACATTACTCCCTAACTAGATTTTATAAGACCATTTACTGTCTCTTTTCCCTGCAGGGAAGAATGGCATGAGAACCAAGTACCAATCCATGCAACAACGATCCCCTTCTATATATATATCGCTGGCGAAACCATTGCGTAAGCTTTTTCATCTGTCCTACACTTCAGGACTCTTCCCGGGAAGATGGAAAACAGCATTTGTCCAGCCTGTACCAAAAAAAGGCGAATTTTCTTCTCCCTCCTCCTACCGACCAATTGCACTTACGTCCCTTCTTTCTAAGGTCATGGAAACGCTGATAAACCGTCAGCTAATGAAATATCTTGAATCGCGAAAACTTCTTAATGACCGACAGTATGGTTTTCGCAGTAACAGGTCAACTGGTGATTTGATGACATATCTAACCGAAAAGTGGAACCAATCTCTTCATCAAGGTGGTGAAAGTAAGATTATTGCGCTTGATATTTCAAAGACATTTGACAGAGTTTGGCATCAAGCTCTCTTGCCGAAAATGCGTGCATTTGGAATCGATGATACTCTTCTTCAAAGGATTAGAAATTACCTTTCGGACCGTTCAATTCATGTTGTTTTGGACGGTTTCAAGTCTGCAACTCGCCAAATAAATGCTGGTGTCCCCCAAGGCTCTTTTCTGTCCCCGACTCTCTTTCTCATTTTTATAAATGATCTCCTGTCTGTTACTTCTCATCCAATCCATTCCTTTACTGATGACAGTACCCTCAGCTTCTCATATTCGTTTCTTGGGTCACGCCCCTCATCTTCGGGTGTGGAACTGGAACGGCAACGTATGTTAAGCTCATTAAATTCCGATCTTAACAGCATAACTCAGCGGGGTAAAACCAGTAGAGTGGAATTTAATGCTTCCAAAACACAATGCTGTCTCCTGTCATTAAAGCAAAACCCGCACACACTGCCATTATCTATGAATGGCACTTACATCGCTGAAACCGAAAGACTTTCCATTCTCGGTATGTGCGTTAATGACAACCTTCGTTGGAACGACCACATATTCGATGTCGCCAAGAACGCCGCGAAATGTCTAGGCTTCCTTAAGCGTTGTAAGAAATATTTCACCCCTTCTGATCTGGCTACAATTTATAAGGCGTTTATTTGCCCGAAACTCGAGTACAACGCTCATATCTGGTCCGGTGCACCAATAACTTATTTGGAGCTACTTGACAGGATCCAAAAAACGCGCGACATCGGAACATCTGGCTCGATCAGACTCCCCGACTACAGTAGCGTCTTCCAAGCTGAGGTTCTGGCGGTGACAATAGCCGCTAAGCAGGCTGCAATGACAGCAATACCACAGGCTGATATTACGTTCTTCATTGACAGCCAAGCGGCAATCAAATCGATTTCCGCCACAGAAATAAAATCGAGGCTTGTAAGTAGCTGTCGCCAAGAGCTGCGTGCTCTTCCATATGACAAACAAAAGACCAAGAGAATCCTTCAAATGAACAAGAATTCGTTGTCCTCTCTCACAGGTGTTATCACCGGACACAACATGCAAAGAAATTAAAACTCAGCACAGATGAACTCTGCAGAAGATGTGGGGACGAGCTCGCCAAAAAAGGAACCATACCCCTCTTAGCTGACGAAGGTTCCTTCGGTATGCCGATCGCTACATGCAAACATAAATTTTAGATCCTTGAAATTGAGAGATTAAGCCTTAGGTGGACAAGTGGCGCAACATGTCTAGAGTCAAAGCAGAATTGGCCAAGCTGAACCCGCTACGCTCTAAGTTTTTAATTTCACTAAACCGACTGCACATTAGCTCTACTAAATGTCATAACAGAGCAATGACTCATAGTCTAAGTATGTTGGCATAAGCTGACAACCACATCAAACTTACATAACCTAGTGGAGGAGTTTATAACCGGATACGTTAAGCAAGCTGCTCTTTAGAATACCAGCTTGACCCTACCGTGGTTCATTCCTATTTCTATTTCTTGAAACATATCCTGCAAAACATAGGGCAGGACCTGCTTAAAGATCCGACTGGTTTTCCATGCAATATAAAGCAGAGCAGCGCAACTCGTTGCCTCACTTCATTTCATGACATTTTGACAGCGAATTTTAAACCATTCCCATTCGTACATTTACAGTCACAATTTTAAAGGTGAATATCCTTGCATCACGGAAAATGAAATCCGCTTTTTTAAATCGCATGAGAGTGCGAATACATGTTTAAAATTGCAAATCCTGTATGGCACTAGAAAAAAATCACACAAAACAAAGAATATTTGAACAAAAAATAGGGATATTCTTAGGAAACATTTTACAGATCCAAATAGGATTTGCAACATATCCTCTTTTCCCTCTTTTTTCTCGCTCTCTTCACATGAGTAAGATTTGCGCAAATTGGATAAACTACGGAAGGTTACCAGGAGCTACAGTAACTGTTAAATTTGTAGATGAAAGTTCACATGTTTGCATAATCATCAATCCCTCGTATGAGTGTGTGAGGCCTACAAAAATGGCATTCGAATTTGAATTTTAAATTCCATTGGCTGAGTTAATTTGCTAAGGAAAGAGCAAAATGTATACTTCGCCGCAACACAGCCCTAGACCCACCTGATGGGGTTGATAGTTGATTCCGGACTAGTACACCTTTGGTAAATGTTTTGCGCCTCATTTTAGTAGAATAAATCCACACTGGAAGTTGTATGCACATAATATTATATAAGAGACTCCAGCGAATACTGAACAAGTGTGTTGTTTCCTCATCCATTTCACTCCAGTGAGTAGGAAAAGCGTTTTACAGGTGTAAAGTAAAATGCTTCTACAAATTGGCTTCCCTTGGCTTAGTGCCTGCACGAGAACGTGCCAAGGACCAGCTTAGCGTTAAAAATCATTAAGGGAAAAATCCCTGAGCGGAAAATAACTAACCACGACGACGACGATGACGATGTCGACGTTAGCAAACAACTCCAACTCTAACTTTACCGCACACGAAATGAGACTGAGAGTTTTTCGTTTTGCCATGATACTCGCTCGTACCTTGAAGATTTTCCTTTTGTCGAGTGGCAGAAAAGTGCGGGGTGTTAATGTCCTTGTTACCGGATCGCTATACTCATTCAGAGACCCACACACAGTTGGTTTTGTGTTAATGCTTAATTTATGTTTTTATTTTTTTATTTTTCTTAAGCAAATAAGAAACTCATTTCTTTTGCATAATTTATGTTGTTTGCCTAAAGCGTTGCACAGTTAACTACGAGCTGGTTTTACACCAGCAGAGGATGAGAAAAGTGATGTGAAATAATTATATGTAAATTTTATTATCGGGAAGGTAGCATTTTGCAATTGTTTTTCTGTTGATTACTTTTGTAATATGTTTTTTGGGGTTTGTGGTGGTAATTTTATATAGTCCTTGAAGATGATTTAAAATGCGAGGACAAGATAAGATATGATAATTCGTTTAAAAGCATTCAAAATCGTTCGAAACTTCGTGGCCAAAGATAGCAACTAAATTGAATAGGGCAGACATTTGCCTTATTACAAATTATACAGATGCGCTTAGCCTGCTTCCTCAAATCTCATAACTGGAATACATTCTTACCTTCAAACCCAACGAGGTTTGAGATCCATCAGATTTCTTTGCTGCAGGAAAAGCAAATAAAGTACCTATCTTTAAATAACAAAATTGCAAAACCCTTCGAAGGAATGCACAAAAATTTAAACGATGGCATATCAATGTTCATCCTTGTAAAATACATTTTAAATAAGATACAATTGTCTAGTAGAAACGTCTCGAATAATGTGCTGGGTTTCACCCGACCAGCACCATGAAACCCCTGCTTCGACGAGGAGTGCCGACAACCATATGCAGCAAAACAATAAATCCCCTACGAATCGGGAGGTCTACAAGCAAAGAAGTAAAAAAAAAAGCATGTGAAGTGGAAATAGAGCGGTGCTATTCCAAGAACAATATTGAGAAGTTATAACGGTAAGAAGAAATTAGAAAGGATTCAAGATATGCACACACAATATATGACCAAAGTAACCTTGTTTCCAAGTTAAATGTCACGACTCTGAGAAATGATTCTTGGGTGTAATCTATGAAAAAAAGCATTCTCCAGCAAGGAACTATGTCGAATGCGGATATCATTTACCGAAAATTTAAGAATTTACTGACTTTGGTTTTCCATGTACCATCCTAATACAAATATATCGGTTAATACTTAGTAAGGAAACTTATCTTATGGCTAAAATTTTAGAAGATGTAATACCTCTTTTAACTGCGTTTAAATAAAATTGATGTGTTCTATTCTGCCAGTGATTAAAACAAGGGCCAACTGCAGCGTATCAGCCAGCATAGCAACGGTCCGAAGGATAAAAGTGGTACTATACAGAGAAGAGGCAAGTACACAACGAAACGGAAACGCGTTGCCTTTTCATATGAAAAAAAGTTTAACCTTGACGGCCCCGATGGTTACAACTGTATGATCTAAAAAAGCTATTATCCACTACAGCACAATGGACTTGGAGTTTTTGCCCACAACAATAAACGGAAACAACTACAAATGTTTGCTGGAACGATCATTTCCAAAAATGAAAAACATTTTCGGACCCCTGTCTTGGATATTTCAACAAGACAATTCACACCTCCAGGGTTGTTAGAAGTTGGATTCAATCAGAGGACGTGGAACTTTTGCAATGGCCAGGGCGGACTTCACCAGACTTAAACATAATCGAAAATGTTTGGGCATGGTTATCTCGTAAAGTGTATGAAGGCGTCTTATAGAGGGTTAGGTTAGGTTTATGTGGCTGTCGGCAGAAGCCGACACACTTAGACCAATTTAGGTCCATTGTGATACCACGTATGTATTATCTACGGGAGTCGGACAGAATCCCGAAAAACTTAATCCCGAAAGCCCAAAATCCCGAAAATCCCGAAAACCTTAAATCCCGAAAACCCACAATCCCGAAAAGCCACAATCCCGATAATCCAAAATTCCGAAAGGTCAAAATCCCGAGAATGAAACTAAAAGTTTTATTGTAGCAACAAAAAAATTAGGCAAATTTATTTAACGAAATAAACAAAATAAAAAACTTTAAATTATAATATATCCTGGGATTGCTCAGAAAATTAAAGATTTTATTTTCTGGTTATTTTCCACGTCTTTATTCTTTCCAAAAAACAAAATGGAGAGAGCGAGTGACAGTTCCACTTCTTTCTCCTACATTATTTTTAGTGATACCAAGTCACTCTTACAATTTGGTTATTACAGTTCGGCCACTCTGACCATACAATTGACCTCGATTGTGCTTAAAATATGTGTAGTACTATATAATAGACCTAATGTTGCCTTCTAGATATAAACTTTTGGTCAACACTTTTACCGAACTCAGCCCATTTCTTTAATCTACTCGAATCTAAAATGCCATGATATGGTATCTGTGTCACTTGGAAACCTTCAATGTCTTCTACTAAGTAACGATCGTTTTCCCATTTTTTCTGTATAAATATGGGCCACGATATTTAGGTATTAATTTCTTGTTAGTTCCAATGGAGGTACTCGTATCTACATTCTTAATTAGAACAAAATCACTGACTTCAAATTGTTTGGCTAGGGTATGATGTTCGTTGAAATAGTGCAAATTGTACAGCTGGGACTTCTTGATTGCTTCAGACGCTTCACTTCGCATCTTAACTAAATCGACCCTATCGACCTCGACCTCCGTATACTTCTAATCCAAGTACTCCGTCAGCTCATCGACAATACGCCCCATTTGTTCAACGCCGAACAACAACTTGCTCGGAGAGACTCGGGTGCTTGTGTGATAAGTGTTATTTATTGCGTATTCTACATGAGTGAGTTTTTGCCGCCAGTCAGCATGCTCGGGAGACTCTGTCAACTTCGCTAACATTGCCTTCACATCGCGGTTTACACGCTCAACTTGGCCATTCGACTGCGGAGATGCTACAGCAACTTTGACGTGCTCAATATTACGCTCTTTCATAAAATTAACAAACTCATGAAAAGTAAAACTTGTACCTCGGTCACTTATAATTCTACGCGGGCGACTATAATAGTCAAAATATCGCTCAAGAGCGTTAATTGCTTCCCTTGTTCCGGGAGTATTTACGGGGTATAGTTTGACGAACTTTGTAAAACCGTCTATAACTACAAGAACGTGTTTACTTCGCAATTTATTGATGGCAGCGGACCGAAATGGTCGATATGTATCGTATCGAAAGGCTCTGCCCGCTTTGTGATATTGTACAAACACCGTTCGGTGTTTCTATGAGGTGTTGAATTGTATATACACTTCAGGCAATTTCCAATAACTCGGTTCAACTTTTCTTTCACATTAGGAATCTAGTAATGTTTCAGAAGTTGACTAGCGCATTTGTCAATACCTAAGTGTCCATGTTTTTCATGTATTGATCGCATAACGTTTTCTTCGAGTTCCTTAGGAACATAAAGTTGGCGCCTATTCCGCTGCCCCACACGGAAAACTAAACCATCCTCCAAAACATACCCAGACAACTCACTCTCCTCTAATTGGTCTCTGATTGTCTGTACGTTTTCATCGCACGATTGAGTGATCTGAATATTTTTGTCCAACTCTTCAGTCGTCACTGCAGCGGCAATAGGGACACGGCAAAGTGCATCAACATGTACCATTCGTTCACCTTTCCGATGCTGTACTTGGTAGTTATAATTCTCAAAAGTCAGCACCCACTTTGCTAGGATTCACATCCTTTTTTCGTAAGGTTTGAGAAATAGCTTCACAAACAGTGACAATAACAAACGGCAAACGGTCGAGAAAAGTATTAAAGCGTTCCAGGGCATAAACAACCGCTAACATTTCTAACTCAAAACTAATTAGTCTGGATTCCGCGCTGGTCGTTTTCCTAGAAAATAAGGCGACTGGGTGAAACTTATTATCATCTTGTTTTTGCATAAGGACCGCGCCAAAGCCATGTGAGCTTGCATCGCAATGCAACTCAGTTTCTCGCTTAGGGTCATATATTGCCAACACTGGCGAACAGACCAACCTATCTCTCAACTGTTCAAAGGCATCAGTACACTCATCGGTCCAAACAAACTTAACATCTTTCTTTAATAAGTTCGTCAACGGTCCGGCAATACACGAGAACCCGGGGACAAAGCGCCGGAAATAAGAAAACAGGCCGTTGCATCTCTGGACTTCTTTCGCATTTCGGGGCATCGGATATATTCGTTTTGCCTCTAGATGATTATCATTAGGACGGATTCCCTTTCCATCTATATGATAACCAAGGTAATCAACCCCGTTATACGCAAACTTACATTTCTTCATATTTAATTCTAAGCCGGCTTCCCGCAGTAATCGGAACACTTTACTAAGAATCTCAATATGCGTTTGCATGTCTCTAGTTGCAATGGAAATATCATCGAGATAAACATGGATAACCCTTTATCAATCAACGGCTTTAAGGCTAAGTAGATATATCTCTGAAAAACAGCCGGTGCATTTTGGAGACCGAAGGGCATATAGACATATTCGAATTGTCCAAAAGGTGTGACAAAAGCAGTATATTTCACTGATTCTTCAGAAAGTTTGATGTGATGGAATCCGTCTTTCAAGTCCAAAGTGGTAAAAATGTTTTTATTGGCAAAATATTCTAAACAGTCCTCTATTAGTGGCAAAGGAAAATTATCTCGGATCGTATGCTTGTTAAGGGCACGATAATCCACACACATACGTACTTCGCCATTCTTCTTCCTTACTAGTACAAGAGCTGATGCGTAAGGCGAATCGCTATGTCTAATAACACCCTTTTCAAAAAGTCTGTCAATTGCATTCTGAACTTCCGTTCGTTCATAATAAGTAAGCCGCCGGGGTGAGCAAAATATTGACACGTCCTTTGTCAAACTTATCTTCATGGAATAATCCATCGGTTTTAATTCTACATTGCACTTCGAATAGTGTTCCTCACAAGAAGCTTTGATAGCACTTGAATGAGTTGCGTCCAGACATTCGTTTATATTCATTTCATAATTTACCCCTTTTCCAATCCCAACTAATAAACCTAGATCAA
Source organism: Portevinia maculata (assembly GCA_949715645.1). Taxonomy (NCBI): domain Eukaryota; kingdom Metazoa; phylum Arthropoda; class Insecta; order Diptera; family Syrphidae; genus Portevinia; species Portevinia maculata. The sequence continues at coordinate 52,382,389 of OX454527.1, read as the reverse complement.
CAAAATTCCTCATATCTTTATCGTCTTTAATTCTACTGATTCTAATTCTGATACATCAAAAATGTGCGCAACACTAACATCCTCCGTTGGAACTTTACAATCTTCGATTCTAATTTCATCTGTGGCTTTGTTATCGTTATTGTGTTTATTACCTGAGTCTGTTTTATTAATAACATCTAATTGGTTTGGATTTTTTAACAAATTAAAGGACATAAGTGAACTGATCGTTTCTTTCGACAAATTAAATATTTTATTTTGTATTTCATGTTTTCTTAATTTCAACAAAAGGCCACGGTGAATGTTTATTCTTCAAGCGGCATAAATAAAGGTTAAATTTGTGTAAGGCATCCCGCCCGATAAGAAGGGGTACCACCGACTCATCATCTGGAAGTACAATGAATTCATGAACTATTATTTTCTCTGGAATTGCATTTTATGGTGCCATACGTACATAAAAACTTATTCCCCATCCCTCGGTATAATGACTGCCTCTTCTTTTCATACACGAATGGTACAATGGATCTTCTTATAAAACTCATTGGGCTACCGGTATCAAAGAGAGAAAATAACGACTTCGACTCAGTCCACTTATTCCATCGATTAATAAAGGCAATACTAGCTGTTTGGAAGGGCTTTATCTTCTGAGCTAATTCTTCACCGTCATCTTGGTCATCGGTATATTCCTGTACAGCAGCAGTCACACGTTTCTTCTTCGGGCAGTTTTGATGGAAGTGTCCCACCTCGTGACAAGTAAAACAAGAGTTGAGCGGACGCTTTGGCTTTGGGCACTGACTCTGGGAGCAATTGAAACATCGCACCTGTCCGACATCAGCATTCGGCGCGTCTTGCGGTCGTTTAAACCCTCAATAATGCATTCAATTATGTCGGCTTCTGGAATATTAGCGTGCGAGGCAATTTCCTGCATTTCAATGACGTATCTCTTTACAGATTCTGTGGGTTTCAGTGTGCGTGATTTTAACTGTTGAAATACCTCGTTCATAGTTTGCACGCGGCCAAACTCCTCCATCAGGGCTTCCTTTAGTTCCTCATACGTATGTACGGAAATGGCTCGTAAGAAAACTTTGGCAGTACCACTGAGCACACGCCGTATACTCACAAATTTGTCACAATGATTGCCACCCAACACCGCGAAAGCATCCTCGATGTCATCGAACAACTTCCGAATATCGTAAGTATCGTCGCCACTAAAAGAGTGCACCATGGCTTCAAACGCAACAAAATCAAACTTATTGCCTGTGGCTCCCAATTCCTCATTCAGCATTTGTAGCTCCTGTTGTTTGCGAAGCAATTTTATCTCTTGCTCCACCTTCGCTAATTCGACATCTCTTTGAACCTCTTGTGTTCCTCTCTGCAGTACCTAGTTTTCCGCACCTCGGTCGTCTTCTGGGCGTCGGTTATTTTCTGGACATCGGCGTTCGTCTGGGCGTCGGTTGGCATCGTTTTCTCCGGCGGCCATTAACTGGTCGTACATTGGACGCAATTCGGCCACGGTGGCATCTTCCGCGAACTGCACGTTGGCTTCAGATAGCGCCTGAATTATTACTTGGCGTTGAACGTAGGCCATTTAATATGTTTTTTTATCTTTTTTTGAGTCCAGATCCCAATTCTGAAATATAATACATTCTGGGATTGCTCAGAAAATTAAAGATTTTATTTTCTGGTTATTTTCCACGTCTTTATTCTTTCCAAACAACAAAATGGAGAGAGCGAGTGACAGTTCCAATTCTTCCTCCTATATTATTTTTAGTGATGCCAAGTCACTCTTACAATTTGGTTATTACAAAATAAATAAAACAAAACAGTTCAAGTCTTATTTACAAAAACAAATCAAAAACGATCCATGACAAAACAATATCTAATACAAGTTCATATTGAAAGAAATTCCTGTGAGAAAACTTATTTCAGAACGCTCGTTACGTTCCGCGTAAATATTACGATGTTCACTGTCTAACAAAAATGTAGTCGGTCAGCTATCACACTAGCTATATGAGATCAGCACAATTGAATGCACATTGAAACATTATAACGCGTCTATTTTATATTCAAAATAAAATAAAGAATACCGAAAACGAAATCCCGAAAAATTATATAAAATTTGCGCAAATTCATTTTATATAATTTTTCGGGATTTTGGATTTTCAGGATATTGGATTTTTGGGATTTTGGATTTTCTGTATTTTGGGTTTTCCGGATTTTGGATTTTCCTGATTTTGGATTTTCGGGATTGTGTCCCCAACCCATTATCTACCTCAACACTGTATTGGGGCTGGCCAACGACACGCGGTTATTCTCAAACGGTCTCCATCTACGTACTAACCGCGCCCAACGTCGTTTAATTACGTTGATCTGACGAGAACCGATTAACTCGACGTGGTATGGTCGTTGGTTGCGTCTTATAGAGGTCATATCGAAAAATGGCGGGCATACTCATTATTACTGTAGAAAAACATAATAAATAAATGTTTTGAAACCATATAATGTAAACATTTTATTCATTTGTTCCTTTCTTTCAAAGATTTTGCATGTGGCCTCATCCTAGTGCCGCATCTTTTTTTACGCGTTTCTTATTTACCCTTTTATTTTATGACTTACTGTTGGGAAAATATGTACCTACCTGTTCACAGGTAGTTAAAGTTTCTGAGTATAAAATTTCCAACAGGTAAAGACTGAAAATCGATTGCAAAATGTATAGTCTCATCCTTGTGATCGCCAGTGTATTTACGATCAGCATTGCTGTTATATTGTCAATCCATGTCCGCCCGTCCTTCGGCAAAAATTAGGCCCTTAAACTCGAGCGAGAAAGCTGAAATTTGACCTATATACTCTCTATAATTTTAAAATCCGCCCACTGACACGCCCACAATATCAAAAAAAAAAAAAAAACAAATTTGTCGAAAAAATAAAGTTTGAACTAGGAAGCTGAAATTTGTAATATACAGTATAAACTGGATTTACGTAACTAATAGAAATTAGGGCAGTAACCGACGCACGTTATTGCCACTTAACGGGTTACTTTTTTTTAAACAAAAAATGATAGTTGAAATGGATATGGTTCTGTAGAGATAATGACAATGTGAAAAAAAAACATTTTTGAAACCAAAACAAATCGCTATTGCTGAACAATTTTTTTTTTGATTCAGAAAACGAAAGGTAATTTCATATACAAAAGTTAACATACTCGTACATACGTCAAAATATTATGCGTTTTTCTTTTAAGAAATTAGATATTTTAGACTGAATTTTTTTTTTAATTGAAATTTCAAAATAGATATCGATCAATCATTAAAGAGTTTTCAGGAGGAAAGGCGATAGACTAATAGGTCTGAGATCTTTTGGGCTTTTGTTGGAATATTTCCCAGCTTTGAGTATAAAAACCACTTATACTTCTCTTTAGACTGCGGGCATATGCACCACTTTTAAAGAGCTCTTCAGTTTCATCTCAAGCACAGGCAAGATGATATTTGAAGATATTTCTAGTTCGGCAGGTATTTTGCCGCCGTCTGTTCCCGGAGATTTATATGGTTTGAAACTATTAAGTGCCCAAAGCAGTTCATCCCTAGTAATGAGATCTTGAGAATTGGGTATTTGTGCAAATGGGAGCTGCCTGGAAAATGAGTTTCCAGTAACAGCTTAAGCGATTCCTCGCTTGATGCCGTTCAGGTCCCATTCGTTTTTTTAGGACCGTAAAACACCCTAACATTGACCACTTTTTAACTTTGAAACGTCGTATTTAGGATTTTTAATAATTGCACTACGGGGACTGCCATTCAGTTTTATTATGTTTAAGTCCACTGCGTTTTTAATTTTCGTTAACAAAGTTATTGTTAAATATGTAAGCGGTCAAAGTAAAGCATCTGTTGCCCTAACATTGACCGTGGTTCATGACAGTCTGCAGACCAAAAATTATTTGTTTTATGTTTTAATTATTTAATAAAAAATACATGAACACAAATACTTTTTATTTCAGGTTTTTAAATTACTCTCAAATCACATATTACTGACACTTTTAAACAATAAAATAAATAAAGTTAAAGAAATAAATACTTCTTAATTCAGTCTTTAAAACACAAAATCACATATTAATCAGTTCTGTACAAAATAAATAATAAAAATAAATAAACAAAATAAAAATAAATACTTTTAGGTTTTATAAAAATGTTTTAGAAAATATTAGTTTAAAAAAAACTAATTTTTAACTCAGTAGGTACTTCTGTAAGTAACTTCAATTCAGAAAAATGTTTTTTAAGAAAATACATTTATATGACTTATTTTGAACTAAGAACACATTGAAAAATATCTTCAACGGATTGATCTGAAAGAGAATCATCAATTTGTTGCTTTTGTAAAACCTGTAAATACATTTCTTCAAAGTCGTCTGCAGAGGTGTTTGATAAATGATCTATTTCAGCTACCATTTCGGGTTCTGTTGTTATTTGAGGTGCTGTTGCTGATGTTGATGGCGATCCACCAAAATCAACCATGGTTATACCCTTTCCCGGCTGCACATTAACTTTAGTTCTTTTTTTTTCTTGTTTGTGTGCTTTCTTTTCCATAACGCATTTCGTATAATAAAGAAATAACTGCTGAGGAAATTTCCGACATCTGATGATGAATTCTCATTCTCAGCTTCTACAGGCATTCTCGACAAAACCATGTCTGGATTGAATGGGACCACACCACATTTCTTAAACCCAGCAATCAAGTTATTAGACCGACCCTCCTTACTAACACTTTCAGCGACCAGCTTGTTTAATAAAGATGGAAACGCTTCTTTGGACAAGCTTTGTGATTTTTTGCCTCTAGACTGTTTCCACACATCTAGAACTTTTCGCCACTGTTTTTTTAAAGGACCATAAAATGCGACATCTAGAGGCTGACAAAGGTGGGCTGAATTTGGTAGAAAGCATGCAAACCGAATATTGTTTTCCACTGCTGATTCAATTATTTGTGGAGAAAAATGACTTGCAAGGTTATCACCTAAAATTACTTTTTCACCTTTATGTCGTCTTGTATATGGAATAAAGTGATTTTGGAACCAATTTTTAAACAAAATTCCATCAAACCAACCAAATTTACTTCTATTGTACCGTGTGTTTGGTGGACCTACTTCCATCCAAGTTTCCCATAAATGTTCCGATTTATACACAACGTACGGTGGTATCATTGTGCCAGATGCTGAACCGCAGAACATAATTGAAATACTGGATTTCGTGCTATCTCTTATTCGCTCAGGATATTTTACACCTCTCTTGAAAACGCGCCTTATACTTCCTGGATAATCTGACAAATTTGTCTCATCATAATTAAAAATTCTTTCAGCAGGAAGAAACTGACCATTCTCATCTGTCAGAGTATGTTTTAAATTTTCGAAATATATCTTCATTTCGGTTTGGCTAAGTTTGGCCTATGAAACCTTTAAATTTTGACAAATTCGTAATGTTAAAATGGATTTGTTTCTTTCCAAAAATCCGCGAAGCCACCTTTTACCAGGCAAATTAAAATCCCCCAAGGCTGGAACCTTTCTCCCGACATTGTCCAAATAGTTTTTAGCCAAGTTTCTGGTATTCGCCGCCGAGAAAGGAAAACCCCACTCACTGACAGTAACTAGTGCTTGAGCTAAACATTTTTCCTCTGTTTCGCTAAAAACAGTAGGAGGGCCAACAGTTTTACTGTGACGATTTTTAAGTTTGGTTATTAAAGTCCCCTTAGCAATATTGAACACCTTCGAAGCTTTTGTAATTGATAGCTCCTTTCTTTGAATTTTACCAATAACTTCATTAATTAATTCTTCAGGTACACTTTTGTATCGTCTTCGAGGCTCGTTTTTTTCCTTAGGAGGCATACTTATATCTATATAATGTATCTATAAATCAAAAGAATGTGTTTGTAGAACGTTACACTACGAAGTAGTTAAAGGCATTAAAGGAAATCGCTTCATTTCATTCTAAACGCAACAAAACCAGAGGCTGGTCAATGTAAGAAACCCGCAATTTTTAAGAGAATCCCAACATTGACCAGGCGACCAAATTTAGGGAAGTTCATGATTTGTATAAAGCATATTTTTCATTTTTACTTTAAATTACTTAAGAATAAAGAAATTTGCCAATTTCAATGATATTTGATTGAAAATAAAGTAAACTACTCACTTGTTTGGTTATATTCACAAAAAAAACACGGTATCTAGGTGTACAGAGACAGTTTTGTCAACACTATAAATTACACGTCCAAATACTTTAAATTTAAATCTGACAGCTGAATGCTTTTATTTTTTTTTTTTTGTACCACTTGTCAGTAAACATTTATGTTATTATGTGAAGTACGAAATTCACATACCTAGGACAGGGATTTCGTGAAGACGGTTTATACACTAAGTTGATTTTTGGTCAATGTTAAGAACCCGGTCAATGTTAGGGTGTTTTACGGGACTCTTGTTTTTTTTGCCACAAAAGGGCTTCCAAGACGTTCGTTTGGCTTTTCACAGTTCTTTTTTTATATAATTTGAGGAATTCCTTATAAGAATCCAAATCATTACCTGCTACCAAGCTCCTGGGTTCTGGGTAGGTTGAAACGCTTCCTGCAGTCATTTCCAAGTATGTAGACATAATTCTGAAAGCTGGTTGACGGGGGATCATCATTAATACTAAACTGGGGGTAACGGTTGCCTTAAAATTAGTGTTCACCTGAGATCTTCCAATTAGTAATCAAATGCTTAAAATCATAAGAATCTAACACCAGGCTCTTTTGTCGAAAATGCATGCATTTGGAGTCGATGATGCCTTTTTCCAATTCTCCAGATAAATGCAGATGCTCCCCAAGGCTCTGATTTGTCTCCGACTCTATTTTTCATTTTTATAAATGATCTCCTGTCTGTTACCTCTATTCCAATCCACTCCTTTGCCGATGACAGTACCCTCAGCTTCTCTTATTGGTTTCTTGGTTCACGCCCCTCATCTTTGGTTGTGGAACTTGAACGGCAGCGTATATTAAGCTCTTAGCAGCATAACTTAGTGGAGTGCAACTAATAGAGTGATATTTAATGCTTCCAAAACGCAATGATGTCTCCTATCATTAAAGCAAAACCCAAACACCATGCCATGGTGCATGCATGGCACTTTCATCGCTGAAACCGAACGGCTTTCTATTCTCGGTATGTGTGTCAATGATAACTTTCGTTGGAATGACCACATGCCGCTCACTTGAATAGAACCCCCCTTCGTACATAATATAACTGACTATAAATCCAGTCTTCAAGATGCCTTGCTTTGATATTTTGTTCTTCTCTCAAAACACCTTCTCTCTGAGCAAGATCATGCATTGGAAATATTCCGTTACAAAGCTTTTGTTGAATTACTGTGAAAAAGTGGTTTCAAATTGGTTCACTTGAATAGAACCCCTCATATAATATTAGTTTTTACATGCAAGCCAAGGCAGGTAGTTATGCAAAAATGTTCTCTAATATATTTGAGTTATTTTTAAATAATTCACAATGTCACAATGGGACGTGGTAAATCATTGGCAGGGGACAAGAAAGCTAAAATCAAAGCTTTTCGCGAATGTGAAAGCAGGTAATTTATAAGTAGCAGAAAGTGTTGTAGTATTTGTTATCTTGACGTTGGTATATCTATCCTTCGATGCAAGAATCGAACATAAGAGTAGCGATTGACCTCATAAAAGGAGAGGGGGTAGTGTAGATAATGCATGATGGGACCAGCACAGGCACAGCACAGCACAGTAGTGAATTGTATTTTGTGTGGTGCGGTGCTGTGGTCTGTTGGTAAAAGAATAAAGGTGTAGAAAGTGAAGGAAACGTGAAGCCAAGAGACGCCGGAGGCGAAACAAGGGTGAGTGATAGACATTCACTGAATTGCCCTTGCAATTCCGTTTAATTTCTTATCTATATTTTCTTATGTTATCTTTACTTTCATAACTCTTTTTTGCATAAATATTTTATGGGATTGTTTTGTTTTATATGAAGAATTATTTTAAGACAGATGAAATGGTGAGACAGCTGAGTATTTTCTCCTGTCGTGTATTAGTTATAGTATCGGCGCGTTAAATTTGCATATCAATATGCCGCGTTATGGCTTTGTGCCTGTATGCATTGTGCCAGTGATGATATTCCCCGTGCATCTGCGCACGGTAGGAATGTATTCGTGTGTTGTGTTTGGGGTGATTCGTCCCGTACGTTCCCTGCACTGTAGCATATCTGAGCCTCATTCGAGTGGTGCGTGAGTATGGTATTCTGCTGCGCATTTTGTACGGTACATGTTTGCGCTGGTGTTCGGCTGCAAATGTGTTTCATTGAATTGGTAGTGAGTCATGGTGTGCTCTCTCACTCCAATCATGGTTGGAATATAGCGATGGTTTTCTCCTATATTCTTTTAAAGAATCCTCTTTGTTGTGAGTCATGGTTTGCTTTCTCACTTCAATCATATTCAAAATATAGCGATGGTTTTCTCCTATATTCTTTTAAAGAATCCTCTTTGTTGTGAGTCATGGTTTGCTTTCTCACTTCAATCATATTCGGAATATAGCGATGGTTTTCTCCTATATTCTTTTAAAGAATCCTCTTTGTTGTGAGTCATGGTTTACTTTCTCACTTCAATCATATTCGGAATATAGCGATGGTTTTCTCCTATATTCTTTTAAAGAATCCTCTTTGTTGTGAGTCATGGTTTGCTTTCTCACTTCAATCATATTCGGAATATAGCGATGGTTTTCTCCTATATTCTTTTAAAGAATCCTCTTTGTTGTGAGTCATGGTTTGCTTTCTCACTTCAATCATATTCGGAATATAGCGATGGTTTACTCCTATATTCGTTTACAAAATCCTCTGCGTTGCGATGGTTTGCTCCTTCGGAGAGACAAGGAATCATCTAAGTGGTGGTGGTTAGCCCAGGGTGCAATTCCCGCTAAGCTGAGATTCAGATAGCACAGTGTTTTTATTTGTTTTCCACGTCAATGTGAAGGAGGAAAGGGCTCAGCTGGGAATGTAGCATAGTATGTATGCATTATATGTATTTTCTTACGTACTTTTAGTAGATCCTTTTCCAAGGTATCGCAATGGTAATTCATGCGTATCTTTTGTTTCTTTTCTTTACAGTGAAGCTGCAATTCGACCGTCCGTGACCTTGCGTTTTCTTTGTTTTTTTTTTTTTTTTTTATCATGAATTCAATTTTGCCTTTATTTTTAATTTTATGATTTTGTTTCTTTCTTTTATTATTAAATAATATTTAACTGATGTGGATTGTCTTAAATTATTTCTTCGCGTGTGGAAACATATTTTTTGTTGTTATTTTTCTATTTTTCTTTCTTACAAATGTGACTTGTCTATTCACCAAATAGCTAAAAAAAAATGCCGCAACGTAATATCGACATTTCTACGCAATGATTCCAACTATGGCAAAAACATGAAAGGGCGAACTGTTTATGCCGTTACCGCTGCTGACAAAAGAGCAATTTTGCGACGCAATGATTCCAACTATGGCAAAAACATGAAATGGCGAACTGTTTGTGCCGTTACTGCTGCTCACAAAAGAGCAATTTTGCGACTGGCGTCAAATTTGCACGATTCTGCAATCAAAAGAAAAGAGTGGTGTTATAGCTAGTGTTTCTACAGTAAAGCGGGTTATTTAAAAATTTAAAAAGCTAAACACTTGAAGCGTTTAAGGTTTAAAAAAAAAATCGCTTAAACCGTCCCGTAAACCGTAAGGAACAACGTCTTTGTTTCTGTTGGAGTAAGGAATGGTACCATTAATTCTATTAATGAGCTATTTGATGATTTGCCGTGGAAACTACAACAGGATAATGCACCAATACACAACGCCAGAGTGGTAAAACTTTACCTTGAGCGCCAAAATGTCTCAATTTTGGACTGGCCACCATATTTGAACATCATCGAAATTGTTTGGGGATGGCTTGTTCGGAAGGTCTACGAATCGGGCAAACAATATTCAAATAAAAACGAACTCATAGAAGCAATTAAATGTAGCTGGCCCTCCATTTCTTTGGATTATATCAGGAAACTGTATGATTCTCTGCCTAACAGAGTTCTTGAGGTTATTCATACCCAGGGTGCTTCCACACCCATTACTAATTTTTATTATTTTGTTCTTGAATTTAATTTAAATTGTGTTCCTTAATATTTACCTAAACATAAGAGTGTTAAACTATTCCCAAATGCATTTTTTGTGTGGGGGTTCTATTCAAATGAGCTTAAATAAACAAATATTTTGAGTCCTATCACTTTACTTTGTATACTAAAATTATCAATTTCAATATAGACACCATTTTTTATTATGTTTTACAAAATTTAATAAACTTGAATTGAAAAAAGATATTGAGCTGTTTTCTTTATTAGTTTAAGTCATTGAACTTGGAAGTCGAAGCAAAGGGGGGTTCTATTTAAGTGAACGGCACTGCATTCGATGTCGCCAAGAACGCTACGAAATGCCTAGGCTTGCTTAAGCTCCAAAAGAAATATTTACCCTCTCTGATCTGGCTACTATTAAAAGGCGTTTATCCGCCCAAAACTTGAGTGCTCATATCTGGTCTAGTGCACCAATAACTTATTTGGAGCTACTTGACAGGATCCAAAAACGCGCGATAAAACTCATAGGTGACCGTTACATCGCGAGATCGCTTGACCCTCTTTGTCATCGTCGCAATGTCTCTTGTCTATCATTATTGTAAAGTTATTTCGACCATAAGTGCTAGAGCGAAATAGCCAGTTGCATTCCATCCCTAGAACATATCAACCGCAGTACCCGCTGTGCAGTGAAATACAAGGAATCTTTCAATAGCCGTACAACACGAATGTGGAATGCTCTTCCCCGATCCATTTTTCCTACACATTATATTCTACAAACATTAACAACGTGCATCGGCATATCTCCCTAACTTCTAACACTGATTTCCTTAACGCCCGAGCTGTGTAGCGATTACATTATATGGAAAGGATAATAAAAACATAGGGACTGGCTACAGTCCGCTTGGGCGAACTGTTGGATACCCTTTTCGTATTCCTATCCCTCATAAGTTAAGAACGCTTTACATATTTTGTTATATAACATTTAAAGGATTTTATCGAAAAAAACGAAGCTTTTTTAAGAAAAAACGCTGCCTAGCTCAAACTTGGGTTTTTCAATAAAATAGTTTTATTTAATTGTGGGCGTGTCAGTAGGCGGATTTAAAAAAAAATGTACACATGAGCTTAAAGGGCCCCTAGAGAGTATATAATATATATTGGATTTTCAAAAAAAAAGTTTTTTTTAGTAGGCGGATTTTGAAAATATTTACACATGAGCTTAAAGGGCCCCTAGGGAGTATATATTATAAATTTCAGCTCCCTAGCTCTAATTTTGGTTTTTCAATAAAATTGTTTTATTTAATTGTGGGCGTGTTAGTGGGCGGATTTTCAAAATTGTATCTCCCGAGCAGTTTTAGGAGTAATAGATCATATAAAATTTCAGCTTTCTAAGTCAAAATTCGATTTTTTGTAAAAAAAAAAATTTTGATTTTGTGGGCGTGTCTGTTTGCGGATTTCAAAAATTCGTAAACTTGATTATTTTGGGACCCTAGAGAGTATATGGTTAAAATTTCAGCTCTCTAGGCCCAGTTTAAAGGCCTAATTTTTGCCGACGGACGGACGGACATGGCTAGATCGACATTACTATCGATGCTGATCATAAATATAGTAACTTTTAGGGGTCTGCGGGCATGTTACAAACTATGCGTCAAAATTAATATACCCTTAAAATAGGGTATAAAAATCCCGTAGCGTAGTTATAAAAGGCTGATGGCGCGAACGGTCTACCCACCGAGCAACTTAAAAGAGCAGTCGATTTCTTGATAGGGCGGAAGATTTGGTCAGCATTATTTGCCCTATGCACAAGAAAGGAGACGCTTTACAAAGAAGCGGCAGCCTCCTTAAATCGCTTACTAGGTTTTGTCTGCTGTATTATGTCAGCACCTTAAGCGATCTGATTCGATCAAAGGATCAAGCTACTACGTATGTAGTATCTAGAAAAAACGTGAGAAGTCCCGATGAAAACTCACAATAATTTCATCGTTTACAAAGCCGCCAATGACAGCATCTATAAAGTTGAACTGGCGTCCCTGCCAAACACGCCCGTCTGTGAAGAACGATGATGCTGGGGACAGCTCGCTACTGCATCTCTGCCGCAAAAATAAAGCAGAAAGCCGGTGTTACTGCAATCATTTCAACAGTGCGAAGTGTTATCAATAGTGCCAAACATCTAAAACGGTTGAAAATTCAAAAGAAACCACAACTTAACGAGAAACGGAAGTGTATGCGCTTAGAATTCTCTAGACTCCATATGAGTTTTAAAAATGAATGGCGTCATGTTGTTTTTTTTTTTTTTTTCCTGCGGGGGTAGGTCCTCTACCAGGCGCGTCCCTTGGGTGGCGGATAAGGGGATGCCCCGCTACGATTCAATTTAAGTTCCACTTTGATTCGTGATCCGGGGTAATGAGGTCATAGCAGTGAAGATGACAAAAACTTCCACTGTAAAATCCATCGTGGACCAAAACCAACTCTGGGTCAGAATGTTGGAAGGGAGTAAACCCTAGCTAAATCCCACTTTTAAGCCAAGGTGTTGACCCGTGCCGAGGGCTGCATGGTCAGAACTGGTTAAAGAGAACTTTCCGTTTACGGGAGGGGCCCAGGCAAGGCCGGTTGTATCTAAGTGCCTTATCCCGGTAAGTCGGCTCTGCCGGGACGGACCAACCCTTCCGGACATACTCGTGGGACCTAAAATTAAAAAAAATTAACAAACAAATAACAGAAAAAATAAAAAAAAAAACATAGGGACGGACTACAGTCCGCTTGGGCGAACTGTTGGATACCCTATTCTTATTCCTATCCCTCATAAGTGGGCGTGACAAAAGTCTAAGTATGGTTGAATTGTTAAGAACGCTGTACATATTTTGTTATATAACATTTAAAGGATTTTATCAAAAAAAAAAACGCTCCCTAGCTCAAACTTGGATGTTTCAATATAATTGTTTTATTTAATTGTGGGCGTGTCAGTAGGCGGATTTAAAAAAAAATAACACATGAGAATAAAGGGCCCCTAGAGAGTATATATTATAAATTTCAGCTCCCTAGTTCAAACTTTGGATTTTCAAAAAAAATGTTTTATTTATTTGTGGGCGTGTCAGTGGGCGGATTTTGAAAAAAATTTATCCGAGCAGTTTTAGTAGTCATAGATCATATTTAAAAAATTTCAGCTTTCTAGCTTAAAATTCGTTTTTTCCGAAACTTTGTTTTTTTGAGTTTGTGGGCGTGTCTGTGGGCGGATTTCAAAAATTCGTAAACTTGATTATTTCGGTACCCTAGAGAGTATATGGTTAAAAATTCAGCTCTCTACGTCCAGTTTAAAGGCCTAATTTTTGCCGACAGACGGACGGACGGACGGACATGGCTAGATCGACATTACTATCCATGCTGATCATAAATATAGTAACTTTTAGGGGTCTACGGGCAATATTAAGGTATGTTACAAACTATGCGTCAAAATTAATATACCCTTAGGATAGGGTATAAACAAACAACTTAACAGAGAATTTTTCTCTATAAGGAGTATCTACCCCTTGGAGCATCTAAATCCACAAAGTTCCAATGAAACAATTCGCCATTTAAAACAAGGCCTGTTATGTTGGGAACCAGGGTCGAGCCACAGGGACAACTTCGAAGCGGGCGAGGAGGACGCGGCATGCTTGTCGTTGCTCGGCTCAGCTCGTCGGGCGGGAGTAGTTCCTACTTCCTCACCATATACCACCTGCTCAACTAATATTTTGCCCGTGCCAAAAGGTTGTGAAAAAAGAAAAAAAAAGGAAATAAAGCTTTTCTAGCAGACAGATAAAAAGAGGTGGGATAGTGTAAATAAAAAAATGTCCAAGGAGCATTCGACCTAATTTTTTTTTCTTAATACACTATCAGTTCTGTGTCGTGGAGTGTTTAAAGCGAGCAACTATCACGAGCAGAAATTTGCCGGCACTAAAAGTGCTCCCACAGGCTCATCATTTAGTGCAGGTGTTAGTAAGGACAAAACAATTAAAAATACAATAATTATGTACCTATAAAATACTAACACAAACACAAATCATGCAAATAAATTAAGACATTAAGGTATTATTACGCAAAATATTTTTCAGTTTAATTTTACTAACATGCAAGTCAATCACATGATCATTTATATTATAGATTCTACTCATGCGACTAATAGGCTCATGCCTCCCATAATGAATCAACACTACGTAAATTATGGGAACCACACCGAAAATTAAAGCCAATAGATGACAGCAAGTCAGGTGCATCTATTTGACCGGATGTAAGCTGCTGTAACAAAATTACATCGCTATTAAGCCTTCGTTGAGAAAGGGGTAACATTTGAAGAAGCTTAATACGCTGACTGTAAGGAGGAAGGTTAAAAGTATCATCCCATGGAAGTCCTCTAAGTGCAAATCGAATACATTTACGTTGAATGGCCTCTATTCGATTTGAATGAATGTTGTAGAACGGTGTCCAAACTTGTGAAGCATACTCTGGAATCGGACGGACAAAACAATTGTACAATGACATAGTAACGCATGGGTCATTAAATTCTTTCGCCCACCTTTTTACGAAGCCCAGCATAGAATTAGATTTATTAACAATAAAATTGATATGCTTGGCAAAAACCAGTTTGGGATCGAAATAAACCCCAAGATCCTTAAAATTATCAACATTACAAAGAATATGTTGAGACAAAGAATATTGAAAGGTGGAAGGTATATTCTTTCTAGAGAATGTCATATGTTGACATTTAGTAGGGTTCAGGGATAAACCGTATTTATGACACCAATTGGCGAAGCTATTAATGTCAGATTGAAGAAGTGATTGAAGAACTAGTGATAGATTTAAATATTTTCATATCATCAGCGTAGATCAGGATATTGCTGTGATTTATACATGCCTTAACATCATTATTGGCTAGTATAAATAAAATTGGTCCGAGGTGACTTCCTTGGGGAACTCCAGAGTGCGCTGTGAAAGATAAAGATAGCGATCCTCTAAATTTGACTTGATAAACACTTGATCTAAGGTATGAATTAACCCATTTTATGGAATTCAATTCTAACTAACCTAAGTTAAAGCTAAACTAACCTAAAATTAAAAGCTAAGCGCTAAAATGTATCAAAGCTAAACTAAAACTACACTAAAACTATCGTACACTAACCGCAACTCAATTTCCATAAATCTCTCTACCGGGTTCGTTTTGCGCCCGAAACATGGCAGATGTAGGTGGCAATGGTGCGATGCTAGTGTATTCACTAAGTGATTGACAGGTCATGTGTTCGAATCCCGACTAGGGCCATGATTTTTATAAATTGAATACACACAACAGAAACAGATCTCCCTAAAGCAATTTAGGCGCCACCTGTGGAGAAAAAAATCCCATCGCACCAAACTTCTTTCCTATCCTTCTATTCTTTCATACAGTAAGAAAATAGGCAATGAATCATTTGCTGGGAGCTACTTACAGTAACAAACAAAAATGCCTGCACTGTGGTTTCCACTATAAGGGTACTGACTGTGTCACTACAGAAAAAATAAATCCCCTTAGCGCACGCAAATTATATAAAAAAAAGATGTTCTTGGCAAGGGTTGGCCAGCCCACCCTTGTATCTTTCTACACAACCTCAGCTATCACTCTGGCCGATGTTGTGAGTATGTCGTCACGTCATGTCGTAAAAGTTCGTGTTGTCCTGTTATGTCATTGTCGATCTATAGAAGGACTCTGCCTTCACAGCCGTCCTCACACCAAAAGCAAAACTTTAGCCGCGCATCTTTAAACGCACAAAAAAAAAAACGATGCCATTAAAGGCTGTTTGAAAATTTAATTTATATAAAAAAAACTTAAAACTACCGCAAAAACTTAAAGAAAAATAAATCAAAAATGCTGCACTTAAAGCTACCTATACAAAATTTAAAAACAGAATCCAAAAATATATAGAAACTTAAAACTACTTACGGTTTTATGGTCCCCCATTGTCCCGGTACCAGCACGAGGAAGAACGTGGATGGCCAATACGGGCTATGATACGCGCACTATGCACTGTTAAGGGCAGAATTCACAAATGAAATGTACCCTAGAATTACTTACAATTCGAATTCAAAAAAAACTTATTAAAATGAAACTAAAACTATGATCAAAAAAAAAAAATTAAAAAAAGCAAATAAACGACTTCACAAAACTAACTTAAAACATAGGGGCGGGCTACAGTCCGCTTGGGCGAACTGTTGGATACCCTATTCTTGTTCCTATATCTCATAAGTGGGCGTGACAAAAATTTAAAGGATTTTATCGAAAAAACTAAGCTTTTGTAAATAAAAACGCTCCCTAGCTCAAACTTTGGTTTTTCAATAAAATTGTTTTATTTAATTGTGGGCGTGTCAGTAGGCGGATTTAAAAAAAATTTAAGTATGAGCATAAAGGGCACCTAGAGAGTATATACTATAAATTTCAGCTCCCTAGCTCAAACTTTGGACTTTCAAAAATAAAAAAAAAATAATTGTGGGCGTGTCAGTAGGCGGATTTTGAAAATATTTACACATGAGCATAAAGGGCTTGGTTTGGTTTTTTGGTATGGTTTTTCAAAAAAAATATTTTATTTAATTGTGGGCGTGCCAGTGGGCGGATTTTGAAAATTTTATGTCCCAAGCAGTTTTATGGGCCAAAGATCATATATAAAAAATTTCAGCTCTCTAGCTCAAAATTCGATTTTTTCCAAAATTTTGTTTTTTTGAGTTTGTGGGCGTGTCTGTGGGCGGATTTCAAAAATTCTTAAACTTGATTATTTCGGGACCCTAGAGAGTATATGGTTAAAATTTCAGCTCTCTAGGTCCAGTTTAAAGGCCTAATTTTTGCCGACGGACGGACGGACGGACGGACGGACGGACGGACATGGCTAGATCGACATTACTATCGATGCTGATCATAAATATAGTAACTTTTAGGGGTCTACGGGCAATATTAAGGTATGTTACAAACTATGCGTCAAAATTAATATACCCCTAGAATAGGGTATAATAAAAATAAACCAAAAAAAAAAAAAAGACCCAGGCACTTCATCAGAAGATGAACTGCTCGCCTCCAGTCAGGAGACAATCGTGGGAAGCACACCTCCTATCCACAAACCATCTACTTCCTCTACACCCGCTGCGCAGGACACTCGACCTAGTGCCCAAAAGCGTGCGGTAAACACCCACAAATCAGCCAGCCACAAATCAGCTAGTAATCGCAGAAAGAGCGCGTACCAGAGGGCCTTCTTCATTGTGGGTAAGATTACCAAGAAGGAAGAGGCCGGCACGGCTACTCCGCAGGACCTAGCTGAAAAATTCAAGCACCAGCAGATTATTGATGAGTTCATCAAGAATCGCAGGGAGCCACCACCTCGCAAGACGGAAGCAACTAAACGCAACCGCTCACAAGAGGAGATCAAGTCTAACCCTCAGAGAAGCAAAGTTGCAAAGTTGGCTACCGCCAAGCACCACAACCCAATCTCAGTACCCCAGATGACACGAACAGTCAGCGAGGTTGTCAGAGACGACCTACAAGTCGCTTTGGTGGATGAACTCTCTACCAGCGGCAAGACAGTGGCTGACGTTTGGGGTGCCATTGAAAATAAGCTTTCCGAGATGGTGATGGACCATCTCTTAAACAACCAAGGCGGACCCCTCCCCTGCTTTGACTCAGCTGAAGTCATAAGAGGTTACAGGGTAATCAAGTGTGAAGACGCTTTCTCCAAGGAATTCCTAAGCGGCTGCGTTCACAAGATCCGTGACGACTGGACCGGCTTAAAGCTTAAGCTGATCTTGGCCAGAGAGATTCCGAGGAGACCGAGAATTCACATTTGGCTGCCAAATATGACCATCGACAGTGATAAGTTGATCAATTGTCTCAAGCTCCACAATGCTGCGGTTCCCATGGATGACTGTAAAGTCATCAAGGCTAAGGAACCTCACAATAACACCCTATCCTTCCTAATAATGGTGACGGAAGAGAGCGCGGATCACATTGAAAATATCGACTGCAAGCTCCGCTTTGGCATAAGGCATGCCAAAGTTAAAATATTCAGGTCCCCGTGTCAGGTCGACGACTTAGATGAAGTCGACGATGCCAACAAGCTGTTGGAGGACATGAGGATCGAGGCGAACCGTACTACCACCCTAACCGAACAAACACCCGAAACCAATCAATGCTGAAAGTCGTACAGATTAATCTGAAGCACTCAGTCTGTGCGTCAGATAACCTGATGATTTTCCTCAAAGAGGAAAACATCGACATCGGCATTGCCCAAGAACCTTGGGTGAACGGGCCCAATATAAGAGACCTTAACGACACCGGATATATCCTCTACTATAACCGCAGCAATAATAACCATGGTAAGCCAAGAACCTGCATTCTAGCTAAAAAGCATATTAAAGTTTTTCTATGCCGAAATTTTAGCTCGGCCGATCTAACAGTTGTTAAGATGGAGAACGCAGGAGGCGACCTGCTAATTGCATCCGCCTACATGGCACACGACCGGCAAGTACCGCCGGAAGAAGTCCAGGCAATGATAACCGCCATAACATCAACAAGGACCAACCTGCTGCTGGGCTGCGATGCAAACTCCAGGCATGTGCTATGGGGCAGCTCGGAGTCAAACGAACGGGGTGAGTCTCTTTTTGATTACATTATTGAAAATAACCTAATAATATGCAACAAAGGTAACACCCCGACCTTTATCTTTCCGAGTACGGACAGTTTTAACGGCTGGGAAGACGTTATAGATGTTACTCTCTGTAATAATAACAATATTATGAAGGTTGAAAATTGGAGGGTATCCAGTAAAAAATCTTTCTCAGACCACAACTGGATACTCTTCGACATAGATCTTGCTGAAGAGATCCCGAGACCTTTCCGAAACCCCAAAAGAACCGATTGGGCAAAGTTTAACCAAGTTATTAAGACTAAGTTACACAAGAACCCCATCAAAAATTTACCTCCACTTCAGAACTCGACACAAAGGTTGAGACTTTTGAAAAAGGTTTCAACGTAGCGTACAAAGTCTCGTGTCCGATCAAATATAGCAAAAAATCATTCCCCCCTTGGTGGAACAAGTAACTCTCTGCTCTCAGAAAATTGACTAGAGAAACCTATAACATCTGCCATAAATGCAACTACTGGCAACCATACCGAGATTGCCTTAAAAGCTACAAGAACGCTATTAGAATGGCTAAGACACAGTCGTGGATAGAGTACTGCCAATCCATCGAAATCCTCAAGGACTCTGCAAGACTCAGCAAAATATTGTCCAAAAAACACTCCAACCCATCTCTTTTAAAGAAGGCATGTATAGCCTTCTATGCCTGCAGCAGAACCTTCGGAAAAAAGTGGGGCCTGCAACCAAAATTGACCCTGTGGATGTACACAGCCGCTGTACGACCAATCCTCACGTATGGGTCAATAGTATGGTGGCCGGCTCTAAAGAAAAATTACAATATTACCAAACTTAATAAGGTACAAAGAACGGCATGCATAGGAACAACGGGAACTCTACGGTCAACACCGTCAGACGGACTCACAGTCTTACTGCATCTTTTACCTCTTGATCTACATATAACAAACATCACAGCACACAGCGCGATCAGACTCAGAGAGTCTGGCTGCTGGACTGCAAAACCCTACGACCACAGTAGTATTCTAGACTCTCTACCTAGAATACTAGTTCCGCCTTCAACAGACTACATCATTCCCAGAATGTCTTTCACAAAACATTTCATCGTTCAAATTCCTACTAGATCAGAATGGCAAAATGGACAAGTGACAAGGGATTTCGATCAAACAATCCACACCGACGGTTCAAAAATGGACTGCGGCGTGGGTGCGGGAGTTTTTTCGGAATCCTTAAACATCGCAAAATCATACAGACTTCCGGATACTGCAAGCGTCTTCCAGGCGGAGCTACTGGCTATCCGTGAAGTCTGTCGCCAGATCAAACTTCACTCAAATATAACACCGAGTCAAAGGATCGCCATACTTATTGACAGCCAGGCTGCCATTAAAGCGATCGCTTCGGTCACTATATCCTCTAAGTTAGTACTAGAATGCCGTAATGAGCTGGCCCTGCTTGATAAGTTCAAGGTTACCCTGATCTGGGTTCCAGGGTACAGTAACGTTTATGGAAACGAACATGCCGACGAACTGGCCATGCAAGGCTCAGCTCTCCACTGCTCTCTGGCAGAACTAGTCCACATTCCGCTCGGAGCAGTTAAGGCAAACATCACCGCAGAATACCTTAAGAAAGCCAACCTCAGATGGAGCAGGCTGACTGCATGCGTCATATCCAGAAAAACGTGGCCAAACTACAACAAGGCAAAAACAACCGACCTTATAGGTAGAACCCGAAAAGACATCGCAAGACTTACAGCGATCTTCACGGGACACTGGCCTATAGGTGACCATGCGGCCAAGCTGGGCATCCCATACAATACACACTGCCGCAGTTGCAAAGTGACAACTGAAAAAGAAACCCTAATTCAGTTTTCATGTACCTGTCCGGCTTTAGCTAGGACGAGACTACGTACATTAGGAAGCCCTTTCTTCAATACACTTGAGGAAGTCTCCGAGAAAAGTATCAAGGAACTGATAACTTTCCTGAACTCCGCAGGTTGGATTTAGCCTCCCCCACCAATCGATAATACCCAGGTTTACGTGAGTTTGTGGTAACAAAATGGAACTCAGTGCTAATTGGGTTTGTCTTATCAAACCGCCACACCTACCTACCTACCTACCTACCTACCATGTTGTTTTTTCGGATGAGAAGAAGTTTAATTTTGATGGCCCTGATGGGTTTAATTAGGTATAACTTCCACGATGTGACGAAAGAAGAACGATTTTTAGTTCGGCATTATAGTCGAGAAGGTGGTATGTGGAGCAGTTAGCTACTATGGCACTGTTGAGCTTGAGTTCCAAACCTCAAAAATTACTGCATTAAGTTATAAAGGAAATTTGAAAAGAAATTTCCCTAAATTTTCAGGCATTTTTGGATCCATAAACTGAATTTTTCAGCAGGACAACGCTCCCATCCACACGGCGCGCATAGTATTAAATTGGATAGAGGAGCGGAATGTGGAATTGATTCAATACCCGCCGTACTTACCGGACCTGAACCTTATAGAAAACGTTTGGGATGGTTAGTACGAAACGTTTATGAGTCTGGCCGTCAGTTTGAGGACAGAGAATCACTTATTGCAGGGATTAAATTGGCCTGGAGGGAAATTTCGCTAAACTACTTAAAGAGGCTGTACGATTCCATGCCGGATCGAATTTACGAAACTATTATGAATAAAGGCCACTACTAAAATTAACAAATAAAAAACTATTTTAAGAAAAACTTGTTTCATTTAATCCCAATAACTTTTATTTCCAATTTTAATATTTGTGTCTATTCAGTTGACGCAAAATAAAACTGCATTTTTCCATATCGAATGCTTTGCAAGAGAACCAGGGAAAAATAGCGGTACTTTTTGAATTATTCTTTCCGATTTATTTTGTCAACATCATAAACAAACAGTTAGCATCATCAATTGATATATTACGGCACAAGGTTTTGAAAAAATGGACAACGTAGCTTAGAAAATGTTTGTGCTTATTCAGTTGAAGCAAAGTGTATATCCAAAAAGCACTTGGATGAAGAAATATTGATCTTAAGCCTTTTTCCACTATAAAAATCAATCATTAATTAAAATTTGTTTCGTTAACAAACTTAATTCACCCAGTTACGCTATTAGGCTGCGATCGTAGAAGAAAATGAGCTATTGTTTATATAATTAAAAACAAAAACAAAAAACAAGGGTAGGAAAACAAACAAGAGTACTCTTAGAGGATCAGACTTCCGGCAAGGGACCAATTTAAAGTCCCATATGACCAGAGATGAATCAAATTAATTCAATCATCTGTGCATATGACATGTTTTAAAAACTACATTACAATATTCCTAATTGCAAGATTTCCTTTTCATGTTCATAGATTTGAGGCAATTGGCGTTTATATCGATCTTTAATTGGACTTCACAAAGAAATTTTATGTTAGGATTTTTGAAGCAGTTTTCCAAAGAAATTCACGATGCTTGCGTTACTCTTGCATTATTCAAATACATCGTCCACCTTGATCCTGAATATGCTTCACAAGTTTGGTTGCCGTTTTACAACATTCATTCAGATCGAACACAAGCCATTTAAACTTAAACAGTATGTTTAAATTGGCCTCGGAAAGAAAAAAGTCAACAGAGACTTTAATATATGTAGGTAGCAGTGGCGAGGCGCCCATATAACTCGATTCACGCCGGGTTACCTTTTAAAATTCTACCTTTCAACAATGTTTCAATCCAACAAGCAACATGCATCTTAATGTGTGTATATAAACATAAGATTTGTATGTTTCCTACACCTGCACTTGCAAGCAACAAATTCTACCAACCCACCACCTGCTATTACCTGCTCGCCTGCTCTCACATCGTTCTACTGCTCTACGCACACAAATACTCACACCATTGCATGCCTATTCTCCAACATCACATACTCCTCTCCATACCCCATAAGAAACACATACGCAAAGCGATAGCAAAACAAAGCATAGTAACCCGGAAATTTTCGCGTTATGAAATATGTGGCTGGTTAGAACAAATTGGCTTTCTTTCCTTGTTTTCCTCTTATCCTTCACCGCGTTTGACTTCTCGCTGTTTGATACACGCTTCCTTATGCAAAAATATAACCCGCTTTCAGCGACTTATTTGGCGAGTTTTGTATGTAGCTGAGGTGAGTTCTGTTTGAAAAATTCAGTTGTGAAGCAGACTGCGATGTGTAACTTAAAGTAATATTGAGTGATATTATTATTGTGCAATATATAATTATTTCAAGTGATCGAAAACAGTGAAAAGTGTGAGAGGTGTGAAAAGTTTAAATTGTTTTGTTTTCAGTTAGATTCAGCAAAGGAGAAAATGGCATTATTAACAGTAAATTGTTGTTTAGTAGATTTGCTTTTGGAAGAAGAAAATTATTTTTGTAAGTTGAGTTTTCTTAAAAAAAAAACAAAGTTATAGAGATACGACGCTCTACTCCTTCTATGAAAATAGATTATAAGCGCAAGGATGGTTTTGTTTCGCATTTCAACGCATCCATATATCAAAAATATACTTGGTTGACTGGTAGTTGTAAGCTCAATAAAATGTTTTGTTTTCCTTGCCTCCTTTTTTCTAATTCTCCTAGTGTTTGGAGTCGCACGGGCTACGCTGACATAAACAATTTAATTAATTCGGCAAATAAACATGTCAAGACGGAAAAACACATTCGTAGCTGTTTATCTTTGCACGAATTCGGTACTGATCGTATTGAAACCTCGATAGGTAATTCCTTTGTAGCTCACAACAAAAAAGTTGATAGAAACCGTAAACTAATGGAACGTTTTATAGATACGGTAGTTCTTTTAGGCAAAGAGGAACAAGCATTTCGGGGTGAAAAGCCAGATTCTAATAATCGTGGCAATTATGTCGAAACACTTTTATATTTATCTAAGTATGGCCAGTTGATGGACTCTCATTTGGAACAGTGTTCAAGTGCACGTAATCCGGGTCTATCAAATGACATCCAAAACGATTTAATACAAAGTATAGCCGCAGTGATCAAATGCGAAATTAAAGTAGAAATAAGTGAAACGCGATTTATGTCCATCATGATTGATGAAACACCAGACATGAGCCATAGGGAGCAACTTAGTGCCGTTTTGCGTTACTTATCGGAGGAAGGAGTAGAGGAAAGGTTTCTTGGGTTGTTTGACGTGAGTGAAAGTCGAAATGCCGATGAGCTCTCAAAACACATTTTCAATATACTTGATGTATACGGTTGCAAGGAGAAATTAGTTGGGCAATCTTACGATGGGATCGTGGTTATGTCAGGATAAGTAGGTGGTGTTAAAAAAAAAGTCCTGGATGCTTGTCCAATGGCTTATTTTATTCCTTGCTACGCACATGTTTTAAATTTGGTGTTATCTCAATCACTGGAAAATATACCTGAATTGAACGTTTTTTTTGGCAATATAAACACAATAGTACGCTTCTTTAATAAATCAACTACACGTTCAAATATTTTAAAACAAATAGCAAACAGACGCATGCCGGGAGTATCAGAAACTCGCTGGCATTAACATTCCCGAATAGTTAACGTTATTTTCAACTGTAGATTAGATATTATTGAAACTTTTAAGCAAATATTAGACCATCCAAAAGAATGGGACACTGACGCACTTTCAATGGCCGAAAGTTTATTGCTTAAGTTAGAAGGGAAAGATTTTTGCTTTTTACTGCACGCGGTTTCCGAAATATTTGCTAAAACCGATGTATTGTTTAATTTAATACAAAATAAACAAACAGATGTTGAAGTTGCTAAGCGAGAAATCGAGTGTTTTGAGTCTTGGCTTTCTACTGAGTTTCTAAACAAATTTGATTTAATTTTTGAAAGTATAAATGATTGTGCTGAACCTCCACGGAAACGCCGATTACTTGATTTTGGTTTAAAGACTCACTATAAGCGCCTTTTTGTAGAAATAAAGGACAATATTATATCTGAAATTAAGACACGATATAAATCTTTCACGGATTTAATTTTTTTGGATTTACTCAATAAATCCAAATACAGTCGTTTTGCTCAGTCAAGCCCAGATGATAAAATATCTTCGGTGATTAACTTTTTCCCTGGAATTTTCGATTTTGCAGGTTTAAAAAATGAGCGACATTGCGAAGATATCCCTATCAGATCTAAAAACAGTAATCAACAGATCCAAATAGTTTTGTAAGCCACATGTCAAACCATGAAAAAGGATTTTCACAATAGATCTCCTTGGTCCGTGGGTGAAACTTGCGCAATTTCGCAAATAGCCCTCTTATCCTATTCTAACCTAACCTTAAAGCCAAGCAAATGGAAGGGGCCCTGAACGTCTCACGAAAACACAATCTGAAGCAGGGGCGGACTAAGAGGCAGTGCCACCCGGGCGGTAAAGTAAACTTACACCCCTTAAAAAATTTAAGAGAAGAGAAAAACATAAACACTAACAAATATTTTATTTAAAGGTGCTTTCGAGCTTTTATTGCACTGAATGTTTCGATAAAATTATCAAAATCTATATTTTTTGTGTGCTCCTTTTCAATTGAAAGTATGTATGTATAGCCAGATTAGACAATCTATTTTGGCTCATTGTTGATCTTAGATCATTTTTAATTAATTTTAACTTTGAAAAGCTTCGTTCGCATGATGCCACTGAGACGCAAATCGTTAAATAAATTCTCATCGCCAATGATAGTTCCGGTAACTAGTGTCTGAAAAGTCCCACTTAAAGATAAAGCTTAAAAAGTCAAAAGCTGTCCAAATTTCAGCATCCTTTAAATTAATCGTTGCAGCTACCATGTGCCCCCGTATCCGCCCGATTTCTAATATGATACTGTTGTCTCCTAGTTCTGTAAATATCGAGGTAAGAATTGGAACAGCAGCACGAAGTTCTTCTTCCGTTCCATGGAGCAATATTTTAGGTTGAAGAGCTGAAAAAACTGACGCAATGTCTTCCATGGCCTGAGACCGATGTATTAGTTCAGTGAAAAATTTGTCTTGACAAGCCAGCATCTTGAGCCCTTTCGTCAGGCATATTTTTTTTTTTTTTTTGCCCTACCCCGCCGTTCAATTGAAATGTCTAACTCTGCGCATATTCCTCGTGCGTAACTAATGGCCTTTTTTACGGTTTTATCACGATTTTCATGCAGAAAACTCGCAAGTGCCTTAGTTTTATTAAACTTTTTTCTAAAATGAGTCCTGGTTTCTGCAAGTATTTCTGCATCATCTTCTTCCAAAATTTCGGACCAGAAAGAAAGATAGCACAAAAACGTAAGGTAGCACACAGCAGATTAGAGAATGGTCGCACCACCCCTTGTATCCAAATTTTCCTTTTGAGGATCATAAAGGAGTTCGAGAGTTGAAACTATATTTACAAAATTTTCCTTCAATGGCTTAACAGCCTCGTGATGAGCGCTGCATCTAGTGTCCACAAGTCTCTTGACTGACACACCTACATTTCTTATTAGAATATCCCAGCGATGAGTAGTTGCTGACAAAAAGGTGTACAGTCTTTCCACTGTCCCAAAAAACGTTGTACTTGAAGAAGTGCCTTCCAAGTGAACTCCACAAAGGTTTAAAGAGTGGTTTGCACATGGCGTAAACAAAGCTTTTGGATTAATTAGCCGAATTAATGTTTGAACTCCTCCATGAATACCCGCCATAGTCGCAGCATTATCATATCCCTGAGCCCAGCAAAGGTTAATGTCAATACTATCTTCATTGAGTTGTTTGAAGATATCGTCGGTTAGTTCTTTGGCAGTCTTTCCAGATGTGGGAAAAAACCCTAGAAATGATTCCCTCACCTCAACCTTTCCATCCTGGATATAAATGCATCTTGTAACCTCGCTCATTTAGTCTATATGTGATTCATCAGGTGTGCTGTCAAATATTATGCCAAAGTACTTTGCTTGGTGAATGTCTTTCACAATTTTCGTCCTAACTTCTTTCCCCAAAAGGCTTATAAATTCATTTTAAATATTCTTCGACAAATACGAGCTGACTCGTGGGTTATTCTTATCACCTATCTAATGCTCGATTCTCAACAAATGCTTCTTTCACCAATTTTAAGAAATTGCCCCTATTGTCCGATTAAAAGTCCTCTCTGTGGCCTCGAAAAGATAGATTTTGACGAGCAAGAAACAATATTACGTGCTAAAGACGACTTAGAATATTACGCCATTTTTTTTTCTGCACCCATTGACATTTGCAAATTGTTGTCGATTGTGTTTTGCAACTTTAAGCCCATTTCCAAAATTTTCCACTTTTCTAACGACGTTAGATGGCGATCAGATGCCTCGTGCTCGAATACCTTGGGGTTAAGCTTCCACCACATATTAAAACCGGTGACGAAATATTGTTATTCATTGCATGCAAATAACCGACAGCAAAAACAAAACAAACGGTTCGTTTTGGTTATTTAGGAATCAACTTTGTTTTACATAATTGTGTTTTTATTTTGTTCTATGTGCAAAGAGTTATTTTTGGGTTAGCGATGGCACCACCTGTTAGGCTGCCACCCGGAGCGGACCGCCAACCCCCCCATAGTCCACCACTAATCTAAAGCCAACGAAACGATACCGAGAAAAAAAAGCAAACAGATTATGTGTTGACGTAGGTACCTGTATCTAGAGTTTTAGTGTTAAAAGCTTTTGTCCAAAAGATGCCACTCGCACTCACTGTAGGAAAGGTAAATACTGCTATCTACTAGAGAATGAATACTCATTGTTTCATATCTAATCTTCTTTAAAAAAAAAGTATCCATTGCAACTTCATAAATCTTGGTAGGAACAAGGATTTCGCGAGCTGGATATATGAAACACGTTGGTTCCACCTCCACCTTTATCAACGCAAAAATGCAACCTGCCAACTCACAGTTACATTTCAAACTCATATGCCTTCATATACATCCGAATTCTCCAAACTATTATTATAAATTCGTTTTCACTGTGAAACTGAACTTCAATCATATGCGTCACCACAGACAACAAAAACTCGACCGGATCTAATCCTATTATTCATCCACAAAGACAAAACAACGCAAACCTTTCCAAACTGTCTGGCATGTGCAGGAACACGTAAACCGCAGCCTGGCATCAATCTAGCTTAATGAAATTTTTACTTCGTTTGTGCAAGTGCGGAGGGTTGAAATCCAGCCGAGGAACTCTATAAATACCAAAACACGTAATTATTTTCCATTGTAACTGCTTTTTCATCACTGCAAAGGACGAAGGACACCATATCAAATGGTAAACTAAATTCAAAACAAAAAATTGCATTCTCTATTAAAATTTTAACTGCAAAAGAAAAAATCAATAATTGAAAAAAAAAATCCTTGAAGATGTCTACAGCGACGTCGTCGCATTGTCACCATATCACCGCAAAATTTAATTCGCTTATCTTCGTAGGCAAGAAGCATTTTAATGCAATTTTACGCCGAATTAAACAAATAAGCTCAGCACGGATGAGCGTGTAACATGGGAACTGCTTGCTGATAGCGTTAGTCGTTCCCTGTCCAAAGAGGCACGCCAACCATATGATGTGTGAGGGAAGCCTTAATGTGATTATACAAGCACGAAGTTAAGGGTTAGTGAGAGATTAAATATTGAATGCAAGAGCATTCTATTTTTTGGCCGAAAATCAGTATTGGTTCGCAAGGACGTTGAAGGTTTCAACTAGACAATGATGGGGCGTTAGCTTAACACAATGCAATCAATTAAGTACCAGCAATAACTCTTTGCATCTTTTCAATTTACAAACTGTAATCTAATTGTTATGCAAACTACAGTGGATGACGAAAAGCGTGCTACACTAGAAAATAAATTCGATAAAAAAGTTGGAAGTGTGTCGTTTTCTCAGTGGGTGCATAATGAATGAACTTTGTCATCAGAATGTCTAGTCAGTCAGTCTATTCGTGTACTCCGGGGTTAATTCCTTCGAATGATTTCAGTTAGGAAATAAATCCCGCTATTGTGAATCTTTATCAGAATTCTCCGTCGGAAATATATACTGTCATAATCAGGGTGCTAAAAAAAACTATAATTGCAGGTTTTTTTAGCACCCTGATTGATACTCGGATGGATATCCTCCCCCCTTTCCCAAAAAGTAGGCGTGGCAAAAAACTTTTATAAAGGAATTATTTAGAACTAGATTTAGATTTATAGGCTTCGCTCTTACCTCTTCAATTTTTTTTCAGGCCAATTTGGTTTGCCTACTCGTGTGCACGCAATATGGAGCAGTTCATGTGAAAAGCCTGGATATAAAAAAAATGTATACCAGGGGTGTATGTGTAGTCGCCACTCACGAGTGAGTGTGAACTTATTTCCAGTTCAAATGTTTCCTTCAGATTTGAAGAATAACAAAAGAAATGTTTATTCAGCCTAAGCCTAGTGTATGGCTATGACTGATAGTCAAAAATTAATATATACATAGTCAACTATTACTAGTATGACTATATATTTGTGGAGTTTCACCCAGATGTGGTGGTTTGGGTTCATCAGTGGATTTTTTTAAATTGAGTATGGATTTGATGTGTTTGTGGTAATCCACTGATGATCCCAAACCACCACATCTGGGTGAAACTCCACAAATATATAGTCATACTAGTAATAGTTGACTATATATATATTTAGCCTGGATACTCCAATTTATTCCGCAGACTTCCAAAGACTGCAAGACGAAAAAGAAATTGAAGTCTTCTACAGTCAAATGGCAATTTATGTGTAATCGTTGGAATTCGGGTAATGAAGACATCTTCGCCTTGATATTTTCCTTTCAAGTTGCTTCAACGACGTTGTTCATAAGCTTTTTCGCTGCAAGTCTGGTACCATTACGATGTCGTGGTTGCTTGATATTGCGAAGCATGATAATCTGCGAACCAACTTTTGATTGAAGTTGTGTGGTGTCATTAATGGCGAATCGAGTGAATTCTAAAATTTGGTAAGATAATTCACCACTTCATCTTGATTTATTACTGTATCCACTGACTTGTATGTAAAAAATTGACCTGCTATGTCATTTTTAATAGCCGTATTAATAACGTTGACATCTTTGTTTGTTGCTGCCAATATTGCTCGTTTTGTCTTGCTGTGCTATATTTGGGAACACGCTTTGAATCAGTCCTTCTTTCTTCTGCTTGATAAGATAGATTAGATTAGATTAAATAAATTCTTTATTTTTATATTGTATAATAATAACAGTTTTTTTGTTTTCGAATAAAGATAAATACAAGAACATATCCATAAAAGCGTCTGCCGGTTAAACTTAGAAATAACTTTGTGAGAGAGATTACTTTATTTTTAGAATGCAATTGTAATTTGTACATTAAATACCACATTATTTTTTTTTAACGAAGTGGGGCCTTTAGATTAGCTAAATCAACAATATAAAAATAAAATTTAGGAAAAGGTTTTTTAACAATTCGGGCTTTCAGAATAGCCCAAATTGGATTAAAAACCAAAGAAAGACATATAAAAACATAGGGACGGGCTACAGTCCGCTTGGGCGAACTGTTGGATACCCTATTCTTATTCCTATCCCTCATAAGTGGGCGTGACAAAAGTCTAAGTATGGTTAAATTGTTAAGAACGCTCTACATATTTTGTTATATAACATTTGAAGGATTTAATCGAAAATGGCGTATTTCAAAAATATTTAAATATAAGTATAACCTAGAGAGTCGATATTATAAATTTCAGTTTCCTAGCTCAAACTTTGACTTTTCAATAAAATTATTTTATTTAATTGTGGGCATGTCAGTAAGCGGATTTTAGAATTTGTATCTCCCGAATAATTTAAGGAGTCAAAAATCATACGTATATATACAAAATGTCAGCTTTCTAGCTCAAAACTCGATTTTTTCAATAATTTTGTTTTTTTGAGTTTGTGGGCGTGTCTGTGGCCCCTAGAGAGTATACGGTTAAAATTTCAGATCTCTAGGTCCAGTTTAAAGGCCTAATTTTTGACGACATACGGACGGACGGACGGACGGACGGACGGACGGACGGACATGGCTAGATCGACATTACTCTCGATGCTGATCATAAATATAGTAACTTTTAGGGGTCTACGGGGAATATTTAGGTATGTTACTCTTGCTTCCCAAATAAATCATCCGCGCACAATGATGCAATTTGTGTGTTTGCAAGAAGTCTAGATACCCGAATGTAGCGAAATTCAGCAAACCAAATGCTTAACATTGTGGGCAACTAAAGCTTTTGCACACAACACAAATCAAGGGCATACAAAAATCACCTCGCAACACGACACGATTCCACGAGAAATTACCGAGAACTGTCAATCCAACCAACATGCCTAGCACAGAGGACAGAGCGGTCTCGCTTCACCTCATGGCAACAATATGTAAGGAATTTTGTCATCACCTCTGACCAACAGGCATGAAATTCCGTGATGGCCGAATTGGATGTAAGCGAGATGCACATCCGACAGAAGTGCACTCTAACACCCACTCCGAAGATGAGGGGCATTGTTGAAAGAGCCGAAGAAACACACATTAACCACACATTCTACTGGTGTTAGTGGGACATTATTTGTTACCACTTTAAATAAACTAAAAGGGTAACATCTTGGGGGGGGGGGGTCAATAACCCTTGAAAACAGCTGAGTTGGTACATAAGCCATCAACTGCTTCAACGGAAGAAAAATGTTTTATTTGAATCACTCGTCAGCCAACGGCCAACAAATAAAGTTTATTTTAAAACGAACGGTTTGAGACTATTTTTTATTCATTAGTTCAACTAACTGAACCAGATTTAATTTCGCCTTGCAAATCGCCTATTTGCAAACTCAACAAAATCAAATTCCCGCTAGCCTCAGTGCGGAACTTAGCGTCAAAATTAATATACCCTAAGAATAGGGTATACAAAATAAATATTAGGCAATAACGGCCCATACCGGGCCTAAAACCTAGCTTCTCCAACCAATTTCTTGTGCGAAGTGGAAGGGACCTACAATGCTGACCCAAGGAGCAAATTAAGTTGTCTGTTAGTAGTTCTCCGAAGTTACTTTCGTTTAATGTCATTGCCAGGTTGTTGTTGAATATTTACAATTCAATGGAAGCGAGTTAAAAAGTTTAAAAGATAAGCCTGATTTAACATAAATTGAAGCAGTAGCGTTGGATTTTCTCTATTTCTTCTACTGATACCCGTGCACTTGACTTGCACAGCAAAAACAGCTTTTGATAGTGGCATTAAAGACCTTAAATTTTGGGTCTGAATCAACAAATTTGCAACAAGAGGACTGGTACCACATGAAGTTGATTGCCACCTTCGCCAAAGTAGTCTTTTCCTCGACGTGCCAGAGAAGGATTAGATATAGTTTAGTAAGAAACCAAGATATTTTAAATTGTTGACTACTTCGATTCTGTCCCCATCTAACGTCCATCTACCATCGCTTATACAAGTCCTATTTTGTGACCTAAAAACCAGTATCTTTGACTTGTCGACGTTAATTTTAAGGTCCCAATTTGTTTATCCGAAGCTGTAGGGTTGTCGGCCTTTCCGATAAAATAACTAAATCGTCAGCATATAAAAGTACTTTGACATCAACGTCACCAAATCTTATGCCGACGGGTAAACTGTTACACACGTCATTTATATAGAGTGAGAACAAAATTGGGCCAAGTACACAATCCTGTGATACGCCGGTTTCTGTGCTGAAGGTATATGATCTGTTGTCCGTTCCACACCTCTGCGGACGTACAAGGTGGCGCAAAAGTAATCCTCCTATCAGAAAATGCTATAAATTTTGCGATTGGCCCCTAATGTCAGTTCTGTTTTGACATTTGTGTAGTAAACACATGCGAAATACACGTTAATAAAAAATGTTACGCTACACTGCTCCAGAACGCGGAATATTGGTGACTATTTATTTGAGCAATAATCGGTCGGTGACTTTGGCACATCGGAAGGTTATTTTTGCGCCACTTTGTATTATAGATTTGCTTTTTATACGCATTTATCACCTTTGTTTCTACGCCGGCTTATGCTAGTTTGAATAATAGTAACTTTCTATTCACAGTATCAAAAGCTGCTGGCATACAATTTCTTCTTTCTCTCAATAAAAAGCTTGGCGATGACTGTTAAAGAGAAAATTTAATCTACTGTCGATAGACTAGCTCGGAAACCTGCTTGCTAAATACTGAGTATATTGCCTACTAACCTTTGGTAGAGAATTTGGGTTTTCTGAGACAGCTGAGCATAGAAATGACTCTGCAGTTCTCCGGCATTGATAGCACCATTTAAAAAAAATGCTACAACTCGTAAGGAAAGAAAACTACTAGGTTAATACTCCTTCCTGAAGATTTTATGAACGAATTCTAACAAATATTCCAAAAAAATCGGAGTTGAATGCTTATAGAATTCCACAGCGATTCCATCCGCCCCTGGTGCTTTATTGTTTTTCTCTCTGTTAAGAGTCGACCACAGCTTCGTCTAGTTCAGGAATATTAACGTTAGGCAAAGCATAATGGATTGCATTTTGATTAGGGTCTGAGAGTAAAAGTTCCTTGAAATAACTAGATTGCAAATCTACACTTATTACTGGCAAGACTTTTTGACTACAACCTCCCAAGGAACGAACATTCAGCCAAAATGACCTTGAGTCCGTACACGCCAACAATTTGAAAGCGGTATTTTGGTGGAATGATTTTTTTGCGATTGCAAAGTTATTTGTATTTTTTGTTCCACCGCAGATACATTGCCTTAAAGGCTGTTCCATTTCTTAAACATTTTCAAGAAATCAAAAGATTTTCTACGGAGCTTTCTTCAAACATTATCGTACCAGATCTGTATATAGGGTTGGGTTCTATATGATGTATTTAAGAAACCTGATTGCCTCACTATATAAAAAATTGCATTTCATCGGGGCTAGTGATGAGGGTACTTGGTAGTGTAGATGCCTGTTGGTCAAGCGTGTTCCTATATACTGCAGCATACCGAAAACTCCACCTCAGTTCTTTTTCATCCTAAGTTCTACTAAAGTTAACTTTGTACTTAAGCTTACAGTAAACGACTATAGGTCTGCATGAATGGCTTAAAACCAGCTTTGAGACATTCAATATTTAGCATACAAACGTGAATGTGTTGAGTACCTGATATTTGGTGGCCATGTCAGTTGAATATTAATTTCAATAAAACACCCGGACAACAGTGCACTCACAAAGAATGAATTCTAATTTATGAATATTCATAATTTAAATCGGGTGCATGTCGCTGATCTGTGCCATGTTAAGCAGTGTGTATGGGTATTGCATTCTTTGTCGTACACATTATACATTTATAAGTTAATATTTGAATTAAAAAATAATCTGAAAACGGTAATACTGTGCATTTTGGAAATCCTTTTTTTTTCTAATTTTGAGGAATTTTTGGGGTTCCAAGAACCTCTTGGCTAAATATCCTTGTGCACAGAAATACAGAGCGGTTTCTAAGAACATTTAGGAAAAATATCTTTTTGTGTTGTTTATTTTTTTAGTAGAATTAGGAAAAACATTTTTTTCGGGTTTTAAGAATCTCTTGGTAAAATAACAGTTCGTTAATATAAGACTAACGAAACTCGCTTGAAAGTGTTAAAAGAAGTTGCTCATTGCTTTTGAGGTCTAAGTTTTTCTTCTTTATCTTTATTTTCTCCGACGTTTTCATTGCAACAAAATGCTTCGAAGTTCGAACATTTGATACTATATCATTTATTACCTAAAAAATCATACATTATGAACATAAGTGCAAGCAAGCAAACTAGACACATAAAACAAACAAGGAAAACAAAATAAGTCATTTTCATACAGATAAATTCTCCGGTCAATTTGTTTATTACCAAATGTTAGTAAGATGTTCGAGAATGTCGTCAATAGGGCCATGCTGAAGTGGGTCGAAGACAATATTACAATCTGACAAGGCTCGGTATGCACATACCCTTGTTATACTCGTATGTTATATATACTCGTAATATGCCTATTGGAAAGAAGTTGAAACCTATCAGAGTCTTTGACATTAAAAACAGTTTACAACAGGGGGCGGTTACCTCCCTGATCCTGTTTTACATCTACACGAGTGATCTCGTAAGTTCACTTACACATGCTATAGTGTACGCCGACGATTTAGTTGCGTACAGAACAGGTCCTGAAGGATACGAGAACAAAATGCAAAATTTGGCCATTTTAGGACAAAACGGAAAGCCCGCTGGCGGTGAGATGTGAGAAGCGAAGTCAGTTACCTCGGTATTCGGCTGGACCAGTATCTGTATTTCGACAAACATATAGATCGGCTATACTTAACCAAGCTTTTAGAACTATCCCACCTGACACAGATAAATAATTTCCTTGACAAATTTTAAATCAGATTTAAACAAGAGGCGAATGTACAGTACATACTTAATAAAATTAAAATTTATTTATCGATGGGGATGCGATAAAAAAAGCATGATTTCAACTATCAAAGAGAAAAAAAATACAACAAAAAGAAATCATACCAAAGGATTCAGTAATTACAGCGTAGTTTAACGAAAAAATCCAACATTTTACATTTTTAAGATATACGGATTATAGGTACATTGATGAGATTACTAGTGTTGACGCGCAAATTACGGTCTTCATAAACCCTATTAGAATTGTACCCGGACTTTTCAAAAAATATTTTTAAAGCTTTATAGAAGTATAAATGTCTCAATGGAAGAAATCCAAGACTTTTGAACAGTCCAAAACTAGAAGTACGACGGTTAACCTTACACATAATACGAACAGCGTGTTTTTGTTTTATTAGCAAAGGCTCTAATTTATTATAATATGTACCACCCCAACAAGCTATACCATACTGAAGTTTAGATTTGAGAAGACCATTATAGACTAACTTTAAAATTGTCAAATCACAGTATTAGCTGAGATTATAAAACTGTCCTAAACTGTATCTAAACAACATTGTTTAGATATTTTTTTAAGTACATAGTATGCTCCAACCAACTGAGCTTATAATCCAGAGTAATACCTAAGTAATTAAAGTTGTCGACGCGTTCATGTGAAGGAAAAGTGGGTGAATTATGATTGTGTGAACAAGGGTTAATGAAAAGGAATCTATTGCAATTTGGCGAATGGTATTGTAAAGGCATATCATTACAGATATTACCCTTAATGTTAAAAACCATGTACTTCGTTTTGTCACTTATGACCAATTTATGAAGTTTAAACCATCTCCGCAGTATATCTAGATCATAGTTTGCATCCATATATAAATTAAAATAACATTTACCATAGTACCTCAGAGGTTGATTAAAAAGCGAAATTACAAAAATTAAAAACAAAATAGGACCCAAGGCAGATCCTTGGGGAACACCAATGTTAATGAGATTTTTCTCACTTAAACTATTTTGAATCTTAACTCTCTGACAACTTACTTAAATTGAAAATGTGACATAAAACATCAGAAACAAGGAGCTAAATTCTTTTTAAGATATTACTTGAGATTTGATCGTATGACAGTGAATTAGACGCCTTTAGGGATTGTATAAATTTATGAACTTCAATTGGTGAAACAAATTCAAAGAAAAGCTTTGTCTTTGGAAAGTGTCGTACACAGTAATATTTGAATTATCACATTGACAGTTAGAAGTATTATTTACTGCGGATTCCCGAATAGCCTTTGTAGTATTGGAAAAATAGTCATTGAACACAGTAGCAACTTCTAAGGGCTCAGATAGAGTCGTATTATTTATAGTGACTGCAATATCAGAATTAGGTTTGTTTTTGTTCAAAATTTCGTTGACAACCTGCCATTATCTTTTGGAATCACCTAAACTTTGAGCTAACTTATTACTAAAATAAGTATCTCTTTGAAGAGGTATTTCAGTTTTCAGCTCCCGACACACCTTATCACAACACCCTTTCAGTCTTAAGTTGTTGGGATGTTTTTTGAAACACTTAAACAGATGATTTTTCTTTCTGATTTTAGTAATCAGAGTACCAGTCATCCACAGCTTAATAGGCTTCAACTTGTTGGTTTTATTGATGTGTATACTTGCACGAGATAAGTGCAATTGGAGTTTACTAAGAAACAAATCAAAGGCAATAGATGGATCCTCTGCGCTGTATACCTCATCCCAAAATTCAAAAATTAGCACTGACTTAAGAGCTAGAAAATCAATTTTAGTGAACTCTTTATTATTGCACTGTTTTAATCTGGAGACTCTGAGGTCAAGTTGAATGGTAGTTAAACAGTGGTCACTTATTTTGAGGTCAAATATAGCCGCTCTAAAATTAGCAGGATTATTTCTATGTAACCTAATAAATATATGATCCAAACAAGAACTTGTTTCTTGAACCACACGCGTTGGATGAGTCAGTAAACTATCAAAGCCAAAGGACGACATTACCGATAAGAAATTTTCAACTTCGAATGAAGTCAAAAGAAGGTCAATGTTAAAATCACCCACAATAATTAGATTTTTACACACATGATTTTCAAGAAAGCCAGAAAAATCATCCAGAAAGACATTTACTGTACAAAAATTCAATCTATAAACACCGACAAAACAGTATCGAGCACCAGAAATTTCGCAACTTACACAAATCAAATCAACACTAACAAGATTAAAACACTCAACGTCAACGTTAGACAACAAATTATTTCTATAAAACACAGCAACACCACCAGCAGAATAGGAGTTATTGCAAGCCGCTTTAAATGTAAAATTAGGCAAGGAATAATTTTTAATTTCATCATCAAAGATCCATATTTCAGAAAGAAAGATGAGATCAGGTAAATGTTCTAAAGATGCGAGGTGAGTTAAAAACGTATCAAAATTTTTTCGCATACTACGGATATTTTGGTGAATTATGGAAAGGCCAGAAAAAGATAATTTGTTTGTATGATCTATGCAAAAACATTTTAAGCTTTCAGAACTTGAAATAGAGGAAAAACTATTGTCACTTAAATTAATTTTAATATTAATATTATGAGGACTTATTACCTTATACAAGGTGGCGCAAAAATAACCTTCCGATGTTTTTTGGCTGTAATTTAAAAAAAAAATGAAAAAAATAGTCACCAATATTCCGCGTTCTGGAGCAGTGTAGCGTAACATTGTTTATTAACGTGTTTTTCGCATGTGTTTACTACACAAATGTCAAAACAGAACTGACATTAGGGGCCCAATCGCAAAATGTATAGCATTTTCTGATAGGAGGATTACTTTTGCGCCACCTTGTATATATACCCTTACTACACGCCAGCATCGAACAACAACATCGATAAAGAAATCCGATTCAATGCATCGATGCGAGTCGCACGAGCGATACGAGGAATTTCCATCTCTTTCACACTCCCATATGCGTTGCCGGACGCGACGTGTTTTGAATTTGTTTGTTACTGCGTACTTGACTTCTAATAAGAAGCAAGGATATTTATGTGAATGTCGCTCGGTGGATATAGTTAATTGTTAATTAGTTTTTTTTTTTAGTTAAAAACTGTTATTTTAATTTACAAATAATATTAGGAGTGTCATCTAAGCTGAAACGCAATATATGTATCTGATGAAAATCGATTTTTTCAAGAGGATTGGGAAACAGAATATTTTGTTGTTCCTAATAAAAACAACGCAGCTACTTGTTTAATATGCCGTGAAAGTTTTATAGTTAAGAAATATAATATTTCTCGTCATTTTACCATAAAACACAAATCTTTTAACGAAACTTATCCTCCTGGATCACCCTTAAGAAGTGAGAAATTGACTTTTTTTAAAAGGTCATTGCAACAGGAATAAAATGTTATGTCAGTGGTAGTATCGCAAGATTCCGCGGTAACTAAGGCATCCTTTGAAATTTTTTACATTCTTGGTATATGAACCCGTTTACCGATGCAGAAATCGTAAAAGAATGTTTTGTTAGTGCCCCCAATGATCTTTTTGATAAATTTAGCAACAAAAATCAAATATTGTCTGAAATAAAAAAAACTACAGCTGTCCGATTTAACCTGTGTGAGACGTATTGAATACATTTCTAAATATATTCGTGATAACATAATAGATAACCTAAGGAACTGTAAGTTTTTTAGTTCGGCTTTCGATTCCAGAACCGATATTTCAGAAATATCACAATGCTCGGTGTTTGTTAGATATTGCACAGAACAGAGTTCAATCTTTGAAGACTTTTTGAAATTCCTTCCAATGAAAGGTCAAACCCGAGGTACAGATTATCTCGATATGAATTTTCTAGACCAGAATGAAATTGACATACAATAAACCGTTTGTGTGTGCACGGATGGCTGTCCTTCAATGACTGGATTCGAAAATGGATTGATTGCGTTGTTTAAAAAAATATAATTTAACAAATTTAATTACATTTCACTGCATTATTCATCAAGAAAACTTGGCGGCGCGTACTGTCAATCCAGAATTAGACACTGTGATGAAGACTGTTATTAATATAGTAAATTTTATACGACCGAGGGAATTGAACCACAGAAAATTTGAAAGCCTTTTGGATCAACTGGGAAGTGAATATAGCGACGTTCTTTTACATACCTCAGTGCGTTGGCTTAGCAGAGGAAAGGTTTTGGTAAGGTTTTTTTCTTTACGTTATGAAATAATCTTTTTCTTACAGCAAAATAATAAAGTTTATCCAGAATTGCAAAATGATGGATGATGGTGTCTTTTAGCCTTTCTATGCGATATCACAGAAAA
Organism: Portevinia maculata; assembly: GCA_949715645.1. NCBI lineage: Eukaryota > Metazoa > Arthropoda > Insecta > Diptera > Syrphidae > Portevinia > Portevinia maculata. The sequence continues at coordinate 52,342,973 of OX454527.1, read as the reverse complement.
ACTGAGTAGCCTCAATCGGAGTCTACAAGGTAAAAATAACATACGAGTAATCTCACAGATGGCAAATAAAATAGTTGCATTTGAAGAAAAGCTAAGCATTTATCATGCAGAAATACAAAACAAACAGCTGCAAAATTTTCCGACTATGATAAAGGCTACAGAGGACCGTATTGACATTTCTGAGGAAAACTGCTCGACAATTTCAAATTATAGATTTAAGAAAAATGAAAAAAATGTTTGATGTTTGTTTAAAACCCCTGGCATCTGAAAGCAACGACCATCTCACAACTGGCTTCAGTTTAAAATTGTAATTACGCAAAATTGTTCGATGAGTTTATCGATTTCAAAAACGACACAAACCTTGAAGTTATGTTTAAAGAAAAACGGGAAAATGGGGAATATGTGGAATTTTGGAGCATTGTCCCTCAAAAATTTGAAACCGTTCAAAGAAGTGCCCAAATCATATTAACATTGTTTGGATCTACATACGTTTGCGAATCGTCGTTTTCGCAAATGAAATACGCAAAAAATGTGTACAGAAACAACCTTTCGGACTCCCATCTGGATAATGTAATAAGGTTACCATGTAGCAACAAGCCAGATCCTGTCAAAGTTTTGAAAAAGTTTTAGCAATTTCAGAGATCCCATTAAAACTAAAGAAGCATTGAAGTGCCTTCTCGTTTTTCTTAGGAAAACGAGTAAATTCCCACAGTAAAATGTGGTGTGTCTTCCTGGTAGTACAATGGACCAGTATTGAGTCTGAGTGCTCCAGTATAGAAAGTCTCGCACTCCGACAAAAAAAAACTAAAGAATCTTTTGCCAAGATTTTTTTATAACAATAAATAAACCATAAAATTTTAATTACGTTTTTTATTAACAACAGAGTAAATATATTTATGTTGCGTTGCGGCGCAAGGCACCACAGCTAAAACGCCTTTGTGGCCCCTATTGAAAAAAGGTTGAGGATAGCTGATATAGATGCTTGTCTTGCTGTGACTGGGAGACAGTTTAATAGAAGTCAACTTGGCACCAGAGTTAAGGTCATATGCTACGGGGCCCTAATAAGAACTCCTGAGTCTCAGTACATCAAATATTATCATTACAAGGTCTTATATGATGGGGCATGTCGCAAAGGCGTTGGCCAGCAACAATAACTTGTTCTTTGGGGCTTATTACCCGAATGAAATGTACTCTGGGTTTATCCCGCCAGATGCGTTTATCCATATTTATGCAAAAGGGGTGATAGAGACGAGGATGGTATCCCAGAATTGTAGCACTGCCACCGCAGCTCGAGAGATGAACGACTCAGACTCCTTTTTATTTCGGCAATTGCGGAAAGGAACAAAATGGATACTGAGAAACAGTACACCACTTATTGGTGGCTTTTCGAATGGGAAGGAATAAACACAATTTTCCAGGACGGTACGCTACATACGTAGCATTCTGTTAATTTTAAGGAACCATATTAAGTTAGCTCGGTTAGAGGGTTTCGGGAGAGGCCGGGCTCGCCATATGAAATGGTGCCTCCCGGCGTCTTGTTGGCGACTGCCAGTCACCCGAAATGCAGTTAGGATGGCGACTTTTTGGTGCGTGAGGCAACGATTGCTCATCAATCTATGATTATAGTTATTATAGACTAAGTAGCTTTTGTAGCTTAAGTAGCTGGATAGTTTTAAGTATTTTATATAAAATAAAATAAAAACATACAATTGCCAACTTTTTCTTTAAACTTTTTTTGGCGAATTTATATTATGTAAGCTGGTTCGTAATATAGATTTAAGGCCGATTGACAACTTATTTAAATGATATAACTAAATTTAGAGTGCTCGGAAAAGTAAAAAAAGGATATCCAAGGGACTATGCCCGGAGTTGAGCAAAAAGCAAACTAGGGTGATTTTCAAATTAGAACGAAAATGTGTATCCTGTCTTCTATGATGAGTAACGATGAAAAACGAGTAAATTCCCACAGTAAAATGTGGTGTGTCTGCCTGGTAGTACAATGGACCAGTATTGAGTCTGAGTGCTCCAGTGCAGAAAGTCTCACACACCCCGACAAAAAAAAAGTATATCCTGTCGGCAAGCAAACACATACTTTGCGTATTTGAGGGTCTTGATCCTTGTGAAAGGAAATACCCATGTAACAAAAAACTGGGATTGTGTAGGGAAATAAAAGCTCTGAAAAAGGGGGTCTAGGATACTGCCGAATTTATAGTTGGCAATGGGTCCATTATGTGCATCGTATTTTATGTCAGTAGATGTTATAACACTGCTTAACATTACCTTACCTAACCCAATCAATTCAGCACTAGGTCGAGTAGCGACTCTTGTTGTCGTTCTACGTATCTTTGTTTGAGAACTTGAAAATTTTGTATTTGTATCACTGTTTTTGTTAAGTCTTCTAACACATTTGTGCGGGTAATTTTGACTCATTTTTATACCCTATTCTAGGGGTATATTAATTTTGACGCATAGTTTGTAACATACCTTAATATTGCCCGTAGACCCCTAAAAGTTACTATATTTATGATCAGCATCGATAGTAATGTCGATCTAGCCATGTCCGTCCGTCCGTCCGTCCGTCGGCAAAAATTAGGCCTTTAAACTGGGCCTAGAGAGCTGAAATTTTAACCATATACTCTCTAGGGTCCCGAAATAATCAAGTTTACGAATTTTTGAAATCCGCCCACAGACACCCCCACAAACTCAAAAAAACAAAATTTTGGAAAAAATCGAATTTTTAGCTAGAAAGCTGAAATTTTTTATATATGATCTATGACTCCTAAAACTGCTCGGGATAAATTTTTCAAAATCCGCCCACTGACACGCCCACAAATAAATAAAACAATTTTATTGAAACACCCAAGTTTGAGCTAGGGAGCGTTTTTTTTGATAAAATCCTTTAAATGTTATATAAGAAAATATGTTCGCGTTCTTAACAATTCAACCATACTTAGACTTTTGTCACGCCCACTTATGAGGGATAGGAATAAGAATAGGGTATCCAACAGTTCGCCCAAGCGGACTGTAGCCCGTCCCTATGTTCTTATTCGTGTTTCGCCATGTTCTAGTTTGATTAGATCAGTTTTTGAACTTAGTCCATGGTTTGTGTAGTTTTATCGATCTTTTCATATTCATTTAAATGATTGCGCCATTTTTGTGTCAACAGTGAAGTGCGGAAGATGCGATGTCAAAGTTGCCGAGAAGACCCAACAGCAGTTATAGATTTTCCGTCATGTTCGTCAATATTTTAGAACAAAGTCGTTTTATTTATTATGAATTTATAAAACATGAACTGAACATATATTCAAAAAAGTTATGGACATTTCGAAAGACTTCAAAAGAATGGAAATGGAACAATTCTAACAAATCGCCCCAATACTGTAAAATTTAAAACTGACAGGTCAATGAGTCGAGGAGAAGCTGATCAAAGAGTTAGAGCTGATGGAAGGATTGTAGTAGTTAAATGGAAGAATAACAGAAGCGTCACTATGGCATCTACAACATTTAGAATGGGCCCGCTGCAATCCATCTCTATGTGGAGCAAGGAAGAGAAAGCTTAGTTTAACCTTCCATGTACTGCGTAACTGATTTTGACCAAACTTCACAAAACACTCCCGGGGCAATACCGAAGCTTACCCAAAATGTTGAGCCAAATCGGTTCCGCGGTACAAAATGTTTAAAGGTGGCTAGGCGCTGGCAACAGATACAGAATACATTATGTTTTGTGACAGACGTCACTGCAACAGAACACTCCACTAAACATACTGGATTCTGTTTCTGTTTCCGTGGTTTTTCATTTAGGTCCTTTTGTCCGGCACCAAAATCAAAACTGAGAGTTTTGCGTTACACTGCCAAGTGACAAATGATAAACGGTACTGCTAATAAGCAGATATATCAGATATAAAACACAAGACGATCCCATTGAGGCCCTCGGAAAATAAGAAATTTCTCTCAGACGCACATAACAAATTCGAAGAAAATTCCAAACGAATCTATTTGTTCAAAATACCGCAATACAACAATTAAATACAATTCATATTTCATTTTCATCTCTACATACATAATAACAACAATCAGGCAAATTATTTTGTTATTATCAGTGCAGTCCGAATAGTTTCCACCGCCACTGTACAGTGTAAATCCATCTTAACATGTAGTCCGTTTTATTGGTTGCTTTTGACCCTCCATTAATATGCAGTGGAATGCAATAATAAAAAATACAAACAAATTCATTCAAAAGTCAGAGGGCTCCATTCAACACTCTCGATCCTTGACATCCGACATTTGCATATAGGTACGAGTGAACCATACAAGCAAACACCATCTATACGGGTTAAGTGCCAGGGCGCGAAAGTTGCATGCAAATAAAATGCTGGACTCGGACCGACCCGTTCAGAATACTGAAGTATTTGTTTGCCATGGTATGGAACTAATAGCGGCGTTCCAGAGTGGGACCATTTCAGCACACATTTACCGGATACGGATCACTTTATACAAATTGTAAATACAGCGTATATTCAGGATCAAAAGGCCAAGAGCAATGGAAGAATTACAAAACAACAATATCGTGGGGGGGTTAGTGAACTGAACTCTGTGCTCGTTCGCGGCAGCAACATCAATACAATGCTGGCAGCGAGACCCTTTGCCAGAAATAAAGAAAAAAACAGTCAACAAAAAACACCGAAAAAAAAGCCAAGAGACCGAAGTCATAATGCGAAAAGTGATATGAATGCCAAATTTATTCCTACTCGCCGGTTGAGAGTATTTCTGTATGCCTGCATGTGACGGTGTGAGCGTGGGTGGGGTAAGCATTTCATTTTTTGTATGCAATTCGCATTTTGGCAGTTATTTGCCGACACATTATCACCATTGAATCAGCTTCGGGGCTCTGAATTGTGTACATGCAACGCTTAAGGGCTGCAAACGCGCAAACGTTTGGACAATAAATCTTGTCAGACTAGTGTGTGCATTTTATTTGACTTACTGTTTGTACATGAAAGGGGTCCTTTTCGAATTTCGCTCCATTTACGTTGACGAGGAAGTGTAAATAAATTCGACGGCCTAAAGGAGTGTTCTTCTCCCGTGGCAACAATATTTGGGGCAATTATAAGAGTTAATGAAGTGCATTCGAGCAAAACTCAATTGCAATGAATATGTGATGAAATTGTAAAATAAGTAAAAGATTGCACGACATGTTGCAGCAAAATATTGGAAAACCTATTGATTTTGAGGGTCGTCTCAATTTAGACGCGAGAAATCTTCTCAAATACTTTTAAATAGCTAATTGCATTTGCCAGATTTAAGGGCCAGAATCTTAGCTTCTTAGCTTAATCCCCTTCGCACCACAGTAACGGTCCAGTTCAAATTCAATTCCTCACAATTATTCCTATTTAAATATAACTATCCAGTAATTTTCAGCATCATAATGGAAAACAATTTATCTCCCATTAAGAGCGCAAATTTACAAAACGTTTATTCGTTCTCAAAGGACAAATTTGGAAATCATTGAGGGAACTGTTCAAACATCATCGGAAAACTGCTGACAAACTAATCCCATGAGCTGCAGTTCATTAGCGATTTAAAGGTCATCATGTAATCCGGCGCGGAGCTTACTTGCGGAACCAATTTGTGTGCGAGCCTTTCGTTGTTAATCTTCTGTATTATATTGTGGTATGTATCCGGCTAATCCGGCAAACCCGCCCTTTATTAACACAACAATTATTAATGCCTGGAGTCGTCATCGGAACAATTTTTGAATTATTATTATCCTTTGAGCCTGGTCGAATTTGATAAAGATGGAGAAATTTTCGGCAATATTCATGGGATCGGAGGCGGCATAATTGAGTGGGTGCCTTCAAAAAAACAACGCCAGCTAGAGGCAAATAGGTTGGTACTTATCTATAAGTTTAATCAAGCAGTAATTATTTTATTGAAAATGGGCCTGTGGTGAAATTTGGCCACGGTAAAATAAATAACGTTGATTTTTGACGAAAAATATTAATAAGACTGAAAAAGTTACCGATATGCTGGAGATAAGTCTTGCAGAAAAATGGAAGATACAAATGTGTAGAGGGATTTTTTAAAAGTTTTTTGTATTGAGGACAAATGTTTAAAAATAAAAAAATTGTAATCTGGTTGATAGTTTCTTCCACTTTGCACAAGCAATTGGTTGGAGAAGCTAGGTTTCAGGCAGTGAATAGGCCATTGATACCTAATGTTTGGTTATGGTACAATCGCCTTTTCGCTGTTTCGATTCGCTTATTCCGCGTTTTATTGTTTCCGAAAACAACAACTCACATTTTGTTCATTCTGCTTTTGATTGGTTCACTAATTTTCATTCCGTTATGTTAGACGTTTGTCTGAAGCTGGTTTCGTTTTTGATTGTTTTAATAATTTTCATTTCGTTTTGTAACACGTTTGCCTCAGTTTTAAATTGTTTTGTACGGATCATTTGATTCTTATTTTGATAATAATGTGATAATTTTATGATCAATATCATATAGGCTATGGACTTGAATAAATAAAAGAGATATATCCATAATTGTACAGATGACGGTTCTGAGGGTTTGCGGGTTTGAAGGGTTTCAAACTATGATAATCTCTTCGACTCATACAACGAACGCCTTCGACCTCACATGTAGGTGTTGTTTAAAAAGCCGCTAAGGGGCTTGTTTTAAACATAAAAATATATAAAACAGTTAACAGATATCGGCGCTTGGGTGGCCCGCTTCACTGTTTAAGAATGATTCAAAATATGCACCCTCCTCTCCTTTGCTAGCTGAGAACACTAATTTTAATTAATAGCACTTATTTTCACAAAATCATAAGAATATCCATCAATAGCCGTGTTTCGGTGCTAAGTGTATACCCAGCTCAGCATAATTTTACACGTAAACTATAACAAAAAGGAGTGCTGAAGATAAAGTGGTCAGCAGTCGAGGACTGAGACGAAGTGAACATAGAGTGTTGATGCCATGAAGCGACTAGATGGCGGTAAAATAAGTTGGGAGCAAAAATATTCCGATTCTTATGCAGAGATAGTGGATGTGTTCGTCGATTAAACAAAAAAATCCTTATTTCAAAGAAAATTATGCGAAGAAAATTACAAAAAAAATGGCAAAAATAAGCATTCGTTCTTTTCCTTGCTGTCAAACACAAAGGATTTTATGATGTTCAAAAATCTTTCAAAAAAAACGTTTGGATTTGCATCCTTGCTTTAATAATAATCCAAATCCAAAACATGAAAAGTGAATATAGAATACGATCTAGGCGTTTTATTTGTTAAATTATGCTGAGCTGGGTATACACTAGCACCGAAACACGGCTAATATTAAGTTTGTCCTGATTTTTCATTTTTTCAATTTACTTTAAAAATGCTTTCCAATGCAAAATCAATCAATATAAACATGATGACAAAATAAAATCTTCGATCTACAATGGATCAAGAGCGACTGGTTAAACTAGCCGTGCTTTGAATAAAAAGAAAAATTTCCAAAGAATTCGATTTCACAGAAGTTATTGAGGAGTTCAGTACACGCTACACAAAAAAAAAAAAATATCTTTGATTTATCTTATCAATTTTTTTTTTTGTCGATCGATTCGTATTTTATTTTCCTCACCCATATCCATTCCATATTGTAGGTAAGTATGTTTAATTAGCCTAAAAAATTTAATTCGAATTCAAATTTCACTTGCCAGATTTTAACGAAATAAACATAAACACTTATTTCTACATACTCGTACAATTGTGAACTGAAGAAAAAGCTTGTAAAACTACTTTTTTTAAAAGCTCGAGGACCTCATTCAGCTTTGCCGCCCGGGCCTCTGACGGGCTTAGTCAGCCACTCTGAGGCTTAAAGTGAAGTCCCTTTAACTCATATGCAAAAGGAAACTAGAATGAACGAGACCTCCATTGGTAGGGCGCAATATCTTAAAAGTGAGGAAAGGATAAGAGAGAGTTGGCTTGATAAACTAAGCCTAAGTAAAGCACAGCCCAATAAACGAAACTGCCAAACAAGAAAAGAAAAAGAAGAACGTGTAACGAAATAATCGCAAGACAAGGTAAACATAAAGCAAAACAATTTTTCTGAAGTGAACAACTATTGAATCACTTATTTTCAAAACGTGACATGTCCACATTTAAAAATTGTTCAGAAGACGAAAAAAACTGATTATTTTGTGTTTCCGTGGAAAATAAATCATAACAAAAACATAGGGACGGGCTACAGTCCGCTTGGGCGAACTGTTGGATACCCTATTTTTATTCCTATCCCTCATAAGTGGGCGTGACAAAAGTCTAAGTATGGTTGAATTGTTAAGAACGCTCTACATATTTTGTTATATAACATTTAAAGGATTTTATCAAAAAAAACGCTCCCTAGCTCAAACTTGTGTGTTTCAATAAAATAGTTTTATTTAATTGTGGGCGTGTCAGTAGGCGGATTTAAAAAAAATTACCACATGAGAATAAAGGGCCCCTAGAGATTAGATATTATAAATTTCAGCTCCCTAGCTCAAACTTTGAATTTTCAAAAAAAAAAAAAAATAATTGTGGGCGTGTCAGTGGGCGGATTTTGAAAATATTTACACATGAGCATAAAGGGCCCATAGAGAGTATATATTATAAATTTTAGCTTCCTAGTTCAAACTTTGGAATTTCAAAAATTAATATACCCTTAGAATAGGGTATAAAAAAATTATTTTATTTATTTGTGGGCGTGTCAGTGGGCGGATTTTGAAAATTTCTTATCCCGAGTAGTTTTAGGAGTCATAGATCAGATATAAAAAATTTCAGCTTTCTATCTCAAAATTCGATTTTTTCCAAAATTTTGTTTTTTTGAGTTTGTGGGCGTGTCTGTGGGCGGATTTCAAAAATCCGTAAACTTGATTATTTCGGGACCCTAGAGAGTATATGGTTAAAATTTCAGCTCTCTAGGTCCAGTTTAAAGGCCTAATTTTTGCCGACAGACGGACGGACGGACGGACATGGCTAGATCGACATTACTATCGATGCTGATCATAAATATAGTAACTTTTAGGGGTCTACGGGCAATATTAAGGTATGTTACAAACTATGCGTCAAAATTAATATACCCTTAGAATAGGGTATAAATATGATATCGTACGGTTTGAGTAAGTGCACTAGCTTTCACTTATAACGTATTTCTAGGACACATATATAAAAGGAAAAAAATAAATAACTGTTTTGGACATTTCACGTTTTGAAAATAAACTAAAATAAAAGCTTAATTTTTAAATGCCTTTTAGTTTTAACTATCATCAACAGAAGGAAACATAGGGACGGGCTACAGTCCGCATGGGCGAACTGTTGGATACCCTATTCTTATTCCTATCCCCCATAAGTGGGCGTGACAAAAGTCTAAGTATGGTTGAATTGTTAAGAACGCTCTGCATATTTTGTTATATAACATTTAAAGGATTTTATCGAAAAAAACGCTCTCTAGCTCAAACTTGGGTGTTTCAATAAAATTGTTTTATTTAATTGTGGGCGTGTCAGTAGGCGGATTTAAAAAAAATCAACACATGAGCATAAAGGGCCCCTAGAGAGTATATATTATAAATTTCCGCTCCCTATCTCAAACTTTGAATTTTCAAAAAAAGGTTTTTTAAATTGTGGGCGTGTCAGTGGGCGGATTTTGAAAATTGTATATCCCGAGCAGTTTTAGGAGTTATAGATCATATAAAAAAAATTTCAGCTTTCTAGCTCAAAATTCGATTCTTTCCAAAATTTTATTTTTTTGACTGTGGGCGGATATCAAAAATTTGTAAACTTGATTATTTCAGGACCCTAGAGAGTATATGGTTAAAATTTTAGCTCTCTGGGCCAAGTTTAAAGGCCTAATTTTTTGCCGACTGACAGACGGACGAACGGACGGACATGGCTAGATCGACATTACTATCGATGCTGATCATAAATATAGTAACTCTTATTTCGAATATCTTCAAAACTTCTCCTTTGGTCCTTCTCTATCTCAAAGTTTTGATCTTACAGAAATAGAAAATAAGCTGCAAAATCTTAACGATGAATACTCTCCAGGCCCAGATGGCCTCCCTGCAATATTTCTTAAAAAATGCTCCTCTAGTCTTTCCCTCCCCCTTTCATATCTCTTTCAACTATCACTCTCTCAAGGGGAATTCCCTCAGATATGGAAGTCCTCTTTCTTAACACCGATACACAAAAAGGGATCCAAGAAAGAAGTAACTAATTACCGCCCCATAGCAAAACTTTCTCATATTCCCAAACTCTTCGAAAGTTTGTTGTATGAAGTCTTAAGCTTCAAGTGCAAGTCCATTATTTCCCCTAACCAGCACGGTTTTCTGAAAGGTAGATCAACAACAACTAATCTTATCGAATTCATATCCTCTACACTCTCTGCTCTAGAAAGCGGCAAAGAAGTCGACGTTATTACAACCGACTTCAGTAAGGCTTTTGATAAGATTTCCCATAAATTAATACTTTTCAAATTGTCTGCCCTCGGCTTCGAACCCATATTGTTAAAATGGATTTCTTCATACCTGGAAAACCGTTTTTATAGTGTTCGGTTTAGGTGCGTTCTCTCGGCCCCTATCTTAGCCAGCCCTTGTGTTCCTCAAGGTAGTCACCTAGGTCCCCTTCTTTTCATTCTAACAATTAACGATCTTGAAAGGGTCATTCGAAACTCCTCTCTCTCTCTCTATGCTGACGACACCAAATTTTTCAAACCCATTTCCTCACACCTTGACTCTGGTCTCCTTCAAGAAGACTTGAACTGTTTTTCCACCTGGTGCCTTAAAAACTGTTTAGAACTTAATGTCTCCAAATGTCAATCTATTACCTTCTCACGTAAAAGCAATAAGTCTGCTGCTCGAATTTACCTTCTTCTCGGCCAACCTATTTCCCTCGTGCAATCCATTCGTGACCTTGGCATTTTATGCGACAGGGAGCTTAATTTCCGCTCACATATAGATGAGATAATTACCAAAGCAAACTCATCACTTGGCTTCGTTAAAAGATGGTCCAAAGAATTCTGCGACCCGTATGTGACCAGATCGTTATACATCACCTTCGTTCGCCCCCTCCTCGAGTACGCTAGCCAAGCGTGGTGTCCCTTTCAACAAGTTCATGTTTCAAGAATCGAGAGCATCCAACGTCGATTTCTTCGATTTGCTCTTCGTGGCCTTCCTTGGAATGATCACCTAATCTTACCTCCTTATCGTGACCGTCTCAAACTCATTAACCTCAATACACTTCAGGAACGCAGAGACGCAGCAGACATTCTTTTCATTCACCGACTACTCTCAGGTTTGGTAGATTGCGCGTCTCTTTATAACTCTATCTGCTTTAATACTAACCCTCGTAGTCTACGTTGCCCCCGCCTCTTCTATCTTCCATCCCACCACACCTCCTATGGCTCTAACGAACCAATCTCTCGCATGCTGAGAAAGGTTAACTTAAACCTCACTATTTTCGACTTTAACCGCAGCTCTACCTCCCTAAAAACCGATCTCCTTAATCTTCCTTAGCCTCTAAGTCTTATTTTTAAGGTTTTCCATGTCTTAATTTTAAGTATGTTTTTAGCTTTAAGTCATTATGTTAGTTTTAGCTTGTATTAAGCCTAATAAATGGGGGCTATCGCCCCCACCAAAATTAAACTTTTAAGGGTCTACGGGCAATATTAAGGTATGTTACAAACTATGCGTCAAAATTAATATACCCTTAGAATAGGGTATAAAAAAACAATTAATAATTAAGTATTATAGTTGGACATATAATATTTCATGTGGCAACGCAGATATCCCTGCTTTGCAGGAAAAAAATATAAAACGGTTTTTGGAAAAATGTGGACATGTCACGTTTTGAAAATAAGTAATTCAATTTTGATATAATCGAAATGGCAGTTTGCGAAATAACAGGCATCGCAAATATTTTTTTGTTTTTTTTGATAGTTTATTTTTTTTAGTAGTTTTATGAAGGGTGTCTTGTCAGGTTCTATATTAAATACAAAAAAAAAATACAGAGTTATTTCTATATTTTATTTATACAAAATAAAGTTGACAATGCGGATTTTAAGTTTTAAAAACAATATCGTCTAAATACTGTCCGTTCATCTGAACACACTCTTGCAATCTGATTCTTAAACAAGCGAGAGCAAAGCGTTGGTTCAATGGCAGCAACCTGATGGCAGATATTTTCTTGTGGAACGTGAATTTTTTGGGAACTTGAGCTATGCCCATAAAAAAACTGCCCAGAGTATGTCTCCGTACTTTCTCATGAATTTATTGGTAAAAATTACCTTCAGCTTCCTCATTGAAACTCCAGCCGTGTGTGGAGTGGCCTTCTTTGCAACAACTGTATTGTGTTGTTGAACTCAGGAAACATTTATTTTTCCATTTTCCACATAAGTTGTGTGCTCGGCCTATCGCTTACTCATCGAATATTGAAGTGAGAACAAAACGAATTAGTGGGATCTTAACCTCTAATCCAGGACGTCAAAGGAAGTTGAAGAAACTTAACGAATTAAAAACAATCAAAAGCTCTTTACTAGTTTTTAAAGAGATTTAATTCATTATCGGAATTCATGCTCATGTGCTGATACGACTCATACGGCACATATTCCAAGTTCTGTTTACTCCGCACCAATAAGTAACACTTAGTTATTTATATCAGTAAACTAGACTAAATTTCTTAATAACTGGGTAAATGTATCTGATTAACTAGGCTTCATTTTAAATTTACGCGAAATGGCTTAAATTGTTTATTATCTACTCTCTGAATAATACGAGTACTTTCTTCAGTAAATGACTTTAGTTTTACTGGTTTGAAAGCTTTTATACCCTAGAAAATTCTGTAAAGTTAAAGCACAAAGAGTCTATACAATTACATGTAAAAGTAAACACATGTTTTAGTAGTCGGAGCAGACATATTCCAACTTCAAGAATATTTTATATATTTTGATAAAGTCTTATACTGCCTTACAGAATGTCTAAATACTTGCATCCAAATATTTCAAGCCCTAAATTTTAACTACCCTAAGGCATGGCAAGGCGTAAGTATTTTTATTCAATATCTATAAAATATGATTTACAGTTGCCTTCAGTTGCTTCATTATTCAATGATTTCCAGAATATTAAGTAAACTCCTTCCACTTATGGTATTTCCTTTTCAACCCTAAAATATTATGTACGTCGCAACCGAAGTTTTGCTGTCTCGTTTCAGCGCGGGCACTTACTCACTTATCGTTGCTAACTAGCTAAGCCACCGAAGCGCTCTTTCGAATAGGTTTTTGCCCGGCAGGTAAAATCAGTAGTTTTCTTATTACATTTATTAACCGTGCATGATGGGAATTTGAGTTACATTTATGACGACTTGTTACTTTTAGTGGTAACATTCCGTAATTTTTACAGACTAAGGTTTTTTTTAGGTGGCTGTCGGCAGAATCCGACACACTTAGACCAATTTAGGTCCATTGTGATACCACGTATGTATTATCTACCTCAACTCTGTAGATGGGACTGGCCAACGACACGCGGTTGTTCTCAAACAGACTAAACATTCTGTAATATTTACAGACTGTTTAACAACAAATAAATACGAATATATTTCAATAAATTTACCCTTTTTTATTTGCAAAAATGTTTTTTTATATTTCAGCAAAAAAAAACACTTCGCACAGTTCGTCGATTCGACAAATACTTAGCTCATTAGGGGTAATCAGTAAAGAAAGCTTTCGATGGCTATATTACTGACACATATGATATTTCTTTTTATACCCTATTCTAAGGGTATATTAATTTTGACGCATAGTTTGAAACATACCTTAATATTGCCCGTAGACCCCTAAAAGTTACTATATTTATGATCAGCATCGATAGTAATGTCGATCTAGCCATGTCCGTCCGTCCGTCCGTCCGTCGGCAAAAATTAGGCCTTTAAACTGGGCCTAGAGCGCTGAAATTTTAACCATATACTCTCTAGGGTCCCGAAATAATCAAGTTTACGAATTTTTGAAATCCGCCCACAGACACCCCCACAAACTCAAAAAAACAAAATTTTGGAAAAAATCGAATTATATATTATATATGATCTATGACTCCTAAAACTGCTCGGGATATAAAATTTTCAAAATCCGCCCACTGACACGCCCACAAAAAAATAAAACAATTTTATTATTAAAATTTGAGCTAGGGAGCTGAAATTTATAGTATATACTCTCTAGGGGGCCCTTTAAGCTCATGTGTAAATATTTTCAAAATCCGCCCACTGACTCGCCCACAAATTATTTTTTTTTTTTTTTGAAAATTCAAAGTTTGAGCTAGGGAGCGGAAATTTATAATGTATACTCTCTAGGGGCCCTTTATGCTCATGTGTTAATATTTTTTAAATCCGCCTACTGACACGCCCACAATTAAATAAAACAATTTTATTAAAACACCCAAGTTTGCGCTAGGGAGCGTTTTTTCGATAAAATGCTTTAAATGTTATATAACAAAATATGTAGAGCGTTCTTAACAATTCAACCATACTTAGACTTTTGTCACGCCCACTTATGACAGATAGGAATAAGAATAGGGTATCCAACAGTTCGCCGAAGCGGACTGTAGCCCGTCCCTATGTTTTTCCTATGTTCTTCAGTTTTTGAACTTGGCACATTTTTGAATTAGCACATTACCGGCTAATTCAGCACAAACGTAATTATCTTATAAAAAAATAAGATACAATTTAATATGTACAACCAAGTGTAATTAGCTTTTTACCAGTCTCAAGGCTTTTACATCCTACTTGACCACCGCACATATTAAAGATAATTTAACACATTTCAATGCTCAAAACAAAATGTACATGAGCAAAACGTTGAGCCAAACATTACAGTTTCACAGGTCCGAGAACTTTCAAAAATTATCACAGCCGAAATAGAAACCACAATTAGTAATTTAATAAATCAAATTATTTTATTTTCTTTGCAACTGTATTCAAAAGATAATCTTCCAAATAGAGATGTCATTAAAATACAGACTTCGGTTACTGAATAAATAAGACCCTTGCTTGTACCGATATTGGCCAAAAAAAAAAGAGTGCCAAAATTGAATTCCCTGAATATTTAAATTCTGCAACAAACCTTTATTAACTTTAATCTCATGCCAAATAAAAAAAAACTTGAGATACAAAGTATTTCACAGAGTGCTTTGGAATGTATTGATCAATTAGCAACTTTATATTCAATCTATGTAAAATTTTGTAAATGGTGAAAGTTTGTTTTCAAAATAAAAATCATGCAAAAGAGATATATGATACCATATATTTCATACTTCGACGATTACGAAATAAATAATCCGCTGGAATTCACAGCTATTCGGTTTCCGGGGGATAGCAAAGTAATGCCTAAGCTTAGGCGACAGCTAAGGGTCGCGAGTTAGAACTTGGAAGTATGAGTTTTCGTAGCCACGAGTTTGAAGAGATGATGGTGAGAAGGCGAGTTGATATATTATGTGTTCAAGGAATGAAATGGCGAAACACCGCGAATCGGGCGCATTTCTCGAATGTTAGGACAAAAGCTTTCATGATGTTCTACTACGGCATGGAACAGAGTAGGAACGGAATCGGTATTATCCTTCCGGGTGAGCCACTTGGCAGCGTCTTGACCATTTCAAAGTCCAGTGAGCATTTGATGCCTCTCAAGAGGCAAGGTGGGGTGTGGAATATTGCCAGTGCAGATGCTTCATAAGTTGTATGCGAGCAGAGAGAAAAAGATGCATTCTGGCTTGGTTTTCACAACCTCATCAAGAACACCCCAAAATGAGATGTTTTTTTTTTTTGTTGGCGGCGATTTGAATGGACATGTCGGCAAGACTATGAAGACTGCCATGCCAGACTATGATATGGCACCAGGAACTCTTCGGGGGAAGTTATTCTAAGCATGTACAAGCCCTACGGGCTCATCGTTCTGAATATCATATTCGCTAAACAAAGTCGGTACCTGCCTGGTCACTAACAGCAGTCGCGGAAATGAAACGTAGATTGATTAACATTTGGTACCACGTTTCATGAAGCCTCGGGTTAAAGATTAGAAAGTGATCCTGGGACAGGCAATCGCCAAGCATCACCGCCTCCGCCTGACAGACTTTTTTATGGGGACGGGGACGAACAAAAATAAACAAAGAAAAGTGTCTGCAAAAATCAAATGGTACAATCTGGACAAAGAGAAACGCGTAGCGTTTATTGCAAATATGCAAAATTATCTCCATCACATTATCAGCGAAGTTGAGGATTAAGAGTGCAAACCACAGAACATTTGCAATTCGCTACAACAACCTTGGTTCGTTAGAGCCATATCACTGGTACGGGCTTCAAAAGGACACTATCGACACGGAAAAGAAGAGAACGTGTGCTGAAATTTAAAAAAAAACATAGGGACGGGCTACAGTCCGCTTGAGC
The DNA here is from genome assembly GCA_949715645.1 of Portevinia maculata. Taxonomy (NCBI): domain Eukaryota; kingdom Metazoa; phylum Arthropoda; class Insecta; order Diptera; family Syrphidae; genus Portevinia; species Portevinia maculata. The sequence continues at coordinate 52,326,541 of OX454527.1, read as the reverse complement.
GAACTGTTGGATACCCTATTCTTATTCCTATCCCTCATAAGTGGGCGTGACAAAAGTCTAAGTATGGTTAAATTGTTAAGAACGCTCTACATATTTTGTTATATAACATTTAAAGGATTTTATAAAAAAAACGCTCCCTAGCTCAAACTTGGGTGTTTCAATAAAATTGTTTTATTTAATTGTGGGCGTGTCAGTAGGCGGATTTAAAAAAAAATTAACACATGAGCATAAAGGGCCCCTAGAGAGTATATATTATAAATTTCAGCTCCCTAGCTCAAACTTTGGATTTTCAAAAAAATTGTTTTATTTATTTGTGGGCGTGTCAGTGGGCGGATTTTGAAAATATTTATACATGAGCTTAAAGGGCCCCTAGAGAGTATATATTATAAATTTCAGATCCCTAGCTTAAACTTTGGATTTTCAAAAAAAAAAAATTATTTATTTGTGGGCGTGTCAGTGGGCGGATTTTGAAAATATTTATACATGAGCTTAAAGGGCCCCTAGAGAGTATATATTAAAAATTTCAGCTCCCTAGCTCAAATTTTGGTTTTTCAATAAAATTGTTTTATTTTTTTGTGGGCGTGGCAGTGGGCGGATTTTGAAAATTTTATATCCCGAGCAGTTTTATGAGTCATAGATCATATATAAAAAAATTCAGCTTCCTAGCTCAAAATTCGATTTTTTCCAAAATTTTGTTTTTTTGAGTTTGTGGGCGTGTCTGTGGGCGGATTTCAAAAATTCGTAAACTTGATTATTTCGGGACCCTAGAGAGTATATGGTTAAAATTTCAGCTCTCTAGGTCCAGTTTAAAGGCCTAATTTTTGCCGACGGACGGACGGACGGACGGACGGACGGACATGGCTAGATCGACATTACTATCGATGCTGATCATAAATATAGTAACTTTTAGGGGTCTACGGGCAATATTAAGGTATGTTACAAACTATGCGTCAAAATTAATATACCCCTAGAATAGGGTATAAAAAGTATATGAGGGCCTACATCGGGAATAAAAAAGAAATGTATTCTTTGGCTGCTGATAGAAACCGTACAAGCATTTTCAAAATAGCCGCTCAGAGAAGAAGAAATGTCCAGGAAATCCGTTCGCCAAGTTCATCAACAATGCTCAAGGGCTACTTCTTGTATATAACGAAAAAATACTACACAGGTGGCAAGAAGGACTGACTTCTAAATGAACAACTTCCGAGGATATATTTTCCAAGAGCCAAGAGCTAACAACGAAGAACTACCAGGCATTACTGTCGAAGAAGTTAAGAAGGGGTCAAAGACTCCACAAAACGAAAAGCAGTTGGACCGGACGAGATTACCCTCTCAGTTATGGAAAAAGATGGGAGCCTTCGGGTTCAAATGGCTCATGATTCTCATCTCTTAACTAAAGACAAGCGATCCAATGCCTTACCAGTGAAGGGAAAATTATCTTATTTTTTGTACAAAGGAAAAGGTGATACGCGAGACTGTGATACGCGACACCAACAAAATTGTTGACCGGATATTAGATAGCCGAATGCGAAAAATAAATATCGGATATTCGAGGACCAGTGCTGGTTTGTCGCTGGTAAATCAACTAGAGATGCAATCGAAACTATAAGGACCATAATGGAAAAAGTATTTGCATATGGTGTTGGTTGATTATGAAAAGGCCTTTGATTGACAACCAAGGGATCTGTTATGGGTGGCGCTCAGACTACGAGTAGCTTCAGAAACCTACGTATAGGTGATCATCGAAATGTATGAGTAATTAAAGGTAAGATAAAAATGCCCCGCAGGAGTCACCGAGCAGTTCGCAATCAAAGTCAGTTTGCACCAGGGAAGCGTCTTAAATCCTTTAATATTTATTACAGTTCTTGATTATATGGTTGAAGGAAAAGTTATTCTCTGATAACAATGGGGCCATCAGCAGTTGATGTATGGGTGAAAGTTTTGGAGGGGAATGGGTATCGTATCAGCCCAAAAAAAAAAATACTGCCGCGCCTTCTCTGATCCACTCGAACCTAGTCCAGACATTTATATCAATGGAAGAGTGATTCCCAAATGCAAAAAGTTCAAATATTTGGGATCCATGATCAATAGCGCATCCAGCTGTGATGACAAAATTAAGCATCGCGTGGATGAAGTGGCGGAAAAACTCAGTCACCTTCTGTGACCGAAAAATGTCCCTAAGCTGAAAGGAAGGCTCTATACCACAGTTGTGCACCCGGCGCTTACATACGGTTTACAATGTTGGACAGCTAACAAAAAGTATGAGCGCAAATTAACGGCACCTGAGATGTAGATGCTTCACATGGCAGACCTTAAAACTTCTGGATCACACAATTGCAGAAACACCAGCATTTGATTGGAAAGTGACGAAGTGATTCAAAATCAGTAGGCCTGCCGTTATTTTCTGAATTTGAACCAGCGTACACCACAGGCGGACTAGTAGGGATGCAGTTAAGTGGTAGGGTTATGATCCCTTAAATCCTGATCATAGCCTCACCGCAATTAAGGAAGGAGAAGTTTCCCAGGCACTTCCTTTTGAAATTAGATTTAATTTTTTACTTTCGATTTATGAAGACAAGATATTCAAAAAATGTTAGACAACGAAAATACCTTAACACATCTCTTAATAAAACGTTTCAAGTTTACTTTGTTTTTGGAGTTATAGCTGCAGGCAATCTTGATCGTAACAATTTATTGGGATTTTCACGATCTTCTAATGGTTGAAGTCACTTTCAAGGTAGGAAAGTTACGAGCACCTTAGAAATAAAACAAATTATTAGGAAGACGTTGAGTGCAATAGTCCTGTTAATACAGGGATTCGTAAGAATATATATACATTTACATATACATGTTTAAAAACATTAAATCCTTCCACGTAACATTCAATTTTGCTTCAAATATATTGCATGATTTGTTCGAAGCAGTTTGTGTGTATGATATTTGTAGTATTTGCATTAATTTATGACAATGTGATTGCGCTCGTACAACCAAACAGCAGAAGAGGCTTATTTCCTTGTGGATAAACTGAATCTGACAACATGTCTTTTGAATTGGACGAACGGAGACTTAAATCTATGAAGTTTGAAACGTTTTAAATGTTTCCCTGTAATTGTTCCAGGAAAACATGACGTGGAAACTGTTATGCTTACTTATTGAATTAGTTAGTTTTATTTTGAGACCATTCTTTAGCCCCGAAGATATTTTACAACAACTGATAGAAGAGCATCATTTGGTATACATTGCTATTTATGGAAACTCTTAAACCAAAACATAATTTTTTAACTCATTATCCTTTTGCGTTTAAGAAGTGTGATCCTTTGGTGTTTTAGATTTGAGGCTAAGCATAGGCCATATAAAATATATTCCAGAACTATAACGTCAAGAATATATCCACTGCTAACGCTAAGTAAAGAAGCTCTTTAAATTTTTTCGAATTTGTTGTTATGCCTAAAAATGGAATACATGTGAAAGGAATTAAATGCAAAAAACTCAAATATGCTGACCTGAGTATTCTAGCAGATTCCAAGTTATTTATTTAATCTGATATATCCTACGTATCAGCTCGGGTCAAAGAGGCCTGTGAGCTTGGGTCGGCTGGGTGGCTACATTATTTTATATCATCGTCTACCATTAGTTTGATAAAAATAATTATTTTTTTGCCTAATGACATTGCTCTTAACGTTTACTGTTGACCTATTGAGATTACAATATTTGACAAAGGTATTCAGTCTTTCGAGATAGGTAAAAAGCTGAATAAAACCTTACAAATAAAATACATTTGCTTTTTTACAACTCCTCCTTTACGAATTTTATATAAAATGATTAAACTGCGATGAAAGAAATTTCGAACTCGCGAGTTCCATAATATATTTAAAGCTAAAAAACGATTTTTCTCTAATCGGCTTAATCCGAACCTTCTTCCAAAAACGCTCTGGAAAAATATTTGTAAGTTAGGCGCTGGTAGACAAAGTGGAGCTTGCCTTGAAAATGTTGATGTTAACGATTTAAATGCAGAGTTTGCTTTAGTCCAAACTGATTCGTCGGAATCATCTATTTTAAATATTCCTGAATCACTGAACGATCATTCATTATCGCAGATAGGTTCGATTTTAAGAGGGTAGAGGAGGAAGCTGTCGTTGAAGCTATTATAAATATTAAATCAAAGGCTGTAGGTCTTGACGAAATACATCCAAATTTTATTAAAATAATCCTGCCACATCTGCTTCCTGTTCTGACACATGTATTTAACACAATTATTGTGACTAGTTCCTTTCCTCTTGCTTGGAAGTTCGCCGAAGTTATTCCCATTTTGAAAAAACCTGCAACTCGGTTATCAAAATCAGAGTTTAGACCTATTTCTATTTCTATTCCTATTCCATTCCTATCTAAAGTTCTGGAAAACCTTTTGCGCAAGCAAATATCGGGTTTTCTTAGAAGTAACAATCTTTTAAGTACACATCAGTTTGGGTATCGAGAAAACAACAGTTCAGTTCAACAGTTTCAGCAATTCTAAAAGTAACTGATGACCTGAGGTGTTCGATGGATCGTGATTTAGTTTCATTTCTTGGGCTATTGAATTTTTCCAAAGCATTTGATACCGTTAATCATAAGATATTAGTAGGCAAAATGAAAAGTTACTTTCGTTTTTCCCATTCGGCCGCTGAATTAATGTTTTCTTATCACAGTGGCAGAAAGCAAGCAGTATTTGTAGGAAAAAAATTGTCTAGATTTGTTGAGCTATCCTCTGGATATCTCAAGGATCAATTCTTTGACCACTACTTTTTACCATGTTTATAAATGATTTCCTTGCACATATATGCTGATGATGTGCAAATCTATCTAAGCTGCAAATTGGGAATGATCGAAAATGGTGCCTGCAGACTAACCAGTGACTTGAAGAATATAATGGATTGGTCTGACTAAAATAGCCTTCATCTTAATCCGAAAAAATCTAAGTGTTTGGTGATTTATAAAAATGAACTTGATACAAGCTATTTTCCTAAAATAAGCTTGGGGGCAACTGTGCTAGATTATACCGACAAGCAAAAAACATGGGTATTTGTTTTAATAGCACGGTAAGTTGGGACTATCACATTCAGTTGACAGTTAAAAAGATATACGGCTGCTTACGCAATCTCTCAATGTTCAAAAATTTTATGTTAAGGTTAGCCAAAACAATAATAATACCGATGTTAACCTATGGATGCGAAATTGTCTGTAGTCATAGTGCTGCTACCAGAGGAGATCTTACAGTAGCTTTTAATAGTGCAGTACGATATGTTTACAACCTCAGGCGATTTGACCATGTATCGGCTTACACGAAAAATTTCGTCGGCTGTAGTTTATACAATTATTTTAAATACTGAGAACTTAAAACTTTACACAACATTTTAAGCAACAGGGAACGATCATATCTATATGAAAAAATCACATTTGCTGTTTCGTCGCGTTCCTTGGTATTAATTCAACCGAGAATCACATGCTCTAACTCTGAACGCCAATTTTTTGTTTCTCTTATCAGGAAGTGGAATTCGCTACCTACAGACATTAAAAGACTCCGTGGCACGAAACAATTTGAGAGGGTTTTATTTGGGCATTTTGTTGAAACATCTTAAATGTATAGTACATTATGTATTACAAGTATTTTTCGTTTTTTTTTTGTATTATTTAACGTTAAGATACTTAATTGTTTCGATTTTTGTTTTTCTACTTTTTATTCTATTATAATCTAAAACTTCTATTGTTTAACTTTTTAATGTATGCGTAAATGTAACTTTTGCTAGTAAAGGCTGTTAGTCTATTGTGAAAGATATACCAAACTAAATAAATAAATAAATAAATATGTAAGTAAATCAGCAAAAGGAAAAATAATTATTATTCAAATTATATAATACATTTTAATTTAAAGCATTTTCTCTTTATTTATTTCAATTAGTTCCCCTTAAATGAAAAAAGATATATACAAAATTGATTTAAAACGTTACGCATTTAAAAGTGTTCAATATTTAGTTTCAGTCTTAACATATTTCTATTTAATAGTCTGAATGAGAAACCATTTTTATTCAAACAGTTTTCTTTATATAACATTGATTTTGAACATATTTCGTTCACATCGATTTAATCATAAATTATTTAAAATTATGACTAAACACAATAAAGTTATTAATGTTTAAATTAAATAAAATACAATTTGTGGTTAAATACATATTTGTTTATTTTTTTCTCAGAGCATATATCCAGTCAGCAATTTACTCATCAAATCCCATTGGACTGGCGACCTTTACTAGGTCAACACGTATAACTATAATGACTACTGGTTCTAAATTAGTTTTATTTATTTAACTGACAACACGGCAAAAATAAAAATAAAAACTGACGAATACAGTGTTTTTCCAATTTGTTTCCCATACCTAAATATGCTCAGTTGTGGTACATGGGTTTCGAAGCTTTGACCATAAAATGTGTACACTCAACATAGCCAGGGTTCTCAAATGCTTCCGTGACTTGTCAGTTACGTAAAATTGGTTTACTCCTGATTCTTTTACTCGTACACACTTTAGCACAGTAACTCCCTGCCGTAACCACACCGACCGAGGCGACGTATATTTTGACATGAAGTACTTTATGCAGGCGGTATTGTCCCCTTCATACACGAACTAATAAATTATACCTCAACCCCAACAGTTCTCACACGTGTAATTCTTGAAAACGATATAATGAAATTGAATATCGTGACCGGTCCTTAAAAAAAACTTGCCGAAATTAATTCCAATCGTTTTATGAGCCCCAAAAGTGCAGGTTCATCAGAACCCACTTTACAACTTCCTGAGGACTCATTAGCTGAATCTTTTACCCCTCTGTGCTTTGTTAGTATCGGGAATGCCGTCATGACTTTGCTCTAGCTTCATTTTTGTTTAATCAAAGTAAGAAAGTTCCTCCTCTTCATGGTCGTGTGCGGTAGGGAAAGTTTCTGTCATTTTTAAGCGTAATTACTCCTGGCACTAGTTGGCACCGTCATGTAGTAGTCGGAACATGCATGTTGCCCTTTCATGGCATAGTTGATCCGCTGCATTATTATCTCTTAGCGAATAAACTTTATACTTTCCTGAGGGTTAAATTCCTCCGACCAAGGGAAGCTAATGTAAAAAGTAAATAAATAAGGAAACCGAATGAGAAAAAAACATCTAAATATCCAGCCAGACAGAACTGCATTATCATGGTGGTACCGCTTTCAGTCAGTGACGCCGCTGTTGAGGTGTCCCCTTTTACCAGAACCTCGCGAGCTGTCTTTAAATTCCAAAAGAATAATTACCAGACGAAAGGAAGTTATGACGTTGCTACATTTTAATGTATTTTGCTGTCAAGCTGACTCCTTCTTCGTGTCGTCTTTGCGATAGTCCCGTGACCATCGGACGTGTGGGGGGATAGGGTCGAGAAAAAACATTACTTTGTAGAGTTTATTCAAGTTTAAAGCTTTTATAGTCGGGTATTTTTTGATACAGCTCTGGAAGGATTCTCAAAATCGGTTTAAGGGGATTTCTCTTTATGCATTTGGAATAGTTTTGAAATCATTCTGGTCACGTAGTTGGTGGTAGCACCAGTTTATTTATGAAGGTTATGTCCGATTCGCATGGTGACGATTGTAAACAATGTCGCTACTATTTTTTACTCCTATCGGATTGCTTTATGCTTTTCTGATCTCGGATTATAGGCTTTGTGAATATTTTAAGTTACGCGAAGCAATTTCTTTTGTTATATGGCCTATCAAAATATGGATCAGCTATCAGCTTCTTGCCTCCGATCTTATTATGTGCTCGGTCAGCCACATTATTATTATTAGTCAGCCTCTTTGGAGGAAGAGAAATGGACTTTGCGCTATAATGGAGAAATAATAACTGACACTTTTTACCCAATATTAATAAACAACAAATAGCAGCTAGTTGCCACCTTCAAACCTGTTAACTAATAATTCTTTATAATAAATGCGTGTTAGCTTCAACTGACATTTGATAACGAGCGGATAAGTTAACTCACCGAATCGACTATTTATTTATTTATTTATTTATTTCAAAATCGCTTACAGAGTAGGACAAAAGTCTTATAAATTTTTGAAAGCCTTTAAATTAATTTAAGAATTTGAGTTCAATGTATTTATTAAGCTATTTACAAAAAAAGAGAAAGCAAGCAATAAAAAAGAGAAAAAAGAAAAAGGGGAAAACAAAAATTTAATAAATAGATAGAGATTATCAATGATTTGCCAAATAGTTGAAAAGTAAACATTTAAATCTTCTTGTGCTCTTTACACTTCTCACACTTAAGGGCAGGGAGTTCCAATAACATGGACAAAGAATTGACTCTCAATAATAAGAAAATTGTATCGAGGTAGTATAAAAGCAAAAGACCTTGTTGAATGAGGGAAGTTCAGCTTACCGTATAAATAAGCCGTATTTCTTTGCACGCGGATATAGGGATGGCATCAGAAACCGACCATCGCCGCTTAAGAATTCATCAAAAAAAACTTGGCAGCACACATGCACCTATGACATGCACTGTGACACAGCTGTAAGTTGTAGTTAAGAAATTTGTATTGAAAATCCTGAAATTGAAAAATATTTACTTCCGCCAATTGAAATTGATGCCAAGCATATTCTAAAATTATGAAAAACAATTTCACATTAACAGATTTGCTAAATTCAATTACCTTTATAATGAGGTTTGAAAAAAAATAATAATAAAATCACGAACAAAATATTCGGCTGGATGTGTTAGTGGTCGGAGGGATGTCAAACGTTGACATTTCCTGAAAAATTCATCGCATCGGTTCATCAGAAACGAAGAAAATGGGTTTTGGAAGCACTGTTTATCCCCGCTAACTGACTTAGCGGCGATACCTATCCCCGCTAAAGTTAGCGTATATAGGATAAGTTGTTGTTGTATTTTACATGCAAATTTCAAATTATCCCTATATCCGCGTGCAAAGAAATACGGCTATAATCAAGCTGTTTTGCTTGAATGATTTCATGTAGATAGGTAAGTGAGCGAAAGTTTAATAGATTGTCTAGACTACAGCCAGAAATGCGAACAGCAAAAGAGGAAACGTGGTCATAGCGACGGAGATTATAGACATAACGGGCAATGTTGTTATATGCGACATTTAATTTGCGGTTGGTGGCAGAGTCCAAGTTGCAAAAAATCTAACATCCATATAACCTAATGATTAGTAGTAGCGTTTTGGCAAGAAGAAGTTTGGTTTTTATGGGGATGAAACTTCGAGTGACTTGGAGAACACGGCGACTACCATATACTTTACCGATTACTTTAGTTAGGTGGTCGTTCCATGTGAGGGAACGATTGAAAACTATTCCAATGTTTCTAGCACTGCTAACATATTCGATTCTATCGTTTTCAAGATTCAATGGTCTTAAGACTGATAAATCCAAAGATTTTGCGATAGATGGGGAGAGCTGTTGATTTGACAGGGTTTAGGCACAGATGATTTCTCTTAGACCAGCCAGAAATGGAAGAAATTTCCTCATTCATCAATGCAACGGCATCATTCTTTTCCCGAAACGCTCGACTTATCAGAAGCTGCACGTCGTCAGCGTAAAGATGAATTATACAATGTTTGACAACTTTTGGGAGCTCATTTATGTAAAGTGAGAAGAGAATTGGGCCAAGAATTGATCCCTGTGGCATTCCATTCAAAACATTGAGAAAGATCGATGATTGACCATTTGCCACCACGCATTGTTGCCTTCCACTAAGGTACGAGAGAATCAACTTACAAGACTCTATAGAAAACCCAAAGAAATTACGCAGTTTTTTACATAAAATTGAATGGTTAACAGTGTCAAAAGCCTTTGAGAAGTCTAAAAGCGTCAGAAGAGTAATGTGATCCTTGTCCATTGCGGTTCTTATTTCGTCAGTAACAAAAAGTAGGGCAGATTTGCAGCTGCGCTTAGGTCTAAAACCAGACTGGCAAGTGGTTAACAGGTTGTTAATCGATAGATATGATTGTATCTGCTTCATAATGGTTTTTTCAAACACCTTTGATAGAAACGGGAGGATAGCAATGGGTCGGAACTCCGTAGCAGTACCCGTTTGCTTTTTAAGAACGGGAATAATTTTAGCCTTCTTCCATTCTGAAGGAAACTCGGATGTAGTCAGGATACTATTGAATATATAAGCTATAAAGCGTAGTATATGAGGAAGCAATAACTTAACGAACTTAGGTGCCATTAGGTCGAGGCCAGTAGCATTCGATTTGATAGATAATATTGCTTCAACTATGTCTTCTTCACGTATTCTTATAAAGCTCAGCGAACAGGTGTAGCAACGTCAAAGGATTGTGACGTGGAGGTGAACTTTTTGTTCAGAGCTTCACAATCGATGTTATCAGCAGACTTCATAGATTGCTTCGCAATACCGATTTCTCGCAGGTTTTTCCATAACTTTTTTCCAGAAACTAATGGACCAACTTTGTGTTCGTAGTAACGCCTTTTTGTTGTTCTGATCAATGCGACGACTTGATTACGAAGTCTGCAATAAGATTTGTGGAAGTGCTCCAATTTGAACCGTCTCCATTGACTGTAAGCGGCATCTCGTTTCAGCATTAGAGCAGAGATGTTGCCATTCAGCCAAGGTGGGGACGTATGCTTAATGAGAAGGGTTTTTAAAGGAACATGGATGTCAAAAAGTTGATTGACGTTATGTCGTAAAAAACAAATTTGTTCGTTTACATTTTCCATGAGGTATATTGAGTTCCAGTCTATGCAATTAAGGTCGCGTACCAGTTCGGATGTGTTTAAATTTGTATAGTCTCTACATTGGAAACTTTGCTGATCAACCCGACAAGCTATATCCAGACTTACAAAAATTAAATCATGCTTGGATAAACCGGGTGCCAGAAGCTGTGTGTAAAGCTTAATCCTGCCAACATCGCTAGCAAGATAAAGGTCTAATAGTGAGCTAGACTCCGGCGTATAAGGAGCGGAACTTTCACACATTCTCAGATTGTAGTTCATGCATTCACAAATTGAGATGAAGCACTTTAATGTGTTTAAAGATTGAGAGGTTGAGAGATAACTGTCATCCCTAATATGGGCATATTACACTTTCATAGTACGTTGTGTGTCCAAATTAGTACATAGTACGAGTATTTGAACGGAATACACAGAAATGAGTGTCAACTGGTGAAATATGACAGATATATTCGATTCTTGACTAAAATTTGGCCAAGTGCTGCCGTGATTTAAGTGATAAAGAGCGAATAGCTAACCCAGAGGAAAAATATGAAATTTATTAAGTCATTCAGATAAGTCTCAGTCATAGGACTCAAATGATTGTAAGTCAAACTTTACCATAATACGTTTAAAACAACATTGAGCAGTCATTTTGAACATTTTGAATAGGCACTTAACAAAAGCAGTCAATTGAATATAACTTAAAAAAAAATTCTGTACTTGTCGCCTTTCTACAGTCTTTAAGTCAGTAGTGTCTTCTGACAGCCTTCTTTTTTTTTTTTGCAGTCAGTAAGTCTTTTACTGTAAATCGTTTGACTGCTTTTAAGTCGTTTGAATCCTTTTGGCTGAAAGCATTCAGTTTTCCTTAATATTATATAATTAATATGAGCATGGAAGGTTTTTGTAAATAGCTAGTAATATCAGCCGAAATACCGAATTTGAGGAAAAGCTATTATAATGAGAAACACTGACAATACCTTTTATCTAACCTCACCCCAATATTTGATTCCTAACAGCAGTTCAAAACCTTTGGAACCGTTTCAAAGAAAATCTGTATTTAATAAACAAGTTGAATGGTTGTTTAAAATGATATAATTCCAAAAACCCAAAATAAAAAGCTTAAAGAAAATCCGTCCACCCGCAAGATGGACCCATTTTCAACGGGACTACAGTCGTTCATAGTTCATCATACCTCATTTTCAATAATTTGAGTTCGACATTTAAGTACGATTGGAATATCCTTCCCTTTAGAAGGTCTCTAGATATGCCTATTTGAGAAGACATGAGAAAGTTAAAAATAACGATTGATGATGAATACAAAACGGTTTGTTTGTTAAACAGAAAGTCAACTTTACATCGCCTACAGCTTAAGCATTTTATATTTATGTATATGATGTGCCCAAAAACAGCTCTTTTCTAATAAAAAAAAAATTTTTCGGGTTTTAATGACGTTTTTTTTTGTTCCAATTACCTCTTAGTAAAATATTATTGAAAATTTTTATTCTTATGACATTTTGGAAAAATATCCTTTAATCAGGTTTAAGTGACCTTTTTTGGAGTTCCAAGGTTATCTAGGTAAAATAACGTTTTACGCAGAGAGACCAAGCGGTTCTAATGTTATTTTGGAAAAATATCCTTTTACGGGTTTTAACGACCTTTTTGTTTTTCTAATGATCTCTCGGTAAGCTATCCTTTAACACAGAAATACTGTGCGGTTTCTGTGGATATTTTAGTAAAATATCCATTTTTTGATTTTAAAGAATTTTTTGGGGTTGCCCTCTCTGTAAAGGGCCTTTTCTGGAATTCCGAACACCTCTTGGTAAAATAACCTTATTTTAGTTGGGACATATTCCCTCAAAGTTAGGAAAACTTGATGGATTGCGGGTGGCAATGGTACAGTAGTAGTGTATTCGCTTACGGAATGGAAGGTTGTGCGTTCGAATCCCGGCCAAGTCCATTACTTTATACCGAATACATGAAATCGTAATCTCCCTAAGTAACTTAGACACCACCCGTGGAGAAAAACCCTACAACTGCACCCAAACACTGCTTTCCTATCTCTCTATTCTTTCTAATACCAAGTAGCTTACACTGTGTTCTTAGCATTATAAGGGTACTGTAACAACAGAAAAAAATCCCTTTAGCGTAAGCAAATTATAAAAAAAAAAATTCTAGTCTGTCCCCAAAATAACGCATGTATCAAAAAGAAAAAATGTATCTACAAGGTTAGAGATGCAATGTTTGCTTGATTGATGCATATAATATGCAAGCCAGGATGCGTCACGAAACTGTTTATTTTAGATCAGATTTGTGCAAATTGCGTTGGAACGGTTGACATTGCATGGAAACTGCATCGAAACGTTGTGCAGAAGACTTACTACCGACTTAAAAAGAACTGATTCTTTTAACTAGCAGCCAATTGACTGCTTTGGCTAACTGCCATTCAGAATGTTCAAAATGACAGCTGAACGTTGTTTTGTAAGTTAAAGTATTAAGGTAAAGTTTGACCTACACTCAAATATTTCAGACAGCAAATATAGCAGATAGATCTCCGTAGCTCTGGATATCTCAAAAGCGGAAAGAGATAGGGCAAAATAAAGAGCGTGAATCGAAAGAACATAACCAATTCACCCAGATTTGATTATAATTAATTTTTTTCTAAATTGTCACTTAGAACCTTTCTGTTCTAAGGTCGCGACTTATCTAAATGCAGATCCAAAGTAATGCATAATGCTGAATACAGTTTTGCAGTTAAATTCCTTAAGTAAGTTAAAAGACTTGCATCATGAGTCTTCTAATTTATTTAACTGCAGTAGTTACTTGACTGCGTTCTTTACAACTCTAGTGGTAGCTAACTTGTGTGTTAAAAGCAATGTTTTTATTAATGTGGTTGGATATGTTTTTGATGTTATTTACTCTCTCTTATTGCGAGTTTTCTGACTACTGTGTGTACCACCGTTTCGTACTTACTATGAATGATAATGCTTTGACAATACTGCGAAAGTACATTTTTATGGATATGTTGCTTGAGGGGTTGTCTTACTAATAGATCCACAGAGTTGAAGCACATATCCAGTACAAAAATATTTGATTGTAAATCTAGAGGCTACCCGTTCAGTGGCCGGTGAAAAATATAGCTGCAGCGCCCTCCAAAAATAAAAAGCTCTTGCTTAAATTGTGACTAATGTGAGAAATCACATCCAGGCAATTTTACCATTCATGTGAGCCTAGAGACACATTTAATATTTCCAAACTGTCTTGCAAGTGCGCATGCAAGTCTTTTTGATAAGACTGGAGATCGCCGGAGTCATAATCGGAAGATCAAGCAATAATAATAATCAATGTCAAAAGCATGCAGGTGTCGAAATCGAAAAAAAGAGAGAAATTAAAACTCTTGGATCACACGAATGCAACAACGCAAAAAAGTAGGAGGCTCACATCTATAGCATAACCGTTAATAGAAAAGGCATTTTTATTAATGGGTAGTGCTACAATGGGATTCATGGTTGAGGAGGGCAGGACCAAATATGCGCTATGAAAAAAAAAATCACACCAAACATCGACGATAAGGACGGAACGTCACAATAGACGGGTATAACTTTGGGGTAATAAGTGACTGCGTCTACGTAGGTTTTGCTTATCACTTCGAAAACGACAATTTATCAGAAATTAAGAAAAGATCTTGCCAATAAAGATATCCGTGGGCAGTTCGAGAGAACTATTCTTCGTAAGATATTCGGCCCTGTTTGCTTTGACAGGGTTTGGAGGAGACGTTTCAACGAACGCAATATACAGTCTCAACAGCGATATCAACCTGGTGGAAGAACTGTGCATAGGACATCAACACTCCCTCCAGCTGAATCTTCGACTTTAAAGGCGTTGCCATAAAGAACGCGTTTTTAACGCTGTGATTGGATTATTTCACCCGGCAATATGGCTATTTCGACGTCAGACGGCGAGAGGAGAGCGGCGAGCGCTGCATTTACATGTAGTAATGCATATGTATATTCATTCTCTCACAAAATGTTAATAGACAATCTTTATTTTTATTTCCCGTGCTGTGCTACGATCCCGAAATAGAGAAACTACCATTCAGTTAATTTTTCAGTTAAAGGACAAAAAAAAAAAAAACTCAAATAAGATTAAACACACAGCGTTGAAAAAATAATTTGACAACACCGCGTTTCAATGACTCGGTGAATTCAACGTGCTTTGGGACAAGAGCTATATTTATGTATTGCACTGTAATACAACGCGGCAAAAAAACGTGATATAAAATTGTTTTCCCGTCATCATCCCTGGTTGCTCCGCTACTGTACATGGATCCCAGATATTTGGAAACCACTTTTCCATTCAAATAAATTTATGGAATGTATCAACATCCTCCGAAACATCAAGTGCTCATTACAGGGTCGTTTTATTCACGCTTATGATGACTCCATTGTCAGCAAAGAATAATTTATCTATGGTTAGAATTGAAAGGAATTATAGCCCCCACCCTGAGGTTACTCCACCTCTAAATCATCATAATTCCCATAACCCCGCTCTTGGCTTGTGAAGCACTTAATCGATCTTGCTGTGCCTTCAAGGAGTTCATATGGTCTTATTCATTTGGAAAACATTTATTTATATATCTACTCAACGAATATTCTTATTCGTCTTATGATTTAATTGGACAATTCGAGTTTGGCACTAGCCATAGTTCAAAAAGAAAATTCAAACCCCATCAAACCACGACGACGCACGCCTTGCTCCTCATTTCTTTCATTTTGGTTTTTTTTTTCAATTACTCGTACATTGACATAGCGTCTCATTTCTATCAACCTACCTACCCCTGAGCAATCAAACTAACTCATTGTCGCCTTGTCAAAGTAAAAAAGTATTTAATTCATCGTGTACTGCGTCATTGTGTCAGATCAGAATTATGTAGCTACGATTCAGAGAACTGGGTGGATTTCAATAGATTTTAATCGGCCTCCGGCCATATCAAGATGTAATGGTTCGGATCTCCAGATGGATGATGATGAAAATGAAAATTTTGAAATAGAAACTGCTCATTCATTCGACTGCAGGGTATCGTTTGCTTCTTTTATTTTCTAATTATTCGACTGAATGACACAAAACGTCCAATGGCCTTTCGTCAGTTTGAAACGGAGTAGGTACCACTGCAGGGGAGGACACTTTTCGAAATAATTTGTAAGTCTAAGAAAATCTGAAGAAAGTTCCATCCTTGGTCGGATATGACGTATGATAATAATCTCACCCTTAAATAGATTACGAGTATCTTGTCGGGTACTTCAGTTTTACTTCTTCTTTTTTCCAACTGTAAACGACATTTTAGTAAAAATTTCGAATATGAAAAATTCTACGAAACCTTAATGAGCACTTAAACAACCCTTTGCCAAAGGGGATGAAAGGGATATTTTTTTTTAGAGAAATCTTATTTTCTTCGACACTTTGTCACGTACGTTTTCTGTGCCATTAGGCTTGGGTACCTACTTGCTCTGTGGCTGTTGCATGTCAAGAATCATTGAAATCCACCAGAAGAGAAATATGCTCATGTAAATAGGTACTTAAAGTAGGTACATCTTATATTAACATGCGGTCAATTATATGGAAAAATACTGTATAATGCAAAATAATTGATTACTCGTGCCGTGTAATGGAAGATTGACGCGAAAGAATGACTTGAACTCGCTTTATATATTTCTTCTATCAAAGATTAATAAAGTAGATTTACGGCTTCTGGGATGTGACGCCAACGACACACACTTTCTATGGGACAGAACGCGAACGTGGGTCTATATTTGATTTTGTTATTTCCTCAAATCTCAATATATGTTATGTCGTCGTCATAGCCTAGTTTGAACACACAGGTATAATATTGAAAAAATATTTAAAGCCAACACAATTATAATTCTAATATTACTAATAATAATAATATTCAAACGAAATATTCCCTTTAACACTCGAAGCGCGCCACCCATAGGCGCCTGCCAGACAATATGCATGCATATTTTCCATTTCAATCGAATTATCCCTTTACTCCTAATTATTATTATTAATATCATATTCATATCACTCTGGAAAGTTGATAGTTTATACCTCCTGGGTCGCACTCACCCCATGAATACATATGTGACAAAGACACTAAGGGCTGCAGTACAAAGATTCATTAAATAATCTAGATTCAAGGCCTGAATGGCAAAATCTTTTTAATGAGTTCTTGCAAGCCCCATTACATCAATTTCTTATCAATTTGAGCTCGATTTGAGTTCTCAACCAGAGATGGGACGTATGCACATTCCTAGATAATTTGACAGGGATCACTTATTTTATGTAGTAATTAATCAAAGAGTAAAACGAATCAACTGAGTCGTTAATACTAAAAAAAAGAGTAAGATTTAAAATAAAGTCATCAAAAGCCTCTCTAAAATCGGATTTCCGAAAGTTAAATGAATGCGAACGGCTATACTAATTATTATTTTCTTACAAATGTGCGCCCAAGTCAATAATCCATACTATAAGGGTGTCCCTTAATTCGTTGGCAATATTTTGGGGCATGATTTATGGGTATATTCTAAGGAAAAAATTGTTTTACAGTAAGGCCCTATCTCCAATTTTTATATCATTTATTGAGGATTTAAGAAAAGGCTTACTTGGGTGTACCCTGACCCATGTTAACGGTAATTGCGCTGTTAGTACTAATGATAGAAATTTTGTTTAGGCCTCTATTTTTAGAAGAAATATTAGCCTTTGTAATTGCATTTAAATAAATTTTATATCTTAACTCAGTATTAAGATATCCAATTTGTAACCTGTTCCATTTTTCCTGCCCATGCTAATTTTTTGACTTTCGGTTCAATTTTCTCCAGAAAATGCGTAATAAACATAACGTTTTAATATTTTTTTTGAATGAAGGTAACAATAATGGAGAAAATCTGTAATCGTGCAAAAAATCCCTTTTTTTAAATTTTACCTGTTCCATGTTTTCCGAAGTATCATAAAATCTATGGGTTTTTCTAGAAACTTGTCGTAAGCTTTTATTTTTATTATTGTTACCTGCATTCAAAAAAAATATTAAAACGTTATGCTCTTGTAATGAGGCCGATTTTGCGAATCGCGGATTTTGACATATCTCCACGTTTCAAGGTCACCAGAATCCAAATTCAACGTTTTTATAGAGATGTCTGTCCGTGTGTATGTACGTATGTGCGTATCTGCGTATGTGCGTTCGGAATTATCTTTCGCCACGATTATCTGAAGAACCACAGATGATATTGACATGGGACCAGGTTTATTCGAAGCGTAATTACCTAACTCAGAACTGATTAACTTTTCAGCGAAATCGTTTCAGCCGTTTTTTGTTACTAAATAAATAACTAAAAAAATAAAGCCAAACTAGCTGAATTTTGAAATTGATGATTTGTACTATTTATTAACTTCCCAGTGGAAGTTGTTGTAATGGGGCCGATTTTGTGAATTGATATATCTCCACGTTTAAAGGTCACCAGAATCCAAATCGAAAGTTTTTATAGGTGTGTGTGTGCGTATGTGCGTATATTCGTATGTGCGTTCGGAATTATCTTTCGCCACGATTATCTCGAGAACCAAAGAGGATATTACTCGTAACATGGGACCATGTTTATTCGAAGCGTAATTACGTAACTCAGAATTGATTAAGTTTCCAGGGAAATCGGTCCAGCCGCTTTTTATTAGTAAATAAATAACTAAAATAATTTGCCTTTATTTGTACTATTTATTAATTGTCATTTGTTATTGAGCAAAACATAATTACATTGTGCTCCGTTATGTCGTATACATTTAAATTTACAGGTCTCCGTTTTCATAACAATTGTTGCATTAATATATATCACACTTCGCTGTTATTAACAACATTTAATTTCCATGAACAATATTAAAGAGCATTATTAACTTCCCACTGGAAGTTCTTGTAATGGGGCCGATTTTCTGAATCGCGGATTTTGACATATCTCCACGTTTCAAGGTAACCGGAATCCAAATTCATCGTTTTTAGAGAGATGTCTGTCCGTGTGTATGTACGTATGTGCGTATGTGCGTATGTGCGTTCGGAATTATCTTTCGCCACGATTATTTAGAGAACCAAAGATGATATTGACATGGGACCGGGTTCATTCGACGCGTAATTACGTAACTCAGAACTGATTAAGTTTTCAGCGAAATCGGTCCAGCCGTTTTATGTTAATAAATAAATAAATAAAACAAGAACATCCACTGGGAAGTTAATAATTTGGCTAATTATTGTCATTTGTCATTGAGCAAATCATTATTACATTGTGCTCCGTTATTTCGTATACATGAACATTTGCAGGTCTCCGTATTCATAACAATGGTTGCATTAATATTATATTTCACACTTCGCTATTATTAACAACATTTAATTTTCATGAACAATATTAATGAGCCTTTTTTAATATTAAATAATTCTTAACCATATCTTATGGCTAACCACATTTCAAAATATCCTACTAATCGCATAAATCATATTGATCCCACTGGTAAGTTAGTCGTGTGGACCCTACGGGTCGCACCCAGACCACAACAAACGGTTTATAATAAATAAAAACCTCTACAATTACCCTTCAGTCAAAAATATGAAAATAAATGCTTCTTCTTTTCTTCGATTTTGCTAAAAATAATGCAATCCGCTGTTCGGCCAAGTAACAATAAAAATGATTTGAATCATTATTTGCCAGTTTTTATGGTTGTTGGTCACACTGGTTTTGCAATAAGGTTGGGAAGGGCGGTGCTTACGTTTTTTCATAATATATTTTTAAAGGCGTATTGACTTAAATTCTTGTCAGTCGTGCAAAACAAGTGAAGAAAACGCAATACTGTTATTTCTCAGAGCAAACAAATAAGAATGTACGTGTTTTTTAAAAGATAAAGTTCAACTGTTTTTTAATTTAAAAATATTGTAAGAACGAATGGGAAACATACTTTAAAGTGTTTGGCCTGCGGTCGAGAGGAAAAACAAATAGTTTGGAAAATACCTTCTAACTTTTACGCAACCGAGGAAGAAATAACAAGTAACTGACTCCATTTTAATCATCAAACATAGGGAAGGGCTACAGTCCGCTTGGGCGAACTGTTGGATACCCTTTTCTTATTCCTATCCCTCATAAGTGGGCGTGACAAAAGTCTAAGTATGGTTGAATTGTTAAGAACGCTCTACATATTTTGTTATATAACATTTAAAGGATTTTATAAAAAAAAACGCTCCCTAGCTCAAACTTGGGTGTTTCAATAAAATTGTTTTATTTAATTGTGGGCGTGTCAGTAGGCGGATTTAAAAAAAATTAACACATGAGCATAAAGGGCCTCTAAAGAGTATATATTATAAATTTCAGCTCCCTAGCTCAAACTTTGGATTTTCAAAAAAATTATTTTATTTATTTGTGGGAGTGTCAGTGGGCGGATTTTGAAAATATTTATACATGAGCTTAAAGGGCCCCTAGAGAGTATATATTATAAATTTCAGCTCCCTAGCTCAAACTTTGGATTTTCAAAAAAAATGTTTTATTTATTTGTGGGCGTGTCAGTGGGCGGATTTTGAAAATATTTATACATGAGCTTAAAGGGCCCCTAGAGAGTATATATTAAAAATTTCAGCTCCCTAGTTCAAATTTCGGTTTTTCAATAAAATTGTTTTATTTTTTTGTGGGCGTGGCAGTGGGCGGATTTTGAAAATTTTATATCCCGAGCAGTTTTAGGAGTCATAGATCATATATAAAAAATTTCAGCTTCCTAGCTCAAAATTCGATTTTTTCCAAAATTTTGTTTTTTTTTGAGTTTGTGGGCGTGTCTGTGGGCGGATTTCAAAAATTCGTAAACTTGATTATTTCGGGACCCTAGAGAGTATATGGTTAAAATTTCAGCTCTCTAGGTCCAGTTTAAAGGCCTAATTTTTGCCGACGGACGGACGGACGGACGGACGGACATGGCTAGATCGACATTACTATCGATGCTGATCATAAATATAGTAACTTTTAGGGGTCTACGGGCAATATTAAGGTATGTTACAAACTATGCGTCAAAATTAATATACCCCTAGAATAGGGTATAAAAAAGAAGGACAATGTGAAAAACATTTTCAAACCCCAATCTGACTATAAAACTGTTGATTTCGGTAGCGAAAATGCGTTTTATTATTTTGCATTCTACAAATAAAATAAAATCAAATAAAAAAAATCGTTTCATGAAATTAAGTCAGAAACAAAGTGTTTCCCATATTCACAGATTTCAAAGAAACTCTTCTCAAGAGTTTATAGATGCGTTAGAGAGCCTCGAGCAACAATTTATTTCTCGTTTTCCCAATTTGTGCGTTTGTAATAATTTTGAAATGAAAGTGTATAATATATTAAAGAATGAATTTGATTACTTTTGCTGTAAAATTAAAACGAAGAATTATAAGAAATTAGAAAAAAAATATGACTCATATGAATATAATGAATTTTTGTTTTGTTCTGTTTTTGTTATGTTTTAAAGAAAAATTTATGTATATTTTATTATTAACTTCCCAGTGGAAGTTCTTGTATTGGGACCGATTTTGTGAATCGCGGATTTTGACAAATCTCCACGTTTCAAGGTCACCAGAATCCAAATTCAACGTTTTTATAGAGATGACTGTCCGTGTGTATGTACGTACTAGCTGCACCCGCCCGGCTTTGCCCGTGCCCGAGAATTCTATTGGCCAATATGTTCGAGTAGACTTAATTATTATTGTCAATAGCGGGTATCTGGCGTACCTATGTTGCTGCCCCTAAAAAAAGAAGACCGATTTTGACCAAACTTCACAGAAACACCCTCAGGCCAATACCGAAGATTGCCTGATTTGAGCTCAACCTGTTCCGTTTAGGGTAGGTGCTTTTTGTCTGGCAGGCTCCTATGTCAGCTTACTTGTGCGAATCAAACAACAAAGCGAAAGTAAAAAACTTTGATAGAATCACTTTTCATTCACTTTCACACCGATTGTTATCAATGTGGGAAAAGCAACTTTCCGATGTCCGATTCACGTTCGGATAACAAAATAGGTGACGTCTGTACGATGGTTTTTTATATGTGCGGTGTCTGTATCTGCATCGGAATTTACACGCATATGCACATATGCATGTGTACTCACTCAAATGCCCATAATTCACACACCGATGCAGATACAGATGTCGCACATACCAAACGTCCTTTGTACAGGCGTCACCTTTCATAGAAAAAAATTTCATTGTAATCGGTTAACGCGTTTGGCCAAACAGCGGCAACAAACTCAAATATGGATTGATTTTTATATATATAGATGTGCGTATGTACGTATGTGTGTTCGGAATTTTCTTTCGCCACGATTATCTGGAGAACCAAAGATGATATTGACATGGGACCGTTATTTCGTATACATGTAAATTTACAGGTTTCCTTGTGGTTGCATTAATATATATCACACTTCGCTGTTATTAACAACAATTAATTTCCGTGATAAATATTAAAGAACATTTTTAGGGTTCCGTAGCCAAATGGCAAAAAACGGAACCCTTATAGATTCGTCATGTCTGTCTGTCTGTCCGGGAATATCATATTCACTTTTTTCCGAAACAATAAGAGCTATACTGTTGAAACTTGGTAAGTAGATGTATTCTGTGAACCGCATTAAGATTTTCACATAAAAATAGAAAAAATAAATAAATTTTGAAGGTTCCCCATACTTAGAACTGAAACTCAAAAAAAAAATTTTTTTCATCAAACCCATACGTGTGGAGTATCTAGGTCCTCAAAAATGATATTGAGGTTTCTAATATCTTTTTTTTTCTATAGTTTGCGCGAGAGACACTTCTAAAGTGTAATATTTTCCGCCTGGAACACGCTGCAGTTATTAGGGAGACGAAAACAGAGGCTGATTAGAAGCTCCTTCACCACCGAATTCCAGAGAAGGGGGGAGAGAACTCCGGGGTTTCGGAGCTGATAAAGCATTCGCGATAGCGGATGTGTTGACGTTGTTAAAAGCGCATTCAATGCCCAGGAAAACAACCATAGTGCATTCTTTATGGTGAACGGAATATTCGATTTAACGTAGGTACTATCGTATGTCAGGCTGTTTCAACAGATTTGTAATTGAAAAATGCATGTTGAGCCGTAGACAGGAGTCTTATATCGATGTTTGTACGTAGATGGATATCAATCAGCCTTTCTAACGTTTTTAGAAGGAATGAGGCTTATAAGTCTGAGATCCTAAGGATTTACATTGCAGTATTACTACTCCAATAAAATGCACATAGAGAGGAGGTTCCGATTTGGCTCTGTCCTGACGGAGGCATTTATTCATATAGATGCAAAAGGGCTGGTACAAACGATTTAGTACCTTAACAGCGGGGAGAGATCAAATAGATACAGAGACCCAATTTCCCGATTTTTGGTGGATTGATGAGGGGGATTTGGTCAAAACACCCCCCGGTAACACAGTTTTTAAGTTAGGTCAATTCAGGTAGGTCATGTAGGATATTTCTGGTATAGGCCAGGCCCACCAAATTATGATTTTGCTTCGAGGAGGTACTTGACGCTCTACTGCTCTGTCATCCATTTAATAAATTTTGTCTAGGTTGTAAAGGCTTTGGCACACAACATCGGGCTAAATTTACCGCGGCGCGGCGATGAAAATAGCCTTAACCCCGGCAAAATAATCTCACCGGGCCGTTAAAAACTCGTTCTGTATGGCGAACCCTAAACTATATAATAAGTAAAAGTTAATTAACAATTAGATATCAATCAGTCACAAACTTACACTGTCTCCCCTAATGTATCAATGTTAATTGGTCAACCCCTCGAAAAAGGGAATTACTAACACACCGAATTAATCCAATCACCTTATTTACATAAACTATCAGGGTTCAATGCAAGAGTATTAACGCAACAATGGAACAAATTAGCGATTAGCTTATACATCATTTGATGTCAACAAAAGACCACAAGGATAACGACAATCAAGATATGAAACAAATACCCACCCACTCCGCCTTCATCGACAAGTATGTGGTCGGTAGGTAGAATGACAAGAGTAAAAACAGAGTGAAAGTATCCACCAACTGTTTGGGGTTACCCTGCTACTTCTCAACTCTGCCATCATAATTGGGCAATAATCTGTCTGCAGCATCTGCTGGTGTCATAAAATAAAAATAAAACAACAACACCGATCCAGCAAACACAAACAACTTGAGCACTCAGCAAGCCACCAGGACACTCCAATTTTGCAACAATTTACCCTTATAATCGATACGATGTCTTAATTGAATAATAATCGTTTCGATAGATTGGATCAACATCGAACTTTGGATGGTGGTGTTAATTGCTGATACGGAGGACAGAAAGGACGCTTGTGCTGTTAAGAAGAATATTCATAAAGCCATTTATTATTCCTGTGGTGATGAAGGAGCCACACAATCGTCCTAATTGATAGTAAGCTGCACAATAGGTGGTCCAATTGTATGTTGATGCAGTGAAAGAGTGACTGGTGGTTTTTCATTAATTAATACCTGATTCGTTACAATATTTTCCTCATCCTTGTTCTGCCTCAAGATGCACAATCTCACATTGTACATTTTAATTGGAAATGCAATAAAATTTAATGACATAGTCTCATTCTGCAGAATATAATGTGCACTTATGTCACATTAACTCTGTCACAGACTCGAGTTTGTCCTTTTTTGCTCGTCTCTATGTGAAAGGACAACTTTCACCGCTTCTAGAGAAAACTAAGAAAAGACGATTCTCCGGGCATGGCAACGAGTAGGTATTGTTGCAAGGGAAGATTCAGGTGAAAAATTAAATTGAATGAAATAATCATTTCGAGAGGAAGAATAATAAAATAGCAGATAGAAAGACCTGCAACACACCCCATAACCAGCCTTCAAGGAAAGACGACAAATTTATTTGTGTTTCTGCTTGAAGTAGATCACAAAGCGAATTATCCAACAACAAAAGAACAAAACATACGGCAAAGGAACACAGAAAAAGAATTAGCAAATGCAAAGAAAAACTCTGAAATTTCCTTTCAGGGGCGTTGCAGGAGACGCAAAGGATCAACAAAAAAATTCAAAGGTACATTTAATCAGGAAATGAGATGATGACAATTGGTTTATTGTTGGTGTATGCTAATAAAGTGATGTTTGCACGAACACTGGAGGTGGATTTTGTTGGTAATTTTGCGGCTTAACACTGAAATGTAATTTGGAGGTTATGCACGGGTAAGCAAAAGTTATTGGGGAAAATGTGTTATAAGATGCAATGGTGTGCAAAAACGTTCTACTGCCGTTGTCTGCCAACGATTCCATTGATGAAATTATAGTTGTAGGTTCTTATTTTCTTAACGGAATTCCGATGCTGGAATAGTCTCTACCTGAGACACTACAGACTTCTACCCGCTGGTCCGTGCACATATCTTAAATCATTAAGGTTCGGTAGAGCATGCATTTTGTCCTATTTGCTTTGCGAAACGGAAATAGCAACGATATATTACGGTACCTACCTAGTTCTTTATCAGATATCGACATAGCTTCAATAGTGGAGTTGATGTTGCTGCCATTAACAGTGACATTTAACAATGTTACGAGATGACCGAAATGTTCCCAATCAAGCCCCTGACCAGCCACGAATAATCGTACTTTTAGACACAAATGGCGACACCATCAGACCCCCTACCCCACGACCAGTCTTGAGGGCCCCAAGTACAAGTGAACCACACGATCGGTCCCCTGACCGCCACCACTGGATGTCCACCAGCATCACCACCGTCACGCAACATACAACACCGAACACTACATCATCGCCATCAGGCCACCAACCGCATGACCCATACGACGAACAAATACTCGCACCAATTTTGTCATTCGAGGCTCTAATTCTGAACCTGGAAGCCGGTGTTTCCTGCAGCGGAACTAGCTAGTAGACCATACGATATTCAATTCAGGAGGTCAGTTAATGAACATATTGTGGGAATACTATGAGTTAGTGCGCTGTAAACCGACCTCGAGGTTTTCGCAAGAGAACCCACATTTTTGGAATAAATTGTCTTGGAAGAGTTCGGTCCCATCCGCCGTCCAGATCTTGTCAGGCGCTGGTGTTGTGGTTTGTGGACTATGTCAAAACCGCCCATCCTGCTCTTTTCCGGAGGTGTGTTTTTGTGTTGTTGACTGTGTCCGATCCGATGGATATTATGAGGAACTGGTGTTGTTGACTTCGGTCCGATCCGCCGACTAGTTCTGGGAGGAGTTAGTGTTGTTGAGTTTGCCCGATCCGCCGCTAAGATTATGGAAGGAAATTGTATGGTTTCATATTTTCCGATCCGCCTGACGCGTACCTGCCATACCCATACGGACATACGGACCTGTGTAGTCCGTATGTCCGTAACCCTCTTCCCGTAGAGAGTACTCATCCTCCTAGGTAGAACCTATATTAAGATAGCCTTAAGTTGTAAGATTTTATTGTGAACTAAACTAGCGAAATATTGTACTCCGCCCCAAATATTACGACGACGAGCATACCACAGCGTAAGGAAAAATGCACATCACAGTATTAGACTGCGGACACATGATCGTTTGAAAGCATGTATTTTGTTTTATGTTGCTGCAAGTTGGGAGCGGCCGACTATATCGATATCTTTCGTGTCGAATTAATTTGTTGAAGATAGTACCACCCTGCTCTAAATTAATGCGTCCTTAAAGTCTATGGAAAGGTGACTAGCCCCGACTTTAAATTCGCCTGTATTTTCTAGTACCTACATATTTTCTTCAGTGTGAAAACTTGGTCTATTGTCGATTTGACACACTACTTCATGCCGAGATTAGTACGTTGCAGAACGGCTTTAGACATTCATCCAGTACATTGGATAGGATCATATATGCACCATTAAACAAGGATACACCTCGATAGTCCTGGCCAGACATAGGATCGCATTTCTTTGAGTCTATTTATATGGACCTGACATGAAGTGGTCACCTCATTGGTGATCTCAGAATACTAGTTATATGTCGAACTAGTATATTGACATTTGTGGAATTGGAATTCTCCGTAGACTCTAGCCAAGCCCTGATAAATACTAGAAATCCTTATGACCTAGATAAGCTTATCCCCAAATACATAAGCCGCCGTGCTGACTGTTGACTGCTGACTGTTGACGACACTACCGTTGAGGCAGTCACGTGAATCCATCCATCCTACGTAATGCTTCTAAAGTGCTCATGTACGGCGAGAAGGTGCATTATGTGTACCGGAAAAAATCACGACATTTTCGAACCGTATCCGCAAAAACCTCACCACCTCTCTAGTAGATTCTCACATTTTCTGGACATTATGTGATTCCAATGGCTAAATCTTTTGCGCAGGGACATAAGTCCTGAAGACATAAGTCCCGAATTCATTTTTTGGGACTTATGTTCGGGTCATAAGTCAAGAATCAATTAATTCGGGACTTATGACCGACTTAAGTGAGATATAAAAAATTAAATAAAAAATAAATATTAGGCATTAACGGCCCATAGAGGGCCTAAAACCTAGCTTCTCCAACCACTTTTTTTGCGAAGTGGAAGGGACCTACAATTTTACGCCGAATCCGAACGGCAAATTTGAGAAGCTTCTCATGACTGAATTGATACTCTTGGATATTTGTCAGACGTTCGCAAGAGGTGGGGCAGTGGAAAAAAAAACTCAAGATGTTACTTGGCTCCGGCGGGAATTGAACCCGGGACCTTTCGATTAGTAGTCCGACACACTAACCATTGAGCCACTTCGCCCGCCGTGGGACACAAGTCCCGAAAATGAATTCGGGACTTATGTCCCTGCGCCTAAATCTTTATGTTCACACATGACAGCTGTCAAACAACAACACTGTACGGCTGACACAAAAATTCAAGAACCGCGATCTTAATGGGACACCTTTAAAAACACTTTGAACATTCATCAGCCAGTCATTACCAACAGAGCGTATAAAGTGTTGCTATTTTCCTCTTCTACTCGCGCTCTTAACTTTAGCAAGTTAAGGTTGAATAAGCAAATTGATGTGGTCAAGCTACAATACTGATGGTCAGTCCACAGGTTGACGCGGATCAGTTTCTGTTCTAATTGTACAACACCCAACAAAGGTTTTGCTGGTTGGTTTCAATAAACGCCGATAGACTGCTCTTTTTTGGATACCTACATAAAAAGATATGTTATGTAGTTCATCTATGATACCCGCCTATAGAACTCGGTCTTCTTCTACAACTTTAACAGCGAGATTATGATCTAGAATGGGGTATCACAACCCTCCAACTTTACTGTGTGGCAGACCTCCGGCTTCCGAATAACTTCTTTACTGAGGTCAATAAAATGCTAATGTTGTTGCATTTGTGTTATTCACGAGTTTTTTTTTGTAAAATACCTGCATAACGTCGCTATAAATTAACGACTATGTTAGATCAATATTTCTCACTGAGACGGTCCTCGATGCATTCCCAACATTACACAATGGTCACAACAAACTACTATTCACCCAGAAATCAGCTCACAGCGCGGCGTTCCAATCGTCCCATATTAAAATACTCAGTTTCAATATTGATTCCACCAACCCACCGAACGTCCTTCATACAATAATATAAAACAATTCCCCGATTGAAACCTCAGACAAAACATTCCATCCGCTTAGCCTTCCACTAATATATTCATTCGCGCCCTCTGCCATTGCTTTGGCTTTGTCCTACCGCCGAGCGAGTGTATAAAACAATTTTACAGAGGAAGAAATACATTTTCCTTAAACAGAAAAAACAAACTCCACGATGAAGAAGAAGAAATAATAATGAAATGGAAAACGTTTTACATTTCAAAGCAAAACAATTTGCCCGTTTTTGCGAATCGACTGACGTGGGACAGCTACCTACACCCGCGCTAAAGTCATTCTGGAACTTCTAACCGTCAATAGAACTCCGTATCCGTTCCGTAGTCCATACTCCTGCCATACTGGGGACGAGTGTAACTTCACTGACAATACAGTACAGTGGAACCTGGCTTTAAAGAGCTGTTGCTTCACAATATACGTTACGTCCTTCAGGTTCGCTCTCTGTTGTTATTCTATTTTCTTTGTACAGCACAGAAACTACTGCTGTTCCCTGCGCGCTGTCTTTGTCGTCCGTTTTCGCTTTCCCTTAACGAAACACCATGTTATTCCTTCACAAGTTTTCTTTTGTAGTCGAATTTTTATGTGTGAAAAATAGAAAATTAAATACTGAGACAGGCGAACAAGGACGAATAGTAAAAAAATATATTTGTCTACTTTGGTGCCGTCAAAGGAAATCTATTTGAGGATAGAATCACATTAGAGCTATCGGTTGATAGTTTTCCTTACACGAGTGTGGGTCGGCTAGCCTCGGGTTCTGGCACGGGTTGGGGCACTTTAAGATAAAGTGAAATATTAGTATCATAGGATTGACTGGGGACGTTTCCAGTTCAAAGAAAGTATCCCAAAATGAGATTAAAGAAGTTTTAACTTATATCAGATTAATATTGACTTGTGAATAGAAAAACAACATTATAGGTTGTTGGACACAATTTAATCAAACTGGTTGTCCGGGAGCATTTCAATAATAATAGATGTCTCATTTAGACCGACCGATATCGGGAAGTCGTAGTTTGTATCTATACAATATCATAAAGGTATTGTAATTTGAAACATAGTTCAAAACATTCCTTAGAATTGTTTGTAGACTCCAAAAAGTATAATTTTTGTGATCCTGATCAGCATCGAAAGTAAGGTCGATTTACCCGTATCCAAAGTATTTAACTTGCAAGTTATTTTCTTCGTCTTCTCCATTTTAGCTAGAGCTATACATTTTTCCAGTTAATAGGTATGTAGTTACATAGGTGCATAACTTCTATTCTAAGAACACCAATAAAATTGCGTACGAACCGCTATCGCACTGGTGTATTTGGTTGTTTAACGCTTTGGCAAGTTACTAATATCGCGGCTCTGTGGTAGAACCTTTAAGTTGTCTATTGCTCTGTAAATGTGGAAAATGATTAGGCGGCTGATGGCGCATTATACTGTATAATAAATTTGCTTTTATAGTTCCTAGGTGAATTTTATTGTGACTTTATATTAGGGTGTTTCCTTAATCAATATGATTTTGAATAAAAGTCATGAAACTCCATTAAATAGCCATTTATTTATTCTGAAATTATTTTTATAAAACAACTTCGCCCAAATGCCCACCACGGCTGGATCTGATGAATGTCACAATACAGACAAAGTTGTCGACTACTTTTTAAGCATTTGTGACTGTATGTCTTCAATTACCCGAATAATGTTTGCTTCCTATGCGTCGATAATTGTCGGTTTGTCAGCGTAGACTAACAACTTTACTTTTTCCAAAAGAAATAATCAAGAGGCGTCAAATCACAATTAACAGTGCCATTACGCGAAATTATGGAATCGTCGAATGTTTCCTTTAATAAGTTGATTGTTTTGTTTGCTGCATGGCATGTAGCGCTATCCTGCTGAAACCACATGGCTTTCACATTTATCCATTCAATCGGGGAACGAAAAACTCATTAATCTTAGCTCTATAGCGAAAACTGTTCAACGTAACACAATGTTAGCCTCATTTTTGAAAAAAAAAAAACAAAAAAACAAATAAGTCCGAAGACTCTACCAGCCCACACACCGCACCGAACTGTGCATTCTTCGAAATGCAACGCCACGTTTTGATAATCTCAGTTTCAACTCTTGCGCGAGCTGGATCGAGTAAGCCTTCAAAGCAAGTTGAAGCAGTTGTGAACGACGTCGAATCAATAAATTTGGATCGTCTACAACAAGCTCCTGCACGGGTGCAAATATCTCTTCAGCAATTCGTTAATTCGGCCATAGAGTGTAGTGTACATAATAACTACACTAACAAATAGCCTCATCATCAAATGCAATTCTCCCAGCAACACAAAAACATAGACACACATTCCACATTTCTCACAAGACAGACATTTTCCACCAAATCCACTCGACACCCGATACACAGCTAATGCTCGCCATAGAGTCAAGGCCAATGACGGTTGTACATTTGCGTGTTGCAGCAAATTGTGCTGAGTACTTCACTTTCCTTTTTATACCCTATTCTAAGGGTATATTAATTTTGACGCATAGTTTGTAACATACCTTAATATTGCCCGTAGACACCTAAAAGTTACTATATTTAAGATCAGCATCGATAGTAATGTCGATCTAGCCATGTCCGTCCGTCCATCCGTCCGTCGGCAAAAATTAGGCCTTTAAACTAGACCTAGATAGCTGAAATTTTAACCATATACTCTCTAGGGTCCCGAAATAATCAAGTTTACGAATTTTTGAAATCCGCCCACGGACACGCCCACAAACTCAAAAAAACAATTTTGAGCTAGAAAGCTGAAATTTTTTATATATGATCTATGACTCCTAAAACTGCTTGGGATAAATTGTTTTCAAAATCCGCCCACTGACACGCCCACAAATAAATAAAACAATTTTTTTGAAAATCCAAAGTTTAAGCTAGGGAGCTGAAATTTATAATATATACTCTCTATGGGCCCTTTATGCTCATGTGTAAATATTTTCAAAATCCGCCTACTGACACGCCCACAATTAATTTTTTTTTTTTTTGAAAATTCAAAGTTTGAGCTAGGGAGCTGAAATTTATAATATATACTCTCTAGGGGCCCTTTATTCTCATGTGTTAATTTTTTTTAAATCCGCCTACTGACACGCCCACAATTAAATAAAACAATTTTCTTGAAATACCCAAGTTTGAGCTAGGGAGCGTTTTTTTTGATTAAATCCTTTAAATGTTATATAACAAAATATGTAAAGCGTTCTTAACAATTCAACCATACTTAGACTTTTGTCACGCCCACTTATGAGGGATAGGATTAAGAATAGGGTATGCAACAGTTCGCCCAAGCGGACTGTAGCCCGTCCCTATGTATATTTCTGTCTTCCTTCATCATATTATAATGTAAGTAGCATGTATGATATTTTTGTATAAATAGGCTAAGATCTTTGAATATAAATTAATTACTATCTGACTTATGAATGGTATGCTTGGCTTCTTAGCCGTTTATTCATTTCAACTCGGCTCTTCAGCCATACAAACAGTTCGGCTCTTTAGCCATCAACTCTTCGGCTTGGGATAGCCAATAATCCCCATAACAATTATTATGGAGGTAGTGTTCTAATACAAAAATAAATTACATACATTACAAGAGAACCAACAACAAAATGACAATTTTTCAAGCAAATTATCTTCTCCGATTTTGAAATTGGCAGTTATGTCAATAAACAAAATTGTCGCATTTGGGCTAAAGAAAATCCTAGAGGATTGAGAGGCCAATCAAACCAAAAAGTTACTGTACGGTATGGATTTTGGTGTGGAGGCGTAATTGGTCCATTTTTCTTCGAAGATGAAAATGACGATGCAGTTACTGTGAATGGAGCTCGATATCAAACGATGATTAGAAACTTTTTGTGGAATCAATTAGAAGATATTGATGTGCAGAATATGTAGTTTCAACAGGATGGCGCAACATACCACACAACAACGAACTCAATCGATCTTTTGAAAGAGATGTTCAACAATCGCATAATTTCCCGACGAACAGACTAAAATTGGCCACCAAGATCATGCGATTTAACACCACTCTTATGGGGTTTCTTAAGGAGTAAATTTTATTCCTATAATTCTCAAACAAAGACAACATCATCGACCAAAAATCACTTATTGAACCATCATTATGCGTGATTCAAAATGTTGGTAAAAGGTTGACAGTCTGCCGAGCTAGCAAGGGAGATCACTTGGACGACATTCTTTGTCATTATTAACCGAAACCAATTTACATTAATTTCCAATAAAAATAAATAAAGATTTCACACAATTTTCGTCTTTCATTCAAAATTTAAAATGATACCTCAAATTTGAACACACTTTACATAGACTAAATATTTATATAAAATGTCAAAGTAATCTTAATTTCTGTCAGCGATGCAATCAAATTCGCTAGGTTTTTTGTTCGAGTCAGTAAATATAATAGGTCCTATTTACAACAAACCTGGACAATGTTAGTTCATTCTGCAGGACGATTTCTCTTAAGTTCAATTGCGGTAGGTGGCGCTGTAGTCTTGATATTAAAATATTTCGTATTTATGGTACGATTTAGCTCAAATTCATAGAATAATTTCTTAAATAAAATATATTTGGACCTGCCAAGTGGAGGTGGAGTCGAAATATTTACGAAAAACTACATTTGCTGATACATATTTGTTCATATCATAGGTGTGGCGGTTTGATAAGACAAACCCAATTAGCACTGAGTGCTGTTTTGTTACCACAAACTCACGTAAACCTGGGTATTATCGATTGGTGGGAGAGGCTAAATCCAACCTGCGGAGTTCAGGAAAGCTATCAGTTCCCTGATACTCCTCTCGGAGACCTCCTCAAGTATATTGAAGAAAGGGCTTCCCAATATTCGTAGTCTGGTCCTAGATAAAGCCGGACAGGTACATACAAAGTGAATTAGGGTTTCTTTTTCAGTTGTCACTTTGCAACTGCGGCAGTGGGTATTGTATGTTATGCCCAGCTTGGCCGCATGGTCACCTATAGGCCAGTGTCCCGTGATGATCGCTGTTATTCTTGCGATGTCTTTTCGGGTTTATATTTATATTTATTTATATTTATTTATTTATTAATTCAATTCACAGTAAGAGTACACTTTTAAGTTTGTGAAATGTAAACAATTTGTATAAAAATGAGATGAGTTAAGGAAAAACGGAATGATTTTAAATAAATAAGAAAAAAGTTAACAATCAAAGAAAGCTAAATAATAAATTATCAATCTTTCCACTTAAATCTTTGAAAATTTCAAGTTTTAAATAAGGTACAAAAAAAGAGAAAAAAAAAAAAGTTAAATTAATTCATTAATTGAATTTGCTTGATCAAAGGGTTTGGGGGGGGGGGGGGGGGGGTGCTTTGGTTTAAGCGAAATTAGTTGCTTTGGTTTGTGAAGAAAAGTTTCAACTCATTCTCAAATCGGTGTGTGTCGCCTAGTTCTCTAATGTTTCGCGGAAGTGCATTCCAAAGGCGAATAGCAGAAATAAAAAATTGCCTCTCAGATGTTAGGCAAGTAAATTGTGGTAGAATCAAACAGGCAGATCTACTGGATGCCGAAAACCGAATTTTATTGTATAGATATATCGGTTGTCTTGTTTTTATGATTGAAAACAATAAAAGTAGGGTTCGTAACT
Source organism: Portevinia maculata (assembly GCA_949715645.1). Lineage (NCBI taxonomy): Eukaryota > Metazoa > Arthropoda > Insecta > Diptera > Syrphidae > Portevinia > Portevinia maculata. The sequence continues at coordinate 52,292,488 of OX454527.1, read as the reverse complement.
TTATATAATTTGGAAAGGATATATCCAATAAGTTTTTTGTCAGATGTGATAGATGGTCGAATCTTCTGAGACTATATACATAGCGAATGGTACTATTAAATGCTACTTGAAGCTTCCTTTTAGAATCCGCATCACAGTTATTAAATATTTCGGAACCATACACAAGTATTGGAATAACCAAAGTTTTAGCAAGAATTAATCGTGTTTTAGGTGGTGTAAACTTTTGAGCAGTCCATAAAGTTCGAAGAACTCCATATGCCTTGCCCACAATCAGATTAATGTGGCTATTCCATGTGAGTGTTCTATTGAAAACCATTCCCAGATTTTTTGAGCTATCTACGTATTCTATTGGCGAACAATCAAGCTTAATTGTGGGAAAATAAGAAAGCTCTAGCTTCTTTTTTGAAATTACCAAACATTTACATTTTTTTGGGTTAAGTGACAGATTATTCTTAAACGACCACTTCGAGATCCTTTCAAGGTCTTCGTTCAAAACATCGGCACAGTTTTCGATAAGGCCAAGAGGACAGCTTTTATAAATCTGAATGTCGTCAGCATAAAAATGCCTACTTGAATTTAAGATTATGCTTTGTAAGTCGTTGATGTAAAGCGAAAATAAGAGGGGTCCCAAGATCGAGCCTTGCGGAACACCCTGCACCAAAGGAAGAAATTCTGAAAGAACATTCCCCAAAGACACTGCCTGATATCTATCAGTAAGATATGATGAGATTAACTTTACAGTAGAAGAAGACATGTTAAAGAACTGACGTAATTTATCAATAAGGATAAAGTGATCAACCGTATCGAATGCCTTTGAGAAGTCAAGAAGTATAAGAAATGTAACATGGCCTTTATCCAATTCCTCTCGTATGTCTTCTACCACTTTCAAAAGCGCGGTGGTACAACTATGTTTGGCACGAAAGCCAGATTGAACTGAAACTAGGAGATTGTGAAGTACAAGATACTCATTTAACTGCTTATACATAATGCGTTCGCAAATTTTTGATAGATATGGTAGAATCGAGATGGGTCTAAACTCTTCGCCTGTCGAGTTCTTAGGGATTGGTATTATTTTTGCCACTTTCCACTGGCAAGGAAAAACACCGGTCATGAAAATGGTATTGATAATATGCGTAATATATGGAAGCAGTAATGGCAATAAAGATTTTATGAAAACCGGATGAAGTCCATCTACTCCTACAGCATTGGACTTTATTGTTAACATGCTTTCCACTACATCCGTGCATTCTATTCTTGAAAAAGAAAACGGTGATTCTGTGAAGACTACAGGACTGCGGGATATTCTATTGATAGCTTGAATTCTACTGCTTGGAGTTGATAAAAACTTACGATTTAGTTCGTTGCAATCAATATCTTGTGTGCAGTTCAGCTTCTGTTTACCTATCCCTAATTCCCGAAGGTTATTCCACATTTTTCGGGCATCTTCATTAATACTTAGCCGATTGGAATAAAAGTGTGTTTTGGCAATTCTTATTTCACGGACGACGCTGTTTCTTAAATGCTTGTAAACTTGGTGGTACTCTTCTATCCGGAAACGCTTCCATTGGCAGTAAGCGTGATCTCGTTGTGATATTAATAAACGAATCTCATTGGTAAACCAAGCGCTTGCTTTTGGCCTTACCCTACCTGTTTTTATGGGAACGTATGTATCAAAGAGATAACTAATGTTTCTGTGAAGAAAATCAGTTTGATCATCCGCCGAGGTCATACCGTAAACAAGATACCAGGGAATGGTATAAAAATGATTTTGGAGAGCAGCACTATCTATATTCTTAAAGTTTCGGGTTCCACCTAGAAAGTCGGTTGTTTTTGCCTTGTTGTAGTTTGGCCACGTTTTTCTGGATATGACGCATGCAGTCAGCCTGCTCCATATGAGGTTGGCTTTCTTGAGGTATTCTGCGGTGATATTTGCCTTAACTGCTCCGAGCGGAATGTGGACTAGTTCCCCCAGATAGCAGTGGAGAGCTGAGCCTTGCCTGGCCAGTTCGTCGGCATGTTCGTTTCCATAAACGTTACTGTGCACTGGAACCCAGATCAGGGTAACCTTGAACTTATCAAGCAGGGCCAGCTCATTACGGCATTCTAGTACTAACTTAGAGGATATAGTGACCGAAGCTATCGCTTTAATGGCAGCCTGGCTGTCAATAAGTATGGCGATCCTTTGCCTCAGTGTTATGTTTGAGTGAAGTTTGATCTGGCGATAGGCTTTACGGATAGCCAGTAGCTCCGCCTGGAAGACGCTTGCAGTATCCGGAAGTCTGTATGATTTTGCGATGTTTAAGGGTTCCGAAAAAAACTCCCGCACCCACGCCGCAGTCCATTTTTGAACCGTCAGTGTAGATTGTTTGATCGAAATCCCTTGTCACTTGTCCATTTTGCCATTCTGATCCAGTAGTCTGTTGAAGGCGGAACTAGTTTTCTAGGTAGAGAATCTAGAATACTACTGTGGCCGTAGGGTTTCGCAGTCCAGCATCCAGACTCTCTGAGTCTGATCGCGCTGTGTGCTGTGATGTTTGTTATATGTAGATCAAGAGGTACAAGATGCAATAAGACTGTGATTTCGTCTGACGGTGTTGACCGTAAAGCTCCCGTTGTTCCTATACATGCCGTTCTTTGTACCTTATTAAGTTTGGTTATATTGTACTTTTTCTTTAGATCCGGCCACCATACTATTGACCCATACGTGGGGATTGGTCCGTTCGTATCATATCCCTTTGGGATTTATTGCCTCCCCCATTCCAGCGGATCATGGTAGCTTAGATTTCATTATTAGCTGAATAAAAATGGGAAATTAGAAAAGTATGGTATGGTATAGAAGAAAAAGGAAGGAATAGGGTATAGACGGAGGGCAAAGAAGCGGTCGTATAGTTTGAGTTTTTAGACATTTTTAAAACTTAGGTAGGGTGGACTCCGTTTTGAACAAGTGGGACTGCTGGACTGGTTGAGTCGCTGCAGAGAAAACAAAGTAGGTAATAGTATTTTCTTCAAGGTTTGGGTGGTATTTGGCCAGCGAAACCGCTTTAACGGGTTTTTGTTGTATGGAGCCACAAACAAAGAACATACAAAACAGCAACGACAATAATCAACAAGAATACAAAACTGACAACATTGAATAGTGAAATATATAATATATAAAAGGACAATAATATTGAATACATAAAGTGCAGTGCGCCGAAGTGCTCTGTTTAATTAAAATTTTCAATTTTTTTGAAGTCTTAATTTTTTAAGTTAGTTTTTTGAAGTCGTTTATTTGCTTTTTTTTAATTTTTTTTTGATCATAGTTTTAGTTTCATTTTAATAAGTTTTTTTTGAATTCGAATTGTAAGTAATTCTAGGGTACATTTCATTTGTGAATTCTGCCCTTAACAGTGCATAGTGCGCGTATCATAGCCCGTATTGGCCATCATCCATCCACGTTCTTCCTCGTGCTGGTACCGGGACAATGGGGGACCATAAAACCGTAAGTAGTTTTAAGTTTCTATATATTTTTGGATTCTGTTTTTAAATTTTGTATAGGTAGCTTTAAGTGCAGAATTTTAGATTTATTTTTTTTTAAGTTTTTGCGGTAGTTTTAAGTTTTTTTTTATATAAATTAAATTTTCAAACAGCCTTTAATGGCATATTTTTTTTTTTGTGCGTTTAAAGTGTGCGCGGCTAAAGTTTTGCTTTTGGTGTGTGGACGGCTGTGAAGGCAGAGTCCTTCTATAGATCGACAATGACATAACAGGACAACACGAACTTTTACGACATGACATGAAGACATACTCACAACATGGGCCAGAGTGATAGCTGAGGTTGTGTAGAAAGATACAAGGGTGGGCTGGCCAACCCTTGCCAAGAACATCTTTTTTTTTTTATATAATTTGCGTGCGCTAAGGGGATGTATTTTTTCTGTAGTGACACAGTCAGTACCCTTATAGTGGAAACCACAGTGCAGGCATTTTTGTTTGTTACTGTAAGTAGCTCCCAGCAAATGATTCATTGCCTATTTTCTTACTGTATGAAAGAATGGAAGGATAGGAAAGAAGTTTGGTGCGATGGGATTTTTTTCTCCACAGGTGGCGCCTAAATTGCTTTAGGGAGATCTGTTTTTGTTGTGTGTATTCAATTTATACATGGCCCTAGTCGGGATTCGAACACACGACCTGTCAATCACTTAGTGAATACACTAGCATCGCACCATTGCCACCTACATCTGCCATGTTTCGGGCGCAAAACGAACCCGGTAGAGAGATTTATGGAAATTGAGTTGCGGTTAGAGTACGATAGTTTTAGTGTAGTTTTAGTTTACCTTTGATACATTTTAGCGCTTAGCTTTTAATTTTAGGTTAGTTTAGCTTTAACTTAGGTTAGTTAGAATTGAATTCCATAAAATGGGTTAATTCATACCTTAGATCAAGTGTTTATCAAGTCAAATTTAGAGGATCGCTATCTGTATCTTTCACAGCGCACTCTGGAGTTCCCCAAGGAAGTCACCTCGGACCAATTTTATTTATACTAGCCAATAATGATGTTAAGGCATGTATAAATCACAGTAATATCCTGATCTACGCTGATGATATGAAAATATTTAAATCTATCACTAGTTCTTCAATCACTTCTTCAATCTGACATTAATAGCTTCGCCAATTGGTGTCATAAATACGGTTTATCCCTGAACCCTACTAAATGTCAACATATGACATTCTCTAGAAAGAATATACCTTCCACCTTTCAATATTCTTTGTCTCAACATATTTTTTGTAATGTTGATAATTTTAAGGATCTTGGGGTTTATTTCGATCCCAAAATGGTTTTTGCCAAGCATATCAATTTTATTGTTAATAAATCTAATTCTATGCTGGGCTTCGTAAAAAGGTGGGCGAAAGAATTTAATGACCCATACGTTACTATGTCATTGTACAATTGTTTTGTCCGTCCGATTCTAGAGTATGCTTCACAAGTTTGGACACCGTTCTACAACATTCATTCAAATCGAATAGAGGCCATTCAACGTAAATTTATTCGATTTGCACTTAGAGGACTTCCATGGGATGATCCTTTTAACCTTCCTCCTTACAGTCAGCGTATTAAGCTTCTTCAAATGTTACCCCTTTCTCAACGAAGGCTTAATAGCGATATAATTTTGTTACAGCAGCTTACATCCGGTCAAATAGATGCACCTGACTTGCTGTCATCTATTGGCTTTAATTTTCGGTGTGGTTCCCATAATTTACGTAGTGTTGATTTATTATGGGAGGCATGAGCCTATTAGTCGCATGAGTAGAATCTATAATATAAATGATCATGTGATTGACTTGCATGTTAGTAAAATTAAACTGAAAAATATTTTGCGTAATAATACCTTAATGTCTTAATTTATTTGCATGATTTGTGTTTGTGTTAGTATTTTATAGGTACATAATTATTGTATTTTTAATTGTTTTGTCCTTACTAACACCTGCACTAAATGATGAGCCTGTGGGAGCACTTTTAGTGCCGGCAAATTTCTGCTCGTGATAGTTGCTTGCTTTAAGCACTCCACGACACAGAACTGATAGTGTATTAAGAAAAAAAAATTAGGTCGAATGCTCCTTGGACATTTTTTTATTTACACTATCCCACCTCTTTTTATCTGTCTGCTAGAAAAGCTTTATTTCCTTTTTTTTCTTTTTTCACAACCTTTTGGCACGGACAAAATATTAGTTGAGCAGGTGGTATATGGTGAGGAAGCAGGAACTACTCCCGCCTGACGAGCTGAGCCGAGCAACGACAAGCATGCCGCGTCCTCCTCGCCCGCATCGAAGTTGTCCCTGTGGCTCGACCCTGGTTCCCAACATAACAGGCCTTGTTTTAAATGGCGAATTGTTTTATTGGAACTTTGTGGATATAGATTCTTCAAGGGGTAGATACGCCTTATAGAGAAAAATTCTCTGTTAAGTTGTTTGTTTATACCCTATTCTAAGGGTATATTAATTTTGACGCATAGTTTGTAACATACCTTAATATTGCCCGTAGACCCCTAAAAGTTACTATATTTATGATCAGCATCGATAGTAATGTCGATCTAGCCATGTCCGTCCGTCCGTCTGTCGGCAAAAATTAGGCCTTTAAACTGGACGTAGAGAGCTGAAATTTTAACCATATACTCTCTAGGGTCCCGAAATAATCAAGTTTACGAATTTTTGAAATCCGCCCACAGACACGCCCACAAACTCAAAAAAAAACAAAATTTTGGAAAAAAACGAATTTTAAGCTAGAAAGCTGAAATTTTTTATATATGATCTATGACTCCTAAAACTGCTCGGGATAAATTTTTTTCAAAATTCGCCCACTGACACGCCCACAAATAAATAAAACAATTTTTTTGAAAATCCAAAGTTTGAGCTAGGGAGCTGAAATTTATAATATATACTCTCTATGGGCCCTTTATGCTCATGTGTAAATATTTTCAAAATCCGCCCACTGACACGCCCACAATTAATTTTTAATTTTTTTTGAAAATTCAAAGTTTGAGCTAGGGAGCTGAAATTTATAATATATACTCTCTAGGGGCCCTTTATTCTCATGTGTTATTTTTTTTAAATCCGCCTACTGACACGCACACAATTAAATAAAACAATTATATTGAAACACCCAAGTTTGAGCTAGGGAGCGTTTTTTTTTTTTTTTGATAAAATCGTTTAAATGTTATATAACAAAATATGTACAGCGTTCTTAACAATTCAACCATACTTAGACTTTTGTCACGCCCACTTATGAGGGATAGGAATAAGAATAGGGTATCCAACAGTTCGCCCAAGCGGACTGTAGCCCGTCCTATGTTTTAAAGTTAATTTTAATACACCAGTCGAGCTTGAACCCATACTGTTCGCAAAACTAACGAAAATAGATCGGCCATCTGCGACCTTCCTACGGCGACTGATACCTTCATAAATAAATTTAAATGTATAAAAAGTAATTCGTTTCCATCGAAATTAAGTATTATCATTGGTTTCCCTACATTTTCTGAGTTATCCAATCGCTTCTATTTTCTTCGAATCAAATTTAATTTAATTTAAAAATAACAAAACATCCGACAGTTAAAGTCGTCGCGGGAGTTCTAATTCGTCCTACAGACCATTTTGATCAAAAATGAGTTTAGAATGACAACTGATGTTTTCAGACATGCTCTTTCGATTGATCCAATCCGATTTGTCCTATCTCTTTTAGTTACAATAACAAATACAAATATGGTCCAATGTCCTTCAGATAAAATGTATTCTTATTTGTCATATTTACACTCTTAAAGCGCGTCCTACTGCGTCATTACCCGATTCACGTTATTTGCATTTTGTTCTTGAATGTCCTAAATCCACTAAATTTAGATACATTGGAAAAAAATGTAAGAATAAGTTTCAAACTACGACAAAGCCTTGATGTCAAAGAACCTGAAATAGAGAACGATCGGCTGAGTTGGTACTGTCATATTCAAAGGAGAGATCATACGAACCATGTCAAAAAGGCAATATCAATCAACATTTCAACACAATATCGAAAGAGAGACAGATCTTAAAACTTAAGGATCACACAAATGGAACAACACCAGACTAAGATTGGCGTCAGTGATGAAGTGATTCAAAATCGGGAAGCCTGCCGTTAAATTTCGAGGTCGAAACGGTGGACCCCACAGGCGGACCACTAGCGATGCAGTTAAATAGGAAGGTTGCGATCCATTAAGTACAGATCATAACATTGTCGTTAAAGAGAAAGCATTGTAAGTTTGTGCTTGTTTGTTGTTGTATTAAGTTTTCCAGATATAAAACTTTAACAGAGATTTAACCCCGAATCTCACGTTAGACCGCTGAAATAATAAGCATTTTATTCTACAATTGATCAGATGTTCTGCCTAACTAATATTGCTAAATCTTACAAGAGCAAGAAAAAAAAGTTCTATGTATTCTCTGTAGATTTTTGAGCAGCTTATACAATATCATGTGAAGCTAACTTTTTCAAGCTTTCCAAAATCGATGTATCAAGCAAAATCATTCAAATCCTGCGAGCTTTGTATCAGAATAATATTGCGTACGTGTGGGAATGGAGTTTTAATCTCTAAAGAATTCAAAACATCAATGGGCGTTAAACAAGGATGTATTCTAAGTGCACTACTTTTTATATTATACATTAATGATATAACCGATGATGTCAAAGGTGGAATGAGGTTCTGCGATGTAGCAATCCCGGCATTGATGTATGCGGATGATATTATCTTTATGTGTGACACTATCCAAGGAATGCAGCTAATGATTAACAGACTTATTGCATATTGTAAATGTTGGAATCTCACTGTTAATCTTGAGAAATCAAAAGTCATGATATTTAGAAATGCAGGAGGTCGTTACTCACGTTTGGAAAAGTGGAAGTTAGACGGTGAAGAAATTGAAGCAATCCAGATACAAATATCTAGGTATCCTGTTAACGCCTTCTTTATGTTTAAAACCGCACTTTGGTGAAAAATTAGCTGATGCTAAAAGAGCTACCTGTGCAATTTGGAAACGTTGTTTCAAAAACAATTATGTGTCGCTTAGTACACCACAAACTTTGTTCCACTCGACTGCAGCATCGATAGTGCTCTACGGAGCTCAGATATGGGGTTACAAATGCTACGATGAGGTGGAAAAATGTCCTCGCTACTTCTTGAAGAGGATATTCCCGTTACCAAAAAATACCCCTAACTATATGCTATACATTGAATCTGTAACTCCTCCCCTGCGCTTGTACACCCTTAAAATGCACTTCAATTATGTTTTGAAATTATTAGAGATCAATGAATCCAGAATACCAAACGTAGCATTAAAAGGCATAAATAGAACACATGGAAACATTAGCGAGGAATGGCAGAAAATAGCTGCCGAATGCGGAATGAATCTGACAGTTCAGGTGAACGAGCAACCTCATCTCTTAAGAGAAAAATCTAACACAATTTTGGACAATCTTGGCCAACCAATACGTTGAAGGAGCCGAATCGTCACTATTTAGGAACTCGTACAGCAAACTTAACCATTTTTTATATGAAAAAACGTATTTCCTTAACAGATACTAAGCTGAAAAAAAGTACTGTGTTCAAAATGAGAGGTGAACTTGTAAATTTAAATTTTATGCCACATCGACAGTGCCGGATTTAGGGGAGGGCAGCCGGGGCTACAGCACTGGGCCTCCACCAAACAGGGGACCCAATATTTCAAATTCCGACGAGTAGTGGATTCTACTCCCGACGATCAACTAACTATAGTTATTAGATATATTGAAGGATCGATGCCGAAAGAATGATTTCTCACCTTTTTACCACACTGCGGCCATACCGGCGACGCCATAGCAAACGCTTTTCTAAAATTTTTAGGTGACCATCAAATAGACATTTTGGATTGCCGCGGACAATCATATGACAATGCTGCAAACATGAGTGGTAAATACAAAGAAATGCAGGCTCTTATTTTGAAGAAAAATCATTTATCTGCTTTTATACCATATTGTGCTCATTCTCTCAATTTAGTTTGAAAGGCAGATGCTCTTGTCCATCGGCTGTTCAATTCTTCGATTTGGTTAACAATGTATATACGTTTATCACAGCAAGTACAGAGCTGTACCAAATTCTGACTGAAAAATTATCGCAAAAGAAAAGCGGACAATTTTACATTCTAAAAAAGCTTAGCGATACTCGTTGGTCTTGTCGAGCTGAACCTACGAAAGCTTATTTTCGATGGGTATTGTGAAATCGAAGGAGCTCTAACAAGCATATCTTCTGATAAGGAGCAAAAAGACAACGTGAGTAATAAAGCATCAAACCTTTTACGAAAGATGAGTTGTCTCGAAACCGCTCTATGTGCTGTCTTTTAAAGCGACGTCTTAGAGCGATTCGAATCTACAAACAAGATGTTGCAGGACCCGAAAATGATTCTTGAATCAGCAATGCGTGCATTAGAATCATTGAAATCATTCGTTTAATCCAAAATATACGATTTTGATCAATACGAGAAATCTGCTAATGAAATATGTAGTACTGACCAATATGTACAATCACGCACCAGAACAAGAAATGTGAGGTTGAATGCATTCGATTATATGAATCTATTTGTTTCAGCTTTGTGTTTCTCTTACTGAAAGATTGCATGCATACGAAGCTGTACGTTCGCGATTTGGATTTCTCAATCACATATATAAGATGGAGGCTGCAAATTTGCATGCTGCAGCAGAGGCATTGGTGAAAGTATACAAAGTTGATTTTAATGCCTAGTCTTGATAATGAGTTGGTTCAATTTATATCTTTGATCAACTTATACAAAAAGGATTATAGAAAAGACCAGTCCACCGAGCTATTTTACCATCACATTCTTGAAGATCAACATTTTAGAGCTACATTCCCAAACATTGAAATTGCGCTCAGAATGTGTTTGGATTTGATCGTGTCTAATTGCACTGGAGATCGCTCATTTTCAAAATTTAAAATTTAAAAAAAAAATAGACTTCTAACTACGATGGGACAAAGCCGTCTTTCAAAGCTATCCCTTTTTTTTTTTTTTTTTTTTTTTTTTTTTTTTGTCGGGATGTGTGAAACTTTCTGCACTGGAGCAATCAGACTCAATACTGGTCCATTGTACTGCCAGGCAGACACACCACATTTTACTGTGGGAATTTACTCGTTTTTCTAAGAAAAACGAGAAGGCGCTTCAATGATAAGGAGCTTAGGTTTACAGCACTCACCATATCCGCACCAAATACCTGCCACCTGATACGAGCAAAAGCAGGACAATCACAGACGAAATGTTCCGCAGTGTCGTCGCTTTCTCCACAGGCTTCGCAGATGGTGGTGTCGCTTAGGCCTAGCACCTTAAGGTGTTTGGCAAAAGCGTAGTGTCCCGTAAGAACGCCAGTAGTCTGTCTGCAGTCTTTTCTGTTGAGAGACAACAAGAATGCCGCGGATTTCCCACAGACGTCGGGGAGCATTTGCTTAGTCTGTCTGCATCCTGGAGAGTCATGCCAACGGCGATTGTGTTCATAGGAAACCCAACCGTCAATGGAAGCCCTGACCGAGGACGCAGGCAGACAGATCGCTGGTTCAGGTCCTGAGAGGTCCCCCTCTGAGCCTTGTCTAGCAAGTTCATCGGAGATCTCATTTCCTGTGATCCCGTTATGACCCGGGACCCAGACAAGTTTAAGTGAATTCAGCCTTCCGACCGAATTCAGAGATATCTTGCATTCACGTACTATTTTGGAGGTAGTTAAGGGTTTGAGTAAGGCCTTAAGCGCAGCCTGACTGTCGCTACAGACGCAGATACTTCGCCCCCTCCACCTGTTCCTCGTGACATAGTCCATGGCCATTAGGATAGCATAAGTCTCTGTTTGGAAGACTGACGCATGTTTGCCTAACGGAAAGAAAAGTCTAACGCTATCGCTCTCCACGAAGACACCAGCACCAGATCCTTGATCGGTTTTGGAGCCATCCGTAAAGATTCGACTGCATTCCCTTCCAGGTTCAGAGTCCGGCCAGAGCCAGTCCTGGACGCGAGGAAAGTCGACCTCGTATTTGCGCTTTAGCCGAAGTTCCGGTGTCATCGCATCAGACGGCATATCCATAAGACAGGAGTCGAAGGACAACCGTTGCGCAAGTTCATCAAAACTCCAGTGCGAGTTATACCAAAAGCCACCTCTTGTAAGACGTGAGATAGCCTTGATTGTACAGCCCATGATGTAAACATCAAGGGGCGGAAGGTTCAATAGTGCATCTAGGCCGGAGCCAGGCGTGCTGGGGAAGGCCCCCGTGCAGCCGAGACATACCTGCCTTTGGAGTTTGGCAAAAGCAGCAGTGACGTATTTACGTGAAAGCTTATTCCACCAAACAACCGATGCGTATGCTATAAATGGTCTTATCATAGCCGTATAAATCCATAGGACTCTTTTCGGTGATAAGCCCCATGTCTTGCCGAAAATGCCTTTGCACTGCCAGAAAATAGACAGCGCCTTGGCAGTCTTCAGCTCAACATGTTTGGACCAAAGAAGTTTGCTATCCAGGATGACTCCCAGATACTTTGCTTCATTGGAGAGTTGGATTGTGACGCCTTTTAGCACTGGCTGAGTCAACCCGACCAGCTTCCTCCTTCTCGTAAAGAGAACAACCTCAGTTTTAAGAGGATTGACCGAGAGCCCATTCCTAGTGCACCATTCGTCGATCACGTCAAGGGCCGCCTGCGCCTTGGCGCATACAGTCGCTAGGCATGATCCAACAGAAAGCACGGCAACATCATCCGCGTACGCCTGAGCGTAAATATTAGAACTGTTGAGTGCGTTCAACAGAGAGTCGACCAGCATACACCACAGCAGTGGAGACATGACGCCGCCTTGCGGGCAGCCTCTGTTTACCCCCGCCATAACATAGCGGCCACAATCCGCATCCGCAACCAACGTTCTATTCATTAGCATTGCTTTAATCCACAACACCAATGGTTCGTCTACTCCGTGTTGTCTGGCGGAGCTGCACATGCTATCAAAAGTCGCATTGTCAAAAGCACCCTCAATATCGATGAAAATGCCTATCGCGTATTCTTTCCTGTCAAGCGCCTTCAATTCTACCAACTAGATTTTGGAGCGCAGTCTCGCAGGATTTTCCGCGTTGATAGGCATGTTGCATCGGAGATAGTGGGTGCAATCGTAAAGCACCTTTGCGCACGTGAAGCTCGACCAGCCTTTCCAAGCTTTTCAGCAAGAAAGAAGTCAGACTGATTGGTCTGAAGCTCTTGGCGAGCGAGTAGTCACTTCTGCCAATTTTTGGTATGAATGCCACTCTAACTGTACGCCAGGGTGTTGGAATGTATGCCAGTGCTAGGACAGCGGTGAAGATTTTCTTCATAGTCGGTAGCAGCTGGTTTGTACATTGTTGCAGCATGGCTGGGTATATTCCGTCCGTACCAGGCGACTTGAAGCCGTCAAAAGACGCAAATGCGTATTTAATGGCCTCGTCCGTCACCACGGCCTTCGCAATATACCAGCTACGCCGAGTTGTTTGTATTGGCTCACTCATAGTCTCGGTAATCGGGGCTGGTTGTGAACCAATTGTAATCTGGTTACCCGGAAAGTGAGACTCCAGCAGATAACTAAGAGTTTCCGCTTTCGTCTCAGTGAAGGTGCCATCAAGTTTTCTAAGTGAGTCCAGTTTGGCTGGTTTGCCCTTTTTCAGAACTTTAACCAACCTACTAGTTTCACCCAGCGTTTCAATCTTTTCGCAGAAATTCTTATAAGAAGCACTTTTCGATACCCGAATTAGCCTCTTATATTCCTTCTGCTTCGATCGGTAGAGATTCCAGTCTGTCTCCAAATCAGTCTTGTGTGACCTATTTAGAAGCTTTCTAGCTTCTCTACGAATTCTTTGCAGTTCCGAGCTCCACCAGGGAACCGGTGTTCTGCCAGGGGGTTTGCTTACTGGGCACGTCAGTTCAAAACAGCTAGTAATGGCACTATTCAGGTCTTGAACAGCTTCCTCTACCTTTTGTCTCGTCCTGAGTTTGGTTGGAGTTTTGAGAGTTTTCCCTAATTCCTCCCTGAAGCGTATCCAGTTGGTTTTTCTCGGATTCCTCCTCTCCTGCAGAGTTATGGCTTCGCATCCGATTTGGAATTCGATATATCTATGGTCTGAGAGGGACACCTCCGAAGAGACCCTCCAGTTAGTAACCGCCTTAAAGTATCTATTTGATAAAGTTAGGTCGATCACTTCCTGTCTTCTTGACGTCACAAAAGTTGGTTGCGAGCCAACATTGTTGATAGTAAGATCAGATGATAGAATGAAATCCAGGAGATGGTTTCCTCGCATGTTGCATTTGCTGCTGCCCCAAACAGTGTTTTGAGCATTGGCATCACAGCATATAACTAGGCCCATCTTCCTGGTGTCGCAATAGTCAATGAGTTCAGCAATTGCCCTCGTTGGTGGAGGTACTACCGAATCATAGGGGAGATAAGCTGACGCCACGATGAAGGTCTTCCCTACTCAGCATTAAAAGCGATCTACTGAGGGAACTAGATTTCAGCGAAATCATCAAGGATTTTTCGTCGAAAAAGCTCGCAAGGTTCCATTTGTTAACGCTTTTTAAATAAAACAAAAACGGTTTTGGATATCAATGAAATTCTTTATTCCTGTGAAAGTACGTTCGATGCCATTATGTATGGAACTCGATTTCTTTTGCATGGCCAATACTGCTGCAATTTCACGTTCGATATTCGTACGAAGTTCATCAATCGTCGCTGGCTTGTTGGCATATAGACCATAGACTTGACGTAGCCAAACAGGAAATAGTCTAACGGCGTCAAATCGCACGACCGAGGCGGCCAAGCGACTGGACCATTTCGTGAGATAACACGGTTTCCAATAAATTGATTGTGGCATTCGCTGTGTGGCTTGTGGCGCCGTCCTGTTGGAACCACATGTCCTCCAAGTCCATATCAAGGATGTAGGCCAAGATCTTTTCGCAAAATTCGCCACAACGACGTCACAGAGATGCCCAACGCTTGAGAACGACGGGTGAGAGACACATTTGGGCTTTCTTCAACTGAAGCCTCAGCGGCAGCAATATTCTCGACACTACAGGCACTTCTTTGTCTCACTGACACGGGAACATTTTGTACTGTGCTTGTGGATTTAAATTTTTCCACTAGACGCTCAATTGTTGATCTGCTAGGACGATTATGACGACCATAAATTGGACGTAGCGCTCTTAACGTTGAGGCCACTGACTCCGAATTTCGGTAGTAAATTTTAATAATTTCGACTCGTTGTTGGCTCTTATATCTTTCCATCATAAAATGGCAAACCTTATTGAAGAGAAACGTCAAAAGAGCGGCAAGAAATTCGGCGTCGTTTGCTGTCCCTGTCGCTCTACTTTTGTAGCGTCCCTGTTAAAAAACCCTTTATTATTTCATACAGTTCTTGTTTTTGTCTATATTTATGTATGTATGTTTGTTAAGGTAATTAATTTGGGTTCGCAATAAATTATTAAACACCTTGACTGAAAAAAAATGTTCATTTTATTTTTAAAATAATAAGCCTCCACTCATTTGTTGCCCCCGGGCCTCCAGACCTCTAAATCCGGCCCTGCACATCGACCAGATTTACCAACACTTTGTAATCTCTGCAACATGAAAAAGAGAGAAGATGTTTTGCACTTTCTTGGTATTTGTCCAATTCTAAAAGAATTTCGACTATCAATGTTTGGAAAACATGTCTTAGAGGAAGATGAAGCAATAAATATTTTAAATGGAGAAAAAGGATGGGATGTCATATATAACTACTCAGTTGCAGCACTTCGTTATAGAGAAAATATTACAAAAGGAGATTTTTAGCACAAGAACTTTAGTTTATATTTTGTCAACTTATGACTTAGGCTAAGCTTTAATTGTAACATATTTATAGAAATAAAAGTTAATTTAACTAACTAACTTAATAAGTATTTACTTTAAACAAAAACTTATATCCAGGTCAAAATAATCTCCACTGCAGTGCACCAGACCTCTCCAAAAAACCGCATAAATGAATTAATATCCGCAACCGTATGTTTAAAATCACTCTGACCATTATTTAGGTACATTTTCTTTTTTAATTAAAACAAATAAATATTTTATTAGTTGGTATAAGTACTCTCCATAGAATTCATTGGTTAACTTCGAAATAGACATCAAAACATCTTTTGCTTGTGTTTACTTATCCTGCAGTAAAAAGTACTTTTCCAGATTAAAGACTCCCTTAAAATAAAAGCACTGCACACAAACACGTTTTTTTAGCAGGCAACAGCAAAGTATCGTAGCCTTGATTTGAAGGACAAAACAAAAATAAGCACACAGTTCAGTCGAATTAAATATTAAATTTCAATTTAACGCAGTACAAAGGATAATAAAACAGCCACCCTGATTGCCTTTAACATAGTAATACGGCTCTGTTTGTTGCTCTTACCATGTGGCTCATTCATCCGGACGAATTGAATAGAAAAAGGTTTCACGACGGATACAAAATCTACCGCGAATGCATTTGTTTCTGGGGCTGGAATGAGGTCACCTAGATTCTTTCAAGGATAATACAGGAACATATGAACAACTTATTTCAGTTGACAGAACAAAATTGACGGAAAATCCAAACAAATTAATCATTGCCAATTGCAATGCGAATTGCACAGCCTAGCCAGTTACAGGTCAATCTTTATGCAGAGCCACATCCCTTGAATACAGAGTGTGATGAATCTCATATTTTAATTACAGTAACAATTTCATACACAAGATGTGTTGTTAATTGCATTTGAACTGGCATAGACATGTCTGCCAGTCACTGGCTTCGACAAAATTTGTGTTTCGAAAGGGACCGTCCGGGTATGATGCACAACATCTAACATGCAAACCAAACACTTATGGCAGAAGAGGATTCGATATGAGCCCCAATCGCATTTGGGGAGCGGCGGCCCACCCCACATATGAGCATACAACTTTGGAAAGTGTTTATGGGACAAGAACTCCGGCTGGCGCACATGTACTCAATGCGTCGTCGCATAGCCCTTTCTGTTTTGGCTTTCGATGCTCGGCCCGCAAGGATGTGGGGATTGCAATTCGAAACATGCCATATGTCAAATGACCCCTGGGGTATGCGATTTGATTTATGACTTATTATGTCTTATGTGTCCCTTTCATAATTTAATTACGTTCTGGCATTTTTGTGAGGAATTATTTTACAGTTTATTGGTTCTAGTGGACTCCGTTTCAGAGTGTTGCTGGACCTCTATGCTGGTTGTGTGCAGGCAGTATTCAGTGAAGGACATGCTCACGTTGCACAATTTGTGCAAGGGCAATTGTTTATATTTAGGATCAGGAATGGGATTAGGTATTTCGCACATTTGGAGAGCTTGTGTTGTAGATGTTGTTGGTGGTCGGGGGCATTCAATTTTGAGAAATGTACAAAATGCTGGAATTATTAATGAATTGTCCTTGATATATTGCCTCCATTAGATGGGGTGCGAGCTATGTAGATAGAGATTTCTTTTCGTTAAATATATAGTTCAATGGTTTAATGATAGAGTGTCAAATTGTTCTGCCTTCTTCTATTTTTTTAAACTGTTAGGTAAGTTTCGAGCGATAATAATCCTCCTATGGGATGCGCGCGCCGGCTCGACATCAAAAAGCATTACAAATCCAACCGGTTGCGGATCACTTTGTCGCTGAGGCTTTTATATAGCAAGAATGCATCAATGTCTTAAGTGTAGAAGTCCGCGGATTTTACCATGCAAATTTAATACCTTACTTAACTGATTACCAAAATCTTTAGTGTTTTATTTAAGATTTAAAAAAAAATGCTTGAATAGGTAGGAACGATGTACTGGGCGCGGAATTTATGCATTTCTTATGAATCTGTAGTTGAAGTTAACTTCAAATTCTTTCTTAAAGGTATCCGATATCTATTCCGTTCTGGATATTTTTGGTCATTGAGTTTGGGTGTTGTGTAGTCAGCGAAATTGGGTACTATACTACTGAGAAGCCTAGCAAGTATAGGATCTTGTTGTGTCTGTACGGGCAGACCAACTGCCAGATTCTTTTAATTTCACTGCGCTTAACGATACTATGGTTTAGATGTGCAGTTCAAGTGGTAGAACGTTGAGAATCTCACATAGCACTTCGGTCGGCTTGGGTCGTAGGGCTCCCGTTGTTCCAACTCCAGCCGTTAACGTCATTATACCCTATTCTAAGGGTATATTAATTCTGACGCATAGTTTGTAACATACGAGGCGGGTCAATAAGTCCGTGACTTTTGGAATAAAACACAGATTTTTTGATTAAAAAAAATTTTTATTTTTCAACGTAGTCTCCCTTGAGCTCTATACACTTTGTCCAACGCTTCTCTAATTTTGTTATCCCTTCCAAAAAAAATGAGTTGTCGAGGTCCTCAAAATAGGCCTTTGTTTGCGAGATGACTTCATCATTGGAGTCAAATCTTTTTCCACCAAGCCATTTCTTTAGGTTTGGGAACAAGAAGTAGTCGCTCTGAGCCAAATCTGGAGAATAGGGTGGATGAGGGAGCAATTCATAGCCCAATTCATGGATTTTTGCCATGGCAACTGCACATGTGTGCACCCTTGCATTGTCTTGGTGGAAAAGAACTTTTTTCTTGGCCAAATGACGTCGGTTTTTTTTCAAATCGTCATTGAATCGGTCCAATAAGTTGGCATAATATTCCCCATTGATTGTTCTTCCCTTTTGAAGGTAGTCAATGTGGATTATCCCGCGTGCATCCCAAAAAACAGTCGCCATAACTTTATTGGCTGACAAACCCACCTTGGCCTTCTTTGGCCCCGATTCACCCTTAGAAACCCACTGTTTTGACTGTTGTTTGGTCTCTGGTGTGTTGTGATGGATCCATGTTTCGTCCACGGTTACAAAACGGCGCAAAAACTCCTTCATATTGCGATTAAACAACGCCAAACCTTCCAGTGAAGTTGTTACACGATTGCGTTTGTGGTCGACTGTGAGCAAACGCGGCACCCATCTTGCGGAAAGCTTTCTCATGCCCAAGTGATCATTCAAAATTGAAACCACTGAGCCATGCGAGATCCCTACGGCTTCCACAATCTCTCGCACTTTCAATCTTCGGTCGGCCAACACCATATCGTGAATTTTTTCGATTGTTTCGGGTGTAGAGACCTCAACTGGGCGTCCAGGACGTTCGGCATCTTCAGTGCTTGTACGGCCACAACGAAATTCAGTAAACCACTTTTTTACCATTGAAATCGATGGTGCAGAGTCCCCACAGTATTTTTCAAGCTTAGCCTTGGTCTCGCTAATGGTTTTTTTTCGCAAGAAATAATGCTTAATAAGCACACGAAATTCACTTTTTTCCATTTTCTCCTCAAATTAGTGAGTAGTCTGATAAAAATAGCTGTCAAACACAAACTAATTGACGCAGCAAGTTTAAATTTTGACAGGAGTCAACTGACAGATGCCTGTTGACAGGAGCAGTGTTGCTGTTTCAGTAAAGAGGTCAGAAATTCAAAAAGTCACGGACTTATTGACCCGCCCTCGTACCTTAATATTGCCTGTAGACCCCTAAAAGTTACTATATTTATGATCAGCATCGATAGTAATGTCGATCTAGCCATGTCCGTCCGTCCGTCCGTCCGTCTGTCGGCAAAAATTAGGCCTAGACCTAGAGAGCTGAATTTTTAACCATATACTCTCTAGGGTCCCGAAATAATCAAGTTTACGAATTTTTGAAATCCGCCCACAGACAACAAACTCAAAAAAACAAAATTTTGGAAAAAATCGAATTTTGAGCTAGAAAGCTGAAATTTTTTATATATGATCTATGACTCCTGAAACTGCGCGGTATAAAAAATTTTCAAAATCCGCCCACTGACACGCCCACAAATTTTTTTGAAAATCCAAAGTTTGAGCTAGGGAGCTGAAATTTATAATATATACTCTCTTGGGGCCCTTTATGCTCATGTGTTATTTTTTTTTAAAACCGCCTACTGACACGCACACAATTAAATTAAACAATTTTATTGAAACACCCAAGTTTGAGCTAGGGAGCGTTTTTTTTATAAAATCGTTTAAATGTTGTATAACAAAATATGTAGAGCGTTCTTAACAATTCAACCATACTTAGACTTTTGTCACGCCCACTTATGAGGGTTAGGAATAAGAATAGGGTATCCAACAGTTCGCCCAAGCGGACTGTAGCCCGTCCCTATGTTTTTTTTTTTGAAAGTTCAAAGTTTGAGCTAGGGAACTGAAATTTATAATATATACTCTCTAGGGGACCTTTATTCTCATGTGTTAATTTTTTTAAATTCGCCTACTGACACGCCCACAATTAAATAAAACAATTTTATTGAAACACCCAAGTTTGAGCTAGGGAGCGTTTTTTTTTTTCATAAAATCGTTTAAATGTTATATAACAAAATATGTAGAGCATTCTTAACAATTCAACCATACTTAGACTTTTGTCACGCCCACTTATGAGGGATAGGAATAAGAATAGGGTGTCCAACAGTTCACCCAAGCGGACTGTAGCCCGTCCCTATGTTTGTTTTTTTTTGTTTGATAAGATTTCCTTTATTTTTATAAAAAGAAAAAAAGTCGGAAGTATGAAATAAAAATTATCAAATAAAGATAAAAGTGCATAAATCAAAGGTTAGACAAATTAATTAAATATTAATTTTGCTTTTTTGGGATAGGAAAAACAGAGCTGGGATGGACATTCTTCGTTCGATTTGAAGGAAATATTCTTTGTATTTCACTGTACATCCAAAAAAAAGGCTTGATGGCGAACTGATATACATTCTTGGCATGACGGGTACTACGATGAAATTGTTCTAAGGGTGGAATGCAGCTGGCTATTTCGTATGAGCACTTATGGTCGAAATATCGGTAATACAGCGATAGGCAGGAGATATTGGGATCATGACTAAGAGAGTCAAATGATTTCGCGATATATCGATCGCCTTTAAGTTTCATCGCGCGTTTTTGAATTTTTTCAAGTAGCTCCAAGTTGGATATTGGTCAAGATACGAGCATTGTACTCAGGTTTAGGGCGGATTAATGCCTTAAAAATCGTAGCTAGATCAGAAGGGGTGAACAATTGCTTACATCGCTTGAGGCTAGACATTTCGCAGCGTTCTTGGCAACATCAAATATGTGGTCATTCCAACTAAGGTTGCCATTGACACACATAACGAGAATGGAAAGTCTTTTGGTTTCAGGCAATTCATGGTTAATGACAGAGAGTTGAGGTATCGCTTTAATAACAGAAGACAGCATTGTGTTTTAAAAGCATAAAATGCAACCCTATTGGTTGAACCCTGCACAACTATGCTGTGAAGACCTCAATTTATTGAGCTTAACATACGTTGCCGTTCCAGATCCACACTCGAAGATGAGGGGCGTCAATTAGGAGACGATTATAAAAAGCTGAGTGTACTTTCATCAGCGAAGAAATGAATTGTATAAGAAGTTACAGACAGGAGATAATTTATTAAAATGAGAAAGAGTGTTCGGGAACAAAACGGAGCCTTGGGGAACACTAGCATTATTTGGTGAGTTGCAGACTCCAAACATCCCAAAACAACTTCGCAACGATGTTACTATCACCACCATGGGCAAGATATTAGTTCAACTTTTCAGTTAGATATGTCATCACATCATAAGTGGACCTTTTGCTGAAAAAACCGTACTGGACCTTTTGCTGAGAAAACCGTACTGCCGCAACATTATGTAAACGAAAAGAAATAGGCCTCAAATAACCTTATCTTACCTTACCGCTTTTTCGGGAAAGATTTCTATGACTTTTTTACCCTTAAAACAGTTTTTATGTATATGGCCCGCACAGAGCAATGTCATCGACAAGTTTTTGCTTTGTTTATTTGTAAAGAGTTTGTTATTTCTTTCATTTCATTTATTTCATTTATTTGAAGGTTAGTACATATACAATAGGATCTTAAATTTAAGTGCAGAAGCAAGTGCTTATTCAACTTTAATATTAATTACGTAGCTTAACAAAAGAAAATAATTTTTAACATGATGTATTTGGGAAAGCTTAATTTTGTGTGAAAACCCATTAACAATTTTTTTTTTTGCTTAAAACTATATAAAATACTTAGAAACTAACTAGGTAAAAGCTCACCTATAAGAGGATTATCAGAAAATGAACATCTATCAAAAAACTTGTTTGCCATGGAGTTTACTTTATCTACGACGAGATCAACATTTAACGTGTTATGCAAGTCAGAGGTGGAGAAATACCACGGTAAATCGAAAATCATTTTCAGAATTTTGTTTTGCATAATTTGTAATTTATTTATATGCGTGTATGCGCACTTATTCCAAACAGGGGCACCATAGACCATAGCGGCCTGAAATATAACTTTGAACAATAGGAGCTTATTTGCCAAGCTTAGTGTAGACCTTCGGTTTATAAAAGGGTATAGGATTTTAATCATAATACTAGTTTTGTTTACCACATTACCTATGTGATTGTTATATGTGAGGGCTTTGTCTAAGGTGATGCCAAGGTATTTAACACTTTCTGACCAAGGGATACTGCAAACGTTTAAATGAAGTGGATTGATAGGTAAAAATCTAGGATGTCTTCTACGTGTAAAAAACATAGCTTGTGTTTTTGATTCGATTATTTTTATTTTCCATTTATGAAAATAGGAACTAAGGGTGTGCATGTGCAAGCCATCTTGTAGAATCGAACAAATATCAAGAGGAAGTTCATTCGAACAGTATATGGTGGTGTCATCAGCAAACATTGACGAGAAACAGTTGTTCAAAATGGGAAAGTCTGCCAAGTATAAATTGTAAAGAATCGGAGCAAGTACCGATCCTTGGGGTACACCCGCCGTAATCAGTTGGTCATTTGAAGTAAAAGAATTTACGTGAACCCTAAAACTACGATCCTTCAAAAAGTTTCGAATTAGTGCCGTTAGGGCCAAGGGAAAATTAAAGTTTAGCATTTTGTGAATTAGAGCATCATGCCAGACAGAGTCGAACGCAGATTCAATGTCAAGTAAGACAAGTCCAGTCGATTTTTTCGTAATGAAGTTCGATTTTATATGTCTAGTGATTCTTAAGATTGAATGACAGGTATTATGTCCGAATCTAAAACCGAATTGTTGGTTTGGTAACAGTGAATTTTCATCGATGAAATTTATTAATTTTCTTTTAATATTTTTTTCAAAAATCTTTCCAAGATTACTTAAAAGACTTATAGGACGGTAGCTGGAGGGATCATCAGGGGGCTTTCGAGGTTTTTGGATTGGGATTAGTTTTGCAACTTTCCAAGCCTGAGGAAAGTATTGCAACTTTAGACAGGAGTTCATTATTAAAATTAGATAATTAAGACCTGTTGTGGGAAGGTTAACTAGACATAGGTTTGAAATGCCATCAGGTCCAGGAGCCTTTCCGACACGAGATAATTTTATTATGCTTTTTATTTCATTAGCTTGGACATACCATTCAGAGGGAAAATCTTCCAAAGGTAAATTTAGACGGTTTATTGAGGCTTCGACTAAATTAGTTGTGACAAGGTTGCATAGGTTTGATGAAATTCTAGAATTTGACGCAAATTGTCTAGAAAAGCTTCCGCTTTTTCACTACATGTAGGAATAGGTGTTCGCTTATTTTTAACTACTCTCGTGACATTCCAAAATGGTTTTGAACATTTGTCCATGCCTTGAAGAAGCCTGCTCCATTTTTGGTTCCTATGCTTTTCAATGAACAAATCTATAAGCTTATTTAGATACCTTAGTTGAAGTTTGTAAATTGGCAGTCTATAGCGCAACCAGTTCCTACGGGCTTTGTTTCGCCTCGAGATAGGCTCGAGAATATATGTTGGTAATTTTGATTTAACCGTGGCAGGGTGAAGACGGGGTACTGCGGCTTCCACGCTTTCTTTGATAACATTTGTAAGTTTAGTAATCATAGTATCAATATCAGAATTTTGTTGTATTTCTGAAGGTGGTAGTTCAGATATACTTCTTAGTTTGGTGTCGACGGCATTTTTAAAGGTTGATTTGTTCATAGCTTTGTAGTTGTATTTAATGCTTTCTTTTAGAATTGCGTTGGTAAGAAGATCGAGACATACTGGTAGATGGTCAGATGACAAATCAATAATCACTTGAGGTTGAGATATAAAATTGGGAGAGTTTGTTAGAAAGAAGTCGATAACCGAAGTATTTGTCCTTTCGTTTTTAGGGATATAAGTAGGATCAGAAGGATACAGCAGTGAAAAAGAATAGTTTGAATGTAATTCATGTAAGATATTTCCCCATCTATTAGAGCGGAGGCAACCCCAAGATTGGTGCCGGCAATTAAAATTACCACCTACAATGAATCGACCAGATAGACGAGTCATTTTTATAAAATCATTTCTCAGATGGTATTTAGTCCGATTACCTTGGGCACGACCTGGAAAATATGCACACACTATCTTATACGATTGATTATTACCGGTGATAACGTCAACCCCTATTGCTTCAATAACTTTTGTCTCTATTGAAGGTAAAAACATTATTTTTATATCTTTTCTTATTAAAATAGCTATTCCGCCCCCTCTATCACTATGCCTGTCTAGTCGATAGCATAGATAGTTGGGATGGAAAAATGAATGGTTATGTTTAAGCCAGGTTTCAGTAACCAGAGCTATGTCAATTTTGTTTCGGATCATGAAAGAAAAAAATTCCATGCTTTTTTTCCTTACACCCCTAGCATTCCAAGTTATTAATTTTATATTACTTTGATCCATAGTTTAGGTATTTTAAGGCAAGTTCTGGAATAAAATTGAACTGTTCAAATTTATTCTTACATAATCTTAATTTAGAGACTAAATCATTAAGCATTTGAATTTCATTAAAAGAAAACATATTAGAACAGTGTTAGTATTTATAATAACATTTCTAGAAGTGCTACTCATTGGATCTGACCAAACATTCTCACGTTGATGTTGTTTATGGTTAACATTATTGACTTTTCGCAATGGTGGAAAATCTTCCACACTTCTGACAAAATCTTGATGAATAGTTTTCCTCAATGGGGCTCCCGTTGACGTTTTTTGCCGAAACTCCACATAGCTTCGTCGACTAGGGCACAGCGAGTTTGTTGATTGGTGGTCACCACCGCAATTTGCACATTTGTTGTCTTACTTAGAAGTGCATGCTGAAGTCTGATGTTCACCAGAGCAAAAAGAACAAAAGGTTTTGACGTGGCAGTGTCTCGCCCCGTGCTCGTACATCTGGCAATTGTAACATTGGGTTACTTTTCTAGGAAGCCTTCTCTGAAAGCTCCAGCGCACAATTGTTTTGTTCATGACTCCAAAACGATCACGCAGCTCTTGCATGGTTATGCTACCTTTCTCAAGATACAAAATGAAAAACGTATGTTCAATTGAATTTAATTGACGACACACCACTTTGATATCAATGCACTTGACACCAGATGTTAATAGATGAGTTTTAATGACATTTAGATCAGCTTTTTCGAGTCCAGTCAACCAGGGTTACCTCTGAGAAATTTTGTATGGTGTCCCAGAAAGGTGTCCGAACAGAAAAAAAGTGTCCCATACAAAATGCTCCATATGTCCAATCCAATATGCTCACGCAACGAAAAAACACAAAATAAGAATCCGGGAGAAACATTTCACGCACACGCAACAGTATATAGATTCGGGAATAAAAAACTTTTACACACAAACGCATTCACAAAACATATACGATGTTTATGTCGCACATCGCTGATATGGATTTGAGAGCTATGATGTGTACGAATTGAACGAACGAATTGAATGTATTCAGGGAAAACTGGCTACAATTTATTGTTTTGAGTGAAAGGAACGTATTCATTGACACTTATGCTGATTTCAAGGAGTTTTTAATTTTTTATAACTGAATTTTAAAAAAAAGTGTCCCTCACTTTTAAATGGTGTACAATTTTAGTGATTTTCAAAAAGTGGCGTCCTGGTGTCCCAACGTTGAAAAGGTGTCTATGGGACACTTTGGTGTCCCGAAGGTAACCCTGCAGTCAACACGACTTTGAATGGCACTTCCGATCTCACGCTGTGTGTATAATACTCGCATTTCTCAGCTGTCAGAACTGTACATATTTTTTTATAAATGTCGATGTTCGCTGACAAGATTTTAATTCCAATTGACATGCGTAGTCGTCAATTGATGTTGCACTCTGAATTTTGTGAATATTTACACAGCTGGATTTTAGGACATTAATAGGTGGTGGCTTAGGGTTTGGTATTTTTTTTATTAGCATTCTCTGTATGCTCGACCATGCCTTCTGCATGACATTTTTCATCAGCATCAATAAGGGCTTGTAGGGGTAAGAAGGGATTTTCTCTCATTCAACCAACTGTGTACAACTCTTTTTATAATAAAAAAATGTATAACCCCATACACTAGTGCAGAAACTCATGTTCCTGGAGTTGAGCAACGCAATTCAACTAAAAATTCAACACATTCGTGTTAAGCGTAAGATTGTGTAAAAAAACGTCAAATTTGGGCAGCTTCTCATGACAATTGATACCTACTCTTGAATGTTTGTCAGACGTCCACAAGAGGTGGGGTAGTGGAAAAAACTTTAGATGTTACTTGGCCCCGGTGGATATTGAGCTGGGGAACTTTAGATTAGTAGTCCGACACACTTACCACCGAGCTACTGCGCCCGACAGTAAACATATAAAGGGTTTTTCAACAGGGACGCTACAAAAGTAAACCGACAGGGACAGCAAACGACGCCGGATTTCTTGCCGCTTTTTTGACATTTCTCTTCAGTAAGGTTTTCATTTCATAATGAAAAAATATACGAGCCAACAACGAGCCGAAATTATTAAAATTTACTACCGAAATTCGGAGTCAGTGGCCTCAACGTTAAGAGCGCTACGTCCAATTTATGGTTGTCATAATCGTCCTAGCAGATCAACAATTGAGCGTCTAGTGGAAAAATTTGAATCCACAAGCACAGTACAAAATGTTCCCGTGCCAGTGAGACAAAGAAGTGCCCGTAGTGTCGAGAATATTGCTGCCGCTGAGGCTTCAGTTGAAGAAAGCCCAAATGTGTCTCTCACACGTCGTTCTCAAGCGTTGGGCATCTCTGTGACGTCGTTGTGGCGAATTTTGCGAAAAGATCTTGGACTACATCCTTGATATGGACTTGGAGGACATGTGGTTCCAACAGGACGGCGCCACAAGCCACACAGCGAATGCCACAATCAATTTATTGGAAACCAAGTTTGGAAACCGTGTTATCTCTCGAAAGGTACCAGTCGCTTGACCGCCTCGGTCGTGCGATTTGACGCCGTTAGACTATTTTATGGGGCTACGTCAAGTCTATGGTCTATGCCAACAAGCCAGCGACGATTGATGAACTTCGTACGAATATCGAACGTGAAATTGCAGCAGTATCGGCCGATTTATGCTTGAAAACCGTCGAAAATTGGGTTCAGCATCTGGACTTCTGCAAGCGTGCCCGTGGTGGCCATGCAGAAGAAATCGAGTTCCATACATAATGGCATCGAACGTACTTTCACAGGAATAAAGAATTTCATTGATATCTAAAACCGTTTTTGTTTTATTTAAAAGAAACTTTTGTAGCGCTCTTATTGAAAAACCCTTTATTATATTAAACTTCGTGCTCTCCATTGCGCTGGAAGTTTAGCCACCAATAAAATCACTTCCGAATGAAGAAAACCCAATTCCACGATATGTCGTCGTCGGGGACGAGTTCATCGGGAATGTTTTTGGCATCTGCGCTTCGCGTTTCCACATTATTTAGAAATCTATTAAGGTTCAACCAGATCGAGAAACGAAAATTCGCATATGAAGACAACAGCGGCTACATGAACAATACTACAGATAAATAAGTTGTTCAGGAGGAAGGTAAAAAATGATATTCCTTGTGTCCGAATCTCCCAGACAACAGACAGACAGTACTGACTTCTAGAATAACTCTAAAGTGTTGCTTCAAACGACGGTTTTTTTCGTTTTCGAGGACCCACAGGAGAAAGCGGATTTGCTGGGCGCTTGTTTCGAGGCCGTGTATACGGTGAACAATCTTCTTCGCCGTAACCATGACATTGAGAATAGGGCTCTAGTGAGCCACTTCTATCTGCGCACCGAACTTGAGAATTGGCGATCTGAGAATAACGGATTCACCGTATTCAATGATGAATACCATGCTAATGCAGTTGTCGCCAGTGATCGAGATGTATCGCACTTGTTCGTGTCGAAGGATGATCTTCTGTACATCTTCGAGTCACTAAAAAATAAAAAGTCGGCGGGAATGGATGGTGTCCCAAAGCTCGTATTGAGACACCTGCCTCTGGAGGCTGTAGATATTTTTACCACGCTGTTTCACAATGCGTTGAATAATGCACATTATCCGGCGCATTGAAAGGTAGCTGTGGTACACCCTATCCCGAAAAAGGGTAAAGATAGGACGAACCCTGCCAATTTTCGGTCGATTAGCTTGCTTTCGAATATTAGCAAGGTCTTTGAAAAAGTTGTCAATAAAGCCCTGTTGAAGTGAGTCGAGTACAATAACGTTATTCGACACTATTCACGACGCGTCGAAATTTGTTTCCGACATTCAGTGGAATAAATGCAAGAACCAATGCACGGCAGGTTTTGAGAATGCTTTCGACACCGCATTATTAGAGGGACTTTTCTACAAGTTGACCAGGGGGTATGCACAAACATTTGCTATATGAAATTTATAACATACTTATGAGAAAGAAGTTCGTTGTCAAATGTGGCAACGTGACTTCGAGCAGAGTCTTTGAAATTAAAAACGGTTTACAGCAGGGGGCGGTGAATTCTACGATCCTGTTTAATATTGACATGAGTGATCTGGTGGGTTCATTCAGACATGCTATAGCATGCACATCAGGTCCTAAAATCGAGGTCATTAATATTTCTTCGATCAAATTAAGGGATATTGCGACGACTGGAAGTTGAAAATCAACTTTCGGAAGACGTCTTGTTCAGAATAACTTTGGCTGGACCCTTTAGGGATAACAGAAAGAAACTGGAAGAAATTGGCCATTATTGGACAAAATAGGCATACATTGGCGGTGGGAATCGTAGTTAGATATCTGGGTATCTGGCTGGACAAGTATCTGCATTTCGATAGACATATAGTTACTTGTCTTACCGGAGCCAAGAAGGCATATGCTCTGACAAGGAGACTGTTTCATAGCAGTCAACTGGATTCCAGAGTGAAGGTCATTTGCTACGCGGCTCTCATAAGGCCGATCATCGCTTCTGTCCTTTGTGGTTTAATATAGCGCCTAGTTATATGGAAACGATTCAGGTTTTGGAGAGACAATGTCTTAGGGCATGTCTTATGTTGTTCCGAACGCCTGAATCCAACTATATAAAATACTATCCCAACAAGGCCCTATACGACGGGGCTCAGTTGAATAGGATTGGCAATTTCCTCATTAAGGTGACTCGAATGCAAAAGCCTGATCTTTTTGGCTTACTGCCCAAATGAAATGTACATGGAGAGTGGTCTGGCATTATCCCTCCGGAGGCATTTATCCATATTGATGCAAAAGGGCTGGTCCAGACGAGGGTCCCAGTATTAAACCACCGCTACTGCAGCGCGAGATATAAAGGGCTTATTCACCGCCGGGACGCCGCCAATACTCATGAGCTTCTCGGTTTTAGTACCGCAATAGCGGTCCGCCATAGATTTCTATGCCGGTCCCAAGCCCGGATAAAGGAGGAGGGTTTAGGGTAACGGGGGGAACTCCATCCTATCCCTAGTAAAATCCTGACCCCCTAGATGAAAAACTTGGCTAAAAAAGCAACAACAACAAACATGAACGACACAACAAAAAAGGAACAAATTCGAGTGGGGATATCCACTCAAATGTCGGTAGAGTCCGCGCCTACCGGCACGGACTTTTCGCCTCCAGCTATTGGGGGCGATAAGTCGCCAGCGGTGTACACAAGTAACATGACAAACACGACAAACACGACATCACGAACGAAACGGAAGAAGAAACGAGAACTGAACAAACTGACGCAGCAGGCCACAAGACAGGACGAGACGACTGCTTCTCCGGCGCTAAGCGCTCACAAGAGGTTAAGCTCGGAGCTCAAGCTGGCGGATGCACCCAGCGTACTGGCCGATCTTGGCCAGCACAAGGATGCGACTGCTGGTAAGAGCGAACTCTGTGGGGAGTCTGCTAAGAGGAGCTCGGACGCTACAAATGTGTCCTTGAGCGGTCTTCCCTGCCCAAGGATCACGCCGCTACTACTCCTGTGAATGGCGCGGGGACTCCCCTCTGCAGCCCTTCCGGGAAGCAGGCGGCCTTCAGAAAAAAGCTGAAGAAACTCTCTCTTGAGAAATGTGAGAAGGCTCCTTCCGGCTGCTCCTCGGAGGATTCCGCGACCGATGAGCTCTGCGAATCGGCTAGCGTTGAAACCGCCAAGGAATCAGGCTGTAGGAAGCGAAAGAAACGGAAGCGTGGCAAGAGGAAGAAGCGAGGAGGAATGGTGGACTCGGAGAGTAGGGTTGCAGTAAATGTCGACCCCAAACCTGCTGGCCCCGTACCTACTGCCTCTGATCTGACCGCTCCCAATCTCTCAGAGACGGTCACTGAAACAGAGAAGTCTGTGAAGGTGACGGACACAAGAGTGGTTAAGGGGCCACCTAAGGTAGCAGCCAAAAGCACAAAGAGGTCTTGCACTAGCAATGATGCAGGACCCCCCCCCCCCCCCCCCCCCCCAAAGAAGAGTTACACGGACCCGGCCCTGTCTGGTTTGCGGTTGGCGGTTGTTTTCCCGGGTGATCACCTAAGAAAGTATACTGAGGAAAACATCTGCGTTCTGGACAAGGCCTTGAAGGACGCTGTGAGGAGGCGAGTGAAGGAAGGCAATAGCCCGGCGTTTGAGCGCATCATCAAGACAAATGGAGGCTTGTCCCCTGCTGTAGTGATGAAGCCACGAATGCGTGGGTCAGAGCTGTTCTTGCTCGGATTTTCCCTAAGCTTGACGAGAGTGATCTTGTCTGTCTTCACCCGTCAGAGCTAGTGGGATATACCAAGATGAAGGTCTTTGTCCCGGAAACTAATATGGAGACTAAGGAAATCATCGATCTTCTCAAGGGTCAAAACCCGGGTCTATCTACCGATAAGTGTAAGGCCTATCGAAGATGCTTGGGAAGTGCTCTTATCGGCCTTTTTTCCTCACTGGTCGCCTGTTCTTCAGGCCAGAAAAGAGGGGAGAGAAGGCTAGAACTTCCAGTGGTAATTAGCTCTATGGCTAGCTCATCACTGGAGGTCCTTCAAATCAACTTGCAACATTACAAGGCGGCTTCACCTACATTGTGTCGTCGGCTTGGAAAACTGCATACAGAGGTGTGCCTCATACAGGAACCTTATTCGTATAAGGGGGCTGTAAGTGGCATCTCGGGTGTACCAGGAGCAATTTTTGTAAAGCCTGGGATTGTTAATACTCGCACGTGCATCTTTGTAGCAAAGGGCTTAGATGCTAGTATTATGCCGGAGTTCAGTTCTCGAGACTGTACAGCTATTAAAATGTGTCTTAAGCGAGGAGGGTTGGTTACTGAGATTATTTTAGGTTCAGTGTACATCCCATTCGACTCACTGTCCCCACCTCCAACGGTGGAACTGGTAAGGCTTGTCGAGCATGCTCGACTAGGTAACAAGCATTTGATCATTGGTATGGACGCGAACGCGCATCATCGCTTTTGGTGTAGTACTGACTCAAATAGCAGGGGTGAATCCCTTCTAAACTTCTTTGCTGCCAGCCAGCTCGATATACTGAACACTGGTAATGAGCAAACCTTTGTCACTCGGCTGAGGCGGCAAGTTATTGATGTGACAGTAGCAACCGCTGCTGCATCTGGCATCGTTTCGAGCTGGAGGGTCTCAAGGATAGAAAATGCATCTGATCATCGGTATGTTATTTTTAAGTTAAGTGCAGATCGACCGATCAGAAGCAAAATCAGGAATGTGCGACGCACTAACTGGGACGTCTATTCCACGGAGTTGCGGGGTCAGATAGGTTTCCTGCCTATCAGGATCCTTAGTAGCGATGACTTGGATAAGGCGACCGATACGCTACACAGCGGTATTATTACGGCCTTCCATACTGCTTGCCCGGAGAAGGAGGTTAGCGGTGCGAAACCAACCCGATGGTGGAACGCTAAGTTATCCCTTCTCAGGAAAAGAGTGGGTAGGCTGTTTAACAGGGCCAGGAAGTCTAACCTAGTAGCCGATTGGTCTTCTCATGCGGATGCGCAGAAGGAGTACAAGAGGCAAATTAGGAGCGCTACGAAGGTATCTTGGCAGAGGTTCTGCGGAGAACTGAAGGACGTTAGAGCGGTTTCGAGATTGCAGAGAATTCTCTCAGCTGATCCGGGAGCCTGGCTTGACGTCCTTCGGAAGCCTGATGGCACCTCGACCAACTCCAATGAGGAGGCACTTCAACTGCTAATGGACACCCACTTTCCTGGCTGTAAAGCGGTGGATAGTTGCGTGTGGCCAAACAAAAGCAGAGCTACCACTGAGCAGTGGCGGGTTGCGGCGAGCATTGTTACGAGAGAGAGGGCGAGAGCTATTATCCTGTCGTTTTCTCCTTTCAAAGCTCCTGAACCTGATGGCGTCTATCCTATACTCTTGCAAAAGGGTATAGAGATTTTGCTCATACTGCTAACTAGAATCTAGAGAGCTAGCGTGGCTCTGCGACATATTCCTTTGGCATGGAGAAGAGCTAGGGCGGTTTTCATTCCCAAGCCGGGAAAGGCCGCCTATGATCTTCCCAAGAGCTTCAGGACTATTAGCCTTTCATCATTTCTGTTAAAGGGCCTAGAAAAATTGATTGACGTACGGCTTAAGAGCATTCCAGCTTCGCTGGGTATTCATGATAGTCAACACGCCTATCAAAAAGGCAAGTCCACTGAGACGGCATTAACGGACCTGACGGCCAGAGTGCGCAGGGC
This sequence comes from Portevinia maculata, assembly GCA_949715645.1. NCBI lineage: Eukaryota > Metazoa > Arthropoda > Insecta > Diptera > Syrphidae > Portevinia > Portevinia maculata. The sequence continues at coordinate 52,259,956 of OX454527.1, read as the reverse complement.
GCTCGACCGCAATTTCTCTTGCTGTCTTCATGGATATTGAGGGTGCCTTTGACAACCCCACCTTTTGCAGAATTGAGTCTGCCTTAACACTGAAGGGCGTCGGTCCTACAACTGAGGAATGGATCTGGAATGCTTAGGAGCAGAGAAGTTACAGCTGCTGTTGGCGTCTGCGTCAGAACTGTGCGAGCTGTTAAAGGCTTTGCGCAAGGCGGTGTACTCTTCACTACATTGTGGAACCTGTTGATCGACTCCTTGTTGAGAAGACTTGAGTGGGAAGGTCACCCTGTTATTGGGTACGCTGACGATGTGTGTATCATTGTCAGCGGCAGGCGCTCAATAGTGTTGGCAGTTGGTGCCGCGAGCAGGCTCTGTCAGTCAACCCCGCGAAGACTAAGATGATGCTGTTCACGAATAGAAGGGCGATACCTCAAATGAGGTGGCCTTACTTCCAGGGCACTCAACTAAAGCTATCAAGCAAGGTTAAGTATCTGGGTATTGTTCTAGACCCAAAGCTTAACTTTTCTGAACATTTGGTTGCTAGAATTTCGAAGGCAACTAACATTCTCTGGCAGTGCCGTAGGATGTTCAGCAGAACCTGGGGACTTAGTCCCAGGCTGGTTCACTGGACTTGCACGTGCATCGTTAGGCCATACCTTTTGTATGGTGCGATTGTATGGTGGGCTAGAGCTCACATCCTCAAACGTCAACTGACAAAGCTACAGCACCTTGCGTGCTTATGCATTACAGGTGCGATGAGAGGAACTCCCACTGCTGCTGTGGAAGTGTTGCTCTGCTTACCTCCCTTGCAGTTCCTTGCTGAGAGTGAGGCCAGAAAATCACCATACCGTATGTGTGTAGTACTTGGACGGCAGGTCAATCTCGGCGATGGGGCCAGAGGTGCTAGGTACAGAGCTATGACTATGACAGCCTACCTGCCCATCGGGGAGGAGCACTTGACACTGTGTGCACGAAGCAAGTCTTTTAGCGCCGTTTTCAGGTCATCCTTCCTGAACGGCAGGAATGGAACAGTGAGGGGTGGAATGGCTTTAGGCCGGGTGATGTCATTGTCTATACGGATGGCTCACTCATTGACGGTATCTCCGGAGCCGGGGTCTATTCTAGAGACTGTCGGATAAATCCATCTGCAGCCTTGGGTAGACAAACAACTGTTTTTCAGGCAGATATCTTTGCGATTGCCACTGCCGCAAATATCCTGTTAAGTAGAAGGATTAAGGGTAAAACCTTATACTATACATCTGCTCAGATAGCCAAGCCGCTATCAAAGCCTGTTCGGCTGGCTCTCTCAACTCAAAAATAGTTGAGGAAACCATGGTTAAGCCTAACCGTCTGGGAAGATGTAAATCGGTATCACTTGCCTGGGTTCCTGGGCACACAGGTATAAATTCGGTACGGAAAAGCAATTCCCCGAACCAGGACGGTGGGTTACTCTAGGTAACATCTGTAGTAGTTAATGTAGTAATTAAGCCCAATTGTAGTAGTTAATATAGTAATTAAGCACAGTGGCCACACTGATGCAATAATATGTGATAATAGAATAAGTAAAAGAAAGAAAGAATAAAGAAAGAGGCAAAGAGTTAGTCCATGGCCAACCTCAAAACGAACGAGTCGTGTTTTGTTTGAGACCAAGCGTCTAAAACCTCAGAAGTGGGATACAGCCCTAATAGCTTAATAAACAGTCAAAAAAAAAGCGCTGTATCTGTTCGTGAATCGTGTGCGCGTCTCTTACTTGCCCTCTATATTTTTTTTTCTCCGGCTGTTACCTGGTGCTGTGAATTTTTTTTTTCCCCTAAAAAGTTCATAAAACCATAGTCGCTATGAGCACTTCGTTTGAATCAAGTGAATTTTCAGTGACCCAGCTGCGCGAGTGGCTGCAACGGTTAGGAATGCCAAGCAACGGGACCAAATTGAAATTACTTTTGCGTCTTATCGGCATACCCACAGAAGACCATGGAGAAAACCCCAACGCAAACAACGACATCGCAAAAAATTCAAACAACGAAAAGAAAAACAATGAAAACAACGAAGATGAGGGAGAAGACGAAAACAACGAAAATGAAAACGACGGCGGCGACGACAACGATGATGATGACAACAACGAGAATGACGACAACGATGAGAAGGAAAATGAGAGTTGTCATAGTGGTGGTGTGCAGTCAACGTTAATAAAGAAAAATGAACTCCAAATGAGAGAGTTAAATTTAATAAAAAAAGAAAAAGAATTACTAGCCAGAGAAAAAGAATTCTTAAAACAACAGATGGATTTGGAGAAAACACAAACGATTGGAATACGTGGTGGATAATTTCAAAGATCGGTCGCATTCACTTCGGACATTGGGTAAGGTGGTTCGGGGAAGAAGTTTTTTGAAAGCTGGTAATTTTAAGTTAGTTTCAATTTATAAGAACGACAGTGAAAACAACGATATGTATACAGTTAAAGAAAATTATGGAAAATATAAAGAAAATATTAACAACTCAGTTTATTGCCAAAACGTAAACGAATTAATAGTAAATAAAAGTCGTATGACAAAAAACAATGTAAAATGTGATAAAGTAAAAGACGAAAGTTCTGAAAAATCTTTACTAATGATCGATTGTAATCCTAACGTTTGCGAGGAAGAAACTTTAACAATTTTACAAAATATAAGTTATGCAACACAAAAATATTTACGTGTCGTTTACAAAAATTGTTATTTGGTGCTTCGTCGTCCGGTAGAACCATTAGTAAAAACAGAGTTGAAATTGAATTTGAATTCTGCTACACCTTTTTATGGGCCGCTTCGTAGGTTGTCATACACAGAGAAGTCAGAATTAAATAAATTGTTAGACGAATGTTTAGAAAAAGGCTACATTAGAACAAGTGAGTCGGAGTTTGTTTCTCCTATAGTGTTGGTAAAGAAAAAAACTAGAGACCTTAGGATGTGCATAGACTGTAGAGTTTTAAACAAAGTAGAGCTAAGGTTAGACAAGTGCGGATTTCTTCGAGCAAAAATTAAAAATCGGGGTTATACTATTACTGGTGAAGGTATACAAGCAGACGATGAGGGGTTCGAGTCAATCAAATATTTTCCCCTACCACAGAATGTATATTCAGTTCAAAGCTTTTTATGCTTATGTTCACATTTTCGTAGGTTCGTGAAAAACTTTTTAATTTTAGCTAAACGTCTTTACGATCTTACAAGAAAAAACAAATTATTTCATTTTGGCGCAGAAGAATTAAGGTTATTCGAAATACTTAAGCAAAAATTTATAGAAAAATGTCCAAGCGTAATGCTTTTTGGGGTAAATCAAAACGGAAAAATGATAGACGAACTTAGAGACAACTTAGTAAAATTTAATCAAAACATAGTTCAGAAGAGTAACAAACAAATAAGACAAGAAGCAGTTTTAACACAAGAATAAGCTCAGGCTTATAATAAAAAGTATGTAGATAAGAAACGACAACAGCCAACAAAATATCAGTCAAGAGATTATGTATTAGTCAAAAACTTTGATTCGCATCCTGGTACATCTAAAAAATTGTTACCAAAATTCAAGGGACCATATCAAATAACAAAGGTATTGCGAAACGATAGGTATGTTATCAAAGATGTAAACAATTTTCAACAAACACGGTTACCATATCAAGGTGTATGGGCAGTCAGTAATATGAGACCGTGGTTCGAAGGTCGAGGTACCAAACATAAAACGTCCAATAAGTTGTAAAAGATCAGGTGATCTTAAGTGGTCAGAATGGCCGAATTGTAGTAGTTAATGTAGTAATTAAGCCCAATTGTAGTAGCTAATATAGTAATTAAGCACAGTGGCAATAATATGCAATAATATGTGATAATAGAATAAGTAAGAGAAAGAAAGAATAAAGAAAGAGGCAAAGAGTTAGTCTTTGACCAACCTCAAAACGAACGAGTCGTGTTTTTTTTGAGACCAAGCGTCTAAACATCCTCTTAGTTTATAAGTTAGATTAAGTTAGCTAGGGCGTTTCTAAGAGAGTCCGGGGTCACCAACTTCTGGTGGTGCTTCCCCAAAGTTGACGCTGTAAGGCTTCAGTCGGCTGTTTGCACATTGACAACTGCCTGCCAGGCGCTCAGAAAGCAATTGGGTTTTTGACGACTTTTTGCGTAAGGCAACGAGTGCTCAGATTCCCAATTATAAGTAGAATAGGTAGTTTTTAATTTTAATTTTTTTTTAATTCGTTTTATATAAAATATAAATTCAATATAATGATGCCGAGTTTTTATTTTAATTTTCTCGATTAGTTCGTAAAATAGTTTTTAGGCCGAAAGGGAATAATTATTATAAGGTTATAGTTAAGTATAGAACGTCTGCATAAGGACAATTAATTAAGAATAAGTATCCTGTTAATTTTAAGTTAGATTTAATCATTATTGTCTAGTATGTAAGTTGATATCTAATAAAAAAATTAATTTAAATGTCAAGCATGAACAATATTGCAGACAAATATTCACTTTTGGATGTCATTCCAATTTTACATTTTGGTTTTTACTCCAGTGCATTATGCGAATGTACCTATATACTTGTGTATGTACATATGCCATAATTAATTAACAAAAATCAGTTTACAAAAAAGCTTGCTCCTCAAGTCCCACAGAATTGGTTTTTCTTCTATATCCGAAGTCGAATCCACTGTCATTGCAGTTGTCCATGATTTTTGACACTTTCGTCCATGGCAAAAGACATAATATAAGCAATTAAGTTAATCAGCGACGTACTTCAACTCGAGCCGGCACGCACATATAATTGCAGTCAACACCACTCACGCCAACGAACAATCAACAAAGTTGGGCATCGAGTTGAAGAGATAATGTGCAGCACATTATTGTAAAATAGTTGCTCAACGCGATGCGAAATTATGTGCAGCGAGCAACACGAACTTTTTTGGGTGGGTTCATTACACTATCCGTAAACTAGTGAAGCAATGCTCCCCAAAGCTTTGGTTGGGCAGAGTTGGGGGCCTGGTACATTAAAATTGAATGCGTTGATTACGAAGTTGATGCGTTTGGTACGTATTGGACGACCGGCATAAGGATAGTTATTGATTATTTAGGCACAAAAGGCTGAACGTTTTGGTTTATTTTGGGTTTTGATTGTGAACCGCTGAGGTGGGCGTGTGGAGATTCGCATAAGAGGGACTAACCAGGTCTGAACTTATGTGAATGGCTAGGATTCGTTTGGCCGCAGTATTACTTTCACTGAATATTAATATTCGCCTCCGCAATTTCGTTAAACAGTAAAATAAATATTAGGCATAAAACCTTGCTCCAACCATATGCTTGTGCGAAGTGGAAGGGACCGTCAACTTTAAGCCAAACCCGATCGGCAAATTAAAGATGTTTCTCTTCTTCGTGTTTTGAACCTTAGGCCCCTCGATTAGTAGTCCAACACACTAACTACTGAGCCACACAGTCAAGACCCCAAAATTAAAAATGCTTATCGCCAGTAATATTTACATATTTGACTTTCATTTTTTTTTTGCTTAATATATCGTCGCCTGTCAATCGTCGTATGTCAATATTTGCTAGTTTTCAGGAGAGGCGATTTTGTGATTTGTTTTACTATTTTTCCTACTATTTTTGGGAAAAGATGTTGATACAGCAAGTGCTAACTTCTAAACTACTTCACCTAGAGGTACAATTTTTTGCCACAATATATAGCATGATATATGAAGAAAGGTGTCATACCCAGTCAAAAATCGTAAAAAATGTAGTAACGTTCTTGTGTCACTAGGGTGACGATATAATCCCCCGTCCCCCCTCTATCCGGCTATAATTATGCTTAAAATGCAGTATGTTCTTTTTTTTTAAAGAAACACACGCCATCGAATGCCTCAATTATTTTTCGAAATCCATCTCCCTGAAGCTTGAACGCAAGTACCTAGTTAATCGAAAGTGTTTCGGTCCCAGGTGAGACCTGCCTTACAAAAATTGATTGATATACATATAAGACTTTTCAGCCTTTAAATCCTGCTCAGAATGCATAGCATCGAATAAACAGCTTTTTCATTCCTGTTGCTCGGATAATTGATTAGGAAAATTATTAACATTGATTCTGAAATAAGGATGAGCAGCGCAACACAAACAGATGAGGTAAATCCTTTTGCAGTTACTTACCCCAGGGGAGAGTTAAAAACAAATCTGCGGTATCTGTCAATCACTTAAACAGCTGTCAGTTGATAACTCACACTCTCAAAAAAAAAAAAAAAATCGAGAAAAAACTTCCTTGAAATGATCCACAAAAAACGATTTCCATTGAACGAAACATTAATGCATTAAGTCACGTCCTCTAGCAAATGGAAACCCCAAATTAAGGACTTCAAAAAAATATTACCACATGTTATAGAAATCGAATGGAATCCCACCATAATGAGGGGGATTAAAATTGCGTTCTTGTGAGTGTGTATCGATTGGGGGTAATTTCGTGAGAGTGCCTCCATCAATAACAACAGCATTCATCCTCCCGATACCATAAAGTCACACAAAATGTATTGTAGAAGAAAATTTCAGAGTTGTTCGGCTACGACGACGGGGGTTGGTTGTTGATACTTTACAGCAAAAGTAGACACACTCTGTGTCACACAAGGTGGGGGTGGGTGATTGCTTATGATATTCCAAATCATAAAGAGTTCAATGACAAAATGTCCGGACTGAAGGCACAATCACCCACCGCCGCGCCGGCCGACTTTGAGTACGCTACATGTGCAGATATGCATTGCAAAATGTTTTTTTTATTATTGAGTTGACAAGGACAGGAAAAGTTGAGGCGGTGAATGTGTAGTTGACACGTTCGGTACATAATAATAAGAATGTCATCATATCGAAGATACATTTTTATATTATCGCCTAAGAAATATCATCGCATAAAAGTCACATGAATAATAAAGTAATTTTAAGACCATATCCTCTGTTGATGGCAACGCTGACAGGGACGACCTAATTGGCAATTTCCCGTTTTTCTTTTTGGCTTGGTTCTAACTTCGGTTGATGAGAACTTTTTAGGGGACACGGTATTGGAAGACACTTTAAAATACATGACAGTCCGTTAATATTTGATGCATTCATGAGAATAATTTTGTAATAGGAAAATGGGGAAACAACCAAATTTTGAAATAGAAATGCATTCAGAGAGAAATGAGAGGAGCTTTGTTACACTATATGAACCGTATTTAGAGTCGATATGTTCTGAAAAGTCCTATGTTAAAGTTCTTGGAATAGGTACTTTCATTCATTTGTTAAAGTTAAATCGATATTATTCCTGATCAATTAAGGTTTGCTCTTCATTGCCTTCTTGAGCCTAGAGGGCTGAGCGTCGAAGATGCTCTTGGCAGGAGCATTATTTTCTATTCTCTCAATGTTTGCTTTTGGACTACTTCCACATTTTGGTACAGCTCATATAAATCGCTGTTTTATCTTCTCCTCCATTCGCCCTCTTCGCACATAGGACCAAATATCCGACGGAGTATCTTTCTTTCAAAATAACCGAATATTACCTCCGCTTTTCTACTTATCGTCCAGCACTCGGCACCGTTAAGTAGGACTGGAAGGATTAAGGCCCGATAGAGCATACATTTTGTCCTTCGAGTGAGGAGTTTTAAACCTATTTGTTTCGCTTAACCAAAGTATCAGCGGTTTCCTAAGGTATTTCTCCGCCGAATCCCCACTAAGGTGTCATTCGTGGAGTTGATGTTTACTCCTAGGTAGATGTTCTCCCTCGAATACCTCGAACTTATTGCTATCAACAATGACGTTTTGTTCTAGGCGGGGGAGGGATTTTTGTTTGTTTGTTGATAGCATGTATTGGTCTTGGCCTCATTCAATCGTCGTGAAAGCCTCTATAACGTCATGTTGGGAACGGCCGATGATGTCGATATCGTCCGCCTACCCACCATCTGGACAGATCTATTGAAGATAGCGCCTTCGTGTTGACACCTGCCCTTCGCACTATTTTCTCCAGAACAAGATTGAAGAAGTCAAATGAAAGCGCATATCATTGGCAAAATCCGGTTCAAGTTTGGAGTGATTCGGAAGAGCTACTTCAAAACTGCACATTGCACCGCGTGTTTTCAAGTGTCACGCGACACAACGGGATCAGTTTTGCCGGGATCCCGAATACGGTCATCGAAACGTAGAGCTCCTCACAATGAATGCTATCATATGCGGCTTTAAAGTTGATGAAAAGGTGGTGGGTCTCATTGGTCTTTTCCAGGATTTGCCTTAGTGTGAAGATTTGGTCTACTGTCGATCTGCCGGAAGCCACTTTGGTACGTGCCTATTAGTATGATGCAGAACGGCTTCAGACTTCACAAAGTACGTTTGATAGGATTTCATATGCATCATTTAGAAGGGATATGCCTCGTTAGTTCTTGCAATCTTCACCCTTGGCCCAAGCCAAGCCAAACAGTAACCCTGCTTATGCCAAGAGTGGGAATTTGGAGTTGTTGCAAGGAAGTATATCCATTTTTTTTAAATTTTTCTAATAAAAAACTATTCTTTGTAATTTTCAATTTTCGAAAAACCTTCTGCTTTTTTGCATTCTACCGAAAATTGATAGCGTCAGGAAAAAGAAAAGTCAATTTAATACTTACTTTCACAATTTTGATTCAAATTTTTATTTAAAAAAAAATAAATTTGAACGAATTTTTTCAAAATCCATTCATGAAAATGACTTGATTTAAAAAATATATTAAAGAACAGATTGCGGCCTGCTAAATATTAATAAAAATCGCAAGCCACCAAAAGAATTCAGAAGTTGAAAATTCGGTAAAAATGTAGGCTTTCATAACATAAAACACGTACCAAGTTACATAACGAAAGACGTATAAGCAAAACGTAAAACTAACTTAAGAGAAAATTGTAGATTAAAACTCGATAGGCTGATTGTTAAATTAAAATATATAAGTTCCAAAATCCAACACAAAATATAAAATTTGATAGAAAACATACAGGCAGCTTTCTACTCCGTCTAGAAGCTAAGCAACAGTAAACTTAAAACTGATTTTTTTTATAAAATTCGGTAATATTCACAAGCGGTCTACTGGCAATATTAAGGTGTGTTATAAACTATGAGTAACAATTAATATACCCTTAGAATAGGGTACAAAAACAACAAAAATAACCCACATACGACACAGTGCATGCACGTGGATAGAACCAACAAGCATTGAATCCGTTTCAACATGTTATTGAATCCAACTTTACAGATATATACATTTCTTTAAGAACGTAGAGTCCATACTACGGTCGGAGGATTTATATGCTCAGCACAGCAACAACTCGGAGCAGAACCATTGTAATTGTTGCGCCGCATCACTTGTGATATCCATTTCCAACATTTGCGTGAACTCTTCATTATCAATTTAATACACTTAAATCTCTCATCACATGAAATATATGAAAACAATGCACATGACGCGGAGATCTCTCATTACATAAATAATGTGCACAGCTCATACAATGCACAAGTTGGTAAGAAACTGTATTTATGTATTTTTTTCTTATCTCTTTTTTCAATATTACCTACTGTTAATAACGCGAAATATGTAATAGTATTTTCTTAGGAATTTGAATAGATCTTAGTTAATTTTTAATTTAATTAATTAATTTGGTGTGGGCAGAGGTAGCCCTCATTTATTTGGCTTACTACAAACTAAAACTAACATCTAAATAAGGATTAGGGGAATGGTGAAGGATATCGATTTTAAGACGGGCAGGGTTACGGTTGAAATCAAAGACGGAAAGATTTGAGTTAACCTTCTGCAGCATACGGGAGATTGGTTTCTTTGGAGCCATATGAGGTTCGATGGGTTCGATGGTAAAAGAGACGAGGGCAGTGTAAATTATGAGGATTAGTGTTAAAGAAAATAGAGTTGTTAAGAGAGGCGTAGTCGACGGAGCCTGAGAGAAGGCGGTAAATGAAAAGAATGTCCGCAGCGTCCCTACGATCCTCAATTGAGTTCATGTTAATGAGATTTTGGCGATCTGAGTATGGAGGCAGCATGAAAGGATCATTCCAAGGCAATCCGCGAAGAGCATATCGAAGGAAGCGACGTTGGATGTTCTCGATTCTGAGCACGTGAACTTGATGAAATGGAGACCAAGCTTGACTGGCGTACTCAAGGAGGGGGCGAACAAAAGTGGTGTAGAGGGATTTAGTCACTTAGGGGTTGCAGAATTCTTTAGACCAGCGTTTAACAAAGCCAAGTGATGCGTTGGCTTTACGAATTATTTCGTCAATATGTAAACGAAAATTTAACTCACTGTCGCACAATATTATTCCAAGGTCTCGGAGAGATTGAACGAAAGAGATTGGTTGACCATGGAGAAGGTAGTGACGGGGAGGGGATTTGTTGCGCTTGCGCGATAGGGTAATAGATTGGCATTTGAGAATATTAAGTTTTAAGCAATTTTTGAGGCACCAGGTTGAAAACCGATCAAGGTCTTGTTGAAGGAGAGAGGAGTCATGAGGTGAAGAAACGAGTTTCAAGAATTTGGCATCGTCGGCGTATAGAGAAAGGGAGGAGTGATTAATGACCTTTTCAAGGTCGTTTATAGTGAGGATGAAGAGAAGGGGGCCCAAATGATTGCCTTGCGAAACACCAGAGGTTGCCAAGAAAGGGGCCGAAAGGACGGATCTGATGCGAACACTAACACTAACACTAACACGAACACTAAACCGGTTTTTCAGGTAGAAAGATATCCATTTTAACAAAATGGGTTCAAACCCAAGAGCGGACAATTTAAAGTGAATTAATTGATGAGGTATCTTATCAAAGGACATGCTAAAGTCAGTTGCAATAGCGTCAACTTCGTTGCCGTTCTCTAATGCTGACAGGGCAAATGACACAAATTCGACAAAATTTGTAGTGCTTTATCTACCTTTCAGAAAGCCATGTTGGTAAGGGGAAATAAGAGACTTGCATCGAAAGCTTAAGGCTTTGTATATGATACTTTCGAAAATTTTGGGAATATGTGAGAGTTTGGCAATAGGGCGATAATTAGTGATATCACTTTTTAATCCTTTTTTGTGTATCGGGGTTATGAAAGCGGTCTTCCAAATCTGGGGAAATGCTCCTTGGGAAAAAGGCAGACGAAAGAGGAAAGAAAGAGGGACCGACAAATTGGAAGAACACTTCTTGAGAAAAATTGCGGGGAGGCCATCTGGGCCGGGTGAGAATTCATCGTTTAGCTTTTGTAACTTATTTTCGATAAGACTATGGTCAATAGTTTGAGAGAGAAAGGGGCCAATAGAGAAGTTAGGTAGGTAGCTGAAGTACGTGGAGTCCGGTACAAATAAGTTGTCAGAGAAAGATTGCTTGAAAAATGCGGCGAACGAGTTGGCAATGGTATGTGGGTCCGTGAATGATACGTTTTCATAAGAGAGAGAAGAAGGGTAGCCGTCTGACTTTTTTTGTAGTTGACGAATCGGAAAAAGGACTTGGTGTCATTTATTAAGTTTACTTGTGCATTATTTATACAGCATTGGTAGAGAGAGTTATAAAACTGGGTGAATTGTAGATAGATACCGAGATAGTTAGAGTAGTCCGAAGAAGAGTTGGTGTGAAGAAAATCTGTCCATAGCTTGTTTCTCTTGTTTCGTAAGGAAGGAAGTCTATGATTATACCATGGAGGAGATGTGGCTGACGTTTTATGACGAGAAATGGGAACATAGTGCGTAATGGAATTAAATAATTCTCTGTAAAACATGGACATGATAATGAAAGATTGGCGAAGTCGAAAGAGCACTTGCGGAGATAGGAATTACTTTTTCGGAAGTTAGCCTTGTGAAAATCATAAGAGGAGAGAGCTGCGGTAGATGTGGGCTGAAGTGGAGAGTCGTGGAAAAACGAAAGAAGGAGAGGGTGGTCATAGTTGTCAATGGTAGAGAGCGATAAGGGACAATGCGATGCCGAGGAGTTAATGGGATCAGTTGAGTAAATTAGGTCTAATTGCCTACCCATGCAGTTTGTGATTCCACTAACTTGGCATAGGCTAGAGTCTGTCATCCTATCTATGAAGAGACATTCCTTAGCTGAGTTGGCATTTGAGGCGATGAGAAGGGGTTCATCGTCTGAAGAGGTCCAGTGCAGATGAGGAAGATTAAAGTCGTCGAACATGAGGAATCTATCTAGGGAGTCAGATGAGTCAATTATTTGGTCAATCGCATCAATGGCAAGTTGGTAGGATTCAATAGGCTGGTCAGGTAAAATTTAAAAACACATAATATACAGTGACTTACGGGGGAATGATATTATTATCGAAACAAAGTCTAGTTTTGAGGAGGAGGAAGTAGCAAGGGGAGATGCGTCAAGGCTATCGTGGACGGCTAGTAGAACGCCCCGACAAGGAGAGTCATCTATAGCGTTGGTGCGTTCGTCATCTCGAAAGACATTGAAGAAAGTGGGGAATAACTCTTCGTTTTTTATGTCGGGTATTAGGTTAGTTTCAGTAAGAGCATACATATTAAGAAACTTGAAATTTTAAAGGTAACTGCGCTAAAATGTTTAAATGGAAATACGATTTTTATGATGGTGATTGGGTCACAAGCCAACACATTGATCTCTTCACCGTCGCCACCTCTGTCTTTAGAGCCTACTTGATACTTAAGAACCTGATCCCAATTATTTTTTGCTCACTGTCCAAAGATGACTCTTACCTCTGGGGATATAACGTAGTTAAAAAAAATCAGTAACCTTATAGACGATTTCTCTCCGTCCCTGATGTTTAAATCATTTAGCCCCTTCTCTTGCTGTCTTATATTAAAATGTGATGTGTGTAACCACATAAATGCGCAATGCTTAGTCTCGTCCAAAGCATCGTGAACGACTGTAGACCAAAGACGGTTATTTCTTTCTGTCGAAACGTATTTCCGAAATGCAAATACGGACATTAACCCTTTCGACCAGGCTTTCGGGTAACTAATTTCAGACAAGTTTTGCGATTTACATCTAATCCAAACCTTCAGAAAAAATGATCGGGCACAAGAAAATGTCAGTAGGTTAGAGGGCGTGGCCGGTGGGCGTTGGTACAAAAATGTACCATCCGGGATGTTATGTGGTACAATATTGTACCAACCGTATTCTTTAGGCTATACTGAATAATAAGATCTACATTTTAAAAGTTAATTTTTATTTCAACAGAAACTTTAAAAAAATACACAAACAGTATTGAGCAAAAGAAATTTTATTAGCAAAAAAGCAATAAAAAATAAATAAGTAAAGTGAACAAATATTTATGTATGATAGGGAGTGAAACCTTTTTTACATAGAGGTACTCCGCATTCTTTACATAGCATTTTGGTGCGCGATTGGTTTTTTGCTTGACTGCAACTTACGCACCGACGTCTAGTTATTCCTTCTATTAGCAAATGCTTGATGCCACTAACCTCCCGTGGCTTATGTCCAGGCCTCAAGGACCTACGAACCGGATGCGATTTCAGATCTTCTTCTACCAGGAGCTCAGCCAATGTTTGTTTCATTCATTCAACCAAATCTTTTATATAATCTGTTTTGTCATCCATTGTTTTTTTCAGATGCAGAAAAATACATTTTGGAAGTTATTAATTCCCGACCTGACTGACTTGTTGCCTAAGGAGTCATGAGTAGACCAATAATCCTTGTGACATGGTAATCGGTTCTAGCACATGATAAACATTCATCCAATGATAACTTCTTCTCACCAGTATTTGTTTTAGTTATCTTTTGACATTTTTTTTTTGATTGCTCAAATATGTCAAGGCGTTCGTTTGTGCATTGTGCAATATACATGTACCTATACAGATTTCTGGAAAATGTCCGTAATGGATAAGCCGCGGTTCAACTCTGACCATAGATTTCATTGGTAAGGATCGCTCACCATTCTCTTAGGGATGCATTTTTTTCCAACTGACGCCCATAAAACTAAACAGTTATCTATAGGAACATCAGCTATATTACTTTCTTGAATATCAGCTACACTTTCTTCTTCAGAATCGCCTAAGCTGGCATTTTCTTGACTAGAATCGTCATCCGAAGTAGATCCTTCATTTTGAGTATTTGAATTATTTGGTGCATAATCATCTCCACTGACTGAAGAAAAATCGTCTGTGTCGTCGTTATCACTAAACCCGTCGTTCATATTCTCTTCAATTTCATTTTGATTCAAACTATGCGACTTATCTAAATAAAACAAAGTAACACTCCTGGATAATATCTGCGTATACATGACTGTTGGTACACATTTGTACCACTAAAAAGGACGAATGGTGCATATATGTACCACTCGCCAAAAACCATGAATTTTTTAGTATTACAATAACAAATACTTACTTCATAAAACAAATTTGCATGTATTCACTTGATATTATAATATCCTGCTTGTTTGACCGCAAAAACTTTAAAAAAAACTGAAAAAATTAACCGAAACGTTAACACTCCACTAAATTATTACTTCAACTGCCATCGAAAACATGCAAAACCAAACACGCATAAGCTTGTTTCAGCTGCATGTACATTTGGATACCGTCAACAGAACGTCGAAAGACGATGCGGTACAGATTTCGACCAAATAGTCTGCAATTTGTGACTTTCAGGTCTGTTTATCCTTTTGGTGGTACATAAATGTATCAGCCGGATCGAAAGGGTTAAAGCTTTTTGACAAAAGCGATCACTGACTTATAATATATGCCTGGCGTTCAACCCAGAATAATTGCAGGACCGTGCCTTTGAAACTTAAACAAAATCGGAGGATAAGATGACCTCAAAATAAATTATTATAACCTTTTTTGTTTTCTCCTACAAATGTACTCGGGATGGGCCTGCTATTGCACATTTCTACAAATGAAATACATATGTACCCGGTGGAGGTTAAAGTAATCTTCGCAAAGAAAACCATGGTGGCATGTACGAAGTTTTCACGATTTAGTTAAATTATTTTTTTTTCAGGAGCTTGACGATCATTTTCTGTCCCACTTATCTGACAAATATTTAGCCTACTGTTGATATGAGTGGCTAAAGATCTTTTCATATATACGCGTCAATGCAGCCTTATAGTAAATTTAGAGCCCACTGAAGTTTAACACTTTGTGACATGGCGCTTGGCAATCTGTGATAAAATTTTACAACTAAAAGCTTATTCAAATACACCCATTGTAAGTCTTGGTGCTGCATGATAACGTGTTAGGTGTTAATTCTCTTCTTTTCGGCAAAATAAAGAAAGGATTATGAATCTACCTACATGAGACCTTTGTATCGCAAATTAACTTCGTATTTGGAACAGAAAGATTTTAGTCGATATTTTCTGTAAGCAGAACCTTTCCCAACTGAAAGTCGTTTGAAAAACTTGCACATTTGAGTATTTATGAAGACATTTAAAACTGTGTCTATCCTTAAATGAGTAATAATTCTGTAAATCCACCCCCTGAAATGGTAGAACGGATTTTTCATATAACTTTTTAATTATCGACGTTAAGTATGAACAAGTTTCAAGAAGAATTAAGAATGTTCTTGCTGTCGTAAACGAAAGCACCCCGTGGATATTTCCATAACTCTAATGTACAGCTCTCTATTTAATTCTATCATATTCTGGATTGCTGGAGGGTAGGACATTTTCTAAATCACGCTTATGTCAGAAGGATTATTAATAATTTCTTACTTTTTTGTTTGGCCACCCACTGCGCGAAGTGATTTCAATTTACAATTCCTGTGCGACTTTATCCATCGAAACGTTCTTTCAAAGAAAAAATCGATTGAAGGCGTTATTCTGCATCAAATTTTAGTAATTGTTCGAGAACAACCCTCAGGCGAGCATAAATTAAGATCAAAACCTGCATATGAAATGAAATCGTAATAATTCTAATGCGTATTTAAGGACACCACATCTCATGAATGGATGTACGGTAAAGCTTCCTTTATGATTATTACCCAGGTCATTTAACTCCAATTCCTTATCACATAATGAGGACAATAAAATGACCCGCAAAAAGCAACAAGGCAACGTTTTATAAGAGGTACTCTCGAAGACGACTATGTCGCAGGAAATGGGGGGAACGAAAGGACATCTGCTGATGGTTACAAAACACGACAAAGTACCGGTTTTATCTGTATTTTTAATGCTCGTCTACACTTAACAGCACGGTGACATCAAGTGGAGGTCGGAGTAGACCGCACTGGGTATCGTTGGAGTTGAAGTAAACCCTATAGCAGTCATCATTTTGGACGAAAAATTGCAGGAATCTCCTTCGAACGCATCATATCGGGTCGGGGCTGAGTGTCCCTTAGAAAGCTATTAGGGGGTTTCCGATTGATGGTGTTCGTTGATAATTTGAAATTTAATAGTAAAGTATATTTTTACTTTCGCGTAAATATGAATAATGAGGTATGAGTGATACTCGATATCGGATAGTAAACCCAAAGGGGTCAATTATTAGGTTTGCATTACAAACATGACATGTTATACTGCCTTGGTAGTTGCACAACTTATATGAAAGGAGATCGTAGCATATTAAATTGACTTTTTGTGAAACCATTTTACGCTTGGTGGAATTGCGACGATATCACTTGAATATATTGATGTCGTGGGACACAGGAGTTAGAAAGTTGAATTATTCTGAGATGGTTATTGCAATGTAGGGCACTATCTAATTGTCATTTAAATGGACTTATCTTCTACCCAAATAATGGCAATAAAACGTGCATCCATCACTTGCTTAATTCTTTTTTACTAAGTGTGCTCAAGAACAGTGAAGAGTCTGCCTGATTGCAGCCTTCCATCCTCAGCGATTCCGGGCACGCTGCTTTTAATTATCCAAACCAAGCGCTCTGACATCCTTGTCGTCTTAAACTTTTTAGTTGGACTAGAAAATTATTGGCAATCCGCTCGATATGAGTCTACATATGTAATTGACGGCTTATTGTTCATACGCAGATACAGCTACGTACAAATATTGATTTTAATGCGGGAGCCCTATGGAAAATTGTCTTTGGCAATATTCGAGCAAATGAATTTTTATGATTCGCCTATTTTTAGGTATTAATAATCTGTTAACTGTGATAAATAAAACAAATAAATATTTTATTTTATTTAATATCTTTTTATACAAGGTGACGCAAAAGTCATCACCCAGTGGCGTTCACCAAATCCGACTGAAAACTACATAGGATAGATGTCAAACGTCGTGGATCATTTAGAACATTGGCACACAGAATTGCCTAAGGCACACCCAAGGGCTGAAAACCCATCGGAAGATGCTATAATTTTTGCAAATAGCGGCAAATGTCAATTTTACTTTGACATTTGTGAAGTAAACAGATGACAACTTTTGCGCCACCTTGTATATTCCAATATTTAATTGTCACAACTTTTTATTTTTATTTCTTAATAAGGCGACGCGTTTCAAAGCAGTAGCTTCATCATCGTAGAAGAGTCTACGCCCGATGATGAAGCTACTGCTTTGAAACGCGTCGCGTTATTAAGAAATAAAAATAAAAAGTTGTGACAATTAAATATTGGAATATATAAAAAGATATTAAATAAAATAAAATATTTGTTTGTTTTAATTATCACAGTTAACATAAAAAACACAACCGGAGACAAGAACAACAAAATGGATTAATAATCTATTCTTTAGCTTAACCAAAGAACTGATTTAAGAAAAATGTTCAATAAGAAAATGTATAAAGCAGCCAGCTGGCGAGAGGAAAGAAAGAAAGATGAGGGGATAATTCATGTTTGTTTAGTAAGTTAGTCCACATTTCCAATATGCGTTTTTCTACCAGTAATTTAAATCTTAAACCACGGCGGAAACGTGGTGGATCGACAGTTCCATTTGCTGCTTTTTCCCCACTCCACAACATCCGTACCTACAAAGAAATACAAATTTTCATTATTATGAACTGACAAGATAGGATGAGAAAAATTACTTATTTTATCTATTATTTGGGGAGCTGCTGTTGCACGAGCGTTTTTTTCTTTTCATTTTTCATAGATGTTTTAATGTTTCATTTAACTTTTTTATTGAAAGTTCATTGAGGCCAAATGAAATTAATGTTTATAGCTATAGAACTTGTATTGTCACTTTTGGTGTAGGTACAGTTTTTTGTAGAAATAGGTCAAAATCAAGAAGCTTAGTAAGTTAGTAAGTATTATGGTCCAGCTTTTGCTCGTATCAAGTGGCAAGTATTTGCTGCTGATGTGGTGAGTACTGTAAACTTAAGTTCCTTACCATTGAAGCGCCTACTCGTTTTCTTAGAAAACCGAGAAAATTTCAATAAAAATTGTGTGTCTTCCTGGTAGTAAAATAAACCAGTATTGAGTCAGAGTGCTTCAGTGTAGAAAGTCTCGCACCCCGACAAGGAAAAAATCTGATTTGAATTGGGTACATTGAAATTATATTTAAAATGTTGCTTTAAATTTCGGGTAAACCAAAGACCTGATTGATTTTAATCATATGACTAGCCTGTGAATTTTGGATCACTTTTGCGAGAGCAGTGACGTTCTTAACTTTTTTTTATAGCTTCTCGCTGACCAATTCGAAGAAAAAGGCATTGCAACCTATAAGGTGTATTGTACCGCCTGGGTCAGAAATTTGTTTAGGCTAGTAGTAGTTCTACTTTTGGTATAAAGCGAATAAAGGACTTATTTACATCTTCGGAGCTCAATTGTTCTCTGAAGAAAATCTTCCTTCTACTGACTTACCGATCGGTCGTTAAATTATCGTTTTTAAATGGTAGCGCTCTCAATTATAAAATGTAAACTGCAGAAAGCAACATAAAATTAAATAAAACTACTTACATAATACAGAAAAACTAAATATTACTTCATTGCAATTTGTAACACAAACACACATACATACATACATGTAGATACATTCATTTGGTATTACCATGCATCACCCAGAAATAAATCGCCTTCCTGGCACCGGATACAGATACCCGCTGCCGCTACAAAAAGAAGAGGTAAACGATTCGCGCAAATATACGTAGACTAAATTTTCTTCGCAGAAACTACTCCAATCTTTGCCGTTGACGTTTAAATTCATTTTTATTAATTATTAGCTTATATCAACTTAAATCCTTACAGATTTATTCATTGCATGTCTAATATACAAAAAGGAATAAATCTAACTTAAAACTAACAGGATGCTTATTATTCTAAATTAGCTATAACCTTATAATTATTGCCTTTCGGCCCAAAAAATATTTTATGAACTAATCTTACATGTGTCGGTATTCATCGACAAAATTTTTAAATCTCTTCACCTTTATTAATTTTTATATAAAACAACTACAATCTACCTACACTACTTAACTTGCTTGAGTGGTCAAAATCCGAATTGCTTTCAGAGCGCCTGACAGTTGTGAACGTGTGCACGCGCCGCCGGGAGCCGACTGATGCCTTTCAGCATCAGTCAACTCGTGGAAGCACCACCACAAGTGGGCGAGCCGGGCCTCTCCCAGAAACGTCCTAGCTAACTAAATCTAAGTTATAAACTTAGAGGATGTTACCTTAATTAACGCACCGTCTTGGGAAGGCATGTTGACCCATTCCCCCTCAACACGCCACTAAAATTCGGGGAACTACTTTTCCGTATGGAATTTATCCCAATCCACTATTGCGGTACGAAAATGGAGAAGCTCATGAGCATTGACGACGTCCCCGCTGTAGAAGAGCCGCTTATCTCTCGCGTTGCGGTAGCGGCGGTATAATACCGGGATACTATCCCTCGTCTGGACCAGCCCTTTTGCATCAATATGGATAAATGCCTCCGCTGGGATAAGGCCAGTCCGAAGCATACTCTCTATGTACATTTCATTGGGGTAGCATGCCCCAAAGAACAGACTATTGTCGCTGGCCATCGCCCTTGCAAAGTGACTTCGAGTCACCTTAATGTGCAAATTGTCAATCCTATTCAATGGACCCCTATATAGATTCAGGTGTTTGTAACAACCGCAGATATGCCCTGTCCGCTTTCGATAGTCTCATGTAGATTATCTTCGACAATTTTGCTTATTGACATACCCATTCAGCCAAAAATGCGCCTCATCTTTGAACACATTTTTCCAATAAAACCGCGGATCCATTGTCCGTTGATTTTTTGCCCATTCAGCAAAATTTTCAAGAAAACGATGGCCATTCGGCTTCAATTTTTATACAAGCTGGTTCTTGTAAGCCTCCAAACCAAGATTCGCGTAGAATTTTCCACCCTGTCCTGTCCCTGTCCATCTACCAAGCTGTTGTGATCAACGTTGAATCGATAAATGTGGATCTTCTACAACACTCTCCTGAACGGACGCACTCTTCTTATGCGTTATTGTGCCACTGCACTTTTCAAAGAAAGTATTGTGCGAAACGGGAAAAGGAAGCTCATTTGTTTGTTTACAAACTTTTTGTACCAATTTATTGAAAATTAAAAAAAAAAACTCTTAGTCCTGTATTCACCAACCAACGACCATACCACGTCGAGTTAATCGGTTCTCGTTAGATCACCGTAATTTGGGCGCGGTTAGTACGTAGATGGGGGACCGTTTGAGAAAAACCGCGTGTCGTTGGCCAGTCCCATCTACAGAGTTGAGGTAGATAATACACATACATGGTATCACAATGAACCTAAATTGGTCTAAGTGTGACAGCTACACAGTACATACAAATCAAATTTACTTTTTGCGTTTTTTAGAGTTTTCTTAGTTCTTAGCAGATATTGCCGAATTAAGAGTATAAGAGTATGTATTTTCATTTAACTGTGATTTGTCACTGGTCCAAACATTATTCACTATTAAAAAAACCACAGAAAGGACAAAAATGTCCTTTATTAAAAATAAAAAAATACAGGTCAGAGGTAAAACCGAAGGAATGTCCTCTTAAATAAAGGACGGATGGCCACCGCAAATATGGTGCAAGTGCTCTACACGTTTGGTGAAAAGAACCATAATTTTGGAACTCAATTTCTCAAATTTGGTAGCGTACAAATACACGCTTCAACAGTTTTTTTTACAAGCTTCATGCTTTATTAAGTTGCCGTTAAAAAAAGAAAAAAGAAAAAATTCCTGAGGAATCAATGGGAGACACGAACAAATTTATTAAAATTTAGTTGTAGTTGTATGTCTTCACGATACAATTTGCAAGAACTACTGAATAAAAATGACACTGGCAGTTTGCAATCTGACAATTGGTTTGACAGATATTACTGTCTGAAGTGACGATTGAAAAAGGGCCTATATTGCACTTGTGTCAAAATTGTGACTTTACACACAAAACTGGTTATATTGAAGATAAGGTTTGCCGTGCCTTAGATTGCCTACTATTCAAAAAGGAAGAAGCTTCAATTCAGTATTAAAGTTTGTCAGACATACATATATTTGCCGAATCCTTTAGCTCGGTCCGAATAACAATGTGTGCTAAATTTTCAAGACTGCTGAAGGTTAAACATCTAAAGGAATTAACCTTAAATGTTCATATTTGATTTCCTGACTTTTGCGAAACTTTATAGCACTTAACAAAAATCAAAAAAAAGTATACCTACATATTTTCCACAATTAATTTATAAAAATCCAAGACAGCTAATTTCACTCACTCTACCAAAAGGCCCCAACAACCAACATCAAACTGTGAACAGTTTGTACGCCAAAGGCTGTTCACCCTTTCTAACATTTGAGCAATACAAAAAAAAATGCAATAAATGCAGAAAAAATTAAATAAAACATTTATCGCAGTGAAAAAAGCCCGCAGGATATTCAAAAGTTTTCCTGTTTCGGACATGCATAGTTCAAAAAGTTCTTGTGAAACTTGTTCACCTCTCTCTGTTGGAATTTTTAGTTTCAGTCAAATTGAGTGAAAGTGTTACTGATGTTAGCAAACCAAAGGACCCTTGTTATATTCAAAATTGCATTGCATCACAACCAGCCCAACTTCTCTTCAAACACATTAACGATGCTTAAAGTCGAAAACGTAAAATAATTCTTGAAGTAACGAGGTGCAATGTCCTTCCTCCTTCAATGCTGAATTTGTACTAAAATTACTCGCTTTCACACAATTATCTTGGAACACATAACGCCAACGTCACCCGTCTCCATCATCAACCCCAGTTAGTACCACGAAACGATACTCCTTCGTTTACTACTTTTGTTGTTGCTCCTGCTGATTCCGATTCTGTGTTTGCCTTATGTAGGCAAGGAGCATGTGCGCCAAAAAGTGTACCAGAAAGCGTGGTATCCTTGAAGAAATACAGCAGTACTTTATCAACCCCTCCTTTTGTGTGTATTGAGAGTTCTCGTCTTGGCCAATCATAATTTGTTGATAAGAATTCGCGATATCTGCGAATATACTTGCAAAGCTATCAATAGAAATCCTTGTTTTTTATCCTCTTTTTTGTGTGTTAGAAAAGTGCGTTCGTATTTTATGACATACAAATTTAGGATCCACCCAAATTCATGACGGTGTTGTTGTCTTTTTTTTGTTTCGGGATCTAGGTAGAATAAGGAATATAATGGAGATCGTGGAGATTTGTAAATTTGAAAATATTGACGTGGTTTCCAACAAAGGAAGTAGACCTACGAGTATCATTGGGCGATTATCTCGCATCCTTTGGATAAATGGACTCTGGACTGTCAATTTACAAAGCATTGTTCTTTTGAGAAAATTCCCAAATGACAACGTCAGCTAGCAACGTTTCCATTTTCCCACAACAATAATTCGTAATTTTCATCAAAACGTCCATGACCATGGGCGAGTGTATTTGTGGTGCGATGTGCACAAAGAAGGATAAAGTAAATTGCCCATAGCAATTCCATTAGGAAATTTTGTTTCAGAATACTGGCCTGAGAAGGAGGTTAACGTTTTCAAGCTGCCAAATGTAAATTAATATATTTTGTAAATATGCAGAAAGTTTTCGAATTCCTAAAAGGACATTTCACTGGAGAGCAGCACTAAGTGAGGTCAGGTTATAGCGGGCAGGACTTTTTCAAATAAACTACATTTCTATTGTTGTTGATTCAAGAGTTTGGCTTAAAGAGCTTTGTTGGAAATTTCGTTTAATATTAAAGTCTGCCTTCTAGAAAGTTTTGCAGGAATTGCATATGGCGAGGTTCTGAAGTGTGATCTTGAATTCATTTTTGGAATGAATGAGAGTGATAATACCACTTAAGGCGAGCTTACGAAAATCCAACGCATTTTAAAATATCTAAACAAAAGTTTTGGAAAGACTAGAACCTATCAACAACTGAACCCTTGGCGCCTTCATTATCGAAATGAATATTTTTAAATTAACCAATTGAAAATATAGCCTCACAGCGTAGTTATGCATTAGTAGCCTATTTTTTTAGCTAATGCCATACCTAAATAACTAACGTTGATGAATTAGCTGCGCTAAAAATGCAATTTGGTTTAGTCGTTAGCTACCATAGTGACAACTGTTTTAGCTATTAGCTATAAGTAGCAGGTTGTGTAACTAAGATCGTAATGTTGCAAAAGTTAGTTGCGATGACAACTAAAAGTTGATTAGTTTTTTAGCTGTATCTTTTTAGCTGTCAAGGTAATATCCAGTAACTTAATCAATGTTTATTAATGATCCTTAATGCTTATGAAATATATGGATTAATCATGCGGATTGCGTATTAAAAAACTCAATTGAATGTCGCTTATATTTGACATTAGGTCGTTTTACCAAAAGGTCCTTGGAATCCAAAAAAACGTCCTTGGAATCCAAAAAAGGTCCTTGAAACATGGAAAAAGAATATCTTCTAAATAATCACTAAAACGTAATTTGAACAACAGAAAAGGGCATTAAAACTCGAAAAAAGTATATTGTTCCAAAAAAAAATTTATTAAAAACACCTCTTACTAAAATAACCCATAACACAGAGACACTATGCGGTTTCTATCTATATATCTATCTATCTTTGCGGTTTCTAAGGACATTTTGGAAAATTATCCTTTTTGTCGGGTTTTAAGGACATTTTTTGATGTTCCAATGACCCCTTAGTCAAATAATATTGAACACAATTACATATACCCTGCGGTTTCGAATGACATTTTGAAAAACTATCCTTTTTCGGTCATTAAGGATCTTTTTATTACTCCAAAGACCTCTTAGTAAAATACCAAACACAAAAACACTGCGCTTCTTCTGATATTTTGGAGAAATATTCTTTTTCAGGTTTTAAGGATCTTTTTTGGGGTTCCAAGGATCTCTTCTCCTCGGTAATAATCGAAATTTATTCTACAACTATCGACTATAATTAGTTACAAGTTAAACTAACTTTTGCCCAACTCTGCCCGAATACTCTTTCCGAATACTCTTTCCAAATCGTGAGTCGCGAATCGGCTCACCTACCCGACGGAATTGAGATAAAGTAGGACCCGGGTTCTCCCTCGAGATCCTGAGTCATGTTTTTTTTTAACTTTTCACTTTTCCCAAATCCGGATTCGAAGCTCGAAAACTCTAGGCAATTTTACCATACATGTGAGCCGAGCTACATATTTAACATCTTTGAGCTTTCCCGCAAGTGTGCAAGCAAATCCCTGGGTTGACACGACTGGAGATCTTCGATGTCGTATAAGGTCTCAATAATCAATTAAGGGAGCATGCACGTGTCGAAATCATAAAAAAGAGGCAGGCCTTAAAACTCCAGGATCACGCGAATCCAACAAAACCAGCATTTGATTGGCGTCAGTGATGAAGTGATCTGAAACAAGGAAGCATGCCGATGTCTATAGCTTTCTAACCGACGAACCCCACAAGCGGACCAGTAGAGATGCAGTGAAGTGGGAGGGTTATGATACCCTTATACTGATCATAACCTCTCCGTAAAGGAGCAAGACAAATTCACTTTGGAGTTTCTCGATAAACATATCGACGCGTTTTTGATTGTGTATAAAATATCATTTTAACAATAAATAAAATTGTTGAGCAATATAAAACGTGTAATTTTACATTTGTTGGAAAAAAAAACAACAACATATTTTTGTTTCAGCTTGTTTCAAAGCAAAATAAATTTCTCGAACAATAATATATATTTGTTGTCAACGACAAGCGGGCTGTCAAATAATACTAAAACAAAAAAAATTGTCAGTTATAGGAACTGCCGATAGAAGTGAAAACTTAGAACTTTTAATATCAAAATTTGAAATTTCATAATGTTTGAATTAAAATTATCAACATCAATCTGGTTTTCACATCTATTGACACTCCGAGCAATAATTATATCCATGTTTATATGGTTTCTTATTATTTAATACTCACTATTGTACTGCACAATGATTCTACAATCACACAGTTCAAATAATAATCGCACAAAAACACTATTTCAACAATGCACAGTATGTACACATTGAACTTTTCACTAAATCCATTCAATCTCATTTATAAGATATGCACAGCGCTAATGTTGCACAATACGTCAACTGTATAGCTACAGATATACTGCTGTAAGCATGTCGGTGACGCGAGCGCATGAAATTTCACCCATTCAAAAAGCGTCCAACGCGCACAGCACACGGCCGCCGCTCGTGCGCCAGTCATAAGATTTTTCCCTACCAAAAAGTGCCCAACGCGGCTAAAGAAGTTTTCACTTCAGAAAACAATCTCATTTTGTTTCCATTAGGCACGAAAAATGAGAGATCTGAGAGCAAAATCTGAAAAGCCCAATGGAAATCGACATTAATTCAGTCGGGTAGGTAATGAAAAATCATTATTTCATTTCATACATTGCCGGTAACATATATCTAAATAAATGTCATCCGTGATTGAGAGTAGCTACACCGAGTTTTAAAGCAATATTATTGGCGTGTCCTTTCTGTATGATTAAAAAAGGAATTATATAAAGCGTTATCCAATTTCAGCTTCGGAAAGTAAAACAAAACAAAAATATACAAAGAATTCAGATTTCAATGAAATTTTATTTTCATTTTACCTATTGTTTGGAATTTGCCTTTTAATGCGAAATACAACGTCATTCAAATGTCAACCAGGTGACCGCGTGCACGACTCATTCCTTTTAATCTTCGATAACTTTTCCGCACATTTCGTCTACCTATGTCGGCCATGACTTCAAGGATGTTGGTTTTCAACTGCTCAAGAGTTTGAAGATTGTCCGCGTAAAAACGATCTTCGCGTAGCCCCACAAACAAAGTACAACAGCGTCAAATCGCATGATCTCGGCGCAACTGACATCACCAAATCTCGAAATTGCACGGCCTGAAAACTTTTCGCGCAATAAACCGGTCGTTTTGTGTGCCTTGTGACGCCGTCCGTCTTGTTGAAACAACATATAACATCGATCATTCCATATTGTAATGGCAAACCTAAACTTAACATATCATAAGTTGGCCGACACTCAAAGTTTGACAGCTGTCAAAATTACAAAGCTATATTCTCCGAATCGCAAACCGAATACCTTTATTTTTTATCAATTTGTGATTTGATTTAAGAATTTTTTGGAGATAATAATGTTTGTTTTATCGTGTGTGTAATGTAATACTATGGTTTATATAAATAAATCTATAATCTGCAGTTTAAGTTTGAAAACACCTTTAAATAAATAAATAAATAGAAAAAAAAGAGGAAAAAAATTATCAAATGGATAAATTCACCTAAAATTGTATTTTGAAACGAATAAGTAAATAAATAAAATAAATAAAACAGCAGACTTTCATTTTTTAGTAGTCTCTGTGTAAAATGAATGTTCTGCACTGAATTCAATCCCAAAGAAACAAATCCTGTGAACGGAGATAGAGTATGGGCCAAGTTCAGGTCCCAAGACAACCCAAGTCGCCTGCATGTTCGCTAACGACAAGTTATTTGAACGCGTTGCCCAGCATCTGTTAGCGGGTCATCATGACGCGTACAAGAATCATCCTACATCGAAGTCTCCTCTAATTTTTTTTTTAATACAAGGGTATACCTCATTCTCCATATTAATAAACACCAATTAGCAGCGAGATAGCACTAACACATCTGTTTGCTTATAATTCATATTAATAAATGTGTGTTAGCTTTAAATGACATGCGATAACAAGCGGATAAGTTAACTCAACGAATGTGGCGTATAAGGAGCGGATGACTTCACACATTCTCAGATTGTAGTTCATGCATTCACAAATCGTGATAAAGTGTTAGTGATAAAGAACAAATAGCTAACATAGGGAAAACATATTTATATTAATCCGAAAAGATATCATATGGATCGCTATCCGTGTGCCTGTTAACTCGTGTCCTAAAGAGTGGATAGTTTTTATTAATATGGCTGTATGTATATTGCGTTTAAAGCGTGCACGAGGAGACACTCGTGTAAAAGGGACGTTAGAATACTGAAGCAAAATGAATCAGACGTTTTTGACATTTATATTTCACTAAAAAAAAAGGTAGAAATCAACCTTTACTTGTTCGAAGGGAAATTTTCACTGAACAGCTGATATTCACATTAACTAGTAGGGATTCGTAGTTGCCTTGCAAATTGAACGCACCCAATGATAGAGAATTATATACGTTTAATCGTTTACTTCAAACTTTGAAGTTCTCGCTCCTGTCAAAGTCGAAGTCGGAGTTGTTGTGTTGATCTGTTTCTACCACTGATCTTTTATAGTGACGTTGTTCCAATTAAATTCATAACAATTATATAAATATAACTGGATTAAAAAGTAAGATAACGAATGATGAGAGTAAAGGGATAACTTTATTTGGCAAGAAGTACAGAAAGTGCAGAAAGTGAAGAATTTAAAAATACACGTACATATGCTAGCGTCCTCTACATCGAAGATTTTTCCCTTACAGCTCCTTTTACAATTACCTCGGAAAAAAAAAACAACTAGTTTTGTAATGTACCGTACATGAGAAGCAATGGCGCATTTCATTGCATGCTTGTCGGTGCTTCGAACTATTAGAAAGAATAGAGAGATAGGAAAGAAGTTTTTTGGTGCAGTTGTAGGGTTTTCCACAAGGGTGGTGTTTTAAGTTGCTTAGGGAGACAAAGTTTTTCATGTATTCGACTTAAAGTTATAGACCTTCCAATCAGCAAGCGAATACACTACTACTGCACCGTTGCCAACAGCGTTTGCAGACTTTTGTTAGGGCCAGTGGAAGTAATGTAAAGTGTTCCTGGATGGAATTCGAACCTCGAACCTCTCGTTAAGTAGTCCGTTGCACTAACAACCGAGCCAATACCGCCCAAGCTTAATCTGATGAAAACCTATCTGCGATCGACAATATCACAGTCCAGAGTAACAAACATCAGTGAAGTTTTTCCTAGCTGAACATATAAGGTTTTAGCGTCCTATTTAGGGCACACACAAATGGTAGGAGAAGCTAGGGTTAAGGCCCTAAATGTCCATTAATGTTATTTTTTATTATTTGTGAATATATAAATTAAAAAGAAATTGCACCACTTTTTAAAGAATAAAATGTATAAGTTTTTTTTATCTGGCACCTCTGATTGTTAATCTGACAACTGACGACACCTTCTTTTGTTCAATATTATTTGACAAATCTTCTTGCAAAATCGTATGCCAGAGAAGAAATTGACAAATTGTGGAAACTTTTTTCCAAAATCAGTATAAAACTATAAATAAATATTAGGCATTAACGGTCCATACACAGCCTTATACCTAGCTACTCCAACCATTTGCTTGTGCGAAGTGGAAGGGACCTACAATTTAAAGCCGAATCCGATCGACATGTTTGAGAAGCTTTTTATGACAATTGATACTCTTGGATGCTTGGGGCAGTGGAAAACTCTATAATGTTACTTTGTTAGTGTGTTCGACTACTAAGGTCACAGGTTCAAGTCAAACTTTTAAGTTATTCTGAACCACCGCCCCACCACTTGCGATCATCTGACAAACATCCAAGAGTATCATGCGCACTTTTTTGTCGAAATTTTCCATGTCCATTTTGAAGAAATGTGGCTGAATTTCGTTCATGCAGCGGTTAATTTCCTCCTTCAATGCACGTGTGTTTGCGGGCTTTTTGACATAGAGCTTTGCCTTCAAATAACCCCATCAAAAGAAATCCAATAGCGTTAAATCACACAATCTATGTGGCAAATCCTGGTTACCGAAACGAGAGAGTACACGACATATTTTCGACGCCACTAAAATGTCATTTCATTAAATTGCTTTCATCAAATTTGGTTCCAAATTGTCTTCCAAATTGTCTTCGTATCGGTTGAACAATGTCGCCGCGACTTTGACATCCATTTTACGATGGAACACAAAGCGAAAACACGTTGTGGATTATCGCATACTCGAGCACTTGCTCTGCCCAACTGAATATTTTACAGTTTAATCCATTTTTTTTGTCGTTTTACAATTTTTTACAAACTAAGTTATGAGCTACTTTTTTCAAACAATTGTCCTTACATAACAATATGCGAATATTTTTTTTTTTATTAACTTCCCAGTGGAAGTTATTGTAATAGGGCCGATTTTGTGAATCGCGGATTTTGACATATCTCCACGTTTCAAGGTCACCAGAATACAAATCCAACGTTTTTATAGAAATATCTGTCTGTGTGTAGTGTGTATGTACGTATGTGCATATGTACATTGTACGTATGTGCGTTCGGAATTATGTATCTTTCGCCACGATTATCTCGAGAATCAAAGATGATATTGACATGGGACCGGGTTTATTCGAAGCGTAATTATGAAACTCAGAACTAATTAAGTTTCCAGCAAAATTGGTCCAGCCGTTTTTTGTTAATAAATAAATAACTAAAATAAAGGCAAACTAGCTGAATTTTGAAATTGATGATACTCGTATGTATATTATTATATTTATTATTACAGCTAGGGGAAGAAATGGTGGTAGCCACCACACTCCTAAAAGTGATAAAAAAAGAGGCCCCAGAAGCAGGGCAACCTCTAATAAAAGATGTACCCAGAGGCGGAGGTGGTGGCTGGGTTAGAAAGACTGGCAGAGGTGGAGACAGAGGCAGAGAAAGAGAAGGAGGAAGAGGAAGAGAAAGAGGAGGTAGAAGAAGCAGAAGAGATGGAAGACGACGACGAGGCAGGGGGGTGCCGTCTTCTACCAGAACTTCTATTACGGATAATAATAATCATAATCATAATAATAATAATAATAAAATAAATAATAATAATTAATTAAAAAATAAATATTTTTTTTATTTCTTCCTACTGGGAAGTTAGTCGTGTGGACCTTGCGGGTCGCACCCAGACTACTTTTTTTATTTTTGGTTTAGTAACAAAACAGTCAGATTTAATAAATACTCGTATTTGAAATATTGTTTAATTTATCTAATATTTTTTTTGTAATTTTCGAGCTCATTGTTATAAAAATGACAAACATATAAAGCAAATATTAAACGGAACTCATGTTTCAGCAAAACCCTTCCTAAATTAGTTTACAAGTTTAATTATAAACTCTCACTTTAATTACCAATTATGTATCATTCTTCCTTACTGTTTTTTGTAATGAGTCTACAGGCGGTCAATTCTTCCAGTTGTGTGTGAATTGTGTATCACATTTGAGGCAAATCTAAAAACTCATTCATAAAATAATATGCAAGGCGTACGAAAGCAATACTCAGCAAATTTACTAAGCTCTCGATATGCTTTCATTGGAGAGAGTGCTGTTTTAGTAAGGTTGCTGCAACATTGTGGAATGTATTCATTCTCAATTTCGTATTTTTTTTAATACAAACGTTGCCAAGCGCATGCCCTTGCAGAAGTCAAACAAGAAGAAGAAAAAAAACGTTGACAGCTGCTGGCTATCAATTTTGACGTCCATTGAATCGTTAACTTTAAAAATACATATACGAAAAGAATAGATTTTTTTTTAAATAAAGATATACGAATATCTTTGAAACATTTTATTTACCTTTTTTTAACTTTCTCGTGTACTTTAACTTAAGTGCTGAGATATCGAACTCATACTGAATATGAGATATGGGTTTTACAACACCGATTTGGCTCTAATGATATTGATCGTTTTTGATATAAACATTTATTGAGGTAAGCGTAAGAACATGGCGTACTTTACAAAAATATTTATATCTTAAAATCGGATGAAGTTATTTCCAAAAATTAATCGTGTCAAATTCTCCTATGACCAAAAGTTGAGGCAAAAAATATTACAAAGTCCCACGAGTAATAAAAACTTTTGCTCATTTGTTAAAAACATCAAGGATTCGGCCTCATCATCTATCCCGACACTCATTTACAATGACATTCCAGATGTCAGCTCTAAAGATAAGGCCAGTCTGCTTGCTGCTCACTTTGCATTCAGCTCAACGCTCTCAGATTGTGCTTGTCTCCCCTGTGGATTGGTCCAATGGATTAGAAATTACCTCTCGGACCGTTAAGTTCAATTTGTTTTGGACGGTTTCAAGTCTGCAACTCACCAAATAAAGTCTGATGTTCCCCAAGGCTCTGTTCTGTCCCCGACCCTCTATCTCATTTTTATAAATGACCGCCTGTCTGTTACTTCTAATCCAATTCATTCCTTTGGTGATGACAGTACCATCAGCTTCTTATATTCATTTCTTGGTGCACGCCCCTCATCTTCGGGTGTGGAACTGGAACGGGAACGTATGTTAAGCTCATTAAATTCCGACCTAAGCAGCATAACTCAATGGGGTACAACCAATAGAGTGGAATTTAATGCTTCCAAAACATAATGCTGTCTCCTGTCATTGTCCATGAATGGCACTTGCATCGCTGAAAGGCTTTCCATTCTCGGTATGTGTGTTAATGACAACCTGCGTTGGAATGACCACATATTCGATGTCGCCAAGAAAGCCGCGAAATGAAATTAAGCGATATAAGAAATATTTCACCCTTCTGATCTGGCTACAATTTATAAGGCGTTTATTCGCCCGGAACTCGAGTACAACGGTCATATTTGGTCCGGTGCACCAATAACTTATTTGAAGCTACTTGACAATATCCAAAAACGCGCGATAAAAGTCATTGGCGACCGAGACATCGCGCGATCGATTGACTCTCTTAGTCATCGTCGTAATGTCTCCTGCCTTTCGTTATTTTATCGTTATTTCCACCATAAGTGCTCAAACGAAATAGCCAGTTGCATTCCTCCCCTTGAACATTTCGACCGCAATACCCGCCATGCAAGGAACGCTTATCAGTTCACCCTCAAGCCTGTGTTCGGACGTACAGTGAAGTTCAAAGAATCTTTCCTCAGCCGTACAACACGAATCTGGAATACTCTTCCACGCATTGTTTTTCCTTCACATTATAACCTACAAACATTCAAAACCAACGTGCATCGGCATCTCTCCTTTTCTCCTCATATTAATTTCCTATACGCCCGCGCTGTGTAGCTATTACATTATAAGGGTCCCAGCAAATCCCTTTAGTGCGTGTATATTACAAAAAAAAGTGACGAAATAATCTGAAATCAGTAAACGGTGGCGAAGCCCACACGTATAATATTTAGGGATGGATTAGAGTGGAATGGGTAAGATCCTTCTAACCCAGAACATAACCTCGTACTCAGACGTTGTAGAAATCGTAAGCCATTAGCTTGTGCGGGCGCTTTTCTGTTTAGTAAAATCTGAGTTAACAGGTATACAAGGAACTTTTTTCATGACATTAAATTGAATTACCAAGAAATCCATTTAACGAGATCATGACTCCGATGACGTATCTAAACAGTTCCAGAGATTTAACCCTTATTCTTGCAAGTTTAAGCCTATTACATACAAACTAGCTAGCTCTCAGGCAGGAACCAGATTCCAATGTAAAATGGTTCCCACACCAAATGCTTATTTCGTTTTTAAACGCGAACAAAAAATAGAATCTCGGACTTTGTCTTTATTGATAAAACGAAATAAGGCTTATTTAATAGCGTTCGGTCTTACTTCACGTCACAAGCTCAAATTAGCCTTTCCTCTTGATTCTTTGCCTACGTTCGATTAAAACGGAAATTATATCGATGCATATTACAAACTTCGCAAGGAAAGCTCTTAAATAAATGTAAATTCGAGGGATATTGTGATTTAACCCATTTAACTGAAAATATTTTTCGATAAAATAATTTCCGAGGAAAATATGGAATATCCACCCCAATTGGGGCCATTAAAAAATTTCACTTTGACAGCGAATTCGTTGACATCGAATTTTCAGTTAAATCCCAAAAGTCAATTACGCTAAATGGAATCTTTGTTTTTTTTCTTGTTATAAATACTTTTTGCTGCCATCTTGCTTCCAATTTCTAATTAACACATTTTCTCTGCTGAATTCTTTAAGCGGTCATAAAAAAATATGTTTTAACAGCTAGTCGACAAGCTGTTTACGTGTTAAAGTCTTCCTAGGTAATAACCAAATGACCCAGTTTCAATAAATTCTCCGCTTACACACTAACAACGATGGCGGCGACGACTCATAGGATAAGGTTCTCTTAATTAGATTCTAAAATCATGATACCCATCACATCATGTTCATGGTTCATAGCGGCTTTGCTTTAATTTCCGCCCTTGAGAGCGAGTGGGAAATGGCTTTTCCATTTGTTTTTATTAAAACAACAACAAAAAAAATGACTTTCTGACTGAATGACTGCAGAGGGACCACCACAACAAGGGACAAAATTAAAACAGAAATTATTTGACAGATGAACATATACAATGTCGAAGGTAGTTCAAGTCGGGTGAAAAAGTCAACAAAATGTGATGATGTTCCTGGTTTTTGGAAGTCTGCTTGGAGTTTAAAATACAACGAAGACACTGCGGGTGGATGTTTATAGATACTCGACATGTTTGAACCCTGGTCACACTTTCATGGGGTAATTGTTTTCAATCGACAAAAGAGCAAGGGCGATGGGCATGATGCGGCATGTCAGTCGCCGCGCATCAATAAATTCGGCTTGTGCGACTATAAATGAGGTGGGATTGTCTCCTTGTTCTTATAATAATTACAAAAATGAAAATATTTCCTTAAATCAGGGGATGGGTGAATACTTTAAGATTGTGTAATTAAGAAAGTCATATTTTATTAAAATTGAGCTTCATCTAGGCATCTTATACAGGGTGGTTCATCCTCATCAGACATTACACTATCGGAAAGGGCGATAGTTACATAATGGCGGTGAATATCAATTCAGTTTTGACGTTTCTGAAGCAAACAGAATTGGAATTTGTGTGTGAATAAGCATGGAACGCTTTACTCCTGGAGAAAGCGGGATAATCGCGGAATAAAGCGAAATTTGAAAGAAAATGGAAAATACCTTGAGGATCCAAATGGTTATCAACAATGGCGGCGGACACTTAAGCGATAGCATTTTCAAAACATGTTTTCCCATCATGTTTTTGCCCAAATAAACATTTTAAGCAACGCATTCGTTTTCATTATTATATTCCAAAGATGTGTAGGAAAATAGGGTCATGGTTAGGTTAGGCTAGGTTAGGAGGGTTCCATACACAATTTTGTTAGTATCACCCAGAGGCAAAAAAGGCCCATTGGGAGTACCATTTTGTATATGGTAGGATACGCAGTTAACAAACCCATTTGGATCTGTTTAGGAATCGATTAATATCCGTTAGAGGTATCCCTGCTAGGTCGCAAAAAACCCCAGTAACCCCAGTAACCCCAGACAAGCAATCCCATGTACCTTGTTCAAGTTTTTGAGGTGGGATTTGGTGTAAATCGCCTCCCACCAAATGATCGAGCCATATGTGAGAATGGGTCACAATGCAGCTATACAACAATTGTACAATGTGCGTCTGTAAGCCCCATTTCTTCCCAAAAGCTCTCCTACA
The DNA here is from genome assembly GCA_949715645.1 of Portevinia maculata. NCBI lineage: Eukaryota > Metazoa > Arthropoda > Insecta > Diptera > Syrphidae > Portevinia > Portevinia maculata. The sequence continues at coordinate 52,225,227 of OX454527.1, read as the reverse complement.
GGCGTAAAATGCATTCAGTCCCTTTTTCAGTCTTTCTTCGGTGTTCCGTTTCCAGAGAGAGAGATTAAGGCGAACATTTTTCAGTTTCGGTATACCTATTCCATATAGGTAATTTGAGTTTCTAAGTAAACAGAATGAGCTCGGTCTTTTTTAGATCGACCACAAGTCCGTTGCCATCCGTCCATCTTCTAGTTCTGATAGCGCAGATTCTGTAGATATTTTCACCACGCTGTTTAACAATGCGCTGAATGACGAACCCTGCGTCTGCGTGCAGAGCAGCGTTATATATTATAAAGGAGTTGTACTCGCAGGCAGTTCTGTGTATTTTATCGAGCCTTCTGTTCCAGTCGGCGGGTGTCCAAAGTGTGCCAAATCGGTTTAAGGGCGTCGAAGCAGTTTGTGCCTGAGTGCCTGATTCAGTTGGTGTTGAGATCGGGTGGGTGTGGGCATTGGTGCAGGTTAAGGCTATTATGGTATTGGTAGTGGTTGTTATTTTTGTTGTTGTAGTCGTCGTTGATGTTGGTTGGGTATTAAATGTGGGTGGATATTCTGCTGATTCCAGGATTTCGGCAAGTATTGAAGTATTGTAGACTGAGCTCGATTGTGGCTGAATGAGCTCTGGTATGGAATCAAGTTTGCTTGATGCCAGTCTAAGGCTTTCATCAATATCGCCCATTACAAAACGGAGAGCTGCGACATCATTGCTGACCTCATTAATTTTGCTTATAATGTCAAGTAGAGGAGGATTTCTGCCTGGTAGTACAATGGAACGTTACCGAGTCTGAGTGCTCTGGGATTTGGATTTCCTTTTTAAAAAAAATAAAAAAAAAAAGAGGATCGACGGGTTGATAAGATACGGCACTTGGTTGTGAAGTGCTTTGTAAGTACGTATCCAGGTTGGTTCGAAAGGAGTTGAGATGGTCATTGATCACTGATAAATGCGGGACCATAATTGAATTAACGTCCGATTTCGGATCACTTTTTACACTCAAAAACTTCGACTTGAACTCCGTTGGTAACTTTTTTGTTAAATCACTAAGACTTGCCAGCTGCTTGTCTATGTTTTTGAATTTGGATTTGGAAAAAGTGGAGGAGATATCTATGCTGCTGAATAAATCTTCCACACTTTTAAACACCTTATCATACTTAGCAAATTGGGTCACTATTAGCTTGTAGAACATTTTGCATTCTGAGGAGTTTGTGTTTATTCTGTTACTGATGCATTTTATCGCGAGCATAACATGGGAGAAAGATTCCTTTGCATTCGTCGCAGAAGAAAAGCAAGTTATTATTAAAATCATTAAGGTAGGTAATGGAGCGCTTACTTAAACCTATGCAGAGAGCATGGAATGATTTTCCGCATAAACCAATACATTTCACCCAATCAGCACTAAAATCTTGCGATGTGAGCAAACAATCAGTATTACCGCACTGCTTTGACATAGTTGATTATTTAGGTCAAATAATATTTCGCGATCAAAGGCAATAACCGAGTAATAGGTGGAAGGGCAATGAACAGTTAATGGGTAGAAATTCAGGGGAAATTGCAAGTACGCAAATAAATTGGAAATAAATTTATTTAAACTCGCGAAGCGGGAGCAAAAGAAAAACACGTCCGAACGATTGGAGGTAACGACTCGGTTGACTGGAAAACCAGTTTGGTTTCAGGGCGGGCATGACATTATTCATGCCGCGTCGAAATTTGTTTCCGACATTCAGTGGAATAATGCAAGAACCAATTCACGGTGCTTGTCTGGTTGATTTTGAGAACCTGAACGGTGTCGAAAGTCAGGTGCAGGTTCAATACCCATGGGGAACAACAATATACGCAACCCAAAAAAGCAGAGAAGCGAATAACACCTTGTTTCTTCAACCTCTACACCAAAAAGAGGATTTCTGGACGACATTAAATAAATCCAGGTCCATCGGACTTCTGAGGCATAAAAGAAGAACAATCTCCAAATTACTAAACGCCCTCACCGGGCACTGTGCTATAGGAGACATGCTCAAAGGCTGGGCATTCCATACAATGACTTCTGTAGAAGCTGTAGGGACGAGGAGGATGAGGAGACTATCAGTCACTTCCTTTGCACGTGTCCTGCACTCACCAACATTAGGAAGGTTACACTGGGTGAATATGAATACCTTAGAGCTGTGTCAATCGTGATTGATTCGTTCTTTTTGACCCGATCACAATAAAGTATTGGTGATTGCAATCACAATGCCCGAAGTCAATCGTTCATCGAGTCAATACTTTTGTTCTGTTCTGACTAATTCATTTCTTTATTACTGATTTAACACATATTTGTTCTACAAAAATATCGCTTCTGTGCAATAACCTCCATTTCCTAATTATTCAAAGGCGTTTTGGTATTTTTGAGTGTATTCACTCTTACAATCCATTCGAATGTATCTGTCTCTATCGAAACTAAATTGAACGAATGATGATTGGGGTTTTTGATTGTATTGAAATTGAATGGAGCAATATAATACTTCCATGTCCCATCTGTCATTGATTGATTGAATGATTGATTGAAATGACCGAATCATTTTTTCAACCAATACTTGAACGATTCGATCATTAAATTTCAACGATTGACACAGCTCTAGAATACCTTTTCAATGATCTAAACGATCTCAACAACGCGTGTACAGCAAAGATTAGCTCCTTCATTCAGAGGAGCAAATGGTTCCCTGAGTAAGAGGGTGACCCACCCACCTTACACATCGGCAGCACAATGGACCTACCTCTGGTCTAAGTGCATCCTCATCGAGGGCCGGTTCCAACCAACCAATTTATAATATGCTTATGAGAAAGAAGTTCGTTGTTAAATGTGGCAATGTGACTTTGAGCAGTCTTTTAAATTAAAAACGGTTTACATCAGGGGGCGGTGAGTTCTCCGATCCTGTTTAACATTTATACGAGTGATCTGGTGGGTTCCCTCAGATATGCTATAGCGTATGCCGTCAGGTCCTAAAATCGAGGTCATTAACATTCTTTTGCAGCGTGACTTCAATCAAATTAAGGGATATTGCGACGACTGGAAGTTGAAAATTAACTTTCAGAAGGCGGAAACAATCTTGTTCAGAACAACATTGGCTGGGGCCTCTAGGGATACCAGAAAATACTCCAAGAAATTGACCATTATTGTACATTACCATTATTATTGGGCAGCCGTTGGAGGTGAGAAGCGTTTCAGATATCTGGGTATCTGGCTTTAATAGTATCTGTATTTCGATAGACATAATATATTTGCTTGTCTGTCGTATGATCTGACAAGGAGACTGTTGATTCCAGAGTGTAGGTCATATGCTACTTGGCTCTTATAAGGCCGATTATCGCTTACGGTTGTCCATTGTGGTTTAATATAGTGGCTAGTTATATGGAAAAGATTCGGGTTTTGGAGAGACAGTGTCTTAGGGCATGTCTCCGGTTGTTTCGAACGCCTGAATCCAACTATATAAAATACTATCCCAACAAGGTCCTATACGATGGGGCACAGTTGAATATGGTTGACAATTTCCTCATTAAGGTGACTCGAAGGCACGTTGCAAGGGCGATGACCAGCGACAATAGTCTGATCGTTGGGGCTTACTACTCCAATGAAATGTACATAAAGAGTAAGCTCCGGTCTGGCTTTATCCCGCCGGAGGCATTTATCCATATTGATGCAAAAGGACTGGTACAGAAGAGGGATGGTATCCCGGTATTATACCACGGCTATCGGAGCGCGAGAGATAAGCGGCTCAGAAAGCAATTGGGATTTGACCACTTGTTGCGTAAGGCTCAGATTCCCAAGTATAGTTAGAATACGTTAAGTAGTTTAAGTAGGTAGAGTAGGTAGTTTTTAATTTGTTTTTATACAAAATATAAAATTTAAATAATGATGCCGAGTTTTTTTAAAAAAAATTCTCGATGAAAATAATATGTTAAATTTGTTCTTAAAATAGTTTTTAGGCCGAAAGGCAATAATTATAAGGTTATAGTTAAGTTTAGAACGTCTGCATAAGGACAATTAATTAAGAATAAGTATCCTCTTAATTTTAAGTTGCATTTAATCATTTTTATCTAGTATGTAAGTTGACATAAGCTTATAATTAAAAAAAGTTATGCATATTTATATATGCAAAGCTGGACAGCGCCATTTCTTTTTTTTTTGAGGTTAATTTATAACCCCCAATTCAATTTTGGATGGGAAGTAACCGCACACTATAATGGGGTTTGTTTCCATTTATAATTGGAATTAAAACCCAACAGAAAATACATTAAAAGTCACAGCTTTTAAGCCCACTCAAAAGCCCGTTTGTGTGTTAAACTTTTGGCACTTTTCATTCATCCCGAAAGTATAACCTCGCACACAGGAATCTTTGGAGCCCCACGAAAAACGACCTCTGCTGATTGCTTCCACCTACGTACCATGATGTAAACGTATAGCTATTGGCCACTTAGATTAACCAAATGCCGCTGCAACAGCAGTTATTTTGCATTTTATCGTTTTGTTTCTATTTGTTTCTGTAGAAAGTGTGCATTTGTCGGTATAGTCACAAAAAATAACAAAATACTAATTAAAAAATTGTTGTGGTCCAGCCAAACCAACCTGGCCATTTACCGAATTTCCAATACAAACTAATCCGCATCGGCCTGACTATGCCTACGCTAGATTCAGAACACCCAGCTTAATGACAAATTTATACTGCCCCAAAAAACAAATGCACTTGTCCCTTAAGCTATACTTTTCAATTTTAAGCATTAAATATGGCATAAGATCTTGTAATTCCAATTACACTAAGCCAAGTGTCTTCGTATCCTCAAATTGCTATCAAATGTATTGCATTACTTTCGGGACCAGCCAATAGGTATTCTTTATTTTCATTTCGCTTGCTTTCCAAAGCTGTTTTATTATTCTCCAATGTTCCATCCAGAGATGGTGCTTGTGGTTCCAATCGTGCATCCAATATCATTCACCCCAATTGGAGCTCTGTTTGTGTGGCTGAACGTTTGTGCGATGTAGACATGCACACACCGACAGATATACATTTATTTGGTTTATTATACGTATGGGAATTTCGTCCCTTTTTTCCATTACGATTTTGATTTAATTTGATTAGAGAATTGTGTGAATGGAAATATTATTAACTTAACTTTTGGTCAGAAGAGTAAATGAATTTATTGCCTGCAATCAAATTAAATCACACATTCTGCACGAGGTTAGGGAATATTATAATTTAGTGTTGGCACAATGACCTATGATATATCCCTGTACCTACTCTATGTACCTACCAGACTGCATATTTAAAAAAAATAAAAAATCGAACAAATTATAACAAATTAATATTCACGGGATTAAATAGGAAGGGATCTCAGGAATGAACAAACTACGGATGTTTTTTTTTCTTAAGAAAATGGTTATTATTTTATCAAAGAAAAAGCCCTGCTTCTAAAGCTCCTTGTAAAGTTGTTAAACTAATTTCCACTAAGCAGTAATTATGCTTCCTTCTGTTTCGCAAGTCCTTTATCCGAAATAAAAAATGAAAGAAAACAAAAAAAGTATTAAAGTAATGAGTTCTTGTAATTACATTTGTTTGGACTTGCAAACATTTTCCCCTTCCAAAAAGTAACAAACTTAATCGTTGACATTCAGGCCTTCCCTCACGCCCTCGTCGGATTCATGCAAATATTATTTTTCTTTTACATTTTCAATAATTTTAATCGTGTTGTCGTTTTTCCACCTCGACAATTCCATAAATGCAGATGGCTCTTACCGATTCGACCTCTGTACTGCCGGTACGATGATGATGACGTACGCGTAGATACACGGACAGTTTTCACGTTCGAAACTCATTATAACTTTTTACAGGCCATTTAAAAAGCAATTTGAATTTAAATCAAAAAACAACGGCTCAACTTAGCAAGAATAGCACCGGGAAAACCGACAACAGTTGCAATTTAACATTTTCCTATGAATCAACAATATTTGAATTTTAATTTTGGTTTTTTAGTTGAACGGAATCTTCGACCAGAGAAATTAATTTATCACATAGCTAACCGTAGCGCAAATGCATAATGAAAATAAATTAGATTTTTCACTTGACAATGGAGGTCTAAATAATTGTTTCTGTCGCAGAAATTGAAGTGTTTTTTTTTAATAAAATGATAAGATATGTATTAAAGGTATAAATGTTGAATTAATTAATTCATAATTGTGGAGAAAGATACTATTCATTATATTATTGAGCGGATGAGAGAGCAGTTTGGGTGGGCGTAGTGGTAGGTAGCAGCTCTTGCGAAAGTCTGACAAACATTCAAGAGAAGCTTCTCTGATTTGCCGTTCGGAGTTCTCGTTAAATTGTAGCTGGCTTCCACTTCGCACGCACAAATAGTTGGAGAAGCTGTGTTTTAGGCCCTTTACCTAATGCCTAAAGTGTTGTTATCATTTTGCTCATATGTTGCTATATTTTGCCAGAGTTTTTTTCGGAAGGGCTTTCTGGGTTTTTCGTTTATATTGTGCTTGTTTGCATAATCTCTTTACATTCTCAGCCCTCAAGCCGCCTTAGAGTGACTTCTGAAAAGTATGACCGATATTTGGTCCTTGAAAGCCTTTAGAGTCGTCAACCAACAGCTGACTGACTTCGAACCGTCATAGCGACAGTTGTAAATGCTCAAACGTTAAAGCAGCGATTAGTGGAAAGTGATCTGAGTGCAAAAATAACTGCTATTGTACAGCGACTCACTGTACAATGTACTGTACATCCTAAGCGACGTCGAATGGAGTTTGCTCACTTTTACCAGGATGGACAGAGGCCGACTTGAGTAGAGTTATTTTCACAGATGAGTCCATGTTTTGTCTGCAGTCGTCAGATAAACGTTGCAGACTGTGGAGACGATCAGTGGAGAAATACTCTTTGGCAATAGTTTGCCAGCGCGAAAATGTCTGGGTGGTATGGGCAGAAACCGCAAAAGCGAAAAAAAGCAACAGCGTTGCGTATTCCTTGACTATTGCAGGTGTTGTATGATTTTCGTTTGTAATGGTTTGGTAAAGGCAGCATCAGACGAATAGCGGGCCGTGAGTTGTTGATTTTGTTAGTGGACCAAAAAAAAATACCGTACTGGCATAACACCCGCGGTAAATTGTTTTGGAAAGCTAACGCATATCTTGAATCCACGGCTTTTGCTTAGGTAGCGTCGGAGTTGTGTTTTCTTTTATGTTTGTATTTTATAATGTGTAGTGGATGTCAGTGAGGCTGAAAACACACCGGATAAAGCAAAACGTGTTTTTTTTGTTTCGTAAAACAAGAGAACATTGTTTCTTATGAGAGTGCACATACCAAAGAAAACGGAACAAAAAACAGGTTTTTGTTTCAAAGTCTTTCGGTGGTGGTTGTCGAAAATACATGCCATTGTATACGAGCAACACACACTGAATGCAACAAAACTGTTTCGACCCAGCGTCGTTGACGATAATTGTCTACTTTCTTATGGCGCAACACACACCAAATAAAACGAAACATAAAAACAGAAGCAAAACAAGAAAACGTGTTTCGTTGCCAATAGCTGACCTTTTGTTTTTTGCAAAACATTGTGGGGTTTTTCTTAATCCTTTTTTAAAGACGCATCGACTTGATCCTCGTTGTGTATAACTTTTCACTACGTGCAGTGGTACCTGATTTATGGCTTATGGCTGGTTTTTCTGATTATTTTTTGTAATGAGTACAAATAATTATGAACCTCTATAATTACCCATCAATCAAAAATATGAGAGTGTCCCTACTCATTATATGGACATACTCTGGTTTACTCTGTGCGCAAATTTTAACAAATATGAATGTAGATGGAGAAAAATTTATTTTTTTTTTAATTGAGGCAAGAAGCCCTATCTATAATTTAAAGATAAGGAACATGCTAATAAAGTTACTATTGATACGCTGTGGATAGAAATAGCAACTGAAATGAATTGCCAAGATAAGTTTTATTGAATTTTAATTTTATACATGTTTATTAATGTACATAATGTATATGAATATTATATACAGTATTACTTTAAATACTTGACAAACTGTTTTTAAAAATCATGTAACGAAAATTAGATGGCATACTTGTATTGCCAAGGAACTGCTCCAGTAAAGGAGTTAAATTATTGAACATACTGATTGCGTATGTTACGTGTAGCATTTGATGGTCTTGCTCTTCCAATATTTTCATATGTTTCTCCTTGAGGTACGTATTCCATAGCTTCACGCTCAACATATATTTCCTGAAGCATTCTGGTGAAATTATTAAATTTTTTAGGATAAGTTCTTAACTCTGCTATTAAGTTTATAATCACATCCTCAGCATTGCGTTTTAGATTATATACTACTCTCTGCTATTTGCGTTCTATTCATCAATTGCTTCAAAAATTCTATGTAAGATTGGCACAACTTCATCGTCTGAGTCCGACCACATGGTGAACAACACTAAAAGCAAGTCGCGAATTTAGTTTTTTTTATTTCAACGCACACCACATGAAGCAAGAAAACAAAACGTTTTGTTTTGTTATATTCTGTTTCGCTTGGTGTGCGTTGAAATAAAAAATGTTTTTTTGACTATCGAATCAAAAACATTTTGCTTTATTCGGTGTGTTTTCAGCCTAACATTGGTGGGTTGGGGAAACATTTGCGTTCATTATACGCCCATGTTTTCCACAACAAACCAGCTGTTTTGGCACTTAGTGAAACCCAGGTAAGCGTTGGCTCTGATTTAACAGAGTTTATTCTACCTAGGTACAAGTTAGTGCCATTATTCTTTCCCCATAGCGGTATCACCGTTTATATACGTAGTGATGTAGCCTACCAACTTCATCCCCAATATGGTCAGTGTTCCAATCTGGAATTTGATTTCATTTGGCTGCAATTTCATGTCCGTAGGCAATTAATCCACTACTGTTTTATTTACAGAAGCCCCAACTTGGACAGACATTCAACTTATTATGAGTTTAATGCCCTGTCTGATTCCATTACAAGAATTGTGACCCTTCATCCTAGTTCTGAAATCGTCATTGCAAGCGATTTTAATATACAGAATTCAAGCTGGCTTCGACATTCTGGTCAGACAACCCCCGACGGAAGATACGTCGAGATCTTTGCTGAGGTAAATAACCTGACTCACCTTGTAAATGAGCCGACACGAATACCGGACATTAGCAGTCAAACCGCCAACACATTGAACTTGTTTCTTACCTCTCACCCCGATAAATACGCTTTGAACGTATTATCGCCTCTAGGTTCGTCAGACCATTGTATCATATCAGCAAATTTCTCGTACTCCAACCACACAGTTAAGAACAAACTCCTGAAAGAACCGTATGGCAATACGAGGAAGCCAATTGCATAAAACTAAACGGTTTCTTTAAGAATTTTAACTGGTCGCTGTGATTCCTCGACAGCGCCGTTGATGCTGCTGCGATATGGTCACAAACATAATTCATCTGGGCATGAAGTCTTTTATCCCTAACAGGATAAACAAGTATCAAACCCAAGGTTAACGCGTGGTGTGACTCGGGCTGCAAAAAGGCTATCAGGTTAAAGGAGGTAAGCTTTTGGCTATACAAACCCAACCCATCTGAGGAAAGCTGTAAAACGTTTAAACGAGCCAGAAATGACTGCAATGCCCACATTAATCGTGTCAAATTCTCCTATGACCAAAAGTTGAGGCAAAAAATACTACAAAGTCCCAAGGTAGTAAAAACTTTTGGTCATTTGTTAAAAACATCAAGAATTCGGCCTCATCATCTATCCCGACACTCATTTACAATGATATTCCAGAGGTCAGCTCTATAGATAAGGCCAATCTGCTTGCTGCTCACTTTGCAGTCAGCTCAACGCTCCCAGATGGTGCTTTGTCTCCCACTGTACTCGAGCGCGTAGAATACTCCATGGGAGGCTAGAGTACTTCGAGATCTTGACATAGACAAATCCACTGGTCCAGATTGTTCCGAGGAGGTGTTCTTCTACTCTGACAAAAGCTTTTCCATCTGTCCTATTCTTCAGGACACTTCCCGGGAAGAAAATAGAATTTTTCCAGCCGAACTGTGCATCGTGGAAGGATCGAGGAACGCTATCTATGACAGCAACAACATACTGAGTCCGGACTTCAATTCCATTGATCACATTTGGGACCTGCTGGGGAAATTGATTAGGATGCGATCTGACAGTCAGAGGCCTGGACCCTATTGCACCAACCACTTTGCACTTTGCACTTTGCAACTTTTCACTTTAACTTTGCAAATTTCGCCAAACGCCAATTTACAAAGAGGAAATTATTTTATTGAAAAGTAAAACAAAAATTCCTTTGCAAATTTTGTTTCACCAACCCCAAATCCGCAAAGTTTTGCCAATTCGCAAAGAATTCTTTGATTTCGTTTCACCAAACATAAAAACCTTTCACTTTGCATTTCAAATTCTGCAAAGCTTTTCAATAATATGCAAAGAAAAAATTTCATTTCCGGTTGGCCATCTGTCGTGTTAAGTTCGGGCATATTAAATAATAAATTAAAATGACGCGCTTTGAGGAACTTTTGGAGACGAAGAGTATAGTAATAGTTACGTAAGAGATGTAAAATTAAGAATAAATTTTGAAATTGCAAATAATTTTCAAACAGTGGAAAGTTTTCGCTTGACAAAAACAAATATTGAATTAGTTTTATTAAAAATTGGACATAAGTTGCAATATAGCAGTCAAAGGAATATGTGTTTAAGTCCCTTGCAACAATTTTTGTGTACACTACGTTGGTTGGGAAATGGAACGCAATACCACGGAGTTTCAGATGCAATCATTGATGAATTTGTTTCAAACACTATTTGCTGGCCAGATAATTCTTCGGATATAGCTACACGGTTTTTTCTCAAGGAGGTTTTCCACGTGTAGCTGGATGTATTGACGGGACGATGATAAACATCGATGCACCCCGAGAAAATTAAGAAAACTTCGTCAACAGGGATGGAAAGCATATGCTTTAAATAAAATTATGGTTTGTGGCCCAGATCGTTCCTTCTACGCTGTTAACGTAAGTTGGCCAGGAAGTATACATGATGCAAAGGTGCTGTTAGATTCCCGTTTGGCAGCAAATTTTAATGCAGGGTGGCGCTTTCAAAAGATATCGTTGTTTAAGTAAAAAAAACAAGATCTCAACTTTTTTAATTTTGTCATAACAACGAAAAGAATTTGAAACCATTTATATTGTTTCACTTTGCAACTTTTCAAATTTCGACTGAAAATGAAAAGTTACATTTTTATTTGGTGAAACGCCCACACTTTTCACTTTGCAAAAAAAACATCAAAAATTGCAGAGCGCAAAATCGGGGACTTTTGATTTTTGGTGAAACACTTTGCACTTTGACTTTGCAGGAAATTATTATTTTGAAAAGTTGCAAAGTGCAAAGCGCAAAGTGGTTGGTGCAATAGGGATGGGTGCAATCTGATGGGGGAACGGCAAAGTTCGGGTACCATGGTAACAAATCTTATCCAAAGTATGCCCGGCGAATAACTTCTTTGTAATATAATCGGGGAGGCAATACCCAATATATGTATACTAAAGGAACGAGGACTCGTAAAATAAAAAAAAATGTAAAATGTTGATTTATGAAATTTTTGTCCATTTTCCTGTATTTATTTTCTATAGCTAACTTCTTCCTTTTTTCCTTTTTGTATACCCTATTCTAAGGATATATTAATTTTGACTCATAGTTTAACATACATTAATATTGCCCGTAGACCCCTTAAACTTACTATAGAGGTGTGTGTTTCTGCAACTCAGAGTAGTAATTCACTCTTTGAGATAAAAAAAAACGATTAATACTCACTCCAAACTCACTCTATTTTCATTTAGGGGGAAAAAAAATAAGAAAAGTTTTATGAGTATCCATCCCCCACTGTTATCGATATGCGACTTCTGTGAAATATGTTCACGTAGGCTGTCATACAATCTAATCAGAACATTTCGTATGACCAGTTGATGAAAATGGCCACAAATGAGCGGGCTGATGTTGACAGATAAACATGGCATTTGGTCATAATAATGTAATCAGAATTTACGTATGTACTCGCATGTCACAAGAAGACCAAAACAACCATATCCTGTTTACTGCGTTTTTGAGGTTTCATAAAAATGCGAAAAACCACAAGCTCGTATACTTAAGTAAGTGGTTCTGGTTGCAATTTTGAAAATAACAAGGTTTTTGATGCTTATTTCTACATTTCTGTGTGTTAGCAACCATGCTAAACATTATGCGAGAGTCACAGATATGCCTTATACAAGTAAACAAGTAGTCCTTCTTTTGGTAAAAAGCTCTGATGACGATTTTGAAAACTGGTTTTTTGATCATTACTCTGAAGATTTTGTCTGTAAAGAATCACGCGATTCGGCGTTATAAAGGTGATTGCTAGTGCTCGCCCTGAATAGATTTTGCACAGCACTCACCGCTTGGCCACTATAAGCAAAAATCTGTTTCACCAGCAAATTTTCTTCCACATGGATGATTAAAATACCAATTTTGTGTCGTTTCCTTGCAAACACCTTTACAATAAAGTTAAACACGGTTCTTAGAGACAGAAATGTAGAAGTCATGACCAAAAAACCCGTTTTTCGAAATCGTAACCAGAACCCCTTACCAAAATAAGGGCTTGCTGGTTTTTGCTTCTATCAGGGCAGCTCTGTAGCCGCGACAAACGCCTTCAAAACTGACGTGGTTTCCAAAGCCTTTTTTAAAAAAAATCAATTTTTTGGGGGTTTTAAAGATATTTTCGGGGTTACAAGGAACTCTTGGTAAAATAACATTGAACACATAGATCCTGCGCGGCTTCCAATGACATTTGGCAAAAATATCCTTTTTTAGGTTCAAATGACCTGTTCGGAGTTTTAGGGATCTCAGGGATTAATGTCATATTTTAGATAATATTCCATAATAATAATAATTAACATGTTTTTCAATAAGATACTTTTTGGCCTTGGACAACTTTTTTGTGCGACATTCTCAAATTGACCATCGGTAACCATGGTGCGAAATCGAAATTTTTCCCCAAACTTCAACTGATTTCTGCACCGCCTGGTTTTCAATCGTAACAAACTATACTGGTTCTGGGTGCACTGACAAAATAATGCTCAGTTTAGATTTGTTTTGGGTTACGGATAAAATGACGAATGAGTTATTACTTAGTTGCAGAAAAAACACCACTTACGCATACTCGTGGTCAGCATCGATAGTAATGTCGATCTAGCCATGTCCGTCCGTCCGTCCCTCGGCAAAAGTTAGGAATTAAAATTCGAGCTAGAAAGCTGAAATTTGGAACAAAACCTTTTAGGGGCCGAAATAAGCAAGTGTAAGAATTTTAAAAATCCGCCCACTGAATCTCAAAAAACAAATATATAAGGAAATCGAAATTCGAATTAGAAATCTGAAACTTGGAATACGTCATCTCTAGAGGCCCCAAATGCTCATCTAAAAAGACTTTTAAAATCCGCCAACTGTCACGCACACAATTTAAAAAAAAATATGGAAAAATTAAAGTTTGAGCTAGTAAACTGAAATTTGGAACACATACCTACTCTCTAAGGACCCAAAATTCTCAAGCGTAAACATTTTTTAAATCCGCCCATTGTCACGTTTAATTGAAGAAATCATTGGAAAGGAAAGTCCCTTTTTAATTTTCTTCGCAAAGTATGTTTATAAAGTTGTTTTGAACAATTCCTTCATACAAAGTTTTCTGCCATGCCCACTTTTAAGAGGCGTTATTTTCTATAAAACCGTTCATATAAAATGAAAATCAGTGATGTATAACCAAATATCCCACGCTCACTTTTCGAGGAACAGGAACATCCAACAGTTCCCCCAAGCGCACTGTAACATTTCCCAATGTTTTTGACATGAATTACTTATTTTAAATTACAGGGTATTTCTTTGGGAAATGATTCTTGGATATAATCTAAGAAAAAATTCGTTCAACAGCATGGGTCTATCTCCAATGTGGGAATCATTTACCGAGAATTTAAGAAAAGATTTATTTTGGCGTACATTATTTCATTCTAACTGAAATATCACCGCCTATACTTACTGCAGAAACTTTATTTAGGGCTTTAAGTTAACAATAATACTCATCTTACTTACGTTTTTCCAGATATTTATTTTTCAGTTCCATCTATTTTTCTTGCCAAGAAACATTTTTGACTTACAGGTCGCTTTTCTACAGAAACTGCGTAATAAATATACCGTTTTATTACTTTTACTTTTAAATTCATTATACCCTATTCTAAGGGTATATTAATTTTGACTCATAGTTTGTAACATACCTTAATATTGCCGTGGACCCCTCAAAGTTACTTTATTTTTGATCAGCATCGATAGTAATGTCGATCTAGCCATGTCCGTCCGTCCGGAAAGCTGAAATTTTGTATGTATGATCGTTGACTCCTAAAACTGCTCGGGAGATAACATTTTTAAAATCCGCCCACTGACACGCCCACAATTAAATAATACAATTTTATTGAAAAGGCAGAGTTTGAGCTAGGGAGTTGAAATTTATAATATATACTCTCTAGGGGCCCTTTAGGGGCTCATGTGTAAATATTTTCAAAATCCGACCACGGCGTGTCCGTTTACAATTTAAAAAAATCACGTTTTTTGAAAAACCAAAGCTGGAGCTAAGGAGCTGAAATTTATAATATAGACACTCCACCTACTGACACGCCCACAATTACAAAAAAACAATTTTATTGAAAAACCAAATTTTGAGCTAGGAAGCGTTTTTTTACAAAAGTTTCGTTTTTTTCGATTAAATCCTTTAAATGTTATATAACAAAATATTTAGAGCGTTCTTAATAATTCAACAATACTTTTGTCACGCCCACTTATGAGGGATAGGAATAAGAATAAGGTATCCAACAATTCGCCAAGCGAACTGTAGCCCGTCCCTATGTTGTTAAATATATTTTTTTATAAATGATTAAATCTAACTTAAAATTAACAGGATACTTGTTCTAGATTATTGTTCCTTATGCGGACGCCCTAAATTTAACAATATGTGTCTTATACATATTGCCTTTCGGCCTAAAAACTATTTTTCGAACTAATTTTACATATTATGTTTTCATTGGGACAATCGTTAAGCATCTCTGCATCTTTATCAAATTTTAAATTTTTATATAAAAACAAATTACAAACTACCTACTCTACTTACTTAAACTACTTAACATATTCTAACTATAATTAGGATTCTTAGCGCTCGTTGCATTACGCAACAAGTGCTGCACACGCGCCGACACGAGTATGAAGCCTTACAGCGTCAGTCACCTCCCGGAAGCACCACCACAAATTGGCGAGTCCGGCCTCTCTAACTTAATCTAACTTATAAACTAAGAGGATGTTACCTCCTCAAAAAGCCACCAAAATTGGGCAAATTACTTTTCCGTATCGAAATACCGTTTTATTAGTTTTCTCTTATGAACGTTACAATATTAAAAAAACAATTGTGGTAAGTGAGGTATGCTGGAAACCTCATGCATTTTTTGATACTTGGGAAATGCTGCAGCAGGTAAAAAAGGAAAGCTTAAGTTCATAAGTTTTTCGTAGCCCGATTGAATGGCATAAAATTGTAAGAGATGTGATTCCAGCAGGATGGTTCTACGTGCCATACAGAAAAACTTATTGAAGGAAACATTCGATTACCGTATAATTTGGCGTAATTGACATGCAAATTGGCCTCAAAGATCTTGTGGCACATGCCCGAAGTTGTGTTTACGAACTAATTGCAGATCATATTCCCTCTATTGAACACAAAAAATGTTTATTAAATAAAATTTCATGTGTTTTTTCAATATCTGGCTTTAAAAAACCCCCTTTATAACTGAACATTTGTGTTCCCAAAAAAGGTAATTTCAGCCATTTCTGGACCGCAATATTGCGAATAAACGTTATGTCAGGTAATGGTAATGTCACGTCAATCTTTCGAATTATGTATACCCATTCACCGATAAGAAATTTTTAGAGAGGACGAGGGATTTGGACGTCGTCGACTATCTCATGTAGCTTATATGGCCTCATAAAAATGGTTTTAAATATGCCCTTTTTAAAGAAACACATAAATTATTACATTTTTCTTCTCTAAATTCCAAGCATTCAACTGAAGACGCCTACCATAAAAAGGATACTTTGTGGGTTAAAATACCACAGAAAATGTAATTATGTTGATGAACATTTTACTCTAAAAAGTCATAGTTGAAAGGAACTATTGTCGTCGGACTTTCACAGCTACATTTTAACAACCGTTTTTTTTATACCCTATTCTAAGGGTATATTAATTTTGACGCATAGTTTGTAACATACCTTAATATTGTGCGTAGACCCCTAAAAGTTCTTATATTTATGATCAGCATCGATAGTAATGTCGATCTAGCCATGTCCGTCCGTCCGTCTGTCGGCAAAAATTAGGCCTTTAAACTGGACCTAGAGAGCTGAAATTTTAACCATATACTCTCTAGGGTCCCGAAATAATCAATTTTACGAATTTTTGAAATCCGCCCACAGACACGTCCACAAACTCAAAAAAACAAAATTTTGGAAAAAATAAAATTTTGAGCTAGAAAGCTGAAATTTTTTATATATGATCTATGCCTCCTAAAACTACTCGGGATAAAAAATTTTCAAAATCCGCCCACTGACACGCCCACAAATAAATAAAACAATTTTTTTTTAAAATCAAAAGTTTGAGCTAGGGAGCTGAAATTTATAATATATACTCTCTATGGGCCCTTTATGCTCATGTGTAAATATTTTCAAAATCCGCCTACTGACACGCCCACAATTAATTTTTTTTTTTTTGAAAATTCAAAGTTTGAGCTAGGGAGCTGAAATTTATAATATATACTCTCTAGGGGCCCTTTATTCTCATGTGTTAATTTTTTTTAAATCCGCCTACTGACACGCCCACAATTAAATAAAACAATTTTATTGAAGCACAAAAGTTTGAGCTAGGGAGCGTTTTTTTTTGATAAAATCCTTTAAATGTTATATAACAAAATATGTAGAGCGTTCTTAGCAATTCAACCATACTTAGACTTTTGTCACGCCCACTTATGAGGGATAGGAATAAGAATAGGGTATCCAACAGTTCGCCCAAGCGGACTGTAGCCCGTCCCTATGTTTTTTTTTTGAATGCCTTCTCAAGTGCAATATTTGCCTGCTGTGGCCTAAGTTAGCAAAATATCCTCAAGAATCCTTAGTATTTATTCTTTCTCTGTTATCTTCTATTCGCCACTTTAAAATTTCAACCAACTGTAAACTGAAAGGATAATGCAGACCACTGCAAGATATCTTGACATCTTTTTTCGTCTCCTTTTTTTGAATTAGCGTTAATAGCTTACCAAGAGCAAGGAATACAAATTCGAGAGCTCGTTGCTGCCCATTTATCAACGTAAAAGATGATTTTTAATATTATTTTCCCTTCTTGACTTCTATCTGTTGCTCTGTGAGATATATTTTAGTCTTGTGGTAGTTTGCTGAGAAGTTGTTGCGCCTTTAAATTATATATTAAGCAGATCCTTTCTCAGTTACCTGCGGCTTTAAATGAAAATCCATTAAAACTTTCATTTGCTAATTAAAACAGAAAAAAAAATATTTAAAAAGGCTTAGGCGATTTGAATAACTTTTTTGAACAGCTTGAAACAATTTAGGAATTAATTTATACATGGAAACGTGGGTTGGTTAAAACAATTCTGATAAACTTCTAATTTATAATAAGTATGCCGGTTATATTTTATTTATGTTACCCATTAGATGTACCTAAACTCCGTACCAGTTGATGGAGAACCGATAATATTTTTTTTAACAATGTTACACTAAACTGAAAAAAAAATTGGCGGATCTTCCGAAGGATATATAACGATCACGTTGTAAAAAGAAATTCACGGTTAGGTTGGAGTTTTTTAATCTTATGATTTTTTTTAATAATAAGGTCGTAGAATATACCTCTTTTTTAATTCAGGGGTTCCACAGGAGTCAATTTTGGGTCCATTATTATTTTCCCTTTTCATTAATGGCCTTCCAGAAATCATTGTCCATTGTAAGATAGATTTGTGAGCAGATGATGTCCTACTATATGTTTCATGGCCTAAAAGTTTTATGGATGATTGTGTGGCGTTTGTTTACGAAGACTTATCGAGGATACTTTTCTTGGCTTCAATTAATAAACTTTTACTCAACACATCAGAAACAGTTGCTATGTGTTGTTCCAGAGCCCCAGGTTAGGTTAGGTTATAGTGGCCGACACACTTAGCCCAATGAAAGGTCGATTGTGATACTACACGGAATTATCTTCTTCCTACTCGTTGACCCAGTTGAAGCTTTTGATGAGGCTTGGCAGACTTTTTATGTCGGTGTTAATGAGATCACTAAGATCATTGTAAAAGAAAGATCCTAAATGGAGTATTCGTCTTTGAGAGAGATCAGGGCATGTGCAGAGAAGGTGGAGAATTGTCTCCTTCTCCTCCTCGTTCATGCAGCTTCTGCAGAAGTCATTTGTCCGGTGATTACACCAATTGTAGCACCAATGTGCAGTCTGTTCAGAGATATCAAACACTTATAGCGTTTCAAATCCAGCTTTGGCCAGTTCTGTTTTGTCGCTAGACAAGTGTTGCCACTTGTCTACCTAAAGTTAGTTTTCGGAATGGTCTCCCTCATAAACAGGAGTTTGCATGTAGCGATTGGGATGCCAAACGGACTTTAACAGGTAGAAGGGGCAGTATGGTTCCTTTCCTGGCGAGTTCATCCACCCTACAGTTCCCTGGAATGTCTGTATGACTACGATGGAGTTTGTGGAGACAAAATATAGAGATTTTAGCGCAGCTTGGCTATCTGAGAAGATCCGGATGTGTTGAATTTTATGTTTCCTACTGAATAGAACAAGTTCGGTTTTGTGAGGGTGCTAACACCTAACCCACAACGATCTGCCCATGTTGCTAGCTTGCTAAGAGCGTTTTGAAGAAGTTCTTTCATGGTGTTTAGGTACTTCCCTGAGGCGGCAATTGCAACGTCGTCTGCATAGGCAATCACCCTGCAGCCCTCCCTTTCCAGGCACATCAGCAGCTTGTTCACCACTAAGTTCCGCTTTGTGGCGTACCTCTTCTGACAGGTCTTCTGGCAGATGTCACACCCAGTTTTGAGTTCTAGAGCCCCAGTTAACCCTAACTATTTCCGAAGTCTTGTTCTTGACGGCAACATTTAACATATGCTAGCAAAGTGAAACATTTAGGATTTAGCATTAACTCTTCTGTGAGGTTTTGTGATGCCGTCGCTAGAACCATTTTGAAAAATTTACTCTGGGTTGCGTACCTAAAAATGTTCCTCACACCTACTGTTACCTGTTATGAAAAAACCATTGGTCAAAAGGTTAATTTTAATTTTAAATTTAATATCTATCCATGCATTGATTATGAATGTAGGCGCAGATTGAACGTAGCATTTAATGCATCTTCTTCTTCTTTTACGGCGAGGTTAAGATCAGGATAAGGATCATAACCCTCTCACTTTACTAAATCCCTACTGGCCCGCCTGTAAGGTTGTCCCGTTCGACCTCAAAAAACATTGGCAGGCATCCTGGTTTCGGATGACTTCATCAATGAGGCCAATCAAATGCTGGTGTTGTTGCATTTGTGTGATCTAGTTATTTCTAGGCCTGCCTCTTTCTACGATTTTGAAAAGTGCATGCTCCCTTAATTGCTTATTGTTTAGTCGACTTTTTACGACCCCTGTGATCTCCAGTCGTGTCAACCCACGTATTTGCATGCACACTTGCGGGACAGCTTTAAGATGTAAATGTGTAGCTAGGCTCACCTGGATGTTAAAATTACCTAAATGTGATTTCTGCCCTTAGTCGTCTTTTACGACTGTTTGGGGGGCACTGCAGTGATATTGTAAGTCCGCCGCTGCACTGGAAGATTTAATTATTGCATACAGTTCATACATTTATAATATAACAAAATTCATGAGCGCCTCCCATCGTAGGTTTTTGCTTTTAAATCGTAGGGTTAGTAAGGGAATTAGCCTTGACAAATAGTATGCCCTATATTAAACTTAATATTAATCGTCATTCTTTCTAATTTATTTTGTTTTACACATCATTTTTAAATTTATCTGAATTTATGTAGATTCTTAATCTTAAGAGTTTAAATCTTGTTGTATCATATTAAGAAAAAAAAATCAATAAATGAAATAAACTTTATACTAAGTTCCTAGTACCTTATTTTGAAATTTTTATTTTTTACAGTAATTGTTTAATGTTATTTTCTTTTGTTTTTTGTTTGTTATAAAAATAAAAGACTGAACTGACACAATAGTTTTTTTTTCAATTGATATTAAAAAATGATACAAGGTAAGATACAGTCAACTCCGCTTATACTAACTACTCTTTCCTGGAACAATCGGTTTAAAAAAAACTTATCACAGGGCATTTTTTCACAATTTTCATATAAACACTGGTTAACTAAAAGAATTATTTCTACAGTTATTATAAGAACTACATGATGAGCCCACGAGAGCACTTTTTCTGCCGGCGAATTTCTGTTCTTGATACGACACAGATCTAATAGTGTATAACAAAAAAATAAAAAGTTTCTACTTATACAGCTCCTCATAACTGAAATAAAATAACTGACTAAGTGCGGCTATCAAGACAGCGCATCCAAAAAGCAACCCGGCGCTCTCCAGATGGTCGAACCGCCAACTAAAACGACAATGTGCTAATCGATGCAAGGCACGCATCAAACATCTTCAACGTGCACACATTCCGAGGGACGTCGACTCTAACTATTTTCTTGCTGCGGCTAAATTCAGAGCTCTACTGTCCAATGAGAAGAAGCTGTGAACCGCCTAGAAAAAGAAATTCTACGTTGGGCGCCTTAGCACGACTGGAGTTCCGCTGTGCACTCACCACCAATAGACGCCAATGATATGATGTGGAACCGATATATCGACATCATTTAAGAGGTATCCGGGAGCACCGTAGGTTACCAGCCACCACAGAGAAAGAGCCCGTGGGATGATGATTCAAGATTTTTTCGGCGAGCGCACTGAAAAATGATGAAAGAACGTGCACATGTACAAACGCTGCAATTCAAATCAATGGCAGCAAGGGAAGAGTATCGAGCCAGGACAAGGGACGAGAAGAAGATCCTGCGTACAAAGAATAGGGAATACGCAGTCTTTCAGCTAAAGAAGATCAAAGAGTCTTGCGATCGAAACAACACCCAGAGCTTTTATAAAAAGGCCAAGCAACTCGCTGCTGGCCTTAAGACAAGAACACAGGCTCTTCAAAACCAAGGCACCGTAACACAGGGAATAGTAAATGCGTTTAAGCAGCATTTCAAGCGCTATGAAATGGGCATCATATAGAGAGTGCTATGCCAAAAAGAGAACCCACGTCCAGTGAATGAAGAACCAATTGCACTATCCAGTATTGAATAGGTTAGCATAGCTGCCGGTACTGATGGTTTACCAGCCGAGCCTTTCAAATATGGAGGTGTTGTATTAGTAGGGCGCGTTCACCAAATCATCAACCAAGTATGGGTGGAAGAAAACATCCCCGATGACTGAATTATCAACTGCATGCATATTGTCAGATCGACAATGGACCAAATCTTCACAATAAGGCAAATCCTAGAAAAGACCATTGAATTTCAAGTCGAGACCCACCATCTTTTCTTCTGCTTTAACCCCGCATACGATGGAATTCATCGTCAGGAGCTCTACGTGGCGATGGCCGAATTCGGGATCCCGGCAAAACTGTTTTCTTAAATTCACAATCAGTTTTCACAGTAAAAAACACCAAATTTTTTTTCAAACAACTTCCTCAAAATTGTATTTACGCGGAATTACTCTACCCGCCGTAATACTTTTGAGTATTTTTTTTTATAGAAAAAGAGTATCTCGGAGATACCTAATGTGGATGAATTAAGATGCTAAAATGTGGATTAATTAACTAAAATGTGGATTAATTAAGATGCGGACGGAAAAGTTTTATTCTTCAGTTTACTTTTCAGCTTAACTTCTTCAGCTTTCAGTAATTGTTGAAATTATCACATCCGCATTGGAGGCATTAAATTCGTTAAGGTACATTACCAACTCTTTACCTTTTTAAATTTGCAGTTTTTTTGTTTTTACCCCAAAACTTTGTGACTGCGTACGCCGCGCCGGGATACTTTTTTTTTAAATGAAAATCGAGCAGGAACCTTTTGTATACTTTCTTCTTATACAAGGTTGAGGTACACTACCAACTCTTCAGACACATTTTTAAATTCAAAGTTTTTTGTTTTTAAATCCAAAAAAATCCAAATCCAAAAACTTAAAATCTACATGAGCCAACTTTTTTTTACATAAGTAAGCTAAAGTTAAAATGGTGAAATTGAAATTGTCGTTTTTTGACAGTAAGCGTTATAACCAAATATAATTGGCAATTCAGCCAACATCCGCTATGCGCTTCTGTAGTCAACGCGGCGCTGCAATCGCTTGCAAAGGTTTTTAAATTTGGTGCAAATTAATATCCCATCGGAACATGCTCCATGGGTAATCTATTGTGTCATCCAGTTTGGGAAAGTTTGTCCTTCTTGTTGTTTTCATTACTAAGGCGATACGCTTCATACACACACATACCACACATCGTCGCCATCATATTGCCATGGTGCTTTATCTTGTATAACGTAATCAAAATTATCTGTTTTAGTATAAACTGATTTTTACAAAAGGGTCCACGTTTATTGTTAATAGCTTTTTAATGAAAGAGCATTTCAAAATTGCAATTTGAAAACTCAAATATTGATTGTTTAACAATATTATTGGTTAATTAAAAAATGTGTAGATCCATGTTTAGGCCTTGTTTAGGCCTTTCAAACTTGATTTAATAATTTTCAAACGACTATTTAATACAACTAGGGGTCGCCCCATGGTCGAAATTCGACCAATTTATTCTATAAGTTGAAAAAAAAAAACAAAGTCGACTGTTATACATATTAATCGGAAAATGAAATTTTTCGACATTGCATTCTCTGATTTCACATGATAAAAAAATGTTCCGCCATTTTCAAGTAACTTCAAGTTTTCAAGCATTTTCAAGTAACTTAAAGTAACTTCAAGCATTTTCAGGTAACTTCAAGTAACTTCAAGCATTTTCAAGTAACTTCAAGTATTTTCAAGCATTTTCAAGTAACTTCCAGTAACTTCGTATTAATATATAGATAATTTCAAGCATTTTCAAGTACCTTCAAGCATTTTCAAGTAACTTCAAGCATGTCCAAGTAACTTCAAGTATGTTCAAGCATTATCAAGTAACTTCAAGTTTTCAAGCATTTTCAAGTAACTTAAAGTAACTTCAAGCATTTTCAGGTAACTTCAAGTAACTTCAATCATGTTCAAGTAACTTCAAGTATTTTCAAGCATTTTCAAGTAACTTCAAGTAACTTCAAGCATTTGCAAGTACCTTCAAGCATTTTCAAGTAACTTCAAGTATGTCCAAGTAACTTCAAGTATGTTCAAGCATTATCAAATGCATAACATGCACAGCAATGTTGTTGTTGGTAACTTCAAGTAACTTCAAGTATTTTCAAGCATTTTCAAGTAACTTCAAGCATTTTCAAGTAACTTCAAGCATTTTCAAGTAACTTCATGATATAAAATTTTTTCTTTCCGATTGGCAGATTATTGCCTCACAGAGCAATGTTGTTGTTGTTGTAATTTCGTCCAATTCGCTTCATTTTACCAGCTGTAATTCATAATGTGTGATATATATGTGGATAATTTTTGTATTGTCCCCTACCCAAATATATATAGTGTTGGCATATCTATGTGACGTGAAAAAAAACATAGGGGCGGGCTACAGTCCGCTTGGGCGAACTGTTGGATACCCTATTCTTATTCTTATCCCTCATAAGTGGGCGTGACAAAAGTCTAAGTATGGTTGAATTGTTAAGAATATTCTGTACATAATATTCTGTTATATCACATTTAAAAGATTTTATCAAACAAAAACGAAGGTTTTGTAAAAAAAAAACGTTCCCTAGTTCAAACTTTGGTTTTTCAGTGAAATATTTTTATTTAATTGTGGGCGTGCCTGTAAGCGGATTTAAAAAAAATTAACACATGAGCATAGAGGACCCCTAGAGAGAATATATTATAAATTTCAGCTCCCTAGCTTAAACTTTGGATTTTCAAAAAAGTTTTTTTTGTAAATTGTGGGCGTGTCAGTAGGCGGATTTTGAAAATATTTACACATGAGCATAAAGGCCCCCCTAGAGAGTACATATTATAAATTTCAGCTCGTTAGCTCAAACTTTGGAATTTAAAAAAAAAGTTTTTTTTAAATTGTGGGCGTGTCAATAGGCGAATTTTGAAAATATTTAAACATGAGCTTAAAGGGCCCCTAGAGAGTATATCTTATAAAGTTCAGCTCCCTAGCTCAAATTTTGGTTTTTCAATAAAATTGTTTTATTTTTTTGTGGGCGTGTCAGTGGGCGGATTTTGAAAATTTTATATACCGAGCAGTTCTAGGAGTCATAGATCATATATAAAAAATTCAGCTTTCTAGCTCAAAATTCGATTTTTTCCAAAATTTTGTTTTTTTGAGTTTGTGGGCGTGTCTGTGGGCGGATTTCAAAAATTCGTAAACTTGATTATTTCGGGACCCTAGAGAGTATACCTATGGTTAAAATTTTAGCTCACTAGGCCCAGTTTAAAGGCCAAATTTTTGCCGACGGACGGACGGACGGACATGGCTAGATCGACATTGCTATCGATGCTGATCATAAATATAGTAACTTTTATGGGTCTACGGGCAATATTAAGGTATGTTACAAACTATGCGTCAAAATGAATATACCCTTAGAATAGGGTATACAAATTAAGACTGAGACTGTATGAATGAGATCGAAATTTAAACTATATACCTTTCTTCATTGCTACCGAGAAGTGGCAAATGGCTACAAACGGCTGTGTTTTTTTTTATTAAATGTTAACTTTGTTGTAAGTTATTATTTTATTTAATAATAAAAATAACAAATTTAACTTATTGTTTAAGATTGAAGAAAATGTGTTTTTAAATTGAACCGAAATTAAGTTAAATTGGTTTTAAGTGCATATTTTAAATTCAGATTTTAAGTGCATGAAAATCCGAACCCTACAAGTGATGAAATTGGCAAAAAATTGAAGGCAAAATACGTACATATAACGAACATTTTAATTCCAATCAATACAATATATGCGGACTTTATTCATCACTTTCCTGCGAAACCCCACAGGCGGACCAGTATTGATGCACTTAAGTGGGAGGGTTATCATTACTTTAATCCTGATCATAGCCTTACCGCCATTAAAGGAAAAAGAAAATTCTATCAATTTCCATATACAATCCCGGTTAATTTACAACAAACTTCATTTCATTTCGATAACCGGGTTAAGCACAAACCGAGTTAAATCGGTTTAGATTTTTACCAAACCGAGTTAGCTATTCGGTTCGGTTTTTTTCCCAACCGTGCGGTTTGGCTCTTTCAGAACGGTTCGGTTCGGTTTGTGGCAAAAGCCGTCGGCTTCGGTTTGGCATCGACGCATTGTGAAAGGTGGACGAAGCTGACTTCTATAAACCGAGAGATAACATTGAACAAATCTGTTTGCTTATACAACTTTGTTAGGCATTGAGTGAGAATGGGCAGCAAATATAAACATATTTATTTTGTCTCTTTCAATAAATTGTTATATTTTAAATATGTAAATTATTAATATTTATAATGTTTGTATTTATGTTTGTGACAAACTTTATTTTAAAGGTGTTTTTCAGGGAAACAGATTAGCCCCTTAAACTTTTTCAATTGGGCGCACCGTTTGCCCGTTAGAAGCTTGTTGTTTTTATTCTAAATCAAACAGGTCAGCCCTTTTTCAATTGGGTGTACCGTTTGGCCCACGAAGCGAAAAACCACAAGCCCTTATTTTAGTAAGGGTTTCTGGTAACAATTTTGAAAAGCGTTTTTTGATACTAACTTCTACAGCTATGTGTCGAAAGAACTTTAATAAACTTTATTTTAAAGGTGTTTGTCAGGGAAACAGATCAGCCCTTACACTTTTTCAATTGGGCGCACCGTTTGCCCTTTAGAAGCTTGTTGTTTTTATTCTAAATGAAACAGGTCAGCCCTTTTTCAATTGGGTGTACCGTTTGGCCCACGAAGCGAAAAACCACAAGCCCTTATTTTAGTAAGGGTTTCTGGTAACAATTTTGAAAAGCGTTTTTTGATACTAACTTCTACAGCTATGTGTCCAAAGAACTTTAATAAACTTTATTTTAAAGGTGTTTGTCAGGGAAACAGATCAGCCCTTACACTTTTTCAATTGGGCGCACCGTTTGCCCGTTAGAAGCAAAAATCCACAAGCCCTTATTTTGGTAAGGGCTTGTTGTTTTTACTTTAACAGTGCTTGCCAGCAAAACAGATCAGTCCTTTTTTTCGATTGGGTGCACTGTTCGCCCGCTAAAAGCGAAAACCCACTAGCCCTTATTTTGGTAAGGGGTTCTGGAAACGATTTTGAAAACTTTTTTTTATCATAACTCTTGCGATTTTTTTTTGTAAAGAATCATGCTTTAATGCGTTATAAATTTCTATGGTAACACTGTTTCAAACTTATTCCTTACTGACTACAAGCCGACCCGAAGCAAACCGAACCAAGTACCAAAACGTTCCGTTGAGAAATTAATTGCTTCCAACCGAGTTACTTAAATCGGTTTGCAAACAGATTTGCTTTATTTTTAATTCGGTTTAAATCGGTTTGAGAAATGTTCGGTTTGGTACATCACTAGTTCTGATATCCGATTGCTTCCGCTAGATTGCTTCCGTTACGATGCTTCCGTTACAATTTAAATTTTACCTTCAATGCACCAAAAGAGGTATAACTTCAAAAAAATCCGGTGTATATTTTGCATCTTAAGGTGTATCGCATTATTTGAGTTTTTTTGTGAATATAAATCCGAGCATTAAGACTTAGGGGTCTACGAGCAATATTAAGGCATATTACAAACTAGGAGACGAAATTATAATACCCTTAGAAAAGGGTATAAAAATACCTTGTCTTATAATTTGTAGACTCGAGAGTCTGAAATGTGTGCACTCACTTCTTCGCAGAAATAAGAGTCATGGCCGTGAATCGAATCTCCTAGTCAATATTATTTTAGGAATAAAATCATATAAACCTCAAGATTTTTAATTTCATCTAAAACACTCAACAAATGCTCTGAACGAAGCAGGAAAAAACCGACAATTATAAGAGGCAAACAAAAACAAGCTCAAAAAACTTAAATGAAATACCGTTTGATGGTTTTGAGCATCATGAAAACATAAATATCACAATTCCCTACAATGGTTCTGGTGTTGTTGACGGACACGTCGAGATTTTTAACCATTTTGAATATTCATAAGTACACTCCGTGGAAAGGATTTCGACAATATCGATGATACATTTTTTGTCTTTCGGTCACCCAAATTCTCGTGGTTTTTTTTCGACTGAGGATATGTGGTAAAAGAATCCATAGAAATTGCCACCGCAATTTTATGAACCCCCTCGAATTCAATATTTTCCTATGTAAATTTGACTGGCAAACATCAGATATATACGCATCTGTCTATTCGAGTTGATAGTTTTCTTCTCTCAGAAATGGGAATACCTAGTGCACGAGATTGATGTCGAATCCTTTTTTCGTGGTATGCAATTTCTCGATTAATACGCGGTATGCTCGCATCAAACATTGATTCTGTTGATTTTTAAATGTTTGTATAAATATTAAAGACATTTCATTGGATTTGGATATCCACTCGATGGCTGGATATAAATTAATGTAGTGCTGTTCCTCGATTGCGAAAATTTGATTTCACTCGGGTTTTCTACGCAAAGTCGCATTTAGCTTTTAAGCTTACTGTACCAGTTTTTTTTCCAATATATCGGGGTTATCCGCTTGACGTCGTTCGAGAGGACGATACTCGTATTTCAACACCTATCAACCTAATCTTATCAGCGCTATTTTTAAGAATACAATCTTTATATAAAAAGAAAAAAAATAATAATATTAGTTTATAAATTGTACTTTCAACAATTTTCATATAAGTTTTCCTTTCACTAAATGTTTGTTTTATTACTAGATACTTAATTTTAAGATTATAAATCTTGTAATATCATGTATCAATTATTTCAAATAAATCCAAATACGTCAATATTCCTTCATTTCCACGCACCGATACTCGATTTCAGTACCTCTTGACTGAAAGCAATTGTACCTATCCAGTTTTTGTATATAAAGTTTATATACAAAGATCTGCCGTATTAACATAATTTCCAACATATTGTGGTGTACAATCTTTATCGTCGTCATTGGAAGCAAATATTTCATCTTCATCATCATCATATCTATTGCCAAGATATGCCATCATTCTCTACTCAGCAGCCTCCTTTTGGTGCAAGTGCTAGGCTCAGAAATTTGGACGCTTTATTCAATATCATGCTAACAGCATCAAAATTACACATATTAACACTTGATGTATTCATTTTGACGAACAGGGAGAAGAGACACTTGAAAAAAGCAGGTCTATAACGCAATGTTCGCTTACCAAATAACAACCGCAAATAATTGGATTTTACTCAGCCTACTGAGAAAAATGCAAGTCTGAACCAAATAATAAAATGAGTTCTTGCTTCTTGCACAGATATGTCTCTACATAAAATATGTTCGTTTGATGCATGCACGTATATGTTTCTAGAATGTTTGTGGTCCAGCCAAACTAAGTAGGCTATTTAGCAGTTTTTCTGGGTTGGAGTCACAATCCCGAAAATCCAAATTCCCGAAGTATCCCATAAACGCAGTAGTCGGTATGGCGGGCCATACTGCCTCACTGCAGTAGAGTAGAGGTCTCAAAACTGAACCTTGTGGTACACCGGAATTTTCAACAAAAAATTAGGTTGTTGCACTTCACAGTTTCTACGATCTGCACCCTATTTCTGAGGTATTCACAATTCACTCAGTAACATAAGAGCAGCAGCAGAAATATTAAACTTATTTCTAAGTTTTATCAGCAAAATTAAGTGATACATGTTGTCAGTAAAGTCGAAAAGGATCATAAGCTCATACTTGCCAGTATCAAGTGATAAACGAAGATCAGAAGCTACAGCAATTCCCGGACATATATACTCCCTAGCTAAGCTGCGTAATCCGTATTGTTTATCAAAAATGTCGGGCTTCAAAGACCTTTATTGGAATAAGCGGATAGGAAATTTTCACGCTTAAGTGCCCTAATAAATCAGAAATATTCTCAAGGCAGTTATCTGGGGCGTACTGTTCGTTCAACATGGCCGATTCACCGCTGTTTTTTTTTTTCAAAAATCAGACTGCTATTCAGACATCATTGTTCATAATTAGATAATTTTGTATCTATCTATCTATCATTTTTTCAAAAACCTTGGATAAAAAACACAAAAGGCTAATGCGTCTGAAATTTGAGGGGAATGATGGATTCACTTTTTTTGGAAATGGAACAACCGTGACTATTATCCATTCCTCAGGGAACTGACAGAAGTAAATACATACATTAAAAAATATGCAACATTATTCTTAACACTGTGGCCTTTGGGTTATATCAGCCTTACAAA
Organism: Portevinia maculata; assembly: GCA_949715645.1. NCBI lineage: Eukaryota > Metazoa > Arthropoda > Insecta > Diptera > Syrphidae > Portevinia > Portevinia maculata. The sequence goes on along the minus strand of OX454527.1, from coordinate 52,195,542 downwards.
TTTTGGAGAAATCTTCATTTGGACCAAGAGCAGTTGATTTGACTAAATGAATAGCACTTAAAACGCCGGCTAGGTAGCACAATCAAAAGAAAAAGACTGATCAGAGCTGATGTAATGTGATTCAACATGAGGACTATGTGTATAATACATATGTATAAGTTTTTTGTTGGGATAGTATGTTAAACTTAAAATAAGACAAAGGCCTAAAGCCCAAAAGTGACTGCCCAAAGATGCCCTAACCTGCTGCTCAACATGTACAACAGCTTTCTAGAAAAAGGAGCCTTCCCAAAGAACTGGTAAAAACAAAGATTGGTACTGATCAGCAAAGGAAAAGCAGACCCAGACTCCCCCAGACAGTGCTGGGAAGCTCATTCATTCATCTCAACGGCTCGACTGTAGAATATGTTGAAACGGCAAAAAATCTTGGAATGCTTTTTAATAGGACTCTTTCTTGGGACACACATATTAATGCGGCTGTAGGCAAAGTTTATGGTATACTGCGACTATTATGGGCCTCACAACACTATACGCCTATGAGCTCACGATTACTTCTTGCAAAGACACTCGTCGTTCCAACTCTCACTTATGGCTGTGAAATTTTCTGTAAGTGTGATGCAATCAGCAGAAGAAAGCTTAATGTTGCCTTTAATAACACTGCACGTTATATCTATGGTTTGAGGCGCTTCGATCATATCTCCAATTTCTCCCGACAGATCTATAACATCTCCTTCGACCATCTTTTACGTTTTAGATCACTCGTATTGTTATTCAATGTAATTCAGACACATCAACCCAGTTATTTATTTAGTAGACTACGTTTTGCTTCATCTAATCGATCCCAACAAATTGTTCATCCCCGGTACCGTTATCTTATATCCGAGCGCCAGTTCTTCATCAATGTTACCCGTCTTTGGAACTCACTACCACGGCATTTGAGAAGGTCAAGTACCATCGCGCAGTTTCGTAATGGGTTACAATCTTATTACCAGACAATTTCCGACTAATACAACGTTTTGTTTCAATTAATACTAATGTTTATATTTACTGTAGTTTTGCGAAAAGAGAGATGTATTGTATATATTGTATATTTAATTGTTTTAATGAATTTAGAACTGACTGCAGTATAATTGTCTAAGTAGCAGAAAGAGAAAACCTTTAGTTATTCTTGGAACATTAATATTTTATGTAGCTTGTTGTTATTAATGAATTATATTTAAGCCTTGCACTATTTTATAAGATCATTGTTATCTTAATGTGTAAGCTTTCAATAAATAAATGAACTATGAACTATGAACTATGAAGCTCATTGAAAAATTGCTGAAATCACGACTCACAGATGCAGTACAAAGAGCAGGAGACTTGGCAGGACTGCAGTATGGGTTTGGTCTACGGTCGGAGCTATTGAAGAAGTGGTAAAGGCTGCCCAAACCGCCCAACAGAGAAGCCACCGCTCTAAACAGATCGTTTTGCTGGCAACCCTGGACGTAAGAAATGCATTCAAAGTCAGCTAGGTGGAGCGATATACTAAATGCGTTAGAAAATAGATTCAATATCCCAGCTTACCTATTAAACATGGTGAAGGACTACCTTAGGATCGGGAGCTGATCTACGAGACCATAGAAGGCCCACGAAAGAAGGACGTAACATCTGGAGCAGCACAGGGATCAATTTTGGGACCAGACCTCTGGAATATCTCCTATGACAACATACTGCGGATGGAGATGACCGAAGACACCTTCCTCGTAGGGTACGCAGACGGCATCGCGGCAGTGATAACGGCAAAAGAGACTCTGAAAACGCGCAAAGAAAGTTGAACCAAGCCATGTGATAAACAACCTTCTGGATGGATGAGCACGGTCTTAGTTTGGTAACCGAGAAAACTGAGATAGTCCTTGTGACGAAGAAGATAATCCGCACGCAAATCGACCTCCAAATTGGCTATCTGGGATTAAGTCTCGACACAAAACTAACTTTCTGGCAACAGATAAAGTTCGTAACGGAACGAGCCTCTAGAGTTACAGCATCACTCAGCAGATTAATGGCGAACATAGGTGGTACAACGCCAAGCAAGCGCAGGTTATTAATGTCGACAACGCATGCCATTCTCCTATATGGAAGTGAGATTTGGGCCCGACAAAAAAAATTACGGAAGCAGATGGCGGCAGTGCAAAGAACGTGGAGCTCTACGCGTGGCTAGCTCTTACCGAACGGTGTCGGAACCAGCCGTCCTTGTAGTCGTAGGAGTGACACTCATTGATCTCCTAACGGCACAAAGGAAGCACGTCCACGACAACAAGGCGAAAATTGGATTGGAAGCGGCAATCGATCAAGCAGAACAGCAAACGATACGGAAGTGGCAAGAGCGCTGGGGCTCGGAAAGCAGATGAAAGTGGACAGCGAGGCTGATAAGAAATGTGGCTGAGTGGAACGACCGGAAACACGGTGAGGTCAATTACTTCGTCACCCAATTCCTCACCGGACACGGAAAATTCAACGCCTTTCTCCATAAGATTGGCAAAACGGATACCCCAGCCTGCCAGTACGGCGACTCTCCAACAGACGACGCACATCACACGTTTTTTGCCTGCAGAAGATGGGAAGCCCAACGCGCAGCCCTGGAAAGCAGCATTGGTGCCTTCAACCCAGAAAACATAGTTGATAAAATGCTGACGAGCGACTTGAAATGTTGAATAATTTGCCAGTTTGTGGAAGATGTCCTCAGAAGAAAGAAAAGAGAAGAAGAACAATACCGGGAAATCACGTGAGCCCCAAAGGGTGTATGATAACAGCCCCCTTAAAGTAATGCGAAGAGCGGTCCCAGGGGGTGTGTCAAAAACCTCAGGGTTGGGAGGAGTTTTAGTCCGTATGCCCCGAAAGCATGCGGAGAGAGCCGGGCACACGGGGATGGTCAACATGGTGCATAAAGTATTTCTCCTCCGCCAACAGGAAAAGAATAAAATGTCAATACATATATGCTTTTTAAATGACGTCATAAAGACGAGTATGTGCGTAAAAAATAAAAACATACTACAGAAAAGTCTTACAAGTAAATTCCCAATTTAGGCAAACGTAATGGACTTGTCCTCCCCCCACCCTATGGGCCATCGCAAATGGAAGCAGATCATTATATTTCGGAAAATTTATTTTAAAATCGTGGGAAGTACAAATCTGAGAAAGAGCTTACGTGATTTGCTCAAATACTCCATCTAAAAGTCGGACATCAGTTGAACGTGACCAGAATTTCTACACGTTCGTTTGCTCTAAAAGGATTTTCTTTTCTTCCCGATGCTGAAGGGTTACTTTAACGTTTCCACAATAAAATGTCTTTTAATTGAAATTCAAAAAGCTTCTAAAAATATTTAAGAAAAACGGTCATTAGTGTTTGAATCAAGCATTAAACATAAATCAATAAAATATAATATCTTTCGATTTTCTCACAATTTGTGGCCGGCACATTCCTCTCCTTAGGCATAGGAATCGTAATGTATGCAGTCGTATTAATTTTTCCTTTGGAATTCCTTCTTTTCCCAATTCAATGGTTCGTAGTTGATATCATCATTTAATGGAAAAATCAATGAGGCTTACGTAAGGCGCTCTTGTAATAAACTGTGCAGCATCATTGATAACTTGGGACATTTTTTTTTTTTTTTTGAATAATGATCCTGGAAAAGAGTTTTCCGAGTCGTTAGTAATAACTTTGCCTTTGGGGTGACAGGTGGGTGAAGTTAAAAAATATTATAGGGGATTTCTTTATGCACAAAGGTTATGAAGACTTATTAAATAGAAACTGTTCATGGAGGTCCTGTTGTCAAAAGAGAAAATGTGAAGCATCTCCTTAGCAAAGTGTTTTATCGCTATTATCGTTTCTTATCCATTTATCAAGCCATTAATAAGTCAAAGAACTGGAAAAAACAAAACAAAAAGGGAAAAACATAAAAATTATTCGAATCCACTTTGTATGCAAATGACGTGCCGAAAGGATAAAACAAAACCGTTTTTTGTGTGAACCACCTTCATTTTTTACTTTTCAATATCCTTAACTGCTCCTGCTTGAAGGAACCCTCCTCTGAAAGAATTTCCGCTACTTCAAAGATGTTTTCGGTTTCGTCTTGAGCCATCAGCACGGGTAATGCTATGCAAGTTGCCGTTTAAGGAACAAGTAGCTACACTGGGGGAAGAGGTGAAAATTAAATGAATGAAAGGAAAATTAAACATCCCTTTTCTGTAGCAAAGGCTGTGGTGATGCACGTGGGAAGAACAGGTAGCATGGGATAGAAAATCCTTTTAAAAAGGTATTTTATTTGAGTTCTTTGGTTTAATTTTTTTAACAGCGAATAGTTAACGCTATTGCGTGACTTAAGCAACCGGAAATTATAATTTGTACTTTTTTGTGGGTGTTTGGATTTGAAATTGCGGAAACTATCAGTGGAGAGGAGGGATAAGCAAATTAGTTGGATGGAACATATTTTAAAATTAAACCAGAAAAACGATTGAAATTACTTATTTTTAGCTGATGTCGTTGTTGCGGGTGGCAACAGTGCAGTGGTGTACTCACTTGCTGATCGGCGTTCAAATTCCGACCATGTCCATGGAGCCAAAATCGTATCGTAGGCTTGCCGAAACTGGTTTCCGACATTCAATAGAATAAATGCGAGAACCAATGCACGGTGCTTGTCTGGTTGATTTTGAGAAGGCTTTCGACACCGTATGGTTAGAGGGACTTTTCTACAAGTTGACCAGGCGGGGGATGCAAAAACCTTTGCTACATGTATTTTATAATATGCTTATGGGTTAGAAGTTCATTGTCAAATGTGACAACGTAACTGTTACTGCCGTCTCAAGTTACACCGTCAACAGGCACTGTCTAAACAAACCATGTACTCCACCTTTAAGTATTTAAAGAAACTTTACTTGCATGCACTTCCTAGCATTCTCATTTTGTGTAATTGACTTTTGTTCGCTGACAAAGAGGGTGCCATATATGTATATTTTAAATTAATCTGAAATTAGAGAATAAAAAATAAACAAACGAGAAAGAAAAGAAACTAAGGTAATATTAAAATTTGTAACATTGAATTATTATAATTGTGAAATAAATTACAGAATTTTTAAGCCACGCTTAACAGAAGAATAATTGTTTTATTCGACGCACGCGGCTATAGAAACTTAGCTACAACAGTGACTTCAAGCAGAGTCTGTGAAATTAAAAATGGTTTACAGCAGGGGGCGGTGGATTCTCCGATCCTGTTCAACATTTACACGAGTAATCTGGTGAGTTCACTCAGACATGCTATAGCGTATGCCGACGATATGGTGCCATGCAGATCAGGTCCGAAAATCGAGGTCAATAACATTCTTTTGCAGCGTGACTTCGATGAAATTAAGTGATATTGCCACGAGTGGAAGTTGAAAATCAACTTTCAGAAGACGGAAACAATCTTGTTCAGAACAACATTGCCTTGGGCCTCTTGGAATACCAGAAAAAACTCCAAGAAATTGGCGTGGTTAGATATTTGGGTGTCTGCCTTTACCAGTATCTGTATTTCGATACACATGTAGTTGCTTGCGTGAATCACAATCACAAGAGGCACGACCTGAACGGAATCAACAAATACGATTGGAACGAAGACCAGCGCGCTGGTTCATAGTTAACGGCTGCAGGAAATAACCCCCCAATGAAATAACCCCCCAAATGAAAGATGAAATACCTCCCCAAAATTTATATGGAGGTGGGGATTTTTTTCATATGAAATAAGCCCCCAAAATAAGGGACTTATTTCATGCCTTTTTTATACTTATTTCATACTTCAAAATGGGGGGTTATTTCATAGTGAAATTCAACTATGAAATACGTCCCCAAATTTATAAAATAAAACCTCGCACCTACTTCAAATCAAACAGTGGCCCCAAGCGGGGGGTTGCAGGGGGGCAGCATGCCCAACATATGCATTGCACTGTTTATGGGATTTCCATATGGGATTTCCATAATCATTTTGGGGAATTATTTCATACTTATTTGGGGACTTATTTCATACCATTTTGGGGACTTATTTCATCTTTGATTTCACAGTGAAATTATTCCCCAATTTTGGGGAGTTATTTCATTTTCCATTTGGGGGTTATTTCCCGGAGCCGTAGTTAACACACGCAGAGCCAATGACCAACATTCTCGTTGCATTACGCAACAAGTGGTCAAAATCCCAATTGCTTTCCAAGCGCCTGGCAGTCGTCAACATGCACACGCGCCGAAGTAAGCCGACTGAAGCCTTACAGCATCAGCCACCTCCCGGAGGGCCTCTAACAGCCACGCACTAGCTAACTTAATCTAACTTATAAACTAAGAGTAAGAATGCTAAACATCCCTCTGATGCGCGCAAATAATTAAAAAAAAATATAGGGAAAGGATACAGTCCACCTGCGCGAACTGTTGGATGCTCTATTCCTATTCCCATCCCTCATTAAGTCGGAGTGAACAACATCTAAGTATGTGAGAATTGTTCGAAGAGATCTTCATATTATGTTATACAACATTTAAAGAATTTTATTAAAAAAACCAAATTTTCGTAAGAAAAAAACGCCCCTAAAAGTGGGAATGGCAGAAAATTCTAAAAGGAATTGTTCAACGACTTTAACTACCTATATACTTTGCGAATGATTTCTTCAATAAAATGGTTTATTTTATAATGTAGGTGTATCAGTAGGCGGATTCTAAAAATATTTACTACACATAAGCATTAAGAGCCCCTAGAGAGTATGTATTCCAAATTTCAGGTTCCTAGCTCAAACTTTGTTTTTTGAAAAAAAAAACGATTTTATTTAATTGTGGGCGTGTCAAAGGGCGGATTTTAAAAAAAATAACTCGGAAGCATTTTGGGCCCTTAGATCAAATTGTAAAAATTTCAGCTTTCTAGCTCAAAATTCGATTTTTTCGATAAATCTGTTTTTTTTTAAGATTGTGGGCGGATTTTAAAAATTCTTTAAATTGATTATTTCGGGCTCCTAGTACGAGTATTTATTTTAAATTTTAGCTTTAAAGGCCTAATTTTTGTATACGGGCGGACGGACGAACGGGCGGAAGGACGGACATGGTTAGACCGACATTACTATCGATGCTGATAACGAATATAACTTAGTAACATTTAGGGATCTACGGGTAATATTAAGGTATTTTAAAAACTATGATCCATAATTAATAACCCTTAGAATAGGGTAGTACTGGTATAAGTTGCAGATTATGTAGAATTCCCTCTAACTCCGAGCTCTAAATTCCAAGAAACACGTAGCTGAGAAAACTGGAATTGAAGCCAATTTGAATCGCATATCACAAGACAGAGAATGTGATTACAGCCACTCTAACAACGAGGCACTTCGATACTCGTTGGATCTTGCAAAACAGCGTCCGCTTTTTATCCTTCCCTCGCTTTACAGGTAAAGGTTTTGAATTTATATTGTGTACCCTGCACACAACATAATCATGATCCACATGCCAGGTACGAACACACACTAAGCGCAATAATTAATTGGTTGATCAATGGTCTGATCTCTCTTTCAGGTTCACAAGGAAAATGTGTCAGAGTGGTAAACGCTAATTACCAATTACCACTATACAGAGGTCAGACACAAGGGATAGGTTCTCATGCGTGGAGAATGTGACTGCCGGTTGATTACCGGGAAAGAAGCACAGCATTAAGTGGCGAGATAGAAACTTAAACTCGAAAAAGTAATTCAAGAAAAATAAGCTGAAGTGTTCCAAATCAAAGAAGAGGTTTGTCCTTGTTTAAGTGCTCACCATTTCTTTGGGTATTTGAAATGACAATTTTTCAAACTGTACAATGATTTATGTATATTTAAACTTCTTTTCTCATAACTCCGCGTCCTGTCATTTCTTCTGAATCATCCAAAAGTCCCAGTGGAATCTTAGTAATTGCCTCAGCGCGTATGGCCTCGTTTTTGTTAAGGTGTTATTTAATATAATTAAAAATAGAAAAAACGCCACAGGAAGCAAACATAACTTTTTTGAGAACTTGTGCTAATTACACCGGAAAGCGGCAATTTACACGAGTTCCTTCTTTGCCAAAATCCTTTGCGTCAGCTCTGGTGAGGCTGCAGGCTAATGATAATGAGTGCGGTTTTGCTTACTGAATATGCACCCAATATCTGGTTTGTAATTACTGCGAATAAATTTATTCAAATAGCCTCCCGATTTGTTTATTCAGTCTTGCCGTTGGTCCTCTTTCATAAAATAAACACATACAAAATTATAAAAAAAAAAGATTGAAAGCACGAGTCTGAGTGCTCCAGCTTTTGCGAGCCGCTTCACACTAAGGTTGCCGAAATTCTTATTCCTGTTGCTCGAAATAGACAATTTGTTTAAATTTCCTACGAAGTCTTGAACCTATGCCCATGGCTTGGAGGACCAAAAACGCATCTTCCACTGCGGTTTGTTGCATTCCATTTCACCGTTCGTTGAGCAATCTTCAACCATTTGGACATTTTTACGGATTGTCAAATATAGATGCACCAAACACAAAATAATAGATTTGTACTAAGATTGATTTTTCCCATTCAAAAAAAAAGGCTGGAAGCGATTACCTCTGGTTGATATCTCGCTTGCTGGTTTTAATTTGGAGAACTGTGTTGGTACTTCAATTTATTGGTTTTTAATTAAGAAAAACTAATCGTTTTCAAAATGTTATAAATTATTTTATTTTTGAACTATTGCAATTTAGTATAGAATCGTGCGCCTGCACTATTCAACGATTGAACTATATCTCCTCGTTCGACCGGCTTCTTCGCCGTTTATTCTTTTTTTATTTTGTAAATATATCTTTCCTTTTTACTAAACTTAGGTCTTAGCTATTGGATACAATTCAAAATAGTAAATGAACATAATTGAACATGATACAACTGCCGTGGTGTAAAGACGTGTTTTTCTTTTTCTCCGCCTTGCGAATTCAAATTATCAAATAATCCCAAACCCTCTATCACCGCGCTGTAGTATTTCGCTGACGCATTTTGTTTTCTTTTGCCGCCGGATTACCTCAGTGCATTAAACCTACAGTTTTTTTGTTTTGCTAAACTGACTTACTTTATATTTATTTCCCGAATTCAGTTGACGCATCAAAAATTGTCCAAGTGCGTTTACCCTAGTGTTTAACTGACCTGCTCTACCTTCGTTTCCCGCTGTTCGTTGACTAGAAAAAAAATAAAAATTGAAAAATCGTGTGCCAATAGCAATTGTGTTGAAAATAACAACTCTGATCTGATTGCCTGCAATGGCCTTTGTGGGAAATTGTTTCACCCCCTCTGTACCGGTATCGGCAAAATATCCGCGATCTATGTAAGGGACTTTGCGAACAACTTTCTTTTCTTCTGCGATGAGTGCAAAGTAGTTTCACTCTCGCATGTGATGCTCACGATCAAATGCCATAACGACTCAACCAACAACCGCTCACTCAAAAAAGTGATAAGTTTCAAGCAAGTCTTATTTCAAATACTGTTTGAAGCAACTTGCAATTATAAACGAATCAACCCAAAAAAGGAAACACACGATTTGGTTACCACAACTCACCTGAACAATGAGCTGTCGAAATTGTCCGTTCCCCTCTCAACGCTTAACTCCCAAATGGTTCAACTTAACACGTACATGCTTGACCATTTAACAGTCCTTGGAGATCTACACGCAGCGGATAAATCGAATGCGATCCACACAGCTGGTATTAAATCTTTGGCTGCTGCAGCGACCGTTCAGAATGAACACCTGGATGTAGTAGAAGTTAATTTAAGGTCTCTCAGAGAAGAATCGGCCCTTATTAAATTAGCTGTATTGAATATTGCAGAAGAGATAAGATGTGTATCTAGCAATTTGGAGTCAAACCATTACCAGCAACCGCACACTAATACTTCAATACTTGATGAGCTGCTGAACATCACGTCGCCCCAAACCGCAATTCCACTTGCTCCCCCAACTATTCACTTGGAACCAATAATTTCCAATAATCACCTGACCTCCACGACGACTACAACAACTTCAACGGTACCTGGGACTTTAAAAACACCCATAACAGCCGTGGACAAGCCCACTCCTATCACAACTCCAACCGCCACCAAGGGACCACCTACACCGATCTACCTTAACCGATTGGGCACACTATGGGCACTGGCTGATAGGAACAAAAGGCTGGACAAAATTCAAAAAGACGATTCATTCGTCATAAAAAGCGCCCCCCGGCACGCTAACGCCTCTTGGTTGAAGAACTATTTCCAGCAGAAATTTGCTATCACCATTGCCAACTGTCAGAAGATTTCCCGGGCCAAGTCCAATAGTAGCAGTTTCAAACTCGACATGCCCTCGAAATACAACAGGCTTTTTTCGAGTCCCTCCAACGAGACGTTGAATTTAGAAGATATGTCCATCACTAAATGGACTAACGCAGGAGTTGTTCGGCCTAGGATCGGATCCAATAGCAATAAGTCTACTATTAAGCCTAATAAACGTAAGTCTTATAACCCCATGTCCAGCAGTAACCTCGACCCTAAAGGAAGTTTCAAAGCTGGAACTTTTCCATTATTCTCCCCTCAACTCCGTCAATATATACTAAATATGTCTACTGACACAAACACTATTCCCATTTCTCAACCCGCCCCCAATATATCTACTCCTTCTCGCTCCCATAATTCCTCTAAGCTATCATCTCCTCACAGTCCCTCCACTCGACCCACGACCAACTCAACGTCACCAGGGCTTCAACGAAAACGGGTATCTTTTAATTTGACCCCAAACTCCACTGACCCTTCAAGACATACTTCAACTTCTGCTACAACTTCCTCCAATTACCCGAATTTCGTTCACTCCCATATTCTCAATCCTGCCCCGTCTTCCCATATTAACATGCCAACCCCAACCTCTGAAGCGTTTATCGATCCTTTACTTCCCCCAACCATCAAACTAACATCTAAATTTGTTAGCCCTACGTCCTCGAACAATGACCTTGACGGCCGTTACGTTATGGCTCGGCTGCGAGATCACAGACTCTTTGAAAACGTTCGCCTTTACCTTGCCTACTTGCACGACAAGCCTGAATCAATCTGCATTGACGGAAAGACCAAGACGAATATTCAAATCTCAATTCAGAAAAAAGGCCTCCCAACTGATCCCACTGCACTCCGTGATATTTACACCCGTTTCCATGAAAGCTTTAACATTTCCTCTACTAATGTGGCTAAGGATCTATCTGCTTTTGCTTCTCATATTAACTCCAAACGTATCTCATATCTTCAACGTAACCGAGTTGATCACAATAATTTTGTTCGTCCCTAAATCACCTTTGGTCGCCTCAGATCTGAAATTGCCTCTATCCTTCCACTATCAAAACGTAAGAGGACTACGCACCAAAACTCACGCAGTTTTCCGTCGTACTCACACTCTTCCTTTTGATGTTTACGTTCTTACCGAAACTAATCTTTCCCCGAATATCTTAAATCAAGAGTTGTTTCCAGCATCCTTCAACGTCTTTCGTGATGATAACGTCACTTGTCTTTTAGACATACTTCCCTGCCGTGGCGTTCTCATTGCAGTTCATAACAGTTTGAACTCTACCATCATCTCAACATCAACCTCAACTCTTCTGGATTTTGTTGTAGTAAAAATCTCGCTCGTTAACCGTTCTCTCTACGTAATGTGCTTCTACATACGTCCGTCTCAACCCATCGAATCCTACCAACTCGTCATGGATGCCATCGACCATTTACTTGATACTTGTAAGCCAAACGATGAAATCATAATTTTTGGCGATTTTAATCTCCCTAATCTACAGTGGAGCTTATCGGAAGATCAATCTTTCTTCGTCCCAATAAACCCGATATCTAGTAAGGAATGCCTTGTTGTCGACCGCGTAACCGATTCTGGTCATTGTCAAGTCAGTGGTGTTAAAAATTATATGGGACGACAGTTGGATCTTGTTTTCACAACTGACCCTGTAAACTCCTCAACCATTGAAAGTTCTTTACACATTTCTACTATTGACACTTACCACCCTCCTCTGCTCCTTTCTTTCTTTTATCCCTCTCTTCCCAATCCCTGCCAGCAACTAACCTGTACTCCTACGACTTCCACAAAGCTAACTTCCGAAAGATCAATGACTTTCTGAGCAAAATTGAACTCAACTTCTCGAACTTATCCGTTGATGAAGCTGCCACCCGTTTTTATGACGAAATCTTTAAATGCATTTCCTTATTCGTTCCTTATTCGCGCCATAAAATCTTACCATCTTCCCATCCATGGTATAATAGGAAACTGCGTTCACTTCGTAATAAACGTAACAAACTATAGGCAATCTATCTTCTATCCAAAACTGCAACAGATTATTCGAATTATCTCGGTTCGTACTTACAGTTTTCTAACCTTTTTCACTGTCTCTATCAACGCTATCTTTCTGATGCTCAAGCTAACCTCATCAAGGACCCACGGTCATTTTTTCATTTTGTTAATTATAAAAGGAAATCTGATGGATATCCCTCCTCACTCTTCTTTGAAGGCGAGTCCTTAACGGACCCATTTGTAATCGCAAAATCTTTTGCTACCGTGTTCAAGCAGTCCTTCACTGACGACTGCCCAGAACCGGATCACTCTTACTTCAGTTATCTGAAAAACTATACCGTTGGCCCATTCATTTTGCCCATATTTGACCATTCCATGGTGTGCGACAGACTTCTTCATCTCAATTATGAATTTGTACCCGGCCCAGACGGCCTTCCAGCCATTCTTCTCAAAAAGTGTTCTGCGATTCTTTCACCTTTCATTGCGAATCTCTTTAAACATTCCTTATCTCTTGGGAAATTTCCTAAAATCTGGAAAACATCCTTCATTTCACCAGTTACGAAAAAGGACAAAAGAATGACGTATCTAACTATCGACCTATTGCCAAGCTCTCGCATTTACCCAAGGTTTTTGAAAGTATGATGTACGATTCATTATCCTTTTAGTGCAAGTCTCTTATCTCCCCCCTTCAGCATGGTTTCCTCAAAGGTAGATCCACAACCACCAACCTGGTTGACTTTGTCTCCGTTACACTTTCTGCATTAGAAAGTGGCAATGAAGTGGATTTAATCGCTACTGACTTCAGTAAGGCCTTTGACAAAATATCTCATCGTCTTTTCAAACTCTCCTTCCTTGGTTTCGATCCCCTACTATTGAATTGGTTTTCTTCTTACCTTGAGAACCGATCTTATAATGTTCGTTTTCGCTCTGTTCTCTCTTTGCCTTTTAAAACCAAATCTGGTGTTCCCCAAGGTAGCGACCTTGGACCTTCTGGCTACAAATGATATTGACAACGTCATTAAGTTCTCCTCCATCTCCCTCTATGCCGATGACGCTAAATTCTTCAAAATCATTTCTTCTCCACACGACTCTGATCTTCTTCAGCAAGACCTCAATAGTTTTTCGGTCTGGTGTCAAAAAAAACTTCATGAATATTGCTAAATGTGAATTTCTTACTTTTTCACGTAAACCGATTCAGTCTCCCCCCGGACGTTACTTTTTGAACAACCAACCCATTGTTACCGTTCTAACCATTCGCGACCTAGGTGTTCTGTTTGACAGAGAGCTTAACTTTCGGTCACATATTGACGAGATAATCAATAAAGCTAACTCGGCCCTTGGTTTCGTCAAACGGTGGTCTAAAGAATTTAAATTGATTACTGACTTCAAACTGCAAGGATATGAATTCTATCACTCCCCACATCCTTATATGTTAATAAAGAATACAATAAAACACCATATAGAAGCAAAATTCCAATCATGTGCCATCCAAGGAATTTCCATATGTGTAGAAACGAGCAGTGGACAAATATCTGTTGCAGCAGTATACTGCTCTCCTAGCTATAGACTAAAGAAAAATGATTTTAAAAGTCTTTTCCGCATATTTCGCAATAGATTAATCGCGGGAGGGGATTTTAACGCCAAAAAAAAGTATTGGGGATCTAGATTAACTAATACTAGAGGCAGAGAACTATATGAAGCAATTAAAGAAGATGGCGCCAATTATCACTCAACGGGAAAACCTACCTATTGGCCAACAGATAGAAATAAAACCCCAGATCTTGTCGACTTCTTTCTATCAAAAAATATATCTTCAAATAAAATAAGCATAGAGGAAGGACCTGATCTTCAATCAGATCATTCCTCTATACTCTTAACACTTAGCGATAAAATAATAATAAAAGACCATAGCCCAAAACTAGTAAATAGACTGACTGATTGAAACTACTTTAGACAGAAGTTGGAAGAAAGTATCCAACTATCACCAGCTATTCAAACATAAGATCAACTAGAAGAAGCAGTCCAAATATTGACGCTCAGAATACAAAAAGCTGCGTGGGCTGCCACTCCCAAAACAACAAAAAAGATCAAACAAAACTCTTATCCTCCCGAAATATGTGAAATTATTACAGAAAAGAGGAAAGCTAGAAAACGCTGGCAACAGACAAGGGCGCTAAGCGACAAGACCACACTGAACAACTTAAATTATAAGCTCAGAAAATCTGTAAGAGAATTCAATAATGAGTCTTTGAAAACTTACCTCACAAGTCTTACAAATGATGCTAGTACCGACTACAACGAAGAAAATGAACAGGCCAATAGCTCACATTCCGCCAGTAAAAACCAGAGAAGGTAACTGGGCGAAAAGCAACCAAGAGAAAGCAAACACTTTCGCTGAGTATCTTGAAGACGTATTCAAACCTTATGAAGATAAAGGTTATCAAGGACTCGAAATAAGATGCGAAGAAGATACACCTATTCGGCCGGTAACAGCTAAAGAACTTGCCAAAGAAATTAAAGATATAAAAAGGCCCCAGGGTTTGATTTAATTACAGGAGAAATTTTGAAGCAATTTCCAAGAAAATGTTTAAAAAAACTAGCGCAGATTATTAATGCTGCATTTAAATGAAGATATGTGCCAAGCATGTGGAAAGTCGCGGAGGTAATAATGATACCTAAACCAGGCAAACCACCTAACGAAGTTACCTCATCTCGCCCAATATCTATTCTACCAATGTTGTCCAAGTTATTCGAAAAAGTGCTGGTAAAACGTCTACAAAAAATAATAGATGAAAAATCGCTAGTCCCAATTCACCAATTTGGATTTAGAAATAAGCACTCTACAATTGATCAGGTGCATAGAATCACAGATGGAATCGAAAAAGCATTTGAAGAGAAAAATGTGTGCTCTACAGTATTTCTTGATATAGCACAAGCTTTCGATAAAGTCTGGCACAAAGGACTGATACAAAAACTACAAAAGCAACTGCCGAAGCAGTATGCGACCATTCTGGAGTCTTATATATCAGATAGATTCTTCAGAATTAAACAAGAGGCAGAGTACTCAACATTAAGAGAGATTAAAGCTGGTGTACCACAAGGCAGTGTGCTAGGTTCAGTTCTATACCTACTTTTCACTAGCGATCTTCCTGAAAGTGAAGAAACCACCATAGCTACTTTTGCAGATGACACAGCTGTCCTTGCTGTGGGAGCAACTGTCGAAATAGCAACAAAAAAGCTTCAAACAGCAATAAACAATATTTCAGAATGGACTAAGAAATGGCAGATTAGATTAAATGACCTTAAGTCAGTCCATATTAATTTTACGTATAAAAACGTACCACACATTCCAGTCTACATTAACAACAATGTAGTGGAATATTCAAACACAGCCAAATATCTAGGCATGACTCTAGACGCTAAACTGCGCTGGAAAGCGCACGTAAAGAAAAAAAAGATGAGTTGAACATGCGATACAGTGAAATGTATTGGCTTATTGGCAGATACTCATCCCTGTCTAACTACAATAAGTTATTGCTATACATGCAAGTTCTGAAACCAGTATGGACCTACGGGCTCCAGTTGTGGGCATGCACATGCCAAACAAATTTGCAAACAATTCGGGTTTTCCAAAATAAAGTACTAAGAAACATAGTTAATGCACTTTGGTACATACGCAATGCCGATCTGCATAAGGATCTAAATGTTGAAATGGTTGAAGATGAAGTTAAGAAAGTTGCTCAAAGGCATAGAAGTAGGCTTCTCAACCACGTAAACACAGAAATAACAGAACTACTAAATAATGACAATGCAATCAGGAGATTGAGACGGGTAAAACCTCTTGATCTATAAGAGTTAGCTAGGGCTAAGAAATCAGGTATTGATTTCAAACAAGAAAAAAGTTTAGAAATCCGACAAACGGCGGATTTATCTGTTAAATTCAACAAATATGTAGTTCAAAAACAAATTGCCGATTAGTCGTCGACTAGGTGCACTCTCATTCGGGATGGCGAATGTCAGTCCCCGGGAGTTTTTTTAGATGGGTTAAAGTCTCTCACTATTGCAGAAGAATCCCTCGCGTACTAGCTCTGCAATGTCATTCGATGATTTTTTCTTCCAGCGAATTCCCAACACAAAAAAAAAAAAGAATTTACCAATCCCTACGTGACAAAAAACATTTACATTACCTACGTCCGCCCTCTCCTAGAGTACGCTAGCCAGGTGTGGGCACCATACTACCGGGTCCACATTACAAGAATCGAAAGCATTCAACGTCGATTTCTCCGTTTTGCTCTTCGTGGGCTCCCGTGGAATAATCACCTTATCCTTCCACAATATCACGGACGCCTTAATTTAATAAACCTTCAGACCCTTGAAAAAAGAAGAGATGTGGCTGACATTCTGTTTATACATCGTCTTCTCACTGGCTCCGTTGATTGTTCCTATCTTTTGAACTATATTGCCTTTAACACTAACCCTCGAAATTTAAGATCCCCTCCTCTTTTCTACCTTCCCTCCCGTCGCACGTCGTACGGCTTGAACGACCCTATATCCCGTATGTTGCAGAAGGTCAATTCTAACCACCTCCTCTTTGATTTTAATCACTGCACTTCTTCCCTCAAATCTGCCCTCCTCCACCCCTCACCATCCACCTAATTAGTTTTAATTATTAGTTTTTAAGCCCCAGCTGTAAGTCTTAGTGACCTAAAGCTTGTATTAAGCTGAATAAATGGGGGTGTATGCCCCACCAAAATTAAAATTAAAAATTAGATACTAAATAAATACTAAATAATACAAAAAAATGAAACTCAGATTCATGCATGAACAGTTCGTCTTGAACGGCTATTACGGGCTATGAACATTTCAATTATAATTTATTCACTTTTATGCACATTTTGAACGACATTATGCTGCATACAAAAATGTGCAAACAAAAACATAGAGACGGGCTACAGTCCGCTTGGGCGAACTGTTGGATACCCTATTCTTATTCCTATCCCTCATAAGTGGGCTTGACAAAAGTCTAAGTACGGTTGAATTGTTAAGAACGCTCTACATATTTTGTTATATAAAACATTTAAAGGATTTAATCGAAAAAACGAAGCTTTTGTAAAAAACACGCTCACTAGCTCAAGGTTTGGTTTTTCAATAAAATTGTTTTATTTAATTGTGGGCGTGTCAGTGGGCGGATTTTAGAAATTTTAACTCCCGAGCAGTTTTAGGAGTCAAAGATCATATATAAAAATGTTAGCTTTCTAGCTGAAAATTCGATTTTTTCGAAAAATTTGTTTTTGAGTTTGTGGGCGTGTCTGTGGGCGGATTTTAAAAATTCTTAAAATTTATTATTTCGGGCCCCTAGATATCTAGTATATGGTTAAAATTTCAGCTATATAGGTTTAATTTAAAGGCCTAATTTTTGCCGACAGACGGACGGGCATGGCTAGATCGACATTACTATCGATGCTGATCATAAATATAGTAATTTTTATGGGTCTACGGGCAATATTAAGGTATGTTACAAACTTCGCGTCAAAATTAATATTCCCTTTGAGCAGGGTATAAAAAGCA
Source organism: Portevinia maculata (assembly GCA_949715645.1). Taxonomy (NCBI): domain Eukaryota; kingdom Metazoa; phylum Arthropoda; class Insecta; order Diptera; family Syrphidae; genus Portevinia; species Portevinia maculata. Next base: position 52,177,655 of record OX454527.1, on the reverse strand, counting down.
GCCCTTAGAACTAGAAATGCCACCAGAAAAAGTAAAAAGAGTTTGACTAAAATTTCCAAACGGCACTGTAAAAGAGTAAAAGAGTTCATATTTTCGCCTTAACAGAGATGTTTTGCGTTTGTAGAACTTAAACATCTGAGAAGAAACAACAGTTTCAACGATTTTTTTTGAAAAGCGATCGACCACCTTGATGCGTTAGGTGACTCCCCTCAGTAAAAAATTAAAAGAAAAGTCCAAAAGCTATGCTTTTGCCGACATTTGTCCGCCACAATTTCATTGGTTGGAGTTAATGATTTGTCCTCCTTGTGCTCCTTCACACGTAGTTCCATTTTTAGCACATCTTCATAAAGGAGTCCTGCAGCCCTGCTTCGTTTATTTTGAATCAGCATTCTGTTATGAAAATTTGTCCTGTTCAAGAAGGGTCGCGGGTGGATGAGAACTTACAGGTTCGTCCCGATTGATTTTTCTTTGTTATTTAACAGGTTATCCTCACTTACTCACTTACTTACTTACGTAAAGGGCTCCCGACCCGTGAAGAGTCTCTGCCTCAGACACTGCAGCCTTCCATCCTCTACGATCCCGGGCACGCTGCTTCCAGTTGCCCAGACCAAGCGCTCTGGCATCCGCGATGGCTTGGTCTTTGAAACGGAGGTTTGGTCTTCCTTGTCTTATCGAACCTGTTGACTGGGATTCGAAGATCCTCTTAGCTGGAGCATTATTGTCAATTCGCTCGACGTGGCCGAGCCAATGTAGTCGACGTATTTTGACTTTTTGGACTACATCCACATCTTGGTACAGCTCATAGAGTTCGCGGTTGTTTCTTCTCCTCCATTCGCCCTCGTCGCACACAGGAGGAGCCCAGTATCAGCTCTCCCTTCCTACTCCCTATTGTTATCCTCAACAATGTTGTATTCCGAAGGTGTCCAACGGCTGAGACCTCATCACTTTTTATCAATCACTATCTGAGTTTGCCTCACATAAAACCGGGCATTGTATTGGGTTGAAAAATGAGAGTAAACAAAACGCTTGCTAACATTTAATTGATAAACGTGCCACTCTAGGAAGGAATGGCAAACCTATAGTCCCATCCCGATTCCAATCCAAAAAGAAAATCACAAATAAGGAAAACCGAAGAGAACAAAAAACAACAACAATAGACACTACAACGAAAATGAAATCGTAAAACGTGAGAACTTAATGGTCCTTATGTTAGAACAATACATTTCCATCCCCTCCAGCCAATTGTAGATTCTTGTTTTAACGTGGTTGTTACTAATTTACACAACGAGTCAGGCGAACACTTCACCATCGACTTGATGGCTATTTTCGAGTACATAATAGTAGACGTCGGTTGTGGCAGACTCCGTCTCCTTGTCGCTGTTTCGTTTGTGTTCCATTGCGGTAAAAGGATACTGTGGCAGGTAGCGTCCAGATAAAGATGGGGTGGTAATGATTTCTCCTCCTTTGATTCAGCGTCTGCTTCTTCTAAAGATTTGCTCTGGCGTTTTCCCCATAACAATACCCACTCACTGTATAAGAATGTTCACTTTTATTGGATCCAATTTCAGTAAAAGAAAGCCAATTACTCCTGGGTCGCGGGAAGTATAAAAATTCGACCCGTTCTTTTCTTACCTAATTGGAATTGAAACATAAATTAAAAGTCTGAAACAGAAACACGTCGTTCATCTCGTGTCTCGTGCTCGATGACGGGTCGAAGATTAACCGCTGGCAATAATTTTTCTCGTGCAACATATAGCGTTGGGAATCGACAGAGCAATAAGCCTTTGATTGGAAGAGGTCAATATGGTCGTTGGGATAATTCATGTTGCGATAGAGTGAAATACTAGCCGTGCGGAATTGCCGAGAGTGTGCGGGTGGTGCTGCGTTAATTCGTGTTTAAGAGTTGTTCCGGGCTGTGGAGTTTTGTATAAATGAGTCAAGTTCCTTGGCATGGGACATAAATAAAATTGCAAACTGAGTTGGGTTTCCTTTGCCGCTACACACCGGAAGCAGCACATGGCAGGACAATGATATTTTCTATATTTCGTAAACTAGTTGGTACCCGTCGAATGCGCTACTGGGCGACTTTTGGGAAACTGGATTGTTTTTTTCTCGTTGAAAGCAATTAAATGTGCTCGGCGTGTATAGACCGGATGCATGGTCGCTGGTCAAACAGTATTTTTATAACCTTGCACCGATGGATGAACTAACAGTAATATATCTAGATATATATATAAATATTTTTCCAATTTTGAATTTATTTACGTTTCTGATGGATTTATCTTACAGTTCCTAAACAAATTCGATCCCTTGGTTAAAAAAAATAATATCCTTTAGTAACGTGCGGATCAAATGCTTCCGAAGGATGCTTAATAACTGCGTTATTACGCAATCAGGATTTGTCAACTTATAATTTGTCATCTATTCTTTTGCGCGTATGATACTAAAGCTAATTATTTTTAAGGCCTTCAAAACCCCTTCTTATGCAGTAGCGAAGTCAGCGATGATATGCAAAATCTGTACACATGCGTTTACCTGATTTTCAGCCAATGATACGTATATTAATTATATGTCTGTCTCGAAAGGCAGACGGGAAAACGCGTTGTTTATGTGGAATTTAATCCGCCACCCATTTTGATTTAATTTTAATAATTCAGTGCAACAAATTAATTCGCATTCTCACAGTTTAACATTTGATCATAAATCACAAGGGTTCTCCACAAAAATAACATTCCCCACACTCAAGGGATTTTCAAGAAAGTAGTGAACAAGGACCAACCCTCTGACACTCCTCACCCACAAATCGACAAAAATCACATCCATCCAAGTGTTTCATCTTCCACCGTATATAACATAACATATACGATAATCCTCCCGGCTATGAGTCTTCATCACCCGCATCAAGAGAATCACCCGTCCGCCTTCAACACTGTCAGTCACTTCACTCACGGTATTAAGAACGCTCCAACATTCCACCATCCAGCCACAGCGCTGTAGCATAAGACCCAAGGCTTACGAGGACTGTGGTGGGTGGGATGTGTACTCGTCGTTGTCCAGCGGATGGAACGGAACCAATGTTGACAGCATTCATGTTGAATAGTACAAAAGTAATAAAGCGTCGGTTGTAGTCGCCGCATAAAAAATGGTTACCTATCAAACTCAGTGCCTTCCGTAGTTTATTATTGTGCATGGACGTCGTCGTCGGTCGGTGGGGTCGGGGAATAGCACTATGTCTGGGTATGGGTATCCCCGTACATATTTTGCGAGTGCAGTTTCCTTGCGCTGTCACATTTGTTTCAGTTTATAATTTTTATTTTCTAAGAATTACCTTCCATGACAGGATTCCGGATGTATAGCGTCTTAGCTTCGAAGCCAGTGCATCAATTTAATTTACAAATGAAAGATGAAACCGAGCAGATGAACAGACGCACGCACATTTTTTTATAATTGAAATTGATATATATGTAATCGAAATATACAGAGTTGTTCGTCCTTTAGTTGCTCATAGCTCTTTGTCTCATTCAGTTAAAGGACATGACAACCATCAGCATCCGAAGGTCCGACAATGCAATCGGTAATCTTAAAAGAAAATCTTTTTCGGTGGTTGGCCATACATACTCGTACATTTCCTTCCCTTGCAGCTCCATCACAAATGTTCTCAAGTCAAAGGCTGGCAGCAGGTTGTTTTTGGTTGGGTGTATGATTTCTGTTTCTGAAACATCATGACGAGTGGAACAAAAGGATATGTTTTCGGGCGCCCTTGGGCAAAATCCGTTTACGGTAATTGACAAAAGGAACGCTGACATACAATGTCGTATTCATGGCGATGAATCATCATAGATGCTGGCGACAACAATTTATAGTCAGATGGGTGTTTCTAGAATGAATTACACACATATATGTACTCGTACATACCTATTTTGAATACTTTTGAAGAAGAGTAGGTATAGTCCGTCCAATATCAAGAGACACAAAGCTTCATAAGAAAACCAGTTTTTTACATGGAAAGCTTGATTGGACAGGCGATATGTGTGTATATGTCAATTTTTATTCGGATCTTTAAAACCACAGAGATGACAATATTTTTATGAACGGCTCGAAAAGCTTATACCGACCTTTGTTTAAGGGGTTCAAAATAAGTATCTCTACTTTCTGAACCAAGAACTAGATACATGAGCCATTTTCCTTTTTAAGCTTAGAGCTGTCTAAAAAAAAACCGTTGTTTCTTTTTTTAACTCAGAGTGCGATCGGAGCGCGCTTCAAGAGCTCTGAATAAAATGGCCGGGTAGTTGGAGTACGAATCTGTCAAGCCGAAGGCGGCCAGAGACAGACTGAGAGCAGGGAAAACAAAAAGGGAAAATAATTAAAATGGCTTTTGGGGTTGTTTATCTGGCGTTAAATGTGATACAATTATATAAAATTATTTTTAATCAATAAATAAACGTGATCGGTAATCATGTGCTGCCCGCAAGCTCTACGGGCAAAAAGAAGAGAGGAACACCGACTTCTCAGAAGGAAAAAGAAGGAGCACGAGAAGCGAGCGATCCAATCAATTGAGGGACGCTACTGCAGAGGCAATGTTCGAAAGTTCCACAAAAGGGTAAAACGAATACATGATAGAGATACTCTCAACGGCGCCAACTACAGAGGAATAAGTCTTCTGAATGTCGCGTATAAGATCTTGTCGTCTGTATTGTGTGAACGCCTCAAACCTTTCGCCAACAACCTGATCTGCCCATATCAGTGTGGTTTAAGGCCAGGAAAGTCAACCATCGATCAAATTTTCATACTCCGACAGATCTAGGAAAAAAACCCAGGAATTTCAGATCGATATACACCATCTATTTATCGACTTTAAAGTCGCCTATGATAGCGTATATAGGGACGAATTATACGAAGCCATGTCAAGTTTTGGCATCCCCGCCAAACTCGTCCGTTTGCGCAGGATGACGATGGAGAAATTTCACTGCCGAAGTCGTCAAAGTCGGAAAGAACACCACCGAGCCATGAGAAAGGTTTGAGACAAGGCGACGCGCTATCATGCACTTTCTTTAACATCGTTCTTGAAGCAATTGTACGGAACTCACAAACCAAAACCAGAGGTACAATTTTTTTAAAAGTCCGTTCAAATACTTGCCTATGCTGATGATATTGATATTATTTGTGAGAACGCGGCGAGCTGTCACTGGCGCATTTGCAAGGATTGAATCGTCTGGCTATTAATGAGGACAAAACGAAGTATTTGTTGTCAACGAGAAAGGACCCTCAACATCGGCGACTCGGACAAAACGTCACGATGGACAGATATAACTTTGAAGTAGTTAAAGACTTTGTCTACCCGGGCTCCACTATCACTTCGAAAAATGACATCGGTGCAGAGATCAAGCGAAGAATCACTCTTGGCAATCGCTGTTTCTTCGGGCTAAGAAGGCATCTAAGAAGTAAATCCCGGTCCTGCTGTATGTTGCAAAAGCATGGACCCTGTCAAAAGTGGATGAAAACCTTCTGGGATGCTTTGAGAGAAAGATTCTTCGAGTGCTATTCGGTCCAGTTTGTGATGGAGTGTGGAGAAGACAATTCAACGACGAACTATACGGGCTATACAGCGACGCTGACCTGGTCAAAAAGCTAAAAATACAACTTCTGAGATGGCTGGGACACGTGTAGCGTATGGACAACAACGCACCAGCCCGACGAGTCTTTGAATCCACCCCTGAGGGTCAACGCAGCAGAGAAAGACTCCACCTTAGGTGGCGCGCACAATTGGAGAACAACCTTAACCAACTTGGTGTGCGTAACTGGAGGCAGCTAGGGAGGGACCGAGCTGGTTGAAGGGGCTTATTAGTTGAGGCCGTGGTCCACCCTGGACTGTAAGCGCCGCCAAAAGAAAGAAGAAGAAGATTGATAATCATCGGACACTAACGTACTCAAGTGTGTTTCATAAATAAATCGGAGCGCTCTGAGCTTACTCTGCTCAAAAGAAAAACGCCTACAAATGAATTATTTGCTTTTGTACCAGCTATGTAGTTTCACTTGTACCCGGTAGTAAACTCAGCAGCAAACGGTTCCAGAAGAAAACAAAACACTTGTTCTGCCCGTTCTCTGATCCACATATAAATAGAGGAGTGATTCCCAAGTTCCAAAAGTGCAAATATCTGGGATTTATGATCAATAGTGAAGTAAGAAAGTTGGCAACTCTGCTACAAAGTGTATAGTTCAATTACAAATCTGCTCTCGAAAAATTCTTAAATATAACTAGCCAAAGTTCGTAATTAATAATTAAAAGTGTATAAACAGGTGTGTCGACTGTCTGTTTCTATAAATAAAACAGCAAAAGCAGGTAATCCTAATTTATTAGCTGTGAAATAAACTTTCCAAGTAGACACCTAAGTCACATGACTGACAACAAAAGGAAAATCGATCAAACGTCACCCGAAAAAAATATTTATCCACTTTTTAATATCAACAGACCATCAAAGGTTTATAAATCCCAACAGACAATGTCGATCTCCCAATCTGACCTTGATAAAATCAAATCCATTATTGAGGCATCGCTCAATACAGGACTCTCCAAAGCGACGGCCAATCTAGCAACAAAAGACGATCTCAACAAACTTAGCAATGAGATACACTCGCTAAGACAACAAAACCAGGAATTATCTGAAAAAGTGCAGCATTTCGAAAATCGATGTTGCATTCTAGAAGAGGAGCTTGAACTACAGAGCAGAGAGATCAGAGGGAAAAATATTATTTTCACGATTCCAAACGACCGATCTGACCCCCAAGAAAGGATTCATAACATAACCACACTTTTGCTAGGCTCTGATGCAGACCAACAACAAATGCCACAAGCCGTAAAACTTAGTGAAAACAAGAAAATAATTAAACTCAAACTTAGCACTGGTTCCAATGAAACTGCAATGCAAATGTTAAAAAATTCCTTGAAGCTAAAAGGCACAGGCTGCTATATCCAACGAGACCTTAGCAAACAATCACAAATCAAACGTCGAGTTCTACTCGGGTATCGAAAAGTCGTCAAAACAATTAAACCAAGCGAAGCAGTATTGATTAAAAACAACAATTTATTAATTGGTAATAGAACATTTTATTTAGACAATAATAACAAACTTAAATATAATAACTCAAACGGAGAAAACGAACTACAGAATATCTACGGAAAACTCAATTTTAATGCTGTCAACGAAACTATGTTGTCAAACAGACGTCAGCGTGAATGGCCCAAACCAGATGCACCAGTGATGCCACTTTACACCGAAGGTCCGGAAGGTAGTAGTGTCATACAAAACTGAGAATTAAGCGTCGTCAGCTCAAACAAATTTATCTCTGCAAATATTTTATCTTACAATATATCTGGATTAAGTAATAAATTATTATTTGTAGATTTTTTTAACTATGTTAAGAACTTTGAAATTTTCTTTTTATTTGAAACACATTTAACAAGTGATAATTTAAGTAATTATAATAAATATTTCGATGGCTTTAAGTTAATTTGGAGCGAAGCAAGTAAAACCTACATAAAGGGGCGTGCAAGTGGAGGAAGCCTGTACGGGATAAAAAAAATCACATTTAAAAACTTACGATTTTGATGAATTTGAAGGAACTACCGTAGTAAAATGTGTGACACAAAATAATAATACATATATCGTTCCATCATATATAAACTGCAACAAATGGACTCACGACTTTGAGAGGCTGTGTAATACAATGTCATGTTTAGCTAGCAAAAGCGTTATGCTGATTGGAGATTGGAATTCGAGAATAAGTAACTCACAAACCACTATAGTGCAAACTGTAACAAACCCTAGTATATGCTGTACCAATAGGGTATCTAAAGACATAGTCTACAATAAAAATGGAACAGATGTACTAGAGCTGCTCCAAATGTATGATCTTATTGTGTTAAACGGCTGTACCGAAGGTGATAGAGAAGGGCATTACACATTTGTCGGAGGGCAAGGCAATTCAGTTATTGATTTTTGTGCTGTTAACAACGACTGGACTGGGAAAATTAAAAAATTTGAGGTACAATACAAAACTTTTTCGGATCACATGCCAATCGTGGTTGAAGTTGATGGTGAAACACTCTCATATCACAAAAACCTGCCCCTGCTACCAAGACTTAAATGGAAATCCGAAAAAACAAATACCTACCACAGATTATTAGCCAGCCTGCTCTCAGCAAATAATTCGATACCAGAAGAAACAGAAACACTCGCAAACCAAATAACTTGTTATATAAGAAGTGCTGCATCAAACAACATTTCAAATATAAGGCCACCATTTAAACAAAAATGGTTTGATAAAGAATGCATAAATGCTAGGAAGAAATCATTTGCCCTTTTGCGTGTCTGGAGAACTTGCAATGACCCTGATGTTAAAAAGTGGTATAACCAAGTGAATACCCACTACAAAAATTATGCCTAGCTAAGAAAACTGACTTCGATAATCAGCAAGCTCTCTTACTTAGTCAAACCAAGTCTTCGAAGGACTTCTGGAGAATAGCAAGGGAGATTAATGGTACAGTTTATCAAATAGGTACAGGAGTATCTGCTGATGATCTATCCATATATTTTAAACATCTTCTACTGGATAACTCAAACCTTTCTTTCTCGTATGCGGACCCCCTCATTTTCGACGATTCCCTAGATGGTGAGGTAACAACTGACGAAATTAATAATGTTATCATGAAATCCAAAAATGGAAAGGCGCCAGGCGAAGATGGGATTCCATACGAATTCTACAAAAATGCTAGTCCAACATTAATCAACTATTTGAAAGTTCTCTTCAACAGTGTGTTCTCGAGCGCAGACATCCCTTCATCGTTTAAGAAGTCCGTAATATTCCCCATCCACAAAAAGGGTTCACTAGAAAACGTAGAAAACTACAGGGGAATCTCATTCATGAATGTGTCAGCCAAGATATTTTGTGGCATTCTTGTAGGACGATTAGAAAAATGGGTAGATGAAAAAAATATTCTGACAGAGCGTCAAGCTGGATTCAGAAAAAACTTTTCAACCGTTGACCAAATATTCACATTATCTGCGATTATAAGAGCCTTTCAAGCCAGAAACAAGAAAATGTACAGCTTTTTTGTAGATTTCAAGGCAGCTTTTGATCTTGTTAGCCGAAGCGCACTCTTCTATAAACTGTCTCAGTTGGGTATCTCTACAAAATTTCTTAAGACCATTAAAAAAATGTATGCCGAAACAAGTGCAGCAGTCAGGGATGGAAAGGATTTCTCAGAATGGTTTAAAACACAGAGTGGTGTAAAGCAAGGGTGTCCTCTTAGTGCCTTATTGTTTTCTCTATTTATAAACGACATAGAAAAAGATTTGCCTGGTGGAGTACGAATTGCTAATACCGTGGTCAATGTCTTGTTATATGCCGATGATCTTGTTCTACTCTCTGAATCTCCTGAAAATCTCCAATTGATGATAAATCGTCTAGCCAGTTACTGCAAAAAATGGGGACTAACCATCAACACCGAAAAATCTAAAATTATGGTATTTTCCCGTTCACCACGAGTGCAAAGTGGAAATAGATGGTTTTATAATGGAAGCCGATTAGAGATTGTGAAGGAACTCAAATATTTAGGAGTGAAACTGAACCCAACCCTAGAATTTGGTAAACATCTAACGGATAAAGCCAAGTCTTCCCAAAGCTTAGTGAATCTATCATGGAAAAATGTTTTTGCAAACAAGCGGATTCTCCTCTCAACGAAATACAGAATATTTGATTCAGTTGTTAAATCAACTCTTTGTTACGCCTCTCAAGTTTGGGGATCAGACGAGTACGAAGTAATCGAGAAATTCCACAGGAACTTCTTGAAAAAATTATTCAACTTACCAATGAAATCGCCGAACTACACAATCTATTTGGAAACGGGTCTTCCAATGCTTTTTACAAGCACTCTCAAATCGCAAGCGGATTACATCATTAAAATAGGTTCGTATCCAGACTCCCGAATAACCAAAAAAATGCTATCTTATGAATTAAGAAACAAGGACTGGTGGGCGTCAAGATGGTTAAGAATTGGAAACGCGTGTGGAGAAACTATTTCATTCGATCTAAACAACCTGGACAACTTAAAGAACCAACTTTATCGAATAATAAATAAAAATGAAGATGCTATTCGTGTGCGATTTATAGAGAAAGCTCGTGAATCAGATAGCAGAGTATTGTATTCTCACCTGAACTTCAATCTAAAGGATAAGAACTATTTCAATGACTCACTCAACTATAGTGAAATATCTCTTATTTTCAAAACAAGGTGTGAGTTGATTGGTTTAAATGGCAGCCCATATAATGGAAGCTTCAACCAGTTTTGTAATATTTGCAACTTAAAAGCGAAAGAAGACTGCTTTCACATTATTAGTGTTTGTCCAATCTACAAACCACAGAGACTAGCTTACTTCGGAAAAAAATTCCTTACCATGCAGGAGACAATACAAATTCTGAACGAGTGTGATTGGAAAAAGTTATTTTATTATATTAAATCCATCTACAAATACAGGTCGCTATTAATAACAGAGTATTATGATTGATTAAGTTTATTAAAAAAATAACTATATTGTTAAAGTTACAAATGTAGGTACATGTATAAGCATTTTGCTAACCAAGCTGACGGCTAAGCCATAGCTTTAAAATTCATTCTAACTTGTAACTTATGTAATAAGAAAATATTAAATAAATGAATTTCTTACTTACTTACTTACTAGTGAAGTAAGCTGTGATGACGATGTTAAGTATCGCGGAAGCGTATGGTGATTGAAGTGGCGGAAAAACTCTGCCATCTTCTGTTATGGAAAAATGCCCCCAAGCTTCGCATGACAGCAGGAGTAACAAAGATTGATCGAATAAGAAGTTCCAAGATCCGAGGAAGCCTTCGCGTCGAAGAACCTATCTCGAGAAAATGGAGCGCGATCGGCTCAGTGGGTACTGTCATGTTCAAATGAGAGATCCTACGAACCCTGTCAAAAAGGCAATATCAATCAGCGTTCCAATACAAACGCTAAAGAGAGGCAGGCCTCCTCCTCCACATCAATGCAGCAACACCAGCATTTTATTGGTCTCAGCGACGGAGTGATTCAAAATCGGGAGGACTGCCGCTACTTTCTGAGGTCGTACCCCAAAGGCGAACCAGTAAGGATGCAGTTAAGAGAAAGGGTTATTATCCCCTTAATCCTGATCATAGCCTCACCGCCATTAAAGGAGGAAGAATAAGAAAACGTTCTTCAGAACATTGATAATATGTACATACACTCCGCTCCACGTGCTTAAGAACAGGTAGTTTTTTTATTGATTTAATTTTACAAAAATGTTTAAATCCTTTGATAATATGGGAAAAACCAAATGCAATATGAAAGAAGGCTATATTATGTTTAGGATGTATAAACAAAATTTGATTAGTAATTAATCCTTTTTTCGTTCCACCTGTTTACGAACAGTAACTTAATCTACCTGATAGATGCTTAAAAGGTAATAAAACCACACAATTTTTTTTTTGGAACAAATTAATTTGGGTGTTATTAAGATTATAACAATAGTTTTTAATAATGTGTACTAATATATAATAATAATAATAATAAATCCCGATCGCTGTATTACTTCAAGAAGCCTGCTATGGAGAGATTTATACAGTTCTTCCAAGCAATTTAGTGAAATTTCGCGCCACTATTGTTTTATGGCTTCAGTTATTTCTTCCGCGTTGGAGTATTGCTTTTCTCCTTCGTAGACCTTTTTTGAAAGCCATCCCCACACGTTGTCCACGATGTTCAGGTCCGGTGAATATGGCGGCCATGCCAGTAGCCAGTAGGTCTACATTTTAATTCTGAATCCAATTTTTGGTTATTCTTGCGGTATGCATCGTTGTCCACCAAACAATTCGGAAAAATGAGGGAAAGCTCTTTCCAGTATAGATTTGTAGGCGATTGCGGTCAGTCTTGAGCTTTGAAAAAAAAGGTTTCCAGTTCAGTAAAAGCTTACTGCTTCCCATACCATTAACCCACCTCCCTTTCTGTGTCTTTTATCCAAGGTTATTTCATCATTCCTCAAATCATGGAAATAATAATTGTTTCCATCAGGTCCGTCCAAATCCAAGTTTTTTTCATCTGAAAAGATGACGGTGTGCTACTCTCGACACCACCTGATGGGACTTATTGCAAAATGAAGTCGCTGACTTTTGCGTCCTGCGTTCATTGGTAGTTTCTTTTTCATTTTCTTATGTCTAATATGATTGAATTGCAGTATTACGCGATTAATAGTTAATCTACTAGCTTCAACTCCAGTTTCTGCCTTGATTTTACTTAGGGAAAGTGGTAAATTTGAAGCTCTCAGTATCGCCCGTCGATCCTGACTTGTTGTTGCTCTGGTTATTCCTCCTTTCCGGTCTTTCCATAGTTCTCAGGGTCCTTACTATAACTGTTTAAGATTATATTGATATTGATTGTATGTACAGTAGAATCCCGATTATCCGAACCTCGATTATCATTGATCTCGGCTCTAATTGTCAATTTAAACATGTTCTTTTATTTTTATTAACGTTTTGTGTTAGAAATTTAAAATGTCCAAGCGAAAAAGAGTAGTGTTGTCTCTTCAAGACAAATTGAAGATAATTGAGAGAATAAAAAATGGTGAATCTGGCAGTAAGTTGGCACAAATATATGGTGTATTCTACGATATCAGACATTAAAAAGAATTCCGAGGGCGATGTATTGTTGTTGTTAGATAATGCGCCAACGCACCCTTCCACTGAAACACTAAATCGAGAAAATGGGAAGTTCACAGTTAAGTTTTTGCCCCCTAACGTAATGTCAATATTGCAACCTATGGACCAAAGTGTCATTGAAATTTTAAAACGTTTAAACAGAAAGCAGCTACTGCGTCGTCTTTTGTCAACAGAATAGAAACGATGTTAAAGTTTTTAAGGAAATTAATTTAAAAGATTGTTGTTATATGCTGGTAGAAGCGTGGAACTCTGTAGAATTGCTTTTTAATGCATGGAATAAATTATTAAAATTAACTCTATCTAATTCTTCAATTAAACCGGACGACGATTTTAAAGAAATAACGGAAACAATGAAAATTCTTAGCATTGGTGAAGGGTGTGATGAAGAGAATATTATGGAGTGGCGGCTGAACTGCGATAGTGAAGATCCTGGATTCCAAATATATACAGATGAAGAAATCATTGAGGGTTTGAACAGTCACGAGAGAGAAGATGAAGAAGAGACTGATGTGATTCATTACGTCAAAAATCAATAACAAGTTATTTCCAACCGAAATTTTAAATTTACATAGGTATTATGTAATTAATTATCTATCGATATAGCTCGGTTTTTATATATCGTATTATCTAAACGACGCATGTAAAACCCATTACATAATAAAAAAATATTAAAATTTAAAAATTGTTCGATTTGCTTTGAAGTCGATTATCCGGATTTTCGATTATACGGAATACCCCTGGTTTTATTTGATCCGGATAATCGGGATTCTACTGTATCTCAATTATAGTTAACTCTAGTTTCATTTTCGTTATCATCATAATTTCTCATGTTTCATTTTTTCATAAATTATTCTTGTACCAGTATGTTGTGACACATTGTATATATATTTCTTATTAGAGTCCAGTTTCATCACACCGCCAATGCACCGGCAATGCCTAAGCTTCCAACGGTTACCGAACAGCAGCAATAACAAAATTTGCACTGCGTTTTGTTCTTGTAAATAACACTTTTTGTTAGAGCTTTTGTGCATTGTCGATGTTGATGTGGGATGATGGTCTGCAGTCTCTTTCACTTGGATTTAGTTTACAGCAGCAGTAACATATTGGTAACAGTTCTGTGGTATCAAATATTTTTTTTTGTTCAAATAAATTTAAGTGTGATTGATTCGCTGATATTCATTTTCGTTTTGATCGGGATATGACCCTGCAATCTAGATCGATTCATTTTCGCTAGGGGTTTGCACAAGAAATTCGTCGATTCTTAATCAATAACTGTGAACAACAGCTGGTCCTCTTCCCATCTTACCGGCTATAAAACGGATAGATTTGCCTTGCCTTGTAAGTTCGAATTTGGCCTATTACCTCCTTGTTTAATGAATTTCTTTTACCCATAGTTGTTGTTTCTATGAAATTGTGTTTGGAACTAAGGTAATAAGGTATCATAATTTAAATCAAATATAAAAGCATTAAGAGTACCAGGGCTCTTAATGTTTATACCCTACTCTAAGGGTACCTATATTAATTTTGACGCATAGTTTGTAACATACCTTAATATTGCCCGTAGACCCCTAAAAGTTACTATATTTATGATCAGCATCGATAGAAATGTCGATCTAGCCATGTCCGTCCGTCCATCTGTCGGCAAAAATTAGGCCTTAAACTGGACCTAGAGAGCTGAAATTTTAACCATATACTCTCTAGGGTCCCGAAATAATCAAGTTTAAGAATTTTTGAAATCTGCCCACAGACACCCACAAACTCAAAAAAAAAAAACAATTTTTTGGAAAAAAAAATCGAATTTTAAGCTAGATAGCTGAAATTTTGTATATATGATCTATGACTCCTAAAACTGCTCGAGAGATAAAATTTTTAAAATCCGCCCACTAACACGCCCACAATTAAATAAAACAATTTTATTGTAATTTGAGCTAGGGAGCGTTTTTATTTACAAAAGATTCGTTTTTTTCGATAAAATCCTTTAAATGTTATATAACAAAATATGTAGAGCGTTCTTAACAATTCAACCATGCTAAGACTTTTGTCGCGCAAACTTATGAGGGATATGTATAAGAATAGGGTATCCAACAGTTCGCCCAAGCGGACTGTAGCCCGTCCCTATGTTTTTATATTTGATTTAATTATGATAACAGGTAGACTTAGTTACTGTTCGCAAACAGGTAGAACGAAAAAGGACTAATTTTATGACCTTATAAAGAAAAGCATCATAAAAATTGATTTTATCTACCTAATCCCAATTTTTTTTAAAACATAAACATAATATATAGTCTTCTTTCATATTGCCAGTGGCGGACTAACCAGGGGGCGGAAGGGGCGGCCCGCACCGGGCCTCCGGTCTTGGGGTGGGCCCAAATCCTTCAATTTATAATAAAATGGCACTTCAGTGAATCATTACGCTGATCGCTCATACTTCAATACCTCTTGACCATTTGCAACTCGGTTGCATCATGCGAGAGGAGTTTGTCGAAATTAAACTATAATTAAAAATTATCTTTGATCTACAATGGATCAAGAGCAACTGGTTAATCTAGCCATGCTTTCAATAGAAAGAAAAATTTTCAGAGAAATCGATTTCACAGACATTATTGAGGAGTTCAGTAAATTGAAGGCACGAAAACACATATAACACGCTACAAAAAATAAAAAAAAAAACTATCTTTGATTTATTTTATATATATTTTTTTTGTTGTCGATCGATTCGTAATTTATTTTCCTCCCCCATATCCATTCCATATTGTAGGTATGTACTCGTATGTATATTTATTTAGCCTAAATAATTTAATTCGAATTTAAATTTCACTTGCCAGATTTTAACGAAATAAACATAAACACTTATTTATACATAAAAATGTGAACTGAATAAAAAGCTTGTAAAACAATTTTTTTTAAAGCTGGGGCCCCAGATCTCTGACGGGCTCAGTCCGCCACTGCATATTGCATTTATTTGTTCCCATATAACAAATGATTTAAAAATATTCCTAAAATTAAATCATGAAACTACCTGTTCGTAAACGCTAATGGCTTTTCCGTTTGAGCACGTTTGGTGGAAATATCGATAAAATATAGACTTGGATTGTAGCCAGATCACAAGGGGTACAATATTTCTTGCACCGCTTAAGGCATCCTCGGCATTTTGTCGCGTTCTTGGCGACATCGAAAATGAGATTATTGCAACGTAGGTTGTCATTAACGCACATACCGAGAATGGAAAGTCTTTCGGTTTCAGCGATGCAAGTACCATTCATGGATAATGGCAAAGTATTAGGATTCTGCTTTATTGACAGAAGACAGCATTGCATTTTAGAAGCATTAAATTCCACTCTATTTACCGAACTGAGTTATGCTGTCTTGATCGGGATTCAATGAGCTGAACATACATTGCCGATCCAGTTCCACACCCGAAGATGAGGGGCTTGACTCAAGAAACTAGTATGAGAAGCTGAAGAAACTGTCATCACAGAAGGAATGTATTGGATTAAATATAACAGGGACGGGCTACAGTCCGCTTGGGCGAACTGTTGGATACGCTATTCTTATTCCTATCCCTCATAAGTGGACGTGACAAAAGTCTGAGTATGGTTATGGTTAACATTTAAAGGATTTTATCAAGAAGAAACGAAGCTTTTGTAAAAAAAAACGCTCTTTAGCTCAAACTTTGTTTTTTCAATAAAATTATTTTATTTAATTGTGTCGTCAGTAAGCGGATTTAAAAAAAATTAACACATGAGTATAAAGGGCCCCTAGAGAGTATATATTATAAATTGCAGCTCCCTAGCTCAAACTTTGGCAAAACAAGTTTTTTTTAAATTGTGGGCGTGTCAGTAGGCGGATTTTGAAAACATTTTCACATGTGCTTAAAGGGCCCCTAGAGAGTAAATATTATAAATTTCAGCTCCCTAGCTCAAATTTTGGTTTTTCAATAAAATTGTTTTATTTATTTGTGGGCGTGTCAGTGGGCGGATTTTGAAAATTTTATCTCCCGAGCAGTTTTAGGAGTCATAGATCATACATAAAAAAATTCAGCTTTCTAGCTCAAAGTTTTTTTGAGTTTGTTGGCGTGTCTGTGGGCGGATTTCAAAAATGCGTAAACTGAATTATTTCGGGACCCTAGACAGTATATGGTTAAAATTTCAGCTCTCTAGGCCCAGTTTAAAGGCCTAATTTTTGCCGACAGACGGACAGACGGACGGACACGGCTAGATCGACATTACTATCGATGCTGATCATAAATATAGTAACTTTTAGGGGTCTACGGGCAATATTAAGGTATGTTATAAACTATGCGTCAAAATTAATATACCCTTAGAATAGGGTATAAAAATGAGAAAGAAACGCACTTTCGACAAGAAAGCTTGATGTCAAACTCTGTCAAATGCCTCTGAAATATCGATCGCAACGATCTTACTTTTACCATCCTGGTGAAGAGATTGGTTTCACTTTTCGGTTAGATAAGTCACCAAATCACCTTTGGACCTGTTGCTGCGGAGACCATAGGGCTGACGGTTTATCAGCGTTTCCATGACCTTGGAAAGAAGGGACGTAAGTGCAGGAGGTCGGTAGGAGGAGGGAGAAGAAGATTCTTCTTTTTTGAGACGAGCTGGACTTAGGCAGTTTTCCATCGTCAGAAAGAGCCCTGAAGAAAAGGATCGATAAAAAAGCTTACGCAGTGATTTTGCAGCGTGGAAGAACACCTCTTCAGAGCGATAGGGGAAATACCATCTGGACCAGCAGATTTGTGTATGTCGAGATCTTGAAGTGCTCTTGCCGCTGATGTACGAGTGCGAAAGTGGTTGTTCCTGAAGAGTATTCTACGGCATAGACTACAGGGGAGAGAGAGCACAATGTAGGAGCTTTCAGCTAGCTTCAAAGTGAGAAGCAAGCAGATTGGCCTTATCTAAAGAGCCGACAGCTGGACAGCAAATTCTTGAGGTTTTTAATAAACCACCAAAAGTTTTTACTACCCGTGGAACTTTGTAGTATTTGTTGCCTCAATTTTTGGGTTTAGCAGAAATCGATACGATTATTGTGGACATAGCAGTCAGTTTTGACCGAAAGCTTACCCCTTTATCCCTGTTAGCTTCTTTACACCAATATTACTTAACGACCAAATAGACAAAGATATTAGGTAACTGACTTAACTGCACTAAACGTCAAGCCGGAAAAGTTGTACCAAGTTGTGATCTTCTTCTACAGTCGGTGTATCAGGAATAGAAATAGAGACAACTTGCATCAAGAATTGACATGCAGTGAGCAATGTATCATTTTACATACAAAATTATCTTGCTACACGGCTCTTGCTCCACATGTGTCTTAGCCATTAGAATAGGGTGTAGCAACCATTGAAATGTTGACTCCTTGAGTAATGAGGAATTAAGCGAACAACCACGAATGAGGGGCAAACAAAGTGAGATTTGCACACTAGGCAAATCGGGCTTTGGCCGGCAGTGATGAACTTCTGATGGTTGATTTCATATCGATAAGTACAGAATTACATAAGCTTACATCGAAAGAGTTTCCATTTACCAATTTTACCGGGGTCACAATAGGAATAACTCTTTATGTGAAATTAATATACCTAAAGATATTTGTCGCAAATAGTCATATAAGATCGAAGGTCTAGTTTCAATTACTCTACTACCATTTGATCTTAAATTGGATGCCGGTGTTAAAGTTAACTTTTTAACTAATTAAGGCGTTCGCACTTCTTTTACAGAAAACCGATAAGGATGTTCAAAGAACGTTAGAAGTTTCACGTCAAAGAAGCTATCTCAGAGAAAATGGAGCTCCATCGACTCAGTAACAACATAAAGCAGTGTTCCTACATAATCGCAAAAAAGTAACAGGCCCAAAAACTCCTGGATTACACAAATGCAACCACACCAGCATTTGATTGGTTTCGATGGCGAAACCGGTAAGCCACTTTTCGAGGTCTAACCGGTGAACCCCCCAGATGGACCAGTAGAGATCCTGTCAAGTGGGAGGGTTATTATCGTCGTTAAAGAAGAAGAAGTGCTCCGAAAATAATGTCGACCAAGTGATGTCCGTTCCGCAGCCATTTTGAGCCTTTCAAATTAAACCTTATCGAAATGAACAAGTGTAAACATTTTTTCAAATCCGCCTCACTAAAAAACCTTTTATCAAAAAAGTGGATGGAAATGGATGTTGAAATGTCTTACTTAACGAATGTCTTACTTACGGCCATACAGGTATTTGAAATACTCAGAAGTATTTTGAGAAACGTTGTTTTCCCGATAAATTGCTAATAATATTAAAAGAACAGTAATACCTATGCAGAAAAATGTATGACATCCATTTTTTTATAAAAGAAAGTTCAATTTAGTTGTGTACATTTTCCTTATGATAGAACAGGGTCGTTGACCACAATGTAGTTTTTTCCGATTCCCTTAACTTGATATTATTTTCATAAATCTATAAATGGAACTTAAAATTAATTTTAAGCAACACTCCCAGAGTATTTTGAGCTGAGCTACAGACAAATTTTGGATCTTTATAAATGTACCTATCCGCAATTATAATCATAACCACTTTCTATCGCTTGTACAAGATTAACATTGGCTTCGTGAAAAAAATTGTTATGTCAAAGAGTCGAAAGATAACAGTCCGAGAAACTATTTTAATTCAGCAGTGATTATAAATGGCTCTTGAAAAAATAAGCCTATTTTAAATTATCATCGCAATGTTTTTACGTTAAGCGGTAAGGTGGGACCTCCAAAATGCTTTCAATATTCTGAAATTGAATGGGCACCACCCAATCCATAATAAGACAATTTGACAGGAGGTATGTTCAGAGTCATTCGTGTCGTCTGTAAATCCAGACATCTATATTAGAAAGGTTATCGGAATTTGTTAATTTTTCGATAGGACTGAATATCGTGCATTTATGGGAGATTTCCTTGCATTGCAAGAAACTAAAATTTTGTGAAATTTGGTAAGAAAACGTTAAAAGGACTTATTTTCGAAAAGACTCTAAATTTTCTTTCAAATCTGGCATTACCTCAAGCCCTCCGAGCTTTATTCAATTGATTTTCCGTTGCTAAGATGTTCATTCGATACAAAGTCACAAGCTGTCTTTGTATCAACACCATTTGGATTTCCGATTCTCTACACTTCCGGTTGCGTAGTGCATCGTTTGAAAACTGAAATCCGCCGTCCATGACTAATCTAATAAAAATGAAAATAAAATTACAGATCCTGCCGTTCATCCTTTTCTCAATTCAGTGGCAATCATAGTTTGGTTCGAACGTGTAATACAAACAAAAGCAATCGCATGGCGGATAGTATAAGGAAAGGACTACAACCGTCCAACATTCTTCTCCCAAACCTTACTTTGGGCTCAGTGAGCTGATTTTTTTTTAAGCAAACATCTATGACTGTGGACTTTCATCGAATACAATTTATCCTTGATTCTCATACGCCAGCCGGATTTGTACTTGTGCCTTGCACTCTGGTACTGCGGACTCTTTACAACATCAGGATATAATTCAATTCTATATTTATTGCTTTTCGCATTAGTTCACTTGATGTCGAAAATTGAGTTTTCAGACGTTCCCCTCTCATTCGATTGTGGACCATTGACAATGGGATTATCTGATTCTCGTGTCCTTATGTGCGGTTCGAAAGATGTGGGCACCTGCTGAGGGGATATTCTTCTATAATTCATCCATTACATTGACCGAACAATAAATTCTTTTTGGGTGTCGCTCGACCAATCGAATTCAAGTAAATGTCGATCATTGGAAACAAGCGTTTTCGCATTGGCTTTTTTCACATATCCTTGTTTATATATCATTTTTTTCCGCTTTAAAAGTGAAACTGCTCTTATATCTTTTGTGTGGTAATCCGATGCCGTAGCATGCCGGTGGGAAATTTGTTTATGACGAGTTGAACACCTCTCCTTATTCCCCAAATTGGAAAATATATGATTCAAGCCTGAAGGGTACGTAATGAAAACAGCGTTTCACAAAAGAAAGGAACTTTTTC
Source organism: Portevinia maculata (assembly GCA_949715645.1). Taxonomy (NCBI): domain Eukaryota; kingdom Metazoa; phylum Arthropoda; class Insecta; order Diptera; family Syrphidae; genus Portevinia; species Portevinia maculata. Next base: position 52,156,888 of record OX454527.1, on the reverse strand, counting down.
GTGGGATCCACTTTTCCACAGACAATTCGACTTCCATTTTTCAACGTCGCGTCGCTCGGTATTCCAAGTTAAAAGCCGATTTTCCTCTTTCGAATAGCATGTTGTCAGGTAGCAGTATGTAGGTATAGTCTTGCACCAACTTCTTCTTAAATTCTCTCACATGGCGGAAGAGTGGTGTTTAAAAGTTGAATGAGAAAGAAATTCACAGTGAATGACGTAAATTAAATTAACTTAAGGAAATCTTTTGGTATTTGATTAGATGCATGCGATGGAAGCGATTTTCTTTGGTTGCAATTTGATGGCCGACGGCGGCGGCAGGGTATGTTACCTCGGTAGACTTCTCTGGATGGACTTGTTTAGCGAATGCGTTATATCATATCGTTCCCGTTCAATGAAAAGTACTCAGCTTCCAAAAGCACTATCTTTTAACAAGGGAACTCCCCCACATCTGGTGTGAGAAAAAGGATGGCGGTACTGGGTTTAACTATAGAACTGAAGACTGAAGGTTATTTGGTGGATGTTTGAATCCCACTCCAGGAACACCAAAAAGGTTTTTCACTGTTGCACTTCTTGCGAATGTCTGATAAACATTTAAGAATATAAATTCAAAATTGGCGTAGTTATTCCGTTTCATTAGAGCCAAATGTATAACTTCGATAAAGCATACAAAGAAACTTTAACCGAGGGCGAAACTACAGCGAAATCAAGAAGCGATTGAGCCATAGTCCGTCCAATATCAAGAGACGCAGCTTTCCATGTCAAAAACTGGTTTTCTTATGGATCTTTGTGTCTTCATATTGGACGAACTGTACAAAATATGAAAGTAGTTAGGCAATCTAAAATGCGCCATTGTTGAGGTGCCGCGCCATGATTGCAATCACACATGAAACTGTACAATGCTCTCAAATTACCGTATTAAATTATCTTTACAAAAATCAAGAAACAACAGGGACTATGGAACTCATAATATACCAACTGTTTCTCTCTCGCCGAGGAAGCAGAGCGAATTAACTGCTCGGATTGAATAGGAAAGTCTTGAGAGCTGCACCCGCCTTCTTAGGTTTAGCGGGATTTTTTGGCTTTGCATTAACAATGCTAGTTTCTTACGTTTATTTTCTCCACCTTCTCTATTCAGTGTTAACCAAAAAGGCTTTTGCAGTTCTAAGGCGTTTGCAGTGAGCTTTCAAAAAAAATCTATGTTTGGCTCCGAGCGTTCTGCTTGTGTTTCTTTTTTCGCTCAGAGCTTGCTCCATTAGCCTTGAATAAAATTACCGGGTAGATGGAGTATGAAGCTGGCAAGCTGAACGAGGTCAGAGACATACTGAAAGGAGGGAAAACAATTAAAATGGCTGTTGGGGGATGTTCAACTGGCATTAAATGTATTGTACAGTTTTATAAAATTATTTTTGTTTAATAAATAAATCTGTTACTAATTAATTGTTTTTGTTCGTTTGTACCTATTTCAAATATTTGTATAAAATGTATGTCTAGAAAACTGTTCAACTTAATTTGCTTTCAAACAAAAATATTTGTTACCACAAAAAAGCGAATCTCACGGTTTCAATTCAATTCGCGCAAAACGTATCACCCGCCATAAAAATTCTAATTATACCCTATTCTAGGGGTATATTAATTTTGACGCATAGTTTGTAACATACCTTAATATTGCCCGTAGACCCCTAAAAGTTACTATATTTATGATCAGCATCGATAGTAATGTCGATCTAGCCATGTCCGTCCGTCCGTCCGTCCGTCCGTCCGTCCGTCCGTCGGCAAAAATTAGGCCTTTAAACTGGACCTAGAGAGCTGAAATTTTAACCATATACTCTCTAGGGTCCCGAAATAATCAAGTTTACGAATTTTTGAAATCCGCCCACAGACACGCCCACAAACTCAAAAAAACAAAATTTTGGAAAAAATCGAATTTTGAGCTAGGAAGCTGAAATTTTTTATATATGATCTATGACTCCTAAAACTGCTCGGGATATAAAATTTTCAAAATCCGCGCACTGCCACGCCCACAAAAAAAATAAAACAATTTTATTGAAAAACCAAAATTTGAGCTAGGGATCTGAAATTTTTAATATATACTCTCTAGGGGCCCTTTAAGCTCATGTATAAATATTTTCAAAATCCGCCCACTGACACGCCCACAAATAAATAAAACAATTTTTTTGAAAATCCAAAGTTTGAGCTAGGGAGCTAAAATTTATAATATATACTCTCTAGGGGCCCTTTATGCTCATGTGTTAATTTTTTTTTAAATCCGCCTACTGACACGCCCACAATTAAATAAAACAATTTTATTGAAACACCCAAGTTTGAGCTAGGGAGCGTTTTTTTTGATAAAATCCTTTAAATGTTATATAACAAAATATGTAGAGCGTTCTTAACAATTTAACCATACTTAGATTTTTGTCACGCCCACTTATGAGGGATAGAAATAAGAATAGGGTATCCAACAGTTCGCCCAAGCGGACTGTAGCCCGTCCCTATGTTTTTTCTTTCATTTGATACTGACGTCGCGTCGTCGCGAAGTTGTAATGGTCAAAAAGAAAGATTCCAACACTCGGTTCTGTGTAGACTATCGCCAACTGAACAACGTCACTAAACGGGATAGCTACCTTCAACCAAGGACAGAATATGCGCTGGATACACTCTCCGGAGCAGTGAGTGAAGAGTGGCTGATAGCAAGTGCAGCTAAACCTGACAAAAAGTACACTCTTTAGATCTGTTGTCAAATATCTGGGGCACATCGTCTCGTCCGAGGTGGTAAGAACTGACACAGAGAAGGTGGATGCAGTGAAAAATTGGCCGGTTCCCAAAGACAAACACCAACTTCCTGGGACTTGAAACTTACTACAGATGGTTTCTGAAGGACTTTGCACTCTCTGCAGGGATCGTAAACAGCTTGCATCAAGTGACAGAAAACAATTAAATTAGACAGGTGAATGCGAAACAATTTTCAAGCGACTCAAACAGCAACTATGTGATGCTTCCATTCTAGCGTGCCCAGATGCAGAATGACCAAGGGGGAGATATTTCCGACTTCATTTGACACATCTGTATTTCATTCCACAGTTGCTGACGACAAGACCGAACTTTTGGTAGTTTTTGTACTGTGAGATGCTGGTTTATTTGAACTTTTCCCAGTGAACCTTCTCGGTCATTAGAAGATTTTTCCTGTTTTTACATCAGTGTTTTCCGTTTTTACATCTGCGGCGTCATAGCTGTTGTATACCTTTTAGAACCAGGAGCGTTTTTTGTCATGCTTGGCAGCATAGGTATTTAATTCCATGCGTTCCTTCTTCAGAAAATCGCGTTTGGTGGTGTTTTTCCTGTGATTTGATTGTTATAACCGATTAAGTGTTGTTTATATTGTGGAACCCTTCAGGTGCTTGCTGATTCCTGCTACAGTCAGTCTGATGCAGACAATTCGGGGCATCAGAGTAGAATGTACCTTTGCGGTCCTGATGAAATTATTGTGTCTGGTGCATTTAACGACGCGTCATCGCTGGTCGCTGGCTTCTTGCATACTGGAGCCTTTTTTGTCGATGTCAGATTTGATTTAGAGGGTCTCCTCTTCACATCATCTATGTCCTCGAAGTCCGGTGTTATTACAGTCTCATTCTCCTGTGGGTCTTTTCCACCCTATTCCTCGGATAGCTCCTCTTCCGAGTAGATATCCTTCTCCTCCTCACCAATATCCATGTGGGTGATTCAAGCTTAGCATACATGGCTACCAAGAACTCTTTACCATGCGCTTTAATGCCAGCCTTAATCTGGCTTTTTACTGATTCGAAAGCCAATTTGACATTACTCTTCCTCCTCTCCGTTTTCCGGGTTATAATAATGGGTTCCCGGAATTTTGTATATCTAAAAATATTAATCAATGTTAAATAAATTTTATTATATGCTGAAGGATATCCATTCTATTTATCTTTGCTGGAAGTAGTTTGCGCAGGTAAACTTTAGCCCTATGTGTGTGAGTTTTATTTTTCGCATTTATTTTTGTAGCTTATTTCAATTTTTCTCCGCGCACAACCGTACTCGTCGAACCACTGATAGAAACTGGTGAGAATGACCCACCAATGAATTTTACTAATTTATTTTCTATTGGATGAGCAAAAAGACGACTCTGCCAACGACACGCTGTATTCCCAAGCTGTCCTTCATCTAAGTACTAACCACGCCCTACGTCGTTTAATTGCGGTGATCGGACGAGAACCGATTACTTTTACTTTACTTTTAAATTCATTTTTTAATTGTTACTGAATATCAACTTACGTACTAGACAAAAATGATTAAATCTAACTTAAAATTAACAGGATACTTATTCTTATTTATTGGTCCTTATGCGGACGCCCTAAACTTAACTATATCACAGTTGCACGTTAGCTACCTAATTTGTTATCTAGCTAACGCCATAACTAGGTAACTAACGTAGTTAAATTAGCTGCGCTAAAAATGCAATCGATTTGGTGGTTAGCTATCATAATGACAACTAATTTTAGCTATTAGCTATTAGTTGCAGGTTGTGTAACTAAGCACGTTAGGTTGCCAAAGTTAGTTGCGGATGACAACTAAAAGTTGGTTAGCCTTTAGCTGTAGCTTTTTAGCTGTCTAGGTAATAACTAATACTCGTAACTAAATCAAAATTTATTGTTTTGCTAAAATGGCGATAATTTATTGGGATTTATTATGCATATTGCGTTTAAAATAAAAATTGATTGAATGTCCCTTTTATTTTACATCAGGTTAGTTTACAAAGAGGTCCTTGGAGCCACAATAAAGGCCCTTTAATCCCGAAAAATGATATTTTTCCAAAATGTCTTTAGAAACGGCACGGTATACATGAGTTCAATGTTATTTGAATAAGGGGTCCTAGAAACAACAAACATTTTGGAAAAATATCCTTTTTTCGACTTTTAAGGACCTTTTTATTGTTCCAAAGAACTCTTAGTCAAATAACATTGAAAGCAGATATACCGTGTGGATTCAAATGATATTTTGGAAAAATATCCTTTTTTCAAGTTTTAAGAACCTTTTTTGTTGTTGCAAGGACCTCTTAGTCAAATAACATTTAACACAGATATACCGTGTGGATTCAAATGATATTTTGGAAAAATATCCTTTTTTGAAATTAAGGACCTTTTTTGTTGTTGCAAGGACCTCTTAGTCAAATAACATTGAACATAGATACACCGTGTGGATTCAAATGACATTTTGGAAAAATATCCTTTTTTCAAGTTTTAAGGACCTTTTTTGTTGTTGCAAGGAACTCTTAGTCAAATAAGACTGAACACAGATATACCGTGTGGGCTCAAATGATATTTTGGAATAATATCCCTTTTTCGATTTTCAAGGACCTTTTTTGTTTATTACAAGAACCTCTTAGTCAAATAACATTGAACACAGATATAAGGCGCGGTTTTCTTGGAGTTTTTGAAAAAAAAAAATTTCGGTTTTAAGGACCTTATTTGGTGCTCCAAGGACCTCTTGGTAAATAACCTTATGACAACTAAAAGTGGCATTCTTCAATCGGCCATCGGTTACCTCTTACCTTCAACTGATGTAAAGGGTGATTTTTTAAGAGCTTGAGAACTTTTTTTAAAAAAAAAACGCATAAAATTTGCAAAATCTCATCGATTCTTTATTTGAAACGTTAGATTGGTCCATGACATTTACTTTTTGAAGATAATTTCATTTAAATGTTGACCGCGGCTGCGTCTTAGGTGGTCCATTCGGAAAGTCCAATTTTGGGTAACTTTTTCGAGCATTTCGGCCGGAATAGCCCGAATTTCTTCGGAAATGTTGTCTTCCAAAGCTGGAATAGTTGCTGGCTTATTTGTGTAGACTTTAGACTTGACGTAGCCCCACAAAAAATAGTCTAAAGGCGTCAAATCGCATGATCTTGGTGGCCAACTTACCGGTCCATTCCTTGAGATGAATTGTTCTCCGAAGTTTTCCCTCAAAATGGCCATAGAATCGCGAGCTGTGTGGCATGTAGCGCCATCTTGTTGAAACCACATGTCAACCAAGTTCAGTTCTTCCATTTTTGGCAACAAAAAGTTTGTTAGCATTGAACGATAGCGATCGCCATTCACCGTAACGTTGCGTCCAACAGCATCTTTGAAAAAATACGGTCCAATGATTCCACCAGCGTACAAACCACACCAAACAGTGCATTTTTTGGGATGCATGGACAGTTCTTGAACGGCTTCTGGTTGCTCTTCACTCCAAATGCGGCAATTGTGCTTATTTACGTAGCCATTCAACCAGAAATGAGCCTCATCGCTGAACAAAATTTGTCGATAAAAAAGCGGATTTTCTGCCAACTTTTCTAGGGCCCATTCACTGAAAATTCGACGTTGTGGCAGATCGTTCGGCTTCAGTTCTTGCACGAGCTGTATTTTATACGGTTTTACACCAAGATCTTTGCGTAAAATCTTCCATGTGGTCGAATAACACAAACCCAATTGCTGCGAACGGCGACGAATCGACATTTCACGGTCTTCAGCAACACTCTCAGAAACAGACGCAATATTCTCTTCTGTACGCACTGTACGCATTCGTGTGGTTGGTTTAATGTCCAATAAAGTAAACTGAGTGCGAAACTTGGTCACAATCGCATTAATTGTTTGCTCACTTGGTCGATTATGTAGACCATAAATCGGACGTAAAGCGCGAAACACATTTCGAACCGAACACTGATTTTGGTAATAAAATTCTATGATTTGCAAGCGTTGCTCGTTAGTAAGTCTATTCATGATGAAATGTCAAAGCATACTGAGCATCTTTCTCTTTGACACCATGTCTGAAATCCCGCGTGATCTGTCAAATACTAATGCATGAAAATCCTAACCTTAAAAAAATCACCCTTTACAACAAACTTCAAGCTATACAACCTCAATTATTCAAAACTTATCGAAGACAAATCTACTTCCACACTATTTTCCCCCGTGTTTCGTAAGGACATAATAATCTCTAAAATTAAACATAATTAAAACTAGAAAATGTATAACGAAATAAAAGAATCGCTCCTGTTCCTGTAAGCCTTTTCGGATTAAATTGTTTGAAAAAAATTATTAGTTGTGTTCAATCGATAGCTAAAAAGCTAAAACTAAAGCTAATTATTGTTAGTTACACTCTGGCAACTAATTTTTCATAACTAAACACGCGCTTAGTTACACTTCGCAACTAATAACTAATTTAGGTTCAAAATTTGTGGCAACTACAACTAAAATTATGGTTTAGTTATTTACGTGCAAAGAAACTACAGCTAATTTAGTTGTAGCTTTTTAGCTATTAGCTAAGCTAACTTTTGTGCAACTCTGAACTATATCTTATAATTATTGCCTTACGGCCTAAAAACTATTTACGAACTAATCTTACATATGTATTCGTCGAGAAAATCAAATAAAACTCGGTATCATTATTAAGATTTTATATTTTTTATATAAAACAAACTACCTATTCTACTTACTTAAACTACTTAACTACCTTCCACCAAGTAACTATAATTAGGGTTCTGAGCACTCATTGCCTTGCGCAACAAGTGGTCAAAGTCCTAATTACTTTCCGGGTGCCTGGCAGTCGCCAACGTGCACACGCGCCGCCGTGAGCCGAGTGAAGCCTTACAGCGTCAGTCAACTCCCGGAAGCACCACCACACGTTGGCGAGCCCGGCCTCTCCCAAAAACGCCCTAGCTAATTAAACTTATAAGCTTAGATGTTACCTAAAGTAACGCACCGTCCTGGGCATGTTGACCCCTCCCCCCTCAACAAGCCACCAAAATTCGGCGAATTGCTTTTCCGTGTCGAATTTATCCCTCTCCGATATTGCGGTACTAAAACGGAAGAGCTCATGAGCATTGGCGACGTCCCCGTCATGGAGGAGCCGCTTATCTCTCGCGCTGCGGTAGCGATGGTATAAGACCGGAATACCATCCCTCGGCTGTACCAGCCCTTTTGCATCAATATGGATAAATGCCTCTGGCGGGACAAAGCCAGACCGGAGCGTACTCCCTATGTAGATTTCATTGGGGTAGTAAGCTCCAAAGATCAGACTATTGTCGCTGGCCATCGCCCTTGCAACATGCCTTCGAGTCACCTTAATGAGGAAATTGTCAATCCTATTCAACTGAGCCCCATCGTATAGGACCTTGTTGGGATAGTATTTTATATAGTTGGATTCAGCGTGGTGAAAATATCTACAACCTCCAGAGGCAGGTGTCTCAATACGACGTTTGGGACACCATCCATCCCCGCCGACTTTTTATTGTTTAGTGAATCGAAGATGCACAGACACGAACAAGTGCGATGTATGTCGGTCATTGGCGACAACTGCATTAGCATGGTTTTCATCATTGAATACGGTGAATCCGTTATTCTCAGATCGACAATTCTCAATTTCGGTGCGCAGAGAAGTGGCTCACCAGAGCCCTATTCTCAATGTCGTGGTTACGGCGAACAGGATTGTTCACCGTATACACGGCCTCAAAACAAGCGCCCAGCAAATCCACTTTCTCCTGTGGGTCCTCGACCACGAAAAAATCGTCGTTTGAAGCGACACTTTCTGGACTTATTCCAGCAGTCAGTACTGTCTGTCTATTCTCTGCTGTCTGGGAGATTCGAACACAAGGAATATCATTGCGATCTTTCCTCCTGAACAACTTATTTATCTGTGGGAACATATTCGGACTACAGGTTTTAATAGCCCGAATTTTATTGCCCCAATACAGACTTACAGATTTTCTGCAATTTTCTTTAATCAGCTGTTTCAGGATTCGGATCTCTGACTTCAGCATCCTAACCTCCGGGTCGTCGGGGACAATAAATTGCCTGTACAGCCGTTTAAGCCTCGAGAGCAGTCTACTTTTCTGTCGGTATAATGCGTCGACTGTAGGGTTTCTGTACTTTTCTGTCTGGTCGTCGTCGGAACGTCCTACCGGAGGAATAGTTCGTTCCATCGTTCGTTTGATGGCTTCGTTCATCTGCAATAAATGCCGATCACTGTCATCATTTGTCATGTTACTGCTTGTCGGTGGGTCGATCCCACTAGAACGTATATCTCGCTTTAACAATCTGGAGAAGCGCGACCATTGTGCCCTTCGATAATCGAATGAACACACTGCTTCGTACTCCTCCAGCAGCGTTCGCTCGTTCGGGATCCGTATTGCGGCGGCGAGTCCGTAGTGGTCACTATCGTACTCAAACGCACGCAAACAGTTCCGCGTGTTTTGATCTATGCTTGTCAGTTGAAGTCTTGCATCCGATAAGGACAAGTCCAGGAAAGCACCGCTTCTTGGGAAAGAAGGGATATCCGTCGCGTACAACTCGAGTTTGTACTCAATCATATTGAGGCGCCACCAGTCGTGAAACTGGTTGCCCCTGGGATTTGCAGTAACATTTCGCCATGCCGCATGTTTGGCATTAATATCTCCGGGACGAAACCGATTGACTCGACGTGGTATGGTCGTTGGCGAAAATCATATATACTAATTTTTTATAAAAAGTTATCTCAACGTATACCGATCGCCATGTAAGATAAAATTATGCAAGTAAATATAATATTTTGTTTCCAACGCATCGCAACGCATGCCAACGCATCTCGACGTAGACCGATCGCGCTACATGCAATCGCATAGAACAATTGACAAACCAATTTGTAATATATATAAATAAAATATTATACAAACGCGTTCATTTGACTTAGATTCAACTGTTGTAAGGGATGGAAAATGTCATTTCTGAATTGTATTTAAAACTGTTCTCAGATTGTACTGAAATGGAACCAATTGTATTGAAAACTCTTTTCAGCATGAAAATAATATGAACTGAATTCAAAGTATTATTTTTGTTATTATTTTTTTTTTAATTTTAACTCAAAGTATATTTATACAATACAAAAACAAAACCAAACATAAATAACTTCGTAAACCTTACAAACAAAAATAGTTTAGGGAGCTCTTTAAACAGAGATGGCTGAAAAGTATTTTTTTGGGAAAACTACATTTGTGACGTCTGCTACATACTCGTGTAGTTATCGTAGAAAACATAGATAACTGTAGCAGATGAAGTTAACATATGCCATGTGCAGTTGTTCGGATTTCAATTTAACATCTTAACGTCACTGAAATTGAAAGGAAAATCAATTTGTTTGACAAGTACTAGACGTAGTTAAAGGTAGTTTATGGTGGAAAGTAGTTTCCCTGCAAAAACGCATGAAGATTACGTGAGGTAGTTCACCCTGTCATCTTTGGTCTTCAAGCTTAATTCCCCCATTTTGCACATTTTTGTTTCAAATATACCAAAATTTCAATCTGACTGGAATAATGGGTTCAGAGCGGCGGGTTCTACAAAATTCAATACAGTCAACGATATATGTAAAACTTAAAACAAATAGATGTGTCGATCGTTAATTGATGCAATTTTCATCTTTTTTTTTTGAAAATACAGATTGCAAAAAAAAACCAGTTGTATCGAATAAAAGCAAATTGTACTTTTTTACTTGAACAAAATGATTTGTATTGAATTTGATACAATTGTATTGACTTTTCCATCCCGTTAGATCATTGGTGTGTCTCGTCTCTTATCAAGGTAAGGAGCTTCGGCATATGAGTATGCCGCCTGGAGGCGAATGAAACGGCATCGCATTTCATCTGCGAATATCCTGATTTTGCAGGAAACAGGTTTAAAATCAAACTTAAACACTTCCTCCATTAAGTTGAGTTAAGTGGTGTGAATAAACTCGCTCGTATCTTTAGGTGAAAAGGTCACTGGCAAGTTTTCCGACACTGACTCTATTGCTAATAGCTAGTAAGAAGCGAACGGGCAGCTTTGCTGAAGTACAATGGACCATTAGGTCTAAGTACTTATTGTCTGTTGACGACCCCATTTCAAATACAATATGATATGTACAATACTATCGAGATAACATAACGTAAGTGCATACAACATACGTTCCCTTCCCCTTTGAAATATTTGAATTTAACCCTTTGACTCGTGGTGGCCACAATTGCGTACAAGCTCTTTAATAATAAAATACTCAAAAATTTGAGCACCTTTTCTCTTAAAATGTACTTCATATCGTTTCTCTTCAATTTATTCTCTTCTAAAAACAAAAATTGGCGGAAAATTTGAGTCATATATGATATTATTTGACATTTTGGTAACCTAGTCTCTAATAGTTGCTGAGGTACGTAAAAGCAGTCTTTTGTGTTGTGATAATTATAGTTAAAAAAGTGAGGAAAATAAATTGGTAAGTTATTTTTTCAGAAGAAAACACACTTATGTTACTGGTTTACGAAATATTTGATGCGAATAAGCTATATTTTATTGAATATTTCTAAAATGAAACATGTGTGCACAATTGCGTACAAACTTAGACAATTATAATGTACGCAATTGTGTACATGTACACGATTGTTGCCAAGCAGAGTAGATTCTACCTTAAAAAACGAATAATAAACTTACAGGACAATGAGTGGAGACAAAGTTTTAACAAAGAGAGAGCTAGAAGAACTTATAGATAGTAATTGGTCTGACATAGAGTTGACAGAGTCATCTGAATCTGAAACAGAAAATAATATTAGTGTGACCCAAAGACATATAAAACGCTCTAATTTAACCGATTTTGTCATCTCGCAAACTGAAACAAATTTAAATGAAGATGACGAATTGGAATCGGAAGAGGTTATTGACTTAAATGGAAGCGTAAATGTGGAATATATAGACGAATATATAAACTACACGATTACCCAAAAAATGACATTGCTTTTCGAAGGCGAGAGTTCAAAACGGAATTTCCATCTTCATCGCAAAACACATTTCAAACAAATGACTCGGAAAATATGACGGTCCAAACACCTTTCGAGTATTTTGCGAAATACTTTCCATGCGATATGTTTGAACAAATGGCAACATATACAAATATATATATGCAAAACAGACCTATAATTACAAAAGTTCTTTCCGTGATACAAATCCTACAGAAATGATTAAAATTTGTTGGTATTCATGTATTGATGGGTTGTCTCAAATTGCCGCAGATAAATATGTATTGGTGCAATGACCTAAGAATCGAATCTGTTGCTTCTGTTATGTCCATCGACGTTAAACCAACGATCATACCACGTCGAGTTAATCGGTTCTCGTCAGATCACCGTAATTAAACGACGTTGGGCGCGGTTAGTACGTAGATGGGGGACCGTTTGAGAATAACCGCGTGTCGTTGGCCAGTCCCATCTACAGAGTTGAGGTAGATAATATACGTGGTATCACAATGGACCTAAATTGGTCTAAGTCTGTCGGCTTCTGCCGACAGCCACATAAACCTAACCTAACCTATGTCCATCGACAGATTCTATCAACTGCGGCAAACATTTCATATGGTAAACAATCTTGAAATGCCTGCCAACTGTAAAGATAAATTTGCTAAGATTCCTCCAATTATAAACTGCGTTTTGAAACGATGTCGAGAATTACCAGTAGAAGAAGTTATAGCTGTAGATGAACAAATCATTCCATTCACTGGTCATCTGAGCGTGAAGCAATATATGAAGGGCAAGCCATTCCCGTGGGGAATAAAAGTGTACGCCTTATGTGGAAAGAGTGGGTTTCCCTACAACTTCTTCCTATATCAAGGGAAAGATTCAGGACTGTCAGCATTTGAAGTAGCTCGATTTGGATTTGGTGCTGCCACTGTAATACATCTTGTGAAAGAGATAACAAGTCCGGGACATCACTTATTCGTTGATAACTTTTTCAGTTCCTATGGACTATTTGAGATTCTCCGGGATAGGGGTATAAAAGCTGCAGGTAAGAATTTTATTTTATGCTACCACGTTTATGATTTTTTGTTTTGCTCCTTTATAACAGGAACCATACGTATGAACCGATTCAACAATCCACCATTTTTATCAGACGCAGATTTGAAAAAGAAAGGTCGGTGATCTTCCGACCAATGGGTAAGTCGTGACGGTAAAGTCGTTCTGGTTAAGTGGCAAGACAATAGACCAGTACACTTAGCTTCGAATGTTGTCGGTAAAGGCCAGGAAACGGTCGTCCGCAGGTTTGATAAAAAAACAAGCAATATGTTACCGTTCCACAGCCAGAAGTTGTTAACTTCTATAACAATGGAATGGGAGGAGTTGATCTTTTAGATCAACTTATTTCATATTACAGAATTTTCATAAAATCAAAAAAATGGACACTAAGAATTGCATTTCATTTCATCGATTTGGCTATAGGTATGTGCTAGTTGGATTGAATATCGCAAAGACTGTGAAAGATCGAAAGTGCCAGAAAAAGATATACTTAAACTTTTAAAATTTCGGTCACGAATAGGCCGCGCATTAACCGAATCTGGATTATCTACAACTCGTAAAAGGGGTAGACCATCAGCGAGTTCACGAGATCAGGCTCCACCGCTTTCAAAATGTCATCGTCCCGAAGTTCGACCAATACGAGAAGTGCAATACGACGGTATAGGTCATTTTCCCCAACACGACAACATAAAAGAAGCCGTTCGATGCAATAATCTCAACTGCAAAGGAAGGTCGCGGATAAAGTGCATGAAATGTAAAGTGCATCTATGCCTTCAGAAAGACCGTAATTGTTTTGCAGATTTTCACATTAAATAAGGACTGATTTCTCGTATAAATTATTAAAATTATTAACATTTACCTTATGCAAGACTGAATTAATGTGATATATTTAATAATATAATATAATATTCTTTTATTTTAATTGATTTGCATCAACATGAATTACTGTTTATTTTGTTTGTTGTTTTCTTTGTTTATTTAAATAAAAAACCGTTAAAATGTATGAATTACCCTAGCTCTTTTATTACATCATTATGCTATGTTTGTCCACAATTGTGTACAATGTCCTATTTCGTCCTGAAAGGATTTTTTTTTGAAATTGTGACAAATATTGTCTTCATGAAGTACATTGGAGCCCAAATTTTACCAAAACAATTTTTTACCGCACACAGAAAAAATTCAGGAGTCAAAGGGTTAATGTAGTTTTCCTGTTTCGTACTGAAATCGAAATGGATTCTCGCAATGAAGTTGCGAAACTTCGTTTTTCCGAAATAATGAATGCAAAATGACCAGCAGCACAGAAATAAGCAGTCGGATGACCGTGAAACAGCGCTGTAACTTCAGCCGTCCACTTTACGTGGTAGCAATTACAAGATACGGTTGTTCATTCAACAATTTAAAGAAAATTTACGGAAGTTTGGCACCTTATTGCGAAGATCAATCGACAGTTGATAATTGACTATTCTCAATGCGTGCTATTGTGAAGGAACGATTCTAAAGGATTTTGTCAATCGCAGTCAATTAAAAAAAAAAGCGATTGATAAAAATACCAAATGAATCGTTCGTTCACAATAGCACACATTGAAAATAGTCAATTATCAATTGCCGATTGATCTTCGCAATAAGGCTCTTAGACAGGTTCCAGATGAACTTCTCGGGACCTGAACCAGCAATATGTCTGCCTGTCCTCGGTCAGGGCTTCCATTGACGGTTGGTTTTCAAATGAACACAATCGCTGATGGCATGACTCTCCAGGGTGCAGACAGACTAAGCAATTTCTCCCCGACGGACGTCTGTAAGAAATCTGAGGCACTCTTGTTATCTCTCCTTATCATTGAAGCGCCTTATCGTTTTTCTTAGAAAAACCAGTAAATTTACACATTAAAAGTGGTGTATCTTGCTGGTAGTACAATGGACCAGTATTGAGTCTCAGTCGAGGTCTCAGTGCTCCAGTGCAGTCTCGCACCCCGACAAAAAAAAATATTTCATGTCATCCGATCTAACCCAACCGGTACTCCCAGTGTGAGTACAGACATCCAATAATCAAATTACATGATCTATGTATTTGAATTTATTGCCTCACGCCTGGAAATATAACTCTCTCTAACGAAAATTGTTTTGTTTGCAAATATTATAAAGGAAGGAAAGAAGACCGAGACTCCGTTTTCAAGGCCAAGCTTTCGCGGATTAAGGAGCACTTGGTCTTGACGACTGAATGCATTGTGTCCGGAATCGAGGAGGACGCAAACCTATGCAGTGGTTCATGCAGCGACACTCCACGGCCCTTTGGTAAAGTAAATGAAACAGACAAGCTGTTGTTGGATATAATCACCCATGTTCTGCATTTCGATCGAATTCGAATTCAATTCACTTTTTAATTTCACTCGGAATGAAATTTGGTGTTATGCATTTCGATCGTTTTAGATTTTTTCGAATTCACTTTCGAATTGTCAAAGACTTAAACAAACACAATGTTTGCTTACTTTTTACTTTTAAATTCATTTTTATTAATTATTAGCTTATATCAACTTACATACTAGACAAAAATGATTAAATCTAACTTAAAATTAACAGGATACTTATTCTAGATTATTGATCCTTATGCGGACGCCCTAAACTTAACTATACCTTATAATTATTGCCTTTCGGCCTAAAAACTATTTTACGAACTAATCTTACATATGTGTTCCTCGAGAAAATTAAATAAAACTCGGCATCATTATTTAAATTTTATATTTTTATATAAAACAAATTACCAACTACCTATTCTACTTACTTAAACTACCTAACATATTCTAACTATAATTAGGATTCTGAACACTCGTTGCCTTGCGCAACAAGTGGTCAAAATTCTAATTGCTTTCCGGGTGCCTGGCAGTCGTCAACGTGCACACGCGCCGCCGTGAGCCGACTGAAGCCTTACAGCGTCAGCCAACTCCCGGAAGCACCACCACACGTTGGCGAGCCCGGCCTCTCCCAAAAACGCCCTAGCTAACTTAATATAACTTATAAGCTAAGAGGATGTTACCTAGAGTAACGCACCGTCCTGGGAGGGCATGTTGACCCCTCCCCCCTCAACAAGCCACCAAAATTCGGCGAATTGCTTTTCCGTGTCGAATCTATCCCTCTCCGATATTGCGGTACTAAAACGGAGGAGCTCATGAGCATTGGCGACGTCCCCGTCATGGAGGAGCCGCTTATCTCTCGCGCTGCGGTAGCGATGGTATAAGACCGGAATACCATCCCTCGTCTGTACCAGCCCTTTTGCATCAATATGGATAAATGCCTCTGGCGGGATAAAGCCAGACCGGAGCGTACTCTCTATGTACATTTCATTGGGGTAGTAAGCCCCAAATATCAGACTATTGTCGCTGGCCATCGCCCTTGCAACGTGCCTTCGAGTGACCTTAATGAGGAAATTGTCAATCCTATTCAACTGAGCCCCATCGTATAGGACCTTGTTGGGATAGTATTTTATATAGTTGGATTCAGGCGTTCGGAACAACCGGAGACAGGTCCTAAGACATTGTCTCTCCAAAACCCGAATCTTTTCCATATAACTAGGCGCTATATTAAACCACAATGGACAACCATAAGCGATGATCGGCCTTATAAGGGCCACGTAGCAAATGACCTTCACTCTAGAGTCAAGTTGACTGCTATGAAACAGTCTCCTTGTCAGAGCATAAGCCTTCTTGGCCCCAGCAAGACAAGCAACTATATGTCTATCGAAATACAGATACTGGTCAAGCCAGATACCTAGATATCTAACTACGCTTCTGACCGCCAATGGCTGCCCATTTTGTCCAATAATGGCCAATTTCTTCCAGTTTTTTCTGGTATCCCTAGAGGCCCCAGCCAATGGAGTTCTGAACAAGATTGTTTCTGTCTAACACAATGTTTGCTTTTAAGTCAACATGGATGCAATAGTTTTAGCAATTTTCAATAAAAAAAAATGCCGGATTCGCACTTAAACCATTCGTAATAACTCACTACAGATTTGCTCCAATTCACAATATTCATTTCGATCGAAATGCAGAACACACACAGCCTTATTGCGAAGATCAATCGACAATTGATAATTGACTATTTTCAATGTGTGCTATTGTGAACGAAGGATTCATTTGGTATTTTTGTCAACCGCATTTTTTTAATTGACTGCGATTGACAAAATCCTTTAGAATCGTTTTTTCACAATAGCACACATTGAAAATAGTCAATTATCAACTTTCGATTGATCTTCGCAATAAGGCTAATTTCACTTTCCTTTCACCTTGCAAATTCACAAAAAGCGAATGCAGAACATGGGCCAATCACCCCTATTGCGAGTGTCAATCGACAATTGATAATTGACTATTTTCAATGTGTGCTATTGTGAACGAATCATTTTCATTGATATTCTTGTCAATCGCATTTTTGCAGTTGACTGCGATCAACAAAACCCTTTAGAATCGTTCGTTCACAATAGCACACATTGAAAATAGTCAATTATCAATTGTCGATTGACACTCGCAATAGGGGTGAATATCAGGCCTATTCTGCTATTCACGTGAATCGTAGATTCGATTCCCTTTCACTCTGGCTTTAGATTCTGCTATCCATCGGGTGAACTACATTATCCAACCCAATTTGACATTCAAGTTAACAGATTTTCATGTGAAAATAATACGAGGTTCGTTGTTTGCAAATTGAAATTAATGTAATCGATTTGATCTCTGTTTACGAAAATCTTTGGAAAGTTGGATATGTTCTTTTGATTAATTATTTTCAATAAAATTAAGAATATAAACAAACAGGTATGAACAGCATTGGACTTTTTTTCCACTTCCAAACAGTGGATTGTTTAAAATTGGTCTCGGGTTATTGTTCTGCTTCTAAAAATGTTAATAATCTTTATTTATACAAATAATCAAGCAATAAACTTACATTTTATTGACCACCAACCACACAGACGATCCATTAAATGAGAAACCCGCAGCATTTTATATGCGGATTTGAATTGTAGGTATAGAACGAATGCGATCAGGTGAATAAGAGAATACCGCGCAGTATTATCAATGTTACCGACATTAACGAGGTAAATCCGATTCAATTCGATTGAATAGTAGAATAATGTTCAGTGATAATTGAAGAAAAATCCCCCCCGATGAATAGCAGAATAGGGGTGTTGTACAGTACCTTGCCATATTATTAGACCCAGGATAAAAAAATAATGTTGTCTTAAATGGTTGCTGTGACTAAATTTGTAATAAAATATGTTCTAGATTGAATTTGTTTACTATAATATATAATATCAGGAATAAAAAAAAGACGGAAAGGTTTTGCTAGTTAGTTAATATTGATTTATTTTTTTTATTTAAGAGTTGGGGATGCATGCTTTTCCTAAAAATCAATATTCTCTCTTTTTCAGCTATAAGTGCCTTCATTCGCCGTGGCATGCTTTCTATGCAAGATTGTACGGTTACTTGGATATGTGGGTTGTGATTCCACTCGAAAATGATCTTCTCCATCAGCTGCCTTTTCGTGGTTATGGCACTTTTAGCCACCGCCCGCTTCAAGAGCTCCCAAACATTCTCAATCGGATTCATATCCGAGGAATTTCCTGGCCAATCCAAAACGTTGATGCTCCTTTCTTGGAGAAAGGCTGTTATGCTCTTGGCTTTGTGGCAGGGAGCCCCATCATGCATAAAAATGGGTTGCTCGAACACAGAAAACCATTCTTGAAGCTGCATTAGCAGCCTTGTTTCCAGGACCTTCTTGTATTGATCCTGCCGCATAGTCTTTTCAAGCAGATAGAGCCGCCCTGTGCCTTTCCCAGAAATAACTGACCAAATCATTATGGATGGGGGATGTTTAATTGTGGGCACAATGCACTCTGGTTTTTTTTTTATTCGCCCGGTCTCCTTCTGACAAACTTCGTTTTTTCCATCATTACTTGGAAAACAGATTCGTCAGAGAAACAAACCTGCGAAGTTAAAGAAATAGCGATTTTAAGGTTAAAAATTAGTTGTACTTTTATGACCTTATTGGCTTTAAGTTTATCTTATTTTATTACCTTTTTCCAATCTTCAACAGTGAATTTTTTGTATTTATGAGCCCAGTCGAAACGCTTTCTAATCATGGTGGCAGTCAGCTTTGGTTTTCGAGCTGGTTTTCTGGCAAAAAGACCGATTTCAGCCAATCTACGCTGCACTGTTCGCTGGGAAATTCCAATTCCTTCATCGGAAACGGGTAATTTTCGATTTACCGTGCAAATATCCCGAATTTTGCGGTCTGTTCTGGGGGTTGTGTTGCGAGGCCTACCGCAATTACCTACCCTTCCTCTTCGGGCTTAAAGACACCCCAAGATCAATTTTTTTTTAATATTCTTAACAGAACTTCGCGACACTCCAACTACACCCGCAATATCATATTGGGATTGGGATAGGTTGGATGCCTTTAATAGGCCGACTTTCTTCGGAGAGAGGTCTGACCCTTTTCCCATCTTTCGAACGATTGAATACTAAAAAAAATTTTTTTTTGATATAATGACTATCTGCATGCATAGTTTTACCCATAAACAAAAGTAAAACATCAGAACTTACCGAAAAACACGAGCTTTATTTGACAGAAATAACTTTTATATGCAAATAATTTTAAGGCACTTTTTGAACTTTTTAGACACACAACCATTCACTACTTAATAGAAACTTCAAATGTTGCATAATATACCGTAAAGAAGTCTCAAATAATGCCTAATAATTACCTAGGTAACGCAAAATATAAATGAAAAATAAAAGAAGCCTACTTCATACTTTTTAAATAATTTAAAAAAAAAAAATTGAATTTTTTTACTTGGGTCTAATAATATGGCAAGGTACTGTATGTCAATAAAGCTGAGAAAGAATGGCAGCGGCCGCAAGTGCTTCAATGCTCGAAAAAAGTTTGACGAAGAGTACAGACAAGAGTAGCAGCGAGAAAGATATCATTTTAGTAAAGTTACAAATGCACCCTGGATCAACTTCATGTGCAAAACAGTTACTACTGCAACCTTCTTTGCTCCAATTGTAAAGTATCTACCAAATAGCGGGCAAAATTTATCCTCGCAAAGCAAATAAAGAACTGAAAATAATTGCAAAATTTGAAATAAACGTCCTGAAAACCATAATCCATTTCGTGGCGTTTTATATTTATTTCACTTAAATTTAAGATTCCAAGACTTGTCCCCAAGTGCCTGTGTCGTCTATGTTTATTTACTTTGCTAAAACGTTTTCTTCTTTTTTGTTATGAAATGCAGTTTTTTTGCCAATAAATATTCGCTTTTTTCTATAATTACAGTTAATGCATATAAAAGGGTATGTTAAATAAGTGATAATGCTTGGGAAGGTACCATGCTCCCCTTCGGCGGTGACTGCGTTTACACGTTATTCCAGTCTTCCTCGTTGCGACCAAACTTGTAGACTAGACTGGCGACGAGTATCAACAGATTCTGCAGCAGCAGAGCCACTCCCTGATAGTTGCCTTTCTTTGCTGTAATTTAAATCGTATTATATATAGCACATAGAGAACCTACTAGTATGTGCGGCAATGCCTTACGATTGTTAATGAAGTCACCAATCATGACCCATACTGCGGCGATAAGTGACGCAAATCCCATAATAAATCCAATTAAAAGCCAGACCTTGGCTATTCTAGCTCCAGACTCGTCGGAATTTTCACCAATCTGTTGATAAAAGTAAAAAAAAATCATTCAAATAAACAGAAAGCTGTTTGTATGGTCAAAATTACGTGGGAATTCTTCACAGAGTTGACCATAAAGAAGCTCAGTGTTCCGAAGATGCCAATGAAAACCTCACCGACGGTGATTTGATGATTTTTATCTACAGACATTGCATCGGTGAGAATCCACCATCCTGAGAAAAACTACACTTGGAATTAGTTTACAATGAATAACGAATTAAATCACAGAAAAACAATAAAGGATGACTCAGATAGAGTGAATAAACTCAAACTGAGTTTTCTTACCAAAAATCCAGCAATAATTGATGCATTCTTATTACGGGCCGAATCGTGGGTAAACCAATCGCGAACGTTGTCGATTAAAGACATTTTGGAAGAGTATATCGTGTGATTTTCGTAAAATTAAGAAATATTGTTTTGGGAAAAAACAAAATTTTTCCTGAGAAATTTTTTTGGTGACAGCAGATAATCAGATATGCAGTTCTCTTGTGTATCGTGGAACTCGTTTCTGGATGTTGTGTGGAAAAAAAAACAAAAAAAATCGGTTTACATGAAAGATTCAACTAAATTCAATCCGATCACAAAATTTGCTGTGATGGGTTTGAAATTGATTATGTAAACACGAATTAAAAGATCGAGTTTAGTTTTACTTTGTTCTGTTTATTTGTTTGGGATTTTTATCACTACTAAAGGCTTCGCCACACAGAAAGTGTTTCCAACGCCGCGTACTAAGAATATTTTCATTCTCTCACAAAATGTCAACCAGCTCAGATGAGAAATTCCTATTATTGTTTGCCGTGCTACTATCCCGAAAAAGAATTTGGGTGCACGAAATTAATAAAAAGAGAGATGAAGTCGGAGAATATCACCGAGAACTGGAATCAGATGAAGACCACTTCATTTCTTATGTCCACATGTCTAAAAATTGTTTCCAAGAACGTCATGATTTGCTTCGTTTTAAAATTGAAAATAAGCTACCGAACTATTGGAAATCCGCTCGCTACTGTTGGGTTGAGTTTGCCGACTCGAAGGATAGCGATCTGGCAATGGAGGAGCTGAATAACAAAAGCGCAGAAACAAAGGTGGTTGTGTCTGTGCCACGTAACGTTTTCGTGCAGACGGTAAAAAAGTCCTACATTGAAAAACGGAGAGAAGGAAAGAAAAAACAGAAGGAACGCAGGAAGTACAACTTGCAGAATGGTCAGTTCATATGCTAGAGACTAATTGATTGTTCTTTTTGTTAATTTTCATTCCACGAGAAGGCAAGTGAATTATAGGTTAGTTGGAGCAACAGGTAATGTATTTTGCATTGCCTTTGACGCCCTCTTAGGCCGTACGTGTCGGTTATGTGATAGAGTGTTGGAATATATTGGCGATTGTTTTTCTTCGTTAGGAGGTGATTTGGGTGTATTAACAACAGAGCTAAGTGACCCATTTACGAATCTTTATTCAATGGAATATTCCAGATAATCTATTTCGTTGTTTCTTTATTTACCCTGGAATAAATGAAATGCATTCTTTTTATTCCTAGAGAAAGGTGGAATAACAGGAATATTCTGTCGTTTGACAGAATGCACTTGATCAAAAAAAAGGGAATCAACAGCAAACAATCAAATAGGTGAGCTTTTATTGCAGATTTATTGTCTTTTTATATTTTTATGTTTGTTGTTTCAAGTTAATTTTTTTTATTTTACCTACATTTTTAATTTCCTTTAATTATTTCCAGAATAAAATGCATTTTTAAAATGGTCTCCTGTGGGCACGAAATGCCCCATAGATATTTGTGACAAGACGATTTCATGAGCAGCGTTGCCACTTATATAATACATAATACAGTACTGTACTACACAGGTGCATGTTTTTTTGAACTTCGTACTAAATCCTTATTCGAAAGGACAACATTATTATTGTTTTAATTTTTTCCTTCGATTTAACATATTTAACATAATAGCAACGCGAAAATATAATGTTATTCATAAAAATAATAACAATATCTTAGTAATAAAAAAATATATTAAGCTTTTTCTGAGCGAAAGTTTTATGTTATTGTATTGGGTACTTTGTTAAGAAACGCAGCTGTGGAGACTTAAATGGGGAAAAGTTGTTTTCCGGTATGTATTGTTTTGGTTGTCAAAAATGTTGATAGCTTTAAAATGTTCAGTCAATCGAAAATTCGTCTCTGACAAATAAATTTCGAGAATTCATATTCGCTGTTTTTGTTTGTAAAACAACATTTTTAAAACGAAATGTCGTAATATGTATTGAATAAATACAATCACTGGAACTTCACTCCCATAAATCTTATGAGCAAAAAGCAGTCACAAAATGCATGAGCTTAAACAAAACAACTCAAAAAGTTCATAAACTACTTTCGTTTCATTAACGCATTAACGACAAAATTATAATTAAATTTGACCTTAGACAAAACGAACGAACCAGAGATAACAGATTTGAATAACATAAACGTCAGATGAAATACGTTTTGGCAAAAATATATTTTTGTTTGGAAACATATTAGGTTGAACAAATTTCCTTTATACATGTTTTTTTATACTACTACATAAGTACAAACGAACAAAAACAATTAAATAATAACAAAACTATAGAAAAAAAGTGGAAATGCGTTTAAATTGCTGCATCAGGAGCTGCACAAGCCCTTTCGGTCAATATATTCACTGTTTTTAAACGGTGGTATATTTTAATTTTTAATCTGAGTAGTACCTTGAAATTTAAGTTTCAGGTTCAATTTACTATAGTTTGACTGGAAAAAACAGCTGAAATGTCAAATGTGCGGCCTAGTGCGCCAAGGAGGCGGCATATTAATGCCATCTGCAAACCTCTGTTAAGGATTTTTAATCAATCGTTAAGTTCGGGTTTGTTCCTTGATGAGTGGAAGATCTCATTTTTGGTGCCTATCTTTAAATCTGGTTCCAAGAATGATATCGAAATCTATAGAGGTATATGCAAACTTTCCGCTATACCAAAGCGTTTTGAATGTATTGTTAAAAATAAGCTTGAATTCCACACAAAAGAGCATATATCTGAGTTTCAGCATGGTTTTGATTCTGGCCGATCGATAACATCCAATCTGGTCCACTTTAAATCTTTTGTAATTAATGCTGTTGAAAGTGGATGCCAGGTCGACGCCGTATACACTGACTTCAACAAAGCTTTTGATTCTGTGATGCAGTTAAAAAAGCTAGAAAATTTTGGATTTCATTTAGCAATGTTGAACTGGATTTCTTCATTTTTAATCGGAAGGTTTCAAAAAGTATGCCTTGGCAATAACTACTCTAGATTAATTTCTTGCACTTCTGGAGTTCCTCAAGGAAGTCATTTAGGTCCCCTCCTATTTATTATTTTTATTGATGACGTTGTTCGTCAATTCGAATTTTGCAGTTATCTACTGTATGCGGATGATCTTAAATTATTCCTCAAAATAAAAAGTTTCGATGATTGTGCAAAGATCCAGATTGACCTTAACAATTTGTCAACTTGGTGTGTTAACAATTGTTTAATGGTGGATTTACACCATCACGCACGCGAATTTTTGCAACAAAACCGAAAAGAGAGATCCGTTTATCCGCAGTCAATGCTAATAAGGTGTAAGAGTGAGATCACTTACTTTAACTTGCTATAACATTATTATGGAGATTTGACAGATCACATGTAAACAAACAAATTTATTTTCATCGGTTTTGTTGTAGTAGAATTAAAAAATAAATAAAAACATGGATCTCGTAAAGGCTGCCGTATTAATATTGTTTTCCATCTTGAGTAGGTACAATCGGCGATGTGAAGCAGAGAAATGTCAAAAATGTATTATGGCAATTAAAAGATATGATAGCAGCGCCCATTTTGTTTTATAGGAAATCGAAATTTCGTAAGCCATCGCTATAAAAATATCAACATGCATAGCTTTCCCATAATTCCTACCACGTAAACAAGATGGCCGACCTGAATACGTGTCACGTTTTTTTGCATGTTAGGTAATGCTGTCCCTTTCAGTCACACGGATATTTAGTATTTAGCATCCCTTTAATCTTACATGTTAGGAATGTGTGACCGTGTAAATCCACCATAAAGCTAAATGTTCGTAAATGCTCAACTATATCTTTTAATAGATCTCAAATACAAAAATGTTTTAATTACTGTATTGATTCCGTACACTTAACAAGGGTCGACAAAATTAAGGATCTCGGCGTACTTCGTGATACTCGTACTAAATTAACATGTGTATCCCATTAACATGTGTATCCCATGTCGAGTATATAGTTTCTAAAGCTAATTCCCTAGTTGGTTTCATTTAAAGAAACTCAAGAGATTTCTCTGATCCTTATACATTTCTGTCCCTTTTCATTGCCCTTGTCAGGTCAATTCTTGAATACGCCGATGTAGTTTGGAATCCTAACTATCTATACCTTTCTGATCGCATTGAAAGAGTACAGAGGCGTTTTACAAAATACATTTTCTTTAAAATGCGTTGGCCCTTTGAGCCTTCTTATAAAGCTAGATGTCAATTATTAGGTATAATGACACTTAGCGCAAGAAGGTATGTACTGTACATGGCACTATGTTTGTTAGAGACATTCTATCTTCTCTTATAAAGAGTCCTGTACTTTTATCGATGCTACCTATTTATGCTCCTGAGAGGGTTTTAAGGTATCGTCATTTCTTTTACTGTGTGGGGCATCGAACAAATTACGGGCAGAATGAGCCAATTACTAGATCTCTGAAATCATTTAATGAAATCAGTAGACATGTAGATTTTCATATTTCAAGGGAGCGTTTTAAGTCAATTTTATTTACATTGCTTGCTTAATTTCCTATTGAAAGCAATAAAAAAACTATTTATTTAAAAGATACAACGTATCGTCAACACTTTATTAACAAAACCAAAAACGTTCAAGTCAAATTAAATTGCTATTCAAAAAAATACAGCGCACAACCTTCCTCTTCACTTTCTATCCTACGACAACCTACCTATGTCAGAAACAGAACCAAGGTATATTTTTGGGGCATTGCCAGAGCAACACGATGTTAACGAGTTAATGTATGTGAATGTAAGGCTGCGCTTACAACTCGGCCGTTCCTGCACTCTGATCGTCCTCGATCATATTTGTCTCATCACCCGACGAATCGCTGTCGTTATTTTCAGTATCGGGAAGACCATCTAGTTCGAAAGGTGCTCCACACCAAGGCTTCATCTTATCCGAAGCGTAAACTGACGTAAACTTCCGATTGGTGTTCGTGGTACCCGCAATACTCTCAACGAGATATCGGTCGTTGCCAAGAACCTTTGTCACCATAAACGGTCCTCGGTATTTCGGCTCCAACTTCCTCGAAACTCCAGTAGCTCCAGGTTCGTGTTCCAAGACTACCATGTCATCTTCGGAATACTTCCTCGTCTCGGCATGTCGGCTGTCGAACCTTTCCTTCCACTTAGCCCGTTCCTCGTTCAAGTTGTCCAAAGCTGTTTGATGTTTGTCGATGGCTATTGGATCATCAGCATCGTCAACAGTAGTTCCGCTTTCCTTGCTGTTGCGACCATCTAATTGTAAGGCAAGAATCAGATGATTCTTGGTGACGTCCCTTGGTTGGAAATTAAAAACAAGTTCGTTGGGGCTAAAGCCCGTTGTTTTGTTTTTCTGTTAATTAATAGCCCACTGAATGATTTTAGCGTTGTCGTCCCAATTCCGCTCGTCGTCACCCATCGTTCGAAGACTCGCCAGTAACATGCGATTGACCCGCTCGGCTTGACCGTTTGCCCTTGGGGTACGCACCGCTGTCCTCACGTGTTGGATTTGGTATCGATCGCAAAACGTCTCGAATGCTTTTGAGGTGAAGGCAGTTCCTCGATCGGTGATTAACCGAATTGGCAATCCAAAATAAGCAGTCAAGTCACTTAACGTCTGCAGCACTGGTGTTGTTTTTGTGTTCCGGACTGGCTCGATGATGACGTATTTGCTGAACGAATCGGCAATGACCAGGATGAATTGGTGTCCATGGTTGCTTCTGATGAACGGTCCAAGGTGGTCCAGATGCAACGTGCGGAAAGGAATCGGAATCACCTCACCTAGATGCATTCGTCCTTCCGTTTTTCCGCCAACACTCTTGTTGTAGCAGCATGAGACACAAGATGATATGTACTCCTTGATGTACCTTCGCATCCTCGGAAACCAAAATAGTTCCCTCACTCTCTCCAGCGTCTTCTCTTCCCCGAAGTGACCAATCTCATCGTGATATGCCCGCACAATTCGCCAGCGGACTGCCTTTGGTACGACGTATTTCGGGCCTTTTTCAGTGTTACGGTACAAACGATCATTTATTAGCGTGTAGTCTCGTTGGTATTGGCTTTCATGCTTTGAATTATTAACTCCTCGCAACACAGCGTGAATGTCCCTCAGCATCGGATCCTGTAGCTGGATCGTCAGCAGCCAATCACCCTCCGCTTCGGTTACGTTGAGGATGAATCCAGCTGGCTCTGTTGGTGTTGTGTTCTCCACCGGCGATCGACTTAGGGCGTCGACATGCGTCATTCGTTTTCCTGCTCGATGATGGAACTCGCAGTTGTATTCGGCTAACTTAAGCCACCATCGTGCAATGTGTGCGTTTAGTTCCGTTTTCGCTCTCATAGTAGTTATAGCATGACAATCCGTTGCTACTCGAAACGCCTTCCCCAGTAAGTACACTCGAAACCGTTCCAGGGACTCTACCACTGCCAGCACCTCCAGCTCAAAACTGTGATACTTCCGTTCGGCTTCCGTACACAAGCGGCTGAGGTAGAATACCGGTCGCCAAGTTTTCCCATCGGTAGACTGCAGAAGGATACCAGCAAGACCAATGTGGCTGGCATCAGTGTGAACTTCGGGCTGCGCGTCGTACTGGTACAACGATAGAACAGGCTCACTCGTCAACTTTGCCTTGAGCTCCTCAAATGCCTGTTGCTGTTCCGCGGTCCACTGAAATGGTTGATCTTTCCGCAGAAGCGTCGTTAGGGGTGCAGAAATTAATGAGTACTTGGGAACATACTTGCGGAAGAAGCCAGTAAGACCCAAAAATCGTCTCACCTCCGTTACGTTGCGTGGAGCCATAAAGTCGTTGATAGCTTCCGTCTTGCGTCGTCCGGGTGAGATTTCGCCCGCTTTAACACGATGTCCCAAAAAGTCAAACTCGGTCGACAAAAACACGCATTTGTCCAATCGCAAAGTCAGTCCATGAGATATCAGAACTCCAAGAAAACGCTGCAAGTTATCCAGTCCCTCATCGATGCCCATACTCGGGATGACCACGTCGTCCAGGTAACATACGATGTCCATGTTGTTGGCTTCGGACAAAACATGATTCATTGTCTTCTGGAAGACTGCCGGAGCGTTGACAAGCCCAAATGGCATTCGATTGTACTCGAAGTGCCCTTCAGTGGTGATGAACGCAGTATATTTCTTGGAACTCTCATTCAACTCGATTTGATGATAGCCCATCCTTAAGTCGAGTCTGGTGAAGAACATTTTACCGGACAATCGAGCGAGCAGCTCATCCACATGTGGCATCGGAAACGGCTCCCTGACAGTCACTTTGTTTAGTAGACGGAAGTCAACGCAGAGTCGCTTCTCGCCATTCGCCTTCTCCACCAATACCACCGGCGATGCGTACTCTGAAGACGATGGGCGAACGATGTCGTTTTCCAATAGCTCGTCTATGATCCGCCTCACTTCTTCTCGTTTTGCAAACGGAATTCGATACGGTTTCTGATTCACCGGGACATCCGTCGTTGTTTTAATATCCATCTTAACCGTTGAACACTTCCCCAATTCTTGAACACTTTGGGAGAAGCAATTCGGATGTTCCTCGAGAATTTCCGTTAATCGCTTCTCCTGGGCAGCTGACAGCACTGACCCCGTTGTCAAAGAACTCGCTTTCTCAATCCAACAATTGCCTCCTTC
The DNA here is from genome assembly GCA_949715645.1 of Portevinia maculata. Lineage (NCBI taxonomy): Eukaryota > Metazoa > Arthropoda > Insecta > Diptera > Syrphidae > Portevinia > Portevinia maculata. The sequence continues at coordinate 52,128,397 of OX454527.1, read as the reverse complement.
GATGATAACTCGCTTGCCACCCTGGCAGAGTAAATCGCGTCCCAAAAGAACGTTATTCGGGATGAACTCATCGTTGACCACCAGGAGCTCTACTTCGTGTTGAATTTCATCGATTTTAATGACAATGCGAATCTTGGAATCGCAAACGTATTCGCCACCAGCAAATCCCCGCAACACAATGCAGCAAGGAATTTTCTGTACACCGCTTTTGACGAAGGACTTCTTAACCAGGGAATATACGCTTCCTGGATCGACGAAAGCAATCGTTTCGCTTCCATTAACATGAATTGTTTTCAGAACCGCTTCGTTGTTCTGAGAACAAATTCCTTCCGTTGTGTTAACGCCATCGTTTTCGTTGCAGCTAGCATTCGTTGTCGACGAATCAGTCGGGACCGTTGCTGCAGTAATCTTATGGACGTTCGGCTCTGTTCTCGTTGTCGCTGCTTGTGATTTGGCTTGGTTCTTATAACGACACTCTCCGGCTGAATGACCAGTGCGCTGACACGTTGTACACCGGTCTCGTCGCTGTGGCTCTGGACAGCGTCTTGAAATGTGCCCTTCCCTAGAACAATTAAAACACACAACAATTTTTTTGGCAGCGATCGTGTTCGTATTTGGTGATTTAAACTCACCCGATTTCCGAGAGACGTGTGCATTCGTCTCTCGGTTCCTTCTCAGAAATCGTTTGTCATCTTTGTTGCCCAAATACCGTAGCACCGCATTTAGGACCTCGTTGCAAGTCGTAAAAGATATCAGCGACAGGTTCGTTTTTATTACCTCGTCATTAATACCCCGTATCAAATACTTGATGGTACTCGCCTCCGAAAATTCACCTCTGCGACAAATTGAAACCATCTTATAAAAGAAATTTTCGAACGAATCGTTGCTTTCCCATCTCAAAGCAGTGGCTTCCAAATGAATGTCCGTGATGTCAAATTCGCTTGGAAAATCTCCCAAAAATGCCTCCACGAACGCACTCCAAGTTACGAAAATATACGAATAACCTTCGGCCCAAATTTTTGCCGGACCACGTAACTTTGTCAACACACCGAATATAGTCGTTTTGTCACTCCACTGGTAAGTACATTTTAACATCTCGACACGACGTATGTATTGTGATGACGGTAGAGAAGAGGAAGATGTAGGATCGAATTCTGGTATTATGTCGATCGCTTCTCTCACGTTGTTTTCATTGTTGCGGATTGCAGATGGATAGAATGGCATTTGTACCTGCATCTGCTCTCCTTGTACGACGTTGTTAGCAGTTGTTGTTCGCGGCAATGTTATAACTGATGTAGACAGGGGATGGTTATATACGCGTGTCTGATACAAAGGAGTGTGCGTGGTTGTCTGCCATGGATTTGCGATGTATTGACTCGTTGTTGCTGGGCAAATATTTTCAACAATCGTCGGCGCGGAACGTTTCTGTGTATACACAGGATTTTGCGAGTATGATATCGCCGCGTTATGTGTGTACACAGAATCATACTCAGTCACACAATCGTTCATGAAAACGGCACTAGCTGTCGTTGGAAAACTGTCAGGGGAAGCGATTCTCGAAAACTCCGTTGTAGGAACATATGCCGACAAAAATGGAGTCGAGGCGGTATGTGAAGATATTTTTGCGTCTTTCACACTGGCATTAAGACGACGTATTTCATCTTCCAGCGCTTGCATGCGTTTCTCCTGCTCGTTCTGCTGCTGCTGATGATGACCTCCTAGCGCCTCTATCAAATCCGCCTTTTTCCCATGCACTGGAAGACCTACTTCCTTGCACCGTCGTTTGAGTTGCTCCACGTTGAGATCCTTGAAATCCATTTCTTTTTAAAAAAAAAAAATATATATATATGGCGGTTTTATAGGCCACAATCCCACTTCTGAATATTGAAAGCAATAAAAAAAACTATTTATTTAAAAGATACAACGTATCGTCAACACTTTATTAACAAAACCAAAAACGTTCAAGTCAAATTAAATTGCTATTCAAAAAAATACAGCGCACAACCTTCCTCTTCACTTTCTATCCTACGACAACCTACCTATGTCAGAAACAGAACGAAGGTATATTTTTGGGGCATTGCCAGAGCAACACGATGTTAACGAGTTAATGTATGTGAATGTAAGGCTGCGCTTACACTATTATTATTTATTATTTATTATCTCTTATTACGTTATTTTATTCTTGTTTTTTGTACTTAAACAAATACATTCGTAATCTTAAGCTAAGCTTGTTGATGAAATAAATAAAATAAAATAAAAAAAAAAAATTAGCTATTCTATTGAGAAAAAGTCCACAGTGTGTAAATGTTAAAGTAAACCCACGTTGGCAATCAAAAATAAGTGACTGAAAGAGAAAACCAAACATTACAGCCTCATATGTTTTCATTTTGTTATATGCTCAGATAACAACCTGTCATATCGATATATAAAAGACTCAATAAAGCATCTGAATCTGCATCTAGTGCCGCCAAGTCACATTCGAGCGTTTTTTTACTCGTTTTATCTAAACCTACGCTTGGGTTAAAAAATTCACATATGTAATGTTTTTCTTGTTTTATGAAAAAAAAAAAAGCAAATTGAATGATAAAATTGTAGAAATTTGCACAAATCGTATGCAGTACTGCAGGGTGAGAAAAGTATTCCAGTTGCACGGTGATCTGGCGAATGATTTGCAATGACATTTCGACAGTAAAGGCTGTTTGCAAGTACTTCACTTGAAGAGATTTGTTTTTATCAGTTGGTTTATAATTAATATTTTATGATTTCAACATTTCTTTCAATGGGCGCGTTTTACAAGTCAACTAGTGACTACTATTTTACCATTTCTCATTCATCAAATAACTCACGTGACCATCGTTTGGCAAGTGATAGACATTTAATTAGTAGTGAACTTAACTTGCAGCTAACTTGCAAATTGAAGGCGCCAAATGTCGCCTCGCTTATGGTGGATTTACGTGATGGCACGCGCATTTTTGCAACAAACCCGAAAAGAGAGATCCGTTTATCCGCAGTCAATGCTAATAAGGTGTAAGAGTGAGATCACTTACTTTAACTTGCTATAACATTATTATGGAAATTTGACAGATCACATGTAAACAAACAAATTTATTTTCATCGGTTTTGTTGTAGTAGAATTAAAAAATAAATAAAAACATGGATCTCGTAAAGGCTGCCGTATTAATAGTGTTTTCCATCTTGAGTAGGTACAATCGGCGATGTGAAGCAGAGAAATTTCAAAAATGTATTATGGCGATTAATGGTGGATTTACACCATCACGCACGCGCATTTTTGCAACAAAACCGAAAAGAGAGATCCGTTTATCCGCAGTCAATGCTAATAAGGTGTAAGAGTGAGATCACTTACTTTAACTTGCTATAACATTATTATGGAGATTTGACAGATCACATGTAAACAAACAAATTTATTTTCATCGGTTTTGTTGTAGTAGAATTTAAAAATAAATAAAAACATGGATCTCGTAAAGGCTGCCGTAGTAATAGTGTTTTCCATCTTGAGTAGGTACAATCGGCGATGTGAAGCAGAGAAATGTCAAAAATGTATTATGGCGATTAAAACATATGATAGCAGCGCCCATTTTGTTTTATAGGAAATCGAAATTTCGTAAGCCATCGCTATAAAAATATCAACATGCATAGCTTTCCCATAATGCCTACCACGTAAACAAGATGGCCAACCTGAATACGTGTCACGTTTTTTTGCATGTTAGGTAATGCTGTCCCTTTCAGTCACACGGATATTTAGTATTTAGCATCCCTTTAATCTTACATGTTAGGAATGTGTGACCGTGTAAATCCACCATAAAACATATGATAGCAGCGCCCATTTTGTTTTATAGGAAATCGAAATTTCGTAAGCCATCGCTATAAAAATATCAACATGCATAGCTTTCCCATAATTCCTACCACGTAAACAAGATGGCCGACCTGAATACGTGTCACGTGTTTTTGCATGTTAGGTAATGCTGTCCCTTTCAGTCACACGGATATTTAGTATTTAGCATCCTTTTAATCTTACATGTTGGGAATGTGTGACCATGTAAATCCACCATTATTATGAACCGAGTGACAGCGACGTTTTCGCGATGTCAAATATATGTCAACTAGGATAGTGCTGCCAAGTCAAAGTTAGGCGTTTTTTGTTATGCTTCATCGAAGCCCATATAGGATTGCAAAAAAAAAACACGGATATTATTGCAGGGTAAAAAGTAACAAATTATTGAGAAAAAAACTGAAAAAGTATGTTAAGGCAAAAAAAGCAATAAAAACAGTGAACATGTTCACCAAAAATTGAAAAATGTGTGTGAATAGCTAATAAGTGAAAATGTATGTTTAGAAAACTTTTTAACTTATTTGCTTGCAAACAAAAATATCTTTTTGCCACAACGCGATTGCCACGGTTTCACTTTTATTTTTTTTTTCCAGAACCTTAATATATTGTTAACTTTTCAGTATTCCAAAATACTGTTTGGATACTCCTTCTTAGTTCTAGAAATTTGTTTTTGTTATAATTCGCTTTAATATAAACTTATTATGAGATATTTGCAACAAAAACATTTTTTGGCACAACTACGCGATTCTCACTTTTTAATTTTTATTTTTTGTAAACAATCATATTATAATGTTAACTTTTTAATATTCTAAAACGTGGTTTGGATACTCCTTCTTAGTTTCGGAACTTTTTTTTTGTCAAAATTGGCTTTCTTATTAACTTTTTAGTAAATATTCGCGAAGAATATTTCTAGCCATGTAAATTCGCCATTGTTTTCTTTCATTTCATTCAGCTGTTTTTTTTTGTGTTCATTTGACACTGACGTTGTCGTGAGGAACTCTATTACAAATAAACCATTTTGGTTTTTATGTTTCATTGGGGGCACGACAAATCTGAAATCTGAGAGCAATATCTGAAAAGCCAAAGGATTCATTTTGTAGTAGATCCCATGAACCGCGAAATATTGGCAGCACTCCCGTTTTGAACATTTGACAGCCGGTTGCACGTGCCGTTTGACGAACCACATTAGGCAAGCATTTTCAATTCTTGTAGTCTGTTTTATAAAAGAAATCTGAATAAAAAGTAAGAATTTTTCTTTACAAATTGTTTAGTGCACTAAATAACCATCTGTTCTGTTACAGCCATGTCGTCATCATCCGAACAGGAAGAATTAGATGATCATTCTAATAACGACGAAGATGGCGAATATGATAACGATTCTGTGCCAGGAGAACCAGAAAACTCTGCTGACGAGTCTATTGAAGAACTCAATTCACAAGTTCAAAAAGAAACTTCCGATGAAGAAGAAGTTTGTGCAATTGATGCCAGTTCAACTGAGTCTGATGAAGACGAGGACGTTCTCGATGACGATAAAGACATCCCGAAGGCGCTTGCACCTATCAAGAACTCTCCAAAAGTTAAACAAATCACTGAAAAAATTATTGAGAAATTTGAAAAACGACTGGGCAAGCAATTGTATATACGTTTCCCGGAAAAACTTCCCAAAGACGTTGAAGAATTTGAAAAGGAAGTCAAGGCTTTGTCTGAATTGATAGTCACCGTCCACAAGCCGCGCCAGAAGTCCGCTCGCTTCTGTTTGGTTGACTTTGCCGACTCGACGGATCGCGATCTGACAATGAAGGAGCTGATTAAAAATAGCGCACAAACAAAGTTGATAGTGTCTCTGCCACGCACAGAGAACGGTGAGTTCGTGAAGATGTTGGTGGATAAGAAATTGAGTAGCATTGAAAAGAAGAAAGCAAAGGCTCTCGTTAAAAGGGAACGCAGGAAAACTTTGAGTCAGAAAAAATTCTCCTCGACCATTATGGTCATCAACATCCCGAACAGAGCAACTCCGGCGCAGATCAAAGAACTGTTTCCCGACGCTGTCGATATGCATATTAAGGCAGTTGGTAAAAAGTTTGAGGGCACATCGGTTGCCATGATTACGTTGCCATCTACGGCGGATGCCACGAAGAATGTCAAGAGGAATCTGACATTATGCGGCAACAAGCTGATTATCAAGTTCAACACCGCAACCTCAAAAAAGAAGCAAAATTCAAAGAAACTGGCGAATGGCAAAAATGGAGAGGAGTCAATCAAAAGCCCCATTGCACCGAAACAACATCAGAAAAATAGCAAAAACGAAGCCAATGGTGCCAAGCCAGCGAAGGAGCAGCAGGTGCCTCCGAAGAAGGCGAAACTAGCGCTTAGTCAGAAGAGAAAAGGTGATGACGCGAAAGAGGAAAAGTTTTCTCCGAAGGTTCCAAAGGTGGCTGCGGCTGCACCCGTGGAACTTCTGCAAAAGAAACCCAAACCGTCGCTGAATACAAAGAAAGGAAAGAACGAAAGCAAACCCAAGGACAAGAAACCATTCCCGCTAAAGAAGGACAAAGGACCACCTATAGATGCAGGCAAGGAACAACAGCCAATCAAGAAGAAACAACAGCCAATCAAGAGGAAACAACAGCCAATCAAGGAGAAAGCTAAAAAAGCGGCAGCAGAGTAGTTATAGGTTCCCACTAGTATAGCGTATGTACATATATAAGTTTTAAAGTTTGAATAAACAAGATGCAGGATGGTCAGCCAGGTGCAAGAGACTAATTGGTTGTTCTGTTCTTTTCTTCATTTTCTTGTGAATGTGCAAAATAAATTTTGGGTTAGTTGCAGTAACAAGTTTGGGTACTCGCGTTGTTAATGGTCATGCAATGTTCATAACCTTGGACTTGTAGGCCGTACGTCATATACAGGTATAGGTAGCCTGTGCCTTACGTGCTGGTTATGTGATAGAGCTCTGGAATGTATTGAGGATTGCTATACTTCGTTTTCATGGTCGTGTGTTTTATCAACGAAGCTAAAGTAAAAACTACGAGCAATCTGCTTAAAACAGATTGTCGGTGGTGTCCTTACTCCTGGTTTCCTCGAAATCTATCGTCTTTGTTTCCAGATCATATCTATACTCGCGCCGAGTTCTTCCTTAAATCTTTCGACCCGGTTCAGACAATGTCTGATGCATTGAGAAATCCTACTGCGAACATTTAGCAAGCAAAGTGTATGAATTTGAAAATTGTTCGGTGGAACGTTCACAGGCTCAACGATTGGCTTCTGAAAACTGTGATCGAAGGAGATTCGCTGCCCTAGACACAGCAAGCATTGCAGATATAGAGGTTGAAGCGACAAAGTAACTTATGCGTAGGGCATGCGACGTCGCGTTGCCTCGCCTCAGACGGAAGGTGACTAGGGCTAGGAGAAGGTACACAGAGCCAACGGACAACACCCTAGCGGAATCCAGGACCATAAGATCCGAGCTCAAGAGGGCCATCAATACGAGCCAAAAGCAGAGGTGTGAGGCTCTCCGCAGTGACGTCAACAGTAGCCCCTGGGGATAATGCTACAAACCCAGAGGGTATGGGCCTCAGCCAGAAAAAATGGAGCACATAGTAGACGCACTATTCCCAACTCACCCTGTCCGGCCACCACGAAGATAATATATCTGAATAAAAGTCCTTTGTAATTACATATATATTCCACTACTGTTGTTGGTTGGGATAATATGTCACAGGAGTACCTAAACAATATACAGGGGGTTTTCTGTACGATTTATTTACTTTTCAAGTGAAATTGAGCTCCATGCGTGGTTTGAGAGCAGACGAAATAAAGTATGTGTTATATGAAAATTCACGAGAGTCGTAGCCTTTCGAAGACAGTGGTTCAGAATACGAACAAGAAGATTCTCAGTCGGATTATTCGCTACATTGACATTGTGCTCTGCCATTTGCCATCCGGCACAATTTGGCACGTTAGGTAGCAAAACCAAATCTTTACATCACTCTTTACATAGGCTTTTTAAACGGGACTTAAAATCATTGCATATTTGACATACAGTGCAGTTCAATTGAATAGTCGTACCTGAGTTACCTGTTTTAGAACTTAACTTATTATTTTCAAAAATGTGGAAAAGAAAACACATTCAGCAGAAAGGTACATCAGTACTGAAAAAAGCGAGCAAAATTTCAATTTGATAAGAGGCACATTATGGTAGTTTTACTCTCTTTTTCCTAAACCAAGCAAAAATGTATGCATTGTTAAGTTAGCAACAAGTATTCGGACAAAGGCCGGTGACAATTTAATTTTGAAGTGTAAAAAGTATTTTTTTAACGAGTTTTATTTAAATGGGCAGAATAAAGGGTTGAATTTGGAAGAAAGTTTAAGGGTAAAGTTGAAGCTTACCTTGCAGAGAGCTTTTAAAATCGTGTGATAGCCCGTAAAATTGGAAATTTTGTGAAAAATCGTGCATTCTATGAAAAAAAATTACAAAGCAAGGATCGCAAAAGTTTCAACGCCGCAAGACAAGCGGAAAATTCAAAGACTAGCTTCTAATTCCGCTTAATCCACAAACAAAATAAATGAATTGGGTTTCTTGTAGAAAAACCAGTGTGTGTCGTGTTATTGTGAGTGTTCCACGCAGCCTTGAATTTGCAAATGATCACATGATATGGGATGTGGAGATTGAAGCAGTTTCAAGAAATTGGAGCAAAATTGTTTTTTCGGATGAAAAATAGTTTAACTTACTATAACTATTACTTTCATGATCTCCGGAAAGAAAACATATTTTTGAACCACCATCACTCCAGACGGGGAGGAGTCCTGGTATACGTCTGTCCATCTTTGAGCCATCTGTATAGATGATGATAGTTTCGGCTGCGTATTCATTTAATTCCAATTCCTCTCTGCTAAGTTTGTTTTTAAAAAGAAATCTCGGAGCAATTTCATATTATGGCACTTTTGAATTGGTAATCGTTTTCAATAAAATGACTGGTGTTTCCTACAAAGCTGGAAGCAGATTTTTTAGCAATATAGACCCATTCTATGGATATTCTAGCAAGATAATGCGCCTATATACAATTCACGTGTTGTTAAGGAATATATTAGTAGTGAAAATAAAAAATATTGCCCTGGCAGCCGTATTCGAATGATCTTAATATTATTGAGAATGCTTGGGGATGGCTAGTTCGTGAAACTTATAGAGGAGGCAGGCAGTATCAAGACAATCAAGAGCTGATTGCGGCAATTTAGGATTCTTGGGCCAACATTTCTTTGAATTACCTTAAAAGTTTATATGACTATGAAGAATACAATTTTTGAGGTTACATACTTACTTACTTTTGGAAAAATATTTTCCGGAAATCAATGATTTCGTTTGCTTAATACTCCTGTGAAACAAAACCAATACATGCACTACAACCGATTTTTTATCACAAAAAGAGGACAGAAAAGATTCATTTCTGTAAGATAACTGCAAGTGCACAGTTTTGCTCAAATATGTGTTATGAATTAAGTGCACTCAAGTAGTTCACCCATATGAAATGAATACATTAATGCAGACCTCTATAATACACATACGCGTACAATGCCGCTGTGTCTGAACAATTTGCAGTTCGATATTCCAAATCCGAAAAGAAGTACGTACCAACTTTGTATTTGCACACTGTAGTATGACTAAAATTCTATTTCTGGGAAATTTGAAATTCAAGTCAAAACACCAACCTAATTCAAACGGAAATGAGATAAAAAACCTACAAATGTGAAGGCAACATGTATTTACATATTTCTCATACTTTTAGTACATAGCTAGTTGATGTGTTATTTTTTTCTGAGAAATCTGAAATTAACATTTATTAATTAACCTTAGTCAGTCTTTCTTATCAATTTAATTTTATTCAATCAATAGAGCTCTCCACTTCTTTGACAGCTGCCAAATCGAATGTAAACAAATAAAAGTGGAGGTCAAACAAACAAAATAAATATCAGTAAAGGCGGGAGAATCATCGGAATCAGTAAAGAAAAGTAAGGTTTTTATTAATAATCAATAGTTTCTCCACTTTATTTTCAGGAAAATGGAGCTATCAGTTTATGCATACGAATTGGACGCAGTAAATAGGAATAATTATATTGCAAAGTTGTCTTTATTTGCAAACAAAGATCCGCCAATAAATAAAATGTTTTTTAAATTTGTTTTCACTATACACAATGTGTTTTATTTATAACAATCTATATTTATAACTCAAATTTACTAATGCGCAACAAGACTTTACAATATACTCGAAATACATTTCATCGCCATTTACTTTCGATGTTGCTGTTATTGGTTGGCGATTGTGTAAGAAGCCCAATTACTCTCCCCAACATCCCGCGATCGGATAATAGCCGCGTTTTATTATCCCAATGATCTTGATACGGATCCGATCTGATAATAAAACGATCTGGATCATCACTGGCAAGTTGTGGCAACAGTTGTTTTTAACACATAACAGACGATACCAGGTATTTCAAGTTTCGATTGGCACTCAGCCATATTGCAAATATAGGGTACAATGTGACGTCACAATATGATCGCTTGTTATGTAATTTACAGGGACACCAACATTAAGAATGAAATAAGCAACGCCACGAAAAAACAGGTAGTGAGTTTTGTAATTAAATTTTGGATCACGATTAATGATCCCGATAAATAGCAAGATCCTGTGTTGTTTTTGTTTTACGTATTAAATTGATCCAGATCCAGATCCGCATGGATAATAAAACACAGCTAATATAGGTGATGTCACCTTTCTCGATGTTGTTGAGAAATCCGGACGTCTGAACCGCAGTTTTGTCGCTGGATCTTCCCCCATATCCTTTTGATACATAACTGATGGCACCAGCTGGAGATATAGCTAGCTATCAAATATTTGATCGTAGTGTGATGTTTGTAGGATGAAAATACTTCACAGCGCGTGCACGCAAGTGTATCACCTTTGAAGAAATAAAATTAGTTATATTTCAAAATATACGTATGTATTTTGATATACTTATATATATGCAATTACATGGGCTTTCAATAAATATCTCGAAACAGTCGATGATAACTGCAAAAGTATTTCCCAAAACTCTCACAAAAATTGAGCCTTAATGCTTCTTTCTCGGGCCAATGAACTAGTGGAAACAGTTTAGCATTGAATGTAATAATATTCTCGTGGAATATTTTTGATATAGTACTCGGAGAAACACAGTCACCCCAATCATAGAATCAGGCGGATTGGCTGCGGAGGGAGTAGCACATCAATTTGTATGCTTTGCTATCATTGAAAACGCCGTAATGTAAGTGATCGGATATCGGTAAGGAAGTTTTCGAACATAGGTATCATTGTAAACGCAGACCATCCGCAGCTCATACACTTGTTTATGTTTTCAATCCGCACCAAAGTAGCTGCGGATTTCAAAAAAGAAGAATTGTTTTTGTTGTTTAATTAAAAAAAAGAACATGAGGTGAGTAAACGTGTAAAATGTTTGCAAGTACAGATCAATAACATCCTTTTTTTTTAAGGAAACAAACAACTCGTCCACAATTCCTAGTGATAGTGAATCATATGAAAAAAATCCTGACATTGCTAGGAATTTGACAAAAAATGATCCGAAGACAATCCAAAAGGTTTGGGAAAATTTATGTGTGTACCATCAACGCACATTACTATTCCTGGAATTCCTGACTTCTCGTAAAAATACATTTCGGCTTCCATTTTTTCCTCCTCTGACATTTTCAGGCTTATCCATTTGGGACATAAACATTCTTCTAAAATGTTTAAGACTTCCGATATCGTTGTTGATACTGTTGATTGTGCCATTCCAATATTAAAGTCTTGTCCAGTACCAGTTTGCAGTTTGGTAACCTCCTTCTGACAGAAACCTTAAAAACGAAACTGACTTACATTTAGTAGTTTTTGAAGTTTTTAATAAATCTAAAAATAAATTGTGACGTAATGATGGGAAAGAAATTCTTCATTTTCAATTTACGTACTGAGTATCAGGTAACTGCAATATGTCCTCTGCTCGCATTCTTATCCTCCTTCGAATGTGTCTGCTATCAGTTTCATTTTCACTTTCCAAATTTAAATAAAACCCAACAGTATCCATTTCGTCTTTAAAATTTATTAAAAAACCCAACAATATTTTTTTGAAAATATCTCCATTTGACAGCAGACCAGTTGATTTCGAATTTTTCGATAATCAAGTTTAGCGGACCGGTACTGCAGTTCATCCGCCGGTTTCTATGATAGGGCAAGTATACGGATGCGGATCGGATGAAATCCGTTGGATTCAATCCGCCGGATTCTATGATTGGGATGACTTATAGGAGAGATACGTAAATGGCTACATATTGATTTTAAGTTGCCCTCTAGCTGTTGTAGTGTCACTCGGTAGTCATCAGTTACCTGCAGGACAAATAATAAACAACTTTAACATAAAAATAGTTTCAACAAATTAATCCAAATGCATACTGCTTTTAAGTTGGCCTCAAGCTGTTGAATGCGTTGGTCTTTTTGTTTGTTTTCGATCTTAAGTACATCCAATTCACTTAATTCTGTTGTTTCATGGGATTCAATTATAGCTGTGGTTTCAGGTAACACATTTTGAGTACTAGCAATGCTGTTAAATATGATCTCCTTTTTTCTGCAGGTTTTCGGTTCTTTGAAAGCGTTTAACGCTTGCATTAGAATTCAAAGGTTGGGTATATCCCATTCTTAAATTTGGAACCCAGTCGGGATGCAGCTGGTTTCTTAGATTTGCTGGAGAACCTGCAATAATGTACAAATCACATTAATAATTTGGTAACATTTTCTTTTCTTTTTCACAATTTAATACACACCAGTGGCAAAATGTTCTGAACATATTCGGGTATATTTCAGTGAACTTTCTTTTAAATCCTTCATTCTGATTGCACTTCTCTTGGCTGAAAGTTCTTGAAGTATTTTGTTTTTTTGTTCATTGCTGGTAATCGGAAAAATCGGACATTTAAATCACGTACAGCTTGCTTGTGGCAACCCACCACAGAACGATTTAATACCTTTTTTTTAATTTTAATTGTACATTTTTTTAAACTTTTTGGCTCTAAATTGCAAATCTCCCGCCTGCCACTGCCAATGATTTTGTTTGTTTAACCTCCACATGGTTTTCTGACATTTGACACAAAAAAAAAGAAAAAAAGATTTGACAGTCACCCGGACATCTCTATAGATAAAAACAGACTATGTACTTATACCAAATCGCAACTAATACATTTCGAAATTTGACCTTAAAAAGAAAACATTTGTAAACTCTCAGCTTTCGACTGGGAGGTTGGAATCTCCTGTAATCCGGCTTCTCTAGACGGTTCTGGTAGGGGCCGGGCTCATCAAATTGTGGTAATGCTTCCGGGAGGTGACTGATGCTTTAAGGCTTCAGTCAGCTTATGGCGGCGCGTGTGCACGTTGACGACTGCCTCGGAAAGCAATTGGGATTCAGACCACTTGTTGCGCAAGGCAAGAGCCAATATTGAACGAGAAATAGCGGCCGTATCGGTCGAAATGTGCGACCGAGTCATCGAAAATTGGGTTTAACGTATCGACCGCTTCATACGTTTCCGTGCTGGGCATATGAACAATGTCGAATTCCATTCATAAATGTATTGATAGTACCTAATTAAAGCCAATAATTTTTTGTTGAGATATCTCAAATAGTGTACATTTTATTTAAAAAAGAAGTTGTCAAGTTCCTAATGAAAGACCTCGACTCCAAAGAAACACTCCGAAGAATTTTTGAAACTTTTGCCCGATACGGATTACTACTGACGTTAATATCAGATAATACACCATCTTTGAAATCCGAAGAATTCCAAAACTTCACAAAATCAAACAGCATATGTCACAAATTCTGCGCTCCTTATCACAATTCATCCAAGGCCAGGCTGACCGTTTTGTGTTAACCATCAAGCAAGGGCTTCAAATCATGATTGATGAAAAGTGTGACATCCATGAGAATCTTAGCCAGCTGCTGATGCAGTATCGCAAAGTTCCAAATTCAACTACGGACGTGAGCCCATCTGAATTAATGTTTAAACGATCGATAAGAACGAAGATTGACTAAGTGAGGAGAGAATTCAGAGGCAAGTTGAATGAACAAAATACGTCCATAAGACCAACATCTCGAGAATTTGGAGTGGGTGTAGGATCCAAGCTGGATTCTACAACAACAAAACTATCAAATGGAATTTCGGACTGGAAGTGGAAAAAGTGGAAAGATGCAGTACGACGTTCTTCTAAAAGGCGAGAAACACACACGGCTCAATAAAACTGAATGTGTGCCAATAAATAACACTTCGTACAATAAAGAAACAATATATATACCATACTACTAATGCGTACAGACGATAGACAGAGACGGAAAGTACGTGAAAACTCTCAATAAATAACACTTCGTACAATAAAGAAACAATATATATACCATACTACTAATGCGTACAGACGATAGACAGAGACGGAAAGTACGTGAAAACTCTAAACCCCAAAACTCACAGTCCGCTGCTTGCGACATCGTGCCGGACATTGGTTGTCTTCCACCAGATAAGAAAGACGTTGTTATTAGCTCTGTTGTTGGTGCTAAAACAATTTTTGCAGAAGCTGCATGGACGAAGAGAAAAATGAAAACACACCACCTTCTCTGTATATACCCCGCTGTTTCCCATAAAAGAAGACTCCATTTGGGAGCATTTCTACTTAATCATCAGAACCCCCAAATGTTTTAACTGATAGGGTGATAAGTTCCCATAGATTCACGTGGTATCCCAATGGTCTAAGTGTATTGGCATATTTATTTATTTATTTAGGTCTATAAGTATTACAACTTTCTTAGACTAATTAGGTACATATTCCTTATGAACTAATACGTATAATAATTTAAGACATAAAATACATATACATTAATACATACATAGCTTTAGATTATGTTTTCCATAACAGTGGATTTAAAAACAGATCTATTTTGATCAAGATCGATAACATTTGCATATTTATTAAAATTGACACACGCATTAGTAATAGACTCATTTTGACCATAGTTTGTTGCATGTCGAGAAACATAGAAAAAACCAATACTTCTAGGTCTTAAGGTTCTAGAAGGTGCATAAATACCAAATAAAGCTAGAAGAGGGGGACAGTCAATATGTCCCGTTATGACATCTCTTGCGAATGTTATAGAGTAGTAAGTTCTTCTACAATATAGAGTCTTTAAACCAATCAATAAGCATCTACTATTATAAGATGGCATGGAATCAGACCAATTCAGATTTCGAAGCGCATACTTAGCAAACCGTTTTTGAATTTTTTCAATACGTATCAAATCTTTTTTGAAAAGAGGAGACCATACGACACAACAATATTCCAAAATTGGACGAACTGAAGCTACGAATAGGGATTTTAATGTATAAGGATCTCGAAATTCACGAGAGTTCCTAAATACAAAGCAAGACATAGCGTTGGCTTTCGAAATAACATAATCAATATGTATGTTGAAAGAGAGATGGGAATCAAAAATGACTCCCAAATCTTTTTGGCTTACGACTTTATTTAATACAACATCAGCCATTTTATACTCAAACAATATCGGCATAGAGGACCTTGAAAAGGACATAATTGAGCATTTATTTATGTTCAGGCTTAAGGCGTTCATACAGCACCATTCGTTCGAAACATCAATATCTTTTTGTAAAAGTACACTATCAGCAACTGACTTTATAGACATAAACATTTTTACATCATCCGCAAACATCAAACATTTTGAAAAATTAATCACTGTGGGTAAATCATTAATGAAAAGTAGAAACAGCAAGGGTCCAAGATGACTACCCTGTGGCACACCAGAGTAGTTTCTAATTTTAAAAGATAATTTAGACCCAATTTTAACAAACTGAGAACGATCAGTTAAGTAATTGCTTATCCATTTAAGGAGTGTTGAGTGAAATCCTAAGAAGGAAAGTTTTTTCAATAAAATTCGGTGGCTAACCTATCGAACGCCTTTGAGAAATCTGTGAAAACAATATCGGTTTGACATTTGCTTTCCATGTTTTTCAAGCAAAAATTCAGAAAGAGAGTCAAATTTGTCGCAGTCGATCGCCCTGGGACAAATCCATGCTGGTAGAACGAAATATGATTTTTTACCGCTTCATAGATTTTCTTCTTCACAATCGATTCAAAAATCTTAGGAATCAGTTGCAATTTGGCAATCGGTCTATAATTTTCAACCGCTTGCTTTGAACCAGATTTATAAATGGGAGTAATATAGGAAAATTTCCAGGCATCTAAAAACTCACCACTTCGAAGATATAGGTTGAAAATGTAACACAGACGTTTCGACAGATTACATGCACATTCTTTTAAAAACCTTGCAGGAATGTTATCAGGTCCAATGCTTAGACTACTATCTAAACTAGAGAGTTCATTATAAATCTCTTCCTCAGATATCAATATTGAACCCATATCAATTATTTGAGAAGAAGCTGTCAAAAAATCATAATTAGAGGCATCAACCATAAAACAGATTTCAGTGATATTACTACTCACATTACCATTGTAATTCATGTTGGAGGGGAATCCAACAGATTTCCTTTTTACATTATAAAATTGCCAAAAAGATCTTGAATCACTCTTGATCCTTGATTCACATATAATGCTGACAGCCACTTTAACCTTACCTAACCTTAGGAGGAAGGGAGTCAATACGACCTGCCAGAACGGTGTATTACTCTAGGAAACATCCTCTTGGTTTTTAAGTTAGGTTAAGTTACTTACGAGTACATTGCAACACAATAACCATATAGGCAGATCCCAAATCCGAATACAAGTAACTACGAATTTTGTTTGCACAGACTGTAGTATGTATGACTAAAATTCTATTTCCGGGAATGTGAACGTTAAGCCAATACACCCACCATATTCAACCGGAAATGAGACAAAACCCTACAAATGTGCAGTTAGACATGTATGCACATAGCTTTTATGCTTATCGTACCTAGCTAGTTGACGTGGTATTTTTTTCTAAGAGAAATCTGAACTAAACATTTATTAATTAACCTTAATTAGCCTTTCTTATCAATTTGAATACATATATTATAATGTATATTATAATAATATTCAATCAATAGATCAAAACGGACTATAAAAAAACGCAGCTCTTACATTTGGAAATGTGACCTACTTTTAAAAAGTAAACATTTGTAAACAACCAACTTTCGACTGGGAGGTTGGCATCTCCTGTAATCCGGCTTCTCGGAGGTGTGATTGTAGGATGGTCTGAGGATGGGAGTTCTGTGCTGTGGGTCAGTTCATGTTGACGGAACGTCCGCACTAAGCTTGCCATCAATATGGGTGCCATGGAGGAGTCCAAGGCATTCAGGTTGGCTAAGGAGGGATGAACCGGGCCAGGGGCGAAAGCCAGCAGCCAAGAGTCCCCGTGGTTAGCAGTAGTGGGATAGCGTACCGGAGTGGAATGCCATGGCCAGCCCATGCAATATGGTTAGACTACAATCTTTTTGTTTTTTTTTTTATCAGAAATAGCTTAATTTGATTTATTGCAAGCAGACAAAAAGTTAAATCAATTAAATATGTGGTTAAACAAGCACATTTTTAAACATGAAAAGCGAATTAGATGGCGTAATGTGTTGGTAAAGAATTCCAAAGCCTATGGCGTGAGCAAAAAATAAACATTTACTGTTTGTTTAAATAGTTGACATTAGGAACATTCGAATCATTCTAATATTATGTAAGTATTTATTTTTCTCTGTAAGAAGGAGCATATGCAAAGATATTTTTTGACGATTCGCCTCGGCAAGTAGCATGTATGATGAGAGGGGGATGATGGAAGAGACTATTAGATTTGAAATGAAAAATTTAATAAAAACTGATTTCGGTCTTTTCCATCACATAAGAAATTATGAGCTTATCGCTTCTTAGACTGCCACTATTTTGGGTATATCTTTTCGAAAAATGTACCGATTTGTGTCATTGCTTTTATAATTGATTTAGAAATATTCAATCTAATTTATAAAGCAATGACATGTTACTTGTATTTGTATTTATTTATATCAATAATTTGCTGTGCAATAAGAACAACATTCTTTAAGAGTGCACAGTTAACTTTGTGGCAGTATTGCGTCATGCTGCGCCACCACTTATGGGTCAATAGGTTCCTTCCTACATATACGATCAATATTTATTTTATTCAAATTTTATTATTTATTTATTTTTGAAATGCCAAAAAAACACTTCTTAAGAAAATTGGAGATGGGCGAACGTCTGCCGTTGCTAAAGAATTCGAAGATGAAATAGTTCGAAGCCTAATAGCACGTTGAATGAAGAACAAGAAATGGGAGTTCCTTCTGACAGAATAAAAATGCCACAAATAGGCATCTGCCCATGCAGGGACCAGCTTAGAAAATCACTACCTCGCCCTCCAAACAGCGCTTGTCGTAAAAGTATAGGTACTAACGGGGGAAATCACATCTATGCAATTTAAACAGGTGAGCCCAGCGACACATTTAACATCTTAAAGCTGTCCCGCAATTGCGCATGCAAATCACCGAGGTTTCCCCAGGCGGCCTTGTCCTTATTTCTTTCTACTATATTTTGTCATGCCGTGTAAATATTTTTTCTGGAAAATATCAAATCAACGAATATAATCACATATTAAACTACATGTATAACGAAATAAATAAACCATTAACACGAGTAGGTACAACCACAAACTCTGAAACTTGCAACGGAATGCTCAAGTTCAAGATTTTTAAAACATCGGCTTTTACCAATATAAATTGTATAGATATACTATTTTAATTGTTTTTTTACTTTACGTCTTCATCTTTTTCTCTGTATAAACGTTTAATCTAACTATTTTAAGTATGAATTTTGTCATCCTCTTGTTATTTATTTATTTATTCATTAAATTCTTATGCACATTAAGACATATTGTCTTATAATCTAGTGCTGAGTTACAATTTGAAAAAAAGGAGAAAGCTAGAGTAAAACAATTTCATTTTTAAAGATATTTGCCAAAGATTGCTGATCAATATATAGAAGCATAAGGATATATACAGAGTAGAAAAGAAAAAGGAAAGAAAAAAAGTAGAAAATAGTAAAAAAAAGAAATAAAAAGTGAAATGGAGAATGAGAAAAGAAAAGATTATTCGGAAAAATAAAGCCTAATTTTGCTCTTAAAACTGGCAGGATCCTCCACTTATCTTATGTGACGCGGCATAGAATTCCATAAGCGGACAGAATATACAAAAAACTGACGCTGTGATGTAAGGGAGGCATGGTGCGGATGGGTAAGCATTCTTGACCTTTGCGAAGTTGCCATTCTAATGTTTTCATGAAGTTGTTGGGGTTGACGATTAAGCAGAATGTTTGAGAGCACCGTGTGCGGAACTTGAGAAAGTTTTCAAAAGACATGTTGATAAGCTGTTTAGAGAAATAAGACGCACTCTCGTATCGACTTAGGCCGAAAATATAGCGTATTAGACTATTAAATGCAACGTTAAGTCTTCGTTTGCTCACAGAGTCGCAATTGGCATATATTTCGCAGCCATAGGCCATTGTGGGTACGACCAGCGTTTTCGCCAACAGCATACGTACTCTCAAAGGGGTGAAGGATTGTGTGACCCACATAGTACGAAGAATACCATATGTTTTACCCACAACTGTATTTATATGGTTGTTCAAGGTTAATCTGCGGTTAAACACCATTCGGAGATTTTTTGCGGATTCTACATATTTTACAGAAGTGTTATTCAAGCTTACAGGAGGAAAATACGAGAGGTTGCCAATTTTTTTTGGATATAACAAGACACATAGACTTCTCCGGGTTTAGTAATAAGAATAACCCATTCTGCCCAGACCAGCATGCAATGTCTGCAAGATCTTCGTTAATGCAGCTTACTCCGTGCTCAATAAGACCGAGTGGACAACTTAGATAAATTTGCACATCATCGGCATACATTTGAATTGAACAATATTTAGGAATAGATGACAATTCGTTTACGTAGAGCGAGAACAAAAGTGGGCCAAGGATTGAACCTTGTGGGACCCCACGTATTGTTGGTAGGAGATCTGACAATTTGTTGTTTGACTCAACTGCCTGCATTCGATCTGTGAGGTAGGAGCACATACGCTTTACAGCACAGGATGAAAAGTTGAGGTGTCGGAGAAGTTTTCTACATAAAATGGAGTGGTCAACCATGTCGAAGGCCTTTGAAAAGTCTAAAAGCGTTAGAAAATTAATATAATTTTTATCCATGGCTTGCCGCCGATCTTCGGTAACGCTTAATAGCGCTGTGATACAACTATGACCTTTTTAGAAACCAGATTGCTTAGATGTCAACAAATTTGAACGACCGAGATATATGGTCATTTGATTTTGCAAAATTCTTTCAAAGACTTTAGATAAGAAATGTAAGATCGCAATGGGCCTAAATTCATCACCTTTGGAACCTGGAACCTGTTACCTCTACAAGAACAAAAAGAATTTTATTCTCAATTATGTACTGTACAGCGTTTTAATTGATTAAATAAATATATAAATAAATAAACAACTGAATATGAAGACTTATTTTTTAAGCTGAGGATGGGCAATTAAATAACCTCGATTAGTGAACTTCTTGTGTTTATTCATCTCTTTTTTATGCATGTTCTCCTTTGCTTCGTTATTTCCGCCGATATTTCACAGTTATGTAGTCTTATTTGGAAATGGACCTGGATATCAGCTGTTTTATATAAACTATAACACTAAAGTGAGAAGAGTACGTTCGTAGAATTTGTTCAAAATACAAACTGGTCCCATAAATACAATACAACAAATACAACAAATTGATCCCAGATATTTGAACTTTAGCACTTGGGAATCGCTGTTCCATTCATATAAATGTAAGGAATAGGTCGGAGAGGACCAGGGAACGGGCATCACAAGTATTCTGTTTTTTCGGGCTAATACGATACCCATTCCTTAGAAAACTTCCACCCATACATCAAATGCTCGTTGCAGGGACGTTTGAACCTCGCTAATCTATCGCCAGCAAAGAATAACTGATACCAATTAGGGTCCGTCACTTTTCCTTCAAGCAGATAATCAAGGGCAATATGACTGGACTTAAGACGCTTCCCTGGTGTACACCTCTTTGATTGCGAAATCCTCGGTGACGCCAACGATACATCTTACTCTTGTCTTTACTCCCTCATACATGTGAACATGTCCATGATCATCTGTACGTAGATTTCTGGAACTCCTCGTTGTCTTAGCGCCATATGACAGAGTTGTCTATTACATTACTTTCTAAAATCACCAACACCATGTGCAAATCCTTTAAAGAATCACGATGTTTTTCCATCATTATCCTTATACATTGGATTGCATCTGTGGTTGATTTTCCGCATTCGGCTATTTAATACCCGCTCAACGATCTTCATGGTGTGTGACATCAGCTTGATTGAACGGTATTTATCAGTCTCGCGTATCGCCTTTTTTGTACAAAATAAGAAGAAAACTCTCCCTCCATGGGTTAGGCATTGGATCGCCACTCATCAGTTTGGAGATGAGAATCATTAGCCATTTGGACCCGATGTCTGCCATCTTTCTCCAGAACTCAGAGGGTATCTTGTCCGGCCCATCTGCTTTTCGATTTTTGAAGTCTTTGACCGCCTTCCAAACTTCTTCAATAGTAATGTCGTGTACTTCTTCAGTGTTAGAAACGGCTCTCGGAAAATATATAAGAGGAAATTGTTCAATTAGTCATTTTTTGTCATCCACAAGAAGCAGCCCTTGAGCATTGTTGATGAACTTTGGCGAATGGATTTCCTGCGCATTCCTCCTTCTCTCAGCGGCAAATTTTGAAAATGGTTGTGTTCCTGTTCAAGCTGCTTTGTTGGAGTTTGTGGACAGCCTGGTTTCTATTCGCAGCCGAAGAAGAATTTTCTTCTAACTACCGATGCGATGGAGATAATTTTGCATATTTGTATAATAAATGCTTGACTTTTTTTTCGTCCAGATTATACCATTTTATTCTCACAAACAGGAGGAGGCGGTGTTGCTGGGCAATTTCCTCCTCCAGGTTCACTTTGCAATCTTCGCCAACAAACAAAAGTCGCGTAGTTGAACATGTTAAAAGCTTTTGTCCTAACGTCCAAGAAAAGCGCCCGATTTGCGGTGTTTCGCCATTTCGTTCCCTGAACACATAAGATGTCAACTCGCCTTTTAACCATCATTTCTTCGAGCTCGTCGCTACGCCCACTCATACTTCCAACGTTCAAACTTGCGACCCGTAGGTTTCGCCCAATCTAAAGCATTACTTTGCTATCCCCCAGAAACCGAATAGCTCTGACCCGAGCATTTCTGCCCCGTCACAGGATTAACATTGCATTAAACAATTAATATTTCTTATAGTCATCTATTTCTCGTGTATGTGAAACATAGCGGTACTTAAAATTGTAAACAAAAGAAGAACACGTGGAGAGTGTCCCTAGTCACTGTAAGTATATATACTCTGATATACACCAACACCTCCTTGACATAACCTACCTCAAACTTCCATCAAGACAAGAAATAATCCATCTTGATAAGGACTCGTATATAAATAAGTGAAAATGATGACTTGTTCTTAGCTTAACGATGGATAATTTCTTTTAATTTTCCTGAAACGGACAACTCTCTTCGACGGACCAACAATAGTTTTCTTATTTTATTCTCGGATAGGATAAAAAATGTGGACTTCTTTAAAATGTGATATGCCTAACCATGCGCTTGATGAAGTTCAATGCTTTTAATTGGGCGCGTACCTATAATCTTTCATTATTCGGCGGCGGGTGGCAACGGTTCAGTAGTACTGTATTCGCTTAATGATTGGAAGGTCGTGCGTTCAATCCCGGCCAAATCCATAACTTTGGTGCTCGGTCTTCCTGAAACTGAAATTTGCATTATATCGGGCGCTAGTGGTCAGCTACCCCATTTCTAGCAGTGATATTATTTTTGTATTTTGTAATTGTATTTGTATTTGTATTTATTTATTTGCAACGCTATACATTAAGTTTAGCTCGTAAGAGTATAGGAAATAAGATAAAATTAATTTATATAATGTGCAAGGATGTACAAGGTAAACTGAGATTAATTTAAACAAAATCATTATATAAACAAAAAACATTTTTAAGCTACAAATTATATTAAAGCGCAACCAAGTAGTAAAGAGAGAGAGACTAGAAAGAAAATAAATCTAAATCAGTTCAAATTGGAAAAGTGTTTAAAGCAGACCGTGTGAAATGTTTTGTGTTCGATTTTGGACCTCACATAAGTAGGTAGATTATTCCAGAGCCTGACAGCGTAAATGAAAAATTGCCTGCGTGAGGTCAGACAGGTACTCGTATATGTAGCAGGTCGTAGTACAATATAGCGATTAGAAGAACAGATATTTATATTTGTAAACAAGTAGTATGGTTCTTTCTTGTGAAAAATCTTAAAACGTAAAGCACAACAACGATATTTGAAAAAAGCCTCCAAATTACATCCAAGAAGTTGACGAGCCTCAGATGAGATATGATCAAATTTACGGCGGTTGAATACAAACCGGGCAATTGAATTGAAGGCAACGCGAAGTTTATGAAGTGAGAGGGAATCCGGATCAGCATACAGCTCACATCCAAATGAAATTATGGGGATTATTAAAGCTTTTACTAGCTTTAGCTTAACTTGTGTGGGTAAGATGTTTTTTGCTATTGATAATCCACGTAACGATGCGTAAACTTTATTTATTACAGAATTAATGTGATTATCCCACGTTAATTTGTTGTTAAAAATTACTCCAAGGTTTTTCGCGTTGCTGACATATTCAACTTGGGAAGAGTTTAGGAAAATAGGTGGGAAATCTGGAAAGTACGGCTGATGTTTAGATATTGGTATGGCTTTCGTTTTGTCGGGATTGAGTTTAAGACCATTGCATTTGGACCACTCAAAAATAGAACGTAGGTCGTCATTCATTTTAGCTATTGCGTCCTCGACCATGCCAAGAGGGAAACTAATGTACAATTGAACATCGTCAGCATATAGATGGTATCGACAGTGAGATAAAGCAGAAGGTAAGTCATTAATAAACAGAGAGAGCAGTAATGGACCGAGAATAGATTCTTGCGGAACACCATTATTGACAGGAATAAACGAAGACTGATTACTATTACATGAAACAGCTTGCAAGCGATTAGTCAAATAAGAATAAATTATTTTACTAGAAGTGTCAGAAAAGTTAAAAAAAGTCATTAATTTATCACAGAGAATATTAGGATTAACGCAGTCAAATGCTTTGGAAAAGTCAAGTAAAGTTATCACAGTAGTAAAATTGGCATCAATTGCCTGTCTTATATCGTCCGTAACTTTTAATAAGGCAGATGTGCAGCTGTGTCCGGAGCGGAAGCCTGATTGAAGAGGATTAAGAAGATTTTTGTCTTTAATAAATTGTTTTATTTGGTTGCTTATAATGGATTCAAAGGCCTTAGATAAAAAAGAGAGAATGGCAATGGGTCTGTATTCTGAGTTTACACCTTTTTTAGGGATAGGGATAATTTTTGACTTTTTCCAAGAAGATGGGTAAGTAGATGTCATAATAATGGCGTTGAATATATGGGTAATGTGGGGAAGTACAAGTGGAATTAGGATTTTTATGAAGTCTGGATGAATGTTATCTAATCCGACAGACTTGCATTTAATTGAGAAAACCGCATTTCCTACCTCAAATTCGTCAACTGCAGCAAATGAAAAGACATGTTCTACATTACAATTATGACGTGTAAACGCTTGACTTGTAATGAGTAAACTTGCCGTGGTAGAGAACTTCAGGTTCAATTCATCAATATTGATATTGTCTTCCGAAACTGAGGTATTCTCCTTATTTAGACCCATATGACGAATTTCATTCCATAGAAACTTGGAAGAACGATCAGAGTTAAATCTATTACTATAATAGTTTACATTACATTTCCACACATCCGAAACGTTTCCAACGACGATATAAGATATCTCTCTTCTTCATAGAACTAATAATGTTATTAGAAAGCCAAGGACAGCAGTCTGATTTAATAAGACGAGTTTTAAGAGGAACATGCCTATTAAACAGGCGGTCAGTTGCAGCGGTCAAGAATTCAGTTTGTATATTAACGTTCGGAGTAGAATATATTGAACTCCAGTCAATTGACAAACAATCACTAAAGAGACAATCAACATTAATATTGCGAAAGTCACGAAACTGAATGGGCTTGGACAGGCTTTTATTAACATGTAAATCGAAGGTGGCAAAAACGAGATCGTGATTTGAAAACACAGGGACAGATAACTGACTAAAACATTTAACGAGATTTTGATCACTGGTTAGGAAGACATCTAGCAAAGACGGTATACAGTTAGGCTTGAAGTGTGTTGGCTCAATATAGTTAACAATAGAACGACTTAGAGAGTTTATCGATGTTTTAAACGGATTGGATGAGGAATGAAGAAGGTTTATATTTAAATCACCACAAAGAATAAATTTTGGTGTAAGACAAGAAACTTCTTCCACAATTGGAGAAATTACGCGCGAATTAGCGATATGTGGTGGCATGTAAAAAGTCCCAATGATACATTTATTGACACCATCTAAGATATCTATAAAATAATAGTCGCACGCCTGTGTACCATCAGACTGCTTGACATGACTAGACCTGATATATTTTTTTACATATATAGCAACGCCTCCTCCAGATGTCTGAGTTCTATCAGCTCGGTAAGATTTTTTAAATCCTCGTAGTAAGAATAAGTTGCTATTTAAATTCGGGTGGAACTAAGTCTCAGATACGCATATTATATCAATTAAGCTATTTTCAAATATCATCCTGAACTCATGAAACTTGTTCACAAGACTTTGTGCATTAATATGGCAAATATGCAGGCCATTATGACTTTTACATAGGGTATTAAGCAGAAATTTATTTTTTTCATTTATGCTGCCAAAACCAGCATCAGTGGTGTTTGTCATGATAGGAATAAAAACACACATCCACAGTGAGATCCAAAACGAACACATTTAAATTGCTAGCATACATGTTACATGCTTGGGAAAAGAACAACAAAGAACATAAAAAACCAATGTGCACTGAGTTAGCTTGAACAAGAAATAAAGAAGTAAGTAAGAATAAGTAAGAAAAGACTTGGTGCGAAAATAAAAATAAATTAAAAATTGAAAAGAAAAAGAAAGAAACATAATTAGCTTTGATTTTCATTGACATGTGTATCGTTGTTAACGTCTGGTCCGATGGCATTCCTCAGGTCTTCAATATTGTGGATAATGAACGAGGTGTGACTGTACCATTGTATATGAACTTTATATAAAGTTTATATACAATGATACAATGCAATGACTTTATCCACGATCCAGATTCAATTTAGATTCCCTTTGTAGAAATGGTATTGCATACTTTTAGCCGTAGATGCTAGCGCCATCTAGGGAGGTTTATATACTCAATGCTTAAATTTCATTTAGGGGAAATTTGAAAATGGAGCCCATACAGCAACCCAATTAAAACAGATATGATTCGAAAAACCTACAAATGTTTTCGAAATGAAATACAATTGTAAACACCTAATTTTCGACTGGGAGGTTGGCATCTCCTGTAATCCGTGCTTCTAGGAGGTCTGATTGTAGGTTGCTGAGGATAGGCGATGTCATATGTACCGCGGACCACATATGAGACTGCGTCCGCAGCGCAGGCATATACTGCGCCGCGGAGGCACATAAATAAAATAAAAAAGGAAGCACATCAAAAGCGTGGACTCCTGTCCAACAATCAAAAGACGTAGAGTGTTGGATGTACGTAATAACAACTAGAGTGTTGGATGTACGTAATAACAACACACGTCTAATCAAAAGACGTCGTAACACTCGACGTCTCTAATCAAAAGACGTCGAGTGTACACACACGTCTGTGGTGTGCGATCGCCGTCATTGGTTGACTACATTCTTTTTTTTTTTTAACGCGTTTCTTGAAAAATATGAAACGGATATATTTTGTTCAACCGATTAATTTCAAGTAACATAATAATAAACGGAATTGTTTGGATTTGATTGCAGTGGATTGGCTCGCATTATCTTTGTTGTCCGCCAATTTGTAGATAGATAGATAGAATTAGATAGAGCCATTGTATATAAACTTTATAGTAAAATCATCAACACGATTTCAAAAAGCTCGACCTCCACGAATTTGGAGACAAAAAGGATGGCGTAATTGCTTCTCAACTTAAGCATTAATCACCGTCAAGATATTTGTATGAGCTTTGAATTAAGGGAAAACGAAGAAAAGAGAACCAAACAGAGCCAAGAGTTTACTTGGTCCTCTTTTCTTCGATGAGGTATTTCGTAAGGATTTCTGACAAAAATAAGAATTCTATCATTGTATGTAATTTTGTTATCTTGTATGGATATCTCGCATTTTCAACTGATCGCCTCTGGTCGCGCCATATGATTTTCATTCTGGACGTGTAAGTATTTATTTTTCTGTGTAACAGTTGAATACTTTTTGGTAAATAGAATGTAAGATGAGAGGCAGATGATGGAAGGGGAAAGCAAACATTTTTCTAAAGGTATTTTGGCATTTTCCATCAAACAAGGAATTATGAGTTTATGATTTTTTTAGGGTTTTGCTATTTTCGCTGTATCTCGCCCAAAAATGCACCGATTTCTATCATTTCTTCAGTATTTGATTCGGAAATATTCAATTTGTGTTGTATCAGCCCTTATTCAAAGAAATAGTTGTCGGATAGGTATATTTATTTTTTAGCGAATTGATGACCTACATTAATATTGAGGCAGGTCACCTGTCGTTTTGCAGTTTTTCTGTAATATATTCGTGGTCAGCATCGATAGTAACGTGTATCTACTATCTCAAACTCAAGCTAGAAAGCTGAAATTTTAACCATATACTCTCTGCGCGCCCGAAATAATAAAAGTTAAGAATTTTTAAAATCTGCCCACCCCTTCCGTAGCCAGGACCAATGTATAGGTGAGTTCCATTTTTTTTGGGTGAGCTGTCATTTTTTTTAAAAGAAAGTTGAAATGTATAGTCTAGAAAAATGTAATTTTTATTAAAACGGTAGGTAGGTATGGCACCCGCTTCACGTAGACTGCAATGTGAATCGGTCATTAAACGAGAAGAACACGCAAATAGCTCAAAATAAAAGGCAACTACTTAATTTAATCCATAAGTAGGTTAATGTTAATGTTTTTTGTATCTATTTTTGAATTTGAAATATATTTACAAGATACATCGATTTTGTATACTGATTTGTTTCTTAATTTCCTGTCTAATCTTAATCTTTTGTTTTGTTTTTGGACTTTTAGTTGTAGATTCTTTTTCTGTTTTTTCCCCCCTTGGACATCGACTGTTGCTTTTAGTTCATTCTCTTCTTCCGCTGATTGAGCTAGAGTATTTGAAATTTCATTTTATGGGACCTTTTCAAATTCCCTCTCCGTGACGGCGATATTGTTGAGCATTTCTTTTAAAAATCGAATCACCAATTTCACTCTAACTTGTTGCGTATATTCGCAGCCGATGCACAAAACTCTGGATGTGTAAAACAACCGTACCTACCTAGAGAGCTTCAGCCCCAAACTCTGGATTGCTTTTAAGAAAACCTTACCGATATGGAAGCTCAAAAAATGCATGTAACAGAAGTCATCCAGATGCAAACGTTCTGAATTTTGAAGAGCTGTGCGTACAGCACTTCGTAAATTTCCTTAGCATTTGAGTCGTACAATATGCTTTAGGCTGTACCACATCAAGAGCACAATCTCTGATTGCGATTTGATTCGAAGCAACGTGTCGACCAATCAACTCCTGCTAAAAAAAAAAAACATTTTTTTTTTAACCCTTGCCCAATGGCCGACACTGCGACCTAAAAGATCTTTTGACTTACACCAAAAGGCGACTGACTTCCCTAATGAAACTCAGCACATGGTAGAGTTGCGAAGCTCCACCAGTGATAACAGCTCTCTGTGGAGAAGGCGTCGTCTCAGCCAGTGTAGAGCCGGACATTCACAGAGTATGTGTTCTGAGGTTTCCTCGTCCTCCATGCAGAATCCACATTCTGACGTTGGACTAAGATTTATTTTGTTGAGATGATATCTCAGACCGCAGTGGCCAGTGAGAAAGCCAACCAGCAGTCTAATGTTTTCCTTATTTAGTGTAAGGATTTCCTTATAGGAGTAGGGCTTAATCAGCGTTTGGACTGTCTCAGACCAGGGGCGCTTCCCCAATGCTTAAGGCGCGTCTGTTGCTCCCAATCTTTGATAAGCCCTAAAGCAGTAGTCCAGTTGACACTGCAGTACGGTTCGGGACCGACGAAAGCGGCTTCAGAACCGGCTCTGGCGAGCTCATCTGCGGGTTCGTTCCCTACAAAACCTCGATGGCCAGGCACCCATCCTAGTTTAACTTTTTTGTTTTTGGCTACATTTTGTAAGGCGCAGCAGGAGCAGCAGTTTCTTACAGTCAGAGAGTCTATTGTGTTGGACGACAGTGCCTGAAGTGCCGCCTGACTGTCTGAAAAGATATGTATCTTTGCGCCCTTAATTCCTTTGTTGGAGTTTAAGATAGCGCAGATCTCAATGCCATGGATTTCCGCCTGGAACACTGTGGGACACATCCCCATAGGTATCAAGACCCTGGTGTTGGGTCCAAAGACACCAGCACCAACTCCAGACTCCATTTTTGATCCGTCGGTGTACCATACCAGACTTTTTGGGTCCACAGCTGGAACTCCCGAGACCAATTTAGAACGGTCTAGTATTTCTACCTCAAATAGTTTATCGAAACTATATTCCTTTACCATTAAGTCAGGGATGGTGTAAAACATGTCCAAATTTTGGATTGAGTTGAGTATTTTCAGGTGACCCACATGGTCATTTGAGTTATACTTGTATTCAAGCTGAAGCTTGATGGCGCATCTAGCAGCCGTCTTCAGAATGAATACTTGTAACGGTGACAGTCCAATAATGGCTTCAAGTGCTACCGTAGGGCATGTGCGCATGGCACCAGTTATTCCCAGACAGGCAACACGTTGTAGCTTTTGGAGCCTGTTAGCCGTAGTACGTTCAAGTACTTTCGGCCACCACACGATGGAGGCGTACGTGATGATGGGTCTTACCATCATGGTGTACAGCCCGTGTATCAATCTGGGGTTAAGACCCCAAGTTCTGCCGTATAGGCGTCTACAGGCCCACATGGCTCTTGTGGCACGCTCAATTGTGCGACCTTTACGTGTGAGTTCCACTTTAGTTTCCTATCCAGGATGACTCCCACATATTTGACCACATTGGAGTAACTCAAGGGTGTACCACTTACGGTGATAGGTTCAAAGTTAACCAATCTTTTTCCCGTAAAAGGTACCAGGATGGTTTTAAGAGGGTTGATGGAAAGTCCTTCCTTAATACACCATTCTGAGACATGTAGCAACGCTTTTTGCATGCTATCAGTAATGGTTGCGCTACGCTTACCATTAATAACAATCGCCAGGTCATCAGCATAACCAATGGCGTTAAAGCCTAGTCTATGTAGACTGACCAGTAGATTGTCGATGATAAGTGGACATAAGAGGGGAGAGAGTACTCCTCCATGGGGACAGCCTTTGGCTGCCGTCACAGACACCGATTTACCTCCAGAGGAAAAAAAACATACGGCTGGTGCTCCCATTTCCAAAACTCAGTTTACTTACGTTATAGACTGGAGACTCTTAATTATGGTCGTGGATGCGACTTGTGAAACTGTGATGGAAACTAAAATCACACAACAATGAATTGCAAATGCATTTACCATCCCTTAATGATCACCTTACCGCACTTGATTGTTCAATAGAACTATCCCTCATTGAATGCGTTCCCATCAGCGGCTTTTACATATTTGATTATTCTACGAATGTATCCATTCGTTTCTTCCATTATACGTTGCACATAAGCTTGCAGGTAGTCATTTGCTCAACGTAATTCATTTTTTGCTCCTCTGGATTCAAGATTTTCATCTTCAGCGATAATATCACTAACTTTAGGTCCTTGATGGGATGCTTCTCGAGATGTTCCTAAATAAGATTCGTTGATGAGGAGGCCATTCTTAAATCAGCTGGTTGGAAGTGAGTGTCGATAGTTAAACCCATATATTTGAAAGCATTCAAATTTTCATTAGAAAAACATTTTGAAGAACAGGTTTGGCTTTTATTTTAGGAGTTTATTTAACAGTTAATTGCGTCACAAATATAATTGTTAATACACATGTTCTTGCAATCAAAACTATGAAAGATGCCCTTCGGGATAGGGGTCAGAATTTACCCGAGGTAGGCATGCCGATCGTAAGAGGCGACTGAAATCCAAACCCCCCTTCGGGATAGGGGTTAGAATTTACCCGAGGTAGGCATGCCGGTCGTAAGAGGCGACTAAAATCCATACTGAGGGGTGGTTCCCCACCAGGCGCGACCCCAGGTGGTTCATAGGGGAGCCTCGGTACGATACGCTCGCTATCCGAGGTTGTAGAGTTATAGCAGAGATGTAAGCGATGTCTGTATGGGACAGACAGACTTAGGAGCTGTAAGAACGCTTGCTTCCGAAGACTCCTGGAAAAATGAAGAAAGTAGCGGAGAGGTTCAACCTGATACGCTTAATCTTCATTCCAATAGACAGGTAGCTGATTGTTGCGTTGTTGCTGATGAGGCCCAGGAAATCGGACAGGTTAAACGGGCTGCAGAAGCGGTACGCACCGGTGGGCTTCTGTCTAAGAGCCAGCGGAAGAGGAAACAGAGGAAGGCGGCAATCGCGCGGCGCAAAGAAACTGAACCAGTTGAAGGCGCAAGCGCTGAGAGCTGCACTACCTCGGCGGCGACGGCTGAGAGCTGCAGGTGGGCAGAGGCTACCCCAACCGAAACGCAACAGCGGATTGAGACCAACGCTGCCTCCTCTTCCAATAGCTCGAACAGGAATAAACGGAGGATGAAGGCTTCGAGCACTCCTACCGGTGGAACTGCGTACGCACCTTCTGCGTTCCCTTCCACTGTAATACCTCTAACTCATGGAGGTCCCCGCGCACAAAATCTGGATGAAACATTTTCTGCAACCAGCAATGCTTGCAGCACAAGTGGACAGAAATTGACTGTCGCGAAGAAAAACACGGTAATTATATTTACCCAGATTAACTATCAACATTCGAAGGCTGCTACTGCTCTAATCAGCAAGAAGCTTTCCGGGTTGAGTACAAAACCCCACATAACATCCATACAGGAGCCATGGGTGTGTGGCGTCAGCTTATCTCCCCTATGATTCGGTAGTGCCTCCACCACAAAGGACAATTGCTGAGCTCATAGACTATTGCGACACCAGGAAGATGGGCCTAGTTATATATTGCGATGCCAATGCTCAGAACATTGTTTGGGGCAGCAGCAAATGCAACATGCGAGGAAACCATCTCCTGGATTTCATTCCATCATCTGATCTTACTATCAACAATGTTGGCTCGCAGCCAACTTTTGTGACGTCAAGAAGATAGGAGGTGATCGACCTGACTTTATCAAATAGATACTTTAAGGCGGTTTAAGGGTCTCTTCGGATTCATCCCTCTCAGATCATAAATATATCGAATTCCAAATCGAAAGCGAAGCCATAACTTTGCAGGAGAGGAGGAATCCAAGAAAAACCGATACGCTTCAGGGAGGAAATGGGAAAAACTCTCAAAACTCCAACCAAACTCAGGACGAGACAAAAGGTAGAGGATGCTGTTCAAAACCTGAATAGTGCCATTACTAGCTGTTTCGAACTGACGTGCCCAGTAAGTAAACCCCCTGGCAGAACGCCGGCCGGTTCCCTGGTGGAGCTCGGAACTGCAAAGAATCCGAAGAGAATCTAGAAAGCTTCTAAATAGGTCACTCAAGACTGATTTGGAGACAGACTGGAATCTCTACCGATCGAAGCAGAAGGAATATAAGAGGCTAATTCGGGTATCGAAAACTGCTTCTTATAGGAATTTCTGCGAAAAGATTGAAACACTGGGTGAAACTAGTAGGTTGGTTAAAGTTCTGAAAAAGGGCAAACCAGCCAAACTGGACTCACTTAGAAAACTTTATGGCACCTTTACTGAGACGAAAGCGGAAACTCTTAGTTATCTGCTGGAGTCTCACTTTCCGGGTAACCAGATTACAATTGGTTCACAACCAGCCCCGATTACCGAGACTATGAGTGAGCCAAGACAAACAACTCGGCGTAGCTGGTATATTGCGAAGGCCGTGGTAACGGATGAGGCCATTAAATATGCCTTTGCGTCTTTTGACGGCTTCAAGTCACCTGGTACGGACGGAATATACCCAGCCATGCTGCAACAATGTACAAACCAGTTTCTACCGACTATGAAGAAAATCTTCACCGCTGTACTAGCACTGGCATACATTCCAACACCCTGGCGTACAGTTAGAGTGGCATTTATACCAAAAATTGGCAGAAGTGACTATTCGCTCGCCAAGAGCTTCAGACCAATCAGTCTGACTTCCTTCTTGCTGAAAAGCATGGAAAGGCTGGTCGAGCTTCACGTGCGCAAAACTGCTTTGCGATTGCACCCACTATCTCAGATGCAACATGCCTATCAACGCGGAAAATCCTGCGAGACTGCGCTCCAAAATCTAGTTGGTAGAATTGAGGGCGCGCTTGACAGAAAAGAATACGCGATGGGCATTTTCATCGATATTGAGGGTACTTTTGACAATGTGACTTTTAATAGCATGTGCAGCTCCGCCAGACAACACGGCGTAGACGAACCATTGGTGTTGTGGATTAAAGCTATGCTAATGACTAGAACGTTGGTTGCGGATGCGGATTGTGGCCGCTATGTTATGGCGGGGGTAAACAGAGGCTGCCCGCAAGACGGCGTTCTGTCTCCACTGCTGCGGTGTATGCTGGTCGACTCTCTGTTTGTTACACTTTTTTGCGACTCAAAACTGACTGGAATAACTTAAATTAATTACCGAAAGAAAATAATAAAAATTTAATACACTTCGCGATCTGTCACCTACAACGCCGTGCAACAAGAATAACCACAATAGGCTATTTCCCGGTAGTTCAGCCTGGTGTGGGTTCGTTTAGAAATGAGCAAAAACCTGAAGAATGAGCTTACGCTGGTGGACGTGAATCCGCAGAAAGAAATGGGCGCCACCGTTTAGTGGACCGGTGATTGTCACTGGAGAAATTACAAAAAAAAACACAACACCGTTTTTTTTTTTTAAGTACGTTATAACGCTCCGTTGGAGTTTGGTCACTTTATTAATTATTATTATTGTTAATTAGGATGACGAATTGAAAAAAAGAAAGAAGAAATATCACCAAATAATCTCAAAAATGAATTTAAACGAAATTTTATAAATTGATAGCAAGAACTCAAAATGAACTATATAAAAGGGACCGGGCGTGACCCGCGATGGCGTCGCCCCGAATACCAAAATGGTGGACTGGGTCGCGTGTCCCGAATATTCGTGGGGAAATACGGGGCAGAATCCTACCAGACTCAATGTTCCCAATACTCCTAACCAACCGACTCTACTATTATTGTTTCAGAATTACACTACAAAAATTCACTCTACTTAGCTTTATTCCTTGGATCCGCTCCTTAATTCGATTATTTTTCCCTTCCTGATATTCTAATTCCTCCTGCTATTCCTTCTCGAAAATCGTATGTCCTTCAAATGACTTTACTTTTCAAATGCACTCTGGTAAATCGCTCTAACCAAAACTCCGGTCACAATAACTAAACCGCTCAGTTAGCCAGGCAATCAAGAAGTGTCTGCCCAGCTCTTCTTGTTGTTCCAGTTCGGCCAGCGTACTCTCACTATCACGCATTCAGCCACTGGTAATGGGATCTCACTCATGGCGTGCAATGAACGCCACCATTGTGCTGGATGTAGTCCGCCATATCCCACTACCTCCAATCGCTCATGCAAGCCAGCGAGAGACATCATTCCGCCACACCGCAGCGTTTTCGCCATGGTGTGCGTGCGTCTCTCACTACCCTATTGCACTTATTTTTCATTCACACAATTCATCCGCTCTTCCGCTGAACGATCCACCACTGGAAAGTCCGCTGAATGAGTTGCCTGGCCGACCTGGACCAACTATTCAATCTTTTTATATTTTGGTCTACGTTTGACATTTCTTTGCCGGGAGTTTTGCTTAGGCAAAATAAACAAAATTTTATTATCTTCCCACGGATAAAATTACCCTCAAATCGGGTTAAATTCAAGGAATAGCAGAAGGAAGAACACTACCAGGAAGTAGGATACAACCTGATCACCCCATTCAACGCCTGGAGACTCTTACAACTCCCCCTGGGTACGTGAATAAAGCCGAGTGAGTATTATTGTGCTATCGAATTCGCGAAATTACTAATGTCTGGTGGGATTCTGTTCAGACAGGATGTGAGGGCCGTGCCATTAGCGGGTCATTCCTTACATTCTGTTCTGCTGGACAGGATTTCCCCTTTTGTTGACTTGCTGTCCGGGTTGTATTCGTTGACGGTCTTCTTTTGTGTCTCGTGATTCCCTTCAGTGTTTGATGTTGCTTTTTGTTTGAGTGTTCACACTGCTTTTGATGTTGCTTTTTGTTTATGTATTGCCAGTGCTCATGCGCGGGAGTGTCTCTTATCGTGGCGGTCCGCCTACACTCCTCTGCTGCTCCTCCGGTGCTCCATCGACGGAGTAGAAAGGAAGAGCGTCTTCTTTCCCCCCATCGAACCTAACACCCCACCGTGTCAGTGGTGGTTCTGGCGCAGATTTAAAGGTATGGGCAGTCCGCCCACACTCATCTGCTACTCCTGTGTTCTGTGCGAAGTGTTTCCAGGGTCTTCGTTGTATAGGCGGTCCGTCTACAACCCTGCGATGTGGTCAGTTGGTCGGTCTCGCACTTTCTTTGTGTGTGACCTCGTTGGGCCCATTTCGCACGGCTCGTTTAGTACCAGTGCGTGGGCACTTTTATACGGCTGACGTTTCGCCGTTGCGTTGGGGTTTTCGCCCTTTTCTACCCATTTCTGCGTCATCCTGGGACCTCCTCTCTCAACTCTGGTTGCTCGGGGTTATACGTCGCGGTTGGGTACCTGTGGGGGTGGTACCTTCGAGGTTCGGAGAAGGTGGCCCAAAGGCTGATGGGACCTTGGTTGCCCTCCACCTTTCGATGACCTCGCAGATGCCACCCAATAAAAGAAGGTTACGGGGAAAGAAGAGAAGGACAGAAGGTGAAACTTGTTGCGTAAAAATCTTCCGAACGCACTCAACAGTTCTAATGTATACGCTCAGGCGTACGCGGATGATGTTGCCGTGCTTTCTGTTGGATCATGCCTAGCGACTATATGCGCCAAGGTGCAGACGGCCCTTGACGTGATCGACGAATGGTGCTTTAGGAATGGGCTCTCGGTCAATCCTCTTAAAACTGAGGTTGTTCTCGTTACGAGAAGGAGGAAGCTGGTCGGGTTGACTCAGCCAGTGCTAAAAGGCGTCACAATCCAATTCTCCAATGAAGTAAAGTATCTGGGAGTCATCCTGGACAGCAAACTTCTTTGGTCCAAACATGTTGAGCTGAATATTGCCAATGCGCTGTCTGTTTCCTGGCAGTGCAAAGGCATTTTCGGTAAACATGGGGCTTATCACCGAAAAGATTCCTAATGGATTTATACGGCTATGATAAGACCATTTATAGCATACGCATCGGTTGTTTGGTGGAATAAGCTTTCACGTAAATACGTTACTGCTGCTTTTGCCAAACTCCAAAGGCAGGTATGTCTCGGCTGCATGGGGGCCTTCCCCAGCACGCCTGGCTCCGACCTAGATGCACTATTGAACCTCCCGCCCCTTGATGTTTACATTATAGGTTGCACAATCAAAGCTATCTCACGTTTAAAAAGAGGTGGCTTTTGGTATAACTCGCACTGGAGTTTTGATGAACTTGCGCAACGGCTGTCGTTCGACTCCTATCTTATGGATATGCCGTATGATGCAATGACACCGGAACTTCGCCTGAAGCGCAACTATGAAGTCGACTTTCCTCGTGTTCAGGACTGGCTCTGGCCAGACTCTGAGCCTGGAAAGGAATGCAGTCGAATCTTCACGGATGGCTCCAAAACCGATCAAGGATCTGGTGCTGGTGTTTTCATGGAGAGCGACAACATTAGACTTTTCTTCTCCTTAGGCAAACATGCGTCAGTCTTCCAAACGGAGACTTATGCTATCCTAATGGCCATGGACTATGTTGCGAGGAACA
The DNA here is from genome assembly GCA_949715645.1 of Portevinia maculata. Classification (NCBI taxonomy): domain Eukaryota; kingdom Metazoa; phylum Arthropoda; class Insecta; order Diptera; family Syrphidae; genus Portevinia; species Portevinia maculata. Next base: position 52,091,219 of record OX454527.1, on the reverse strand, counting down.
GCTGGAGGGGGCGAAGTATCTGCGTCTGTAGCGACAGTCAGGCTGCGCTTAAGGCCTTGCTCAACCCCTTAACCACCTCCAAAATAGTCCGTGAATGCAAGATATCTCTGAATTCGGTCGGAAGGCTGAACTCACTTAGACTTGTCTGGGTCCCGGGTCATAACGGGATCACGTTAAATGAGATCTCCGATGAACTTGCTAGACAGGGCTCCGAGGGGGACCTCTCAGGACCTGAACCAGCGATTTGTCTGCCTGCGTCCTCGGTCAGGGCTTCCATTGACGATTGGGTTTCCTATGAACACAATCGCCGTTGGCATGACTCTCCAGGGTGCAGACAGACTAAGCAAATGCTCCCCGACGTCTGTGGGAAATCCGCGGCATTCTTGTTGTCTCTCAACAGAAAAGACTGCAGACAGACCACTGGCGTTCTTACGGGACACTACGTTTTTGCCAAGCACTTTAAGGTGCTAAGCCTAAGCGATACCACCAACTGCGAAGCCTGTGGAGAAAGCGACGACACTGCGGAACATTTCCTCCGTGATTGTCCTGCTGTAAACCTAAGCTCCTTATCATTGAAACGCCTTCTCGTTTTTCTTAGAAAAACGAGTAAATTCCCACAGTAAAATGTGGTGTGTCTGCCTGGTAGTACAATGGACCGGTATTGGGTCTGAGTGCTCCAGTGCAGAAAGTCTCACACACCCCGACAAAAAAAAAAAAAAATGAAAGATGCAAGTAGGAGAGTGCCTATCTAGTCATGGTAAGTTACATACGAGTACACGAGTACGAGTCCTCCTTGCGGGGTCAGTCACCTTGACGTGTGTACCATCATGGAACGCAAAAAAAAGAGTCATCGGGCCTTTCTGATAAGGGACAGACCGTCTGATGAGCGTCAACTAAGAACTGACCAGGACTACACGTCCGCTACCCTTCTCCTCTTTCCTTTCAATTTTCAATTACCCATATCCCCCCTCCATCAAATCCCTAAATCCTATTTCCCCAATAAACCCCTAATCTAAGGTGGCAAGCGCCGAGAGATGCATGGCTAAGAGGGTGCTTAGTCGTTAGTTTGCAAACTTCGGATACCAGGCGACCTCCGATTTTAAGACAGCCTTCCTGTGGTTAGACGGGTAGACCACGGGCGACACCATATCCCGAATACTCGTGGGTTTCAAAATAAACCAAACAACAAAACAAACAATAGAGAATGATGCCTCTAAAATTGCATCTTGATGATGGGGGATGTTTTAGAACACCCTGTCGATGACGACACGACATCTGCCAAAGGGATAGAGTCGGTAATCATCGACTCTGAAATGGGGGAACCTGAAGAGAACTTGTCTCAACTCAGTGACTCTATTTCAGAATCCAGCACCATATGCAACAGCATATTATCGGATGAAAGACATCCCGATATAGAGGACGTACCTAAGACAGTCGGCAATGTGGCACGGACTGAGTCTGAGTACGTTAGGTTCACACCATCTGAACAGTGCAGATTTAAGCGCGCGCAGAAGAAGGGGAGCACCATTGAGCAGGCCCGTCTCTATGCGATCCAAAAGATGGTAAACAAGGGTCCCGAGGTGAAGCGAATGCGATCCGAGGATAATACCCCGCCTCAATCCGAAGCGAAGCGAGGTCGCACTGGGAAGACAACCGTCGACAAAGTCTCGTATAGCAATATAACGAGCTATGTAAGACTGGGTGTTGTACCGGTGGACATCGATCGTAATCCTCTCTCCAACGAACAAATGGGTTCGATACAGGAGAGGATTATGGATATCACGATCGAACAGCGTGACGAGGAAGTTAAACCAGCCTTCCGCGGTACTACGTTCAAAGCCGGATGGCTCATGATCGTATGTGCAGACGCCACCACTGCAGAGTGGATGAAGGCAACCTTCGCCAAGCTAAAAGAGAAATGCGGGTTAGAGGTGATGCTTGTGGGAGAGGAAAATTTTCCAAAACCACATGTCATCAGAGGGTTCTTCCCGCAGAGTACCGGCGTAGCTAGCGAAAGGATCCTAGCCCTATTAGATGGCCAAAACAAAGAACTGAACACGAGAACGTGGAGGGTTCTGCAAAGATCGGATGAGCGAGACATCGCACATATGGTCTTTGCCATAAACGACAGCACCATGAGGAGACTCGTGGAGCTAAAGGGTATGGTCTCTTTCCGATTCGGACAGACCAAACTTATCCTAAAAAGTGCTGACAAGACGGCCACACAGGGCCCTAAAGATCAAAAACAGCACGTTTTGGATAAGGAGGATATCACAGCTCACGGCAGCACCGCAACTGACCCAAGTGGGGCCAGCACCAGCGCTGCCGCTAAGGCTGCAGCTTCAAGTACGGCAACAACTGTGCCAGAAAAAGAAGCTACAAGCGCGAAGTCAAGCGCAGCCAGAGAAAGCCAAACACGATTCAGGCCTAAGTTAGGTATGTATCGTAAGAAAGCACTGGCACAAGAAGGACATAAAAACAAAAGTCCTAGAGGCAGACAAAGTGGTACTCCTCAACAGGGTATCGTACGTAGGAGAGGTGATAACAAACCCAATAGAGTACGAAACCCTGAATACAGACGCAAATGACCACCCGTCTCAGCGTTTTGCAGGCCAACCTGCACAGGGCTATGGGTGCATCGGACACCTTTAGCCAGCGATGTGCCGAAGGGAACATTGCTATTGGACTAATCCAGGAACCTTGGGCAACCAATGGTAAGATATCCGGATTAAATTGTAAACACAGAGAGCTAATTTTCGCCAAAGGTCCTTTCAGACCAAGGGCGGCTATCTCTATTAAGAAAGATATAAAATTTTCTCTCATTCCAGGTTTCACAACTAGGGACCTGGTGGCGGTTCTAATAGAGCGCCACAAAGGCCGAGAGCTGCATAAATTTGTATGCGCATCGGCGTACTTTCCTGGAGACACGGATGCAGTGCCTCCCTTACCAGTACAGGAACTTGTCCGGTACTGTGAGGACCAGAAAGTACATATACTAATCGGCTGCGACGCAAACGCACATAACACCATCTGGGGCAGCCGAGATACAAATAACAGAGGTGAGTCGTTATTAGAATATTTATATAGCAATAACCTCGTTTTTCTAAACAAGGGAAATAGTCCTACATTTAGAAATTCTATAAGAGAAGAAGTTTTAGACCTTACTATATCATCTCCTTTTATGAAGGATATTATAGAGGGATGGCACGTGTCTGGCGAGGCATCTCTATCGGATCATATGCACATCCGTTTCGAGATAAGATGCAATGCCGAACACGCGTCAGTCCGTTATGACAACAGACTGACTAATTGGAGAACTTACCGCGAAAATCTTGCGGTCAGATCTGACATGCTGCCAGAAGCACCATCAAATACAATTGATGCAGATGCTGCGCAATGTCAAATAAATGATATTATTCTTACCTCATTCAAAAATAGTTGCAAGGTTAAAAGAACCGTGGTTAAAAGGTGCGTACCATGGTGGAACGATAACCTTGAGTCTATTCGAAAGAGGGTGAGAAAGCTTTTTAACAAAGCCAAACGCACCGGCACATGGGAACAATATAAATCCATGCTGACCATATACAACTTAGAGTTGCGCAGATCCAAAAGAGCCTCATGGCGTGCAAACTGTGAGAAGATAGAAAAACTTCCAGAGGTGGCACGCCTCCAAAGGGCCCTGTCAACGGATCAAGAAAAAGGCATGGGATTGTTAATTAAATCAGATGGTTCAATCACACGCGACCGGGAAGAAACGCTGAAAACTTTGCTTCAGGCTCACTTCCCAGGTTCTCACACGATGGTCATTACAGACGACCATACAGCAGAGGTCTCAATTCCAAGAAACCTCAGCAGAATTCATAGTTTATCCGGAACACTTTTTACTCCGGATAAGGTTAAATGGGCAATTAACTCATTTAAACCATTCAAGGCATCAGGTACAGACCGTATTTTTCCAGCCCTCATTCAAAATGGAATAGAATTTTTACTACCATCCATGATTGCCTTATTTAGGTTCAGCTTCAACTGGGGGTATATACCAGTTACCTGGAGGGAGGTAAACGTAGTATTTATACCTAAACCGGGAAACAAGCCGAGAGAATTACCTAAATCATATCGTCCGATAAGCCTGACATCGTTTTTTCTGAAAACAATGGAAAGGATTATTGACATTCACATTAGAGAATGCATATCAAAAAGCATGCCTCTGCACCCTCACCAATATGCGTACCAAAAGGGCAAATCCACGGAAGGCGCTCTGTTAAGACTAACTACAGAGATAAAAAACGCCTACCGTTGCAAAGAGATCGCACTTTGTGCCTTTCTGGACATAGAGGGTGCTTTCGACAACACTGGATATGAATCCATATCAAATGCTTTGTACCATAGAAATATAGATAAACCAACTATTAAATGGATCAAAGCGATGCTGGAAAGTCGCAAAATAACTTCCTCGTCAGGAACGACCTCAGTATCAGTAACAGCCGTAAGGGGCTGCCCACAAGGGGGAGTACTCTCACCCCTTATGTGGTCATTGGTCATCGATGACCTGCTACACAAGATGAGCAGTTTGGGCTACACCACAATTGGGTACGCCGATGATATTGTCATCATAGTTAGGGGCAAAGACTCGATAGGAGTCACATCAAAAATGAAAAATGCTCTAAAGACAGCCATAGACTGGTGCATTAAGGAAAATCTTTCCATAAATCCCAGTAAAGCCGTCATCGTTCCTTTCACTAAAAGGAGGAAATTAGACCTAGGCCTAATCACAATAAACGACACGGTCGTAGAGTATTCCGACGAAGTCAAGTATCTTGGAGTAATCCTGGACAAGAGACTTAACTGGAACTCTCACATAAACAACAAAATCAGTAAAGCTAATAGAGCTTTATGGGCCTGTCGTCGCACATATGGTAGAACCTGGGGAATCTCTCCAAAGATCGTCCACTGGATCTACACAGTGATGATAAGACCCATCATAACATACGCCTCCATAGTATGGTGGACAAAATCCACACAAAAGGTCGCAATAGAGAAGCTCAAAAAGGTACAACGGCTTGCGTGCCTTGGTATCTCCGGAGCCATGTGTACCTGTCCAACAGCTGCCATAGAGGCAATAACAGGAATTATACCCCTCCACATATACGTCCAAAAAGTGGCGATCCGCAGTGCAATAAGTCTAATACAGCTAAACGAGATAAGTCTTAATGATCATCCGGAACTTAAGACCCTTCTCGATGAACTGCCAGAACTTAACATGAACTGCGCGGTCACAGACCGCATTCAAAAAACACTATGCTTCAACAAACGGTTCTCCACGGAGATACCCAAAAGAGAAGCATGGGTTAGCAATAACCCACCAAACAGCCATAACGGCATAAAGTGGTATACGGATGGTTCTAAAATGGAAACGGGGGTAGGAGCGGGAATATACGGACCACACAAACGCTTTACGATACCCATGGGAAAAAGTCCCAGCGTATTTCAAGCGGAGCTCCACGCCATTCAAGAATGCGCCAGCCACATTATCTTATCTGGCATAAAAGGTGCAACCATCCATATTTTCACGGACAGTCAAGCAGCTATAAACGCCCTTAGCTCGTATACCATTGACTCCAAATCAGTCATGTACTGCTTCAATACCCTACAATTACTCGGAGCAAGAAACAAGACCAAATTATGGTGGGTTCCGGGTCATGTTGGGGTAGAAGGTAACGAAAAGGCCGACGAACTGGCCAGAAAAGGTTCAGAAACACCTTTCATAGGTCCCGAACCTTTCTGCTGCACCCCTAGATCAGCAGCAACGGCAGCAATTAAAAGCTGGGAACATAGAAAATGTATCTATCATTGGGATAACATCCCAGGTCTAAGGCAGGCCAAACGAGCCATTCGGCCCTTCAATCATAATGCCAGCAAATGTCTAAACCTAAGCAGGCATGATATCAAAAACCTAGTAGGTTACCTTACTGGTCACCACGGTTTAAGATATCATCTACACAAAATGAGAATAGCAGATTCTCCTGAGTGCCGACTCTGTCTTGAAGAGGACGAGTCAGCTGAACACATTTTATGTGAATGCCCAGCCCTTAATGGAATTAGAAAGAAGATCTTTCTCAGGGAACAATTGAGCCCCGAGGACATAAAGAATTCTTCTACTGGTAAAATTGTCCGCTTTACACGGAAAGTGGAAATTTTACTAGTTTAAAATTTTTCTGGCCCATACGGTACAAAAGATCTTTTAGGTCGAAGTACCCCCCCTTTTATAAATCGCCTTGGCGAGCCAGAATTTAAAAAAAAAAAAAAAAAAAAAAAAAAAAACATGTTTTAGTTTTATCATTTATAACAATCACGGTTAATATAAGCAATCAAGTCCATTACATCTGCAAATCGAGTATTTTTACACTTTAAATGTTGGCTAAAGGTAGAAGTATTGAATATTATAAATAGCAGAGGACCAAGCCCAAATTAACATCGATCCGAACATCTCGACTTTCACTGAAAGAATTTCCAAACTTAACCATTTGTTTCCTATTTTTGAGATGTGAAGCAAACCAAATAAGATACACATTTATGTGTCCCTATAATACTTTTATTAAACAAACCAGCTGTTGCCCGCGACTTCGTCCGCGTGAATATCAGTTATCGCGGTTGGATAAATAATATTTCTATGTCCTTCCTTGAGGTTTAAGCATACACTAAATTTCGTCAAAATTGATTCAGTAATTTAGCCGTGAAAGCGTTACAGATAGACAGACAGGCAGAGTTACTTCAAAAACTGTTATAACATAGCTGTGCACCGCGATTTCAGCCGCGTTTTGTGGAAAAAACATAAAAAAATGGAACCATGGTAGAAAATGTCACGGGAACAGGAATAATATCTAAAGGAAAGTTGGGTAAAAGTACTGGAGATCTTATAAAATGTGGGTATGTAATAATTAATTATGCAGGTAGGTATTTATATAATTAGTAGTATTTTTGTAGAAGTTATTTTAAAGTTCTTCTGCGTAAATCATTTTTTTAAAATTTTATTCTCTTGTGGTAGAAGAACAGACTGGTTTTCTCCGCAACCTGGATCTTGATAACGCAACATATAGTTGTCCATGTGAAAAGCAGTCTTGACGTAAATCGACTCCTACGTGTTTAAATATTTGCCCCAGTGCCTTATTAATTGTTACGTCAAACAATACCTTAACGGGAAATTGAATTCTTTTAAAATTATAAGGTAAATCATTGGGAATCATTGGTATCAAAGGTATTAGCACTGTTTGACTAACTGCTAGACCAGTCAAAACTATTGCAACGATCACGTTATTGCGCATAAATTTAACTTTTAGTCTGGTCCCGTTACACAAATTTGGTGGTTTAAGATTTCTAGGTAAAATTATTAGGCACCTATTTTTAACTTGAGGGAATATGTGGGAAGGCCACATGGGTTTAAAGAATTAAGAATCTCCTGTGGGTAATGGACCGTATCTTCTTGATCCATTACATTATCAATAGATGTGTAGTTAACGGTATCTCCTGGAAGTTTATTATTATTATTATATCATCAATGGATTTACAATCTGTAATAAATTTTGAACAATGTTTTTAAAACTATCCCTACTCATAGAAAGATCGACTTCACATGAAATAGAGTTGTATAACGTAAGAGCACGAGTTACTGGGTTATTAAGACCATAATTTGTTCGGTGATTTGGAACACCGGAAGATGTCATTTCAATTTCGTAAGTTTCTTTCCGGAACGTAAAAAGAAATTAACACTAGAAGTTCTTCAGATTTAATATTAGAACATAAAATATCTTTGATAAAAAGAACGCATTGAGCTTGTCAGAGAGCCGCAGACAAGCTTCAAATCTATTAACGCACATCTTGAAAAGTAATCAGGTACCTAATTCAGCGGACCATCTCAGATTTCTTAAGGCAAAACGCGTGAACCTTCTTTGTATTTTTTCTATTCTATTAATAGCATTTTCATAAAATGGTGACCAGACGACACAGCAATAATCTTCACAAAATTTGCATTCAGACCCAGTTTTCGAAGTTTTTGGAGTAATAGTCCATGGTGAACTCTGTCAAAAGCTTTAACAAAATCTGTGTACAGAATATCAACTTGCTTTCTGTTTTCCATAGATCTTAAACAGAAATGAGAAAATAGGCACAAGTTAGTTGAGGTTGAGCGACCACTAACAAACCCATGTTGTTTTGGCGTTATTGATTCCTTGACTGAAAAGAATAGCCTCTGAGTAACCAACTTTTCGCATAATTTTGGTTAAGTTTAGTTTAGTTAAAATTAGCTCGTTAATTTCGTCAACACTACTGTTTCTCGCCGCTAATATTGCCCTTTGACACATCCATTAATAATCTTCTTTCCCTACTTCCACTGTATCTGGGTAGACTTTCAATATTAAGTCTTCGATGCTGTTTACTTTTTCATCTAAATCGCGATCACTTTCAATTTTGTTTTCAAAATGAGGTACTTTCCCGTCTCCTACTTAAAGTAGCTTTGAAGGAAAATATGTACTGCCTCCATCCAAATGTGCTCTCATATAAGTTTTAGGGTATGAACAAACTTCCATAACGGGGAAGTTTCTAAGCAAGACTCCACAATGTCTGCTCTAGTTTAATATATAAAAAATGAAACGTTATTCAAAATATGGCCAAACAGATAAAGGCAAATTAATTATTTGGTTACTTGAACGTAGGAAATTAGGTAAACTAGCCGTAAAATTAAGAAAACAAAAAGCTAACATGAATGATTATGCAGGTGACACCTACCTACTTATTTTATAAAGCAAAAGCAATGTTGCTGAAATATAGGTAAGACAAAATTCAAAACCAATCGCAGTAAGTCCCGTTGTGAAAATATTAGAAAAATAAACCATTAACAGAATTCACAAAACAATACGCAATAGAAAACTACTACAAAATGAAAGTGTATTTAAAAAGTATTATTATTCTATGAGATATCGGAAAAACAAATTCTAAAAATCTGTTTGCTGAGTTTAACTGTTCCGTAGGGAGCCGACTACGTTTCTGAGCCGCGCGGCATGGTACCTCGAAGAGCTAACGGCTGCCGGCCAGCGTCTTGCGTGTCATGCGCGCGTGCATCCGAACATACCTATTGTAGCGTACTCTGATTGATGCAGTACAACCATCACTCCGTACAGCTACTGCAATTATGAAGAGAGCTTTATATATAAATTAATACATCCCTTACCCCATACAACTTTGCTCTCTTACTCTTTCTCCATGGTCTAGCTCAGTCTGCGTGGGTGATTAGGCGGGTGGGATAAAGGGTACTTGTCACTGACGTCAACAATTCATAATCCTCATCTCACCTTTAGACCAACGAAATGGATTACGATATCAGATTGATGTTTTGATCAAACGAATTGATCGTACACCTTGGGTTATGACGACTGACTGGTTCGGTATGCGTGAAAATTAATTCGACCTTTTATTGGTTTAGAACATGATTTATTAAATTTTAAATTCAATTATTAATACTTGACATTCCCTTCATTAGGATAAATAAAAAAAAAGGAAATCTTAATAAGTATGCTACTATGTTCTAATATTAATGTTCGGAAGTTAGGTGAAACAATTAATGAAATATTTTATAATTTTACTTGAGAATTAGATACCTGTTGTTACCGCTGGTCGTGACATGTCAGGAACAGGATGCTTGATGACTGTGTATTGTCGGAAAAATCGTTTATTTGTTAATAAAGTAATTCAAGTTTCACCACACTCAAAACACACTTCTTTAATATTTACTTTTTTTTTTTGATTTGTTGATATTTAGCTTAGGGATTTTAGGCAATATTTTTTAGTATTAAGTTAATAGGTAGGTACATATATGAATATGTGCACTTTTTCTTTCCATAAATTAAGGAAATTTAACTCATGCAATCACTTCATGTGGGTGCGGGTAAGACACTTTCGCGGAGATTCCTTAACACTTAAAGGGACAAGGAGCATGGCAGTTCTTCTGCAGAGACTTTTCGGGGCAGATGAACTCGGGTTATTGGTGGATTCCGGTGTGGTTGGTGGTTCGGCACTGACTCGCGGTTGGAGAGATGTGCGAGCCGATGTGGTGTTTTCAGCATATGCCAACGGTAGTGCTAGAACGCATGGACTGGCGATGTTGCACTGATTCTCGCGGTTGGACTGATGTGCGAGCCGATGTGGTGGCTTCAGCATTCATCAATCGTAGTGCTTAAGTGCGTGGCCTGGAGATGTTGCACTGACTCTCGCGGTTGGACCGATGTGCGAGCCGGTGTGGTGGCTTCAGCATTCATTCACTTAAGCGCGTGGCCTGGCGATTGACCGGAGAGCCCTTCCAACACGTTACAAATCTCCGCGCTTGGATAGATTATCAGCGCACTCGCCGCAGCTGACGCAGTCCAATGACGGCCACTCAATCAGGTCTCAAACCTCAGCGCTTTGTCGCTCCTCACCGAGTAAATTAGGGTTAGTCTTACAAGCGAAATGAACTAAATAGTTAAGATTAAATACATTTTCAAACGCAAGACAACCATCAATGTATACCTTAGAAAAAGATGAATTTAAGGTTTGTAGATATTAGTAAGCCAGTTTCTTAACTTCTAAGATTCCTTAGGATTACTTGATCTGATCTAATTTCTCCCACGTCAACGCTGTAAAAGAAGGAATTTGTTTGACGGAAACCGAATCTACGAAACTTTAGGTTTAGGGAGCTCGTAAGTTTTACGATATCAAACTGACCTCTGCCTTTCAATACTTGCATCAATCGGCTCGACCGCCGTTACCGTCTTGTTCGTTAGATTCGAAATAGATAATGCTAAGATCTGTGCTACACTATTTTGTTCACAATTAAATACTTGTGATTAATAACATATTTATTTGTATATGGATTAATATTATGTCCATATTTTTTTTTTTTTTTTTTTTTTTTTTTTGTCGGGATGTGTGAAACTTTCTGCACTGGAGCACTCAGACTCAATACTGGTCCATTGTACTGCCAGGCAGACACACCACATTTTACTGTGGGAATTTACTCGTTTTTCTAAGAAAAACGAGAAGGCGCTTCAATGATAAGGAGCTTAGGTTTACAGCACTCACCATATCCGCACCAAATACCTGCCACCTGATACGAGCAAAAGCAGGACAATCACAGAGGAAATGTTCCGCAGTGTCGTCGCTTTCTCCACAGGCTTCGCAGTTGGTGGTGTCGCTTAGGCCTAGCACCTTAAGGTGCTTGGCAAAAACGTAGTGTCCCGTAAGAACGCCAGTAGTCTGTCTGCAGTCTTTTCTGTTGAGAGACAACAAGAATGCCGCGGATTTCCCACAGACGTCGGGGAGCATTTGCTTATGTCCATATTAATCAACAATGTTGGCTCGCAACCAACTTTTGTGACGTCAAGAAGACAGGAGGTGATCGACCTGACTTTATCAAATAGATACTTTAAGGCGATCAAAAACTGGAGGGTCTCTTCGGAGGCATCCCTCTCAGATCATAGATATATCGAATTCCAAATCGAATGCGAAGCCATGACTTTGCAGGAGAGGAGGAATCCAAGAAAAACCAACTGGATACGCTTCAGGGAGGAAATGGGGAAAACTCTCAAAACTCCAACTAAACTCAGGACGAGACAAAAGGTAGAGGATGCTGTTCAAAACCTGAATAGTGCCATTACTAGCTGTTTCGAACTGACGTGTCCAGTAAGTAAACCCCCTGGCAGAACGCCGGTTCCCTGGTGGAGCTCGGAACTGCAAAGAATTCGTAGAGAAGCTAGAAAACTTCTAAATAGGTCACTCAAGACTGATTTAGAGACAGACTGGAATCTCTACCGATCGAAGCAGAAGGATTATAAGAGGCTAATTCGGGTATCGAAAAGTGCTTCTTATAGGAATTTCTGCGAAAAGATTGAAACACTGGGTGAAACTAGTAGGTTGGTTAAAGTTCTGAAAAAGGGCAAACCAGCCAAATTGGACTCACTTAGAAAACCTAATGGCACCTTCACTGAGACGAAAGCGGAAACTCTTAGTTATCTGCTGGAGTCTCACTTTCCGGGTAACCAGATTACAATTGGTTCACAACCAGCCCCGATTACCGAGACTATGAGTGAGCCAAGACAAACAACTCGGCGTAGCTGGTATATTGCGAAGGCCGTGGTGACGGACGAGGCCATTAAATACGCATTTACGTCTTTTGACGGCTTCAAGTCGCCTGGTACGGACGGAATATACCCAGCCATGCTGCAACAATGTACAAACCAGCTGCTACCGACTATGAAGAAAATCTTCACCGCTGTCCTAGCACTGGCATACATTCCAACACCCTGGCGCACAGTTAGAGTGGCATTCATACCAAAAATTGGCAGAAGTGACTACTCGCTCGCCAAGAGCTTCAGACCAATCAGTCTGACTTCTTTCTTGCTGAAAAGCTTGGAAAGGCTGGTCGAGCTTCACGTGCGCAAAGGTGCTTTGCGATTGCACCCACTATCTCCGATGCAACATGCCTATCAACGCGGAAAATCCTGCGAGACTGCGCTCCAAAATCTAGTTGGTAGAATTGAAGGCGCGCTTGACAGAAAAGAATACGCGATGGGCATTTTCATCGATATTGAGGGTGCTTTTGACAATGCGACTTTTGATAGCATGTGCAGCTCCGCCAGACAACACGGAGTAGACGAACCATTGGTGTTGTGGATTAAAGCAATGCTAATGAATAGAACGTTGGTTGCGGATGCGGATTGTGGCCGCTATGTTATGGCGGGGGTAAACAGAGGCTGCCCGCAAGGCGGCGTCATGTCTCCACTGCTGTGGTGTATGCTGGTCGACTCTCTGTTGAACGCACTCAACAGTTCTAATATTTACGCTCAGGCGTACGCGGATGATGTTGCCGTGCTTTCTGTTGGATCATGCCTAGCGACTGTATGCGCCAAGGCGCAGGCGGCCCTTGACGTGATCGACGAATGGTGCACTAGGAATGGGCTCTCGGTCAATACTCTTAAAACTGAGGTTGTTCTCTTCACGAGAAGGAGGAAGCTGGTCGGGTTGACTCAGCCAGTGCTAAAAGGCGTCACAATCCAACTCTCCAATGAAGCAAAGTATTTGGGAGTCATCCTGGATAGCAAACTTCTTTGGTCCAAACATGTTGAGCTGAAGACTGCCAAGGCGCTGTCTATTTTCTGGCAGTGCAAAGGCATTTTCGGCAAGACATGGGGCTTATCACCGAAAAGAGTCCTATGGATTTATACGGCTATGATAAGACCATTTATAGCATACGCATCGGTTGTTTGGTGGAATAAGCTTTCACGTAAATACGTCACTGCTGCTTTTGCCAAACTCCAAAGGCAGGTATGTCTCGGCTGCACGGGGGCCTTCCCCAGCACGCCTGGCTCCGGCCTAGATGCACTATTGAACCTTCCGCCCCTTGATGTTTACATCATGGGATGTACAATCAAGGCTATCTCACGTCTTACAAGAGGTGGCTTTTGGTATAACTCGCACTGGAGTTTTGATGAACTTGCGCAACGGTTGTCCTTCGACTCCTGTCTTATGGATATGCCGTCTGATGCGATGACACCGGAACTTCGGCTAAAGCGCAAATACGAGGTCGACTTTCCTCGCGTCCAGGACTGGCTCTGGCCGGACTCTGAACCTGGAAGGGAATGCAGTCGAATCTTTACGGATGGCTCCAAAACCGATCAAGGATCTGGTGCTGGTGTCTTCGTGGAGAGCGATAACGTTAGACTTTTCTTTCCGTTAGGCAAATATGCGTCAGTCTTCCAAACAGAGACTTATGCTATCCTAATGGCCATGGACTATGTTACGAGGAACAGGTGGAGGGGGCGAAGTATCTGCGTCTGTAGCGACAGTCAGGCTGCGCTTAAGGCCCTACTCAAACCCTTAACTACCTCCAAAATAGTACGTGAATGCAAGATATCTCTGAATTCGGTCGGAAGGCTGAATTCACTTAAACTTGTCTGGGTCCCGGGTCATAACGGGATCACGGGAAATGAGATCTCCGATGAACTTGCTAGACAAGGCTCAGAGGGGGACCTCTCAGGACCTGAACCAGCGATCTGTCTGCCTGCGTCCTCGGTCAGGGCTTCCATTGACGGTTGGGTTTCCTATGAACACAATCGCCGTTGGCATGACTCTCCAGGGTGCAGACAGACTAAGCAAATGCTCCCCGACGTCTGTGGGAAATCCGCGGCATTCTTGTTGTCTCTCAACAGAAAAGACTGCAGACAGACTACTGGCGTTCTTACGGGACACTACGTTTTTGCCAAGCACCTTAAGGTGCTAGGCCTAAGCGACACCACCAACTGCGAAGCCTGTGGAGAAAGCGACGACACTGCGGAACATTTCCTCTGTGATTGTCCTGCTTTTGCTCGTATCAGGTGGCAGGTATTTGGTGCGGATATGGTGAGTGCTGTAAACCTAAGCTCCTTATCATTGAAGCGCCTTCTCGTTTTTCTTAGAAAAACGAGTAAATTCCCACAGTAAAATGTGGTGTGTCTGCCTGGCAGTACAATGGACCAGTATTGAGTCTGAGTGCTCCAGCGCAGAAAGTTTCACACATCCCGACAAAAAAAAAAAAAAAAAAAAAATATTATGTTGATAAAACTCCTTTTCGTAGAACTTTTAAAGAGGAACAATTCCATCATACATGATTTCAGCGCAACTTAAACCGCTTACTGCACGCAACGGAAGCTCTCAAAAATAAATAATTATTCCCATTTCTGCACCATTTTTCATTGATGCTTCGCTCCTATTGATCGCAGCGCAGATGTTATAATTATAAAGCCTAAATCCTTCCTCGATAAATGAACTGTCCAACACAAAAAGATTTTTTCAATTTAAACCAGTTTCTGAGCTTAGTGAGATTAGCGCATTCAACCAAACAAACAAACTTCCCAGCTTTATAATTAAAAAAAAAAGTATAGATATAGTAGGTATATAGATAATGATCATACTACAGTGTCGATTAAATAATTTGATGTCGTGAACTAATCCTGTTTTGAAATATACGTATACATACATTCAAAAAATAAGGCAAGTGAATTGCAACATTAAAATAAGTCGAATTTATTAAAAAAACATAGGGACGGGCTACAGTCCGCTTGGGCGAACTGTTGGATACCCTATTCTTATTCCTATCCCTCATAAGTGGGCGTGACAAAAGTCTAAGTATGGTTGAATTGTTAAGAACGCTCTACATATTCTGTTATATAACATTTAAAGGATTTTATCAAAAAAAAAACGCTCCCTAGCTCAAACTTAGGTGTTTCAATAAAATTGTTTTATTTAATTGTGGGCGTGTCAGTAGGCGGATTAAAAAAAAAAAACACATGAGAATAAAGGGCCCCTAGAGAGTATATATTATAAATTTCAGCTCCCTAGCTCAAACTTTGAATTTTCAAAAAACAAAAAAAAAAATTGTGGGCGTGTCAGTGGGCGGATTTTAAAAATATTTACACATGAGCATAAAGGGCCCATAGAGAGTATATATTATAAATTTCAGCTCCCTAGCTCAAACTTTGGATTTTCAAAAATTAATATACCCTTAGAATAGGTTATAAAAAAATTGTTTCATTTATTTGTGGGCGTGTCAGTGGGCGGATTTTGAAAATTTTTTATCCCGAGCAGTTTTAGGAGTCATAGATCATATATACAAAATTTCAGCTTTCTAGCTCAAAATTCGATTTTTTCCAAAATTTTGTTTTTTTGAGTTTGTGGGCGTGTCTGTGGGCGGATTTCAAAAATTCGTGAGCTTGATTATTTCGGGACTCTAGAGAGTATATGGTTAAAATTTCAGCTCTCTAGGTCCAGTTTAAAGGCCTAATTTTTGGCTACAGACGGACGGACGGACATGGCTAGATCGACATTACTATCGATGCTGATCATAAATATAGTAACTTTTAGGGGTCTACGGGCAATATTAAGGTATGTTACAAACTATGCGTCAAAATTAATATACCCTTAGAATAGGGTATAAACAGTTTGACGACAGTAACACATCATGTTATCTCATCATGTGCAATCATTTGAAATGTATTGATAGAATACCTGGGGTGCGATTCTGTAGGGCGAAAACACTATAACGTCATCAAGAACGAAACAATATTACGTTTGTGCGAAAGAAAAAAAGCGAACATTATTTCTTTGGTGTTTCCTGTAATCACTAACAACTATATTCAATAAAGACGGAGAGATTTGACATTTGAACCGGGCACAATTGTAGAGGTATACTTTATCCACGATCCAGATTCCAAAATTTTAGAAGTGTTATTGCATACTTTAAGTCGCAAATGTGAGCGCCATCTTGGGAGGTGTATGTTTATATACTCAATGCTTAAATTTCATTCAGGGGAAATTTGAAAATTAAGCCCATACAGCAACCCAATTAAAATGGAAATAAGTCGAAAAACCTACAAATGTATTCGAAATGAAATACAATTGTAAACACTTGATTTTTGACTGGAAGGTTGGCATCTCCTGTAATCCGGCTTCTCGGAGGTGTGGTTGTAGGATGGTTGAGACAGCGATGTGATTGTGGGTTAACGGGTCCATATATCACTGCGGCCGCACGCACGCATTGCTGCATTCATACCAATCAACCCCTGTCACCGATTACGTCATCGTTGGCAGAGTAGGCGTGCTTGGGTGTAATGTAATATAATGGTGTGATTCGCCATCAGACGACAGACTACAATCTTTTTTTTTTACTTTTCTTGAAATCCATGCGAAACGGATATATTTTATTCAAACTCATCCAGTCAGATTAATTTCATGTAACATATAAAAATAATAAACGGAATTGTTCTTTCTGCTCGCATTATCTCTGTTGTCTCCCAATTTGTAGATAGATAGATAGAATTAGATAGAGCCAATCAGATCGTTGACAAAATGTTTTCAAGCACTCGCACACAATACGACAGGCATGATATTGTATGCGATGATAGCCATTTATCATGAGGTATAATTTTTCCTCCGTATCCATAACCCTGACTGCGACTCTACTACAAGATTTCCTTGTTCATCTCTGCTTGCAAGATTATTACACAAACTCCTATATCTTTTTATACTTTTTATACTATACCTATTCTAAGGGTATATTAATTTTGACGCATAGTTTGTAACATCTATATATTAATACGGAGTTGCCTATAATGTGTTTCCCCCCTTTTTTGCTATTATACGTCACATAGATATGCCAACACTATATATATTTGGGTAGGGGAGCAATACATAAAAGTGCACAATACAAAAATTATCCACAAATATAACACACATTATGAATTACAGAAGGTAACATGAAGCGAATTGAATGAAATTACAACAACAACAACATTGCTGTGTGAGGCAATAATCTGCCAATCGGAACGGATAAATTTTATATCATGAAGTTACTTGAAAATGCTTGAAGTTACTTGAAAATGCTTGAAGTTACTTGGACATGCTTGAAGTCACTTGAAAATGCTTGAAGTTACTTGAAGTTACTTGAAAATGCTTGAAAATACTTGAAGTTACTTGAAAATGCTTGAAGTTACTTGAAGGTACCTGAAAATGCTTGAAGTTACTTTCCGCTGCCAATTTTAACGAAATTACGACAACAATGTTGTACTAGTGATTGTTAAATTTGCAACACATACGCGGTTCTAAAAATATGTTCAAATACAAAAAAAAAATGTATGTATGTATGAGAAACCCTGTAATAATGGGAATGTAAACAAATGAATGTTGCATCGAAATACGAAATGCTGCTCTCAGTTGTCATTGTCAAGCTGGACGGAAGCAGGCAGTAACGCAGAGGAGTCGGACTACATTACATCTAAAGGTTCAAATCCCGCCGTGGCCAAGAAACCCCTATAGAGTTACTATATTTATGATCAGCATCAATAGTAGTGTCGATCTAGCCATGTCCGTCCGTCCGTCCGTCTGTCTGTCGGCAAAAATTAGGCCTTTAAACTGGGCCTAGAGAGCTGACATATTAACCATATACTCTCTAGGGTCCTGAAATAATCAAGTTTACGAATTTTTGAAATCCATCCACAGACACACCCCCAAACTCAAAAAAAAAAACAAATTTATCGAAAAAATCGAATTCTGAGCTAGAAAGCTGAAATTTTTTATATATAATCTATGACTCCTAAAACTGCTCGGGAGATAATATTTTCAAAATCCGCCCACTGACACGCCCACAATTAAATAAAACAATTTTATTTAAAAACCAAAGCTTGGCCTAGGAAGCTGAAATTTATAATATAGACTTTCTATGGGCCCGTTATGCTCATGTGTAAATATTTTCAAAATCCTCCCACAGAAACGCCCCCAATTTAAAAAAAAAAAATGTATGCTCATGTGCAAATATTTTCAAAATCAAAATGTTCTCTTCCGCATCACCCAGGAGTTGGAACATTAGATGCGGTTTTTTTTTCACCGAGGTATCCCTATTAGGCCTACTCCTCGCACATATTTCATACATAAAATATAGCCTAACATAACAACGCATACCTATAACCTATAGTATAAGTTAACACCATCCAGCGTGGGCGAGGCATACATACCTACATACATGCAGAGCATATGCCGGATACATGAGACGTGAATAAACACGTTAGCATTATGCCGGATACATGATCCTTGGTATTGCCTTGGTTGCAGCTTTCCCACCGGTCGTCGTCTGGCACGTGCATTTGAGCTGACTAAAATGCACGCGCATCCGTTGCATTTGCTGACTAAGGATAAATGTCGTCTACAGGTAGCCCGCGTCGTGGGAATACATTTTAGAATAAGTTAGTTCTAAGAGACACACCATACGGAACGGTTGTAAATTATACCATTGTATTAATCCATATCGCGAATAAATCATTTAGGATTAAAAGTAACTTGTGTTTTGATCGGGCAGTGGTCGCCCGAAATTTAATTTTTTGTTATCCGCGGAGCAGGACTCTTTAATTTATATAAAAAATGAATAAACTATTTAGTAACATTACCATAACAAAAACAAATAAATATGAGCATACACTTTTATAAATAAAAATCTAAACTATTTATTAATATTACTAAACCATTTATTAACACTACCATTACAAAAGAAAAATATGAGTATAAACTACATCTTATATATAAAATTCTCGTGTCACAATGTTCGTTCCCGTACTCCTCCGAAACGGCTTGACCGATTCTCATGAAATTTTGTGAGCACATTGAGTAGGTCTGAGAATCGGCCAACATCTATTTTTCATACCCTTTTTATACCACTAAGTGATTGTGGTGGTCTACCAAAAAGTTTGTATGGGGAAATGCACTTTGGGGAAAAATAAACTGGGTAGAAATCGAGTAGTGACACTTCAAACACAAAAAAAAATATTTAAAATTTTAAAAGCAATTGTTGTTGTCAATTATTTTAATTATTTGCCAAGCAAATTGTTGTTGTCAACAATTTTGAATTTTTTTTTTTAAATATACCTAATAAGTTTGTTTATGTTTATTATGTTACACAAAGTAACTTTTTGAAACGGAGTCGATACTTTGATTTGTTGGATGGTGTTTGAATACTTCATTTTTGTTTGTCAAGTACGTTGTTGACATTAAATTAGAATTGCTGCATGTTGTTAAACCGTGCGCATAACAATTTGATTGAAAGAAAATAAAAATTGAAGTTTCTTTCTTTTGTGTTGTTGTTCGATTCAAAAAAGTCAGGTGACATAGGCGCCTGCCAGGCAACTAGCACCTACCCCTAGCGGAGCAACGAAGTAGCGTAATCGGGCTAAGCAAAGCGCAGAAAAATGTGCAGTCCCTTTAACCACGGAACCGATTGAGCTCAAATCAGGCAAGCTTTGGTATTGACTTGAATATGTTTCTGTGAAGTTTGGTCAAAATCGGTCCACCAAGTTTGACTTGCAATTTTGTTTCTCATCAAAAAAAGACAAGTATTTCTTTTTGTTAGGCGCAGAGAATACCGAGTATTTAGACTCTTGAGTACGGACAACGCCGGGCGGGTACAGCTAGTATTTTATATAAAAATCAAAAAAAAACATAGGGACGGGCTACAGTCCGCTTGGGCGAACAGTTGGATACCCTATTCTTATTCCTATCCCTCATAAGTGGGCGTGACAAAAGTCTAAGTATGGTTGAATTGTTAAGAACGCTCTACATATTTTGTTATATACCATTTAAAGGATTTTATAAAAAAAAACGCTCCCTAGCTCAAACTTGGGTGTTTCAATAAAATTGTTTTATTTAATTGTGGGCGTGTCAGTAGGCGGATTTAAAAAAAATTAACACATGCGAATAAAGGGCCCCTAGAGACTATATATTATAAATTTCAGCTCCCTAGCTCAAACTTTGAATTTTCAAAAAAAAAAAAAATATAAATTGTGAGCGTGTCAGTGGGCGGATTTTGAAAATATTTACACATGAGCATAAAGGGCCCATAGAGAGTATATATTATAAATTTCAGCTCCCTAGCTCAAACTTTGGATTTTAAAAAATTAATATACCCTTAGAATAGGGTATAAAAAAATTATTTTATTTATTTGTGAGCGTGTCAGTGGGCGGATTTTTAAATTTTTTTATCCCGAGCAGTTTTAGGAGTCATAGATCATATATAAAAAATTTCAGCTTTCTAGCTCAAAATTCGATTTTTTTCCAAAATTTTGTTTATTTTTAGTTTGTGGGCGTGTCTGTGGGCGGATTTCAAAAATTCGTAAACTTGATTTTTTCGGGACCCTAGAGAGTATATGGTTAAAATTTCAGCTCACTAGGTCCAGTTTAAAGGCCTAATTTTTGCCGACAGACGGACGGACGGACGGACGGACGGACATGGCTAGATCGACATTACTATCGATGCTGATCATAAATATAGTAACTTTTAGGGGTCTACGGGCAATATTAAGGTATGTTACAAACTATGCGTCAAAATTAATATACCCTTAGAATATTGTATAAAAAGGATAAGAAATTCTTCCTTGTAATTATCTTCGATCCGAGTGTTTTATGACGGGGCTGCCCACAAGTGGGAGTACTTTCACCCCTTTTGTGGTCATTGGTCATCGATGACCTGCTACACAAGATGAGCAATTTGGGGTACATTACAATTGGGTACGCCGATGATATTTTCATCATAGTAAGGGGCAAAGACTCAATTGGAGTCACATCAAAAATGAAAAATGCTCTAAACACAGTCATAGACTGGTGCATCAAGGAAAATCTTTCCATAAATCCCAGTAAAGCCGTCATCGTTCCTTTCACTAAAAGGAGGAAATTAGACCTAGGCCTAATCACAATAAACGACACGGTCGTAGAGTACTCTGACGAAGTCAAGTATCTTGGAGTAATCCTAGACAAGAGACTTAACTGGAACTCTCACATAATTAACAAAATCACTAAAGCTAATAGAGCTTTATGGGCCTGTCGTCGCACATATGGCAGAACCTGGGGAATATCTCCAAAGATCGTCCAGTGGATCTACACAGTGATGATAAGACCCATCATAACATACGCCTCCATAGTATGGTGGACAAAATCCACACAAAAGGTCGCAATAGAGAAGCTCAAAAAGGTACAACGGCTTGCGTGCCTTGGTATCTCCGGAGCCATGCGAATCTGTCCAACAGCTGCCATAAAGGCAATAACAGGAATCACACCTCTCTACATATACATTCAAAAAGTGGCGATCCGTAGTGCAATAAGTCTAGTCAGTTAAACGAGATAAGTCTTAATGATCAGCCGGATCTAAAGACCCTTCTCGATGAACTGCCAGAACTTAACATGAACTGCGCGGTCACAGACCGCATTCAAAAAACACTATGCTTCAACAAACGGTTCTCCACGGAGATCCCCAAGAGAGAGGCATGGGTTAGTAATAACCCACCAAACAGCCACGACGGCATAAAGTGGTATACGGATGGTTCTAAAATGGAAACGGGGGTAGGAGCGGGAATATACGGACCACACAAACGCTTTACGATACCCATGGGAAAAAGTCCCAGCGTATTTCAAGCAGAGCTCCACGCCATTCAAGAATGCGCCAGCCATATTATTTTATCTGGCATAAAAGGTGCAACCATCCATATTTTCACGGATAGTCAAGCAGCTATAAACGCCCTTAGCTCGTATACCATTGACTCCAAATCAGTCATGTACTGCTTCAATACCCTACAAACACTCGGAATAAGAAACAAGACCAAATTATGGTGGGTTCCGGGTCATGTCGGGGTAGAAGGTAACGAAAAGGCCGACGAACTGGCCAGAAAAGGTTCAGAAACACCTTTCATAGGTCCCGAACCTTTCTGCTGCACTCCTAGATCAGCAGCAGCGGCAGCAATTAAAAGCTGGGAACATAGAAAATGTATCTATCTTTG
Source organism: Portevinia maculata (assembly GCA_949715645.1). Classification (NCBI taxonomy): domain Eukaryota; kingdom Metazoa; phylum Arthropoda; class Insecta; order Diptera; family Syrphidae; genus Portevinia; species Portevinia maculata. The sequence continues at coordinate 52,068,849 of OX454527.1, read as the reverse complement.
GGAAAGCATCCCAGGTCTAAGACAGGCCAAACGAGCCATTCGGCCTTTCAATAAAAATGCCAGCAAATGTCTAAACCTAAGCAGGCACGATATCAAAAACCTGGTAGGTTACCTTACTGGTCACCATGGTTTAAGATATCATCTACACAAAATGAGAATATCAGACTCCCCTGAGTGCCGACTCTGTCTTGAAGAGGACGAGTCAGCTGAACACATTTTATGTGAATGTCCAGCCCTTAATGGAATTAGAAAGAAGATCTTTTTCAGGGAGCAAATGAGCCCCGAGGACATAAAGAATTCTTCTACTGGTAAAATTGTCCGCTTTATACGGAAAGTGGAAATTCTACTAGTTTAAACTTTTCTGGCCCATACGGTACAAAAGATCTTTTAGGTCGAAGTACCCCCCCTTATAAATCGCCTTGGCGAGCCAGAAATTAAAAAAAAACAAAAAAACAAAAAAACAACCGAGAGCCCATCGAAATAGTTAAATCGTATAAATATCTCGGAGTGACAATAACCAGTTCTGTAAATATCGAAACGCACTTGCAAGAGAAGCTGGTAAAGGCCAAAGGAGCGGTTAATGCCACATGGAAAAATATTTCCCTAACAAACTTTTAGCACATATGTAGTGTCAATGTCAAATATAAAGTTTTCGAGGCGGTTGCAGAATCCATTATGATGTATGCAGCACAAGCCTGGGGGTATCAGCGATATGAAACAGTTGAAAAGCTGCTACGTTACTTTGTAAAGAGATCCTTTCATTTACCAAAGAATACGCCGAACTACATGATCACCATTGAAACGGGATTGTCACCACTGTTTGTGAAATCATTAAGGATGCATGTGGACTATCTAGCGAAAGTTTTTGACATGCCAGGAGAAAGACTACCAAAGAAGGCGGCACGGTATGCTATCGAGACTAATAGCCTATGGTATGGAAAACTGAAGGAGCAAGCGAGCGACTGCGGCCACGATATCCAGTTAATTGAAAGCGGCAGCAGTTTAAAATATTCCTTGTACGAGCTGATATCCAAAATCGATGAAAAACATAGGGAAGACTGCATAAACATGGCTACATCACCAGTTCATAGAGCAACATATAGCCAGCTAATGCACAATCTATATGAACGGAACTATTTTCGTAATGAGCATACGCAGGAATTAATTACTTTAATTTTTAAAAAGAGGGGAGTACTCATACGGCTAAATTATGTGCCACATCGCGAAGATTTGCCTATTTACTGCAATTATATGCAATTTGTCGGCGAGGGAGGATATTATCCACTTTATTGGTATATGCCCGATCCTGAAGCAGCAAAGAAGGATATTTTTGGGGAGTGACAGTAAAACTGAGGATGAAGTACTAGCACTTCTTAATTGCGAGCGCAATGTAACCCACCTCTACAATTATTATAGAGCAGCAATGTCTTACCGCAACCAAATTATGAATGAGGCCTTCTAATAAATATATTTGTTTTATTTTTTATTTTATATATACATATAAATATTTCTATTATTTATTTAATTCTTTTTTTACTTAATATTTTAATTTTTTGGAATCAAGCTTAATATTTTGTTTAAAAGATGTAAATCTAATGTCAAATGAACAGACGGCAGAGCCATAATAAAACGATTTACATTTATAAAACTTGTAAAAGTAATGATGAAAGCAATAAATCGAATCTAATCTAATCTAATCTACATAATCATCACTTATTCCAAAGAAGGGGAGAAAGGACGCCGCCTTGCGGTGCCTACTGACAGATCTTCTGGCAGATGCTACGCCCAATTTTGAGTTGATAATCCGACTTGTTAGCAGAAGATTGATAAACTCGCCAAGCGAGCAATAAACATTCAGTTCTGTCAGTGCATTCGTGATCGCAAATATGCTGACATTGTAAAAGCGCCTTCTATGTATATCTAAGAAAGCAACCATAGTGTACTCCTTGTAAAAAAGAGAGTACATATTCAATTGCTCGTACCTAGGAGTGAAGGGCGGTTTACACCGCTTTCCCTTTGCAATACTCACGTTTAGTTGTGAATCAATGTTGGTGCGAATATGGATACCAATCATTCTCTTCAAAGTTTTTAGTAAGAATGATGATTCCTTTGAACTAGCATGAGAACATTTGCCGGCTTTGGGTATAAACACAACTTTCACTTCTCTCCATACCGGAGGAGTCCAGGCTAGATCTAAAAAGCTCTTCAGGATTATCTAGAGCGCTGTACGATGATACCCGAAGATATTTGAAGTTCCACTGGTGCTATACCGTATGATCCTTCAGACTTGTATGGCTTGAAGATATGTAGCGCCCAAAGCAGCCTGTCTCTTGTAATCCGACCTGAGGAGAGTTGGTTATGCGTGTATGGGACATATCTAGGTTACTAATGCCGATATTTTGGGAGCTCGCTAGGAAGTGGGGTACAAGTAGCAGATTGGGCAATTCCTCGCTAGAATTCGTTTAAGAGCCATGTCGTTTTTAAGACAGCTACAGCTAAGATTGGTCGTAGCCTTGATGCATCTACCATTCAATTGTGCGTCAGAAGTGAAGATTTGCTTAGTCTGAAGACTTCTATTTTCCCTCTGCGGTGGATGGATTCTCCCTCGCAATAACATCAAGCTTTGCCCCTTAACAAGTCTCCAAAACTCGACGAATTGCTTCTCCGTAGCTATTCGATTCCTATCCGTTGTTTCAAAATTGGAAGAGCTTACGAGAATTGGCGGGGCCTTGAATACGGTGAACCAGTTATTTCAGATAGCCAAATCTCAAAAAAACTCAACAGGTTTTGTGGTTAACCGTACACACGGTTCTATACATGGGTGCACCAAATCTTCTTTCTCATCGGAAAAGCCGTCGATTAATACGATACTTTCCAGGGTTATTTCAGCAGTCAGTACTCTTCTGCCTGTTCTCTACTGAGTGGGATATTCGGAAACACGCCTACAGAGATGAACAAGGAAATCTTGCAGTAGAGTCACAGACAGTGGTGAAGATACAAATGAAAGTATGCATGATGAAATGAACCGAAGCATTGTTCACAGCATATGAAACCTTATAAACTGCGCCAACTGGTATCAGTATTCTTAACATCGCATATAAAGGGTTTTTCAATAAGAGCGCTACAAAAGTTTTTTTAAATAAAACAAAAACGGTTTTGGATATCAATGAAATTCTTTATTCCTGTGAAAGTACGTTCGATGCCATTATGTATGGAACTCGATTTCTTTTGCATGGCCACCACGGGCGCGCTTGCAGAAATCCAGACGCTGAACCCTATTTTCGACGGTTTTTAAGCATAAATCGGCCGGCCGATACTGCTGCAATTTTACGTTCGATATTCGTACGAAGTTCATCAATCGTCGCTGGCTTGTTGGCATAGACCATAGACTTGACGTAGCCCCACAGGAAATACCGACTGAGGCGGCCAAGCGACTGGACCATTTCGTGAGATAACACGGTTTCCAAACTTGGTTTCCAATAAATTGATTGTGGCATTCGCTGTGTGGCTTGTGGCGCCGTCCTGTTGAAACTACATGTCCTCCAAGTCCATATCATCCAATTGGCCAAGATCTTTTCGCAAAATTCGCCACAACGACGTCACAGAGATGCCCAACGCTTGAGAACGACGTGTGAGAGACACATTTGGGCTTTCTTCAACTGAAGCCTCAGCGGCAGCAATATTCTCGACACTACTTGCATTTCTTTGTCTCACTGGCACGGGAACATTTTGTACTGTGCTTGTGGATTCAAATTGGTCCACTAGACGCTCAATTGTTGATCTGCTAGGACGATTATGACGACCATAAATTGGACGTAGCGCTCCTAACGTTGAGGCCACTGACTCCGAATTTCGGTAGTAAATTTTAATAATTTTGACTCGTTGTTGGCTCGTATATCTGGTAAACCTTACTGAAGAGAAATGTCAAAAGAGCGGCAAGAAATTCGGCGTCGTTTGCTGTCCCTGTCGCTCTACTTTTGTAGCGTCCCTGTTGAAAAACCCTTTATTACGGGTGCACTCCGTACTACTCCCACGGCAGAACTGGACACTTTTCTTCAACTTATCCCGCTAGATTTAACAATAAAACAACTTGCTGGCAGTAGCGCTTCGCGCCTCACAAATTTGGATCGCTTTAAGGAATGCAGTTTAGTTCACCGCACGATCTTACTGATGTGCTACCCGGAAATCATCTTATACTGACAGATGAAATTTCCCCCTTGGTCGACTTTGACATCCCGTATGATGTATCATATCCGGGAAGGGAAGAATGTCAAAGAGATGCAATCACAATGTCAAATAAGGTTGCGATCTACACTGATGGTTCTATGACAAGGGAGGGAACGGGTTCTGGCATTTTTTCTGTTGATCCAGACTTAAAAGTCTATACGACTTCCGGACACAAGCAGTGTCTTCCAATCGAAAATTCTGGCTGTTCTAAGGCGGCAGAGATAATGCAGAAGGGATATCGAAATATACATTGACAGTCAGGCGGCTTTTAAGGCACTAGAATCTATTACCATCAATTCTGAGACAGTCAGAAACTGTCGCACAATGATAAAAGCAGTATGCAGGCAGTAACCAGTAAAACTGTGCTAGGTACACAGCGGTATAGAGAGGTATGAGCAAGCCGATGAACTTGCGAGAAAGAGAGGGGACAAGGATCAAGGGAATAATTAATGAGAAAATCTTAAAAATGTCTGACTTTAGATGGCAAATAATAGAGAGACATAGGCTGTCTAAAGCGCTTTTGCCGCATTTGGACAAGAAGAAAACTCAAATTGAGTAGGGACACTGTCTCCTAAGGAAGCATGCTAGACGGGTAAGACTGGTAGATGTGGATATATGCAGGTTCAGAAACTGTGGTGGATTCCTGGCCATGGGGGTTTTGAAGGAAATGATAAAGCTGACGAACTAGCCAGAGGTGGTTCAGAAACCCCTTTCACAGGACATGAATCCTTCTTCTACACACATAGTTCAGCTACTAATTTAGCTATACAAAGCTGGGAACACTCAAAATGTATCGCATACTTGGAAAAAACTCCAGGTCTAAGACAGGCCAAACTAGCCATCCAGCCATTTAAAAACAATGCCAGCAGGTTCCTAAACCTACGTAGGCATGATATTAAAAACCTAATAGGCTACCTCACAGGTCACCACGGCTTACGATATTACCTTAACAAAATGAATTTAACTGACTCTTCAGAGTGCAGGCTGTGCCTCGAGGACGACGAAACCACGGAGCACATATTGTGCGAATGCCCAGCCCTATGCGGAATCAGAAAGATGATCTTCTTCAAAGAACTCTTAAGCAATGAAGACTTGAAGAAATCCCCTGCTTTTTTTTTGTCGGGGTGTGTGAGATTTTCTGCACTGGAGCACTCAGACTCAATACTGGTCCATTGTACTCCCCTGCTAGTAGCATTATTACCTTTTCTAGAAAAGTGGAAAACGCACTAGCCTAAAATCTTCTCTGACCTATGGTAATCTACTCAGGTCGCCGTACCGTTTTTCTTCGCCTAGGCAGGTCAGGAGCTAAAAAAAAAATAAAAAAATATGCAGGTTCTGTGGGAACTGCGAACCTACAAGCAGAGAAAGACATAACACACATACTGTGTGAATGTGAGAGTATAGCACGGAATCGTAGGAGGTTTTTAGGAGAGTACTTTTTCGAGGAGTTATTGGAGTTGAGCGGCAAAGACCACAGGAAGCTGGTAAAATTCTGCAAGAAGATTGGATGGTTTGTGAGGGAAAGTGTTAAGGTGTTCTCCTTTTAAAGTTTTGATTCAATCGGTTTCCAAGGGATCGCGATGGGCCCTTTTTGTGACTAGTGCGGTATGCGAACTGCCTACCCTTTTTTAACCTAACCTAACCTAACATCGCCTACAAGAGCATGCCTGTCATAATGTTTGAGTTTTTGAAACCATGCGTCAATGATCTGATTTGACTCTTTCAGCACTCACAATCTTTTCATCGATTCATCGATAGTTTTGGCATTCATCTGTTAAGAATGACGATGGCGTACGCTCGCTGCTGAATGAACGTCGTTAATGACCTCACCGAGATCTTTCATGTCAAAAAATGTTTAAACGAGGCGAAATGGTTTAAATTTTGCGAAACTCTTTCAAAGTCAGTTGAATTACATGCATTCGCCGACGTAATTGATATAATATATAGAAAACAGCATCCGGCTTGCGAGTATAGAAATCGAATTCACTCAAATGTTAAGGGGTTAACGAGGGTAAGACCAAGTAAACATACGTGCTGTCAACAAATGCCAACAAATAGAAGCAGTACTTCACAGAGAACACATGTAGGGCGAATGAATATCGATGTTCCGGCCGCAGAGTCTTCGAGGTCTACCTAGAGGTACTCAGTAGAGGAAGACACAGGTGACGCCGTAGAGGAAGACATCGTCTAAGGCGGCGCGAAACGAGAACCTCAACCAATTTAAAGTTCGCAACTGAAGACAGGTAGCCAATGACAGCGCTAACTGAAGAGACTTATTGGCTGAGACACACTGGATTGCTGCGCCAACTTGGTAGGTAAGTATTTATAACGAATGTGCATTTAAAAATAAATTTATATTAAGGCCCCTAAACAACTCCCTGAGGATTTCCAGAGTTGAATAATTACCTATTCTTACAGGTTACCTCGGCCGGCGTTTTAACTTAATAAATAACAAAAACCATTTTTCTAATTTAAAATAAAAATTTATTTCGGAGCTATTATTATAACAATAATAAATTAAATATATACACGTTCTCTTAATTCTTAAACAAACTTATATATCGTTTCGTTTTTGTTTTATTCTTTCTGGAATATTTTCTGTGTTTTGTTAATGCATAAATAAGTTGCACTCCAAAAACAAATAGTTTGTATTTATTCGTGAAAACAATTTCATTTTTGTGATCAATAAAATTTTGCGTTAATTTAACCGATTTTTTTTTATAATAATAAAATAGGGTTTTTTATTGTTGTTACTTCATATAGCAATAATAAATAGTTAAATTAGGAAACAAAAAGAAATAAATAAAAAATAAATAATAATTAGAAATAGAGTGTGGGATGAAACTGGCGCAAGGACAACGCCAAAAAGAAATAAATAGATATGAGGAGAAGAAAATTTGGTTTATTCTAACAATCGAAATTCTATGTTCGTATGTGCACGTACGGGGGATGGGTTTCTTAGAAGGAATGTGTGTAAGATAGAGTACGCGTCCTTAATTCACGTACGCCATACCCACGCCCTTACGATCAAAATGCCGTACCCGTACAAACAGGAAAGCGGCGACTAGTGATGCCACTGCGAGGACCAGTAGCAACATGACCAAGCCTCCGACGAAGCTCGGCACTGACATACAAATCGTTTCGGCGTCCGCCGATCGCGCCGACTGTATGACCACGGTTTCGTTGTTGGAGTTACTGTTGAGGGCGAAGTTGACATCACCCGGGGCGACTACCTGTATCGTTCGACTCGTATTGACGTCTGTCATTTCTTGGGCGTCGCGTTTGTAGATTCGTGGCTTCATTAAGATGTCCATCGGATTGAGGTCGGTGTCTCGACGTCTACGAAGACCACGGAGGTCGTCTAAGCCTTCCACTGATCGTGGGCGGCCTCCGAGAGCGACCAAGTTACCACCGTCGATGTCGTCCTTCCTCTTCATTGTGCTGTAGCCGGACTGGCCAGGTAGTGGAGGAGGTGGCAAATGTAATTCGTTGGATCCTTGTGGTGGCGGCGAGCTGGGTAGGTTTGATTCGGAAGTAGTGACCGCAGAAGTTTGAGCTTGTGGTGAGGGTACTACATCGGGTTGGTTCTCAGAGAAGGCGCCAGTAGCATCAGCTGGGTGTCTTGGGTCTGGGTAAGCTGCTGGTGGGAGTCCACCGAGTCCAAAGTCACCGCGTTCATAGCCATCGGGGGCTCCGTATTCAGCTGAAAGGGCGTTTCCGCCATGCTGTGGAACTCCGTATTCACCTCCACCAATTGAAAGTCCATTTCCGCATTTGGGTTCGGGGCAATTGTAACGACAAACTTGGATCACACACTGGAAGTGGACATTCATCGAGTCGGGGAATTTGAACGCTTGGAAGTAGGCAAATGACACAACAGAGGCCGATGGACCAAAGTTTTTGATTTTTTGGAACTTGCTCATGATCTTTGGTCTCACAACGCAGCCACTTTGGTCGACCAGTTGAATTGGAGCCCGCTTACCATCATGAGCCACGCAGTTCCTTACTAACATGTCGAATTTGTTCTCGTCGTCCTTAATAGCCAACACCATGGTCATGGTCTGACCGATCTTCACAATGCCTGACACCTCGGAAGCCCATGGTCCCTTGCCCACTTGAATTTGCATCCAGCACTGGAGATTGTCACCCAGGAAGTTCGCCGTGACAGCATGCAGCATATCGACTTGGAATGGTCGGAAGGTAACTGCTTTCTCATAGAAGTCATACCATGTACAGCGCAACTTTCTAGCCTGATCCCACACCTCCTGTACGTAAGGGTCATATTGTATTATGATTGTATTTTCCACATAACTGCCTGATGGAGTTGGAGCTCCGAATCCTGCTGCATTGTGATTTGCCGAACTGCTCATGCCGCAACTGTTCAAGAAGATTTCAAATGTCGCACTCAGATGACCAGTGCCTGGCTTCAGATGCACACAGTGTGCATCGCTGTAAAATCCTTTCGAGAAGATCATCCCATAGAATGGCCGGTCGAATTCGATATTCACCCGCATGTGAGTCTTTTCGCACTGCACCTGCAAATGCTTGATCTGCGGACTGTCGTTGGTGGTCGCCAGAGGCCAGGCTTCTTCTTCGACTTCGTTGTTAGCACCAGAACCGAGGAGACCTTGTGGCGCTCCATAGATAGGTGAGGGTGATTGTTGCAGCGGAGGACCGTACACGGATCTGTGCTCTAGCGGCAACGACGCCGAATCCACGTGTGGACCATCACAGTGAGCATTCTGCAAAAAAAAAGAGAGAACAACTTTAGTAATAGAACCAATCACTGCGTGGAGTTACATTAAAAATATGTTAAATTTATATGCACTGTAATTTGTATGAACAGAAATCATGCAGAGATATCTCCAAAAATAAATAAATTCAGATGCAGACTTTCTTTGTGTTACGTTATTGACTTCTTGCCAGTCACTTTCTGGAGTTGATGAACTTTCCCTTCGAATTGGTTACGCTGATTGCTTTGCGGAAGTGTCTACATAAAATGAACGAACTTTCATATATGTGTGTGCGTTGTTCTTCGATTACTCAATGATTATGTTCGGATGGTGGGGAGTTTTGTTTAGTTACGTAATACATTTGCAAGTTGGCATTCCGTTAAAGTGATGCTCAATTAAAATTAATCGTTGCTTCCTTTCGTCAAAAATATTTACGCTTTCTCCATTTTTTGGATTAGCCTTTGCCACTGAAAAGGTGCGGATGCCGATAATCGGAAATTCCATTTATAGGTACGGAATGAGCATAAGTATGTACATTATATATATATGGGTACCTTTATATACATAGTAGATTCTATTTGAAAGGCTCTATGTTGGTGTTGCCATCTGCCCGGTTTTTCCCGGACAATCCCGTAATCTTTTTCGCTTATGAACGTCCGGAATAATTTTTCCAAATTTTCCAGTTTGGTCCCAGTTTTCCATTAAAATAAATAAAAATATTTGTCTCATATTTTCCAACTATTGCCAATAGAAAGGTGAGTCGAAAACAACTCCATCCAAGGTAAAGAAGGACAAAGAATTGAAAAAAAGGAAATTCGAAATGACCGTCAGGGGTCAAAAAAATCTTAATGTCAATTTTCTTCGCGCTTTTCGATTGGGGATAGTTCAAGTTCATCTGCGATACCTGATAGTGAACAAACACATAGACCACGTTAAAATAAAGAACTTATAATCCTCAATAGTGATCTTGATTTGTGTCTTGTTGATTTTGAATTCTGAAGCGAATTGCGCATAAGTTTAAACAATTGTTTATTTTATTTGTTTAATTTTTTTTTTCAAACTTCCGGCTCGCCAAGGCGATTTAATAGGGTTGCACTTCGACCTAAAAGATCTTTTGTACCGTATGGGCCAGAAAAAAGTTTAAACTACATAGTAGAATTTCTACTTTCCGTGTAAAGCGGACAATTTTACCAGTAGAAGAATTATTTATTTCCTCGGGGCTAATATGTTCCCTGAAAAAAGATCTTCTTTCTAACTCCATAAAGGGCTGGACATTCACAAAAAATGTGTTCAGCTGACTCGTTCTCTTCTGGACAAAGTCGGCACTCAGGAGAGTCTGCTATTCTCTTTATCTTTAGATGATATATTAAACCATGATGATCAGTAAGGTATTATACTAAGTTTTTGATATCATGTCTGCTTAGGTTTAGGTATTTGCTGGCATTTTTATTGAAGGGCCGAATGGCTAGTTTGGCCTTCTTAGACCTGGGATGCTTTCCCAAAGATTGATACATTTTCTATGTTCCCAGCTTTTTATTGCTGCCGTTGCTGCTAATCTAAGAGTGCAGCAGAAAGGTTCGGGACCTATGAAAGGTGTTTCTGAACCTTTTCTGGTCAGTTCGTCGGCCTTTTCGTTAACTTCTACCCCGACATAACCCAGAACCCACCATAATTTGGTCTTGTTTCTTAATCCGAGTGTTTGAAGGGAATTGAAGCAGTACATTAGTGGTTTGGAGACAATGGTATGGATGATTGCGCCTTTTATACCAGATGAATAAATGTGGCTGGCGCAATCTTGAATGGCATGAAGCTCTGCTTGAAATACGCTGGGACTTTTTTCCGTGGGTATCGTAAAGCGTTTATTTGGTCCGTGTATTCCCGCTCCTACCCCCGTTTCCATTTTAGAACCATCCGTATACTACTTTATGCCGTTGTGGCTGTTTGGTGGGTTATTACTTACCCATGCTTCTCTCTTGGGGATCTTCGTGGAGAAACGTTTATTGAAGCATAGTGTTTTTTGAATGCGGTCTGTGACCTCGCAGTTTAAGTTCCCGATGGCCGTTAAGCCTTATCTCGGTTTACTGTATTAGACTTGTTGCACTGCGGATCGCCACTTTTTAAAAATATATGTGCAGATGTGTTAGTCTTGTTATTGCCTCTATGGCAGCTGTTGGACAGGTTCGCATGGCTCCGGAGATACCTAGGCACGCAAGCCGTTGTACCTTTTTTAGTTTCTCTATTGCGATCTTTTGTATGGATTTTGTCCACCATACTATGGAAGCGTATGTTATAATGGGTCTTATCATCACTGCGTAGATCCAAGGGACGATCTTTGGAGAGATTCCCATATGTGCGGCGACAGGTTCATGAGGCTTTATTAGCTTTAGTGATTTTGTTGTTAATGTGGGAGTTCCAGTTGAGTCTCTCGTCTTGGATTACTCCAAGATACTTGACTTCTTCGAAATACTCTACGACCGTGTCGTTAATTGTGATTAGATCTCGGTCTAATTTCCTTCTTTTGGTGAAAGGAACGATGACGGCTTTACTGGGATTTATGGAAAGATTTTCCTTGATGCAACAGTCTATGGCTATCTTTAGAGCATTGTTCAATTTAGATCCAATTGAGTCTTTGCCCCTGACAATGATGACAATATCATCGGCGTACCCAATTGTGGTGTAGCGCAGATTGCTCATCTTCTGTAGTTGTTTAATATTAAGTTGTTGTGTAAAAAAAATACTTGATTACGATTTCAAAAGTTCTATATATATGCCAAATCTGAATTGTATTTTGAAATATAAATTAACTATGTTCTTCTGCTACTCACAATGCCTAAAAGAAAATTATAATGATGAATTAAAAAAAAAGTGAATCTTTTTTAAAACTGGGAAATATGATTGGAAAATGAACTGCTCCATTTATGAAATATCTACGACATGAACTACGTTCGTTAAATAAAATGTTGGCACGGTTTTGCTTTACCGGGACAAATTCAATCATTATTTTTGTATCTTTCTTAAAACAAAAAATTGGTGGTGATCTTATAAGATTTATAAGCTTTGAAATATCCCAAATTTCATGAAAACAATTGGTGTATCGATGCTATAATTGTTTTTTTTTTAGATTTAAAACCTGTGAATATCGTAGGCATATTTGTATTTTATTTTTTTTTCAATCTAAGTGAAGTGTATTCACGCTCTACATATTTTGTTATATAACATTTAAAGGATTTTATCAAAAAACAACTTTCAACAAACTTTGGTTTTTCAATAAAACTATATTATTTAACTGTGGGCGTGTCAGTAAGCGGATTTAAAAAAAATTAACACATGAGCATAACACATGAGCCCTAGAGAGTATATTACAAATTTGAGTTCCCTAGCTCAAACTTTGCATTTTCAAAAAAGTTTTTTTTTTAAATTGTGGGCGTGTCAGTAGGCGGATTTTGAAAATATTTACGTATGAGCATAAAGGGCCCCCTAGAGAGTATAGATTATAAAATTCAGCTCCCTAGCTCAAACTTTCGATTTTCAAAAAAAGTTTTTTTTTTAATTGTGGGCGTGTCAGTAGGCGGATTTTGAAAATATTTACACATGAGCTTAAAGGGCCCCTACAGAGTATATTTTATAAATTTCAGCTCCCTAGCTCAAATTTTGGTTTTTCAATAAAATTGTTTTATTTAATTGTGGGTGTGTCAGTAGGCGGATTTTGAAAATTTTATCCCCCGAGCAGTTTTAGGAGTCATAGATCATATATACAAAATTTCAGCTTTCTAGCTCAAAATTCGATTTTTTCGAAAAATTTGTTTTTTTGAGTTTGTGGGCGGATTTCAAAAATTCGTAAACTTGATTATTTCGGGACCCTAGAGAGTATGTGGTTAAAATTTCAGCTCTCTAGGCCCAGTTTAAAGGCCTAATTTTTGCCGACAGACGGACGGACACGGCTAGATCGACATTACTATCGATGCTGATCATAAATATAGTAACTTTTAGGGGTCTACGGGCAATATTAAGGTACGAGTATGTTACAAACTATTCGTCAAAATTAATATACCCTTAGAAAAGGGTATAAAAAGGAGTTTGATGATCGATAAGTGTGTTATCACCTCTCCACTTCCTCACTCAGTCCTACGTTTGCTAATGAAGAATAAGTCGGGTAATAGTAAGAGGGCGAGTTAATTGCATATATACATTCAGGGCGCTTAGAAAAATGTCGGGCTGTTCATTAAAATCGATAAACAATCAAACGAGGCTGTAACCCCAGCCCTCAAGTCACATGGTAGCAAAGATACTGTTGTTCATTCAACCATTAAAATGATTAAGCAGGCGCTATTGATTGCACTTAAATGCCTATTGTCAAACCTCCTTTCATGGAGTTAAATTTGCCCAAACAAATGAGTAAAATTTTTAAAACACAGACGTTGGAATAGGTGAGAACAATAAAGTAAATTCTGCCGAAGTTATTCAAGATTTCACTATTGCTATTCTCCTCATAGTCCATTTCTTTGCTTCCTTTATTTTACTCTTTTAAATGATTTATTTCGGTTTTTGAATGCACTAATAAAATTAGTTGATTGACCGTTTTCTAAATAAATAAATGTTTGCAAGGAATTTTAAATAATTTTTTTTTTAAATATTCTATTTATTAAATAGAGGTACGTTTTATAAGAGCGCCTATTTCCTGTGAAGAAGTAGCTGCTCACTTGTTGACTTAAAATTGTATTCATACGAAAACTGAGAACGTGTAATTCTATTGAGAATTTGCTCAGTTTTTTATGGAATAGGTACCTGCTCTGAGCACATGCTCTGTTTAATTAATACCACCCACTGTTTTACGATATTATGGATTATCTGCAGAGCTGAGCAGTGGCATAAAAGTGTTGAACTTATTATTTTTCCTCTTCATGTCTGCAGCTTTCGCAGAAGTCATTCCCTTGTTGCCTTCTTGCTATGTTTCCTTTTATGCATGATCCCGTTAATACCTAGATGGGCATCCGGATTTAGTTTCTATCAAAGAACATCAGGGTATTCGATCTTATGGTATCGACTGTGGCCGCTACTGCTGCTAATGGCACAGCCGCTTGTGTTGTTCAATTGTTTCTTAGCAATTGTCACATCAGTACCATATCTGCCTCTGTATCGTGTGATATGCATGCTTTAAACAGTGGGCGTGTCAGTTGTCGGATTCGAAAAATCTTAACAGTTATATTTATTGGGGCCCGAGAGTATATGCTCAAAATATCATCTTTCTAACTTGAATTAAAAGGATTTGAAAATGTTGACGGATGGACATGCAAGGTCGACATAACTTTCGATGCAGGTTACAAATATAATGCACTTTCAGAGGTCTGCGTTTTATATTTAGGCGTTTAGTAAAATTAACCCGTATTTGGGATAGGGTAATGGGGAAGAAAAACATTTACCTACCTTGAAAGTGACTTGAAGTCATCGAAAACAAGTTAAATGGACCAATCCAACAAATTATTTTAAATCAATTGAGGAAGAGTATGACCAGTTTTCGACACTGTGGAGACCTGTCCAGCGAGGTTAAGAGAGCACACAGCAAGAGAGCGGGCTTGGGTGTGGGAAATACGGGGGGTAAGTCTAGTGCGGACAGTTGAGAACATTGAGAATTCTGAATAAATAACTTTACTACAGCAAAGAGTTTTATTTGGTACGTTTTGTTTGGCGACGAGTTAAATATAAAATATGTTAATATTTTTTTTGGTTAACCAAAAGGAAACGAAAAGAATGAATGTACAGTATTTTATTTAGATCGACGGACTTTCAACATACACAAAAAAGTAAAGGGAAAGGCGCGAATAGATAGCGAAATAGTAAGGCTCCCATTAAGTTGGATAAAGTGAACTGAGAACATATTTTGCATTCAATTGCTGAACTTCTGAAACGTAACTTATTAAATTATAGGACTAACATTTGATGTGAGACATTTTATTGTCCTGTATTAAACTGGTAACAAAAATGTGCAAAATGGAAGCACATATTAAACCAACATCGAAGCCGCCTGCTAGAATTGAGCGATGGATTTTACGATTAAAGTCCTGTAAATGCAAGGTCATACATACAGCAGGTCAGTTCAACATCGCAGACTCGTTCTCGAGGCTATGCAAAAAATAACGCACTGAGGGTTTTGATGACCAATGTGTAAACAACATTGCGCAAGAGATAGTGGAGAGCTCAGCAAAAGATTTGGAACTGGGGAAGCGCTAAATAATGTGAAAAGTAATGCTTGGATTTCAGATGGATCAAAACGTTTTTACCCGTTCCGCCTAGAATTATGCATATATAAGGTCATCCAGGGGAGAAGTTGATGAAACGTATAGAGTTCGCTCAAAAGTGTGGTGGCCGTTATTTGATAGCGATGTGGAAAGATTTGTAAGGAACTGTCGTGCTTTGTTATTGTTGGAAATGCCAATGCCCCAGCACCAATAATGTGGCATGCATTGTCGGATCCCCTATGGCTCTTTTTAGCAATGAATTTGCTGGGACGCCTGCCGAACAATGGCTTTATACTCTTCGTATTGTTATAGGTGTCAAGAAGTAATAATAATATTGGTTAGGGTATGTTACACTGCGACCTATTGGTCTATTGTATCCCCTGCTTGTACCTCGGAGAGGTTCGTGACCTCTTTCAGAGCCCTCTCTATATACTTCTTTGTGAAGCGTATCGAGGAATTGCTCTGATTTTTTCCTTGGCAGGTCACACTCCTTAGAGCACAGCGTCCAGTCCAGTTTCTTTGATGAATCTGAGAATGAGCTGTGGGTCCATGGTTTGTATGTTATTTGGTGCCTGCCCAAATAGTTCATCCTTTTGTAGGCCAGTGCCCCACAGGATTCCAGTATGTGGTCTGGAGTTTCGGCGGTTTCACTGCAGAATCTGCAGAGCCCGTCCTCCGATATGCCCATTTTCCTCAGGTGCTCCTTGAGTCTGCAGTGCCCCGTGAGGGGGCCTGTTAGGGTTCTTAGGCTGTTTTTGTTAAGGCTGATACAAGCTTTAAATCTCTTTTGGTTGTAGTTTCCTAAGAGTTTCTTTGCTTGCCTCAGACCTTAGAGGTTTAGAAAGGTTTTGGCCGTTGTTTCTTCTTCCAGTCTCCTGAACTCTTCGCGTATAGTGTGTTCTCCTATCCCGCAGAACAGTTCAGGTCCTATGAAGGGTTCCTCTGCCCCTTTTCTTGCCAGAGAGTCCACTGCCTCATTGCCTGTAATGCCAACATGGCCTGGTACCCAGCAGATGGAAATTCTGTTATTCTTGCCTAGTCTACTCAGTCCGTGTAGGCATTCTCACACGAGTTTTGACTTGATAACGTAGGCGTCAAGAGCCTTTATGGCTGCTTGGCTGTCAGACATTATTGCTATGTTGCAATTCCTGTAGTTTTTCTCGAGGTTGATTCGAACGCACCTATCTATGGCACATATTTCTGCCTGGAAGATGCTGGTACATTTGCCCATGGATTCGTAGTGCTTAGTTCCTGGCCCAAACACTCCTGCACCAGTTCCCTCCTCGGTCCTCGAGCTATCAAGAAGTAAAATTCATGAGGAAAATAACATCGAACGGTATTAAAGACAACCTTGAAGAGATATTTAGCGGATAGGGTTAGCCGAAATCAATAAAAGCTGACAACGGTCGTCAGTTTGTAACTACTGCGGAAATAACAACACATCGCTGTTTCCATCGCCAACCTACTGGCCACAGGCAAACGGGGAGGTTGAAAACATGAACCGGTATATTTTAAAGCGTTTTCATATAGCCAATTCGAGTGGATGTGACTACCAGAAAGAAATTCAAATACTCATCCTCATGCACAATGTAACACCACACGGGACCACAAATAAACCCCCCTTAGATCTATTATACAATTGTTTATTCCGGGATAAAATACGATCCGGAAGTTAGGGACTTAGACGCAGTCAAAAAACAGAAACGGAAGGACAGAGAGGATGAACGGAGGAGATCCAGGCATTCCGAAATAGAAATCGGAAATCGAAATAGTCTTTTCTGAAGAAGCTAAATACTTGGGTCTTATTTTGTATAAAAAGCTTAGTTGGAAACCTAACATACAAGAAAGAGTTTGCAAAAAAGCCATCGGAAATAATAGGGTTTTCAACCCCGCATTACCAACTGGCTATCAATCTCAGAAATAAGACCGATACTTATGTACGGGGTAGTTGTTTGGTGGACTACCTTAGACAAGTGATAAATCGCGATAAGCTTAGCAAAGTCCAACGATCAGCGTGTTTCTGCATGAGTGGAGCACTGCGAACTACTCACTCTGCTGCAATGCTGCATTCTGTTTCACCTGATACCCCTCGACATTTTTGGTAAGCAAACGGCTGCTAGTGCAGCTGTCCGTCTTAAGGCAACTTTTCAGTGTACCGAGAATAAAGTCGGCTACTCCTCTATTGTATAAAATTTCAGAATCCTCCCTAGCAACATAGACTACACCAATGGCAACACTTGACTAGCGACAAAACAGTTTTGGCCAAAGCTGAATCTGAAACGTTCTAAGCGTTTGATCTCTATGAACAGACTGCACATTGGTGCTACAATTGGTGGTGCAATCACCGGACACTGTCTCATAGGCAAGCATGCAACAAGGCTTAGCGTCTATACAAATATACAAATGACTTCCGCAGGAGCTGCTTGAACGAGGAGGAGGAGACTCCACCTTCTCTAAACCTGTGCTGCTCTCTCTCTCAAAGATGAAAACTCCATTTGGGAGCTTTCTTTTATAATGTTCTCAATGATCTTAAAAACATTGACATTAAAAGTCTTTATTAAAAGTTCAAACTGGTTCAACAAATAGGAAGATGATAGATCTATGTGGTATCACAATGGTTCTTGCATTGGTCTAAGTGTGTCGGCTTTTGCCGACTTCCATTACAACCTAACTGACATAGGTTAATGTACTCGTTTGTACATTGAACTCTGGACCGAGTGGTCACAGGCTTAGATCCTCACTTTTGCGAAATATTTTGATAAACGATATAAAGGGTGTAAGCGGTTAAGAGAAAATATTCAAAAAATTGCCATTTGGAATAGGCGTTCAATTGTAGATCCCATCCATTTGTGTTCAAAGTAAAGCGTCGCACACACAAGCGTTGGTGAAGCTTGGTTTTAGAGCTATTCCAAGTATTAGTACACCTGTTGCTTCAAAACAAAAGAGCAGTTCTCCCACCGGCCAAGAATATTTCGAACGGACAGATTCTTCGCAGCAGCTGAGTGTGAGCCTAAAAATAGTATAAACAGACATTTGCACTTTTCTTACCCCAATAATCCGCGCACGACTTCATCGATACACATACACTTAATATACCAAATTCCTCCTGCTCCTAGGCTTCTGTTTGGTGCCTGATCTTACTTACTTACTTAACGGGTTCCTGACCTGTGGTCGCATGGTGCCTCCGGTTGTCCAGACAAAACGCTCAGGCTTCCGCCATTTCTTTGGCTTTAAAACAAAGCTTCGATCTCTTTTGCCTTCTCGAAGCTGGGAGCTTGGAGTCGAAGATCCTTTTGGCTGGAGCATTATCGTCCGTTCACTCAATGTGGCCCAGTAGTAGAATTGATTTAGATTTTTGGACTACATCTTGTTACAGCTCATAGAGTTCGCGGTTGTATCTTCTAAACCATTTGCCCTTATCGGATACAGGACCAAATATACGATGGAGTATTTTTCTTTCAAAAGAACCTAATATTAGCTCTCGTCTTTTGCTTATCGTCCAGCACTCGGCACCATATAAAGCAGGACTGGTAGGATTTAGGTTCGATAGAGCATGCATTTTGTCATTTAAGTGAGAAGTTTTGAACCCATTTGTTTTGCCAAATCGAATAAGCAGCGGTTTTCTAAGGTAATTCGCCATAGGATCTTCACCAAGGTGTCATTCGTGGAGTTGATGTTTACTCCAAAGTACAAGGTGGCGCAAAAATAGCCTTCCGATGTTTTTTGGCTGTAATTTAAAAAAAAATGAAAAACTTTGATTCTTCTTGTGGATTATTTTTATTTGGTCTTTTAATTTTTTTTTACATCAAGTCGAGAATATGATGTCATGTAAATGGCCGCCGCCACAGTTGATTGTCATTTGAGCCCTTTTTATGGCATTTTCCATCACTTTGGCCAAAACTTCCGGCGATAGGTCCTCACATTGTTGACGGATATTGTCTTTAAGAGCTGCAAGAGTCTGAGGCTTGTTGACATAAACCCGCGACTTCAAAAAGCACCACAAAAAGAAGTCTGGAGCGGTCAAATCAGGCGATCTTGCTGGCCAGTGCAAATCGCCAAAACTGGAGATTAGGCGCCCGGGAAATGAATCCTTCAGCATATCGGTTGTGGCACGTGCAGTGTGTGCCGTTGCACCGTCCTGTTGGAACCACAAGTTTTCCAATCCCAACTCATCAAGTTGCGGCAAAAAGAACTCGTTGATCATTGCTCTGTAGCGCTCACCATTCACAGTAACCGTTTGGCCCGCGACGTCTTCGAAGAAAAAAGGTCCGATGACTCCTCCAGCGAAAACAGCACACCATACCGAGACTTTGAGCGGGTGTAATGGCTCTTCGTGGGTTACACGCGGATTTTCAGTGCCCCAGAAGCGTAAATTTTGCTTATTTACGTACCCGCTAAGATGGAAATGGGCCTCATCACTCATGATTATTTTTGATGAAAAATCATCTTCCTCTTGGTGGTGATTAAGGATGGCTTGAGCGTATGTTAGACGCGATTGGCGGTCAGCAGCTAACAGCTGATGCACCGTCTGGACTTTGTACGGAAACATCTTCAAATCTTGTACCAAAATTCGCTGTAAAGACCGTCGACTGATACCCATTTGCGTGGCACGTCGTCTGGTCGATGTCGACGGCGCTTCCATGACATCTTCGGCTACAGCAGCAATATTCTCTGCAGAACGGCTACTCCGGGGTCTGCCACGCCTGGCAGCATCTCGTGTTGTGCCAGTCTCTTCGAGGCGAGCGGCTAAACGTCGCAGTGTTTCACCAGTAGGCGTTGGACGAGTAGGAAATCTGCGACGAAATTCACGTTGTGCCAAAGTCACCGACCGATTATTGCTCAAATAAATAGTCACCAATATTCCGCGTTCTGGAGCAGTGTAGCGTAACATTGTTTATTAACGTGTATTTCGCATGTGTTTACTACACAAATGTCAAAACAGAACTGACATTAGGGGTCAATCGTAAAATTTATAGCATTTTCTGATAGGAGGATTACTTTTGCGCCACCTGTTAGAAAAACAAATTAAGTACCTTGAAGTTAATGCTATCAACTGTGACGTTTTATCCTTTGCGGTGGACAGATGTTTGTTTGTTGTTAGTATGTTCTTGGTCTTGTCCTCATTACCTTCAAGACCAACTAATTTCGCATACTCTTCAATCGCCATAAAAGCGTGTTAGACACGGCACGCTAGGAACGGCCGATGATGTTAATATTGGCCGCATACCCTAGTAGCTGGAAGGACCTATTGAAGATAGTGTCTTTCGTGTTGACACCTACCCTAGCGCATTTTCTTGCAACTTTGGATACTTTCATCAATCCTATCCCTCTAGGCATGATTTTCTTTGGGTGAGGTAAAAATAAAGACACTTTGTGAAGTTTAGGCTTGTCCCTTTCGTTAGTTACTTTTTGTTACAATATTCGATATGGAAAAGCAATTCGCTGAATTTGGTGGCTTGTTGATGGGGGAGGCGTCAACATGCCTTCCCAGGACGGTGGGTTACTCTAGGTAACATGCACTTAGTTTATAAGTTAGATTAAGTTAGCTTTGGCATTTCTGAGAGAGGCCGGGCTCGCCAACTTGTGGTGGTGCTTCCGGGAGGTGATTGACGCTGTAAGCATTGAGTCGGTTCACGTAACAATTCAAAATTCCGAATGAAGCAAATTGATATACAAATTGTTTCCGGCGATTAATGAATAAAATTGTGAATTCAAGACCGACAGGAATTTATTTTTCACAGTGTGTAGTTAGTTTTGTAAATTTGAAGTAGTTTTTTTCTTTTGTGTTTTATATGGCAACGCTGATATTGAGGTCAGGATTTGCTTTCGGTACAGAGAGTGGTTTCCATTCAGCATCAACTGTGAACTACTAAATATAATTTGACAAAATCCCAAAAGAACTGGCCTGCCACTGATTAAAAGGGATATTCTTTTCAGTTCTCAATTGGTTAACATCTTATCGTCTTAATCGTCGAAGTTTCGTAGAATACGTCATTTGCGGTAGTTTTTTTTTTCAATCATTTGCTACCCACGAAATGTCTTTTAAATGGCGAAACTCAAAACCTCCTTAGTTTCAATTTCAAAGAATCGTCATTAGCAAAACATAGAAATTATTTAAACAAATAAAATCAACTTGTTTTTTATCGTGCAGCAATGGGATAAGAACATCACTTGACCGCCCCCAAGAGAACAGGCATCACATCTAAAAACTGTTCCGCAAGTGTGCATGCAAATCCGAGGGTTGACTGGTGGCAACCCGGTACCGTAAAAGGGGAATCAAACAACAATCAGTAATGACGAGGCCGAATTCTTGATCTTTTTAATAAATTACCAAGCGTACTTACTAGATTGCATTAATGTCTGTATAATCTTTTCGTCTTTTAGAATATTTCACGGGATACATGTAGACATTGCAGTAATTGCTAACTCGTTAAAACTGGTTTTGTTTTTCCTCCGGGGTTTGACCTTAAGGCCAATAATATGAGTAAAAGCGATCCCAAACTAAATGCTACATTTGCATCCCAAATTAAGCCGACTTTAATAAATAGCCATTCTAAATTTATTTAAATAAATACATTGCAACATTTTCTGCCTCGCGACTGATATTCATATTAATTATTCCTATTTATATTTATATTATAACCTGAATCGCATTGTTAAAGATGAGTGGGACTTAAACAGAACCATAACCTATAGCATTTTGCTAGGGAATTATACATGGCTTGTGAAGAGATTCGACATTAAGATATAAAATTGAATTATTATTATTTATTTTATTTTGAAAGTTCCATAGTGCGCTCTGTGGATAATGTGCATATCATACACATATAATGAAGTTTAACAGACGAATGTTTTAATTCAGTTTCAGAATATTAAAGTTCAAACCGTAATTAACCAAAGTTTAGCATTTAAAGTTTTGACTTGATTGCTTTGGTAATCAGTAAAGAGATCTGTTTGATCATACCATTAAACTTCGGTATTTACATAACATATGTATATCTCTACCATTCTTAGCTTTTACTCGTACGCCTTCACTTTCCTATTTGTAATTGCAAACTACCTTCATGCGTTTTGGAACTTTGACTCATTAAGTCTAGATAAAAGTCGTTCAACCTTATTATGGTTTTATCATAGATCAATTATGGAAAGGCCACACAATTTATTATTATGATTGTCAATTGATATAATTATAAATCTATTGTGAACACTGACAAACAAAATGCAATTGTAAAGAGGTATTTCATTTGACGTTTATATTAATAAATTCTCGTTTTCGTTCTTTTTGCTTTAGTTCAAAATTAATATTAATTTTATTTTTGTTTGAGCTCATGCATTTTGTGACTTCTTTTTGTTCATGCCATTTTTGAAAGGGAAGTTCCAATAATTGTATTTATTCAATACCTACATATTATTTTTTCCAAAAAAAACAATAACTCTACCGGTGACAT
The DNA here is from genome assembly GCA_949715645.1 of Portevinia maculata. Lineage (NCBI taxonomy): Eukaryota > Metazoa > Arthropoda > Insecta > Diptera > Syrphidae > Portevinia > Portevinia maculata. The sequence goes on along the minus strand of OX454527.1, from coordinate 52,046,205 downwards.
TTCGGGAATGAATCATCAATCTTTTTTACAACGATAATAATAAATTTACTAGCGTCTGACAAACATCCAAGAGTATCAATTGTCATGAGAAGCTTCTCAAATTAGCTGTTCGGATTCGGCTTAAAATTGTAAGTCCCTACCACTTCTCACAATCAAATGGTTGGAGAAGCCATGTTTAAGGCCCTATATGTGCCGCTTATGCCTAATATATATATTTTTTTCAATAACAAATTTATTAATAGAAGTGGTTATAATAGACACATAAATCTCAGAGTTGATAGCAAATTTTGATTATTGATCACGATAATACCGACTCATTAACCCTTTCGATCCGGATGGGGCATAGAACGAAGGTGTTTGTATACCTTGGATGTCCCATCCGGATCGAAAGGGTTAAATTCGTTGATCATTGCCAATTTCTTTAAAATTTGGAACACTGCTAGAAAGCGCAAAAGTTTCTAGTCTTCAGTCACTTCAATGTGGCTGTTTCCACGATGTGTTTTTCGTGTGTAGATAGAAAGAAACCTACTCTTCTCTAAGTATTTCTTTTTTCTCAATACACGCTTCGTTATTCAATATGGCGATAACTAAATTTTCGAGTGCCCATCTTATACCTGGAATGATCGAAACTGAAGATCAGCGATGCCAGACTTTAAGAGCAGATTTTTCACACTGAGAAAACCCACAACTCCCTTTTCATACACTTCGATGATGGTAGCTCTTTGCAGAGTTGAGACAGTTTGACCTGAAGAGCTTAACAACTGTTAATAATTGTAGAATTCAGGATCAACGATTTTGTTGGAAACGAACGTTTGTAACATAGTGTTAATTGGTGTTCTTTTAAAAAGAGTTCTTTCATTGATATGAAGTCTCAATTCGAATACTATTCAGTGTTCGAGCATGCACTCTAAAAAGAAAACATAATTTTGGATTTCGTTGCATTTTTTTCCTAACACATTTTTTTTTGGAATTCTTGGTCAGAGCGACTGCACGAGTCACTCCTTAAGATATGCAGCTAAGTATCCAAACACCGGTCCCTCACCAGTGATTTTGAGCAACAAGTTTAGACTGCAACACTCAATTCAATCAGCACTCCACACTTATTTAGATAAGATACAAGGGGTTTGAACTGAAACAGTCACCCTCGGTATGTAATCTTCCCGCCAAGCAGACAAATAGTACCAGAACTAGGGTTCGACTGTAACAGTCATTCTACTCTGCTCCTCTCCAGGGGTATTGGAATCGTGTGTGTACTGCTTCTACTCTACATTCTCCAACTTCCCTTTTCAGAATTCACATAATCACCATCTCCCAGAAAGGAAAACGTTGATTCCCAGCAAGCCGGGCGAACGCCAGAAGATTGTTTTAAAAAAGGAAGGGGTGTTATTCCTGCTTTTTGTTCTCTTACGTGGGTGCTTGAAGAAATGATGCACATATTAGGGCAAATAACACAGGAATATTCATAGTGTGCTTGTTTTAAATGCAATTGCCATGAAAATCATCTTATTGCCTTTCAGTGAGTTCCTGAAACGCACAAAAAGTTATTTACCTATCTTAATGTTTTGAGGTACCCCAACAGAGAAGAAAATCAGAAAAAAAAATCCATTTTCGTATAAATTAAAAAAATCAGTAGAAACGCTTTTATTATGAAATTTTTCAGTAACTATGTAAATATTAAATTGCTTTTTTGTATCAAAAGAAGGCATTTGTTGACTCGAAAGCAGTCTTGCCCTAATAAAACCATCTCGTTTATTTTCCCCAAAAAACTGCACTTGAAGCTTCTGTCACTACCTTGACGCAGCGCTCTACGGCTTGTGTGTGGCATGGGAAATCTTTAATGTTCTGATATTTGGCGAGACCATCTTTAACAATAGCTTTCAACTTTTCATTAGATATATTTGTGGTCAGGGGAGGCTCAGTTATCTCACAGTGTTGCCAAATAGTAAGATCAAAAAAACTTTTTGCATCGAAATTAAATGTAGGCACTTGAAACTTTCGAATTTCTCGAGCATTTTCTGACTTGCCTTCAAAATTCTTCGATATGCCAGCTCTCGTATAATTTCTTTTTCATCTCCAAGCATAGCAATAAGAAGATTTTTGCAATGAGCTAAAGGATGTCCCCAATTATCCATCAATCCTACAGTCGGAGTCCAATTGACTCTGCGAAAAGTATTTGGCCCTTAGAACGCAGATTCGTTCACGGATTCGTTGACTGTAATTCCCTGGTATCCACCCAAGTTTAACCATGCATCGTCTGGCTAGGGATGGCAACGCATACTATCACCATTTTGGTGTCATACACTCAATTGAACTGTACTATGTATCTATCTAGACTTTCTGAGAATATGTGTTATTGCCGTCCTTAATATATTTTCTTGTTTTATTCCTCGTTTACTTCCAGACCTACAAACTAAATCTCAACCAAATTAAAGTTGAAGTCTAAGTGGAGGAAAGGTTTATTCGAGAACATTGTTTATTCGACCAAAAGAGGGCAAGACCAGTTATGCTATCAACAAACATACAAACATCTTTCCGCCGCCAAGGATAAAAAGTCACTGTTGATAGAAGTATTACTTAGGAGTATTTACTTAGGGGTTCATAATTCTACATCAATTCCACTAAAGACAATTTAGTGCAGATCCGGCGGGTGGCAATGGTGCAGTAGTAGTGTATTCGCTTACGGAATGGAAGATCGTGCGTTCGAATTCCGGCCAAGTCCATTACTTTATACCGAATACATGAAATCGTAATCTCCCTAAGTAACTTAGACACCACCCGTGGAGAAAAACCCTACAACTGCACCCAAACACTTCTTTCCTATCTCTCTATTCTTTCTAATACCAAGTAGCTTACACTGTGTTCTTAGCATTATAAGGGTACTGTAACAACAGAAAAAATCCCTTTAGCGTAAGCAAATTATAAAAAAAAAAATTATCCTAGAAAAACGCTGCTACTTCGATTATGCAAAACAAATTTGTTCAAAGCGTTTGACTCGAAGGATAAATGCAGGCTTTATCGAACCTTAATACTGCCAGTTCTACTCTACGGTTCAGTGTGCTGGACAAAAAGTTGGAGATGGGAGCTAATATTGGGTTCTTTCGAAAGAAATATACCTACTCCGTCGGATGTTTTCGTCATGTGTGCGAGGAGGGCGAACGAGGGAGAAGATAGATCGAGCGAACAGACAATAATGCCCCCAGGTTCGAGGAAGCAAGAAAGACCAAACCTCCGATTTAAAGACCAAGCCATCACAGAGGCCAGAGCGTTTGATCTGGACGACTGGAAGTAGCATGCCCGAATTCGCAGATGATGGAATAAAGTGTCTCAGGCAGAGACCCTTCACCGATCGGGAGCCCGTCAAATAGTAATTACTTAATACCCTTTTTAAGGTTTTAATAGTTTTCCAAAACAATACTCCTTAACCATAGTGCGCGTGATGGAACATCTCATAAATAACCACCTCTGGTTCTCTAGCAAACGGTCATATTTTTAAGTAAACTTTGCACGACGTTTTCGTTGAACAGCGGTTACATTTCGCTTCAATCGTCTGTAGATCATTGCCGTAGAATATAAAATTACAAATTATCAAAGAGAAGACCTAGCGGCATTAAACCGCACAGCATTGTTCGGTATCACAATCTATTGACAGTGGCCCCTGTTACATTTTCAAAGAAATAATCAACGATAATGTCGCGAGCCCCGACATCAGACAAAACTGTTAATCGTTGTGGATAGAGAGGTTGCTAGGCCATCACCATAGCTTTACCGCTGCTTCCGATGTGTCAGTTCTGATCATTAATAAAGCCTTGCAGAAGTAAATTGGCCTCGTCGCTCAAGATACGAGTATTTTTCTTGAAAAAAAATGAGTGTGCTTAAGACCAAACGACTGAAGTAAAACTTCTTTCGCTCCATCTAATTTAAAATGTGGGCGTGTCACTGAGCTTCAAGGGCCCCTGGAGAGTCTATATTATAAATTTCAGCTCACTAGCTCAAACTTTGGTTGTTTGCCGTCCGAGCTAAAAATCTGACGATGACGGTGACGCTCTATATTTCCAACTAATGAACTGCGATTCATCGACACAATGACTTTACTCACTTCCGGTAAATTCCATCTGTCGGCAACTGTTTTAGATATAGATTTCTCCTTTGGCTCGGTTTGGATAGCTGATGAGCTTAGTATTGCCCTCTGTTGAGGAGATTCAAGGGTGTCTCGTGTTTACCCATTCCACGAACCTTTCCGCCGACTAAATTGTATGGGCTGTAACAAAAGATTGTACGTTTGTCTACACTTCCGTTACGCCGGAAGTCTACGTTTGTCTACACTTCCATTACGCCGGAAGTCTACGTTGGTCTACACTTTCGTGTCGCATTCACCAGCTTACTTCCCAAGTCAAGCGTGCGTAAAGAAGTTTTACTTCAAAAATCAGCATATCACCTGCCTGCATTGACTTTAGTTCTTGAGTCAGCTTAACTTAGGTTAGGTTAGGTTGTAGTGGCAGTCGGCAGAGGCCGACACACTTAGACCAATGACAGGTCCATTGCGATACCATACGGATGTATCATCCTCCTACTCGTTGAACCAGTTGGAGCTTTTGATGAAGCTTGACAGACTTTTGATGTCGGTGTTAATGAGATCGTTAAGATCACTGTAAAAGAAAGATCCTTACTGGAGTTTACGTCTTTAAGAGAGAGCAGGGCTTGGTAAACATGGTTTCCAAAAAACTTTCTGCAAAATGCTGTGTACGATGGTTTGGGGTATTCCTAATTGCTGCGAACGTGTTTAAATGGACAAACATGAGTTTTCAGCAACAATTTTTGGTGGCGGCTGCAATATTTTCAATGAAGCTGGCTTTACGGGAACGACTTTGAGACTTTAAATCATTAACCTGGACTGTAAACTCAAAATTATTTACCAGGTTCACAATATCTGAGTGAGAAGTTGGTTCATAGCGACCGAAAAAGCAATAAACTGTGCCAAAATTCTTCGCGAAATATTCAACATATTTGTAGTGGACTTTCCGAATTTCTAATCGTATATATTGCCTATCATTCTTTTTCCTTCAACAATAAAAATTTGACTGATCGGCTGTCTAGGAATAACAGCTGTATGCTTGACATGTGAATAAAACCCTAAAATCTAAACTGAAGGCCCTTAACTTTGCAAAACTGAGCATTTGAACCTAACCGGCATAAAATTGTTGGAATTTGAATCTCAGAATCTCAGAATTTAATATTTTATCATTGTTCTTGTTAGTGGGGACAACTTAAAAATTGAGGGTTTAACCTTTTCACTTTCATATAGCAGATATGAATTCCGGAGATTGTCAACTTCGTTCGATTCAAAAATTTCGTGACTGACGCAAACCAAATACGAGTAGTATCATATTTTCCTCAAAAAAAGATGATTAATAAAATTATCACATAATTATTACATGGTGACGGGCGGTTGTTGAACCCCACAGGTGGACCAATACGGATGCAGTGAAATGGGAAAGTTATAATCTTTGAATCCAGATGATACAGAAAATTACATAGTCGCGAGCAATGGCAACGACTACCTTCTGAAAAATTATAATTAGTTGAAACCCTTTTTTTTGTTATGTGTACATAATTCTTTCCTTAGAGAAGAAATATGCATCAATGTATGTGGCTCAACGGTTAGTGCTTTGTACTACTAAATGATTGTTTCTGGGTTTAAATCCCACCCAGGAAAAACCTGGGATTTAAACCTTTAACACACGGTCTGACAAACATCGAAAAGTATAAACTGTCATGAGAAGCTTCTCAAAAATGTGCAGTTCAATATCGGCGGTATATTGAGAGTCCTCTCCGTTCGTCTTTTCGACAAATTCGGAGAAGCAAGCATAATGCCAAAAATTCCCAATATTTTTTTTTTTTTTTTTTTTTGACTACGACCAGCTTCTTACAAAATCTTCTGCAGCAGTGTAAAATGGTAGAATGATAATTTCCACTTTAAATACAGAATATGATGTTCTGCAACGCTGTATTTTAAGGCACTTGTTAAATATGATGTTCATGACAGCATCCAAGACGGCATCAAGTTTGGAAATGTTGATGTTAACGTTTTGCTTTACGCGGTAGATATTGTCAGTCTATCAGACAACCCTTGCACTTTGTAGTCTTAACAAGAGTTCGACCGAACGTTCTGCTTCGGCTTCGGCTATAATTTTCACCTTGGGCAAAACAAAGATTTTGCTGAGGCCGAATATTAAATTGACTCACCATTTTTCGCAAAAAATGAAATTATCGAACACCGTGTTTTGGAGTAGATTTCAACCAAGAAATTTCATGTTTTTTTTCGTTTCTCTAGTAAATAAAAGTGAAGTTGCATCTACATGCTGCTGTACCCAGTGGATTTTAAAATAAATCATTTCGTGTTAATTTCGGGCTATCTCCAGATTCGACTTCGGCTTTCGTCGAAAAATGCACCTTCGGTCGGACTCTAGTTTTATGGCGAAAGCTGACAGTTAATTTGAGAAGTTTTTAATGACAAAATTCTCTTGACTGTTTGTTGGACTACTGCATGACCTTTGAACAAATTTTATGAATTTTCTGATGAGAAAAATAGCATTGCCTATTATCATATTCCAAAAACACAAATTGAATGAGGCTGCTTGAATTACGGAAACAAACAAATATGTGGCTCAATGGTTAAAGCGTTGAACCATTGACCGAGGGTTCCTAGGTTTAAATCGACCTGGTTACACCTAAACGACCAACTCCGGATTAAGCCGATAAATTACTCTCGACACGAATAAACTTTTCTAAAAAGACAACAGGGAGCCGAAAATTGTCCTCTTCCTTTATTTAACGACGAGGTTATGATCGTTACTTCAAGTCACTTTTTCTTAAATAAAAGAGCCCAACTGCAAACTGTGATAACGAATAGAAGCTAGAATCCCAGCAATTATAAATAGTTACCAAAGTAATATGTCAAAGACTCACACGCCCTATACTTGTCTTGACTATTCCCTTCGACACAAATCATGTGGCGCCTAAGCCAAAAACACTATGAAATGACAGTAAGCTACATTTTAACACCTCATCACGCACTTCTTCTCTCATTTACCCAATTACTTTCATGAAATACTATTGATTCCCGGAACAAACATATAATTGGCATACAGCTATCGTGAGCGGCCATGGCATAGCATCTTCTTAGTCGCTATCATCGTCGTCATTTTGCTACCGCTGATGCGCTACGTATTCACCAATTCATACGATAAAATCGCCTATAAGACCATTATCAAAAGAAAGTCGAAACTAGTACAAATCAGAGCATAACTGGATATTTCTTTCTTCACCTCCTCACTCATTCAGTCTTCGCGCGCGCTCACCACAAACTTTAGTTCAGATATTTATTTATTTTTTTCCTTCTTAATTTTCTGCATCAAAACTAGTATCTACTGTTGGCGAGATTGCTAACGGTCAGAAAGCGTATAATATTTTCTGTTTATAAAATGAATATCCAACATCGCAAGAACAACAACAACAATAAAAAAACTGCTATGAATAGATATCGAATACAGCAGAAGATGAGAGCAAACAATTTTTAATTGTATCTCTTTATTTCTGTTACTTCTGTTTAAAAAAAAAAATGTTAACTCACCTTTGATATAAATACTAAACATAGAAAAGTCGCGAGCAGGTGGTGCCGCGTGTGATGCCCCATATTTGTCGAAAATCTGTTTCTTAAATTTTGTCGACTTTTTTCGTGTTAGGTCCTTTATCCCGAACACTGCGGTACGACCAATTTCGTTTCTCTTCTTTCACTAAATTTTTTTCGTTTCAATCTGAAATTAAACAGAACACAAGTGATACTTCAGTTTTAGTTGCACTGTTCACTTTTTTTTTTGAATAAAATTCACCAATAAAATTGGCAGCCAAAAACAACAAATTAAAAAAAACACACTTAAAACAATTGTAAATCCATTCGTGTATATCTTTCACTTAATGGTGTTAATTAATAAGTATGCCATTGAGAGATTCACAGAAGTTTCACTTACAAAACTTCAACACCAAAGGAACCACTTTCTATTTTACAGTCAACATCATTGCATCTCGTTTGGATTCGTTATGATCTTTTGTTTTTGATAGATACTGATACGTTTGATTTTTTTTTTCTCCTACAGTGATTTATGACAGTTAAGTTTTATTTGCAATTATCCAGGCTAAATGGTCTACTTCACAATCAAATGACAATTTCTTTACAAATTCACATTGAAGTAGCAAGAGGAAAAAAACGATCTCAAACGCGACGCGTGATTAGTGAAGAAAGACGTGGGGGAAAAAGTGTGCCCGACTAGAGGAGCTTATTTCGCTACCAACTAACCGATGTAACCAAGTCTAACGTTCGACTAAACGAATCTAGCTGATGGCTCGAGTATGAAGCGATGCAAACTCTTTCGCCAAGATACCTCTACCATTTTAAGTTTATCATTTCTTTTTCTTTCTCTTGAATGGGCTTTTTCTTTTACTTATATATGCGTTTTTGTGTCTCCTCTCTGCACTTGACCAGCAGCGCAACAGCACGCATTTTCTATTCGAAGTAAAATAATATTGCTATAGTTGTCTAAGTCAAGTCGATCTTACTACTTTCAACAAGATGGATTTTACTTTAAAACTAATGAAATAGATACACTGGTCTCAAAAGGGGGGGGGGGGAGGAGGTGTAGCAGATTTGTGTGGTGATGCAGATTGATTTATATTTAATAGTATTCAATGCCTTGTCGTTGAAAGAAAAAGTTTTTTCTGATTATTGAGTTTTTCTTGTTTCGGGCGCAGTGGCTCGGTGGTTAGTTGTGTCGGACTACTAATCTGAAGGTCCCCGGTTCAATTCCCGCCTGGGCCAAGTAACATCTAGAGTTTTTTTCCACTGCCCGCCTCCTGCGAACGTCTGACAAACATCCAAGAGTATCATGAGAAGCTTCTCAAATTTGCCGTTCGGTTGGTTGGAGGAGCTGGGTTTTAGGCCCTGTATGGGCCGTAAATGCCTAATATTTTTTTTTTAATTATTGAAAAGAGGAGAAAGAGCTGAAATCAGAGGAACAATTTCTTGAATAAATATCTGTAGGTATTTGAATGGTATTGTCTATAATAAGCATGACAAGGAATATATTACTTCATTAACTAAATAGCTAATAGCATTAAGACCGCCTGTTTTGAATTAAATTTCAATGAAAACATTGCAACAGTAAGTGAGAGTGTTGACCAGAATCGTACCACATCGATTTGCCGTCGTTTTCAGCAATTGAGACTTTCACAAAGCAGTTTACAGAGAATGTTGACTAAAAGTTTGCATATATACATGCTTGCAAGATTCAGTTGACACAACATTTAAAGTCAGTAGATCATGCGCAGCGCCGAATGTTCGCATAATGAATTTTGCAGCGATAACAAGTGAATGTGGACTATAATCTTGAAGGTCTCAGGTTAAAATCCCGCCGGGGCCAAGTAACATCTAAAAGTTTTTTCCACTGCCCCACCTCTTGCGAACATCTGACAATCATCTAAGAGTATCAATTGTCATGAGAAGATTCTCAAATTTGCCGTTCGGATTCGGCTTAAAATTGTAGGTCCCTTCCAATTCGCTAAAGCAAATGGTTGGAGAAGCTAGGTTTTAGGCCCTGTTAGTGCCTAATAAATATTTATTTATTTATTAACAAGTGATGATGAGTTTTCAAACAAAATCGTCTTTTCCGATGAAGCGCATTTCGAACTTGATGGCTATGTGAACAAAAAGAATTTTCGCATTTGGGGTGCTGAGAATCCAAAAGTGATACATCAACGTCCCTTGCATTCACTTGGCCGATCTTATTTGATAATGCGGCTGGCGCTGCGGTTACCGTCCACGGAGTTCATTAGCTTGAGATGATAACCAACTTCTTGTGGCTTCAAATTGCTAAAATGAATGTCAAAAAGGATGCATCAACCTGCCGCACAGCGAACGAAACAATGCAATGGAATTATTTAAATTTAATCATGCGATTTGACGCAATTGGATTTGAAATTTAATCATGCGAAAAAACATCAGAACTTTTTAAATAAACACTGGGTTTTTTTTTAATTTATAATTAAATAGGCGGTCTTAGTGGGACACCCTTTACAATCAGATAATTTTGTTACATGAAGAAAAGAATAATGTTCACTTGTTTAGAACTAAGTACTAAGTAAATGCTAAAGCTCTCGTGTTAGCGTTTAGAAAATGTTTAGGAAGTAAAGTTTCATGATTCAAAGCTTTTAAATGTTCTCTTATGAACTGTCTCTCTCTCTCAACCAATTTTTCTACCTTAACTGGGGCCTGTCCCACAATACAACAAGTCTTTGAATTGAATTTCACTGGTTTCGCAAGCAAGCTTCGTTACATGTGGTATCGCACAACGACACCTGGACACCACCACCAGACAACAGCGGAACATACCACGTACTTCCTCACTAATCCACCACTACACTCACACAAGTACACATTCACCTCGTAACAAAACTCACCACTCTAGTAGCCAACCTACCATAGTACACACACACGCACTCACATTTATCACACTCAGCCTCGCAGGCACCACCGGCATGAACATGAAGGGAGTTTCAGCCTAGTGGTGGCGGCTGGACAGCTGGATCCAGACACATGTGTGAAGCACAACGGTGGACACAACGGGCTCAAGTATATAGTTAGAGCGGGCAGGCGGGACACAGGCTATACAGCTGTTGCGGCGCAAGTACTCGACCCTCGTAGAAGGTATGTTTAGTAGACGGTAGTTAGGTTATGTTAGGTAGACGTGGCTGTCAGCCAAAGCCACCACACTTAGACCAATGATAGGTCCATTGTGGTACCACACAGATCTGGGGATTACCCTCACTGCTCGTTGAACCAATAGGAGCTTCTTATAAAGCGCGAAAGACTTCTAGCGCCAGTGCTGGCTAAGTCGCTTGTGTCATTGAACAAGAAGTCCCCTAGATGGAGATTTCTTCTATGGGAGAGCGCAGGACACGTGCAGAGAAGGTGAAGTACAGTCTCCTCCTCCTCCTCGTCCATACAGCTTCTGCAGAAGTCATTTGAGCACACACCGAGTCTAGATGCGTGCCTGCCTATTAAGCAGTGACCTGTGATAACACCCATAGTGGAGCTAATATGCAGTCGGTTTAATGAGATTAGACACTTAGAGCGTCGCAGATCCAGCTTTGGCCAGATCCGCTTAGTCGCTAGACATGTATTGCTACTCGTCCACCTAAGGTTTGTTCTCTCGATTGCGGATAGCTTAAACAAGAGTTTACAAGTAGCGATTGGTATACCTAGGGAACCTTTATCAGGTAAAGGAGGTAATGTGGTTCCTTTTTTGGCGAGATCATCAGCCCTGCAGTTACCTGGAATGTCCCTATGCCCCGGCAATCAACAGAGGTGAATATTGAACTGCTCTGCCATCTCCGAAAGAGATGATCGGCAGTCTTGGGCTATGATGGAATTTGAAGAGACTGAGTCCAGGGACTTAATCGCGGCCTGACTATCCGAGAAGATACGGATATCCTTTGAGGATATCACATTCCTCTTCAGCCACGTCAGGGCTTCTTTTATCGCCAAAATTTCCGCCTGGAACACGCTACAGTAATCAGGAAGACGGAAAGAGAGGCTAAGATTTAGCTTTTCTGAGAAGACTCCACCACCTACCCCATCGCTAGTTTTTGATCCATCGGTGTAAAGTGGATCGATTTATCATTCGCAAATGCATCATCATCCCAGAATGATCTGGAAGGAATGGTGATTTGGAAGTTTTTTCCGAACTGCAAACGGGGTATGGTGTAGTCTATGTTTCTGGGTAGAGACTTAAAGTAGTCTAGAATAATGGAGTGGCCAATATTGTTATTTGTCCACTGCGAGGTAGCTTTTAAGCGGACAGCGGAACATGCCGCTGTTTGCATGCTAAATATATCAAGGGGTATCAGGTGTAGCAGAATGTCCAGAGCAGCGGAGGGAGTAGTTCGGAGTGCTCCGCTAATGCATAGACACGCTGAACGCTGGGCTTTGCCCAGCTTGTCGCGGTTAATAGCTTTTTCTAGAGCAGTCCACCAGACAACCACCCCGTAAGTAAGAATTGGTCTTACCACCGATGTATATAGCCAGTGCGTAATGCGGGGTTGTAAACCCCACTTGTTGCCAATGGCTTTTTTACAAGAGAAAAGTGCTACTGTAGCTTTCTTGACTCTTTCTTGTATATTGGGTTTCCAGCTTAACTTCCTATCGAACGACCATACCACGTCGAGTTAATCGGTTCTCGTTAGATCACCGAAATTAAACGACGTTGGGCGCGGTTAGTACGTAGATGGGGGACCGTTTGAGAACAACCGCGTGTCGTTGGCCAGTCCCATCTACAGAGTTGAGGTAGATAATATACGTGGTATCACAATGGACCTAAATTGGTCTAAGTGTGTCGGCTTCTGCCGACAGCCACATAAACCTAACCTAACCTAACCTTCCTATCGAAGATTAGACCCAAAAATTTTGCTTCGTCAGAGAAAGTTAAGCTTGTACCGCTAATAGAAGGAGTGTCAATATATGGGATTTTATATTTCCTGGAAAAGAGGACAAGCTCGGTTTTGTGGGGGTTAACGCCCAGTCCGCACCGATTAGCCCATCTCGTTAGCTTGTTAAGAGCGTTTTGCAGGAGTTCCTTTATGGTGTTGAGGTGTTTCCCAGACGGTAGTTAAGTAGCCTAGTTCACGGGAATAAGGTTACAACACAGTCGACGACGACAACAACAGCCACACGCCGCAGATAACAGCAGCAGAGACAACACCAGCATCAGATACTACACAGCAACAGGAAAGTATCAACAGCAGCAGAGATAACAACCGCAGAGATCACATAGCCACAGAAGCTGCACCACCATAGAGACACCCCAGACGGCACCTATATAAGGTAATAGCCCCTGAGATTTGGGGAGTTCACCGTGCTTAGCCATATCAACCCGTCGCTACGCAAGGAAGCTCGTATGTATATATGACCATTGACCAAGTTTAAAGTAAACAAATCACGTGTTTTCATTTCTTTTCCTGTGTGCTTTATTCACTGGTCGGTTTTTCCCCCTGCAGTTTACTATTTCCAGGACCCAGGCGTTCCCGCTTAGTCTACCCCGGCTGGGAAATTACGTTATAATATTTTTGCACAGAATTCTTTAGAAGACACGATTGTTAGTTCAAAAAAAAACAATTGCGATTCAACATTTCTGCAACTGTTTAAGCAGAGTAGTTGATAATGAACACATTATATCCGCCAAATAGATTCTTTAGTTAAGATACCAAACTGATAAAAAGGAAAGTTAGCGAAATACTGCGCAATTATAGCTCGGACTTAACAGGGGAATTATTTCGCATATATAAGTTAATTTAAGTCCGATCTTGGAACTAAGGAACAAAAATTCACAGAGAAAGAACCAAACAGTTCTGCATTAAGTCAAATACTGTAACACATTTTGCGCAATAGCGCCCGGAAGCTTCCATTTCCAGATTAAAACAGTTGCATTTGCCGATGATGTGGTGATTGTATGAGCGTCTAATATACCACAAAACTTGATTAATCTATACCACAAGTAGAATCATTTAGCACTGTTTATTTGTTTGAATCGGATCGACCAAAAGATAGATACATAAAAATCAATTGAACACCTCAACACCCACGAATATGCATACCAATGTCGCTAGGCTCACCTGAATGTTAAAACTCCCTTGATTGTGATATCTCTATTAGTTTATTTTAACGACAAGTTTTGTTTCTTGGGGGACGGTGCAATGATATATTCAGCCATTTCCTGTGTGGTTTTCTAATCCCTTAAAATAGCACACAAAAAACCAATATCAATGTCATCGATATGACATAAAAAAAATTTCCAGTTTAAAAGAGGGAAAGCGATACATGAGGCAGCTTTTGGCAATTTTGGCTTAGAAAACAGAAGCGAAAGAGGGCAGATCCTGCTGAATTTTATACAGCATCACAACCTTTTTCTTATGAAGTCCTTTTTCAAAATCAAGCACATGTAAGAGATGGACGTGCAAAAGCCCGATGGTAAGACAAATAAACACATTGATTTTCTGATAGAAAAAATTAACGGCAAATTAAGGCATTAACGGCAAATACAACTCCTAAAGCCTAGCTTCTCCAACCATTATGCTTGTGCGAAGTGGCCGAATCTGATCGGCAAATTTGGAGAAGCTTCTTATTACAATTGATACTCTTGTATGTTTGTCAGACGTTCGCATTGAAAAAAACTGGGCCCCAGCTTGATTTGAAGTTGAGACAGTTAGATTAGTAATTCGACATGAACATACTAACCACTACTCGTCTTTGCAGATAACGAAGAGGAAATAAACCGCACTTAGAGCAACGATCAAAGCAAACCTTACAAGGGAAGGAAGAAAAACGGAACAACCGATATAAATAAAAACATCGAAATTGACAAAAGTAAAAACCCAGCCAAATTCGAACAAAACCGAACAGTGTTAAAAACCTCACTAACACCATAGCGAATATAATACGTTACAAAACGATACTGCGGAAATCCATGGCGTAACCATGACAAAATCAGTCTTTATGCACCAAAGAAAATTACATCAGAATAAACATCATCTAATATAAGTTTTTGTTTTTGAAAAAGAATCGAGGCAAACAATTTTTTTATTGTTTTCATAGTTATGAATCACTCCACATAACTACACTTGAGATTTCCCTGATTTTATTTTCAATTAAGTTTTGTAAAAACAATAAATATTAGATATAAGCGGCTCAAACGGATACGGGACTAGCTTCTCCAACCCTTGTATATGCGAAGTTTTAATTTTGCTACGAATGGAAAGGCCTTAAAATTGTATGCAAATTTCAGAAGCTTCTTATGACAATTGAAAGTTTTGGATGTTTGTTAGACTTTCGCAAGAGGTGGGACATTTTAAAAACATTAGATCTTACTAAGCCCTGGTGTGATTTTAATCATCTAGCCCTCGCTCAGAAATCCAACACATAACCACTGAGCGCATACGTGAATAAGCAACTAGTCGAAAAAAACAAAATTTTTGTGGACATTTTTGTGTATATGCGATTTTACCCCATAGTTGCCTTTTACGACAAGCGCTGTTTAGCATAAAGGGTGTTCTGTTTAAATTTGAGGTATCATTTTAAATTTTGAATGAAAGACAAGAGGTGTGAAACCCGTATTTATTTTTATTGGAAATTAATGTAAATTGGTTCCGGTTAATAATGAAAAATAATGTCGTCCAAGTAACCTCCTCTGCTAGCTCGGCGGACTGTCAACCTTATACCAACATTTTGAATCACTTTTTCGCATAATGATGGTTCAATAAGTGATATTTGCTCGATGATGTTGTCTTCAAGGTGTGAACAGTTTGAGGATTATAGGCATAAATTTTCCTCTTCAAGAAACCCCATAAGAAAAAATCTAGTGGTGTTAAGTCGCATGATCTTGGCGGCCAATGCATATCTGTTCTTCGGGAAATTATGCGATTGTTAAACTTCTCTTTCAAAAGATCGATTGAGTTCGTTGCTGTGTGGCACGTTGCACCATCCTGTTGAAACCACAAATTCTGCACATCAATATCTTCCAATTGACTCCACAAAAAGTTTCTAATCATCGCTTGATATCGAGCCCCATCCACAGTAACTGTATTGCCATTTTCATCTTCGAAGGAAAATGGACCAATTACGCCAACACACCAAAATCCACACCATACAGTAACTTTTTTTCGTTTCATTGGCCTTTCAAACAATCCTCTAGGATTTTCTTCAGCCCAAATGCGACAGTTTTGTTTATTGACATAACCGCTAATTTCAAAATGAGTATCATCGGTGAAGAGATAATTTGCTTGAAAAAATTTTCATTTTGTTGTTGGTTCTCTATGGCCCAATTAACGAATTGCCGACCCAATGCATGGTCAGTTGGATTTGATTCTTGTGTTAACTTTATTTTGTAAGCCTTTACATGCAGTTCTTTGTACAAAATGTTAAACAAAGTTGTTGGTTTGAGGTTTAATTGCTGTGAAACAACGACGAATTGAAGTCCTTGGCTCTTCAGCAACACTTCTTCAATTCAACACACGACCACTACGATGATAGGCTTTACTCCTCTGATCTTGAACCGAACCAGTTTCTTCAAATTTATGAAAGGTAAGTTTATTAGCACGGTTTGACGGAGCATTTTCTCTACGGAATTTTGAACGAAATTTTCCTTCAACTTTTGCAAAATTTTTACCATATTTAAAATACACTGCCGATCAATCGAATAGACTCAAGATTTCTTTTATAGAATATTAATTTTTTTTAAATAAAAAGCAATCAGAATTTGCAAAAATATATTTTTTGTTTACTCAGTATTTAATTTTTTAATAAACAAAACAAAATTCAGTGTTCTAAGTTAAAAGGTAATTTTTTAATATTTATATTTGTGGATGAACTTAAATAAATGACGGATGCCACTCCATTAGGGTAACATTTTGGTCCTTAATCCATTTCTTTACCACTCGAGCGATATGTATTGGGGCATTATCACGTTGAAATGTCCAAGGTAATACCCCAAAAATGTTAGAAAAGTGGGGTGGGAAAATACTGTTTGGAGCAACTCCCTGTAGCGTGTGGCATTCATCTTAGTTGAAACGAATTGGAGTTCGAATGCCCCATAGTAGGAGATGGAACCCCACACCATTATACCCCCCTCACGGCTATGGTGACGGGTTAAATAGTGTTCTTCCTTTCTTACGTCATGGAAGTAATAGTTAAAACCATCTGGCCCATCCAAATTAAAGCCTTTTTCATTAGAAAAAAACGATTTGGTACCATTCCCTAGAAGAAAGAGAGCGAGCATGCTTACGAACGAGGGTAAGCGGTGTTTTTTTTTCAATTTCAATCTCTTTAGAGGTTTTGCTTTGCGTATCACTCGCCGTACGGTAGCTATACTTGCATTTACTCCCAAATTTTGTCGAATTTTGACAGCGGAACACATTGAGTTTGAGGCTTCTCGGAGAATTCTTCGCTCTTCGCAAGCCGTAAGTGCTTTCCTAGCGGGCTTTTTCATATTTTTTCCATAATTTGATGGATATCTCAGAAAATGAGAGACAACAGTCTGACTTCTAGAGATTTTTTCTGCTATCTGCCTGGTTGTAAGATTGCTGTCTCGATAGGCCAGTATTTTGCCTTTTTCCTCCGAAGTTAGTGATGCACCACGACCCATTTTATATTTATTTAGTAGAAAATTGCGAGAGACAACAGAATGCCCCTTTTAACTTGCAGAGCTAATCACTAACTAAACTTACAGCCTCTGAGTCTATTCTGGTGATCGCCTAAAAAGCACTTTTTTTTGGCATAAGCAAAGCAAAATAGGAATAGATTCTAACTGTACAAATTTTGCAGCTAACTCTTATCTCTTAAATTTGTCTAATGTTCCTCTAAAAAAAAACAACAAAGGTTATGGCAATAGCCGTTTGCATAAAAGTGAAAATCAAAGTGTAGAAACCAAAACATGTTGAGTCTATTTGATTGATCGGCAGTGTAAGTTTTAATAATAAAAACACGTTGCTCCGATCGTACCGATCCATTTTAGCTAACGGGAATGTATTTACTTCATACCTGAAAAAACTTCGGTATAATCTAATAACTGTAAAAAAAGTGCCGGCCAATTTAAAATGATACGATAAATTTGAACACCCTTTATAAAAAAAACTGCACTAAGTAAGCCTTTCTAATTTGTTCCAAGAAATAAGTCTGGTACCCAAAAAAATTATTTTTCGGTGCAACAACATTTTTCTCCCTTGACCGCAGGTACAAAATCTAACACTCTTAAAGTATCATCATTCGTTTGAAAATTCATAAGACAAAATATCTACTTATTGCAACCATTTCGCCAAATTCGAAAAACAATTTTCGAACAGCACTATATGTCTATCTCGTCCATAGTACATATACATAGGAATCACAAAAATCTCCGCTTGGAAAACCGACTGCGACGCATCTTTAATTAACGAGGAGTTAAGTCTTCGGTTATCGCTTTACTGGTCCTAGAATCATCAGCGAAAGTTTTTTTCCTCTCCTAATTGAGACCTTGGCCGAAACCGGAGCCATTTTGAAAGCATTTTGCACAAAAAATGGCCACAATATGTTGAATTTAAAACAAAAACAATAGATTTTTTTTCCATATTGGGGCGATGTTTCGTACGTTGAAAAATAACATTTTAAAATTTTTGATTTTTTTTTTATTCGGCAATTTTGAAATTTTCAGTGACCTTATTTCATTATTAAATTGGGGAAAGGTTTTGCAATGAAAAGCTGCAACAAAAAAGATAATGAAAAATCACCGCAAAAAATTACCCTTAACTAATTTCGATATTGGCTGAATTGTTATGAGGCAGCGAGACTTTTTAAAGTCTGCAATTTCGCAGGAAATATTTTAACAAGAGTTAAACAAATCTGTAGACGCTGCTGGTATGAAATCAGATCGGGTTGTTTATTTCTTTCAATAGGAATATATGGTCGCTACAACAGAGTTTATTATTAATACTTATTGTCAAGAGGACGGAATATATAAATAAGAAACGTATCATAAAAGTACTAGTACTAGTTAAAAAAAAAAAAATTTAACCAACGACCATACCACGTCGAGTTAATCGGTTCTCGTCAGATCACCGAAATTAAACGACGTTGGGCGCGGTTAGTACGTAGATGGGGGACCGTTTGAGAACAACCGCGTGTCGTTCGCAAGTCCCATCTACAGAGTTGAGGTAGATAATTATACGTGGTATCACAATGGACCTAAATTGGTCTAAGTGTGTCGGCTTCTGATGACAGCCACCTAAATCTAACCTAACCTAACCATACCACGTCGAATTAATCGGTTCTCATCAGATACACCGCCTGAAACCTAGCTTCTCCAACCATTTGCTTTGCAAGTGGAAGATACCTGCACTTTAAAGCCGAATCCGAACGGCAATTTCGAGAAGCTTCTCATGACATTTGATACTCTTGGATGTTTGTCAGACGTTCGCAAGAGGTGGGGCAATGGAAAAAACTCTACGATGTTACTTAGCCCAGACGGGATTTGAAACTGAGTCTTTCGATTAGGAGTCCAACACACTAACCTCTGCGCCACCGCACCCATCTAGAAGTAAGATGGAGTCAAAAAAATATAGGCAATTTGGATTTTAAAAAAATGCAAGTTAGGACAAATCGATAGATAACATATCTAAGAATTCCTAATAACATCCACGTTCCCACCCTGCTAAATTTTTAATAGAATTAGCTTTCTAACCCACACGACAGAAGAATCAATTTTATTGATAATAAAGTTGATATACTCAAAGATGCAATTCAGTCAGAACATTCCGCCAAACAAATATAATCAATGGATGTGCCACAACACAAACTAATCACTTTGTCCAGCACTTAATATGGCCCGTTGTACCACTATTCAGCAATATCGGGCTTAGCTAGTGATGATAGGTCATTGCAGTGTGTGCAGCAGCACTAAACACAACACACCGCAACAAAGCCATTTGGAACCAAATAAGCAACGTGAAGCAAGTGTGCCATTAACCTACTGATACAGAACCATCCGACTATAGTAAGACAACTTAACGCTGCAGTAACTACACAGACTGGCAGCACCAATGACATTGGCTCTCCATTTCTTAGCTAACCACTTTGGGCACAACTTCTCCATGGATATGCATCCACTATCAGATATTAGTTTCATAGACGAAGAAGACGAAGCTCCAAACGAGTTCCTCTTCAGTTGAGATATCATATAAATAAGTTGGTGGTATGGTAGGAGACATCACATCATCTCGTATACTCTCAAATCCAATGGCTGGTTGCTTCCGCTTTTTATTTTTTCTCGACGTTTTACTTTCTGAAGCACCTCCGGTTTTTTCTTATTAATTTCTTTCTGATATTTATTTATCTCACTCTCCTGGCGCCTAAAGTTCTACGACGACCATTCAAAAGAAGTCGAAGAGCGGGCAAAAAACGGAACTTTTTGTTAGTTTTCATTTAATGTAAGAGTAAGTGAAAGTTACTCTCTGCTGGCCACAGCCAGTTAGTCTTTGCTGCTGATACACATTTGCATTGATTGCACACAGCTTACATTAGGGATTTGCCGGACCATGATAAAACGAAAATTTATATTTACGCTCTCGACTTGTGTATTTTTCTCTGCGTGGACAGAGATACGTGCCGTCTACACAGATAAATAACATCGGCTTGATTTGTGTAGGTTTTTATTGGGAAAGGGGTTCGAGTTTAAAGATGAATTGCACATTTTAAAATGAAATCGAAAGCAATAACCACCTAATATGGACCAAGTTGAGTTACACGGGCGAAATGTTTTTCCAGTCTTTTGGAGGACTGGTTGAAATACAACTTTAAATCGACATTTGACATATACACAAACAAAAAATGTATCTCAGTCTCTACCATTAGTCGAACAGATGGTTCAACATAAATCTTAAATTTAAGTTTCAATCCTATGTGGTTAGGTTTAGAAGAAGTGAAAGTCTGCTTCGGTACTTGTACAATGTACACGTCGTGTGACAGAAATCACTTTATTAAAACCATAAAACTATCTAATAACAGTTAGTGGATGCAATTTGTATTTTTATTAATACGATTACGCAGTGAGTTAGTGTGGTTCGGTTTTTAATTGGCAGTAAGAAGCATACACACCGATGTGGCCAATGATATGTAGGAAATTAGAAATTAATGCGCGAATGAATTTCGAGGACCAGTCTTTTGCAGTTTTATGATTACTAATTTCTGCTAATTGCATTTAAGGCAATTATGCCTGTTACTTGTCGAATGATCTACACCTATTATGAAATAAAAGACGTACAAGCATTAAACATGGTCGTAAGCAAACAAAATAAGGAATTGTTTACTCTTTATTGTATTGGATTGCTGGTGTTAAGAACTAAGATTCATGCCAGTATAACCTACGAATTTTGAAATAGCTTAGGTCTAATAAGTTTTTCTTTAAAATGCTTCCATGTAGATACTGGCTATTGAAAAGGCGTAACTGAAGAGAGATGTCTCTAGATATAGTTGACAAATGATCGTTATCATATTTTTTATACAAATTAAGATGTGTTATAAAAAACAAAAAAAACAATAAATGTGCATGTCCATTCTGACAGTGGCCCGCGGCTTTGACATTATTTTTTTTTATTCGCCTGATTCTACCGTAACGTCGTACCCGCGGGAACAACTAGTAATTTTCTTCCCAGCGATTATATTTTTCCCTCAGTATCGATTCAACATTAATATTTTGCTGGAGTCATATCTAAAAAAATCTGCAGTTTAGTTTTCTAGGTAAAGTAATTCTCGAGATATAGCGATCACCGCCCGATCATGAAATTCAAGTAACACTGTTTTTATTAAGCTGTTATTTCCGTCCATTAGAGAGCATTAGTTCTAAATTTCAGCTTTGTAGCTCTATTTTTAAAGCTATTATACTCTTTTTTAAAGGACGGACGGACTTGGCTAGATCGACACAACTTTCAATGATAATCACCCTATTCCCACGTCGTCTCCACGAGCAATATTTTACAGAATGCAATATTGCTTTCTATAGAAATTGCTCGTGGAAACTACAAATAGTATTCTTGTATTCTAGGGGCTGGCATTTCTATGAAGTGCTTCACCTTTGACCATCCATTAACAATTTTGAGGCCCTAAAATTGAAGCTAGAAAGCTAAAATTTGGAAAATGAACTCTAGAGGGGGCCCAAATTATAAAGTGCACAAATTTTTCAAATAAGCAAAAGCCGTTTTACAGAAAAAATCAAAATTCGAGCCAGCAAGCTGAAATTCGGAACATTATGCCACCTTTTGGGACTGAAAGGATAAAGTGTCTCTCCACTATTTGAAAAAACAGTTTTATCGAAGAAATCAATGGTAATGAAAGTCCTGTTCTTCGCAAAGTATGTAGGCAAAGCTTTATTTAACAATTCGTCCTTACAAAGTTTTTTACTCCCACTTTTTGGGGACGTTTTTTACAGAGACATTTTGTATCCATAAAATCCATTTAAAGGCAATATCCTTCTTAAAAATTCGTTCATACTGTGTGGGTTAGTCAAAATCAATTTATTGGTTTTAAGCACGCAGCCGGAGTATATGGGCGGTCTACAAACGATAACGGGCGATGGTACGATAGGTATATGTTGTTCTATAATTTAGTATTTATATTTTATGTGGGCGCACTGACTCACTGGTTAATGTGTTGGTTCCCGGCTCAATTACTGGCGGGGCCAAGTAACATGTAGAGCTTTTTCCATTGCCCCACCTCTTATGAACGTCTACAAACATCCAACAGTATAGATTGTCATACATGGCTTCTCAAATTTGCCGTTCGTACATAATGTTGGTACGTATGCAAGTCACATACATTTTTATACCGTCTAAAAAGCAAATTTAAAAATCTTCTCATGATAAATAATATTCTTGGATGTTTGTCAGAGAGTCGCAAGGCAAGATTAAGGAGCCAACATAGCATGTCTAGCATATCCTACTTATCAAGTTCAAAAGACTACTATTGATTCGTGTTGAATTTATAAAACTTGACACAAATTCCTTTAACTTGTTATCCGACCAAATATCGAGAATTCAGTAAAACTGCTAACACACTGCTGCGAATATCGGAGTTTCCAGAAAATGTTGCAAGCAAAGTTGTAGAAGCCAATATTCTTCTTCTTTTTCTTTGATGGCGATATTATGACTAAAGGAATCATAACACTCCATCCCTACTAGCCGGCCTGTGGGCTTCGTTCAATATATACTCTTTCGTCCATACCGACGACAAATCAATTGTAATGCCAAAATGTATAGTCCCTTTCTCTATGCAAAAGGATATTCAATTAAATTCAATTAAACTCATTATTATTAAAATAACATGGCACATTAAGATTTATACCTAATGAGAGTCAGTAATATAAAAATTACAAATATTGGTAGGTAGGAGTTAGGTGAAGGATATAAGAGGAAAGCAAGCATTAGAGTTTTAATTAGAAGTGAGAAATGGAAAACAACTCTTTTTTAAATGAGTGGCATTCAAAAATGTGGTCATATTTCACGTCAAAGGGTTTCATAATTTTATTGCATCGATAAAAAAATATACGCGATGAGTTTAAACTTCAATAACTAGACGGAATAAAGATGTCCATACACGGTAGCGATAGCTATAACTGTTAGGCGCCTAAGTTTAGCAGACGAAGAATATAGTTTGTAAGTTAAATACTTTGGATATGCGTAGATCAACATTATATTCGATGCTGACCATAACGAATCCCCGAGATCAGCTCGTATTCTTTGTTTACCGCGTCAAAATCCAACATTTTTGATTGAATGTAATACCATTGTGATGTCATGCGCAAGGGACTAAGATTGGTAAAAATACTAATAACCTTCAATTGTATTCTTTTAAGATAAACATAGAAAGTCACGAAGGAAAGGTCACTTTTTTAAATACACTCATTTTGTATATGTACACATTTATGTCATAGTGGCGCAATGGCTCAGTGGTTATTACGTTGCATTACTTAAGTGCCCAAGGGGTCCCAGGTTCAAATCACGCTGGTGACACCCAAAGGTCATCCCTGCCTAATCTCTTGCGAATCTCTGAAAATCAAAGAGTATCAATTGTAATGAAAAGCATTTCAAAACCTACTATTGGCCTTCGGCTTCAAATCGTAAGTCCTGTCATTCATGACAAAAAAATTGTTTCGTTCACACAGTTTGAGAAATGTGTAAAACATTGGCTCTTCCAATTCAATTACATTAAAATGGAAGCTATTCTTTCTGACATTTTGGTCTAACTAGTCTTTTTTCCTCTATTTTCTCTTTTTATTTTAAAATGGATATTTAAATTTAGCTTGAATTGTAGTTTCTTAAATGCGTTTTATATAATCCTTATCGTTTTAATAATGAGGGTCACCCCACCAATATTTCAACTATTTGTAATGAAGCCCTTCGAATTGGCATTTGACACTATATTAATACGTATAAAAAATACAAAATATCAACAAACAAAATGTTTGGAGAAACTAGATTTTAGGCCGGTAACCATATATTTATTTTCCTTATATTTATTTTCATTTGAACATATCGACATATAGATAGAATTTTCTTACCTACTAATAAAATAATAACAGCGCCAAGTTAATTTCGTCCCAAAATTTAATCTTTTTCAACATTTTTGTTTTCCCTAGCACTTCAGCCCCATTCTATTTTATAATTTTTTACTAACGAAATTGATTTAATTAAAAAAATACGGAGTCTTATTTATTATAATGTTATGTAAAAAATATATAAATTCTGGCGTCGATACATAACGAAACATAACGTACTGCATCATCATTAAATACCACTTGAAATTTACGCTTTAATAGGAAATCTGTACTACTACAGTAAACAGTTTCAGCATAAATTACTAATGTAGAATTAGAGTTCCCTCAAGTTTTCTTGTAGTATCAGTTAGAGTAAAACTTGCAGTTTACCACAGTTTGCGAATGCGAAGACATACATAAATTCGGCTTACTACATAGTTAATGTGTTCTTAAACTGACAAGATGTGATTCAAAACCAAACCCAAGGTTAGTTACTTTTAACAATTTTATGCTTGCTACTGGATAGAAATACGTCAGGCGAGCTACTGAAAGGTGTTAAGGAGGAAACCATTTGTTTCAGACCAGGTCTGAATGCTACCAAGATCCGTTTTGATGTTGTTAAAAAAAACTTATTCCAACTTCAACTACTCTTTATTATTGCATTAGTAACTCTACTATCAAAAACCATCATTGTACCCTATCCTTAGGGTATTATAATGTTAACCCATGGCTTGTAATATGCCTTTTATTGATCATTGAACCCTAAAAGTTACTAAATTTGTGAATAGCATCGAACGTTATGTCGATCTGATACGGATAACTGTCAAACTAGCTAATCAAGTTTGTTTAACTTTTTTTCAGTATACTTTGGCAGATCACCATGGAAAGACTTACACCACGTGGAAATTTATTTCCAAAATTCGCGCTCTGTTCCCCAAACTTATAGAGCACTTCGTCAAGTTTACGGTGGTCATAATCGTCCATCCGAGCAGCTAATACGCTGTAGACGTGAGTGTGAGAGAGGACACAAACTTATCGATCCGACGCCGCTTTCAGCAACTCTCAGCAACTGCCCGTCCACTACTTGGAAAATTTGGAGGAAAGATCTTGGCCTACATCCATATAAGATCCAACTGGTGGAAAAATTAAAGTCAGCAATTGCGTCTTGTGTTCTGTGAATGGGCTGAGAATGTTGAACCAGATTTTTATCGTAAAATCATCTTCAGCGATGAGGCTCATTTCTGGATTTACGGGTTTGTAAACAAGCAGAATTGTCATTTTTGCAGTGAGCACAATTACATTACATCCCGAAAAAATCATCGGCCCATTTGTGTTTAAATCCGAAACCGGTGCCAAAATTACCGTGAATGGCAAACGCTACAGGCAAATGATTCGTGAATTTTTTATTCCTCATGTCATTGGAAATCATTTGGAGGAGAAATAGTTCCAACAAGACGGCGCAACATGTCATAGAGGGTATGCAACCATGACTTTGTTGAGACAAACGTTTGGTGACAGAATCATCTCAAGAAATGGACCTGTTAGTTGGCCACCTCGTTCGTGTGATTTGACACCTTTGGACTACTTTTTGTGGGGGTACGTCAAATCTATGTATGATCTATTCTGATAAACCAGCAATGATTGATCACTTAGAAGCCAACATTCGACGAACAATTGACGAAATAAGAAATGGTATGCTCCAAAAGTGGTACAAAATTGGACCGACAGGATAGCGTTCATAAGGCGCAGTCGCGGAAGCCATATGCCATAAATTATCTTTAAATATTAAATGCCATGAAATTTGTGAGCTAATTAATCCAAAATTTGGTCATTCCATTAAATTAGTTGTGTTTTATTTTTAAAAAAAAATTATATGCCTCTATAAAAAACACCTTAGTACAAAAGTAGGTACAAACAAACCAAATATGTAGACTAAATTTGACTTTCGTTCCAAATTTTGGTTATTTTTTCAGAAACAAAAAAATGTTCCAAAATAGAAAAGGATCGTCAGCACGTTGCCACGCCAACTTGAGGGAATTGGAATATGGATAGGGTTTATGGTTTACTTAACCATTTGAAATAAGATGATATATATATTTATAAAGGGTGTTCAAATTTTATGTATCATATGAAGTAAATACATTCCCGTTACCAAAAATGGATCGGTACACTATTGAGCAACGTGTTCTTATTATTAAAACTTATTTTAAATATAGTGAAAGTTGGAAGAAAATTTCGTTCAAAATACGATAGAGAAAATGCTCCGTCAAACCGTGCTATTAAACTTATCGTTCATAAATTTGAAGAAATTGGTTCGGTTCATGTTTAGAGAAGTAAAGCGTATCATCGTAGTAGTCGTTCGAGTGCAAATATTGCAGATGTTAGCAGAAGTGTTGCTGAAGATTCAATTCGGACTCGTTCACAGCAATTTAACCTCAAACCAACAACTTTATTTAACATTTTGCACAAAGATCTGCATGTAAAGGCTTACAAAATACAGTAAACACAAGAATTAAAGCCACCTGACCAATAATTGCGTCGGCAATTATGCTAATTGGACCATAGAGAAGCAACAACAAAATGACAATTTTTTCAAGCAAATTATCTTCACCGATGAGGCTCATTTTGAAATTGGCAATTATGTCAATAAACAAAACTGTCGCATTTGGGCTGAAGAAAATCCTAGAGGATTGTATATATATCTTTATATATCATCTTATACTTAAGAGAATAATTTCTCTTTAAAATGGGTTGGAAGTGTATTGATCCTGAACTTCACAGGTGACAAGTCAGTAAACTAAACACTACACCATCGTTACCTTTAGAAATCAATTTTTTAGCCACAAACCAAGAAAATGGTGGCTTGTTGCAGGGGAAGAGGTCAACACGCCCTTGCAGGATGGTGTGTTGTTTAAGGTAACATTCTCTTAGTTTTTCAGTCAGCTAAGTAAGCTAGGGCGTTTCTGGGACTTGGCGGGCTCACCAAATTATGGTGGTGCTTCCGTGAGATGACTTATGCTGTACGGCTAATATCGGCTCCACTGGCTCCGACTGCCAGACGCTCGGAAAGCAATTGGGATTTTGACCACTTGTTTAAGTACAGGTTATATATAAGTTATGTAGCTTAAGTAAATAAAGCAGAATTGGTAGTTTATATTTAGTTTTATATAAAATATGAAATTTGATAAAGATAAAAAGTTTTTAAGAATTTTCTTGATGAATACACATACATAATAAGTTAGATCAGTTCGTAAAATAGTTGTCAGCCCAGAAGGCAATAATTATAAGGTTTTAGCAAGGCTTAGAGCGCCGGCAAGGACACCAGTATTCCAGAATAAGTATTCTGTTAATTTTAAATTAGTTTTTATGACATTTGTGCAGTATGTTAATTGATAAAAGCTAAACAAATAATA
This sequence comes from Portevinia maculata, assembly GCA_949715645.1. Classification (NCBI taxonomy): domain Eukaryota; kingdom Metazoa; phylum Arthropoda; class Insecta; order Diptera; family Syrphidae; genus Portevinia; species Portevinia maculata. The sequence continues at coordinate 52,018,634 of OX454527.1, read as the reverse complement.
AAAATAAATTTAAAAGTAAAAAAAGTTGAAGAGAAAGAAGAAGAAAAGCCTTTATATAAAACTGTTACAAAAACTAATCACTACGAGTATATAACAATAAAATCCAATGCTTAGTTAAAGTTATTCCTATACTCTAACTTTCTTTCATCCGGAAAACTCATTTTGTGCCATTTTTAGCGCTCCTATCTAGATCATTGGTTTCACCATACGAAAAACCATAAACCCCAATTCCTCAATGTTCAACCACCAAATAATCAGTTTACTTGATCGTTTAACCACAAAATAATTTTTGTTATATGCAACTTGTTGCGAAAGATGCTGCAATTTCCTCATTCATATTCAGAAAACCGCTAACCAAAACCAAATCTAATTTAGCAAACTGCAAATAAATCATCATTATGATTCGTTGTTTGGGATACACTGAACACTGAAGTGTGACTGCTTTACATTTGGCTATAAGAAATCGCGAGTTGTTTTCCCTTCTTCGTCTGCTTTTTCTGTATGTTTGCTCTAACAACAGCACAAACTATGTATTCAATAAACGAATAGACAGTATCAATGTTACATTATAAAATAATAAAAAAATAATAAACCGCTTTCTCTGCGCGTTTAAGATTTGGAGTGAAAAGAATACGCGCAGCATAGCAGTGCGCGCATGAGATTAGGTGCCGATGCAATGGATGGCCACATGAAGCCACCAATAGAAGCAAACATCCATCGATACTTCAGTTTAGTTCAGATAATCTATCTTTAAAAAGAAAACTTGTAACAGTAATTTTCTCCAATTTTCCTTTCGGGCAAACGTTTGTCCAAATTGATATCTGACTTCGAAGCGAGGATATATGAATTCAGTTTGGAAGGCGCTTCCTTTTAATTCTCTTGAATATTGATAAACAAAAAGTAAGAGTGGCGTAAATGATACATTTAAATTTGCGAAACTGTAATACAAGTCCCGTGCAGAGGCAGACTAAAAATACAGTTACAATAAACACAATTTTAGATGAGTCTAGAAATATATTTATCATTTGAAAGGTGTCCTACAAGCTCGTAGGCGAACCCGTGGGTGCACGATTGGAGATCAAAAGTGTCTTTATTAATAACAGGAGCATATACGGCACGTGTCGCAATGTGACAAAAAGACAGCACCAGCATTTGATTGGCTTCAGTGGAAGTAGTGCGAAGCCGGGAAGCCCAGCGATTCTATTTGAAGTCAAACCGGTGAACCCCACAGGCGGAATAGTCGGCATGCTGTAAAGTGGGAAGGTTCTTATCTATCTAATTTAGACCATAACCTCATCCTTTAAGTAGCAAAAGAAGATACAAAAAAGTAGAAAGTGAGTAGCTATCTGTTCGCAGAATGCATTTATACAAAATATCATCAAAAATGCATATATTCAAATTATACGTAAACAAAGCCTACTTTCTATAAGCATCGATGTGATATTTGTGAACCAGAGACGTGAAGTTGTGCTACCAAAGCCAGATACAATATAATTTGGTATGGAGATACGATATATGAAAATTCTGTGGAATTTCTTATAAAATGCAAATTAGGAACCACGATCTTTCTTTCGAACAATCTACTCATTTATCATTTCACACCAATGCTTGTTGAGTAATGTAATGTTGGTAGGTGTAGATTCATTTATTTTATATGAACGAGATGTAAGTAATTTTGACGAAATATAACACACGGTTCTGCAGCTGATAATGTTCATTTTCTCAAGTAGATACAACAAAGCAATTTCGATGTAAAATTTGTTATGAAATTGCATGTATGATGAGGAAAACCTCATTGTTACAAAATTTGACACAAAAACTTATTTTGACATAGCTTTTGATTGGCTGACTTAATGGTTTTCGAAAAACAGCGTAGATTTTGATTTTTTTTTTGTTTTTTAAACTTATTTTTGTCGCTTTTGCAATCTCCATGTCAATCTAGACAGGAAAATAGTAGAAGGGTATCTACTTGTAAAAATATGTCTTAGAATTTATCTCAGGGTTAACCCTCGATTGATATGGCTAAACGGTTTATAATAAACAGTAAAATACCGTAGAAGTAAGTAAGTAGTAAGAAATTCATTTATTTAATATTTTCTTATTACATAAGTTACAAGATAGAATGAATTTTAAAGCTATGGCTTAGTCGTCAGCTTGGTTAGCAAAATGCTTATACATGTACCTACATTTGTTACTTTAACAATATAGTTATTTTTTTAATAAACTTAATCAATCATAATATTCTGTTATTAATAGCGACCTGTATTTGTAGATGGATTTAATATAATAAAATAACTTTTTCCAATCACACTCGTTCAGAATTTGTATTGTCTCCTGCATGGTAAGGAATTTTTTTCCGAAGTAAGCTAGTCTCTGTGGTTTGTAGATTGGACAAACACTAATAATGTGAAAGCAGTCTTCTTTCGCTTTTAAGTTGCAAATATTACAAAACTGGTTGAAGCTTCCATTATATGGGCTGCCATTTAAACCAATCAACTCACACCTTGTTTTGAAAATAAGAGATATTTCACTATAGTTGAGTGAGTCATTGAAATAGTTCTTATCCTTTAGATTGAAGTTCAGGTGAGAATACAATACTCTGCTATCTGATTCACGAGCTTTCTCTATAAATCGCACACGAATAGCATCTTCATTTTTATTTATTATTCGATAAAGTTGGTTCTTTAAGTTGTCCAGGTTGTTTAGATCGAATGAAATAGTTTCTCCACACGCGTTTCCAATTCTTAACCATCTTGACGCCCACCAGTCCTTGTTTCTTAATTCATAAGATAGCATTTTTTTGGTTATTCGGGAGTCTGGATACGAACCTATTTTAATGATGTAATCCGCTTGCGATTTGAGAGTGCTTGTAAAAAGCATTGGAAGACCCGTTTCCAAATAGATTGTGTAGTTCGGCGATTTCATTGGTAAGTTGAATAATTTTTTCAAGAAGTTCCTGTGGAATTTCTCGATTACTTCGTACTCGTCTGATCCCCAAACTTGAGAGGCGTAACAAAGAGTTGATTTAACAACTGAATCAAATATTCTGTATTTCGTTGAGAGGAGAATCCGCTTGTTTGCAAAAACATTTTTCCATGATAGATTCACTAAGCTTTGGGAAGACTTGGCTTTATCCGTTAGATGTTTACCAAATTCTAGGGTTGGGTTCAGTTTCACTCCTAAATATTTGAGTTCCTTCACAATCTCTAATCGGCTTCCATTATAAAACCATCTATTTCCACTTTGCACTCGTGGTGAACGGGAAAATACCATAATTTTAGATTTTTCGGTGTTGATGGTTAGTCCCCATTTTTTGCAGTAACTGGCTAGACGATTTATCATCAATTGGAGATTTTCAGGAGATTCAGAGAGTAGAACAAGATCATCGGCATATAACAAGACATTGACCACGGTATTAGCAATTCGTACTCCACCAGGCAAATCTTTTTCTATGTCGTTTATAAATAGAGAAAACAATAAGGCACTAAGAGGACATCCTTGCTTTACACCAGTCTGTGTTTTAAACCATTCTGAGAAATCCTTTCCATCCCAGACTGCTGCACTTGTTTCGGCATACATTTTTTTAATGGTCTTAAGAAATTTTGTAGAGATACCCAACTGAGACAGTTTATAGAAGAGTGCACTTCGGCTAACAAGATCAAAAGCTGCCTTGAAATCTACAAAAAAGCTATACATTTTCTTGTTTCTGGCTTGAAAGGCTCTTATAATCGCAGATAATGTGAATATTTGGTCAACGGTTGAAAAGTTTTTTCTGAATCCAGCTTGACGCTCTGTCAGAATATTTTTTTCATCTACCCATTTTTCTAATCGTCCTACAAGTATGCCGCAAAATATCTTGGCTGACACATTCATGAATGAGATTCCCCTGTAGTTTTCTACGTTTTCCAGCGAACCCTTTTTGTGGATGGGGAATATTACGGACTTCTTAAACGATGAAGGGATGTCTGCACTCGAGAACACACTGTTGAAGAGAACTTTCAAATAGTTGATTAAGGTTGGACTAGCATTTTTGTAGAATTCGTACGGAATCCCATCTTCGCCTGGCGCCTTTCCATTTTTGGATTTCATGATAACAGCATTGATTTCGTCAGTTGTTACCTCACCATCTAGGGAATCGTCGAAAATGAGGGGGTCCGCATACGAGAAAGAAAGGTTTGAGTTATCCAGTAGAAGATGTTTAAAATATATGGATAGATCATCAGCAGATACTCCTGTACCTATTTGATAAACTGTACCATTAATCTCCCTTGCTATTCTCCAGAAGTCCTTCGAAGACTTGGTTTGACTAAGTAAGAGAGCTTGCTGATTATCGAAGTCAGTTTTCTTAGCTAGGCATAGATTTTTGTAGTGGGTATTCACTTGGTTATACCACTTTTTAACCTCAGGATCATTACAAGTTCTCCAGACACGCAAAAGGGCAAATGATTTCTTCCTAGCATTTATGCATTCTCTATCAAACCATTTTTGTTTAAATGGTGACCTTATATTTGAAATGTTGTTTGATGCAGCACTTCTTATATAACAAGTTATTTGGTTTGCGAGTGTTTCTGTTTCTTCAGGTATCGAATTATTTGCTGAGAGCAAGCTGTCTAATAACCTGTGGTAGGTATTTGTTTTTTCGGATTTCCATTTAAGTCTTGGTAGCAGGGGCAGGTTTTTGTGATATGAGGGTGTTTCACCATCAACTTCAACCACGATTGGCATGTGATCCGAAAAAGTTTTGTATTGTACCTCAAATTTTTTAATTTTCCCAGTCCAGTCGTTGTTAACAGCACAAAAATCAATAACTGAATTGCCTTGTCCTCCGACAAATGTGTAATGCCCTTCTCTATCACCTTCTGTACAGCCGTTTAACACAATAAGATCATACATTTGGAGCAGCTCTAGTACATCTGTTCCATTTTTATTGCAGATTATGTCTTTAGATACCCTATTGGTACAGCATATACTAGGGTTTGTTACAGTTTGCACTATAGTGGTTTGTGAGTCACTTATTCTCGAATTCCAATCTCCAATCAGCATAACGTTTTTGCTAGCTAAACATGACATTGTATTACACAGCCTCTCAAAGTCGTGAGTCCATTTGTTGCAGTTTATATATGATGGAACGATATATGTATTATTATTTTGTGTCACACATTTTACTACGGTAGTTCCTTCAAATTCATCAAAATCGTAAGTTTTTAAATGTGATTTTTTTATCCCGTACAGGCTTCCTCCACTTGCACGCCCCTTTATGTAGGTTTTACTTGCTTCGCTCCAAATTAACTTAAAGCCATCGAAATATTTATTAAAATTACTTAAATTATCGCTTGTTAAATAAAATACCGTAGAATACAACGTTTTCTCGAACTCTTTGAATTTAACATGGTTAATACCTTTTCAAGCGGAGAAAAGTAAAATTTGGCTTTGTAGCTGCAGTTATAATGTATTCGATTGCAAATCGGAAGGCTGCGCCTTTGAAATCCGACCAAGTTTATGAAAAGGGCAGTGCGAACATTCGCTTTACTGTACTCATTTTGCGCTTAAGTTTCTGCAAACTATAACCGAATACAAGAATGAGAGCGCATTCCCCCTGCCTTTTATTAAAAATCGAAGGAATTGCTCTTAAAATCTAGATTTGCTCTTTTAATTGAAATATGTTTTGGTACTTATGGTTGATTACGCTGATAAAGGTTGATATCTACCTGCATGTGGATATCACCGTTTGCATTTTTTTATTTAAGGCACGTTTGAGGAAACGACAATTGGTAGACATTTTGATATTTGTCAACCTTTCGCAAGGTTTGGCGGATTGAAAAAAAGGTGTTACTGGGCCCGCCGGCGTGATTTGAACCTGAGACCCTTTGCTCAATAGGTCACCACATAAAAACTGAGCCACTACCCCCCATTGGTATCTTACATGTACAAATGTGATTGATTGTGTCGAGACCGTTCTCTTTCTGAAGACACATTACTATTTCATCCCAATCTTTGAAGGTTAAAGGTTACGTTAGAATAAAACATTTTGATACTTTTTATTTTTGTACAGGTATAAGTGGAAATTATTGTTTGATCTCAAACTGGCTGTATCATTGTTGTGAATTATTTTCTGGTTAAATATCGTGGCAAGATATTTAAATATATATATATAAAGTTTAAAGTACAATATATTTTTCTTTTTTTTAATCCAAGGCACTTTAATATTGTGAGCATATAGGATTAATATAGTGCGCATCGCATATTTTGTAATTTCTGGACAATATTCGAAGTGGGCCTTTCGTATGGTGTTGTTTATTAGAATGGCCATTCGAAACTCAGTACCCTCTGGTTGGTTGGTTTTAGTGGCTGTATTCCCCGTCACCTGACGAGGGAAAACGCAAATAGCGCATTGAGCGCCGTTTTGGTACCACAACTAACGGAACCTAAAATTAAAGGGGGAGAAGGATGTTGAGGGAGCTCAAAACCAGCCTGTGGAGTTGTAGAATTTGATGATGTTGTTGAAGTGGATGCTTTGAATGGCCGAAAGGTCGTTGTAAAATGGATGACCTAGTGCGCTGCGTCTTGTTTTGGCTAGAGCCGGACACTCACAGAGGAGATGGAACAATGTTTCACTCTTGTCTGTGTCAGCAGTGAGTGTTATGGGGGAAGCCAGTCTTGGCTGCGTGAGTCTAATGGCCAATGGCCAGTACTAATTGCCGTTAGTTAGGTTGTTTGTTCTGGCATCATCGTAGGTTGGCCAGATCTTCCTTGAAATGAAACAGTTCGTACGGTTCGTCCATCTAGTCTCAGCCCTTGAGGTGAAGTGCAGGAGGATTTCTCTTTTTACATATCCGAGCGGAGGAAAAACTTCCTCCGCATGAGATACGCACAGAGCAGAGCCACGTCTGGCAAGTTCATCGGCTTTCTCATTTCCTCAGTACCCTTAGTCTGGGAAAAATGAGCTATGTCATTTCGTGATATTGACGTAGATTTGCAGACTCTTTATGCGAGGCTTGAGCGACACTCAAATTTTTAGCGCTTGTGAAAGGAAGGACGACACCTGATCATTGTCCCAATTAAGTCTTTGGGAGTTCCAAAGTCGCCGAACACATTCCCAAAAACGTTGCCTAAATCAATTTGATCAAAGCTGATTTCAAAAAAATCATTAAAAATAGTAATAAACAGTCTGTCGGGCTTAATATGTTTTCTACAATTTTATTTAAATTTATAGTAATTGGGTTCGATGTTGAAATCCAACCCAGGAACGCATAAATATCAGTTTTATAGCCCACCTCTTGCAAAAGTTCGACAAGCATCCAATAATATAACGCGAAGATTATCTACTTTGCCTTTGGTGAAAATCCTCCTAGCCGAGCGTTTCTTGTCATGTTGTAGGGGTTGAGTGAGAACCCAAATGTCGCTCTATCTTCTCCCACCCCGTTCTTCTCTCTTCTCCCATTCATATCAATTTTCTTTCTTTTGTATTTTTTTTAAGTCATTCAAACATTTATTAAGACCAAGGCAATTCTATTTTTGTCCTAAAGATCCTTGGAGATATTTCGGCGATAGAGAGGATAACGGAGTTAAGAGTCAATGGGCGGCTTCTTGAACAGCAACATAAGAAAACCACCAGCAACTTAACGTCAATTCCACCGGGCCGAGTTTGACAGTACCAGCACCTCTCTTAATCCTTCGGGCCGAGGTTGACAGTACCAGTACCTCTCTTAATCCTTCCGACGTCAAATTTTTAAAGCCATTAAGTGACGTTTCTAAAAATAAAAACTTTGTTACACTGGTCGAAAGAAACGACATCGATGGCACGTTTAATTGGACTGGAGTTAAATGGGCAAAAAAAGTTTTTTGGAGGCTTCTGGAGCATCCGGAAAGCCAATCCTGGTCTGTCTGCTATCACTTGCGATACTTGATAGCATTGCTGCCGTGTTAAGCTTATCGCCTAACTGACTGTTCATTTAGAGTCAGCCATTCCACGAAGACTTTCCTCCTATATTTTATTACTGCTTGCGACCACTAAAGTAGTGCTTCATCAGCGAAATACCTTTATCTCGGAAAACATGAATAGTTTAACACACAATACTTTTTTTTGTCGGGGTGTGTGAGACTTTCTGCACTGGAGCACTCAAACTCAATACTGGTCCATTGTACTACCAGGCAGACACTCCACATTTTACTGTGAGAATTTACTCGTTTTCCTAAGAAAAGCGAGAAGGCGCTTCAATGGTGAGGAGTTTACGTTTACAGCACTCGCCACCTGATACGAGCAAAAGCAGGACAATCACAGAGGAAATGTTCCGCAGTGTCGTCGCTTTCTCCACAGGCTTCGCAGTTGGTGGTACCGCTTAGGCCTAGCACCTTAAGGTGCTTGGCAAAAACGTAGTGCCCCGTAAGAACGCCAGTGGTCTGTCTGCAGTCTTTTCTGTTGAGAGACAACAAGAAGGCCGCGGATTTCCTACAGACGTCGGGGAGTATTAGCTTAGTCTGTCTGCACCCTGGAGAGTCATGCCAACGTCGATAGTGTTCATAGGAAACCCAACCGTCAATTGAAGCCCTAACCGAGGACGCAGGCAGACAAAACGCTGGTTCAGGTCCTGAGAAGCCCCCTCTGAGCCCTGTCTAGCAAGTTCATCGGAGATCTCATTTCCCGTGATCCCGTTATGACCCGGGACCCAGACAAGTTTAAGTGAATTCAGCCTTCCGACCGAATTCAGAGATACATATCTTGCATTCACGTACTATTTTGGAGGTAGTTAAGGGTTTGAGTAAGGCCTTAAGCGCATCCTGACTGTCGCTACAGACGCAGATACTTCGCCCCCTCCACCTGTTCCTCGCAACATAGTCCATGGCCATTAGGATAGCATAAGTCTCTGTTTGGAAGACTGACGCATATTTGCCTAATGGGAAGAAAAGTCTAACGTTGTCGCTCTCCACGAAGGCACCAGCACCAGATCCTTCATCGATTTTGGAGCCATCCGTGAAGATTCGATTGCATTCTCTTTCAGGTTCAGAGTCCGGCCAGAGCCAGTCCTGAACGCGAGGAAAGTCGACTTCATAGTTGCGCTTTAGCCGAAATTCCGGTGTCATCGCATCAGACGGCATATCCATAGGACAGGAGTCGAAGGACAACCGTTGCGCAAGTTCATCAAAACTCCAGTGCGAATTATACCAAAAACCACCTCTTCTTAGACGTGATATAGCTTTGATTGTACAGCCCATGATGTAAACATCAAGGGGCGGGAGGTTCAATAGTGCATCTAGGCCGGAGCCAGGCGTGCTGGGGAAGGCCCCCGTGCAGCCGAGACATACCTGCCTTTGAAGATTTGCAAAAGCAGCAGTAACGTATTTACGTGAAAGTTTATTCCACCAAACAACCGATGCGTATGCTATAAATGGTTTTATCATGGCCGTATAAATCCATAGGACTCTTTTCGGTGATAAGCCCCATGTCTTGCCAAATAAGCCTTTGCACTGTGAGAAAACAGACAGCGCCTTGGCAGTCTTCAGCTCAACATGCTTAGACCAAAGAAGTTTGCTATCCAGGATAACTCCCTGATACTTTGCTTCATTTGAGAGTTGGATTCTGACGCCTTTTAGCACTGGCTGAGTCAACCCGTCCAGCTTTCTCCTTCTCGTTAAGAGAACAACCTCAGTTTTAAGAGGATTGACCGAGAGCCCATTCCTAGTGCACCATTCAACAGAAAGCACGGCAACATCATCCGCGTACGCCTCAGCGTATACATTAGAACTGTTGAGTGCGTTCAACAGAGAGTCGACCAGAAGCAGTGGAGACAGAACGCCGCCTTGCGGGCAGCCTCTGTTTACCCGCGCCATAACATAGCGGCCACAATCCGCATCCGTAACTAACGTTCTAGTCATTAGCATTGCTTTAATCCACAACACCAATGGTTCGTCTACGCCGTGTTGTCTGGCGGATCTGCACATGCTATCAAAAGTCGCATTGTCTAAAGCACCCTCAATATCGATGAAAATGCCCATCGCGTATTCTTTTCTGTCAAGCGCGCCCTCAATTCTACCAACTAGATTTTGGAGCGCAGTCTCGCAGGATTTTCCGCGTTGATAGGCATGTTGCATCTGAGATAGTGGGTGCAATCGCAAAGCAGTTTTGCGCACGTGAAGCTCGACCAGCCTTTCCATGCTTTTCAGCAAGAAGGAAGTCAGACTGATTGGTCTGAAGCTCTTGGCGAGTGAGTAGTCACTTCTGCCAATTTTAGGTATAAATGCCACTCTATCTGTACGCCAGGGTGTTGGAATGTATGCCAGTGCTAGGACAGCGGTGAAGATTTTCTTCATAGTCGGTAGAAACTGGTTTGTACATTGTTGCAGCATGGCTGGGTATATTCCGTCCGTACCAGGTGACTTGAAGCCGTCAAAAGACGCAAAGGCGTATTTAATGGCTTCGTCCGTTACCACGGCCTTCGCAATATACCAGCTACGCCGAGTTGTTTGTCTTGGCTCACTCCTAGTCTCGGTAATCGGGGCTTGTTGTGAACCAATTGTAATCTGGTTACCTGGAAAGAGAGACTCCAGCAGATAACTAAGAGTTTCCGCTTTCGTCTCACTGAAGGCGCCATCAAGTTTTCTAAGTGAGTCCAGTTTGGCTGGATTGCCCTTTTTCAGAACTTTAACCAACCTACTAGTTTCACCCAGCGTTTCATTCTTTTCGCAGAAATTCTTATAAGAAGCACTTTTCGATACCCGAATTAGCCTCTTATATTCCTTCTGCTTCGATCGGTAGAGATTCCAGTCTGTCTCCAAATCAGTCTTGAGTGACCTATTTAGAAGCTTTCTAGCTTCTCTACGAATTCTTTGCAGTTCCGAGCTCCACCAGGGAACCGACGTTCTGCCAGGAGGTTTGCTTACTGGGCACGTCAGTTCAAAACAGCTAGTAATGGCACTATTCAGGTCTTGAACAGCTTCCTCTAACTTTTGTCTCGTCCTGAGTTTGGTTGGAGTTTTGAGAGTTTTTCCCATTTCCTCCCTGAAGTGTATCCATTTGGTTTTTCTCGGATTTCTCCTCTCCTATAAAGTTATGGCTTCGCATTCGTTTTGGAATTCGATATATCTATGGTCTGAGAGGGACACCTCCGAAGAGGCCCTCCAGTTGGTAACCGCCTTAAAGTATCTATTTGATAAAGTTAGGTCGATCACCTCCTGTCTTCTAGACGTCACATTGTTAATAGTAAGATCAGATGATCGCATGTTGCATTTGCTGCTGCCCCAAACAGTGGTTTGAGCATTGGCATCACAGCATATAACTAGGCCCATCTTCCTGGTGTCGCAATAGTCAATGAGTTCAGCAATTGCCCTCGGTGGTGGAGGCACTATCGAATCATAGGCGAGATAAGCTGACGCCACGACGAAGGTCTTCCAATCTCCATTCGTTTCGTAGCTAATGGCTGCAGCAACCAAATCTTGGCCACAAAATTGTCCAAGCTTAGTCGTTGAGAGAAGGTTCGACACAGCAAGACAAGCCCTTGGTCTCTCGGACCGCTCGTCACAGAGTATCGTAGTGCCACGAACACCTCCAAGGCCACAGATGTGATTTTTCCACACCCATGGCTCCTGTATGGATGTTATGTGGGCGTTTGTATTCAACACAGAAAGCTTCTTACTGATGAGTGCAGTAGCAGCCTTGGAGTGTTGAAGGTTAATCTGAGTAAATCCAATCATTGGAAATACATCAGCTGGAAGTATTCTAGTGGAAGGGTACGCAGAAGGTGCGCGCGCAGTTCCACCAACAGGAGTGCTTGAGGCCTTCTTCCTCCGTTTTTTCCTGTTCGAGCTATTGGAAGGGGAGGCAGCGGTGGTTTCAGTCAGCTGGCTGGTTTCGGTTGGGGTAACCTCTGCCGACCTGCATCTCTTTGCCGTCGCCGTCAGGGAAGTGCGGTTCTCAGCGCTTGCGCCTTCAACTGGCGGTGCAGTTTCTTTGCGCCGCACGATAGCCGCCTTCTTACTGTTGAAAAAAAATCAGACCATCAACGGATAAAGGTGGAATCATCTATTGTGAAGCAGCTGTAGTAAGCCAAGCATGAGTTTCGAATGTGGGCATTTTTTCTTTATTTACATTGACCGTTACGACAAAGTAAAAGCTTTCGACAAAGTCTGAACGAGATATCAAAATATGAATTTAAAACGCCTAAAGCACTGGTCGATAGAACGATTTGATCTGAGCTTAAGTGGCACGGTTTTGGATTGATTAGTCTATATCTCTGGATAAGACAAAAAAGAAAAGGAATCTGCAAAAAATACTAGAAATCTTTGAATCAACCTGCTCTTTCACATTACCACTAGAATCTAAAGATGCCTTTCCTCTCATCTCATTTGGTAATTATTTGTAGTTCGCCCCCATTCAGACAATTAGCATATTAAAACAAAATAAACATTTTAGGATAATATAAATAATTTCTTGCCCTAAAAGAACAACAAAGCCAACATCAGGTATCCATAACTGATCTCTGAAAGCAACCAAAAATTGCTTTAAGTGAAATCTCGTTGAACTTACGTAAGAATTTTGTCTTGTTACTTTTGGCCTCACACTACAAAGAAAAGCCCAAAGCCATACGAAATGTGAAAGTGTTTTCATTTCTTTCTTTTTTTGTAAGGCCAATTCTTTGGTACATCATCTATATCTTTATCTGCCGCTTTTGCTGTTGCTGCTTCTGGTGAGAGATTCCACTTGAGACAGATAAATTGTGTTTACATCCTCCAAAACAGGTGTTGTCCTTGTTGCTCAAATAATGCATCCACAGCGAAGATGTAGATCTAAGACAACACAAAGATTAAGAGATTTTAAGAAAATTGTTTTTCTTTAGCTCTCGCAGTAGTTGCTGTCGTTCCGGTGCTTTTCTCTATGCAATTCGATTATAGATACAATTTTTTATTTTTTATTTTTTGTCTATGAAGTTTTCTCTTGCATCTGATGTGATAAACTAGGTGAACCAGTATCCAACTGAACTGGCAAAAGAAAAGAAAACTACTAACACTATGCTTACACTTGAATATGGCTTTTTTATTCATCATTATTGCACTTAATGCGCACATATTGCATGTTGCGGTCTCCCCATAAAGTGAAAAAAAAATCAGCTCCAAATATTTACAATTATCCGATGGCTTTCTTAATTCATAGTCAACCTGGAGATGCAGTTGGAGTTGATGCGGCTACATTTTAATTTCCTCTGAAGAAGATGTCAATACTGGAATGCAGCTGAGTAGAAGCATCAACGGCGTATCTGGTGTGTGGAATTTAATTCGCCGCTAGCGTTAGTAGCATCCCACGAACGCTGATAATAATTAACCAATGGAACAAGTGTATCTTTCTTTCTAAGCCGAATATGCTCATGACTTTTTCTGATAGACAATTTTAGCCTTTCTCTTTCCGTTGCGTATATATTTCTATTGATGGATTGTTTGGTGATAGAATCTAGTTTTTCTTTGTGTTTTTTTTTTGTGTTGTATTTGTTTGCCTTTAAGTTTGAGGAATTCGAAGATGCCATCAGCACGAGCTATTGTATCAATTAAATAAATTGAGCGCTTTCTCATGTAAAGTGCTGATTTTTATTGGACTTGGCGGCATTTTGTCACCAACAACGACCTCGGCTTACCGCAGAGCTAAGCGAAATGTTTATGGCGCAAATTAATTATTTATGTTAGGGAAAGTATTCTTTTTGGTGCTAATAGATTTGCCAATATTTTCAGATTGATTTGAAAATGCAGTTAGGTTGGTAGGTATCTGTGACGCCTTCTAAGTAGCACCCGTTTTTACTTCTTCGAAGTTAGCGTGAAAGGTGAATATGATATCCGACATTTAACATACCGATGACTATCCAATATTTATTTTACAAGTTAAAGGAATTACTATCAAAACAAAAACTTCACATGGGCAATAACTTCACCTCGAGTGGGAAATAACTTCTCTTTTTTTGTGAAGTTTTTGCTCACAATTAGTGAGCAATATCTGCGGTGACCCAAAGGGGGGGGGGGGGGGGGGGGTTGCAGGAAGGCGGCATGCCCCCCCCCCCCCCTATAGGCATAGCACTGTTTATGGAATCTACTTGCAATTTCCCAACTAATCCCATAAATAGTGCAATGCATATGGGTTGGGGTCACCAAATTGGCCTTATTGCGCAAGGCCTCATTTCACTGCACCGACATAAATAAATAAAAATAAATTGTTATATTTTGTTATAAATGCAATTATACAAAAACCTCAAAAATAACTCCATTTCACATTTGCTTTTCAGTTATAATAGACAAATTCTCAAATTATAGATGGGAAATAACTTTAGAAAATTTACGGTGGAGTAATTGCTCACCGTCAGTGTGCAATAACTTCACAAAAAAAAGTGAAGTTATTTTACACTCGAGGTGAAGTTATTGCCCATGTGAAGTTATTGCCCGTGAAGTTATTTCCCGGCACCCAAATGGCGCATGATTCTGATCTACAAACTGATGAGAGGCCATCCAGTCTAGGGAATGTTATCGCCTTTAATAGACAACCAAGAGATCTGTTATGTCTGGCGCTAAGACAACGTGAAGTTCCAAAAACTTACGAACAGATGGTCATGGACATGCCTAATTGAATAAAGGCAAGAGTAAGATGCCTCGCTGGAGTCACTAAGGAGTTCCCAACTAAAGTCGATTTATACTAGAAAACGTTAAACTCCCTTGATATTTATAGCAGTCGTTGATGATCTGCTTGAATAATATGTCACGTACTCCAAAATGCACATTTCATTTTGTACTGACGATGGAGCTATCAGAAGCGAGGATCGCACGTTCTTGTAATGATCACTTGATGCATTTGTGTGTGTTTTAAAGGGAAATGGGCATCGCATTATTACCAAATAGACAGAATACTATTCCACCCCTTTAATAAAATTGTATCAAAATGATATAGGTAAGTGAGGATGCACAAATTATCAACAAATGATGAGTTCATATCAAAAACTCGTCGCACAAATTCTAATCGCAGAGCACTCCGACTCGGTAAAAGTTCATCGCACTACCAGGCAGAAATCCTCTTTTTGTCGTCGGGGTTGGAGAAACAAGCTGTCATTCGTTTCTCAACAGTCATCGGTGGCGTATGTTGTTGTTCCCCATGTGGATTGAACCTACACCACACGGGTCAAAAGCCAACATACTGACCTCTACACTAGCCGCCCGCCCCTCACAATGTACCTTTAAGTGTGTAGTGTCCTGCCGAGTTTTCGGTTTCGGCAAGTTTCAGCCAAAATTGATTAAAATCGAAACCGAATCTTATTTTTGTAGACAAAGGTAGACAACTTAAATAAACAAATTAGTTTTCATAATTCTTGTGCTACCAACTTCCACCAAATAAACAAAGCGCAAATCTTTTTTGTGTTTTGCGTGTTTTTTTTATTTTTTTATTTTCCAGTAAACCAAATCCGAGTATGTCGACAAAGAACAAGAACACTGACATAATATAAACCTAGCTAAAAACTCTTTGAAGACAACGGTGAAATGTAGCACTTTTGTTTCAGATTGTGTAGTCAAATCATATTTAAATCAATCGAGATTAGCTACTATATGAAGGGTCTTTCATTAGCGACTTGACAACTTCAAACTTTCAGTTACCGAACTGTCAAAATATTCAGTAAAATATATATTTTAATCATGGTGTACACGAAGGAACAACGTTTTCAAATTATTAAAATTTACTACCGAAACTCCGAGTCGATGGTCCCAGTAGACAAGTCGATAGTCTAGTGAAAAAAATTGAGTCGGAATATTTGCTGCTTGATGTTGCCGTGCCAGTGAGGCTACGTTTTGCCCGAAGTGTGGAGAATATTGCTGCCGTAAAGGCGTCAGTGGCAAACCAGCAAATCAGTCAAAGTCACTCAAAGAATTGGGACTCTCCCAGACCACATTATGCCAAATTTTGGGTAAGGATCTTGGCCAACACCCTTACAAGATCAAGCTGACTCAAGAACTAAAGCCATGATCATATGAAGCGACGTACGTTCTCGAATTGGGATCTGTCATGATGGTAGAAATTGAAGAATTTCATCGTAAAATCATCTTCAGCAATGATGCGCATTTTTGGTTAAACGGCTTCGTCAATAAGCAAAATATGCGTTACTGGACAGGCAACTCTCCCTCATGTGCTTCATAAAACAGCACTTCATCCGCAAAAAGTCACTGTTTGGTGCGGTTTTCATACCGGTGGCGTCATTGGGCCGTTTTTTTTTGTCGATGAAAATGACCGTCACGTTAAGGTTAATAGTATTCGCTACAGAGACATGTCGGAACGTTATTTCTGTGAGCAATTGCATGAATTGGACATCACTGATATGTGGTTCCAACAAGATGGTGCCACAAGCCACACAGCGGGTGCAACACTCGAGTTATTGAAGTCTCAGTTCGGTGAACGTGTTATCTCGAGAAACGCCGCCGAGATCGTGTGATTTAATGCCTCTATATTTTTTTTTATCATTGGTCTATGCCTAGAAGCCAGCGACGTTAGAGGAGCTTAGAGCCAATATTGAACGAGAAATAGGCCGTAGCCGTATCGGTCGAAATGTGCGGCCGAGGTATCGAAAATTGGGTTCAACGTATCGACCGCTGCATACGTTCCCGTGGTGGACATATGAACGAAATTGAATTCCATTCATAAATGTTTTGATATTAATTCGAGCCAATAACATTTTTTGAGATATCCGAAGTAGTTTGCATTTTATTTAAAAAATAAGTTGTCAAGTCCTTAATGAAACACTTTAGTCGTGCCGAAAGATTTTTGTACTTCGAGAAATGACATTGCTAATTCCGATTGTGCATTGTTACCCTGTTTTGATCTTATGCATAAACAGAGTGTTTTTACAAATTCAAGCCAAAGTTGCGAAACAGCAATTAAATCAGCTTAACTTTTGCAAGGAATGGCAGGAAGCGTCTGTGGTAAGTCGTTTTCCTTATAATATTAATCTAAATAGTATTTTATTTTGTATCTATGTTTTGATAATTAAATTTGAAAATTTTATGTTGTTTCGCATTATTTCTTGCAAAAGAAGAACTCAATGATTTTAGGGAACTAGAAAGGAAGCCTAAAAACATTATCTGAACTAAGCGGCTCTATGCAATTGCCCCGCTAGCGCAAATTCATTGCTTCGCTAAGGGTAGGTTCTAGTTGCCCGGCAGGCGCCTATGTCAACATGGTTAAGCACGCTCACGCAACTTCTATGCTGCACTAAGGAAAGAAGTAGAGATGTAAGTTCTCGATATAAACTCCTCTTTGCAAAAGCGTTCATAACTAGCCGCTCAAGAGTTATCGCTCAATCAGTTGTCGCTTGAACTTTTCGCTCTATCGCTCGTTCACTCTGCTGCTGTCGCTTAGCGCTCACTGCGTGGCCTACCCCCGAGATTGCAAACAATTATTCTCATCCATCATCAGTCAATTATGCGGCAACTTGTTTCTGATTCGTTGTTGGAACAAACCCATTATGTTATGTTCACATTATTATTTACCGTGAAAGGGTCGGCTGAGGATATTACTGCAGTGCACTCAAAACACAGAGCTTGTCGGAAAATAATACTAAGAGAAGAAATCACACCTAGGCAATTTTAATAGTCAGTGCAACCATCTACATATTTAACATCTTGCAACTCTTCCACGAGTGTGCATGCAAATCCGTGTGGGCTTACACGACTGCAGATAACCGATGTCGTAAAATAACGATTAAACAATAATCAATGACAGGAACATGAATGTGTCGGAAAGATATGCAGGCCTAAGACCTCTTGGATCACGCTAATTCAATAACACCACAGTTCGATTAGATTCACTGCTTATGACTGATATCACGGAAAAATATTCGGCAGGAAATATTGTGTTTCATCTCACTTACTCCGTCCAGTACAGAAGTAGTAGAATTAGTCACTGCTCTACTTCGAATATTTAAAATGTGGCCGCAGTGGCTCTGTGGTTATGCATTAGACTACTCAGCGAATGATCTCAGGTTCAAATCACGCCGGGGCCCAAAAACATCTTAAGTTTTTTGGCCACTGTCCCACTTTTGCGAAAGTCTTACAAACATTCAAGGGTATCGTAGTTGTCGTGAGAACTTTATCAAATTTGCTGTTCGGAGTCGGCGTAAATTTGTATCAAAAATATAACTTCGCACACACAAATGGTTGGAGAAGCTAAGTTTTAGGCTCTTTATCAGCTGTTATTGCTTAATACTTTTTTATTATTTTTTTAAAAATTTGCGTACGTCAAAGGTGTTTTCTGTAAGTGTTATAGTAGGTACCCTTATTCTTTAAATAAAACACAGCGAAGATTTTTTTGTTGTTTTGCATTTTTTTAAGTTCTAATAAGTATATGAAAGAAAACAGAGAAGGAGACAGGACATAAGTTTGCTTATGTATAGTTGTTCTCCACTTGTGGTATCTAAATCGCTTAGGGAGATCAATAACAATGCAAGGATGCCACTCCAATACCAATAAAACAAAATCGGATGATATCCTCTCTCCCCTATATCATCATAGAGTGGAGTGGCAGCTAGAATCATGGGCCTTTGTAGGCACATAAAATACTTTGATGAAGAGGCTAATGATGTTGACGTTTGACCTTGCAGTTGCAGTTAGTTACCTCAGGTTTTGCGATGGAGCTATTATGGTGCCCACTGTTTTATGCTGCATCTACCATAACCTTTACCCAAGGGTATATTGATTCTGATACATAGTTTGCTATATACCTAAATATTAGCAGAAGTTAGCATGGAAACTTATGTCGATCTTCCGTTCCTCACCCAACACGAGGCCTTAAAATTCAAACTAGTACCGTCTAGGGGTACAAAACATAGATACAAGTAAAAACATTTTTTAATGCCTTCCTTAGCAATTCAGTTTTATCTTGTCGTTTATTTAATAAGCTTCCTCACTCAATCAGAACAATAACAATGCTTTTAAAAATTGTAAAATAATGGCTTCTTTTTGACCTATAATAATTTGGAATCTATACTTTCTGATATTCTGGTCTAATTTCAGTTTTAATCATATTCTATCTTAAGTAATTAACCCCTTAAAAGTAATTTATTTCTTTTGTAGTATTTTTGAAATAATTTAATTAATTCAGTCGAATTTGCTGTTCTAATGATTTATGTCAAATATAATGCAAATTGTTTTATAGGCTCACCCCACCCAAAACTAATTTATTTTCAATTATTAATATAATAATAATTTATAAATTATACCCTTAGAACTGTGTGTACAAATATGTAGACTATCAATCAATCAATTTTTTGTTATTTTGTTGGTTTATATAGGAATACTTGGCACACCAGAGATAAGCCCAAAGTATGTAAAATAGCTAAGTAATTAATTTTCTTTGCTCCAGTTTTATGGTGGTGAAGTTGTCACCTGCATAATGGCGACAATTGTCGCTTGCAATCACCATCAACAAGCACAGCAATCTCTTTGTATATACGACGACTCGGCGCCTACTAACGGCAGTACCTACAGTGAATAACTAGAACAAAGACAGGGAAAGTGTTTTTCGTAATTGGTTAAGCTTATCTTACCAATGAATTATTGCCCCACGTAAAAAAAGGGAAATACGAAAAATACAACGACGAACGGGTCTTAACTTACTTTGTTAGAAAATCAACAAAAAAAAAAAAAAGATCTAAAATGGGAAAACACTCACAACTCAATGCCACGCTTGCTTTGACAGATAGTAATATAGTTATGATCAAACAACTCGAACAAGTGGTCTGCAGCATTTAAATGTGTTTTTTTTTGTTTTTAATTCCTTTCGTTCCAAAACCGTAAATAATAAGCAAACTAAATCAAAAATTACGGATTCATAAATACTTTTATTTGCAACTTGTCATGGGTTGAAACGTATGCAATTTATATTTAGGTTAGGTTAGGTTAGGTAAATGGTTTGACGAGGCAGGAGAAACCAGCACTCGTCACACTTAGATCAGTATAGATCCATTGTGATGCCCTTAGGATTTTAAACTCCCACACTAGGAAACCTATGAGAGCCTATGGATGAGCAAGCCATCCTGAGCAATTTACAAACTGTCAAAAACGGTCCTGCCGTGAAGTTCTTCTAGGTCCTGAAAAAAAGAATTTTCCCAGGGATTTATTTCTGATGCGGCAGAGTGCTGGACAGTGGCAGAGAAAGTGAAGAGTATCCTCCTGCACTTCCTCATCGCTACAACCTCAGCATAAGTCATCCCTGCTGATTTTTAGCCTTTTGTCATGATATTTCAGCATGTTACGGCCAGTAATGACCCCCACGAGGGAGGACAAAGCTTTTTTGTCCTTTTGTAGTAAACTCTCGCTTTGGCGTTTGTTGTAGAGCGGCCACATTTTCCTACACACTTCAGCAGATGAACTCTCTATGAGCCAACGGCAGCTCTCACATCACCGAGGAGGGTTACTGGCACCAGCAATTGATTAGCTTTAGTTACGAAGTGATTCAAAATCGAGAGGCCTGTCGATATTTGTTTAGGTCAAACCAGCGGTTAGGATCCTTTTTAACTAGAACACAATATCGTTGTTATAGAAAAGAAGATTACAACTGGCGTAAAAGATTGCTTATATTTGGGTGCGGGTTAGAACAAATTTGCCTTATACATGCCCCCTTCTATACAAAGAGCATGGAGATTATATCAAGGAGGAGTTTCATGACCTCCTGGATGCCTATGGAGTCCTTCCGGAGAACGATGTCAGAGTTGTGATCGATTATTTTGATACTATAGTCAGTAAGCATATCATCCACAACATGACAACAGATAATGGCTACGGACTAATCGATTTTGCAGCAGCTCGTAATATGGTGATAAGTAGTACTAGGTATCCAAAGATACATAGCCACACAGTAATAAATCGACCATGCGCTTACTTTAAGGGCAAACTTCGCCTCTGACCTCATCTTGTTCCGAGTAAATTTAGAGCTCGACTGTTCAATGAGAAAAAGCTGTAAAATGCGCAAAAGATGAAATTCTTCTTTGGACACCTAGAGTGGACAGAGATGCGTCTGAATGAGGGTCACAAGGGTGGAGGAGGGTGTAAGTAGTCTCCCTCCCTTTCACAGATACGAAGCAACTGGCTAATGGCTTTTGAAGCAAAACGCAGGCTCTTCGAAACAGTGACGGAAACCAAGTCACCAAAGTACAGGAAATAGAAGGCGTTTCTAATCAGTGAAAACGAAAAAGGAGAACCCACGTCATGTCAATGAAGTACCGATTCTATAATCCAGTATAGAAGTGGTTGACAATACACTTGAGGAGGTCTCCGGGAAGAGTATCAAGGAACTGATAGCTTTCCTGAACTCCGCAGGTTGGTTTTAGTTTACCCCCACCAAACGATAATACCCAGGTTTACGTGAGTTTGTGTTAACAAAACGGCAGTCGGTGCTAATTGGGTTTGTCTTATCAACCGCTACACCTACCTACCTACCTACCATAGAAGTAATTGGCTCAGCTATAAAAAATCACACTAATAACAAGCCCGCTGGCTCTGATCGCTTACCAGCGGACCTCTTCAAAAAACGGAAAAGATATTTTGGTAGGGAACATGCACCAATTCATCAACCAAGTATTTGTGGAAGAAAGCATGCATGCTGACCTCCATCTGCCTCGTCTACAAGGCGATCCAGTATCTTCTAAGAACTATCGAGACATATCCGTGCTTAATCCAACGTCTGTGTGAACTTTTTAAGTCATTCTACAACACACTTATGGGCACGTACCAGTGTGGCTTCCGGCCTCACAGGTCTGTCGATCATCGATAACAATTAACACTGAGGCAGAACTTGGAAATTACCAACGAATTTCAAGTTGAGACTTAACGTCTTTTCATCGAGTCAAAAGCCCCATATGAACGCATTCATCGAAGGAGCTACATGCCGATGGCCAAATATGGTATCCGGGCAAAACTAATCCAGCTGAGTGGCGTGAAACTTGGAAACACGCGTTGCAAAGAGCAGTTCGGAAGCAGCTCTTCCATATTATTCTAAACTTGCACCGGATTTCGGCAAGGAGATGCGGTGTTATGTGACTTTTTCAATCCTGTTCTGGAGAAAATAGTCCACTGGGCAAGTGTCAACACGCACGCCACTGTCTTCAATAGATGCGTTCAGCTTCTGTAATATGCGAACGATATCGACATAATCGGTCGTTCCCAGTTTGCCGTGGTAGAGGCTTTTACGGCGATTGAAAAACAGGCGACAATGGTCAGTCTTAAAGTAGATGCTATCAACAAACAAACAAACATCTTTTTACCGCCTATGACGAAACGCCACTGCTGATAGCAATAACTTCGAGTTAGTTAAGGAGTTCATCTACCTTGGAGTTAATATCAAATCCACGAATGACACCGTAGTGGCGATCCAAAGGATCCTATGGTTTGACGAAAGAAATGACCACATCGACCGAATGAACAATAATTCTCCAGCCGATTATCTTCTTCAAGCCCACGGGCTGGTCTGGACAACTGGAAGCCGCGTGCCCGTGGTCGCAAAGGATGGAAGGCTACAGTTTTTCAGGCAAAACCTATTCATGGGAACCGGTTAAGTAAGTAAGTGAGTTAACTTGTCAAGAGATTGCAATGGAAGATAGGAATTTGGCTGACAACATGTAGTTAGTTTCTTTCGGAAAAAAATACATTTTAATAAAGTAACATTGATACACCCAACGATCTGAAATAGAATATTTCCCATCACACCTCCTCAAAAAAATCTAGGCTAACATTGTGTACTGGCCATTACTGCTTCCACTGTAAAAGTTAATGCGATTGTCATCCTCAAATTAGCAGTGTTTTTTACCCTCTCAGAGCTAAGTTTAAAAGGTCACGCAGCGATAATCCAAAAATAATCTAGATATTAGGTTTGTTTTGTTTCATGCCCGTGCATGGAGGGGTTAAAAAAAACTGCAGCCCCCCAAGGTGAGAAGCCACTTCTAGGCAATTTTAGCACTCAGGTGAGCCTATTGACACATTTAACTTGTTAAACTCTCCCTCAAGTGTGCATGCAAATACGCCGGTTGACACGACTGGAGATTACCGGTGTCGTAAGAGAATGAGCAAACAACAATCAGTAATAGGAGCATGCACATTTCGAAATCGTAAAAAGAGGCAGGCCTTAGAACTCCTGGATCACATAAATGAACTGACACCAGCATTTGATCAGCCTATGTTTATTAACGTCAAACCAGCAAACCCCAAAAGCAGACCAGTAAGGATGCGGTAGAGTGGGAGGGCTATAATCCCGACAATTGTGATGATAACTTCGCGGTCAAGGAAGAAAAGTTTTGTTTTGATTCAATCAGTCAATTAACTGGAATTTTACTGAGCATGAAGCTTGTAAAAGTTCCGCAATAGACGCAAGTTTATACTAAACTATTAGCTAATTATAGAAAAAAACCTTTATTTTATTTAAACTTTCTTGTCTCTCAGTATCATTGCAGCATTTATGCTGCTCCTATATCCAGACAATCGAAAAGCGTATATCAAAATTTGTTCTCTGTGTGTTTTACAGCAAAATAAATACAAGTAAGCAAGCAGCAGCAAACAAAGAAACGAAAGCTAAGCATGGATGGATGAACGGTGTGGAAATCTATGCTTATAAATACGTGGAAGTGTTAAGAAGCATGTAAGCGTGTAAAATTGTTAGTGTTTTTATAAAACAATCAATGAATGCAATGCTTGTTAATCTTGAACGGAAAGTATTTTCATGAAAGTATAACACTAATGAAGGCTACAATCTAAAAGATGGCAGGAATGCAATTTTTAATGACTTGGTGTATGAACAAACATAACAGTGAATAGGTATTTAACTTCACCGAAGCAGACAGTTGAAAAGCAGTTTAAATTGTGTTTGATTTTACATACAAACTTAATAAAAAAAAGCCTCTTTCCATGTTAATCAAAAGCCAGACAGAGAGTTGAATAGCAATTCTTGTTCAGTCGGTCATGCTAAGTGATTTTCGAAAGAAACCAACAAAATACCACAATGCTTACGTGAAAGTGAAATTACTTCACAGCAAGGGTAAGCATAAAAACTATTGTTATTTCGATATTTTTTGCGAACTGCCACCATTAATGACTGTTTGTTGGGAAACTTCTGCTTACGACGAAATCTAAGTGTTTTGTGACGCTTTTTGCAATTGCCCATTATTCAAGTTAACCGCGGGTGTTCACACTAATTTTTATTTAGAAACAATGTAGCAGTAATGCAGTGCAAACAGCACTTTGCGATAATTTGCTAAATTGTGCCAACCAAAAAACAATACAAGCCATCACCACCACCAGAATTTGTTGCCAATTTATTAAGGAATACTTGGCACAACAAGCACACCAGAGATAAGCTCAAGTTATGTAAAATAGGTAAGTAATTAATTTTCTTTGCTCTAGTTTTATGGATAGTGTAGTTGTCACCTGCATATGGTGGTCGCTTGCAATCACCATCAACAAGCGCAAACGCTTTGTATATCCGGTGACACGGCGCCCACTTACGGCAGTACCAACACGAAAATAAAGAAGTAAAAACCAGAACAACGATAGGGAAAGTGTTTTTCTCAATTGGTTAAGCTTATCTTTCCAATAAACTATGGCCCCAACGACGAAAAGGGAATGAAATTGATTTTTTTTTTACTGGAAGACAAAAGAGTACAACAGCGAACTGGTATTTTGGCTCTACAACCAAACTGAGCTCATTGAAGCGCAAGCTAATATGAAGAAAAAAACAAGGAACATAACCCGTTTTTCGTAACAGAAATGAAAGTAAAAACTCAAGGGCTTGCACTTTTTATCAAAATATCCTGCTGCTGGTATTATGCCGCCACGCTCAGCCATTCGACGATCTATATACACAGGCTATATGTGCAGTCAAGCCATTAACAGCTTGACCTAGTTTCATGCGAAACCCTGTGCACTTTTCCACATGGATATGTGCATAAAGAAAGTGCTTTCCATTTTTATTTCGCGCTAAAAGAAACAGCAACAACAGCAATTGCAAAAACTTGATTAAGCCAGGCGCACTTCCGTCTATCGTCGCCAACGTCTTTTGTAGTTTAGTGGTTCCTTATTTTACTTTGAGATATAATTTGCTTCAAGATACGATTCGTTCAATTCGAGGAAGATGTATGCGGTCGGAAATGTATAAAAAGAAAGGGTTAAGTTTTGTTGTTCCCCTTAGTGCACAGCTGGCTGCACTTGTCAGTGGATAGATGCGCTGCGCGCAGACGCTCACTCGCCGACGACGGCATATGAAAGAAAGTTTATCTCTCCCATATTTGTGTGCATCTTTTATTGCAGTGAACACAAAATTAATTGCAGGTATTATTTATTTTTGTGAAATGCAATTTTTGCGTGCAGAAAACAACAAAGAATGCAGCACAGTCAGTGAGTGGTGGTATCTTGTTTTTCCATTGTTCTATATTTGGCACAGTATCTGAATACGAAATTAGACCTTTTATAGGAAAATGATGGGTTGCACTATGATTACGATATAATTAATGAGTTTTGTTTGGAAAGTTTCTTTCAGTATAATGTTTTGGTAAGGCGTTGCTTTTTTACTCCTGTTCCTAGTTCAGTCTACTCATTTGTAATAGTAGTTCAAAGTAGACTACGATTATGAAATCAGAACTATACCCTAATAAAGGTA
This sequence comes from Portevinia maculata, assembly GCA_949715645.1. Classification (NCBI taxonomy): domain Eukaryota; kingdom Metazoa; phylum Arthropoda; class Insecta; order Diptera; family Syrphidae; genus Portevinia; species Portevinia maculata. Next base: position 51,992,989 of record OX454527.1, on the reverse strand, counting down.
AGAAATAATAAATCAATAAAACGTGATATGATTCTGTCCTAGATATGCAGTTCAAATCGATATAGACCGTAATACACATTTAGGATCCTAAATAATCAAGTGAAAATATTTTAAAAATCCGCCCACTGACACGTTCTCTATAAAAAAAGATTCCGTTTTATCAAAGAATCAAAACTAGAGCTAGAATATCTAAATTTGGATCATTTTCTCGAGAGGCCTACCATAATCAGCTGTGATGATTTTTAAAATCCCCCAAACCATTTTTTTAAAAAAAAACCTATCGAAAGAAAAAAAAGTGTTTATACAAAGAAGTTCTTAACTATTCATCTACACAAAATGCTTAGCCACGCCTACATTTAAAAAAAAAAAATTGTGCCTCAACAATGGTGGACGGACGGATGGGCATAACATTCAATGCTCAGGAGAAATGCCCAAAAATTCCGTTTGCCAAGTTCATCAACAATGATGAAGGGCTGCCTCTTGTGGATGACGAAAAAATACTTCACAGCTGGCAACAGTATTTTGGAGGACTTCTAAATGAACGATTTCCTCGGATATTTCTTCCAAGAGCCCATCCTATCAATGAAGAAGTACCCGGCAGTACTGTCGAAGACGTTGTTAAAACGGTCGAGATACCAAATGAGCTCTGGAAAAAGATGGGAGACATCGGGTCCACATGGCTCATGATTCTTATCTAATCATGATCTAATGCCTAACCAGTGAATGGAAAGTTATCTTCTTTTTTTTATAAAGGACGCCAGACTATGATAATTACCGTTCAATCAAGCTGATGTTACATACCATGAAGATGGTTCAGCGGGTATAAGATAGCTGGGTTGGTTGAAATTTAAAAGGCATTTGATAGACAACCAAGAGATCTGTAATGACAGGCGCTAAGAAAATGATGGGTTTCAGAAGCCTACGTAAAGATGCTCATGGACATGTATGAGGGAGTTAAGACAAGAATAAGATGCTCCGCTGGTGTCACCAGGGAAGCATCCTGAGTTCCTGTGTATTTATATCAGTTTTTGATTGCCTGCATGAAGGAAAAGTGATGGACTCCAAAGTGCATCAGTTATTCTTTGCTGACGATGACCATCATAAGCGAGGATCAAACGTCCCTCCACGATTATGTATGGTTGGGTGTTTTGAAGGGGAAATGGGTACCGTATTAGTCCGAATAAAAGAATAATTGTGCTGCCTGTTTTCTGACCCACTCCGATCTATTCCAGACAATTATATGAATGGAAGAGTGATTCCCAAGTGCATTCATATATCTAGGAAAGCGAAGCAATCTGTGATGACGACATTTAGCATAGCATAAGCGTCGGGTAGATGAAGTAACGGGAACAAATGTCCCATAAGCGAAAATGAAGGCTCTACGCGCAGTTGTGCGCCCGGCGCTGACAAAAACTCCTAATGTTGAACAGCGTACTAAATGTATGAGGGCAATTTAACGGCAGCTGAGATAAAAATGCTTGGCATGACAGCAGGATTAACAAAGATTGATCGAATAAGAAGTTCGAAGAACCGAGGAAGTTGGTACTGTCATGTTCAAAGGATAGTTCCTACGAATAATGTTAAAAAAAACCTAGCTTCTCCAACCAATTTTTTGTGCAAAGTGGAAGGGACCTACAATTTAAAGGCGGATCCGAATGGCAATTTTGAGAAGCTTCTCATGACAATTGATACTCTTGGATGTTTGTCAGACGTTTGCAAGAAGTGGGGCAGTGGAAAAAACTTTTAGATGTTACTTGGCCCAGGCGGGATTTAAACCTGAGACCTTTAGTAGTTCACAACACTAAACTCTGTGTCACTGCGCCAATCGCAAAAGAGAGGCATGCCTAAAATTGCCCGGATAACGCAAATGCAGCAACACCAGCATTTTATTGGTCTCAGCGACAAAGTGATTCAAAATCGGAAGGCCTGCCGCTATTTTTTAGAGGTCGAATCGACGAATCCCACATGTGGACCAGTGGGGATGCATTTGAGTGAGAGGCCAATTATCCCTTTGGTCCGGATCATGGCGTAGTCGTTAAAGGGAAAGCATGTTAACTATAAAATAAGTTTTCTTAATTTTAGAATTTTTTTTTAAAAATATGTACATATAAAATTTGTCATATTGAAATGAATTTTCAAAAGAAAACTTATTTAGTTAGCAATAATTTTAAGCAAACAATAAGTTTTTATTTTTTTTATAAATTCAGCTGAACGTTTTTTTAAATAATTAAAGTTCGTCTCATTTTTAATAGTCGTTGGCAAGGCGTTAAAAAGTTGCAGTACGCGGTGCATAATAGAGTTTTGTTTTGCTGCTAAGATTACAATATAACCGGAGTTCGGGTATAAATACTACACTAAAACGAAGGCCGAAAGCCCAGCTAGGGTTTCGAAGAAATTTAGTTTTTTTTCACACATAGACAATATGGACGCACAATAGTCAAAATAAGGGAGAATTATTGTATTATTTAGCATAATAATGTTTTGAAAATTTAATCTCACATTCACAACAAGAAATAGACTTCATTACTTATTTTAGAACACATAAAATGTGAATGTTTCTTAAAGTCCAATCGACTATCTATTATCACTCCGAGATACTTAATTGACACAACTTCTTCAGGAGTTTCGTTTTCAATTTTAAGTTTAATGCTATGTCGCGTTGACTTTATTACCATGCATTTTGTTTTATCAATGTTTATTTTTAATTTATTCATACACAACCACTGAAATAAACTTTCTATGTCCTCTTGTAGACGAATTTCTATTTCCATTAATTTTTTACCATCGATGTTATATATGAAAGTTTCATCTGCCAACAATCCGACTTTACACCATTAATAAATGTTATTAATATGGACCAAAAAAAGATCTGTCCCCAAATAAGATCCCTCAGGATCCTCAAGATTAACATTTATGGCTGACGATTCTGTGTTCATTATTTTCATTTTCTGCAATCTGCCAGATAAATATGTTCTAAACCACTCCAGTTAACATCCAATTACTCCATATGCTTCCAGGCTGCTAAGTAGGACTTCTCTTCAAACGCCCTGCACTAATAGTGAGAGTAAAAATTTGATCGACTATAGAGAGATTACACTGAAAACTTCTAATCAAAAATGTTTTTTTTTTTTATTTGTAATATTCTGCACCAAGATTAATACAGTTTTGCATGCATTTTGAACCAATTTTTGAAGCACTTTTTTCACTCCGAATGAGGTAACTCCAAAGCATGCGTTTTAAACGCATAAACCGCATCGCACAGTCAACTGCAGTTTAGTTTTGGGCTCATATGCTATGATTCGATACCTGCAACAATCTTAAGACTTCTTTTGAAGCACTACTTTTGATTTGTTTTTGAACATTTATTTGGACCAATCGACACGATTCGAGAGCAATAATATTAGTGACACATGTATTACTCTTAATAAAGAAATCATGATAATGCCACTTCAAGGCGGGTGGAAACGGTGCAGAAGTAGTGTATTCACTTAGTGATTGGAAGGTCGTGCGTTCAATCCCGGCTAAATCCATTTCTTTATTTCGAATATATGTAAAACTTGATTTAACTAAGCTAACTTAAACAACACCCGTGGAAAAAACCATACAACTGCACGAAAACACTTCTTTCCTACCTCTCTATTCTTTCTAAAGCAAGTGGCACAGAAAAGCATGCAATGAAATATGCCATTGCTAGGTGCTATTTCAGAAATGCTGTTCTGAAATGCTTGCGCTGTGCTCATGGCACATTAAGGGTACTGTAACATTTACGGTAAAACCCCTTTAACGTAAGCAAATTAGAAAAAAAAACATAGGGACGGGCTACAGTCCGCTTGTGCGAACTGTTGGATACCCTATTCTTATTCCTATCCCTCATAAGTGGGTGTGACAAAAGTCTTAGTATGGTTGAATTGTTAAGAACGCTCTACATATTTTGTTATATAACATTTAAAGGATTTTATAAAAAAAAAAAAACGAAGCTTTTGTAAAAAAAACGCTCCCTAGCTCAAACTTCGGTTTTTCAATAAAGTGTTTTATTTAATTGTGGGAGTGTCAGCAGGCTGATTTAAAAAGAATTAACACATGAGCATAAAGGGCCCCTAGAGAGTATATATTATAAATTTCAGCTCCCTAGCTCAAACTTTGAATTTTCAAAAAAAGTTTTTTTTTTAAATTGTGGGCGTGTCAGTGGGCGGATTTTGAAAATATTTACACATGAGCATAAAGGGTCGCCTAAAGAGTATATATTATAAATTGCAGCTCCCTAGCTCAAACTTTGGATTTTCAAAAAAGTTTTTTTTTAAATTGTGGGCGTGTCAGTAGGCGGATTTTGAAAATATTTACACATGAGCTTAAAGGGCCCCTAGAGAGTATATATTAGAAATTTCAGCTCCCTAGCTCAAATTTTGGTTTTTCAATAAAATTGTTTTATTTATTTGTGGGCGTGTCAGTGGGCGGATTTCGAAAATTTTATATTCCGAGCAGTTTTAGGAGATCATATATAGATCATATATACAAAATTTCAGCTTTCTAGCTCAAAATTCGATTTTTTCCAAAATTTTGTTTTTTTTTTGAGTTTGTGGGCGTGTCTGTGGGCGGATTTCAAAAATTCGTAAACTTGATTATTTCGGGACCCTAGAGAGTATATGGTTAACATTTCAGCTCTATAGGCCCAGTTTAAAGGCCTAATTTTTGCCGACAGACGCACGGACGGACGGACGGACGTGGCTAGATCGACATTACTATCGATGCTGATCATAAATATAGTAACTTTTAGGGGTCTACGGGCAATATTAAGGTATGTTACAAACTATGCATCAAAATTAATATACCCTTAGAATAGGGTATAAAAATATGAAAATAATATTGGGCAGTTAACATGCATAAAAAAAACAAAATGAGTGGGGTGACCTTTGGCTCTACATACATATAATTATTATTGCAAGCATTATGAACAATTGAACATACATTAAAATGTTAACATCCAACTGAAACAAAACAAAAAACCTTAAAACACAAATAGTATATAGGAACCTAGAACAGTGATTCGATACCTTAATGATCCAGGGGAAACGCCAATTATTATTTGCTTTTTTAACAAACGCATGCTGATGTCTAGTACTTTGGAGAAATAAGGAAGCTAGTTATATAAACACGAAGAAATAATTCAAAAGTTACCGAAGGCGGGTTTATGAAAATAAGGAAAAATATCTGTTTTGAAGAATTGACACGTAAATTATAATCCTTGATTAATCTGAAATTGAGATTCCCTGATTTTATAAATACACTTTTTTTAGCAATTTGTAGCAGTACAAGTGACGGACTTGAAGAATTTTAAAATTCTCCAAGAATTGAATAAAGGTTCCCGGTTCAAATCCCGCAGAGGCCAGTCAAGTATAACACATCAACAAATGTCCACTGCCTTCTCTTTATAAGAACAGTACTTCAATATACTCTATTCACTTCAATTTTACAAACTAGAGTACACTGAAAATGAGTACACAAAGAGTCTACAACATTCGATCAAATAATGAATTGAATATGTACTCTATTTGATTTCTTTTCTACACGTGGGTGCTTCACTTAAATTAATCAAGTAAAAGATTAACTGTTTATAACGAGTTTCACCGAATGTAGTGGGTGGGTTTGTCTCTAACTTTGATCGATTGTAGATAAAAATCATATTTTGAACAACCGTTTCAGTTACAGTTATACTTTTTTGACAAAATGGAAATAATTGATTTAAGTTAATTTGTATAGTTTTAGTAATATTTTTGTATATATATGTAGGTACATTCACAATTATGTTAGGATTTAACAAATGATTCCGACATTTCAAGCTGAATACAACTTGTTAAATAATTCAGCTCTTAAATAAAAAAATGTAAGCGGTTAGCATTATTTCCACAGTCTATAATCGTAATGTCTTAACATTATGTAACGTTTCACTCTCAGCAGAAATACCAAATTTGGAGCGTACTGAATTAAAATAAGAATACAACGAGTACTCAGTGTACACTGTGAAGACTCAGAGTACTCAGTGCAGTGTAGGTACTCGTTTTATGTGAGTACACTGAAGTGAATAAATTGATGTATTTGCGTGAAGTACTCACCCACTTATCAAATAATATCATTCGATTCATTCATTTCATTTTTCAAAATGTGATTGCAATGAATGAGTAAAATATGAATATCTTAAAATTGCTTTCGAGACATTCGTTGCAGACCTCTATTATATATTATTGATTAAACTTTTCAACCGCCGGTAATCCCCTATTGAAATCTAGAACGAAAAATTTCGTGATAGATCGTTATAAATAGCTGAATAGAGCAAATGTTTCGCAGAAAATACAAATTTCGGAGGATGCCACGAAACTTGATTCTCAAATTTGACGTGTCAATGACAAGGTCCAAATAACTAAATTTATTAATATTTTTAATCTGAAAATCGGTGCAGCTGAGACAACTATGAAAACTACGAGATGACAAATTTGAGCTAAAGGTGTAGTATGATATTTCAAATTTTAGGCAGTCAATTGGCATGCAAGTAGATCTCTAAAGGGTGGCGACAGTGTAGAGGTTAGTGTGTTGGCTTGTGACCCGTGCGGTGCAGGTTCAATCCCCATGGGGAACAACAACATACGCCACCCATTCACATGCCTCTACACCAAAAAGGAGGATTTCTGCCTGGTAGTACAATGGACCATTACCGAGTCTGAGTGCTCCGGGATTTGGATTTCCTTTTTTTTTTTTTTTTTTTTAAAAAAAGAAAAAAAAAAAAGTAGATCTCTGCTCCGAAATTGCTATGAGCTCCTAAATTGACAAATATAATTTTAGTTTTTGATCTAATAACTAAGTTAAACCATATTCTCCACAAATATAGATCAGAATTTATATCAGGAATATGATTCAAGTAACTGTCTAATCCATTAGCAAAACCCACATTATTCGCAAATGCTTTCAGTACACTTTACGTGGAACTTATTTCTAATATCGTATAATAAAACAATAATGCACTAATTATGCGTTATCCAACACGACGATATCTCTATGGCGGCTAAACGTTCATGAAATATGAAATGTATGCGAGTGGAACAAATGCCCAGGCATGATCCAACTTCACGATAACTCACATTACGATCTTGCAATATCCGTTTCCGTAGAGCATCGATGTTTTCTACGATAACAAACGATTTCGGACGGTCTTCACAAAATTCGTCCGGGAGCGAACGTTGGCCACAAATGAATTCGTAAATCAGCTAAACGATTTGATCGGCACACTGTTGTTGAGTTAATCCAAAATGAAAACCATAACAAATTGTCGCACGGAAATGTTAACGATTTTATTTAATTTTTTTGGCTGTTATAATTTTTTAAGTCTCTGTTAAAAATACAGATATCACTCGTATGGCAAAAGGTTTTGAGGACCATAAAAAACGGCATACTTTACAATGCTGATATCAGACTCGACGTATCAACACCATCATTACCATATCTTAATAAGCAACCCTCTCTTAACTGAACTCCGATTGTGGGGTTCGCGGGTTCAACTTCAAAAATGACCGGTGGGCCTCCTGGTTTCAGATCCATTCGTCACTAAGACCATTCGAATGCTAGTCAGTGACTTAAAATAATTGTACGGTGCTCGACTGCTACCACCAAAGATACAATCTTTTAAAAGTCTGTTATACTACTCACATATTCCGATGAAATTGACATAATCGGGAAAACCCAGCAGGCTTAGTGATAAAAAAAAGGAAAAGCACAGTTTTCATCCGAGAAATATCTGTGAAATTCGATGGACTTCAACTAACTCTGCAAACGAAAGTGGAGGCAGCTGTCGGTTGGGAGGGATGTACGAGTAAGTACGCCCTGGCAGCGTTGCCTCTGGAAAATATTAAAAGGTCGAAAAAAAGTCCTTTAAGGAAAAAAAAGCGCTATTTAAAATAAATTGAGAAAATCGGATATACGAGTATATTGAAAAAGTGTCCTCTGTAATTTTGAAAAAAAAAATGTAAGTATGTTGTAGAGAGCATTTTTCTAAGAACAACTCGTACTTCAAAATAAATATGAAGCATAACGCCCCATATAGTACCATATTGGCAATATTTGTGCATGCTGAATGCTTCCATGCTCTCAGCATAACTGAACACCATAGCTGCCGTGCTCTACTAAATTTGAGTTTCATTTTAACCTGTACGCAGTTCAATAATTTACGACAGTTGCAACCAACAACATGTATCTTGTTCTGATATCTTTGATGTCAATTTCGATTTTTAATTGTGTAAGCAGAAGGCAGAATTCCAGTCTTAATCGTTCAATCTCGCGTCTGGCTTTCAGGGATATTTTTTTCATCATAAAAGTGGTGCTTCCGTCAACAGATCAACCAACAGAATCGTCATTTCTCGGCTGTTCCAGGTCTTAGAAGATGAGTACTTATAACTTTCTCTAATACCTTCCTATCGAAAGTTGTTTGCTTCAATTTCGGGCTTATTTGTGTGGAACGTTATTGGCAATGTTGAAACTTTTGCAGTTTAAACACTGCCAGCCGAATACGAGCTGACTTATAAACGATCTGCCACATCATTTAAAATGCCAATACCATTTTATACGCATACAAGTATGGTCGCGAAAATTGTAGCCCAGTAGAGGTTTAAAACATGCTTACGAGTACATGGTGCTGATGTTAACCCCTATTAAAACAAGCTTAACTTAGATAAGATGACGTTGAAGTGATGACGTTGAAGTGGCGTCGGCAAATACTGACAGACCAGTATAAAGTTTTTTTTTGAGATCTTATGAACCAGTTAGAAATCTTTATGTGGCGTAAGAGACTTTTACCGTTAGGCTGTTTACGTAGATCATTGTGATAATTATAGAAGAAAGCTCCCAAATGGAGTTTTCTTCGTTGAGGGAGACCACAACATGCACAGAGAAGGTGGAGAATAGGCTCCTTATCCTCTTCGTCCAAGCAGCTCCCGCAGAAATCATTTGAGTAAGCGCCAAGCCTTGCTGAATGCTCCCCTATAAAACAGTGCCCACTGATGACACCAATTGAAGCACAACGTAGTTCTGTTTAAAGAGAACAAACAGATTCAGCTTAGCTCAATTCTGTTTTGTCCCTAGTAAAGTTGTACCACTCGTCCACCTTAGGTTAGATTTCTCGTTGGTATCCAGTTTAAACATGAGTTTACATGTAGCGAATTGTATGCCTAAGGAACTCAAGGCGAAATAGGCAGTTTAGTTCCGTGCTTGTCCAGTTCATCAGCCCTACAAATGAGTTCATTGAACCATCATAATATAAATGATGAATTATGTGGAAAGTGGAAACCAACCAATAAAAACGGCGAGCTCGAAAAACCGGGCTTTGCTAAACTATAAAAAACATATCGATATTTAAAACAGGTCACTTGAACAAAAAGTTCGTCGCTTGGTCGCTATTCCAAAAAAGGTTGCAATTAGCGACTTTAGTCGGTTAGGTTTCAAGGTTAAAAATAATGACGAGCGACAGTCTTAAATGCAATGCTTGTCTATGCAAAATAAGAAAATGTATATTTTAATGACTTCAGAAAAGATTTTTTCTAGCAAGAGACATGGCGAAAAAGATTTACATATACGAAGGAAGCCATGAATCAAATATATCTGTATATTTCCTTTTTGAATCATTTTGTCACTGAGGCCAATTAAATGCTGGTGTTGTTGCATTTGTGTGATTGAGGAGTTTTAAGGCCTACCTCTCTTTCACGATTGTATAGTAACGTGGATTGATATTGCCATTTTAAGGGGTTCATAGAATCTCTCCTTTGCACATGGCAATACTAACTGAATTGGTCTCCCTTTTTTTCTCTCATCTCAGTTTTAGGACGTGAAGGCTTCCTCGGATCTTTCAACTTCTTATTTTTCAAATCTGCTTAATTTTTAAAAAATGATTTCGCTCAAACCGAATAAACTGTTTACGATCCAAACTTATTAGAGTTATAGAGTGAGGTGGGCTGACAGTGTTTTTTGCTCAGTCACTTTTACCTTACTTATTTAACCATTCATGTGCTCTACGCAAGTGGATCTAATAAAAAGAACTCGACTGCCAGAATTGAAGGAATTAGCACTGGCGGTTAGCCTGTCGGTATCCACGCTGCTGAGTTAGGCATTACATTACCCACTATGCCGCATTTGCAAGAACTCACTGGAAATCGAAACCCTTACCATTTCCTCCGTGAATGTGCGACTCCAGCTAGAACAAGAGAATACACACTCGTAAAGCCTTTTCCTAACGACCTATTACAGTTTAGAAATATAAAATTCTGCAACATCATAAAATTTCTCAATTAACCAGGATGGAACTAAAACACACACAGACACCCTAGGTTACTTGAGTATCAGAACGGCGCAAATTTTGGATTGGTGTATTAGTATTAGCATTTGCAACTATAATTTACTAATTTCGACCGATAGACACATTGTGCAATAAAGTACCTAAGTAGTCTTAATTAGATGCGTGAGGCATTGTTTTATATAGGTACTACCGCAATAAGTTAATCGAGTTCTCAACTTATCAGAGTACTTATTAAATAGAAGATCAAACTTTTAGTTAGTTTTTTACAGTATCATGATACACCTTCTTGAATATCTAACATACGCATTCGCTAATATTTGTTTGACTAAGACTGCGGTCCAATGAAAAAATTTCAAAACAATCCCTCAATTGCACGCTTTACACAACAATTTTAATTCGAACGCCAAAAATAAAGTAAAAATTAGCAGAAGTACCGAACAAGCAGGAAATAAATAAAAACACAATTTTACTTTCTTATCACTGCTATTTGCAACACTACTCGCAAAAGATTCGATCATCACCCATGTTCTCAAAAATCTTAATATTCCGAAATTTATTGTATCTATTGAAAATAGCAACAAAAGAAGTATTTTCTTATTACTCTAAGGTAACGACACGCAGAAGAAAAACAAAAGAGTTGCCATGCGAACTGACAAAATGACAAAATATTGCGATACAACTCCGTTTTTGGCATTCCAAACGATTTGAATAACCAGTTTTTTCATCGTTTTCCAGCAATACAATTTTTCTGAAAGACCGTGTCAACTCCATTATCATCACAGTCGCGCACCCATTACACAACCAAAAACGGTTCTTTGGCTTCTGTCACCGTTCTTGTTCTTTAATTTATTATTCACTGACCTATATAATATTAAATTTGTTGTCGTCTGCTTAAACATTGTTGTAGATGTTTTTATCGATCTGTATTTCTTTCATTCTTACCTCTTTTTTGTATGCTTGATCACTTAATCCTTTGCTGGTGGTAGGTAATAATCCACAAATTTTCTAAATATCCAAAATGGCACTGTTTTATAGTATATTTCTTGTTTATCCAAATGATTTGCACTTGTTTCTTTTTTGTTGTTTTCTTTTATTTCTTATTCACAAATAATTTCTGTTATTTTTGAAATTTCAACACTTTTTGCACCACGATTTGAATTTGTTTAATTTTGTTCCAAAAGGATATGCACACAGGGATCTGTTATATTTCGAAATAGAACCTCATTCACAATCGAATCATCGAAAAAAAAGAAGAAAAGAAAGAATTGACAACCAACACACCTCTCACCAGATCCGAAGCTAACATGAAAATGCGGCAGTTCCGAATCAGTATCTAGATTTTATATCGCGTGAAAGTTGTGACCCCTTTCTCCACTTTGCATGGCACTTTTTCTCAATCGAAATCCATTCGCACAAACGAGAGAGAAAGAGTATATAACATGGGATTACTACAGTGTAACGCACATATTCACGACTCGGATACCAGCCACCAGGCACTAGGCAGGCACCGCCATCAGCAGCAACAAAAATGTCAGCACCACCGGAGTGTGGATGGAATTTTCTTTGAAAATGTCTTTGACGTCGCACTCTACGTCGTTGTTGTTGGATTTGTTATATTTACTCAGATATTTGTCACTCGCAGTCACACGATGTGTTGCAAGAGTAAAGGCCGACAACGTCGTTACCTCTTAGGTAACGCACACTCCCCTCAGGTAGCCCACTAGTTTCGGCGAATGAAAATACATTTTGCAACCCGACGCGACTGCGCCGAAATGAATCATCTTCCAAAGCGGACATATAGTTTTGATGGCCGCCTTCCAGTAAAGGTATGAAATTTCATCAGAGGTGTGAATTTTATCAGTTTCTATCAGCAAATTCCGCTGATGGTTGCTGTCCAAAATAGGCTATTCAACAATCGAAGAAATGTGATCCGGTTTAATTATACCGTGATGACCATCAATCCAATTTCATTTGAGATGGCTCTCTCTGTCATCCTTTGGTCTACTCCATTGGTCATATCACTTTCACTTGTGTTGGCGGATTTGTTTTCTTGTTTGTTTGGAGATCCAAAAAATAAAAAGAACCAAAGCGTGATGTGTGAATAAGTAAATGAAATAATTTTTTTCTTTTTTTTTAGATTATGATTATAGGTCATGGCCTCATCAGTCGGTGGAGTGAGTGGTAAGAGCACATGCTTGAGTGCGCGTCTTGCTTGGGTGGGTACATTTTACGGATTCTTTTTTTAAACAAATTTCGTAACAAATAATACTAAGAATTCTTGAAAACTTTTACTTTTTCATGCTTTTAAGAATTATTATCTTTGCCCGCAGATGTTACCTAATCAATTTGAGGCTACAGCTGCAGTAAGTTGAAGGGGAATAACTTGAGTTTGAGCTCTTTGAAATCAGATTGAAGAATTCTTGAACTTGGGAGTATATCTGGATGTGAGGAAATAATGTATATAAAAATATGTTTTAATGTAAATGTTATGATCAGGATTAAAGGGATCAAATGCACTTGTACTTTACTGCATTCCCACTGGTATGCCTATGGTGTTCGCCGATTTAACCTCAATATATATCAGCAGGCGTACCATTTACGAATAACTTCGTCACTGATACAGGAATTTTTAGGCGGGTCTCTTTTTTCAATTTCGACACGTGCATGCTGGCGTTTTTGGTTACTGTTTGATCTTCCTTTTACGACACCGTCGATATCCAGTTGTGTCCACCCAAGATCTCTGTAAATGTAATCTTCTTCTCTCTTTATGACTGTGAGGCTATGATTAGGATTAATGGGATCATAACCCTCTCACTTAATTTCATCCCTACTGGTCAACCTGTAGGGTTCGCCGGTTCGACCTTAGAAAGTAACGGCAAGCCTCTCGATTTTGAATCACTTCGTCGTTGACGTCAATCAAATGCTGGTGTTGCTGCATTTGTGTGATTCAGGAGCTCTCAGTCCTGCCTCTCTTCGCGTTTGTTTTGGAGCGTTGATTGATATTGCCTTTCTAACAGGTTTCTTAGGATCTCTCCTTTGAACATGACAGTACCAACTGAGCCCGTCGAGCTCCATTTTCTTCGAGATAGGTTCTTTGACGTGAAACCTTCCTCGGTTCTTCGAACTTCTAATTCGATCAATCTTTCTTACTCATGCTATAATGCGAAGCATCTTCATCTCAGCTGCCGTTAATTTTTTGTCATACTTTATGTACGCTGTCCAACATTGTGAACCATATGTGAGCGCCGGGCGCGAAACTGCGGTGTAGAGCCTTCTTTGCAGCTTAGGGGGAATTTTTCGATCACAGAAGATGGCTGAGTTTTCTCGCCACTTCATCCATCCTACGATTACGCGATGCTTATTGTCGTCAGCTCAACTTTCTTTTCTATTGATCATAGATCCCAGATATTTGAACTTTTCGCACTTGGGAGTCCATCGTCCATTCATATAAATGTCTGGAATAGGTCAGAGTGGATCAGAGAACGGGCAGCAAGAGTATTTTGTTTTTTCTCGGACTAATACGATACCCATTTCCATCCAAAACTTCCACCCATACATCAAGTCTTGGTTGCAGGGACGTTTGATCCTCGCTAATGATGGCTCCATCATCAGCAAAATATAACTGATGCAGTTTGGGATCCGTCACTTTTTCTTTAAGCAGACTTTAATGAAAATCACGGGACTTAAGACGCGTCACTGGTGTATACCGACTTTCATTGCTAGCTCATCGGTGGCGGGGCATCTTACACTTGCCTTTACGCCCTCATACATGCCAATGATCATCTGTACCTGTCTATCAAAGGCCTTTTCAAAATCGACCAACATATGCCAATCCTTTAAGGAATCACGATGTTTTTCCATTACACTTTGGATTTCATCTGTGGTTGATTTACCTGCGACAAACCGGCACTGGTCTTCAGATTGCCGTATTATTTTCCGCATTCGACTATCTAATAGCTAGCCCTTCAACTATCTTTATGGAAAGTGACATCAGCTTGATTGAATGGTAAATGTCAAAGTCTCGCGTTTCGCCTTTTCCTTCGAACAAAGGAAGGAGAAAACTTTCCCACCACTGGTTAGGCATTGGGCGCCTCTCATCAGTTTGGAGATGAGAATCATCAGCCATTTGGCACTTTAACCAAGCTTTGAATGCCGCTTTCTTGTCACTTAGCACCGCTTTAGCTTTGTCTGCCCACCACCATGTTTCTTTGCCGTGTTGATAGTGTCCTTTTAAAGCCCCTACCGGCGATTTGGCTCTATCCAAGCGTTGTAGGAAATTCCACCTACCTTGTGATCTGCATCTGCATCCTCAACTTCGGTAATGATGGGTTGGAGATAATTTTGTACATTTGCAACAAATATTCCACCTTTCTCTTTGTCCAGATTATACCATTTTATTCTCGCAGATACTTTTGTTTGTTTAGTTCTCTTTGTCCCCGCCGCCATATAAATTTCTATCCGGAGGAAGCGGTGTTGTTGTTGTAAATAAAAGTACACATTTAAGTTTTTATTACACCACCTAAACATCCGAGCTAAGCTACGCCAAAATAATTCTTGTAAAAAATCGGAAACTTTGAATGGCCTTTGAGTCATTCGTGGTTTCCCTTATGAATATAATTTGTGTTACCCGCCTGATTCTACCGTAACGTCTTTAAGGATAATGAGTAATTTTCCTTTTCGTGCGATTAAATAGGGCATAGTTTTTAGCAGTTTTAAGTCAATACTACAAACAGATGCCTATTTCTTAGATCATAAAATATCATATAGCACAGAATATTGTATGATTTTCGTGCAATTCTATTACTCAGAAATAATGAAGCTTAAGCTGTCATACAGCAATGTATGTACTGAGAATCGAATGGAAGTGTTGGAAAAATGAATGATTCTACTACTCAGAAATTTATCACACATTGCTCTTAGTAAACAAACTCAAATATATCATTATATTTAATACAGTAGAATTAAGATTTGTAAGCTCACTTAATTAACTCGCATTGTCGTGGTGGAATGATCCGTGCTTCGCGTTTGCTTTTCCTTATTTATCCAAAGGCTTCTGGCAAACAAATAATGGTCGTGGTGAAACAAACCAAAATTACCGTTCCGCTTTTATGTCGGTAACCGTTACGGTGGCGACATTTCTGGTTTTCCAAAAGGAACAGGCGACCATTTGCTTTGAAGTGCTTCGTGCGCGCACAACCTATGTTGGACTTGGCTCGGCTTGAAAGACCCAAACAAATACAGTTGACTGTTTTTTTTTATTTTGGGCCTTTTTAGTCCTCTTTAAATATTTTGACAACTACTGCTAAAGTAAAGTGTGTCATTTAAGCTGGTCTTAAGGCTAATGATGTACCAAACCGAGTTCAACCGACTTGAAATCTAGGCTAATCGCCAGAAGCAAAAACCACAAAACCTTTGGTAGGGGGCTCTGATTACCAATTTTTAAAAAAAAGGTCGATAGATAGATCGATATAGATGCATTGGATGCATGGATTGTCACATACATTGTCCCGACACCATAATATTGACTTTCGTTGCCAACCCAATGAAGGATTAACCATATTTGCTCTAGCGGTGAAAGCGCTTGAATGCAATTCGTACGACGCGGTTTGAAGATGGAATGCTTAATCGGCGCGGGTATCTACTCAGCGGAATTGCATATATCCAAATTGTTCAGGCTCCCGGATTCCCCTAGTGTATTCCAGGCGGAAGTACTGTCAATCAGGAAGGCTTGTAGGATACTCTCCCACTACTCCACAACCAAGCCACTGACTTATCGAACAGCTCTGATATGTATATCAAACAAGGTTTAATTGTTATTTTTTTATTTTTTTATTAATTACTGTGTCACATACACGTAGGTACATTTGCCTATCGAAAATACCATAATTTCTCGCTTCAGAGTCATTGCTCTTGAACTCTTTCTAACCAATCTATGTTGTCGGTTTGTTTTCTAAAAAATATACCTTTCACCTTAATATGCTTAGTATTGTTGCTTTTAATTATTTAAACAGCAAAAGTGGAAAAAACGAAGTTCCTAATTCATTTGCTTGTGCACAGATTCATTCACTAAATTCAACCTTAACTTCTTTTTACTTTCATGTAGATGCGATATCTCAAATGATAAACATATATTTTTTGTTTTGTTAAATGATTCGAAAATCACGTTTGAACTTTCACAATCACCGTAATATGTATTTAATATTTATTGATACATGCATTGATAAGCTCCAAGATTAACATTTGACAGATTCGAAGTCATTTCTCAGTTCAGTCAAGGCCAAACACATTACAACTGCGTTCATGAATGTGTTCCATTTGTTCACCCAAGAGGCGAATAATTGGGTTGTATATTAAAAGTCAAACTTTCATCGAAAAAAAAACTAGTGTGTACGTATTGTTTTTAGCGATGTGCTTTAATTTTTGTATCGATTTACTAAGCCTAATTTTCTCCCTTCGAAAACCGGACCAGAATAAAATATTTGCGAATTAAATTCCCCACAATCTGTGTAAAAATGCCTAGAAAGTTCAGCCGATTGTGACTTTGACCGGCACGCACTTCAGTTTTTGATACTATTCACTTTCGATTTGGTTATGCAAATTAGCCAAGAAGTGATGAAAAACGTCAAAAAAAAACGTGTAGAAGCAGGACAAAAACAAAGAATTGATCTCTTCAATCACAGACTTACAGTTGGTGAAAACATTTTATTCACTCTTGATGATGGCAGGTAGTTAGTTACACGCAAGTGCACTGCTAACGCTTAATCATTGTCAGCGCGCTTGGCTGATATTTAAATTAGGAATTTGGGGTAAAACTTTCTTTCCCCAATGGACAACAGTTGTTTCCCTTTCTAGTGTGTATCGTATTCGTCGACGTTACATAACATCGATTGTGCTGCCGCAGTCATTTATTCAAATGGCAGCCTCTAGAAATTGGATATTAAAGATCGGTAGTCGGTAGTAGAAGGTAGATTGGGTATTATCATTTTATATGGCCAGTTAAATGTTTCATAACATGTTTATAGATTGTAGAATAGATGGGCATTGGAACGGGATTGCCAATTTGCTTTGTTGCTATTTTGGTAGTCGCTGAGCTAATACTGTGATTGTAGTTAGTTTGAGCATGAATCTAGTAGTCATGTGAATATGGCAGTCAATTGTTTGTTACTTATATTTGTATTGTTTAGGTTTAAGGTGAAGATTACACTGTGCTACCGTTAGTTTTATACCCATGGTGCACACAAATCAGCAATTAGCAGCTGCACCGTAATCATTAATAACACTTATACATATCGTTGTTTGCGTAATTCAATAAACATTTCCAGAAAGTATAGATGTCTACATAATATAAAACGAGAAATATTAAAAATAGTAACATCACAATTGATTATAGGTCCGTTCGCGTACTTTATGTGTAGAAAAATGAAAACTGTCAAATCTCCAAAATCGAGAAAGAATCCTCTCATTTCAAAGAAAAGTACGCGAACGCTTTTGTGTAAAAAGGTTATGATCCGATCAAAACTGTTCCACTTTACTTGATCTCTGCTTTTGGGCTCGGCCTGTTCGACCTCAAAGGGTATCGGCAGGGGTCCGTATGCCTTATGCGATTGAAAGTTGATTTATTTTACTTTTTTAACGGGACTTAGAGAATCTGTCATATGCACATGACAGTACTAACTGATCCGGTCGGCCTTTATGACGTGACGGCTTCATTGGAATTAAACTTATTATTCGATCAATATATTTCGATCAATACGGAAAAGTAATTAGATTACCGATATTATGTGGATAGTGGATGCCTCGTAAAGAGTGACATCGGAAATCATGTGAAATGTGATCGCGATACAGAATGCAAATAAATGGCTGAAAGACGGGTGGGAAAGAAGAGAGGGGGATGTTAAATTGCGTGGGATGGTGTTAAAGGCAAAATGATTTATAAGAGAGGAACAATCGATGCAGCCAGTGAGAAGACGATATATAATCGACATGTCTTCTTTTGTGTAGGGTCAGAAGGTTTATTAAATTGAAGCGTTTGTGACACGAAGAGCAAAACGGAGAATTCGACGTTGAATGCTTTCGATTCTAGAAATGTGGACCCGGCAGTATGGTGCCGACACTTGGCTAGCGTACTTTAGAAAAGGGCGGACGTAGGTACAGGGATTTTGTCACGTTGGGATTGGTGAATTGTTTAGACCACCGTTTGACGAAACCAAGGGACGAGTTAGCTTTATTGGCTATTTCGTCAATATGTGACCGAAAGTAAAACTCTCTGTCACATAGAACACCTAGGTCGCGGATGGTTAGAACGGTAACAATGGGTTGGTTATTCAAAATGTATAGTCAGGGGGAGAGTGAGTCCGACGTGAAAAAGTAAGGAATTTGTAATATTCAGCTCCATATTGGCACCAAGTCGAAAAACTGTTAAGGTATTGTTGAAGAAGATCAGACTCGTTTGGGGAAAAATGAGTTTAAAAAATTAAACATCGTCGGCATAGGGATATGGAGGAGAACCTAACGATGTTGTCAAGATCATTTATTGCGAGAGTAAAAATCAAAGGGCAAAGGTGGCTACCTTGGGGAACACTAGAGGTGGCTATGAAAGGCAAAGTGAGAACCGAGCGAAAGCGAACGTTATAAGATCGGTTCTCGTAGGATGAAAACCAATTCAATAGTATGGGATCGGAACTCAGGAAGGAGGATTTGAAAAGAATCAAACGGTGAGATATTTTGTCAAAGGCCTTACTGAAGTCAGTAGTGATTTAATCCCCTTCATTGCCTGCAGAAAGTGTGACGGAGACGAAATCAACTGGGTTGGTGGCTGTGGATCTACCTTTGATGAAACCATGCTGACAGGGGAAGATAAGAGACTTGTACTGGAAGGATAATGAGTCGTACATCATACTTTCAAAAACGTTGGGTATATGCGAGAACTTAGCAATTGGTCGATATTTTGATACGTCATTCTTTTAACTTTTTTTGTGAACTGGAGAAATGAAGGACGTTTTCCAGATTTGAGGAAATCTTCCAAGGGATAAAAAATGTTTTGAAGACGGTCCTCCCTGTTTCAGATCACTTGCCTTGTTGCAGGTTGTGTGATCTCGGATCCAAGGCGATCAAAAATTAACAAAGATTAATTATAAATATAGTGCAGCTTTTCATCCTTTGCAATCCCGGGCACGCTGTTTCCAGTTGTCTAAATCAAGCACTCTGGGCTCCGCGATGGATTGGTTTTTAATACGGAGGTTCGGTCTTACTTGCCTTCCCAACCTGGCGGCTAGGAATTAAAAATCATCTTGGCTAGAGCATTATTGTCAATTAGCTCGATGAGCCCGAGCCAATGAAGTCGACGTGTTTAAGCTGTTTGGGTTACATCCAGATCTTGGTACAGCTCATTGAATATACGGTTGAATCTTCTCCTCCATTCGCCCTTCTCGCACAAAAGACCAAACATCCAACGAAGTATTTTTTGGGTCTCCCCTTCCCAACTAAAGTGATATTCTGAGTCCATTCCTGTATTTGAAATACCAAAATTTTGCTACAAAAACTCTCTGCATAGGAGCTGTATGTCTTTCTAGAACAAAAACTTAAATATTATAACGTAGTATTACATGATTCAAAAAAAACAAATCTTATTACAATAAATGAAAATTTGAACAGAAGGCAGCCGAAGAAAAAATCCATCCAAAATGTGTTTAAAAACATAGGGACGGGCTACAGTCCGCTTGGGCGAACTGTTGGATACCTTATTCTTATTCCTATCCCTCATAAGTGGGCGTGACAAAAGTCAAAGTATGGTTGAATTGTTAAGAACGCTCTACATATTTTGTTATATAAAATTTAAAGGTTTTTATCGAAAAAAACGAAGCTTTTGTAAAAACAACGCTCTCTAGCTCAAACTTTGATTTTCCAATAAAATTGTTTTATTTAATTGTGGGCGTGTCTGTAGGCGAATTTAAAAAAAAATACACAGGAGCATAAAGGGCCCCTAGAGAGTATATATTATAAATTTCAGCTCCCTAGCTCAAACTTTGACTTTTCAATAAAATTGTTTTATTTAATTGTGGGCGTGTCAGTGGGCGGATTTTAAAAATTTGATCTCCCGATCAGTTTTAGGAGGCATAGATCATATATAAAAAATTTCCGCTTTCTAGCTCAAAATTCGATTTTTTCGAAAAATTTGTTTTTTTTAGTTTGTGGGCGTGTCTGTGGGCGGATTTCAAAAGTTCTTAAACTTGATTATTTCGGGACCCTAGAGAGTATATGGTTAAAATTTCAGTTCTCTAGGTCCAGTTTAAAGGCCTAATTTTTGCCGACAGATGGGCGGACGAACAGACATGGCTAGATCGACACTACTATCGATGCTGATCATAAATATAGTACCTAACTTTTAGGGGTCTACGGGCAATATTAAAGTATGTTACAAACTATGCGTCAAAATCAATATACCCTTAGAATAGGGTATAACAAATTGCCCTGAACTAATGTGTTCAATGATTTCCCTTTCATACATGATTCATATTATGTATTCGTCGAATGTTTGTTTATAACGATTAAATCCAATGTGCATTACGTGCCATGACTTGTTTCCTATAATTAAATTGAAACACGTCATTTCATCGCGTAAGACGGGTTTCACTTTCAAATAAATCTTATCAAAATACTCAAACCTACATCAAAACATAACGGCTGTCTTTAAACTGACAATAGTTATGGTTAACACTACGTTAATTGAGTCAGCTCGGTGTCTATTGCAACATTATGCGTATCTTTTTCCTTCATTAAATTCGTTTATTTAATTGACCATCGTACGATATATGACAGAAGCCGCACAGCAACACGTCACTGTTGAGCTGAAATTTTCGTTGATGAAGTTCCGCAACCAATTTAATAGTCAACCCACGATGGAAATACCAAGTGTAATTCGCAGTGATTCATGGATTACTAGAGTCAAAAACTGGTACACGTCCTTTTAAATTATGCAAATGACTTCGAGGAGATATAATAATTTACTTTCACTTTCTTTCTGAATTGACAAGACATCTAGGGCGCGACCTTTGGATAAGATGGAATCACAATCTCGTTGGGTGGAGCACGTTATTTCATCAGATTGTGCCATTCTTCGTAATGGATGGCGAAGGTAGAGCAAATGGAATAACTTTAGCTAGATCCATCATTTATGATGGAATGTAATATAGTAAGACATAGGTTTTCTTTTTACTCACTTCTCGCAGAAATACTTTGTCAGAAATAGATAGAGAAGATTACTCTTAAAATCTAGCAAATTGATTATTTCTGGAAGTTTACAAATTTTTCAAAATCGCAATTTAAAGGCGCACCTTTTCTGTAATATTAAGAGTATCATCCCACATACAATGTTTTCGTATGGTGCAAGCTCATGGCCGTGATATGTCATCGGATAACTCTAAAAATGTCAAATTCTGTGTGCTCTGATAAGCATCAATTGAGTAGGTATGTTTAGCGAAGTAGGCTCAGTAAACTGAGTTACTCAGTGGCTACATTGTCACGTTTGACTGCTGTTCAAAAACTTTGCACTTAAAAACTACCAGAGTAAGAAGTGAGTGATGTGAAAGATAAAGTTAACCATTCTTCAAAATACGTTAAGTGCGATTTACTTCGCTAGGCTCATTCGCTTTTCTGAGGCTACTGGCAGGTTCGCGGATCTTGACTCTAATTCAAATCGATAGAAACTGAAAAACGGGAAGCTATTCTGAATTACCACTAAGGATGTACCATATATAATATCCGACAATACAAGGGGTTCTAGGTTTAGGTCAAACAAAAGACAAGCATCCAAGAGTACCTATAATCTTCTTAAATTTGCGATCCGTAATCAGCGTAAGTTTGTAGTTCCCTTTATTTTGTAAGAAAAATACAGCTTTGTGCACATTAATGGTTGCAGAAGCTAGACCTTACGCTTATATTTACTTTTTTTTTTCCTTAGCATCACAATCCACCCTGCTAGCATATGAGACAGTAGCCGACAGTACGTTCCCCGTCGCACTTTACTTTGATATCTTTCCTCTTCCGATTCCTTCGCGCAAACTACTCTTCTCGCCAACAAAAATCGGTTGTCAACCAGAAAAGTACCGTCTACTTCACTCATTCACTGAGTCACTTTATGGAGCACTAACAATCATCGCAGAGTATTAAAATTTGGAACAGTAATGGGTTTGGCGGTGTGCACACATGGAAAAATCGCAAATTTGTGAGTTTCAATTAAGGGGCGGGATAGCCACATATAGCAGTGGCCGATCTTCCGGGGGGGGGGTCATCGGGTCTGGACCCCCCCCCCCCCCCCCCCCCAGCGAGGACCGAACCGACCTGAATCTGAAATGCTGGTATTCTGTCGCCGATATATGTATATATACATAATACGTATATGCTTTGATTTTGTATACCCTATTCTAAGGGTATATTAATTTTGACGCATAGTTTGTAACATACCTTAATATTGCCCGTAGACCCCTAAAAGTTACTATATTTATGATCAGCATCGATAGTAATGTCGATCTAGCCATGTCCGTCCGTCCGTCCGTCCGTCCGTCCGTCCGTCCGTCCGTCTGTAGCCAAAAAATAGGCCTTTAAACTGGACCTAGAGAGCTGAAATTTTAACCATATACTCTCTAGGGTCCCGAAATAATCAAGTTTACGAATTTTTGAAATCCGCCCACAGACACGCCCACAAACTCAAAAAAAACAAATTTTGGAAAAAATCGAATTTTGAGCTAGAAAGCTGAAATTTTTTATATATGATCTATGACTACTAAAACTGCTCGGGATAAAAAATTTTCCAAATCCGCCCACTGACACGCCCACAAATAAATAAAATAATTTTTTTATACCCTATTCTAAGGGTATATTAATTTTTGAAAATCCAAAGTTTCAGCTAGGGAGCTGAAATTTATAGTATATACTCTCTATGGGCCCTTTATGCTCATGTGTAAATATTTTCAAAATCCGCCCACTGACACGCCCACAATTAATTTTTTTTTTTTTTAAAAATTCAAAGTTTGAGCTAGGGAGCTGAAATTTATAATATATACTCTCAAGGGGCCCTTTATTCTCATGTGTTAATTTTTTTTAAATCCGCCTACTGACACGCCCACAATTAAATAAAACAATTTTATTGAAACACCCAAGTTTGAGCTAGGGAGCGTTGTTTTTTTGATAAAATCCTTTAAATGTTATATAACAAAATATGTAGAGCGTTCTTAACAATTCAACCATACTTAGACTTTTGTCACGCCCACTTATGAGGGATAGGAATAAGAATAGGGTATCCAACAGTTCGCCCAAGCGGACTGTAGCCCGTCCCTATGTTTTTAAGTTAGATTTAATCATTTTTGTCTAGTATTTAAGTTGATATAAGCTAATAATTAATAAAAATGAATTTAAAAGTAAAAAAGTAAAGTTCTCGTCAGATCACCGTAATTAAACGACGTTGGGCGTTTGAGAACAGCTGCGTGTCGTTTTTTTTTTTTAATATGTAAACATCTTTGCTATGTAAACATCTTGCTAGTAAGGGCTAGTTGGAAATATCGAGCGTCACCGTCATCGTCAGATTTTCAGGGCGGACGACAAAAACCAAAGTTTGAGATAGGGAGCTGAAATTTATAATATAGACTCTCCAGGGGCCCTTGATGCTCATGTGTAGATATTATCAAAATTCGCCCATTGACACGCCCACAATTTAAATTAATGCAACTCTGACGAGCCTACATGTTTACACATCAACTATACCGTGAGTGCAGCGTGGCTCACACCTTTTTTGTGTATAGGTAATACACATTAATGCTGCGCAGAGAAAGTATATATGATATTATATCTATATGAATGTACATCGCGCGAAATTCGATGATCAAACTCAACGTTCTTTTTGTTCAAATTTTTGGAATAAATATTTTTTTTTGGTGTGTACTTACACTATTTATATCTAATTATTTATGCCTATTATTTATACCTAGCTATTTTCGTTTTATAGAGAAGAAAAACTTAAAGAGCTAAAAAGAAAAAGAATAAAAAATTCTATGCAATAGCTTTACCGCGGCAGTCCCCGAGTGCCACTCACTTTTTTATACCCTATTCTAAGGGTATATTAATTTTGACGCATAGTTTGTAACATACCTTAATATTGCCCGTAGACCCCTAAAAGTTACTATATTTATGATCAGCATCGATAGTAATGTCGATCTAGCCATGTCCGTCCGTCCGTCCGTCCGTCCGTCCGTCCGTCTGTAGCCAAAAATTAGGCCTTTAAACTGGACCTAGAGAGCTGAAATTTTAACCATATACTCTCTAGGGTCCCGAAATAATCAAGTTTACGAATTTTTGAAATCCGCCCACAGACACGCCCACAAACTAAAAAAAAACAAATTTTGGAAAAAATCGAATTTTGAGCTAGAAAGCTGAAATTTTTTATATATGATCTAAGACTCCTAAAACTGCTCGGGATAAAAAATTTTCAAAATCCGCCCACTGACACGCCCACAAATAAATAAAATAATTTTTTTATACCCTATTCTAAGGGTATATTAATTTTTGAAAATCCAAAGTTTCAGCTAGGGAGCTGAAATTTATAGTATATACTCTCTATGGGCCCTTTATGCTCATGTGTAAATATTTTCAAAATCCGCCCACTGACACGCCCACAATTAATTTTTTATTTTTTTTTGAAAATTCAAAGTTTGAGCTAGGGAGCTGAAATTTATAATATATACTCTCTAGGGGCCCTTTATTCTCATGTGTTAATTTGTTTTAAATCCGCCTACTGACACGCCCACAATTAAATAAAACAATTTTATTGAAACACCCAGGTTTGAGCTAGGGAGCGTTTTTTTTTTGATAAAATCCTTTAAATGTTATATAACAAAATACTCGTATGTAGAGCGTTCTTAACAATTCAACCATACTTAGACTTTTGTCACGCCCACTTATGAGGGATAGGAATAAGAATAGGGTATCCAACAGTTCGCCCAAGCGGACTGTAGCCCGCCCCTATGATTATACCTTTTATTAGGGCGCATATTATCTGTGTATCAAAAAATTATCGACACTGTGTCGCAAAGCAGATGTTCCGAATTAAAATTGTTTGCAGTGGTAACCGTGTGTCCACACAAGCGGCACTATCGTAGTTTCATGCAAAATGTATCAAAAGAATGAGGAAATCAGGTTAAGTTAGGTCATGACAGCATACATTTTGTGTTTTATTGAATTGTTTTGAATTGTGAATTGTGGGTGTGTCCGTGGGCGCATTTCATAAATATTCACTTCTACTCAACTCCTACACTCAACTTTTCAATTAGCGTAGAAATAAATCCACGTGGTATTATAAAGGAACTTATATTGGTCTAAGTCTGTCGGTTTTTGCCTTACCTTACATATGGGTGGTAAACAGTGACATAGTTTTTGTTGTGCAAAAAGGTACTTTAAGTGTGAAAATTGATTTGTTTACCATTTATAAAAAAAAATTATCACCCATGTTCTTCATTTCGATCGAAAACGAATTGAAATCGATTTTCAATTTCGATCGGAATGAAATTGTATGTTCTAGATCTTATTCGTTTTCGCAAATTTAGCATTTACTCCGAATTGTCAGAATTGAAAGTATGTTCATTTTGGTTAGTGTGTTGGACTACTAAACGTAGAGTTTCGAGTTAAAAACTCGCTGGGCCATAGGATTTTTTATTTTGCGAACGTCTGACAAACATCCAGTTGTTATTTTGTCAAGAAGTCCTTGGAACAACGTAAAAAGGCCCTTAAAATGCATTTGTGAATTTTTCATTCCTACCCTTTTTTTAATGTTGCTTAAATTTTGTACCAAGAAATACACAACCAACTGCAACTGCACCAATTTCACAAATAATTCAGGATGCAGAGAGGGGCTGAGTTCGTTCAGAAAATGGATTTTTTCTTAACATAGAACACCCATTTGTGTGCATAAATTTTATATTATATAACTTTGGTGATGAGTTCGTGAGTTAATAACAATTCATTAGTGTCCCGAACATTTCATCATTAACTGTGTATAATGCGCCTGGTTTTTTTATTTTCCCCCGGTAACATTTTACGCCAGGCTTTAAAACCTGTAAATGAACCTTGCATCTATTGTATTGTTAAAATTATTATTAACATCAGCTCCAACAACAATAAAGTCCACGGCTCGTACAATACACATTTTTTCATTATCCATTAGCCATTTTCTATGCTCGTTAAGTACGGAACAAAAGAAGCGTAACAATGCCGGTTATGTAGCTATAGCCGTGTTTCTTTGCACGCGGATATAGGGATAATTTGAAATTTGCATGTGAAACACAACAACAACTTATCCTATATACGCTAACTTTAGCGGGATAGCTATCGACGCTTAGTCCTTTAGCGGCGATAAACAGTGCTTCCAAAACCCATTTTCTTCTTTTCTGATGAATCGTTGCGATGAATTTTTCAGAAAATATCAAAGTTTGACATCCCGCCGACCACTAACACATCCAGCCGAATATTTTGTTCGGGATTTTATTAATATTATTTTTTCAAAATTTAGTAAATCTGTCAATGTGAAACTGTTTTTTTATAATTTTAGTATATGTTTGGCATTAATTTCAACTGTCGGAAATTAATATTTTTGAATTTCACGATTTTCAATACAAATTTCTTAACTCAACTTACAGCTGTTTCACTATTAAACGTCATAGGTACATGTGTGCTGCCAAGTTTTTTTCGATGAATTCTTAAGCGGTGATGGTCGTTTTTTAATGCCATGCCTATAGCCGTGTTTCTTTGCACGCGGATATAGGGATGGCATCAGAAAACGACTATCGCCGCTAAAGAATTCATCAAAAAAAACTTGGCAGCACACATGCACCTATGACATGCACCGTGACACAGCTGTAAGTTGTAGTTAAGAAATTTGTATTTTAACATGTCACAGACCGCAAGCAAAAAACACTATTCTTCAACAAACGTTTCTCCCCAAGAGAGAAGCATGGTTTCGCAATAACCCACCAAACAGCCACAACGGCATAAAGTGGTATACGGATGGTTCTAAAATGGAAACGGGGGTAAGAGCGGGAATTTACGGATCAAATAAACGCTTTACGATACCAATGGGAAAAAGTCCCAGCGTATTTCAAGCAGAGCTCCACGCCATTCAAGAATGCGCCAGCCAGATTTATTCATCTGGCATAAAAGGCGCAATCATCCATATATTTACGGATAGTCAAGCAGCAATAAACGTAACACCATTGACTTCAAATCAGTCATGCTTTTAGAATAGCCTTCAAACACTCGGATTAAGAAACAAGACCAAATTATGGTGTGTTCCGGTTCATGTTGGGGTAGAAGGTAACGAAAAGGCCGACGAACTGGCCAGAAAAGGTTCAGAAACATCATTCATAGGTCCCGAACCTTTCTGCTGCACTCCTAGATCAGCAGCAACGGCAGCTATAAAAAACTGGGAACATAGAAAATGTATCTAAACATTTCAGGTCTAAGACAGGCTAAACGAGGCATTCGGCCCTTCAATAACAATGCCAGCAAATGCCTAATCCTAAGCAAGCATGATTTTAAAAACTTAGTAGGGTAACTTACTGGTCACCATCTTTTAAGATATCACCTAAACAAAATGAAAATAGCAGACTCCCCTGAGTGCCGACTCTGTCTTGAAGAGGACGAGTCAGCTGAACACATTTTATGTGAATGTCCAGCCCTTAATGGAATTAGAAAGAAGATCTTTTTCAGGGAACAAATGAGCTCCGAGGACATAAAGAATTCTTCTACTGGTAAAATTGTCCGTTTTACACGGAAAGTAGAAATTCTACTAGTCCAAAAATTGTCTGGCCCATACGGTAGAAAAGATCTTTTAAATCCCCTTGGCGAGCCAGAAGTTAAAAAAAGGACTTTTTTCGGTGATACTGCCCTTGCACTGCCAGAAAACCAACAGCGCCTTGGCAGTCTTCAGCTTAACATGCTTGGGCCAAAGAAAAGCGTTTCTATTGACTTCCAAATATTTTGCTCATTTGAGAGTTTTATTATGACGCCTTTTAGCACTGCCTGAGTCAACCCGATCCGCTTCCTTCTTCTCGTTAAAAAAATAACCGTTTTATGAAAGATATGTGCTCGACACTGAACCAAATCTTATGACTTAACATTTTGAAAATGTTTGCACGTAATATATGTATGTCACCATTATAATTTCGTAACGTGGCGGCATAGAGCTTTTTCTTAAACTGACTAAAATAAGACGGATTCATAGACCTTATTTCAGGTTGAAGCATACATAACGATAATTGGATTTGTGATTGTGATCTTATGGACGGTTTTTGATCTGAGATACCTAATAGCTTTCGATCTTAATGTGTCTATTTGAAGTTATTTTAGTCTATTGGTAAAAACTGAGTGTGAATTTTCTTACCTTTGCTACAAATATTTAAAACACAATTAGAGATCAATATTGTTAAAGCCGTTTTTGAGAAAACTGAAAATTTAAAAAATTTTACAAACAGTCATATTAATTTATAATATAGATACGTATTAAAATCTTAGAATGCAAATTTGGTCCAAATTATAGATTAAGTTTGGTTGAGAATTTTTTTTGAAATCAATCAACCGGTTTTTGAGATGTTACTCGAGCCTTTTGCAAAAATCTGAGTATGCCATGTTCTTACATTGCTCCAGGTATTAAAAACCCTGAAAATCATCAAATAAATTAAAGCCGTTTTTGAGAAAAGTGAAATTTTCAAAAATTTAAACAACTTTTACACGAATAAAAAAGTTGAAAAAATATGTATTTCAAAGTTTGTTATATATAAATTCGTCTCAAATAGAAGTCTTATTGCCTTGATTTTCTTCAAAATAGCTTGACCTGTTTTTGAGATATTAGCATTTTTGCAAAGTACAGTTATTCGACTATATATGTACAACATTTTCTTACACTCGCCTCAATTCATTCTATATTTCAAAAATAATCAAAATCGTTAGAGCTGTTTTTGAGAAAATCGGGTTTGAAAAAACCATTTGTATGGTCATTTAAGACCCTTAACGCCTAAGTCATCAAGTCAAAACTCGTGTGGGAATGCCTACACGGACTGAATAGACTAGGCAAGAATAGCAGAATTTCCATCTGCTGGGTAACTGGCCATGTCGGCATTACAGGCAATGAGGCAGCGGACTCTCTGGCAAGAAAAGGGGCACAGGAACCCTTCATAGGACCTGAACCGTTCTGCGGGATAGGAGAACACACTCTACGCGAAGAGTTCAGGAGACTGGAAGAAGAAACAACGGCCAAAACCTTTCTAAACCTCCAAGGTCTGAGGCAAGCAAAGAAACTCTTAGGAAACTACAACCAAAAGAGATTCAGAGCTTGTATCAGCCTTAACAAAAACAACCTAAGAATCCTAACAGGCCTCCTCACGGGGCACTGTAGACTCAAGGAGCACCTGAGGAAAATGGGTATATCAGAGGACGGGCTCTGCAGATTCTGCAGTGAAACCGCCGAAACTCCAGACCACATACTGGAGCCCACAAAAGGATAAGACATTTGGACAGGCACCAAATAACAGTCAAGGAAATACAAACCATGGACCCACAGCTCATTCTCAGATTCATCAAAGAAACTGGACTGGACGCTGTGCTCTAAGGAGTGTGACCTGCCAAGGAAAAAAAAATCAGAGCAATTCCTCGATACGCCTCACAAAAGAAGTATATAGAAAGGGCTCTGAAAGAGGGCACGAACCTCTCCGAGGTACAAGCAGGGGACACAATAGACCAATAGGTCGCAGTGTAACATACCCTAACCAATATTATTATTATTATTATGGTAATTTAAGTAAAAATAAGGTTCAATCCCCATGGGGAACAACAACATACGCCACCCAATCACATGCCTCTACACCAAAAGAAGGATTTCTGCCTGGTAGTACAATGGACCGTTACCGAGTCTGAGTGCTCTGGGATTTGGATTTCCTTTTTTTTAATAAAAAAAAAAAAAAAAAAAAAAAAAAAAAAAAAAAAAAAAAAAATGGTAATTTAAAGTGGAAGAATAATAAAACGGCAGCGAGATATAAGCATACAAACCTAAAATACGAATTAAAGCCGTCCACCCATCTTCTCTATAGTCATAATATCGTTCCTCATACTCAGTTTATGTTCGAAGTTTCAGCACGATTGCGATTTCTTTCTCTTAAGATACGAATACTAAACTATACGAGAAAGCTAAAAAGGCAAGTGCAGCCTTGCGTCCTTTGCATACCTTATTTTAAGAGTATATTAATTCTGACTCTTATATTGTAACATACCTGCCTTAATATTGCCCGTAGACCCCTAAAATTTACTATATTCGTGATCACTGATCAGCATTGATAGTTATGTCGATCTAGCCACGTCCCTCTGTCCGGACGTTCGTCCCCAAAAATAAGGCCATAAAACTCAAACTAAAAAGCTGAAATTTGCAACATATACTCTCTAGGGGCCCGATATAATCAAGTGTAAGAATTTTAATAATTCACCCACTGACACGCCCACAATTTAAAAAAAAAAACGTTTTTTTTTTTCAAAAAATCACTTTTTGCGACTAAATTAAATGGTAAATACACTAATTTTGGCTTACAATCAAAAACGTATTATACTGATGATTAATAGGTGTAAAAATGGATTCGGGAGACTGATTCAGCCCAAGGACAAGAAATTTTAAACTGCATATCTACACTTGCCTAAATTAGGACTGGGTTTTCGCAAACGTTAAAAAAAAAACAAAAGTGGCAGGCACATTTCGTAAAGCAACATTATGTGCGGGCAAGATTGAGCTAAAAAATCAGCACAGAAGTAGAAATGATTAAATAAATTTAATAAATTCAAATTAACAGCTTACCTAACGTATCAACATTTTTTCA
This sequence comes from Portevinia maculata, assembly GCA_949715645.1. Lineage (NCBI taxonomy): Eukaryota > Metazoa > Arthropoda > Insecta > Diptera > Syrphidae > Portevinia > Portevinia maculata. The sequence goes on along the minus strand of OX454527.1, from coordinate 51,961,759 downwards.
AACACCAAGATTAATATTAAATCCGTATTTTATCGTGGGAAAAGTTGATTGCAAATGGGAATTATCTCTATCTTATACAAGGTGGCGCAAAAGTCATCTTCCTATCGGAAGAAGCATAATTTTTGCAAATGGCGGCAAATGTAAATTCTACTTTGATATTTGTGAAGTTAACTGATACAGAAAAAACTTAAGACACCAATTAACATAATCCAAAAGCAGAATCAAAGTTTTTCATTCATAAAAAAAATTACAGCGAAAGAACATCGGGTGACAACTTTTGCGCCACCTGACAACTTTTGCGCCACCTTGTATGTGAATTCTGTGGAAAATCACCCCAGCACTGATTTGAAGGTATGTATGTAAAATTTGTCTCCTTAGGTAACCATAGAAAAGTAGTTTTCTTTAGTTGCCCAATGTGATTTAAACACACTTGACAATAATGTAACGTAAGTGAAACTATACCAGCCACCATTACTTTAATGTTACCCGGAGTCTTCAATGTTTCTCCAGCAACAAAAGTGTAATAGTGTAGCATAACTACTCAATAAAGCTAAAACCTCATGATTCCGTCTATAAAAGTAACAGAAACTGCACTTTGAAAAATTAAATTCAACAATAAACACAAAAAATAAAAAATGAATATGCCCAACGACGAATTTAAAACAAAACGAATAAAACAAATTAATTAAAAATATCTGAACTGAACTGGTCGAAAAGAAATCTTGTTATTCCTACTCAGTTCCGGAAACCTTATTTTAGATACACACACCTCACACACCCTAGCATTATTGGACCATGGGAGGTAAGTAGGTACGGTCGAAAAAAGCCATTCCAACATTCACTCCACCTAAGGCTCCAACAACAACAATGATGCGCTTACGGTTCCAACCGAACTGATTCACTGAGTCATTGTCATCGCCATTAATTTCACTTTCACTAATGTAATCCGCTTCTTCGCCTTTGGAAATCCCGCATGCCAAAGCGATACACACACACGAATAAGATGTCCAAAGGGCGATGGAACTATTCCAACTGTGTTTGCGACCATGAAAACTAATGACGTGCTGTTGTTGTACCCCGCCCGTTTGCGTACCGCCCGGAGAACAATAACTGTAGCACAAGACAAAATACGCTGGCTGCGTATTGGCATAGGTAAGGAAAGACTTCTGGTATGGCATGGTGTGGGTTTGATTTCCATTTCGTTGGAGCGCGAATGGTCTCATCCCCTCTAGGCTAATGAACACGGATGTAGTTCGTAATTTGCCACAGCTATTTGGAGCTCTTTCTCTGCGAGACAAAATGAGCTGGATTTTGTTTTTCGTTGTGCAACGTGGGAGCCACAAATGGCTAGAGTGCAACGGCCGGACGGAAAACAAAAGCCGTGCTATTTGGCGTGGGCTTAGCCAAATCCTAAACACAAATTACAATTCAGTGAACATGTTGGCATGGTAACAAGGGCACTAGCAACATTGAAATTGTTTGGTCAATAAGATGGTTCAATAATTGTTTTATCGGTGGCAAAAAGCCAGGTGTTATGACTGGACTCGCGGTATGCGACAGACATGAGTGTTATGGAATACACTTATTATGACTTATGATGGCAATTAATTTGCCAAGTATTTCCTGAAGCCGATTGCAAAAATGATTAAGCAAGACTGGGTGGAATTGATACAATGTTTTGAATCTAAATAATAGATCCGTTCGCGTACTTTATGTGTAGGAAAATGAAAAGTGTCAAATCTCCAAAATCGAGAGAGAATCCTCTCATTTCTAAGAAAAGTACGCGAACGCTTTTGTGTAAAAAGTTGAAAAAACATCTTAGTTTGGCTTGAAAAGAAGTAACAGCTGTTTTTTTTTGCTGGCAAACTCATAGGATTTCATCATTTGACAGTTTTCATTTTCTTGCCAACTGAAATTCTGTGTGAAGAAAAATGAACGAAAGTACATTTTTCTTTCGTTCATCTTTTTACCATTTTCTCAGTACGCGAACGCGTTTGTGTAGTTTTGCACGAAAATTTATATAAATTTACGTTTGCATATTAGTTCGCGAACGGACCTAATGATTTATGAGTATGGGCATTTTTGTATATTTTTATCTGCACCCCGGATTGTCGTCTATGCTTTTTCTAGGTTTTTACTCTTTGAATGGTACCATCATTTTTTTCATGTTCAAAGACAAAAGTTTTTACCCTTATTTTATTGTTAACGCTAAACAAAATTGAAGTTGTTGTCAAAAAAAGCTTGCAACCAAATTAGGCAATAGGTCTGTTCTCAAACTAATATGCAAACGTAAATTTATATAAACTTTCGTGCAAAACTACACAACCGCGTGACACTTTTTTCGAGCAGGAAATCACTTTATTAGCCATATAGTTTTCATGATCATTATCTATTTTAGGCAACTCATACAGATAATTTGTACTGAGAAAATGGTAAAAAGGCGAACGAAAGAAAAATGTACTTTCTTTCATTTTTCTTCACACAGAATTTCAGCTGGTAAAAAAATGAAAACTGTCAAATGATGAAATCCTATGAGTTTGCCAGCAAAAAAAAACAGCTGTTACTTCTTTTCAAGCCAAACTAAGATGTTTTTTCAACTTTTTACACAAAAGCGTTCGCGTACTTTTCTTAGAAATGAGAGGATTCTCTCTCGATTTTGGAGATTTGACAGTTTTCATTATTCTACACATAAAGTACGTGTACGGACCTATTAGGATTTTGGAATAAATTTGCATTCAGTTTAACTAACAAAACATTATTTATTGTTTCTTTGGATAATTTGTTTTTGTTTTTTGTCAAAAAAAAACTGGTGAGTGCTAAAAGCCCGTTCAACAGAGACTTGAGTTGATGGCATTTCAACCAAAATAATAACTACATATTAAAAATATAAATCGCGAATCGAGAATGATTTGTTTTATGGATCGTTACGGATCCTTATCGCGAGCGAACCATATTCTACCTGAACTTCTTTTTTCCGATCTCTAACGAACGAGAGTAACAGAGAAAAAAAGGATAGGAAGGTACAGTTCGTTCATGAGAGAACTATACATTTTTAAAGATCGAAAATTTTATATACATAGGTAGTCTGTGCTTCAAAGCATTAAAAAACATCTACAAGTTGACTAAATATATCCAGACTTTTCTAAGTCCTTTGACCGCGTCTAACACAATCTGTTTTTAAGGAAATTTGCGATGTTTGCATTTTATTCTAATATTTTGAATTTTCACTTGATAAGTCGCAAGTAATATGTGAGGAGCTAGAAAGCATTCGAGAGTTACAACTTTTCTTAGATATCAGCTTAGATATCCGCTTCTGGACAGCGGATGAAGCATTTTCCCGCGGTAAAAAGTAGCCTATGTTCATCACAGATAATGTCGGCTTCTAATGGTAAAACAATTTTTCAAATCCGTCCAGTAGTTTCGGAGCCTATCCAAAACAAACAAACAAACAAACAAACAAATCTTTTGTACATGCGTTTGAACTAATTTTCGGAGAAATTTGTACACTCCGAACGAGGAAAACGCATGATAAATGATTATTTCCTCGTCAGAAAAAGGACATAACAAAATGCATAATACCATTTATATGGGATTTGGTCACATCGCGAAGATATTAAACCAGAATATATACGTTGAAAAGGTATAAGATTGGCAGTTGGCAATGTAGAGCTTCAATGTCGTTTTCCATAAGCACAGAAATCTTCTTATGAATCTGGAGAACTTCTTGCGAATCTCGATTTCGAAGTGAGATTTACACCTGCTGTACGTATCATATGACATTCCTCACGTCACGACATAAGACATTGTTGAGGTAAAAAATAGAAAAACTATCGAAGAGACTAGGGTCTTTGAAAAACTTGGTGTCGTCTGTATAGAGAAGGGGACGGTTGTATAAAAACCTTCTCAGGATGATTTGTAGTTAGGATGTAGAGAAGGGGTGACTTGTGCGGAGCTGGCTAGAAGAAGGAGGATTACCGTTAGAACTTTGTATAAAAACAAAGTATTAGCCATTAACGTCCCATACGGGGGCCTAAAACCTAGCTTCTGTGACCAAACCGACATCAAACGGCAAATTAGAGAAGCTTCTTATAACAATTTTTACTCTTGGATGTTTGTCAGACGTTCGCAAGAGGTGGGGACTTTAAGTATTACTCGGCCCGGCGTGATTTGAACCTGAGATCCTTCTATTAGTAGTCCAACACACTATACCACAGAGCCCACTTTGTATTTTGTCCTTTTAAGTACTTTGTATAGGGGTAATGAAAGAAGTCTTCTACACTTAAGGAAATTCTCCTTGTGATGGGGATAGAGAACACCTTTTACCAAAACAGTGGGTTAAGTTTTTGTACCTTTCTTTCGATAAGAGTAGAGTTAATAGTTTTTCCGTACAGGGACGGGCTAAGAATATCACAGAACTTGTGAAAAGCGAGCGGAGAAATCGTATCTACGCATTCTTAATATTCAGGTGGAGTAAGGATCAAAACCTCTCTGTATAGAAAAAGAAGAGAAACAACAAGGCAAGGTTGATGATTTTTTTTTTTCCAAAGAAGACGTATTTTCCACTGAGGGAGGTGAAATGGCTCTTGGATTAGTAAACCCTTTTTGCTAATTTGAATCTTTCAGGTCACAGTGTAAGCCTTATAGGAAAACGTTAACAAAAAAAACACTGAAATTTTGCGGTTTCTAATGACAACCTTCGTTGAGTAATACTAGTATTCAGGCAAGGCACTTCTCACCTAGGTACTGATCTGACCACAATTTATATAAAGGCGCTTATAATTCAAGATTGAATATACTGCTTATACCTAGTCTGGTGCACTTAAACAAGCTTATCAATAACTGTTAACTCACTTACCCAAAATCGAATCGGTAGCGTCATCATCATCGGGTAAAGCATGCCTGTCCTATCTAGATCAATAAGCAATTCAACATATTCCTTGTATTCCTCTGAAATTCCGCACGCGCAGCCTGAATTCAACACCCAATTTGAATTCCAGACCCATAACTCTGTAAGCATGCTGCATCTGTTCTCTATAGCGTTCGTCACATAAATTTCTATCTCTAGGTCAATGAGAGTGAACTACTTTTTTTTTTTGTGTACCTAAACTAATTAAATAACTTTAATCCTACTTTTCCATTCATCATTCGTCAAGTGAATTTGGCATACCAATGTTAAACGTCTCACCATTTACCACACCCTTAAATGACCTCATCATGTGAAACACTTTCTTAACTTTCTGCCCGAAACTAACGTCAAGGCCAGTAGCCGATCATCAGCACCATAAACACCTCTGTTTTTGTCTCTATTTCGTTCATGTAAACTTATTTGCATTCAAGGCGTGAAATGCGTGCTCTTTGCGCGGCTTACACCTGCGATGCCCATTGGAGTCGCGCACAAAGTTGCCTCACTTTAAGTCATGGACGCAAATTAAAGTGTCAACACTTGCTGTGCTTTAAGGGTTTTTATTCAGTTTTTTTTTCATATATATCACAAATAGTGTAACATTTTTTCCCCGGTTTCTTTCTCACAATATTTCAACTTTTAGACACTTTAAAAAAATTGTTTAACAAGTGGCATTCTTAATTTTACACAACTAACATTGGAAAAAGACAACAATAAAAAAATAGGAAAATCGCAATTAGATTAATAGACGATCGATGTTTAGTGTGGGTGTGTTTGTGTATTTTTAATACAAAATACAGACTCTAGGGGTATAATTTTGGGGCATACTTATAAACTATTTATAGACAAACATGATAACTTTCTTTTCGAATACCATTTTTCCAAATTTATTAGTGGTTTTGATTTTTTTTTTAAGATTTGCAATTGCATCAGTCAGATTCAATGTCATCTACTTTGGAAAATAACTTTTTCCCTCTCAGTGATGAAACATCCAAGCTGTTCCTTACAAATGAGTGCGGCACTATGTCATAGTCGTCAAAGCACAAAATATTGCTGTTTTCGTGTTTGGGATCAACTTCATCGAGTCTGAAATTAAATTAAGATAATTGTTTAAAGTTGCTTACAAGTATTAAAAAAAATTTACATTATAGTGTGAGAGTTCGTAAAATTTTTACATAAAATGACTGGAGATCATTTGTAAACACAAAACCGATTGGAGCCTAAAGAAAGATAAGAATAATGAAAGTAGACGTAGACGGTTTGTCAGGTTGCAGCCAGAGTGATACCAAAGAAGATAGAAGAGCAATCATAAGCTTAATCTTGAGTCGTGACTTACCTTATACTTGTTGTATAACGAGAACAAAATCGCGTATGGATTGGATGTATTTGTGGTAATCCACTGATGATCCTACACCACCACATCTGGGTGAAACGCCATTTGGAAAAAAGGTCAATTATGTTATCACAACATAAAGTTTATATTGTGTGCGCAACTGCGCAACATGCGATATATTCTACTTCTAGCTTGAGGGGGAGCAAAAGCAAATTTTCAGTTTAATGATGTTCGCAACAGCATTATGTCTGCCCCTTTACTTTTGCAGAACGAGTAAAAAATAGGCAAATCTATATTACTGATGAAACCAGGGAGTAGTGCTCCTCCATATACATTCAGGGCTCTTCGGGCTACCACACTTTGGACAGAACTGAGTCTGGCTTGCATCAATCAGGATTCATAGATCTCTTGACAGTAATCAGAAAATAGTAACAGGAACGTCAAAGTTCAAATGTATTCTCTGTCAATGTCGTGGAGTGTTAAACCTAGATTAAACAGACGCATTAGTCTCTCGGAACGAAAGATATACACTTGCAGTCCCAGCGTGAATTCTTATTAGCAAGACGTTGCATGGAATAGGGGATCGTTATTATGTACAATGCACTTGCTTGTTTTCTTAGTATCTATGAGGTCTCCGTGAAAATCCAACTCGAATCCACAGGAAAGCAGTCAAAACGAAAATAAGGTACGCATCAATGTTTCGATGACATGTCAATGCCTAATCAAAGAGGAATTCTGGACGGAGCACGCATCGAAGTCAGATGTCAGATATCGCCGATGATGTTAATGTGACCATTTCCTTGTTGCAGCGAAATTCAGAGCCCGATTGTCCAATGTCTGTGTTTCTGTGTTTAATTTCCCTTACAAAGTTGTTTCCTTCTTAAATTATGTCAGAAAAGAGTGACAGCCAGGAGCTGTTACAGAAGTGAAAATTTGAAGTCACTTGATTATTCCGTGCTAATATAGCAATCGATTTTTTTAAAGGGAGGTCCACTGCAACCAATCTTTGTGACTACACATCTCACATTGTAATGGAAATGGAAAATAGAAACCAAGTTGATGCAATCTACAACGATTTCAGCAAAGATGTTGCTTGTGCAATAAATGTTACGTCGGTAGTTCCTCAAGGCAGTCATCTTAGTCCACTTTTCTTTCAGAATTTTACAAATGACTTGATTGCATTGTTTGTTTATTGTAGGTATCTTTTATTCAAAGACGATCTCAAGTTATTTAATGAAGTAAATAACATTGATGACGAGCTCAAAATGTAACAATATATTAATTATTTAGTCAAGTGTTGCAATATAATCACATGTCTCCTAATGGCGCTAAGTGTTATGTTATTTCTTTAGCTAGAAGAAGACCTGGATATACTTATCTTACTTTTAAGCCTCAAATTGACAAAGTTTGCTCCCAGGGCACTACCATGTTAGGATTTGTGAAACGTAGCGTAGGTCAAATGGAGCCGTGACATTTTCAACTTCCATCGTACCTTAGTCGTTTAAAATTAATAAATTTGTCTAGCCTTGTCAACCAGAGGGAGCTTTCTGAAGTCCTTTTCCTTTATGATATCTTAAATGGCAATATAGCTTCCACAATCCTGTGTTCAAAAATAGCGATTAATCCTAATGTTCGTTGTCTAAGTTATGCAAATCATTAACCGTTCAACCGTTGTATGTGTTAAGACTTTAAACAAATATGCAGATTTATGCCGAGTACAGTATTTTTTTTTTTTGCAAAAGTTCAATTTGTTTATTATCTGTTTTCATATTTTATTCTTCTTTTTCTTTCCATTTAACGACGAGGTTATGATCTTATAATCCTCCTACTTCACTATATCCCTACTTGTCCGACTGTTGGGTTCGTCGCAATGCAAGTACGGGCTGAGAATATTTCTGCAGCGCCACCCACCAAAAAACAGCTCTTGTCGTATAAGGTGACTAAGTGAGAAATGGCATCTAGGCAATTTCGCCATTCATTTGATCCTAGCTACATGTCACATCTGTCACGCAAGTGTGTATGTAAATCCGTGGGCTAACACGACTGCAAATCACCGGTGTCGTAAAAGGAAGATCAAACAATATTCAATAATGGAAGCATAGATGTGACCAAATCGTAACAAAAATGTGCGTGCCTAAAATCTCCCCAATCACACAATCACACAAATACAACGCCGCCAGCATTAAATTGTCCTCGCTTATAAAGTAATCCAAAACCGGAAGGCCTCTCAATATTCATTAAGGTAGAACCTGCGGAACCCACAGGGGTTAATCCTGATCATAGCTTCGCGTTAAAGGAGCAGAAGAACAAGCTAACACTTTTACAGTAAGTTGTAATGCGTAAGCACGCTACATGCCAGCAGAAAAATCAAGTGAAAAGTAAAAACAACTTATAAAATCGAGATTAATAGGAAATAATTAATGTGGGTGCAGTGGCGGTGTTGTGGTGTTGGAATACTAAACTGCCCCACCTCTTGCGAACGTCTGACAAACATCCAAGAGTATCAATTGTCATGAGAAGCTTCTCAAATTTGCTGTACGGATTCGGCTTAAAAATGAAGGTCTCTTCCACTTCGCACAAGCAAATGGTTGGAGAAGCTGGGTCTTAGGCCCTGTAACGGAAAATGCTGAAGTTTGTAGCTGTAATGAACCTGCACAAAAAGTTCAGAAAAGATCAGGAATGTACAGGAATTGAAGTTCCATGAGTAAAAAGCTTCCCCTCAAGTGATATACATTCTGAACTTTTAATGTGTAAACATTTTTGCTCTCGTTGATGTGTAAATATATTTTTTCTCGGTAGGGGCTAGTTGGAAATATCTAGCGTCACCATCATCGTCAGATTTCGTCATCGTCAAATTTTCCCGTTAAATTTCATTACCACGTGAGTTAATCACTGCTCGACAGATCACCGCAATTAAACGACGTTTGGCGCGGTTAGTACGTAGATGGATTACCGTTTGAGAACAACCGCGTGTAGTTGTTTTTTTTTTTTTTATTTATTTCGTTATACATTTTCTAGTTTTAATTATGTTCGATTCGTTAGTTACTTAGTTGTGGCTTTAGCTAGATAACAAATTAGATAGCTAACGCGCAACTGTGCCTACATGTTTACACATCAGCTATACCGTGAGTGCAGCGTGGCTCACACCTTTTTTTGTTCCATGAGCTGTTAAGATAAGCTTAGAACAAGACTTTCTGCACCTAGTTTTGTGGTAGAGCAAGTGAGTGAAAAGTGTCAAATTTGAAAATTTAAATTCTACTGATATCAACTGTTTTATTTATTTGACATGAGATATCGGATTTCGTTAGTATATTTTATAGGCGTTAAATAAAAAATGGAACAACAAATTTTCATAATTTTGAGTTTAAGGAGCCATAACTTTTTTGTAGCTTTTTTTAAGTGTTTAAGACTTGTATGTATTGTCTTTCCAAAATGTACAAAACCATTTTCATACCTATAATAGTCTTGAAGGTATAATGTTTAAAATGGCCCCACCTCCAAAATTAGAGTCACACACTTTGATGGGCTATAGCTTAAAATGGAGTAAGAATATTTTTGAAATTTCAAAGCTGATAGGACAACATAAAGGTGCCATCACACAATGAAAGGAAAGTGCTCATAGCACTTATCTTTCTTTTCTTCTTTAGATTTTCTTTGAGATAAGTTTTTTGACGTGAACGCTTCCTCGGATCTTGGAACTTCTTATTCGATTAATCTTTTTACTTTTTACGATCAATCCGGTTACAGAAGATGGATGAGTTTTGCCGTCACTTCATCCACCCTCCGCTTATACTGTGCTAAATGTCGTTATCACAGCTTGCTTCGCTAGTAATCATAGATCCAGATATTTGAATTTTCGCACTTGGGAATCACTCCTCCATTTATATAAATGTGTGGAATAGGTCGGAGTGGATCAGAGAATGGCAGCACAAGTGTTCTGTTTTCCCCATTCCCCTCCAAAACTTCCACCTATCCAAGTGCTCATTGGAGGGACGTTTGATTCTCTAATGACTACATCGTCAGCAAAGAATAACTGATGCGCTTTAAGGTGATTCGCTTTTCCTTCAAGTAGATAATCAAGCAATGTAATAAATACCAAGGACTTAAGACACTTCCCTGGTGTACACCGACTCTGGTTGCAAACTCCTCGGTGACGCCAACGGTGCATCTGTCTTTACTCCCTCATAAATGTCCATGATCCACCGATAACAGATCCTTTTTTTTTGTCGGGGTGTGTGAGACTTTCTGCACTGGAGCACTCAGACCCAATACCGGTCCATTGTACTACCAGGCAGACACACCACATTTTACTGTGGGAATTTACTCGTTTTTCTAAGAAAAACGAGAAGGCGCTTCATTGATAAGGAGCTTAGGTTTACAGCGCTCACCATGTCCGCACCAAATACCTGCCACCTGATACGAGCAAAAGCAGGACAATCACAGAGGAAATGTTCCGCAGTGTCGTCGTTTTCTCCACAGGCTTCGCAGTTGGTGGTATCGTTTAGGCCTAGCACATTAAGGTGCTTGGCAAAAACGTAGTGTCCCGTAAGAACGCCAGTGGTCTGTCTGCAGTCTTTTCTGTTGAGAGACAACAAGAATGCCGCGGATTTCCCACAGACGTCGGGGAGAATTAGCTTAGTCTGTCTGCACCCTGGAGAGTCATGCCAGCGGCGATTGTGTTCATAGGAAACCCAACCGTCAATGGAAGCCCTGACCGAGGACGCAGGCAGACAGATCGCAGGTTCAGGTCCTGAGAAGTCCTCTGAGCCTTGTCCAGCAAGTTCATCGGAGATCTCATTTCCCGTGATCCCCTTATGACCCGGGACCCAGACAAGTTTAAATGAATTCCGTCTTCTGACCGAATTCAGAGATATCTTGCATTCACGTACTATTTTGGAGGTAGTTAAGGGTTTGAGTAAGGCCTTAAGCGCAAATCCCTTGGCTGTCTATCAAATGCCTTTTCAGAGTCAATCAACACCATATGCAAATCGTTTAAGGAATCATCGTGATCCTTATACTTTGGATTGCATTTGTGGTTGATTTACCTGCGAAAAACCCGCACTGGTCTTAAAATAGCCGTATTATTTTCCGTATTCGGCTCTTGTACCCGCACAACGATCTTCATGGTGACATCAGCTTGATTGAACGGTAAATACCAGTCTCGCGTATCGCCTTTTTTCTGTTCAGAGGAAGAAGAAAACTTTCCCTCCATTGGTTAGGTATTGGATCCTTCATCAGTTTGGAGATTAGAATCATCAGCCATTTGGAAACGATGTCTCCCATCTTTTTCCAGAACTTAGAGGGTTTCTCGCCCGCACAACAGCTTTTCGTTTGTTCGAGTTTTCGACCGCCATCCTAACTTCTTCCACAGTAATGTCGTGTACTTCTTTATTATTAGAAACGGCTCTTGCAAAATATATCCGAGGAAATTGTTCTTTAAGAAGTCCTTCACAATCTTGGTACTACCTGTGTAATGTTTTTTCATCATCCACAAGAAGCAGCAATTGACTATTTTGTTAATAAACTTTGACCAACGGATTTCATGCCCATTCCTCTTTATTTGAGCGGCAATTTTGAAAATGGTTGTTCGTGGATTGCCTGGTTCCTACAGGCACTATTAATTGGAGCGCACCTGCTCCCTCGCGAGCCTCTTGCAAAGTCTGTATTCCGATTCGAGGAGAGCTTTTTCATCTCCATTATTAGTGAAGCACTTTGGCCAAGCTTTGAATGCCGCTTTCTTGCCACTTAGCACCGCCTTAGCTTCATCTGTCCACCACCATGTTTCTTTGAAGTGTTGATCCCACCTACCTAGTGGTCTGCACTCTGCATCCTCAACTTCGTTAATGATGGGATGCATATTTCCAATAAATGCTACGCCTTTTCTTTTTATCCAGATTGTACCATTTTATTCTCGCAGACACTTTTGCTTGCTAAGTTCTGTTTGTCCCCGCCGCCATACAAATTTCTGTCAGGAGGAGGCGATGTTGCTGGGCAATTACGTCTCCTATGATCACTTAGCAATCTTTAACCCGATGCTTCATGAAACGTGTTACAAAATGAAAATCTGATTTTCATTACCGCCGCAGCTGTAAGTGACCAGGTGCCGGCTTTGTTTGATGATACCGATTCCGTGAATACATGAATACATAAGATGTCAACTCGCCTTTAGACTTTAGACATTCCAACTCGCGAGCCTTAGGTTTTGCCGAAGCTTAAGCATAACTTTGGTATCCCCCGAAAATCGAATAGCTCTGATCCGAGCATTTACGCGCGTCCCAGGATTAGTGCCATGATATATTGATAAGGTCATGGCGGGGTATGGCGTTTTCTATTAGCGTTCCTTTCCATAGTGCTTTAGTTTAAATGAGTTCTATACGTACATGCTCCTGGTATTTCTTGTTTGATCTTGATTTCATGGCACCTGTAATCTCCAGTCGTGTCATGCACACTTGCGTGTGTCGCTGGGTTCACCTGGATGTTTAAAATGGCCTATATGTGATTTTCCCCATTAGTCGCCTCTTACGACAAGAGCTGTTTAGCGGGTTGCGCTGTAGTCATATTCTTAACCCGTCCTGTGTATATTTATGGCTTGTTTTTGTGTTTAACAACAAATCACATACCACTTGCTTGCATGGTGCAACGACCCCTTCAAACGTTGTTTCGCCTTAGCTTACATTGGTAAACAAAGTTTTTTTCTGTTATCTTAAAATCTAAAAACAACGTTTTATAGCGGTAAGTTGCTACGCCTAACAAAAATAAATACATGTCTGTTTTACTACAAAAAAAAAACTGCTGGTCTGAGGTATTTTGCCCTTTTTCCGGGTTTTGCCAGAATCCCCGATTGGAAAACACTGCAACTCTTTGGAAGCTACAGACATACCATCAACTCTATTTCCGCAGAGTGAATTCCGGATCCCAGGCTATCATCGGTTTTGGAGCCGTTCTGCAATGACACATGAGTAAATGACTGCATTTTTTTGCTACCCCACAGGTAGACCAATGTATTGGAGATGCAGTGAAAAGGGAGGGTTATGATGGCTTTAGTTAAGATCATGACCTCGTCGTTAAAGAAAAGAAGAAGAAAAATCTCCAGTGCGAATTTGGGCGTTGTACGCAGGGTATCCGTGATAGCAACACTGCTCGTTCTTTGTACCGTTGCAATTTTCCATGTATGTTTCACTTATTTGTGGCTTCCCACCAGACAAATGCCCGATAAGTAAGGATGGGTCTGCGTCTGACTATCAGTGGATTTAGGCTCCAGTTCTTGCTTACTGCCCTTACTACTTGCTTCTCCCCTGAATATTAATATTCCAGTTCAATTTCCTATCCAGAATAATGGCGATATATTTTGCATGGTCTAACAGGTCGAGAAAAACATAAGTGGCATTTTAAAAGTTTTTATTAAATACTTTCTGGTGAAGTCATTCCGTTTTTGCTGGATTGACGTTGAGTCCAAAGTCTTTAGCCCACCAGCCTCCATTATTCCTCTCGTTGTATTGAGGAATTTGCCCTGGATTATGACCACAACGGCATCTGCATAGGCTGTTATACCTGTACCTCCAGTTCTTAAGTTTGTTTAGAATATCATCGAACGGAGGAGTGCCTCTAGTTACCTATTTTCTAATAGGACTGTTCCCAACTGTTGAATATATTCCCCTTGTGCTAAGCATTTTGCATAGCCAATAGGTTCAACGTTTAGCTTTTCAAGAGCATGCTTGATCGCTGACCGTCGTCATCGCACGTAACACTAGGCTCCCCCGAATGTTTGCCTATAAGTGATTTCTCCCCAACGTCACCTTATACGACAAGCGCTCTATCTTAGTCCATCCCTGCGCGGGAATAAATAAAATATTTTATTTTGATCTCAATTTCACTTTCAATTCCAATTTTAATTTGATGTTTCTGCTACCTATTGTTTGCTAACTTTATCTTACTACAAAAGCGTTCCTTTGCTTTTTCATAATTTCATCTATCTCTGTAAGAATTTCTCACCACTCCTCGAAATATGAGAATTTACTTGAAAAGTAAAGAAACAGCCCTAATGTATGTGTGGTTGATTTTGATTCAAAATTTAAATCCGAATTCCGATTAAACCCTTCAGAAGAGTTTCGAACGCTTCCGGGAGCTTCTGAAGCAAGGCAAACACCTTCGCTGTCAAAATTGACTCACCAACCCAATTTTAAACCCACACTTACCTAAAGCTAGTCTTGGTGAGATCCTTCCTCGATCGAAAGCTCTGATGATGGTGATTCAGTGGCGTGGAATTGACAATCTTTGTCGAATTATCACCAAAATGCGTCGGCGTTCCCTGATTGTACGAAACCTCGAACTGACTGTCCACCATGAAGCTGTTATCGATGGTGGCATTCTCCGCCGCAGCTCCAGTGGTTGACGGTTCTTTGATTTTCAAATTCGTAATCAGAGAAACGAGGAATCTGCAGATAAAATTTCTAAAATTGCACAATTTTGACCAAACGGCACGTCTGGACTTCCGATATGATTGTTTCTGCGAAAGACGAACGCGGTTATAAATGATCCCAGACACATGAACGTCAAAGATTTACCACTTTCTTAATGACATCCCATCGTCGTCTTCTCTGAAGGAGATTAACTAATTTTTTATTACTAAGCAATTCATCCACGTTTGGCCTGGCCAGCGGATTGGGTGTCATCATGGATTTAATCATATGTTTTAGTTCAAATGAAATTGCTGGAAGTAAAGAGTAGAAGCATGTCAAAATTCTATGCAAAGACGTCAAACAGCAACATACATTTAATAAAATCCTCGGGCAGAATTCCACTGCGTAGCTCCTGCCACAGTGGACCGTTGGGTGGGAGTTCAAGGTACGAGGATAGCTCTAGAATGGCGATGCCCAAGCTGAAGATGTCGGCAGCCCGTGTAAAATGTCCCTGCATTAGTTCTGGTGCTATGTACCGAGAATCTCCTTCGGTTGCTTGGTGTCGATTTGCCTTACAAAAAAAAAACAAAATTTGATTCATCGATTCTAAATTTGGTGGTCATTTTTTGAATAAAACTTACCCGATCCACGTCAATTACCAGTCCAAAGTCGGCCAATTTGCAGATCCCATCATCGCCAATCAGCACATTGTCCAACTTGATGTCCAGATGTATAAGACTCTTGTCGTGGAGGCTCTTCACCGCCAACAGCATGTCTAGCAGTATCGACCAAATCTTTTCCTCAGGGATGAGCTTCTTCTTGGCCAGATACTGCTCGAGCGACTCTTGGCATAGCTCCATCTGCATGTACAATCGGTCGTCCTGTTCCCATGCTTTGTACAGTCGCACGCAGTTCTCGTGATCCGAAAACTGCTCATAACGCTTTACCTCTTCGAGGCGTTCCTGTCGGTTGTTCTCGCTGCGGAAGAACAGCTTTGATTTTTTCACTGCGTACAGCAGTCCGTCCTCCTTGCTCCGCACTTTGAACACCTCGCCGAAGGAACCCTCACCGATCTTTGAGATTTGCGTGAAGCACTGATCGAAGTAGCTCTCCTCAGAGGAGCGATTGTAAGCGGGGCTCAGCAGGCAATCGTTCATTAAACCGCTGCAGTCCTTAAATGATATTGCATGGGCGGATAAGGAGCTCTGACTGCGATTTAAATTGAAGTCGTGGTAACGTGGTTTCAGCTTTGGCGGCTTCATGCGAAAAGTTGGTTCTTTGTTTACATTCGACTGCTGGTGGGAAGAATTGCTGTATTATTTTCCAAAACAAAAGACACTACACAAACACCTTACCTTGTAGGAATGTTGAAATATGATATCTTCTTGAATTTCAGGAACAGGAAGATAAGTTCTACTTGCTTTTGACGTCATTTTTTGTTTTTCTTTCGGACGCTTCACCCACGTTTAAGCAGATATTAAAAAGTTCATGTACTCGTGTTTGGCTTCTGTTTTTGCCTATGCACTAATATATCATTTCTAGTTTTATTGTTTTTATTTGAAAATTATCGTATTGGAATACACTGTTTAATTGAATTGGCTTTCGTTTAGAAAAAAATTAATAAAATTAGAATTTTTCCGAAGAATTTCGAAAGACAAAAGAGGATAAATTGACAGTTGTTATTTTTTAAAATATACTTTCAAATTTGTAGTTGACAGTGACAGCTTGAAAATCAAAGGTATTCTTAACAGAAAGATGCGATACTTGTTGAGAGCTACGGTAAGAGAGTGTGTGTCTATATTTAGGTAATGTAGGTTTCTTTTTGGATAATACGCGAATTAAATGATAAAGGGTTAATGGCCACGGAAACTTATCACACGGTGATAAGTGGGGTAGTACTCAATACTTAATAGTCATCAGACGGTAAGAGACAACACTACCTAACAAGCAAAAATATGTTACATGTCTTTCCGACAAAAATCTTGTTTTGCGTTTTAGGAATTATAGAACATAAGAGCAAGTTCAAATATTTATAGCGATAGTCCGCGCAATTGTGTGTTCCTATAAAATAAAATGTACACAGCTACCATGTTAATCACTGCTACAATAACAACTGTTTGTGTTTGTTTATTGGTTTTTTTATCGTCATTGTTTCTCACTGGAAATATAATTTATAATATTTAAGCACTAGTAAATTATGAAAATCTTCAACTACATTCAATTATATGATACATTTTTCATTACAATCGACCAATATTAACAAAACAAAATACAAACACAAACTCTTAAAAAAAATTACAGTGTTGGAGGTAAATCTATATCAACTGCAGCATTACTACAATCGTTGAGAGGAACCTCTACTACGATATTATTAAGGCCTTCCAGTTCAGAGAACGAGCTAAGACCCCTACTTAACTCAGAAGAACTTTGTTTGGCGAGCCTTCCAATTCAGTGGGTGGCGACGGCGTAGAGGTTCCTATATTGGCTTGTGACCTATGCGGTGCATGTTAAATATCCATGGGGGACAACAACATTCGTCACCCATTAATATAGAGAAACGAATTACAACTTGTTTTCTCCAACCTTTACACCAAAAAGGTGATTTCTGCCTGGAAGTACAATGGACCTTTTACAAGTCTGAGTGCTCTGGGATTTGCACTTCCTACTATAAAAAAACAGTGATAAAATGATACACGGAAGCTGCAGCTGCACGCGTTCTGTCTGGAATCACAGATCGCGACGTGCAACTGTGTATTCTTCCTGCACCGCCAGCCCGCGATCTATTTGACCAAGCCTTAAGAGTGAGTTCACAAATTAAACATTAAATTTTCCGCTATTTCAATGAAGATTTTGTAATGAAGATTTTGACAGATTAGATGTAAAAAAACAAACGATTTTTTTTTATCTGATTTTTTCCACAATGCAAATATAATTGCCAATATTTTAACACTAGTAAATTAAGAAATTCTTCAAATACTCGTACATTCAATTATGTGATAAACTTATCATTACAACAGCAGTGTCAAAACAAAAAATCCTGAATTTGTATAGTGGAAGACGAATTTTGCGCAAAACTAATAAAGCGAATTATAACAAAAAGAAAGTTTCAGAATTAAGGAGTATCCAAATAGTATTTTTGAATACAATAAACAATATTATAGGATTTTGTACAAAATATAACAGTGAAACCGTAGCAGTCGCTCTCTTGTGACAAAAAAGTATTTTCGTTTGGAGACAAATTAACTTGAACAATTTTCCATAACAGTGCCTATATACTACTTAATACAAACAAACAAAAACCAGTATTAATAACAAAATTAAACAAAGCCTTTTGGTCAAAGTGTTCAGTTTTTGCTTTAACATACGAGTACTATCTCGGTGTTTTTGTCTATATTCTGGTAGTTTTTACTCTTCAATTGCTTTTTTTTCGCTTAAATAAACACAATGATTTTTGCATACGGTTTCTGCAAATTACTGAAATTGTTTCATTCACTAAGGTGTCAATGCTGTGTTAATAACACTACCTTACCGCCTTGCTTTGCTTTCGAACACTATCCATTGAATCTAGCTTACCGCTTTTCCATGAAATGTCAAACGTGTGTGAGTTGGAGAAAATCATGTTGGAAGAAGAATCTTCTGCTACGGCTGCTGTCTTCCTGTTTTGATTAAAGAAAAATTGCCCAGATAGAAGTTTTCCGTCGTGCGGAACGTATTTTCGCATATCAAAGATATCGAAGTACTGCTGTTAAGTTTTAATTCAAAATGAATCCAATTTGGCTTTCGTTTTCCCTCAGCATCATCATCTCGGCGGCGAGTGCCATCCCCAAACCGGATGAGAAACGCAATCCGCTGGAGCATGATTCAGCCCATGTAGATCATTTCGATGGTGATCAGCATAACGTGCAATATGACCACGAAGCATTTCTGGGTGAGGATGAGGCGAAACAATTCGACACGTTATCTCCGGAGGAAAGCAAACGTCGCCTAGGAGTTATAGTTGACAAAATCGACGACGACAAAGATGGCTCAATCACTTTGTCCGAGCTAAAGAAGTGGATTCAGTTCACCCAACGCCGCTACATCGATGAGGACGTCGGACGAATGTGGAGGCAGCACAATCCTGAGAACGCCACCGCGTTTAACTGGGAAGTGTACCGCAAGAATGTGTACGGCTTTCTCGACGAGCTCGACCAAGAAGAACTAGATCGCGAAGAACATGGAATCTCGTACAAACGTATGCTGGCCAGAGATCGCCGTCGCTGGGGTGTTGCTGACCAGGATGGCGACGATAATCTGACGCGAGAAGAGTTCACGGCGTTCCTCCATCCAGAGGACCACCCCACCATGAAGGACATCGTCATCATCGAAACAATCGAGGATATTGACAAGGATAAGGACGGCAAAGTGTCCGTGGACGAGTACATTGGTGACATGTACCGCGCCTCAGAACCCGGTGATGAAGAGCCCGACTGGGTGACGCAGGAACGAGAGACTTTCGCGAAATTCCGGGACCTCGATGGCGACGGTCATCTCGACAAGGAGGAAGTACGCAGCTGGGTGGTACCCAAGGACTACGACCACGCGGAGAGCGAGGCCAAGCATCTGCTGTTCGAAGCCGACGAGAATAACGACAACAAGCTAACAAAAGAGGAGATTCTCGACAAGTACGACCTCTTCGTCGGCTCCCAGGCCACCGACTTTGGCGAGGCTCTCGCCCGCCACGATGAGTTCTAAGTGTCATTCTCTGAGCGGACGCAGCGATGCGGTTTGCTCCCTGTAGCCTTGATCAAAGATTATAATTAAGCCGACGAATCTCTCAAGTCGCAGCAGCGCACGTCATGAACAAATTTGTCTTGTTTATAGCTTAGCTCTAGTTTCGCAAGTTAAAATTGCTCTTAGTTCCGGGGGCGGATGCTGCCTTGGCATACCCCTCCCATGGCTGAATGCCAAAGCAAGTGTGTTTGACGCACCCTAGAAATTATCTTTTTTTTATTTTCCCTAACTGTAATATAATCTGTAAGTGTCCGTTTTGCCTAAATTAAAGAATAAAATAAATATTTTTAACATTTACAAAAGACTTCGAGATGTTTCTTTCGATAATGTTCACGTTGGCTGGTCCAAGGGGGTTATCGTCTTTGGTCTTATCAGTAGGAAGCGGAGGACCAATCGCATTCAAACTAATGATTTCATGGACACGTATGTAGTTAATGTTTACGTTTGAACGGGAAAGCATTTTGTGATAACCGCGGCGGGTGAGCTGGTACTGAATCACCGAGATGAAAGGGAGATCATAATGGGGTCAATTCAGTTGCGTCATTCTTGTTATAAACAGAACGATTTGAGTGAGTGTTTGTACATGGTCTATTTTCTATCGAAGGAATGGCAAATGGGGTTAATAAAAAATGGTATGAAATGTGAAAATGAGAGACGGTAGCTTGAGTTTCTGTTACTGGAAACTTAAACCGAGCACATGTGGTAAGATAATTGTGGCATTTTTGTTTAGCTAATCAAAATATGAACGGTGTAGTTTTTTGTTTGTGTGCGGTGCTTTGCGGGAAGAGAAACTGAAATAGTCCAGGGCTGTATCTACTTCGATGGCTCTGTTGTTTAGGGTTGGGCGATGCAAAACGGAGGAGGTTTGTAAGATTTGATTTTTGTTTTTGCTATGAGAGGCTTACAAAGTTTGTTTGTGCACTTTGTTGCTTACTTTACAAATTAGGATTAACCCCTTTAAGCGCACGAAGTGGACCACCCAAGCACTGTTATCACTCAGTAAAACTATATAATATCTTATTATCATGAAGGCGGATGTTCGCATGAGCTATCGAGCAATATTTCATTGAATTATTTGAGTTTGGCATTACGGCTTAAGACATGAGTATGATTTTGAATATCGAATTCGATGGCATTTCCTTGCCAGTATAATCATGTATTTTTTCATCCGATAGGATTGAACCAAACGGAGCACGTTTGACTTTGACTATTACAAAAAGGTGGTTTGATTTTTAGCAGTGTTTGATAACAAACCATGCCACAGACTCCACTGAGTAAAAAAAAAAATAATTCAAATAAGTATGTGCAAATAAGTTCGAAATTTCAACCATGCCGACCTACTCTTGTAGATCGTATACGAACTGCCACAGCTCTCCCTGTCCCTTAGTGGAGAGTTGCAAATTGAACGCGCCGATTCTTACGAAGTAGATATGCAGCGGTTTCTAATTAGAATTTTTTCTTGTCAGTGTCAAACATCTATGTTTATTATCTAATTAAGTTATACAGAACAATTAAAACTGTCTTTATAAGCTTTATGAAAAGTGAATAATTTGTTTACCAAAAACAAAGTAGAAAAAGCCATGTTGAAAGTGCCCTACCTAAATGAAGATTATGTCGCGCCGTGATATTGTAATAACTTTATTGAAGCTGTTATGGTACTGTGAACCATTCCGAAACTATGAATTTTTATAGTAGGTAAATAGGTATATCAAAGTTTCAAGTAAAAAGGAAAATCCTTTTCGATATTCTTTTCCAAAAAAGTTATTCCGAATCTGCAGAAAAAAGGTCCGTTCGCGTATACTTTATAAATATGTATGTATGTAGAAAAATGAAAACTGTCAAATCTCTAAAATCGAGGGAATGTCCCTATCATTCCTAAGAAAAGTACGTAAACGCTTTTTTGAAAAAATATAAAAAAAACATCAAAGTTTGGTTTGAAAAGAAGCAACCGCTGTTTTTGTTTTGCTGGCATAGGATTTCATCATTCGTCAGTTTTTATTGTTTTGCCAGCTTAAATTCTGTGTGAAGAAAAATAAACGAAAGTAAAATTTTCTTTCGTTCATCTTTCTTCCATTTTCTCAGAACGCATTGGTGTATTTTCGCACGAAAGTTTATATAAATTTACGTTTGCATATTAGCACTCGTATGGACCTAAAGTGTCGAATCTGCCCACCCTATCCTATGACTAATAAGAGCTCATAGACTAAACTAAACTGAAGATGTGTAAAAACTGAATTATTTTTGTTTGTAAGGTTTTGTTACGAATTTATTTATATTTATTTTTGCTAGTGTATTTTATATACATATTTTGAGTTAAAAATAAAAAAAAGTGTGAGCCACGCTGCACTCACGGTATAGGTAGTTGATGTGTGGCTCGTTAGCGTTGCATTAATTTAAATTGTAGGCGTGTCAGTGGGCGAATTTTGAAAATATTTACACATGAGCATCAAGGGCCCCTGGATAGTTTATATTATAAATTCCAGCTCCCTAGCTCAAGCTTTGGTTTTTGCCGTCTGACCTGAAAATCTGACGTTGACGGTGACGCTCGATATTTCTAACTAGCCCCTACCGAGAGCAAAGATGTTTACACATCAAAAATAAAATTAAAAAAATATATATACTTTGAGTTCACCTTATATTATTTTCATGAATAAAAAAAGAGTTTTCAATACAATTGGCTCAGTACAATCTTGGAACAGTTTTAAATACAATTAAAAAATGTCATTTTCCACCCTGGTTCGATGGTTTTCTTTTCGGAAAAATGTCCCGTGAGATTGTGGCTATTCCGCATCACTCGGTTATGATCTCCTTTTGGAATGTACAGTCTAAGTTGGTCGTCTACACGCACAATTTACTTAAATCCAGTTCTCAGTCCGCAAGAAAGGAGCTAATCGAATCCAATAGTTTTTCCTTTTCCTGAGATTGTGTGTAAGATGTCCTAAGTAGCTTGAGCCCGTCTCGGTAAGAAGTGAAATATGCTCCCATACTTTCGTCACTCTGTGTAATCGTTGGCCTAGTTTTTCACAAACTAATATCTTGTCTTTTCTTCCATCGAAATAAATGCTTTCAATGTTCAAAAAACATTCTATAGTTCAGAAAACTTCTCGTTATCGTTTTCTGGCACTCCAACCTTTACTTCGATCGTTTTCGACATTCGTTGCGGTTACCAGGCCAAACAAACTGGAGGATTTGATTCAGATATCGATCTTATTTTTGCTTTAATTAATGATGTCAAAGTTTCGTGTGTTAGTACTTTTACACTTAATTTTCGTTTTCTCAAACTTTTTCTCATAGTTTGTTGGTTTCCAAAAGGTCCTATAGCCATTTTTCTGAATTTTCTCTGATCGAAAAGAAAAGATCTTTCATAAATCTGACTCCTTTTTGAGAAAAAAGTGTTCAGGAGGTTACAGGTTAGTGTGTTGGACTACTAATCTAAAGGTCTCAGGTTCAAATCACGCCGTTGTTGTTCTCTCTTGTTTATATTTTGCCCGAATGCATCTCTGTCGTTCTTTGTGCTCTTGTTGTGGTAATGTGCTTGACACAACTGCAACTGTCTCTTGGCGCTGGTGGGAGTCGCTGTTGCTGTGGTGATGTGTTTTTACCATAACTTGCCTAATGATTTGGTACAAAATTATTTCAAGCAAAGATGCTATCAGGCCATTAGTATTTCACACTCATACTGTCCCACAACTAGCCACACTTAAACAGAGCCAGAGATAAGCTCTTGTCCGCAACAAGTTGACAGCGCTAACGTGTTGATAAGTGAGAAAAGCCAGTTGCAAAAAAAAATTTCTTCGAATCTGTCAGTTTCGGGAAAAGTGTTCGGGCGTGGAATTTTTATTTGTTCGTTTTTGTACACTTGGGGTAGGAAAATAATCTAAATACAGTAGTGAAAATATGTCAAAACATCAAAATCAAGGTGGTCCTGGCCAGACGCAAACATATAAGCTAGTCGTCGTCGGCGGCGGAGGAGTGGGAAAGTCTGCCATTACAATACAATTTATCCAGGTAAAGTCTAATAAAAGTCTTATCTGCTGTATTGTACTTGTACAGCAGTCGTCCTCAATACTGTCGTCACTTGATTACTTAATTTCTGTAACTTATATATACGCTCCCCAAAAATGGGCACCACCACCGCAATCGCCTACACTTTTTGTGCTATCACTCTAGCCACAGATGTGCTGTATCCGATGAATAAACATTTCGGGCATTCCAGGGCTGTGGGGAATTTGCTCGTCAGAAACCTTTTGGTCCAATTGTGATATCATTCGGCCGATTGAGTTTACTGTGAAAAGCGTATGCTGCGACCACGCATCTACAGCAGAAAGCAATGATAATTTATTTTTAGTTATTTACGTCATTTATTTGACAAAACAGAGGAAAAGAAAACAAAATTTCTGCCAATTGTTGCATCTCTCCCCTTGAAAAACATATTTCCATCGTAGCTGGGTTCATTGTGAAAATCTTTGGGTCTTGAAATCTGCAAACGTTCGACTTTGTACTTGGAAGTCATTTATAGCTGGGAGTTGGCGAAATTATTCCTCGAATCGAGGGCGTTATGGAAGTCAATAAAACTTCTAAAAATAGCTGTCGCTACTTTGATGACTCGCGATGACATACTCGATGACACGACACAAGGACATTGCTTCTTGGCCCCGCTGTGCGCTTGATCATTGATCTAAATAGAAAATAACAAACAGTGGAACGAAAAGTTTGTCTGCTCGGCTTTGTTTTTATGATTCTTTTTGGTGAATGTGCCTATTCCAATCAATACAAATTCTGAGGCAAACACTTGTTACTTGGGATCGTGCTTCATTCTTAAAGATGATTGCAAATGCTCGTGAGAGACGAACAGTGTTTTATTATACATTCTTGCTAATAGTGTTGATATACTGGTATCCTAGTTATAGGAATTTTTATAAGTTTATTTCAGTACAATTTCGTTCGGAAAAGGCGTTGCCATGAGAAACAGCATCGATTCGCCAATACATGCCAAGTGTGTGAATGACTCATGCACTGAATCCATTTATTGTTTCAAATTCTAATTGTAAGCGTATCATGTATAAGGTATCATTGTTTTTTTATTTGTTTTTCCATCCTCCCCACACTGTGATTGCTTTTCGCCACATAAACAAATAAAATGGGTCCATCCTGTGAAAGAACAGGCTAAGAATATCACTGCGGCGCCCCCAAAAATAGAGCTTTGCGGTAAAGGTGACTACGAGACAACATCACATCCAGGAGAGCCTAGCCACGCATTTAAAATCCGATTGGAGACCACCGGTGTCGTAAAATGACAATTAAACAAAAATTAATAACAGGAAAATTAGGCATGAAGATGCAAAAAAATAAGATCATAACATTTTTGGGACATAGACAGACTTTTGAGGCTTATGCATGTATGAGGATTATTGACAAAGTTCAGTAAATGTGATGATTAGTCATATATACTCAGATAGGGGACAAATTGGTTAACCCAAATCTTCCAGCCTCGTTTATACACCACCACATCTGCTATAGGTTCCATGAAGTTGTCTTGATTTCGTTTTGGAACTTGGCAGATGGTCCAGTACAATTTGGGTGGGTGTTTAATAGCCATTATGTCACGTTCTGGAGTAAATAACTCCGGGAATAAACACATGCACGTACAATCACAATCTGCACAAAACACGCAGTTCATCTTATATCAAGCACAAAACAAAATACAGGTCGAACTTTTGCCTATCTGCTGTAATCTTACTCTGCTTCTTGATAAGCCAAAGTGCACTACCGATAAATGCAATGGTCTCAGAAATACTATTCTCTAGAAACACAGATTTCACCCGAAATGATTTTTCTCGGCATAGGAACTCTATACTTTGGTTCAACAACAACGCAAGGAAGAGCTAACGCAGTAAAGAACAGAGTTGTATCAGAAAGTCTTAGTTTTATTCTGAAATCAGCTATATAAAACTAGCTCAGGGGCTTCCATGGTGTACGACATCAGCTTGATAGAGCGGCAATTATCGCAGTTTCGCGTATAGCCCTTTTCTTTGCACAAACGAAGAAGATATAATTTTCCCACTGGTTAGGGATTGAATCGCCTCTCATAAGTTTGCAGATAAGAATGATGAGCCATCTGGGCCCAATATGATTCATCTTTTTGCAGAACTCAAAAGGTATCTCCTCTGACCCAATCGCGTTTTCCGATGCACGTTGGTTTTGAACGATTGAAGATCTAAATGTACGTCCGAATGTAGACTTAAGGGTGAACTGATGCGCATTCCTATCACTGCGGGAATGTTCTAGGGGTTGAATGAAACTGGCTATTTCGTTTGAGCACTTGTGATGGAAATATCGATAAAACAGCGATAGGCATTAGACATGGATGACTAAGAGGTTCAAGTGATGATTTCGCGATGTCTCGATCGCCTTTAAGTTGTATTGCGCGTTTTTGTATTCTCTCAAGTAGCTCTAAACATATGATTGAGGCATCGGCCAAGATATGAGCGTTGTTCTCAAGCTTGGGGCGACTAAACGCCTTACAAATTGTAGCCAGAGCAGAAAGGATGAAATATTTCCTCGACTGTAATGCCGTGTACTTCTTCATTATTAGGAACGGCTCTTGGAATGTATTTCCGGGTAATTGGTCATTTTAAAGTCGTTCAAAATACTACTACCACTATTTGTGAAATATATTTTTGTCATCCACAAGAAGACGGCCTTTTGCTTTGTTAATGAACTTTGGCGAACAAATATATTATAATATCCTTCTCTGACCGGCTTATCTTAAGATGTTTGTACCCTTTTTCCAATGTTCGTGGAGAGTTTGTAGCATATCTGCACTTAAATGAAATTTACACTTCTGCTTGAATTAGGGATCACTTTCTCTATGCGAGCCCTTTACAACGCCAATATTCCAAAGCCCCTCTAATTTTATCACCATTATTAATAAGAAGAGCACTTTGACCACGCTAAATGCCGCTTTCTTTTCAATAATCACTACTTTGCTCCGTCTGTCCACCACCCTGTTTTTTGTGTTGTATTGATAGCGTCCTTTTGAGATCCTGAGCAGTAATAAGACTCTGTCTAAGAAAATGTTTACATAAAAGGATGACCGGGAACTTTACAAACAAACGTTTTTAACTCGCCTTTGGAACTTGCCTCCGAGGATATCTTTCTGGAAGAATGATGAAAGCAAGATTAAAACAATTTAAGAGTAGAAGCATGTACGCTTCAACTAACCAAGCTACTGAAAGGGCATCTCCAGAGTGCGACTCTAAAAGGGGAAATGATGAAGTATTCGGTAACAAGTAATTGGTGGATGTTTCGAAGACATCCCGTTTGTTGCTGAATTCGTATACTGGTAAAAGGTGACGGAAGATCCAAATGTGCAAACTTTGCAGCCCAGAATAAGGGAAGTAAAGAAAGAGCACTGAGTCTGGTGTATCAAAAGAATTTATTAAATCAAGTCAAAATTGACTTAACAACATCTTGAAACTGTCCCGTAGGTGTGCATGCAAATCCGTGGGTTGACAAGACTGTTGGCAGGCCGGATCACACAAATGCAACAACAGCAGCATTTGATTGGCATCAGTAAAGAAGTGATCCAAAACCAGGAGGCTTAACTTGTTTATTGAGGTCGAACCGGTGAATCCAACGGCGGACCAGTAGGGATGACATAAAGTGGGAGTGTTCTTATCCCTTTAATCCTGATCTTAACCACGCCTTTGAAAAGAAGAAAACAAACAAATAATTTGGCAACATGCTTTAAGCAAGGGTTGCTGGAACATTAAACGAACTCATTAATCTCCAACTCAAATCAACTAACTGACAAAGCACATCTTTTAACCTGAGAATCTCTATCAAAAGACTACAAGACCAACAAAGACTCTTGCAGCTTATACTGGGTAGCAAGAAGGAAAATGAGAAAAAACTCAGTTCCTGCCATTTGCAAAAGAAAGAAAAGAAAATATACAGATGATAAAAGCTGTATTACAGCTTCAAGGAGCTGTTAATTTTAGCCAAAAAAGCCTAAGAATTTACCTAAAGTCATCAAAACCCCCAAACTTACTTACTTAAGTGGCGCTACAGTCCGGGGTGTACCTGGGCCTCGACCAATACGCCTCTCCAGTTAGCACGATCTTTGGCTAACTGCCTCCAGTTGCGCACTCCAAGTTGGTTGAGATCCCCTTCCACTTGCGCGCGCCACCTAAGGCGAGGTCTTCCTCTACTGCGTTGTCCCTCCGGCTTGGAATCGAAGACTCTTCGGGCCGGAGCGTTGGTGTCCATTCGCTCTACATGTCCTAGCCATCTTAGTCGACTTATTCGCACTTTTTTGACCAGGTCGATGTCGCTGTACAGCTCGTAGAGTTCGGTGTTAAATCTCCTCCTCCAAAGCCCGTCAACGCAAACGGGACCGAAAATCACTCGAAGAATTTTGCGTTCGAAACGACCAAGGAGATCTTCATCCGCTTTTACTAATGTCCACGCTTCTGCGCCGTAGAGCAGGACTGGGATGATGAGGGCCTTATACAAAGTCTCCTTAGTGTTTCTTGACAAGGCCTTACTAGTCAATTGCCTTCTTAGGCCAAAGAAACAGCGGTTGGCAAGTGTAATTCTTCGTTTGATTTCTGATCTAATTTTGTTTTCAGAATTTATAGCGGAGCCAAGGTAGACAAAGTCCCTAACTACCTAAAAGTTGTAGCTGTCTATCGTGACGTTCTGTCCTGTTCTGTGTTGGCTTGCGAGTTTCGCACAATTTTCTCAAGTTTGATGTTGAAGAAGTCACATGACACCGCATCACCTTGTCTAAATCCTTTTTTGACATCAAAGGTCTCGGTGAGATTGTTTCCGACCTTTATGGAGCAGCGGGCGTTCTCCATCGTCTTTCTGCACAATCTGAAAAGTTTGGTATGGATGCCAAAACTAGACATGGCTCTGTATAGCTCGTCTCTATAGATGCTGTCATATGCGGACTTAAAATCGATAAAAAGATGGTGGGTATCGATTTGGACCTCTTGGGTTTTCTCCAGGATCTGCCGAAGTGTGAATATCCGATCGGTCGTGAACTTACCGGGCCTAAAACCGCACTGGTAGGGACCAATCAGGCCGTTGACGAATGGTTTCAGGCGTTCACATAGTACAGCTGACATGAACTTATAGGCTGTATTCAGGGGACTGATGCCTCTATAGTTGGCGCAGTTTAGAGGGTCTCCTTTCTTGTGGATCGGGCAAACCATGCTCACTCTCCATTCATCAGGCATACTTTCTTCTGACCATATCTTGGAAACGAGTTGGTGTATGCTCTCCCGCAGCGTTAAAAAGCTCGGCATTCAAGCCTTCTGGTCCAGCAGCTTTGTTGGATTTTAGTTTGGATATCGCTATCCTCACTTCGTTTTAGTCAGGTGGACGGAAGTCTTGGCTTTCATCGTCCAGGCTGAATGGTTCGTTCTGCCTGACAGCGTAATTTGTGTCGTCTTCGCCGTTTAACAGTCTGCAGAAATAGTTTTTCCATATCCTCAGCACCGACTGTGACTCTACTACAAGATTTCCTTCCTCGTCTCTACAGGTATCTGTTCGGGCCTTGTTTCCGTTACACGTCCTTTTTACCTTTTGGTAAACCCCCAAACAATGGATCATTTTTCCTAGTAAGAGCACTCGGAGATCCCCGCTGGCTACTTGGTCTCTCAATTTCTTGTACCACGATCGGAAGACATACTTTTTACCTCCCCATCTGACAACTGCAAGTAATCGTCAAGTGTTTTACTTCCCCTGACTTTAGTTTGACCACTTAGTGGAGATTTTGGATCAAATCTTGTGTTGTTTACTATAAATCTCCGCTTGGAAGACCGATGTTAATACCTTTTCCAAACAAGGAACAACGGTGAGCGCTGACGGCATCCAAAAAAATCCCTCAAGTTAATCATGACTGTACTAGAAAAAAAACCATAAAATACGATTGTCCCTCTTTCTTAACTCAAAACCCCGATCGAACACAGTCAAAAGTAGTTCTGTCGGCAACTTTAACACCAAGATTCAACCAAGGCTTTTTCTTATCATCATGACAGTCACAGCCAGACGACAAATAATGCCCATCTGTTTGCTAACCTGCTTCCTGTTTTTCATAAGGATGACATTGCCAATTTAAAAATGCCAAATAAAGGTCAGGCCGTTTAGTTGACAACTGAAAGAACTTATTTAACAATTCCTCCAGGCTTCAGTATTGACATAAAAGTTATTCATTAAAAAGAACGAAAAACTCTATGATCCGATTGATTATCCGATGCTCCAAGCGTCTCTTTTTAAACTATCGTTGTTTGATGTAGTCGGGAAGTAACACCGATGGCAGAATCCACATGCTTTGACCATAGGGCAGCGGGCCGGATGTTTCGGCCCGCTGCCCTATGGTTTTGCCCTAAGGATGTTGAGATTCATCAGCCAGTCGTTGCGATACAGCTTTATAGCGTTGCTATTTTCTACTTGTTCTGCGCTTATAAGTTTAGCAAGCCACGTCTGGATAGGCATGACCAGTAGTCGGTGATTCACACTTTGAGGTAAAATAAGCACAATACATACCAATTGTCTCAGTTACGGCAATTGTGCATCGCCAGGATGATGCCAAACGATGCTTATCCTAACTCTACCTACAAGCAAGGCGATCCTGTCGCATATTGGATCCTATCCAACGTACTGTGTGAACGTCTCAAGCCGTTCTGCAACATTCTAATCAGAACGTACCAGTGTGTCTTCCAGACTGGCAGATCGACAATAGACAACATTTTCACATTGAAGCAAATCCTGGAAAACACCAACGAATTTCAAGTCGAGACTTTTTCATAGGGACTCACAAATAACCAATTTAATGTGAAGTTTAGGTTTGTGGTCCCGTTGATTTAAATTTCGCTTTGTATACGAGTGAAAGGGAGTACAAATGTAAGCTTCATGTTAAATGTATTATTGGTACCAACCATCGACTTTAAAGCCGCAGATAGCATTCTTGGCCAGGAGCTCTATATGGCGATAGCCAAATATGGTATCCCGGCAAAACTGATCCAGCTATGTCGCATGACACATGAAAATACGCGGTGTAATGTGCAGTTTGGAAGCAGCTCCCCCGAATTATTCTAAATTAGCTAAATTGACTTCTGCATTTTTATTCTGGAGAAAATATTGCGCAAGTCCGGTGCCACCACGAAAGGCACTATGTTCAATAGATCATCATCGGCCATTCCTAGTGTGCCGTTTTAGAGTATTTTACGGCGATTGAAGAACATTCGAAATTGGTTGGTTTTGAATTTGATGAGGAGACCAAGAACATGCAACGAACAGGCAAACGTCTGTAACGCTATGGACTGTTGGTAGAGTGTATCTACCTTGGAGTGAACATTGACTCCACGAATGACACCTTACTGAAGATCCGAAGGTGAATTACCTTTCTTCAGTTTGGCAAAACAAATGGGTTCAAAGCAACCTGACTCGATGGGCAAAACACATGCGCTATCGAACCTTGATCCTGCCAGTTTTGCTTTATGTAGCCGAGTGTTGGACGATAAGTAGGAAAGATGAGCGAACATTAGGATCTTTCGAAATACTGTATGCGAAGAGGGCGAATATAGGGGAAGATACAACTGCGAACTCTATGAGCTGTTCCAAGATATGGATATAGTCCAAAAAGCTAAATCACGTCGCTTACATTAGCTCTGCCACATCAAGCGAACAGTCAAGAATGATCCAGTAAAGAGGATCTACCACTCCCATTCCCCAGGTTAAGGAAGGCAAGGATCCCAGAGCGCTGGTCTGGAGAATTGGAAGCAGGGTGCGCGGGGTCGCAGAGAATGGAATGCTGCAGTGTTTAAGGCAAAGACTCTCCACGGGTCGCGAGTCCGTTAAGTAACTAATACCCGCATTTAATTTCCACTTCAACATATTATGCCATGCTAAAAGCCTCAACTAACATCTCCCAATTAAATGTCTAGCCAACTACAGCTTTGTAAACCCAGTTGGCTCGTCAAAAACCGATCAGGTTGGGATTGAAGTGCTGCCGGTTGAAAAAAAAATTTAATTGACCTTGGCGTCATTGTTTAAGAATGCTAAATAAATGCTTAATGAATGTTGTATTTCTCAATGGGAGCGTTCTATCCACAACGCAGACGTTTCGTTAGCTGCTTTATTTTGATTGCTTCCTTTTCAATACTCATCAACGTGCAACAGAAATCTTGCTGGTCTGAGGCCGCAATTTGCCACAACGTGTATGGTCTCTGATAACTTATCGATTTAAAAAAAAACATTGAAATGCAATAACAGTAAACATATTTGGAACGCCACCTTACTTTTTCTTTCAGAGTTATTTCGTCACTGACTATGATCCCACCATCGAAGATTCATACACCAAACAGTGTGTCATCGATGACATTCCAGCAAAACTGGACAGTAAGCACAATATATATGATTTCCCCCATATTACCCTATTTAACCATTCTCTAAAATTTCAGTTCTCGACACAGCAGGCCAGGAAGAATTTAGTGCAATGCGTGAACAATACATGAGATCCGGTGAGGGTTTCCTGCTCGTCTTTTCGCTAAACGATCATTCCAGTTTTGACGAGATTCCCAAGTTTCAAAAGCAAATTCTTCGTGTCAAAGATCGAGATGAATTCCCCATGCTGATGGTCGGCAACAAGTGCGACTTGGACCATCAACGACAGGTATCCCTCGAAGAAGCACAAAACGTTAGTCGGAACTTAGTCTTACCTTTTATCGAGTGCAGTGCTAAACTACGAATCAATGTCGATCAGGCCTTCCACGAACTGGTTCGAATTGTGAGAAAATTCCAAATTGCCGAAAGGCCCTACATGGAGGACAACTATAAGAGGAAGAACAAGAAAAAGTGTTGTCTCTTCTAATGAAAAATCGAAACTAAAAAAAGTCAAAAATGCAATCACGCTTTCCGTAAAGACAACGAAATTGCTTACATGACGAATATACGGACACGAGAATTAACGAAATGGAAGAGCCAATTGAATTGAAAGTTGTATCATGAAAACACCAACAGCAACAACAACAAAAAACACAAATTTTTTTATGTAATCTCTATATACATATTTATATGTGTATGTATGCATGTTAATAGGTATATATAGTTATTTTTTAAACAAAATTAAAATGGAGCATAAGTCGTAGGCGCATGCCCCCCACAAAAAAAAACACCAAATTAGATTAGGAAAACCTAAATATAACGAAGGGAGTCGAGGAGTATTTCAGCAGGTCGTTTAAAAAGAAACCTTCTATAGTGTAGGCTGGTTGGGTTGGAGAGCCGCAAAAGGGATCTTTACTATAAAAATAATAAAGAGATTTTCAGTATTTTTAGGAAAGATTTAAGTTAAGTAACTAGTGACGCTTTCTGGTATCCATTGCCATATCGAATGTTGGTTTTAATTTGTAGGGAATTTGAAAGTTGTTTGGATTCTGCTCTGCGTTTTCTGTTATACCCGGGTTGAATCTGTAACGCGAGTTGAAGCCTTTTTTCGGAATAAGACAAGAAGCGAAGAATTTTTTTATGAGGTCGACAGTTTTTCAAATAGAAAGCGCTGTTCATGTACTCCAGCAATACATTCATTATCCGCATCGTCGTGAGACATACCCTGGAACCCAATGCATATTTTTTCCAAACCAAATTTAGTGAAAAGGAAACACTGATTAGCAAGAACTGGCAGTCTGACACTGACAATAATTATGATATTACTTAAAGACATGTTTCGTGTCCGATACACTAGCCATTTTGATCTTTTGATGGAAGCGTTTCGTCCAGCATTGTTTCCATAGACAATTTGTATGCTAGCTAGGGTATCCATGAACGTTTCTGTTTATTATATATAGGACCAGCCATTTTTATCGTCTTCAAGTTTTATGTCTAAGGTCTTTTAAACTTGCCATTATTTTATTTTAACTAGACCATAGACTAGAAATGTTCCTCATAAAATTAACACTTGACGTTCTCTTATCGGCTTTTTGGCTTCCTCGCTTCTTATGATTCCAAATAAATTGTGGCCTTCTATTGAACCTGTAACTCAGTGGTTAGTGCGTTGGACTGCTGACTGAAGTTCAAATCACCTCAGTAACACCTAACGTTTTTTTCACTGCCCCACCTCTCGCAAAAGTCTGAAAAACATGCTATTCCACTGCACTACCTCTTACGAAAGTCTGACATACATCCAAGAGTATCAATTGTCATGAGAAGCTTATCAAAGTTTGCCCTTCGAAATCGGCGGTTAATAGTATGTCCCACCCATTCGTGTCAAAAATATAGCTTACCACACAGAAATGGTTGCTTAAACGACATTAACCTAGGTTCGTTTATGTCGTTTAAGCACCGTTAATGACATTTTTTTGTATGCCTGAAGCATTTATCCTACAGTCGCCTTTGCTTTTAGTGTGACCTTAATCTTGTAGCCGCGTTTTGAACCTAGAAATAAGATTACGAGGTCGAGGTAAACATACATTTTTCTTGTCACATTTTTGTCACTTTAGGCATTTGTCAAAGGCTTTTCGTGGTTATTGAACCTCAACAATAAGCATCATTCTGAGACATTCGGTCAATTTCCTGCATATCATTACATGATGTTGTATTATAATAGTCTAATAATAGAAACTAAACGAACACAAGCAATTTGTATTGCCCATAATTTCTCCGTTTCATTCAATTTCGTTTATATTTGAATACGTCCGACAACAGCCATCGCATTTGCACTTTACTTCCGTAAATCAAATAACCTGTTTTTTGTATGGGAAAACACAGGCTCCGATAGATTGGAAGGCAACGGTTTGTTCAAATATGACATTCAATTTCGTTTATTTCTGCATACGTCCGACAACAGCCATCGCATTTGCACTTTACATCCGTAAATCAAACAAACAGTTTTTTGTATTGGAAAACACAGGCTCCGTTAGATTGGAAGGCAACGGTTTGTTCAAATATGACATTCTCAGTTTTTGTCCGTCTATTATAGTTGGTCCTTTATTATCAAGTATTTGACATCTTGCCTGGGATTAACCTAAGAAAGGTTTTTACTGGTTACCTGGTGTTGTGAAAGACGTGCCAGCCAAATTTATTAGATTTTCTTGATTCATATTTTGGGTGTTGTTTAGAAAAGCTTACTTAAACAACGTTTCTTTAATTCTTATTTATAAACAATCTCTTCTGCATTATAATTTACAAACATTCAAAACTAACGTGCATCGACATCTCACCTTGCTCTCTAATCCCTCACTTCCTTGATACCCGCGATGCATTACATCATTAGGCGTTTTTCTTTTTTAGCCCCGAGCGGGGAACAGAGCGGGGCCCGGTCGAACAGAGCTCGCTCCGAGCTGAACGTAACCTGAGCGCTCCGAGCTAATTAAGAAACAGAATTGAGCACTGAACTGTCATTAGATACGAGTAATTTTTTTTTTATTAATTTTCAAAATAGTCAGGTTTGGTTCTGAAATTGGTGTTTGTCAAGAATTGTTCCATTTAAATTATAATTTCTAGTAAATAAACTATGGAAAAAGCACAAATAATGAACGAAGTCAGCCGCGCTCAGCTTTTCGCTCGATGTGCTCGGTCATTTTTAATCGAGCTCATCGAGCGAGCCCTGAGCTAGCTCAGAGATAAAAAAGAAATACAAATTTTCTGCTCAGAGCGCTCCAAGCTAAAAAAGTAACACAGTTCTTTTTTTGGCAGCTCAGTGCCCCGTTCGGAAATAAAAAAGGAAAACGCCTATTATAAGCGTACCCAAAACGCCTTTAGCGCGTGCTTATTATAAAAAAAAGTCAAATATAACCAAAGACACGAATCTTATTCAAGAAATAGTTTGACAGTCTATACTATTGTCTTCTTTTGCGTTGACACACGACGCTTTATATCCACGTTACGAAACATTACGTTCTATATTTGTCATGTTAAAGTTGACGCAGAACGCAGTTTTGTGATAGGTTTACCTGATTTCCTGTGGTTCAACTAGATGCATCCTTCAACGCGATCCTCCAGAGCGTGATTGTGTTTCAGGCATAAAGAGACTAAACACTCTAGTACCAAAAACATAGTATTCTATTAGATTTTATTAAAGTCAATTATTTTTGATAGATTGTTTTTGAAATAACGAATTTTTGTTCCATTAGAGTTTTCACACATTCACACATTGAAGTTCACGTATTACGAAATTGAGATTCATTGGTGAAAAATGTGGGAGATTTAAAGTACGCTGCCATCGGCCATTTTTAAACAAGCCCTTAGCAAACTTTAAGAGAGTTGACGTGACGTTGCCGTTTACGTTAAGCGGGTTTTAAACAACGTTGTTTCGAAAATCGATTATAAATACCGAATTTACACTCAAGTGCAATTAAGAGGTGTTTAAAATTTAAACGCCCTTTAAACTATCTTTATAAATACGGCTGTTTGGTTGGTTTATGCGGCAGTATATCAACCTTACCGATACGCATGCTAATAAGGCTGATCAGGCCCCTACATTGATCGTTTCAAACTGTTATAATATTTGAGTTAATGCTTTTGAGTGTAGGGAACTCGCGTGCAGAATCTTCATTGCTTATTTTTGATTTATATTTTATTTTATTTCTTTTTTAAGGTTAAGGTCAATTCTAAAGCTCATATGTTCTTTTCAGACGTAATAAATTCCCTACCCTTAAACAAAGCTGATCTTTTAAAGCAAATGTAAAGCTCTCTAATTTTTCTTTCAAATTTTCTTAGCGCAGTGAAAATACTAAAACACACTTTCTCCATTGAAATTAAAATGCCACATACACACCTACCTTAACCTTACATTAACTTAAAACAAATCAAAAGCGTCTCGACTCCTTCGAATTTAATGTGTGACATAGGCGGTGATGGTCCCTATCTTATTAGAAATTAGTGTCATTTTACAACAAAATATTTTAACTGCCAAAACAAATAAAAATTCACACATCACAACCCCACAATTAGAATTATAAAAATGGACTCACCGCCCGCGCCGAACAAACTACTTGAATCTTAAAAAAATAAATTATTTAGAGTACATTATGTATGTATAAATAAATTTAAAAAAAAAACAATCAAAACACCAAGAATATAAAATAACAAATAAAAGACTAACAAAATGTAAAAAACAAAACACCAATCAACATTGTGACTAAAAGCAATGTTATAAAAAATAAATGTAACTTAAGCACAATGCTGAAAAAAAAACAACAAAATGTATGTATATTTACTCTTACAAATTCTAACCCAGCGATTTTTCTTTATCTTTTTGGAAATACAAGTCAATCTTCTAATTAAAAGGCACACGCTAAGAAACATAAGTAAAAAAATAGCTTACAACTTTATTACAATTTAGTGCCTAATACAAGACAAAAGAAAATATTAAATCAAAACAAAATAATACATAAATATAAACTACGAAAAATAATTTATCACAGTTTATAACTAAATAAAAATATTTTATTTACATAAAACAACTACTCAATTCTCTTATAGCGCAAATCATTCAAAATACAATACCACAAACTGTTTAATAACCGTAAGCACTTAACAATAGAAATGTTTACTTTTAATTATAAACAAATTTGGCGCTGCTTTTTAAAGTGTTCAAAATTGCTGACTATACTAAATATATAAAGCAAATGTAAAATTTTTATTATATTCTTACATGATCATAATATCAATACAATTGCAACAAAAACAAATTGTTTACACCTAAGTATTTTCTATTGCTTTTAAAATAAATTGTATTGATGTTTCATATAACGAATGCTTATTTTTGTAAAGAGAAAATATTTTTTTTAACAAATTTTATTGATGTTGCCAAATTTATTTTTTTTAATGTTAAAAGCTTAATTTTTAAGTTAAAATATAAATACGAATTATGTATATTTATGTATGTATTTTTTTTAAATGAATAATAAAGAAAATTAATCTCTACATTTTTACAAACTAAATTATGGTTGTTTGATGAATGATATTTTGCTATGTGGGTTATTGTCTACATTCACCATTATTCATCTCTTCCTTACCCACCCAGTTGCATGATTGATAAACAAAACTGAGATTAATTATTTAAGAAAAGTCACAAAAGCTAATGCTGCTCACTGTTGACTATCTTAAAAGTTTTATTTTAAAGCACAAAAACTGCATTACTAAATAATCGGTCTGTCAGAAACCTTTTCTTTACAATGTTTTTCAAAGATATGTATATGCATCTACTACTTACTTAACTTAAAGGGCTTCCGACGAGTGATGCCTTAAACAGTGCAGTCATCAATACTGCGATCCAGGGTACGCTGCTTCCACTTATTCAGACCAACTGCTGAGAATTTTCCTTTTAAAGAAGTACAATATGAACTCTCATTTCGTGTTATAGTTTAAAACTCGCCGTCGAAAGATTAAAAAAACAGTCCGCCGAATCGCGTACCAAGTTAATGTATGTTCGCCCAAGCGGACTGTAACCTTGTGTTTTTATTTAATTTTCATGCATGAACATGATGAAACTCGCAACAAACTGAATTCAAGTTATGTACATATAAGGTAATTCCAATCAATACAATATATGCGGATTTCATTCTATCAATTTCCATATACAATCCCTGTTAATTTACAAAAAGCTTCACTTCATTTCGATCACGGAAGCAAGAGAAAATCAAAAATTCAAAAATCCAACAAATATCGATGAAATGGGTTCTGAAAACCGATAATTGCGAAGTAGGTTCCCATATCCGGTTGCTTCCGCTACATTACTTCCGCTGCAATGCTTCCGTTACAATTTAAATTGTACCTTCAATGCGCCGAAGGAAATATAACTTCAATAATAAGTTACAAAGCTATTGATTTCGGCACCTGCAATCAGAACCTCGACTTGGGATGACTGGAACACGACTGTTATCTCTTGTGTGGTATGCCAACAAGAACATTTCTATGAACATTGCACATACCAGCTTTGATACGAGGGGCGTTCAATATATTCTCGGTATCGATATGAAGCAAAATGCGAATTCAATTTAAATTGTCTTTATTTTTCAATATAATTTCCCCTAACATCAATGCATTTGTTACATCTTGAGATAAGCTTTTTTAAACACTCAAAAAAATAAATTTCCTCTTTCTCTGCAAAATACCCATTTATTGCCGAATTGAGTTCTTCATCATCCGAAAATCTTTTTCCACGAAGACATTTTTTCAAATCCGGAAACAGGAAATAAGCACTAGGGGCAAGGTCTGGACTATAGGGTGGGTGTTGGATTTCTTCGAAACCACAATCTCGCGCAGCAGCCTTGGAAACTCGCGTCGTGTGAACAGGAGCGTTGCCATGAAGAAGCAACACACCCGCTGCGAGTTTACCCCGTCTTTTCTTTTTAATTTCCTCCCGCAAATTATGCAAAGTGGAAGCGTAGGATGTGGCGTTGATGGTTTCACCTTTTTTTTTGTACTCAATGAGCAAGATTCCCTTTGAGTCCCAAAAAACTGTGGCCATGAGCTTCCCGACCTTCTGACCTTTGAAAGGTTAAGATGGTCATGAAGAATGGTGTGAATGGTACCAATTGAAAGCTTGGTGATCTCTGCCATCATTTTCACCTTTATTCGGGCATCCTCAAGAACAAGTTTTTCGACTTCTTTGATGCTTTCTCTCGTACAAGCAGTAGCCGGGCGCCGGAGCGGGGGTCGTCTTCAATGCTCTCTCTGCCTCTCTTGAACTCACTTGACCACTTTTGCACAGTTGATAATGAAGATGCGGAACCCTGGTAAACAGCCACCATCTCTTCATGAATAGTTTTTTGACTTTTTCCTTGCTTAGTGAGAAATTTAATTACAGCGCGATGCTCAATTTTCACCATCATCGTCTCAGTTGCCATTATGATTCTGTTTAACTAGAGATAAAACGCGAATTAATAATCACATTTATATGAAATTTTACATGAATGCACTAAAATAACAAATTTTATTTTACCATAGTATTACTTGATAAAAAAGTCAATTTATACATATATACAACCACAGCTTCACCCCGATACCGAGAATATTTTGAACGCCCCTCGTATATGCCTCGTGACACTTTAGATTATGGTTGTTACAAGCTACCGCCCGCCGTTACAACCAACCCATCCTCGCCTACCTTGGAGTACTTTCTTTGGGGATGTTGAAATCAAGAACTTTGTTTTTTTCTTAAGGATTGAACGACTACTTTATTTGTCAATGAAATGCGACTATTGCAGTACCAAAACATTACTTTCATTGTGAAATTATGTTTGCAACATTTTATATTTTATAAACAACACTGAATTTCAGATATAGTATAGTTTATTTATCCTTCGCGTGGTTAGTTACCTTGTCGAGTGTACCATCCTTGTGAGGTTGGTGCCGGTGCGGAGGCTTAAATCGCAACGAGTCAATCAGACCATGACTGTTTTGATGAGTGATGACTAAGAACTAACCGGACTTGTCGTCCAATTGGGGAGTTAACCCCTAACAAATCTCCAACTCTAAGGTTGCATATGCCGATGGATGCATGGCTAGGGGAGCGCCTAGTCGCAAGTATGCAAACTCCGGATACCAGGCGACCTTCGGTTTTAAATCCAGCCTTCCCATGCCATATCGGGCTCTGGCATGGGCGACTTACTTTCCCGAAGACACGTGGGTACAATTTCTAATTTAAATTTAAAAAACTTACAGACGGATGCCTCTGAAATCGCATCAACTTCTGGAATTGCTGTTGGGCAACCAGAAGACAACCCAAATCGGGAAGCTACTGGGCTCCCGAAGGCTGATGGTTCTTCTGCTACAGAGCAGAACCCGGCCTCCACTTCTCGGCTTGCTGACGGGCAACCGAACCCCCCTAACTCCCAAAGTATGGATAGTAATGTCATGTGGACAACATCCAAACTTATTAGTGGCAGAAAACACGAAGCGGAAGCGACCACTTCAGATTCTGACACTTCCACTCTGGTGGACAATTGTAGCGTGGTCTCCGAGAAATCGGGTTGCTCCTCCATTGGGAAGAGCTTGACTGGGCTACAATTACAGAAGCAAGGTGGTTTTGTTAGACTCAGCGGTCTACAAAATAGACGCTTCAAAAGTGCTTTGCGGAGAGGCTTAGAAAGAGAAAGTGCTCTAATCTTAGCCCAAGCAGCCCAAACAGACAAGCCTGACAACAAGCGAGGCAGATCTGAAGACCAGACTCCCCCCAAACCTGCCGCCAAGAAGGTTAGGAAAGGTCCTAGGCCTGAGGCACCCACCTTTAGCCAGGTGGCTAGCCTAGTTAGGTTGGAATCATCCCAACCGACTTGGGCAAAAACCCTCTCTCCCCAGAGCAAATGGCTGCTGTGAAGGAGGCGGTGATAGACACCTCAATCGAGCTGAGCGACCGTGGCGTGTGGCCAGTCTTCTCTGGCTCGCACCTAAAAACAGGATGGATAATCTTCGTCTGCTCTAACAGCGCCACTGCTGGGTGGATGCGCTCGAATTTCGAGAAAATTAAAGAGAAATGTGGTCTGGACCTGATGCTTGTGGAAGAAGGATCTTTCCCGAAAACACACATCGTCCGCGGACTCTTTCCAGAGAGCCTCGAACTCTCAAATGAAAAAGTGCTGGCGACCATTGGGGCGCAAAATGCCAACATCAGCACCAAATCATGGAGAGTGATACAGCGAGGTAAGGTAGGTGCACTCCTTCACCTCGTTATCTCAATAGACAACGGCTCCTTGACTGAGCTCAACATACTTATGGGGAAGACCGCCTACCGATTCGGCATGATCAGATTGATTCTGAAGAGCACCGACAGAACCTCTAAATCTGCCATCAACCCTACTAATAACGAGCCAGCTAATTTTGTACCACCTATCGGTAATGTGACTGAAGGTATGGTACCTCATAAGTCAACCACGACTAGCTGTGTCACCGGACCAGAAACCACTGTACTACCGATCGGAAATGTGTCTGAAGGTAGTGTACCATTGCAATCCACCTCGACTAGCTGTGCCACAGGGCCAAAAACCTTCGTACAACCTATCGGAAATGTGTCTGAAGGTAGTACAACTACGCAATCCACTTCAACAGGACCAGCTCCTACTAGCAGCCTAGGTAGCGGTCAGACGACAGTAATGTCAGTTCCTGTGGACCCCCCCCCCCCAAACAGCCAGCAAAGGTAGTAAATATGCCATTGGGCATGCTACCCCGAGTGGTTCTGGGGGGGGGGGGGGGGGGGGGGGGGGGAGCACAAAGGCAACGGCCACCACGTCGTCCAATCGTCCCTTCCTGCAAGGAAAGATTACTTTCCCTAGGAAAACCGGCAATTCGGCCGCGAACCCCTCCAACCCGGCCAACGCCGCCACTGGGCGGTCTAACCAGGGATGGAAAAAAGATGAGTCAGCCAGGCAGTCAACAACAGGTCGCCCTGGACTGGCTGCTTGCCGAAAAGGTAAGGGCCCAAAAAAAGCCCAGCTACTCAGGCAAGCCAGATCCTCAAAGGAGGATCTATGAACACCATCAAGGTGCTTCAGGCGAACCTCCATCATGCTAAGGGTGCGTCCGCCACTTTAAGCAAGCGGTTCGCCGAGGAAAAGATAATCCTAGGCCTCATCCAGGAGCCTTGGGTTTTCAGCGGACTCATTAAAGGTCTTGGGAATAGGGCAGGTGAGTTAATTTACAAGTGCGGTGAGCAAGTGCCGAGGGCGGCCTGCTTTATCGATATAAATAGCAACTTTCTTCCCATTCCAGAATTCATCAGCAGAGACCTGGTTGCCGGAAGTACCTACACCCAGAGGTACACACAACATCATATGTGCCTCTGTGTATTTCCCCGGAGACGAAGACAACATCCCTCCACTAGAGGTACAGGCACTCATCCGCTACTGCCTTCTAAACAACTTACACTACGTCATTGGGCGCGATTCCAACGCGCACAATATGGTGTGGGGTAGTAGCGACAACAATAAAAGAGGTGAGTGTTTGTTAAAGTTTATAGTCGGTAACAATGTAGATGTTTTAAACAAGGGTTCCAAACCAACCTTCATAAATTCGATTCGCGAAGAGGTACTTGACCTCACACTCGCTAGTCCATTTATGGCAAACTTCATTTTAAATTGGCACGTGTCAGATGAGGCCTCGCTGTCGGATCACCAACACATTCGGTTCGACTTGCCCGGTCAACTGTCACAGGCCACAATTAGATACGATCCTAAGTCGACGGACTGGAATACGTATCGAGGACTTGTCCTCTCAAAAACGGATATGCTAATTTCGTCAATCGAGTCCACTTGGGACCTTGACGAAGCAGCACACCAGCTCAACAAAGTGTTACTAACCTCCTACCAGAGCAGTTGCGTCATTAAAACCAGCATAAAGCGACTTAAGGTCCCCTGGTGGAATGACAAACTTGCTGAATATAGGAGGAAGGTTAGGAAACTCTTTAATCGAGCCAAACACACCAAAAGGTGGGACGATTATAGGATCGCTCTCACAGAATACAACTCAGAACTGAGAAGATCAAAGCGTGCTGCATGGAGGAAGTGCTGCGAAGACATAGTAGATATGCCGGTAGCAGCTCGCATCCACAAAGCGCTAGGCAGAGATCATAATAACGGTGTAGGTTTACTAAAGAAACCAAATGGCACCTACACGACGGACCGAGAAGATTCAATCAGAACGCTTCTTCAGGTTCACTTCCCAGGTTCGTCTATTCGCGACATAGGCGGTAACTCTAACGATGTGGACCCCAAGGTACATGTAGATAGTAGAGTAAACAGCTTATCTGGAAAAATGTGTAGTCCAGATAAGGTTAGATGGGCAATTGGCTCATTCAAACCATTTAAAGCCCCAGGTGGTGACGGCATTTTTCCGGCCCTTATCCTGAGGGTTAGTGATGTCATACTGCCGATGGCTATTGCTTTATTTAGGGCTAGTTACAACTGGGGATACATTCCACTTTCCTGGAGACAGGTCAACGTGATTTTTATCCCCAAAAATGGCAATAGGCCAAGTCAACTGCCTAAATCGTACGGATCCATCAGTCTAACATCTTTCTTTCTAAAAACCATGGAAAGACTTATAGATGTTCATATTAGGGAGCAGATAGTAACATCAAGCCCCCTGCACTCAAGTCAATTTGCGTACAGAAAGGGCAAATCCACTGAAGGTGCTCTTCACTGCCTTGTCAAAAAGGTAGAGGAGACTTTCAAGTCTAAGGAAACGGCACTTTGTGCCTTCTTGGACGTTGAGGGTGCCTTCGATAATACCGGATACGACTCGATTGCCAGGGCGATCAGTAATAAAGGTATCGAAGTATCGACGAACCAATGGATCAGAGCCATGTTGGAAAGTCGTATAATTACCTCCTCCTCTGGAGGTAATTCGGTGTCTGTGACGGCAGCCAAAGGCTGTCCCCAAGGAGGAGTACTCTCTCCCCTCTTGTGGTCACTTGTCATCGACAATCTACTGGTCAGTCTACACAGACTAGGCTTTAACGCCATTGGTTATGCTGATGACCTGGCGATAATTATTAATGGTAAGCGTAGCGCAACCATTACTGATAGCATGCAAAAAGCGTTGCTACATGTCTCAGAATGGTGTATTAAGGAAGGACTTTCCATCAACCCTCTTAAAACCATTCTGGTACCTTTTACGCGAAAAAGACTGGTTAACTTCGAACCTATCACCGTAAATGGTACACCCCTGAGCTACTCCAATGAGGTCAAATATCTGGGAGTCATCCTGGATAGGAAACTAAATTGGAACTTGTAATGGAAGGATCTTCTGCGTATCGACTTTTAGTAAGTCCGTCTGTGAAGTGCAAAACTATTCTTGTTTATTTCCTATCCGTTTTCCTACACCCTGTATTAACATACCTCAGCGAGATGCGTGCCGTTCTTTTTTTTGCCATGCTGGTACATAAATACCATTACACTTCCCACACCAAT
Organism: Portevinia maculata; assembly: GCA_949715645.1. NCBI lineage: Eukaryota > Metazoa > Arthropoda > Insecta > Diptera > Syrphidae > Portevinia > Portevinia maculata. Next base: position 51,917,434 of record OX454527.1, on the reverse strand, counting down.
AACAAAAAAAAAAAAGAAAAAAGGCCGCTGCATGATACCCCCTAACCTAATAACCCCAATCTTACAGCCGTATAATTTCCATCATACGAGGCGGCAAAGGGCGGGTTGCAAATTATATACTACTCCCACAACTGTTCGTCTGCTTGAAAAGTCCGCTAAGCTATACTCTTTGCTTGCTGAATTAGCAAGCGGGGATGTCACCTCACGGGAATTCGAGAGGAAGAATCAGTGTGGCTAGCATCAATACATCGTTAATGGGGACGCTTACCAAAAGAGAAGTTGCTGAAGACACTAGTCAGTGTTTGGACTTCAACTCGTTCGATGGTCTCATCGGCAGTTTTCGGCTAATCGCGAGCATCGGCACGGTGTGAAAAGCTAAACGAAGAAAAGAAAACGCATTCCCTAACCATTGGAAAAAGAGGCAAATTTACATTAAACTTTTTTTATGACATCCGTTGACTCAAAAATAAAGAAAATATTGAGTTTTTTTTTGATAATAACAACGTGAGTCATACGACTACCATCGAGTGCTGTGCGCGAACCGTTTTTCTTTTAAATGCGATTATAGTGAGTGTGTCTCCTTCTGCCGCACCCCAAAGCCAAGTGGTGGTGTTGCGTCACTAAAGCCCATATCTCGCTTCCCACCAACAAAAATCCGCATGCAATTGCCTTCTTAGTGTGGCAGAAAATTGCGCTACTGCCCAAAAACTGTGTCCAGCCGTCCCAAACGGGCCTTGATACCACCTCAGCTTGTGCCCTAAACTCGCCGATTCCCTTTGTCGCTAATCGTCACCATCGCGCAGTGATACCAACGACAGCGTATGCCACTTCCCTCGACGTTTCGAGGCGAACCCCCCCACCAAAAAAAAAAAAATCATCGAAAGTTTCACCCAGGCGAGCAGTTCCAATATCCGCTAACTTCAGCACGACCCGAAAGGCAAACCCCGTCATCGGTCCATTTGGTCGCTAATCGTCACCATCGGGCATTAACACCAACGATAGCGTATGCCAATTCACCTGAAAGATCATCGAAAGTTTCAACCAGGCGAGCAGTACCTATTACCGCTACATTCAACACGACCAGAAAAGAAAACCCCGTCATCGTTCCCGAAATTCGTCACCAGAAGCATCAACCCCGTTTTAGGATATTTAACCGTAGTAAACAGTAGCTAGTGCATGTAAATTAAAAAAAAAAGGTTTCTATCAATGAAATAATAATATTATATTCTTCTGAATAAGATAACAGTTCGCTTTATTAAAAGCTCACTTTAGTTACTGTGTGTGTGATAATTCCGTGGGTGTTTTTTTTTGACCTACCTCTCGTAGAAAAATTTCTTTTCGAGTTTTTTTTTGTTGACAGGACCGAGGAATCCACATCGACAGGCCTGACGACGCGGATGCCCAGGGAAGTACAGTTTAATAACATTGATTTCTTGAGGTTCGCCATTATCACACATCGCAATCAAAATTGCTGAATTAAGGCGCGTTACCAAAAACGTGTAGTAGGTAGTTATTTTAAGTTTTTTTTATTTCTTTCTTCTTTTGTTATTATTTTTCAAAAAAAAGGGGTTTTGCCACACCTATGCGATGCTATGAATAACCAGTAGCAATCCTATATGTTTTTTTTCTTTCGGCGTTTATTTTAACATTATGTTTTGGTTCTTAAATTTTTTTTGTTTTCTTTTAAATGGTAAATAATTAGCTAATGTATATAGCGCTCTGAATTAATATCTTCATAAAGGAAATTAATTACTTAAGTACTTATTAGATTTTTCTTTATACCTACCGTTATTAATACTTACCTTTAAAATTATTTTATATAATTATCCCTACATAGTAGGTACCTACTTTAATATTTCTAACAGATATAAGATCAATGTGTCTTAAAAATACCTTTGATTTCCTGCTTTTTTTTTTTGTTTCTTTTTTTTTTCTCCTAAGCAGTACCTTATGTATTTTAAAATGAATTGATTTAATAAAATTTAAAATGTTAGCTTAAGGCTTGTTAACTATTGTGTCTCATTTCGATGGTAAGTCTTAGCGGTCCGACGATGTGAAAGCATAGGGCTTTCTCTTGGGTGCCGGTATAATATTCCAGCGGCCACCGGCACACGGTAGGGAGGGTATTGACCCGCTATGAGGACGACCACCTGCTCCTCCCGTGGCTCATGTTGGATACTTATTTATTTATTTTTATTCTAGCGGTTCTGTCGGCCTTACTATTTTGTCGCAGCACTTACAGTGACCGAAATAAGTATAAAGACACACTCAACTTCAATGCTCGGTTGGATTTAAGTACAAAAATAATAGAAATTATAAGTTTATTTTATCGTAGATAGTAAGTTTATTTTATTCAGTAAATAATGAAACGAAAAAAGAAAATATTTATCACCACAAAGGCTAGTTTTTGAGGTTCACCTTTAGGGAATTCCAAAAACGTTTAATTTTCCTGCGAAATAAGTATAAAGACAGTCAATATTTAAAAGCATTTAAACACCGAATTTTTTGGTTGTACCTATCAACCTGAAAGTTAGTACTTTGTACAACCTCCTTGATTTTCAATAACTTGGAAAATTCTATTAGGCATAGAATTTATCAAGTTTTGTAGGACTTCTTCGGTGATCTCAGACCATGTCTGTGTTATTCCTCTTTTAAGCTCTTCCAGATTTCTGTACTGCTTCCCATTTGAATAAAGGTTTCTTGCCATAATACCCCACAAATTTTCGATTGGGTTAAGGTCAGGACTACACGAAGGCCATGGTAAACACTGAATTTGACTCCTTTCAAACCATTCGCGGACCGTACTGGCATTATGAATAGGAGCATTGTCCTGTTGAAAAATAAAATTTTCACCCGCTGGAATGTCTCCAAATGCATCCAAAGCATATTCCAACATCTCCCTGTATTTTTCACCATTCATTCTAGGTTGAACGAACATCAAGGGGATTTTACCATGAAAACCAAAGGCACCCCAAACCATCAAACTTCCGCCTCCAGAGTGCCGACTCATTTTTATTGCTTTTTCGTCCCTCAAATCACGCCAATAAAAGCTAAAACCGTCCGGACCATCCAAATTAAATTTCTTTTCATCACTAAAAATAACGGATTCCCACTCCCTGGTCCAAGCCATGTGACTTCTTGCAAATCTTAACCTTGCTTCTTTATGATGCTGTTGCAGGTTGGGTTTTTTCGTCATTTTCGTTTGAGAATTACTGTCTTTATACTTATTTCGGCCACTGTATATCCGTTTAGATACCTACCTATACCTGAAGCATGCAGATATCTTTATGTAGTCGCAGACCCATCCTGGTAGCTCAGATGCAAGACCCCACCCTCCGACGAGCATTAGCTGAGACCAGCAAGGCATGCGCCCGTGTCAGAGTTGCCAGTGATCTTTCCTTTTCTCTCCCCCCCCCCCATCGTTTCCTTCCCCTTGTCCAGTCTCCCCCAAATTTTACACCGTCTTTTAGACAACCATCCCCTACCTAGACCGCCTCAAAAGATTCTCCGTTACAAACTCACCACTAAAGGCCGCCACTGAACGTGCCACAAGAGCCATGTGGGCCTGCAGACGCCTATACGGCAGAACTTGGGGTCTAAACCCCAGAATGATATACTGGATGTACACCATGATGGTTAGACCCATCATCAAGTACGCCTCCATCGTGTGGTGGCCAAAAGTACTTGAACGTACTACGGCTAACAGGCTCCAAAAGCTACAACGTGTTGCCTGTCTGGGAATAACTGGTGCCATGCGCACATGCCCTACGTTAGCACTTGAAGCCATAATTGGACTGTCACCACTACAAACATTCATTCAGAAGACGGCTGCCAGATACGCTATTAAGCTTCAGCTTGAATATAAGTATAACTCAAATGACCATGTGGGTCACCTGAAGATACTCAACTCAATCCAAAATTTTGATATGTTTTACACCATCCCTGACTTAATGGTAAGGGAATATAGTTTCGATAAACTATTTGAGGTAGAAATACTAGACCGTTCTAAATGGGTCTCGGGAGTTCCAGCTGTGGACCCAAAAAGTCTGGTATAGTACACCGACGGATCAAAAATGGAGTCTGGAGTTGGTGCTGGTGTCTTTGGACCCAACACCAGGGTCTCGATACCTATGGGGATGTGCCCCACAGTGTTCCAGGCGGAAATCCATGCCATTGAGATCTGCGCTATCTTAAACTCCAACAAAGGAATTAAGGGCGCAAAGATACATATCTTTTCAGATAGTCAGGCGGCACTTCAGGCACTGTCGTCCAACACAATAGACTCTCTGACTGTAAAAAACTGCTGCTGCGCCTTACAAAAGCTAGCTAAATACAACAAAGTTAAACTCGGATGGGTGCCTGGCCACCGAGGTTTTGTAGGGAATGAAGCAGCATATAAGCTCGCCAGAGCTGGCTCTGAAGCCGCTTTTGTCGGTCCAGAACCGTACTGCAGTGTCAACTGGACTACTGCTCTAGGGCTTGTCAAAGATTGGGAGCAACAGACTCGCCTTAATCATTGGGTAAGTGCCCCTGGTCTGAGACAGTCTAAACGCTTGATTAAGCCCTACTCCTATAAGGAAATCCTTACACTAAATAAGGAAAGCATTAGACTGCTGGTTGGCTTTCTCACTGGCCACTGCGGTCTGAGATATCATCTCAACAAGATGAACCTATGTCCAACGCCAGAATGTAGATTCTGCATGGATGACGAGGAGACCTCAGAACACATACTCTGTGAATGCCCGGCTCTACATTGATTGAGACGACGCCTTCTCCACAGAGAGATGTTATCACTGGCAGAGCTTCGCAACTCTACCACCAAAGACGTGCTGAGTTTCATTAGGGAAGTCAGTCGCCTTTTGGCGTAAAGGCAACCTTGTGGCACAAAAGATCTTTTTAGGTCGCAGTGCCTGCCCATGGGCAAGGGTTTTATATTATTAAAAAAAAAAAAAAATAGTTTATTTATTATATGTGCGTTGTATTATATTTATATTATGGGGAGAACATTACTACTTATATAATGGTTACACATTTATTAGTAAACTTAAAACGGAACTTATGCGACATTTTTTTTTTTATAAAGAAATATAACTTAAATACAATTTTACGGTGATTTGTGATGATCAAAACTTATATCATGGCACGAGGAACGATTTTTACTTTTGTTGGTTGCAGTCCAAGTACAATTGAGCTTCATTCTGTTTAAAAGTAGAGTTTATAATGCATTGGAAAAAACAGCCGGAGTAACAAATTACCTGAACGAATTTGAAAATATCCATAAGCATCTCATTGGTACCGCGACAGTTTCCTGGATGTGGCTCAAAGATGCCAGCTGAAGAGGAGCGCTTACCCCAGCCAGGAGAAAAAGTAAGCTTAAATATTTAGTTGTTGGAAATTTGTAAAATTTAATCATAAATAATATTTGCTTTACCTGACAACTAGCCATGGCTAAGACAACGAGAAGAACTGCTGATACTATAACTGAACGGAGCGAAGACATCTTGATGATTCTGTTCTGTGTTGTCTCTGCACTTTTCTTTTATATAAGATAGTGATAGGGCTTCAGTTAATTGTTTGTCGGCTCTGGCTGGAAAAATTCCTTTCTAATTGCGATGAAAATAGAATGAAGGGTGGCATGCAATAAAATGGGTGGAATCGTTCTGCTATTGGCATATAGTGAGTTTATTTGGTTTTTAAAAGACTATTTGCGTCTATACCGTATATTGAGGGAAGCCAAGAAAGACTAGTTTTTTGTTACAGACAGGAGTTCAAAATGTATTTCTAGGTTGGGTTAATGTTTGTTTTATTTAAGAATTTAATGACTTTGTGATTAGTATTTGCCATATATTCATATGCATCACATGAATTTTTAGTCATTTTGCCTGAAAATTTACTTTCCACACACCATCTTTTCTACAGATCCTGAAAAACGCATATTTGTGACATGAATAATTATTGCTTACCAATTTTGAAGTTAATCTGATGTCTTTTTTACCAATACCTATACTATGCTCCTACTCGAATAATGACAGCATAATCTTGCGGCACGGCAATCCTCGGACATAGCAACCAATCTCAAGTCAATGACAAAAATACAAAGGCTAACATGCAAAGGGACAACTAGTGCAATGTGAACGACACCAATCGCAGGGCTGGAGGCGATTGTTCATCTGCTACCCCTGGGTAAGATAGGTTGAAAAAAGTAAAAGAATTTCAAGTCGTAATAACACGGAAAAGTTGCAAATTGCGAAAAATAAATAAAATCGATTTATTTATTCACAATATGTGCATGAAATTTGGTGAAATTCGGAACAATTTTCAACATTTGTAAATTAGTCTTCGATTATCTTCAAACACGAGGAATAAGTAAAGATCGACAGAAAAATGATGCAGCGATGTAGTATGTGGACGAGCGTCGGGAGTTTTGGCCCAAGAGAGTTAAGCGAGCACGAGAATTTGTTAAATTTGAGAGCTGAACCGATTTTAACCATTGTCTTTTCTAAATCATCATCGGTTCGAGTAAAAGTCGAATTTACATTTAAATATTGACACTTTAAGTAAGATACAAACTCTCAAAAGAAGATAAATTTGTTCGATTTTCGGCAAAATTTAAAGCATATGGGCGACCGGAAGACATGAACCGACTTAATTAATATTTTTACTTTAAGGTCTACTCAATTATAAGGTCTGTTCGCGAACTAATATGCAAACGTAAATTTATATAAACTTTCGTGCAAAACTACACAAACGCGTTCGCGTACAGAGAAAATGGTAAAAAGATGAACGAAAGAAAAATGTACTTTCGTTCATTTTTCTTCACACAGAATTTCAGCTGGTAAAAAATTGAAAACTGTCAAATAATGAAATCCTATGAGTTTGCTAGCAAAAAAAAACAGCGGCTGCTTTTTTTCAAGCCAAACTTAGACGTTTTTCATCTTTTTACGCAAAAGCGTTCGCGTACTTTTCGTTGAAATGAGAGGATTCTCTCTCGATTTTAGATATTTGACAGTTTTCATTTTTCTACACATAAAGTACGCGAACGGATTTCTGCTAAGCTTAAGTAAACATGTCTAGATTCTAAATTCAATTACCTGAAAAGTGGCATTAATAGATTTTTGTTTGAGGAAGAAACGGAAAGAAAGGTATTTCCCTGCGAAACGGGTAGGCCTACCGCTATCAAATAAACATGTCTAGATTCTAATTTCAATTATCTAAAAAGTGCACAATGCGTGCATTTGGAAAAGATGATATTTTTCTATATAGGATTAGAAATTACCTTTCAGACCGCACAATTCAAGTTGTTTCGGATCGTTTCAAGTCTGCAACTCACCTAATAAATGCTAGTGTCCGCCAAGGCTCTGTTTTGTCTCCGAATCTCTTTCTCATTTTTTTAAATGATCACACCCCTCATCTGTTGTGGAACTGGAACAGCAACGTATGTTAAGCTGATTAAATTCCGATCTTGACAGCATAACTCAGTGGGGTATAACTAATAGAGTGGAATTTAATGATACAAAACGCAATGCTGTCTTCTGTCAAAACCCAAACACCCTGCCATTGTCCATGAATGGTACCTACTTGCTTCGCTGAAACCGAACGGCTTTCTGCGTCTGATCTGGCTAGGATTTATAAAGCATTTATCCGCAAGAAACTTGAGTATCTACAATGCTCATATCTGGTCTGGTGCACCAATAACTTATTTGGAGCTACTAGACAGTATCCAAAAACGTGCGATAAGACTCATTGGAGATCTTAGTCATTGTTGCAATGTCTCCTGTCGCTCATTATTTTATCGCTATTTCCACTAAAAGTGTTCTAAAGAAATAGCCGGTTCCGGTTACATTCCACTCTAAGAACATTTCAACCGCAATACCCGCTGTGCAAGGAATGCGTATCAGGTTACCCTAAAGCCTATTTGGACGTACAGTGAAATACGAAGAATCTTTCCTTAGCCGTACAACACGAATGTGGAATACTCTTCCCTTCTCAATTTTTCCTTCACATGCATCGGCATCTCTCCCTGTCTTCCAATCCTAATTTTCTTAACGCCCGCGCTGAGAAACTGTTATATGGCAAGGGTACTAATTAATCCCTTTAGTGCGCGTACATTATAAAAAATAATTGAAGCTATGATTGCCAACCTATCAGCCAAAGATTATAACGTGTGTTTCACAGCCGGGGTAGGCTAAGCGGGAATGCCTGGGTCCTGGAAATAGAAAAGAGGAAGGGGGAAAAGTCGACCCGCGAATAAGCACCCAGGAATTGTGCGACAAATCAAACACCTTGCAAATTTTAATCTTTAACTTTGACTTCACTTCTTATTAAACTTAATATAAAATAACTTTTTATGATTCCTGGCGTCGATGCGGCGTGGCTAAGCTCCGGCGGTGAACTCCCCGAATCCTAGGCGCGGTCCTCTTTTATAAGCGCCTATGGAGTTAGTTTTCCCCATTCGCTGTGGTGTCTCTGTCTGGAACAGCAACGTATGTTAAGCTGATTAAATTCCGATCTTGACAGCATAACTCAGTGGGGTATAACTAATAGAGTGGAATTTAATGATACAAAACGCAATGCTGTCTTCTGTCAAAACCCAAACACCCTGCCATTGTCCATGAATGGTACCTACTTGCTTCGCTGAAACCGAACGGCTTTCTGCGTCTGATCTGGCTAGGATTTATAAAGCATTTATCCGCAAGAAACTTGAGTATCTACAATGCTCATATCTGGTCTGGTGCACCAATAACTTATTTGGAGCTACTAGACAGTATCCAAAAACGTGCGATAAGACTCATTGGAGATCTTAGTCATTGTTGCAATGTCTCCTGTCGCTCATTATTTTATCGCTATTTCCACTAAAAGTGTTCTAAAGAAATAGCCGGTTCCGGTTACATTCCACTCTAAGAACATTTCAACCGCAATACCCGCTGTGCAAGGAATGCGTATCAGGTTACCCTAAAGCCTATTTGGACGTACAGTGAAATACGAAGAATCTTTCCTTAGCCGTACAACACGAATGTGGAATACTCTTCCCTTCTCAATTTTTCCTTCACATGCATCGGCATCTCTCCCTGTCTTCCAATCCTAATTTTCTTAACGCCCGCGCTGAGAAACTGTTATATGGCAAGGGTACTAATTAATCCCTTTAGTGCGCGTACATTATAAAAAATAATTGAAGCTATGATTGCCAACCTATCAGCCAAAGATTATAACGTGTGTTTCACAGCCGGGGTAGGCTAAGCGGGAATGCCTGGGTCCTGGAAATAGAAAAGAGGAAGGGGGAAAAGTCGACCCGCGAATAAGCACCCAGGAATTGTGCGACAAATCAAACACCTTGCAAATTTTAATCTTTAACTTTGACTTCACTTCTTATTAAACTTAATATAAAATAACTTTTTATGATTCCTGGCGTCGATGCGGCGTGGCTAAGCTCCGGCGGTGAACTCCCCGAATCCTAGGCGCGGTCCTCTTTTATAAGCGCACTCGACTGAAATTGCATTTCGTGGAGGTCATGCGCATCCACTCGGTGGTGACTTTGAGAGCTGGAGTGTGGTAAGTGTGGTAAGTGTGGGCGCGCGTGTTGGTAGTGGTGAGAGTGTGCGAGTGTGTATGATGTGGTGGGTTGGTGTTGGTGTGGTGAGTTTTGTCGCTGTGTTTGGCGCCGCATTCGGCTTGTTGATGTGTTGGTGGTGGTGGGCAGGTGTTTTTGTGCGACAGCACATGTGGCGAAGATTACTTCGTTACAAGATAATGTCTACCGATTTTGTATTGAATTCCCCGACAATGATCTTGATATCTTACTCCGGACAGGCTCCGTAGGCTCCATCCAGCAGATCATAGAACTCCTTTTTGATAGGGTCTTCTGCTTTCTCAGAACGGGCGTGTTCATGTTATTCGACTGATGGTCGTGCATTGGATGCGGATTTAGCCCGGCAATCACTTATTTGCATAAAGTCAGCGACCTTTGGCCGTAGCCGATTTCCCACATATCCGCAGATTTGAATGTGAAACTTTTGTTAGTCGCAATGTTGTTAATTTTGCATACCTGATTCTGTCCATATTATCTCCTGTATCGCTTCAATACCCGCCCCACCCCGAGAGAGAACAAATTGGAATTTTTGACTAGCACTAGGAGAGTACAATGAACGTACGTTCCAGGTGCATACTCTCAACTCATAGTCCGTTGACGTTCCGGGTCGTGATCTTAAATGAGGGGGTGCTTATTCGAGGTTGTTGTCCCTTTCATACCTGGTTTCTGTTTTACATGGTAAGGAAGTTTACGATGGCACAACCCCCAATCTGGGGAGTCAGTTCCAAAATGTCTTTCGGAAGTGTTGTCAGTAATCCGCTTCGGGAATATGAGCACTGCCGTTGATCCATTTATGGCTCACCCACCACCATCTACATTTCAACATCCTGGCCCTTACTAGTTATAAGCTACAAAGGTCGACTATTACTTAGTGGTAAAGTTAAGATTTGGTACAGAGATTTGACAGAATTCTACCAATAAACTATTTAACTTCTTTATTACCAAACCCAACGAGGCAGACAAAACAATCCTTAGGATGGCAAAGGAGGGAATTGGGAGAGGGAAATGCATCGGTTCGAAAGAACACGGTGACTTACTCAAAAAACTCCCACTTCTTGGCATACCTAGGGACGACAGCATCAGGAAATTCAACTTCGAGAAGAATTTCCAGATAAAGCTCAGCAATAAGGAGAACTGGAGCAACGAATCCATAACTTATGGACTGAGCAACCACACAACAAAGTGGTATACGGACGGCTCGAGGACTGAGGAGGGAACTGGTGCAGGAGTGTTTGGGCCGGGAACTAAGCACTACGAATCCATGGGCAAATGTACCAGCATCTTCCAGGCAGAAATATGTGCCATAGACAGGTGCGTTCGAATCAACCTCGAGAAAAACTATAGGAATTACAACATAGCAATAATGTCTGACAGCCAAGCAGCTATAAAGGCTCTTGACGCCTACGTTATCAAGTCAAAACTCGTGTGGGAATGCCAACAAGGACTGAATAGACTAGGCAAGAATAACAGAATCTCCATCTGCTGGGTACCTGGCCATGTTGGCATTATGGGCAATGAGGCAGCGGACTCTCTGGCAAGAAAAGGGGCAGAGGAACCCTTCATAGGACCTGAACCATTCTGCGGGATAGGAGAACACACTATACGCGAAGAGTTCAGGAGACTGGAGGAAGAAACAAAGGCCAAAACCTTTATCAACCTCCAAGGTCTGAGGCAAGCAAAGAAACTCTTAGGAAATTACAACCAAAAGAGATTCAAAGTTTGTATCGGCCTTAACAAAAACAACCTAAGAATCCTAACAGGCCTCCTCACGGGGCACTGCAGACTCAAGGAGCACCTGAGGAAAATGGGCATATCGGAGGACGGGCTCTGCAGATTCTGCAGTGAAACCGCCGAAACTCCAGACCATATACTGGAATCCTGTGGGGCACTGACCCACAAAAGGATGAAACATTTGGGCAGGCACCAAATAACAGACAAGGACATACAAACCATGAACCCACAGCTCATTCTCAGATTCATCAAAGAAACTGGACTGGACGCTGTGCTCTAAGGAGTGTGACCTGCCAAGGATAAATCAGAGCGATACCTCGACACGCTTCACAAAGAAGTATCTAGAGAGGGCTCTGAACGAGGGCATGCACCTCTCCGAGGCACAAGCAAGGGGACACAATAGACCAATAGGTCGCAGTGTAATATACCCTAACCAAATATTATTATTATTATTACCAAACCCTTGCACTTTGTTTCAAATCCATTACAATATTCCCATTAAAGTTGTTCTTATCTCACACAGTCGCACTCCACCACCGAGCACCAAGGTTGACTAATTCATACACGGTAAAAAGTTAATCAATTTGGAATAATTTTTTTTTTATTTGTGTGGATAATTATGTATTAGCATCAACAGATTTACATATTCTACGACATATTATTCTTAATCCAGTCTGTGTAAGCAGCTATACGCGAGTAAACTCCCGGATAACCAGGCCGGGCACATTGATAGCCGTATGACACAATTCCAAGCAAATAGAATCGAAAGATTTTCCCCTCCAACTAGTTATGTTCAATCAAAAACAGGAAACAAGATCATTTATTACACAATATCAGCATGAATCATTCACATACCTGTGGCATATTAAGTGGTCCCCCGGAATCCCCTTGGCAAGAGTCAACTTTATTATTTCCCGCACAGATTACCTGGAGAGAGAAATTCACTATGAAATTTGCAAAAAACTATTGTAAGGACATCGACTCACAGTGTCCGTGTTGGTGGTAGGTGAAAATATAGCCGAGTAGTTTTTAACGCATTCCTTAGTATCCATTATTGGTACCTGGGCATCTCGGAGGAAATTCGAATATTCGCCTTGAAAATTCACAGATCCCCATCCGGCTACGAACGGATTGCTTCCAACGAATTCTTGTTGCTTGAATTTTCTCGCTTCCGGGAGGCAAATTTTTCGAATAAATTCTACATTTAATTATACATAAATTCGCAATTATTATTGACTCGTGCGCTTGAGGCGAGCCTTACCGGTGAAGTTAACCGGGCTGTCTAATTGGACCAATGCGATGTCATTTGAGAATGATTTCCGCTCGAAGCTCTCATGGGCAAGCGTTCGTTTGATTTTCACATCAACTGAGTTTGCTTCCATCTTCGTAAGATCATGTGCACCAAGACGGACAATAGTCAGAGACGGACCAATGCAGTGAGCCGCTGTTACAACGTAATTACGGGAGATCAGGCTTCCACCACAGAGAATCTTGAACGTTTGTGCCTGGTCGTAGTAGCCAATCGCTGCTATCCATGGATAGGCTCCTAGTGAATTCGGAGAAAATGTAAGATATAAATATTAAGCAATTCAAGTGGTTTTTGTGTGCAGTTAGGCTGCTAAAATTTCTGTCAATTCACATTGGCCTAGCTTCAATTCTATTTTACTTTGAATGGTTAAAGGAACAACATTTAATGTCTGTTCACTAAAATCGATAGACAATCAAAACCCTATTTCAGGCTGAGCTGAACTTGTGGCTTCAATGGCGGAGTGTGTAGTGTGCTTGCCTAAAAAGAGTTTGTCTAGGTATGAATGGACAAATAGACTAGTCTCAAAAAGAAGGTGTTTGATGATCTGCGATGAGCTGCTGTAGCAAGGCGTGAAGCAGCGCTGCAAATCCAGCCGCCACTGTACGAGGTAGCAATCACAAATAACTATTTTTTACTCAACCATTCAACACAAATATAAGCTTTAATTGCAAGCCCTGAAACCAAGCTTCTCTAACCATTGCCAATTTATACTTTTTCCCAAAAAGAAGGGAATAGAAGAGACACAATCTTATGCCGAACGGCAAGTTTAAGCAGCTTGTCATGACAAATTATTCTCTTGGCAGTGAACTTTGAGGTGTTCCTGGGTGGGATTCGAACGTAGGACCCCTCGCTCTGTAGTCGAACACATACCACGCAATTTACAAACCTTTTTTAGCTTCCGCTCCTCCAACAACGCGATTTGATGGACTTTTACTGATGCCGCATTCGTCCTGGCTAGTAAAAACAGTTGAGGGTGGGACTGGCGTTAAAACTGCACCACCCGGAACGGGGTTTATAATGAGAGAATATGGTGGTGGCATCTGTGTGGGTACAACGACCCCAGCTATTGTTTGCGTGGCGGGAGTAAGTTGAGGTACACCTGGGAGTAGAGAAGGAAGTGTGGTGGAAATGGGCATTGCCGCTGAGTCAACTTGACCACCCAGTGCTGCAAAGTGGAACAGACTCGAGGATGCCGGTTGCTGCTGATAAGGCTGTGAATTTCCTCCAATTGGTCTAATTGTACAGCAGATCTTGAAAAAAAAACCACTTAATTATTCTAGTTGAAGGCAAGAATTTGTCTCACCAAAAAGTTATATCCGTCGAATCCACATATCGACTGACTAACGAAAGTTTGAAAATCGACTGCCTTGTCAAATCTACGGGTCTGCTCGTAGAATTCTTCCAAGAGATGTGGACATCTAGCCAAATTGATGCAGTTTCCCAAGCGGTTATTGGAGTCGTGACATGATTGAGCTGAAATGAATAATGGTATATTGGTATAAATAAGAAAATAAAAAAAATGCAAGCTTGACCTATATTATGATATGTCTAAAATGAAGGCCGTAGACAGAAAAATATTTAGAGAGCAGGGGGGATATGATGAATTTATTTAATCAGGTAGCTTTTGTTTCTCCTTCCACTAATTTATAAGAAATCTATTGTCTTATTTATTTAACCTACCAGGTACAAAAACCTTTACAGCTCCTAACATCTATACTTACTTATCTATCTTCGATCTTCTTCTTATCTATATATATAAAAATCAATCCATATTTGAGTTTGTTGCCGGCGTTTGGCCAAACGCGTTAACCGATTCCAATGATTTCCATGAAAGGTGACGTCTGTACAAAGGATGTTTGGTATGTGCGATATCTGTATCTGCATCGGTGTGTGAATTATGGGCATTTGAATTATGGACACATGCATTTTTTTTTTTTTTTTTTTATTTCATTATTTCATATCAAGAAACTTAAACATAAAGAACAATATAATTCATTTTAATAGTAAACTTTAAGGTTTTTGATTGAAATAGCTTTGTACAATCTATTGTCTATTAAATGACAAGAGGCGAATGGGGAAAACAAAACTTAGTAATCATTTAAAAAAGAAAAATTAAATACTTTTTTTTTTTTGTGTGCAAATTCCGATGCAGATACAGAGACCGCACATATAAAAAAACCATCGTACAGTCGTCACCTATTTTGTTATCTTAACGCGCATATGAAAGAGGGAGACCAGACCAACGTTTCAAGCCTATTGTGGTGTTTGTGCGCACTTTCATTCTTGAGATATCGTGTGTTCAATGTTTTATTCAAATATAACTCTATTTGAATTTTTTTGCATTTTTTTTTTGTGAATCGGACATCGGAAAAGTTGCTTTTCCCACATTGATAACAATCGGTGTGAAAGTGAATGAAAAGTGATTCTATCGAAGTTTTTTACTTTCGCTTTGTTGTTTGATTCGCACAAGTAAGCCGACATAGGCGCCTGCCAGACAAAAAGCACCTACCCTAAGCGGAACAGGTTGAGCTCAAATCAGGCAATATTCGGTATTGGCCTGAGAGTGTTTCTGTGAAGTTTGGCCAAAATCGGTTTTCTTTTTTTATGGGCAGCAACATAGGTTAGCCAGATACACGCTATAGACAATAATAAGGAAGTCTACTCGAACATATTGGCAAATAGAATTCTCGGGCACGGGCAAAGCCGGGCGGGTGCAGCTAGTATATATATAAATAACTTGCTAAATGTGTGTGTGACAGCCTATACCGACTGCCATACATATCCGATTTTGATTTAGTTTTTTTTGTTGGTTAATAGACCATGCAGACAAGGTTAATATATTAGTATGATACATTTTTGAAAGAAGGCGCAACCGCCATTCCAATAAATTCATTTAATGCACTTTGAAAAAAATAAACTGGGTAAAAAACGAGTAGTGACACTTCAAATACAAAAAAAATATTTACAATTTTAAAAGCAATTGTTGTTGTCAATTATTTTAATTATTTGCCAAGCAAATTGTTGCTGTCAACAATTTTGATTTTTTTTTTTGTAAATATGTATAAATCTATAATAAGTTTGTTTATGTTTATTATGTTACACAAAGTAACTTTTTGAAACGGAGTCGATACTTTGATTTGTTGGATGGTGTTTGAATCCTTCATGGAATGTGTCATCGAAGAAGTTCCAGCGGCGGAAACAAGGTGACGTAGTTCCCGGATTCCGTGGTGTTTATGCAAGTGATGCACTTGGTAGAATATACACAGTTCACCCGAAAAACGACGAATGCTTCTATTTGAGAATACCTTTGGTCAAAGTTTGTGGCCCTACTTCGTTCGAAGCGCTGCGGACTGTTGACCGTGTATTGTGTGCTACATATCGAGAAGCCTGTCAACGCAGGCAATTGCTTGAAAACGAGAATCATTGGGACATGACGCTGGCCGATGCCACTATCACTGCGCCTGCGAATCAACTCAGGACACTCTTCGCAATCATAATTTCGACATGTTTTCCTAAAGATTTGTGGAATAAATACAAGGATGATATGGCCGATGATATTTTGCATCGAATTCGCACTGTGACATCAGATAATGAACTGGAGATGTCAGATGAAATGCGCAACAAAGGTTTGATTTTGATCGAGGATGTGTGTCTGCTCATGAGTGGCAATTTGTTGTGCAAATTGGGGATGGCACATCCAAATCGCGCAATGCAAGACGCATTTAATCGAGAATTGGGGCGAGAAATGGATTTCGATCGATTCGCATTGAGTCAAGCTGTTCGAACAAATGTGCCAAAGTTGAATCAAGAACAAAAGAAAGTGCACGATGAATTAATGCAAGCAGTCGATAACGAAAATGGCGGAATATTCTTCCTTGATGCGCCCGGTGGAACTGGAAAAACATTCCTGATTTCACTGATTTTAGCTACGATTCGTTCGAGATCTGCGATTGCCTTGGCACTCGCCTTTTCTGGGATAGCGGCTACTTTGTTAGAAGGCGGTCGAACAGCTCATTCTGTATTGAAATTGCCACTGAATATGCAAGTGGATAAGGAACCTACATGCAACATTTCAAAGAACACTGCGATGGCGAAAGTACTGCAGCAATGTAAGATTATCATATGGGACGAATGCACAATGGCTCACAAACGCGCATTGAAGGCCCTGAATCGTACTTTGAAAAATTTACGTAATGATAACCGACATTTCGGTGGCGCAATGATCTTGCTATCAGGCGATTTTCGTCAAACGCTGCCTGTCATTCCGAGATCTACTCCGGCAGATGAATTGAATGCTTGCTTGAAGGCGTCTGCTTTATGGCAATACGTAAAGAAATTGCATTTGAAAACGAACATGCGAGTTGCTTTACAAAATGACCAGTCCGCTGCAGAGTTCTCCAAGCAATTGTTGGCGATGGGCAATGGCAAAATTCCAGCAGACTTAAACACCGGCCTGATTGAGTTTCCACAAAATTTTTGCAACTTTACAACGACACCGGAAGAACTAATCATGAATGTTTTCCCGAATATCGCTCAGAATTATGTTGACCATGATTGGCTGAGTGTAAGAGCGATTTTGGCTGCGAAAAACAAAAATGTCGATCATTTAAATTTCGTCATTCAAAATCAAATAGCTGGTGAGTTACATTCATCTAAATCAGTCGACTCCGTGATGGATGAAATTGAAATTAAAAGTCGGCACAGTAATACTTTTGTTGCGCAACCTAAATGCACCAAAACTTTGCAACGGTACGCGTTTGATTGTGAAGAATCTAAAATCAAATATTATTCAAGCAACGATTTTGATTGGAAAATTTAAAGGCGAAGATGTTCTTATTCCGCGGATTCCACTTATTCAGAACGATTTGCCGTTCGTATTTAAGCGTCTTCAATTTCCCGTACGTCTGGCTTTTGCTATGACAATTAATAAGTCGCAAGGACAATCGCTGGATGCGTGTGGCATAAATCTTGAATTTCCATGTTGTTTGCCATAAAGCACTTCAGTGAAAAAGCGGTAGTTTGGGCGACAAGTAAATCGCTACGGTTTTTGGAATTGTATTTAATTTTAATATAACTTTTGAATAAAGAATTTTAATTGACCGGATTACATGAAGCGAAAGCTCGGAAATATTAATTTCATTACCTACCTACATTAACGAATTTGGGCGGAACGAAGTTAGCCGGGTTAGCTACAGCTAGTATACTTATACTTATGACTTACACTCTGCTTCAACTGAATAAGCACAAACATTTTCTAAGCTACGTTGTCCATTTTTTCAAAACCTTTTGCCGTAATATATCATTTGATGCTAACTGCTTGCTTATTATGTTGAGAAAATAAATCTTAAAGAATAATTCAAAAACTACCGCTATTTTTTTCCTGGTTCCCTTGCAAAGCATTCAATATGGGAAAATGCAGTTTTATTTTGCGTCAACTGAATAGACACAAACATTGAAATTGGAAATAAAAGTTATTGGGATTAAATGAAACAAGTTTTTCTTAAAATAGTTTTTTATTGGTTAATTTTAGTAGTGGGTACTGCCGCCTTTATTCGTAATAGTTTCGTAAATTCGATCCGGCATGGAATCGTACAGCCTCTTTATGTAGTCCAGCGAAATTTCCCTCCAGGCCAATTTAATGGCTGCAATAAGGGATTCTCTGTCCTCAAACTGACGGCCAGACTCATAAACTTTTCGTAGCAACCATCCCCAAACATTTTCTATAAGGTTCAGGTCCGTTGAGTACGGCGGCCATTGAAGCGATTAAACATTCCGCTCCTCTATCCAACTTTTTACTATACGCGCCGTGTGGATGGGGGCGTTGTCCTGCTGAAAAGTCCAGTTTAATGGTCCAAAAATGCCTGAAAATTTAGGGAAATTTCTGTTTAAATTTCCTTTATAACTTAATGCAGTCATTTTTGAGGTTTGAAACTCAAGCTCAACAGTGCCATAGTAGCTAACTGCTCCCCATACCACAACACCACTTTCTCGACTGTGATGCCGTGCTAAAAATCGTTCTTCTTTCCTCACATCGTGTAAGTAATAATTAAACCCATCAGGGCCATCAAAATTAAACTTCCTCTCATCTAAAAAAGCTACGTGAAGCCATTTATTTTTCCAACTCAGTCTAGAGAATTGAGAGCGCATACACTTCCGTTTCTTGTTAAGTGGTGGTTTCTTTTGAATTTTCAACCGTTTTAGATGTTTGGCACTATTGATAACCCTTCGCATTGTTGAAACGCTTGCAGTAACACCGGCTTTCTGCTTTATTTTTGCCGCAGAGTCGCAGGAATGTGAAGCACATCTTAAAATTGCTCTTCAATCAACTGCTGTTGTTGCCATTTTTTGACCTCCTTTCATGTTTTTTTCCGTACGAATCTTTGCTTCTTAAATAAGTATAGACCACACTAAAACTTTGTCCAATTGTGTCAGCTATAGAACGCCCGGTTAGTCCTTGTTCTTTTAGTAAATCGATTTGAGCTCTTTCCACACTATTTAGAGAATTTGACCTACCCGTTTTTCTTTGAAATATGTACTATTAATCAAATAAAATTCACTTAAAGCACTTCAACTGTTGATCTAATGTGTTAATCTCCACAGAATACTCATAAGCAGTGAAAATAATGACCTTTTGTCTATTCAGTTGACTCAAAATAAAACTGCATTTTTCCATATTGAATGCTTTGCAAGGGAACCAGGGAAAAAATAGCGGTCATTTTTGAATTATTCTTTCCGATTTATTTTTTCAAAATCATAAGCAAACAGTTAGCATCATAAAATGATATATTACGGCACAAGGTTTTGAAAAAATGGAAAACGTAGCTTAGAAAATGTTTGTGCTTATTCAGTTTAAGCGAAGTGTAATACTTATTAAGCTGACAAGTTTGTTGGTTTGTTTGGTTGAACGCGCTAATCTCAGGAACTACTGGTTTGAATTAAAAAAATCTTTTTGTGTTGAATAGGGGCTTTAGGCTTTAAACCTTAACGCTGCGACCATTATTCCTTTTTGAGAGTTTCCATTGCGTGCGCTGCGTAAACGGTTAAAGTTACGCAAAAATCATTTATGATGGAATTGTTCCGCTTTAAAATTTCTAAAAAAAGTCCGCGACAGCATATGTCTATCTTTTATGACTGACTCACTGCAACCTTTTGATGTGTAAACATCTTTGCTCTCGGTAGGCGCTAGTTGGAAATGGTGCCGTGATATAACCCCAAGCGTCATAAGCCCAAATCTCGAAATTTGGCCTTATGTCGCTTTGTGAAAGTGACATAAGGTCAAATTCAAAGCGTAATAAGGCCAAATCTGGAAAGTGACATAAAGCCAAATTTTCAAAACCGTACCTTGCACCTACTCCAAATCAAACAGTGACCCCAAGCAGGGGGTTTGCAGGGCATTATAGGTAGGCATTACACTGTTTATGGAATCTACTTGCGATTTCGTAACTAATCCCATAAACAGTGCAATGCATATGGGGGGCATGCTGCCCCCCTGCAAACCCCCTGCTTGGGGTCAGTGTTTGATTTGGAGTAGGTGCAAGGGCAAATTGTTGAAAACAGCACCAAGCGAAAGTGTCATAAATCCAAATTGTCCTTATGGCGCTTTTTTAAGGTGTCATAATACCAAATGCTAGAATTTGGCCTTATGTTACTTTCACAATGCGACATAAGGCCAAATTTCGAGATTTGGGCTTATGACGCTTCGGCTTATGTCACGGCACCGTTGGAAATATCGAGCCTCACCGTCATCGTCAGATTTTCAGCGTCACCGTCATCGTCAGATTTTCAGGTCGGACGGCAAAAAAACCAAAGTTTGAGCTAGGGAGCTGAAATTTATAATATAGACTCTCCAGTGGCCCTTGATGCTCATGTGTAAATATTTTAAAAAATCCACCCTCTGACACGCCCACAATTTAAATTAATGCAATGCTGACGAGGCTACGTGTTTATATATCAACTATACCGTGAGTGCAGCGTGGCTCACACCTTATTATTATGGTAATCGAATAATCACAAGTATTTGATTGTGAACAAAATTGTCCTTGACATCACTTGATTTCAATCAACATCTTAGGAGATATCATAATTTTAAAATACCTCCGCAACAAAAAAGGTATGTTTGGGTTCACGCGCGCCATCACCACAACACAGCCCAAGAGCTTCAGCCTTCCATTTTTTTGCTTCACATATGTTGCATATTTAGTACAGAATAGTTAAGGTTACAATCATAAGCAAAGGCAGAATTCAATAAATTATGTTGCCTGCGAGTTCTATTAATTGCTGATCGTGCATTTTGTTGTGCTAATCGGTGGGAACGTTCAGGGCTTGATGCCCGTTCACGTTTCGTCAAAGTTCTGAAATTCTTTGAGGCCAAGCGTTGAGAAGGTTCAGCGCTTGATTTGTTGGGAATGTTCAGCGCTTAATTTCCGTTGTCGGTTCGCCGAAGTTCGAGAATTCTGTGAGGCCAAACGTTGGAAAACGGACAAATTCAATTTCAATTCAATTTCAATTTTATTCCAATGTACAAATAAGACTCAGTCTTTTGTAGTACTTTACAATACGGATAATTAAAGATAATAATAATAAATCAATCTTAAAGCTAATCTCAATATATATATATTTTTTTTTTTTTTTTTTTTTTTTTTTGGAATTTACAATACGTTATGTATATATAACAATTCATAATGATAATAATACATACATCAATCTTACACCTAATATTAATTATTTTTTATCGAAAGAAAGAAAAGATTGCAGTTTTAAAGTATGCTGTACCAATTATTCTTTTGATTGAGGAAGGAAGGGAGTTCCATAGCCTGGTTGCATGAACAAGGAAAAGTCGTGAAGAATTCAAGTAGTTGAAAGCCGGTACTATAAGATTAGTAGTTCTAAGAGATTGAGCGAATTGCAGTTTATCAAAATCGTAATGAGGCGCTTTATTTTGCATGATTTTGTGCAAAAATATACAGCATCTTGCATCAAGAAACTGCTGTAGCGAGCATCCAAGGACCAGTTGATGGTAATGTGAGATGTGTTGGTATCGTCGGAGGCCATACACGTATCTTACCATGTCATTAAAAGCTACAAGGATTTTATGTTGGGAGTGCGAGTCAGGCTTACAATAGACCACATTTGCAAAGTCAATTATAGGTACTAATAAGGTTTTTATGAGTCGTAGTTTGGTATTAACTGGTGTTATATCGGCAAATCGCCAGAGTCTACGTAATCCAGAATAGATTCTTCCCACTATGTAGTTAGTGTGATTAACAGCTGAGAGTGACCGATTAATTTTAAGACCTAGACTGGTGACACATTCAACAAACTGTAGCTGGAGTTGGGAGAGAACAACTGGAGGCAGGAGTGAAGTGTCAATGTGCTTTTTGGAAATAGCAATAAGTTGAGACTTAGCCAGATTCAATGTCAGACCATTATTAATGGACCACTTGGAAATTGCCGTAAGATCTTCATTAATCCTACAAATTAGATCCTCCTGTAAGCCAATCGGACGGGACAAGTATATTTGTACATCATCAGCATATAGGTGCAGCGATACATTTGAACAAACATTCGGGAGATCATTTATAAATGTGCAGAATAGTAATGGCCCTAATATTGAACCTTGTGGAACACCCATAAGTAAGTTTGATGGCGCTGATTCTGCTTGGCCAATCTTGACCTTTTGGCAGCGATTGCACAGATAACTCCTAACCAGACGCACAGCTCTATCATGAAAGCCAAAATAGTATTTCAGTTTTTGACAGAGAGTTTCATGGTTAACTCTGTCAAAAGCCTTTGAGAAATCCAACAGACAGAGAACAGTTACGTTATTCAGGTCATATTCAGACCTAATATCATCAAGGACTTTGATCAATGCAGTTTGGCAGCTGTGATTCGCACGGAAACCAGACTGAAGTGGTGACAGTAAATTAAACCTTTTAAGGTAATTCGATAACTGTGAGGCCAGAATTTTCTCAAGGACTTTAGACAGGCAAGGAAGAATGCTAATTGGACGAAAGTCAGAGCATGAACTTGGGTTGGACTTCTTAGCGACAGGGATGACCTTACCCATTTTCCAGATTTCAGGGAATGATGAGGACGCAATGCAGAAATTTATCAATTGCGTCAGGACGCTCAAGACGTGTGGCATAATGATTCTTATGAAACACATTGGCACCCCATCCTCTCCAATAGCATCTGACTTAATGGATCGAATGCTCTCCGCAACAACAGATTCAGAGACAGTATCAAACTCGAACACTGTGGATGGATCACAAACAATTTGATGGTTAGGAACAAAGTTCAATTCTTGGATATCTCTCAATATGAATGACTTATTCAAGTCATTAGGATCAGGAAAATTACAAATCATCTCCTTTTTTCCAATACCAATTGATCGAAGATTGCTCCATAGCTTGCGAGACGTCTGCTTTGTATCCAACTTTGACACATAAAATCTTTTCTTTGCTCTGCGAACAACGAAAGTCGCATAATTTCTTGCACGGCAAAATAAATTCCAACTGTCGTTAGTAGGGTTAAGCTTCCATTTCAAATAAGATTTTCTTCTTTTTTTAATTGAACTTAGAACATCAGAGGTAAACCAGGGGCACTTTTTGCTACGAACTGACACCGTTTTAAGGGGGACATGTTTTTCAAACAGTTCAATTACCATAGATTGAAAATATTCAACTTTTTCGGTAGAGTTGGTAAAATTATGACAAAGATGCCAAGGAAACTCAATTGCATCAGCTTGCAGCGCATAGTTATCAACTGCTTTGAAATCTCTGAATTGAAACGTTAGCGGAGTAGGCACACGAGAGAAATCAATGTTATAAGTGCAGAAAATGAGATCATGGTCGGATATATCCTCCAAGGACAATTGGTCTTGGAGGAGAACATATGAAAGATCAGATACAATCATAAGGTCAATAAGACTAGGTGTATAATTAGGGGCAAAACGAGTGGCATGACAATTCACGACCTGAAGTCCATTTGCCGCAATAACATCATTTAGTTGGTTGGCCCTAGTGTCCGAAGTTTGTCCAAAGAGTTTATTTTAATAATAATGAAAATCTCCAAGATCGGTTTAACAATCCTCCTTCGACAACGCCTACAGCGTTTTTCGATCTGTGCAAAAGAAAAGGATTTTGCAAACACATGGGAAAGAAATACATTTTCCAGAAGGAAGCGTGGGTAAGAAGTTGATGGTTTCCCTGGTGTAAAAAACGATACAGCTTTAGGCCGTGTGTACAATATTCATCCGACTCAAACTGAATGCAATTATTTGAGAATGTTACTCCAACATGTTCGCGGTCCAATGTCATTTGAAGATCTTAGGACCGTTAATGGTATTATTTTACAGACTTATCAAGGCGCTTGCAAGAGATTAGGTTTACTGGAAGGAGATCAACATTAGGAAATCACTATGTCAGATGCTGTTATAACAGAGCCATCCACGAAGTTAAGGGAATTATTTAACATAATGCTGATATTTTGCAAGCCATCTGACCCCTTAGAGCTATGGAGTAAATTTCGTAATGATTTGTGTGAATATATATTGAATAGAATGCGTAATGACAATCAGGATATATATAACATCAGAATATAATGATGATATATCAATAAAGGACTTATAATGATTGAAGATTACATTCTTGAGCTGTATGATTTTGGGCTTCCAGCATCGAATAGGAATAATTCAAATAATAATTTGGATCCATTAGAAGAAGCTTTGCGAATGCCGTATGATTTAAATAAATTAAGTGAATATATAGGTCGGGCGCAGTGGCTGAATGGTCAGTGTGTCGGACTGCTAATCAAAAAGGTCCCCAGTTCAATTCCCGCCGGGGCCAAGTAAGATCTAGAGTTTTTTTTCCACTGCCCCACCTCTTGCGAACGTCTGACAAACATCGAAGAGTATCAATTGCCATGAGAAACTTCTCAATTTTGCCGTGCTAAGTTTTAGGCCCTATATGGGGCGTTCATGCCTAATATTTTAATTTTTTTAATATATTACTGGAAATAAACCCAAATTAGTAAATGAACACAGTTTGAACAGTGTTCGTTTCAAAGAAGGAAAGATATTTTTTTGGATGCTCCAGGTGGAACCGACAAGATTTTCATTATTAATTGAGCGGCGAGAAACAGTAGTGTTGACCAAATTAACGACCTAATTTTTAATTAACTTCCAGAAGATACCGTTAACTACACATCTATTGATAATGTAATGGATCAAAAAGATGCGGTCCATTACCCACAAACCAGTCTAACCTCCTTTATACTCAAAACCCTGGAGCGTGTCCTAGACATCCATATGCGTAGTTCTCTGCCAGAAACATCGCTTTCTAAATCACAGCACGCCTATCTCAAAGGCAGATCCACGGAAACGGCTCTCCATGAGGTAGTGCGAACTATCGAAAAATCCATACACTACAAAGAATACACCCTAGCCTCCTTCTTGGATATATAGGGAGCATTCAACAACGTACACACGGAAGCTATTCTTGAATCTCTGGTCGAACTGGGCATAGATTAATCTATTAGGAAATGGATAGCTTCTATGCTCGGAACAAGGCAACACTAGGCAACAGCCACTTAACCAAATTTGCCCATAGAGGAACGCCACAGGGAGGCGTCATTTCTCCGCTACTATGGCTAATGGTTATGAACAAAATTCTAGTAAAACTAGACAGGGAAAGGGTCAAAGGTGTCGCGTATGCGGATGGCGTAGTGTCAGGGAAGTTTCCCTCCGTGATAAGTGATATCATGGGGAATGCTCTAGACTAGGTAAGCACTTGGGCTACAAGGTGTGGCCTCGGCGTTAATCCGAGCAAAACCGAACTGATGCTGTTCACCACCAAAACCAAAATACCCGATTTTACCCTACCCCGCTTAAACGGTCAACCACTTACACTATCCTCCAGCGCTAAGTATCTGGGTATCGCGCTCGATCCTAAACTTAACTGGAAACATAACATTGAACACAGAGTGAGGAAGGCGTGTATTGCCTTCTATGCCTGTAGCAGAACCTTTGGAAAGAAGTGGGGACTTCAGCCAAAGATGGCCTTGTGGATGTACACAGCAGTAGTGCGTCCAATCCTCACCTATGCATCACTAGTATGGTGACCCGCGTTGAGTAAAGGTTACAACCTCACAAAACTGAAAAGATTGCAAAGGACAGCCTGTATAGGCACCACGGGTGCACTGAGGTCGGCCCCAACGGACGCCATCACTGTGCTCTTGCACCTTTTGCCTCTTGACTTACACACAAAAGATACCGCACTATGTAGTGCGGTAAGACTCAGGGAATTGGGGTGCTGGACTGCAAGGCCATACGGCCACAGCAGCATTCTGGACTCGCTATGAGGAGGCATGGTCACGTTTCCAACCGACTACATCACACCCAAACTAAACTTCACAAAAGGCTTCCAAGTAAGCTTCCCTTCCAGAGCTTGTTGGAAGAGGGACGAAGTAGTGAAAGATTTCGATACGATCATATACACCGACGGTTCTAAGATGAACTGTGGTGTGGGGGCCGGTGTCTACTCGGAATCACTAAAAGTATCAGTATCCCTTCGCCTGCCGGATTTTTCCAGCGTTTTCCAGGCGGAACTACTGGCTATCCGAGAGGCCTGCACGCAACTAGGGCGTGACACAGCGTACAAACAAAACATTGCTATCCTCATAGATAGCCAAGCCGCAATCAAAGCTATTGACTCGGCTACCATATCCTCCAAACTGGTGTAGAAGTGCCGGAACGAGCTTGCGCGACTGGGCGAACGTTTCAGTATTACACTACTCTGGGTTCCAGGACATTGTAACATAACAGGAAACGAGCGTACAGATGAGCTGGCCAGGTAGGTCTCAGCTCTGGACGGCTCACTCGCTGCAAGTGTTCACATTCCGCTAGGTGCGGTCAAGACACAAATACACTCACAATTCCTGCAGAAAGCCAATCTTCAATGGAGAAGGTTAACTAACTGCATCATATCGAGGAAGATATGGCCTATTTATGACAAAGGAAGAACAGGGGATCTTCTAAACAGAACCTGCCCCGAAGTCTCCAGAATTACGGCGATAATCACCGGGCACTGGCCAATTGGAGACCATGCCGCCAAACTGGGTATCCCATTTAACACCCACTGCCGAAGCTGCGGGAATGTAAACGAAAGAGAAACTCTCTTCATTTTCCTCTGCGAATGTCCGGCACTAGCAAGAGCTAGACTGCGGGTACTGAATCAACCATTCTTCGACGACCTTAGCGCTATATCGAGCAAAGGGATACAAGATCTTATCCGTTTTCTCAACTCCACAGGTTGGATATAGCCACACATCAAATCTTCCACAACCACTACAACATAGGTCACACGAGTCGTGGTAACAAAAAGGCACAATAAGTGCTAATTGGCTTTCAAGCCGAACCGCCACTTCTAGCTACCTACCCACAAACAGTGCTAGTTCCTCGCATCCCAATGATTCCCAATGATTCCCAATGATTTACCTTTTAATTTAAAAAAAAATAAATTTTCAGTTAATGTATCGTTTTCCGTAACAATTAATAAGGCACAGGGGAAAACATTTAAACACGTAGGAATCGATTCACGTCAAGACTGCTTTTCACATGGACAACTATATATGTCGCGTTATCAAGATCAAGTTGTGGAGAAAACCAGTATGTTCTTCTACCACAAGAAAATAAAACTAAAAATATCATTTACGCAGAAGTACCATAAAATACCTTCTACAAAAATACTACTAATTATATAAATACCTTCATAATTTATTAATTTATACCCACATTTTATAAGTTCCCCAGTACTTTTACCCATCGTTCCTTTATTATTCCTGTTCCCGTGACATTTTTTTACTATGGTTCCATTTTGTGCACAGCTATGTTATAACATTTTTTGAAATAACTCTGCCTGTCTGTCTATCTGTAACGCTTCCACGGGTAAAGTACGGAATCGATTTTGACGAAATTTAGTATTGAGTAAGCTTAAACCTCAAGGAAGGACATAGAAATATTATTTATCCAACCGCGATAGCTGATATTCACGAGGGCGAAGTCGCGGGCAACAGCTAGTATGTATATAATCCGGTTGATTGTTCAACATTCTCTTTTATTTTCCACTTTGTTAACATCATGTTGGCATTCTATTAAATGCCCTATTTTAAAAAAATCATTATTTCATACATTGCCTAAAAGTAACCGGCGTTGTATAGAATGCAGGGCTTTCATATATTGCTTGTAAATATACATATTAAAATTATGGTTTATTAACAGAAAATTGGAAAAAAACAACAAAGGGATGGGCTACAGTCCGCTTGGGCGAAATGTTGGATACCTTATTCTTATTCCTATCCCTCATAAGTGGGCGTGACAAAAGTCTAAGTATGGTTGAATTGTTAAGAACGCTTTATATATTTTCTTATATAACATTTAAAGGATTTTATCAAAAAAAAACGAAGCTTTTGTAAAAAAACGCTCCTTAGCTCAAACTTTGGTTTTTCAATAAAATTATTTTATTTAATTGTGGGCATGTCAGTAAGCGGATTTAAAAAAAATTAACATGAGCATAAAGGGCCCCTAGAGAGTATATATTATAAATTTCCGCTCCCTAGCTCAAACTTTGGTACTTCAATAAAAATGTTTTATTTAATTGTGGGCGGATTTTGAAAATGTGGTCTCCCGAGCAGTTTTACAATTTTCAGCTTTCTAGCTCAAAATTCGATTTTTTCGAAAAATTTATTTTTTTGAGTTTGTGGGCGTGTCTGTGGGCGGATTTCAAAAATTCTTAAACTTGATTATTTCGGGACCCTAGAGAGTATATGGTTAAAATTTCAGCTCTCTAGGTTTAAAGTCCAGTTTAAAGCCCAGTATCCTGCTCGTGCTAAAATTTAGCAGCAGTAATTCTCTCCATAGCGCAGATAAATGGCTGCTAAATTTGTGACACAGGAAATAGGTGGGAGAAAAACTATATGTTCTTGACAAATGTCAGTAAATATTTATATGTAAAATTTAATGTACCAGGCAATTCTTTCGCGAGCTAAATAAGTGGAGACCTGTCATTCGCCGAGCAGACATTTTGTGTGGCCCATCTATGTGAAATTAAGAATTTAGCAGGCGAACAGGATACTGCTTTGCGAAATGCTTTCGCTAAATTTTATCTTTGTAGACATTTTTGTATGGGAGATAAATTTTAGCGCGAGCAGGATACTGGGCTTTAAGGCCTAATTTTTGCCGACAGACTGCCGGACGGACGGACATGGCTAGATCGATATTACTATCGATGCTGACCATAAATATAGTAACTTTTAGGGGTCTACGGGCAATATTATGGTATGTTACAAACTATGCGTCAAAATTAATATACCCTTAGAATAGGGTATACAAATCTGTGGCAACTTAGTCGGTGTGATGGCCACACATTTTCTAACAGCGTTTAACGCTGCCATTCTAATTTCTTGCTCCACATTATTCTTTGCGCGACATTTGTTATTTATTACAGCTAAAGCTAAAAATCCGGCTTTGTGTAAATAAAATGTTGCAAAGGGAATGAGAATCCTTATAGCTTTTGAACTTAATGTTGGGTATTCATTTTTGATCGTAAATTGTTATCCAAAACAAATCGAATCAAGCGAATTTTGTTTTTAGGCTATTGTAGCAAGAGAGTTCAATGAGGCTCTCTTCTTTATGCAAGTTAATTCTGCTAGAGCATAGAAAGGATCTTGGATACAAGCAAATTTGTCAACACTATGCTCCGAGATCTTCGAGGTTTCCGTAAACCTCACCTGAGGAATCGGACATTTTTATTTAATTTGCTGAGACAACATTGTTTCTCCTCCTCACTCGCCTTCGCCAACCACTTTTTGTGCTTATAGGCGAGGAAACTGTTTTTTACCCATGATGCTTTTTAGTGTATGTGAGGCAGAGAAAGTGACGAAGTTTTGATCTCAACTGAAATAGCATAGGATCTCAGAGACAATGGGTAAGTAGAGCGGGCCTTCTGACTTTCACCAAGTATTTTGTTAACAGCTTTGAAAGGTGTTCCGTATAAAGGGACAGCAAGTCGACACACGTCGAAATAGAGTTGGATTTATTTGCTCCAATCACTTTCAGCCTGCTGTTTTCATGTTTTGTCTCAAAACGGTTGTTGTATTGTAAGTAAGTTAAGTTTTCGGAGAAGAGACAACAAAAGCTCCAGCGCACACTTTGGGAGCTACTGGTATATATCATTGGTAATAAAAAACTGCTAATGCTGTTGACATCCTATGATCGTCGGGGGATGCCAGCAACTACCTTTAATAAATATAAATAGAAGTTCAATAAATAGTGAATAGACATTTTACTAGATTAAGTGAAAAACGGATTTTATGTAATAGAGCTTAAAACATCATATTCGCTTCTATTGAACGGGTTGGGGTCGAAATTCTGGCGAGGTCAAAATTCTTTTTTCAAAATTCTGCTTTTCATAATTCTTCTTTTCAAAATTCTGCTTTTCAAAATTCTGCTTTACAAAATTCTGTAAATAATAAAAAAAGGTTTGGAAAATGTTAAAAAGTGCGCGCTTTTAAACATTTTTCAAACCTTTTTTTATTATTTGCAGAATTTTGTAAAACATTCCACCACTCACTTGTTATACAAGAAGAGGTAAAAGTAGTTTTTTTTATTGGTTTTAAGATTGTTCTCTTGGTTTAGACAAATATTCTGTTAGTATATCTTAGTGAGTGAACGTGTGCTTTGTTTAGTTTCTTAATGCTGTTGTTTCTTTTTTTTCTGGTAATTTCAATTATGAAATAATTTGTTATTTTTGACTGTTTTTTTTTGTGTGTTCCTGGTACCCACTGTGTACCTTCTTTATAAGAAATATATTGTAGTTTGTTGACAAAGTTGAAAAATATTTGTTTTCTTTAAAATCGTATATTGGAAAAAAAAACAGAATTAGCAGAATTTATTTGTTTAAAATATTGCCTGTCAGAATTTAAAAAAACAGAATTTTGAAAAGCAGAATTATGTAAGACAGAACAGAAAAAAAGCAGAGTTTTGAAAAGCTGAATTTTTGTATTAAAAGTCAGAATTTTGCAAAGCAGAATTTCGACCCGCTCCCCTATTGAACACATATCAAGAGCAATTTTCGAGCTCATAAACTTCACTAGACCTACGAGTATGTGTATATTATATTCGAGGTCTATATTAGTGGCCTAGGCCTCAATGAATAAGTATTCACTTACCACTGACCAAGCTGATCGTGAAACACGAATTCACTATCACAACAATTACAAAAAACATTCTTATCGACACGACAATTTAGCACTTTTTTTAAAAATCTTTTCTTAATTTATATTTTTTACTTTTTCAAAATCTTCCGTTTCCGGCGGTTATTAATATTCGAAAATATCATGACGTCCGAACCGATTGGACCAATTTGACGTGGTTGATTTTGATTATTTCTGGGATCTATACAGGGACAATTCGGATTCGGACGCTGTCCTCCTGGCAGGCAAGTTACTGGGAAAACTGGACAATTTATGGGAATTGTTCCTGGCGATGGGGTTGGTAGATTTGGTGTTATGTTTGGTGGCAGGAAAGTAGACGGCACAGATGTTGGCCTAGGTGGCAAGTAAGTCGAAGGAATTGTTGATGGTATCGGTGGTGGTGTCGGTTGATATATCGGTGGAGTTGGCTGGAACGTTGATATCGGTCGCGCTGTTGTCATAGGCGGCAAGAAAGTTGAAGGATTTGTTGATGGTATAAATGGTGGTGTTGGTTGATTAATCGGTGGAGTTGGCTGGAACGTTGATATCGGTGGCCTTAATGTAGCACCAGGTGGCAGTGTTATAATTGGAAATGGTCGAAACACCGGTGGGCAGAAACCCTTGATATTCGCCAAGTAGGAAAGATATGGCCACAGATACAATTTCCAACAGATATCGTCAAACAACATAATAAAATTGTATCCCTTTAACACGCCTTCATGTCACCATTGACTTAACGTAACAACTGACCAGATGTTTCTGTCACTAACTGTACTTGAGGCGAAACACGCAGATGGAATACTAATTGCAAATGCATGGAACAATATGAAAAAGTGTTATTCTTTGACAAAAAAAAATCGCACTTGGTGTTGAACTCATTGTCGGACATATGACAGATACCTACATGTCACGCATGACTCTCTCGCAATTGTTCGTGCTAGAATGAAACATTGTCAAATGGTGTCAAAGATTAAAATAACTCGGCCAGTAGCTTTTTGTTGGCTCGCGCCAAGTCAATGTCGTTTTGTCGTGCCAATCAAAACGTACAAAACAGATCCAATGATGATGTTGACGACAGGTTGCTCTTCGACTGCAAATTAATATCAGCATTTATGTAAATGTGAAAATAAACTAAATTAATTAGAATTTTAATCGGTTTTCGTGTTGATCAACAGCCTCAGGAAATGTGTAATTTGCTTTACATTGTTTACGCATTTGTATTTTTACGGTGACTTTAAAGGTCTTTTCAAATAGAACCGAAACGAGCGAGCGGGAGCATGGCGTGTAATGGGATATGGAAGCATACAAACGAAAAGTACGTTTACTAAAGAGATGAGTTCACGATTGCAACGTTTTCCTTTTTTCTACTTGGTTAATTTTCCGCTGTCCCGGGTTTGGATATAACAATCAAAATATAACAGAAACCGGAAAATTGAAAATATTGTTTACTTTCAAACGTTTAACACCCATGAAGGATAATAATTTCCCGCTGCAAACAGTAATAATTGATGTTGTCGCCGCGTCGCATTCTATGCGAATTGAAAGAAGTTCCGCCTCCATTATCGCGATTCGGTTCGATTTGGCTGAACCTAAACTATAATGCTATAGCACGATAAACGCTTAATGGATGGCTGTGCTGAGATATTATTGGCAACAAAATGATTTAAATTACTATTTGTGATACTTTCCTTTGAATAGGAATTCTGAACAAAAAGCACAAAGAATTTCAATGGGTTTGACACACGTGCAGTTAGGCTGCCAATCTTCCGTCAATTTAAATTGAATGGTTGTACGAATAACAACAACTTCGGAAGTGGGGGCTGAACATCGCTGTTTCACGCATTTGCATTTTGCAGGTCGCAGCGGAAATGTATTTATAAGAAATAAATTATATCTATCTATCATATCTATCTATCATGTACGACTTCCACAGTGTGAGGTTGTGAGTAGGTAACTCCTAAATTTAAAGTTAATCTCAAATGATTTATGTAAAGCGAACCGCCACTTAAGTTTAAGGAGCTGGTAGCCGTGGTATCATATCAAACATTGAGGAGGCAAGTTATTAATGAATATTTAATATATACATACTATGTATGTACCTACTATTTGGATGTCCTTTTATAAAAAAAAAAAAAAAATGTAGGTAGGTATACCTACTAAGCAAAAAGTCCTCAAAACCCGAAAAAGTATTTTTTTTTCCAAAAAGTCCCTTGAAAACGCACAGTATTTGTCTAATCAAGGTTATTTCCCCAAGAATTCCTTTAAAAGGTGCTTAAAACCCGAAAAAGGATATTGTTCCAAAATGCCTTTAGAAGCCGCACAATATTTCTGTGTTAAAGGATATTTTACCAGATATTACTGGAGCACCAAAACAAAATTAATAATATTTCTCAGAAACTTCCAATAGCATTTGGGTGTCCCAAAAAAGGTCCTTAAAACCAGAATAAGGATATTGTTCCAAAATGCCTTTAGAAGCCGCACAATATTTCTGTGTTAAAGGATATTTTACCAGATATTACTGGAGCACCAAAACAAAATTAATAATATTTCTCAGAAACTTCCAATAGCATTTGGGTGTCCCAAAAAAGGTCCTTAAAACCAGAATAAGGATATTTTTGCAAAATATCCATAGAAACCGCGAAGTATTTTTGTGTTAAGGGTTATTTTACAAAGAGGTTATCAGAACCCTAAAAATGTCCTTAAAACCCAAAACATGTATTAATTCAAATCAAAATTGCGCAGTGTCGGTGTCTGTGCAAAACAAAAGCGAGCACAGACACAGCGTTGGATATTCCATCATGCCCCATCATACTCAATCGCTGTTGCTTTTGATTGGCTATTGGAAATGCCATACGATTTGTGTATGTGTACTTGCAATGGTTAGGTAGAGGCAGCATCAGGCGGATAGATGTTCGTGTGGTGTTGATTTTGTTGGTAGACCAAAGCAAATTGCCATACGTTCATAACACCTGCAGTTTTTGTTTTGAAAATCCAACGCGCGTCTTCACTTCACTGCTCTACTTAGGTAGTTAACGTCAGAGTTTGTAATTTATTTATGTCTCTTGTCTCTTGTTTTTTCACCATAAGTGTTCAAACGAAAAAGCCAGTTGCATTCCACCCCTAGAATATTTCAACCGCAATATCAGCTATGCGAGGAATGCGCATCAGTTTACTCTTGAGCCTATATTCGGACGTACAGTAAAATACAAGGAATCTTTTCTTAGCGGTACAACACGAATTTTTTTCCACCCCATTATTATCTACAAATATTCAAAACCAATGTGCATCGGCATCTCTCTCCATTTTCTAACCCTAATTTCCTTAATGCCCACACTGTGTGGGCTTTACATTACAAGGGTATTAAAAAATCCCTTTAGTACATTATAAAAAAAAGAAAAACACGGTCTTTGAAGAGGTTGTCAATAGAGCACTGTTGAAGTGGGTCAACACAAGTGAGCTGGTAGTTTCACTCAGACATTCTATAGCGTATGTGATTGGCATACAGATCAGGTCCTAAAATCGCAGCGTGACTTCGATCAAATTAAGGGATATTGCGAAGAATGGAAGTTGAAAACCAACTTTCGATAGACATATAGTTGAGACTTTTCATAGCAGTCAACTTGACTCCAGGGTGAAGGTCATATGTTACGTGGCCCTTATAAGGCCGATCATCGCTTATGGTTGTCCATTGTGGAAAAGATTCGGGTTTTCGAGAGACAATGTCTTTGGACCTGTCTCCGGTTGTTCCGAACGCCTGAATCGAACTATGGAAAATATTATCCCAACAAGGTCCATTACAATGGGGCTCAGTTGAATAGGATTCGCAATTTCCTCATTAAGGTGATCAGAAGGCAAGGGAGATGGCCAGCGACAATAGTGTGATCTATGTAGCTTACTGCCCAATGAAATGTGCATAGAGAGTAGGCTCCAGTCTGGCTTTATCCCCCCGGATGGACAAATTGATACAAAAGGGCTGGTTCAGACGAGGGATGGTATCCCGGTATTATACCACCGATACAGCAGCGCGAAAGATAAGCGTCTCATCCGGGGCGCGTAAGTCGCCAATGCAAATGAGCTCTTCCGTTTTAGTATCGCGTTTTAGTACCACTCGTTTAATAAGGCAAAAAACCCGTGCAATATTAAAGGTTAACAGCAGAATACAAATTTGCTTACTACTAGAATGTATGCTTTGAAGGAATGAAATGTGTGTGATTATTATATAAGAAGTACGGGGGGAAGTACTAACGCTAAAGAATTTTTTTTTTGTAAATCTTACAGGGTGGCGACGGTGTATAGCTTAGTGTGTTGGATTGTGACCCGTGCGGTGCAGGTTCAATCCCCATGGGGAACTACAACATACGCCACCCATTCACATGCCTCTACACAAACAGGAGGATTTCTGCCTGGTAGTACAATGGACCGTTACCGAGTCTGAGTGCTCTGGGATTTGGATTTCCTTTTTTAATAAAAAAAAAAAAAAAAACTTACAGTTCGCTTATTGTGCTAGGAACACAGCGCAAGCTTTTGTTGTTTAACAGCAAACAGCACCTAGCAATGGCGTATTTCATTGCATACCTTGCGGTGCTACTTACTATTAGAACGAATGATAGGATAAAAGTGATTTTGCGCAGTTGTAGGGTTTTTCTCCACGGGTGGTGTCTAAGTTGCTTAGGGAGATTAATTTTTCATGTATTCGATATAAAGTTATGGATTTAGCCGGGATTCGAATGCACGACCTTTCATTCAGTAAGCGAATACAGTACTATTGCAGTGTTGCCACCCGATATGGGAAAATGTGAGCATTTGAATATAAAAAGAGATTTAACGTCTTCCTTTGAGTTAAGTGCTCAAAAGTTCTTATTGCAAATTTATTGTACTTGTGAGGAATGCCAGTGTCCGTTTTACTCCCCATTCCCATTTCTCTTGTTAATCGTTTACTTCCTAAATATTCGATCACCGCATTAACGTTTAACAACCCATTAAAAATAACATGACCCATTGAAATATCGTAACTCGAGTAGCCTGGCACAAGCCACCACGCTTCGGACGATCAACTCTTTGTAAATCAAACAATAGCCAACACATGCACTGCTTGCTATGCACACAAACCCCGCATGCACTGCTATGGGATGTATATCATATAGCACCCAAGCACGGTGCAGCCGGCTAGCAACCTTGCACAGTGTATTTCAAGTGCACTGGGCATTTATCAATGAGTTGGAGATCGGATTACCGAGACCCGAAATGTTGTGGATGCATGATTGCATGTACAGCACAAAGGGGAGCGAAGTACAGTTCAAAGTACTAGCGCGCTGACCAAGCTTAATTCTGAGTTATGAATTAATGGGGACATTGCCCCTCGGGAATATACTAGGGTTATAAAGTTATGTAGATCGTGCGTAGTATATGATGACGCTGCGGTTATCCAATATTCAAAGGGAGGGAACGGAATTATCGAATGGGGATCGATACAAATATTTGTGTATAAATAGTATGAAATTTATGAATAAATTGTCTTTGTGCTACCAGACCAACCACGAGTAACATCTTTTCAATTTAGTCCACTGACGGAGCATTGGCTTCAAGGACAAGTAGAAAGTTATCTCTCGTCTTCGACCACATCCACTTACCTAGTTTAGCAGCTCTGCTGCTGGTGAGTATAGACGTTGGCACTAGCCGAGTCTAAGGATGGGTAATTCGACGTAATAAGCTAAAGACCAAATTTCAGGTACACCCTTGCTAGACCGTGAACCATTACATACTTAGCTTGGGGATGGGAATTTTATTTTCTTTTGAACATTCAATTGTGGAAGATGGATCTGATCGTATCCATTGTATAACAATCTCGTTGTCCTGCAATCGTAATCTGTTCTTACCCACTGAGAAAATTTATTTACCATTTTGCAGCTGTTAACTCCAACCTAGGTATGGTTGTATGTATGTACATAATTTATGTAGTTTGCATGCCATTTTTGCTTAAACAGCAAAACCATTGTAATGGGTACACCCCTTTTCATTCCTCATGACAAACGTGCCGAAACCGGAAACCCTTTAACCAAATAGTGAGAAAAGGCCACAATAGCGTAGGCATCAGTTTAAATCCTTACTAGAAGTATAAAGTAAATATGCATCAATTAGTCATGTCAGTCTCAATCCTACAATCTAACTGTAAAGTGCAGCCTTTTGCGTTAAACAGCTCCTTTCCTTTTGGAATTTAATTTAAGAAAAGAACTATGTAAGAGAAATAAACTAATAAAATAAAAAAGAAAAAAAAGAAAAAAAAAACGATTATTTCATTCATAACAATGTGCACCTCAATCACCTCACACTCAAAATTACACAAAAATGCCCTCCTGAAGAAGTCTCTATTTGGCGCATAAACTATAGCATACCGTAAGCCCCCAAAGCGAATTGATTACGTCACAAATCTCAGAGTCGGAAAAGAGAATTACGAACAAAGGAAAGAAGAAAAAAGTAGCGAGATTAAAATTTTCAATTGAAGGCGTAAACGAATGGTTGTCACGTTAAAAGACGAAAATCGAGTGTTCGCACATATTATGAAAGCTAATGACGAAAAAGAACAACTCAAGGAAACTAAGAGCGATGCCATGCTACACGGTGTTCCTGTGATACCGAAGGAACATTTGAAAATTAATTTATAATCAACTCTGTGACACACTTAATTTTAAATCGCCGATGATAAAAAGGGTTTTTCGTCTTAAGTGGAAATCCGATTCATCCTCACCGCCGATTATTCCTACAACCTGGAAACGTACAAATTATACCAGCTCCAAAAAAACTGAATGAGTTTCGGCTTGTTGATATTTTACCAATCAATATCCAAACATTTGAAATACAACAGTCTGCTCTGTGGAAATCAATCTGGCTTTCTAAATTTGGCAAGCTGTTGACAATGACAATGTAACTCTTCTTGTTTTATAAGATTTCTCTACAGGATTTGAAACAGTGAACCATCATGTTTTAAATAGCAAGCTTAGGAGGCAATTTAATTTTTCGCCAACTTCCCTGAATCTGTTTTCTTTTTAACTG
The DNA here is from genome assembly GCA_949715645.1 of Portevinia maculata. Classification (NCBI taxonomy): domain Eukaryota; kingdom Metazoa; phylum Arthropoda; class Insecta; order Diptera; family Syrphidae; genus Portevinia; species Portevinia maculata. Next base: position 51,879,509 of record OX454527.1, on the reverse strand, counting down.
AACAACAGATAGGTATCAAGAATCAAGCAGTTAACGTGAACAATTGTGTATCCCTGGGCCCACTGTTTTTCACAATGCACATAAACAATCTCCCACTGTACACGAAAAGCTCTTTGGTTGATGTGTATGCTGTTGATGTTCAAGTGCGAAAAAGTTTTCCTTTGGGTATTGTGGAAAATGCAGCTTTCGAAGTTAACGAAGATCTCAATAGTATTCGGCATTGGACGTGATCCAACGGCCTCTGCCTATATCCCTCAAAATCAAAATGTTTGGTAATCTCAAGAAGGTCTATTGATACGTCTTATTGTCCCAAATTATACCTTAATGACCCACCGATTGGATTTGTTGGCTCTGCGAAAAATCTTGGCCTAACTTTCAACAAAACGTTTTTCTGGAATAATCACAAGAGAATAACCGTGGGAAGGATAAATGGGAGCTTTCGAATGCTATGGGCTAGCCAAAGTTTCACACCTGCAGGCGAAATCATTCATTATACCAAATTCGCTATTCGGTTGTGAAATTTTCAGCAACTTTGTATGAACATCAAAGAAAACTAATGTAATTGTGTTGCGATGTATATTTGGATTGTGAGAACACGACCATGTGAGAGATCACTTCTCTAAAGAAATTAATGGCGTAGCTCTTGAAAACCATCTTATATTCAAAACATTTGCATTGCTCCATAATATAATGCAATCTTACAACTTGTAATCTAGTACCAATACGCTGTAACTCTATTGTTTCTTAATGACAGTTCTTTTCGTATGCAGTCCGGTTGTGCATTTCCCTTCCCTTTCCGTCTGATTGATAAATTGTTCGAACCTGTTTTGGGTCCGGGTCAAGCAGTATTTGCAGGCAATTGGATGAAGATTATGAGATTTGTGTTATCTGTGTCTTTTCTAACTTATTCTAAGGATATATTAATATTGACTCATAGTTTGCAACATACCTTAATATTGGCCGTAGACCCCTAAAAGTTGCATCGATAGTAATGTCGATCTTGCCGCGTCCGTCCGTCGGCAAAAAAGGGGCCTAAAACTCGAGCTAGAAAGCTAAAATTAGGACCATATACTCTCCACTCTTCAGACGCCCGAAATAATCAAGTTTAAGAATTTATCCAACGAACTGTGCGAACGTGTCCAGCCGTTCTGTAACACACTAATTGGCTTGTACCAGTGTGGCATCCGGCCCCGTAGATAGGCAGAAGGCAAAATTCTCACGCTGCTATCTACAAACAAACAAACATCTGTTCACCGCCTAGGACAAAACATAACTGTTTATAGCAACAACTTAGGGGTAGTTAAAAAGTAAACATCAATTCCATGAATGACACTTTAGTGGAGATCCGACGGAGAATCATCTTAGGAAACCGCTGCTCCTTTGGTCCGGCAAAACAAATGGGTTCGATTCAAAGAACAAAATGCAATTGAAAAGCGCGCATCACAAAACATTCGTTCGAAAAGTACGCATCGGAAGGAAACAAAACTTTAGAACCACGCCTGTTCAATGAAACTACTCCTGCCCCGCTATGACAACTACAGCCTGAATTGCGAGAATTTCAAAAAAAGGAAGTTATGTTGCCTCAACCTGTACCTATTTGCTTCATCCGATTTATAAAAATATGAAAAAACGGATGCTCATAAGAGCGTGTTTATAATTGAGTAAGCAGGTTAGCAGGTAAGCAAATGTGATGGCTTAATTGCAGAAAATAATCACAAAGAACAGCGGAAGGTTTTTCTTCGATTTATTAAGGTGATGACGATGAGAGATGAACAATTTTCATTTGGTTCACTTTTTTATTAATTTGTTTTTCGCTACTATCGGCAACAAATTGTTTTTTTTTTTTTAGCAGCTGACATTGAAACACAACACTTTCGTTTTAATTTGCAAACGACATTTTTTCTCCAAAGGATTTTTAATCACATCTAAATTATTGGGAGAACTTTAAATCAATCTAACATCCATACACAAAACATCAATTTTCATTGGGATTTTTTTTTGTAGGTATAATTAGCGCTAAAGGGATTTTTTTATTTTTTCTGTAATTCATACAGTACTCTTATAATGTTGCACAGGCATTTCTGTAGCACCTCTGCTAAAATTGAATACTATTTCAATTGGACTGCGTGGACACGAGAGCATTGTAAATAAATGGCAGTTATATTCTCAAGAAACTACATTCTGCAGAAAACATCAGTACAAGAATGTACTCACTAGTTTTTAAGCATACTTTGTTTACATATTAAAACTTGTAATCATTTTCTTCATGGAAACCTATGTTCGCCAATTTTAAATTTAAAAAATGTTTTCTTTATTTTTGAACCTTAAAGATTGATAGAGAGAATCAAAAGTTAACTAATACGAACATTTTGTTCACAATAATATCAAACCTCATGTAACTGGGCTGGGTGCCTGAAAGCCAAAAAGCCTCCACGAACTTATTCGTCGACGATTAATTTTACTCAGCGAGCCGCTATTGTACTCATCATTAAGTTGAACATTCATGTTCCTTTGTTAACCACATTAAATGGACGATTTTATCGAGCGGAACACTGGTTCAAGGTTTAACTTTTTGGGGCATACAGTACTCATTGCAACAAGTACTCATTTTGTTTACAAAAAGCAAAAGTATTTGTACCTGTAGCTAATTGCTTGTGTTAGGTTGTCTGCATCGGCCTTTTGAATCTCAATAAAAGGGTGCTTATTTCGTGCAATAGTAACCAACAATTAAATTTACGAACAGACATCCAACATTTCCTACTTTTTTTTATCAAAACGATGGTACCTTTACCTTTTATCTATTTAACTACATTCTAGGATACAACGTTTTATCACTTACAAACTCCAAATGAATTAAGGAAGCTGAAAGCCGTAAACAGGTAAACTATTATCACACAAATACTAATTTGAACCATTTCACGATAAACTTCGCGTCTTAAAGCGCCGACTGTGCTTTCGTATCTAAAATCGATTGCCGTCACTGAAAACCTTATAGTTTATAAAACAGGGCCCAAATTGCCGACAACAATCATTTTTTTTGTTTTTTTTTTTTTTTTTTTTTTTTAAATGTGAGAACAATCAAATTTAACATTGAAATTCATTCGAATGAAAATGCTCCAGCAAAAAGGCATCTAAGTTAGTGTCAGGTAATATAATGTTATTTATTGAAATTTTTTGTTTTAATTTACTCAGGAATAGATTATATAATTAAAGTTATAATGATGAAGTACTTGTGACATTGCAGACGGAATAGTTCTATATAATTTTTACAGCATTGTATACAATTCAATTGCACATTGCTACATCAAATTAAGAAAATAATATCAGATGCATTTTGTATTTTTTGTTTGCGAAAAACAAAAAAGCATTTGAAAATTTAAATACAGTACTCCACGGATATAAGCGAAACGCTGTTAATAGCAAAAATTGTTTAGTATAGGGATTCCCAAACGCTATCCTATGCAGTTGTACCCGCTTTAGCAACCCCCTCTCATACTACTTACTACTTACCGGGCTCCCGAACCAACGACCATACGACCTCGAGTTAATCGGTTCTGGTACAGATAAATAAGTTGTTCAGGAGAAAAGATCACAATGATATTCCTTGTGTTCGAATCTCCCAGACAGCAGAGAACAGACAGACAGTGCTGGAATAAGTCCAGAAAGTGTCGCTTCAAACGACGATTTTTTCGTGGTCGAGGACCCACAGGAGAAAGCGGATTTGCTGGGCCCTTGTTTCGAGGCCGTGTGTACGGTGAACAATCCTGTTCGCCATAACTTTTTTTTTTATAATAAACATGCACTAAAGGGGTTGGGACCCTTATAATATATAAGCTAAACAGCGCGGGCGTTAAGGAAATTAGGGTGAGAAGAAAAGGAGAGATGCCGATGCACGTTGGTTTTGAATGTTTGTAGGTTATAATGTGAAGGAAAAACAATGCGTGGAAGAGTGTTCCACATTCGTGTTATCCGGCTGAGGAAAGATTCTTTGAACTTCACTGTACGTCCGAACACAGGCTTGAGGATGAACTGATGAGCATTCCTTGCATGGCGGGTATTGCGGTTGAAATGGTCAAGGGGAGAAATGCAACTGGCTATTTCGTTTGAGCACTTATGGTGGAAATAACGATAAAATAACGAAAGGCAGGAGACATTACGACGATGACTAAGAGAGTCAATCGATCTTGCGATGTCTCGGTCGCCAATGAGTTTTATCGCGCGTTTTTGGATCCTGTCAAGTAGCTCCAAATAAGTTATTTGTGCACCGGACCAGATATGAGCGTTGTACTCGAGTTTCGGGCGAATAATCGCCTTATAAATTGTAGCCAGATCAGAAGGGGTGAAATATTTCTTACAAGGCTTAAGGAAGCCTAGACATTTCGCGGCGTTTTTGGCTACATCGGATATGTGGTCATTCCAACGAAGGTTGTCATTAACACACATACCGAGAATGGAAAGTCTTTCGGTTTCAGCGATGCAAGTGCCATTCATAGATAATGGCAGTGTGTGTGGGTTTTGCTTTAATGACAGGAGACAGCATTGTGTTTTGGAAGCATTAAATTCCACTCTATTGGTTTTACCCCACTGAGGTATGCTGTTAAGATCGGAATTTAATGAGCTTAACATACGTTGCCGTTCCAGTTCCACACCCGAAGATGAGGGGTGTGTCCCAAGAAACGAATATGAGAAGCTAAGTGTACTGTCATCAGCAAAGGAATGGATTGGATTAGAAGTAACAGACAGGAGATCATTTATAAAAATGAGAAAGAGAGTCGGGGACAGAACAGAGCCTTGGGGGACACCAGCATTTATTTGGTGAGATGCAGACTTGAAACTGTCCAAAACAACTTGAATTGAACGGTCCGAAAGGTAATTTCTAATCGATTGAAGAAGAGTATCATCGATTCCAAATGCACGCCTTTTCGACAAGAGAGCTTGATGCCAAACTCTGTCAAATGCTTTTGAAATATCAAGCGCAACAACCTTACTTTCACCACCGCGAATTAAGATATTTCATTAGCTGACGGTTTATCAGCGTTTCCGTGACCTTAGAAAGAAGGGACGTAAGTGCAATTGGTCGGTAGGAGGAGGGAGAAGAAGATTCGCCTTTTTTTGGTGCAGGCGGAAAAACGCTGCTTTCCATCTTCCCGGGAAGAGTCCTGAAAAATAGGACAGATGGATAAGCTTACGCAATGGTTTTGCCAGCGAGGACGAACACCTCTTCAGAACTACAGGGGAAATACCATCTGGACCAGCGGATTTGTGAACGTCAAGATCTTGAAGTACTCTAGCCACTGTACAAGTGCGGAAGTGGATTGGTCCCATGGAGTATTCTACGCGCTTGAGTACAGGGGGAGACAAAGCACAATCTGGGAGCGTTGAGCTGACTGCAAAGTGAGGAGCAAGCAGATTGACCTTATCTATAGAACTGGAATGTCATTGTAAATGAGTGTCCGGATAGATGATGAAGCCGAGTTCTTGATGTTTTTAACAAATGACCAAATGTTTTTACTACCACTGGGACTTTGAAGTATTTTTTGCCTCAACTTTTGATCATAGGAGAATTTGACACGATTTCTGGCTCATTTAAACTTTTTACAGCTTTCCTCAGATGGTTTGGCTTTGAATAGCCGAAAGCTTACCTATTTTAACCTGATAGCCTCTTTGCAGCTCGAGTCACACCACGCGTTAACCTTGGGTTTGATACGTTTAATCCTGTTAGGGATAAAAGACTTCATGCCCAGGTGAATTATGTTTGTGACCATATCAGCAGCAGCATCCACGTCGCTGTCGAGGAAGCACAGCGTGAAGGTCATATGTTACGTGGCCCTTATGAGGCCGATCATCGCTTATGGTTGTCCATTCGGATTCAATATAGCGCCTAGTTATATGGAAAAGATTCGGGTTTTGGAGAGACAATGTCTTAGGGCCTGTGTCCGGTTGTTCCGAACGCCTGAATCCAACTTTATAAAATACTATCTCAACAAGGTCCTATACGATGGAGCTCAGTTAAAGAGGATTGACAATTTCCTTATTAAGGTGACTCGAAGGCACGTTGCAAGGGCGATGGCCAGCGACAGTAGCCTGATCTTTGGGGCTTACTACCCCAATGAAATGTACATAGAGAGTACGCTCCGGTCTGGCTTTATCCCGCCGGAGGCATTTATTCATATTGATGCAAAAGGGTTGGTACAGACGAGGGATGGTATCCCGGTATTATACCGCCGCTACCGCAGCGCGAGAGATATGCGAATTTTGGTGTCTTTTTTGAGGTGGGAGGGGTCAACATGCCCTCCCAAGACGGTGCGTTACTCTAGGTAACATCCTCTTAGTTTATAAGTTAGGTTAAGTAAGCTAGGGCGTTTCTGAGAAAGGCCGGGCTCGTCAACACTTGTGGTAGTGCTTCCGGGAGAAGATTGACGCTGTAAGGCTTCAGTTAGCTCACGGCAGCGCCTGTGCACGTTGACGACTGCCACAATCCTGTGCAGGCTTGGAATAATTCGGAAGAGCTGCTTCCAAACTGCACATTACACCGCGTGCTTTTAAGGAACATGGAACATATGGGACATATAACACATGGAACACATGCAACATGAAACAACGGAAACATAGGAAATGGAACATACATGGCACATGAAACACATAGAACATGGGCCAAATGGAACATGGCATACATGGAACACATGGAACATGGAACAGCGGACACAATGAACATGGAACATATGGAACATGGAGCACATGGAACATGCAACACGGAACACATGGAACATGGAACACATGGAATATAGAACATTTGGAACACATGGAGCATGGGACATGGAATATGGAACAACGGGAACGTTTAATATTGAACACATGGATCATGGAACACGGAACAAATGGAACATAGAACACATGGTACGTGGAACACGGAACAAATGGAGCATGGACTAAATGGAACATGGAACACGTAGAACATGGAACACTGAACATATGGAACATTGAATACATTTAAATTGAACATTTAAATACGGGTGTGATGTTTGGTAGAGCGCGTTAACCAAATCATCAAACAAGTATACGTGGAAGAAAGCATGCCCGATGACTAGTCTGTCAGCTCCATACGCTTCATTAACAAGCCTTGCCACAATCGGCACATACTAGTTCGGCTTTTGGTCTTCAGATCGACAGTAAACTAAATCTTCAAACTAAGCCTATACCGGAAAAAAGCACCCGATTTCAAGTCGAGACCCACTATTTTAATGCCTCATATTATGATAGCATTTATCGTCAGGACTCTACATGGCGATGGCGAATTCGGAATCCTAGCGAAACTGATTAAATCAAGTATCTATCCTACATGCTTTCAACAAACAAACAAAAACCTGTTCACCGACTAACGTAAACATTATCGACACGAATGACAACTTAGTGGAAAGCCAACAAAAATTGCCGTAGGAGAGCGTTAAGAAGGTAAGTGAGGGCGTTGTAATTCATGCAGAATACTTGTCGTATGTAATTACCTTGTTGATCTCTGCTTTTAACAGTTCGAACGGTAGATGCAGGCGCAGCGGTTCCATTGCTCAGTCAGTTAAATTTCCTACAAGTGCCGTCGTGACGAAGTTCAATTTCACTATCACCGGATCACAGTTGGTTCTGTCATGTTCAAAGGAGGGATCGCACTAAACCCGGCAAAAAGGCAACATCAATTAACACCAATACAAACTCTTGGATCACGCAAATGCAACAACCAACCGGTGATTTTTTTTTCTTCTCTCAGGAAAGGTTAACCTTTAATGCTAAACTAGCATTCATATCCACCTTAAATTTAAATGTCAAATTTGGAATACATATAAAATCATGCACAGAGCTTAACTATAGGTGGCGTTGTTTCTGCTCTTTTGTGAAACAGCTAATTTCCGTGGAAAAAAACATGGTTTCGTGCCGACGCTTCTAAAAAACGAAGTTAAAATAATATGTTTTGGCTTCACCTTAAGAAGCGCTTGGTCACATAATTTATAAACTCAATTTCATTTATATATGCTTCCACACTACACTTAACGAAGAGAATTTGACCTCTTCCTTCTTTTGAAATACAAATTAAAGCAATACGCACTGACACTAGTAAAACCTTTCTCAATCTTTTCATATGTGCTAACGCTAAGAGCCCGAGTCAACATAACATCTCCTTAGAACTAAAGTGAAATCATCCGTTGTGTTATTGAATTCAATGTGAAGTGCAGCGTGACTCACATGCGATAATGACATAATTAAAAAATATTCGATTTTACGGGATTTTTCCAACTTTGTAGGTACCAAGTTACTCGTAGACTTTAACGGCCATTTTACTGTCTGAGATCATTTTTTGTTTAAATAGTCACTTAACCAAATGGACGGGAAATTCTAAGAGACTTGAATAGCTTAAGTTGATCGTTTCGGATAGACTTGATTAGAATAAATCAATTTGGCACTTTAACATACTCGTAAATCCCAACAATAAAACATTTTCTCGACAAAAACACACATAAAAAGATAAGATACGACAACGTATAGGACTACCTACTTAGTTAGTCATTATTACTATTGCATTCTTTTTAATTTGAACAAAAGTGTGCAATATGGATTAACATTTCTGGCAGCGATCACTTATAAATTTCAAATTCGCCTTACCGCGTCATTACACAATTGAACTATGGCCAATCATAGTCGCGTCGTTTGATACAAATCAATGCAAACGTGCTTTCGTGATTTGATTTCGTTAGAACTGTGGCCAATGTGGTAAGACACACCTTGTCGTTGCTCGGTCACATCTCACATGTAGTCACCATACCCAATGTCATCGATAAATTGATTTGCTATAACGTTACAAGGTCTGATGGTCAAGAGAATAACATACTTCATTTACTTAACGGATTCCCGATCCGTGAAGAGTCTTTGCCTGAGACACTGCGGCCTGCCATCCTCTGCGATCGCGGGCAGTTGCCCAGGTCCAGGCCAAGCGCTCTGGCATCCGCGATGGCTTGGTATTTAAAACGGAAGTTCGGTCTCCTTGATGTCTCGAACCCGGGGACGGGGAATTGAAGCTACTCTGTGCTGGAGCATTATTGTCTATTCGTTCGGTGTAGCCGAGCCAATGTAGTCGACGTGTTTTAGCTCTTTAGAGTACATCCCCATATTGGTACAGCTCATTGAGTCCGAGGTTGTACCTTCTTCTAAATTCGCCCTCCTCGCACACAGGACCAAATATCCGACGGAGTATTTTTCTTTCAAAGACCCCAAAATTAGTTTTGTAGAGCTTTCACTTGGTCTTCCCAGTTAGGAGTTTTCAACCCATTTGTTTTGCCAAACCGAAGTAGCAACGGTTCCGTTTTCCAGCGTCATACCGATATACTTGGATCGAATTCGGCCATCGCCATGTAGAACTCCTGGCATTGAATGATTTCTCGATTTCAAATGCATTGGCCCTTTCCACGATTTATCTTATTGAAGATTTGTTCAATTATCGATCTGTCGGACCGGAAGAACACTGGTACGTGCCGATTAGTGCATTGCAGAACGCCTTCAGACGTTCACAGAGTAAGTTTGATAAGATCTTATATGCGACATGTAGCAGGGATATGCCTCGATTATTCTTGCAAGAGATAGGATCGGGCATGCTTTCTTCCACAAATACTTGATTGATTATTTTGTGCATGCACCCTACCAAAACATCACCTCCGCTGGTCATCAGAGCCTTGTGTTTTTTTTTTGTTTGTTTACAGCTGTGGTAAGTTCTTTAAGACTGGGTGATGTTACCGGTTCTTCGTTGACTGGACGTGGGTTCTCTTCTTGCGCGTTTCCTTCTCTGTTTCGGAGAGCCTGTGTTCCGGCCATGAAGTGTGCAGCCAGTTGGGTGCTTTTTTTTATAAAACCTCTGGATGTAGTTTCGATAGCGAGCCTGTTCGATGTTCTTGAGCTGGAAGACTGCGTATAACCAATTCTTTATACCCAAGATCTTCTTTTCCTCCTTTCTCCTGGCTCAAAACTCCTCCCTTACTGGTCCAGTTTTGCGTAGCAGCGTTTGTAGATGTGCACGTTTTGTTATCATACCAAGGGTTCTTTGTCTGGGGTGACTGGTAGGGTTCTCTCGGCTATCACTTTGATGACGTCGCGATACCAGCTCCATATATTATTGGCGTCTGTGTATGGTGAGTGCACAGTGGAAAATCTCTTGCTCAGGCGCTCTCTGTAGACTCTGGCTACTCCAGTTATGCTAAGTCGTCCAACGTGGAACATCTTCTCATTGGACGGTTGCCCATCGGAACGTGTGCACGTTAAAGAGTTGTTAATAGGTGCCTTCCATCGATTAGCCCTGATCGATTTGCTTCGCGGTTCAACCATCTGGAGACCACCAGGCTGCTTGTGGATGCGCAGTCTTGGGAACGTAATGCTACTTATCTCCCTAATACGGAAGCCGTTGGCAGTTGTCGTGTCTTGGGAGGCTATGAGTACCGAATTATCCGACAATGATGTTTTCCTTAACCAATTTTGGCGTTGAATTCCCCAATCACAATCTTGACATCGTACTGACAGGGTCCGTCCAGGAGTTCATAGAACTCCATCGAGCCATGTTTGGATGGCCCTGACCAGTAACCAGTGGCTAGGTTAGGTTAGGTTATAGTGGCAGTCGGCAAAAGCCGACACACTTAGACCAATAAAAAAGGTCCATTGTGATACCACACGGATCTATCTCCTTCCTACTCGTTGAACCATTTATAGCTTTTGATAATGAAAGACTTTTAATGTCGATATTTATGAGATCGTTGAGATCATTTTAAAAGAAAGATCCTAAATGGAGTTTTTGTCTTTGAGAGAGAGCAGGGCATGTTCAGCGAGAATAGTCTCCTCCTCGTCCTCGTCCAAGCAACTTCTGCAGAAGTCATTTGTATAGACGCCAAGCCTTGTTGCATGCATGCCTATGAGACAGTGTCCGGTGATAACACCAAGTGTAGCACCAATGTGCAGTCTGTTCAGAGATATCAAACACTTAGAGCGTTTCAGATCCAGCTTTGGCCAAATCTGTTTTATAGCTAGACAAGTGTTGCCACTTGTACATCTAAGGTTAGTTCTCTCAATGGCCTCACTCATAAACATGAGTTTGCATGTAGCAATTGGAATGCCTAAGGGACCTTTATCAGGTAGAAGGGGCAGTATGGTTCCTTTTCTGGCGAGTTCATCGCCCCTATAATTCCCTGGAATATCTCTGTGTCCCGGCACCCAGCATAGGTGAATTTTGAATTGCTCCGCCATCTCCACGAGAGATGATCGGCAGTCTAGTACTATGATGGAGTTTGTGGAGACAGAATCCACGGATTTTTGCGCAGCTTGGCTATCGGAGAAGATTCGGATGTCCATAGCGGATATCACGTTTCTCTCCAGCCACAATAATCGCCATGATTTCCGCCTGGAACACGCTGCAGTGATGAGGGAGACGAAAAGAGAGGCTGCGGTTCAGCCTATCAGAGAACACAACTGCACCTACCCCCTCGTTGGCATTGAATGTTTTGTGTGTGTGGGGGGGAAGTTGACTTGGACTTTTTTGTCAAAACGGAGCTGAGGGGTGGTGTAGTCTATGTTGCTATTGATGATTCTAATTTATTTTAGAATAGAGGCACTACCAATTTCATTTTTCGACCACTGGAACGTCGTTTTAAGGCGGACAGCCGCACTAGCAGCCGCTTGCTTACTAAGGATGTCAAGGGGTATCAGGTGAAACACAATGTCCATTTTATCAGAGGGAGTAGTGTGCGGTGCACCACTCATGTAGAGACACGCTGATCGTTGGACGTTGCTTAGCTTATCGCGATCAATCGCTTTGTCTAAGGCAGTGAACCAAACAACCACCCCGTACATAAGTATCGGTCTTTTTACCGAGATATATAGCGAGTTGGTAATGCGGGGTTGAAGGCCCCATTTATTGCCGATGGCTTTTTTGCAAGAGAGGAGTGCTATCGTAGCTTTACAAACTCTTTCTTGTATGTTAGGTTTCCAGCTAAGCTTTTTATCCAGAATGAGGCCCAAGTATTTAGCTTCATCAGAGAAGATTAAGCTTGAGCCCTTGGATGAAGGGGGATCAATGTGTGTAATTTTATATTTCCTACTGTATAGAACAAGTTCGGTTTTGTGGGGGTTAACGCATAACCCACAACGATCTGCCCATGTTGTTGCTTCCCAACAAAACGAACAACAATACCGCGAAATGATGGGATTGAGCGCTTGCAGAAATCTAATTACTCGGATGAAATATAATACCCCTCATCGCGAGTAATTAGGTTTAATGCACACCACACATATGGTTACCAAAGAAAAGGGAAACAACTTAAAATAATGCACACAACACAAGAAAACGATACCAAAAGACGAATTATAAAACACCAGGACGCATCGACACGAATTCAATTTGAGAACTGTCAAAATTGAATGCACAACAAGAGAAGAAGACAGTGCGGTCTCTCTTGCACCAATGGCAACGCCATTTGACAAATGTGGTCATCACCTCTGACCAACAGACAAACAACTTTCATGATGGCCGAAGAAATTATGTTAGAGAGCGGCATCAATACTAAAATGCACTCTAACACCCACTCCGAAGATGTGGGGCATTGTTGCAGGAACCGAAGGAACACACCGAACCGCGCATTGTCCTGGTGTTAGTGCAACATTTGTGGTTCCAACTTTACACAAAGCAAAAGGAGTAACATTTTGGGGGGTCAACAACCTCTGCAGAAAACAGCTGGAGCTGTACATAAGCAATCAACAGCTTCAAGGGAAGCAAATGTAATTTAGTTAAATTACTCGTCAGCCAAATCCCAAGCAATAAAGTTTATCTTTTAAAAACGAAAGGTTCGAGAGTTTTTATTTTGCCTCCATTTGATTTCAGTTCAACTAACTGAAAGATTTTGTGCGTAATCGCTTGCAAATCGCCTATTTGCCGGCTCACCAATTGAATTCCCGCTCGCCTCAGCGCGGAACATGGTCCTTCGAGCCGGATATGAACCAGCGACCTATGGATCCGGCTCGAAGGACCACATGTTCCGCGCTGAGGCGAGCGGGAATTCAATTCATTCTGGATAAATGGTTAGCTTGTTAAGAGCGTTTTGGAGAAGTTCTTTCAGGGTGTTTAGGTGCTTCCCTGAGGCGGCAATTGCAACGGTGGCTACAACTTCGAGACAAAATAAACACAATTGACGACTAGTCTCGGTTGCGGCTGCTGTGTACTCTGTGCTGTGTACTCTGATTCTATTTACAACATCCAATCACCCTTATTTTTACCTCAACAAAATAAAATTTAAACTAAATGAAAACAGATATTAAAAAAACTTACATTTTAAACCGATTTTTCATTCTAGTGTTCACAAATTTCTTCCCGACAAAAAAGGCTTTTAAGTTAGCATTTTGTCACACTAAACCGATAGCCAGGATATCAATAAAGAAACTAGAACACCCACTGTCAACATAAACTACGTCCAACAAAATATAAAATGCCAATTGACTTAAAATGGCTGGCGCAACATATGTAATAGGGCTGATTAATATACAAAACACAAACACTTATTCTTATTGAATAAACAAACACAAATTACTTACTTTTCCATTCCCTAAACACAACGCTACGGAAATTAAATTTGCACAACGTCATTAACAATAAGATGACCGTTCCCAATTGGCAGCGCAAGTAGAAAAAGCTTTTAGTGAACTGACAAATGCATTTTTGTCAAAATGTCATTTCCAATTAACTGAAAATCGATTTTTTCGATTGAATGATTGATTTTTACTTATTTTCCAATAATGTTTATATAGAAAATATCTGCAAAGCCTGAGGGGCTTGTCTGCAAAAGACTAGTCGCTAACATAAGTTTATATTAGTAAATGTCGAGTTTTTTGATATTATTTAACATAATGCTATATATATAAATAATGCAAGCAAACAGTTAGACAAATTAAAAGTGATACACAATAGCGATATTTATGAAAACTTCAAATAAAATTCCGCTGCTTTTTTTTGAAGTTCAACTTTTTTAGATTGCGAAACTCGAATCTCGGACCATAATCGTTCAAGGTTCTAGGGATGGAGTACCTCAGCTGCTATCTTCTTCTGGGGTTGTAGATTTGCTGTGTGGGTATATTGTAGTTGTTGTCGGCTTGAAAATTAGTTAGTACTTTCTGTTTGAAGAGTTGTACGATATAAAGCATGAGCATCCTATTCTCCATTCCATCTGTTGTTCACCCCAAGCTTGCAAACGATAAATTATTTTTTAAATACGGGTCTGAAGTGATTGTAGACGTTGCAAATATATTTTGTGGTGCTTTTCCCAAAGCTAATATACCGAATCTTAAATGAGTCTCCACTAGTCCGAAGTAGTTTTGCCCAAGTACGGGTTGTGGGCAAAGATAACTTAGATGAAAAATGGCATACGTTGATTGTCGGATCAAACAATGAACTACTTGAAAAGCGTATGAAAAGATGGGCACAAGGATGAGGCCATTGTGAATATTTAGTTGCAGGATTTCACATAAGCGATTTTTTTCAAGGTCTTGTTAAGAATATACTTAAAAAAGGTTTGAAAAGAACTGTTTTTATTTAGAAAAAAATGGGTTCCGGAAAGACTTTGACAGCGACAGAAAGAGGAAAAAAAGATGCTTTCGAGGAGTTAGGACTCTCGGCCGAGAAATTGCAAGAAGGCTAAATAGAAGAAAGACTGTTGTAAACAGTTGTCTTGCGGATCCGCAACACTATGGGAAAAATCAAAAAGGACGCACGGCAGAAGCAACAACATTGCGACAAAAGCGGGTCTTGGCTCAAATTCTACCCAACCACTGACTAAAATAAGGGCCAACAGCGGAGTATCAGCCAGCATAGCAACGGTCCAAAGGATAATACAAAAAAGTGGTAATATACAGTGAAGAAAACTTAAAAAGAAACCTGTTTTGAGGCAAGTACAGGGAAATTGCTAGGTGAATTCGTTAATTGTGTCAACAAAAGTTTAAACAAAAGCCGTCATGTCCTAGTACTGTTCATGGACTTCAGCAAAGCTTTCAACACTCTCAATCATGCGAACTTGTTAGAAGCGCTAAGAAGGATTGGCATACGAAGAATAATGGCTAATTGGCTTAGGGATTATCTGCACAACAGGCTGATTTGTGTCAAGATCAAGGATGTGATGTGTGAGAAAAAGGGCGTGCAATATGGAGTTCCGCAGGGATTAAAACTAGGTCCGATTCTCTTCGTCCTTTACACGAACGAGCTATTACGCGTCTTCAAGCAGAGTATTCCATTTCCCTTTGCTGACGACACAGCGATTGTGGTCCCTCATAGCTCCCAGAAAAAAAAAATTCTTAGCTCTTTCCTACTTTTATATAAACAAACTTAAACATAATCTCCTGCAGACAAGCCAAAGCTTCGCAGGAACTTATAAAAATTGTTAAGTAACTATCATGAATAACCTAAAATAAAAAAAGCACACAAGGAGCGCTGAATGAATTTAGTAAGGGAACATGTCGCTTGGAGCAGTGAATGAAATCGCGTTGTCTTTTCGGATGAAAAAAAGTTAAACCTTGGCGGCCCCGATGGTTACAACTTTTATTTCCATGAACTAAGAAAGGAGGAGCTTATTTTGGCTGGCAAGACATCACAGCCGTACATCAGGTTTAATGGTGTGGGGAGCTTATTACCCACTACTATGGCACAATCGAGTTGGATTTTTTGACCACAACAATGAACGGAAACAACTACAAATGTTTGCTGGAACGGTCATTTGAAAAAAGTGAAAACAATTTTCGGACCCCTGTCTTGGACAACAAGACAATGCCCCTATCCACACTTCCAGGGATGTTAGAAGTTGTATTCAATCAGAAGACGTGGAACTTTTGCCATGGGCGCCCTATTCACCGGTTTTTTTTATTTATTTTTAGGAAACAATATACAAATTACAATGCTATATAATAACTAAACAGTAGGAGAGAGTTATTTTGGTTTATGTCTCTGTTATACTAAAACAAATAAAGTTTTTTCATTTTGTTTCTCTGTTGTATTATAACAAAAGAAAGTTGTAAGTGTTTTATTTCGCGATGTTTCTGTTTATGTCAGATTTTTTGCACAAAACTTGAAAAAAAAACTTGTTATTTGGGAAGATTTTGGATTATATCCATATTGCATTAAAAGTGTCTAAGAATTTTAGTGAAAAAAAGGAAATATTTTGAGAAAGCTGTGTATAGCATTGGAGCGTTTTTAATATTTTATTTACTGTTGAATCGATTTTTTAGAGATAGTGCTATAACCCGTATATTTTCCTTACTCTGAGAACGCCAAGCCCCTTAAAAAAATCGCAATTTTATAGCAAACAATTCCTCATCCTTAACTCAAAAATAACATTTTTTGACTTATCGCTCTATCGTATTGAGGGTGCGATGTACCTGTTCACAGGTAGTAAGAGTTTCTGGGTATAAAATTTCCCACAGGTATAAAGACTGAAAATAGATTGCAAAATGTATGGCCTTTTCCTTTTGATCGCCAGAGTATTTGCCCTAATGCAGATTTGATCTCAATTTTAACTGTCTTTTATTTTGTAAACATTGGAATATTTTTTTCAATAAAACTAAAAAAATACGATACCTTTAACGTTGAAAAAATTAAATCAGTTAAAATCTTTCAAATTTGACACTTTTCACGCACTTGCTCTACATCAAGAGCAGGTATGGAAACTCGTACCTACCTATGCTAAACTGCTCTGAACTTGAAAAAAACATGTTCATGGAACAGAAAACGACGGAATGTAAAACACTATGCGCGATGCAGATATTTTCTATACTTTGCTGTGCAGCTCAAGTTCATTAAACATATCTAATGTAAGCTGCATATTACTGGTTGCCGAGAAACGCGACTGTTGCAGGTGTTAGGTGTTATAAACATGACGATTAACTTAGGTATGTACATTGTACATCCCTACGTTGTACATCTTGTTGAATTTTTAAATGGTTTGCAAAATATTCATTATTGTCGTTATCGTAAGAAAGTAACATCGTAAAATTAATTTACTAAACTGCCTGAACACAATGGAGTCGGAACAAAAGAAATTGCACAAATTGTAGTTTTATTAATAATACAAACATACGTTTCAATGTTGGGCTTGCGAACAAAATGATACGCGGCCAAAGCCAGAGTTGGTGCGGTATGCTAATAAAATAAATGTTGGTAGGTACCTGCAATGCAATAGCAGAAATGCTTGTTATGATTATGACTTGGTTTCAATCTATACGTACATAATAGCAATATCATTCGAGGCGTTGGGTATTGTTTTAAGACGATTACTTTCCTACTTAGATAATGAGCCTTATTGCGAAGATCAATCGACAGTAGTTGTTAATTGACTATTTTCAATGTGTGCTATTGTGAACGAACGATTCTAAAGGATTTTGTCAATCAAAGTCAATTAAAAAAATGCGATTGACAAAAATACCAAATGAATCGTTCGTTCACAATAGCACACATTGAAAATAGTCAATAATTATCAATTGTCGATTGATCTTCGCAATACGGCTGAATAACTTGAAAATGAACACACGTCTATTTTTCTAATATATCCATGTACCTATCGATATGTTAACTTTAAAAATATGCTAGCACACTACCAAATATGTATACGTATATAGTCGAGAATGAACTCTACATAGGTACATACATCATGTGCGATTATTTTCCTACAGACATAGTTCTCCACTTCCATGCATATTCCTCATAATTAAAACTCATATCATGCATGCGATTTTATAACCGTCTGCCGACGTCGCGTCGTCGTCCGCTGACATAAATCCGTCGTTCGCAGAACAAAATGCGAAAACACAACAAAAAACCATTTAAATTTCATTCTTGGGCCAACACCAAAACCGAACCGATGCGACGCCATGCGATTTATAGTTGGAAAAATGTATCTACACGAATGCTTTTATACTTAAAAAATGGGGTGGAAATAGAGAGCAAAAGAATTCGCAGAACACAAAAATAAAATGTACAAATCACTTAAACAGTGTTTCAAAGCTGGTAACTTTTCTTGAAAATAGGTAGTAGATTTGGGTTTTAATAAGCGTATACATGCAACTTCATAGGTAAATTAACTGTCAAAATTCGTATGGGTAGGTTTTTACTCTTATAACAAGGTGGTAGACTTACGACACGAATTTGGTGCGTAAACCAATATGCTAAACGTGTTAAACTTTTTCTCACCCGACCGATGAAACAAAGGCACGTAATCAACATCGATTTGTTTACCATCGGTTACGCAAGCAGTTTTGAGGTGAGTTCATGAAACGAGAGTCGATTTACGAAAATGGTAAATTAACGACGATTCATAAATATCCTTAATGCAACTCCGAACGCTGTCTCAATACATCAAAATGTCTCTAGGTCTGCCAATTTGTCTACTGTTTGGAAAATTGTATAAATACTCGTATTGCGAATGAAGGAAGCTATTTAATTTATCTATTCTATTGAAGCGATACAACACTTTAGCAACGTTTTATTATTATACTAGTGACAGTTGTCATGTTTCAAAATCACCCGGACGAACTAGGTTTGCCTGTCTGCAGTCAACAAAATATAAAACTTGCAGAAAAGCAGTAATCAATAAAAAGTTATATAAAGCCTAAAAATAAAGGGTGGTTAAATTTTAAGGGTCGATCTTGATTTTGAATAAAACACAAATTATTTAGGATATTATTGTCATTTCTTTTTATTATGATAATATTGGCATGGTTCAATTATGTATGGAACAAAATATCGGCTAAAAAGCCGCCGCGACCTCGGCGGGACACCTCCATCCGATGGTCCAAATTTTCGATGACGCTGAGGCATAATTGAGGTTCTATGCCGTTAATGTGCCGAATTATCTCGTCCTTTAGCTCTTGAATTGTTGCTGGCTTATCGACGTCCACCTTTTCTTTCAAATAACCCCAAAGAAAGAAGTCCAACGGTGTCAGATCACATGATCTTGGCCGCCAATTGACATCGCCACCACGTGAGATAACACGGCAATTGAATTTCTCGCGCAAAAGAGCCATTGTTTCGTTAGCTGTGCGGCAAGTGGCACCGACCTGTTGAAACCACATATCGTCTACATCCATATCTTCCAATTCGGCCATAAAAAGTTCGTTATCATCTCACAAAAGCGAACACCATTCACAGTAACTGCCTGACCGGCCTCATTTTGGAAAAAATACGGACCATAAACCGAACCAAACAGTCACTCTTTGTGGGTGCATTGCTTTTTCGACAATCACTCTTGGATTATCATTCGCCCAAATGCGGCAATTCTGCTTATTGACGAATCCACTGAGGTGATTTTCTGAAGATGATTTTCTTCGAAAATTGATGATCCACTGTTGCCATTTCTTGCCACCATTCTGACCATTGACGACGCTTGAAATGGTCAAAAGGCTTTAGTTCTTGAGCCAATTGCACCTTATAAGCGCGTAAATGCAAGTCTTTATGCATAATGTGCATCAACGACGAGCGTGAGAGGTGGAATTGTTGGGCACGACGACGAGTTGAGGTGGACGGCTCTTCAGCCACACTATCGCGAACAGTAGCGGTACGAGCTGTACGAGAATGCACTGGTGTTTTCACATCTCCTACAGACCCGGTTTGCTCAAATTTTTGCATGATTTTTCCGATTGTGCGCACATTTGGACGATTAAATTGACCGAAAAAATCACGATATGCATTTTTATTTGAACGCCCATTTTCATAATAAGCCTGAATAACTTTAACGCGTTGCTCGATTGTGTATCTTTCGATGGTTCAAATTGAGTTAGTCTGAAATTGAGAAATGTCAAATAAAATGAAGAAAAAAACTTGATGTTTAGGTGTGGTTCACATTCAACATCGGCCCTTACAGGTAAGATAGTTCTTTGTTTACATTTCTCTAAAAAAAAAGTACTAGCCCTGCACGTTCTGCTTTGTGGCGCCGAGTACTGGGCGAATATCAGGAAACGAGAGCTGATGTAAGAAGCAAAGAGGATCTTCTAATCCCAGCCCCCAGATTCGAGACGTTAAGAAACACCAATGTCCGTTTTAAAAAAAACCAAGTCATCGCGGAAGCCAGAGCACTGGTCTGGACAACGGGAAGAGGCGTGTCCGGATCGCGGCGGACGGACGAATGTTAGTCGCAATAAGAAAGCCCGTTTAGTAAGTAAGTTCTATTTTAAGAAGGGGCAGATAGTGATACTAAGACAATGGACAAAGAGCAGCCCAACAGCATGTCTTTATTTATTGAAATTTTTCGGTACAGGATGATTTCTAGAAGAAAAGTCATCGTATAACTGTTCGATGGGGCGGTAGCACCATCTTGTTGAAATTACACATGGACATAACCTAGCCAGCCCAGCAGCGAATGCAAAAAGGTCTCGAACATGTCTCTGAATGCAACTGCACTATTCGAGAGTTTTTCGCAACCCAGAAATACAAATTTTGTTTAGTGACCAGACCATTGAAGCGGAAGCGTCGTCTGATATAATTTATTTTCTCCAAAATATAGCGATGATGATTTTGTTTATAAATCAGTGAGCCAGTCAAAACTTGTGCGGTCTGATCGGTGTCCCGCAGTTGGTGACTGTATGTTTGTATCTATTGAATCTATGTACAAAGTATTTTAAATTCCTTGTTCGGAATCGCTGCATCGTCGTTCGCGGGATGTTAAAGGGCTGAACGGAAGTGGGGATTGGTAAAGTTCTTCTGCAATGCCGTGTGGCGAACATAATAAACAAATAGAGAAAATAGAAAAAATCTAATTCCGCCATCAGTGTATGTATCTTTATATTTAGGATACAGATATCAGATACCCAGCACCAGATACACGCTACAGAAACTCATTATGCTCAGTACTTTAACCTTAAACAAGCGTCGCCTGGTAGATGCCGAATGCTATTCATCAACAAAATATATATTAGGCATTAACGGCCAATGCAGAACTTCAAACCTAGCTTTTCCAACTATTTCCTGGAGCGAAGGGACCTGCAATTTTAATCCGAATCTGAACGGCAAATTTGAGAAGCTTCTCATGAAAACTACTGATGCTCTTGGATGTTTGTCAGAAAATTGGAAAAAAATCTAGATGTTACTTGGCCCCGGTGCCATTTTAATCGGTGACCTTTCGATCAGTCGTCAAACACAATAACCACTACGACCACCAACGAATGCCTGTACACACGATTTATGTTTTATTTGAACGTCCGGATGCAATTCACCCTATTTGTCTATTATTGAAGTACCTTTTTGCCGAAAATCGAAAAAAACGCATGCTGCCATTATTAGACGGAGCGCATCTTGCATACAAACGACTGCAAAATTCTCGTTTTGCCCTTAGGAAGTTTTGCCGAATTTAATATTCGACAGCGAAATCTGTTGCGAGAATGTCCAGGACACCACTATTGAATATGCAAAAATATATTTAATCCATTGCTTCGTTCCAAAACAATGCTTTTTTTAAATGCACTTTACAGAACTGCTTGACAAATACCGAAAACTATTGTTTAACCCACGAAATCGTTAAATGTATTTAATTGCAGTTATATTCTAAAACACAAAATTAATACTAATGTACCTAATACCCTTTTGCACTAATATTACACAACATTATCTACAAGGTCAACACTTCAAATCACTAACGAAGCGAATGCCACGTTCGCATCGCACTGCGACTGAGTCGCACACACAAAGGTACACAAAACACAACACATATTCAGTCGGACGAGAACCTTTCGCACAGTAAGTTGTCGTCGCTTCGCAAATCCGTTGATTGAAATTGTGGCTGTACAATATCAAATATTTTTTAACTCTGTTTGGTCGGATGTACAAGAAAATGGAAGATTTAATAGAAGCGGTGAGAAAACATCCATCACTATGGGATTTAACGTCGAAAGTTTACAAAGATCACTCTAAGCGAGCAGAGGCCTGGGCTGTGGTGTCAGAAGAATGTGGCCTGTCGCAGGGTATGTAGAAAGGGCGACGAAGAGGGAATTGCGAAAATAATGTTTTATTTTTTAAGATTGTGCCAAGTCTAAGTGGAGGGGACTTCGCGACACGTACATAAAGTTTTTGAAAGCACAAAAACGCGCAACCGAACAGGGACGCAAAAAACAAAGGAAGTACTGTTACGCTGAACAAATGGCATTCATGAAACCCCTTTTGGCGAATTTAAGGTATGTTGTCCATCAGAATAGCATTCAAATGATAAATATTTCTCATTCACTCAGATCTCGTGTTTTCGTAAGGGAGTCGCTAGATTTATCCACAGTGGATGACGAAGAATCCAAAGTTGAGGAAATGCCACCTCCGATGGTCGTCTTCGAGCAAGAAGAAGAATTGGAGAGCCCGCCTGCGAAGCGTTTGCGTCAAAGCTCGGTCACTCGAAATGATTATTTGGAATCGTTGCTGAAAAAGCAAAACACATTAGATTTGGGAATGGATGCGACTGACATGCTATTCCTTAGTTACTCGAAAATGCTAAAAACACTTTCAAAGAGAAGACAAATTCTGTTAAAACGAAAAATCGCAGAGGTATTTGCAGACGCAGAACTTGAACAGCTGACAGAAGACGAATCGGAGTTCGTGTCGCCAGCGTATTCTTCATATTCCCGGACCGTGTCAGTGAGTCAGAATAATGCGTGTTATGAAGCGATTCCGGAACCGATTGCGTGTAAAATTGAACACGACTAAGAAAAAAATGAAGGCGATGCTGGCTGAAATAACCTTCGATTATAATACAAATTGATTAATACATGTTGATTAATTAAAAAAATAATAAAAAAAAAGTAAAATAAAATTGTGTTCGTTATTAGGGCAGATCTATCAATAAGTATTTTCCTACATTGTTCTTTCAAATATTTTTTATAATGCAGATCTCAATAAAAGTAACTTGATACGTGCAACTCCTCGGCATAAGAAACACCTAAAATCTTAGCCCATCCAATACCAAAAACCAGTTCACGGGTAAATATCACGGTAGAAACAGATCAACACAGCAACTCCGACTTAAAAATGAGCAAGAATTTCAGCGTTTCAAGTCGACTTAAACACATTGAAGAAGGCAACTTTGGGAGCGAGAAAAATATTTGGTGTAAACAAGAGAGACAATTCATTCAAAATAAAAACAAGAGAAAAAATTCGCTCAAAAAAAAATGCATTCGAATGTTGGTTGGGAAAACTGAAAACATCGGCGCAAGCTGGCGAACGTTGACAGGTAACGAAAGCAACGAACGCCCAAAGTGTGATGCCTAAATTATGATCTCTCTTTGGCGTGTGCGTTTCTTTCGTTACGTCCAAAGGCTTTAAGTGCGCTTTGACCTTTGACAGAAACCAAAATATCAAATATGACCGAAGACGCGTATCCTGTACCATGAAAAAGCTTGACAGTCCATAATTTTCCCTACTTTCGCTTTGACACACACCGCTTTGCATGCGAAGCTCCAAGTCATGATTGTGGTTTAGGCATTATGCTGGTATGATTATTTTTTTCCAAAATCCGAATCCCAGAGCACTCAGGCTCGGTAACGGTCCATTGTACTACCAGCCAGAAATCCTCTTTTTAGTGCAGAGGTCGAAGAAACAAGGCTTTATTCGATTTCTCTCCATTAATGGGTGGTGTATGTTGTTGGTCAGCATTGGGATTTAACCTGCACCGCACGAGTCACAAGCAAACACACTAACCTCTACACCGTCGCCACCTTTATGCTGGTATGATACCACCCTATTCAACGAGTATATTATTTTTGGCTCATAGTTTGTATCATACCGTAATACTGCCATAGACCCCTAAAAGTAACTATATTTATAATCGGCATCGATAGTAATGTCGATTTAGCCATGTCCTTCCGTCCGTCCGTAGGCAAACATGAGGCATTAAAACTCGCGCTAAAAAGCTGAATTAAATTTGTTTAGACTCCACAAGAAATTCGAGTTAGAAACCTGAAACTTGGAATATGGTGTCCTTACGGGGCTCTAAATGCTCACGGGTAAGAATTTTTTAAAATCCGCCCACAATTTAAAAAGAAAAAAATCGTTTAGTCGAAATATTTAAGTTAGAGTTGCGAAGCTGAAATTTGGAATAAATACTCTCTAGAAACCCAAATTTCTCATGTGCAAAGATTTTTGAAACCTGCCAACTGACACGCCCACTACATAAAAATCACCGTTTTATTGAAGAAATCATTGGAAATTAAAGTCGTATTCTTTGTAAATTATATAGACAAAGTTTGAACCATTCCTTCATAAAAAATTGGCTGTCATGCCAACGATGTAGACCAAATTCCTTTTAACAATCCACATCCATATCCTATCCATATTTAGATTTTTGCCACGCCCACTTTTTTGGGAATTGGAATAGGGTATCCAACAGTTCGCCGAAGCGGACTGCAGTCTTTGCATATGTTTTCCCTTACGTTTTAATTTCAATGCTTTCATTTCGTAAAAAATTATGCAAACATACGCATGCTTCTCTACAACTCGAAAGTTTTTTGACAGCATATACATAATTAAAACGCTTCATTCATGATGGCATTGGCATCATCATATAATCCGTAAACACAAGGAAAGAGAAAGAGAAAGAGTTTGCGTCAAGGGTATATGCACTTAATATGCATAAAGGTATATTAAGGGTATATTAAGTCAATTAATATGAAGATACTAAATGTTAATTGCAACCTTTCCTCTGGCCAAATACAATTTCTGAAAGTCGTATTGGACTTACAAATCAAAGGATGTACTTTCTCAAATATTTTTCCAAACGGTACTGGAGTCATTCTCAAAACATTTTCGTCCGCCTGGTATACACAGCGGATTTCACTTAAAAGTTTGTGGCACAAGTCTGTAACTAAATAGTGGCAATAAATAGTAAGTTTGCTTACAACATAATTTACTTTCTTCTTCTCTTGCGGGTGGCAACGGTGCAGTAGTAGTGTATTTAGTTCAAACGGAATTGACATAATCTATTCGGAGCTGTTTGTAATTACTGGTGTGCCTTAATTCCAATTGCTACGCTGGAAGAGGGAAACTCAAAGATCCTTCCTGTGAATGTTAGTTCAGTCAGGATCGAGAAAAGAACGGCACTTGCCAACTTGTTGTAACTACACCGAAAACCCGGATGGTTAGCGAAACCAAACTAAATCACGCCTCAATATGGCTGAGTACAAACTCCAGTTGTACGCGATGAATATCCCTTCATTCCCAAGCAGCGGTCCTTTTCCGGAATTGGCCTTAACAGACGCAAGACTTCAAATGACGAATGAATATCTGTTTGCATTAGTTTGAGAATGATAGTGACCACTACGGACTCGGCGCCGCAATACGGAATCCGAATGAGCAAACGCTGCCGGAGGATTACAAAGCATTGTCTTTATTCGATTACCGAAGGGCAGAGTGGTCGCGCTTCTCCAGATTGTTATAGGGAGGCATACGTTTGAGTGGGATCCACCCAGCGACAAACAGTTACATGACAAATGTGGCAAATGAACGACGCCATCAATCGAACAATGGAACGAACTATTGCTCGGGTAGGACGTTCCGAAGACGACCAGACAGAAAAGTACAGGAACCCTCCAATCGACGCACTATACCGGCAGAAAAGTAGACTGCCTAAACGACTGCACAGACAAATTACTGACCGCAACGAACCGGAGCTAAGGATGCTGAATTCAGAGATCCGAATCCTGAAGCTATCTATATTTCGATAAACTTACTCGTATATTTGCTTGCAGTGGCGTAGCGAGGGTTGGGGCCGCACGGGGCAGACATAATTTATGCCGCCCCTAGTAATTTTATCACTCACTAAAAAAAATTGTTGTCTACGGTTTCAAACAGTTATATCTACACATAATGTACGTCAATAAACTTGGTAAAATTTCTCTTCAAAATTTTGTCAATTATTGTTCGTAGGTACTACTTTCTAGCAAGTGAAGGAAAAATTAAGCCGCAAATTTAAAATGTTCCCATATTGGTTCCGATTTTTCGAAAATTTAAAATTCTTCACAAAAACAGGATTCCATTATTTTTTGTATTTTATTTTATTTTCCTGGGATGTTTCATTAAAATTCCAAGTTTTTATACCCTATTCTAGGGGTATATTAATTTTGACGCATAGTTTGTAACATACCTTAATATTGCCCGTAGACCCCTAAAAGTTACTATATTTATGATCAGCATCGATAGTAATGTCGATCTAGCCATGTCCGTCCGTCCGTCCGTCCGTCGGCAAAAATTAGGCCTTTAAACTCGACCTAGAGAGCTGAAATTTTAACCATATACTCTCTAGGGTCCCGAAATAATCAAGTTTACGAATTTTTGAAATCCGCCCACAGACACGCCCACAAACTCAAAAAAACAAAATTTTGGAAAAAATCGAATTTTGAGCTAGGAAGCTGAAATTTTTTATATATGATCTATGACTCCTAAAACTGCTCGGGATATAAAATTTTCAAAATCCGCCCACTGCCACGCCCACAAAAAAATAAAACAATTTTATTGAAAAACCAAAATTTGAGCTAGGGAGCTGAAATTTATAATATATACTCTCTAGGGGCCCTTTAAGCTCATGTATAAATATTTTCAAAATCCGCCCACTGACACGCCCACAAATAAATAAAACAATTTTTTTGAAAATCCAAAGTTTGAGCTAGGGAGCTGAAATTTATAATATATACTCTCTAGGGGCCCTTTATGCTCATGTGTTAATTTTTTTTTAAATCTGACTGACACGCCCACAATTAAATAAAACAATTTTATTGAAACACCCAAGTTTGAGCTAGGGAGCGTTTTTTTGATAAAATCCTTTAAATGTTATATAACAAAATATGTAGAGCGTTCTTAACAATTTAACCATACTTAGACTTTTGTCACGCCCACTTATGAGGGATTGAAATAAGAATAGGGTATCCAACAGTTCGCCCAAGCGGATTGTAGCCCGTCCCTATGTTTGACATACATTTTTAGCATAAGTAAAAGCACCATCTACCAATTTATCGCGTTTTTCTGTAAGGAAGATCAGTAATGCATTCATTTTTTGAGCATATTGATGAAGATTGACTCCTTCTGTTTGCAAGTTCATTAACGTCGTGTAGTACTGGTTTCCAAAAGCCCAAAAAAGACAGAACCGATTGCAATGCTATTTATTAGCGATGCTCCTGCATCCGTCCGTTTGTTTAGTCTTTCGCCTGCCTCCGTCAGTTTCTCCAAGGTTTTAAAAATGCCCTCATAATGGTTCCAGGTCTTCTCGACTGCATCAGCTCTTGCACTTCATCTTGTTTATGGCAGCCTCTTCAATGCTTTGCTTGAAGTACAAAGCAGAAATTTCCAGCGGTGTCTGGACACGAAAAAAAGGAATATATGCGTTCTAAGGAACCGAAGAAAGTGACCGAATTTGACTCAACGGCAGCAGCATGTAAACAAACCAAGTTCAAAGAGTGATTGGAGCAGGGTATAAATTCTGCTTGGGGTTTATGTCTTTTAGTCTTTGCTTCACTCCCGTATATTTTACAGACACTAGTATTGTCATATGTTTGACCTCTGCAATCCATTATATCGAGACCATCAGCTTTTAGCTTACTTAAAATCATGTCAGAAATGCCTTCAGCCGTGTTGTTCTTTGTTTCGATAAAATCAAATAAACATTCCACTAGTACCTACTACTTTCTGATTTTCAATTTTAACCCGTATGAGCTCAACGCCCCATTTTTAAAACGTTTACAAGATAACAAAAAACCACCTATTTTTTTGCTCATCATAGTAGCCCTAGACTAAAGTGTGTGAAAATGCTTATTTGAAAAAATTATACAGCTACTCATTACTTAGACTGTCAGTTTCGCTTGGTAAAGTGCTCAATTTTGATTTTGTGTCAATGGCTGGAAAAAACGTGTAAGTAAACATATTTATCTGTAGAAAAATACACTTTTTCTTAAATTGTCAATTTGAAAATGTTTATTACAATGAAATAAATATGTTCGTTTTGTATAAATTAGTAACGAACAGATTTTATGTACCATTTTATGTAATGCCCCATTATTGGGGCGGTGATCATGAGCATGGCAGTGCCCCTTGCATTAAAAATTTTCCTTCGTGTTTTTCCCTTGGTTTTATTGTTTTTTTATGATTGTTGTTTTAGAATAACAGTGGCTGAAATCCTAGCCATCTTGGAAACAGAAGACGATATAGTAGAAGGTACCATATACACACTCTAGATGCTCTAGAAGGAGATATAAATAGGCTAACTGGCAATCAACTTAGGGCTGGAGGGGAGCTTCAGTGTATTAGGAGGTCAGCGCAAGGCTTGCGATTAGAAATAATCGGACAGGGCACTGCTGAAAGCGACGACAGTAGCGAGGAAGACGTTCCGCTCTCTAAGATTGCAGAAAGTTCCCAAGCAACACTGAAGAAGAAAAAAACTGTACCGGTAAGGGAATGGAAAGATGAAGATATTGCAGGTGATAGCAGAGGGGAATGGACAGCGCCGGCCTTTTTGAGCATGGATAGGTCCCCCGTGGAATGGTTTGAATTGTTCTACGACGATGAAATAATAGACCTATTCATCGAAAATTCAAAAAAGTATATGCAGTTTTCCACGGTAATAGCCAATTCGATATTTCAAGGGAGGATGTGCGTCTGGTATTTGGCATATTGCTATTGAGTGGCTATTGTGTGTATGCTAGAAATCGAATGTATTGGGTAACTGGCTCTGACACGTTCCATCCTGCTGTTGCTATATCCATACCCAGATCGCGATTTGAACAAATTTTGCGATATTTTCATGCGTGTGACAATGGAACACTTGATGCCAGTGATAAATTTACAAAGGTGCAACCCTCATGACAGCGACTAAATATAAAATGAATGAAGTATTCACCAATCTATGAAGAAGTGAGCATAGATGAGCCTATGATTCCATATTATGGCCACCATGACACAAAACAGCACTTGCATGGTAAACCGATTCGGATTGGTTTTAAGTGCTGGAGTATGGCTACGCGTCTTGGGTATCTTCTCCAAGCTGAACCATACCAAGGTGCAAGTACCGGCAATACGATTCCTGATCTGCGAGTTGGAGGATCAGTAGTGATGAACTCTCAAAGTTGCCAGAAAATATTCGTGCTTATGTTTACATTGACAATTTTTGTACCTCAATTCGTCTGCTAACTGCTTTGAAAGTCGCCAATCATCAAGCCAACGGAACAACTCGAGCTAACCGCGTTGAAAATGCTCCATTGCAATCGTTGTTAGAAATAAAAAAACAACCGCGAGGTAGTTACGAGTACCATCAAATTACTGATACAAATTCAAAAATCACTTTAGTACGGTACAACGACAACAATGTAGTCACAGTAGCATCTACTTGTGAAGGTGTTGCACCTTTGAGATCCGTACAGCGTTGGTCAAGCAAAGAAAAAAAGCGAGTGACAATCCAGCAACCAGCCTGTATCCTTCAATACAATAGGTTCATGGGAGGAGTAGATCGTCTGGATAAAAACATTGGATGCTACCGTATAAGCGTAAATAATAAAAAAACATAGGGACGGGCTACAGTCCGCTTGGGCGAACTGTTGCATACCCTATTCTTATTCCTATCCCTCATAAGTGGGCGTGACAAAAGTCTAAGTATGGTTGAATTGTTAAGAACGCTCTACATATTTTGTTATATAACATTTAAAGGATTTTATCACAAAAAACGCTCCCTAGCTCAAACTTGGGTGTTTCAATAAAATTGTTTTATTTAATTGTGGGCGTGTCAGTGGGCGGATTTTGAAAATATTTATACATGAGCGTAAAGGGCCCATAGAGAGTATATATTATAAATTTCAGCTCCCTAGCTCAAACTTTGGATTTTCAAAAAAATTGTTTTATTTATTTGTGGGCGTGTCAGTGGGCGGATTTTGAAAATATTTATACATGAGCGTAAAGGGCCCCTAGAGAGTATATATTAAAAATTTCAGCTCCCTAGCTCAAATTTTGGTTTTTCAATAAAATTGTTTTATTTTTTTTGTGGGCGTGGCAGTGGGCGGATTTTGAAAATTTTATATCCCGAGCAGTTTTAGGAGCCATAGATCATTTATAAAAAATTTCAGCTTCCTAGCTCAAAATTCGATTTTTTCCAAAATTTTGTTTTTTTGAGTTTGTGGGCGTGTCTGTGGGCGGATTTCAAAAATTCGTAAACTTGATTATTTCGGGACCCTAGAGAGTATATGGTTAAAATTTCAGCTCTCTAGGTCCAGTTTAAAGGCCTAATTTTTGCCGACGGACGGACGGACGGACGGACGGACGGACGGACATGGCTAGATCGACATTACTATCGATGCTGATCATAAATATAGTAACTTTTAGGGGTCTACGGGCAATATTAAGGTATGTTACAAACTATGCGTCAAAATAATATACCCCTAGAATAGGGTATAAAAATGGTACTGGCAGCTATTGATGTGGCCTCTCAATGCATCAAGGAATAATGCTTTCCAGCTGTACAGACTTTCTCCTGCAGGACAAGCTAAGGGCCATTTGGATTATTTAGGATTCATCCGAGCAATAGTCACTTCGTACATTGGTAGATACTCAGTCTCAAGATCCACTGGTCGCCCCATGAAAGCTACGAAACGGCGCAGAGTTCCACAAGAAGTCAGATTGGATGGCAAAGGGCACCTGATCGTTTCGCATTCTACACAGATCCGATGTGCAGAGTGTCATAAAAATACAACTAAAAAGTGCCGCAAATGCGATGCTGGGTGCCATGCTAACTGTTTTGAAGCTTTCCATTCATAACTATTCATTGTAATATTAAAATTCTTTAAATAAAATAATATTTCTTCAAATAAATAAAAATATATATTTAAATAATTTTGGTACCCTATTGTGCTTAGTGCCCCATTTTTGGGGCGGTCCTTATTTTCGACATTCTTAATTTTTTCCTTCAGTTTCTTGCTGAAACCCTTCCAATTAGTCCTCCAGAGTGCGAAAATACAAAAAAAAAGTTTAATAACGCAGAAAAATAAACTTTAGCACATACGGGTTAAGATAACGCAGTACTTGACTGGTTTGATCTTTGTGTGATACACCTGGGGTGCTATCGAATATAAGGGAATAATATTTGGGCTTTTTAACTTGACAGAAAATTCGTTGACGAACGTTATCTCCTAAAATATTAATGAACTCGTTTTGAATTTGTGGTGACATATAGGTGGTGGTTCTTTCACCAATATTTATTCGTGAAATGTGTTCTCGAAGCACTGTAATTTGGGAGTAGGTGCACCAGTTCTAGAAAGTTGCCCCTATTACCTACCACTGGTAATTTCTTCTCAGTGGCCACGAATAGCCAAATTCTGTTTCGTAAGGAATTTAATAATATCGACCATTTTAGTAAGAATTTTTTTGTTTCTTTGGCTACGATATTTTTCTGTCTTTTATCAATTGTCTTTCCTGTTCGAAGTCTGGCCTCTAACTTCTTCCATTTGCAAAGGTTTTGGTTGTGTTGGGGACTTGATTCATGCCTGGCTACTATGGGATTTATTTTTTACCAGTTATTAAAAACATCATATGAGCATAACTGTGATGCATTGTTTTTGTCCGGATTTTCAGACCGACGGCAGCAAAAGCAAAATAATGACAATTTAGAAGGAGAATAAGCCATCCTAGAACTTGATACTTTTTCGCCGTTAGTCAATGTGCGATAAAACCTTTCTTTTGTTAGCCGCCTCGTCGTCGTTCCTGTCGGTGCAGCAGAAACCGTGTTGCTTACATGCTGCACTACTTCTATTGCACAAGTAGAAATCTCATATTTGTATCTATGTATTTCATTAGGCCACTTTCTCATATCATCTAAATTTTTAGCTGATTCCAATGCTTTATCATTCTCAGTCAATGTGTTCAATGAGAGAATCAGAGACAGAGCCGGACTCAGATCCGGAGTCGGAGCCATAACTATTGACAACTATATTTGAACTATATTTGGATTTTCTTGTTAAGCAACACAAGGAATGTCTGATTACTTACTGTAAAGCAGTATTAATGCTGGTAAATTTTGTAAATAAATTCGTTTGACTGAAAAAAGAATCTGTTTTGTAAATTTTGTATACCTATTTAAACAAATACACCTGCCGCCTCGGCGCACCTGCCGCCCCGGCGCACCTGTTGCCCGGGGCCTGTGGCCCCCTTGCCCCCCCCCCCCCCCCCCCCCCACGCTTCGCCACTGTTTACTTGTCTTGCTGGGGCCAAGAAGGCTTATGCTCTGACAAGGATATTGTTTCATAGCAGTCAACTTGACTCCAGAAAGGTCATATGCTACGTTTCTCTTATAATTCCGATCATCGCTTATGGTTGTCCATTGTGGTTTAATATAGCGCCTAGTTATATGGAAAAGATTCGGATTTTGGAGAGAAAATGTCTTAGGCATGTCTCCGGTTGTTCCGAATGCCTGAATCCAACTATATAAAATATTATCCCAAAAAGGTCTTATGCGATAGGGCTGAGTTGAATTGGATTAATAATTTCCTTATTAAGGTGACTTGAAGGCACATCGCAAGGGCGATGGCCAGCGACAATAGCCTGATCTTTGGGGCTTACTACCTCAATGAACACCGAGAGTACGCTCCGGTCTGGCTTTATCCCGCCGGTGGTATTTACCTATATTGATTCAAGAGGGCTGCCCCAGACAAGGGATGGTATCCTGTTATTCTACCACCGAAGCTCAAATGCGTCGGGACGACGCCAATGCTCATGAGCTCCTCCGATTTAGTGCGCGATAGCAGAGAGGTATATATTCGATACGGTAAAGCAATGCGCCGAATTTTGGTGGGTTGTTGAGGGGGCAGGGGTCAACATGCCCTACCAGGGCGGCGCGTTACTCTAGGCAACTTCCTGATAGTTTTTGAGTAAGGTTAAGGTACTGGTGGCGATGGTGTTGAGGGTAGTGTGTTGGCTTGTGACCCGTGCGGTGCAGGTTCAATCCCCATTGGGAACAACGACATACGCCACCCATTAAAGAAATACACGAATAACACCTTGTTTCTGCAACCTCTACACCAAAAAGAGGACTTCTGCCTGGTAGTACAATGGACAGTTATCGAGTCCGAGTGCTCTGGGATTTGGATTTCCTTTTTACAAAAAAAAAAAGTTAAGTCCGCATAAGGACCATTATTTTAGAATTAGGATATTTATCCTGTTAGTTTTAAGTTAGATTTAATAAATTTTGTCTAGTACGTAAGTAAACACATATAGGTAAAACCTTTGTATATACATTCCTATAGTAGCGCCAATCCAGTAGTACCAGTATCCTAATAGGTGTCGCTACTCATACCAAATCGAGAATTAGTTGGCTGAGAGCTTTTGTGCCTTTGATAATTTTATTAATAATAAAAAAGCATTCGTTGAGATTTTTGTTCGTTCAATCATTCAATATTATAGTTCGTCGTTCGTCGAAGAGAAAAGAGAAAGAAAGAAGAAAGAAACGAAGAAATAAACTGCTTTGTCTCTCACTATCGAATCATTCTGATATTATGTAAGTATTTATTTTTCT
Source organism: Portevinia maculata (assembly GCA_949715645.1). Taxonomy (NCBI): domain Eukaryota; kingdom Metazoa; phylum Arthropoda; class Insecta; order Diptera; family Syrphidae; genus Portevinia; species Portevinia maculata. Next base: position 51,845,958 of record OX454527.1, on the reverse strand, counting down.
TTGTAAAAGCCAAATACTTTTTGAAGATTTGCGTTGTGCGTCGCTTCGGCAAATAGTATGTAGGATGGATAGAGGGAGATCATGGAAAAATTAGAAATCTGGCTTTGTCGTCTGCGAGTAGAATGTATGATGGAAGAGGCGATTCGTTTGAAAAGAAAAATTGAATAAAAGCTGATTTCGGTAGGTATTTGAATTATGAATTAATGGATTTTTAGACTTTAGCTATTTTCGCTGTAGGTATCTCGTCCAAAAATGTACCGATTTATATCATTTCTTCAGTATTTGATTCGGAAATATTCAATTTGTGTTGTATCAGCCGTTATTCAAGGAAATAGTTGTTGGATAGATGTATTTATCTAATTGATGACCTACATTAATATTGAGGCAGGTCACCTGTCGTTTTGCAGTTTTTTGTAATATATTCGTGGTCAGCATCGATAGTAATGTGTATCTACTATGTCCGTCCGTCCGTCCGCCCACCCGTCGGCACAAATGAATGCCTTTACACTGGAGCTAGAAAGCTGAAATTTTAGCAATGTTATCTCTAGGGGCCCGAAATAATAATTTTTAACAATTTTTAAAATCCGCCCATTGACACGCCCACAATTTTAAAAGAACAAATTTGTGAGCTAGAAAGCTGAAATGTTGAATATATGTAGGTATTGTCTTAAGGCGCCCAAAATGCTGTGGGAGTTAACTAACATTGCATCGTCGCCTCTTCAAGTAGCATGTATGATGAGAGGGGGATGATGGAAGGGACGAAAAGTTTTGAAATGAAAAATTTAATAAAATCAAATTTCAGTCTTTTTCCTCAAATAAGAAATTATGAGTTGATCACTTTTTAGACTGTTACTATATCTTGGGGCTGGTCGAACGTCTGCCATTCCTAAAGAATTTGAAGATGAAATATCTCGAAGCCTAATAGCACGTTGAATGAAGAACAAGAAATGGGAGTTTTTTCTGACAGAATAGAAATGCCAGAAGTAGGCGGGAAAGTACATCTGCCTATGCAGGGACCAGCTTAGAAAATCACTACAGCGCCTTCCAACCAGCGTTTGTCGTAAAAGTATAGGTATTAAGTGGGGAAATCACATCTATGCAATTTAAACATCCAGATGAGATGAGCCCAGCGACACATTTAACATCTTGGTCAGGGACGATTGAACCTCGCTAACCCATCGCCAGCAAAGAATAACTGATACCAATTAGGGTCCGTCACTTTTTCTTCAAGCAGATAATCAAGGGCAATATGATTAGACTTGGGACGGTGGTGTACACCTCTTTGATTGCGAAATCCTCGGTGACGCCAACTATACATCTTACTGTTGTCTTTACTCGCTCATACATGTATACATGTCCATGACCATCCGACGTAGATTTCTGGAACTCCTCGTTGCCCTAGCGCTACCCATAACAGATCCGTTGGTTGTTTATTACAGGACTATCCAAAATCAACCAACACCATATGCAAATCCTTCAAAGAATCACTATGTTTTTCCATCATGATCATTATACATTGGATTGCATCTGTGGTTGATTTACCTGCGACAAACCCGCACTGGTCTTCAGATAGCCGTACTATTTTACGGATTCGGCTATTTAATAACTCCTGAACAACCTTCGTGGTGTGTGACATCAGCTTGATTGAACGGTATTTATCAGTCTCGCATATCGTCTTTTTCTTTGTATAAAATAAGAAGAAAACTCTCCCTCCACGGATTAGGCATTGGATCGCCACTCATCAGTTTGCAGATGAGAATCATGAGCCATTTGGACCCGATGTCTGCCATCTTTTTCCAGAACTCAGAGGGTTTCTTGTCCGGCAAAACTGCTTTTGGATTTTTAAGGTCTTTGACCGCATTCATAACCTCTTCAACAGCAATGTCGTGTACTTCTTCAGTGTTAGAAACGGCTCTCGGAAAATATATCCCATGAAATTGGTTAATTAGTAGTTTTTCGTCATCCACAAGAAGCATTAAGCATTGTTGATGAACTTTGGCGAACGGATTTCCTGGGCATTCCTCCTTCTCTCAGCGGCAAATTTTGAAAATAGTTGTTTTTCTGTTCAAGCTGCTTTGCTGGAGTTCGTGGACAGCCTTCTGACACCTTTTTGTCACTAATCACTGCTTTAGCTTCATCTGCCCAACACCATGTTTCTTTGCCGTATTGACAACTTTGTTGATGATGCGATGGAGATAATTTTGCATATTTGCAATAAATGAATGACTTTTTTTGTCCAGGTTGTACCATTTGAATCTCACAAACACTTTACTGTCAGGAGGAGGCGGTTTTGTTGGGCGATTGCCTCTTCCAGGATCACTATCTTTAACCCGAGGCTTCATGAAACGTGCTACCAATATGGCAATCAATCTGGGATTCGTTTCCGCCACTGCTGTAAGTGACCAGGTGACGGCTTTGTTTGAGAACGATAAGACCTTATGACTTGCACATTCTCAGGATATCTTTACCCGGAGAGTTCCTGGTGCCGTATCCCAGTCCTCCATGGCAGCTTTCATACTCTTCGTTTGACTAACCGACCGTACCGTTCAAATCTCCGCCAACAAACAAAATCCCGTATTCGAATATCTTGAAAGCGTGTCCGGTGTTTTGCGGGATGATATTTTCCTGGGATAGACTCACAAAAATTAAAACTCTGGACACGTCTTCGACTCACAAAAAAGGATATTCTGAAGGTTGGATATTTCAACCGTGGATATTATAAAAAAGAATATAAACTACAGTAATTATTACTAATTTTTGAATTTGAAGTGGCCAACCGCTAGTGCCGGTTCCCTACCTACTCCACACACACATCAAAGCAAACAACTTAGAGCATTCTTCAATAGAATTCGCTTTAACATCTCGAAATGATTGCATACCTTCTTATGCAATGTTTAAATATTTTCCCAGCCTTTATGCAAAAATCCGTATTCAGTACATATCCAAAACATGTAAGTTATGCAATCTCTGTGTCGATTAAAGTCCCAAACCAGTTGTTTGTGAAAAACCGAATGAACAAATTCTGCTTATATTCGGAGATTTAATTGTGTAACAAAATGCAATCGCAATATGTACATAATATGATTTGTGATATCGATTATGAATGAATACTATACCCCTTTTCTTTGATGAATGCTACGGCCTCCTTGCAATATGCCATAATCTACCCCAAACTTCCATTGAAAACAACAAATAATTTATAAACCATATACCGCCCCTCTCACCCACACATCATATCCCCATCATGAGAAGTATAAAAAAAATTCAATAAACAAACGACAAACTACACACTTATGAAAATCTTCAAATATAACGGCGCTGGTCGGAAAAATTTTACTTTTGTTTTGTTCATCACTTCAATTACTTTCGTTTAAATATAGCTTTCGTTTTGACGAAAACTTTCATAAGAACTTAAAGCTCCACCTAAATTAATTAAGGACACAAACCAGTTTTCATTATTGATCGATTGAAGCGCCAAAGCTTCTGCGGGATACATGTAAAACATTATTATTCGATTTCTTGGCGCTACTATAGGAATGTACTCGTATATACAAAGGTAAAACATATTAAGAAAATGAATTTATAAGTCAAAAAGTGTATTCAGTTACTGATTGGAAGGTCGCACGTTGGAGTCCCGGCCAAGTCCATGATTTAAATTGATTTAAATAATTTAGACACCAACACCACTAGCGGAGATACAATGCAAGATAGCGTTCTATGAAATAGTATGCTATGAAAAATTGCTTTCTATTTATTTCTCAGTTCAAAGCTTTCTATGGAGTATTCTATCGGCTGTCATTTTGAGTTTGATAATGGAAGAAGTTTTCATTCATTTTCATTCATAGTTTAAGTCATAAATTAAAAGTTAGATATTGTTGCGGAATATTTTCACGCAACAAGTTTCACCTTCTGTCCTTCATTTCCTTCCCCGTACCCTTCTTCTATTGGGTGGCATCTGCGAGGTCATCGGCAAGTGGAGGGCAACCAAGGTCCCATCAGCCTTTGGGCCACTTTCCCCGAACCTCGAGGGTATCACCCCCACAGGTACCCAACCCCGTGAGTGGAGAGGATTCCCAAAATGAAACGTGGAGATGAGCAGCTTAGGCGGACCGCCGACCGGCAGATCGAGAGCCGGGGTAAAGTGCCCACCCTTTTCGCCACACACCAACTCGGCAGAATGGGCCCAACGTTGCCTGCACATACGCAACCGTGCGAGGCAAATAATAATGCGGCAAGGTGGGTGACCTTAGCCTGAGTGCCCTCCAACGATATGGAGAGGCAGCAGATAAGTGTGGGTGGACCGCCCACACATTCACATCTGCACCAGAACCACCACTGACACGGTGGGGCGTTAGGTTCGATGAGGGGGAAGAAGACGCTCTTTCTTTTTACTCCGTCGTAGGAGCACCGGAGGAGCAACAGAGGAGTGTAGGCGGACGGCCACGATAAAAAGACACTCCCGTAGAAGACATCACAACAATAATACCGACTGCAAACACTGAAGAACACGAAGAAACACGAGACTCAGAAGACTGGTTGACCCGATACACCAAAACAACAGACATCAATCAAAAGGAGAAATCCTGTCCAACAAAACATATTGTAAGGAATGACCCGCGATTGGCAAGACCCTTACACCTTTTCTGAACAGGATTCCACCAGACAAGTTTAAAATCCGCGATTTTCTAAACTAATAATAACTCACTTGACTTTGTTTTGGAGTCTAAGGGAATTTTCTTATTTTACTCCACGCGCTGGGGGGGGGGGGGGGGGGGGGGGTGAAATTGCAACACTGTCTTCAAATTTCTTCTCCTCCTGAGGTGGGTCAGGGTTGTTGGGACCCAGTCACGTCCTTTTTCCTTTTCATTTTCACCGATTTAAGGGTATTTTAATCCGCGTTGTAATTTATTATTGTTCTTATTGTTGTTTTATTTCGCACTTGGGCAGAACTCAGACGAGAAATGTCAAACGTAGATTATATTCTGATGTGATAAGAAGATTGTTCCAGGTCGGTTAAACAGCTCAATAACCCGACTTTCCAGTGGTGGATCGTGGGTATAAGAGTGAATGGATTGAGTGGATGGAATAATAGCGAGGGGGTAACGTTCAGACTCACGCACACCTTGGCGAACACGCTCTGGTGCCGCTGAATGTGGTCTGCCGTTGGCTCGCTGAGCGACTGAAGGTAGTGGAATATGGCGGACACCCACCAACACATAGGTGAACGTCCATTGCACGCCATGAGTGGGATTCTACTACTAATGTGTGAATGAGGGTGTGAGAAATGAGAGTTGGCCGAACTGGAACAAGGAAAGTTCTGGAAGATCACTTCTTGGTTGACCAGCTAGCGCGTTAGTCAGGTTTAGTTGAGAGAAGTTTTGTAGAAGTGCGAAATAAAAGCAAAAAAAATTTTAGTTAAAGTTGAAAAGTGGAAAAAAAGGCTAAAGGAAAATTTTCGAGTTTGGAACGTGAGTTAAAGTGGAGGAATTACCTGGGGATAATAGCGAGGAACATCAGGAGGAGGATAAATCGGAGGACAGTTGAGTAGAGACAAAAGGACTAAGGAGTAGGACGCCGAAACAAAGATAAGTAGAGTGAATAGCAAGTAGTGAATAGTTCATAGTCGATTGTGTTAGGAATTTGTTGTGTCATAGTCTGGTAGGGTCCTGAAACGATTTTTCCCGTGAAAAGTCCGGGACACGCGACCCTTTCAACCATTTTTGGTACGCCGGGCGACGCCATAGCGGGTCACGCCGGTCACTTACCCTTCATTTGCCCTTCAGGCCGTAATACTTCGTCTGACCTTTTGTCATTGAGTCATTATTTTTTTTATTAACGTCAAAGGAATAAAGTGACCAAGCTCCAACGGAGCTTTATAACGTGGTGCAAATTCTTTGTGTTTTCTCTTTTTTGGATTTTCCATTTTTCAGTGGTTCGGCCATAAGGTTTCACAATTTTCCATAAAATTGTGTGGCGCCCATCTTTTGCGAGTTCATCGTTCAGCAGCGTAAGCTAAAGTTTCAGTTTTTTGTATTTTCTAAACGAACCCACCCCAGATTGAGGTACCGGGAAATAGCCTCTTTGTGGCTATTTTTGTTATCTATAATCGCGGTTTGAGTTCATTTCTCTTGTTTCAGTTGTAATTATTTCTTTTTTGGATTTGCAACCGGTAGTGACAATTAAGTCAAATACATTTTCTTGACCGCGAAATAAAGTAACAATATTAACTAATTCTACCATTAATTGTTATTGAATTCTTTAAGGTGCTTCGCTCTGCAACATTTCAACTATTGAAATAGTATAGGTAACAACAAGCAACTTTGCCTTAACGACATACACCTGGCTATTGATAGTACCTCTACCTCCGCGTCGTCCTCCACGATCCATATACGCGAAAGCTTATCACAGCAAAACAGACTTTTATTTCAACGTGCAATAGAATTGAAAAAACACAAACAACTCTTTTCTGTTTACACTGCACGCGGAGTGGTTTATGTCAAACGTCAATCCGACGATACAGCTGTGATGGTTGACTGCATCGAGGGACTCGAAGACGTTGCCAGATCATCAGTTCCTAATACAAACTAGTGTTTTCTTTTCTCTTTTTATTCATTCATACAAATTAAATCACTTCTTATATTCATTTTGTTTCTTTCTTTTAATTCACATTTCTTATTTATTGTTAATTTACATTTTTCTTAATTTTCTTCTTTTTTATTGCTTCTTTTTCTTTTCTTTTATTCCAATAGTCTCTTTTCCTTTCTTGCTGTAATAAAATGTTTAATAACCGAGTATGCAGAAGTCGTAATGAAACATTGCGTTCGATGGTTAGAGTTTTGAGCAGTCAGAAAAGCAGTCTTCGGGTTTGTCATTTAAATGCCCAAAGTCTGTTACCAAAAATTGACGAGTTCCGTGATATATTTGTTGGATCGGATGTGGATGTAGTATGTGTTAGTGAAACCTGGTTTAAAGATGATTTAAAAGACGAGGCTTGTCGCTTGGAGGGCTACCATCGACCATTTTGTACAAACAGAAAAGATCGCATTGGGGGGGGGGGGGGGGGGGGGGGAGTCGCATTATATGTTAAAGATACAATTAAATGCAAACTAAGGGTTTCGTCTGAATATGGTAGTAGTATTGAGTTTGTATTTGTTGATCTAGTGGGCAGTGAAGATAAACTTCTTGTAGGTGCAATATATAGGCCAAATCGATACATTAACATGTCACCCTTGTTAACACTTTTGGAGGAAATCTCTTTGGTTTCCCCTAATATTTTGTTATGTGGTGATTTTAACTGCAATTTGCTGAATTCGAATCTTCTCACTCAAAGCATGCACACGTTCAACTTAAAACCAGTCAATACTTCCACTCCTACTCACTTTTCTAGCAGTGGTGCAACACTTCTAGACGTATTTTTCGTCAGTGACATAAATAAAGTAGCTTTATACGACCAGCTTTCTGCGCCAGCTTTTTCCAGGCACGATCTAATTTTGTTAACGTTGAAGTTCAGTATTAATCATCTTGCTAAAAATATCAAATATCGCGATTTCCACAATATTAATTTTCAATGCTTAGAAGAGCAAACAAGAAATACAAACTGGGATAACACGTATTATTTACAATCCTCAAATGAGCAGTTGCAGTTCATAACTGAAAATATTACCACCCTGTATAATACGCATGTGCCCCTAAAAACGAAGGTTATTAAATCGTGCAATAAACCATGGTTTACCCGCAACGTGCGCTTGTTAATGCAGCAACGCGATGAGGCTTATAATAGCTGGAAACGTTATAGATTAAATGAGTTCAAGCGAATGTATTGTTCACTGCGCAATAAAGCAGTAACGGAAATACGCAAGGTTAAATCTCAAATATACTCAAACCGGCTAAGTACTTCTTTGAGTGGGCGTCAGTTATGGAATAATTTACAGAAGTTGGGCATTGGTAAGTCAAGAGGCGACCGCGCTGTAGATATTGATGGCAATACTTTAAACCAACAATTTGTATCTTTACCATCTCTGCCTCCCTCGATTACCACTGAAGCTTCATTCTCATGTGCGGTTCATTCGGATGATACTGGCTTCGGATTTTTGGCGGTAAATAGTGCTGATGTTGTAGAATGTGTGCTTTCTATAAAGTCAAATTCTGTTGGGCTGGATGAAATTCATCCCACATTTTTAAAAATGGTATTGCCAATTGTGTTGCCACATATTACATTTTTGTTTAATACAATTTTGACAACCGGCGAGTTCCCGGATCAATGGAAGTTGGCAAAGATTGTCCCACTTCCTAAAAATGCAAAAGGTAATGAATTCAGACCTATTTCTATCTTGCCCTTTTTGTCAAAAGTTTTTGAAAGGGTTCTACAAAAACAAATTAGCGCTTATCTTACGTCGAATAATATGCTTACTCCGAAACAATCCGGTTTTCGTGATAAGCACAGCTGCATCACGGCTTTGCTAAGCGTTACTGAAGATGTAAGACTTGCCTTGGATAGGGATGAGGTAACTTTTTTGGTGTTGCTTGACTTTTCAAAAGCTTTTGACACAGTTAACCATGTTAACCTTTGTAAAAAGCTTATGCGGCAATTTAACTTTTCAGCTGGAGCTGCCAAATTACTTTATTCCTATTTAGCCAATAGAAGGCAAGCAGTTCAAGTTGGTGATAGCTTATCAAGTTTTATCCAGAACACTACCGGTGTTCCTCAAGGTTCTATACTTGGTCCTCTTTTGTTTCCTATGTACGTTAATGAGCTCCCATCTATTGTCAAGAACTGCTCTTCACACATGTATGCCGATGACGTTCAATTATATCTAAGCTGCCCTCTCGGACTTATCGAGCATGGCGCTTCTAGTGTCAACGAAGACTTAGACAAAATTAGGCACTGGTCCAAAATAAATGGTCTTAATTTAAACCCAAAAAAGTCGAAATGTTTGGTAATATCTCGAAATATCTTGGATCTTTCCTACTTTCCTTCAATTGTTTTAAACAACGCCCCGATTGAGTATGTTGAAACTGCAAAAAATCTTGGGATACAATTTAATCGGCATCTTACTTGGGATAACCATATAAATACACTCGTCGGAAAAGTATATGGTGCACTGCGCACCTTATGGGTAACTCAATCTTTTACACCCGTTAAAACGCGTTTATTACTTGCTAAGACCTTGATCATACCTATATTAATTTTCGGGTGTGAAATTTTTTGTAATTGCAGCTATGTAAGTAAAAGAAAAATTAATGTCGCGTTTAACAGCACTGTACGATATGTCTTTGGGCTACGAAGATATGATAGAGTTTCTGGTTATGCTAATCGTCTGCTCGGTATACCTTTTGAAAATTATCTTCAACTTCGCACTGTGACATTATTATCCAATATTTTGTTAACACAACAACCCCAATACTGTTCAGAAAGAATTAGGATGGCATCCTCGCGGAGGTCTCGTCAATTGATTCAACCTCGTTTTGCATGTTTAACATCAGAACGTCAATTTTTTGTAAATGCTACCCGTCTGTGGAATTCTCTACCGCGTTATATTAAAGAAATTCAGAATACAGCAAGAATGAAAAAGGTATTGAAGGATCATTTTTCAGCAAATATGTAAATACGTAGGTATATTTAACATTTTGAATTCATAACTAAGATGTAAAATTGTAAAATTAGCTTAAGACAAACTTATAAGATATTGTATCTTACTGTTTTTAAGCATTCACAAGTAAATAAAAATAAAATAAATAAATAAAATATAGGCTATGTAGTGCCCTCCCAATATTTTGTGGCATTCTTTTTTCCTTTCTTTCTATGAAAAGTGACAGATAGTAAGCTATGAAATATTTCCTGTGGAGACGCAGTGTAAGGAGACGTTGTTTGCTTGTTTAGTTAAGGCTTCGCCAAACAGAACTCGTTTTTATCTAATCGGTGAGATTATTTTACGAGGGGTTCTAAACGCTCAATTGCTCAATGCAGGAAATTGAGAGCGATTTTGATAATATTCAGTTTACACGTCACAATTATTTAAAATTTAAATTTAAGATTTTAACGACCACCGTGGACTTTATTACCTTCTGATGAAACGTCATAGAAATTACAATGGTATCAATATTCATATTTCCTTTATTCGATGTCTTATTGTTTGTCAGTTTGGCGTTGCAATTGGGGATTGGTAAAGTTCTTCTGCGATACCGTCCGCGGCCTATTTCAGTAGACTACAAATTACAACTACAAATTTGTAATACCCAGAGTTTGGTGAAACGTCATATTCTTATTCCTTCACGGCAAAGCTATGATCAGTATTGAATGGATCATAAACCTCCCACTTTACTGTATTCCAACTGGTGCGCGTGGTGAATCGACATAAGTAGAAAAAACACAAATTTTGTTAAAATATGCTTGTAAATACAAATTTGCAAGTTTCTGATATAGGACGCAGATGGCAAATACAATAAAAGCTTAGAGGACGTACTAAACAGTCAACTTTTTATTTTTATTTTATTTTATTACTGAGAAAATGGTAAAAAGATGAACGAAAGAAAAATGTAAATCCTATGAGTTTGCCAGCAAAAAGAAAACAGCGGTTGCTTCTTTTCAAGCCAAACTTAGACGTTTATCATCTTTTTACACAAAAGCGTTCGTGTACTTTTCTTTGAAATAAGAGATTCTCTCTCGATTTTATAGATTTGACAGTTTTCATTGTCAATGAAGACAATTGCCAATGAAGACAATTGCCAATGAAGACAATTGTCAACGAAAAGGATGCTCTTAAAAAATTGACGCGATACATTCAAAAATAAAATTGTTCTATCGTTTGCGTCAAGGATTCGCAACGAATATGCTATTGAACTGCTGATTCGTATATAGCATTTTTCATCGGAAATAGAAGGAGTTGCTCTAAAAATCTAGAATTGCTCTTCTCAATGAAACATGTTTTGTTCTGATCAGTTGATTGGTGAGACTGGGGGTATCATACTTAATTGAGCTTAATTGAGAAAGAAGTTAAAGTTGAAAGATATATAGGGAGCGCTACCGCTGGTCGATTATTAAAACCGAAAAGCAGAAACCCTTCAAAAATATTTGAACATAATTTAAAATTTCTTACTTTTACATATATTTTGCATTATATAATATGTAGCTATGTCAATAGCTATTTTTTTTATATACATGTGCGGAATTTCAAAGTTCAACCTTAATTGAGAACGAAATTAGAGGTTAAAGTCATCTAGAGGCGCTTTAGTCGTTCGATTTTTAAATACGAAATGCAGAAACCCCTGAAATACATAATGTGCGAAATTGCAAACTTCTAGCTTTATTGAGAAAGATGTAAGAAATAAAAGCCATATAAGGGGCGCTGTAGCCGGTCAATGTTTTATATCCGAAACACAGGTTCTCCTGAAAAATATCTCAGCAAAATTTCAAAATTCTTGGTAATTGAGAAAGAAGTTAGGATAAAACGCCATGTAGTGGACGCTGCACTCATTCGGTTTTTCCACCGGTTTATGGTGTAGTTGGTCTATTTTTACATCCAAAAGCGCAGAGGCGCCTGAAATATATATGTGCAACATTTCAAAGTTTTGGCTTATTTGAAAAGGAAGTAAGAGTAAAAAGCCATGTAGGGGGCGCTGCAGTTGGTAAAGCGCAGAAGTCCCTGAGATATATATCTGAAAAATTTCAAAGTTCTTCATTAATTGAGAAAGAAGTTAAAGTAAAACGCCATGTAGGGGACGCTGCATTCATTCGGTTTTTCCACCGGTTTATGCAGTAGTTGATCGATTTTTACATCCAAAAACGCAGAGGCGCCTGAAATATATATGTGCAACATTTTAAAGTATAAATTTCAAAGTTCTAGCTTAATTGAGAAAAAAAGTTAGATTAAAAATCCATGTAGGAGGCGCTGCAGTTGATCGATTTGTACACCCGAAAAGAAGCCCCTGAAATATATACATATGTGCAAAATTTCTACGTTCCTGAAATAAAACGGATGAGCCATATTTTATGTCGTTATGTGAATGTTGAATAACTTTAAAAAAAACTGATTTCAATATATGAGATATTTTTATTTGGTCCTTTAGAATTTATTTGGACCAATTTTTGAATAGGTACAACATATATGAGATATTTTTATTTGGTCCTTTAGAATTTATTTGGACCAATTTTTGAATAGGTACAACATAAATCAAGCGTTGACCAAAGCACAATATGCTCTTTTTGCTGCGTTTTCTTTTCTTTCGAGCATCCCGGGCGGTATAGGAATGATTTCGGCACTTCGGTATGAAGCGATTCATTGTTAAAATTGTACTGTCAATCGGTTGATAAATGTCAAAGTTATTCAATGCTTACATACCGACCTAAGAGATGGCGCACCCTGTATATCAGTGTATGTTACACAAGACTGTTAGATTTTCCCTATGCGGTTGATAATTTAATTAAGGTATCTCAGTTCGCAGTTCGGTTGGGTGTGAAGCGATTCAAGGTTAAAATTGTAGTGAATTGACTTTTCAAAAACATGTCTACTCATGTCAATCGCTTGATAAATGTTAAAAGACATTAGGAGCCGGTAGTCGGTCGATCTTATCTTATCCGAAATGCAGAAGCTCATATTTCCTTGCGATACAAGCTCTGGCTACCGTTCCGCCACACGTTCGTTCTCCATTTTGTACACTATTTCAAATCGTTCGATCGTGATTTTCTAACCGAACAGGACACATGCGACAGCTGATATACAATACTCAAACATCAAAAGTGATGCTTTTTTTTTAGTTTTCCATACAAACAACTTTTTTTTGCGAGAAAACTGGGATGAGACATGCCGAAGAAAATGTCTCTCTGACTTTCAAAAAATAGATTGATGATTCAAACGTGTTGATGGAAGAAAAGAAATCACAAGTTTAACTTGAACCTTGACTAATTTACTTATCAAACAAATAAAACTGAAACATAAATTACAGAAATAGATATATAGGTAATTTCAAAAGAAACTAAGAATTGCTCAAGGGAACATTAAAAAAGAATGGGAAGCAGTAAACTGTATAATCAATCGAAAAACTAAAAACCATAATGTATCCATTTCACTCGAAAAAGATATAGGTCCGTTCGCGTACTTTATGTGTAGAAAAATGAAAAGTGTCAAATCTTCAAAATCGAGAGAGAATCCTCTCATTTCTAAGAAAAGTACGCGAACGCTTTTGTGTAAAAACTTCTTAGTTTGGCTTGAAAAGAAGCAACAGCTGTTTTTTTTTGCTGGCAAACTCATAGGATTTTCATCATTTGACAGTTTTCATTTTCTTACCAGCTGAAATTCTGTGTGAAGAAAAATGAACGAAAGTGCATTTTTCTTTCGTTCATCTTTTTACCATTTTCTCAGTACGCGAACGCGTTTGTGTAGTTTTGCACGAAAGTTTATATAAATTTACGTTTGCATATTAGTTCGCGAACGGAGCTAATGTTATCGTGACAGATCCTGTAGTTGTTGCAACTGAGTTTAACGAATACTTCGCCCCAGTGTCCCGGAAGTCTTCCCCGTGTGACTTTTTATGTCAAGGGTTGTTGGGCGTCTCAACTCTTTGATCGCACATTTTCTAGTAACAGCTTCGTTGTTGATCCCATTCCGGGGTTAGAATTATTAAAATTGATCAAATCTAAAAAAACTCAAATTCTTATGAACCCGATTCTTATTAAAAAAGAATCGGGTTCAATGCGGTCGATCTTTTGGCTCACATGTTCAATTTAAGCTTCTTCTCGAAAAAAATAAGAACATTGTTGGTGGCTCTAAGTTAATTAACCTCGGCGGTCCACAAGGATCTGTCCTTGGTCCTTTATCGTTCTTAGCATATGTTGACTCAGTCTTCAGTCTTCCTTTATTGGTAGGAGGCATTTGCTGACGTCTACGCGTTCGGGTATGGCTCAAATAAGACCATGGTTTGTGCAACATACTAGCTTGATAAGATTTATTTATTTATTTATTTATTTCTTGTCACCAAAGAACAAAATCTTTCATAGACGTAAGGTCATACATTACAAATTAAAATTAAAAAGATGAAATAGGAAAATCCAAAAAAAAAAAAAAAAAAAAAAAAAAAAAAAAAAAAACATAGAGCAAACAGATTATGACTGAACACTATCAAGTAATTTTCTTTTTATGGCGGAAATTGATAAGCTAAAATCGATTAAATTGACATAAGCGTTATACGATATCATTAAACCGTTGACCGAAGACGAACGACCGTAGTTTGTACGAGAGTGGTCTACTCTAAAAAATCGAGTGCAGCGCAGGTTAAATGATGGAACATTTATGTTGAGAAGGCTTAGAATGTCTGTTGAATCAATCTCTCCTATTAGGGTCCTATGAACAAAGACAACTCTTGCCACCGTTCTCCTAACTTCTAATGACTCTAAGCTTATCAATTTTAACCTAGATATATAAGGTGGTAAGTTGCTTAAGTCGAACCAAGGGAGTCCTCTAAGAGCGAACCTTAGGAATCTTTTTTGAATTGATTCTATTCTATTAATATGAATTCTATAGTAGGGATACCAAACAATAGACGCATATTCTAAAACAGATCTAACAAAAGCTACATACAAAGTTTTAATAACATAAACGTTTGAAAACTCACAAGCATAGCGACTTAACATTCCCCATGTTCTATTTGCCTTGTTTGTGATAGACTCAACATGGTAATTAAACGATAGCTTACTGTCTAAAAACACTCCCAAATCTTTGATTACAGAAACACGGGGAATGACTACGCCACCAAAAGTATACGTATACATGACAGGTGATTTACAGCGGGAAAATGTTATGACTGAACATTTAGAGGCATTTAATGAAAGGTAGCTTTTAGAGCACCACAGATGAAGTTTCTGAAGATATGAATTTAGAAGATGAAATGAGTGATAATCATTTCCCGGCAAATATATTTTAAAGTCATCCGCAAACATTAACAAAGAACATTCAGGAATAAAATCGACAATATCATTCACAAACAGAATAAAAAGTAGAGGCCCAATGTGACTTCCTTGGGGAACACCAGAGGTTACTGATATATTTTTCGAAATATTATTACGAAACTTTACATTTTGTAATCTATCAGTAAGGAAGGAAGAAAGCCATTTTAAAAAGAAAATTGGAAATCCCAATTTTGTAAGCTTAAAAAGTAACATTTTATGGTCAACACGATCAAAAGCTTTGCTGAAATCTGTATAGATCGCATCAACCTGGTTACCCTTACTGATTTCAGAGATCACAGAGTTAGTAAATAACAATAGATTGGTTACAGTTGACCTCTTTTTTATAAAGCCATGCTGATTACTGCATATGAGGGATTTACAATAGAAATGTAATCTCTCTGTAACAAGAGAATCAAACAATTTCGGAAGAGAAGATTGCTTACATATACCTCTATAGTTTTCAATTTTATTTCTCCTGCCAGACTTGAAAATGGGAACTATAAAAGAAGTTTTCCAAACAGATGGAAATATTCCAGTTTTTAAAGATAAATTAAAAATATGACATACGATTTTATGTAAAGGAAACGCACAGTTTCTAAGGAAAATAGAAGGAAGACCATCAGGACCAGGATAAAGGCTGGACTCCGAAGCAGCTAAATTCTTCAAAACATCATTTTCAGAAAATATCATACTATTAAAAAGAGGATTAGGAGAATCATTAATGTAATCAAAAAAATTCTCATCAATGATCAAGTCATTTTTCGAATAAACTGATTGAAAAAAGCTTGCAAAATTATTACAAATAGTATCGGGAGAATCCGCGAAACATCCGTTAAAAGATAGTGAGGCTGGAAAACCATCACTTTTGTTTTTAGAATTAATAAATTTCCAAAATTTATCTGGCCTGGAAGCAAGTGTGTTCTGTATATCGTTTAAATACACAAGGTATGCATGGTAGAGAGATGTTTTCAACTCAGACTTCAGCCTTCTAAACAAAACGTAGTCTTCAATAGCCAAACTACAACGCCATTTCTTGTAGGCTCGGTTTTTTTGAGTTTTTATATAGCGTGTAATTTCGTTGTCCCAAGGACATGACTCAGCCTTATTTTTAACGCGAACTACAGGAACATATTTAAAGATAGCATAATTAATAACCGAATAGAATTTGGAGCAAATGTCATTAATTTTGGATGATAGATAAGGGCTCCAGTCATAATTATTAAGCTCTTCACATATATAACTATAATTAGCATTTAAGAAATCAAATCTGAAGGATTCACAAATAAATGTTTCATTAAAATTTAAGTTGCAAAAAAGGTTTAAAGAGGGATGATAAGAATCTTCCGGGACGAGAGGAGTGAGGCTCCTCGATACAAGAGTTTCGTCGCTGTTATTGGTAAAGATGAGATCCAAAGTACGATCCATGGTATTTTTAACATGATTCACCTGGAGTAGACCAAGTGAGTGGAGCGTATCAACAATCAACGCACCAATTGCTGATAGGGGGTTGACGGGACTGAGATATGTACAATCAGAGTCCCCCGATGCCCAGTGTATATTCGGTTGATTAAAATCACCAAAAGTGTAAATTAAATCCGAGGAAGATAGAAGGCTCACAATGAAACGAATAGCATCTGTGTACCTCGTTACAGTATCTACTCGGGCACTAGGTGGGATGTAAATACAAACGATGTATAATTTAGCGGTGGATGTTAAATTAAAATGGCTGCAGCATATTTCGATGTCTTTATAGCAACTAAGGTCAACATCTATCGCTTTAAAATTTTTTCGAATGGCTATAAGCGCACCACCAAGACGCTTGTAAACGCTGTTATCCGTTGATCGATCACATCGATTAACATCAAAGTAGGTGGGGAAAAGAACAGAATCGCTAAAATTATCATCTAAGCCAGTCTCCGTAAGAACAATTATGTCATATGAACAGCTATAAACACTTATCAGAAATTTAGTGCACTTAGTCCGTAGCCCTCTTACGTTTTGGTAGAAGAAGGCAACTTCCTTAAGTTTTTTGAAGAAGAGGATTTAGCATTATTCTTATTATTCCTGTTTGTAAACTCCTTGACAAGTATGTCCCTTGGCCAAAAGTTCGGATTTAAAAGAATTTTGCCAGTCGCTGATGGAGCAAGTAATTTAAACGACGCAGAAATTCGGCCCGGTAGATTATCAGCTGTTAGGCTTAAATATCTAATGTTTTTTGTGTCGATATCCTTTTTTGCTATATAATTAATAATAGCGGAAGGTTTAGTACCATACTCCAGTCGAGACAAAAACACTGCAAACGGGGGTGGTACAGTTTTCAGATCACAATTGGATGAGGGAGTATTTTCATCGTTTGTCCCAGTAGTCAGACTTTCAATGTCAGCTGACGGGCTTACTCCTATAGTGGTAGCAGCAGGTGAAATTGTTGAACATGAAGGCAATTGAGAGTCAACTAAGGTAATGCCAATTGTATCGGGAACCAAATCCGCCGAGTCTGAATTAGACCGTAGTACTCTCTTTTGTTGAGGAAGTTGAAGATTATTTAGTTGTTTTTGTTGTTTGGGTTTTAATTGTCGCTGATTTTGTTGATTATGCAAATTGGAATTTGTTGTGACCAATTTGTTCTGATGTTGTTCCGTAAGCGGCAAGTCGATTTGTTGAAGATCTCGGTGAAAATTATCTTGATCTAATTGTTTCTGTTGCTGTGGGAGAGTTCGTGGTTTTTCAAGTAGTTGTTGTTGGGTGATTTGAAGCTGTAATTGTGATTCTTTTAATTCGTTCTGCTGTGCCAATATAAGCAGTTGATGTTCGCTAATAGGCTGTTGTTGTTGCAGCAGACCGTCAATGTTTTTAAAACTCTTTAGCAGTTCTTCTTTATTTGAGGGATCAAAAACAAGAACCTCATTAATTTCGGTGAACATCTTAAATAAATTGTTGAACATTTTTTGCAACTTTATAAACTTCCAGTGCACGACGTCAATCGATAAATTGCGATGTTTATCGCAATAAAAACAGATGCCAGGAGTTGAGACTATTTTGTCTATGTCTTTCCCCTTAATATTAATGCATTTGGCATGCACACTTTCAAGGCATATCGCACAAGAAAGTTTAGCATCATTTGACGGATTTTTACATATGAAGCAATCGGAGTAACCCATATTAATTTCCAAAAGATAATAGCACGGGCGAGAACCGGTTGATGTATTAAATAAACTTTCCAAGGGAATAAATGTGGTGTGGTATTTGATGGTGATGGTTACAGTACTGGATACTCGATGGTTGCAACATGCAATGAGTTAGAAAAAACCAAAACAAATATATTTGAGTAGGATCTCTTTGCTAGAAAGGCAGAACATGCACTAAATATTGTACTCACACGTAAGAGGGAGTGAGATCACCAAAATGAATGTCAGAGATGTTGAACTGCACTTCTGGTGAAATAGAGATGTATAGCCGCACTTAACTAGGTCGTATTTCGTATAGTTGAAAAAGTGAAATAGAGAACACAATATTTTTGAAGAGACTCAATTGCTTCCAGTAGGCAGAACACACACTAAAATGAACTCACCGGGGAGAATGAGTCAAAAAACTGATTTAACGGCCAATGTAAGATGAAACAAACATATACGGCAATTTAATGCAGGTTATAGAGAACCACTCAATTAGTTCTTCTGATTGGATTTCAGAAACTATTTTTTTTTTTTTTTATTAGATTTAGCAATTTTAGGTAAAACTACAACTCGCGGAAATGATACGATGAAGGGAGAAATTCAATAATTCTTCGAGCACTTCACAAGTTGAAATTTTTAGGCAAAGGTGTATATTATTAAATTAAATAACAATAAGGAGCAAAACTAAACGCAGGCAATCAATAATACCAGAGTTGCCACTGGTGATAGAACTTTACCGTCAAGGAATCTTAGGAAGTTAATATTCAGCCCTATTCTAAATTTTCCACGGGAAAAGAACTCGCCGGAAATTGTTTTCTCCCGTTAGCTAAATTCCCCTATTACGAATTCCCCGGGAATCTTTTTCTCTTAAAATGCTGGAGTTTTTGGTCGAAAAAAATTGAGAGAATCCTGTCCGATATCAACATTATGTGATTGCTTGAAATAGTTAAATTTTTGACATTTTGAATGAAATTGCCGAAGATTATATTTATTTATTATTTAATAACGTGATTCCTAAATTGTGAAAAGATGAATAATAAAAAAACAAAACAAAATATACCTAAATTCACTAATTATTTTGAAATCACTCTTAATCATGGCTTTTTAAGTCCTCAATTTCTAGAAGCCGACGATTTTTTTCAATGCTGTCTTATACTTCTCGCTTTCTTAAGTTTTCCATGACTCAGTTGTGCCCGGCTTCTTGAAGTTTCTCGTTTTCGATTATCAACATTTCGTTGAGTTTGAACTTGAAATCGAAAAAAAAAACAGATGACGATCAAAAAACACGAAAAACCACAGTGAAAAGCGACGACAACAGGCGGTGATTTTTTCTTATACTTATTATTATTATTTTAATTACAAATATGTGCAAACTTTATCACTATTTAAGTGTAAACTGGAATCTGATTCAGCCTTTTAATGTTTATGTATAATCAATGGGAACCACCAAACTACAGCAACTTTCATTAAGCCAGGTGGTAGATACCTAAAATCCATAATTTATTTTATTTAGCAGTAGATCAACCACAGGCAAAATGGATTTCCATTTAAAATAATAAGAAAGAACAAAATTTATATTGATGTATTTAAAAGCAATTATTATCTTATCGTTTAATCTTCATGAAATTCTTGGTTACTCAGTTAGGGATTTTCTCGTAATTTATTTGCATGTCTGTACTTCTAAATTCCCCCAAATTACAAGAAATTTATTGCGAGCTTCAATTTCAATGCAAATTACTTAGTCAGTCTTAAGAACAGCGTTTGCTTAAACGGTTTAACAGATTTAAATCGTCCGTGTTGTTGCGAAATTATTTCACAAGTTTTTGTTGGTATTCGGCAAATGTGCTTTTGAAAAAGTCTAAAAAACCAATAGATGGTAGTGTGTTCCTACAGTATAGGTACAGATAACGATTGAGCACTTCCGGGTGTGAAGTTGTTAAGGCATTTGGCATATTATTCCCGTATAGTGTACAGTAGAGTGAGAGAAAAAAATCAAATTTTTTCAAGTCTTTTTACAGAGGAAAAGTTACTTATTGTGGAGATGAAAACGAGTAAAAAAAGAAATTGAATTGGTTCATATCTTTTTTTCTTTCATAGACTGCTGATAAGTATTCGACTCTTACTCAAACCGATAACGATTTAGAAAAAAGAATGGTTCAATTCGGTTAAGGTCTTCCGCTCGCGCAACAGCTCTCAAATCTAACAAATTATCGTGCTCGTCTCAACTTCCCTCTTCTACCACCGCGATTCGCCATTGTTCTATCAGTCTGTACTACAGGGCCGGATTAACCCTCAACGGGGCCCTAGGCAACCTTCAATTTGGGGGCCCTTTTTTCACGTTCGTTCCCTTCTTTTTTCGATTAAAAATACAAACTTATATCTTTCATAAAAATTTTATTGTCACAATGTAATAATATCAATAAAATTACTATCTACATTTTAAACATATCGTTTTCTACATTTGTTTTCGGCAATATCATTAATTATATCATCAATATCGATTTTGTTCAATAATTCTGACTCAATGCAAAGTATACTCGTACCTAACATCTCGAGTCGCTCTTGTCGCATTGTAGCTCTTTCAGCAGCTTTGATTCTTTTTAATTGCGAGAAGGATCGTTCGGCAGAACAATTTGTGATCATTAATGTTAAAAAAATCCGAAGAGCTATTGCTGTGTTAGGAAATACATCGGCTAATTGATCTTCCATTAGAATCTTATACAAATGACTATGAGTTTTTTGTGCATCAGTGTATCTGGAGTTCACGTAACTTTGGAATTGTTTCATTTCAATGAAAAATTCTTCCAAATCTCTAAAATAAAAACGAACTAAGTTATTTATAGCTTCGTGGAGGTCTCAATCACGAAATTGCAAACTTCTAGCTTTATTGAGAGAGATGTAAGAAATAAAAGCCATATAAGGGGCGCTGTAGCCGGTCAATGTTTTATATCCGAAACACAGGTTCTCCTGAAAAATATCTCAGCAAAATTTCAAAATTCTTGGTATTTGAGAAAGAAGTTAGGATAAAACGCCATGTAGTGGACGCTGCACTCATTCGGTTTTTCCACCGGTTTATGCTGTAGTTGGTCTATTTTTACTTCCAAAAGCGCAGAGGCGCCTGAAATATATATGTGCAACATTTCAAAGTTTTGGCTTATTTGAAAAGGAAGTAAGAGTAAAAATCCATGTAGGAGGCGCTGCAGTTGGTCGATTTGTACACCCGGAAAGAAGCCCCTGAAATATATACATATGTGCAAAATTTCTACGTTCTGGTTTAATTGAGAAAGATAGAGATCAGAAAGCCATGTAGGGGCTTCGTGGAGGTTTCCATCACTTAGAGAAAAGTTGATGAGAAATGCAAATCTCTCTGAAACTTCCATATACACTTTCGCACGTCGTTTGATTTTACTGTGAAGATTATCGATGATTTCGAGGAAACCTTTTGTCCTAAAATCATCACGAGGCGAAAATTCTACTTCTGGAGCATTTCCGTCATTAGGTTGTTTTTTTCTACGACGAGTACGTTTTACGATTTCTGTATAACCTACACCTGGTAATAATTGTTTTGTTTTTTCCTCGAAATCATTGAACTTTTCACGGAATGAAACTAAACTCTCTTCTAACGATCCGTACAAAAAAGCACACGTTTGCAAATCTGCTTTTTCACTTTGCAATGACTTACTCATTGAACGCATAGCAGTCAAAATAGAGTTCCATAAAATCAACATGAAACCAAATTCGAATTTTTGCATTTTATTCGCGATACACGTCGCCTCATAACGAGTATCAGTATTTTGTGATTCATCATCAGCAATGATTTCTAGAGCCTCCAATATGATATCAAATGAATCGTAAACTGCATTCGTCGCTTTCGAATATGCTTCCCAGCGTGTAGTTGACAATGTCTTCAAAGTTTTCTCATTGTTTATTTTATTTTTTAATACGCCCCAACGATAGGTGGAAGAGGAAAATAAATTATATAATGTCTGCATAATGGAGAAAAAATCTACTGCATAAAAACAGCACTTCACAGCATGCTCTCCAACCAAATTAAGGGAATGCGCGCAACAGGGAACATAGATCGCATTCTCATTCAAACTCAATATTCTTCCTTGCACACCTTTATACTTTCCGGACATGTTTACTGCGTTGTCATATGATTGTCCTCTTCAATTTTGAATATCTAAACCACAGTCTTCAGTAAGAAACTTTAAAGTTTGATTCGCTAGACTTTCACCAGTATGACCTTCCAACTGAAGAAAAGTTATAAACCTTTCGACTGGTTGAAAATCGTTCGGAGAAACATATTTTAAAATAATAGACAATTGATCAACATGCGATACATCAGGAGTCGAATCGACAGATAAGCTAAAATACTTAGCCGAAGTAACCTCTTTAAAATGTATGATCTGAATTTTTTTACCCATAATGTTAATGAACTCCTCGCAGATCGTCTTCGATAAATAAGAAGTTACACCTGTCCCAGCATTGCCGTATCTAACAATATGACCTTGCAAGAAAGGATAAAATTTCGCAACGAGTTCAAGTAATTCTAGATAATTTCCGTTGTCCGGCACCCCGAATTGCTCATTCGAACCTCTCAATGACAAACCTCGCTCTGCTAATGTGGTAATGACAGTAACTACCCGTATTTTTTTTCACTTAGTAGTTCATTCTCGAGTAGTTCTGGCAGATTAGTTTCGTCCTTCCGTTTTTGCCGGTAAATCAGCAAACACTCCCGATGTTTTGGATTTTTTTCATGCTGTTATAAATGACTTCCGATGTTTTTCCAGTCATCATATCCTTCACGAGAAAGTTTTATCGATTGGTCGGGTGGTAGAAATAGCTTGCAGTAAAAACAATAGACAGACCCTGTGAATAAAAACCAAAAATTATTATTTTCGATTACACTGTGTGCCTAAAAATAATTTTGAAAATTACAAAAAAACGAAACCTGTCTAGAATGGTTGGTAATGACCCCCTGAATACTTTCTTTACAGGTTTTTTTAATGTTAGGTCTATTTATTCGACCGGCTTTCCTTTTTTCTGTCATTTTCCGTTTTCTTTTCTCTGAATGTTTTTTCAAGTTTAGATAATATAAAAAAGATAGGGACGGGCTACAGTCCGCTTGGGCGAACTGTTGGATACCCTATTCTTATTCCTATCCCTCATAAGTGGGCGTGACAAAAGTCTAAGTATGGTTGAATTGTTAAGAACGCTCTACAAAATTTTGTTATATAACATTTAAAGGATTTTATAAAAAAAAACGCTCATAAGCTCAAACTCGGGTGTTTCAATAAAATTGTTTTATTTAATTGTGGGCGTGTCAGTAGGCGGATTTAAAAAAAAATTAACGCATAAAGGGCCCCTAGAGAGAAATAATTATAAATTTCAGCTCCCTAGCTCAAACTTTGGATTTTCAAAAAAATTGTTTTATTTATTTGTGGGCGGATTTTGAAAATTTTTTATCCCGAGCAGTTTTAGGAGTCATAGATCATATATACAAAATTTCAGCTTTCTGGCTCAAAATTCGATTTTTTCCAAAATTTTGTTTTTTTGAGTTTGTGGGCGTTTCTGTGGGCGGATTTCAAAAATTCGTAAACTTGATTATTTCGGGACCCTAGAGAGTATAGGTTAAAATTTCAGCTCTCTAGGTCCAGTTTAAAGGCCTAATTTTTGCCGACGGACGGACGGACGGACGGACGGACGGACATGGCTAGATCGACATTACTATCGATGCTGATCATAAATATAGTAACTTTTAGGGGTCTACGGGCAATATTAAGGTATGTTACAAACTATGCGTCAAAATTAATATACCCTTAGAATAGGGTATAAAAAGACTCATTGAACGCTATTTCAAATTTTTTCCCGTGCAGTTTTTGACCTATTTTATTCCAGAAACGTGATCAGATTAATAAGAGGACAAAACTAGTCTTTTGTTCGAAAAAAGGACCAATATTACGTGATCAAAAGCATGCTTTTAAAAAAAATCTGTAATGGAAGTATTTAGAGAATCATCACCAATGGTTGGTAGACAGGTTTCGTTTTTTTTTTTTGTAATTTTTGAGGTGAGACAGTGTTAGAAATTATGTGAATTATACACAAACTATGAATTAAGGGTGGGTGAGTTACTTTTTAAAAAAAAACTTGGTTGAGTTAATGTAACTTGTTTAAGTTAATGTAACTTTGTTATATTACAAGTTAATCATAAAATTTCAAGTAACAAATTAGAAGTTACTTTTTAAGCGAATTCATTTAACCTTAAGTTTTATTTTTTAAGGATTTTTTTTTCTTGCTAGAAAAAAACCTGATTCTTTCTCAAAAAATAGAGTGAATTTTGTGAAAGAAATTGATTCAAATCATTGGTGAATAAATAAGCCAATCTCGGTTTGTTTTTTCTCCATTTGGTTTAGTCCCAAAAAATAAGTTGGTCGAACAATATCTCGATGTTGATTCGTTTTCATACCGACGCTTAGATGATTCGAATGGTCCAGTCGAATTTTGACATGTGGATGGCCCATGTTCAATCCAAAA
Source organism: Portevinia maculata (assembly GCA_949715645.1). Taxonomy (NCBI): domain Eukaryota; kingdom Metazoa; phylum Arthropoda; class Insecta; order Diptera; family Syrphidae; genus Portevinia; species Portevinia maculata. The sequence continues at coordinate 51,821,310 of OX454527.1, read as the reverse complement.
TCTTACATCTTCACTAGTAAATTTTTCCCATTTTCCTGGATCGTTGGAACGGTTGGAAATTTCTACACCTTGATTTTTATGTACACTTTCGCCCACAAGAGATTGGTTTGAAGATTCAGGTGTTGAGTTGACTGGATCATCGTTCAGTTCAGGACTAGTTGCAAGTCATTGACTGCCTGATGAATTTGGTGTTTTTAGGTTCCGATGAAAATAATTGTCGAGTTTTGGAACTTTTTCTAACACTGCACTTGTTCGTGATCGTTTTTCTTCGGCAACCTTTCTTTTTTGCGCACCACTTAAATATGAACGAGACATTTTTTTACATAATAACAACTTAAGACGCTAACGATAGTTTGCGTATTTACTAGTGTATTGCACTTAAACTATCACTCCCGAAAAATGATGGCCTCACTACGGTAAAGAAAAAAACGCGGACTTTTACATGATAATAACAAGGATATTTTATTCACTTATTCACTTTACACTATGTAATTGTTTACGGTGAGTATTCTCAGACTTGACTATCCCCGTACAGCGAATTCTCCGTCTTATACTTACATTTTGAGATAATTCTTTTATCTTTTTTATTATTCAATATACTCTCCTTTCACTTCGATACACTTCTTTGCACGCTCATACAATTTGTCAAATGAGTCGGAAATGTCCTTTTTAGGAACCTTGTCTAGTTCGTCGGTCGTCACCTTTTGAATGCGGTCAATTGAGTTTTATTTATTTGAGTAAAATTTATTTTCAGTTCTGATTATATTTTTCTTTCATTCTCTAGAATTTTATGTTTGTAAGAAAATTTTAGAAGTCTTTTTCATTTTGCGGGGGCCCCCTAAAATCGGGAGCCCCAGGCAACTGCCTATTCTGCCAAGTTGTTAATCCGGCCCTGCTGTACTAATTCCTTGTGTTTGAAGATTCTCAAACGTGCTAATGTAAAAATGTGAATTGTTCCATATTTCGCAAAATTTAGAGCACATGCGCGACCGGAGGATTTAAACCGATTTTATATCTTTTTTTGCCCTTCTCCTCAATTCGCAACCTTTCCGCGGTATTACAACTTGACACTTTTTATTTTAATTATCCCGCCCCACTCTAATGTACAGTCCCCAAAATGCCGAAACAAACAAAATTGATTCCATCTGCAGGTCGGAATTGCGTATTTAAACCCGGCGGTTGTTACTGCCATCAGTTGATCTTGATGTTTTATAAGCTTAAGTTGTGATTTTTTAATATCGCGGGAGTTTTCAAGCTATTTATTAAAATCGAAATTTCAGTTGGCACAAAGTTTTTGAACAATTTCGAAAAATAATATAATGGAGCTGATGCTAGTGGCTCTGATTGGATTAGGATGTATTATAGAAGGATTGCCGCAGAAACAAACAAACGCAAACACTCCGCGTTTTAAGAATGGTAAAACTCAATAAAATTTGCTCGCTACTTATACAGACGGAATTATTCGAAAGAGCTCTATCATCATCCTTCCTTTGCTTTTCATTTTATAAATTCACAAAGCTTTTATCGGCATCTTAACTCCTTATGCTATCCCTTATTTCCTCAATTTGGACATTTGGAAACTCCGTTTGTTTATGCGTTCAGCGCTGTATCAAAAATATATTCTTTGTATTTGAGCCCCCTTAATAAACAATTTTAGCTCCTTTTCCAGCTAATGCAGATCTTAATTTTCCAATCTTTCTGAGGCAAGCAGACACGTCTCTATCAAATACCGCTTCCTTAGATACCCAAAGCTCTATTCCAATATCATGCAAACGTCCTGATCAAAAAAATGGAGTATGCAAGCGTAAGTTTGAGGTTTCGAAGGTTTCGAAGACACATCAGGTTAATCCTCCTAATACCATCAAATAGGTCTCGAAAAATGTGATCCATTGAGAAACAAACTACTTAAAAATCCTTCAGATGTAGCCTTCATTAAAGAGCTTATGGATTCCAATGAGCTCTGTGCCAAGAAGTATGCAGTTGTCTGCTGCCCATTAGCAACGAAAGAGCAAGTTGCAAAGCTCCCATTGTTCCCCGAAAACAGAAATGGCATTCCAAAGAAGCTACCCTCAATGCAAGATGGCTGTGGGTATAGAAAGCCTTCAGAAATCTTCAAAACTCAAGTTGTTGGAGGCGTTACCAGCGAAATAGGTGCTTGGCCCTGGATTGCGTTGATCGGTTACAATGATGGTAGCTCTGCGTCGCCTTTTAAATGCGGCGGAGCACTGATCACTAGCAGACATGTAGTGACTGCTGCACACTGCATTAAGTCAAATCTTTGAGTTTATTTTTGTTTCCGAAAATGAGACTAAAAACTTAAATATTATATTTTATAGAGCTTTCGTTCGTCTGGGAGAACATGATCTCAGCTCGACTACCGAAACTAAACACATCGATGTTCCGGTCTCAAAGGTAATTTTCGCACTCTTTTCAATCAAATGTTTTGAAGCTATTCCTCTCTTCAGATCTTCAAACATGCTAACTATAATCCCAACGATGGCCACAGTGATATTGCCATGTTGTTCCTAAGTCGAAATGTTCGATTCTCGCGTAAGTAGTTACGAATAGTTAGCCTTTTGAAATAAGGTCGATTTTCTTGATTTTAGCGGAAATAACACCAATTTGCCTTCCATTTACGAAAGAAATGAAAACTAAATCTTTTGTAAACAACTTTCCATTTGTTGCCGGTTGGGGAAGAACGAGGGAAGGTGGAAATCCATCAGAGCTCCTGCAAGAGTTACGAATCCCTGTCTATAACAATTCAGTTTGTAAGAATTTATACAAAGAGCAAAACAAACTCATTTCGAAACAACAATTCAATAATGCTGTCTTATGTGCTGGTGACTTACTTGGTGGCAAGGATACATGTCAAGGAGATTCTGGTGGTCCACTCATGATAGCTGAGGTGAGATAAACGGTTTTATTTTTTTATGTTATTATTGAGGATTTCTTTGTTGGTCCGTTTCAGAAATTTGAAGGTACTGAGCGTTTCCATTTGATTGGTGTTGTGTCATACGGTATTGGATGTGCAAGGCCAGATTCTCCTGGAGTCTACACAAGAGTAACACATTTCATGGATTGGATCAAAAACGCTGTGAAGAACCAAAATCTTTTCATAGCGACCTGATTCCATAGGATGTATATTCTTCTACGACTTGAATGTGTCCATTTCTTTATATAAACTGAAATCTATATTATGTACGGTATGAGCATGTGTTTGCTGCTCACTTTTCTATTTTTCTCGCAACTATGAATAGGTATCACAAAACAACCGCTAAGAGAAGCTAAATACTCCTTAGTATTTCAGTTCGCCTGCAAAAGTATTGTGAAGAACTTCTTAATGAAAACAGAGGAACATTTATGACCTTATTGAAAAAATATCATAAAATTAAAAATGTTCAAACTTTTTTACAACATGATAGTTATGTATGCTTCTTACCTTCCGGAAAAGGGTTTTCCCAGCTTAGGGTCTTAAAAATATTGATCCTTATATTTAAAAATAAAAAATACCTGTCCTTAAACAAGTGGTACGGAGTACGCAAGAATTTCATGGACATAACAACTCAAAAAACTGTTATTGCTTTTCAGAACTCAAATAAAACTATAAATCTGGTTCTTTCTTAATATTTTAAATTATATAAATAAAATAATTTATGGCTTATATGCAAGTTGTCTGCACTTCGGTGGTTCCCATTGATTAAACATACAAATTAAAATACTTAATCAGATTCCATTTCAAAAGTTCTATAAAATTTGGCAGAAGTGTGATGAAAAATTAAATAACAAGAAGACATAAAAAAACACCGGCCTTCTGGATACAAATAATGATGTCGCCATAGTTTCCAGTGTCATTTTGGTATTTTGTTTTCTTGTGTTTGAGTTGCCATTTGTTTGTTTAATTTTGATTTCATGATTTGAAAAGAGAAGAAGATTCGGTTTCGGCCGTGAATATGCAATAATTGTTTGTGTCTAATGAGAATATACAGTAGGAACTCGGTTAACGCAACCTTTCAATAAAACTACTAGATAGGAATAACCTAGTTGTAGTATGAAGGTTTCGAAGGCAGGTTGTTTTTGTTCTCTTATCTTAAGTGAGAAAGAGTCGCATGTAAGATTTTCCACCTACCCCTATTATTCGTCCGACCCTAGTTCTGGTTCCAAGTCTCGTGCTTTTAACCAGGACATGTAACTCTCAGCTTGCTATTACTATGGCTTGGGAGTAATATTAAAAAAAATTGTAATTCGCAGAATGAAGAGGACTAATAGAAATCAATTGCAAAAGCTGGTTTGTGGAATCAGTTCCGTTATTTGTACCTATTTGTTTTGAGGAAGTTAAGAATTCTTTGTTAAATACATTTGGGATCGTTCACCGTTGGAACTAGTAATGACATGGTATCGGAAATATTGTTGTTTTTTGACTTACTATAAAAGTATAAATAGGCTATTAAAACCCTTCCTATTTAAATATTGATGCCTTAGTTCGACTGGGCCAACAATTCCAATATGAGTCCCATTCACACATCCAACCACACTCGGAAATTCAGATTCAATGAAATAAACATTTCTGACTTGTTGCTTCTCGCTTTCCGTCATTTCTGTTTGTATCCGTCCACTGCTTATTCCAGATTCAAAAATGTTGAGGACTTCACTTAAGACCATAGAGACGGTTGGTTGCATGAGGCCCAGATCAAAATCAATTCCTACGCTTTTTGGTATCATCCTCCAGCAAAAAAGGGCAGCGCTCAAGCCCGACTTTATTATCGGAGGAATTGCAGAAGTGCGAACGGATACAAATGTATCTTTAATTTGGTCTAACGCAAGACAAAATCAAAAAGAATCTAGGGATGTTATTTTCGAAGGAATGTGTTAATTTGGAGATACATGCAACTGATTGAAACAGCCCTTATACTCCGCCTGAGTCTGTACATATTACCGTCCGAAGAAAGTGCATTTTGTTCCTCGAAAACTAAATCAATATTTCTTATCGCATAAAAAAGTAAATAGATATTAGGCATTATGGGCCAGGGTCTAAAATCTAGCTTCTCCAACCACTTGCTTGTGCGAAGTGGAAGGGAACTACAATATTATGTAAGCCGAATCCGAACGACAAATTTGAGAAGCTTCTCATGATAATTGATACTTTTGAATGTTTGTCAGACGTTCACAAGAGATGGGGCAGTGGAAAAAAACGTTTAGGTGTAACTTGGCCCAGCGGGATTTGAACGTTTAGATTAGTAGTCTAACACACTAACCTCTGCGCCCACTTTATTCATTTTAATGAATTGAAAACCAACATATTTTCGTTTCGGTAGCAGTGATTTCAAGGCGAATGATTTTATTCGCTAACTATAATAGGGCCACCTCTCGCGATGGTCAGTCACCTTGACGTGTGTACCATCATTGCATTCGATGGTACCGGTGCGGAGGCTTGCGGTGCAAAGATTCAACGGGCTATGCTGCCTAAGGGCCACCCATGGCAGACAGGCCGATTGATGAGCGCCAACCAAGAACTGGGGAGAACTCAACGTCCACCCACTCCTAATCCAGAGTGTCATGCGACCCGTGCTTATTGGATGGTTTGCAGCCAGGGGTATCCGGCTGTATTTTTGCGGAGCCTCTCTGATACCGGGCCACCTCAGAGAGTAACCATGGCCTTACCACGTTAATGCGGGGCTCTGGCGTGGTTGACCCTCTTTCCCGCGCTACTCGTGGGATATGAAAAACAAAAACAAACAAAACAATCAAACAAAAAACAAACTTAGCAGAATGCGGGGATAGACCGCAGATGAAGTCATTGGTCGGATGGAGCAGGACATCCATGACGACCGCCTGGCACATGATAGACCCGGAACAAGTCGAGAGGGATGCTCTAAACTGGTGCAACCCAGCACCAATCAAAGAACCATCATCACCTCACAACAAACCACGGGGGTGCCAAAAGGCCCGGGAAGAAGCCCGGTAGCACAGACAGGTGCATGCAGAGGGGATGGGAGCCAAATCCTAATCCCCTCCCTGTCCGGGAAAGTATTGATGGAGGGAACTAGCGCAGCGGGAACGAGCATAGCTCAAGTACCAGCCCCTGAACCCCCCGGGAACAATACCGGAAGGAAGAGGACTAAGCCAGCCTTACCTCCACCTGGGAAACCAGGTGCGAGGGACGACCCTCTGCGAAGGGAGCTTTGTGGTGCTGGCACTAAATGGTACCTCCGCTACCTCAATAAAGGCTTCGGGGCTGAGGAAGCCAAAAGGAGGGCTCTGTACCATCGGACCAAGCCCGAAAGTACAGAAGTGGCGGCGGGGAAAAGAGGGAATAACAACATCTCCCCCCACAACAAATAAAGCCAAAAAGCAGAAGGTGGATGACGGTACCGAGAGGACCACGGGAAAGTCTGCAAAAGCGAGCGCCACCGTGGTTGGTCGAAGCTATGCTACGGCGGTGAAAACCTTCCCGGCTAGCGGTAGACATGACACAGGTGCGATTGCTGAGCAGGTTGCTGTTCTCCCGGTGAAATATCCGCAGGAGATCCTCAGCAACCCAGACCTCACGGCACTTGAAGACGCCATTGTGGTGGAAATGTCCTTGGGATGGGAGCATAATCTCAAATTCCAGGGCATACATTTCAAACACGGAATGCTCTTAGTTGACTGCGAAACTCCGCAGACAGCTGAGTGGCTAAAAGCAGTAGCCCCAAAGCTGGGGAAATGGAAGGGGACATGCCTCATGGCATGCAGTGGGACAGCTATACCACGGTCCTACTCCATAATGATCTTCCTTCCACGCAGTGCAGAACAAGAAGCTAAAACCTCCTTGGCACTGCTGGAAGCACAGAATGTGGGACTTAACGTCCAGGCGTGGACGGTTACCAACTGTCGAAAAGAGGGAACTAGGCAGGTACTGGCTCATGGCATCGACCGAGAATCCTTCGACGCCATAAAATCCCAAAAAGGATCCCTGAGCTACCGATTGGGCAGGGTTGCGGTGTGCGGACTCAAGTGGTCGGACGAGATCTCTGGGCAAACAGCCCAGCCAGCATCGAATCTGAACTCGCAGAGCGCGCAGTCCGAGGTAGAGCATACTGCTCCTCCGAAGATTTCATTTCATTTAATTTTTTTCATTTTAAAGCACCTTCTTCCGTTGTCCAATTGGCGGAGCAGGCTCCTGACGAGACCGAAGAGTCTATGTCCCCCTCGGAGGGGATGATCTCTGAGGGGGAAATGGACAACATGGTCATCGACCTCTTCCAGGAAATCACCCAGGAGGAGGCAGATTCGTTGCTGAAGGAGGACGGGGCCATTGCCCCGCGCGAGCAATAGCTCGATGAACCCCGCCAACAGAAAAATCAAACCAGCACAGGTAAACATCCACCATGCTATAGCCGCCTCGGCGACTATATCTAGGATGTTTACCTGCCAAAGCCTAGGGCTAGTACTGATCCAGGAGCCATGGATCCTGAAAGGACAAGGATTGGCGAGCAAGGATGCAAATGTAATATGGGACACTCGGGCCGAGAAACCGAGAGCTTGCATTCTAATAAACAATAAATATAAATTTATTCTACTTTCAGAATACGCGACACGAGATCTGGTGCCAATTCAAGTACATCTGGATGTTGAAGGATGTCACCGCACCATTGTCATCGCATCGGCGTATTGTGCAGGGGATGAGCCGGTTGTATCATCCCAAATGCAGCGACTGGTGTAGCATTGCAACAAGCTAGCTCCGCATGCCGCTCCTTATAGGGTGTGATGCAAATGCCCACAACATTATATGGGGGAGCATCGACACCAACATCAGTGGTGAGTACCTACTAGAATTTATTATGAGTTCGTCACTTGACATTATAAACGTGGGAAATACCCCCACCTTTGTAACTAGGGTCAGGGAGGAAGTACTCGGCCTCACACTTGGGAGCCCAAGCGTAAGTAAATTAATTAGCAACTGGAGAGTATCTAGTGAGCCGTCATTGTCTGACCATCGAATAATAGTATTCGACCTGGACAGCACAAGTATTACGAAAAATCCAGTAAGAAACCCAAGGAAACCCAACTGGGAAACCTATAGAACTGCTCTAGAGAGAAATCTGGGGCGCCTTGTTTTAAGGAAGGCTCCGGTCCACCCCCTAGAGCTCGAGAGCGCAGTGGAAGGCATAACAAACGCCATCATCTCTGCGTTCGAAGAAAACTATCCTATAAGTAGAGAACGGGACAGGAAACAGACGCCATGGTGGAGCAATAACTTGTCAAAACTACGATCCGAAGTGCGGAAGCTTTTCAATAAAGCAAAGCGCAGCGGAGACTGGCAAAGCTACCTTACTACATATAATAAGGAAATCAGAAAAGCTAAAAGAAATAGCTTCAGGAATTTCTGTGAGACAATCACCAGCACTCCTACTGCGGCAAGGCTACACAAAGCGCTTGCGAAGTCAGGAGGAGTGCCGATGTCTCTGAAGAAACCAGATGGCGAGTTCACGGAAGATGAGGATCAAAGGGCATTATTGCTACTAGAAACTCACTTTCCTGGCAGCTCGCCTAGTACTGAGCCAGGAATCAATACCACTTCAATCAGACCTCGGACGGAACCCTGGGAAAGAACATCAACCATCTGTTCTGAGGGACGACTGAAATGGGCAATAAATTCCTTTCAGCCTTTTAAATCTGCCGGAGTGGACTACATTATACCCGCCCTACTACAAGAAGGGCAAGGTGTACTAATACCACACCTACTAAAAATAACAAGGAGCAGTATTGCCTTGGGCCACATACCAATGCAATGGAGACGAGCAAGGGTTGTGTTTATACCAAAAGTGGGGAAAAAAGACCCCACACAGCCAAAATCGTACAGACCCATCAGCCTTACGTCATTTCTTCTGAAGATGACAGAAAAGGCTGTAGACAATTATTTAAGGGAAGATGTTCTGACCACATCCCCCTTACATCATCGTCATCATGCATACAGAGCGGGCAGATCAACAGAGACCGCCCTATATCAGCGGACGGAGATAATTCGAAGTGCCTTGGAGGCAAAAGAAATAGTACTGTGCGCTTTCCTAGACATAGAGGGAGCATTTGACAACACCTCACATGATGCGATCAAACGATCCCTGGATAGGAAAGGAGTTAACAGTACAGTATCCAACTGGATGTGTGAGCTGCTGAGCACTAGATCAGTAGAGACTCAAACACCATCTGGAACCATCAGAGTAAACACAACAAGAGGATGTCCACAAGGAGGGGTACTATCACCCTTAATGTGGAGCCTAGTTGTAGACGAACTGCTGGAAAAATTAACCAACCATGGCATCAACTGTCAGGCGTACGCCGATGACATTGTATTGATTGCAAGGGGCAAGTTCGAAGAAACCCTTGGAGACATCATACAAAAGGGGCTTAAAGTAACCAATGAATGTTGCCATACTGTCGGACTTAACATCAATCCGGCGAAAACAACGATAGTACCATTTACAAGGAAAAGACAACTTCAAAGACTTAATGACATAAACCTATCAGGCACGACACTGATACCAGTCAAAGAAGAAAATTATCTAGGACTCCATCTAGATAGTAAACTCCTCTGACGAAAACATACAGAGGAGATATCCAAGAAGGCCACCCGCGCTCTCATGATATGTAGGAGCCTAGCGGGGAAGGCATGGGGATGCAGCCCACACATCCTGCGATGGATGTACACTGCAATCGTGAGACCAATGATCACATACGGAGCGGTAGCATGGGCGAAACGAACTAGTCTAGTCACAACGCGAGAGACACTCGGCAAAGTTCAAAGACTGGCGTGCCTGTGCATTACCGGAGCAATGCGTAGCTGCCCAACCGCAGCCATGGAGGTGTTATTGGAACTGACACTTCTACACATCATGGTGATGAACGAGGCAGACAAAACAATCCTTAGGATGGCAAAGAAGGGAATTGGGAGAGGGAAATGCATCGGTTCGAAAGAACACGGTGACTTACTCAAAAAACTCCCACTTCTTGGCATACCTAGGGACGACAGGATCAGGAAATTCAACTTCGAGAAGAATTTCCAGATAAAGCTCAGCAATAGGGAGACCTGGAGCAATGAATCCATAACTTATGGACTGAGCAACCACACAACAAAGTGGTACACGGACGGCTCGAGGACCGAGGAGGGAACTGGTGCGGGAGTGTTTGGGCCAGGAACTAAGCACTACGAATCCATGGGCAAATGTACCAGCAGCTTCCAGGCAGAAATATGTGCCATAGACAGGTGCGTTCGAATCAACCTCGAGAAAAACTACAGAAATTGCAACATAGCAATAATGTGTGACAGCCAAGCAGCTATAAAGGCTCTTGACGCCTACGTTATCAAATCAAAACTCGTGTGGGAATGCCTACACGGACTGAATAGACTAGGCAAGAATAACAGAATTTCCATCTGCTGGGTACCTGGCCATGTTGTCATTACAGGCAATGAGGCAGCGGACTCTCTGGCAAGAAAAGGTGCAGAGGAACCCTTCATAGGACCTGAACCGTTCTGCGGGATAGAAGAACACACTATACGCGAAGAGTTCAGGAGACTGGATGAAGAAACAAGGGCCAAAACCTTTCTCAACCTCCAAGGTCTAAGGCAAGCAAAGAAACTCTTAGGAAATTACAACCAAAAGAGATTCACAGCTTGTATCGGCCTTAACAAAAACAACCTAAGAATCCTAACAGGCCTCCTCACGGGGCACTGCTGACTCAAGGAACACCTGAGGAAAATGGGCATATCGGAGGACGGGCACTGCAGATACTGCAGTGAAACCGCCGAAACTCCAGACCACATACTGGAATACTGTGGGGCACTGGCCCACAAAAGGGTGAAATATTTAGGCAGGCACCAAATAACAGACAAGGACATACAAACCATGGACCCACAGCTCATTCTCAGATCTAAGGAGTGTGACCTGGCAAGGATAAATCAGAGCAATACCTCGACACGCTTCACTAAGAAGTATCTAGAGAGGGCTCTGAAAGAGGGCATGAATCTCTCCGAGGCACAAGCAAGGGGACACAATAGGCCAATAGGTCGCAGTGTAATATACCCTTACTAAATATTATTCTTATTATTATAATAGGGCCAGCGAAATGTTCGCAAACGAAGTCGCCTTACGCGAACTGTTCGACTCACGAACGGTAATAGGCCCCTACATGTCACTGCAGTGTCTTCCAAAAAACACAATTTGTCGTAAAAGGCGACTAAGGGGAGGAATCACATCACGGCAGTTTTACCATTCATGTGACCCTAGCGACAAATTTAATATGTTGAAACAAAATCTTTAAAACCTCGGCGCCGAATGCATGATATAATGCTTGTAAGAGAATTGCTTGACGATGATACGAGTATCTACCGAATTTATGCATACACGTGATATTTAAAGGTATTCTTAAATATTCTCTTTCAAAGTAACCACAGAGCAAATTACGGCCAATGGGGTCATTGAGAACAGACATTCTAGTATTCAAGTGCGTTTGTAATACACATTACAGCGCGAACCAATTCACATGTCCAATCTACTGCGTAGAGTCTCTTCAAATATCCCTACATACCTTTTTTATATTCAAATATGCAAAAAAACATAGGGACGGGCTACAGTCCGCTTGGGCGAACTGTTGGATACCCTATTCTTATTCCTATCCCTCATAAGTGGGCGTGACAAAAGTCAAAGTATGGTTGAATTGTTAAGAACGCTCTACATATTTTGTTATATAACATTTAAAGGATTTTATAAAAAAAACGCTCCCTAGCTCAAACTTGGGTGTTTCAATAAAATTGTTTTATTTAATTGTGGGCGTGTCAGTAGGCGGATTTCAAAAATTCGTAAACTTGATTATTTCGGGACCCTAGAGAGTATATGGTTAAAATTTCAGCTCTCTAGGTCCAGTTTAAAGGCCTAACTTTTGCCGACAGACGGACGGACGGACATGGCTAGATCGACATTACTATCGATGCTGATCATAAATATAGTAACTTTTATTGGTCTACGGGCAATATTAAGGTATGTTACAAACTATGCGTCAAAATTAATATACCCTTACGGCCATATTATTCACTTCCTTTAATCCGGGTTAAAGGTTACACCCGGATTAAAGATAGTTTAACCCAAAAATTAAACCCAAGTCCATAATATTCAGTCGTTAAACCCAAACATAAACCCAGTTTTTTAAACTTGACAGCGTTTAATCCGATTTAATTTAAACAGCACTCCGGAGACCAGTTTAAGTACGAGTACTTTAACTCGGGTTAAAACTCTATTTCATAATATTCACTGTTTTTGTTTAGGTCACATTTTTGACATTTGCTCGCAGGAGGCAAGAAATAAAAAAGTAAAAAATAAAATGAAAAAAGCTGGAAAAAGTACCTATCAAGACGCTGAAAAACTGGATTTCATTCGTGATATTGACGAAATGTTGATGTCTTCGTCGTAGGACGATGAATTTATTGAAGAGCTGATGGAACAGCAGATGGTGAGTCAACATCGTTCTAATCATCGAAGGTATCGAATACACAAGCGGGCTTGTGTAAAGGATTACGATACGTTAGATTTCCGGCTAAAAAAAGAGGCATTTTGGAAGTTACATTCAATGATTCCACTGGAATTGGATGGTAATGAACGTCGGTATGTTATTTATTACCTACATATCGTTATCGGTTTATTTAGTTTGTTTTCATTTTAGGTCACGAGAGCTTTTAGCCGAACATAAGCTGTTGACCTTACCAACACCTTTCATTTTAAGATTTTTCTCAATTTATTTTACTAAAGATGGAAAAAACACAAAACTATTGGCACATAACAAATTTCCAAGAAAAAATTGACAAACAACAAGAAACAAATGTCGTTATATGTGACTTTTGACACTACGTAGGTTTAAAACGGATTAAAAACGGTTTAAAGTGTTTTAAATTCGCATTTAAATCCATCTTTAATCCAGCGGGTTTAACGCATGTTTTTCAGTGAATAATATGGACACAGGTTTACATTAATGGGCGGGTGTAAAATTAACTTAAACTTGAGTTACACCGGGAGTGAATAATATGGCCGTTAGAATAGGGCATAAAAAACGAAAATTGCTGAGAAAAAAGGGATAAGATGTGCATGAGGGCGTTGCTTCCATCATCGGACCTTCGATGTGACTGAGGGTGGGTTTTGTTCTTTTTTCCATCACAGTTAACTAGAGATAACATTCCAGGGATGGACTTTTTTCATGAGGTATGGTCACGGTTTATTATCTAGTTTTCAAAAAGTATTACATCCCGGGTGAAAAAAAGAAGATCTTTAGATATCAACTTTACTTCGAAACCATAAAATTCTGGGTTGAAGCCTTTTTTATTAGAGTGCACAAATTTCGGCGCACTTATAATAAAAAAAAAATCGTTTCCACAATGCAATGGGTGCAAGTAAAGGATATTTTTTGGAGGCAACACTGTCTCTACAGATTGTCAATTTGACAGTTGTAAGTTGATTTGTCGTTACTACGTTGCCATTTTACTAACGCCAGAACAATGCGTGCAAATTTGGGAAACTTATTTTGAAAACCATGGTCCGGTTTGCCAACCTTATCGTGTGCTACGTCCATTATACGATCGACATAATCGTCCATCTGATCAACTTATTCGGAACACGATGAATCGTTATCGCACCACGTACAAGTCTATATACAAAGATAATACGCATCCCTAAAGATAGGTAACAGTGAATACCCAGAAGCCTTTGTCGAGACGCCCTTACATACATTAGAACTCACGGTTTGGTGAACTGGCCTCCACGATCCTGTGATCACCTTAAGATTAAATTTTTGGGGGGTTTGTGAAGTCACTAGTCTATGCCGATTAACCAGATACGCTGGACGTGTTATGGCTGTTGCTTGACAAAATTGCCGAAAGTTGGACTTCCCGATTGCGCCTCATTAAAATAGCCTTCGAGTGTTTTATTTCATATTGAATTTGCATACATCTAAAAACAGTAGCAATAGAAGCTGCTCCCCCACACCTTTCTTTTCAGCTATTTCTGACTATTGTTGGAACACATAATCAATTGTGGTGATTTCAATACTTTTATGATGCAAAATAACTGCCTCGCTTTCCAAATCAAGGAAGGAATGGAATATTAAATACTATTTACAAAACACGTTTTGCAAAAAAAATAATTTACCCAGTCTTCTTGATTCTAATCCGTAACTTGTTCTACTGTTATCAATTATCATATCATGTTGCCGATCATGATTTACTTTTCTTTACATTATGATGTAAATTTGTCTAAGACTGTTGCCATTGATACCTTTAACTTTAAAGACTTCAATTTAATCGACCCTAAGCCCTTCAAAACAATGCTTTTTCAACTCCTTGGGAGCAATGTCGATTCAACGCAGATCCGAAAAAAAGCTGAAATTGGTTCAATCAATCTTAATACAACAAATGTACGATAGTTGTGTTCCACTTAAAACGGTAAGAATACGAAACAAGGCATGTCCTTGGTTTACGTCTGAAGTAATTACCTCTATCAAAGCTCGTAACAATTTATGTAGCAAATAGAAGCACAGACCATCTACTGCTTGCTGGGTTTAGTACAAAGCGGCACATAACTACTCAGTTTTCATCTTATGTCATTCAAATAATAACTTTTGTTATTATATTAACTTTCTTCATGAAATAAGGCAAGACTATAGACGCGTTTTAGTAAACGCGGGGTAGTAAAATTATTAAATGTACGCATCTTAGCTTTCTTACTTACTTAATGGTCTTCCGACCCGCGAAGTGTCCCTGCCTGATATACCGCTGCTTTCCATTCTCTGCGATCCCAGCCATGAACCTAGGGGCTGGGAATCGAGTCCATTCGTTCAATGTGGCCGAGGAAATGTAGTCGACTTGATTCAGCTTTTTGGACTTAATCCACATCTTGGTACAGCCCATAGAGTTCGCGGTTGTATCTTCTCCGCCATTCGCTCTCCTCGCACCCAGGGCCAAATATCCGACGGAGTATTTTTCTTTCAAAGCACTCGGCACAATAAAGCAAGACTGGCAGGATTAAGGTTCGATAGAACATGCATTTTGTTCCTCGCGTTAGCAGTTTTGAACCCGTTTGTTTGGCCAAACCTAAGTAGCAGGGTGTCCTAAGGTGTCGTTTGTGGAGTTGATTTGATGTTTACACAAAGGTACTCGTAGGCAAACTCCTTAATTATATCGAAATTATTCTTATCAACAGTGATTGTCATAGTTGGGGGACAGATGATTGTTTGTTTGTTGATAACAGGTATTTAGTCTTGTACTCATTATAATAAAGCACTTTAGCTTAGACATTGAAAATCGTAGCTAGGACACAAACTTGGGTGTCATTTCATTCCAGACTTTTAAGACTTTATCTTCGGTCTTTATGTTCACTCTTGTGCTGACCTATTTATATTCACTTGTTTGGTGTTGTTTAAGGTGTAATTCAATATCAATTGAATACGCCTTGTGATAAAAGTTATATTTCGTTTCTCTTTTTGCTAGGTTTCTAGAAGGACTTTGATAAAGTAAATCACAGAACCCTATTTCGGGTTAAGTGAAAGGGCAGTGAAATTGATAAACAGTTAATTTTTCGATTGATTTTAAAGGGTTGTTTCTGGGAAACGCTGTTAAAGGAAAAAAAACAAGGTGTACCACAGGGTTCGATTGTGGGACCGATTCTCTTTTGTATGTTCGTAAATTAAGTAATCTAAAAATTAAGTATTCTAAAAATTACAAATTTCTGTGGACAAGGAATGGGATTGTTTACATGCGTAAAAAAGAGGGGGATAGTTTTATTAAATTAACTAGGTCTTCTGACCTCAAATTAGAATGATGAGTATTATTTTCGTTACTATCGACTCTGTGTGTATTTATATGATTGTTTATTTTTTCATTTATTTATTTTTTTGTAGAATTTATTTATTTCTGTACTATCTACTATTTTTTAGTTGTTATTTACATATTAAATTATTAAATATTTATTTATACTATTTTGTTACGTTTGTTTTTATTAGTTTCCTGGTTTTTGTACTACTTATTTATTTTGTACATATTTGTTATTTATTTTTTAATTTATTAAATTTCAAAACCTTCCTACTGTGATATTAGTTTTAAGAATCTGCTTGCATATACATATTGGTATTCTTATATATGTATGTTATTTATTTATTTATTATTATTGTTATTAATTATTATTATTATTGTTATTATTATTATTATTATTATTTTTTATTGTTTTCTGATGAAAGGTTTTCCTAATCTCTTTCCTTTCGACTACATTATTTTCTTACCAAGCTGTTTTCTTTTTAACATCATAATTAATTAAAACATTATTCAGAAGTAAGATTATAATATCATAACTCTGTGTGAATTGTGCGATTACACTCAAATGTAAAAAAAAAATATATAAGAAAATGTGATAGATTTAAAAATAATAAAGTTAAAGTTAAGAATGATTTCCAACAGTTTTAATCTCCATGTATTGTAAACAATCCATCCTACCACAATAATAATTATGCTGATAGGGAAATTAATGTTACTGGTTTGGAAAAATGTTTTTGCATTCACCAAAATATTCGTAGCCTAAAAAAGAATTTCATCAATTTTTTAGCGCATATTCAGTCTCTTGAAAGTCTACCGTTGTTGTAGTGAAATTTGGGTTTATGAAAATGAAATAGATTTTTATAATATTGATGGGTTGGGTATACATCGTACTCTAAATGTAATGAAATATTATTCTGCTGGTGGTGTCGCAGTATACATAAAAAATGATGTTGTGTGTGATCACTCGGAAATTGAATTTGTTAGTGCCGATATCATCCGAATAAACTTTTTATACAAAAATTATTGGTATGCAATGCTTTGCATTTATCGCTTGCAATTTTTAAACAAAAACAGTTTTATTGAGGAGTTTTATGATGTTTTAAATACTATAAAAGATAAAAAATTAATAGTTCTGGGTGACATAAATATTGATCTATTGAAAGAAAATGATAATGACACTAATAATTATATGCTTTTGATGTCTTCATTTGGGTTAAAGAGTTCAATAAATGCTCCAACTCGTGTAACAAGCTCAAGTTCAAGTTGCATAGATCATATTTTTGTACGTTTCAATAAGAATAATAAATTAATGTTTACAGGTGAAGTGCATAATCATAAAATAACTGATCATCATTTATGTGCTTTGAATGTGTGTGACCTTGATAATTCACCACGGAGGCAGATGGAAAAGGCAAACTTTGTTTTAGATTTCAACTTACTGCGTGAAAAACTAAGGTTTGAATTTCGGGAATCTGTGTTTTCTATAAGCGGTCCTTCTGAAGCTTATGATCAATTTGCATCAATTTTCCATAAGCAGATTGAAAATTCAAAGACTCATTTGAATAACACAAGCAGAACAAATTTTTTGAAACCTTGGATGACACCAAGATTGTTAAAGCAAATAAAACTGAAAAATAGTTTTGCTGTGAAGTGTAAAAAGCATCCACAAAACCTAAATATAGCCAAATATTATTCTAAGCTTTGCAAACGTGTTAAAAATCTAACTGCTGGGTCACGCAATTCATATTACACCAACCGCTTGATACGTTTCAGGGGCAACACTAAAAATGAATGGAAAGTAGTAAATTGTATTTTAGGGAAGCAAATTAAATCTAATAATATTTCTAATATCTTTAGAAATAATGATATTACTTCTGACCCGCAATTAATAGCAAATAGTTTTAACAATTATTTTGTTAGTGTTACCGAAGCTGTAAGACTCCCTGTGCCGCTTCACAATAGTTGTAACTGCACTATTGAAAATATTTAAAAAAAAGAAACACCTCAAGGAATAGTTTTCGTTTTGAAGAATTCTCGCCTGGAGAAGTTTGTAAATTAATTCAAAGTTTGCAAAGTAAAAATTCTTGTACCAGTGATGGAGTATCTGGTCTTTTGTTAAAAAAAATATCTTGGGAAATTGTGGATATTTTATGTTATATTTTTAACTTAAGTGTTAGTATGGGGAAGTTTCCCAATTCTTTGAAAAGAGCTGAAGTTATTCCACTTTTTAAAAAAGGTAACCGTAAAAACGTAGCTGATTATAGGCCTATTTCGTTGCTTTCTACGTTTTCGAAAATTTTTGAAAAATTAGTTAAAATTAGAATGCTTTCATTTCTTGAAAAAAATAACTTTTTTTCTGATGATCAATTTGGTTTTAGATCAGGTAGATCTACTGAAGATGCAATTCTAAAAGTATGTTGTGATCTATACAAGGGGATTAATGATGATCAATCTACGATGGCATTGTTTATTGATATGACCAAGGCATTTGACTTGGTCGATCATGAAATTCTTTTAAGAAAGCTATACAATGCTGGGTTTAGGGGAATACTTTATGAATGGCTAAAATCGTACTTGATCGGAAGGGAACAAATTGTGTATGTAAATAGGATTTTAGTAATGTATTAAGATTGAAAAATGGTGTTCCTCAGGGTTCTGTTTTAGGTCCGACTCTATTCTTAATTTACATTAACTCACTGTTCCACCAGAATTTTTCTGGAAATCGTAGAGCCTTTGCAGATCATATAGCTTTCACTTATATCGAATCTTCATATTTCGAATGTTTTGCTAACATAAGTAAGGATTTACAATTGCTTAGAGCTTGGTTTGCGTACCACAGATTGATTATTAGTGAAAAAACTAAAATCATGTGTTTTAAGCTATCGGGAGATTTTCCTAGGGAGATTGAAGCATTTTTCCACGCATATGACTGTCAAAAGTTTGCTTTACCTTTGCATGTATGTGGTAGAAATAACTTCCAAGAACAAAATCAGTGCTCACGTAATTGTTTTCAAATTGAGCTTGTTGATTACTTTAAGTACTTAGGAGTTATCATCGACTGCAACCTTAACTGGAAAGTTCATGTTCAATCACTCAAAACTTACATGATTCTGATAACTCGAAAGATGTATCTGTTAAAGCCATTTTGCTCAAAAAAAGTTTTAACAATGATCTACTACGGACTTACTCAGTCTAAATTGCAATATGGGATAGTGTGTTGGGGAGGTGCTTATATGAACACTCTTAAACCAATCTTGATTGCCCAAAAGCATAGAATTCGTATCATTTGTGGAAAAAGTCGACGAACTGGAAGCTGGCCTCTTTTTTGTGAGTTAAGATTACTACCATTACGTCATGTCTATATTTTTAAAGTTTTAAAAGAGTTCTATAAACGAAAGTGGTAATATTCCATCTAGAAACTCTTCAATATACAACTTACGGGTTAATAATCTGGCACTTGTTGATACTCTAGTTCCACACAAAACACATTTTATGAATTTTTATTTAATGACATCCGCAATTGTATTCAATAATCTGCCCATTTCAATTAGAACAACTTACTACTTTCATTCTTTCTCGAAAAAAATCACAAACTGGCTTTTCACTCTAAACATGACTGGCATAGAATTAGTCTATAAAGTAAGAACTTGATATACGAAAAGATTATTGTGCATAAGTACGAGTATCTTTATTGTTATTAATATCGCTTATGTTTTTGTATTTTTTATAAGTTATGTTTCTTTAAACAACAATTTAAAAAATAAAAAAAAAACAAGTGAAAGTACCCCACGTCAGTCAGTCAGCCGAAATTTCTGGCGGTCATTCAACTCTAACGATATAAGTTACTGAATGACACCGAGTTATTCTCTTACACTTATTATTATTTTTGAATTTTTTATATAAACTGTAAATAGAATTAAGTGAAAGTTGAATAAAAATGAATAATCTAATCAAATCTAAAAAAAATGACCTCCCTATTGTATATTAATATTCTTTAGTAAATTTATATGCAGATGATGTCCAACCTCGCTTAGCGAAACCTTACAGCAACCTATATGAACTTGCTCTTCTTATTATCGAGGATTTATGTCGTTTATTCACACTTCGTCAGTAACAAATGGATTACTACTAAATCCGACAAAATCGCTATTAATTCCAATTTGCAAAAAAACTTTAAATTGAGTTTTTGCCAGATCTACTTCTTAATAATAATAAAATTAAAGTTGTAGAATTAGAAATCACTTTTGGCTATTCAAATAAACGACATTTGTCGGGTTATTATCACACGAACATGGTCTTTCGCCCTATCTACGGATGTTCTCGCAAATTGTAGCTACATAATTGCTTATTTAACCCCACTGGAAACGCGACGAAAGGTGATAATTGCCTTAGTCGTGGCACTCATAACCTATGTTGAAACTCTCAATAATGCTCTTGAATCGCTATTCCAGCGTTCACCCAAGTGAACTGTAGCCTTTCGTTATATTTAGTATTCTATCAAAATTTCAAATAAAACATTTTTGTCACAGTCCCCTGTATCGCATTTTCCTTTGTACAAGTACAACTTCCCTATACTTGGTATGCGTTGAAATGCCGCTCATTTGTTTGGAGATGGAAATCATGAGTGATCTGGCCCCGGTGTCACCCATCTTTTTTCAAAACTCAAAAGGTATGGCTTCCGGCCCTACTGCTTTTCGTTTAATAGAATCTTTGACCGCCTTCCAAACTTCTTTGACAGCAATGCCGGATACTTCTTCATAGGAATGTATATCCGAAGAAATTGTTCCTTTAAAAGTCCTCCACAATACTGTGGGAACCTGTTTAGTATTTTTTCGTCATCCACAAGAAGTAGCCCTTGAGCATTGTTGATGAACTTAGGCGAACGGATTTCCAAAGTATGTAGTTCTCCTTCTCTGAGCAGTTATTTTGTGATTTCTCTAAATGGTTGTAAGAAGTGAAAAGAAAGAAAGAGGGACATTCAAGTTTATACTGATGAAGCGAGCAGCAAAAACATACTCGTCCATACATAATTATGTACATTTTTGTTTACATAAATAAAACACACCAAGTCGTAAAAAATTTAGAACCTATAGCATCACGTCGCTTCAAAAAGATTTTGATTTTGTACAGCATTTTCAATCCAGTCCATGAAATGCGTTATTCTTGTGTAGACTCCAGGAGAATCTGCCCTGGCACATCCAATACCGTATGACACAACACCAATCAACTGGAAACGCTCAGAACTTTCAAATTGCTGAAACAGAAGCAACAAACAAATCTGCAATAGGAACACCTAACAAAAATGTTTATCTCACCTCAGCTGTCATGAGTGGACCACCAGAATCTCCTTGACATGTATCCTTGCCACCAACTAAGTCACCAGCACATAACACAGCATTATCGAATTGTTGTTCCGAAATAAGTTTGTTTTGCGCTTTGTATAAATCCTTACAAACTGAATTGTTATAGACTGGGATTTGTAATTCTTGCAGGAGCTCTGATGGATTTCCACCTTCCCTCGTTCTTCCCCAACCGGCAACAAATACAAATCTGTCTACAAAAGATTTAGTTACCATTTCTTTGGTAAATGGAAGGCAAATTGGTGTTATTTCCGCTAAAATCACGATTTAAAGAAATTGATTTCATTTGAAAATTCTATATGTTCATAACTCCTTACGCGAGAATCGAACATTTCGACTAAGAAACAAAATGGCAATATCACTGTGACCATCGTTGGGATTATAGTTAGCATGTTTGAGGATCTGAAGTGAGGAATAGCTTTAAAAATTTTGATTGAAAAGATTGCGAAAATTACCTTTGAGACCGGAATATCGATGTGATTAGTTTCGGTAGTCGAATTGAGGTCATATTCTCCCAGACGAACGAAAGCGCTATAAAATAATATCTTGAAGTCTCATTTTTTAAAAAAGACAGTTCTACTCACAGGTTTGACCTAATGCAGTGTGCAGCAGTCAATATATGCCTACTAGTGATCAGGGCTCCGCCGCATTTAAAAGACGACGCAGATCTGCCGTCATTGTAACCGATCAATGCAATCCAGGGCCAGGCACCTATGTAGCTGTTTACGCCGCCAATAATTTCGAATGAGTTCTTCAAAGGCTTTCTATACCCACAGCCGTCTTGCAGTGAGGGTAGCTTCTTTGGAATGCCATCAATGTTTTCGGGGAACAATGGGAGCTGTGTGAGTTGCTCTTTTGTTGCTAATGGGCAACATATAACTGCATACTTCTTGGCACAGAGCTCGTTGGATTTCATGAGCTCTTCGATGAAGGATACATCTGAAGGATTTTTTAGTAGTTTGTTTCTTAATGGTTCGCATTGTTCGAGATCTATGTGAACCTATTAGTAGCATTAACGCGATGTGAATTTGTAACCTCAAACTTACTCATGCAGACTCCATTCTTTTGATCAGGACTTTTGCATGGTATAGGAACAGAGTCTTCGGTATCTGAGGAGGTGTCCTTCAATGAAGACTCATCTGTTCGCTCCAGAATGATAGGAAAATAAAAATCTGCATTAGCTGGAGAACGCGCTTTAATTATTTATCAAACAAGTACTAATGAAAAAAAAATATTTGTATTGTATTAAAAATTACCGATGCATGATACTACAAGGTTTATTAATTTAAAATGAAGTATCTAGTGATAATCATCAATTTAGAGAGAAGGAAAAGAAAAGAGAAGTTTTTTTTGAAAGTATAACATAATATCAACAATTAGATGTAATTTTTTTTCCAGTTCTTTAAATGAATTATTTTATAGCGAATTAGATTAAGTTGGCAGGTGTTGAAATATCCTCCTATTGAATATGGATATTGAAGTAAACGTCTGCAATTCGACATGAAAACAATTCTGGAGTAAAATTAAATTGCTGACACAGTAAACGAACGTTCTGCTATTGTGTGAGAAAAGCGTGCAAATGTCAAACTTAAGCTTTTATGTGACTGAGCAAAAAGTGATTGACAATATGTACATAATTTCACAAAATGGGTAATGTTTTATTTTTATATAAAATGGAGTTAATAAAATGTATAATATTTTGCACAACAATTAAAATGTAGTTTTTTTCAATTAGTTTTCAGAAAAGGTAACAATATATGTTCAATACTTAATAAAGCTTGGATTGATCATTCATTTATTATAAAAGCTCTTAGTTTGAGCGAGTTGATGACGTATTTGTAAATATTATTTGCAATGTTTTCGTCTTTGACAGCCATTATGCTTCTTAAGTCAGTCAATCTGCCAGGAAACATGAATATAACATGGATTCTCACTGCATTAAAAATTGGCATCTTAGGAGGAAGTGCTCAATAGTGTCATCTTCATGCGTGTTACAAATCGTACAAATGTTCGTTGGGTCAAAATTATGTCGTATCACCGTGCAGAATTATCCTATGGCCATACATGTTGGCACACTTTATTTGCGCGAGGACTTTATGGGCGGACGGTTTAAAAGCCACATTAAAATATGAGATCAGCTTTTAATGTGCCCCTAGTAAAAACTGATAAACAAAAAATCCCTGATGAATACAATTGTTATTTCGCGACAATAGCAGAATCACTGAATCCCCTATGCAACTTTTTAGGCTGTTCGACGTGTAATTGCGTTGACCATGAATGTCTTCAAAGCAACAGTTTTTTCTTCGAATCTACAGTGGCGATCTTCAGTCTTTATACCTGTTGGACATTTTATACTCGCAAATTTTTACTACCTGTGAACAGGTACATATTTTCCCAAGAACAAGTCATAAAAGTTAAAGTGTAAATAAGAAACGACCGCTGGAATTTCCAAGATCAAACAATGAACTTCTTGAAAAGCGTATAGAAAGATGCACACTAGGATGAGGCCACATGCAAAATCTTCGAAAGAAAGGAAAAAATTAATACAATGTTTACATTTTATGATTTTAAAACATTTATTTATTATGTTTTTATACATAAACAATGAGTATGCACGCCATTTTTCGATATGACCTCTAAATACGGTTTGGAATAGAATCATACAGTAATTAACAGAATTTTGGGCCCAGGCATTACGAATAGCTGCGATTAAAGTGTTCTTGTCTTCAAATTATCTGCCGCCTTCATACACTTTACGAGATAACCATGCCCAAACATTTTCGATTATGTTTAAGTCCGGTGAATAGGGCGGTCATGGCAAAATTTCCACGTCTTCTGATTGAATCCAACTTCTAACAGCCCTGGAAGTGTGGATAGGGGCATTGATCCAAGCGACATGTTCTCTTGCAAAATTCATTCGATTATCCTTGTCTACTTGCCTCAAAACAGGTTTCTTTTTAAGTTTTCTTCTCTGTATAGTACCACTTTTTCGTATTATCCTTCGGACCGTTGCTATGCTGGCTAATACTCCGCTGTTGACCGACTGCTAGAGTAGAATTTGAGCCGTAGAATAACCCGCTTTTCTCGCAATGCTGTTGCTTCTGCCGTGCGTCCTTTTTGATTTTCCCATAGTGTTGTGGATCCGCTTGATAACTGTTTACAACAGTCTTACTTCTATTTAGCCTCCTTGCAATTTCGTGGCCTGAGTGTCCTAACTCCTTAAAAGCATCTATTTTTCCTCTTTCTGTCGCTGTCAAAGTCTTTCCGGAACTCATTTTTTTTAACTAAATAGAAAACATTTCTTTTCAACGCTTTTGGAAATATTCTTAACAAAACTTTGAAAAAAATCGCTGATATGAACTCCTGCAACGAAATATTCGCAATGACCTCATCCTAGTGTCCCATCTTTTTATACACTTTTCAAGTAGTTCATTGTTTGATCTTGGCTAAAAAAATGGGCTAATCGCTGTGGCTTGGGTATCAACCCCCACAAAACAGAATTAATCCTCTTCTCCAGGAAACACAAGATTCCGCACATCCACCCACCCTCTATTGGTGGTATAAGATTAGTATTCTCTGACGAAGCTAAGTTCTTGGGTCTTATCTTCGATAGGAAGTTAAGCTGGAAACCCAACATACAAGAAAGGGTAAAAAAGCCACAGTGGCACTTTTCTCTTGCAAAAAAGCCATTGGCAACAAGTGGGGTCTACAACCCCGCATAACGCATTGGCTATATGTATCGGTCGTAAGACCGATTCTCACATATGGGGTTGCTGTCTGGTGGACTGCCCTAAGTAAAGCTATAAACTGTGCTAAGCTTTGCAAAGTCCAACGCACAGCTGGTTTGTGCATAAGTGGAGCACTCCGTACCACCCCCTCTGCAGCACTAGATATCCTGCTACATCTGTTACCACTCGACATTTTTAGTATTCAAACAGCAGCCTGTTCTGCTGTCCGCCTTAAGGCTACCTCGCAGTGGGTTAACAATAACATTGGCCACACCACCATTCTGGACTCATTTGAGTCTCTACCAGGAAACATAGATTACACCATACCCCAATTACAGTTTGGAAAGAACTTTCAAGTCACTATTCCTTCCAGATCATTCTGGGAGGACGCTGAATTTGAGGAAGTTAAAGCGATCCACTTCTACACCGATGGATCAAAAACTAGTGACGGGGTTCGTGGCGGCGTTTTCTCCGAAAGGCTAAATCTGAGTCTCTCTTTCCGTCTTCCTAATCACTGTAGCGTATTCCAGGCGGAGATTATGGCGATAAAAGAAGCCCTGACGTGGCTGAAGAGAAATGTGATATCCACAAAGGATATCTGTATCTTCTCGGACAGTCAGGCCGCGATCAAGTTCGTGGATTCAGTATCTTCAAACTCCATTGCAGCCCTCGACTGCCGTTCATCTCTTATGGAGATGGCGGAGCAGTTTAACATTCACCTCTGTTGGGTGCCGGGGCATAGAGATATTCCAGGAAACTGCAGGGCTGATGAACTCGCCAAAAAGGGAACCAAACTCCCCCTTTTACCTGAAAAGGGTTCTCTGGGTATCCCAATCGCTACCTGCAAACTTTTATTCAAGCTATCTGCAATCGAGAGAACAAACCTTAGGTGGACAGGTAGTAATACATGTCTAGCGACTAAGCACATCTGGCCAAAGCTGGACCTGCGACGCTCTAAGAGTCTGATCTCACTAAACCGACTGCATATTATCTCCACTATAGGTGCCATTACAGGGCACTGTCTGATAGGCAAGCATGCATCGAGGCTTGGCGTTTATTCTAACGATTTCTGTAGAAGTAGCTTGGACGAGGAGGAGGAGGAGACTATACCTCACCTTCTCTGCACATGTCCAGCTCTCTCCCATAATAGAAATCTTTATCTGGGAGATTTCTTGCTTAACAATCTTAACGACTTGGCTAACGCTGACGTTAGAAGTCTATCGCGCTTTATAAGAAGCTCTAAATGGTTTAACTAGTAGTGGGGAAACCCCTCGATCCGTGTGGCATCACAATGGACCTAATCCTGGTCTAAGTGTGTCGGCCTTCTGTTGACAGCCACTTTAACCTAACCTAACCTAACCTTGATCTTGGGAAGTTCCAATGGTCGTTTCATATTTACCCTTTAATTTTATGATTTACTGTTTTTGAAAATATGCACCTGTTCACAGGTAGTAAAAGTTTGTGGGTATAAAATTTCCAACACAAAGACTGAAAATCGATTGCAAAATATATGGCCTCATCCTTGTGAGCGCTATAGTTTATTTCCCAAAGTTCCTGTTCTTGTTTTTGTGATGAGGTGTGTTGGCTAAGTGCGGTGGTGGGTTTGGGATAACAAATAAGGAATGAAATAAATGGAAATAATCAACTTGGTATTACATAGCATCGAAATTGTTGCCAATGTATGGTAATCTTTTTTACTGATTCATTTGACTTACGTTATTATCATTTTTTTGTTAATTATTCTTATTTTGTTATAACAGAAAACAAGGCATTTTACTTTTCAAAGAGAAGGATAATAAATTAGTTTATGAATCTGTTACAATAAACTCAAACTTGTTTGAGGTTAACGACGTAGCTTAAGTGACAATATGTTTTAACAAATAAATATTGAATACTTTTGGAGCTTTGGCCATATTAACATTGAGAATAATAGTCAATTGACTTTTAAACAGCTAAGTTGACTGATCCGTAAAACACAATCGCCCTTTGGAGAGAGACAAATATACTGGACTTTTAAAAAGGTGAATGTGGAGAGTTGGTAGTATAAATTAACCTTGTATGCGAAAAAAAAGTATTCAGAAGTATTCCTGCGTCATTTTCATTTCAAAAATTAGTATTCTGACGTACGCAGTTACACAGTTTTTGGGGTAAAAACAGAAAAATGACAATTTAAAAAGGTAAAGATTTAGTAGTGTACCTTAATGAATTTAATGCCTTCAATGCAGATGTGATGATTTGAACAATTCCACATTGAGAAAGCTGAAGAAGTATACCATCAAACTCTGCCTCACCTTCTCCGGCCGCCTCTTAATTTCAATTTACAATTAAGTTGATTTGTGAATTGGAGGCAAATTAATTATTTTTTTATTAATACGACTGTGAGTGCTTTATGGAACTGTATCTCTCATTAAATTCGTGTTCCAGCGACGTAGCCTTTGCACTAAAGTCAATCTCAATGTTGTAGATATGTTCAGATAAACCGTTGAACATAGTATTAAACAAAATTATTAACTGCGAGCGATACAATGCCATCAGCAATGTTTTTTAGTCAACTCTTCCAATCGTGCCTCTATTTTGTGACATAAATTAGCTGAAGACGCAGAAGGGAGCGGCTGGAGCCACGAAGATCATACTTTTTTCAGCGGATTTCAGGTTTCTTTGTTAAATGTTCGTTTAAAGTGGACATTTTGAAGGTACTTAGGTTTCTATTTGTACTCACAGTATCGAGAGTAAAAAAATGATTGTTCAATTGAATTGAAGATACTGACGATAGCTTTGTGAATTTAAAAATGAAAAGTGAATGAATGATAGAGCCCTTTCGAATAACGAGTTTTACCATTCTCTGTATTTCTTTGTATCTGTGACAATCCTGGTAAAATACGAGTACATCCTAATCCAATCAGAACCACTAGCATCAGATTCATTATATTAATTTTTGCAATTGTTCAAGAGTGCAAACCGGAATTATGATTTTAATAAAATCGCTTGAAAACTCACGAGATATGAAAAAAAAACACAACTTAAGCTCATAAAATATCAAGACCAACCGACGGCAGTAACACCCGCCAGGTTTAAACGCGTACTTTCGACCTGCAAATGGAAACAATTTGGTTTTCTATCGGGATTTCCGAGACTGTACACGGGAACAGTTGGCCACCGGCCTTCAGAACTTCAGAACCAATATACGATCTGGAAATGCTCAGTAGTTTTTTGTACGTGTATGGCAACCTATAGGTACACACTACCATCTATTCGTGTTCGTCACTGTCAGTGCCGATTACAAAAACTTGTGAAATAATTTCGCACCAATACGGACGACTTGAATCTATTTAACCGCATAAGCAAACGCTGCTATTAAGACTGATTGAGTAAATTCCATTGATGTTGAAGATCTTCGAATCGTCATGAAGACATGTTGAGTTAACGCATTGATGGCAAGGAATTTCTCGTAATTTTGGGAACTCTAAGCGTACATACACTCCGCGCCACTTGTTAAAGTACAGGTATTTTTTTTTTAAATATTACGATATTTTAAAAACCATTTATTTATCTGGAAAAACCGTTTTACGGAAGGTAAGAAGATTATAAATAAAGCGATCATGTTGTGTAAAGGAATTCACGGTAAGTTTGAATTTTTTTTATTTTATGAACTTTTTTCCAATAAGTTAATAGCGTTTTTCTGTTTTGGAAGTTATGCTTCTTTTGGCGCATTTAGTGCAACATTTTATTTGTAACGGAAGTCATGATGGATATTGGAACCTACTTCGTAGTTATGGGATTTCGGAACCGAAATGAGATTTGTCTGCTTTAAAATTGGAATTCCTGCTGATTTAGTAAAATCCGTTTTCAATACATCTTTCTGGCCCTATGCAATAAAGATACGTAAATTCGACTACATTGCAAGAAACATTCCAAAAAACGTATCGTAGATGGGGAAATAAAGCATAGTAATGTTTCTCCATCAAAGTCCGATTGTTTGAAAGTATATTATCATAATTCAAGTGGAATTCGTACGACAATCTCTTCGCTGTACCTTGCGACCAGTAATATCGACTATGATTGCATATATTATATTGTTGCATGTTTGCTCAAACTGTAACATTCAGCATCAATTAGTCAAGTTGCAGCGTCATCTAGTAGGGAGCCATATTACCGATAATTGGCAGCATTTGAAAAGCAGTTTGAATAGCTATGAAATAACTACTTATGTTGTTCTCGAACCTTCTGAACTTTAAGAATCTGGAAATTTCGAGAGGTGTCACTAGGAGATATAAATAGATGTCGCAGGAGCACCTAGGATTCAGGTGAACCGCGATAAAGAAGTGCGATAGATGACAGTAGTGGAAAAGTATAGAGAAAAAGCGGAAGTATTGAATAAGAGAAAAGTGGTTGTTTATTTAAAGTGATTAATTGTGAAAGTGAATTGTTGAATTAAATAAGTGAATTATTAGAATAATAATCAAGAATTAAATTGAAAGAGAACTAATTAATAAAGATTAATTAAATAGAACTACGTTTTATCGTTTCGAATCCTAGCCCGGATGTAACAATATATTTATTATTGATTATTTTAACTTGGCTGATATAAATTGGTCTTATTCTTTCAGTAAAAATGTGCTTATTCCTTGTAATTTAAAAAGAGATTTTGAAATAACTTTTATTGATCATTTACTTGCTCTGAATTTATATCAAATTAATAGTATTGTTAATGATTTATATAAAATCCTCGATCTTGTTTTTACACCACAAGATGAGTCGATCGTATCAATCACTGATATCATTCCATTTAAATTGCTAAATAATTCAATTCACCATAAAGAATTATATACTGAAATCAAAACGTATAATTATTTAAAACCCAATTGTAACAATCCTAGATCATTTAACTTCTTAAAATCAAATTTCATTGAACTTGATAATTATCTTGCAACTGTTGACTGGAAAACAGAATTTTTAAATTTAAAATTGAAGAATATGCTAGACCATTTAATGCGTATCTTAAATGAAGCTTTTAACTTATTTGTGCCTTATTGGACAAAAAAGAATGTCTCAAAACCTCAATGGTATAACAAAAGGTTGACTCATTTAAAAAATTTGAAAAATAAATCGTTTGCTAAGTATAAAATGTCAAACACGTTAGATAACAAACTTAAATTTTGTAAACTCCGTAACGAATTCATTGTCCTCAGTAAATTCTTGCACAGAAATTATATCTCGAATATTGAGCTTAAGTTGAAGAAAGACCCAAAGCATTTCTGAAGTTTTATTAATTCTAAAAGGAAATCGCTTGGGATTCCAACTTCGATGAATTTTAAAGGAGATAATTCTACGGATATCGATAAAACTCTTGAGCTGTTTGCTCAATTCTTTGAATCGGTTTACTCAAACTCACAAAGAAACCCCGTTTTTCAATCAGAAAATGTCCCTAAAGTGGATATTGGCTCAATACACTTGAATTCCTCTGACGTTTTAAAGGGCTTACAGGACCTCAAGCCAAATCACATTCCTGGTGTCGATGGTATTCCTGCCCTTGTCTTTAAAAGATGCTCTAATTCTATCTGCTTCCCATTGCTTATTATTTTCAATCTATCTTAATCGTCCGGTTTATTTTTCGAAGTATGGAAATCTTCCTTTCTTATCCCAATTCATAAATCCGGTTCGAAAAAGGACGTTGAAAACTACAGAGAGATTTGCAAGTTGTCCGTAATTCCTAAACTGTTCGTGAAAGAACATGTGAGTGACGCCCAACACGGGTTTATCTCGGGTAGATCAACTATCACCAATCTGGCATATTTTTCCTCCTTTGTTACTAAATCTCCTTCAATGGATATCATCCTTTTTAACTGATAGGATCCAAAGAGTCAAAATTGACAACCTAACTTCGAGATCTATTAGATGCACCTCAGGAGTTCCACAGGGTAGTCATCTTGTTCCACTTTTATTTATAATTTTTACCGATGATATTTGTGATAATATAAAATTCAGCCAGTGTCTCATATATGCTGATGATCTTAAACTATTTCTGAAAGTGACCTCCAATACTGACTGTTTAAATCTTCAAGTGGATCTTGATAATTTATTCAATTGGTGTTTGATAAACTGCTTAAAACTTAACGTTAAGAAATGCTATGCTATCTCCGTCTCTAAGAAACTATCAACTTATGAGTTTGGGTATTCTCTTGATGGTATCCCTCTACAGAGAACTGCTAAAACGAAGGATCTGGGTGTTTCTTTTGACTCCAAGTTTTCATTTGTCCGACATATTAATGCAATTGTTGCTAAAGCCAACACAATGATTGGCTTCATTAAAAGAAACTCGCCTGACTTCTCGGATCCCTACACACTTGTCTCCCTTTATACCACATTTATCAGATCATCACTTGAGTATGCTGATGTGATCTGGAGCCCTAACCAAAAAACGTTTTCGGATAGAATTGAGAAAGTTCAGAATAGTTTCACTAGGTTTGTGTTTTTAAAAATGCACTGGAATTTTATCCCAGTTTCTCAAGCTCGACATAATCTTCTGGGTTTGAAATCTCTCAAATCTCGAAGATGTATTCACGATATTGTATTTGTGCGAGATATGTTACCATATAAAGTGCCCAATCTTCTTTCATTAATTTGCATTTATTCCCCAATGAAACCTTTGAGAGAAAGACACCTTCTTTTTCAGCCTAAACATAGAACAAATTATGGTATGAATGAACCAATTTCAAGGTCAATTAGGGAGTTCAATGAAATTAATGGTTATATTGATATAGCTTTCTCTAGAAATAAATTTAAAAATGATTTGTATTATTTATTTCTAAGAATTTAAGCACATATTGTTAAATCTAGTATATCCTTATGTATTTATTGCATCGCATCTGTGGAGCCTGAGGCTCGTAGATAAGTAAATAAAAAAAAGAAAAAAAAGAATTGTCTCGTGGCTATTTGCCGGATTTTTGAATTCCTGCTGTTGTGATTTGTCTGATTTCGGAAACCAGTTGCTTCCGTTATCCAAATGGAAGTTTGTTAGATATTGACCAAGATTGTACATATTATGGTTATAACACGTGCACAGTCCCCATACAAATGTGATTGAGCAGTTAATATTGGAAAACTGATGACCTCGCGTTCATTGTATTCAATATGATACATGATAGCATATGCATATATGACTCATTGGGGAATATGAATAAGCACTTATAAGGCCGATCGTCGGCGTGTGCCTGTTCGCTGTGGTTAAATATGTAAAGCTCCTCGTGAAATGGTAAAGATTCAGGTTTCAGAGAGACGCTTAGGGCGTGTCTCCGGTTATTCCGAACGCCTGAATCGATGGGGCCTCAGTTGAATAGGATTGTCAAATTCTTGAATAAGGTAACTCGAAGGCACGTTGCAAGGGCAAAAAAAAAACAAAACTTCCGCATTTAAACAGCTTCTTATTTCAAAAACTTCACCTGTACCTTGCGCGACTTTTTTCTGAAATTCAGGCAAATAACTCTCAAAAGCTGGCAGCCAAAGGGTAGTGATGCGAATATATGAGAGCACTGGCGTTCTCACGATAGCCTCTCACTACCAACTCCTACTCTACACCTCCACGTTGGTGACTGCTGCGTGCCTAGTACCTCGGCTGCAGATTGGGTAACCAACCCCTTGGAAGGTCGTTGATGGCAGCGGCCGAGAGGGAGGGGGGGGGGGGGGTCCTCATGCTTCAGACGGCAGTGGAAACATTTCCTAGATGAGATCAACGGTGTGACTGGACTATCAGCTCCATATGCCCCATCTTCAAAATAGGCGATCCTATATCTTGCAAGAACTATCGAGGCATATCACTGACATCAATAATTTATGGTTCATAGACCGAGTTAGTCTTTCTACCAGCTACACCCGGCGCAGACCTAAGCTGTGAGTGGACTACCCAATTACAAAACTTGCATTGTACCTTTTTTAGTTGTTAGTTATGTGTAATAAAAATGTAACGTATAAAATGAATAAGCATTAATAATTGCATCATTGGTGACCCCGAAATTACAAATTACCATAACTAAATAAAACAAACACTCTATTTAAATAAAACGAAAAACAATGAAAAGTGACAGTAACATAAAATCAAATCTTAGTGCACTATACATAAATTCATCAAACAATCAGTGAATAAAAACGTTGTAAAAGCAAACGCATGCGCGCAAATCAAACTGCGCTCAAATTGCATGAATTAATCCAGCTAAATAAGTGAAGACAATTTTGCATTTATATATATATAATGTATCCACGTGCATAAGTGACGACATTTTTCTAAATCCATTGACGCATGGTACAACTCGTTTAACTTTGTTCACTTCCCGCTATTTGAAAATTCCCGCTAATAACGCTTTTGACGCCACATCGAGCCGGAGAAAACTGCTTGTCATCTCAGGCGATATAACCGAAATACAATGTGCATCCCGCTAACCGAAGCAGAGGAACATCAAACAAGAAGCTGATTATTTTACTAATCTTTCAATCAACTAACCTAATACACCAATAATTTAACTTGGATTTAATATTTTTTTTAGTAGAAACCTGTTTAGTTACATTTCGGTTTAAATAAGAATTCTCATAATCTCATTTGTTTCTTATAGTTGCTCATAATTATTTTCTTCCTTTTACATTCAATAATTCAATATTTTGTAAGGTAACTGGAACATGAGTACTAATGAAAGCGAGGCTATGTCCGGGGATCGCAGTAATGGAGAAAATCATGATAACAAACACTCTTTCATCAGCGATATCTCATCATTTTCGGTTAGGTTGCCACCCTTTTGGACAAAATCACCCGGTTCATGGTTTGTACAAGCGGAAGCACAATTCGCGATAGCTAAAATTACGCGTGATGTTATGAAGTATAATTACGTTCTCGCGGCATTACCTCAAGATGTCCTTGAAACAGTCCTCGACTTTATAGAGGAAACCCCTTCTTCGGGTATTTATGATAAATTTAAGGAAACTTTGGTCGAAAGACATTCCTTAAGCGAAGAACGACGTATAGAAAAGCTTTTGTCCAGCGAAGAGATAGGAGACAGGAAACTGTCGGAGTTTCTAAGGTAATTAAAACAACTCGCTGGTGCATCGGGCATAATGAGCGATAAATTAATTAAGAAGCTTTGGCTTCGTAGACTCCCACAAGTCATTAATATCGCGTTGATTTCTCAAGATGACAAGAGCGAACAGGACTTAACGTCCCTGGCCGACAAAATTTGGGAAGTTTCAGGATCATCTATGGGCATTGCGGAAGTTCGAATGCAACCGTTATACAATCGTTCGGATTGCGCCCAGTCTTCAAACAATGCAATGCAAAATGAGATCCTAGAGATGAAGGCAATGATTAGGAATTTATCAGATGAAGTAAGTCGATTTAGACCGAAAGGAAGAAGTTCTTCGAGTCAGTTTCAAAGACGTAGATCAACTAGTAGAAATCGCTCATCAGATAGTAGAGTCTGCTGGTTTCATAGAAAGTTTAGAGAAAATGCACGTAAATGCGAGCAGCCCTGCCACTTTGTCTTATCCACGAAGGCTCGGTTTGGGGATAACCCAAATAGAAATGCAAAAAACTAGATTCCCCATCTGTTGATGCGGCGAATAGTGGGGAATCTTCGCTGCACCGCCGCCTCTTTATCAGAGATCCTGATAACAACCTTACTTTCCTAATTGACACAGGCGCTGACCTCTCGGTAGTTCCACACTCTTCTTTTACAAACCAAAATATAAACCTTTGTGTCTCTTTATGTGCAGCTAATGGTACAACCATTGGCACGTATGGCACCAAACTACTCAAGGTCAATCTGGGGTTTCGAAGACCATTTATCCACCAGTTCATAGTAGCTGCAGTCAATCGACCAATAATAGGGGCCGATTTCCTCGATAAATTCGGGTTAATAGTCGATCTACGAAATCGTCGATTAATAGACTCCACAACAAAACTTCAAATAAGTGCCTCTCACGTTATTGTGAATACACCGACACCACGGCAATTTTTGATCAACAACGAACAGGGTAATATATTAAAGGAATTTCCTTCCCTAACAGAACCACACAATTTCAACCTTACCGTTCGACACAAGGTTCAACATCATATTGTAACAAAAGGTCAATTACCATTTTCCAAACCTCGCCGATTGGAGCCTACCAAACACAAGGCAGCTCTCGTAGAGTTCCAGCACATGGTCGATCTTGGAATTTGCAGACCTTCATCTTCTCCAGTCTAATCTCCCCTTCACTTGACCAGCAAAAAAGAATGCGACGACTGGCGTCCTTGTGGCGACTACAGACGTCTTAATGCCGTTTCAATACCCGATAGGTATCCAATACCACACATTCATAACTTTTCGATGCAGCTTCATGGCTGCACAGTTTTCTCAAGGATTGACCTGGTCAGGGCGTATCATCAGATACCTGTCGCCACCGAAGACGTGCATAAAACCGCAATTACTACCCCTTTCGGGTTATATGAGTTTATGCGAATGCCCTTCGGGTTAAGAAACGCGAGCCAAACCTTCCAAAGGTTTATTAACGAAATTGTGAATGATCTCCACTTTGTTTTCGCATATATCGATGATCTCCTCATCGCTAGCAAAACCATGGAGGAACACAAAACCCATTTGCGAACACTTTTCAACGGTTAGTCGACTACGGTTTGACACTGAAACCTTCGAAATGCTTATTGGGTGTCGAGACTCTTGACTTCCTCAGCCACACAATATCCAAAGAAGGAATTTTGCCATCAAAAGAACACGTGGAAGCCATTAGCAAGATGGC
The DNA here is from genome assembly GCA_949715645.1 of Portevinia maculata. NCBI lineage: Eukaryota > Metazoa > Arthropoda > Insecta > Diptera > Syrphidae > Portevinia > Portevinia maculata. The sequence continues at coordinate 51,785,620 of OX454527.1, read as the reverse complement.
ACCTCCCGCATCTATTCGCCAAGTGCAGCAATTTGTGGGAATGGTTAACTATTATAACCGATTCATCCCAAACGTTGCAAAATTGCTCACTCCTATATACAAGGTGGCGCAAAAATAACCTTCCGATGTTTTTTGGTCACCCACCGATTATTGCTCAAATAAATAGTCACCAATATTCCGCGTTCTGGAGCAGTGTAGCGTAACATTGTTTATTAACGTGTATTTCGCATGTGTTTACTACACAAATGTCAAAACAGAACTGACATTACGGGCCAATCGCAAAATTTATAGCATTTTCTGATAGGAGGATTACTTTTGCGCCACCTTGTATAATCATTTGGCTAACCTTACCAAAATCAAGAAAAATAAAAACCATTTTTCTTGGCCGGACAATTGCAATGAAGCTTTCGTCAACACTAAAGAAGCTCTTTGCAAAGCAGCACTATTAGCTCATCCGATGGAAGACACTGCGTTCAGCATAGCAACAGATGCCTCCGATGCTGCGGTTGGAGCTGTGATGCAACAATTGAATGGTGGTGAGTGGGAACCACTAGCATTTGTTTCTAAGAAACTTTCGTCAACCGAGCAAAAGTATTCAGCATTTGATAGGGAGCTATTGGCCATATATTTAGCAATAAAGCATTTTCGCTACTTCATTGAAGGACGAGAATTTGTAATATATACCGACCACAAACCTCTAACAAATGCATTATCTTCAAAAACTGAACGCAGTCCTCGTCAAACCCGTCACCTTGACTTCATATCACAGTTCAGTAGTGATATAAGGCATGTGAAAGGAAAAGATAACGTAGTTGCCGATCTGTTATCTCGGTTTAATAATGGTAATAAAGCTTTTTTTTTGAAGTCACCAAGTTAATTGGCACACACCGCATCCGTACTACGGCCTACCACCCGCAGGCGAACGGAATGGTGGAGCGTTTCCACCGGCAGTTGAAATCCTCCATTATTGCTCGTGCAAATACCACAAACTGGAGTGACGACCTTCCATTGGTGTAACTGGGCATCAGAATATCAGTAAAGGAAGACTTGAAATGCTCATCGGCTGAGCTGGTCTACGGGCAGCCAGTCAAGGTTCCTGGCGAATTCTTTATCAAATCGAATCTGGATGAGGCAGTAAATGATCCAGCAAACCTACTCCAGAAACTCAGATCGTCTATGCAGTCGATAATTCCTGTAAGCCCACGCCAAACGTCTCAATCAAACGTCAATGTTCCGAAGTCGCTAGAGGACTGCGAATTTGTGTTCATAAGAACTGACAGAGTTCGCCCTGGACTGTCACCACCATATGAGGGACCCTATAAAGTCGAGCGAAAACTACGCAAATAATTCATACTAAAAATTAAAAACAAAAACGTTTCGATCTCAATCGATCGATTGAAACCCGCTCATTATGCTTCCGACGAATCAAGAACCCTACAAAAGAAAGCGTCAGTAAAATTTATGTAACTAGATATAAATAATTAAAATGGTTAGAATCGCTGTGCTGGTGAGGGAGTGTGTAGTGGTCACTCAAATCAGTTTAGACCAATACTCGCCCTCTTTCATTTACACTCATTCGTCCGATTACCCATTCACTGACATCAATAATTTATGGTTCATAGACCGAGTTAGTCTTTCTACAAGCTACACCCGGCGCAGACCTAAGCTGTGAGGGGACTACCCAATTACAAAACTTGCATTGTACCTTTTTTAGTTGTTAGTTATGTATAATAAAGATGTAACGTATAAAATGAATAAGCATTATTAATTGCATCACTATCAACACACCAATAAACATCTGTCCACCGCCTAGGACAAAACGTAAATATTGATAGCAATAAATCGAGGTAGTTAAGGAGTTCATCTACCTTGGAGTTAACATCAAAACCACGAATGACACCTAAGTGGAGATCCGATGGAGAATTACACTGCTTCTTCGGTTTTGCCAAACAAATGACTTCAAAACTCCTCCCACGAAAGACAAAATGCATGCTTGAGCGAATAGATAGTAATGCTTCAGTCAAGAGGATCTTCGACTTCCAGCACCCAGGTTCGAAGAGGTAAGGAAGACCGAAACTCCGTTATAAATCTCAAGCCATCGCTGATGCCAGAGGCACTGAACAACTGGAATAAGCGTGTCCGGAATCGCAGACGATGGAAAGCTGCAGTGTCTCGGGCAGAGACTCTTCACGGAACGGGAGCCCCATTTCCCTCCTCGCACACAGGACCAAATATCCGACGCAGTATTTTTCTTTCAAAAGAACCCAATATTAACTCCCCTTTTCTACTTACCGTTCAGCACTCGGCGCCATAAACCAGGACTGGTAGAATTAAGGTTCGATAGAGTATGCATTTTGTCCTTCGAGTGAGGAGTTTTGAACCCATTTGTTTGGCCAAACCGAAGTAGCAACGGTTTCCCAACGTAGTTCTTAGCCGGATGTCCATTAACTAAGGTGTCATTAGTGAAGTTGATGTTTCCTCCTAGGTAGATGAACTCCTTAACTACCTCGAAGTTATTGATATCAACAGTGACGTTTTGTCCTAGTCGATGGACAGATGTTTGTTTGTTTGTTGATAGCATGTGCTTGGCTTGTCCTCATTTACTGCAAGTCCAACCAATTTCGCCTGTTCTTCAATCTCCGTAAAAGCCTCTAGCACGGCAAGCTGGGAACGGCCGATGATGTCGATGTCTTCCGCATTCCAGGATTTGCCTTGGTTGGTTGGTTGGTTGGAGCCGGCTCTCGATGAGGATGCACTTAGACCTGAGGTAGGTCCATTGTGCTGCCGATGTGTAAGGTGGGTGGGTCACCCTCTTACTCAGGGAACCATTTGCTCCTCTGAATGAAGGAGCTAATCTTTGCTGTGTAGGCGTTGTTGAGATCGTTTAGATCATTGAAAAGGTTTTCACCCAGTGTAGCCTTCCTAATATTGGCGAGTGCAGGACACGTGCAAAGGAAGTGACTGGTAGTCTCCTCTTCCTCCTCGTCCCTACAGCTTCTGCAGAAGTCATTGTAGGGAATGCCCAGCATTTGAGCATGTCTTCCTATAGCACAGTGCCCGGTGAGGGCATTTACTAATTTGGAGAGGGTTCCTCTCTTATGCCTTAGAAGTCCGATGGACCTGGGTTTATTTAATGTCGGCCAGAGTAGCCTTGCGGCGTTGCACTGGTCGAGTTGGTGCCAACGACGGTTGGCTTTGCTCACCGCATTGGTGTCTATAAGGTGTTTAACATAAGACGTTGGCGCCTCGATGTCGGTGACGCTTACGCTGTTTAAAGCAGAAGAGCCTCGTCGAGCCAGTTCGTCAGCTTCACAATTCCCTGGTATGTCACAGTGACCCGGCACCCAGCAAAGGGTGAGGCTATACTCACCGGCTATCTCGTTAAGAGATGCGCGGCAGTGTTTCACTGCCTTGGATCTCGTAGTGCTGGATGCAAGGGATTTGATGGCGGCCTGACTGTCGATGTATATTACAATATCTGATTTCGATATCGTTTTAACCAACAGCCAGTCAGCGGCTTGGCGGACGGCGGTGACTTCGGCCTGAAAAACGGTGCAGTGTTCTGGAAGGTTAAAGGAGAGGTGAATGTCCAGGTCTTCAGAGAAGACTCCGGCAAAGACTCCGTCCTCCGTTTTGGACCCATCCGTAATTGATAGCGATTCGTGGTGTAGGACGTGACGTTGTGTAAACTCGGTTCTTTCTGGGATTAGATGTTTGTAGCCCAGATTGAAATTGTATTCAGTGGGCAGGTGGTCAATACATCGATAGTATTTTGGCATGTCCAGTGTGTTGCTCTTTCCATTGTTTGCAGCTTCTCAGTCTTATTGCTGAGCTGAGGATTTGCCTTAGTGCGAGGATTTGGTCTATTGTCGATCTGCCGTGCCGGATGACACACTGTGCAGAACGGCATGAGACGTTCACACAGTAGGTTGGATAGGATCTCCTATCCGAGGTTATTTCAACTTTCCTCAAATCATGAAAATAATAGTAACTATCCATCAAGTTTGTCCGAGTTGAACTTTTTAAATCGGGAAAAACGACGATCTCCCGACTCCGCCTGATGTGTCAAGACGCTGACTCCTAGCGGTGGCTTCGTCTTCATTTTTTGGTATTTAACATGGATGGCTTTCTGTATTACGTAAAAAAGAGTCGTTCTATTGGCCTAAGTCCCAGTTCAAGTCTTGATTTTTTCGTTAAAGAGACTTGATTTGGAATTGTTTTAAAAATATCGTAACATTTAAAAAAAAAAATTACCTGTCCTTAAACGAGTGCTACGGAGTGTACCAGCATGTCACGAGAAACCCCCTAACTGATTACCCAAGAATTTCATGGACATAAGAGGTCAAGGTCCTAAAAACTCAAACAAATAAAAAACTGGTTCTTTCTTAATATTTGAATTTGAAATCCATTCTGCATGGAGCTTATCTACTGCTAAATAAAATAAATCGGAAACTGAATCACATTCCAGTTTAAAAGTTAATAAAATTTGGCCGTTGTGTGATGAAAAAAAAACAAGTAGACGTAAAAAAATCACCTGCCTTTGAGGTACAAATGGCGTGGCCTTAGTTTCCACTGGCAATTTGATATTGTTTTCATGTTTTTATACCCTATTCTAGGGGTACATTAATTTTGACGCATAGTTTGTAACATACCTTAATATTGCCCGTAGACCCCTAAAAGTTACTATATTTATGATCAGCATCGATAGTAATGTCGATCTAGCCATGTCCGTCCGTCCGTCCGTCCGTCCGTCCGTCGGCAAAAATTAAGCCTTTAAACTGGGCCTAGAGAGCTGAAATTTTAACCATATACTCACTAGGGTCCCGAAATAATCAAGTTTACGAATTTTTGAAATCCGCCCACAGACACGCCCACAAACTCAAAAAAACAAAATTTTGGAAAAAATCGAATTTTGAGCTAGAAAGCTGACATTTTTTATATATGATCTATGACTCCTAAAACTGCTCAGGATACAAAATTTTCAAAATCCGCCCACTGACACGCCCACAAATAAATAAAACAATTTTATTGAAAAACCAAAATTTGAGCTAGGGAGCTGAAATTTATAATATACGAGTATACTCTCTAGGGGCCCTTTAAACTCATGTGTAAATATTTTCAAAATCCGCCTACTGACACGCCACAATTTAAAAAAAACTTTTTTTGAAAATCCAAAGTTTGAGCTAGGGAGCTGAAATTTATAATATATACTCTCTAGGGGGCCCTTTATGCTCATATGTAAATATTTTCAAAATTCGCCCACAATTTAAAAAAAAAAACTTTTTTGAAAACTCAAGCTTTTTGAAAACTTGAGCTAGGGAGCTGAAATTTATAATATATACTCTCTAGGGGCCCTTTATGCTCATGTGTAAATTTTTTTTAAATCCGCCTACTGACACGCCCACAATTAAATAAAACAATTTTATTGAAACACCCAAGTTTGAGCTAGGGAGCGTTTTTTTCGAAAAATCCTTTAAATGTTATATAACAAAATATGTAGAGCGTTCTTAACAATTCAACCATACTTAGACTTTTGCCACGCCCACTTATGAGTGATAGGAATAAGAATAGGGTATCCAACAGTTCGCCCAAGCGGACTGTAGCCCGTCCATATGTTTAAGTTTGTATTTGTTTTCTAATTTTGTTTTCTTTATGATATGAAACGAAAAGAAAATAAGATTTAACAGTTTCTTCGGCCGTGAATATTCAATCGTTTTTGTCTCAACCAGAGTTTGCGTTAAAATTCAACAGATTTTGATCGAAAATCTATGAAATTGTTGTTATACCCTACTCTTAGAGTACTACTTTCTACAACTCATAGTTTGTAACATACCTTTATAGTGGTCATAAACCCCTAAAAGTTACTAGGTTTGTGATCAGCATCAAAAGTTATGTCGATCTAGCCATGTACATCCGTCCGTCTATATCCGTTATCAATTTTGAGGCCCTAAAATTCGGTCTAGAAAGCTAAAATATGGAACATATACTGTCTATGGGTGCGAAATGAGACGCAGGGAAATAAGTCTACGGGAATCAACTCCACAAGAGAATTTAAGCAACCCTGAATGTGAAATAAGTCTACAGTACGTAGGTGGACTTAGTTCCAACTTTATTTGGGAATTTACTCCACTATGCTGTGAGAATTAAACCCACATCTGAACAATACCAGTGAGAATCACAAGTCTTAAAAAATAAAGTATTTAATAATAGAGTTCAATATTTCTCAACCTCTATGAAGTTGGAAAATATCTATCCCAGGCTTTGCCAAGGGATTAGGCTCGGATGTGACATTTATATTATTCAAATTTAAATCTGCAAAGCCGCATGGGCTTGTCTGCAGAAGATTATTTCTGGAAGGATATTATTTTTTGTTTTTTTGAGTTCTTATAGCATTTCTAATTCACTTATTTTTTTTGGATTGAGTATTTTTGAGTTAAGACTTTTCACTATATTTTGATAAAACTGTTTAACTTTTTTCAAAAAATTGGTTTTTCGAAGTTTGCGAAAATTAACGGGTAATAGAAAATCGATCAAACGTCACCTGAAAAAAATATTTACCCACTTTTTAATATCAACAGACCATCAAAGGTTTATAAATCCCAACAGACAATGTCGATCTCCCAATCTGACCTAGATAAAATCAAATCCATTATCGAGGCATCGCTCAATACAGGACTCTCCAAAGCGACGGCCAACCTAGCAACAAAAGACGATCTCAACAAACTTAGCAATGAGATACACTCGCTAAGACAACAAAACCTGGAATTATCTGAAAAAGTTCAGCATTTTGAAAATCGATGCTGCATTCTAGAAGAGGAGCTTGAACTGCAGAGCCGAGAGATCAGAGGGAAAAATATTATATTCACGATTCCAAACGACCGATCTGACCCCCAAGAAAGGATTCATAACATAACCATACTTTTGTTAGGCTATGATGCAGACCAACAACAAATGCCACAAGCCGTAAAGCTTAGTGAAAACAAGAATATAATTAAACTCAAACTTAGCACTGGTTCTAATGAAACTGCAATGAAAATGTTAAAAAATTCCTTGAAGCTAAAAGGCACAGGCTGCTATATCCAACGAGACCTTAGCAAACAATCACAAATCAAACGTCGAATTCTACTCGGGTATCGAAAAGTCATCAAAACAATTAAACCAAGCGAAGCAGTACTGATTAAAAACAACAATTTATTAATTGGTAATAAAACATTTTATTTGGATAATAATAACAAACTTAAATATAATAATACAAACGGAGAAAACGAACTACAGAATATTTACGGAAAACTCAATTTTAATGCTGTCAACGAAATTATGTTGTCAAACAGACGTCAGCGCGAATGGCCCAAGCCAGATGCACCAGTAATGCCACTTTACACCGAAGGTCCGGAAGGTAGTAGTGTCATACAAAACTGAGAATTAGGCGTCGTCAGCTCAAACAAATTTATCTCTGCAAATATTTTATCTTACAATATATCTGGATTAAGTAATAAATTATTATTTGTAGATTTTTTTTAACTATATTAAGAACTTTGAAATTTTCTTTTTATTTGAAACACATTTAACAAGTGATAACTTAAGTAATTTTAATAAATATTTTAATGGCTTTAAGTTAATTTGGAGCGATGCAAGTAAAATCTACATAAAGGGACGTGCAAGTGTAGGCAGCCTGTAAGGGATAGGTTAGGTTATATATATATAAACTGCAACAAATGGACTTACGACTTTGAGAAGCTGTGTAATACAATGTCATGTTTAGCTAGCAAAAGCGTTATGCTGATTGGAGATTGGAATTCGAGAATATGTAACTCACAAACCACTATAGTGCAAACTGTAACAAACCCTAGTATATGCTGTACCAATAGGGTATCTAAAGACATAATCTGCAATAAAAATGGAACAGATGTACTAGAGCTGCTCCAAATGTATGATCTTATTGTGTTAAACGGCTGTACCGAAGGTGATAGAGAAGGACATTAGACATTTGTCGGAGGGCAAGGCAATTCAGTTATTGATTTTTGTGCTGTAAACAACGACTGGACTGGGAAAATTAAAAAAATTGAGGTACAATGCAAAACATGCCAATCGTGGTTGAAGTCGATGGTGAAACACCCTCCCATCACAAAAACCTGCCCCTGCTACCTAGACTTAAATGGAAATCCGAAAAAACAAATACCTACCACCGGTTTTTAGACAGCTTGCTCTCAGCAAATAATTCGATACCTGAAGAAACAGAAACACTTGCAAATCAAATAACTTGTTGCATAAGAAGTGCTGCATCGAACAATATTTCAAATATAAGGTCACCATTCAAACAAAAATGGTTTGATAGAGAATGCATAAATGCTAGGAAGAAATCATTTGCCATTTTGCGTGTCTGGAGAACTTGTAATGACCCTGATGTTAAAAAGTGGTATAACCAAGTGAATACCCACTACAAAAATCTATGCGTAGCTAAGAAAACTGATTTCGAAAATCGGCAAGCTCTCTTACTTAGTCAAACAAAGTCTTCAAAGGACTTCTGGAGAATAGCAAGGGAGATTAATGGTACAGTTTATCAAATAGGTACAGGAGTATCTGCTGAAGATCTTTCCATATATTTTAAACATCTTCTACTGGATAACTCAAACCTTTTTTTCTCGTATGCAGACCCGCTCATTTTCGACGATTCCCTAGATGGTGAGGTAACAACTGACGAAATTAATGCTGTTATCATGAAATCCAAAAATGGAAAGGCGGCAGGCGAAGATGGGATTCCGTACGAATTCTACAAAAATGCTAGTCCAACCTTAATCAACTATTTGAAAGTTCTCTTCAACAGTGTGTTCTCGAGTGCAGACATCCCTTCATCGTTTAAGAAGTCTGGAATATTCCCCATCCACAAAAAGGGTTCGCTGGAAAACGTGGAAAACTACAGGGGAATCTCATTCATGAATGTGTCAGCCAAGGTATTTTGTGGCATACTTGTAGGACGATTAGAAAAATGGGTAGATGAAAAAAATATTCTGACAGAGCGTTAAGCTGGATTCAGAAAAAACTTTTCAACCGTTGACCAAATATTCACATTATCTTCGATTATAAGAGCTTTTCAAGCCAGAAACAAGAAAATGTATAGCTTTTTTGTAGATTTCAAGACAGCTTTTGATCTTGTTAGCCGAAGCGCACTCTTCTATAAACTGTCTCAGTTGGGTATCTCTACAAAATTTCTTAAGACCATTAAAAAAATGTATGCCGAAACAAGTGCAGCAGTCTGGGATGGAAAGGATTTCTCAGAATGGTTTAAAACACAGACTGGTGTAAAGCAAGGATGTCCTCTTAGTGCCTTATGGTTTTCTCTATTTATAAACGACATAGAAGAAGATTTACCTGGTGGAGTACGAATTGCTAATATCGTGGTCAATGTCTTGTTACATATATGCCGATGATCTTGTTCTACTCTCTGAATCTCCTGAAAATCTCTAATTGATGATAAATCGCCTAGCCAGCTACTGCAAAAAATGAGGACTAACCATCAACACCGAAAAATCTAAAATTATGGTCTTTTCTCGTTCACCACGAGTTCAAAGTGGAAATAGATTGTTTTACAATGGAAACCGATTAGAGATTGTGAAGGAACTCAAATATTTAGGAGTGAAACTGAACCCAACCTTAGAATTTGGTAATCATCTAACGGATAAAGCCAAGTCTTCCCAAAGCTTAGTGAATCTATCATGGAAAAATGTGTTTGCAAACAAACGGATTCTCCTTTCAACGAAATACAGAATATTCGATTCAGTTGTTAAATCAACTCTTTGTTACGCCTCTCAAGTTTGGGGATCAGACGAGTACGAAGTAATCGAGAAATTTCACAGGAACTTCTTGAAAAAATTATTCAACTTACCAATGAAATCGCCGAACTACACAATCTATTTGGAAACGGGTCTTCCAATGCTTTTTACAAGCACTCTCAAATCGCAAGCGGATTACATCATTAAAATAGGTTCGTATCCAGACTCCCGAATAACCAAAAAAATGCTATCTTATGAATTAAGAAACAAGGACTGGTGGGCGTCAAGATGGTTAAGAATTGGAAACGCGTGTGGAGAAACTATTTCATTCGATCTAAACAACCTGGACAACTTAAAGAACCAACTTTATCGAATAATAAATAAAAATGAAGATGCTATTCGTGTGCGATTTATAGAGAAAGCTCGTGAATCAGATAGCAGAGTATTGTATTCTCACCTGAACTTCAATCTAAAGGATAAGAACTATTTCAATGACTCACTCAACTATAGTGAAATATCTCTTATTTTCAAAACAAGGTGTGAGTTGATTGGTTTAAATGGCAGCCCATATAATGGAAGCTTCAACCAGTTTTGTAATATTTGCAACTTAAAAGCGAAAGAAGACTGCTTTCACATTATAAGTGTTTGTCCAATCTACAAACCACAGAGACTAGCTTACTTCGGAAAAAAATTCCTTACCATGCAGGAGACAATACAAATTCTGAACGAGTGTGATTGGAAAAAGTTATTTTATTATATTAAATCCATCTACAAATACAGGTCGCTATTAATAACAGAGTATTATGATTGATTAAGTTTATTAAAAAAATAACTATATTGTTAAAGTTACAAATGTAGGTACATGTATAAGCATTTTGCTAACCAAGCTGACGGCTAAACCATAGCTTTAAAATTCATTCTAACTTGTAACTTATGTAATAAGAAAATATTAAATAAATGAATTTCTTACTTACTTACTCTTACTTATATCGATGGTGAAAACCAACCAGTTTGCAACTAAAGGACTTCGACCCTCCCACCCTTCACAGTGAGCACTTAGAGGGTGTTTTACCGCCAAAGCAACCTCGGCTTCTCACCATCAATGACGAACTCAACGAACTCGACAGTTAAAGTACGGACGATGACTTCATTGACGAGACCTACATACCTTTTTAATACATTGAAATTTGAAAAATTGACTTGACTATTTTTTACTAACTCCTGACTTACTTACAAACCGACTGACTGAGACGCGGATTGCCATGCAATTCTACTCCTCGTAGTTTATTCTGGATAACGCTAAATGAATTGCTGTACTTTACTTACAAAGATGAACCACATTAACATTAATCCTCAAAATGAAATCGCAGTAAATACCAAAAATTAAAAATCTCATAAAAACGTAATTTTAGTAATTTTCAATTTTTCTAAAAAACTAAAAGACATAAAACATTCGGTTTTTTGTGTTCGATCCCGAATTGATAGTTACATTGACCACAAAAAGCCAAATTAGCACTTCATTTCACAATTTTGAAAAAATTGGTCTAAACTTTTTTATTAATTTTTTTTAATCAAAATTTTGAGTTTGCATGCGAATTTTTCAAAAACTATTGACATAAATAATTTAATTTAAATTTATGATTATAGAACAGATTTCTGGCTTTCAAAACCGGTATAGTACTTTATTGTAAGTGCTCCCTTTGTTTTTTAATACATTTTTTTTTTCAATTTAAGTCCTTTTTTCTAAAATTACCCCCACCTCCTAAACGGAGCGAGATATACCCCCTTCCCATAATAAAAACTACTTGTTTTTGACCCTTCTATAAAAAACCGTTATCAATTTGGTGCCCTACTTCTCGTACTCGTGCCAAAACCAAAAGGAAACTGCTTTCGGTACGTGAACTCCAAACGAGGCGTCAGAAAGAGGAAAAAAAGGAGGCCGAGAAAATGCTAGGCTAATAAATAGAAGTAAGACTGTTGTAAACAGTTATCTTGCGGATCCACAACGCTATTGGAAAAATAAAAGAGGACGTACGGCAGAAGCAATAAGATTGCGAGAAAAACAGGTTATTCTACGACTTGCCTCAAATTCTACTCTACCAGGGACTAAAATAAAGACCAACAGCGGAGTATCAGCCAGCATAGCAACGGTCCGAAGGATAATACGACAAAGTGGTACTATACAGAGAAGAAAACTTAAAAATTAACCTGTTTCTAGGCAAATACAGAAGGAGCATCGAATGAATTTTTTCAAAGAACAAGTCGCTTGGAGCAGTGAATGGAAACGCGTTGTCTTTTCGGATGAAAAAAACCTTGACGGCCCCGATGGTAACAACTTTTATTTCCATGATCTAAGAAAGGAGGAACTTATTTTGGCAAGACATCACAACCGTACATCAGGTGTTATGGTGTGGGGAGCTATTACCCACTATGGCACAATCGAGTTGGAGTTTTTGCCCACAACAATGAATGGAAACAACTACAAATGTTCGCTGAGACGATCATTTCCAAAAGTGAAAAACATTTTCGGACCCCTGTCTTGGATATTCCAATAAGACAATGCCCCTATCCACACTACCAGGCTTGTTAGAAATTGGATTCAATCAGAAGACGAAGGCCTTTTGCCATTGCCGCCCTATTCACCGGACTTAAACATAATCGAAAATGTTTGGGCATGGTTATCTAGTAAAGTGTATGAAGGTGGCAGACAATTTGAAGACAAGGACACTTTAACCGAAGCTATTCGTGATGCCTGGGTCCAAATTTCTCTTAATTATTTAAAAAAAAAACTGTATACGTCGAAACTCTATTATCCGCGATAGTCGGGACCAAGCTTATCACGGATAATCGAAAATCCCGGTTAATAGAATTTGTTTTTAGTAAGAAATAAGTCATCTTATATTCGGTTCTTTTCATTTTATTATTCAAATAATTAACCATTCAGTAGGCGAATAACAAAAATAAACTTTATTTATCTAAAACATTTTTAAGTTTGTATATAAAAAAATCACAAAGTTTCTTTAATATTAAAAAAAAATCTGTAGTGTTATCTGCGGTGTTATTCCAGAATAGTTAGAATCTTATAAAAAACTCAAAATTGTAGAACCTGATTTAATTGGCTCATCTATTGGAATTTTAGTAATTTCCACATCTTGTGACTCATCGAAAAGAGCTTCCATATCATTTTCAGATTTAAGTATTTCGTCCTCAAATAAAACAGCAAATGTTGGAGCATTTTCATTTGAGTCGACCCAATTTCTAATTTCGTTGACATCAAAATTCTTTGCGTAGTTTAAAATTGCTGAAACTTCGCCAAGGGCAACTTGTTCTGAAGTAAATAAGAAATGTAAAAACATAAAAACTTTGGATTGCGGTGAAACTTACTTTCTTCTTCATTTTCTGGGCAAAGTAAATTGTGCCAAACATTTTTCAGAACATCGGTGATCGGTGGTAACGAAATTCCAGGACTAAGAAATAGCCCATAAGGCATTTTTTTATGTTGAAAAATCATGCCTATTTTCTGAAGGTACTCGTACTAGCTTTCGAATAATGTCTTTGCGGTAATGACACTTGAGACTAAGAATCACGCCGTGGTCCATTGACTGAATCAAAGATGTGCAATTTGGTGGAAGGTATCTCACTATTACGTTTGTGACTTTGACTCACGTCTGGGTGAGCTGGACAGTTATTGCTTTTTTCCAGGTGCGCTTTTACTTCTGGACCAACATTTTTGTTAAACCATTCAAGGCTTGGATATAAAAAGCGTATCACCTTCGTAGTCAGCAGATTATTTCTCACCTGATGATTTTATTCCATACATTCCATGCCGGTTTTTGAATTTTCCCTCCCAACCTTAAGAGTATACACATTCAGAGGCTATGTTAAGTTTGGCATGAATAAATTTAGCCTTTTCTATTATCACCTGCCCTGAAACCGGAACTAGTCTAAATCTTTGCTGACGAAACGATGCGTCGACTTTAGGGTCGGTTAAACAGGCATATTGTCTCTACTGTATTAAATTATCAATTGCACTTTTTCTTTTATTGATCGCACTTTACGTGATCATTTTACTGCACTCGTAGTACAGAGATGACATTATCCTTTCACTTAAATTTTCGCAAAAACTGAACAAAATGAATCACAAACAATTTAGAACACAACCCGAAAGATGTAATAAGCCTGTTACTTTTATGTGCGTGTCTGACTTATGCAATCCAACAGATACAAGAATTCCGTTAGTTTTTAGAAGTCAATTAAACTTGGTCGATCTTTTTCTTTTCCAAGAAAAATGCCGGTTAATAGAGTACCCCGGTTAAAAGAATCCCGGATAATCGAGTCTCGACTGTAGTTCATTGTTGATATTGGAAAATTCCAGCGATCGTTTCCTATTTACCCTTTAATTTTATGACTTACTGTTGGGAAAATATGTACCTGTTCAAAGGTAGTAAAAGTTTCTGGGTATACAATTTCCAACAGAAGATAATGTATGGCCTCATCCTTGTGATCGCCAGTGTATATCCACGATATCTATACTGGACTTCATCTAGCAAGAGTTGGTATTAGTTCTCATACTGCAGGTAAATTTGCAGGGGAAGATTTCAAGTGATTCACTTGTTTTAAGTGAGGTTAATTCCCGATTAACCGACCACCCAACTATTTAAATTAATAACGTATACATAATTATTAAATCAGCGCTCAACATCTAATCACATTCATATTGGTATTTGAAATGACACTCAGCAATAATTGAAAGATTATCTATTTGAGTATTAAGAACTTTATGCATGATAATAAAATTAATTAAGGTTCTGAGAACTTCGTCGGGAATCTACCTTATCATTGAGAAGCTTTAAAAACCCACACAACTATGAAGCAGCATTCGAGAATATCAGTTGCAAATCTTGTGATAAGGAAACTCATAATGTTTGTTTTAATCGCAGGGGTAGTTTTATAATCTATCTTCTCAGTTTCATTTACCGCAGCTTAGTCATAATCACCCAGAAAAATCACTAAAAAAATGCCCTTATATTCCAATTGTGATTTTTAGAATCTCTCGAATTCTCTCGATTTGTTACATCAAACATTCAATACTTAATGAAAGAAAAGATATTCAATTTTTTGTTGAAATATGCTCGGGTGGCTTGAGTTTCGCGACTCTCAAGCCGCCCGATGATGGAGAAAAATCTCCGAAACGCGTCGCGACAACAAAAATTAAACAAATAAAAAGTTGTGAAAATCAAAAAGAACAAAATAATAAAGCATATTTCAACAAAAAATTGAATATCTTTTCTTTCATTAATCTAACACAACCGGAGACGAACTAAAATAAAAAATGGATTCAATACTTGTCTTCTTTCCAATCTGCCAAGTGAATTGTTTTTCTCGCATTGACATTAAGTAGTTAAAAATATGGAATTGTTGAACGTTAATAGAAACACAGTTTGGCTTAAAATATGCATAATGTTTGCAGTCTGTTTTAATAACGACATCTCGGTGATTTTGTTCACGTCACTATTTCAAAAGAAATTATGACATAAAACTACAATCAATACCTACCAAAAAAGGAGCAGCGCAGTCTGTATAATTGAGTTTGTTTTCATTACGCTTTCATTATTCATGGAAAATACAATCCGAACCATAACATTGAATCGCTTTACTTAAATGGTAGGAAAAACGATTCATAATTTAGTCTCAAGAGAAACATTCATTTGAACAGTTTAAAACTAAGGTCGTGTGTTTGAAGCGTGGGATACACTACAATTTATATAAAAAAATCCACTTAGTATTGTATAAAAAAACATACGGACGGGCTACAGTCCGCTTGGGCGAACTGTTGGATACCCTATTCTTATTCCTATCCCTCATTAGTGGGCGTGACAAAAGTCTAAGTATAGTTGAATTGTTAAGAACGCTCTACATATTTTGTTATATAACATTTAAAGGATTTTATCGAAAAAACGCTCCCTAGCTCAAACTTGGGTGTTTCAATAAAATTGTTTTATTTAATTGTGGGCGTGTCAGTAGGCGGATTTAAAAAAAATTAACACATGAGCATAAAGGGCCCCTAGAGAGTATATATTATAAATTTCAGCTCCCTAGCTCAAACTTTGGATTTTCACAAAAAAAAAAATTTAATTGTGGGCGTGTCAGTAGGCGGATTTTGAAAATTTTATATCCCGAGCAGTTTTAGGAGTCATAGATCATATATAAAAATTTCAGCTTTCTAGCTCAAAATTCGATTTTTTCCAAAATTTTGTTTTTTTTTGAGTTTTTGGGCGTGTCTGTGGGCGGTTTTCAAAAATTCGTAAACTTGATTATTTCGGGACCCTAGAGAGTATATGGTTAAAATTTCAGCTCTCTAGGTCCAGTTTAAAGGCCTAATTTCTACCGACGGACGGACGGACATGGCTAGATCGACATTACTATCGATGCTGATCATAAAATAGTAACTTTTAGGGGTCTACGGGCAATATTAAGGTATGTTACAAACTATGCGTCTAAATTAATATACCCTTAGAATAGGGTATAAATATGTAAACACAGTTATAGCAGGGAAAAGTCTGTGATAACTGAACAAATTCAAAAAAAGGGCTGGGAGTTACAAATTGGACAGAATGAATACTCTGGTTGCTTTTATAGTATTAGCCTGCGCAGCATATGAAGTACCACAAAAACAAGCCTGTGAAGCTATGCAACTTTCTAGCAATGGTAAGACGTTTGAAGAAATCATAACCCTCCCACTTTACTGCATCTCTAATGGTCCGTCTGTGCGGTTTGCTCCTCGACCTTAATAAAAAGTAAGAAATACCTATTTTTCGTTCGATTTAGACACTTACATGTTCCTGTTATTGATTATTGCTTAATCGCGGTTTTACCACACAAGTGATCTCAAGTTGATTGTGTGACCAGGCTTACCTGAATGTTTAACTTAATATGTCGCCTTAGTCTCCCATAAAACGCCGTCAATAGCGAGTGTAAAAAAATCCCTGCATTTTAGTTACTGAAAGCCATTCCATCAGACAATGAGGATCTACCCTTAGCGGAGCAACGAAGGCGTGAGCGGACTTAACCATGCGGAGAAAAGGGTATAGTCCTTTTAACCCACGAAGCATTAATAAAAATATAACAGTTTTTTTTTCTTGACTTTGACAATTAAAATAATTATAAAATTACCCCACAGGCGAACTAGTAGAGGTGCAGTGAAGTTGGAGGGTTACGATCCCTTTCGTACAGATAATAACCGCTTCGTTGAACGAGAAGTAAAAGATAAAATATTTCAATTCATATTTTTAAATAGTTTAGTATGAAAAGTATGAAAATTTAGTTACTTAGTTTGTTGTATTGTCGGTCTCTTTTGTTTTCGGCCACATCAGTTGCATTGCTTTTTTTTATCATATTCTAAGGGTATATTAATTTTGTCGCATTGTTTGTAACATACCTTAATATTGCCCGTAGGCCCCTAAAAGTTACTATATTTATGATCAGCATCGATAGTAATGTCGATCTAGCCATGTCCGCCCGTCCGTCCGTCCGTCCGTCGGCAAAAATTAGGCCTTTAAACGGGGCCTAGAGAGCTGAAATTTTAACCATATACTCTCTAGGGGCCGCCCACAACACGCCCACAAACTCAAAAAAAAACAAAATTTTGGAAAAAATCGAATTTTGTGCTAGAAAGCTGAAATTTTTTATATATGATCTATGATTCCTAAAACTGCTCGGGATATAAAATTTTCAAAATCCGCCCACTGACACGCCCACAAAAAAATAAAACAATTTTATGGAAAAACCAAAATTTGAACTAGGGAGCTGAAATTTATAATATTATACTCTCTAGGGGCCCTTTAAGCTCATGTGTAAAAATTTTCAAAATCCGCCTACTGACACGCCCACAATTTAATTTTGAAAATCCAAAGTTTGAGCTAGGGAGCTGAAATTTATAATATATGCTCTCTAGGGGTCCTCTATGCTCATGTGTTAATTTTTTTTGAAATCCGCTTACTGGCACGCCCATAATTAAATAATATAATTTTATTGAAAAACCAAAGTTTGAGCTAGGGAACGTTTATTTACAAAAGCTTCGTTTTTGTTTGATAAAATCTTTTAAATGTTATATAACAGAATATGTACAGCGTTCTTAACAATTCAACCATACTTAGACTTTTGTCACGCCCACTTATGAGGGATTTGAATAAGAATAGGGTATCCAACAGTTCGCCCAAGCGGACTGTAGCCCGCCCCTATGTTTACTTTTGTTATTGGTTATTAAATATCAACTTACATTCTAGAAAAAAATGATTTATTCTAACTTAAAATTAACCGGATACACATTCTAAATTAACAGTCCTTATGTAGACGCTCTAAACTAAACAATAACCTTATAAGACTATTTAACGAAGTAATCTTACAATTGTTTTATTTTTATATAACAACAAATTACAAACTACCTGCTCTAGTTTCTTAAACTACTTAACGTGTTCTAACTATAATTAGGATTCTGGGCACTCATTGCCTGACGCAACAAGTGATCAAAATCCCAATTGCTTTCCGAGCTCCTGGCAGTCGTCAACGTGCACACGGAAGCGCCAGCCGGGAGCACCACCACAAGTTGAAGAGACCGGCCTCTCCCAGAAACGTAGACTGGCGAATGCGGAAAATATTACGGCTACCGGAAGACCATTCTGGGTTTGTCGCAGGTAAATCAAATGCAGATGCAATACAAAGTATAAGGATCATAATGGAAAAACATCGTGATTCTTTAAAGGACTTAATGACCAACACCATTGGTTGATTTTGAAAAGGCCTTTGATCGACAGACAACAAAGGCATATATTATAGGCGGCGATAAGACAACGATGAGTTCCAGAAACCTACTAACAGATGATCATTGACATATATGAGGGAGTTAAGACAAGAGTAAGATGTCCCGCTTGCGTCACCGAGGGGTTTCCGATCAAAGTCGTCGGTGTACACCAGGGAAGCATCTTAAGTCGATTGATATTTATTACATTCCTTGATTTTCTACTTGAAGGAGAATAACGGAGTTCAAATTGCTTCAGTTTTTTTTCTATCGATGGAGCCGTTATTAACTAGAATCAATTGTCCCTGCAACGAGCACTTGAATGGATATCGTATTAGTTCGAAAAAACAGAATACTTGTGCTGCCCGTTCTCTGAGCCACTCCGACATATTCCAAACATTTATACGATTTTAAGAGTGATTCCCAAGTGCGAAGGGTGGACCTCACAAACGATTCACAATGTTGGACAGCACACAAAATGTATGAGGGAAATTAAACGGCCGCTGAGATGAAGATGCTTGGCATGACAGCAGGAGTAACAAAGATTGATCGAATAAGAGGTTCCAAAATCCGAGGAAGTCTTCGAATCAAAGAAAATGGAGCGCGACCGGCTCAGTTGGAAGTGTCATGTTCAAAGGAGAGATCTTAGGTAGCCTGTCAAAATGGCAAAACCAATCAACGTTTTCGTACAATCGTGAAAGAGAGGCAGGCCTAAAAACTCTGAGATCGCACTATTGCAGCAACACCAGCATTTGATTAGCCTTAGTGACGAATTGATTCAAAAATAGGGATGCCTACCATTATTTTCTGAGGTCGAACCGGTGAACGCCAAAGGCGGAGCAGCTCAAAGTCATCTAGTCTATATCATCTGCTTACATTTAGTTAAACATCTAACATCTTTATTTCAACCTTTAATAACACTAAGAGTTTTTCCATCTCTTTCAACTCACAATCATTGCATGTGTTCAATCCAACTTAACCGATCGGCAATACAAAGTCATATTCAGATCCTCTGAATCTGGTCCCTTCCTAGCAACCAGTGGTGTCCCACAGGATAGTTATAACCTCCCTCCCTGCGATGACCGCAATTAGCTTATCGACATGCAATCCCTTGAACAATGTCGTCGAATGGCTGATATTGTCTTAGTACATCAACTTCTATCCGAAAATATCGATGGCCCAGTGCTTCTCCAAAAAATTAATACACTTTAGAATATTGAATATGTCTTTTACACTATTAGCTCAGTTTAAATTCCTGCTCGTGCATGCACAGCACACCCTGAGAATATCTGGCAAATTCGTGGGTTGAATCGACTAGAGATCACCGGTGTCGTAAAAGGAAGATCGAACGATAATTACTACTGGGAACATGCACGTATCGAAAAATTTAAAAAAAAACAGGCCTAAAAGCGCCTGGATCACACAAATACAACACTAGCAGCATTTAATTGGCCTCAGTTATAAAGCGATCTGAAAGCCTGCCAATATTCATTGAGGTAGAACCAATTTAAATGCTTTTTTAGTGTTATTTATCTTCGTTTTGATATTCCTTGAAATTAGTATAAAAGCCACAAGTAGACAAGACCATAAAGGGTCCTATGATGGCTAAGATAGCTAAAGTAAATCTTGGAATGAGTTTGCATTGTCTTAAGCTTACCGAGTTATTATAAACTTTAATTTGTTAGGTAAGAGCAAATAAGTCTTAAAGTGATTCCGCCGAAGACAAGAGATTTAATTTCGATATTAAATTTCGTTTCGCAGAGAGAGCAAGAGAAAGCCAACGAATTATCCATGCTTTCCTCATTTTTATTTTTTTCAGCTGCGGTGAGTTAATAAAGGTCGTAATACATTTGAAAACGTCGAACACTTCGACAGTTTACGACGTGGTAATTGAACTGTCCAAATTTTTATTTTTTACAAAAAAGGTGGTAAACCTTCGACACGAAATTTGGTGTGCGAATCACCTTTCTTGTATATTAGGTTTCCAGCTAAGCTTTTTATCCAGAATGAGGCCCAGGTATTTAGCTTCATCAGAAAAGACTAAGCTTGTGCCCCTGATTGAGTCAATATGTGGAATTTGATATTGAACAAGCTCTGGTTTGTGGGTGTTGACACCTGGCCCACAACGATCTGCCCATGTCGTTAGCTTGTTGAGAGCGTTTTGGAGAAATTCTTTCAGGGTGTTAAGGTGTTTCCCTTAGGCAGCAATTGCAACGTCATTTGCATACGCAATCACCCCACAGCCTTCCCTTTCCAGGCACATTGGCAGCTCGTTTACCACTAAGTACCAGAGAAGGGGGGAAGAGGACTCCGACTTCCGCAACAGGCCAAACCTCTCCAAGTTCGCCTATTTCGATCTTATATAGATCCAGAGATCTAACGTCGTCACAGACGACGAGCCGAACATGCCCTTGATGTAGTCCGGCATCTTCAGTTTGTGGAGCTGGTCCAGGGTGCTCCTTCATAAAGGCTAGATAGCAGCTTAACAGCTTCAATCTAACCTTTTGCCATCGAGATAGTGGTACTACGTTGCAGGAGCTGTACCAGTAGACAGCATGGTCGCCGTACTACCGTCCGGTTTTGAAGAGTAACCGGTCTTATTTTTCGTTAAAGTTTTTTGTTTTGTTAATTTTGAGTTCATTGTTTATTTAGTCCCACGAGTAGACGACTGAGCTATATTTAAGACTGGGTTCTTAGCCGAGCTGACCATCGGCACGGGACGTGTGACACCTTGAGTCCGGCCAAGGGGATTTTGGGGGGGGGGGGGGGGGGGTTGGGGGGGGGGGGTGTTTAGAGAAGGGATTTTGTATGGTCGCATATAAGTTGACGTAAGTTAAGAGTCGCATTCCACCAACTAGAGAGCAATGCTCCTATTTCCGCCACATGCACTCATAGGTTCCCACATTCGTCGCACCCGTAGGTTCACATGCTTGCTACAATGCAAGTCCACGGAATCTCACATCCGATGCACCTGCAATAGTAATTCTCCGAAATTATAATCCAACCCAATCTGCTGAGTCAACAACTTGTCGCATTAATGGTAACCTAATAAATATTTGTAAATTAGAAATTAAGCTGCGTTCTTTTTGACACAATAAAACGGACAGTAGTCCCTAACTTATACAATCGATACGGTATGGGTACTTTTTAAAAAAAGGTAAAATTGTTTATTGGTAGAGTTTTGTTAAAGCTCAGTACTAAATCTAAACTTAACCTCAAAATAGTCGACATTTGTAGCTGATTATTAGTTAGGCCCAATGAGTTACTATCGCTATTGATATTGACTACTTTTTGAAACTGGATTGAACAAGCTTAGCTGCAGCTGCATAACCAAATTGGGGTACGAGTCGGAATGGTGGGGTGTTTTGTCAATTGGGGCGATCGGAACAGCAACAGGAACTTGCTGAATACTTGTTTGTTCTACGCAGTTTTATAATACCTATTCCATTCGAAGGGGTATTTAAATTTTGACTCATAGTATGTAACATGTAGACCCCATAAAGTTACTTTATTTATGATCACTATCGAAATTTATGTCGATCTAGCCATGTTTGACCGTTCGTCGCCAATTTTGGGGCGCAAAATTCAAGCTAGATAACTAAAGTTTGGAATATAATACTCTCAAAGGGATTTTGAATTCCCACTATTTAAAAAAAAATATCGAGGGAATCAATGAAAATTAAATGCATGTCCTTAGCAAATTATGCTATGAAAGTTGTTCTTACCAATTCTTCTACATTTTTTTTGCCACGGCGTTTTTTACACAAACATTTTTATATCGATACAATCTTTTATGTATAACAAAATATCATGCTTTTCAATTTCGCCAGGTTTTCTGCGAGGCCTGTTTTTGGGAGATAAGAATAGGTAAAGGGCATCCAACAGTTTGCTCAAGCGGACTGTAGCCTTTCCTTATGTTTTTTTGCTCTTTTGTATATTTTTAATGACCAACGTTATATATATTCATTTTGATGGATACGCAAATACTCCTACTTGTTTACTAAACATGTTGGACATTAAGTATATCTATACATAATTCATTGTGACAGAGGCGAGTGAGGATCGTTTCGTATGTTTGCTTATTCCACATCGCAATACGAAATACATGTAATTTGCACAATTTGTGTAGGTGAAATAAACTGGTCATTGGGTCATTCACTCGTAACTACCAAAACAACTTGATTTGATTTATCTCGACGGCAAAAAGTACATTTCAGTATCAAAATAACGTCCATAGTATGTCTACATCCACGGTATAACGAAATAGACTTGCGCGTAATTGGATCGTCCTTTTCCAAAAGAACTGAATTATAGTTGCAAAATTAAACTGACGGCCAAAATTTCATATTTACTCCAATAAAACAATATTTAGTTGCTACGCAAAATTATCAAGGGTCAGAAACAAATTCATAAACTTTAGAAAATAGTTTTAGTTTTTAGTTTTATATAGTTTTGACTTAATCAAAGTGAAACTGACAATATGATGCTGTTGCTAGCAGTGATTGGATTTGGTTGTGTTGCACCTGGATTACAACATCGAATAACGCAAAATAGACCGCGATGCTATAAGAATGGTGAGAACTCGGCCTTGTAGTTTTTGAATTATAAATAAAAACAAAAGAAGTGGCTACAGTCCGCTTGGCGAAAACGTTGTATTAGACGAACAAAAAAAAGTCTATGAAATGACAAAGGCGGATTTTATCATATTCCGTTAATTAAGGAGTACCATTACATTAACCAACTCTGGTCAGCGACACTTTTGCTAGAACAGGTGTCAAAGGTGCGCTGTTAAACATTTTGTAAATACCGAGGTAATGCAACGGGTTGAAAAAGGCTGAAACTTTTTATGGAGGTTATGTATTGTGAAGGGTGATTTTTTTTTTTAGCCCGTACTAACGTCAGACATTTATATCTGTCAAACCAATTGTCAGATTGCAACTGTCGTTGTCATTATTCTTCAGTATTTTATTTTATCGTGATCAATTTTAACGTTACTTAATTTGACAAAGCCATTAAGCCAAAAATGAGCTTCATCACTTTTTCAATACTCAGTACCCTTGTTCTGTTGGTAATGCTGTCCATAGTGAAGTAGGAATTCCCACTAAAACCATCCGCAGCAGCCTGGTTTTTATATCTGAAATTTGGTACTCCTGGTGATGTCAGAATAATTTGCAGAACATACCAACAAATGGAACAAATAGATCCGTGCCAAGCCAAAAGGATGGAAAATTTATAATAATAACCAAAAACGGACATTGCCATTCAACTAGAATCTTTAATTTGGGCAATTGAAATCATATGACATACCTAGGTAAAAAAAAACATGAATGAACATGAAAACGTTCGTAGAGTATGTTCCAAATAGGTACTAATCGTACCGACCGACCGACCGTGGTAAATGTTGAAGGTGAGTCCAGTTGAAATTAGTTTCGTATGGTTGCATACATTTATATTTTTGAAAGATACGTGTAGTAGGTACTTTGTTATGAAATAAATAGAGGAATGCCATTACTTTTTCTATAATTTCTACTTATTTTCAACTCAACTCCAAAACCATTTTAACTCATGAGCCGAAAACCTGCATCGAAATTTTAACGCTACTCTACGAACGAAATATACAATACCCCTGTTTTGTTGGGAAAGCTATCCATAGTGAAGTAGGAAGCATTACCAAAACCGGCCGCAGCACGCTGGTTTTTATATTGGCTGTCAGAATAATTTGCAGATAAAATCAACAAATGGAAAAAATAGAACCTTGGCAAGCCAAGACTAGCTGGAATTTTTTATAATAAACAAAATCTAACATTTCCATTCAACTAGAATAAATAATTTTGAGAATATTAACTTTTTTCTTGTGCTGACACTTTTTTCGCGAAACGAAATCAGCTGTTTTCTATAAACAAGAACATCAAAGTAAGTGGGCTATGTTTGTAGAGTATGTTCAAAAAAGCAACCTGTCGTTTAGTCGACATTACAGTTCAGTCTGGAGTTGAAATTTGTTTTGTACGGTGGCATGGGACTGTGTATTTGCGTGTGTACAAATGCATTTATATTTTTGAAAAGTACGCGTACTAGGAAATATGTTGTGAAATAATTAGAGAACTGCTATTCCTTTTTCTATCATTTTTACTTATTTTCAACTCATCTACAAATCCATCCTAACTCAGAGTCGAAAACCTGCATCGAGATTTCAACGCTACTCTACGAACGAAGCCTAAAATGTATCAATCGTACCGACATATAAGAACGAACCGACCAAACGTTCATTCACGTTCATTCAATGTTTATTCAGTCTATCCGCAGTAGGATTTCACTTTTGCTTTTATCGGCAGTGGCCGCAGTGGGATCTAGTTTTTTAATATGTTAAAAATCCTTCCTCACTAAGGATAGGTAGCTTTTCCAACAAAACAGTGGTACTGTATACACACAACACACACCACATTAGATCCTAGCGCAATTTTGTTCCACTCTCAGAACCTTTTGAATTAGATTTTTATGTGTGTATGTAATGGAGTTACACGTGTGGATATTAGCCGTGTTTCTTTGCATGCGGATATAGGATTGGCATTAAAAAACGACCATCGCCGCTTAAGAATTCACCAAACAAAACTTGGCAGCACACATGCACCTATGACATGCAACGTGACACAGCTGTAAGTTGTAGTTAAGAAATTTGTATTGAAAATCCTGAAATTGAATAATATTTACTTCCGCCAATTGAAATTGATGCAAGGCATATTCTAAAATTATAAAAAAAACTATTTCACATTAACAGATTTGCTAAATTCAATTACCCTTAAAATGAAGTTTGAAAAATAATAATAAGTTTAGTTAGTTTAGTTTAATTGACTATTTATTTCATAAAAATAACTTGTTAACAATTTTAATTTTAATTTCTTAGTCTATTTTGGTTTGGCTTAAGGCCGTCTACCAGATTGACAATATGAAACATGTTCTTGGAACAGAACATGTTCTTTGTATATAAATTTAATAGATAGATTTCAAGTTTTTTTGTATAACTAAAAGTTCTCGTCATTGATACGTTGTCTGTATTGTAGTGCGCTGGTTAAGAAGTTGTATAATGGTTTCCAGCCTCGGTTACCATTTAAAATGCTCAACATTTCTTCAACCGTAAGTGCAATAGCTCCAAAGGAATTGTATCGGAATTCTTTGAGGATGTGGCATATAGCGATGAAATGGAACACGTCCTTTCGTTCATTGCGGTTACAAAGATTACACAAAATTGGGAGTTCTGGGCGATGCGGCATATAGTTTAGACTTAACAGTTCGCCTCTTGCCTTAAAGATAGTCCTCATCATGTCAGTAGAGTAACTCGTCAGGAAATACGTTGAATACTGCAAACTACCTATATAATTTAATTTAGTGTAGTATAATAATAAAATCACGAATAAAATATTCAGCGGGATGTGTCAGTGGTCGGCGGGATGTCAAATTTTCACTTTTCCTAAAAAAATCATCGCAACAATTCATCAGAAACGAAGAAAATGGATTTTGGAAGCACTGTTTATCCCCGCTAAAGGACTTAGCGGCGATCGCTATCCCCGCTAAAGTTAGCGTATATATAGGATAAGTTGTTGTTGTATTTAACATGCAAATTTCAAATTATCCCTATATCCGCGTGCAAGAAAACACGGCTATTTTGACAGTTTTGAAAAAAGGGCGCAAACTCTTCAGGATTCAACTTTGTTCGTATTTGTTGTGAAGTTTATTGGGATTGTTTGTTCTATGATGTTTTTTTCTTCCCTAATATTCGTTTTTTCGGGTGGTACGAAGCTGGTACCAAATTGACATAAAACTGGCACGAAATTGAGGCGAAATTGGCACTAAATTGCAATGACCCTTCAAGCAAAAGACTTTGTTTTACGTCCGCAAATGGAGTCAATGGCATATGAACTACTCCCGCATACGGCCGCGCATACGAGTCCGAAAAACGACGTTTTCGGATCCAATTAGTATGGAAATTATAATAGCCGCGGACTCACATGCCAATGTATTGTGAGAGAGTGAGTTCGCTGTGCTCAGCAAAAAACGAATCCAAAACTGATCCGAAAGAAAGGTACAAATCGAGGCTAGATGAGAATCGCCTATCCGTTGGAAGCAAAATAAAAATCAAAAATGTCTCTTCATGTTAATTTTATTTCTTAGAACAATACATATTTTTATTAGGTATGGTGGGTTGAGGCCGCCCGGGGCAGACCCAATTTATGCGGCCCCTAGTAATTTTTCACATACTAAAACAAAAAAAACCTTTCTCTACGGTTTCAACCGGTTATACCTACACATATTATGTATGTCAATGTACTTGGTAAAATTTCTCTTCAAAATGTTGTCAACTGTTGTTCGTACTACTTTTTGCAAGTGAAGCAAAAATGAAGCCTCAAATTTAAAATTTTCCCAGAGCCCTTCTGTTTGCAAGTACATATATTTGGGCATCATTAACTTTGTGCAGTAGGTACTGGTTTCCAAAAGCCCAAAAAAGATAAAATGAAAACGATTGCAATGCTATTGGCAGGAGCATTGCATCCGTCCGTGTGTTAAGGCTTTCGTCTGCCTCCATCAGTTTTTCCAAGGTATTAAAAATGCCCTCATAAAGGTTCCAGGTATTCTCGACTGCATCAGCTCTTGAACCCCATCTTGTTCCTTGCAGCCTCTTCAATGCTTTGCCTGAAGTACCAAGCAGAACTTCCCAACGGTGTGTGGACACGGAAAAAATGAATATATGCGTTCGAAGGTACCGAAGAAAGTTATCGAGTTTGACTCAACAGCAGCAGCATGTAAGCAAACCAAGTTCAAAGAGTGATTGGAGCAGGGTATACATTTTGCTTTGGGGTTTATGTCTTTTAGTCTTTGCTGCACTCCTGTATATTTTTCAGCCATGACAGCAGCATTGTCATATGCTTGACTTCTGCAATCCATTATATCAAGACCATCAGATTTAAGTTTACTTAAAATCATGTCAGAAATGCCTTCAGCTGTTTTGTTTTTTGTTTCGATAAAATCAATAACAGATTCCACTACTGCTACTTTCTGATTTTCAATTTTAAGATAACGCAATACTTGACTGGTTTGATGTTTGTGTGATACATCTGTGGTGCTATCGACTATAATGGAATAATATTTGGCCTTTTTAACTTGACAGAAAATTCGTTGACGAACATTATCTCCTAAAATATTAATGAACTCGTTTTGAATTTGTGGTGACATACACTCTGCTTCAACTGAATAAGCACAAACATTTTGTAAGCTACGTTGTCCATTTTTTCAAAACCTTGTGCCGTAATCTATCATTTGATGATGCAAACTGTTTGCGTATGATGTTGACAAAGTAAATCGGAAAGAATAATTCATAAAGTAACGCCATTTTTTCCATGGTTCACTTGCAAAGCATTCAATACGGAAAAATGCAGTTTTATTTTGCGCCAACTGAATAGACACAAGGTCATTATTTTCACTGCTTATGATTATTCTGTGCAGATTGACACATTAGATCAACAGTTGGTGCTTTAAGTGCATTTAATTTGATTAATTGCATTTCAAAGAAAAACAGGTAGATCAAAATGTCTAAATAGTGTTGAAAGAGCTCAAATCGATTTACTAAAAGAACAAAGACTAACCGGGCGTTCTATCGCTAACAAAATTGGACGAAGTTCTAGTGTGGTCTATTCTTATTTAAGAAGTAAAGATTCGCACGGAAAAAACCTGAAAGGAGGTCAAAAAACGGCAACAACAGCAGTTGATCGAAGAGCAATTTTAAGATGTGCTTCCAATTCCTGCGACTCTGCGGCAAAAAAAAGCAGCCGAGAACCGGTGTTACTCGTACTACAAGCGTTTCAACAGTGCGAAGGGTTATCAATAGTGCCAAACATCTAAAACGGATGAAAATTCAAAAGAAACCACCACTTAACGAGAAACGGAAGTGTATGCGCTTAGAATTCTCTTGACTGAATATGAGTTTTAAAAATTAATGGAGTCACGTAGATTTTTCGGATGAGAAGAAGTTTAATTTTGATGGCCCTGATGGGTTTAATTATTACTTCCACGATGTGAGGAAAGAAGAACTATTTTTAGCGCGGCATCATAGTCGAGAAGGTGGTGTTAAGGTATGGGGTGCAGTTAGCTACTATGGAACTGTTGAGCTTGAGTTAAAAACCTCAAAAATGACTGCATTAAGTTATAAAGGAAATTTGAAAAGAAATTTTCCTAAATTTTCTGGCATTTTTGGACCCATATACTGAACTTTTCAGCAGGGCAACGCCACAATCCACACGGCGTGCATAGTAAAAAATTGGATAGAGGAGCGGAATGTGGAATTGCTTCAATGGCCGCCGTACTCAGCGGACCTGAACCCTATAGAAAACTTTTGGGGATGGCTAGTACCTACGAAAAGTTTATGAGTCTGGCCGTCAGTTTAAGAACAGAGAATCCGTTATTGCAGCCATTAAATTGGCCTGGAGGGAAATTTCGCTAAACTACATAAAGAGGCTGTACGATTCCATGCCGAATCGAATTTACGAAACTATTACGAATAAAGGCGGCAGTACCCAGTACTAAAATTAGCCAATAAAAAACTATTTTAAGAAAAATTTGTTTTATTTAATCCCAATAACTTTTATTTCCAATTTCAATATTTGTGTCTATTCAGCTGACGCAAAATAAAACTGCATTTTTCCATATTGAAAGCTTTGCAAGCTTTGTCAACATCATACGCAAACAGTTTGCATCATCAAATGATATAATTATTACGGCACAAGGTTTTGAAAAAATGGACAACGTAGCTTAGAAAATATTTGTGCTTATTCAGTTGAAGCAAAGTGTATAAGTGATAATTCGTCCACTCATTATTATTCTTGAAATGTGTTCTCGAAGCACTGGATCTTCATTGCGGTTCACCAGTTCTAAAAAGTTGTCTTATTTGTACTGGTAATTTATTCTATGTGGCCACGAAAAGCCAAATTCGGTTTCGCGAGAAATTTAATAATATCGCCAATTCTAATAAGAATTTCCTGCCATTTTTTTGTTTCTTTGGCTACGATATTTATTTCTTTTATCAATTGTCTCTCCTGTTCGAAGCCTGGCCTCTAACTCCTTCCATTTGCAAAGATTTTGGTTATGTTGGGGACTTGATTCATGCCTGGCTGCTTTGGGATTTAGTTTTCGCCAGTTATTAAAACCATCAGAGCAAAAGTGTGATGCGTTGTTTTTGTCCGGAATTTCAAACAAACGACCATAACTATTGACAACTATATTTGAACATGTCGTTACAGATTGAGAAGTTGTAGGAATCTGTTGAGGTACAGCAGCATTTATGTTTCCAATAGAAGGACAAGGACGTGAATCTGAAGGTGACATATTTGAAGTATTAATTTTCATTATTAACCGGAACCAATGTACATTAATTTTCAATATATGTCTTTTATTGAAAATCTAAAATAATACCTAAAATTTGAACACCCTTTATTAGATACCTCTAATACCCTAATAAAAGAAAAAACTGCTATACAACGCTTACAGTTGCATACGCGACGCATACACACTACTGCTAGCGAGAAAAGAGAAATAGAGTATTTTCGAATGCTGAGGTTGTGTACTGTGTTATAATTTATGTGGGCTGTAAAGGGATGATCCATACTAATATTATAAATGCGAAAGTAACTCTGTCTGTCTGTCTGTCTCGCTTTAACGCCAAAACTACTAAGCCGATTTAAATGAATAATTTGGTACACAGATAGTATAGAGCCTGAGAATGGACATAGGGTACTTTTTACCGCGGAAAAATGCTTCATCCGCTGTCCAGAAGAAAGAAAAGTTGTGACTCTCGAATGCTTTCTAGCTCCTAGCTTTTTTTAAATATAAAGTTTAATTACATATGTACAAAGATTTTAAGATATAAATCATCTTTGTAGGTTATCCTGAAGTTGAACAATAAGCATTAAACTATACATTTTATACAATTCAACAAAAGTAAAATGTTCGATTGAAGCTAGATCGTTGGATTTTCCCAGCGTTGAGTGGAGGAAAATTTGTGTGTGTGTGCGACACAAATCTGTTTTTCTCTCTGTACCTTTTGTGCTGTGTGCTTTTTCATTCTTTTTTTATGCACCTTTTGAAGTTTGTGTTGTTTTTTTTTATGGCGCATGGCCATGGGATTGAGAAAGATAGGGTATGAAATGTAATTGAGATTGAGAGTGAGTCACACTGAGAGTATGTATTGTATATCCATATAATGAGAAGGGACCCTCGCGACGTTTTCTTTATCAGTTCTTATCAGGAAGTATTTTGTTTTAAATTTGAGAAGTGGCAGACTGGCGAAGCAAGGCGAGAATGGGTCAGCTAGTTTTCAATATATTTTAATTTATAAAAACAATAATAATACAAACTCATTTAAAAAAAGAAATGTTTATCACATTAAATGTCATTTGAAATAAATTATAAAAAACCTTATAAAAAACGAAAAACACAATAATTTCCTTCAAAAATTAAAAAGAATAGCTCTTTCAGACATTATTATAGGAAAAAAAGAAAACAAATCCATCCATACCATTAATTTATGGAACCCATAAAAATAAATAAAATAATTCATTTAAAAAGATAAGCCCCATCGAATATTACTCAAAATAAAATGCACAAAATATATGGTAGGTAATTTCTGACTGGATGCAGCGCCAGCAGTGTGGTCTATTGATGATAGCAGTTCCTCTGCCCTATTCAAAATAGCCAAAATAGAGTCCTCTTTATCGTTTCTGATAAAATGTAGCTGCATACTTCCACTAGGGAGCAGCGTTCATTGGATTTTGTTGTTACGCAGTACAAGGAAGGTCTGATTACTTACTGTGAAGCATTGTTAATGCTAGTAAACTTAGTAAATAAATTCGTTGGACTGAAAAAAGAATCCGTTTTGTAAATTGTTTGTACATATTTAAAATAATAAACCTGCCGCCCGGGGCCTGTGCCGCCCTTGCCCCCCTCTCTACGCCACTGCCTACAACCATTTCTGCAACAAATTCCCCGGCAAAAAAAAGAAGCAAATAAAAATGAATGTTACTTACTTTCAGCATGAATTTGTTCGGTTTTTTTTTTTATACCCAATTAGCGTGCGCTAAAGGGATTTTTTACTTTTCTGTAATTTGATACTGTACCCTTATAGTGTTGCCACAGCGCAGGCATTTTCGTTGCTGCAAGCAGCACTCAGATTCATTGCCTGTTTTTGGGTGCTGCTTACTACTGAAAGAATAGGAGGATAGGAAAGAAGTTTTAGGGTTTTTTTTATCTCCACAGCTGGCGCCTTAATTGCTTAAGGGAGATTTGATCTGTTGTGTGTATTCAATTTTACAAAGCATGGCTCTGGTCGGGATTCGAACACACTACCAATCACTTTGCGAATACACTACCATCGCACCGTAGCAAGAAAATCATCGAAATTCGGTCCACCGTTGGTAAATTCGCCTTCATCGGTTGACATTTTTGTAATTTTGATAAATCTAAATTCAAAAGAGTTTAATTCAACAATTTATTATGCGGAATAATAAATTCAATTTTAGTTTACTTTTCAAAGAAAATGATATCTGCAGCCAGAGACAGGGCCAGTGACAGATGAACTAATGCGCCATTACAAAAAAATACTCTCGACTCTCGCTCTTCTTCCTATTTGTAATGTAGCGATAGTTAATTTACAAATGTGTGCGTGGAACGCCTCCATATCCAAAAATAACGGGTAAATGCTTCCTCTGGAGGACAACATTTTAACGTTTTACTTTTTTGCTTCGATTTAACATATTTAACATAATAACAACACTATAATGTTATTCATAGAAATAAAAGCAATAATTTAGTAATAAGAAAATATGTTTAGCTTTTATGAGCGAAGTAATATAAGACTACTTCTATTGGGTACTTCGTTAAGAAACGCAGCAGTGGACACTTAAATAGGCACAAGTCGTTTTCCGGTATGCTGTCAAAAATATTAATAGCTATCAAATTTGCAGTTAATCGCAAATTCGTCGCTGTCAAATAAATTTTGAGGATTCAAACATTTTTAAAGCGAAATATCGTCAGTAGAATTGTTTCAGAATTAAGATGGAGTACGTATTCCTTGCTGACATAGCTTCTTTGTTCGTTACCCAAGCTTTGTATCAGTGAGACGCCCGTTGTGTAATGATTTCAGACAGCACACATGAGCAAGGATTACTATATAACACTATTAATATTTCCTTCAATGCGTATGCATGCACATGAACAGGCACACACAGCACACTCGTTATATTCGAACTGTCTTCTCTGCCCGAGTTCTAGTTGCTGGTAATTGAAAGAATATGCAATATTTCCTCCCTAATTGTATGTAAACCGACTTCCCTATTTTACAGATTCCCACAGGCCAACCAGCGAAGTGCCCAAGAGCCAACGTACGCGATTCACAATCATCGGGGTTACTGCGCCAATCTCTAAATACGCCTATCTCTGAATTGTTTGTTAAGTTTTACTGGGTTAACTGTCTCACGAATCGATCAGTAACGGCAGCGTATCATGCGTGCCTTCACATCGTTCTCTTTATTGACCACTATACTACCACACCATGTTGGGAGGCCTTTAGGTGGTGGGTGGCCCCCTTGAGTGTAGCCCTCCCCATAGTCATCGATACCTGGAGGTGTCGATACTCCTTGGCCATTGCTCCATTCCTGATTGGCAAGGACCCCTTACTCTACGCCGTGAACTATATCCAGTTCACGCCTTCAACGACATATCAGGGTCCCTCTGTATCGTTCCCCTCTCCATCACTATGAACCTAAGCCCTCATATCTGAAAATTAATGTACAGGAAGCGAGATGGAATATTTTGGATGCAAACATTTATTCAATGAGAAATCTTAATCTAATTATTAAATATGTAAACCTTAAGCTACAATCCTATATAATAAAAGAGGGGGGTTTTTGCTGAAATATTATACGACAAGTACAACAGAAATTATTTACGAAAAACCAAGCGGTGATGTTATACACAATCTCTTATTGATTTTATCCAATTGGGATAATACACTACCTTTTGTTCCAGTTTGTCCCACAACCATCTGTGGGCGATAGCCACTTACTAATCTCAACTGCGCAAACTGTTATAAATTATGCACCGAGTGGAAACGATCATATCGTGGACCTTTGGTTCGCGTTCTTGCAAAATGTGTTCCCACTTGGAGTTACAGTTTTATTGTGGAGATGGCGCACTCATCGGATCTGTATGTATGAACCGACTTTTCTCAGATTTACTTTCTCACTGAATATTTTTATCTATTAACTCCTAATTTAGAGTCGTTCAACTAGAAATTTACTGATCAGTTTAAAACGAAACTCACCGGTTGTTCCAGGTCTTTTTACTAAACTCGATCTGCAGGCTTACTCCTTCCAAGATGATGTGCACAGCATGAAGGTTTTCGTAGTAAGTTAAACACTGGGGCAGAGGGTTATAGTAAATGAAGTGCAGTTATATATAAATATGTCAGAAAAAGAAGAACTACATAAATTATCGTTGAACGATCTTCACAGTTTCAATCAGTTTGTCCCTACTTCTTTAAACTATCTTTAAAACAATAGATACCTAAACTTAACACTAGCTTACGGTTTATCCGGTACTTATGCTGCTATTCGGCTGGTGTTCGCTGCTCCTGGCTATTTATGTACTCGTATGTATGTACCTTCGTATAGGTAGTTTTTCTCGTACTGTTTGGATCTTGTGATGGCTTGCTGTTGCTGCCTTTCAGTTCTGTGATTGTGGGTAAGTGTGCGTCCGTCCGTGGCACTGTTATCATGCATATACTTATTTATGCTGTGAATTCCACTTTGCAGGACACTCACTCATGTTTCTGATGTTTCTGTCCGTCCGTGGCACTGTTGAGTTGCTGATGGATGGATTCGGCCTGGAAGGTAGTTTTAGTTTTGCCAGTTTTGCTCTCTTCAGGTATTTGTGAGAAATATCTTCGGTAGTAGATGGTCGTTTTCGATTATCCGATTGATACAAAATTGTGTATCAATGGCTTTAAATCGATGTAGGTACCTAGGTGCTACCCTTTCCTTGGATGATGTTTTCCGCATTAGTATTTAATTTCCCTATTAAGTCCTTGGATTTTTGTATGGTAAAGGAATTCGGTAGTGCTATCAGAGAAAATTTTTCAAAGAAAAACAAACGGGAATTATTTAACCAACAGAATATTTTCGTTAAAAGACACGACGAGCTTGAATCCACGGTCAAAACATCTTATGAGATTTCTTTGCTTTCAGCGAAAAAGAAAAAACCTATTTCTGATGGAGAAATTGTTAAAGAAGCTTTAAAAATCTTTGCTCAAAATTGTAATGATAAAAATGTCAAATCTAAAGCCGACAATGTTTCACTCTCACGGCACACTGTAACAAGACGGGTGGAGGAGATGGTAGTTGATATCAGCGGTCAGATCCAAGAAATCGTAACAAAATGCAAATATTTTTAATTGGCGTTAGACGAAACTTGCGATTTAATGAGTACATCTCAGTTGGCTATTTTTGTGTAGTGTGTTGATGAACAATAGAATGTATCGTAAGATTTACTAGAATTCTGTCAGATGGAAACTACAACCCAAGAAAAAGACATAATTTTAAGAATTAAAGAATGCATTGAAAAGGGGTTTATCATGGGCACTTCCAATGACTGGGAAAAACAAAGGTTGCGTAGCTTTGATACAGAATTTTTTGGGTGGAACACTATTTTCCTATCATTGCATTATCCACCAGGAAGCCTTGATGTGTGCAAAGAAAATGAATTTGGATGATATTATGGATCCAGTAGTACGCTGCATAAGTTACATACGTGCAAAAGCTCTTCATAGACTTCAGTTCGAGTTTTATTTGAAGAAGAAATTTACTAATATGGAGAATTACAACTGTACTGGCAGCATGTTGAAACATTTCTTCAACTTCTGAGAGCAGGTGTTGGAATTTTTAGAGGAAAAATGGGCTTTACCTTTGGGAACTGATTTACTTAAGAGTAGATCCTGGTTGAGTGATCTTGCATTTCTTGTTGACGTTAACCTCAATATTTTGAATCTCAAATTCCAAGGCAAAGATTGTTCATTTCCGATAATGATTAATTAGATAAGCGGATTCAAAGCTAATTACATCTGCTTTTAATTAATTAAGCAACTGAAAATATTGACCTTTTTCTTACAATCAAAGGTTTTAAAGAGGAGCTCAATATCGCCACTATCAACTGTTCTAAGTACAAACCCAAAATAATACATATGTTTATTACAGTCATTTGAGATCAGATTTAAGGAAACAAAATATACAATTTTTTATGAATTGAAATAATTAGCTAGTTATCCTGCCGATATTCAGTTCGAACTCTCTCAACTGCAAAATCAATTTTCGCTAAAAAAACCTTTTTACCGAGAAAGTATCTTTCTAACCACAAAATTTTTCAGAAGATTTTGCAGATTTTCGGAAATTAATACCAAAAGAAGACTTTCCTGCAATAACAGACCTGGCCTTGCAGTTCTTAGGTAGTTTTTTATCAACATATATTTGTGAAAAGTTTTTTTCAAATCTTAAGTATGTAAAAAATAAATACCTACCGCCCATAACTAATTGAGCAACATATTTTTTACTTGATGTAACTATCGACATCCGATTTGATGCCTAACATAAGTAAATTATTACAACATAAACAATGTCAGTAATCACATTGGTTTTATTTAGATTTTCTTAAGATACCTACATATGTACATTTGTTTCGTTATTTGGCATTAAATGACCCTTTTTCTTATTTTATTAAGCAACTATTAAACTTCACAATATTGAATTTCTTATTATAGAAAAAAGTAGAAAAGTGATTAAAATAGGAACCGTCAGTGGCCCACCGAAAATGTCTGAATCGTCCATTTGGCCCGACTGCTAAAAAAGTTTATCAGCCTTGGTTTATCGCATAGCGTGGTTGCGTCGGCGTTCTTAATCTGCCGGATGACTGGTCGTTAAAAAAATTGTGCCATGACGCAATTCTGCTAACTAATTGTGTTAACACAATTGATTGTGTTTGAGTTAGTGTATCAGCGGAAGGATTATTGCGCCTTTACCCATGTCAAGCGTGGAATCGACTGATTTGGCTAATTTTGAACTGAAGCGCTGAAGGCTGCGATATAAACTTCAAGCAATGCGTTGTCTCACTGGCACATTCACGTTCAATAGTGAACATATTGACTCCAATTCATCCACCACAGCATACACAGCCGGTCGATGGGACGATTATTACGACCAAAATTTGATGTAAGCGCTCTTAAAGTTGCGACCACGGACTTTCGGTAGTAGTTTTTAATAATTTCCAAACTTTGCTTATTCGTGAACTTAACAATGGAGTATAAACCTTGACTACCGTTTTGTCATTGACAGATCATAAAAAAAGTATAAGTGCCGATGTACACGTGCGTCTTTTTAACGTCAGCGCGAGTGCGTGCGCACATCACAGTCTAGTTGCGAGTGTTGCAACACGTAATAGCGGTGCCGCGCGTTGAAAAGGCGCACATGGGCACTGGCACTGACGGTGCATTTGTATTTGAATACAAAATTGTTATGTCCCAATTTAAAAACCCTGTATTACACTTTAAAAAGGACAAGAACGCTTTACACATAAAGTGTGCTAGTATCATTTCACTCTTGTATAAAATGTAGATGCTTGTTATTAATTCGTTATGTATACGTTTCCTCTCCCTCTGCAGTAAATACCGATTTTTATTTCCCAATGGATTTTCATATCGATCCATACCCATCAAGGACACCTTTAAATGCAGTTCCTCAGAACCCAATTAGATCACCTGAAAACAAAATCTCTAGCCCAACGTCATGTAGTGGGCCGGATCTTCAAAATGGATTCTGTACCCGTAAGTTTCATATTTGAAAGCTCAACGGTCAAAGGTGTCAATACATTTTAATAGGGCTGGAAGACTGTGAACCATTCAAGGACAGGTTACTGAAGAATCCATCGGATTCTTCCTTTATTAACGAACTGAAGAAATCCAATCAACAATGTGGCAATCAGTACGCAGTGATTTGCTGCCCAACAACACAGGAAGAACGACTTGTGCAGTTACCGTCGCGCCCGGGCGTTGGTGGCGAAATTCCCAAGCAACTACCCTCCCTGCAAGATGGTTGTGGATATAGAAAGCCACCAGAATACTCATCAATTCTGGTCGTCGGTGGTGTGCCAAGCGAGCTCGGAGCTTGGCCATGGATCGCTTTGATCGGTTACAATGACAAGGATGCTGCGTCACCGTTTAAGTGTGGTGGAACATTAATCACTAGTCGACATATTTTGACTGCTGCACATTGCATCAAATCTAATCTGTAAGTGAAAATGAAGTCGCAAACAGAGTGAAGCATAATAGATGTTATTTTGCAGGGCATTTGTTCGTTTAGGGGAGCACGACTTAAGCGTTGAAAATGAGACTCAGCACATCGACATTCCGGTTTCAAAGGTTATGTTGCGAGAACTTAATAAATAATATTGATTAAAATATTTCCACTTATAGGTGTATCAACATTTAAATTACAACTCTAACGACGGTCACAGTGACATTGCCATTTTGTTGCTCGATCGGAATATTCAACTTTCATGTAAGTTCAAAAGCTCGTTTTCTTTTCGTAAGACTTAAACATTAAGAATTTCTTTCAAAAAAGTGAAAATCAATCCAATTTGCTTGCCAAGTACACGAGAACTTCTGGCGAATTCGCTCGTGAAAAAGTTACCCACTGTCGCCGGGTGGGGCAGAACCATGGAAGGTGGGCAACCCTCAGATATTCTTCAAGAGCTTCGAGTTCCAGTTCAGAACAATTCGGTTTGTAAGGATTTATACCAAAAGCAAAACAAACTCATTTCACAGCAGCAGTTTGATAATGCCGTCTTGTGCGCCGGTAATTTAGATGGCGGCGAGGATACATGCCAAGGTGATTCCGGTGGTCCACTTATGATATCGGAGGTAAGACTAACATTTTGATGGTTGTATCAGTTTGAGACTTTGCTTCTATTTTTTGTTCAGATATTTGAAGAAAATCAACGTTTTAGTTTGATTGGTGTTGTCTCGTATGGCATTGGCTGTGCTAGACCAAATTCTCCGGGAGTTTACACCCGGGTTACCCATTTTATGGATTGGATCACAGATGCAATAAAAAAACCTAATCTATTCATTAGCAAGCAAAATTAAGTATATGTTATCCCGATTTTTATATATTATATACTAAATAAATATCTACAAATTGAATATTTAGCACTCAAGAAATGGTATGTATGTTTGCCGAATGCATGTACAATGTACTCGTACATACATAGGAAAGGCACAGTTACATTATCAATTTAATTCCGAAGGTAGAAAATAGCTAATGTGAATATAAGATAGTTATAAATTTTATTGGTATGAAAGTGTACATTTCTTTTGTTATCGCACATATATTTATAACAGAGATGTGATATTTTAATGATATGCATCTGTTTACTGAAACATTATTGGATATAAAATCGACTCTTCTGAGTACAAAAAAGAATAAAAGAATGTTGCATTTAGAGGAAAATACCAAAAAAAACCTCTAATTAAGAAATAAATAAAAAAATAAATTCAAGCATATATATGCTACATATATACATATATGTAAAATATAGCATATGACTCAAGTCAATTAGGTTGTTTTGTTAATAATTTGAAAGTTATAATAAATAAATAAATAAATATGTAAATAAAATAAATAAATAAATAAATAGATAAATAAATAAATAAACAAATAAAACAATTAAATACAATTAAAAACATAGGGACGGGCTACAGTCCGCTTGGGCGAACTGTTGGATACCCTATTCTTATTCCTATCCCTCATAAGTTCAGAACGCTCTACATATTTTGTTATACAACATTTAAAGGATTTTATCAAAAAAAACGAAGCTTTTGTAAGAAAAAACGCTCCCTAGCTCAAACTTGGGTTTTTTAATAAAATTGTTTTATTTAATTGTGGGCGTGTCAGTGGGCGGATTTTAAAAATTTTATCTCCCGATCAGTTTTAGGAGCCATAGATCAATTATACAAAATTTCAGCTTTCTACAAGGTGGCGCAAAAATAACCTTCCGATGTTTTTTGGCTGTAATTTAAAAAAAATATCAAATAAATAGTCACCAATATTCCGCGTTCTGGAGCAGTGTAGCGTAACATTGTTTATTAACGTGTATTTCGCATGTGTTTACTACACAAATGTCAAAACAGAACTGACATTAGGGGCCCAATCGCAAAATTTATAGCATTTTCTGATAGAAGGATTACTTTTGCGCCACCTTGTAGCTCAAAATTCGATTTTTTTCGAAAAATTTGTTTTTTTGGTTTGTGGGCGGATTTCAAAAATTCGTAAACTTGGGACCCTAGAGAGTATATGGTTAAAATGTCAGCTCTCTAGGCCCAGTTTAAATGCCTAATTTTTGCCGACAGACGGACGGACGGACATGGCTAGATCGACATTACTATCGATGCTGATCATAAATATAGTAACTTTTAGGGGTCTACGGGCAATATTAAGGTATGTTACAAACTATGCGTCAAAATTAATATACCCTTAGAATAGGGTATAAAATTGAAGCTGTTAATGGCAGTCATCGTTCTGGCCTGTTTTTCACCTGGATTACCGCAACTGCTACGACGAATTTTTCGGAAAGGTAAAAATAAAACAAAGTTCTTCTGCTTTATGTATTTTTCTAGTAAATAGTGAAGAAACCAATTTTCTATGCTTAAAACTTGATACGTTTTAGTATCTTTATAATAAAATGGCAAAAGGAGGCACTCAACTCAACTGTGCTTCCTCGATAGCGACGTGGATACTGCTGCTGATATGGTCTCATACATAATTCACCTGTGTATGAAGTCTTTTATCCCTAACAGGATTAAAAGTATCAAACCCAAGGTTAACGTGTGGTGTGACTCGAGCTGCAAAGAGGCTATCAGGTTAAAAGAGGTAAGCTTTCGGCTATTCAAAGCCAACCCATCTGAGAAAAGGCGTAAAAAGTTTAAACGAGCCAGAAATGACTGCAATGCCCACATTACATAATCGTGTCAAATTCTCCTATGACCAAAAGTTGAGGCAAAAATACTACAAAGTCTCTCTCTCAAAGTAGTAAAAACTTTTG
Source organism: Portevinia maculata (assembly GCA_949715645.1). Classification (NCBI taxonomy): domain Eukaryota; kingdom Metazoa; phylum Arthropoda; class Insecta; order Diptera; family Syrphidae; genus Portevinia; species Portevinia maculata. Next base: position 51,744,871 of record OX454527.1, on the reverse strand, counting down.
GTCATTTGGTAAAAACATCAAGAATTCGTCCTCATCATCTATCCTGACACTCATTTACAATGACATTCCAGCTGTACCAATCCACTTCCGCACTTGTACAGTGGCTAGAGTACTTCAAGATATTGACGTTCACAAATCCGCTGGTCCAGAAGGTATTTCCCCTATCGCTCTGAAGAGGTGTTCTTCCTCGCTGGCAAAACCACTGCTTAAGCTTTTCCAACTATCCTGTCTTCAGGACACTTCCCTGGAAGATGGAAAACAGCATTTGTCCAGCCTGTACCAAAAAAAAGGCGAATCTTCTTCCCCCTCCTCCTACCGACCAATTGCACTTACGTCCCTTCTTTATAAGCTAAACCGTCAGCTAATGAAATATCTTGTATCGTGAAAACTTCTTAATGACCAGCAGTATGGTTTTCGCAGCAACAGGTCCACTGGTGATTTGATGACATATCTAAACCGAAAATTGGAACCAATCTCTTCATCAAGGTGGTGAAAGTAAGATTCTTGCGCTTGATATTTCAAAGGCATTTGACAGAGTTTGGCATCAAGCTCTCTTGTCGAAAATGCGTGCATTTGGAATCGATGATACTCTTCTTCAATGGATTAGAAATTACCTTTCGGACCGTTCAATTCAAGTTGTTTTGGACGGTTTCAAGTCTGCAACTCACCACATAAATGCTGGTGTCCCCCAAGGCTCTGTTCTGTCCCCCACTCTCTTTCTCATTTTTATAAATGACCTCCTGTCTGTTACTTCTAATCCAATCCATTTCTTTGCTGATGACAGTACCCTCAGCTTCTCATATTCGTTTCTTGGGTCACGCCCTCATCTTCGGTTATGGAACTGGAATGGCAACGTATGTTAAGCTCATTAAATTCCGATCGTAACAGCATAACTCAGTGGGGTAAAACCAATAGAGTGGAATTTAATGCTTCCAAAACACAATGCTGTCTCCTGTCATTAAAGCAAAACCCACACACACTGCCAGGCTTCCTTAAGTGATGTAAGAAATATTTCGCTCCTTCTGATCTGGCTACAATTATTTATAAGGCGTTTATTCGCCCGAAACTCGAGTATACAACGCTCATATCTGGTCCGGTGCACCAATAACTTATTTGGAGCTACTTGACAGGATCCAAAAACGCGCGATAAAACTCATTGGCGACCGAGATAACGCGAGATCGATTGACTCTCTTAGTCCTCGTCGTAATGTCTCTTGCCTTTCGTTATTTTATAGTATTTTCCTTCACATTATGTATAACCTACAAACATTCAAAACCAACGTGCGGTATCTCTCCTTTTCTTCTCACCCTAATTTCCTTAAAGCCCGCGCGTAGCTAATACATTATAAGGGTTCCAACAAATCCCTTTAGTGCGTGTTTATTACAAAGAAAAAAAAAATCGCATACCTTGTACAGTGTTTTTTATGGAGGCATGGCATTTAATGTTTAAAAATATTATTGTCGGTCCAATTTTGCAGTATTTTTTCGAGCATACCAGGTCCAAAAGTGCGTCGAATGCTGGCTTCTAAGTGATCATTCGTTGCTGGTTTATCAGCATAGCCCATAGATTTGACGTACCCCCACAAAAAGTAGTTCAAAGGTTTCAAATCACACGAATGAGGTTTCCAGCTCACACATCCATTTCTTGAGAGGATTCGGTCACCAAACGTTTGGCTCAACAAAGTCATGGTTGCACGCGATGTATTGCATGTTCCGCCGTCTTGTTGGAACCAATTCTCCCCCAAATGATTTCCAATGACATGAGGAATAAAAAAGTCACGAATCATTTGCCTGTAGCGTTCGCCATTCACGGTAATGTTGGCACTTCGGATTTAAAGACAAATGGGCCGATGACGACTTCGGCATGTAAACCACAAAAAAAATATTTTTTCGGGATATAATGGAATCGCAAGAGTCTCATGAGGATTGTGCTCACTCCAAAAACGCCAATTCCGCTTGTTTACAAACCCGTGAAGCCAGAAATGAGCCTCATCGCTGAAGATGATTTGACGATAAAAATCTGGTTCAACTTTCAGTTGATTCTCAGCCAATTCACAGAACACACGACGCAATCGCTGGTCCGCTGGCTTTAATTCTTGCACCAGTTGGATCTTATATAAATGTAGGCCAGAATCTTTTCTCAAAATTTCCCAAGTAGTGGACAGGCAGAGACGGAGTTGCTGAGACCGGTGTCGGATCGATAAATTTAGGTCTTTTCTCTCAATCACGTCTACAGCAACGATGGCTTCTTCTGTACCTACACACGGTATGGGCTCGATTTGGATGAATATTATCACAAGGAGTAAATGTGGTCATAAAACGATCCATAGTATTGCGTATTAGCTGCTCAGATAGACGATTATGCGCACCGTAAACTTGACGAAGTGCTCTATGTATAAGTTTGGCGAACAAATCGCGAATTTTGGAAATAAATTTCAACGATTAGTAAACGATGTTCTGGTGTAAGTCTTTCAATGGTGATTTGCCAAAGTATACTGAAAAAGAAATCAAACATACTTTATTAGTTTAGTATGACAGCTAGTTTGACAGTTATCCTTATCAGAAGTTTTTCAAATAGAATTATATAAAAAACACCCTATATATTGCATTCTTATTTTAATTGCTTCCATTGAATTGTTAATTGCATTTTGTTTGATTACGTCACAATTTAGAATAACAACAAGTATGAGCTTACTACGTGGAATGCGCATTTTTAGTTTCGCGTTCTTCATAAATTATCAATTCATTTACATTTATACGGTTTCAATATAAGCGATCATATATTTAGAAATTTATGGCTTCTTCTCAAGTTTTTAGTTGTTCTGATTTTAGATCGATAAAAGAAATGCGAACAGGTTATGCTTAACTGTTTGGGATAATTTAACAACCCATCTGTTAGAATGAGATTTAGTGTGATAACTTTGTTGTTTTTTTTTTAAATTTGTTCTACAGATTGTACAGCAGTAATGTGTGTCATCGTTTGAAACGAAGATTACATGTTGCGTTCGAAGGCGTTTTCGCTACTGGTTTTTGCGTTTACTTCAAGTGACCTTCGACTGGTATCGTTCCACAACTTGTTATGAAATAAACTCCGTTAAATTGTTTTTAAAGTTCGATACTTCATTAAAAGCAATTTTATTTGAATGGCTGCCTTTCCTGCCTTTGCGATAGCAGCGAAGTGAACATATCTCGTTGTTTACGGATTGTCAGCGTTGCCACACAAAAAGTAAAACTGTTTCAAATCGCAGCACTATACAGTGCCTAAAACCTAGCTTCTCCAACAATTTCCTTGTGAGAAGAGGAAGGAACCAATAATTTTAAGCCGAATTCGAACGGCAAATTTGAAAAGCTTCTCATGACAATTGATACTCTTGGATGTTTGTTAGACGTTCGCAATAGGTAGGGCAGCGGAAAAACTTTTACGTATTACTTGGCCCCGGCGGGACATAAATCTGAGACCTTGAGATTAGTTGTCCAATACACTGGTTCTCACGTTTAGGCGCATACTGTTAGAAAAACCATTGTCGCTTTTAGCTTTTAAAATTTTACAAATTTTCTTCACCAGCATATATGCAGCAGCGGCGATTGATGCATTATTTCGACAAGAAATTTGCTATCAAAATCGGCACCGTTTCCACAATAAACACTCTGGAAATAAGTTTTGAGTATTTCCCAAAGTTGCTCAAGTGTAAAACGATTCATTTTATTGGCACTGTAAAAAAAATGACCTAGACCATAAAGCCAAGCAACAGTTTCCTAACTCCTTACCATAATGTATTCCTAAGAGGATGCTACGTAAGTAGAGCACCGTCCTGGGAATGCGTGTTAACCCTTCCCCATTCGATCAGTCACCAAAAAGGAATGTAATGTACTCTAGCGCTGCGGTTAAACTGTACCGGAATACCATCCCTAAATAGCCCTTTTTGCATCAATATTTTTAGACCGGAGTGTACTCTGGGTTAATAAGCCTCGCAGGTCCGTCTTTGGCCACTGGCAGGCGCCCAAGCAAAGTGATTTCGAATCATCTTAATGAGGCATTATGCTTATGCATTTATGCTTACATATTTAAAAAGATCTTTAACTGTAATCAAAATTGAATGAATCAATAAAAAATTAATAAATAAGAAAACTGAAATGTTTATCGATCCATTTAAAGGTGAAGGATGTCACACTAAAGAAAACGAGATCGGTGATCGTATTGCTTGGACCAAGACTGTCCAATTTCAGATATATTCAAGATTTCAAGACCAAATTTTGCACGCCAATATTTGGGAAGAGCGCACAAGAGCTGTCGAAGTTATCTTTTTAGCAGAGATCCATACCATATAACGTAAATTTCTACAGCAGAAATACCTTAAATAGAAAAATAATTAAAATTGAATAAATGTATCTAATAGCGTTTTTCATTGAAAATCGAAGAAATTGCTGTCATAATAAAATAATATTTGCTTTTGTAAATGAAATATATTTTGGTTCGGACCTTTCATTATTCCGGCATTTCTTGTAGTACCTGCATCTATACATCATTGTCAGGGCCGGCTCCAGCCAAACAAGCGCCCTGTGCAAGATTTACAGAAAGCGCCCTTTAATTTGCGTACATCCATAAATCGTTTCCCCATCACCCAGGAGGTAGACATTCAATGCGTTTTTTTTATTTAGGTATCCCCGGTAGGCCTAATCCTCAATTAAAAACAAATATGTATATTTACATATATGTTTATATGTCTTAATAGAAAATTAATAATTAAAACAAATAAATAAATAAAATAAATTTAAATAATAAATTAATAGAAAATAAATAAATGTAAAAAAATGCTATAAAAACATATGTATATTATATTAACAAAATAAATAAATAATAAAGGAATTCATTTAAGGAACTTAAGATATTTTGTTAAAGGAAAAAATGTACATACATATAACCATAAATAAAACGCAGCGAAGAAATGTGCAGAGAGAAACCTTTAAACTTGGAAACTTGCTTTTCTGGCCTTAGCGTTGGCAAATTAAGGAATAAGATTATCATAGTCTAAAGATTTTAATAGTTCCTTTTCTATAGACATTATAGATAAGCCTACCAATCTCTCCTGAGTCATCGTTGACCTGAGACAATTTTTAATAATTTTAAGTTTAGAAAAACTATGTTCTCCTGAAGCTACTGTCACAGCGACTGTATTAAGAATTTGAAGAGGAATAACTAAATTAGGAGCAGGATCTTCAAGGCTTGGGCTGAATATAAAATTCAACACATCTAAACATGAACTTTGTGGTGTAACAAGGGGGAAATGAGTTTTAACTCTTGATGCAATTCTGCTCCATTTAAATCTTGAAAACTACCAGATGTTAAAACATTCTGCAAATTAAGGCATGAAAAACGTAGATTTTTATTTTTCAAACATTCGCTTATGATACTTAAAAATGAAAAATTTATACTATATGTGTCAAGCTGCTCAAACCTTTCTGTTATTGATTGACTCGCTTGATCAAGTGTTTTGAAATAAAAATCTATTTTGAATCTTTGTTTCGGGTAAAATATAGTTTCTGGACATTCATCGGTATAATTTTTTTTAAAATATCATCATTGATTGACTCACAAAAATTAAAACTCTGGACACCTCTTCGACTCACAAAAAAGAATATTCTTAAGGTGGGATATTTGAACCGTGAATATTATAAAAAAGAAGATAAACTACAGTAATTATGACTAATTTTTGGATTTGAAGTGGCCAACCGCTAGTGCCGGTTCCCTACCTACTCCACATACACATCAACGCAAACAACTTAGAGCATTCTTCAATAGAATTCGATTTAACATCTCGAAATGATTGCATATCTTCTTATGCAGTGTTTAAATATTTTCCAGCTTTTGTGCAAAAATCCGTATTCATAAAACAGCATCCAAAACATGTAAGTTTTGCAGAGATTGTGTCGATTAAAGTATCAAAAAAAAATACATTAATCAATTACATTTAGCTGCCCAAACTTCCCAAACCAGTTGTTTGTGAAAAACCAAATGAAAAAATTCTGCTTATATTCGGAGATTAATTGTGTAATACAATGCAATCGCAATATGTACATAATATGATTTTCGATACCGATTATGAATGAATAGGAATACCCCTTTTCTTTGATGAATGCTACGGCCTCCTTGCAATATGACATATAACCTACCCCAAACTTCCATTAAAAACAACAAATAATTTACCAACCATATATCGCACCCCTCTCACCTACACATCATATCACCATCGTGAAAATTAAAAAAAAAAAATCGATAAATAACGACGAGAATGGAAGACAACAAAAATAACTACGATTCTTCTTGTGTGCAGAATTGAAAACCTGCACGCTCTAACCCATACGATTCCGTCGTAATGAATTTTTTGTTTGACATATTTTCCTATGAAAATTTTGCAAGCGAACGTGCAATAATTAAAACCTGCACATACGAGGTGGTCCTTTTTTTGTTTCGAGTTTTTTGAACTATGTACGTGTACCTACTTAGATTCTTTTTTAAATGTAGCTAGATGTGCAAGAAATATTCCTAAACGAACAGGGTGGAATATTTTGAGATTAGGTAGATAGGTAAGAAATGAACTTGTTTAGTGGGATTTTTTTTTTATTTTGTGTTAGATTCTCCTTGAAGTTGCAATATTTCAAGTTATATGAATTGTGCAAAAATTCAGCACAGTTGTGATGGATGTTGCTTTTTTGGGCTTAATTGAACAAGTTTTTTGTTTTAAATGCAAATGTCATTATCCGCGCAAGGTAAAATTAATTTTTCTTACTCCTAGCAATGCGCCCCGGAATTCGGCGCCCTGTGCATTTGCACATCTTGCACATATGGTTGGGCCGGCCCTGATCATTGTTATAATTTTCGTATTTTTAAATATAGAAAACGTGTCCACGGGGAAACAAAATTATTTTAAGCAATTTTAACATTGGCATAAAATGTCATTTCATTACAATTTATTTATTGAGTTCTAAATTTAATATTTTTGTACTTATTATTCAGGTCATTAAGCAGTTTTAGGCAGCAGAATAGAATTTTTATTTTCAATATTGTGGCAACCCTGATACACTATTCTTAAACAAATCAAAAAGAGTTCTCCCTCAGTATTGAGGGTTGTCCAAGAAAATTTGAATATATTTTAATTTTCTGGTATCTCTCTTGTAAGGAGGATATCTACAATCGATCTGTATTCTCGCTTGCTTGCTTAAAATGCATGAAAAACGCTATTCGACTCTATTGAATTACGAATTTTAACAATTGTTCGTGCTTATTTTGAGATTCGAATGAATAGTCAAGTCGTTCGAATGTCTATTTTCGTTCGAATTATACCGGTTTTCCTCAAATAAATCTACAAATAAAATACAAATTTTTCTAATTCGACAAACTTTCGTTCGAATTCGAATGTCAAAATCAGCATGGTTACTTTGAATTCCTCCTGAACGAAGGATATGCATGATTTGTTTTAAAAAATAAGTTTTTCTTTTTAATGATTTGTGAGTTTTATTGCTTACCGAGAACCCTTTTGGAAAAAGTAAGAGGGTAGAGAGATCACCCCCATCATCATGTAAAATGGATGAAACCCAAACTCTGAATGCAAAATATTCAGAAGTCTGCAAGGAAAGAGATGGGTTTAAGCAACTAAACGAGACATTAATCCAAGAAATTAATAGTCTAAAGCAGGAGTTGCAAACGTTGAAAAATCAGATCAACAGCCAAAACAAAGAAAAAGAAATAATTAAAGTAGTTGAGTTCTCAACTGATGAGGAAGAACTACTGAAAGAGACAGAAAGAAAACCCAAAAACGGGAACAAAAATAAAAAACGGAAAATGAGCACATCCCCAAAGATCTCATCTCCGGAAGAAAGCTATCAAGCTACCAATTATGTTCGAAATAAAGAAAATAAAATTCAAAAGTCAGTCAAACCTCCTCCAATTATTGCTCTGGAAATTACAAAGTATGAAAGCTTAGTTAAGTTATTAGAGGAAAATAAAATTAAAGCTAATACAATGCTAATAAATGGCAATGACATTAAAATAAATGTAGATGAAGAAGATTCTTATAGAAGACTTACCAAAATACTTAACCAAAAAAAGGTGCAATGGTACTCTTATGAGAATAAACAAACTAGGCCAATTAAGGTTGTTGTAAAGAAACTACACTTCTCATGCTCGCCAGAGAGTGTAGTTACAGATCTAAGAAGGAAAAACCTAAAGATATTAGAAGTTGTCAATATGCTAAAATCTAAAAGCAAAGCACCGCTTCCAATGTTTATGCTAACTTTTGAGCACGACGAAAATATCAAAAAGATATACGATATTAAAGATATCCTTGGAATGAAGGTAGAGATTCATGCCGTAAGGAAATCAAAACTTGTACCACAGTGCAAGAATTGTCAGAAGTATGGACATACGAATATATACTGCAGCTCTAATCCAAGATGCGTAAAGTGTGCAGGAAACCACCATACTAAAGATTGTATGAAGAAAAAAGACGAACCAACAAAATACGCTAACTGCAACGAAAAGCATCCAGCCAACTATAGAGGCTGCTTAGTTGCTAAACAGATTCAATTAGCAAAAGACAAAAAGCATAAACAAGCTATGACAAATACAAAAAAGGACGCACCTAAAGACATAAAGGACTTGCAGATGCGAGCGCCAAAAGAAGTACCCATAGCCGATAAAAATATCAAAAAGACATTAGTACCAAAAACAGGAGCGGGTACAGTATTGACATATGCACAGGCTGCATCGAAAAAAGTAGATAATGTCGCAAAAACGAAAACTACAACCAAAACTAAATTAAATAATAATATGGAAACGTTCATGGAAAAAATCCTAAGTAGAATAGAAAGCATGGATAAAAGCAATAAAGCTATAATAGAAAGAATCTCGCTCCTCGAGAAAAAAAGCAGCAATAACAAGGCTGCACAAAAAAGAAGAACATGATGGATAGGTTAAAAATCCTGGAATGGAATGCTAATGGTATCGAGAACCGTAAGGATGAAATCCAAGTAGTCCTCGACATGAACCAAATAGATATATGTCTTGTCTCTGAGACGCACTTAAAATTCAATACAAACTTTAAACTGCAAGGGTACGAATTATATCACTAACAGCTTTTAGGTCCTATCAACTTCGTTTGGTCTCGTAAATCCATGATTTCAGAATTTATAACACCAATTTGCTTGCCACTTGAAAAACAACTCCGAACCAGATCGTTTACAAACAACTATCCCTTTGTAGCTGGTTGGGGAAGAACAATGTAAGACGGTAAAACGGCAACGGTCCTGCAAGAGCAGCAAATCCAAATCTGTGAAAATTCGGTTTGTTGAGATTTGTACGGAAAGCAGACAGACATTTTTTCGCATTTGTTTAATATAGGTACCTCTGTTTTCTCTGTTAAAGGTATTAACGTAACAATCAGTGAGAAATTTATAGATATATGCTTATAGCTAAAATATGTGTCCTCTGGGTATCAAAATCAATGTTGTCTTCAGTCAAACCGCCAACACACTGGACTTGTTTCTCCCCTCTCACCCGGAAAAATACGCTATAAACGTATAAATGCCTCTAGGTTCGTCAGAGAGACGTCATTTGCAATGACATTCCAGCTGTTAGGTCTCAAGCTTGCGGCTACCTAGAAAAGCTCTAATTAAGCTTCTGTTTATTATAAACTTCGCGCTTAGACTAGAATATGTTCGCAGACAAGTCATAATGGTTCTAAAGCCTGGAAAACCGCCGAATAAAAAAAAACGCCTTATAGACCAATTTCGCTTCTTCCAATTATATCCAAAGTGTTCGAGAGAATATTGATTAGGCGAATACAGCCGGTAATAGAAGAAAGACATATCATTCCGGATCATCAATTCGGTTTCAGAAGCAAGCATTCTACAGTTGAACAAGTGCATAGAATAACACAGGTAATCGAAAAATCTCTTGAAGAAAAAAGGATTTGTTCTAGCGTTGACGTGTCTCAAGCCTTTGACAAGGTCTGGCATGAAGGCCTAAGGTTTAAATTATGGCAAGTTCTGCCGGAGCATCTAGATATATAATATTTTGGAAAATTACCTTATTCAGATTTTAAGGAAATAATGGCTGGGAGGGCCGCAAGGAAGCGTCCTTGGTCCTGTGTTATACTTATTATACACTCGTGATATACCGTAAGGATGAAATCCAAGTAGTCCTCGACATGAACCAAATAGATATATGTCTTGTCTCTGAGACGCACTTAAAATTCAATACAAACTTTAAACTGCAAGGGTACGAATTATATCACTCCCCACATCCCCATAATTCAGCAAAATGCGGGGCTGCAGTTATAGTAAAGAATACGATCGATCACCATATAGAAGCCAAGTTCCAATCATGCGCGATGCAAGGAATTTCTATTAACATTCGAACGAAAAGTGGACAAACTATATCAGTTGCATCAATTTACTGTTCTCCCAGTTACAATCTAAAGAAAAATGACTTTTTAGGCCTCTTCCGAATATTTAACAATAGATTTATTGCAGGGGGAGATTTTAATGCCAAAAACAAGTATTGGGGATCTAGATTGACAAATACAAGAGGAAGAGAACTTTATGAAGCAATAAACGAAATTAACGGCAAGTATCACTCAACGGGAAAACCTACGTATTGGCCAACAGATAGAAACAAAATCCCTGATCTTGTCGACTTCTTCGTAACAAAGAATATCTCGACTAACAATATGAAGGTAGAAGAAGGACCAGATCTTGACTCAGATCACTCCACAATACTTTTAACACTTGGCGATAAAATCACTGTTAAAGAAAATAGCGCAAGGCTAGGAAATAAGCTGACTGATTGGAGCTACTTCAGACAGCATCTAGAGGATAGTATTCAGCTCTTAGAAACAATAGAAACAGAAGATCAATTAGAAGATGCTGTTCAAATATTAACTGTCAATATCCAAAGAGCTACATGGGCTGCAACACCTAAAACGAAAACTAAAATCCAACAAAACTCGTATCCAAAAGTAATATGTGATATAATTACGGAAAAGAGACGAGCTAGAAAACGTTGGCAACAAACAAGAGACAAAACAATACTAAATAATCTAAACAGCCAGCTTAAAAGATCGATAAGAGAATTTAAAAATGAGTCTCTTAAAAAATACCTTACCAATCTTACAAATGATGCTAATACCGAGTACTCACTCTGGAAGGCAACAAAGAAAATGAAAAGGGCAATTGCTCACATTCCACCAGTTAAAAACAGTGAAGGTAACTGGGCAAAAAACAACCAAGAAAAAACTAATTTCTTTGCTGAATATCTTGAAGGCGTCTTTCAACCATATGAAGATAAAGACTGTCAAGAAAGCGTAGAATTGTGCGAAGAGGAAAGTCACATCCAACCGGTAACGGCTAAAGAAATTGCCAATGAAATAAAAAAAGGCATCAGTACTAAAAAAGCCCCGGGATTTGATTTAATATCAGGGGAAATCCTTAAACAATTCCCAAAAAAAGGCCTAAAGAAACTAGCACAGATCATAAATGCTGTATTCAGGATAAGGTATGTACCTAGCATGTGGAAAGTCGCGGAGGTGATTATGATATCAAAACCAGGCAAACCGCCTAGTGAAGTCACCTCCTATCGCCCCATATCTATACTACCTATGTTGTCCAAGTTATTTGAAAAGATGTTGATTAAACGTCTGAACAAAATAATCGAAGAAAAATCGCTAATCCCAAACCATCAATTTGGTTTTAGAAATGAACACTCCACGATCGATCAGGTGCATAGAATAACAGATAAAATCGAAAAACATTTGAAGAAAAAAAGATATGCTCTACTATATTTCTCGATGTAGCACAAGCTTTCGACAAAGTATGGCACAAAGGACTGATCTACAAATTGCAAAAGCATCTGCCAAAACAATTTTCAGAAATTTTAGAGTCCTATATATTAGAGAGATTCTTTAGAATTAAGCAAGGAAATGACTACTCCACATTAAGAGAAATAAAAGCTGGTGTACCACAAGGAAGTGTGTTAGGTCCTGTATTATATCTCTTATTTACTAGCGACTTGCCGAACAGTGATGAAACAACTGTGGCAACATTTGCAGATGATACTGCTGTACTTGCTGTGGGAGAAACAGTTGAAGTAGCGACAAAAAAACTACAGAAGGCAGTGAACAATATAACAAAATGGACAACAAATTGGCAAATTAAACTAAATGACCTAAAATCGGTCCATATAAATTTTACAAATAAAAATGTTCAGCGCATACCAGTGTTCATAAATGATAAAGAAGTAGATTACGCAAACACAGCCAAATATCTAGACATGACACTAGACGCAAAACTGCGCTGGAAAGCACATGTATAGAAAAAAGAGAAGAACTAAATATGCGCTACAGTAAAATGTATTGGCTTATAGGGAAATACTCTTGTTTGTCAAATTACAATAAATTACTGCTTTATAAGCAAATTCTAAAGCCAGTATGGACCTACGGGCTCCAGCTATGGGCATGCACATGCAAAACAAATCTACAGAAAATTCAAACATTTCAAAACAAAGTTCTACGGAATATAGTAAATGCACCATGGTACATAAGAAACGCTGATCTGCATAGAGATCTAGAAATAGAAATGATTGAAGATGAAGTCAAAAAAGTAGCTAATAGACATAAACTTAGGCTTCTCAATCACGTCAGCTCAGAAATGAAGGAACTATTAAATACTAGCAATATGACTAGGAGGTTAAGAAGAATCAAACCTTTTGAACTAGCTACATAGCTCGAAAAATAAAACAAAAACAGTATTAAATCCTCTATGGACAAATACTTAGAATATGAATTGTAAAATTAGAAAGACAAATTGCTGATTGGTTTAACTACTAGGTGCAATAATTGGAAAGCTGGCTAATCCCCGCCCTGCGGCAATGAAATACCAAGAAGGTTGTACCGCAGGGAAAACGGGAAGACGGGAGAAGGGGTTAGTGGGTAGAAATCACCACACTGTTACTGAGTACGGGCTCGGTTTCGTCTTTGGAAGATTACCACCTCCCAGCGTAAAAAAAGGTATGTTGTAGTGTGCGTAAGGAGACCACTACCACAAGTGCTTTTATTTCAACTACACCAACTCTAGTAATTGTAAATTAAACTACAACATCCAGGAATTCTATCGCTTAAGAAATACCTGCATCTTCTCCCTCAACATCTAGGACGCCGTACGCCATAATTTATCCATCGGAGAGGCGATCGATTTGTAGACTTTATTTTTCCTACCAATCCACCAGTTGCTAAGCACACTGACAGCAACATCAACAACAACAGCTTCCAGTTCTCTACATAGTTCTACGCTAGATAGCTTTGAAGGGTCTGAATCATGTGAATCTCCAGATCTTCTTCGAGGCGTCTGTATACGTAAGTTTGAGGACTCATCTGTCACCTTAAAAATAGTATAATTAATATAATCAAATAGCCCTGGATAAATGCGAACAACTGAAAAGCAAATTACGGAAAAATTCATCGGACGCCGCCTTTATCCTACTGTTTAAAAGATCCAATGAAATTCCTACTATGGATGATGGATGTGGGTACACAAAAAGAGAATTTAGAAAAATCGTTGGCAGTGCGGCAAGCCAAATCGGAGCTTGGACATGGATTGTGCTATTCGGGTACAATAACTCTTTGCTTGCATCTCCTTTTTTGGGTAGTGGAACGCTAGTCACAAGTCGTCACGTCCTGACAGCCGCTCATTGTATTCAGTCTAGCCGGTGAGTTAAAATTTCTTGTGTGAGGAGGGGAAGCTGATGAGTTTTTATTTAGTTCGTGCGACTTGGAGAGTTTGACTTATCAAAAAAAAAACGAAAATAATCACATCGATGTGGCGGTGGTAGTTTCTGAGATACAAGTCCAATTTGTAATTTTACTTTTGTTTTCAAATACAATCGGCTTGATGGTCACAGTGATATTGCAATCTTATATCTCGTTGAGAATGTTAAAATTTCCGGTAAGCTTTTAGGTCCTATCAACTTCGTTTGATCTCGTAAATCCATGATTTCAGAATTTATAACACCAATTTGCTTGCCACTTGAAAAACAACTCCGAACCAGATCGTTTACAAACAACTATCCCTTTGTAGCTGGTTGGGGAAGAACAATGTAAGACGGTAAAACGGCAACCGGTCCTGCAAGAGCAGCAAATCCAAATCTGTGAAAATTCGGTTTGTTGAGATTTGTACGGAAAGCAGACAGACATTTTTTCGCATTTGTTTACTATAGGTACCTCTGTTTTCTCTGTTAAAGGTATTAACGTAACAATCAGTGAGAAATTTATAGATATATGCTTATAGCTAAAATATGTGTCCTCTGGGTATCAAAATCAATGTTGTCTTCAGTCAAACCGCCAACACACTGGACTTGTTTCTCCCCTCTCACCCGGAAAAATACGCTATAAACGTATAAATGCCTCTGGGTTCGTCAGAGAGACGTCATTTGCAATGACATTCCAGCTGTTAGGTCTCAAGCTTGCGGCTACCTAGAAAAGCTCTAATTAAGCTTCTGTTTATTATAAACTTCGCGCTTAGACTAGAATATGTTCGCAGACAAGTCATAGTGGTTCTAAAGCCTGGAAAACCGCCGAATAAAAAAAAACGTCTTATAGACCAATTTCGCTTCTTCCAATTATATCCAAAGTGTTCGAGAGAATATTGATTAGGCGAATACAGCCGGTAATAGAAGAAAGACATATCATTCCGGATCATCAATTCGGTTTCAGAAGCAAGCATTCTACAGTTGAACAAGTGCATAGAATAACACAGGTAATCGAAAAATCTCTTGAAGAAAAAAGGATTTGTTCTAGCGTTGACGTGTCTCAAGCCTTTGACAAGGTCTGGCATGAAGGCCTAAGGTTTAAATTATGGCAAGTTCTGCCGGAGCATCTAGATATATAATATTTTGGAAAATTACCTTATTCAGATTTTAAGGAAATAATGGCTGGGAGGGCCGCAAGGAAGCGTCCTTGGTCCAGTGTTATACTTATTATACACTCGTGATATACCGCACGTAGAAGGCACTGAGCTAGCTACATTTGCTGAAGATACTGCTATCCCGGCACTAGGTAAAACGGTCGAGGAGACTACGGAAACACTGCAACAAGCTCTGGATAGAGGAAATGAAATATGTTTCAATAAGTTTTTAAAAAAATGTAAAATGAAGTTTTTTTTTTGTGTTTAAAAAAAGTAAAAAAAGTATAATTTGTTGCTGTGTCTGTATACATTCGAGTAATTGTAAGTAAAAATTCTTTTTGTATTTTACGTTTTATTGCAATTTTTGTGCGCTGGTACACATATGTCCCATTCGGCCTTTTAGGTGGGACACAGATGTGCCTTTCGGCAATTGCTACTGGATTTTGAAGTATCTGTATTATTACGAAAAAAAATTATTTGCAGTTCCTGAAATGAAGAAACTTTCACCAAGTGAAATATCAAATTATGTCAATAAATTAGATGCCGAAGAAGATTTCAGTAGCATTGACAGCATTTTTACGCCTTCTGACGATGAATCTAATTCGGAAGATGAAGAAGATACCGAATCGGAAACTAGTGAAGACATGGAAAATCTTCCAAATATCAGTATGGCTCCGACTAACACAGTATGGTCTAATGCAGAAAAAGCCTGAAGCCATAAAAGTGGAAATAGCGCACGAATGATTCCTAAGTATTGTCTCCAAGATATACTGTACACCACCTTCTTGGTTGTCTAGCGAAGGAAATAGTTCATTTTTGTGACAGTCGGGAGTTGTGCCGAAATTGGCATAGTTGGAAAAAAAAGGAAAGTCATGTAGAGAACAGGACGAGTAGAAGTTTGAAGGAGTAAGAAAAATACGATTGCAGAAGGAAAGGAAGCACAAAGACAAGGAAGGAAGGGTTTGATGTTTGTCGTGAATATTTTTTTTTGTTTTTGGGATTTTTTTTGTACGGCAGTAGGGACCGCAAATTATTTAATATATACTTTATCTTTTTGCCCAGTTTCAATTAGTTTCCCGCGGAATAAGTGTAACAAATTGATCTACTATATTGATGATGTAGTAAACTGCCTGAAGGACCGCTTTTTGAAAGCTCGACAAGACAGCACCTTCCAGAGCATTGATGAGTCCATGACGAAGTTCAAAGGCCGCTCTTTGCTCAAGCAATACATGCTACTCAAACCCACCAAACGTGGCATACAAATTTGGCTGCGATGCGACGCTCTAAGTGGCTTCACTTACGACTTCAACATCTACAGAGGACGTGAGGAAGGAGTCATGGAAGGCACATTAGGGGAACGTGTTGTCAATACTCTGATAATATCGATTACCGAGGCTGACGTTACACTTTGTTTTGATCGCTAGTTAATAGTATACATTTGCTTGAGAGCCTAAACTATGCTGCGCTGGGAACTATCATAACAAATCGCAAAAAATTATGTATCATAAACCAAAAAGTACAACGAAGTGAATCTGTTTTCAAGGCTAGTAATAGTAATACAGGACTCATGTTCGCAAAATGGCACGACACCAAAGAGGTTGCGGTTCTTAGCAACTATCATGGTTCGGACCTAGCTCAAGTCAATAAAAAGCTCAAGAACGGAAAACAAGTATGCATACCATGTCCGGAAATGATCAAATTTTACAGAGCGATAATGGGCGGCGTCGATCGGGCAGACCAACTCTCGGTGCTGTACGAATTGGTTAGGAAGTCCAAAAAATGGTAGAAAAAAGTGTTGTATCGACTATTGATGAGGAGCGTTGTAAATTCGTACATAATCCATTCGCAACTATCACGAACGAAATCGCTATTGATAGGATTTATTGTTGACTTAGCAGAGGACCTTATAGCCGAAGGGACGACAACTGCCAAAAGTCATCGTTGAGGCAGATCTGGATCTATACACTACACGCCACTTAACATACACTATCAGGTCTGTGTCGTGGAGTGCTTAAAGCAAGCAACTATCACGAGCAGAAATTTGCCGGCACTAAAAGTGCTCCACAGGCTCATCATTTAGTGCAGGTGTTAGTAAGGACAAAACAATTAAAAATGCAATAATTATGTACCTATAAAATACTAACACAAACACAAATCATGCAAATAAATTAAGACATTAAGGTATTATTGCGCAAAATATTTTTCAGCTTAATTTTACTAACATGCAAGTCAATCACATGATCATTTATATTATAGATTCTACTCATGCGACTAATAGGCTCCTGCCTCCCATAATTCGTTCTATGATGGGGGCTAAACAATAAATCAACACTACGTAAATTATGGGCACCACACCGAAAATTAAAGCCAATAGATGACAGCAAGTCAGGTGCATCTATTTGACCAGATATAAGCTGCTGTAAAAAAAAGATATCGCTATTAAGCCTTCGTTGAGAAAGGGGTAACATTTGAAGAAGCTTAATACGCTGACTGTAAGGAGGAAGGTTAAAAGGATCATCCCATGGAAGTCCTCTAAGTGCAAATCGAATAAATTTACGTTGAATGGCCTCTATTCGATTTGAATGAATGTTGTAGAACGGCGTCCAAACTTGTGAAGCATACTCTAGAATCGGACGGACAAAACAATTGTACAATGACATAGTAACGTATGGGTCATTAAATTCTTTCGCCCACCTTTTTACGAAGCCCAGCATAGAATTAGATTTATTAACAATAAAATTGATATGCTTGGCAAAAACCAGTTTGGGATCGAAATAAACCCCAAGATCCTTAAAATTATCAACATTACAAAGAATATGTTGAGACAAAGAATATTGAAAGGTGGAAGGTATATTCTTTCTAGAGAATGTCATATGTTGACATTTAGTAGGGTTCAGGGATAAACCGTTTTTATCACACCAATTGGCGAAGCTATTAATGTCAGATTGAAGAAAAATTCTATCTTGCTGACTAGTGATAGATTTAAATATTTTCATATCATCAGCGTAGATCAGGATATTACTGTGATTTATACATGCTTTAACATCATTAATGGTTAGTATAAATAGAATTGGTCCGAGGTGACTACCTTGGGGAACTCCAGACTCAGCTGTAAAAGATACAGATAGCGATCCTCTAAATTTGACTTGATAAACCCTTGATCTAAGGTATGAATTAACCCATTTTATGAAACTTCGTGGGAAACCAAAAGCCCTGAGCTTAAACTCGATTATTTCATGGGACAGCTGGTCGAAAGCTTTAGAGAAGTCAGTGTATATGCAATCCATTTCGTCCTTATTCTCTAAGGCATTAGAACAATCATGCAAGAAACTTAACAGATTAGTGACAGTGGATCTGTTTCTTACAAATCCATGCTGTTCATTACAAATTAAATTGAGACAAAGAAATATTAACTTTTCGCAAACAATTTGTTCAAAAAGCTTAGGGATACACGAAAGCTTTGAAATAGGCCTATAATTAGTGATATCACCACGTTCGCCTTTTTTAAATACAGGTGTGATAAAAGCACTTTTCCATAGCTTAGGGAATTTACCAGTACTAATGGACAATTCAAACAGATATTTAAGATATGGAGCAATTGCATGACTACATTTTTTAAGAACGATCGGTGCAATGCCATCAGGACCTGTTGAATAATCATTCTTCAGAGAAGAAATAAATTTTAAAATTGTTTCCAAGTCAAATGAGAAGCTACTAAAACTTATTTGGGAACAGCTAGTTAGATAACTAAAATATTGCTCATCAATGTGAAGAGGGGTCACCCTAAACGACTTACTGAAATAATCTGCAAACATATTGCTTGCATCTAGCGAATCAGCAGTTGTAGAGCTATTGTAAGTAAGTTTCGATGGATAACCATCGGTTTTTTTCTTAGAATTAACAAACCCCCAAAAATGTTTGGGGTCCAATTTTAGAGAGCATTCCATTTTACTTATATAGTCAATATATAAGTTGCAGGATAAAGATTTGAATTCGTTGAATAGTGTAAGATAGAGCTCAAGATCTGAATGGCGGAGACTTTTTAAATAGTTCTTCCAAGCCCTATTACGTCTGTTTCGTATTGATTTGAGCTCTTTAGTGTACCAAGGATGGGACGTTTTCAGATTCCTAGAGGATTTGACAGGAATCACTTTTTTCATGCTGTTATCCATCAAAGAATAAAAGGAAACTACTGCATCTTCAATATTAGAAAACGCAGTAAGATTAAAATTAAAGCTGGAAATTTCATCAGAAAGCCTTTGAAAATTTGCTTTCCGAAAGTCAAAAGATTGCGAACGATCATACGAATTACTATTTTCGTACAAATGTGCGCCTAATTCAATAAATACATCCAATGGTGGATGATTATTATCTATGTTAGTTAAACTGAAGTGGGATTCCAGAACCACAGTACTAACAGAGTCAGAAGAAAAAACAAGATCGAGAGTTCGATTTTTGAAATTTTTTATACAGCTAGTTTGCTGTAAGTCAAAAGACAAGATGTTGTCCAGTAAAGCGAGCTCTTGTTGGGCAGAGTCAAAGGATGGGATGAGATGAGAATCATCCTCAGAAGGTACCCATCCAATATGTGGCAGATTGAAGTCGCCTATAAGTAAGACAGTGCTGTCACAACAAGATGTGTCAAAAATATGGTCTAGTGCCATAGAAAGTTCCGAATACAAGGAACTCAGACGATACGATGGAATGTACGCATTAACAACATACAAATGCTTGTTCTTAAGTGTAATTTTTACACAGATAATTTCGACGGTTAGTGGAAATGGAAAGTCAATCTTTCGTGACTCAAGGTTGGAACGAACAGCAATCAGGACACCTCCTCCAAGCGCTTTCAGGTCATTTTGATGACGATCGTTTCTGAATACGGAGAACTCATGATTGAAGAGTTCCGTGTCTAAGATTCCGGCATTAAGCCATGTTTCCGTCAACGAGAAGATATCATGAGAGAGGGCTTGGGAGATTAAATATACTTCAGCGGTTTTTGTGCGGAGTCCCCTTACAGTTTGATAGTAGAGGGACAGCCTACTGGGTTTTTTAACACTGACGGACAAACTTTCCTGCGACTTTTTGTCGACCGGGGAGTAAATTCTTTTACTAACGTATTTTGAGGCCATGTAGTACTATTGCACAGTATTTCGAAATATATTGGAGGGGCGACAATTTTGAAAGACGCAACAAACCCATCAGCCTTACTGATTTTGGTGCATTTGATTGAGTCATCTTTTGGAATCAAATTTCTCTAGACCAGATGGTTCAAGACATCGTCTGAAGAAGTGTTTGGTTTTAGTCGAGAAATGAAAATGGATTTTGGTCTGGGAATCGATTCAATAGATGCAGATTCCGTACCTATGGAATGATTGATGTATGTGGGACTAACATTAGGAATGGGGCATCGGTACAGTTTTTTCGCTGACTTCTAAGATTAAACCTTTTTGCCTTTGGGTTTAGCGCAGTGGAAGGCACATCACGTTTCCTTTTTCCTGCGAGTAGAGTTGATGAAGACGATACCAAATTAAAAATGGGCTCAGGGGTCGCTTCAACAAATAGTCAAATAGAGTCAATGTATTCATGGCACGTTGGGTACACTGATTTTCTTCATAAGCCGGCAGCTCAAGGTCAGTAGACGTTGAAGCGTCTGCCGAACTATGAGGATCAGAGAACGTTGATACATTGAAGACAGCAGTATTGAAGTTGTCGAGTAAGTCCTTAAACCCCTTAGACAATTTTTGTATGTCAGCCTTGAATACTGACATTTTAAAAGCAAGGGTAGACAGTGATAATTTTCGACACAAACAGCACACCCTATAAACTCTCAGTGTGATCCATACTTCCATACTTCCATACTAATATTAAGTAACTCTCTCTGTATGTCTGTCTATCTCGCTTTAACGCCAAAACTACTGAACCGATTTAAATGCAATTTGGTACACAGATAGTCTAGAGCCTGAGAATGGACATAGGCTACTTTTTAACGCGGGAAAATGCTTCATCCGCTGTCCAGAAGCGGAGATCTAAGCTGATATCTAAGAAAAGTTGTAACTCTCGAATGCTTTCTAGCTCCTAGCTTTGGAAGGACTCATCCAAATGAAATAGGATTTTTTTTTAATATAAAGTTCAATTATGTACAAAGGTTTTAAGATATAAATCATCTTTGTAGGTTATCCTGAAGTTGAACAATAAGCATTAAACTATACATTTTGTACAATTCAAAAAAGTAAAATGTTCGATTGAAGCTAGATCGTTGGATTTACGCAGCGTTGAGTGGAGGAAAATTTGTGTGTGTGTGCGGCACAAATCTGTTTCTCTCTCTCTGTACCTTTTGTGCTGTGTGCTTTTTCTTTCTTTTTTTTTATGCACCTTTTGTAGTTTGTATATTTTTTTTTGTTGCGCATGGGATTGAGATAGATAGGGTATGAAATGTAATTGAGATTGAGAGGGAGTCACACTCAGTGTATATCCATATAATGAGAAGGGACACTCTCGACGTTTTCTTTATCAGTTCTTATCAGCAAGTATTTTGTTTTAAATTTGAGAAGTGGCAGACTGGCGAAGCAAGACGAGCACGGGTCAGCTAGTTGCTAATAATTAAAAAAACTCTCTAAGAAAGTATTGGTTATATCTTAAGTTTTTTTTTTGATTAACTATTTAGCTCTCTCATGTAAAAGAAATTGAGCACTGGAAATATTTTTGTTTTGGTGTCCACTGAAAATCATGCACATATTTTGCGCCACTTGAATAGCACATCTATTTTGTTAAATTATTATCTCCGGCATGTGGACACGTGCTTTTGATTAGTAGCTTTGTTTTGTTAATAGTGACTATTTAATTTAAAATTAAACCAAAATGTCCAAAATGTAAGAAAAGACCACCACTCAATGCAGCCCATATGCCCACAGAGTGGCATCGCGTCGTCTTCTTAGATGAGACAAAATTTAGTTTGGAGGGACCCGATGGCTACAGCAATTATTTTCATGACCTACGAAAAGAAACCCACCACTTGGACCGCTTACATAGCAAGGGTTGAGATGTCTTGGTGTGGGGAGCAATCTCGTACTACGGCACCTGCGAGTTGCAATTGAATGCAACGGCCTACATTAGTGTATTAAAACTGGCCTTCCATTCTTTCAAAATCTTTTTGGACCCTTGCAGTGGACATATCAAAAAGACAATGCGCCAATCCATACTGCCCGAATCACCAAATCATATATAAGGAGCCAAAACGTGGAATTATTAAGCTGGCCACCTTATTCACCGGATTATTGAAAATGTTTGGGGCTGGTTGAGCCGAAAAGTGTATGAGTCCGGACAAAAATACACAACTGTAACAGAACTAATCGAAGCTATGAGACTAGCTTGGAGCTCAATTTCACTCGATTATTTAGCCCGATTGTACGAGTTTATTCCAAATAGGATTTGTGAAGTGTTGGAGCAAAAAGGAGGTACAACCCACTACTGAAAATTTTTAAATCCGATTGAAAATAATCGAATTTCCTTAAAAAATAAAAAATAAACATTTATTTGAATTATTAGAATTTTCATAACGGACTTTTTTTGAGAAGTGTTCTATTCAAGTGGAGCAAAAATCAGGGTGGATTTTTTTAGTTAGTTTATTCAAAAATATGTATATATCAATTATCCGTATCATTTAAAAACACAAAATTTACTGTATTAGATTAGGAATTAAAAATAATTATAAGACCAAAATTAATAAAAAATAAACTTCTATCTGGATCTGAAAAATTTCGCTTACAAAAAAGTTTTTTTACATATGCTATTCACGTGGAGCGGATTGTATCAAGAAACAAAAAAACAGATGGCTGCAGTGCACCTAACCATAGAGGGTCCTACAGAAGACGTTGTACTCAATGTAGTAACAACAAAAAGAAGAGGTGTAGGTACAACAATAATATGCGAGGAGTGTAGTATTCCATTGTGCAAAAATTACTTTGCCAGTAATAATACCACAAATAAAAATTACACATTACAGTTTGTTTTATACCTACATATATTAATGCCTTACTTCTTTTTCTTTGTTACATACAAAAATGCGAATAAAATTAATTTATAAAACATTTTTTTTTGAAAATATGTTATGTATTTTATATTTATTGATAATGACCTGACGGACGTATATTTCCAGTTAGAAGTGTGCCAAGCCCACATCAATTATTTTTATTATTATTTTAAACAACTCACTTGTTTACTGTGTTAGATGTATAATAATCGCATAACTTTGACAAATTACTCAATTAGTAATTTGTGAACTTATCAAATCGTTAAATACGGCAAAGTTATGTTTACAATATTATGATCAAATATTACATCCCCAGGGGATTTATACTTTCCGCATTCGGTTGAAGGTTGTCAGATTCCTTGCACTATATTACTTCTTTACAACTGCTTTCTATCGTTATGTTATCAATCACAGAGAATGCGATAAGAAAAAACCCAAATTATCAGCATTACAACTGCAGTCTTTCCCTGCACAATTCGTAGCACATACAAAGCTGAGTCATGCTAAAACCCAACAAAATTACCAATTCTGCTCGCAAAATCAAATCACACGCTCGAATGCGGATGCGACAGATTTTAAAACAATTGTCATAGTTTGTCTGCACGCAATTATGGAATATATATTTTTTTAAATGTTTCAGAACAGCAGCATTGCAGAACTGCGAAGCGAATACACCACCTGGTCGTCTAAGTAATAAATAACTCAAAAATTGCGTGCAATTGAAATCGTAGACCATCAACCGCAATATCACTTGAGAATCTTAATGAGGTTAATAAATACACCCTCAATGACATCGACATTTTGTATAAGTACTTACATACAGTGCATACATACATACGACCTCAAAGGTCTGTTTGCGAAATCATTTCCATTTGTTTACAAACACATCGAACCCATCAATCATCTAGCGCACATGGAATGAAGTAATTAGTATAAATTGCTAAGCACTTAACGCCACAAATATCTTGAAGATCCGCCTTTCAGGTGAATTGCGAGCCTTAACTCCGGCCTTTGAATAATTTTTATGGCGTCAAATTGAGTGGGTTAGTCACTAGGTGACAGATCTAGCAGTCTTAATTTGTGAAATCAATGCAAACGTTCTTTCCTGTTATGACTTCTCGAGAAGACAATGAGTCCAATTGATGTAATTCCATCGGTGTAACTGCTAGTGATGGTGATTAATGCTATGCTCGTGTTTCAACACAAAAAAATGTTGGGACATGCGGCTTAAACTAAGTCTCCTATTATAAATAGCAAAACGCTAAACAGGTACCTATATCTTCCAAATTCAATAAACATTTAGACACACTGCTACTAGACAATGACAAGTTCATTAAGTGGATATAATTATTCGTTCTTGGCGTTGTATACGAGTATTTCATTATCAAACTCGTCTTGACAGTGGTGCCAAGCGATTGAGTAGGGGTATTTGGGAAGCCTGTCAAACATTTTATCTTCAGACAAACATTTGTCAGAACATTGTAGTCAAAAGCGAGGAGGTAATAGTTAGAATATGTTATCAGCTTACGTTGATGCGTAAGCTGTTTGACAGTCCTCAAAAATTTTACGTTTGAAGGTACTCCGGATTCAAACATTTAAAACATTAAAACAATCTATAAGTACACTTATGAGCGCTTAGACAAATTTTGATTAATTAAAATCGATTAACAAAAAAAGCCATTCAGGCAGAGCTGAACTTTTCGCTTCGAAGGTAGATTGCATAGTGTGCTTGCCTAGAAAGATGTTGGTTTAGGTCCGAGTCCCAGTGGGAGGAAGGATTTTTCAAGAATAAAGAATAAAATAGACCTCCACCACCAAATTGGAGTCAAATGAAAGGCTGCAAAACAGCGCTGTAAATTTAGCGCTGTTGTTGTTTATTCAACCTGATTTACAGAAAAAATATCCACAATTTTGTAATAGAAGGTCACAAAGTCAGGATCAAAATAAACACGGTGAAAATTTGCTACTCAAGTCGATCTAGCCTAAATAGTCTATTCTAAATTTGATATATATGAACTTTCTCTCTCTCTTTCTCTATACATTGCTATCCTTTTTTTTGACAACTAAGCACTTTCCAAAAAGACGATTCTTTTTATTAAGTCAATGGAAATGAAGATATGTATTGAATTTGAGTATTTGAATTGGGGTCATCTGACGACAACTAGCACTTAAACATTGTACTTCAGCATAGATGATTAACCCCCAATTAAGCGATAAGGATTTGAAACAATATTATAGAACCTGACAGTGGCAGGCGGACTTAAGCCAGTGACGAGATCCTCTAGGGGTCAATTCAATCAATCCCATTCTTAAATCATTCTTCTTTTAAGAATTTAAGAAGCTTTTCATGACGATTGATACTCTTGGACGTTTGTTAGACTTTTACAAGTGGTGGACGCGATTAGAACCTGGGTCCCCTGGATTAGTAGTTCAACATACTTTTTTTTTAAAACAACACAGCACATCATTTTAACTTCTTGCGGATTTTAAGTCGACAATTAATTCCCTCACCGTTTTATGTTAAGGTCAATGTTGGAGATAATTTGCGGTGCAGCTTCAATTCACCCATTAAAGGGCAGAAACGAATAACACATTGTTTCTCCAACCGCTACACCAAAAAGAGGATTTCTGCCTGATAGGTCAATGGACCGTTACCAAGTGTAAGTGCTATGTAATTTGGATTTCCGTTTATAAAAATTAAAAAAAAACATAGGGACGGGCTACAGTCCGCTTGGGCGAACTGTTGGATACCCTATTCTTATTCCTATCCCTCATAAGTGGGCGTGACAAAAGTCTAAGTATAGTTGAATTGTTAAGAACGCTTTACATATTTTGTTATACAACATTTAAAGGATTTTATCAAAAAAAACGCTCCCTAGCTCAAACTTGGGTGTTTCAATAAAATTGTTTTATTTAATTGTGGGCGTGTCAGTAGACGAATTTAAAAAAATTAACACATGAGCATAAAGCGCCCCTAGAGAGTATATATTATAAATTTCAGCTCCCTAGCTCACTTTGAATTTTCAAAAAAAAAAAAATAATAATAATTGTGGGCGTGCCAGTGGGCGGATTTTGAAAATATTTACACATAAGCATAAAGGGCCCATATAGAGTATATATTAAAAATTTCAGCTCCCTAGCTCAAATTTTGGTTTTTCAATAAAATTGTTTTATTTTTTTGTGGGCGTGGCAGTGGGCGGATTTTGAAAATTTTATATCCCGAGCAGTTTTAGGAGTCATAGATCATATATAAAAAATTTCAGCTTCCTAGCTCAAAATTCGATTTTTTCCAAAATTTTGTTTTTTTGAGTTTGTGGGCGTGTCTGTGGGCGGATTTCAAAAATTCGTAAACTTGATTATTTCGGGACCTTAGAGAGTATATGGTTAAAATTTCAGCTCTCTAGGTCCAGTTTAAAGGCCTAATTTTTGCCGACGGACGGACGGACGGACGGACATGGCTAGATCGACATTACTATCGATGCTGATCATAAATATAGTAACTTTTAGGGTTCTACGGGCAATATTAAGGTATGTTACAAACTATGCGTCAAAATTAATATACCCCTAGAATAGGGTATAAAAAGGCTAATTCTACCCTTGGCTTTTTGCGTAACGCTGCGGTCCAAGGAATTCTCTACCCTCTATGTCACTCATTTTATTCATTCATTTGAAATCGCATGAAATTAAAAATCGCTGTGATATTACGTCACTTCATAACAATTCAATAATTTAATAATAAGTTTGATTATTATTCTTATTATTGTTACATAAGAAAATTTGAATTTATTTCAAAATATTCGTATGTTTGAATGCAAATCCTTTTTTGTGAGGAGGAAATCTAAAATTGCTCTTTTTCTTCAATAAAACATGCGATACCGGAAAAGATCGCATTTAGATTTGCTCTTTTGAGTCTCTTGAGGAAAAGAGAAATCTTTTTTTGAATAAAAAATGCAGTAAGTCGCTTAATGTTATCTTTGTAAGAGCTCGTCTTGAATATGCCTCACAAGTCCGGTCACTTTACCATCACGTCCATGCCAAGCGCATTGAAGCCGTTTAGCGAAGATTTAAGATTAAGGTCCCTACGTAGACCGTCTTAAATTTGTTTAACTTAAACAAACCCTCGCCATTTAATATTCATACCATTCTTCTGCTCTACCACCGTACCACATAATGGCCAACACGAACGTTCACCAGGAATGATTCGCAAAGTTAACATGAGTCATTCAAAACAGTCCCTAAACCTTGCCCTCCAAACACTTCCCTCATAAAATAACCTACCTACTCGTACCTTTATATACGAGCATTAGTTTTAAGAATTCAGTTGTTACTAGCGCCGACCGTTGTTTTGTTTTCAGGCGCCTGTGTCAACTAAGCTTTTTCTTTTTTTTTTAATCAAACAGGGTTTGGAGGGCAGGCTTCGCGGCCTAAAGGGATTACACAATTTCACTTAGAGTTGGTGATGACAAGGTGAATCCGAATCGATATATAATCTGTTTGCGTAGTTACTGAATTCTTGCATGTCGGACTCAAGCCATCTTCAGGCAAGCAACAGTTTCTGCTACACATATTTGAGTTCAACATTCTGGCGACCACAGCCTAAATGAAGACTGACAATTGACGTAAAATATGGAGCCGTTTTGCTATATAGGTAAACGTATGTCTAATGGATATTTGTTTTTTAAGGTAGAATATGAATATGAAATAAACAAAGTTTGCAGGAGTTATCACATTTGTGTGTGATTTCCAGCGTCAGACAACTGGATCAGTTTTGCCGGGATCCCCAATTCGTTCATCGTCAAGTAGAGCTCATGGCGATGAATGCTATCATATACAGCTTTAAAGTCGATGAAAAGATTTTGGGTCTCTACTTGAAATTCATTGGTCATTTCCAGGATTTGCCTTATTGCGAATAGTTTGTATATTGTCCATCTGCTGGGCCGGAAGCACACTGGTACGTGCCGATTAGTGTGTTGCAGAACGGCTTAAAGATGTTCACACAGTACGGTGCACAGGATCTTATATGCGACATTAAGCAGGGACATACCTTGATAGTTCTTGCAAGACATAGAATTGCCTTCCTGTATATGCGGCATACGGAGCTGACAGTCCAACCATCGGCATGCTTTTTTCTACCCATACTTGGTTGATGATTTGGTGCATGCGTCCTACCAAAACATCACCTCCGTATTTGAAAAGCTCAGCTCGCAACTGGTTCTTCGTTGTCTGGACGTGGGTTCTCTTCTTGCCCTATCACTCTCTCTAGATAATGCCCATTTAACAGTTGCTGGAAATGCTGACTGAACACATCTAATATTCCCTCTGCTTCAGTGAGTGTGTTTCCTTCTCTGTTTCGAAGAGCCTGCATTGCTTGGCAGTTTTATAAAACTTCCGGATGTTGTTTCGATCGCGAGATTCCCCGATCTCCTTGAGCTGGGAGATTGCGTATCAGGATCTTCTTCTCCTCCCTTCTCCTGACTCGATACTTTTCTCTTACTGCGCTAGTTTTGCGTTACAGCGCACATACAAAAATTCATCATAACCCACGGAGCGGTTTGTGAGTTTATTTAGGACCCACGAACAAAGTTTAATTTTTATATACATAAAAAGAAGAAGATAATTAGATTTAAGTTAACTTATTAAATAAAGCTTTAATATATCAATGTATATTAAGCGGCATCAGTATTAATATCTCTTACTAGGCCGAGGCTAAAGTGGAACGCAGCATGGTGTTTCTGGCTGCTTTTAATTATATCACTGAGCATCGTCCTGGCACTCCGAATAACCACTGATATATAATCAAGAGCTGTGCTGTGGGAGACTACAAAATCTTACTTATCCGATGGGCGTATTGTCGTTGCCGAATGATTTGTTGCACCTCGAATTTGGAAAAAGCTAAAGAAAAATATATGCTACCATAGACTGCTCTCTGATCATATGCCTGAGCCGATAGAAAATTGATTCCTATCATTTTGCGTGGTCCGCTTCGCGGGTTAAAAGGATTTTAAACTCTGGATATCTCTTCGACTCAATCATCGGCCAAGTACCAACCCAGGAAAATAGCGTTTGCTCCGATACAGTAAGTATTCTGCTTGGCATTCGTATGATCACAATTATAGTCTATTTCAGAGTGAATTATGTCTGTGCCGATATACAGCGCTCTTCACTTGATTAGACGCACACATTTTGTTTTACATAAATTTAATTTTTTTGTTAGTGCGTGTAACAATTATCAAAAAATTGCATTTATTAGAAAGGTTATTAAATTCTCAACAAAAAAACACAAACAAATGGTAGGTAAATGGAAGTTAACGGATATTTTTTCTCTTTCTTGCCTATGCTGTAGGAAAAAGTGCAATTTTTTTTGTTCACATGATTAGACGCACCCATTAAATTAGTTAGTTGGTCGCGATCTGTTACGTAGATTTTAGTTAGCTACAAAGTTTAAGAAGCAAGAAGTGCTTTCTATTAATTTTCATTAAAAATGGGGGAACAAAATGTTTTAACCGCGGAAGAAAAAGGCAAAATTGACGCCTTGCATTCTGAAGGGTTTTCAATGAGAAGCATGCCAAGAAAATAGGCCGAAGTGACCACGTTCTGAGAAATGACGTAAAAAACAGTGCTCCATACGGTAAAAATTACAAGGAAAGGACAAAAACCGCTTTAACACCTCAGGACAAAAGAAAAATCATAAGAATAGAGTTAAATTCAGCTGTCTCCACAAGCAAAATAAAGGAAAAAGCTGGGATAACTGCCAGCACATCAACTGTTCGGCGAGCTATTTTGAGTGCAGAACATCTTAAATTAAAAACTAAACAAAAGCCCCCACTAAACGCCGTAAGAAAAGAACAGCGGTTAGAATTGGCACGCCTTCACATGACATCGGACACCAACCTTGGAAGAGCGCTAAATTGGCGAAATGTGTTTTTTTCTGATGAAAAAAATTTAATTTGGATGGCCCTGATGATTACAACTACTACTTCCATGATCTTAGAAAAAAGGAAAAGTTTTTGACACGTCACCATTCGATGCAAGGAGGAGTAATGGTTTGGGGAGCCATTTCGTACAATGGGGCGTTCGATTTGGTTTTCATTTCGAACAAAATGACGGGAGTTTCCTACAAAGCCCTTTTGCAATCAGCCTTCTCCACCATGAAAGAACTGTTCGGACCTCTACAGTGATTATTACAACAAGACAATGTGCCAATCCACAACGCTCTTGCCGTGAAAAGCTTTCTTGCCGAAGAAAATGTTGAATTGTTGCCGTGGCCACCTTATTCACCTGACCTCAATATAATTGAAAATGTTTGGGGATGGCTCACGCGTAAAGTTTACGAAGGAGGTAGGCAGTATGAGACCTGTGAAGAGCTAACTGTCGCAATAAAAGAAGCCTGGAGGACGATTCCCTTAAATTATTTAGAAAAACTGTATGATTCACTTAAAAATAGGATTTTTGATGTGATTTTAAAACATGGTGGTTGTACAAAGTACTGAAAATATAAAAAAAACAACAGAAATAAAAATAAAAGGGAACAAAGTAAATTAAAAAGTCTACGTTTCATTTTTAAGATTTTTTTTACAGGTGCGTCTAATCATGTGAACAAAAAAAAAACTGCACTTTTTCTTACAGCATAGGCAAGAAAGAGAAAAAATATCCGGTAACTTCCACTCACCTACCATTTGTTTGTGTTTTTTTGTTGAGAACTTAATAACCTTTCTAATAAATGCAATTTGTTGATAAGTGTTACACGCACTAACAAAAAAATTTAACTTATGTAAAAAAAAATGTGTGCGTCTAATCAAGTGAAGAGCACTGTACATTATGGCAATACGCGTCCAGAGGCTGCACGGCTAACTCTACGAATGTGGTAGTCTCTATCCGGAAGGTTTTTGAACAGAGGCTCATAAACGGAGGAATCCTAGTTCTATTCAAAAGTTTTTTTTAATCATGTTCATACAAACCCAACTGCAAATTCGGACGTGGGATAAATGCGATACGGAAAAGCAATTCGCCTAATTTTGGGAGTTTGTTGAGGGGGGAGGGTCAACATGCCCTCCCAGGATCGTGCGTTACTCTAGGTAATATCCTCTTAGTTTATAAGTTGGATTAAGTTAGCTGGGGCGTTTCTGAGAGATGCCGGGCACCAATTTGTTGTTGTGGTGCTTCCGGGGGGTGACTGACGCCGTAAGGGTTCAATCGGCTCACGGCGGCGCGTGCGAATGTTGACGACTGCCAGTCGTTCGGAAAGATATTGAGATTTTGACCACTTGTTTCGTAAGGCAACGAGTGCTCAGAATCCCAAGCAGGTCCAACAAAACTCTGCAAAAGAGGAGTAAACAAAGCAACAACAACTCAGGATCGACGGGCGATGCTAAGAGCTGCTTTAAATTTCAGACTGTCCGTAACTAAAATCAAGGCAGAAATTGGAGTTGAAGCTAGTAAAACAAATGTTCATCGCGTGATACAGCAGGCCAACCATATATATTCAATTTATTTTGAAAACCATCAGAAAAATTCAATTTATCTACCATTACCATTTATATCCTTCTATCATATTGCATTTGGTTTTTCCAAGATTATAGAAGGATTTAAAAATAAAACTACCTGTTGGTAATCTATTGAGGCGGAGTGCATGGCAGAGCCTAAAACTAAAACCTAACTGCTCCAACCATTCGTGTGTCCGAAGCCTTTTCTTTTGACATGCATGGAAAACACCTGCAGTTTTGCGTCGATTCGGAAGGCAAATTTGGAGAAGCTTCTTATGACAGTTTATACTTTATGTGACACTACACCGAAAAAAATATTTTGATAAAACAACTGTGAAATTAACATTTTTCCGTGATAAAAGTGATCCAACATTAAAAATATCACTTTTGATGTACTGATCATATCACTATTACATTCACGATATGGATTTACTATGAAAATTTATATATTGAAAATTAAAATGTTAAAATGATAAAATCGTTTTAACATTTTTTAATTAAAATTTTACATTATAAATGCCAAACTGATATGCAAAAACTGATATTGCTGATGCTAATTTTTTCTTTTTTTTTCTTTGCGAAATGGAAGGGAGCTACAATTTTACGCCAAGTCCGAACGGCAAATTTGAGAAGCTTCTCATGACAATTGATGCTCTTGCATGTTCGTCAGACGTTCGCAAGAGGTGGGGCAGTGGAAAAAAACTCAAGATGTTACTTGGCCCCGGCGGGAATTGAACCGGGGACCTTTCGATTAGTAGTCCGACACACTAACCATTGAGCCACTGCGCCCGACTAATAATGTAATTTAGAATAATATAGTTTAGAGAACGCAATCATGTTGATATTTTAAGATATCAAAATAATCTTAATTCACAGCCTTTTGTACACCAAGATAATATTGTAATAGCGTTAATATGATATTAAAATTGTAGAAATATGGTTAAATACAAACCAAATTTTGATATTATTAATTGATATTACAATATAGAAAATAATTTTAATTTTTTTTATATTTTAATATCTATCTTACCTTATAATTATTGATCTAACATTTTAATTTTCATAAATACAATCTTTCGTATCATTTTTTGAGAAATTGATGTGATATGCTATTTGATATTAATAAAATATTTAAATGATATGTCGTTTTTTTTCGGTGTAGTAGGATTTGAACCTGGAACCCCTCGGCCAGTAGTTCAACGCACGAACTATCGACCCACACCGCCGACTCTGAGAAGCAAATTTTAAAAACCTTCTCAATGCAAAATTGAACTTCATGAGGATGACCTTGAGACTTTGCTGCCTTGTGCTGTGTGGGAATCATGAGACATGAGAAGAAACAATAAAGTGCATAAAATGGTTTTATTTTTTATGGTATATACAAGGGAACCTTAATGATGCAGCTCTTCCCTAGGTAGGCACAAACGTGATATCGAACAATATACATTTCTATTCCCGCATGACATTATTTTCTGATCCATATTTCTCCTGCTTTGCATTGCCCTAGAAGGAAATAATCGAGATTAAATTCATTGCCAGATCAATGAAATTTTTGTTTTTTTACTCATTTTCAATTGAACAATAAAATATCTCTCACCTGCCACACTGTATTCTATCTCTATTACTACCTGCCCGCAAGTTGATTGCTTGGGAATATATAAAGACGAACATTTCTAGTATAATTGTATGTTTATGTCCACAATTTTTGTATGACGAGACGGTAGCATATAGCAATCACAAACACGATACGACAGATATACAATAAACTGCGTGTAATTTCGAAGATCGAGAAGAGCTATAGTCAAACCAAATCAAAACAGTTAAATCAGTCTCAACAGAAGCGTTTGCTTGTGCGGTTAACCAAACCCAATCCGTATTGTACCGCAGTCCTTCCTTTAAAAAGTGGTAAACTGTAACCATAGTTTGATTGCTTAAACATAATATGAAGTGATAATTTAAAGTGACAAAAGTGAAAGATACATAAATTATTTAGAAAAGAAAAGAAAAGTTCTCTGTGAATCTATCGAAGATGCAACCAGCTATAGTATTTAACGGAATGAAACTACTTATAGCTTTAATTGGATTAGCGTGTATCGCACCTGGATTATCGCAACGACGACGTTTTCGGCAAGGTGAGACAACTGTCAATCAGTTTAGTATGCTTAACATGGAGTTTGGCGAAACCAGAAAAAAAGAATGAAGATCATCGCTTAAAAGTAGCATCAATGTTCTTAGGAACGCGCAATGCAATTAGAATTGTCTTATTTTTACTACTTTGGCAAACAATATATTTGTGTAAATTGAATTTAAAGTAGCTGGACTTGTTTATTTTAAGGTTTTTTTCTCACAAATTATGAATTGATGATATTTTTGAATTATAAGCGCACTCAACCAGAGATATTTGTGGCCAGATACCTAATTGGTGCTTACTTCAGAATAACATTTCAGATTTATTATGTAATTAATTCACTCAAGTCTATATTTGTAAGATACTTGTATGCTTGATATTATGCTTGAGTGCTTATTTTTCGCGGCTTTTAAATGCGCATATTTGTCGGTGATATGCAAGAAAAATCATTTAAGACTGGTTTAGAGTATAATTATTATATAAATCATACAAAGTTCAAGTTCTGTGCTGAATATGACCGGCCTGGGGTTTTCTGTTTTCCTTTCCTTCCAATTCAAGGCTATCCCCTTAGATTGGATTGTGGCCTTACTGGCCCTTTTCACCAGAAATAACTTGCTTTTAGCTTAAGTGAGGAATATAAGAATTATGTAATATTTTTTTATCGATGCTGATGAGAAGCTGTAATCATTTGCTTATTCACTTTTAACAAGTAACTGTTGACATCTCGGGGAGATTTTTTTGAATGGGATTCCCCGCTATATAATGATGATTATTTTTGTATTCAAGTTGTGTTATTATGTTGTACCGAAACCTTTGTGACAAGAGAAAACTAGATTTTTTGTCATGGGTTTTGTAGGCATATTAATTTACTAATGCCTAACAAAGGTCATGGTTCACTATTATCACACCAACGTAGGCTGGAATTTGTTTCTCAATACTTTAATATGTGTTAAATACGTGTACTGAATAGACGATCCAACAATAATCAATAACAGAAGCATGCTACTTTAAACTCCTTGATCACACCAACATTTGACTAACCTCAGTAAAAAATTGATTCGAAAGTGAAACGCCTGTCGATGTTTATTGAGGTCAATTCGGTGAATCTCTCAAGCGGACTAGTAGAGAGACAGTAACGTGGGAGGGTTGTGGTCACTGTAATCCTCATCATACCTGCACCGAATGAGAAAAAGTAGAAGATAGATAACGTGAGCGCCTCGTCGGATTTTGGAACCTCTTTTTCGGCCAAGCTATGCTACTCATGCTTTCATGCGAAGCATCTCATCTCAGCTGCCGTTGATTTGCCCTCACACGTTTTGTACGCTACCCAACATTTTGAACTGTATGTGAGGGCCGGGCGTACAACCGTGTCTTAGAGCCTTTCCTTAACACTTTTCGCACTCAGAATATGGCTGCGTTTTCCTGCCACTTCATCCACCCTACACTTACGCGATGATTGAAGTCATCATTACAAGTTGTTCTATGGATCGTAGATATTTATCACTTGGGAAACCTTTTTCATTCATACAAATGTTTGTTATCGGTCGGAGTGGATCAGAGAATGTATTGTGTCTTTTTCGGCCACCCTTTCTCCTCCCTCACATCCACCCATACACCAAGTGCTCGTTGGATGGATGTTTGATCGTCGCGTATAATAGCTCCATCGTCACCACAGAATAATTTGCATTCGTCAATTTTCTTTTAAGAAAATAATGCAAGACACTACAAAAAATTAAGTGAAGCTTTTCCGATGTACACCGACTTTTTTTGGGAACTCATTGGTGACTCCTACACTCTTGTCCGTGCTGCCTCATACATGCCCATGATCATCGTTTTGGCGACGTCTCTTTGTCTTAGCGCCACCCAAAAAAGATCAGTTTTCTATCAAATGCCTTTTCAAAATCAACCAAAACCACATCCTAAGGAATCACGATGTTTTCTCATCATGATTCTTATACTTTGGATTGCATCTGTGGTTAAATCACCTGCGACAAGCCCGTGTGGTCATCAGATAGCGGTGTTATTTTCCGCAATCGGCAGTCCTATATCCGCTAAGCGATTTTCATAGTGTGTGACATCAGTTTGATAGAACAGACCATTTCTATAATCGTAGAAAAAAGTATAAAAAAACAAAACTATATACTAAGAAAAGGAGTGCAAATAATGAATCAGGGAATATATTAGTTTAGTCAAAAGTGAGCTAGAAAGTCCTTAAACTTCTTTTTTAAAAACGGAAAAATCACCATAAGCAAAGTTTAAGACATCTAGATGTTCATTTTGATATATGTACAGCTATGAACAAATCACTATCTCGAAGATGTGTGCTTGGCGCATAGATATTATGTTGACGCTATGTAACAAATCGAATGATTTCATCAATGCACAAGTCATTAATCGGTTAAGTTTCTTGCATGCATGTTCTAATGTTTAATAGAATAAGCACGAAATGGATTGCATATACACCGACTTCTGTACGGCTTTCGACCAGCTGTGTCATGAAATAATCGAATTTAAGCCCAGGGCTTATGATTTCCCACCCGGTTTCATAAAATAGGTTGATTTATACTTAAGACTAAGGGTTTATCAAGTCAAGTCAGTTTACAGGATCGCTGTCAGAATCATTCACAGCTCAGTCTGGAGTTATTAAAGGAAGTCACCTAGGACCAATTCTATTTAAACTCGCCATTGATGGTGTTTAGGCATGTTTGTGATTTAAACAGCAATAGTCTGATCTACGCTGATGACATGCAAATATATAAAAGACAGAATTCTTCTTCAAACCGACATTAATAGCTTCGCCACTTGGTGTGTTAAAAATGGGTAATTTCTGAAACCAACTAATTGTCAACATACGACATTCTCTAGAAAGAATATTTATTTTTTTTTTCTTAATTCCAATGTCATGTTGATAGTTTTAAGGATCTTGGGCTTTATTTTGCAAAGCATATCAATTTTATCGTTAACAAATCGAACTCTATGCTAGGCTTCGAAAAAAGGTGATCTAAAGAATTTAATAACCTTTACATTTCTATGTCATTATAGAATTGCTTTGTCCGTCCGAATCTAGAGTATGCTACACAAGTTTGGACACCGTTCCACAAAATTCATTTAAATCGAGTAGAGGCCATTCAACTTAAATTTATTCGATTTGCCCTTAGACGACTTCCATAGCATGATCCATTTACTTCCTCCTTATATTCAACGTATCAAGCTTCTTCAAATGATACCCGTTTCTCAACGAATGCTTAAAAGCGATATGGATTTTTCCAGCAGCTTCTATCTGATCACATGAATGCACCTATTTGCTGTCGTCTATTGGCTTTTATTTTCTGTGGTGGCGCCCATAACTTACAAAGTGTTGACTTATCATTTAGCCCTCATCATAGAACGAATTATGACAGACTTATTAGTCTAATGAGTAGAATCTATAATGTAACTGATAATGTGATTGAATTGCATGTTAGTAAAATTAAGCTTAAAAATATTTTGCGTAATAATGTATAGTGTCTCAAATTATTTTCACGATTTGTGTCTGTGTTAGCGTTGTACAAGGTGGCGCACCAATCGTGCTACAATAAGAAATTCAAATAACTTTTTTTTTTAATAATTTTTTTTTATTGTATTGAAAATTCAATTTTATTTTATATTTTTAATTGTTTGACCGTAAATGACCTCCATGCTCATCCACGTATATGCGACACCTGATCAGAAAATTATTCATTGCGGCCTGAAGGGTTGAAGTCGGGATAGCCTCAACTATTGTTTTATTGGACTGCTTCAATTCAGTCAAATTCTTTCGTTTCGTTTTGTACAGCTCTTGCTTGACATAACAGGTCAAGTGACCTTGGGGGCCAGCGGAAAGTGGAGTTTCTGGATATTAATTTGTTTGGGAATTTTCGTTGGAAGTCAGCCATAACCATTTTTTGCGTTTACTCCATCTTGCTGCAACCAAATGCTGTTGAAACGAATACTTCTTTGAAGCAGTTCTGGGTAAAAAAAACTCCTTCGACATCTTTAAATAACGGTCCCCATTGGCAGTTACTGTTACACTGTTTTCTTGAAAGACGTATGGCCCCACAATGCACCTTGATGAAACTGCGCACCACACAGTGACTCCTTCTGGAGACGTTACTGCGTCTCATGGAGTATTTATGGATTAGATTCACTCCATATACGGCCATTTTGTTTATTTACATTGCTGTTTGGATCAAAATGGGCCTCCACAGACATAAACAAACAATTTATCAAGCTGTTGTCTTCGTCGCTCATTTCAATAATGTTTTGGAAAAATTCCGGCGAATATACAAATCTAGAGGGTTTAACTTGCTTGCAATTCGGACTTTATACGGAAACGAGTTTAAGTCATCCTGAATTACCCGTTGTAATGACCGTCTGCTTCAATCTGCTTCTTCAACTTCAATCTGCGCCGATAAGTTTCGAGTCGAAACTCTTGAATTTTTAGATAGGGATCTAGACGGTACGGTGTCGTGAGATGCTTCCAGGTACGGCACACATATCTACCAGCCTCATAATGGTCCATCTACTCGGGGGCGTGTCGCCAAAATCCCACC
This sequence comes from Portevinia maculata, assembly GCA_949715645.1. Classification (NCBI taxonomy): domain Eukaryota; kingdom Metazoa; phylum Arthropoda; class Insecta; order Diptera; family Syrphidae; genus Portevinia; species Portevinia maculata. The sequence continues at coordinate 51,706,705 of OX454527.1, read as the reverse complement.
TAAATTCCATTTGGACGGAAATGAGGGACTGGAAAGCATAGTAGGTTGTAGGTACCGCTGCACTATCCAAATAATCTTTTCGGTATTCCAAGCATTCATTTTAATAAATCTAAATAGTAACCTGCCAAATAAAAAAAAAATAAGCCGATTACTCGCACAGAAAAAAAGTTATTACGTTTTGTTTTTGTAGCACGATTCGTGTGCCACCCTGTATAAGTACATAATTATTATTATATTTGTTTTTCTCTATGTTTTACGGTGCGTATGTCCTAACTTATACTTGCACTAAATGATTGAGAAACGAATATCTTGCTTGTTTTCTCCAACCTCTTCACAAAAAAAAGATTTCTGCCTGGTAGTACAATGGACCACTACCGAGTCTGAGTGCTCTGGGATTTGGACTTCCTTTCCTCAAAAAAAATAAAATAATCTGATGAGCCTGTGAGAGCACTTTTTGTGCCGGCAAATTTCTGCTCGTGATAGTTGCTTACTTAAAGTACTCCCCGATACATAGCTGATACTGTATGTCCCTAATAAACATAACGCCTTGAACATTTTTGCGACCAGAAAGTGATTGTAGTCCTAACTTAATAGCAGATATCGAGCTTCAAAACTAAGCAATTGATCAGGCAAGTTTAGGTTTCTGATTTTATTTATTTAAGCTTAGTACAAGGGGCATAGTGAGAACTCCAAAGGAAGATACAAAGTGAAATTGTGCTCAAACAAGATTCTTTGAATCACTGTAAAAAGCTCAATGTTTGGCAGATCTATTTGAATACTTTTTCTATGCCTAGAAAGAAACAGAGATGTAAGAAGAGAATCTTCCATGTGATTCGAGTGCCATCTCTTATCAAAGTCACTGGCTTATCGAACCGCCATCGTATTTTAAAGGTTGAGTAGCCTTTTATTCCAAGGTCGTTTTTTCTCTAATAATAAAAACGCCATCTAAATATTTGAAATGATTCGGGCAAGATATGCCCAAAACGGGTAAACACGCTATTTAAATTCAAATTATCCAATTGAAGATCCCAATCAAATAGAGAAAATTGACAATTTAATTGGCCAAACTTAGATTTTGAAAAGCTAAACGAGTTTGCAGAAACAGCACTAATCAGCGGGAAGTTATATGAATTAATTGACACTTTATAGCGAATTGCGTATGAATGGAGTCACCACTTTAATTCGTTAGGAATATTCAAAATTATTAGTAAAGGACAGCCAATCTTATACATTATAAACTTTCTTAGAACAACAACATGCGCATCGAGTTTATCAACCACGGTTATTTTATTTAGGTTAGTTTTTTTTTAATTTTTTGCATCTATAATCAATCCAACAAAAAATGTCAGTACAGGAAAGATAGGATGTTTGTCTCTCAGTCTGGTTGCAATGACGTACATAAATCGGTCCCTCTTTACAGCTCTCACAGGGTAGCCGCAGTGTGTATGATAATTCGCTATAACTCAGAGAGCAATTCTGTTTTGGTTACCATCTTCCAATTTAAAATAAAAATATTGCGGAACGAAATAAATTCCGTTTATCTTTTTCTTTTTTTGGTAAGATAATAATAGGCGCGTTTTTTTTAAGGGTATCTCCAGTAGACCAACAAAATATATAAATTTCGTAACACAAACAAAAAATCAAAACGAAAAATATATCACTGTAATCCAATTTATTCATTATAAATATTGTAAAACATAAAATACTAAATTCTAATATCACTACTCAACTAATCCGATGAGTAATTACTACTACTGCTCTCGTTATTTAGGTATATTGTTAACCTTTCAACTGCTTCCTCGGCAAAAACGTCCATTACCCAAATATTTGGCTCCACAACCTGTTCAACGTGTTGGACACATCGATGCCATTTTTTCTTGGCAACCCTTGTAAGTGCTGTCGTTAGTAAGTCTCTTATTTCAGCGATTTTAAATGACTTGTTTTGGCTTGCTACAAACCCTTTCACTTGAGCCCAAATGAATTCTATTGGATTAAGGTCACAGTGATAAGGCTGCAAGCGAAGCACTTTATGTCCCGCATTTTGAGCCATTTCATCCACGACGTATGTTTCATACTTGGCTTTGTAATGTTTAACGAATTAAAGTATGAATGCATCCCTACCTAACTTGAGATCTTCCTTTTGGGAATTCCCGTATTCATTGGCAAAGCAGGCGTCCTTCATCGGAAAAACAAAGACATCATATAAACAGGTACATAATGAGATCAAAGGATGTATTTATGTTTTTTTTTTTTAAAAAAAAGTTTGCGACATAAACTCAATCAGCAAGATTTTCTAAAAACATTTCCCAGCCCTTTCCGCTATATGTATATTGTGAAAGGTAGACACAATCAGGCAATTAGAATACAAAATTATATAACCACGACGCAATGTCATATACCTAAACAGATGGTAAAAAAAACTGCACTTGTGCAGCTGTACAATACAAATACAATCAAATTAAAACCGAATGGCAAAACCCTATTACTTGGGGTTCGTTCTCAAAAGCACCAAAACCGAAAGTTCTTTGACAAAATCCATAGAAAAACCCTTAATGATATGCTTCATTGTAGAGATGGTAATATTCTTCTGATATGCTTCAGTCACACACACTGCTTATTTGGATGGATGATAATAGCAAGCGAACACAAGACGATCATGCTCATTCCCATTCGGCTGTGTGGGAGACTGGGTGTGGTGGGTTTTATGCGAATTTTAGGAAAATTACAACAACAATTCCTTGGTATGACAGTGGTTTGGTTTTTGGTTTGGCCTGTACTGACAATTTTTGTTGGATAAAGTATAGGCAATTTTACCATTTATGTGAGTCTAACGGCGCATTTAATACCTTGAAACTGTCCCGAAAATGTGGATGGAAATGCTTCAGTTGACACGACTGGAGATCAGCGGTGTCGTAAAAGGAAGATAAAAAAAATCAATAATGAGAGCATGTACGTGTCAAAATCGTAAAAACGAATAATATGCAGGCACACAAATGCAACACCACCAGCATTTGAATCGCCTCAGTTATAAAGTGGAAGGGTTAAGCTTCATTTAGTTCTGATTGCAGCTTCGTCGTGTAAGCGGATTTTTTTTAAATTTCTGATCTCAGAAGAAGTTTGCTTCTTCTATACATACAGAGTGTCCAGTTAAGCAGTAAAATCCTTTAAGGGGAGATTCCTGAAGTTCCGCCGAACAAAAAATTGTATGACAGTGAGGGGGAGGGGGGGGGGGGGGGTCTATTCTCGGTGCAGGGAAATAAGTCCACGGGAACTAAGTCCACTGAGGGACTTAGTTCCCACTTAGTGGGAAATAAAACCACTTTCCCGAAGTGGACTTAGTTCCCATGTTAAGTGGGAACTAAGCCCATTTTTTTATGGGAACTTAGTCTACATTCAAATATAAGAAGAGGGAACTAACATCCAACATTTAGAATTAAACAAAAAAGTGTGCAAAGTGCAGTTAGTTATCACACTCTTTAAGCAAAGTCTTAAGGTTATCATGGTGACATAAAGCCAAAGTTTCAAAACCGTACCTCGCACCTACTCCAAATCAAACAGTGACTCCAAGCAGGGGGGTTGCAGGGGGGCAGCATGCCCCCCCATATGCATTACACTATTTATGGAATATATTTGCGATTTCGTAACTAATCTCATAAACAGTGCAATGCATATAGGGGGGGGGGCATGCTGCCCCCTGCAACCCCCCTGCTTGGGGTCACTGTTTGATTTGGAGTAGGTGCGAGGTCACGGTACCTATATTACTCTGTCTCAGTTAGAAGTTAATTTCTATTTTGTTAATAAAAATTACAAAGTACCTACTTGACTCTTTAATTTTATTTTGTTCTTAGTCGACAGTGAGAATTTACTTCACATTAAAAGGGAACTAAAACCACTCAGAGCTTTGGGAATTTATTTCCCACCTTACATGGGAACTAAGTCCACTTCGCGAAAGTGGTTTTATTTCCCACTAAGGTGGACTTAGTTCCCGTGGACTTTTTTTCCTGCACCTCTATTCTCATCCCATTTTAAGTTATAGCCCATCAAAGTTGGTGACCTCTAATTTGGAGGTGGAACCACCTTAAACGCTACAACTTCTTAATTATTATAGTTACATTACGTATTTTGGAAAAGCAATTTGGTAGCGCATACAAATCTTAATCATTTTGGATATATCTGTGCAGCCACAAAAAAGTTATGGCTTCTTAAACACAAAATTATGAAAATTGTTCGTTCCATTTTTTTTTACTTAAAATTCATTGTTCTCAAAATTTCTACTTAATAACTTTTTTTTCTATGAAAGTTTTATTCTTAAAATTTTCTAAAAATTATGTTAAATAACTTTTTACGTACGAGCAACAGAAGTTGTAGTAAAACCCATTTTTGTCATCTAAAAAATGGTCAAAAAGAGGTGTACCTACTGAATTACTGCAGTTTCTTCGCATTAAACCCAACCAGATTGGCTCCACCTCACATGCGCATTTTATACAGATCTAGGTTGAGAGAGAAAACAAAGATATAAGAGTACTGTCATGAGCGAAGCTATACATTTTATAACTGTCGACTGCAGAAAGTCATTGAGAAACAAATCACCCAACACCATATGCGAATCCTTTAAGAAATCAAGATGATTTTTCATCATGATCCTTAAACTTTGAATTGCATCTGTAGTTGATTTTCCTATGACATACCCGCAATACTCATCCGATAGCCGTATTATTTTCCGGCTATCGGCTATCTAATAGCCGGTCAAAGATCTTCATGGTGTGTGACATAAGCTTGATAGAACGGTACTTATCACAGTCTTGCGTATCGCCTCACCCTTTGCAAAAGGTGGATTATAAATTTCAATCCAATGGTTAAGCATTGGATTACCTCTCATCAGTTTGATCATGAGCTATTTGCACCTAATCGTTTTCCCTAACTCAGAGGGTATCTTGTCCGATCTTTTCGCTTTCTAGAGTCTTTGACCGCCTTCACAACTCCTTCGACAGTAATACCGGATACGTCTTCATTGTTGGGAACGTCTCCTGCAAAATATATCCGAGGAAATTGTTTGTTTAGTAGTCCTTCAAAGTGGCAACAGTCACCTGTGTAGTATTTTTGGTCATATACAAGAAGCAGCACTTTAGCCTTGTTGATGATCTCTACAAACGGATTTTCTGGGACTGGGATACTGGGATGGGATGGTAGTACGAGTATATTCAGTAAGTGATTGGCAGGTCATGCGTTCGAATCCCGACCAGGGCCATGAGTTTCAAAACTGAATACACACAACAAAACAAATCTCCCTAGAGCAATTTAGGAGCCACCTGTGGAGAAAAAACCCTATCGCATCAAACTTCTTTCCTATTTTCTATTCTTTCATGCAGTAAGTAGGACCTAAAAACAGGCATTTGCTCGGTGCTGCTTGCATCAACAAACCAAATACCTGTGCTATGGTTTTATTATAAGGGTAAGTGTATCAATTACAGAAAAAAGAAATCCCTTTAGTGCACGCTAATTATAAAAAAAAAACGGATTTCCTGAGCATTTGTCCTTCTCTGAGCATCTATTTTGAAGATGGTTATGTTCAAGCTGGTTTGTCGGAGTTCGTAGATAGCCTGATTTCTTCCATCTCTCGATATAGGCCTTCCACGTCCCCGTCTCAAACAAATTTCTTCCAGGAGAAGGTGGTGTGCTAGGCGATTGCCTCTCTCTGATCACAATGCAATTTTTAGCGAAGCTTTATGAAACCTGCAACCAAATGGAATTCAACTAGATTTCATTTCTGAAAGTGGAACATGGCATTTCGAACCATTTAACCGTTTGACTTGCACATGCGTAGGATAGCTTCACCCGGAGGGTTCCTAGTGCAGTATCCCAGTCCTCTATGGCAGTCTCATATTCTTTGTTTGATTTCTCAACATGTCCGTTCAAATCTCCGCCAAGAAACAAAAGTTCTTGCTCTGTGATGTTCTTGATGAATTTGTGAAAATGTAGCCAGTATGCATTTCTTCCCTGCTCGCATCCAATTTGGGGAGCATATCAACTGACAATATTCCAAACCTCATCCTTCATTATTTAATTTTCTGAAACAAAAAAAAGCTAAATTATGTTTTTGATCCTATTGCCGGTTTTAAAAGCAAAAAAATGAGATTTTGTGATTTTTTCCTTCTTGCGTTGGGCCTTATTTACGTCACCTAATATGTAAATTAGGAATAAAAAAAACTAATATATAAAAATTAACACCAAATATCCTATAGAGCCCCAAAAACATCTTACGTCCGCCAACGAACCTTATGTTGTGAGATCAACCAACATGTATCTTTTTGAGCAAAGGATACCTTCAGCATCCCCCAGAGAAGTAAGTTATACCGGACTTACCCGGAATCCTCCCATTTCCCAGCCAAATCGTTCAAATTACCCAAACAAACCGAAACAATCAAATAGAAATGCAAATGCCGCACATAAGCCCAACCCAAATGTATATCTTTTGGATCAACGAGTTCGCCGAAAAACCGACAAGAAACCAAAACAAAATAATGGACATTCCAACGGTCATCATAATCGTCCAAAATCGGCCAAAAACCAGAGAGGTATTCAATTTGAAATGCATTTACTAAAGGTTCAAGCATCGCCACACATTAACACAGCAAACATCGCTGGGTCATACAAAGTGGTTATTTGTTTTGGAATTTTTAATTATAATCTTCAAAAAGTGCAGGCTTTCGAACAAACCATTATCTTCTTCTAGGTTTTCTTTTTCTTCCCAAAATCAACTTCTTTCTTTTCTTCTTCTATATCGTTTTCATTTACTTCATTAAAAGCTTTTGGACTAAGGACATTTATTACTATACATTTATTATATACAATAATCGTACAATCAATCTTATCTAATGTATTATAGATTTTAATAAATAACTAAACTATTGTTTAAAAGCTTAAAAAACACGCTTAACTTAAGCAATGGAATATTGTATTGTCACCAGATATGAATTCTTCTGGAACATTTTGAAACAATTTGACAACTGAAAGTGGAAATCGCTTTCCAGATTAGCGAACATACACTGGCGATCACAAGGATGAGGCCATACATTTTGCTATCGATTTTCAGTCTTTATACCTGTTGAAAATTTTATGCCCAGAAACTTTTACTTCACTTTTACAGGTATATATTTTCCCAACAGTAAGTCATAAAATTAAAGGGTATAAATAAGAAACGATCGCTGGAATTTCCCAATATCAAACAATGAACTGCTTGAAAAGCATATAAAAAGATGCCACACTAAAATAAGGCCACATGCAAAATCTTCGAAAGAAAAGAAAAAATTAATAAAATGTTTACATTTTAAGGTTTTAAAACATTTATTTATTATATTTTCCTACATTAATAATGAGTATGCCCGCCATTTTTCTGTATGACCTCTATAAGACGGTTTGGAATAGAATCATACAGTTTTTGTTTTAATAATTAAGAGAATTTTTGGCGCAGGCATCACGAATAGCTGCGATTAAAATGTCCTTGTCTTCAAATTGTCTGCCGCCTTCATACACTTTACGAGATAACCATGCCCAAACATTTTCGATTATGTTTAAGTCCGGTGAATAGGGCTGCCACGGCAAAAGTTCCATGTGTTCTGATTGAATCCAACTTCTAACAACCCTGGAAGTGTGGATAGGGGCATTGTCTTGTTGGAATATCCAAGACAGGGGTCCGAAAATGTTTTTCTCTTTATGGCCGTTCCAGCAAACATTTGAAGTTGTTTCCGTTCATTATTGTGGACAAAAACTCCAACTCCATACTGGGTAATAGCTCCCCACACCATTACACCTGATATACGGCTGTGATGTCTTGTCAAAATAAGCTTCTCCATTCTTTGATCATGGAAATAAAAGTTGTAACCGTGTCGAGGCCGTCAAGGTTAAACTTTTTTTCATCCGAAAAGACAACGCGACATGTTCTCTTGCAAAATTCATTTGATGCTCCTTGCCTCAAAACAGGTTTCTTCTTATGTTTTCTTCTCTGTATGTATAGAACCACTTTTTCATAATATAGTTCGGACTGTTGCTTTGCTGGCTGATACTCCGCTGTTGGCTTTTAGTTTATCCGCTTATCTCGCAATGTTGTTGCTTCTGCCGTGCGTCATTTTTACATTTTCCCATAGTGTTGTGGATCCGCTAGATAACTGTTTACAACAGTCTTACTTCTATTTAGCCTCCTTGCAATTTCTCGGCCTGAGAGTCCTAACTCCTTGAAAGCATCTTTTTTTCCTGTTTTTGTCGCTGTCAAAGTCTTTCCGGAACCCATTTTTTGTTAACTAAATAAAAACAGTTCTATTCAACGCTTTTTTAAATATTCTTAACAAAACTTTGAAATAAATCGCTGATGTGAACTCCTGCAACGAAATATTCACAATGGCCTCATCCTAGTGTGCATCTTTTTATACGCTTTGCAAATACAAAGTTCATTGTTTGATCCTTATTTACCCTTATTTACCCTTTAATTTTATGACTTACTGTTGGGAAAATATATAATAGGTATAAAGACTGAAAATCGATTGCAAAATTTATGGCCTCAGCCTTGTGATCGTCAGTGTACATTTTGGATATAAAGTCAAAAGTGAAGTATTAACAAACGCGACTGGTTCGAGAGTCTTTTTTTGACAAAAAATAATAAAAAATAAAGTGAAATACTTTTTAATCTATTGTCAACAAACATACACTTATATATATATAAAAAAACTTTAATAAATATTTTTTTTTCACTGGAAAATTATATTTCATATATTGACGGTAACTGACATTTACACTTTTTGTGTAATTCACTTTTTCATGTAAAGGGTTTCCAGCAGAGATTTTTTAATTTAATCTTCTTCTTCTTTCTCTTTAACGGCGCTGCGAAATTACACCCACGGCAATAAGGCCCGAAAGGGCGAAATGTAATAGAGCACGCAAAGTTGGGCATGTTGCTCCCCTTCAACCCCCGTGCTTGAGGTCACTGTTGGATTTGGAAAAGGTGCGAGGTTGTGGTAGGTGCTATTTTGGGTGTATTATTAAAATATTTAAGGTTGTTTTTTTACTTGTGTTAAAAAGAAGCCCTTTTTAAGTTAATGCAATGAGTAAAATAAGGCCCACAAAATATTCTATGGGTCTAACTTCATTCTCAGAAATTTGGGCCTTATTTCATTATGAAATAACCCCCCAATACTAAAAATGAAATATGTAAAGCCCCAACAAATGTAATATTTTCGTTTTTGTTGCACTGCTTGTAAATTTTTGGGCCTTATTTCATTTTGCGAGATAGTTCCTGGATGTTAAGGCTTCCTGAGATCCTCAGTATGTCCAAAATTTTCAGGGAATGTTGCTGCAAACCCTCAACTTAAGGTACCGTAAGATCCGCTCACCGAGGTGCCAAGGGTATATCTCCGCACCTGCTGATTAATTTGTTGGTTATTATTACCCTCAGCTTGTCCATTGTACCTCTAGCTGTGTGTGGAGTGACCCTGTCTTTCTAAAATTCTGTTTTGTTGTTAATCCCGGAAAATAGCTGCAGTTATGGTACCAACAATTCGCCGATCATTCAGCAATACACGTCAGCAGAGACTGTCTCTCGCTGCTTATAGATTATCGCGGTCCGTCCACACTTTCGCGTTGAACTTGAGCCATAGGTTTTAACGTTTCGGCTGACGTTGATAGTCCCGGGCGATTTTTGTTATAGGCTTCGTTCCACCATGCGTTGTTTTACACTGTAGCATTGATCCTGTCACATAGAGAGCGTTTTCAACACCGCGTTGAATTCGCCCCGTCTTTGTAGATACAAATTATTTCCAGACGCCAGTGCGTTTTTTGTAAATGTTTTGTTGGTTATAATAAAATATAGGGAAAGGCTACAGTCCACTTGGGCGAAACGTGGGAGACCCTATTCCTATTCCAGTCCCTCACTTAGTATGCCTGACAATAAGTATGCCCAAGCGGACTGTAGCCTTTCCCTATTCCTTTTTTTATTTACTTATAAGAGTCTCAATAGTCAGCCTTATTTAGGATTCGTTTTCATTTGAAAGTAAAGCGAATTTGAATAATCTGTATTTTTACATTCGATGGATTCGAAAGTTCATCTTATCAATACAAAATTAATTTTTCGTTCGAATGGTAAGCGTATTTTGAGATTCTAATCGTTCACAACAAATGGATTTTTTTTATTCGACAATTCTTTTATTTTGGTTCTACATATTATATTTTATTTAAAATCAATAGTGCTATTTACGCAAGATTGCGCTTATAATGAAGGAAAAGCCGTTAATGATTTTCCGATACTTGTTCGGCTGCTCTTGAACAGAACAAATCACTAGAATTCGCACTTATTTGAGGAATTTATGTTTCACTGCACAAATATAAACAACGAAGAATACATAATAATTGTTGACTTGGAATTGACCTATTAACACAAATATTTATGTGTATATAACACTTCCTACTGCTTAATTCATAGAATAATCGGTTACGAATTTGCACTGTTCAATAAACAAGAATGATTCGATTTGACAGTTCTTATTTGTTTTTGTATGTAAAACCAGTGGGACAAGAATTGTCTTAGCAAACAGTGTTTTTATGTTTGGAATACAGATTTGGCTATGAAATTGAATAATAATGTTGTTATGCATCTCCTTATAAAAATAAACATTGGGTCTTCGTTTTTAATACAGCCGAAGATACAAATTAAGCACATTTTTGCGCGCAAACATATAATATTTGGGGCATTGCGGCTTCCGACTGGCATTATTCGAAATGCTAACATTTATATTATTTATCAGTTGCATTACGCAACAAGTAGTCAAAATCCCAATTGCTTTCCGAGCGCGTGGCAATCGTCAAAGTGTGCACGCGCCACCGTGAGGCAACTGAAGCCTTACAGCGTCATAAACTAAGAGGATGTTACCTATAGAGTAACGCACCGCACTGGGAGGGCATTTTGAGCCCGCTCACTCAACAAGCCACCAAAATTCGAAGAATTTCTTTCCGTGTCGAAAAACGGAGGAGCTCACGACCATTTGCGAAGTCGCGTCGTCGCCGTAGATGAGCCGCTTATCTCTCGCGCTGCGGTACCGGGTGGTAAGGCCCAAAGATCAGACTATAGTCGCTGGCCATCGCCCTTGCAACTTGCCTTTGAGTCACCTTCATGAGGAAATTGCCGATCCTTTTCAACTCTGCCCCATCGTATATGACCTTCTTGAGAAAGTATTTTATAAAGTTGGATTCGGAACAACCGGAGACATACCTAAGACATTGTCTCTCCAAAACCCAATTATTTTCCATATAACAAGGCGCTATATTAAACCACAATGGACAACCATTAGCGATGATCGGCCTTATAAGAGCGACGTAGCATATGACCTTCACTCTGTTGATCGCTATGAAATCACAATCACATTGTCAGAGCATAAGTCTTCTTGGCCCCCAGCAATACAAGCAAACTATAGCTGTGTTTTATTATCCATGCGGATCTGGATCTGGATCAATTTAATACGTAAAACAAAAACAACACAGGATCTTGCTATTTATCGGGATCATTAATCGTGATCCAAAATGTAATTACAAAACTCACTACCTGTTTTTTCGTGGCGTTGCATATTTTAATTATAGGAAATTATAGGAACACAATAATATTGCCAGACCAAAATATGAAACACTATTAATAACACAAAAAATCAATTAGCATATTTTCATATTCGAATAATTTACCACTGCGACTTTTGAGACGTTTTGCTTCGTAATATAATATACAAAATTTAATGGAAATATTAGCAGTACAATACTGTTAATATGTTGCATATTTGAACATAACATTTGAACATAGTTTCTGAAAAAAAAATATTGAGTGCAAAATGTATGTTGATTTGTATTCAAATGGCAACACCACCGACACAACAAGCGATCATATTGTGACGTCACATTGTACCCTATATTTGCAATATGGCTGAGTGCCAATCGAAACTTGAAATACCTGGTATCGTCTGTTATGTGTTAAAAACAACTGTTGCCACAACTTGCCACTGATGATCCAGATCGTTTTATTATCAGATCGGATCCGTATCAAGATCATTGGGATAATAAAACGCGGCTTATATGTCTATCGAAATACTGATACTTGTCAAGCCAGATACCCAGATATCTAACTACGCTTCTCAGCGCAAATGGGTTTCCATTTGCCACCAAATCGTTGGCATAAGCTATAGCACGTCTGAGTGAACCCACCAGATCACTGTAGGCTGTGTGTGCTGTAAACCGTTTTTAATTTCTCTGCTCGAAGTCACGTTGCCACATTTGACAACGAACTTCTTTCCCACAAGCATATTATAATATTACATATAGCAAAGGTTTTTGCATCCCCCACCAACTTGCAGAAAAGGCTTTCTAATCGAACGGTGTCCAAAGCCTTCTCAAAATCAAACAGACAAGCACCCGTGCATTGGTTCTTGCATTTATTCGGAGACCAATTTCGACGCGGCATGAACAGTGTCATGGCCCGCCCTGAAACCAAACTAGTTGCCCGGAATGATGTTATTTTCCTCGACCCACTTCAAAAGGGCTATATTGACAACTTTAAGTTTTGAACAAATCCAAAGACCGAGCGGTACAAATTTTACAGATAATTTAACTAACTCGGACCCACATTTCGATCGATACGGCATTGACCTTGCTAATATTCGGAAGCAAACTAATCGACCGGAGATTGATAGGGTTCGTCCTATCTTTATCCTTTCCGGGATAGGGTGTACCGCCGATATCTTACAATGAGCTGGATAATGTGAATCAAAATTTACAAAAAAAAAGTGAAGTTATTTCCCATTCGAGGTGAAGTTATCGCACATGTGAAGTTATTGCCCCTGAAGTTATTTCCCTGCACCTATCTTAATACGTCGTTTGGGACAACATCCACCCCTGTTGACTTTTGATTCTTTAGTGACTCAAAGATGCACAGAAGATCATCCTTCAAGTGAGAATCTCGACCATTGTCGACAGCACCATTAGCATGGTTTTTATCATTGAATACAGCGAATCCGTTATTCTCAGATCGCCATTTCTCAAGTTCGGTGTGCAGATAGAAGTGGTTCACCAGAGCTCTATCCTCAATGTCGTGGTTACGGCGTAAAGGATTGTTTACCATATGCACGGCCTCGAAACAAGCTCCCAGCTAATCCTCATTCTCCTGTGGGACTTCGATGACGAAAAAATCGCAATTCGAAGCGATACTTTCCAGAGTTACTGCAACAGTCAGTACTGTCTGTCTGTTCTCTATTTTCTGGGAGATTCGAACATAAGGAATATCATTGTGATCCTTCTTCCTGAACAACTTATTTATCTGTACTTACCGCATGGCAATTCGTGCTACATGTTGTCTCAATTTCTAATTTGACTGCAGCAATAGTAGTAAAACAGCATAATTTGGTACTTTTTTTCCGAGTCGACGTTTCGTGCTCGACATTACCCAGCATTTTAGTCTTTTTGATCATTCAATGATATTTAGGTCAGGCAAAAAGCACACGAAATGGTGTCAATTTCTTACAACACATGTATTTCATGTGTGTTACTGCATGCATTACTGTCTGTATCCTTCTACACATCTGTTTTAGGCATTATGTTAAAGCAAAATCCGTGCTGGAAGATGATTATGAAAAAGGGCACATTGTTTACTGCATGTAAATGCGTGCAGCAAGTTGTCTCTCTCATATCTCTCATATCTTGGAAGCCTAACTGCGGATAAAAGTACAAATTACTCGCTCTGGAAAGCCATGAAAGGCATTAAAAAACCAAAAACGCAAGCGCCACCCATCAGGAAAATCAATGGAGAATGGGCGAAGAGTGACAAGGAAAAAGCCGAAATATTTGCGGAACATCTGGAAGAAACATTTAAACCATTTGATGGTCAAGCGTTGCTCGAATTTCCTGACCTAACCATGGCACCTGATAATTATAGAATAAAAAGTGTATCGCTACCCGAACTGCGCTTCGAAATAGAGAAACTAGAATTAAGCAAAGCTCCTGGGTATGAATTAATCACAGGACAGGTCTTAAAGAGTTACCTAGGAAAGCTTTAATCAAGTTTGCCTATCTTATCAATGCATCGTTCAGATTATTGTACGTTCTACGACAATGGAAGGTAGCTGAAGTTATAATGGTTCCAAAGCCCGGTAAACCACTAAATGACAAAAAATCATATAGGCCAATATCGCTCTTACTGATAATGTCGAAGGTATTCGAAAAACTTTTGTTAAAGCGCCTACATCCGATTATCGAAGAACGTCGATTAATACCTGATCACCAATTCGGATTCAGGACTAAGCATTCAACAATCGACCAGGTTTACAGAATAACCAATGAATCGAAAAAGCCCTAGAGGAGAAAAAAATATGTTCTAGTGTTTTTCTCGACGTCTCTCAGGCCTTTGATAAAGTATGGCATACGGGCTTGAAACATAAGCTAAGACAAGCTTTTCCGAAACAGTTATCTGATATCCTTAGTTGTTACTTATCAGACAGACTCTTTCGTGTAAAACACGGAAATGATTACTCTGAATTTAAAGAAATCGCGGCAGGAGTTCCCCAAGGAAGCGATCTTGGACCGATCCTATTTCTAATATACACTAGTGATATTCCGTTGAATCAGCAACTAATAAACTCCAACGTTCTATTGACAAATTTTGTGATTGGACAAAGACTTGGCGTATTGCTCTCAACAAGGCTAAATTAAAATGGAAACCGCACGTCAAGAAGAAACGCGAAGAGCTCGCCATTCGATGTAAACAAATGCACTGGCTGCTTGGTAGATTTTCCAAACTCAGCATGCAGAACAAGCTGCTTTTATACAAGCAAGTAGTAAAACCGGTTTGGACAGACGTTATACAACTGTGGGGTTGTACCAAATCCAGTAATATCAACATTTTACAAACTTTTCAAAACAAAGTGCTAAGAAAAATAGTAAATGCACCATTTGTTATCAGAAACACTGATATCCACAGAGACCTAGGAATGGCTACCGTCGAAGATGAAATAAAACATTTTGCCCGCAAACAACAGACACGCCTTCACGGTCATTGCAATAACACCATGCTACAAATTCGAGACGATACTAACCTAGTGCGCCGATTACAATGGATAAAACCATTTGAATTAGCGCAATAAGATGTAACCGCGTGCTTATGGCGGTATTAGCAGGTGCCTCCACTGGGAAGCTGCCTGCCAAACGCGTATTTAACAGTTTAAATAAAACTACTGTATAGGAATAACCTAGTTGTAGTATGAAGGTTTCGAAGGGAGGTGGTTTTTGTTTTCTTATCTTAAGTGAGAAAGAGTCGCATGTACGATTTTCCACCTACCCCTATTATTCGTCCGAGTCTAGTTCTGGTTCCAAGTCTCGTGCTTCCAACCAGGATAGGTAATTCTCAGCTTGCTGAGAGTAACGTTAATATTACTATGGCTTGGGAGTAATGTTAGAAACTCTATCCGAAAAAAAGCAAGTTGTCTCTATTTATAATTTTACTGCAGCTCCTTGTAGTACAGCACAAATAAGTACAACTTTTCCGATTTGAGGTTTTGAACTGTGAAATTCTACTGTGAAAATGTAACTGCACATCTGCTTCATACGCGTTAGTGTGTGCATTACTGCACATCTGTTTCAGGCATTATGCATTGTCTCCGGCCGTTTCCAACGCCTGAATCCATCTCAATAAAAAAACCTTACCAAAAAGAACCTAAACGATGAAGCCCCTTTGAATAACATTAATAATTTCATTATTAAAGTGATTCGGAGGCACATGGCAGGGGCCATGGCCAGCGAAAATTGTTGGATCTTTGCGGGTTATAACCTCAATGAATTGGACATCGAGAGAATGCGCATAATTATTTTTAATTGAAATGATTTTCAAGAGATGGGACTGGTCTGGCATTTTCTCTAACAATTAACAAGAAATAAATAAAAATTATGTAATCTATAAAACCAATGCTTTGGATGTTCCATTTTCAGTATAAATTTGTGGCGGTTACAACAAAATCTTTGAATTGCAGCCCACAATTGGAAGTTTCGCCTTCATTCGTTGTGGCCTTCTGTTAGTGTCCTGTCCCAGGATTAAGTCGAATTGCCATCTTCTGGAGCAGGGAGAACTTTACAATGTGGTATCAGGGAATATATTCATTCGAGCTAAGCGATATATTTAGCTTTTTTTCTAGTTTTGCTTAATCTAAACTCAAAATAAATTAGAATAAACAATAAGTTGTGTGGAATCTTCTTTTCATTTACGGCGAGGCTATGATCAGAATTATAGGGATCCTTACCCTCCCACTTTAGTTGGACCTCAACAAACACTCGCAGGCTTCAAGATTTCAGACCATTTCTTCAGTAAGGCCAATCAAGTGCTGCTTTTATTGCATCTGTGATATCCAGGAGTCCTAAGTCCTTCCTCTTTATTTAATGATTCCGACACATGAACGATTCCAGTTCTCCCACGGAATTGCACGTACACTCCCGTAAGCTTCACAATGTCGTATACCTTGCTAAAAAGATCGCCGCCATAGCTGAGATGTGACTGAAAACTCAGGGGTATTCGAGACGCACTTCGAGACGATCACAGGAATTCGCTCAGCCGCAACCACTTTCCACCACACTTTGCATGAAAATCTTGGCGTACTTGGTTATAAGGTTAAAGTTAACACAAGTATTGAAGCCAACAGCCTACGCACAATACCGTTGCAGGTGACAATGGTGCGATGGTAGTGTATTCACTAAGTGATTGACAGGTCGTGCGTTCGAATCCCGACCAGGGCCATGATTTTTAGAAATTGAATAAACACAACAAAAACAAACAGATCTCCCTAAAGCAATTTAGGCGCCACCTGTGGAGAAAAAAATCCCATCGCACCAAACCTCTTTCCTATCCTTCTATTCTTTCATACAGTAAGGTAGCACCCAAAAATAGGCAATGAATCATTTGCAGGAAGCTACTTACAGCAATAAACAAAAATGCCTGCGCTGTGGTTTCCACTATAAGGGTACTGTGCCACTACAGAAAAAGAAATCCCTTTAGCGCACGCAAAATTATAAAAAAAACCGTTCTTTTGCTTATTGTGTGTTGGAAATGAAAGAACAATATCATTATTTTCTACACAAAATTATTCAGATGGATGATACATAAACAAATAAAATTTTCGCTTCTGGGGCTCTGAAAATTGAAGGGAGATAGTGGGGTAGATGGGTTTGGCGATTAATGAGGGCAAGACAAAGTATATGCTGTGTTTTCAAGAAAGGATACCCAACACCGACGTCTCGGACAGAATGTCACTATAGACAGATATGACTTTGATGTGGTTAAGGACTTTGTCTACCTAGGATCCGCAATGAACTCGTTCAATGACACCAGCGCAGAGATTAAACGAAGAATAACTCTTGCCAATCGCTGTTTCTTTGGGCTAAAAAGCAATTGTGTAGCAAAGCCCTCTCTCGAAAAAGTGACCCTTTATAAGACCCCAATAATCCCAGTCCTTCTCTATGGTGCAGAGGCATGGACTCTGCCAAAAACGGATGAGGTCACTCTTGGTTGTTTTGAGAGGAAAATCCTTCGATTAATTTTTGGTCCCGTCTGCATAGACGGTGAATGGAGGAGACATCGACTTAGTCAGAAGAGTGAAGGTCCAACGACTGAGGTCGCTGGGTCATGTAGAGCGAATCGACGTGATTGCTCCGGCCCGGAAGATCTTCGAATCCACACCCGAGGGACGGCGCTGTAGAGGAAGACCGCGACTCAGGTGGCGCACGCAAGTGGAAGGGGACCTTAACCAACTTAGCGTGCGAAACTGGAGACATCTGGCCAAAGATCGTGCTGGCTGGAGACGCTTGTTGGTCGCAGCCCAGGTCCATCCCGGACTGTAGCGGAACAACCTCCTCATCCACAACGAGTGACAGTTTGGTGCGGTTTTCGGACTGGCGGTATCATTGGGCAATATTTTGTCGAAAATGCCTTTTTTTTGCCTGAATTTGATGCTGTAGACATGGACAAAGTTTATTTTCTGCGGTACTTTGCCGAATTCCAGACAGCTGGTAAAACAATGTCTCTATTGCATGAACATTTTCTAGACGTGTGTTTTCTCGAAAGAGATTTCAATTGGCCGCCGAGATCGTGCGATGATTCGTTTGGGGCTACGTTGAAGACAAAGACTACACGCCAATGCTCCACCAACAATTCATGCACTAGTGGAAAATATCAGAGCTGTTATTTGCGAAATACGGCCGCAATTGTGCGAAATTCTGACGAAAAATAGAGAATAGAGCATAAAGAGAATGACTATTTGTAGGCAGAGATGAGGCGGACATTTCGCAGTTATTATACTCCATAAAAAATATCACTACATAACAAATGTTGCGTTTTTCTATTGACTTAAAATGTTGCCTCTTATTTTATGATCCTGTATAATGTATTTTTGTTCCTGTTCGAGAAGTGAGAAATTTGGAATAATTTATTTTGCAGTTGAGAACTTAACCCGAATATTAAACGAATTTAGCTTATTAAAGGTTAAGACAGTCAAAAATATACATTATTGGAACACAACCATTCAATGACATCAATACAAAATCTTTAATAAGACTGACGAACTTGGTTGTAATAATTTTTTTTATTTGATTGACTTCGGAATCTTCCATAAACTTCCTTGCATATAAAACACATACAAAAAAATCATATACAAAAACTAAATTTTAACACTCATTTGTAGGTCAACCCTGTTATACACCAGAAAATGGGATCGGCCAGTGTTTTACTTTAAACAACTGTCCCCAAATTGCGAATGTATTTAATGTTTATCCACGAAATGTCGCCACTCAATATGTGCGAGCGGCCCAAAGAAGCTGTGGTAATGTTGTAATTCGCAGAGATCCTGTGGTAATTAACTGTTTTGATACATACATATCTGCAGGAGAAATATCCAAAGTTGGATAATTGTCTGAGACATAACTAAAACAAGCTATCGTACATGGTGCAGGGAAATAACTTCACGGGCAATAACTTCACATGGGCAATAACTTCACCTCGAGTGGGCAATAACTTCATTTTTTTTTGTGAAGTTATTGCCCACTGATGGTGAGCAATAACTTCACCCAAAATTTTGTGAAGTTATTTCCCACCTATAATTTGAGTTTGTCTATTATAACTAAAGACCCTTGCACCCACTCCAAATCAAACAGTGACCGCAAGCAGGGGGGTTGCATATGCATATATGCATTGCACTGTTTACGGGATTAGTTGCGGAACCGCAAGTAGATACCATAAACTGTTCAATACCTATGGGGGGGGGGGGGGGGGGGGCATGCTGCCCCCCTGCAACCCCCCTGCTTGGGGACACTGTTTGATTTGGAGTGGGTGCGAGGTACGGTTCTTGAATTATCATAAAATGTTAAGAGAATTTATTTCCCACAAAAAAGTGAAGATATTGTTCACCTATGGTGGGCAATAACTTCACAAAAAAAAAAGTGAAATTATTGCCCACTCGAGGTGAAGTTATTGCCGATGTGAAGTTATTGCCCGTGAAGTCATTTCCCTGCACCATCGTACATTAACCATTTACATCGCTTTGTATATTTCCCCTGCATATGCTTGTACATTAAGATTACTCTTTATACTAATCGCTTGAATTGCTTGGTTTTTGTTTCTCCTATCGTAATCATCGTCAGGTTTGTTGTGAAGCAGAGCAAGACCTTGTTCCATCAACATCGGAAAATCCATTTTTCCCAAACAACGTAGATTCCACCACATCTATGAATCCATTTTATTCAAGCGAACCAAGCATTGTAGATACCACCACATCCAGCAATCCATTTTTTTCAAGCGAACCAAGCACTGTTGATACCACCACATCTATGACCCCATTTTTTCCAAGTCAACCAAATAC
This sequence comes from Portevinia maculata, assembly GCA_949715645.1. Classification (NCBI taxonomy): domain Eukaryota; kingdom Metazoa; phylum Arthropoda; class Insecta; order Diptera; family Syrphidae; genus Portevinia; species Portevinia maculata. The sequence goes on along the minus strand of OX454527.1, from coordinate 51,686,795 downwards.
TACCCCCGATGAACTAATTGTAGAACCCGCAACAAGCTCACCACAAACAACACCCACTCCTTCAACCAGTTCGACATCGGGCATATCAGATCGAGCTGGAGACTCATGCCGAGGACCTGATCTCATGTATGGCGTTTGTAAACGTAAGTTTTGGGAATTTCGGAATATCAGAAGTAAATATATTCTTTGCATTTGAATAGCACTGGCAAACTGTCCAGCATTAGTAGCAAGACTGCAGAAGAATCCATCGGATGCCACTTTTGTAAAATTTCTGCAAATTTCCAATGAGGTCTGTGCAAAGGAGTACTCGGTGGTGTGTTGTCCATCGACAAATCAGGAGCAATTCAAACAGCTACCGGTATTTCCAGAAAACCGAAAAGATATTCCAAAGAAGCTACCAACGATGCAAGACGGATGTGGATACTCGGATAATGCATTCAGGAAAATTGTTGGCGGTACAGCGAGCAAAGTTGGTGCCTGGCCATGGATTGCTTTGATCGGGTATAATGATGGAGTTTCCGCGTCGCCTTTCAAGTGTGGTGGAGCATTAGTCACCAGTCGACATGTCCTTACCGCAGCGCATTGTATTCGATCGGATTTGTGAGTTGAAATTTGTTAAAGGTTTGGACAGGCAATAACAGGTATTTTTCAGGGCTTTTGTACGCCTGGGCGAGCATGACTTGGGCACAGATACCGAAGCTCAACACATCGATGTGCCGGTTGCAAAGGTCAGTTAAGTCAGTTAAAGCCATTTGTCAGTTAAAATATTTAAATGCAATTTCTCAATTTGCAGGTCCTTCGGCATGCTCAATATAGTAGGCAAGATGGTCGTTATGATATTGCCGTATTGTATCTAGACCGGAATGTTCAGTTCTCATGTATGGCATCGATTTCTTTCCCAAACTAAGATGTTTTTCAAGATTATTTTATTTTTACAGCGAAAATTACACCAATTTGCCTGCCAATTACTCGGGAACTTCAAGCTAAGTCCTTCGTAAATCGAACCCCATTTGTTGCCGGGTGGGGTAGAACAATAGAAGGTGGAAAATCAGCTACCGTCCTGCAAGAGTTACAGATTCCCGTTTACGAGAACTCGGTTTGTAAGAATCTATACCAAAAGCAAAACAAACTCGTTTCGCAACAGCAGTTCGATAATTCTGTTTTATGCGCTGGTGAATTGGGGGGTGGCAAGGATACATGTCAAGGAGATTCTGGTGGTCCACTTATGACACCTGAGGTAAGCGGAACATTACATAATTGTTTGATGTGGTTATTTGTTTAATCGTTTTCTTTGATTTCAGCCATTTGGAACTAGTGTACGTTTCCACTTAATAGGAATTGTGTCATATGGTATCGGTTGTGCTCGGCCTGACACTCCTGGCGTGTACACCAAGGTTGCCAGTTTTATGAATTGGATAGAGAACGCAATCGCCGATACGCCGTAGTTATTATGAAATTTGTGATTTATTTTAGTAACAATTAAAATGAGATTTCCCTTTTTTACCTTGATTATTCGTGGCGATTTTATTTCTTACGTCAACATGGATTTTCCATTTATTTTAATTTTTGTTACATTATCCCGTAAATATAGATACAAAATAGCCGCATAAATAAAGATTTCTTGTCAATCATTTGACATATGCTCTTATGGTCCAACAGATACAAACTAAAGAAAACATAAGTAGACTTATGCTATTTTTAAAATGATATTGTTGAGAAACAAGGAATCCATTTCAATCCACATATGGCAAAACATGCACAACATCATGCTATACTTTGAACAGTTTATTTTTTCTATTAGAGAGTTTTTTTTTCTGAAAATCATTAGTAACTCACTCTTTGAGATCAGAAAAAACGACTTATAATCCCTCCAACCTCACTCTATTTTCATAAAAAAAACAAAAACGTGTGCGTGCACCCCCCCCCCCCCCCCCCCATTGATTACCCATCCAAGGACGTTTTAGAAAAATATCTTTTTTTTAGGGTTTAAGTTCCTTTTGAGGGTTTCAGGGATCTCTTGGTATTTGTTTTACCATAAATAATGTCAAATAAATTAATGTTAGTAATTGCTATTAATGTCATATCTTAGTCCGATGTATACAGGTTATATAGAATAGTCCCAAGATCTAAGCCTTGCGAAACGCCTAAATGAAAGTACACTAAGTTGGAGAAATCACTATTAACGTGCACTTTAAAACAACGATTTAACAAGAAGCTGCGAGCGATTTTGCAGATATAAGCGGGGAATTTAAAATTTATTATTTTGGATATAAGTCCCTCATGCCAAGCGGTAAGAAAAGCCTTTTCGATATCGATTAGTATCATTGCAGTGGATTTGCCTACTGAACGATGACTTTTGGATATGGTTGCAAATCCTAAGCAGTTCATTAGACGTGCTGTGAAAAGGTCTAAAGCCAAATTGTTCCTTTGGATACAAATTGTTGTGGGAAATGTGCTTGGCAATTTTTTCCTTTAAGACTTTTTCATAGAATTTGCTGAGGATTTTCTTAAATTAATATTGACTTAACCTTTTCAAACACAGAAAGCTACTGCTTTATTCCAGATAACTTTTTTTAATTGTGAAACAATCAATTTTCATCATCTTTATTCTGTGTAAATGCCCCAATTAAAGAGTGCGAACAAACTCGGGGTTCGTCGAAAGATTCATCATCATGTGCATCATTCAATGACTTTCTCATTGCTCGTATTCCCTTTTTTTTAAGCTACTGACCTGCCTAGGCAAAGAAAAACGATACGTCGACCTTGATAGATCTATTGTACCATACGTCGGAGAAAATTTTAGGCTAGTGCGTTTTCCACTTTTCTAGAAAAGGTTTTTTTTTTTTTTTTGTCGGGGTGTGTGAAACTTTCTGCACTGGAGCACTCAGACTCAATACTGGTCCATTGTACTTCTAGAAAAGGTAATAATGCTTATAGCAGGGAATTTCTTCAAGTCTTCATTACTAAAGAGTTCTTTGAAGAAGATCATCTTTCTGATTCCACCGAGGGCTGGGCATTCGCACAATATGTTTTCCGTGGTTTCGTTGTCCTCGAGGCACAGCCTGCACTCTAAGGAGTCGGCTAAGTTAATTTTGTTAAGGTGGTATCATAAACCATGGTGACCTGTGAGTTAGCCTATAAGGTTTTTGATATGATGAGTAGGTTTAGGATTGTAAAAAAGGTCAAAAGGTTATCAAACATTTAAACAATTTCCAAACATTTATACTCAGGCTAATAAATTTGACTATATATAAAACTTTGTTTATGGGATTAAAAATTAGTTTTCGGCTTGGTTGATGGGAGTTCTAAGAAAAACGCCCCCAGCAGTGCGTCCGACCATATATTGGGTAATTTATGAAGGAAATGAAGAGATCCTGCGGCATAAGAAACTCATCAAAATCAAAACGAAAAGTGGAAAATCCGGCAGCATTGCAGTACGCAACGTAAAGCGTTTCGTAGCGCAACATTACTGTAGTAATTAAATATACAACATATCAAATAGCAGTGTTAGTGCAAGCCCTTCGCAAATAACTGCAGCTTTTGCATCACAAACAGAGTTGATGCAATGCCATTTTGCATTATAGTGAGGAGGCAGTGTTGCAATGCATGGAAAATGGCTTAGTTAGCTTACTTACTTACTTAAATGGCGCTACAGTCCGGGCTGGACCTGGGCCTCAACCAACAGGCCTCTCCAGTTAGCCCGATCTTTGTCTAACCGCCCCCAGTTGCGCACTTTTAGTTGGTTGAGGTCCCCTTCCACTTGTGCGTGCCACCTAAGGCGAGGTCTTCCTCTACTGCGTTGTCCTTCCAGGTTGTGATCGAAGACTCTTCGGGCCGGAGCGTTGGTGTCCATTCGCTGTACATGTTTTAGCCATCTTAGTCGACTGATTCGTACTTTTCTGACCAGGTAGATGTCGCTGTACAGCTCGAACAGTTCGCTGTTAAATCTCCTCCTCCAAAGCCCGTCAACGCAAGCGGGACCGAAAAGCACTCGACAAATTTTGCGTTCGAAACGACCAAAAAGATCTTCATCGGCCTTTGTTAACGTCCACTTTTCTGCGCCATATAGCAGGACTGGGATGATGAGGGTCTTATACAAAGTCTCCTTAGTGTTTCTAGACAAGGCCTTACTAGTAAATTGCCTTCTTAGGCCAACACACACGGGGGCCGAAAAACACTCGACAAATTTTGCGTTCGAAACGACCAAAAAGATCTTCATCGGCCTTTGTTAACGTCCACTCTTCTGCGCCATATAGCAGGACTGTGATGATGAGGGTCTTATACAAAGTCTCCTTAGTGTTTCTTGACAAGGCCTTACTAGTAAATTGCCTTCTTAGGCCAAAGAAACAGCGGTTGGCAAGTGTAATTTGTCGTTTAATTTCTGATGTGATGTCGTTTTCAGAATGTATAGCGGAGCCAAGGTAGACAAAGTCCCTAACTACCTCAAAGTTGTAGCTGTTTATCGTGCCGTTCTGTCCGATTTGTCGATGTTGTGTGTTTCTTCTTGGTTTCGCCCTCATTCACCACTAGACCCATTTTTGCCGCTTCTGTGCTAATGCTTGCAAATGCAGCAGTGATGTCAATGTCGTCAGCGTATGCAAGTAGCTGCACAGAATTTTGGAAAATTATGCCCCTGGTTTTGGCTTGCGAGTCTCGCACAATTTTCTCAAGTATGATATTAAAGAAGTCACATGACAGCGCCTCACCTTGTCTAAATCTTTGACATCAAAGGTCTCGGTGAGATTGTTGCCGACCTCTATGCAGCAGCGAGTGTTCTCCATACAATCTGACAAGTTTTGGCAGGGATTCCAAAACTAGACATGGCTCTATATAGCTCGTCTATATACATGCTGTCATATGCGACCTTAAAATCGATAAAAAGATACCGAGTATCGATCTGTTTTTCTTAGGTTTTCTCCAGGATATGCAGTGTGAATACTTGATCGGTGGTGGACTTACCGGGCCTAAAACCGCACTGGTAGGGACCAATCGGGTCGTTGACGAATGGTTTTAGTCGTTCACACAGTACAGCAGATAGGAACTTATATGCAATGCTCAGGAGACTGATGCCTCTATAGAAGGCGCAGTTTAGAGGGTCTCCTTGCTTGTGGATCGGGCAAACAATGCTGAGGCTCCATTCATCAGGCATACTTTCTTCTGACCAAATCTTGGAGACGAGTTGGTGTATGCTCTCCACGAAGTCACCTCCCGCTGCTTTAAAAAGCTCGCCAGTTAAGCCGTCCGGTCCAGCAGCCTTGTTGGACTAAGGCTTGGATATTGCTATCCTCACTGCCTGACAGCGGAATATGTGTCGTCTTCGCCGTTCAACAGTCTGCAGAAAAGGTTTTTCCATATCCTCAGCACCGACTGTATCTCTACTACAAGATTTCCTTGTTCGTTTCTACGGGTCTCTGTAGGAGTCTCGTTCGCGTGACACATTCTTTTTACCTTTTGGTAAGACTTCCGAACATTGTTCCTGTAGTAGCACCTCTCTATTTCCTCGATCGCGTGCTTCTCATGCTCTTTCTTTTTCCTTGGGAGAAGCCGATGTTCTTCAATCCTCTTTTGCTCGTAGAGCTCACTCGTCCTTCTCTGCAGCGCCGCTTTGAAGGCAAGGTGTTTACCTGCATGTGCTTGCCGGCACTCTTCATCAAACCATGAGTTTTGTGGGTGTGGTTTTGTGAAACCCAGCTGCGACTTTTTTGATGGCTTTTTGGTATCGATGCCACTGGTCTTTAGCACTTGATGCTAGCTCAGTTACCTAAGATGTGGATTTTTTTGACATTTTGGAACTCAGCCTACTTCTATTAAAAGATGTGAATATTAAGAGCGAATTGTACTAAAGTAAACTAAAGTATAAAAACCTTTCTATATTTTTATAAAAACCGTCGAATCATTTAAGTCCTTTTATTTTTCAATATCAATTTAATCATGCTGAATGACTAAAACTATTTAATTTTACCTTAAAAGTTATACAATGGTCGTTATGTTGTAAATTTATTAGAAAATAAAATCATAACCAGCATATATCGACTACTGTAATAAGATACTCTACCATCACAGTCTATAAGTTTTATGTATAGAAATAAAAGTTATTCAATACTTTTAGACCAGTAACTGGGTTTCTCAAAAGCTTTCTTTATTTTATAGGCACTCTGATTTAAACTATTTTAAATAACTAAACAACGAACAAATTCTTTTATATTTTACTATCACTACGCTTTAAGTAAATAAAACCGTTGTTTTTAGATTATTTTTGTCATAAACGATTCAAAAGCATTTGAAACACTTTTCTCATTTTTATCAGTCAATGTTTTTCGTTAGTCCTATTAATAATTAATTTTCCCTATTGCACTATGTATGGCTGTTTTATTCGGTTCTATACTTCATTTATTACGCTGTACATTTTAATTCTTTTTTATGTGACTTTGTTGGTTAAGGTTAACATTGTTTATATTTCCGGAGAATCTGCTTCACGTTTAATACTGTTCATCGCCTCATTTAAGGCCGGACTCATGGCCAAGGCGGGGTTAGCCACCGCTATTATGTTACCACCTGATGCTGCTATAACTTGTACTCCAAGAGGTGACGATGCTATAGTATCGGCGGATTTATTTGGAGATTTCATTGATTTGATTGAGTCGTCTCGTCCACTGTCACAAAACTCTCTGTCATTTATCTGAATAAAATAAAAAGCTAAATTATTATTGTCAATGAAACTGATTATAAAAGATTTAAAAATTGAAGTTCAAAAAGCAGTGCGTGTTCATTCAATAAAAATATATATATGTATTAGGTATTAAGGACTCATACAGAGCCCACATCACTAAGCTTCTTCAACCATTTGCTTGTGCCAAGTGGACCTACAATTTTAAGCCCACCCCGAACGCCCAATTTGAGAATTTTCTCATAACAATTGATACTCTTAGATTTTTGGCAGACTTTTGCTAATTGTGGAGCCGGTCCCTGTTGGCTTAAGACCACTCGATTGGTACTCCAATTCACTAACTACTGAGTACCTGCGCGTATTCGTTCAGTAAACCATTTTTTGAAAACCACTGTTCGGTGTTCAACTCTTTCGATTAAATGAGATTTCTGATATATGTACATAAATGCCAATTGTCTATTATTTTTCTTATAAGTGATGTGCATTCCATTTCTTATTGGAATCGAGTATCTAAATATTTCTTAGCAGCGTCATCTATGATAAAGTTTTACTACGAAATTTATATTTATATTTATGACACTTTGAAATAGAACAATATTTTTAACTTTCTCTTATAGGTACTTTAGAGGTATGCATGATCTGATAGATTAGTAGTTGTGCACAGCTCCAGTATACTCAATTTGTACACATTTGACTCATTGTTTGAAAAAAAGAACGAGCGTTGTGTTTGTTTTTTTTTTTTCTTTCGTAGGAGCTTGAAGGAATGAGTGCGCCTATTCATTTGAATAAAACAGGAATATTTAATATCCTCTTATTGGTTTTGGTTCACAGAAATATTGATAGACGTAAAAGGCAAGTTATTTATGGATATTTCATATACATATTATATACTGAATTAGAAGCAGAAGAAATATAATATTTTTGTATTTTTGTGCCAAATATAAGGCAATTCCTATACACCCTGCCTACCATTGCAAAGACCAGCGACATACTCCCAAATGTTCAATGCACTTAGCACTTGCTTATATAAATATTCATAAATTAGAACTCATTCTTCGAAAGTGTACTGCATAGCTACTTGGTGTTTGATTGAAATGAATATTTAGCTCACACGGCCGCTAAACATCAGATAGTCAACTCATTCACGTTTATACTCTATGAGTGTAATGAGTTGATTAAACAAAAATGCCGCACAGCTGATTGTAAACCATTCATGCAGACCTCTAATACTTAGATAAACTGAAGAGAAAGATATTGCAATAGTGCTGAAATTTTGAACTCAAACTGAGTAGTAGGTATAATAAGAAGACTCTAGGTCCAAAAAAGGGTGTCCCCCATTTCCGTCTGTATGTCCGGCTGTATCCGAAGCTTCAGCAGCAATGGGTGGACAGATTTTTTTTAAACTTCGTATTTGGTGTTTTTAGACTCTAACTCGCGGCAATTTTTTTTATATTCGATCGTTTTAAATAACGGTAGCGACCATACAATTCATTTTAATTTTTAATTGTAGCGAAAAAAATACATTGTTCTTAAAACAAAATTGAAAAATTTACAGATATATATTTGTTTTGTATCAATTTTTTTTTATTAAGCACTGTAATGTGTTTAACTACTCCTTGTTCATCACTCGATTTCTTTTGAGAAAAAAACACGTTTTTCTCATACTTATTTATTATGTTTATGAAGGCTATACTAATTTATCTCTCAGTGTGTTGTGTTTGTGTTCAGATTCAGCAGGTTAGACCTGTGTTAAAAAATCTTGGAATTTCATCCTTTTTAAGGGAATTGTCCAGAAAGCCTTAATTGTGAAAAATAGAATTTGAATAACATTTATCTATATATATGTATTTATTTAGCTTCAACTTAATCTTTTGAATTCTTCACATTACGCTACTGTAAGTTTCTCAAATTTGCCGTTCGGATAAGGCTTGTAGGTCCCTTTTACTTCGCAGAAGGAAATGGCTGGATCAGCTGGGTTCTAAGCCCTGCATAGGCCGTTTATGCCTAATATTTATATTATTTTTTGACACTTATAAATACATAATGCTTACAAACTATTTTGACAACAGTGAACAAATAGATTAATTCTACAAAAAAGGCGACACCCGAGACTGATGATCAACCCTTTCAAGCTGATGTCACCCACCATGATCATTAAGTTGATATAAGATAGCCGGTTGCGGAAATGAATACCGACGGTACGAGTTTTTCGAAGGTAAATCAACCACAGATGCAATCCAAAGTTTAAGGATCGTGAAGGAAAAAAATTGTGATTCCTAAAAGGATTTGCATATGGTGTTAGTTGATTTTGAATAGACCTTCAATAGACAACTAACAGATCTGTTATAGGTGGCGCTGTCACCGAACAGTTTGCAATTAAAATCTGCTTTAAGAAAAAGTGACGGACTCCAAAGAATTTCTTTGCTAATGATGCAGCCATCGCCAAGCGAAGATCAAACGACCCTGCAACGAGCACTTGATGTATGTGTGAATGTTTTGGAGGGTAATGTATATAGTATTAGTCCTAACAAAAACAGAATACTTCTGCTGCCCGTTCTCTGATCAATTCCAACCTAATCCAGTATTTATATAAGGAAGATTTCACCCGCAGTTTTGCTCCCAGTGCTAACATACGGTTCACCATGTTAGACAGGGTACCAAATGTATGAGAGTAAATTAACATCAGCAGAGATAAAAATGCTTTGCATGACAGCAGGAGTAACAAAACTTGATCGAACAAAAAGTTCCAAGATCCGAGAAAGCCTTCATTGACCAAGTGGACAAATAACATTTTAGAAATTTGTATATCCAGGTGAGCCTTCCGACCTACTTAACATCTTAACATCCTGCACAAGTGCGCACCCAAAGCCATATAACTCAATGTAATGAAGGAGTAGTCGTCTTGACTGAGAAGACAATGTCAATTTAATATGAATTATTGTGTTGAGACATTTTTGGAAATTCATGAGGTATCAGAATAAAACGTTAAAAATTCCATGAGTTTACTTGAGGCCCTGAATATTCTTGTTAATATTAAATAGCTCAAAAATAAACTGAAAAACAGGTTGCGAAATTGCATGCATGATAATTTTCTGTTTCTGACCAAACCGCCAACACCCCTTACGTGTTGAACTTCTAGGATAACAGGTCCGCACAGTAGCTCAAACACATAATCACTTGCGTCAATTAAATCGCACGCATCTAACACCAATTCAGTTGAATTAGCATTTTAACCTTTTTGCAGTGGTGTGCATTAAGTGGTGGCCATTTGACAACATGCCCCAAAGAAGGTATTCCACTACCGCCCTCAGGGCACCAACTGGCATAATATTTACACACATCCTAAAGCAGCTCATTTAACTTATCACCATGGTCACCATTGCCCGCCGCAATCACCAGCTCCCAAGTTGATCATGTATCGACGCTTTTGACAACCCCCTCAACTTGAAATTTGCGCGATCAATTTGAGAACATGCATCGAGTGAGTTTTTTTTGTGCTCTCCTATGGACCAGTTTTTAATTTAACTGTTTTTTGTTAATGGCTATGGTCAAATAACTTATGGGACCGAGCCCCTAATAAGAGACAAACAAAAAACAACAACACCACCCAAACGTTGACAAGCCACCTTACTTTCAATGTAGACATAAAAAAAGAAAACAACAACAAAGAATGACCACTGAAGGCAGAATGCCGTCACACTATGAGTGGAATTCGCATACAGAAAAAAATTAGCAACACAAACTAAGAAGCAAAGGCTACGGTAGGCCTGAAAGTAAAATAAAAATTAATTTTTCCAATACATATTTAAGGAGAACGGACGTATTAGAGTATATAAGCGAAGCTTAGACAGTTACAAAATCACAGAGCATTTATTTGTCAAACCTTACAGACATGGTACAAAAGGCAAGTATTCATTTTATTATTTGCAAAACTTGCACTATGTTTGCAAGGAGCTTATAAAGTTTACAAAATTAATTTTGTGATATATTTTCACAACAGTTGATCATCTTGGCCGCCCTTGTGGCAGTGAGCTCAGCAGTTGTCATTGGACCTCCTGGATATGGACCACATGGACTAGCCGCTCCTTTGGGTTATCCTGCGTATCCTGCCTTGGCGAAAGTTGCCGTTCCAGCTATTGCTAAAGTTGCCGCTCCCGAACCATACGATCCAAATCCACAATACAGCTACAGCTATGATGTTCACGTTAGTGATGCAGCAGGGGTTGTTGCTTTTTAGAATGGACTTAAAATTTCTATTAATTTTCTTAGGATCCAACAACTGGCGATGTAAAGAGCCAACAAGAGAGTCGCAGCGGCGACACCGTGCACGGAGCCTACTCCCTCATCGAACCTGATGGCACGCGGCGTTTGGTTGAATATACCGCTGATCCAGTCAACGGATTCAATGCCGTCGTTCGCCGAGAACCTATTGCCGTTAAGGCGATAGCTCCAGTTGCGAAAGTTCTGGCTCCAGCTCCACTTCTAGCTCATGCACCGTTAGTGGCTAAGATTGCCGCACCATACGGTTCGCCATATGGTTCTCCGTACGGTTCCCCGCACGGACTTCCATTGGCTGCGCCTGTTGCAAATATTGGTTATCCAGGATTAATTCACGGTTAATCACGGTGAGGGATAATAATGTACGAAAATGATTAGTTTCACCCGAAGGTGAACAATCAATGCCTATGGAATAACTCCGCTACTTTCAATCGCCTTATCTGTGTCATAATTATATTGTAAAATTATTTATTCTTTGTAATTCTTTTTTTAATCTTTAAGGATATAGATAACCCAATAAATAAATGGTATTTGCAGTTTAAAAAAAATAGGTCACCATTTAAATTACGTAATTATTCAATTGACGAATAACGAAGGGCGCTTTCGAGACCTTGTCTACGTAAAATTGCTTTTGCAGCATATTTGAAAACGCAAGTTGCGAAAGTGATCCGAATACATACCCATTTCCATTCGTGTCTTTGGACATTTACAAACAAAATTTAGGTTGGTGATCTCAGACTATTCTCAGAAAAAAAGTTTCGCAACCCTTCGTTCTTTGTCAAAAAAATGTTTGGGCTTGAAATGAATTTAATCAAAAATCTAGGAATATATTCAAGAAAAGGTCCTAGTTTTAAAATGCGTGCATTAATTTTTTTTCTGAATTGAACAGGGATGTCATCAGGAGATTAAAGTAGATGATCCTGCAAACGCATTAATAAAAATACAGGCTATGCCTACATTTTTTATTTGCTATGACTGCATGAGGCTTGCTTAATATAAGGTTTTTAATACAACATTTTTGAAAATAGAGCATTCATAAAATACGAGTACAATGAGTTTTGCAAGCATAAATAGCGGGTATACCTATCTGGAAAATATGACATAAAACTGAGGTTATTTTAGAGTACAGTGGCAGTCTTTTAATATAGAGTAAGCGACTTTTGATGTCAATGTTGAAATAATCATGGAAGAAAGAGTCCATCTCTCAGGGCATGTGCAGAGAAGGTGCAGAGTAGTCTCCTCCCTCTCCTCGTCCATGCAACTTCTAGTTGTACCATATTTGTCCACCTAAGGTTAATTTTCTTGATGGCATCCAGCTGAAATATGAGTTTGCATGTAGCGATTAGTATGCCTATGCCTAAGGAGCCATTATCTGGTAAAAGGGGCAGTGCAGTTCCATGTTTGGCGAACTCGTCCGCTGATGCGGTGAAAGCATCGGCAATTTCTAAATGCTTTTTAAATCTTGCGTTTACTTTAGTATAGTTAAGAGAAAGATATTGCAATCGCGCTGAAATTTGAGTTTCAAAGTATAAGGTATGATATAACGACTATAGGGAAGTCCAACAAAGTGTGTCCCGCATTTCCGTCCGTGTGTCTGACCGTCTGCCACTGAGGCTGCAGCCACAATGAGTCGACGGATTTGCTTCCAACTTACTATTTGGAGTTTTTATGCTCTTTTTGAAAATTAAATTGTTCTCAAAAACGTCTCCAACGATTTTGATTAATTCGTTTGTCTTGAATACTTGGGTTAACTAGACTGGATTAATTGTACTTAAGGAAACCAACAATATCACAAAACTGTTAAAATAATTTAAAAGAAACTTAATATATTGCCTGACACAAATATTAAGAAAAAGTATAATCCGACTTTTTTTTAAGTGACTAATATTTTATAAAACATCAATTTTCGTAAAAACGGCTTTAAGTATTTTGATTATTTTTTGGAATTTTCAATACTTGGAGTAAATGTTAGAATATGGTATATGTACTCCGATTTTCACAAAAGACTCGAATATCGGCGGATTAGAAAAATGGTGAAGTAATCTCCAATAAATTTTGAGTTAAAGGTTTTATAACACTTTCTGAAACAAATTTGAATATTCAGATTTTCAAAAATACGGCTCAACTTTTATGACCTATTTTCGGCCTCTGCGGAAAGGATTAAAATAAAATGTCTAGATGTTTTTTTGTTGTTAACTAACAATATGTAATAACATAATTATATTGTGTATATTGCTGAAAATAACAGGCCAAACAAGATAAAATACTATGCGGACCAAAACAATTCATTAGAGTTTAAAATACATATGTATAAATGAACTTTCTTAAAAAGGGGCGACGAGGTCATCTCAGCACATGTCATTTGAAAGTGAAAATAAAAATGCTTTTTTAATTCAAACTGCATTTTTAAATGCAATTAAGACAAATCTAATATAGCTTTCTACTACATATAATAAGCCTTGTTACGACTCTTGGTAAGCTACCAAGTGTTCATTTGTATCATCTGGACACACCAAACATGCGGTATGGGAAAATGTTACTGTTGGCGCCTCAATTATTATTGAGTACAAATTGGAGTTGTACGCGACGGATATTCTTCTTCTTACCCAAGAAGCGGTGCTTTCCTGGACTTGGCCTTAACGGACCCAAGACTCCAAGTGACGAACCTAGATAAAAGCACGAGGAACTGTTTCCGTGCGTTTGAGTACGATAGTGACCAATACGGACGATGGAACAAACTATTCCTTGGGTAGAAAGCCCTACAATCGACGCACTATACCGACAGAAAAGTAGACGGCCCTCGAGACTTAAACGGTTGTCTGAATCTCCCAAACAACAGATAACAGACATGCAGTACTGACTGCTGGAATAACTACGGAAAGTGTTGCTTCAAACGATGGATTTTTCGTGGTCAATAACCCACAGGAGAAAGTGAATTTGCTTGGCGCTTGAACAATCCTGTTTGCCGTAACCACGACATTGAGAATAGGGCTTTGGTGAGCCACTTCTATCTGCGCACCGAACCTGAGAATTGGAGATCAGAGAATAACGGATTCACCGTATTCAATGATGATGCAGTTGTCGCCAATGGCCGAGGTAATCGCACTTGTTCGTGTGTCTTCGAGTCTTACTACTTTACTTAACCGGCTCCCCACTCGTGAAGAGTCTCTGCCTGAGACAATGCAGCCTTCCATCCTCTGCGATCCCGGACATACTGCTTCTAGTTCTTGCCTTCTCGAACAAGGGGGTGGGAGTCAAAGATCCTCTTGGCTGGAGCATTATTTTCTATTCGCTCAATGTGGCCCAGCAAATGTCGTCGGCGTTATTTAGCTTTTTGGACTACATCCACGTCTTGGTACTGCTCATAGAATTCGCAGTTGTATCTTCTCCTCCATTCGCCCTCCTCGCACACAGGACCAAATATCCGTCGGAGTAATTTTTTTTCTTCAAAAGAACCCAATATTAGGTCCGTTTATCTACTTATCAAGTGTCACGCGACACAACTGGATCACATTTGCCGGATCCCGAATAAGGCCACCGCCACATAGAGCTCCTCACGACAAATGCTATCATATGCGACTTTAAAAACGATGAAAAGGAGGTGGATCTCGACTTAATATTCATTGGTCTTTTCCAGGATTTCCCTAAGTGTGAAGATTTGATCTATTGTCGATCTTCGAGTCACTAAGAATAAATAGTCGGCGGGAGTGGATGGTGTCCCAAACGTCGTATTGAGACACCTGCCTCTGGAGGATGTAAATATTTTCGCCACGCTCTTTAAACAATGCGCTGAAAAATGCACATTATTGGAAGGTAGCTGTGGTACACCCTATCCCGAAAAAGGGTAAAACTAGGACGAACCCTGCCAATCTCCGGTCGATTAGTTTGCTTCCGAATATTAGCAAGGTCTTTGAAAAGGTTGTCAATAGAGCCCTGTTGAAGTGGGTTGAGAACATAACATAATTCCGGACAAGCAGTTTCGTTTCAGGGCGGGGCATGACACTATTCAGCCTGCGTCGAAATTGGTTTCCGACATTCAGTGGAGCAAATGCACGAACCAAAGCGCGGGTGCTTGTATGGATTTTGAGATCGCTTTCGACCCTGAGGAGCTTTCCTACAAGTCGACCAGGCGGGGGATGAACAAACTTTTGCTTTATTTAATTTATAATATGGTTATGGGAAAGTAGTTCCTTTTCAAATGTGGTAACGTGACTTCGAGCAGAGTCTTTAAATTTAAAAACGGTTTACAGCAGGGGCGGTGAATTCACCGATACTGTTTAACATTTATACGAGTGATCTGGTGGGTTAGAGATGCTATAGCGTATGCTGAAGATTCGGTGGTATACAGATGAGGTCCTCAAATTGAGGTCATTAACATTCTTTTGCAGCGTGACTTTGATCAAATTAATTGATATTGCGATGACTGGAAGTTGAAAATCAACTTTCAGGAGACGGAAACAATCTTGTTCAGAAAAGTATTGGCTTAAGCCTTTGTTAATACCAGAAAAAAACTGGAAGAAATTTGCCATTATTGGACAAAATGGGCATCCATTGGCGGTGAGAGGCGTAGTTAGATATCTCGGTATCTGGCTTGACCAGTATCTACATTTCGATAGACGTATAGTTGCTTGTCTTGCTCGGGCCAAGAAGGTATATGCTCTGACAAGGTGGTTGTTTCATAGCAGTCAACTTGACTCCAGAGTGAAGGTCATTTGTTACGTGGGTCTTATCATCGATTATGATTGCCCATTGTTGTTAAATAAAGCGCCTAGTTATATTGACATCATTCGGGTTTTGGAGAGATAATGTCAAGTTTGTAACTTTGGTACCGCAATAACGGGGAGGCAAAAGCAATTCGCCGAATTTCGGTGGATTGTTGAGTGGGAGGGCTCCACATGCAATTAAAAACAAAACGGTCACAACATCCTCATCCACAACGAGTAGCGGTGTCATTTGGCCATATTGTGTCGAAAATTATGCTAGTGGGAGCAGAGTCGGAACTTCAATTGGCCGCCGATATCATGCTATTTAACACCAATATACTTTTTCCGTTGAAGCTTTATTAAATATAAAGTCCACGCTAATGCTTCACCAACGATGTATGCACTTAAACAAAATATCAGGGATGTTATTCGCGCAATACAGCCGCAATTATGCGAAAACGTAATGAAAACTTTCATCAAAAGAATGACTGTTTGTAGGCAGATCCGAGACAGATATTTGGCAGATATTGTATTCGATTACTAACCTCAGAGTTTTTACTTTAGATTAAAATAAAAGTTGCAAATCGTTCTGGTTAAACGCAGGATCTGCTCTTTTATAACTGTGTATGATTTTTAAAATAACTTTCAGTGGTGCAAGGAAGCTGACCTATGGCATAGTAAAATGCTGAAACAAATAAATCAAATATATATGTAAGGAAAAGCTATAACAACAGACCGAAATCTTTGATATTCTAATTACTGACACATAGCTTAGCTATGTTTTATGAAATCATAAAACAAACTTCTCGCATTACTTCGTTGTCAATGCATTACACCTTACCGGTAGGGGTGGGCTACTAGAGTTGCTGAAGGAATATCTCGAATCATCATTTTCATTATCCTCAAAGTCTGATTTAGTCAGTCTGGAAATGCATGTAAAATAAATAAATTAATAATTAATACTCCTACCATTGGGATGCTGCTTTGAAAAATGACATCACTTACGAAAATTTAGCAATGTCCGACAAGTCAAAGGGTGGTTTTGCAAATTTTTGATACATTGTGAATAAATTGTATCTGGAATCTTCCAAAAAATCCTAGAAAAAAAAGAAAATTGCATTATTCTACATTCAAAATCGGAAGAAATAAAATAAATAATCTTACTCATTTTAGCAAGCCACCAAAGCAAATAAAAGCCGTTATTTCCGATGATATCAGCACACTTTTAGTTTTTTTTAAAGCGATCAATACAAGCAAAGAAAAATCCTTTTAAAAATGCGCTACCAATTTGGAATTAAATATTACGAAACATCAATTCAAATCAAAAACCAAAAAAAGACAATGAAAAAAAAAAAAATCCGGAAAAAGCGACTAAAGGACAATGAAACATGATCCAGGTAAGTCTTACTTTCATATTAGCAAATGCTAGATATAGATTTTGAGGTATGCCTAAAACTATGTCGCTCAATCGATGATCCATTAATCCTTTAAAGGGCTATGGCGATTCTTTATGGCAGGGTTCTTAACCCCCAAATGGCACTGTTGAGTTACAAATCCGTTGCTAGAATCATTACTACACATGCAGGACCCTGCTAGTGATAAAATACAAAAGACAAATTTACACAGGCTATACCCGAAAAACTCCTCAGACTAACATGTGTGTTTATATTGAAAATAAAAATAGCACCCACCGCAGCGTTACAGGTTCTACATCTACATCTCAATTGATAAAATTAACTCCAAACTACTTCACGCGGACGTTGTGGACGAACTCGGATCTACTTGGAATCACTTACTGTCCGAAAAGTGACAACTTCTAGGTCACATTTCCATGACGACACAACTGGGGCAAATAAGGTAGCGCAGCGTTTTCATTTTTTGTCCAACCCGGCTTCATAAGTAAATTTTATAACCGTGGACAATAGCCCCAAACGTGGCATCAGCAGGGAACTATAACCTACAGGGATTTTATTCAACCTCCAGTCTAAATTAGAATAACCTACAAACCATAGCAGGTCACTTGCCGGGAAAATAGCTATATCAGAGGAAGGAACTCTCATTCGAGAGATATACCCTAAGGAGTACAATCAACAACAATTTAGTCGAAGAAGCAGTTCTTGTCTAAAATTACCCCAGGGCGCTAGTTTAATTCTTTCCTGAGAGAAGAATTTAAAAAGATAAAAGTGCGAAAGTTATGAAATATATACCAATATTTGGTTGAGTTCAGAAAGTCGTAATTTTTAAAAAGTTTTTAAATATACATCTAGCTCTTGTCTTTGGCGAGTTTAAGGAATCCGATTCCAATTTAAGCCGTAACCAAACAAACTATCTAAAACCGTTGCAATGATATTACTTATATTATGTATTAATTATTTTATTAGCAATTAGTAATATCGAACATTGCTGTTTGAGATCTGTTTTGGGTGGCGCTAAGACAACGAGGATGATCATGGACATGAATGAGGAAGTAAGGACAAGAGTAAGATCCCCTGCTCGCTTCACCGAAGAGTTCCCAAACAAAGTGGGTGACGAGTTCAAAAGTGCTTCACTTATTCTTTACCAAAGAGGAGCCATCACAGGTGAGGATCAAACGTCCCTGCAACGATCACTTGATGTATGGGTGGATTTTTTTCGAGGCAATCGACACCACATTAGTTTAAAAAAACACCGAATACCTGTGCTACCATTTCGTTGAACTACTCCGACCTATTCCAGACATTGGGCAAGTTCAAGTACCAATGCAACACAAATGAACTGCAAGCTAACTTACGACAAGTTATTTGAATGCCACCATCTGCTATTGCCGTATGTTCACAGATGTAGTGAAAACGTATGCCTTCTGCACACGGAGCGGCTCATAATATCCATACTATATTCCTCCTACATCGAAGATTCCTCTCTGACTAATAATCCACAAACGAATCTTTTCTGGAGTATTCTCTTAATGTATTCATACACATCTACTTATTTAATTTTTTTAAATAAGCGTAAGCCTCCTACATTGCATCCAATGCGTGCCATAGACGAGGATACGCTCGTGCAAAATGAATAAGTTGTTTTTGGCATGTGTACCTCACCGAGGAATTAGGGTTGATTTCTTTCACTTGCTCGAAAGGGACATTTTGAGTGAACAGCTGATATTCATATGTGATATTTGTCTAATAACAGAGGTTTAACTAGTAGGGACTCGTGATTGCCTTGCAAATTGAATGCGCCTATTTATATATATGAATAGAAAAGTGATTCCCAAGCGGAAGAATTTGAAATATCTGAGATCTACGATCAATAGTGAAGCAACCTGTGATGTTGACAGCAGTTATCGCGTAAGAAGACGTCATTTCACGTTCAAAGAATAGATCCTAAGAACCCCGTCACCGAACATCCCGGGATTGGCTGATATTCAGTTATATTCTTGGCTCGTCCCTGCACGAGCAGCTTTTAATATTTTTTTAGCACGGCGAAAGTTGTTTCGCCCTAACCTCAATTGGCGCACATTTATTGTCAGGTTTTTACAAAGAATTAATGCGACACTACTTAACATTTTTTTTTATAGCATCACTCTAACTTCTCTTTATTGATAAACACATTTTAATGTACTGATATGTAGTGACATGCTATAAGCATTTTATCAAATTTCAAGTGAACACACAGCAGTGACATAGTGAAATACACTCAACTCTCATCGAAATCATCCAGCTCATCATAGAACGTTAAGGAAAAATGTAGATACTTCTCATAATAATTAAAATGAGACTGCATGGTGCTAAAAGTATCTTTTTTTGATTTCTGAGCGAATCCTATTAATTTGTTTTGAAACCTTGGAGCGGGAACTCTTAACTGACCGGCCAAATATAGAAATAACAGATAACATAAATGGACTAATGTGATGCTAAAAAAGATGAAATTGGGGTTTGAAGTTCTTCACTTCACGATGCATGTCGTAAAGGATAAGGTGCTTAACTCGACTATAAGTTGTAAAAGCGTAATTTTTACCTAGGATCACACCAAAATTGTTTTTTTTAAAGAAGCACCAATTTGCAAAACTTTCTCGAAAAATAACTTAATTATGGTATGAATACTGACTTAATCAGCCCTTTGGTATAGACGTTGTATTGTGGCTCCGCCTACTGGGCGAAACGTAATTTTGAACCAGTCCCTCAACCTAACTAACATAATGTGAAGAGCCGTTAATCGGTCGAGTGGTTTGGATCGGTTGATGTCTTACACTCAAGAATTTTTTTATAGGGAGTGTTTTTTTGGTACCATGAACTAAGCCCATATGAATTAACGCCATAATGGCGTTAATTCACTTTCAAATGAGAACTAAAGCCATCAATTAAATGTGAACTAACGCCATATGGTGTTAATTCATATTCGAATGTGAACTAATGGGTGCCGGGAATCAACTTCACGGGCAATAACTTCACATGGACAATAAGCTTACCTCGAGTGGGAAATAACTTCACTTTTTTTTTGTGAAGTTATTGCCCACAATAGGTGAGAAATATCTTCTTTTGTGGGAAATAATTTCTCATAATATTTTATGATAATTCAAGAACCGTACCTCGCACCTACTCCAAAGAGTTGCTTGCTTCGTTGTTGATGTCTTGAAAGATATTTTCAATTGCTGCAAATTTGCGGGAGTCTTTCCAGAAGCACTAAAATGTGCAGACATTGTACCATTGTTTAAGAAAGGTTCTACTATTGAAATGTGTAACTACAGGCCAGTTTTCAGCAAAATTTTCGAAAAACTTGTAAAACATAGAATAATAAGCTTTCTAATCACAACCGAGTTTATCAACCCAAATCAGTTTGGCTTTCAGAAAGGTAGATCGACGGAAGATGCACTACTGCAGTTTTGTGCTCAAATATTGTCAAACCTCGATGAAAAAAAGTATGCGGTTGGTTTATTTATTGATATCACCAAAGCTTTTGATATGGTTAACCACAATATTCTGTTGAGAAAATTGGAAAAAGCCGGTTTTCGCGGTTTCATATTAGATTGGTTCAGATTGCTTCAGTTTATACTTAAAAGATAGGTCGCAAAGAGTGAAGTTAGATGAGATTAGAAGGGAAATAATTTTTTTTTCAATTTAGGTGTACCACAAGGTTCTGTTTTGGGACCAATTTTGTTTATCGTTTACATTAATTCACTCCTGGCACTAAATTTTAAAGGGTCACCTACTGCTTTTGCGGATGATAGACTTTTCTTATGGTTTAAACAGTCCTTTGGATCTAGTTTCTGACTTTTATTGAGATCTAAGTTTACTAAGAAGATTGTTTGCCGAACATAATTTGATTATAAGCTCTAAAACAAAAATAATATTTTTCAATATGTCATCCCTCAATAATTTGGAAGCGAATGTCTTTTATCACGCACCTGAGTGCCAAAAATACAAGCTTTCTAGTTGCAAGTGTACGCCTTCTACCACTTTTTGTGATAATTCAAGCTGCAGTGATAATTGTTTTTTAATTGAGACAGTGAATGAATGTGGTTTACAATTGATTCTAGAATGAGCTTTTCGAATCACGCAGAAATTCCGAGGAAGTAGGCACTTTCGCTGCACACTTAGATATTGTTTTTCTTATCTTATATTTGCTCAACAATACTCCTAAAAATTATTTATTATGCAATTTCCCATTCCAAACTGCAATATGGAATTGTTTGTTGGGGAGGTGTTTATTCGAATAAAATTCCGCCACTATTAATTCTGCAGAAATATATTTTACGGAAAATATGCCGTAAGCCTAGGAGACATCCTAGTTTTTCTTTGTTCTACGACCTCAAAATTCTCCAAGTCCGACATTTGTACTGCTTTAAAGTGTTGAAGACGTGGAAACTTTTCGAATATGGTATCTGTACCAAACTTCCGCACTACTGCATTTCGTAATTTGTATTTAGTTTTATCTTGTCGTTTATTTAATAAGCTTCCTTACTCCATCAAAACAATAACAATGCCTGGAATGCTTTTAAAATTTGGAATCTATACTTTCTGATATTCTGGTCTAATTTCACTTTTGATAATTTGTTGTCTTAGTAATCAAATCGTTAAAAGTAAATTTATTTCTTTTATAGTATTTTTGATATTTAATTAATACAGTCGAATTTTTGATTAATTATGAAAATTGTTTTATATTTTTTAATATGTACTTAGTATATAAAAATACAGAATGTCGCAAATATTTCTTTACTTCATACTTATGTAATTAATGAAGAATGTGAATTTACCATGAATGTATATGAAATAAATTATATCTATATCTATCTATCTGTAAGTAAAACAAACAGTGACCCAAAGCAGGGGGGTTGCGGTTGCATGCCCCCCCCCCATAGGCATTCCACTGTTTATGAAATCTACTTGCGATTTCGCAACTAATTCCATAAACAGTGCAATGACTATGGGGGGCATGCTGCCCCCCTCCAACCCCCCTGCTTGGGGTCACTGTTGGTTTTCGAATAGGTGCAAAGGAAAATTGTTGCATCAGGTTACTTATATTTAAAAACTCTTCCTTAACAATAAAATGAGTACTAAGGCCACTTTCTAAAGCGAATTAACACCATATGGGTTTAGTTCTCATTTAAAAGTGAAATAAGGCCATAAGTGGATTATGGCGTTAATTCGCATTTGAAAATGAATAAGCACCGTTTTTTTTTATTAAAGTAATAACTTCTGTCAAACAAGTAATTGTCATATTGCAAAAAGTCAGTGTAATTTTCAGTAGCCTTTGCAATTTTATCTTGATCAATTGCATCGCCAACCGAATTTTAGAAAGTTTACTATCTTCGTAAAAGTGTAAGTTTACGACGAATGTAAAAACTGCTTGCGTAAACGATAGTGAATCAATCAGCTTTGGATACGGGTTTTTGTTTCATTTGTGTACGATGACAGAGGGTACGTTCACTGGTTTGGTTGCTCCTGATTGGTTGAACGAATTTTCCACGTTTTCCATCTTGATTTGCACACCAAATTTGTGTCGAAAGTTGACCACCCTGTTAGAAAATATTTTCCATACAATTGTTGAAAGTTCATTTCAATTTTCGAGGTTTTACGGCGTTCCATGAATACCTTTCTTATATTATCTATGCAATTTTGTTCCTAGGCTTGAATCACTATTCACCAAAATGTTTTCAGAGTATGATTGAAGTTTCTAATAAAATATTTTTGTAATTAGCTTACGAAATAATCACCTTTGTGACTCTAGTTTATACACACAGTCAAACTTTCTTTTTACAAAAACAAAAACAATTTAAAATAATTGGCGGTTGAGGTGTGATATAAAGCTTAAATATTGCGTTTTTTAGATCATACAAGGTGGCGCAAAAGTAATCCTCCTATCAGAAAATGCTATAAATTTTGCGATTGGGCCCCTAATGTCAGTTCTGTTTTGACATTTATGTAGTAAACACATGCGAAATACACGTTAATAAACAATGTTACGCCACACTGCTCCAGAACGCGGAATATTGGTGACTATTTTTTTGATTTTTTTTTTAAATTACAGCCAAAAAACATCGGAAGGTTATTTTTGCGCCACCTTGTATAAGGCACTTTGTTGTTAGAGCTGTGTAATCAGTTTAAAATTTGATTCAAATCCGTTTTCTGTCACTAAGACGTTAAGCAGTCGGCTTCTTAAGCACACACAATTTTTAATACACGTAAACCTTCCCTGATAAGTTCAGATGTTAGTGATAAACGCATCCAAATCTGTTCATTGATTCTCGAGATTGAGGTATGTTACAAATTCTAAGTCAAAGTTATAATACCCTTAGAAAAGGTATTTTATCGCATCCCTTTTGAAATTATTGCAATTATTTCTTACGTATCATCAGTTTTACGTATGCCCTTAAACTAATGCAGCGTTTTTTTGACAGATGTGCAGTGTGTGCTATTTCCAAATCAAAACACTCATGAAAGACCTTTCGAATTAAGGTCTTTAGCAAGAATAATCCTAAAAGCAGAAATCAATAAATATTACTTTGCAAAGCGTTTTAAATCATTACACATATAAGTTGCACGGAAAAAAACGTTTAAATAAAACACCAGCATATTTTGTTTATATTTAAAAGTTATATTGTTTATTCATAATTTATTATATCAAGAGCAACTACAAGAGCCAATGTACAACCAAAACTATGTACAGTAGAATCTCCCATTGCGGACAGCTCTCTTAGGCGGACAGATCCGTACAGATCCCTTAGACGGACTTTTTTAACTAAGCTTTTTTGTAACAGATTGCAAACATTTAAAGTTCTGTTAGACGGACACTCATTTGATCGGACGCGGACAAGTATTTCTGTTAGAATTTATTTGACTTAATTTACTTAGGCGGATAAAACTAGTGTTGAAACGAATAGTATATTTCGGCCAGCGCCGTGGCCTAATAGCCGAATATTCGGCCAAACTATTCGGCCAAATTATAAAGTTCTGAAAAGTACGAACACAGTTGGGGCGAACATGGTTGATTGAACATAAGATCATTCTACACCAATTAAAATATTTTTGGGACACAAACCTAAAACCTTTTTCTTATCGCTGCTTCATTTAGTTTATGTTCTTTTCTTTGTCTTTCACGAAAAATATCCTCCCAAAAAAAAACACGAAGCTATCGATGTTCGAGGAAAAACATTTGCTTTGTTTTTATTCAGTTTTAAAAGCTTAAATTAATTGAAAATGACCATGTTTTTTTTGATTTTTGCTCCTTTTTCTAACTATTCGGTATTAAGTTGAATCGGTATTCGGCCGAATAAAAAATATAGGTCGAATAGGCCGAATACCGAATAGTAACCAAATATTCATTTCAACACTAGACAAAACCAACAACTTTTGTTGTTTCACAACAATTTTTTTTATTTTCCTTTATATTAGAAAGATACACACGTGCTCAGAGTCGCAAAATTACGTCAACATTACGTAACAAAAATACAAATGCAACAAAAATTTGGCACACATTAAGTACTTAGCTATGGAGCACCCTGTATCTGGACGAAACAAAAACTTTTTCGACCAAAAATGTGTGTAATCCTTCGAATGATCTTTCTTTTTCTGGCAGAATTTTATTTTTTATTTTGCCCAAAATAACGTTTTTTTTCGTGGTTTGCTCCTGGCGGCCAAACGGAGAACCTGATCAATAAAGTGTGTATGGCGTGTATATGGGTATGTCATAAAAAGGTTTTTTGTTTTGTTTATTGTTTCAAACAAAGTTACAGAAAGAGTTTGTTATGTTTTTATGAATTAAGAGATAATTTATTTGAAAAAAAGAATAAAAAAATAGTTTGTTCCCTTGGACGGGCAACTCCCTTGAGGCCCAACTATTATAGGTGCGTACGGCGCCATTTGAAACTAAGCAAATACAAAGACTGGTGCAGTATTAGTGTATTCGCTTGATGATTGAAAGGTCGTGCGTTCAAATCCCGGCCAAGTTCATTACTTTTCGTCGAATACATGAAAAACTAGATCTTCCTAAGCAGAAGAACATTACAACTGCACCCAAACACTTCTTTCCTAACTCTCTTCTCTTTCTAATAGTAAGTAGCACCGAAAAGCATGCAATGAAATACGATATTGCCAGGTATTGCTTCCTGTTAAACAAATATGCTTGGGCAGTGTTGTTAGCACTTTAAGGGTACTGTAATATTACAGAAAAAACCCCTTTAGCGTAAGCAAATTATAAAAAAACATAGGCATGGGCTACGGTCCGCTTGGGCGAACTGTTGGATACCCTATTCTTATTCCTATCCCTCATAAGTGGGCTTGACAAAAGTCTAAGTATGGTTGAATTGTTAAGAACGCTCTACATATTTTGTTATATAACATTTAAAGGATTTTATCAAAAAAAACGCTCCCTAGCTCAAACTTGGGTGTTTCAATAAAATTGTTTTATTTAATTGTGGGCGTGTCAGTAGGCGGATTTAAAAAAAATTAACACATGAGCAAAAAGGGCCTAGTGAGTATATATTATAAATTTCAGCTCCTTAGCTCAAACTTTGAATTTTAAAAAAAAAAAAAATTAATTGTGGGCGTGTCAGTGGGCGGATTTTGAAAATATTTACACATGAGCATAAAGGGCCCATAGAGAGTATATATTATAAATTTCAGCTCCCTAGCTCAAACTTTGGATTTTCAAAAAAATTGTTTTATTTATTTGTGGGCGTGTCAGTGGGCGGATTTTGAAAAACAGTTTTAGGACGTCACAGATCATATATAAAAAATTTCAGCTTTCTAGCTCAAAATTCGATTTTTTCCAAAATTTGGTTTTTTTGAGTTTGTGGACGTGTCTGTTTGCGGATTTCAAAAATTCGTAAACTTGATTATTTCGGGACCCTAGAGAGTATATGGTTAAAATTTCAGCTCTCTAGGTCCAGTTTAAAGGCCTAATATTTACCGACAGACGGACGGACTGACGGACGGACGGACGGACATGGCTAGATCGACATTACTATCGATGCTGATCATAAATATAGTAACTTTTAGGGGTCTACGGGCAATATTAAGGTATGTTACAAACTATGCGTCAAAATTAATATACCGTTAGAATAGGGTATATAAACATACTTTTACTATGGGTAACTTATGCAATTGAAAGATCTTAAGGGAACGGTTCGATCAAATATGAGATTAGCTCTAGTTTTCGTCCGCCTAATAGTTGGACCTTAAGGTGAATACAAAACTTGTCACCGTCACTGGCCGCCTAATTGAGATATCACTGTACAACTTAATCCAAGTACACCCCTTAAAATTTAAAAACTAATAAAATAATCACAGACATTCGGACTAAGACTCTACCAGCAGGCAACTAAAATATACTATGTACATTGTACATCCCATGCAATAACTAAGACTACTCCATTTTGTTTAAGCTGTGGGAATAATTTGAATAAAAGAAGCGTTAGCAGCATTCTCTGTGTAAAAAGAGAAAAACGTTTTAGCAGTGCGTTACGGGGGAATATTGGCACCTTGATACAGTGACATTCTCACCTTATGGTCGGCACTTGTGGTCTCTGTCGATAATAGTCGCAATCTTTTTGCACTATTTTCCGATTGACTGTTATCATCCATTCGCTGTGCTTGTGAACCCAACCCATACCGCGCTATGCTCGCCGAATGACCAAAGCCCGCGTCTTTGACGATTTGCCTCGCAAGGGGAAACAATTCATCGCGGCGGGTCAGTAAAGCCGGCACGAGCTTACATAACTGAGCTGCGGCTTCATTGACACAAACCTCATGAAGTGTCAGGGGTTTTTCGGGTCTCCTTTTACAATCGAATCGACCATATATCGCAGAGTACTTACGGATTTCATCCATTCGTCGGGGATCACTCTCGCTCATCGCAATTACTTGTTCCAGTTCACGAGATGTGCGTTTTTTGGATGTCTGAGCACGTGGTTCACGTTGCGGTAATTGACGAGCGATTTTTTCGGCTCCCAACGCGATGCGATCCACTTGTGAATTTGTTAGAATTGGCGTCAGTTGAGGTGAACTGGATGTGACTTGAGAAGTGATCCCGGTGTGAGTTGGCGTGCAGGCCCCACCAAGTGAGACAACAGTTGCCGTTGGTATCGTGGGCATGACTTGGGTGGAGGTTTGTACTGTGTTCATGAGAGGTGTGGGATTGAAACTAGGTGAAATTGTGAATTTCGGACGAAATGTTGACGGTTCGGCTTGGTAGGTGGGCAGTGGAGGATCATTGAAACCTGCGAATAAAAGAAAATTTTAAATAAATATTAGAATATACATATTTTGATGCCAAAACATTTTATTGCATGAGTCCTTGTGCCCTTTATATGCGGATGTTTTGATTCTCCACCTAACAATTTAATAAGCTAATCGGCTTTGAGCTCCGGAGCACTCGTCGATATCCCTTATTTCGGATGACGTCGCATTTTCCCAGTATAAAAAATGGCCTACTACTACCGAGCGATGGGTCTCAGGTTCGAATCACGGCCTAGTGACACTAACGTTTTTCCCCGTGTCCCACCTCTTGCGAAAGTCTGACAAACATGCGAGGGTATCAATTCTCATGAGAAGCTTTTCAAATTTGACGTTCGACGTTGGCATAAAATTGTAGGTCCCTTCCGTTTGTGCCCAAAATATAACCTAGCACGTACAAATGGTTGGAGACCCATGCTGTATGAGCCATTTATAGGATTGTTCTTTCTGCGTTCAGAGCACAGCCTGAATTGTCAAAATAAGTTCGTATTTAAGCTCAAACACATCAGACCATTTAAATCAAGCTGTTTTTCTTTTCCCATTCAAAGCTTGTTCAGAGAACACTCTATGAGCTCAGCAGAATCAATTGCCTGAGCAGTCTGAGTTACGAAACCAAAAATCAAAATCAAAAATTGATTTTGTTTTTCTTTTTGTTATTGATTATGGCTTGTAAAAAAATTTTGGACGAAATATCAAAAAAAAATTACCAAAAGTAAGGACAAAAATTTTAATGTTAAAATTACAAGTTTTGTATTTAAAAAAATGGTAATTTTTCTCTTGTTTGTGACAGTTTATGAAAATAAAGGAAAACCCCAGAAGAAGTCAGAAATACTGACGAAACGTTGGGAAAGAAAAATTAAACCATTAGTTTTGTTTTCATTTAAAAGAAACATATGTAAGGACCAAAAAAGGCGACACAAAAAATTAACCTATATTAATTAAAAACAATGAAAAGACGGTCGCGGGTTGTTTTTTTGGTGTTGAGAATACATAATACAATTTAAAAAAATAAGTTTTATTTACAATATAAACATAATTTCTAATCGTATGATTGCTGAGCGCTCAAGTGTATTTTATAAAAAAAATCAGAACGCTTCGAACGCGCTCTGTTCAGAACTTAAAATGAACTTAAAATTAATATTTTATAAACCACTGAAAGTCGTGTAGGCTAGATATTATAGGGACGTTTGTGCTCCGGGATTAAGGCTTCAATGCATAACTGGGCAAAACGTTTCCAGGTCTTTTCATTTAAAACACTTAGAGAATCTGCTTCGCTTAGCATTGCATTTTAAAAGAAAACGGATTTAGCTTTTTCAGACTTTGAAAAGCAGAAAAAAAATTGGCAAGAGGTTTCTTGATCTTGAAACTTACACAATGAGCGAAATGTTCTTCGTTCATTTAAATAGGGCCCATTATTTAACTCAATAAGCTTTCCTCTTACAAACAATTTCAGAGATTTCATATAAACTCATTTCATCTGAGAAATAGTGATTGCCGGTCGAATTGTAGGTACTCAATTTTCGGATGAAGGGATCTATGTACAAGAGAAGCCTTTGTCTTCCTTTATTAGATCTGCTCTTATACTGGCATCTAATGATTCAAAAAATGTTCTTTTACTTTTCACACAGCAAGAAAATATCCTCCATTATTTTTAAACCAGCTAATTATAATTATTATTTTGTGCCATATTTTTTTCTGAATTTTTTTTTGGAGGCGAGCACTTTTGTTACATATCCAAAGTGTATTTTCAAACCGGATAGAAAATTCCTATCCCCCATTAAAGGGGCGTGAAAAAATATAAGCATGGAAGAGTTGTTCAGAAGGATATTTATATTTTGTTACACATTATTTAAAGACTTTATTGAATAAACAAAGTTTCTGTAAAAAAAGCTCTTTAAAGTGGGCTTGGCAGAAAATTTTATATAAAGGAATTATTCAAAACGACTTTCACTACAATTACATAGTTAGCGAATGAAAATATGGGCGTGTTAGTTGGCGGATTCCAAAAATTTCCCTCCCAACCTTTTTCGGGGGCCTAAAGTATTTTTTTATTTTTTATCGATTTTTTCTATAAATTATTTTTTTTTTTGAGATTGTGGGCGTGTCAGTGGGCGGATTTTTAAAACTCTTAAAGATGATTATTTTCGGACCCTAGAGAGTATATGGTTAAAATTTCAGTTTTCTAGCTCGAGTTTAAAGGCATAATTTTGCCGGCTGACGGACATGGCTAGATCGAAATTACTATCGATGCTGATCATGAATATATATTTTATTTAAATAAAAAGTTGTCAAGTCTTAATGAGAGACCATTTAGTAACTCTTAGGGGTCTACGAGCAATATTAAGGTATGTTACAAACATGAGTCAAAAGAAATGTACCCTTAGAATAGGGTATAACGAGGTGGAACACCAGTTTCATCGACGCTATTGGCTTTATCTCGCTGCCACGGCGGGAGGTATTTATCCATATTGGTGCAAAAAGACTGATACGTCGCTAATGCTCCTGAGCAGTTTCATTTAAGTACTACCACAATAACGAGTGATAAAGTTGATACATAGAAGCAATTCGACGAATTTTTGTGGCTTGTTGATTGCAAAACTCAGACCACAGATGGATCCTCTACGACATGAGTCTCGAGGTCGAGAACACAAAACCTTATAGAAACCCCAAAAGAGTTAATTGGACCAAGTTTGGCCAAGTCCTTCGGACAAAACTCAAAAATATACCTGAAACAAACACAGCTGCAATTCAAGAACTGGAGGTACAGGTAAAGACTTTTGAGAAGGCTATGGATGTAGCATACAAAGTCTCGTGCCCAGTTAAACGCAGTAAAAAAAACGCTTCCCCCATGGTGGAACGAAGATCTCTCCAGTCTCAGACAGATGACTAGAGCGATTTTCAACATCTGCCACTAACACAATTTTTGGCGGCCTTATAAGGACTGCCTAAGTCTGTATAAGAAAGCCATAAAGGCATCCAAAAAGGAGGCCTGGTTGGACTACTATCAGTCAATTGAAACCCTTAAGGACTCCGCTATGCTAAGCAAAATTTTGTCCAAGGAACACTCCAACCCTTCTTTTCTGAAAAGACCAGACGGAGGATGGACAGAATCCCCAGCGGAGACCCTGGAACTCCTTATAAGCACTCACTTTCCCGGATGCAGTGATATTAGTACGCAACCCGAGAGGCCTCGGCAAGTACAACCTGCTCCCATCAACAACATCACCTCAATAATTTCCGAGGAAAAGATTTCCTGGGCTATTAACAGCTTCTCCCCATATAAGTCTCCGGGGCCTGACGGCATTATGCCTGTCATGTTACAGAAAACGCAAAACCTATCAATACCTTGGTTAGCGTCGATATTCCGAAGCTGTTTATTGCTAAACCAAGTACCACACTCCTGGAGACGCGCCAGGGTGGTGTTTATACCGAAGGTGGGTAAACGCGGGCACGTGTCCGCAAAGGACTTCAGACCTATCAGTCTGACCTCCTTCATACTCAAAACCCTGGAGCGTGTCCTAGACATCCATATGCGAAGTTTTCTGCCAGAAACATCGCTTTCCAAATCACAGCACGCCTATCTCAAAGGCAGATCCACGGAAACGGCTCTCCATGAGGTAGTGCGAACTATTGAAAAATCCATATACTACAAAGTACACCCTAGCCTCCTTCTAGGATATAGAGGGAGCCTTCAACAACTTACCCACGGAAGCTTTTCTTGAATCTCTGGTCGAACTGGGCATAGAGGAATCTATTAGGAAATGGATAGCTTCAATATTCTGAACAAGAGTTATTCAAACAACACTAGGCAACAGCCACCTAACCAAATTTGCCCATAGAGGAACGCCACAGGGTGGCCTCATTTCTCCGCTACTATGGCTAATAGTTATGAACAAAATTCTAGTAAAACTAGACAGGGAAATGGTCAAAGCTGTCGCGTATGCGGATGACGTAGTGTCAGGGAAATTTCCCTCCGTGATAAGTGATATCATGGGGAATGCTCTAGACAAGGTAATCACCTGGGCTACAAGGTGTGGCCTCGGCGTTAACCCGAGCAAAACCGAACTGATGCTGTTCACCACCAAAACCAAAATACCCTATTTTACCCTACCCCGCCTATACGGTCAACCACTTACACTATCCTCCAGCGCTAAGTATCTGGGTATCGCGCTCGATCCTAAACTTAACTGGAAACATAACATTGAACACAGAGTGAGGAAGGCGTGTATTGCCTTCTATGCTTGTAGCAGAACCTTTGGAAAGAAGTGGGGACTTCAGCCAAAGATGACCTTGTGGATGTACACAGCAGTAGTGCGTCCAATCCTCACCTATGGATCACTAGTATGGTGGCCCGCGTTGAGTAAAGGTTACAACCTCACAAAACTGAAAAGATTGCAAAGGACAGCCTGTATAGGCACCACGGGTGAACTGAGGTCGGCCCCAACGGACGCCCTCACTGTGCTCTTGCACCTTTTGCCTCTTGACCTACACACAAAAGATACCGCACTATGTAGTGCGGTAAGACTCAGGGAATCGGGGTGCTGGACTGCACGGCCATACGGCCACAGCAGCATTCTTGCCTCGCTACCAGAAGGCATGGTCACGTTTCCAACCGACTACATCACACCCAAACTAAACTTCACAAAAGGCTTCCAAGTAAGCTTCCCTTCCAGAGCTTGTTGGAAGAGGGACGAAGTAGTGAAAGATTTCGACACGGTCATATACACCGACGGTTCTAAGAAGAACTGTGGTGTGGGGGCCGGTGTCTACTCGAAATCACTAAAAATATCAATATCCCTTCGCCTGCCGAATTTTGCCAGCGTTTTCCAGGCGGAACTACTGGCTATCCGAGAGGCCTGCACGCAAGTAGTGCGTGACACAGCGTACAAACAAAACATTGCTATCCTCATAGATAGCCAAGCCGCAATCAAAGCTATTGACTCGGCTACCATATCCTCCAAACTGGTGCAGGAGTGCCGAAACGAGCTTGCGCGACTGGGCGAACGTTTCAGTGTTACACTACTCTGGGTTCCAGGGCATAGTAACATAACAGGAAACGAGCGTGCAGACACGTGCGGTCAAGACACAAATACAATCACAATTCCTGCAGAAAGCCAATCTTCAATGGAGAAGGTTAACTAACTGCATCATATCGAAGAAGACATGGCCTATTTATGACAAAGGAAGAACAGGGGATCTTCTAAACAGAACCCGCCCCGAAGTCTCCAGAATTACGGCGATAATCACCCGGCACTGGTCAATTGAAGACAATGCGGCCAAACTGGGTATCCCATTTAACACCCACAGCCGAAGCTGCGGGAATGTAAATGAAAGAGAAACTCTCTTCCATTTTCTCTGCGAATGTCCGGCACTAGCAAGAGCCAGACTTCGGTCACTGAACCAACCATTCTTTGACGACCTTAGCGCTATATCGGGCAAAGGGATACAAGATCTTATCCGTTTTCTCAATTCCACAGGTTGGATATAGCCAGACATCAAATGCTCTACAACCACAACATAAGTCACACGAGTCGTGGTAACAAAAAGGCACAACAACTAATTGGGTTCAAGTCGAACCACCACCTCTACCTACCTACCTGATGGGAAAAATCAACAGGATGGTACGATACTCTAGGTTCGAGGATATTAAATTTAAAATTTTAGAATGCTACATAGTTTCGTAATTATTCGGCAGCCATCAATAGTTAATGCTTTTATTGAATTTATAAACAGGGAACAAATTAGTTATCATTAAGTGATATGCTGCCGTTCATCTCTAAGGGAGATAGCAGAGCAGTTTAACATTCACCTCTGTTGGGTGCCGAGGCATAGAGACATTCCAGGAAACTGTAGGGCAGATAAACTCGCCAAAAAAAGACACCACACTACCTCTTTTACCTGACAAGGGTTCTCTGGGTATTTCAATCGCTACATGCAAATTTTTATTCCAGCTATTCGCAATCGGAAGAACAAACCTTAGGTGGACAAGTAGTAATACATGTCTAGCTACTAAGCATATCTAGCCAAAGCTGGACCTGCGACGCTCTAAGAGTGTAATCTCACTAAACCGACTGCATATTAGCTCCACTATAGGTGCCATTGTAGGGCACTGTCTGATAGGCAGGCACGCATCGAGGCTTGGCGTTTATTCAAACGACTTTTGCAGAACCTGCATGGACGACGAGGAGAAGGAATCTACACTTCACCTTCTTTGTACATGTCCTGCTCTCTCCCATGATGCTTAATGATCAGGTGACTTAGCTAACACTGACGTTAGAAGTCTATCGCGCTTCATAAGAAGCTCCAAATGGTTTTACGAGTAGTGAAAGAAACCTTTAGATCCGTGTGGTATCACAATGAACCTAACATTGGTCTAAGTATGTTGGCCTTAGGCTGACAGCCACCCCAACCTAACCTAACCTAAGTGATACCGTCAGGAAGATCATGTTGATCATTTTGCTGACGGGTGTTTTTTTAGCTATTCTCAGTTAAGGTATGTTTAAGAAGTGCCAAGTTGAAAATTATGGGTACTTTTGTCATCCATAAAGAAAACTTGCATATGATCTACTCGAGTTGTCCTCAACCTGCAGAGAACACCAAAGCACCAGGTTACTTTTACTTCTAGTTTTTCATCAGTTAACTTCACTAAGAAGCAATTATAAAAATCCATGCATTTATATAGAGAAATGATCGTTATTACATAGCATGATTCGAATTCACGCAACACTTATCACTCACATTATGAAAACAGCAATTATTGAATTGCGTCAGTTTATTCCCAAAATGGTATGGAAAATAATGTTCAAGTCAAAAGGAACTTTAACTCCGAGCCCCCCGGTTCAAAAAGGCAAGGAGACCGAATCTACGAGTATGTTTAAAAGACCAAGCCATCGCGAATGCCAGCGCAGAATCGCAGAGGATGGAAGGCTTCTGTGTCTCAGGCAGATACTCCTCACGGGTAGGGAGCTCGTTTAGTTAGTGGGTATTCCCTGAACAGGTATACACATTCGATACAGAGAAATCTATTCGGAAACAAAATGCTCTCGGAATTAACAACTGCGGAGTTATATATCTGAGAAAGAACTCAATTTTCTATGATTCAAAGCGAGTATCCCCACCATAAGTCTCTTGATGCTTTCATTATCAACGTCAATTACCAAGCAAAAAGAGTTGGCCACGAAATCTCGAAGAATAAAATCTCGACTATGAAGTCTCGAAGAACAAAATCTCGAAACCCGAAATCTCGAAAATCAGCTAAAAAAATAACATTATAAATATTTAATTTTTTTTTTTTTTAAATTGAAGCGAACTTAACCTCTTGAAAGAAATATTTATCCGTCCCAAAAAGAACGATTTTTGTCTAAGGAGTTAGACTATCTGTCCGCAGTGTTTAGCTCGCTTATACAAATTCGTTGTTCCGCTTAGAGTAATTGCTTGTTGTCTGGCAGGCGCCATAAACAGAATGAAGTTAGCGCCCAATTCCAAATATGATGTCAATTAAGTCGGATAATTCTCGATCTAGGTGGCCGCTTTGCGGGTAAAAGCTCTGGACATCTATGCAACTTATATACAGACCGGCTCACTTGCAGGCGCAGGGTCACGTTTAGTTATCTAATAAACAAGAAAACACCTAACGTAAGCAATAAGCATCTACTTATACTGACGAATGAAATTTACCGTGGTCGACTTCGACAACCCGTATGGTATATCATATCCGGGAAGGGAAGAATGGCAAAGGCGATCAACACTGATGGTTCTAAGGCAAGTGAGGGAACGGGTTCTGGTATCTTCTCAGTTGATCCAGACTTGAAAGGGTCTATACGATCCCCGGACACAAGTAGTGATTTCCAAGGCACAGCGGCTTAGAAGAAAATGAGCAAGCCGATGAGCTTGCGAGAAAGGGAGGGGAGCTGGAGGGTAGTGGAAGCGTTATCAGTGGAATAATTAACGATAACACTTTGAAAAAAGCTGACATTAGATTTAAAATCTAGGCTGGCGTAGGATGTCTAAGGCACTTTGGACGCATTTTGACCAGAAAAGATCAAGGGAAATTTTGCGATCATGTCGGGACACTGTCACCTGAGGAAGCATGCTAGGCGGCTTAAACTGGTAGACGTGGATACATGCAGATTCTGTGAAGACCTGCAAGCCGAGGAGGACTTAACACACATACTCTGTGAGTGTGAGCACGGAATCGTAGGAGATTTCTAGGAAAATACTTCTTCGAGCAAATAGGGGAATTGAGTGACACACAATACAGGAAGCTGGTCAAATCATGCAGGGAGATTGGATGTTTTGCCAGGGAAAGGAATTAGGTTCCTCTTTTTGAAGTTTATGTTTCATCGGTTCCTCAGTGATGGCGATGAGCCTTTTTTGGTGCCTAGTGCTGTATGTGATTACATACCTTTGTTAACCTTACCAACTTAAACTAAGCAAAGAATCATGTAGTTTTTTCAACCTTCATTCAATAATCAACAATCTTCGGAAACAAATTTTATTCGAGATTTTGAGTTTGTATACTTTGATTTTCGGGATTTTTCCAAATTTTCGATTGTCACTTTCGAGATTTTGATTTTCGGTCATTTGTGTTGGTTTCCCATTTAAAAATTATGGAAAACAAATAAAATCTCAAATTGAAGTCCCGTTCTTCGCTAATAAAAAGGTTTAAAAAAGGAGAGTGGTTCACACTTACCAACAGAAGGCAAGGCGGATTGAAACACCGCTGGATTATTCGCCCATTCATGTAAAACTTTTTGTAATCTCCTAACATGCAAGGGTTTTGATGCCATTCCAACTAAAGCCATTATTTCTAAGAATTCCTCCTCGCCAGCCTCGTACAATTGTTGTACATCATCACCACCCATTTCCAGTAGAGTGTCATAGTATGCTAATAAACTTGCCCTCTGCAATACCCTGTATAATTGCACTTCGGCTTCATTGCTGGGACGGGATGTTGCAACCACTGAAAGAAAGGAGACATTTATTATTAAACATAAATTAACAACAAAACCAAAATATTGATAGATATGCAAAAAGAATTTACAAAAGCACCCCTCAAGTGGCTTTTAAAAAGGTCGTCGAAATTGTTCTCACACTTTCTTGTTAATAACTTGTTAAAAGATTATGCAAAAATGTGCCGTTAAGAGGGTTATAATTGGCAAGAAATCTTTCTTCTAATACTTTAAGATCCAGTCACAGATCCGCAAGCACAGATACTTAAGATTGAGATGCAAAAATATGGGAATGCAAATTCATTTCTCTCAACACATTTAGCAAGCGATTTACATGCATTATTCTTGAATTTGCATAAATGATGTATGCAAGGATTCACCCCGTTTTTTGAATGCGAAATATCAATCGAATGTGATGTTATCTCTATTGGGACCCACTCTTAATGGTTTTACTTTCTAAGACCAGAGGGATGTAAAGTTTGTTCGCACAATGCGATTTGCCAGATTTGTTTTCACAATATCATTAAAATGTCATAAAATGTGGGTTTGTATTCTTTTACCCGAGTGGATGTGAGTTTTTCGTATTTGCGAGGACAACAATTGACATGGTGCCAAATCATCACTCCATAATTATTGTTGTTGGATAAGGGGTTGATTTTCTTTTTAGCAAAAATAAGAACTATTGTGTAAACTACATAATGGTATTGTAGTGTTTCAATCGTTATTCGATTGTTGTCATACACATATAATATCAAGAGATAATATCAAGAACAGTCAATAGGGATATCGAAGGAATGGGGTGAAATTTGATATTAACAAATTTTGTATCGCACTTTCGCTTCAGATTTGAAATTAGGTGGGATAATGATTTAAGACTTGAATTGAGTGGTGGATTATGGTACAGAGAGTCAGAGAAAGTGTAATGTATATATGGATTGTGAAGACCATCAACCAATTACTCTTGAGGCATTTGTGATACTTTTTGCATTTTATTTTGGACACTTGGACATCTTTTGCATATTGAAAGAGTAGTTTTTTT
The DNA here is from genome assembly GCA_949715645.1 of Portevinia maculata. NCBI lineage: Eukaryota > Metazoa > Arthropoda > Insecta > Diptera > Syrphidae > Portevinia > Portevinia maculata. Next base: position 51,649,449 of record OX454527.1, on the reverse strand, counting down.
AATCTCTCTGATACCGTCGAGTATAAGATAGATTGATGAATTTTTTATTTCATAAAAATTTGTACAAAGTTGTTTGCTGAATAATAAGGATATTGCAATCCTGCCGTCTGCCTAATATGACGGGCCTATTCGAAAACGCCAACTTTGAGCAAATTATGCAAAGTATATCATTCGGAAATAAATAAACGATAAAGCAAACAATTCTAAAACGCAGCAAGGCAAATATTTTTTGCAAATATATGCAAATTTAAGCAAATGTCAAAATCGTGTTGCTTTTTTTATTTGTTGACTTTGCGGACGGTGTTTGATTTAGAGAAAAAAATGTGCGAAGAAGAAGAAAGGTAAAAGTTAGAACAAAAAAAAACTAATTGATTTAATTTCTGTAATTTAAGAAATGCTAGATCTTGGACGCACCAGGAGATAAAACTCCTTATTTCAATTCGACTGAAATTTAAAACTTATTTTATCTCGGAAAAAGTTGACGCTGTGGGGTAAAGTACGCGAAGCAGCCCTTCACATCAATCTGGAGTTCCGTTATACAAAAGATGAAATTTTTCGTAAATCGAACAATCTGCTATTGACGTACAAGAGAATTAAAGAAAGGTGGGAGTATTTCGAGCTTTTTCATGAAGCTTACGGGAAAAACCACACATAGATCCATCTAGAAGTTTGTTGATTTCGACTTTGGAAGATAGGTATGAAGATAACCCTGAGACCGAAGACGGTGACGATTCCCCAGAATCGACATCGTAGCCATTAGGAAATGCTAAGCGCTTAAAAATGGTATGCCCAAATGGTCCCCCCATTTAGGTAGTAACCACGCCCTACGTCGTTTAATTGCGGTGATCGAACGAGAACCAATTGAATCGACGTGGCAAGGTCGACTAAAGGCGCATTATTATGTAACCGAATTTATATGAATTAAGAAGTCCATTGTGTTGCATGTATTAGATATTTTTTTAATAAATAAACAGATATAAACAGAAAAAAAGATTACAAAAGTATTATCGGGGTAATCACTATGCTAAAAGCAATGTCATTATAGCTGGCTCTTGGAGTTCGAACAGTTACTTCTTCTGGATGTTCATATGGAGTGCTAATGTTATTGTCACTATCAATCTTCTTTTTTTTGTGTTGGGAATTTGCTGAAATTAAAAAATCATCGAAAGACATTGCAGAGCTAGTACGCGAGGAATGCTTCTGCAATAGTGATGGACTTTAACTCATCGAAAAAAAAACTACCGGTGGACTAACATTTGCCATCCCGATTGAGATTGCACCTAGTCGACGACTAATCGGCAATTTGTTCTTGAATTATTTGATGAATTTAAGAGATAAATCCGCCGTTTGTCGGATTTCTAAAAAATTTATTTTGAAAACAATACCTGATTTCTCAGCCCTAGCTAACTCTTATAGATCAAGGGGTTTTACCCGTCTTAATCATATGATTACATTGTCATTACTTAAAAGTTCTGTTATTTTTGTGTGTACGTGGTTGAGAAGCATACTTCTGTGCCTTTGAGCAACTTTCTTAACTTCATCTTCAACCATTTCAACATTTAGATCTTTATGCAGATCGGCATTGCGTATGTACCAAGGTGCATTATCTATGTTCCTTTGTACTTTATTTTGGAAAACCTGAAATTTCCGTAAATTTCTTTGGCATATGCATGCCCACAACTGGAGCCCGTAGGTCCATACTGGTTTCAGAACTTGCGTGTATAGCAATAACTTATTGTAGTTGGACAGGGATGAGTATCTCCGAATAAGCCAATAAATTTTACTGTATCGCATGTTCAACTCAACTCTTTTTTTTTGCTTTACGTGCGCTTTCCAACGCGGTTTAACGTCCAAAGTCATGCCTAGATATTTGGCTGTGTTTGAATATTCCACTACATTGTAACTTTGAAATATTGTTTATTGCTTTTTGAAGCTTTTTTGTTTCTATTTCGACAGTTGCTCCCACAGCAATGCTATCAATCTCCTGATTATGCACATCAGGAGCATATTCACAACAAATAATACTCGTATGATTAAGCAGAGCTACGCAGGTTGTAGCCAAATACTTGGCCTCTAGTAGTTTTAACATTTGCAAAGATTTCAACTCCCGAAATTTGCGTTACAGTATTCCAAATGCTTGTTCAATGCATACTCGAGTAGAGCTTAAGCTTTTTATTGAGTTTAAACAAGAAGTCGAGTTTTATTGAATTGTTAAGTGGGAGTGCGGCAAAATAGGACGCAATATGCTTCAAATTGGAAAAACCACAGTTCGCAGTCGTACTCTTTTGTTTAAGCAATCAATTTTCTGAAGGAAGTCCTCATGTCAATATTACAGAAGAACGATAGGTCTGATTAGTATAATTAATATCCATTCCGTTAGTACATTTAAAACTGTTTAGGTCTATATTTAGAATGTAAAAATCAACCAGAAATATGAAGTGGTTATAGTCACTTATTTGCGCCCAAGCCAAACCTTTAAAATAATGTATATACAAATTTGACTAAAAGACAACTTAACTTAATCTTCAAAGCTCACAATTTTTTTTTACGGTGTTTGCCAACCAACAATTGGCTCGCTGACTATGTCTCAGGGATCAAGCCACCCGTCATCAATATAAGAACCTTGTCATATTTACCAGGTCATTGACTATACCTTACTTAAGTGACATAAAAGTATGTGCATTTTCACAATATTTTTAATTCACGACATCCTTAAACAATTAATCTCCTTTCTTTCTTTTTCTTTTTTTTTTTTGATTTTCCGACCAAATCCCAGCATCTGTTCAAATGAGTTTCCTATGCAGATTTCTTCATAATTCTTGTAAGTACTCGCTATCAATATTAATTATATAATATAGCAACAAAAAGTACCATTCCATCCCAAGGATCATTACCCGCACAGTTCCTGCTTTGTATTTTTGGTTCTCGCTTTTCTTTTGGTTAGTCTCTCGCTGACGGCTTTTTTTGGTGGACCCCAGACTTATTGTTTCCCATGACTGAGACAATATAATCCTTTAAATTTATTCCACGCTGCAACTCACTTCCATCATTTATTTACGAAAAAAAAAATCGAAAATCACTTATGATCATAAAAAATGATCTTATGCAAACAATAGGATCCCCGTTAGAATCCTTAACACACATCGTATGCAAATGAGTGTACCTAGGAAATGACCTTAAGCAGTTAAATGCCAATGCACGAAGAATAACAGCAACAACAAGTACGGTACACCCAAAGACATTTCCGTAAGGAACTAAATAAAAAAATCTAAAGAACTCAACAAAGGGTTGGCGCTGGTTTTTATATCCTCATTATGGCAAACGGAACAGGGAAAGGGATACCGACGATGAAAATGACCCTTTTATCCTTTCTTCGAAGACGAAAGCACACAATGGGGTGAACCAAAATAACCTCATCCGCATTATCTGTTAGTTCTCTCCTGTGACTGATCTTTATTGTGTATGCTGTTGTTGTTGTGTGTCCTTTTTTCTGATCTTGTAATAGATGGATAGGTGCGCTATGAGTACGTATGCATATGAGATGGATCTACATATTAAATCGCGAGATGACTGACTGACTACGTGAGGTGTGTTTCATGAGGAAGAAGGATCTTCTTTCGCGGTGTGCACCTAAATTATGTGCGTGCGTGCAGCGAAAGGATGATCCATCTATTCATGCAATACGTTGTGTGTGCCTCTCTGGACTCTGGGAATTTGGATTTTTTTTACTCTGGGTTTGGGTATGAAATGAGTTTTTTTCTCAATTTTTTTTTTCTTCCACGGTGTTTTAGAAAATCCTGGGAAAATTCTCGGGAATATGGGTTTTATGTTTGAGAATGGATGGTAACTTGTTTTTTTTGATCTACATTAATGTCTTTGAATATTATTTCTTTGGCTTGAGAAGTAGGAAGATACACTTTTTTCGGTGGATTAGCTTAAGAGCGACATTGATTGACGTTAACTTAATATTTAGAATATAAAGTAAAGGGGTTTAGTTAAAAGTAAGAGTTGATGTACAATTTAATTTTCTGCAATAGGGATTTGCGTCCTTGCAAGTTTAGCAAAGATTAACTCTATTCTCATAAAGCATAAAAGTGTTTATTCGATATTGTTTTTCGAGGGGAAGGAATAATTTATTTGCCTGGTTTGGCGGCCAGATTGCAGGGGCTAGTATGTAGTCTACTTTTGGAATTTTGCTTTACTATGCAAGAACTTGAAATTTTTTTATATAAGGAAAGAACGAAAGTCACCTATAATACACAGCAATACACTTGACGATGACGGTGAAATCCTTTTTCTATAGCAGTATTTTTTATAGACCAAGGCAGCTTTTAAATTTTTATCTTACAGGCAAATAACTTAAGGCCATTTGGAAGAACTTAAGATTCAGAGAAAAGTGTATAAACGAATGTGGAACAATCTAAAACTTAGATTAACAGTGGTATAAGCAGCCATCTTTGAATGATACTCCGGTTTTTATGATACATTATTCATTGGTACATGAACTCCTGTTAATATTTAAACGGTTTTAGTCTTGAACTTAGCGCAACCTTGTTTGTTATGAAACCATTTTCTTCTTCTTCACAGCGAAGCTATGATCAGTTTAAAGGAATCACAATCCTTCCACTTTACTGATCCGCCTGTGAAGTTCGCCGGTTGGCAATGAATATTGACAGGCCTATCGGTTTCGCATCAGTTCATAACTAAGGCCAATTAAATCTTGTAGTGTTGCGTTTGTATGATCGAGGAGTTTTAATGCCTGCCTATTTTTTTTTTACAATTTCCACCCGTGCATGCTCCCATTATTGGTAATATTTTCATTGTCCTTTTACGATACCAGTGACCTCTAGTCCTTTCAACCCACGGATCTGCATGAACAATTGTGGATAGATTTTAAATGGTAAATATGTGCCTACGCCCACATAAATGGTGCATTTTCCTAGATATGACATAGTCGCGCTGCGGTGACATTCATAGCACGTCCACACACGATTCCCTATCAATCTTTTCCGTTTCACATTAACTCTGCAATCTCATCTTCCATCCATATTTATTTACGACCAACTTAGGTAAAACTCGATAGTGTTCAATCAAAGCCTAATCCAAACTAATTTAATTCATCACCTTCCATATATTCAAAACTACCAATCCAACCTCCACAATCCTTTCCAAATCAGGAAACTTTAAATACCTACCTATATCCCAGAATCCAAATTAAATGATAAAAAAAACTTCATCTCCTTCTTAAGGATCCTCACAAGTTCACACGCTAGAAAAAGATTTAAATATTTCACAAGGAGACACACATCTACCACGCACCGACAGATATTTAAATCGAAAGTGATAAAAAAAAATTGTTTTGAAACAAAAATCCAGAAAAAAGATGCTCAACTAAAAAAAACATCTCTCGTTGGATAGGTAGTCAGCAAATATACGGCTACAAATCCCGGTTCGTATCCTGACAATATGATGAGTAAATCTCACGTTTCGTCAAAACGAGTATCCGCGACTCCAGGCGAAATTCGGTTTCGTTGCGCTTGGCCCATTTACATTTGTATGCAGATGAGGTAGCTCGCCAGCAACGCATTTTAAACAAAAGGGGTCCGTCCTTCGGGTCGTCATTTGGGAGTTCTTTTTTTTTTTTGCTCTTTTATACAAAAAAAAAAATGACAGAGAATAAAAAAAAACCCTTTCGATTTTTAGGGATTTTTTTCTTGTAAAGAATTTTTTATATGGAAACAATTTTTTTGCTTTTTTTCATGTTTGTCTTCTGCCGTGAGACGAAGTCGCGAGAAAAAGGGATATGGAGATTTTTGAATTTTGACCGTGGTTCATGGTCCGATTTTTCCTTTCAGGTAGACAGTGAGAGTGGGTAAGCGAAGAAGAAGATTTTTTTTAAATAATTTCTTGACTATGGGAAGTTTTTTTTGTTCTGTTGCGTGTTGTTGACTTAAATGATTTGCATACCTACTCTTTTATACGACACAACATAATATGTACGTAGATGTGTTTTTTTTTTAATTTTAAGGAACACGTAAGCTGTTTTTTTTTTTTGTAAAAAAAGATTATAAAAAATGTTTCAGCCTGGATTGCGTGTGAAGAATATTTGTGAACGTTTCAAAGGCAGCTTATTTTAACCTTTAGGTTGATTTAAAAAGTTAGTGTCTCAGTTGTATTTATTTGTTAAAATGTTAAAAATATAGAAATTTTTTGTTAGACTAGTTTGATATGAATTTTAAACTAAGTTAAAACAACTTATTTGAGCGAAATGATGTTTGTTAAATATTTATTAATTTCAACGTATATTCAATACGTAAAATTCCCTTAGAAACTCGAATTAATTATGATTGAATGGGACCCAAGTTCATGCCTAGCACTTTTCAAATTCACTGCAAATGTACATTCAAAAGTGCAGCCTATCGTTCCAATTTGAAGACTTTTGTTCGTGACGAGAGGTGGAATAACTTTAAACATAACATGGTTTTTTTTTGAATATTCATATCTGACAGAGTCTGGCTAATTTTATGGAAGAACACAGAAGATTACTTTTTGAGTTTCTCTTTTAAGCCATATCTCCGATGTGTGATTTGTTGACCAAATTAAATTTTAATGCTTTATTGTGTTCTTCGGCTGTTTGGTCATTTAGTTTTTTTGTAAAATGAAAGATTAATTCATTTACTTTCCCAACGTTTCGGCGGGGGTTGCCACCTTCCTCAGGGGAATCTTTATTACATACACAACAAATAAATAAATAAAAGTAAACATTAAGTCAACCAAACAACTATTGGTTATAGATAAAACTTACAAATTAAGTTTAAAAAAGAAATAAAATAAAATAAAATAAAATAAAACCGTCAGCTATATTATCACTTCGACTTGTTGAAGTTTTGTCCTTGGCTGTGTGTCCGTTATTGTTTTGGTATGAGGGAGCAGTAGACAGCGGAGATGTTCCGTGTGTCCTGTTTCCTGTTCATGTTGTTTTTGTTGTTTAAGATATGCAGGGTTTCCAGGGTGAGGCGTTTTGATTTGTGTTTTTCTGTTTGTAAAATTTGTGTGTTGTCGAAGTCCGGTCTATGGTTTGTGTCAATGGTATGGCTGGCTAACGCTGTTTTGTTGGGGTTGCCTGATTTAATGTCGGATTTGTGATTTGATATACGCTGTTTGAGGAATTGCGGTGTCGTCCCAACGTAGCATAGGTTACAAGGTTCATAATCTTTTCCTTTGCAATTAATTTTGTATACTACGTCGGTCCGTTTTCCTTTTTCCGTTCTTACTGTAAGCTTGGAGAACAGTATCGCAAGAGTCTGATTGGACTTGTACGCCAAATTGATACCCTTAGTGGTGGCGATGATCTTTTTTAGACTCTCAGCAATTCTTGGGACATAGACTACTCCTCTGTATGTCCCAGATTCTCTCACGTTCCATATCGTATTTGTTCTATATTTTAAGTGTTTAAAAAAATAAGATAACACTTATCTTTGTACAAAAATAAAAATCGTTAGCTTCAAATTTTAATCACACCCGTACCACAATAATTAGCATTTTTGAAGTGGAAACATCTGTAGAATCACAACACAAATAGAAAACTTGCTGCACCTTAAAATATTTGATACGTCTTGAAATTGTTGACGACCTAAAGCATTTTTTATAATGGCCGCAGTCTTTCGTCCACAGCTGATGCATTGTTATATATGCGAGTCTGACAAAGCCATTTTTGCATCTGTACATAGTTATCCGACAGCAGAAATAACAAATTATGCACATCCATACGCGGATTGTTGTTTATATGGACTTCTGTTTGACGATGTTTAAGAAGATCACTTTTCACAGTTGAACCCTTCAGAGGCCGTCAAGCTGCGTAAAACGTAAGGAACTTTCTATCGCTTGACTTTTGAACCCATCCTTTAAACTCTGGGATATTTTCCCATAAAGATGAATAGCGCACCTCAAATCGAATACGATTTTGCTGTACATTATAAAAACACAAGTTCGCAGTTTGTTGCTAAAAGCAAAGTAAGTTCTTATGAACTTACTTTACATTTTTAGAAAAACAACTTGCTGTGGTAGTGGTGCCATTGAGAGCAGGAACTTGCAAACTGATCGATATATCTGTTATTAAAGTTGAAGGAGTAGGCTCCAAATCAATCACCGAATAAACGTCTGCAGATATAAGTATATACGCTATATGTTTTTCCATTATAAATCATGAAATTTAACTTCCATGGTTTGTTGAAAATTGTAACATTTTGCGGAAAATGACACGGCCGTCGTCGGCAATACAATTGTTGCACTAGTTGACAGAATACACTTGTGAGTATTGTATTTTTGTGGGAGGGACTTGCGAATTATTACGCGGCCACTAGATTATGTGGAGTTGGTTTCTATGGTGGATAAAATGATCTCGGCCTCTCTTTAACCATCTATATCTACTGAACTTATGAGGTATGAAATGACTTTTTGGGTGAATCTGGTTTTGTTCTTCATATATGTTCATCTGACAGATCATCAAAAATCTGGAAAACACAGATATATCTTGGCTTATTCTATCGCTGGTCGTGAAACAAACCAATATTTATCAATTTGCAGGAGACCCATCGCAAGTTTTTCATGACCCAAACAAACTTGTCATTGCAATTTTTGAAAAAAAGTTATACATTGAACCATTCAATATAAAATGGACGGAAGCTAGTTCGAAGTAAATTTACGGAAACGTGGCAGCCTAGCTATACGTTAGGGTGGAGCGTATATTTTTTTAGATTTCAGGAAGCAGTTACTTCTTGAAATTTACGTATGTGTGTATAGATTATCGGAAAAATTAACAACAAAAAATGTTACGCTTAAGATGCTATAAAGATTTATAGAGTTAGTGAAAAAGATGATTAAAAACAATGATTCATAGCTCAATAAGAATTTTGACAATCAGATTTATTTTTTAAATATTGCGTTTTCATATAAGTATCTGTTAAAAAAACTACTTGTAATTAATTTTGAATTTCAAAGCTCATTACTGTTGCGTGTGAGAAAATATTATAATATACGAGTAGCAATAAAATCAAAATTATTGAAACTCAACATAATGGTCCAGTTCAACTGATCCCGAAACCTATTGTCCGCACCCAAGCTCATCAAAAAATTCTGGCCCACCCAGAAGTAAAAGGAATATTTTTTACCTCCTGACTTTTGGCTAAGTCCAATATGGCATTTCCAATCAGCAGCTAATATAAATAAAGTAATAAGCATCTACTTCGATTGGTGGAAAGAAAAACATTATTTTTTTGAAAGCGATTAGAGGGCTATCATAAGGTCTTGGGAACACAAGAGCATATATCCATTGTAGACAGATAATTCTTTATTTAGATTTCTCTGGAAAAAAAAATACAATGGTTTTCAATAAAGTTTACAAGGCATGCAACAAGTAAACGCCGTCTGCCGATTTGACGATTAATGTTTAATGCGTTTGAGAGAGTTATACTTATTAAATAACTTCGACATTTATATTAATTAAATCGAAAATAATATTAATAATAAGAAAGACTTAGTGAAAAGCAACAATTTATGAATGAGCAACTTCCAAGCGCTTCCACCATTCAATAACGCCAGACACTTATCAATTGGTAGATAGCTCCTGACAAAATGCAGTCTGCAGATATTTTGGAGTATCGGGCATACCGCCACAAAGTGCAGAACATCTTCCAGTTGTTGTAGATTACAAAGGGTGCAGTCCTGGTCGCCTATAGCTCAGCTCTTGCGAATTTTAAAGCTAAGACGCATTTCTGCAACTCTGAATTTCATTTAAGTAATTGTCGGAGCCCATGGAATAATCAAGTTGCTTCAACATTAATCTCGCCGCGGATGGTTTAGCTTGTTTAAAGCAACTTTGGTACAAACCCGTATAAATAGCAGACACACAGTCGTAAAATAATGGCTTTCATTCATTCGCATTGCTACTCGACAGATTTAAAGGAGAGTAATATGCAGCGGCTGTGTCATACTTTTCCTTAAAATGTTATGGAGCACGCGAAAGGGACACTTGCAAAATTAGTTTCTGGAGATCGGGTATCGGTCTTCGGAACGATTTACATACATAGTCCGCACTAGCGTTAAGTTTTTTTATGCAGCTTGAAGGAAGCCCGGACTGCACATAGTAGTAGTAGCAGAGCCGGGCTTCTTATGCAACCTTGCGGGACACCACAACATGTAACGAAAGTTTTTGATCGTTTGTTGGAATTTTGCACAGATGCAGACGTATTTGACAGACATTTTTCATTAATTCTTACATACTTTTTTCATAAACCTAGTGTGTAGACAGTTTCAATAAGAGAGATATAGGATTTACTGAATCAAAAGAACCCTTAAAATCTACAAAAAGCATATAGTTTTTTTCTTGCTCTTAATGTAGTGCTTTTCTAACGTGATTATGTTAATTATTTGATCAACCATCAACAAATTAGCACGAACACACGAACACCAGCCTCAAAAATACTTATTTTGTTATTGTTTTTAATCCATCTCAAAAACTTTCGGGTAATACCTTATCAATAAAAATGCGGTTAAAAAATGCAGCACATATATCAGAAACCCTTATTTGGAATGCTTGTAGAACTCTAGAAGTATTGCATCTGGTCCGGTTTTGAGACATGCTGACAACTTCAACAATTCTATCCTCGATTCCAGATCTGCAATACTTATATCCCCAGGGGCAACCCAAATGCTGTTCTAATTGGGGCTCTCCAATAAAAGTTCTTCGAAATAAGTAGCAAGAGTTTCAACACTACCTACCGCGGGTACATTGTTTTTACACTCCCCTAACATACGGATGTTGGCCCAAAAGGACTTAGAGTCATTACAAGACAAGAATTTATTAGCGACGTTTTTGAAGTAGAGTGATTTTTTGCTTAAATTTAATTAAACCTGTAATTTCTTTGGAGGTATAGCATTTTAAATCCTTCCATTGTTACTGAACCCGGGTTCTTCTACTAAGGACACTTAAGTCCAACATCAGGAACGGCAAAACAGCTATCGCTATCACAGATCGAATTTACTCATACCTGGCCGCAAACAATATTGATTTAGATGTCCGGTAGCAATGGGTTGTGACGGAACTGTTACAATTACTGAATGGAAAAATAGCGTGTACCGTTGACTTCACACACTTATCAAACCGAAACTCGGAAAAAATGGCTCTTTCACGATGGTTGATAACAGCAAATAGAATTGTGAGGAGGGGAATTTGATAAACCTGTTGAAGTAAGCCTATCATAAAAGTTTACGCTCCACTTTGGTTCAGCATAAAGAATACGTAGACTTTTTTTGGTAACCTTCATCGAAAACAGTTTTTTTTTAATTTTTGCCATACCTCAACTCTCCACCCAAATACACATGTGTGACCACACAAAAAAAAATTTAAAATAAAAGTTGTTTGTATGAATGTATGAAAAATCAAAACTTACAAAATTAACGCGTTTCTAAAAAAACAACTTTTATTTCGGCTGGGTAATTTGATAATTTTTATAAGCGGAAGCAAATGAAATATTAGAAGCGATTTTCTAGTTGCTCCAACTTCTACACCAAAAAGAGGATTTCTGCCTGGTAGTTCAATGGACCATTACCGAGGCTGAGTGCTCTGGGATTTGGATTTCCCGTTTCTAAACAAAACAAAAATAATTAAACTATTTTTTTTAAATCACTCTGGCCGTTTTTGACATATGTTTTACCTACCTTTCGAAAGCACCATTATCCTAGTCTTTTGAGAAGAAATGAGTTTGCACCTTTACTATAGATCAAAATCATTAAAGCTGTTTTTGAGAAAAGTAAATATTAGGTATTATTAGTATGAAAATACATTGCAAATGGTACTATATGTAAGTTTTTTCTCGAAACAACCCGTTTTTGAGATAAAGGGTGTCCAGCGCAAACGGTTCGACTGAATTGCAATAGTTCGTAAACTAACAGGTTGCGGGTCGCAATGAGTCAGTGATCAGGAGTGCACTGCGCGTCCGTGGTTGAGCAATATCAAAAATGCCCTGATTCATTGGTTCGTGCGCTTCGCACGTTTTGTACTCCCTTCAAAATTCAACGAGTAAGTGAAGAGCCGAACACGCAAATCATCTGGTGGTGGGTTCAAAAGTTTATGGAAGAAGGGATATAGGTTAACCAAAATCCTCCGCGCCCATTAATGTTATTTTGAAAAGGAAACTAAAGTTTTACCCATGCAATATGCAAGTTATGCAGTATCTCAACGAAAATGATTATTCTATACAAGAAACCTTAGCGACAACTATGCGTTTTCGAACAGCACATTTCATATAAATGCCTATGTTAATAAATCAATCATGATATACTGGTACCATAAAAACCCTAGGGAACGCAATCAACGTTTGCATTGTCCAACAACGATAGTGTAGTGTGCAATGTCTGCCCGAATTATGATTGGCCCTTATTTGTTTAACCAGCGAGCGACAGTCACTGCTGACGTAAATTGCTGAATGATCGACGAGTTTTTGGTGCCACAACTGCAGCTGTTTCCCGGTTTTAACAACAGAACTCAATTCAGCAAGATCCGCACACAGCTAATGTTTTAATGGAGTAGGTGCGTCTAAATTGTCATAATAAATTAACCGCCAAGTACGGACACGGAGACATACCCTGGGGACCTCAGTCACCGGGCCTTACAATGTGTATTTTTGTATGGCGGTATTTTAAGTCGAGTGTTTACAGCAACAATCCCCGAACAATTCAGGTCCAACAAGAAAATATCCGCAGTCAAACTTCTTTCATTGATCCAACGCTTTGCTCTCGCGTCGAGCGGTTCGTGGTGTATAAGGGACAAACGAACAACGTTTCATTTGACCTTTTCCCAAAAGTAAATCCTAATTTTTATTCAAACGACCCAATGCTTGCATAAGACTGCTGTTCTAGAATAACAAAATGTGTAAAACATAAAGTAAAGATTTTATCGATGAAATATAAAAGCCTTTGAACGCATTTCAATAGCAGTGTCATGCCAAAGACACGTGATCAAATATTTGTTTAGGCTATCTTCTTCAAATATCTTTTACTGTGTGATCCCGATTCAAGTTAAAGTTTTCATTGCACTTAACAAGTGAATACATTACCAGTTGATAATTGTTTGCCATATTAACATCTAAATACCGTGTTGCAGGGCAGAATTTTTTACTTGGGAAAATCTTTCACCATTCAGCTTGTAATCGGTGTTTTTTTTTAAGATAGACGGATCATCCAATAGGGATAACTTTCGAACCGTGCTGTAATTTTTGATAATTTTCAGCATTTTATGTTCAATATTGTTGAATAATTCATCATTAATAGATGGTGAGTTTCAAAAGTCAGCTTTAACACATTTTAAAAATTGAGAGCACCAGCGAGGTCAGAGAGTAAATTACCTAATTGTCCCAATATACCTCGGTTTAAGCCATTGGATTGAAAATTTCACACAGTTAGAAGATCTGCTCGAGAAATCGGATAAAAAAACATAAATTTGTTGAGAGATTTCAATGCACGGACTAGCTTTGATCAAGGATGACCCGTACTCTTTATGCCAGTGAACAGGTCTGATTTCTTCCCGTTCATCAAAAAACAACCGAAATGATAATAAAGGGAGCAACGTTTTAGAACTCTGCTATCCTTATAACTTTTTAGTTTTGAATGGTAGAATTGCAAGAGATACCAAAGTTGAATACACATAATATGTAAGATCATCAAGATCACTCGGTGATAGACTTTAAAGTTGAAGCTAAATATGTTTCTTATCATATGCTGTTAAAAACATCAATAAGCAATAACATACCGGCTGCAGTTTACACAGTGGACTTAAAACTGTTTCAAAAACTTAGATGGAGATATAATTTACTTCAAGAGGACCAGCAAAATTTAAATACAGAGCTAACCTAAGCCTTGCTCAAAGAAGTATCCTCATATCCCTGTATAAAATAACTAATTGGTGATATTAAAAAAAGTGCACCCACAACAGTCCAATTCCATAAAAACCCGAAAACACAAAGAAAAATGGTATGATAAGAACTTTAAAATTGATAGAAATCGTTCCATTTCGTTTCTTGAAGCGTTTCGAGCGCTTAACAGCGACAGTGTTTTTCTATGGTGGAAGCATATTCATCACAAAATCCAAATGGTTGAACTCATCTTGATGATGGACACCCCTTCGATGCTTGACTGTGGCAAGAAAACCTCCCTGCTCCCTTCCCGCAAACCAGTGTAAGCTTGAGGTCGGTATCGAAACAGTCACTCCAAGCTGCACTTCCTCCGTGATTAGCATTCAGGGTTCGATTGCTTCAGTGGCCCCCTCAAGCACAGTTCTCAACCAATAACTCGACGGTGCAGCCGATTCTTCCCGCCCCCTTTCCTATGAAATTTTGTTTCCAGACTTGGTATTTCCCGCAAGAGACTAGGGAGCAGTTTGAGGTTCGATTGAAACAGTCATATCAAAAGGCTCTTCTTTCCGTGGATCAGGAAGCAGTAGCTGTCCCTGCGCTGCGCAGTGAAATGGGATCAGTCCAAGGTTCGATTGCATCAATTACCTCACCCCATAATTCGCAAGTCGGGCTGAAATCGTGACTGCACAAGTAACTTTCAACATATCGCAACCGCTATGTGTACACACACACAACCACTACCAGAGCTTTCAGTTGGCCAAGCGACGACCGGCAAAACACCATGTGTGCTTCGTCGGATTTTATAACCGTACTCTGAACTGTACTCTATTTTAGTCCCAAGACAGGTCGCAGAGAACTGTTATGGGATTTCGTGTTTAAAACCCATTGGATATTTGTCCATTTTCCGAAAAAGCGGGGCAGTGAAATAACTTAAAGTGTGCGTTGGCGGATTTAAAAGTACGACCCCTCAGTCAGTAGTAGTCCAACGCACTAATATACCTTCTGCACTACAAATGTTTTCGGATCGCCTCCAGCAAATGTTCTGAACTTAACAAATCAATCTCCCATATTGAAAGAGTATGGGTGAAAGTATGCAGCCTTGCGGGACTGCAAATAATTTTACGAACAATTCGTTGGAGTATACAAAAAAGGTTCCCCTACGTCATTCCATAGACGTGATTAATAAATCGCAAATCTTACTGTGTGCAACATTGAAGGTCTAAATCGAACTCAATAATAAATTTAATAAGAAATAAAAACACGGACAATGTCATCCTTATAAGTACATCCTTCACATGCTCGAAGTTTATTACATTTTTCCCAGACAAAGAAGCGATCCAAACGATTATTAAATTTTATTAGGACAATTAAAACATAGCCATTGAAAGGAATATCAAATAACTCTCTTTTCCATGCAACCTGTAGCATATCTGTCTAAAAATGAAGAACTTGGGCACACTAAATTAATTGTCGATTTAATTTAATTTTTATGAATATTGCACAACGCTATACAAAAAAATTAACCAAACACATTATAACCATAAACGGCTTTCTTGGTGAATACGAGAACATAAAACCCCATCCAAAGGAGCCTCAGAAAAAAATGGATATTCATCATGTTCTGGTATTGTACAACACGGTAGCGCTGCTCCGACCATAAACGTTATAGCGAGGATGGTCTTCGTTTTTTCTATTCTCCTGGACATAAGCTCTGCAATCAATGGGACACACCAACCAAACAAACAGATTCATGGAGGGAGAAGAAAAAAAATAATTAGTTCGGGAGAAAGGATGGAGCAACTGGTTCCCTGATCCGTCAGTTGTTGAGACTGTAATGTTCGCGTTTGGTGGCACAACATGGCAGCATGCGCCGCCGTCGATCGCTTAAAGACCCTACATTTGCAATAAATAAATGATACGTGATTTTAATACACAAATAATGTTTGTACGGAGAGTTTGTGTTTTGTTTTTTTTATCTTTTAAACTGATGGTTAAGAGCATATCTCGATGGTATCCCCCTTCAGGCGGAATATGGCTAAATGGTATACCATACGAATTCTTTTTCACTCAATTTTGTATCCAGTCGCCTGGTACACTCCTGGTGATGGTGAAGGAGTTTTTTTTTATGAGTTTAGCACTTTAAAGGTTCAATATACACATTGAGATGCAGAGCAGAGCGAGGAATGACCAACCGATTGAATCCAAAGCGAGCTTCATTCCAATTTTTTTGTTCGTACTTAGATTGCTTTGTGTTCAGGATCACATCTCATTCCTTGCTGATGTTTCATATGGGTACATAAAAATTAAATTTTAAATCAAAAAAAAGCTACACAATCAACAAGAATGGGTGAGGATGAGCAAACCGAAAACAGATTAAAAAAAATAAAAAATAAACGCAGTGGTCCTCGCGCGCCGCCACTGTGCGCGGTTTGTTGTGTGATATCGAAAAGTGCATACAAAAACCGAAACTATTTCTCAAATACTTATAAATTAAGGAGTTTAAGATGAAATTCCTGTCGATCAAAATTCCATCTTCAATATATGGTGGGGTTGTCAGTAGCAAAAACTGTCCAGTGGGTTGTTGAATGATGAGACGAACATCGAACATGTACCGCGAAGCGCTAATGTCTTTCGGTTGTTGTGTTTTTTTTTCTTCGTTTCGTAAACGGTCAAATATTTGGTTCTGATATAAAAAAAATTTACGAAAAAATCGTCTACAGACGATACTCAAAATATAATATGTATTTTTTTCGGTTGCGGAATTTCAGCTGCGATGGTAGCTCTCGCATATTGAATTGTTAATAGGTACCTACCTAATATTTATTTTTGTGCCTACACGTGATACTCAATTTCATACAACAGAACCCCTATTGTATATGACAAAAGAATTTTAAGAAAGATTTCTACCCAAAATCGTCCCCTAGTCAGGGCACGGTTGTCGCTTACCAATAGAAACTGATCTAATATTGTTAGGGGTTGCTATGTGGTAGATTGTGACCCTCATGAATGATACCCCCTTTCGAAATTCGATTTTTTTCTTTGTGTCCTAAAAAATATGTATTTCACTCGTATATAAGAAATGATTTTACCTGAGATGTAGGTATATGGCGATGTTGGGAGAAAAAAATCTGGGAGGGTGAAACTGATAGTGAACACAGGGGAAGGCTTAAGGACTTCCGAATTCGATTGGTGAGCACCGCCGGTTGGGTTCTTCAGTTTGAGTTTTATTTTGTTAAGAACCTAAATTAAATGGGTTTTCTGCTGCTTCACTATTTAACGGACATTTTTGAGCCAGTTTTTTTCAAATGAAACGGTCGTTATTATTTTTTTTACCACCACGTATGCAAATTAATTGAATTTATGAGGATATTTCAAAGGGATAATTAGCTACAAGATATCGGAGTAACTAGTTTGAAATGTGGCTGCTACAGCTGTATGTGGTGTAGGTATACAAATATATAATTAACGTATGAGTGAAGTAGAAGTTATATATTTGCCACGAATGGAAATGACTCGAAGTTAAACGCGAACGACAGATTTAAGAGGTATTGTCGTGACAACTATACTTCTAGATGTACGAATATTCCAGACCTGCGCTCTCATGATATGCAGGAACCTAACGGGGAAGGCATGGGGATACAGCCTAAACATCCTGCGATTGATGTACATTGCAATTGTGAGACCAAAGAGGGAACTGGTGCAGGAGTGTTTGGGCCAGGAACTAAGCACTACGAATCCATGGGCAAATGTACCAGCATCCTCGAGGCAGAAATATGTGCGTTCGAATCAACCTTGAGAAAAACTACAGAAATTGCAACATAGCAATAATGTCTGACGGCCAAGCAGCCATAAAGGCTCTTGACGCCTACGTCATCAAGTCAAAACTCGTGTGAGAATAACAGAATTTAAATCTGCTGGGTACCTGGCCATGTTGGCGTTACAGGCAATGAGGCAGCGGACTCTCTGGCAAGAAAAGAGCCAGAGGAACCCTATGACCTGAACCGTTCTGAGGGATAGGAGAACACACTCTACGCGAAGAGTTCAGGAGACTGGAGGAAGAAACAAGGGATAAAACCTTTCTCAACCTCCAAGGTCTGAGGCAAGCAAAGAAACTCTTAGGAAACTACAACCAAACGAGATTCAAAGCTTGTATCAGCCTTAACAAGAATAACCTAAGAATCCTAACATGCCTCGTCACGGGGCACTGCAGACTCAAGGAGCACTTGAGGAAAATGGGTATACCAGAGGACGGGCTCTGCAGATTCTGCAGTGAAACCGTTGAAACTCCAGACCACATACTGGAATCCTGTGGGGCACTGGAACACAAAAGGATGAGATATTTGGGGAGGCACTAAATAACAGACAAGGACATATAAACCATGAACCCACAGCTCATTCTCAGATTCATCAAAGAAACTGGACTGGACGCTGTGCTCTAAGGAGTGTGACCTGCCAAGGATAAATCAGAGCAATAACTCGACAAGCTTTACAAAGAAGTATCTAGAGAGGGCTCTGAAAGAGGGCATGAACCTCTCCGAGGCACAAGCAGGGGACACAATAGACCAATAGGTCGCAGTGTATTATACCCTAACTAAATATTAATATTATTATTATTATGAATATTCCAGGGAAGTTAGAGGTCCTGAAACCTAGCTTCTCCAACCATTAGTGTGTGCGAATTTTTTTTGCAAGAATGGAAGGTCCCTTCGAGACAACGCCGACCCCAGATGGCGAATTTGAGAAATTCCTCATGACAATTGATACTCTTGGATGTTTGTGAGACTTCCGAAAGAAGAGATATTCAAAAATATCGACTTCAATGTTTCCACCGTCAGCAACGTAAATAAGATTGCTTGAATTCTCTATTTATAAATCTATTTAAATATTAATCTACTTATTTATTTATTTATTTACTGATTGTGACATTTTACTGTTACTATTGATTTATTATTTAATTTATTTATTCATTTATTTACTAAATTTGTGCTATTTATTTGCTGTGTTCAATTATTTTTGGTACTATTGTCTATTTATCTGTTAATTTATTTATTTATTTAATTTTTAAGCTATTGCATAGCTTTTATCACGAGCTTTGAGCGCGCGACCGAATTAAGAAATTCCGTAACGAAAATAAAACCTAACACCCCATACTTTCTTACAAACACAGCAGCTGTTTGTGAGAAAGTATATAGGTGTATAGGTATCTACCCACGTGAGTTACTGCGTGTCGTTGCTTTTTTTTTTTGATATGTAAACATCTTTGCTCTCGGTAGGGGCTAGTTGAAAATATCGAGCGTCACCGTCATCGTCAGATTTTCGATGTAATAATAACATTTTTACAATAATTATATCTGTGCATCATTTAACAGAGCATTAAAATATATAAAGTAGATTTGTCTAGATTTGTTTATATATAAGACTTTTTTTTTCTTGGTTGGCCCTAGCAAACATATAAAGAAAAAACTGTAATCATATCTTATCTGCCAAATGAAAGAACATTGAAAATGTGTTTTCGATAACAAACAAAGACATCAACGAACCTCGTGATCGTTAACAAACATAGCTGCGATGACACCATTCAAATGTGCATCGAAAACATTATAAAAGGGGAAGTCACCAAGGCCCGAGATGGCATTCGCGACGCTGACGTTGATATTCCAAAAAACACCGCATAACAGTTAGTGATAAGTTTGTTTTATAATTAGTATTTTAAGAAATAAAAGTTTTTCTTTGATTTAAAGTCGAACTGTAGGTACTTTTGAACTATATTTATTTATTTATTTATTTTTTATTTATTATTATTTTTGTTTTTCTCTTCTTACCTAATTTGAGCTTTTCCTATCGTTGTTTCCTCAAAAATGTCCTTTCTATGATAGGTTTAATTTAAAATCTTAATATAATTTTCAGTTTCAAATTATACTCATGCAATCACATCTCTGTGCTCTGAATATTGAATATTTATGAGCGAAATAAATATATCCAAAAAAAATATTGAAAATACAAATTCCCGACAAATTGTATTCGCGATACTTTTTGAATCAGCGAGGTTAACAGTATCGAAAAACCTCCTTAAAGTTTAACAAATAATTAAATAAGATATTAATGGCCATTAATGGCTAAAACACAGTTTTTCCAAACATTTGTGTGTGCTTAGTTATTTATTTAACAGGAAAGAAAGGAACCCTCAATTTAACACCGATACTGAAAAAAAAATTTGAGAAGCTTCACATGGCAATTAATAGTCTTTTATGTTTATAAGACTACCGCAAGAGAAGTAAGGCAACACCAAAATAGCCACCTCATTCCTATTCAAAGTCTGGCATTTATTATCAGTAAAGCTTTATAACGCAGTGATTACTATAATTTTGATTGTTTGGTAGTGTTCATATTATTCACCTTTTTATTTGTACAGACTTACTTACTCAACGGGCTCTCGACCCGTGGAGATTCTAAGACACTGCAGCTTTCCATCCGTCTCGATCCCGGGCACGCTGCTTCCAGTTGTTCAGACCAAGCGCTCTCGCATCCGCGATTGCTTGGTATTTGAAACGGAGGGTAGGTCTTCTGGGTTTTTTTTTGCCAAACCGAAGAAGCAACGGTTTTTTTGGGTAGGTGAGCTCTCTTACTACCTCGAAATTGTGGCTTTCAATAGTGACGTTTTGTCATAGCCGGTGTACAGATGGAAGTACTTCGTTTTGCCCTTGTTGACTTCAAGGCCAACCAATTTTTCATGTTCTTCAATCGCAATGAAAGCCTCTAACACGGCACGGTAGTCGGTAGTCCCAGTAGTCGGATAGATCTGTTGATAATGCGTCTTGACACCTGCTTGCGCACTATCTGCTCCAGAACAAGATTGAAGAAGTCACATGACAGCGAAACTCCTTCCTGTAATCCGGTACTGGTTTGGTATGTATAGGTCGGAAGAGAATGTTACATGCTGCACATTAAATCGCGTGTTTTCTAGCGTCACTCGACACAACTGGATCAGTTCTGCCGCGAACCCCAATTCGGCTAAGCGCCAAGTAGGGTTCCTGGCGATATGGGGATTCAAAATCGATGATAAGATGGTGGGGTCTCTAATTTGTACAGAAGCTTTTCAAAAACATTTGACACAAACGCAGTCTCTCGGAAATTCCACAGCGTTTCTTTTCGAAAAACCCCAATTAAATATTGCAATCAAAGTCTGGCATTTTCTTCTAAGAAACAAAGCAAAAAACTTTCTAAAATTCCACGCATTTTTCTCATTTTCAGAAAAGCTGTAGTGCAAAATCCATCTCCCTTACTAAAAGTTGTACAAATTTAATTAAACCAATTAAAGAGATAGGCCCACGGGGTTCGGATTCTTTTTCAAGACCGGGAGTCCAAGATCTGTCCGTAGTTTTACCTTTTCTTGATTTGGAGCGCGTCAACTACCCGACTGCATTTAAGAGAACATAACCCTTCTACTCTACTGGATCCCTTCTGGTCCGCTTTAGGAGTTCGCCGGTTCGAACTCTGAAAAAAAGAACACCCGGGCTAACGATTTTGAATCCCTTCGTCACTGAGGCTAATCAAACGCTTGTGTACTGCTTTTGTGTGATCCAGCAGATTTTAGGCCTGTCTATCTTTCGCGATTGCATGGAAACGGTGACTGACATTGCCCTTTTGACAGGGTCCGTAGGATTTCTCCTTTGAATATGACAGTGCCAACTGAGTTGGTCGCGCTCCAAGTTCTTTGAGATAGATTCTTTGACATGAAGGATTCCCCGGATCTCACAAATTCTTATTCGATCAATTGTTGTTACTCCTGCTGTCATCCGAAGCATCTTTATGTCTACAGTTAATTTGCTCTTAAACTTTCTTGTACGCTGTCTAACATTGTGAACCTTATGTGAGCGCCGTGCGCACAACTAGAATGGAGAGCCTTCCTTACAGCTTAGGGGCATTTTTCGGTCACAGAAGATGTCAAAGTTATCCCGTCACTTTATGCACCCTACGCGATGCTTAATTTCGTCATCACAGTTTGCTTCGCTATCGATCATAAATCACAAATTTTTTAACTTCTCACACTTGAGAATTCTCTTAAATTCATGCGCATTCCGTTTTTTTCGGCATACGATACCAATTTCTCTCCAAAACTTGTATTGTATTGTATTGTATGCGCAGTGGGGTCATCAGTAGATGACAAGCACTTAGACCTATTGGTCCATTGTACTTCCGCATAGCTGACCGCTCGCTGCTTATTGGCCATTAGTAAGAGTCTGTGAGGGAGAACCTGCCAGTAGCTTTGACAAAGCGAAGGATATTTGCAAGTTCAATGTCCCCCATCTCATCTTCGTTGACGAATTGTTTGCCTATACTGTTGAGTCTGGCGAAAGCAGGACATTCACAGATGAAGTGAGATGCCGTTTCATCCACCTCTAGGCAGCACTCACATAGGCCCGAGCTCCTAATGTAAATCGTTTTAAGGTGCTCGTTAAGAAGACTGAAACCAATGACGAGACCAATCAAGGATCTCAAGTCTTTTCTATTTAGTCCCAGCAAAAACTTAGCTCTGCTGATTTTTGGACCGTCCACTACCTTCTTCGAATACCTGCATGAGACCGGGTCATGCCAGTATTCGGAATGTTGTAGGCGTAGAGCCGAAACCATTTCACGTTTGTGGACGGATGAGCAGCATCCTATGGATGGTTGTGGGCTAATGAAGGCTGTTCAAGAGCCCTTCCTGGCCAGAGCATCCGCTCTTTCATTACCCTGGATACCTGTGTGCCTAGGAACCCAGGCAAGTGATACCGAGTTATATCTTCCCAGACGGTTAAGCTTAACCATGGTTTCCTCAACTATTTTTTTTTTTTTTTTTTTTTTTTTTTTTTTTTTTTTTATAATTTGCTTACGCTAAATTGATTTTTTCTGTTGTTACAGTACCCTTATAATGCTAAGAACACAGTGTAAGCTACTTGGTATTAGAAAGAATAGAGAGATAGGAAAGAAGTGTTTGGGTGCAGTTGTAGGGTGTTTCTCCACGGTTGGTGTCTAAGTTACTTAGGGAGATTACGATTTCATGTATTCGGTATAAAGTAATGGACTTGGCTGGGATTCGAACGCACGACCTTCCATTCCGTAAGCGAATACACTACTACTGCACCATTGCCACCCGCAAGAGAGAGCCAGCCGAACAGGCTTTGATAGCGGCTTGCCTATCTGAGCAGATGTATAAGGTTTTACCCTTAATCCTTCCCTTAATATCCTGTATAATGGCGGCAGTGACAATCGCAAAGATTTCTGCCTGAAAAACAGTTGTTTGTCTACCCAAGACTGCAGATAGATTTATCCGACAGTCTCTCCAAAACTTATCAAAACATATCCTCGCTAATTATGGCTCCATCATCAGCAAAGAATAACTGATGCACTTTGGAATCCGTCACTTTTCCTTCAAGCACATAATTAAGGACTGTAATAAATATCAAGGGAATTAAGACGCTTATACTACCCACCCAACGATCTTCATGGTGTGGAACATAAGCTTGATTGAACGGTAATTTTCACACGGTAATTTTCATAGCGTATCCCTTCTGCTTTGTATAAGACAATAATATAACTTTCCCTCCACTGGTTAGACATTGCATCTCCTCTCATAAGTTTGGAGATCAGAATCATGAGCCATTTGGACCCGATGTCTGCCATCCTTTTCCAGAACACAGATGGTATCTCTGATTTCATTTGATTTCAATTTTATTAAAAAAAGGAAGTATGTTCATTAATATTTGTATCTTTTACAGTACATAAGTACCTAGTAATTTACAGTCAGAGAGATTTTGGCAATTGCTTAAGGCAAATAACAATTGAACATAACCTGATATGAAAGGAATAGATGGGATCCTTTGTAATGCCTTCACCAGCATTACAAAGCATTAGTATCAAATAGGCAGACAGATAGAGCGAAAGGGGAGAAATCGACAAACGGAATTTATTCACGTGTTGAATTCGTGGAGTAGAGAACGATTGGCTTTGCAACTCATTTATGAACGGATGCAGTTGTACAGAATCGTAAATCAAGAGTTTGTACATCTCAAAAGCCTTCGATAAACTCTGGAATAGAACCTGCTGAGCAAACGGACTTCTTACTGAATACCTTATAAGCTCTGCTCTTGGATGTCGATTTGCCTTCAAGGACGATCAGACCAAGTTATGCTCGATGGATAGTCTTTGGAGTAATTTGCTGTAAATACAGTCGCACCTCAAATATCAATCCCCCTCCAACCTAGTTTCTTATCCATATAAATGAAAATGATTGTACCTAGCCAATTAGCGAATAACACTCATGCGAGGTGGTATTGCACTCTTGCACTTGGTATTTAACTTTCCTTGCGTTGGGGGAATGTTTAAGGAGAATGCTAGCGCAGTGAGATAACTGGTAGCTTCATGATACTTCAATTCAGCGTGGAGCGAGGTTTTATGCCGAAATTGCGTATATCTTTACACGGCATCAATCGGCCGTTTCTGTTTTGAACGTTTAATAATGGAATGCTCCGACTGTGGATAATTAGTTTATATAACTTTTTGTCCAATGCTGTAATCTTTAAGATTTTTGTCCTGTGCAGGGACAAAGTAAGAATACCACCCATAGTGTTCCAAAAAAAAGCGCTTGTTGTTAAAAGCGATTAAGAGGACAAATCGCATCTGACCAATTTTTACATCGCATTTAACATCTGCAATAATTATTCCGCAAGTGTGCATGCAAATCCCTGGGTTGATACGATTTCAAATCTCTGTGAAGTATCTTCCTTGTATACTACAAATAGTGGTATAGTCGGTTCCACAATGAGGCTTACTTAAATCGTCGGGCAGTGCATGAATCTACCAAAAGTAGAATTCGTGGGGTGGCATTCGTGCCTGCCCTTAGTCTTCCAAAAGAGTGAGAAACAAATCCATTGATAGTCTAGTTATACCCTATTCTAGGGGTATATTAATTTTGACGCATAGTTTGTAACATACCTTAATATTGCCCGTAGACCCCTAAAAGTTACTATATTTATGATCAGCATCGATAGTAATGTCGATCTAGCCATGTCCGTCCGTCCGTCCGTCCGTCCGTCCGTCGGCAAAAATTAGGCCTTTAAACTGGACCTAGAGAGCTGAAATTTTAACCATATACTCTCTAGGGTCCCGAAATAATCAAGTTTAAGAATTTTTGAAATCCGCCCACAGACACGCCCACAAACTCAAAAAAACAAAATTTTGGAAAAAATCGAATTTTGAGCTAGAGAGCTGAAATTTTTTATATATGATCTTTGGCCCATAAAACTGCTTGGGACATACAATTTTCAAAATCCGCCCACTGACACGCCCACAATTAAATAAAATATTTTTTTTGAAAAACCAAAATTTGAGCTAGGGAGCTGAAATTTTTAATATATACTCTCTAGGGGCCCTTTATGCTCATGTGTAAATATTTTCAAAATCCGCCTACTGACACGCCCACAATTATTTTATTTTTATTTTTGAAAGTCCAAAGTTTGAGCTAGGGAGCTGAAATATATAGTATATACTCTCTAGGTGCCCTTTATGCTCATACTTAAATTTTTTTTAAATCCGCCTACTGACACGCCCACAATTAAATAAAACAATTTTATTGAAAAACCAAAGTTTGAGCTAGGGAGCGTTTTTATTTACAAAAGCTTAGTTTTTTCGATAAAATTCTTTAAATTTTTGTCACGCCCACTTATGAGATATAGGAATAAGAATAGGGTATCCAACAGTTCGCCCAAGCGGACTGTAGCCCGCCCCTATGTTTTAATTCCAAATTTGTTTGGTCCTTACATACGTAATCCCCAATAGTATTTCTAATGCATATTGATACTAAGGGGTTCAAGGACATCATTTTTTTTAATATGATAAAATCAATTCCAACGAAATATACTCCGCAGAATTAATATCAACAATTTTCAAGGCCAGAGGAGAGATATTAAATTTAAATTTTCATCAACATCGGGAAGATTTGCCAATAACTTGCTCTTTGTTCAATCTGCAAGTGAGGGAGAACATTTATCACTTTCTGGGAAGACGCCCTATTTTAAGGGAGTTCAGACTTCAGATTTTTTGGAAGCGAGTTTTGAAAGAAGTTGAGATTAGAACTATCTTCAATGGCACAGACTGGATCAAATTGCACAGTTACTGTAAAATAGCATTAAAATATAGGACAGCAATTATAGAAATATCTTTTGAATCAATTGTATAAATTTTGTTAAATTTAATAGTCATGAACAATTTGTAAATGAATTCAAGAATAATAAATATTTATATCTATCCATCCATACTAAGGGATTCGCGTGCCATCAAATTTCGGGTTACACAGAATGACCCGGAAATTGCGTTCGTGCATAATTCAGTGCAACAACAATGTTTCGGTAAATTTCCATATTACGCATCCATAGGGTCCATTGCACTAAGCCATTGTACAATGTTTATGTTTGATTTCTTGTGCACTCTCTTCCTATGTTGTCAACACTTTGGCGTGTGCGACGTGCGTGTGGGTACAAGTGTTTTGATTGACTATGCTACTACTCAAAACATAATATGGGTGTACCTTCTATGCAGAGTTATGCGATGTATGGAAATGATGTAATGTTTAGATAGGTTGCCTACATCACCGGTGTTGTAAAAGCACGGTCAGACAAAAAGCAATAAAAGCAGGATACACGTGTCGAAATCGTAATAAGAGCCAAGCCGGGGTCATACAAATGTAAAAGCACCAGCGTTTATTTGGAATCAGTAAAGAAATGATTTATACAAAAAATAAGTAATTAAGAATTGATCCGGTTAATTCTGTTATAACCTTGTCATAAATGTTGCAGCTTTCAGATGTTAAATGAGTCACCTGGACGTTGAAATTGCCAAGATGTGATTTCTGCCCTTATTCGCCTTTTATGACAAACGCTGTTTTTGGTGGGCGAATATCACTGTAGCCGCATATTTAATATACATATGTCCTGCTGTCCCGCTAGGGTGCATGCGAAATCGTGGGTTGACACGACTGCAAATCACCGGTGTCGAAACAGGTCGATTAAACAATAATAATCAATAATGGGAGCATCTACTTGTCGAAGGGTGGCGACGGTGTAGAGGTTAGTGTGTTGGCTTGTTACCCATGCGGTGCAGGCTCAATCCCCATGGGGAACAACAACATACGCCACCCATTCACATGCCTCTATACCAAAAAGGAGGATTTCTGCCTGGTACTACAATGGACCGTTACCGAGTCTGAGTGCTCTGGGATTTGGATTTCCTTTTTATAAAAAAATAAATAAAAAAAAAAAAAAAAAAAATCTACTTGTCGAAATCATAAAGTTAAGGCAGGCCTAAAAACTCCTTTGAGGAAGAAGAAGAAGAAGACGAAGAAGAAGAAGAAGACGAATTAGAAGAAGGAGACAACCTTATCGTATAAAAATAACGAGTTCTTCGGAGGATATAGAGTTGAAAATAGGAATACCCTGATTAAATGATTCGAATATAGAAAGTAGCTAAAGATTAAAATATTCTCAATACGCTGAATTTGCGATTGAAAATTAACGAACTGAAACGTTATTTTATGAAACAGGTAATTGGAGTTGTTAGAGAGATAAAATACCTCAGCATAATACGAGTAATTGACCTGAAGCATTACATTTAAAAGCCATATTAATTACTTATATAATAATAACCGGGGGTTTATAATGTCATAATAAAATGAAATGCCAAATATTAGTTTGAATAACAAGTCTCTATATTGAAATGAGGTGTTATAGTGAGTGAAACTATATTCACGCTTAGGTCTAAGTTGGTAAAACAATGTCGCGAGATCGCTGACAGATGCAACATTTCACGGTGCTGGGTCCCCGGATACAGTGACATTCCAGGCAACTGCAAAGCGGATGAGATAGCCAGGAAAGGAACCGCACAAGACCTCCCTGACAACAGAGAGGCTTTGGTCGTACATATTCAATCACTTAGTTCAAACTATTAGAAAATACACTGATAGAAGAACAATAATGGACTAGCATCAGTACATATTCGTCCTCCCAACAGATATGAACAAAGTACGATGAAAACAGAACTTCCAATCTCCTTTCCATAAGCAGGAAAAATATAAGCTCGGTATTTTGAGCTATCGCTGGCCATTGCCTTATAGGCAGACATGCCACTAGAATGGGGGTACCCTCCAACAACTTCTGCGGCAGCTGCAGAAATGTTGAGGAAGAGGAAAGATCACAAACGTTCTTTATAACTGCCGTGCACTATACCCAATACAAGGAAACAAATCCTTGGTAGCTATTTCTTTGAAGATCTAAGCGATCTTCATAAGAAAAATCGCATCTGTGGCCTTGGAGGTGTTCGTGGCACCACGATACTCTGTGACGAGCGATCCGAAAGGCCCAGGGCTTGTCTTGCTGTGTCGAACCTTCTCTCAGCGACTAAGCTTGGACAATTTTGTGGCCAAGATTTGGTTGCTGCAGTCATAAGCTACGAAACGAATGGAGATTGGAAGACCTTCGTCGTGGCGTCAGCTTATCTCCCCTATGCTTCGGTAGTGCCTCCACCACCAAGGGCAATTGCTGCCTTCACCAGCATTACAAAGGATTAGTATTAAATAGGCAGACACATAGAGCGAAACAGAAGAAATCGACAAACGGAATTTATTCACGTGTTGAATTTGTGGAGTAGAGAACGATTGGCTTTGCAACTCATTTATGGACGGATGCAGTTGTACAGAATCGTAAATCAAGAGTTTGTACATCTCAAAAGCCTTCGATCAACTCTGGAATAGAAACTGCTGAGCAAACGGACTTCTTACTAAATACCTTATAAGCTCTGCTGTTGGATGTCGAACTCATAGACTATTGCGACACCAGGAAGATGGGCCTAGTTATATGTTGCGATGCCAATGCTCAGAACATTGTTTGGGGCAGCAGCAAATGCAACATGCGAGGAAACCATCTCCTGGATTTCATTCTATCATCTGATCTTACTATCAACAATGTTGGCTCGCAGCCAACTTTTGTGACATCAAGAAGACAGGAGGTGATCGACCTGACTTTATCAAATAGATATTTTAAGGCGGTTACCAACTGGAGGGTCTCTTCGGAGGCATCCCTCTCAGATCATAGATATATCGAATTCCAAATCGAATGCGAAGCCATAACTTTGCAGGAGAGGGGGAATCCAAGAAAAACCAACTGGATACGCTTCAGGGAGGAAATGGGAAAAACTCTCAAAACTCCAACCAAACTCAGGATGAGATAAAAGGTAGAGGATGCTGTTCAAAAACTGAATAGTGCCATTACTAGCTGTTTCGAACTGACGTGCCCAGTAAGTAAACCCCCTGGCAGAACGCAGGTTCCCTGGTGGAGCTCGGAACTGCAAAGAATCCGAAGAGAAGCTAGAAAGCTTCTAAATAGGTCACTGAAGACTGATTTGGAGACAGACTGGAATCTCTACCGATCGAAGAAGAAGGAATATAAGAGGTTAATTCGGGTATCGAAAAGTGCTTCTTATAGGAAATTCTGCGAAAAGATTGAAACACTGGGTGAAACTAGTAGGTTGGTTAAAGTTCTGAAAAAGGCAAACCAGGCAAACTGGACTCACTTAGAAAACTTGATGGCACCTTCACTGAGACGAAAGCGGAAACTCTTAGTTATCTGCTGGAGTCTCACTTTCCGGGTAACCAGATTACAATTGGTTCACAACCAGCCCCGATTACCGAGACTATGAGTGAGCCAAGACAAACAACTCGGCGTAGCTGGTATATATTGCGAAGGCTGTGGTGACGGACGAGGTCATTAAATATGCTTTTGCGTCTTTTGACGGCTTTAAGTCACCTAGTACGGACGGAATATACCCAGCCATGCTACAGCAATGTACAAACGAGTTGCTACCGACTATAAAGAAAATCTTCATCGCTGTCCTAGCACTGGCATACATTCCAACACCCTGGCGTACAGTTAGAGTGGCATTTATACCTAAAATTGGCAGAAGTGACTACTCACTCGCCAAGAGCTTCAGACCAATCAGTCTGACTTCCTTCTTGCTGAAAAGCATCGAAAGTCTGGTCGAGCTTCACGTGCGCAAAACTGCTTTGCGATTGCACCCACTATTTCAGATCCAACATGCCTATCAACGCGGAAAATCCTGCGAGACTGCGCTCCAAAATCTAGTTGGTAGAATTGAGGGCGCGCTTGACAGAAAAGAATACGCGATGGGCATTTTCAACGATATTGAGGGTGCTTTAGACAATGCGACTTTTGATAGCATGTGCAGCTCCGCCAGACAACACGGCGTAGACGAACCATTGGTGTTGTGGATTAAAGCAATGCTAATGACTAGAACGTTGGTTGCGGATGCGGATTGTGGCCGCTATGTTATGGCGGGGGTAAACAGAGGCTGCCCGCAAGGCGGCGTTCTGTCTCCACTGCTGTGGTGTATGCTGGTTGACTGGCCTATATACGCTCAGGCGTACGCGGATGATGTTGCAGTGCTTTCTGTTGGATCATGCCTAGCGACTGTATGCGCCAAGGCACAGGCGGCCCTTGACGTGATCGACGAATGGTGCACTTGGAATGCGCTCTCGGTCAATCCTCTTAAAACTGAGGTTGTTCTTTTTACGAGAAGGAGGAAGCTGATCGGGTTGACTCAGCCAGTGCTAAAACGCGTCACAATCCAACTCTCCAATGAAGCAAAGTATCTGGGAGTCATCCTGGATAGCAAACTTCTTTGGTCCAAACATGTTGAGCTGAAGACTGCCAAGGCGCTGTCTGTTTTCTGTCAGTACAAAGGCATTTTCAGCAAGACATGGGGCTTATCACCGAAAAGAGTCCTATGGATTTATACGGCTATGATAAGACCATTTATAGCATACGCATCGGTTGTTTGGTGGAATAAGCTTTCACGTAAATACGTCCCTGCTACTTTTGCCAAACTGCAGAGGCAGGTATGTCTCGGCTGCACGGGGGCCTTCCCCAGCACGCCTGGCTCCGGCCTAGATGCACTATTGAACCTCCCACCCCTTGATGTTTACATCATGGGCTGTACAATCAAAGCTATCTCACGTCTAAGAGGTGGTTTTTAGTATAATTCGCACTGGAGTTTTGATGAACTTGCGCAACGGTTGTCCTTCGACTCCTGTCCTATGGATATGCCGTCTGATGCGATGACACCGGAACTTCGGCTAAAGCGCAACTACGAGGTCGACTTTCCTCGCGTCCAGGACTGGCTCTGGCCGGACTCTGAACCTGGAAGGGAATGCAGTCGAATCTTCACGGATGGCTCCAAAACCGATCAAGGATCTGGTGCTGGTGTCTTCGTGGAGAGCGATAACGTTAGACTTTTCTTTTCGTTAGGCAAATATGCGTTAGTCTTCCAAACAGAGACTTATGCTATCCTAATAGCCATGGGCTATGTTACGAGGAACATGTGTAGGGGGCGAAGTATCTGCGTCTGTAGCGACAGTCAGGCTGCGCTTAAGGCCTTACTCAAACCCTTAACTACCTCCAAAATAGTACGTGAATGCAAGATATCTCTGAATTCGGTCGGAAGGTTGAATTCACTTAAACTCGTCTGGGTCCCGGGTCATAACGGGATCACGGTAAATGAGATCTCCGATGAACTTGCTAGACAAGGCTCAGAGGGGGACCTATCAGGACCTGAACCAGCGATCTGTCTGCCTGCGTCCTCGGTCAGGGCTTCCATTAACGGTTGGGTTTCCTATGAAAACAATCGCCGTTGGCATGACTCTCCAGGGTGCAGACAGACTAAGCAAATTCTCCCCGACGTCTGTGGGAAATCCGCGGCATTCTTGTTGTCTCTCAACAGAAAAGACTGCAGACAGACCACTGGCGTTCTTACGGGACACTACGTTTTTGGCAAGCACCTTAAGCTGCTAGGCCTAAGCGATACCACCGACTGCGAAGCCTGTGGAAGCGACGACACTGCGGAACATTTCGTCTGTGATTGTCCTGCTTTTGCTCGTTTCAGGTGGCAGGTATTTAGTGCGGATATGGTGAGTGCTGTAAACCTAAGCTCCTTATCATTGAAGCGCCTTCTCGTTTTTCTAAGAAAAGAAAGAAAGTAAATTCCCACAGTAAAATGTGGTGTGTCTGCCTGGTAGTACAATGAACCAGTATTGAGTCTGAGTGCTCCAGTGCAGAAAGTCTCACACACCCCGACAAAAAAAAAAAAAAAAGAAGCGATCTTCATAATTTGATTTGCATAAATCACAAAATCCAAATGGTTCGACTAACTTGAGGTTGAACCCCCCTTCGTCTGTGGCAACCACCCCTCCATAACCCCTTTATGTGGACTAGTGCGGCTTGTGGTTCGCACTGCAACAGTCATCCCAAGCCGCACTCACCCATGATGCGCGTGACATGTAGATGTTCGTATGCCTCAGCCACTATACTCAAGAACCAAATTCAACGGTGTGCCATCCTGGCATCCTCTCAATGGATTCAAATAACGTTTCTCAGGATTCAGTCTGAAGCAGTCACCCACCCTGCAAGAGAATAGAAGGTAGTTTTGAGGTTCAACTGAAAGAGTTACCTCAAAGCACTCTTCTTTCCGTGGATTAGGAAGCAAAAGGAGTTCGTACTGAAACAGTCAACTGAGGTAGCTCTCACTCCACTGCGCAGTGAATCGGGATTAGTCTGGGGTTTGCACTAATAACTGTCACCCCACTCGGATCCTAACACATGCCACTCCTTAAAATATGTAGCTATAGTAGCCCAACACCGGTCCCTCTGAGGAGTTATATCCACATAATCAGCACCTCACAAAAGGCAAACAGTTCCCCAGCCTGAGCCGTGAGCCTGTCGGCCGGACGGTGTATGAGTCGAAGAGATGTCCAGAGTTTGAAACCCTTTCAACCCGCGAGAAACTACGCCTTGCTGGACTGCGACAGGTACTCAAGACGCCGTTGTTGCGTTGCGTTGTGTGTAACAACAGCTGTGGGTCTTTATTCTTTTTTGTGACGGGCCTTATAGCCATTTCAAAAACGAAACAAAGCCCGCGGGTGTTATTTCCTTTTCTTGGGAAATAAGAGGGGTCTTAATTTTGCGGAAGATATTACCCTGCACTGATTCTGTACATTCAGACTGCCAGACAACCGATTTTTTGGAACAGAGAATACGATATGTACCATAAAGTGACAGGCCATAATTACTTGGTGTGTTCGAAACTCAGCAACCGCTCTGTGCATAACAGCGGGGTGGTGCGGTTTTTAAGTTCGAAAAGGAACACGTCCTTTTGTCCTTTGTGGGCTAAGACGTATATGCCTTACGACAGTGCATTTGATTCTTCCCCCTTATTCGTTTGGATTACGTTTTCTATAAAGGAGTATCTATATGTACTCGGCTCCAGTTCTGGTCACTCGATGACATGTTTGCGTCTATGTTGTCCGGACTGTTGACTCGAATTAGAGATTCCAGCGCCCTTCTTTTCGATTCCCATCTGCTTCATTCAACGAATGGGCGCTATCCGTTCCAGAGTCTCTGTACTGGCATGCTGAACTCCTCATTTCGCTTTTTTTGTGGAGTAAAGCGCTCAAATATCTGTACCCGATTAGAAACTGGGTAACGTAGTAGTTTACTTCTCCATGTTCCCCTACATTCCTTTCTGCAACGTTTTTAAGCAGCCTCGCGATCTATCGCCCTTTGCTCTCTTGATTCCACCTGCCTTGGCATTGCTGCTTGGGGAGCTACTTTGCCTCCCCAGTTGCCGCTTCCACCCCAATTTCCGCTTTTATCATAAACGTACTTTCTCTCTGCCACTGGAGATCAACGAGAGCGGCTGGTTCCGTGCCTTTGAACTGTATTCCCCATTTGCTGTCTGTATTGCTATTGACGCAGTGAAAAACTGATTAATAGAGGCACGAATGAGGGACCTATAATCTTCTCCCAGTCTTATAGGTAGGTACTAAAATCCAAAAAGTACACATCAACAAGGATGAAATCGAAATAGCGCATCTGCAATATTGAATATGGGAGCAATCGCACTAAATTCCCTCATTACCTTACAAATATTTAAGGTCATTGACTTACCACAAGTCTAAACGATATCTCACAGTACAATACTCGAAAAAAAAAACAATCCCAAAAAACCATATGCTCACCTCTCTAAATGTCATGATTACATGTCAGGATGCGATAGATTCAATCGTATCTATCAGTTTATCCATGAAAATTTCTCTTTCAAGAGATTCCCCATTCCAAGATTAATATCAATTTAAATATGCGTAAATGAACCGCAACTGAGTAGAATGTAAACACCCACCCTATCTAAAAAAATTCTGTGAAACCGAGAGTACCTACAAAGGTATGAACATATTCTAGCGACATGTGCACTTGGGCAAACATATGCCTTTAACCCTTTATTTCCAATCTCTGTTGCGTATCCTTTCATCAAAGCATTTGATCCTCTTGGATCTGTTTGGCTGTTAAGTTAGTTTTTTTTTACCCGTCACATTGCTCAACCTTTTCAATGGAAAGCGGAACCACCAGCATGTGTCCGAAATTTGTTCGTTTTATTCGGTTTTGAATGGGAACTGGAAATGTTAAAGTGAATGGCGCTTAAGAAGGACACGCGATTTTAAATGTATGAATATCTTGTTGACACTGAGTACATCTAGATATTGCATCCTATGCGTTATAGGATCTCAGTCATCTTTTTGTCTGATAATATCCATCCCAGACGATAGATACAATAAAACTAACTGACAAAAAGAACTTGTATCGTATCCTATAAGCCCGCTCTGTTACAATTGCAATTTTATCTACTTCATATTATAATGCATTCATAGGATATAAGTCTGACAGAAGACAGAATACAGAAGCAGAGGAAAGCGAAACAAAAACAAAACACATCACAGCAACTAAGTTGCATGTAGCTAACATAGAAAAATCTCACATGAGAGGTATCCATAAAGATAGCAAAATATCTCACACAACGAACAGCAAGAAGTTGGCGTCTGGGTGGCTGAATTTTTTTTTTCTTGCTACTCTAGTGGAATACTTTGCTTCGCGCTTGTATTTTCAATCGATAAAATTGATGGTAAAAAAGTGAATCTTTTTATTAGTCTTTCGAACAAGACTTATAAAAAAATTAGAAAAAAAAATAAGAACAAACTACTCCTATGTATAAATTTCCTTTATCCAGTGAAGTGGGATACAAAGCATATTTACATGGATTTAGATACAGTATTTGTTGTTCTTCACTTGATGGTACGTAAGTATCCGCTTAAGGTGGACAGAAAGTAAGCGAGTTGGATTCAATTAAAAAATAAAAAAAAAACATCTTCAAAAATTAGAAAAGCTAAGACCCTTTACACACGGAGCTACTCAAAACAAACTAAGCGGATTTGTGACTGAAATTATTAACCGGTTACTGACTCGTTTGTAACTCGATTTCGTACATGAGGCTAATTGAATTAATTAATTAATTATACAGTTCACCCACAAATAATTTGCATTGGAAGTGTATGCAGTTCCTGGTCGAAAGGTCGCGCGTTCAAATCCCGATCGAATCCATGAAGCAATTGAATACGAGACTCTCCCTAAATGCAGACACTACATTTATAGTTAATTTTCGGTCAATTTTGCTTTAAAGTTTTACGAGCAACAAAACATAAAGGAAGGCTACAGTCGATTTGAGCGAACTGCTATTCCCCAAAAAGTGGGAGTGGCGACATTTTAAGTAAGGACATATTGGTGAATTGTTGTAAAGTATATTATCTACATATTTTCGTATACCTACATGACTGTTTTTTGACATATGACATAAATACTTTGCCAAGATAAGGACTATAATTTCCATTGATTTCTTAAATAAAACGGTTTTTGAAATAGTGGAGCTGTCAGTTGGCGAATTTTAAAAATCTTAGCACTTGAGCATTTTTGGCCCTAGATAGTATATGGTACAAATTTCAATTTTCTAGCTCGAATTTAATGGGCCTCAAAACTGACAACGGACTTTTAGGAGTCTCCGATCAATATAAAGGCATGCTCAAAGCTGCAAGATAATATGTATATGCAAAAAGTGGCGCACCTTCAAATTTTGCAATAAGTACGTTTTCCCAAATAAACGGTGCGAATGGAACCACATATTCCGACGGTAAGTTGTTGATCTAATATGTAAAGTTCACCTATTCTTCAACGATGCACAGTTCGCTTTTTCCACGCATGGAAATTTCTGCCTACAACTCCCCAGAAATTTTACCGCTGATGGCCAACCGAATATTATCTCTCCCGTGATCGTCTCTATACTCTGCTACATCCATCTGGCGAGCACAGACAAATCCAGGACTCATCAGTGTTGAGGACACTAACCCTGTCGACCACTGTTCATCCTGGTGAATGCAAGCAAATTCCATTCGAAATCGCTCGCAGCTGTTCCACTGACAGTGAGACAGTTGAGCTGTTTGTTGACAGTTCTGAAGGCTTTCAAGTACCAAATACCGGTCATACCTTGCAGCAGTTACTTTAGGTTGATCCGAGCCTTAAAATCGCAAGAGATTATGTTAACAAGGACAATTAAATTTTAAACCAGTAGCCTCTCCGAAAAAAAACTCTGCAAAAACATAAGAGCTTATGACCAAAATTATAGCAACACATGAAAAATTAGATTGCGCGTTTTTTTTAACCATTTGTACCCTATTGTAAATAAACCCCAAAAACGAAAAAAATTTGCGCTTCTACGAGCACCTTCATAGGGAAATCACCGAAATAGGGAAATCTTAAAATCATTTAGGGGGGAATCAAAACTAGGTGATTCTGCTGATGTATATTATATACCCGTGCATCTTATTAAAAAAACACCCTAAAGTGAGACGAACGAGGACCTCACAAACACCTTTGTGTCTATTCCATACATTTTGGGGCTCAACGCCATTGGCAAAAAACTCCTTAACCTTTTGTACCATCGGGCTCCACAGTTGCCTCTGTTAATGACAGCCAGTCAGTTTTTCTAAAAATGTATAAAACGTGTAAGACTAAATGCATGCTATCAACAACACGTCAAACAAATGGGTTCAAAACTCCTCACTCGAAAAACAAAATGCATGCTCTATCGAAACTTAATCTTGCAAGTCCTGCTTTATGGTGCCGAGTGCCGGACGATAAGTAGGAAAGGGGAGATAATAATAATAGTTTAATCATTGGCATCTACCTTCAGCATGAGTTTGCATGTATACCGACTAATATTCCTAAGTGACTTTTATCAGATATAATACGTAGTTACATGTTTGTCGAGTTTATTCGCTTAAGATCTCACTGGAATGTCCCTATACCCCGGTATCCAACAAAGGTAAGTTTTGCATCTCTTTAAGAGATGATCCGTAGTCTAGGGCTAATATGAAATGATCCGCAGTCTAGGGCTAATCTATATATTAATACGGAGTTGCCTATAACGTGTTTCCACCCATTTTTGCTATTATACGTCACATAGACATGCCAACACTATATATATTTGGGTAGGGGACAATACATAGAAGTGCACAATACAAAAATTATCCACATGCATTATATTACACACATTATGAATTACAGCAGGTAAAATGAAGCGAATTAGATGAAATTACAACAACAACAACATTGCTGTGTGGTTACTTGATAATGCTTGAACATACTTGAAGTTACTTGGACATGCATGAAGTTACTTGAAAATGCTTGAAGGTACTTAAAACTGCTTGAAATTAATTGAAGTTACTTGAAAATGCTTGAAAATACTTGAATTTACTTGAAAATGCTTGAAGTTACTTGAAGTTACCTGAAAATGCTTGAAGTTACTTTAAGTAACTTTAAAATGCTTGAAGTTACTTGAAAATGCTTGAAAATACTTGAAGTTACTTGAAAATGCTTAAAGTTACTTGAAGTTACCTGAAAATGCTAGAAGTTACTTTAAGTTACTTGAAAATGCTTGAAAACTTGAAGTTACTTGATAATGCTTGAACATACTTGAAGTTACTTGGACATGCTTGAAGTTACTTGAAAATGTCGGAAAAATTTTATATCATGTGAAACTGATTTCACATGCAGAATGCAATGTCGAAAAATTTCATTTTCCGATTAATATGTATAACAGTCGACTTTGTTTTTTTTCAACTTATAGAATAAATTGGTCGGATTTCGACCATGTGGCGACCCCAGTATGAAATTTATAGGGACTAGGGATTTTATTGTTGTTTGACTATCCGAGAAGTGAGGACGGAATTTGAGGCTAAAATCAACCTGTCTGAAAAAACACCTCACATACCTCGTCATTAGTTTTTGATCCATCGGTGTAGTAGTGGATCTAAGCATCCTCCTAGAAAAAGAGTTTTTTTTAAACTGTAGTGGGGTTAGGTTGGGTTCATGTGGCTCTCGGCCGGGATCGACTCGCTTAGAGCAAAATAGAGGGTATGGTGTAGTCACTTCTGTAGAAGCTGCAGGGACGAGGAGGCGGAGGA
Source organism: Portevinia maculata (assembly GCA_949715645.1). Classification (NCBI taxonomy): domain Eukaryota; kingdom Metazoa; phylum Arthropoda; class Insecta; order Diptera; family Syrphidae; genus Portevinia; species Portevinia maculata. Next base: position 51,611,094 of record OX454527.1, on the reverse strand, counting down.
GACCACACTTCACCTCCTCTGTACATGTCCTGCACTCTCCCATAAAATAAATCTCTAACTAGAAGCCTTTTTCCTTAATGAACTCAGAGACTTAGCTAACACAGACGTTAGAAGTCTATCGCGCTTCATTAGAGCTCCCAATGGTTTAGCGAGTAGAGGTCGAAACTAACCCGATCCACGTGGTACCACAACGGACCTCATTGGTCTAAGTGCGATTAGCATATAGCCATCCTAACCTAACCATGGTGTAATCATGTTTCTTTGAAGAATTTTGCATGTTTTCGAATAGCGAAGTGGCTAATTCACTTCTCGGTCCAATGCGATTTGTCGCGCGAGCAGCCATTTTTTTACAGCCGCACCTCTTGCGAAAGTCTATAAAACATTCAAGAGCATCGACTGTCATGAAAAGCTTCTCAAAATTGACGTTCGGAGTCGGCATAAAATTGTAGATCCCTTCCATTTCGCACACGCAAAGGGTTGGATACGCTAGGTTTCGGGCCCAGGATGCGCATGCCTCATACTTTAACACCCAAATTTTAAAGATCTGCCCTTCTCGTTAGCTTTATAAGAGCGTTTTGAAAGAGTCATTTTATGATACTAAGGTTTTTGTCTAAGACGGCAATAGCAACATCGGTCATCAGTCATATGCGATCAGTCTTCATTTCAGGCCCAAGAAAAATAACAATTTCATTTGAAACATTTTCGAACGGCTTGTCCGGTTTTAATGCGGTAGTCAGCTGACTTCATCTGGACAATTTCTGAGGAATAAAATGATCCTGTGAGGATAAAACATGCAAGAATCCACTTCAACTTTATTAGAATTTCTGATAGCTTGGTAGGGCAAAGCAATGGGCATGATTAAGGTCCGATGCTGTTTCTGTTTTTCCATGGTTCCTATGAAAATGTTTTCCAATATCAAGTTGATAGTTGAGCCGGTCACTTACGGGCACCAACTTAAAATCTCGTTTTTCAAAAATACCGAAAAAAGCTTTTAAAAACCCACTTAATACAGCTTTTTATTTGAAGTCTTCCCTTCTTATCTTTAAAATGATAGAAAATGAGTACAGTGAAGCTGACATTGACTTTAGGGTAATGCATGGCATTATCGGCATCGATGCAGACTTCTTTAAAAATTTGAATTTTTGTTGTGTATGTTTTAACATCAGATCAATAAGAAAAAATTGGAACACGTTCATAGCAGAGATTAAGAATGTTTTATGTCATATTGATGTAATTGTTTTAAATGAAATCAACATAAAAAAAGAAGAAAATGTTTTATATAACATTGATGGATTCAAATCTGAATTTAACAATAGAAAAGAAAGTAAAGGTGGAGGAATTGCAATTTTTATTAAAAACAACATTAGATATGAAAGAATATGTATAAATTCTTATTCGTATGAAAATATTCAAATAGAGGTTGAAGTTGGACGTAGAAAAATATATATTCACGCTATTTATAGACCACCAAATTCCAGTATAACTGATTTTATTCATGAATTGGACAATAACTTGCAAAATAAACGTGAATTAATTGTAATAGGTGATATAAATATAAATATTAAACACATTGGTGAGCCTCACGTCATTCGATACTTGGAAACGATGGCATCCAAAGGTTTAACTAGTGTGATAAAAGGATCTACAAGAGTTGATATAGCTTCAAACACATCAACACTAATAGACCATATATTTGTAAGTCTCACCAAATTAGATATCGCATCAGCTACGGTTGAAACCGATATATCCGATCACTATATGACCATGTATGCTACAAGGAATGAAGTAGATGACAGCATCGTAAATGAAATGTCAGTTAATACTAAAATTAATCAAATCATGGTTAATCAATTGATTGCGCAAACCAACTGGCAGAGCTGTTATGAAGCACCTGAAGTCGAGGGAATTTACAACAACTTTGTGAATAAAATGAATGATATATATACGCAGTCAAAAGGAACTAATATACCAAATAAAAGAAATAGAACGAAAAAACCGTGGGTAACAGGTGATATTTTAAGAATGTGTAAAAAGCGAGACGAGCTTTATAGAAGGTGGAAAAATAATCCACTTAATATAAGCTACCAACAAGAGTACAAGTCCTATCGAAACGTAGTAAATAAATCTATTTTGAAAATGAAATCACATTTCTACAAACAACAATTCACTAATGCCAAAAATGACCCACGCAAAACATGGAATGTGTTAAATGAACTTTTGGGACGAAAGAAGCAAACAATTGATGAAGTTATCATAAACAATTTCTCAGCCAACAACCTTTCGACCACTGTTAATCAACTTGCTGATCAATTTTCGAACCAGGTACAGAAAATAATACACCAATGTAACCATATAACATCCAATCACATGAATAGGTACGTTGGATCCTCTATATATATGGAAGAAGCAAGCGTTTCTGAAGTTTTTTGGATGCTGAGTAGTTTAAATACCACAAAGGGACCAGGAGCAGACAACATTAGACCAATTGACCTTAAAATTAATGCTGTATATCTAGCACCTGTAATCACAATGATTATTAATCGAAGCATCATTGAAGGCTCAATCCCAAAGGTACTTAAAACTTCCCTAATTCGACCTATATACAAAGGCGGATCTAAAAAAGATACTGGAAATTATAGGCCGATTGCAATTTTGCCAGTTGTAGAAAAATGTTTGGAGGAAATTGTAATAACGCGATTAACCAAATTCATTGAAAAACATAAAATCATCCAAAAAAATCAGTACGGCTTCCAAAAAGGTAAGAGCACTGGAAGTTTGTTGGGTGAACTTTCGAATGCAGTGACTACTAGCCTAAATAAAAACCATCATGTGTTAGTAATGTTTATAGACTTCAGTAAAGCCTTTGACACACTAAGCCACAAAAAGCTAATAGAAAGCATATATAGAATTGGAGTTAGAGGGGTTCTAGCTAAATGGATAACGAATTATCTATCTGAAAGAACTATGAAAGTGAAAGTTGGGAATGAAATAAGTAAAGAAATAACCACTGACTTTGGGGTACCACAAGGCTCGAAATTGGGACCAATCTTATTCATTCTCTTCACTAATGAACTTTTAAGGGTATTTTCAAAGAAGTACTACATTTGCATACGCTGATGACATTGCAATTGTTGTAAAACATAGATGCTTGAACACAGCAACAACAATAATGCAGGATGAATTCGACAGAGTTTCCAGATGGTGCCATGACAATGGATTAGTAATAAACGTCGAAAAAACAAAACTTATGCATATACGGACACCATATCAACCCGAGGCTATTATAAATATCTACCACAAAAACGATGACTGCCCAACAACAGCTCGAAATAAAGTAGTCGATGTTGTTAAAACCATAAAATATCTGGGTGTAATAATTGACGATCATTTTAGTTGGCAGGCCCAAATTAATAAGCTGCAAGTCCAACTAAGAAGTGCTGTTTTCGCGATGGTTCATCTGAATAAATACACCAACGTCGATGTCCAGAAGCAGGTCTATTATTCACTAGTTGAATCGCGCATACGATACGGAATATTATCGTGGGGAAATGCTTCAAATACACATTTAGACAAAATAATCCGTCTACAACATAGAATAATTAAAGTAATCAATACCTCTAATATAAATTTTCTAGTTCTAGATGTAAATGGCGTTTTTAAGATGACAAGTATGTTGGAGTATTATGACGACTTAAGATTTCAACAGCCTATTCAACACAATGTCAACACAAGAAGACGAGCCCAAGGACTCTTGGAAATCCCTGAAACGTTTAATACATATGGAAAGAGACAATTGAAATACGTCATTCCAAAAATATATAATTCACTACCATTGACTTTAAAAAGTATTGCTAACTTCAAAACTAGAAAGAAAAAATTAAAATTACACTTCCTAAATATAAGCCATGTTAATTAATTCATAGAATTCGGAACATTTAAATCATACCTCTAGATATCGTATCTTTAAATTTATATATAAACTTCTAAAGAATTAACAATTATAACTATTTAACCACCTGCAGATAAGCTATATGCTTCGCAGGTAGCCAAATCAAATTATAACGTTTTTGAAATAAAAAAAAAAAAAAAAAAAAAAAAAAAAAAAAAAAAGACGGGCGTGTTCAAAATCCCGATCCACCTGACGTGAAATGCTATTTTGACGGATGAAATTCGCGCCTTGGTTGACTTTGACATTCCGCATGATGTTGAGTTATCCGGCGTGGAAAAAATGGCAAAAATATGCAATTACAAGGCCTAACGCAATTGTGACCAACACTGATGGCTCTAAGACAAGGGAGGAAACTAGTTCTGTTATCTTATCTGTACATCCAGACTTAAAGGAGTCTATACGACGCACGCCGGACACAAGCACAGTCTTTCAATCAGAAGTTCTGGCTGTTCTGGAAGGTAATCGTCATCTATATTGACAGTCAAGCTTCACTTAATGCACTGGAATCTGCTAACATCAATTCTGAGATTGTAAGGAGCTTTCACACAATGCTAAATACTTATGCAGTGAGAACCAATAACGTAGAACATATAATATGGGTGACCCAGCAGTTTGTATCGCCCTCAATTTTTTTTCTTTCATTCGAAGGAGAATGGATTGAGTATTGTAGATCTCATTTTTCGTACTCATGAAATTTATATTTTGGCCGCCATCTTGAATTTGCATTTAAAAAAAAATATCTCGGTTCCTAATACTCGTACAAAAAAAAATTAAAACCAAAAAGATCATAAAATTAAAGTTTCTATTCTTTATGTCAACAACAATTTTTTAATGTCGGTAATAACAGAAAAGGTATAGGCCAACAAAGTGAACAAATTTAAATTTTTAAAGTAATTTAAAATTTTAGCACATTTTTAATCAACACTTTAAAAAAAATAATAGTTTGGCTTAAAACCCTCCATCCTCTATATTTCTGTTATACAACATTTTCTGAATGATAAGAAATGAAAAAGATATTTTTATCCACATTACTATCGATGCTGACAACAAATACTTATAGTATTTTTTAAAAATCTACGAGCAATATTAAGGTATGTTACAAACTACCTACGAGTCAAAATTAAAATACGCTTACAAAAGAGTGGAAAAAAGACACGTTAAAAACTCCTGGATCACACAAATGCAACACGAACCGCGTTTTGTTGGCCTCAAATCATCAATGAAGAGATCCAAACTGGGGATCATTGAGGTCGAACTGGCGAACCCACATGCGAATCATTAGGAATACAGGTAATGAATGAATGAAGTCCAGAGCATAGCTTCACCGTGAAGGAAGAAGAAGAAAGTTAGCTAGGACCCCGCGAGCCTAGGATACTCCTTCCAGATCGTGAGCCAAAGATAGGTCCATATATTTTTTTAGTTCACTCGGAGACGCGCATTCTATTCGACTGAAAATAGCTTAGTTTAAGGCATTTTAAAATAAGTTTCACTTTTATTTTCATGAACAAAACGGAATCTTCATCAATTTGAAATGAATATAAAGTTAAACTTGAGAAAACGTAAAGACAGACAAATAAAGATTCGTTTCTGACTTCTGTCTCGTCTATGTATCTCTTGGGTAGGATATAAGTAAATCTATAATTTTCCGTTACCTATATCACCCTAACCTTTACATGACAAATCCTGATTTTTTCGCAAAAATCAAATGTTCAAAGAATTGAACATCAGAATTTTACTAATATTGCCGCCAAAAATTTAGACTAGGTCTAAATAACATTTTTGACCTCCACCGAAAATGATGTTATTTTTCTTTTAAATATTTCCTAATTTAAGAATAAAATCAATACTCACTCGTTCCATTTGCATTTCGTCCGAAAATCTTTCCCGGTGGACTTAAAATCGGACTGGATGAGGCCGAAGGTGCACCAGATAGTGATCTCTGCCCCTCTGACAGAGCGCCACTGGGCAGTGAGATATTAGCATCATCTTGAAGGTTACTCGGCAAAAGAACACTACTGGCAACTATTGGCATGGCACTTGTCACCGCAGTTAAGTGTGTACTTCCGGATGGTGTTTCCATTTAAAATCACTAAATTTACCTATTCAATCAAAACGGAAAATAAACCGAACTAAGCAACTAAAAAACACTCATGCACTATTAACACCCAAAAACCAGAAAGGGAAATTTACTAAAACCAAATAATTTCTACGCTAAGAGACAAGATTTTTAACAAAAAAAAAATTATTTTTTCAAATCACAGGAAAAAAGTTTAAATCCTTTTTTTTTGTTTAAAACAAAAAAAAAACTATCATTTATCGTATTTATCTTTAAGAAACACAAACATGACACCAACAATAGAGATCGAAATTTTCAACCGTTCTTGCCGAGGTCAGACAAAGTTCTGTTCCTTTGCAGTAGTAAACCGACCATCATCCATCGTCTTGGAGGGAAATCTTTTACCTCATTCGTTACCCCTTTTCGGCAGCATACCACATGACTTTGGACAACACACCGAACATAAGAAGAAGGTAAAGAAACAAAAAATATATACATGTGTATCTCAAAAGGGACTTGCACAAAAAGGAAGAATTCAAAACAGCATAAAAAATCTTGGGATAGTGAAAAGCAGACCTAAAGACTCTCACTCATGCCTGTATAAAGATGGACCCCTTTGCTTTACTGCTGTTGACACAGAGAATGGTTAGACTTAAGTGTACCTAAACCAAACTATCTGGATAGATTTCTATCCTATGTACAATAGGATGAAAATCGTATTAGAATCTTTAATTCTGGCAATGAAAAGAAATCATCATTCGGTGGTAAATGCTCCGCCCCATACGTGTGTATTGAGAGAGAGGGTAGGTATATTTCGATCCGATGGTAGGAAATTAAGTTGTTATATCTAATTATGTGAGAGGTGCATTTAGATAGGAAGAAAATATGTTAGAAAGGGTTTATTTTGATATTATGTCAGTGAGGCATAGCAAGATACATAGCAGCTATCTAAGGCTTAGAAAAAAGCAATAGGTATCTGGGAAGTGTATTTATACCTAAACTTAGAAGTTTTTTTTCTAAATATTTACCTACTTAACAATCGTTCGCTGATGAGACGGAAAAAGTTGTGGGGTGAACTATGGCAGGGTGATATATGAATTGAAGTATTTTGGCGCGTATTTTTGGATTTAACAACGAATTTTTGGAAAGAAAAGGATTCAATTTTCATGGGTATTATAGGAAATAGAAATCATTTTTATGCTTATAGGTTTAGTTTTATAACGGCTGAACCAGAATATTTTTGTTATGAGTGGGAAATGGTAGTTGCTTAAGGTAGGGATACGCGCATATAGTTCATTCGGTAATAGGGGATTTTTGGGCATATCAGCGCTCAACTTATGAAAATTAAGAAAACATAAGGTTGACATAATTAAGAAAAGGGATGTTACGATACATTATTTTACCGATAAGATACCAATACCGATTACTATAGAAAAAAATCGTTGAAACCGATATTATTCCCTCGCTAGGGATGGGCTAAGAATATCACTGCAGCACGGGGATTCGCCGGTTATAACTCAAAAAGTATCCCAGTTTCCAATCAATTCGACACGAATGTCAGTCAAATACGGATCTTGTTCCAATTGTATGACTCAGGAGTTTTTAGACTCTTTCGCGATTGTATAGAAACGTTGACTGATATTGACTTTTTTAAGGGGTTTGTGGAAGCGCTACAACTATCACTACAAAACTGATAGATCTTACTAGTTCCAATCAACTTGCTTTTTCCTCTCCTAAAATGTAATTACATGTTCGTCACACCAAAAATCAACAACTTGTTGAATTTACTGCTAAAGTCGCCTGTGCGGCCGACTCATCCCAAACTCCTTCCATTGGATCTAGTAACGTTTTCAGGGCTCGATTGTATCAGTCACCCGACTCAGAATTACCTGTAAGAGAATAGAGTCATTTGAGGTTCAATTCAATCAGTCATCTCAGAAGGCCCCCCTTTCCATGGCATACGGCCATATTTTAACGAAAGCATCATAAGGCCATTAGGGGCTTATGTCACTTTCAAGACATTAAGACCATAAATAGGATTGACAAAGGCCGTAGCCGGGGGGGGGGGGGGGGGGGGTCACAGAGGGTTTAAACCCCGCCAGCAATTTTTATATGGGTGGTGTAACTTTATTATAAATCATCAAAAAGACAATCTTTTAAGCTTTCTTATGATCCCTCATACTTGCCAATCAGACATGTACTTTAGAATATATATTTTCCACACCTAAACTCAGTGGCGTGGCGTGGAAAATGTTGAATGGTAAGTCGGAAAAAATATGCACCTGCAAACGCTTTCTGAAATTATATTGTGTACTGCAAATCGCATAGAAGTAAAGCAATTCAAGCCAATTTTTTATACTTCAAGTCATTTAAGCTTAAATTTACAATGAACCTAAAGTATAATAAAAGTGGCTTCGAAAGAAACCTTTTTGGCAGATGCAAATGCTGTACCTTAAAGAAAATTGATAGTAAGTAATAAAAAAAAAGGAACTTCATAAATCACGGTTTGTTAAATAAATAAATACATAAATACAAATTTAAATTAAAAAGCTTCACGCATATAAATAAATATATTTTAATATATAATAATATTTTAAAAATAGTTTTTGTACAAAGTTAAAAAGTATAAATTTTATATCTATAATATATCAAAATATTTTAATATATAATAATATTTTAAAAATAGTTTTTGTACAAAGTTAAAAAGAGAAAATATTAATGATTAATATTTTTTTAAATCAAAAACAGTAGAATTTGGAAAAAAAATGTGAAAAGTTTTGTCAAATATTTTTTTTTATTTGTAGGTACTCTAAGTCTATTCTTATACCTTTTTTCACGTATTCTGCAAGAACTCTTTCATAAAAGTTAGGCCTACTTTTTATTTTTAAAAGGAGTCGCTTTTCTATGGATAAAAGTGCTAAATCAGAAAGCCTGTCTTCTCCTTGAGAATTTCTCAAATATGTATGAACTCTTTTCAGAGTGGAAAAAGATCGCTCCACGGAAGCAACAGTCATTGGTAGTGTTAAAAATAGTCCACTTAATTTTAAGATTTGGGGAAATGTTTCACACAATATTTCACTTCTTAAATGTTTATAGAGGGATAAAACGTCAAGTGGTTGAAGTGAAGACGTAGTATAGAGAACTTTCAGCTCGTTTTTTAACCTGCAAAATCGAAAATTCCAGGGAAAAAGTTAATCACCGAAGATATTTTATCATCTGGGCTTGACTGAGCAAAACGACTGTATTTTGATTTATTGAGTAAATCCAAAAAAATTAAATCCGTGAAAGATTTATATCGTGTCTAATTTGAGATATAATATTGTCCTTTATTTCTACAAAAAGGCGCTTATAGTGAGTCTTTAAGTCAAAATCAAGTAATCGGCGTTTCCGTGGAGGTTCAGCACAATCATTTATACTTTCAAAAATTAAATCAAATTTGTTTAGAAACTCAGTAGAAAGCCAAGACTCAAAACACTCGATTTCTCGCTTAGCAACTTGAACATCTGTTTGTTTATTTTGTATTAAATTAAACAATACATCGGTTTTAGCAAATATTTCGGAAACCGCGTGCAGTAAAAAGCAAAAATATTTCCCTTCTAACTTAAGCAATAAACTTTCGGCCATTGAAAGTGCGTCAGTGTCCCATTCTTTTCGATGGTCTAATATTTGCTTAAAAAAATTTGCGACTTTCTGATACTCCCGGCATGCGTCTGATTGCTATTTGTTTTAATTTATTTGAACGTTTAGTTGATTTATTAAAGAAGCGTATCTACTATTGTGTTTATATTGCCAAAAAAAACTTTCAATTCAGGTATATTTTCCAGTGATTGAGAAAACACCAAATTTAAAACATGTGCGTAGCAAGGAATAAAATAAGCCATTGGACAAGCATCCAGGACTTTTTTTTTAACACCACCTACTTCCCCTGATATAACCGCGGCCCCATCGTAAGATTGCCCAACTAATTTCTCCTTGAAACCGTATACATCAAGTATATTGAAAATGTGTTTTGAGAGCTCATCGGCATTTCGACTCTCACTCACGTCAAAAAATCCAAGAAACATTTCCTCTACTCCTTCCTCCGATAAGTAACGCAAAACGGCACTAAGTTGCTCCCTATGGCTCATGTCTGGTGTTTCATCAATCATGATGGACACAAATCGCGTTTCACTTATTTCTACTTTAATTTCGCATTTGATCACTGCGGCTATACTTTGTATTAAATCGTTTTGGATGTCATTTGATAGACCCGAAAAAACCGGATTACGTGCACTTGAACACTGTTCCAAATGAGAGTCCATTAACTGGTCATACTTAGATAAGTATAAAAGTGTTTCGACATAATTGCCACGATTATTAGAATCTGGCTTTTCATTATGACCCCGAAATGATTGTTCCTGTTTGCCTAAAAGTACTACCGTATCTATAAAACGTTCCATTAGTTTACGGTTTCTATCAACTTTTTTGTTGTGAGCTACAAAGGAATTACCTAACGAGATTTCAATACGATCAGTACCGAATTCGTGCAAAGATAAACAGCTACGAATGTGTTTTTCCGTCTTGACATGTTTATTTGCCGAATTAATTAAATTGTTTATGTCAGCGTAGCCCGTGCGAATTCCAAAAGCAAATCTACTAAACAGCAATTTACTGTTAATAATGCCATTTTCTCCGTTGCTGAATCTAACTGAAAACAAAACAATTTAAACTTTTCACACTTCTCACAGTTTTCGATCGCTTTAAATAATTATATATTGCACAACAATAATTCCACTCAATATTACTTTAAGTTACACATCGCAGTCTGCTTCACAACTGAATTTTTCAAACAGAACTCACCTCAGCTACATACAAAACTCGCCAAATAAGTCGCTGAAAAGCGGGTTATATTTTTGCATAAGGAAGCGTGTATCAAACAGAGAGGAGTCAAACGCGGTGAACGATAAGGGGAAAACAAGGAAAGAAAGCCAATTTGTTCTAACCAGCCACATATTTCATAACGCGAAAATTTCCGGGTTACTATGCTTTGTTTTGCTATCGCTTTGCGTATGTGTTTCTTATGGGGTATGGAGAGGAGTATGTGATGTTGGAGAATATTCATGGAATGGTGTGAGTATTTGTGTGCGTAGAGCAGTAGAACGATATGAGAGCAGGTGAATAACAGGATAGCAGGTGGTGGGTTGGTAGAATTTGTTGCTTGCAAGTGCAGGTGTAGGAAACATACAAATCTTATGTTTATATACACACATTAAGATGCATGTTGCTTGTTGGATTGAAACATTGTTGAAAGGTAGAATTTTAAAAGGTAAGCCGGCGTTAATCGAGTTATATGGGCGCCTCGCCACTGTAAACTACCCCTATCTGGCTACAGCAGAAACATAGAACATAGCTGCCGACCAAACAGAAAATTTTGAAAAATTCATTTTATTTGACAACTTGTGGCAAACTCACAATAATGTTTAATACATCAAATTAAAGGTAAACATTTTCTCTAGCATAATAAATATAAATCATCAATCTGGCAGATCAAACTTAAGCAACACAGGCTATTCGCAACACTATTGGTACCATAAAATCCGTTGCACATTTTTTTTAAATTATCGGCAAAGCGCACGCATTTTTTGCGGGAAATGATTAAACAAAAAAACAGCAATGTGTGAAACACGCTAGGTGGAAGACCATGATGGGTTGATGAGGTTTAGGGAAATTTTTCAAGCGATAATTGATGCTTAGTGATAAGGACTCTGATACGTCATCGAACGTAGGGATGCAACATCGTTCTTAAAAACATCGATGGTTCCACGACAAACATCGATGTTAAAAAACATCGGAATTAACAATGATACATCGCTGTTTTTCCGATGTTTTATTTATCTTCTCCATCACACAAAATGTTGGTAATATTTACGACGTGCTGTACCTAAACAACGAAATATACTAGTCTTACCAATTTCAACGCAAAAACTTTATTTAATTTTTAGTCTAGTAGACCACATAAGAATTAAATTCATCTGCGAAATAAAACATACTTTCTCGATGGATTTATTTATTTAAACGTAGGTAGTTTTGAAATGAAATTAAGGAAGAGACATAATAAACATTTATTTGTTCGAATGTAACAACTGCGAAATGGAGTTGAGGAAAAGAAGCTTGGATAATTTAGTCCCCAGAAGTCTATTTCTGTCCTGAGTGATGGTTGATCCAGCCTCCGAGAACAAACGCTCGCTTGGAACAGACGTGGCAACGATGGGGAGATAAAACATTGCAAATCTTTGAAAGCTTTAAAAAAAGAGATTTTACATCCTCCCAAATCTCAATGCGCACTTTCTTCTGTACCTGCACCGTTGGGCTTTCCGTTACCTGGCTGGCAACGGAATTTGGGTTGCGTCTAATGATGGTGTTTATTTTCCGTTTTATGGTTTGTGTGGTATTTCCTTTGCTTGATTGTGGGATTGCTTCGCCGGAATTTCCCACTACTGTGGTATAAGTGGGTTCGGGGTTCTCCCCTGCTCTGTCGTAGACACTATTACACAAACACAAGAACATTTTATATTAAACACATCTTGGCAATGTTTAAGGAAATGAATGAACGATGTCAATGTTTGACAGTTTTGCCGTCGATGTATCGGCGATGTATCGGTTATCAAAACATCGATGTTAACATTTATGAACGAAACATCGATGTATCGTTTGCATCTCTACATCGAAGGCGAGTTGGTTTTTAAGATCTATTTCAGGTAGTGATTTTGCAATAAGTTTGTATTGTTTGAGTCTTTTGCTTACATGCCACTTTGTAAGATCTTACAATCCCCTTCATTCGACTTAGTGTCTGGATTGGAACATGTGGATTTAATAACAAACACATTCCAAGGAATACGCGAAAATATCATTCCGGAATTCAAAACAATTTTTGAGACTGCACAAAACTTAGTAAATGTTGAGAATGAAAAACTTAAAATTCCACGAATTGTGTCAAGGCAGCAGCACAGAAAAAACATGAGCACAACAGATCCTGAAACCTATTTTTTTTTTTTGAAAAGAAGGAAATCCAAATCCCAGAGCACTCAGACTGGGTGGCGTATGTTGTTGTTCCCCATGGGGATTGAACCTGCACCGCACGGGTCACAAGCCAACACACTAACCTCTACACCATCGCCACCCTCTCTTTTAGGATAATTCCTCTTTTAGATGACTTTTTGAGTCAGCTTAAAATGAGATTTGAAAACCATAAGTCCATACTTTCCTCTTTGTGCATTTTGATTCTATCGGTCCTTGGAAGAAACGAACAAAATTATAACGAAGAAAACTTCAAATTTTATATATCTTTTTTGGATTGGGAAACTTTAAAAGCTGAAAACAAAATGCAATACACAAAAAGATACAGAGCGTTCAAAGAGTGCAATAACAGCTCTTGGGGAATGCAATAAGGATCTGTTTCCTAACATCCACAAGCTTCTTAAAATTTTGGCGACACTACCGGTTTCAACATGTACACCGGAAAGAACATTTTCGACATTGAAATGTCTAAAAACTTATTTAAGAAATTCTACCGGTGAAGATAGATTAACAGGATTGGCGTTAATGTCAATTCATCGACAAATTGAGATTGACACTGAGGAAGTTTTAGATATATTTGCAGCGCAGAAGGCCAGAAGATTAAATTTAATTTTATAAAAATGATTCCTACCTACAAGTTATGTAATACTTTTTGTAATAATAAAATCTTAAAGAATGATGATACGAGGGCGGGTCAATAAGTCCGTGACTTTTTGAATTTCTGACCTCTTTACTGAAACGGCAACACTGCTCCTGTCAACAGGCATCTGTCAGTTGACTCCTGTCAAAATTTAAACTTGCTGCGTCAGTTAGTTTGTGTTTGACAGCTATTTTTTATCAGACTACTCACTAATTTGAGGAGAAAATGGAAAAAAGTGAATTTCGTGTGCTTATTAAGCATTATTTCTTGCGAAAAAAAACCATTACCGAGACCAAGGCTAAGCTTGAAAAATACTATGGGGAATCTGCACCATCGATTTCAATGGTAAAAAAGTGGTTTACTGAATTTCGTTGTGGCCGTACAAGCACTGAAGATGCCGAACGTCCTGGACGCCCAGTTGAGGTCTCTACACCCGAAACAATCGAAAAAATTCACGATATGGTGTTGGCCGACCGAAGATTGAAAGTGCGAGAGATTGTGGAAGCCGTAGGAATCTCGCATGGCTCAGTGGTTTCAATTTTGAATGATCACTTGGGCATGAGAAAGCTTTCCGCAAGATGGGTGCCGCGTTTGCTCACAGTCGACCACAAACGCAATCGTGTAACAACTTCACAGGAAGGTTTGGCGTTGTTTAATCGCAATATGGAGGAGTTTTTGCGCCGTTTTGTAACCGTGGACGAAACATGGATCCATCACAACACACCAGAGACCAAACAACAGTCAAAACAGTGGGTTTCTAAGGGTGAATCGGCGCCAAAGAAGGCCAAGGTGGGTTTGTCAGCCAATAAAGTTATGGCGACTGTTTTTTGGGATGCACGCGGGATAATCCACATTGACTACCTTCAAAAGGGAAGAACAATCAATGGGGAATATTATGCCAACTTATTGGACCGATTCAATGACGATTTGAAAAAAAACCGACCTCATTTGGCCAAGAAAAAAGTTCTTTTCCACCAAGACAATGCAAGGGTGCACACATGTGCAGTTGCCATGGCAAAAAACCATTAATTGGGCTATGAATTGCTCCCTCATCCACCCTATTCTCCAGATTTGGCTCCAAGCGACTACTTCTTGTTCCCAAACCTGAAGAAATGGCTTGGTGGAAAAAGATTTGACTCCAATGATGAAGTCATCTCGCAAATAAAGGCCTATTTTGAGGACCTCGACAAATCATTTTTTTGGAAGGGATAAACAAATTGGAGAAGCGTTGGACAAAGTTTATAGAGCTCAAGGGAGACTACGTTGAAAAATAAAAAAAAAATTTATCAAAAAATCTGTGTTTTATGCCAAAAGTCACGGACTTATTGACCCGCCCTCGTATGTACCTAATAAATAATAACTTAAAATTATTTAAAAAAAATATTGGAAAAATCTTTTAGTTTTTCAAATTTGTTTGAGAGTTTTCGTGAAAAAACTAAGTATGCAATAGTATTTTATTAGCAAGAGTCTACCTAGGAAAAAAAATATTGAAAATCGTTAAACCAGTTTTTTATACCCTATTCTAAGGGTATATTAATTTTGACGCATAGTTTGTAACATACCTTAATACTGCCCGTAGACCCCTAAAAGTTACTATATTTATGATCAGCATCGATAGTAATGTCGATCTAGCCATGTCCGTCTGTCCGTCCGTCCGTCCGTCCGTCCGTCTGTCGGCAAAAATTAGGCATTTAAACTGGACCTAGAGAGCTGAAATTTTAACCATATACTCTCTAGGGACCCGAAATAATCAAGTTTACGAATTTTTGAAATCCGCCCACAGACACGCCCACAAACTCAAAAAACAAAATTTTGGAAAAAATCGAATTTTGAGCTAGAAAGCTGAATTTTTTCATATATGATCTATGACTCCTAAAACTGCTCGGGATAAAAAATTTTCAAAATCCACCCACTGACACGCCCACAAATAAATAAAACAATTTTTTTGAAAATCCAAAGTTTGAGCTAGGGAGCTGAAATTTATAATATATACTCTCTAGGGGCCCTTTATTCTCATGTGTTAATTTTTTTTAAATCCGCCTACTGACATGCCCACAATTAAATAAAACAATTTTATTGAAACACCCAAGTTTGAGCTAGGGAGCGTTTTTTTTTTTGATAAAATCCTTTAAATGTTATATAACAAAATATGTAGGGCGTTCTTAAGAATTCAACCATACTTAGACTTTTGTTACGCCCACTTATGAGGGATAGGAATAAGAATAGGGTATCCAACATTTCGCCCAAACGGACTGTAGCCCGTCCCTATGTTTTTTAAACCGTTTTGTTTTTAATTTTTGAAAAATATTTTGCAATTTTTTGACTATTTCAATAGAAGGAAATCTATAGTTTTCATCTGGAAAAAAATCTGGAAAAATTCAATATACCTACCGATTTCCAGCATATTCAAAAACCAAAAAAAATTATGTATGAATTCGATCATAAAAGCCTTCCTAAATTTTAAATTTAATTGAAATCGGTTTGGTTGTTAGCGAGAAATTCTGATGTTAAAAAATCGGTTCTATATGACGTACCGTTTTAAGATAAATCTCGCAAAACCAAAGATAGACTGTTTTATCTAAATCGTTAAGGCCGTTTTTAGAAAAATTAAGTTTTAACAAACCGTTATATGACAAGTACCATCGTTTTAGAGCTAAAATTCCGATTTCAACACTATGAACCAAGTTTGCAAATCGGCCCATCCGCTTAGGCTGCAGATCTGCAAGCAGGCAGACGGGCGAACAGAATTTTCCAACACATTTTTTTCTACTTCCCTATCATCGTAATGTCATGTTTAATTGTTACCTCAATTTTTTTTTTGCACCAATCCATAAAGTACCTTATACATAGAATAGTACCATAATCCCAATTAAAAATCGTGTTTAGTCGATTTTCGGCTAAAATGGGCTGTATTAATTTCATTTATTACATCTACCATTCAGAAAGGTACACACTGATTGATGTATGGAAGCGAGTTGGCAATGAATCGTGTTTTTGAAGTGCCAACCGCTTGCCAAGCTTGAGCATCAATGCCATTACCACTTCGCTTCCTAGGGAATAACCTTTTTTCAGGCCTGCGTTTAGGGAATTGCCCAGGAAGCAAGTTTGTAATAGTTTCTGTTTTAAAATTGAAGTTCTAACTCGATGGCATTACCACTTCGCTTCAGTTTAGTGCAGTTTAGTGGATATATTTTTATGGGATTCAAACATACTGTCGCTGGCTCGGTGCTAAGTACATTATACTACTAAACGAGGGATCCCAATTTCAAACGACTCCAGTACCATCTAAAGATTTTTTGGTACTTGGGCAAACGTTTCTGGGTTGGTTAAGTTTTTAAGAAGGGTATTAGCTACATCACTTTGTTATTCTATTTTTTTTTATCGTTTGAGAGGAAAGTGAAGGAGAACAACGTTTTTGTCAAAAATGGCCAAAGAGTGGGCGCGGCAAACATATTGTATGGGAGAATTGTTACGAAGGATATAGTGCACATATTTTGTTGATACTACTTTTGCAATGTTTGGGTAATTTATAAGAAAACAAAGTTTTTGTCGGTAACGCCAAAAAGTGGGCTCGAAAAAAACCTTAAATAAAGGAATTTTTGAGAACGACTTTGTCCACATACCCACAAAAAGAGTGAGTCAGTGCCACAGTCGTTCCAAAGCTCTCATCGAGATAGGTCGGCTAGTTAGTGTTCAGCGGGAAAAACGGAAAGTGTATCGATAATAAAAGCGATTTAGCCAAGTACAGTCAAAGCTCGATTTACGCAATGCTCGATTTACGCAAATGCTCGAATTCCGCACAAAGTAAAATATTTGCACTACCGCTCGATTTCCGCACACAATTGTGTGAAAATAGAGCCCCTAGTGTAAATGCGAGATTTCTTTGAGCATTCCTACTATTAAAAAAAATTCCTTAATGTTCCGTTAGTTTCCCATCAAGATGCTATCATGATGTTTAACAGCACTCTAAGATGGGCTGAAGAAAATAGCAGAAGTTTTCAAGAAATCTCCCTTTTACAAAATTTACGCGAAATAGCCGTAAAAATTAACAAAATTTAAACAGACAAAATTGGACGATTATTTTAGTATTGGGTGTAATAAGTCAAATTGACTATAAATAAATGCGTTTTAAACTATCATTTAGTGTGTAGACATGATTTTTCTTATGTTTTATGTTTGTTTTGTAAACATTCGAATTGCGCACATTCTCGATTTGCGCAAATGGCCTATATTTTACCTTGTGCGCAAATCGAGCTTTGCCTGTACTTTTAAGTCCAAAGTTGGCTTAGTAAGTTAGGCGTCCGACTTTTTCAGTCGTTCCGATTCTCCCGCAGAGACAGGACGGCTAGTTAGTTACGGAAGATTTAAAGCGAAAAAGTGCGATATAGTGGTGATTAGCCAAATAAAAATCTATTAGTCGATTGGCTCAGTACACCGAGTGTCTGACTCAGGCGCCGGAGGCGCAGGTTCGATTCCCGGCAAAGTGTTAACTTTTTTTTTTAATTTATTTAAAAACTATTGATAGAGACAAACTAAAGTGTAAAGAAAAACAAAAACAAAAGGTGCGTACGGTGTATGGCGATGGACCCCGGAAAGTCGGCGGTCCCGCGTACGGGTGTGGGTGTACCGTTGCGACACGTGGTGCAAACACGTGAGCCGACAAAAAAATCGTTGTCAGTAACAACTGCAACAACAACCAGAGCAACAACAACAACAAAAACAGCAGCAACATTAGCAGCAGCAGGAACAACAGCTGCAGCAGCAGGAACAACAGCTGCAGCAGCAACAATAACAGCAGCAGGGTTTATGCCTAGGGCAATAGCTGCAAGCACATTAAAAATGGCAACAACAAGAACTGACCGGTCGTTGGACAGGCGAGTTCTCCTGCAGGCAACTCCAGAAACAACATCGAAAAAAACAGCAGCGTTAGCAACAGCTAAAATAGCAACTGAAAAAGCTGCCACGATAACACAAGTGAAAGCTCCCACTGAAACTGTGTCAGCAGTAGCTGTAGTCAGTGCGGAGTTCAGGAAAGTAGAGAAGAGGCGACGGAAGCTAAAACCGAAGCCGAATCTTTCTGCCAAAAGAAGGGCGAATTCGGCGGGTACTGGTGTGGTTTCATCGGCCGATGGAAGCGATGAAGACGCTGAGAACTCGAGTTCTTACGAGGCTGAAGGCGTAGTGGGCCGGTATGTCGGAGAGGGAAACTCCTTCAAGGACGTACCGGTCGATGATGAGGGCACCGTCCAAATAGACGAAGAGGAAGATGAGGAGGCGCAGCTGGACAAGCTTATAAAAGAATTGCTGGAGAAGCGCAACCAGTTGCGCCTAAAGAAAACGCAGCAGCAGCAACATCAAGCTGTGCTAAAGCAGCAGGTGCAGGAACAACTGCAATTGAAGCAGCAACAGAGACAACAACAGCAACAACAACAACAACAACAGCAACAACATCAGCAGCAACAACAAAAACAACATGAACAACATCAGCAACAAAACCTGCAATCAGGGCAGCAACCGCTGGTACAGGCGCACCAACAACAGCAGCAGCAACATAAAAAACAGCGGAGGCCAAGAATTCCACCCATAAATGTAAGTAATTTCGATATAATAGACAGTATTAGGCTATGTAAATTAATTACAAAAGACTTTCATGTCAAAAGGCTATCTGCCAACAACCACATAATTATATGTGATAAAATAGAGGATTACCATAGGGTGCGCACCGCCCTGGGAGAGGTTAAGACCGAGTACTTCACGTACACCCCAAGGGAGCAAAAGCTAAAAACCGTGGTATTGAAGGGAATTGATCCCTCAATTAAAACGGAGGAGCTTGAAAGAGAGCTAAAGAATTTTGAAAGCGACGACCTCAAGTTCGTGGGGGTCAAGCCGTTTTCTTCAGCTGTGGCAAGGGGTGGTAACCGTTACTTACCATTCTTTTTAGTGCAGCTCACTCCCGACAGCAAAATTGACAGGCTGCGAAATATCCGCTACCTGTACTTTCATGCCGTAAGATGGGAGAAAATAAAAAGGTCAGATCGCATACTTCAATGTATGCGCTGCCAAAGGTTCGGGCACGCCGCAGCTAACTGCAACATGCAGTTCAGATGCGTAAAGTGCGACAAGGACCACAAACATGGTGAATGTCCTCTTGGCAAGGAAAGAGTCGAAGACCGGAGTGTCCTTTCTTGTGTAATCTGCAGGAACTCTGGGCATCCCGCCAACTTCAGGGGTTGTCCAAAGTACCAGGAGCTGAAAAAGCGAGTCCAGGCCCGTAAACAGCAGTCTGAAGACGATAGGCGTCAGAGGAGTCGCTCGTTCTCAAATTTTGTGGCACCCAACGTGTCCTTTGCCCAAATGGCAGCTGGACCGGGTCAAGCCCAAATAACATTAAACCCGCCAAAGGCAGCCCAAAAGGCACCAGAGGTGGATCTGGACTTAAAGTCGATCCTTCTGTCTCTGCACGGAAAGATCGATAAGTTCCAGACACAATTAAATGAACAAGCGGCCCGAATCGACTTTATCTATTCGGAGCTGTTTGTGGGGTCTGGTGTGCCATAAATCAAATGGCTACGCTGGATGAGGGAAACTTAAAGATCCTTGCTGTGAATGTTAATTCACTAGTCAGGATCGAGAAAAGAACGTCACTTGCCAATTTGTTGAAAACCGAAAACCCGGATGTGCTTTTGGTTAGCGAAACTAAGCTAAATCAGAAGCACAAATTGGGATACAAAAATTATCATGTAATAAGAAGAGACCGGCCTCACTCCACTCAAGGAGGTGGGGTTGGAATCTTAATTCGAAAAGGCCTGCGCCATAGGGTTATATATAGCGGGGACGTGCGTAGGTTCCAGTTGTTGGAAGCATGCATTATATGCATTCCTCTCCATAGCCGGAGGAGAGTGTATGTGGTGTCACTTTACGCACCTGCAGCACCTCCACCCAACCAATTTATGACAGAGCTCGAGACACTTTTTCGTGGTCTGCAGCTGAACTCGGAGGAGAATTATTACTTCTTGGCCGGAGATATTAATGCCAAACATGCGGCATGGGGAAATGTTACTGCAAATCCCAGGGGCAACCAGTTTCACGACTGGTGGCGCCTCAATATGATTGAGTACAAACTCGAGTTGTACGCGACGGATATCCCTTCTTTCCCAAGAAGCGGTGCTTTCCTGGACTTGGCCTTAACGGACGCAAGACTTCAACTGACAACCATAGACCAATACACGCTGAACTGTTTGCGTGCGTTTGAGTACGATAGTGACCACTACGGACTCGCCGCCGCAATACGGATCCCGAACGAGCAAACGCTGCTGGAGGAGTACGAAGCAGTGTGTTCATTCGATTATCGGAGGGCACAATGGTCGCGCTTCTCCAGATTGTTAAAGCGAGATATACGTTCGAGTGGGATCGACCCACCGACAAACAGCAACATGACAAATGATGACATTGATCGGCATTTATTGCAAATGGACGACGCCATCAAACGAACTATGGAACGAACTATTCCTCGGGTAGGACGTTCCGACGACGACCAGACAGAAAAGTACAGAAACCCTACAATCGACGCACTATACCGACAGAAAAGTAGACTGCTCTCGAGGCTTAAACGGCTGTACAGGCAATTTACTGATCGCGACGACCCGGAGGTAAGGATGCTGAAGTCAGAGATCCGAATCCTGAAACAGCTGATAAAAGAAAATTACAGAAAATCTGTAAGTCTGTATTGGGGCAATAAAATTCGGGCTATTAAAACCTGTAGTCCGAATATGTTCCCACAGATAAATAAGTTGTTCAGGAGGAAAGATCACAATGATATTCCTTGTGTTCGAATCTCCCAGACAGCAGACAACAGACAGACAGTACTGACTGCTGGAATAAGTCCAGAAAGTGTCGCTTCAAACGACGATTTTTTCGTGGTCGAGGACCCACAGGAGAAAGTGGATTTGCTGGGCGCTTGTTTCGAGGCCGTGTATACGGTGAGCAATCCTGTTCGCCGTAACCACGACATTGAGAATAGGGCTCTGGTGAACCACTTTGATCTGCGCACCGAACTTGAGAATTGGCGATCTGAGAATAACGGATTCACCGTGTTCACTGATGAAAACCATGCTAATGCAGTTGTCGCCAATGGCCGAGATGCATCGCACTTGTTCGTGTCGAAGGATGATCTTCTGTGCATCTTCGGGTCACTAAAGAATAAAAAGTCGGCGGGGATGGATGGTGTCCCAAACGTCGTATTGAGACACTTGCCTCTGGAGGCTGTAGATATTTTCACCACGCTGTTTAACAATGCGCTGAATAATCCACATTATCCGGCGCATTGGAAGGTAGCTGTGGTACACCCTATCCCGAAAAAAGGTAAAGATAGGACGAACCCAGCCAATCTCCGGTCAATTAGCTTGCTTCCGAATATTAGCAAGGTCTTTGAAAAGGTTGTCAATAGAGCTCTGTTAAAGTGGGTCGAGGACAATAACATAATTCCGGACAACCAGTTTGGTTTCAGGGCGAGGCATGACACTATTCATGCCGCGTCGAAACTGGTTTCCGACATTCAGTGGAATAAAGGCAAGAGCCAATGCACGGGTGCTTGTCTGGTTAATTTTGAGAAGGCTTTCGACACCGTATGGTTAGAGGGACTTTTCTACAAGTTGACCAGGCGGGGGATGCACAAACCTTTGCTATATGTAATTTATAATATGCTTATGGGAAAGAAGTTCGTTGTCAAATGTGGCAACGTGACTTCGAGCAGAGTCTTTGAAATTAAAAACGGTTTACAGCAGGGGGCGGTCAATTCTCCGATCCTGTTTAACATTTACACGAGTGATCTGGTGGGTTCACTCAGACATGCTATAGCGTATGCCGACGATTTGGTGGCATACAGATCAGGTCCTAAAATCGAGGTCATTAATATCCTTTTGCAGCGTGACTTTGATCAAATTAAGCGATATTGCGACGACTGGAAGTTGAAAATCAACTTTCAGAAGACGGAAACAATCTTGTTCAGAACTCCATTGGCTGGGGCCTCTAGGGATACCAGAAAAAACTGGAAAAAATTGGCCATTATTGGACAAAATGGGCAGCCATTGGCGGTGAGAAGCGCAGTTAGATTTCTAGGTATCTGGCTTGACCAGTATCTATATTTCGATAGACATATAGTTGCTTGTCTTGCTGGGGCCAAGAAGGCTTATGCTCTGACAAGGAGACTGTTTCATAGCAGTCAACTTGACTCCAGAGTGAAGGTCATTTGCTACGTGGCCCTTATAAGGCCGATCATCGCTTATGGTTGTTCATTATGGTTTAATATAGCGCCTAGCTATATGGAAAAGATTCGGGTTTTGGAGAGACAATGTCTTAGGACCTGTCTCCGGTTGTTCCGAACGCCTGAATCCAACTATATAAAATACTATCCCAACAAGGTCCTATACGATGGGGCTCAGTTGAATAGGATTGACAATTTCCTCATTAAGGTGACTCGAAGGCACGTTGCAAGGGCGATGGCCAGCGACAATAGTCTGATCTTTGGGGCTTACTACCCCAATGAAATGTACATTGAGAGTACACTCCGGTCTGGCTTTATCCCGCCAGAGGCATTTATCCATATTGATGCAAAAGGGCTGGTACAGACGAGGGATGGTATCCCGGTATTATACCACCGCTACCGCAGTGCGAGAGATAAGCGGCTCATCAGCGGCGAGGACGTCGCCAATGCTCATGAGCTCCTCCGTTTTAGTACCGCAATAGCGGAGAGGGATAAATTCGATACAGAAAAGCAATTTGCCGAATTTTGGTGGCTTTTTGAGGGTGGAGGGTTCAACATGCCCTCCCAAGACGGTGCGTTACTCTAGGTAACATCCTCTTAGTTTGTAAGATAGATTAAGTTAGCTAGGGCGTTTCTGGGAGGGGCCGGGCTCGCCAACTTGTGGTGGTGCTTCCGGGAGGTGATTGATTCTGTAAGGCATCAGTCAGCTCACGGCGGCGCGTGTGCACGTTGACGACTGCCAGGCGCTCGGAAAGCAATTGGGAATTTGACCACTTGTTTCGTAATGCAACGAGTGCTCAGAATCCTAATTATAGTTAGAATATGTTAAGTAGTTTAAGTAAGTAGAGTAGGTAGTTTGTAATTTGTTTTTTTATATAAAAATATAAAATTTGATAAAGATGCCGAGTTTTCTTAAAAATTTTCTCGATGAAAACATAATATGTAAGATTAGTTCGTAAAATAGTTTTTAGGCCGAAAGGCAATAATTATAAGATAGAGTTAAGTTTAGGGCGTCCGCATAAGGATCAATAATCTAGAATAAGTATCCTGTTAATTTTAAGTTAGATTTACTCATTTTTGTCTAGTATATAAGTTGATATAAGCTAATAATTAATAAAAATGAATTTAAAAGTAAAAAAAAAAAAGTAAAGAGTGAGTCAGTGCGATTTAAATTTTGTTAAGACTCAATTCGGGCCCTTATAAAGTATATATTCCGAATTTTAGTTTTTTAATCTCGAATTTAAAGTCCTCAAAGTTTATGGCGGACGGATGCTAATCACAAATATATGTAAATAAGTTTCGTGTTAGCAATATTAAGAGATGTTACAATCTATTACAAACTATTAGTCAACATTAGTACTCTTAAGATGGGTTCTATAAAGTATGGATACGAATGAAAATATTGAAATTGGGAACTAGCTCGAGCAGGGAGTGCTGATGTTAAAATCGAAAATAGTAAGATTTGAGTTGGAGCCATACGTGATGCAGTGGTTCTGTCGATAAAAGAGGCGAGGTCGTCGTGAATTACGAGGGTCAATGTTGAAGAAAATAGAGTTGTATGTAGACAGATGTGCAATCGACAGAACATCAGAGGAAACGTATAATGAATGGAATTACATCCACGTCCCGCGTTCCTTAAGAGTATTTTATGAGGTTGAAGAGGTCGTAATAAGGAGGAAAGTCAATAGGATCTTTGCAGGGAAGTGTAATTCAAAGAAATCAATGTCAGATGATCTCGATTCTATTTTCATCTACCTACTCGCGTAAGGAGGAGGGGGGGTGGGGGGGTATATAATATAATGAAGTAACATAGCGCGAGCATGAAAGAAGTCATGAATAAGCGCAGAGGAATGCGCACAGATGCCAATACGCGTTGGTTTTGAATGTTTGTAAATTCGAATACAGAGGAGAAACAGAGCTTACTACAGCGTTCCGTATTCGTGTTCTTCGGTTAAGGAAAGTCTCGTTGTATTTCACTGTACGTCCGAATACAGGATTGAGAGTGAACCGATGCGCATTTCCAGCATGTCACATATTGCCGTTGAAATATTCTAGGGGTGAAATGCAACTGTCTAGTCAAGCGATATCGCAATATATCGATAGCCGATAAGTTTTATCGGTCGTTTAGCGTACCAAAGAAGCAGGCGAACAAAGGAAATGCAGAGGGATGTGGTCCAGTAAGGGTTGGATTATATTTTTGATCACCATTTGAAAAAGCAAAGCGATGAGTTAACCTTATTTATTATATCATCAATATGCGAACAGAAATTGATCTCCCTGTAGCGAAAATTGTCAAAGTTGCGAAGTACGTGGGATAAAGCTTGACCATGAAGATTAATTCGGGGAAGGTCCTTGTTGTTGTTCTTGATTGGCAATATAACAGTTTAGCATTTTGACGATGTTGACTTCTTAGAAAATTTTGAGACACCAAATGGAATAAATTTTACAATTAGTGTTTCTACTAGCTTTTCTTCGAGAATGACACAATGAGGTATATGTGTCAAGTGGCAGAACATATTTACGGTATATCACTTTGAATATGCTTGTAACACCAACTGAGCCGTCTGTCTCTGGGCCTTTTCCCTAAATGTATATACGGATTTTCTTCAAACTTTGTATTTCAGGGTTTTCTTATATTGTATTAGTCAGCCATGTAAACAATTGGGAAGTAAAATAAATAAAATGTATTTACGCGTTTTCAGATATTACTTGACAAATAGAAAGCAAAAGTTAAATTGGGAAAATCATCATTCTTTCCCTTCAATGTCCGTGTTATTTACAAATGATTATCCTTCATTTTTTAGAAAATTGCCAAGGATATGCCGATGGTTGGAAATTATTCTGCGAAAATCTTCAATCTGATTTTCATAATCTTATTCGCTTGTATGATACTAGTTCACTTACTCTGAACGAAGGCAAGTGTTAGCTATTTACATCTTGGGAGCTGGCGGACTTATTTGGCTTACTTTTATAGGCAGGAAATCCAGTTGTTACGTAACGGGTTAATGAAATATCTGATCTCGGCATAGAGACTGACGAGTAGGTTCTCTTTTATTTCCATATCAATTAAATTATATCTCGGGCTTAGGTAGGTATGTAGGTAAATGGATGCACTTTTGACGGGTGTCACAGCTCCCTTAGACATTCAGTTTGGGACCACTGTGTCCATTGTGGGATTTTTTCCAAAATTAAACCAAAAAAAAAACTGCAAAGAAACCAAAAATATACCGCTGTTTCACAGCTCAGTGATCCGCTGTATTAGAACCACCCGTATCTATATGTAAATCTCAGGAGTTTCCTCAGCTCAATATCGGTCAGATCCTCCAGCTCCTCAAAGGAGTAACTGCCAAGGATCTTGAATCTGTTAGTTCTAAGGGCAGGGCATTTACATAGTAGATGACGAATAGATTCTGTCTCTTCAACGTCCCTTGAGCTCCTGCAGTAATCGTTGTGCATTATGCCCAGCCGCTCCGCGTGTAAGCCCACTGCGCAGTGTGCTGTGAGGACCCTCGTGAGTGTGCGTATGTGCTTGCGGTTTAGCCCGATCATGACCTTAGATTTCATTTTGTTTACCGCTGGCCATAGCTCCCTCGATTGTCTGCATGCTTCCAGGTTGGTCCAACGTAGGTTTCTTTTACTCATCGATTCAAGTTGGAGTTGGTATAGATTTTAAAGAGAGATAATATGCATCCATCTCCGATCAGTATCTTGCTCGTCTTCGTTGCCCTCGATGTCATTGTGCTCTGGTATCCAGCATTGGGTCACTGAATTGGCGATTGATATCTCATTTAGGTGTTTTCTGCACTTTAACACCGCCATTGTTTTGACAACTACTGACTCCATAGCCATTATGGCCGCTTGGCTGTCATAGTATATAGTGATCTGCTTGTCGGTATCTTGGGCTTACTCACCTCGGATTTTTAAAAGAAATGCTTTTAGTTTTAAAGATGATTACCTATACTTGAAAATAATTCTCGTCTACTAGTTTCATTAGGTAAATAACAATTCAATTTTATTAATTTATTTAATTACTGCAAGATAATAAATATAATACTGCCCATATTTTTTTTGAACATTCCGATGTAACTGCTGTAATGTTAAAAAAAAGCTTAATTGTTTCCACACATTTTTAATTCGAAAACGAGTCTGATAAAAGCGAGAACATTAAGTACCACCCATCCGTGCTTGTTAGTATGTAAAAACAATTTGTTTGATATATTTTTAGGAACCCCAGTTAAGAGATTTTATAAAGTTTGCCTTCTATTTTAGGTAATGGGTTGGTTATCCCACTGAGCAAACCATCTGGGGACAGAATTTCCTTCATTCGATTAAGTGTTTTCCGACTATTTCGCTCTGGATGCAAGTGTAGAAGAATTATCTACATACTTTCACCTCCCTCAATTCTACTCCAACCATATGAACCTTCAGGAGTCGACAATTAATATTAAATTTGCTGAAGCTTCCTCATTGTCGAAGTTGCGTGCGGGTCCTCTTCCTTAACTAAGATCTGGACAACAATTCTAGTTATATGTATTCAAAGCAAAGAACACACAATTACCAAAACTTTCTTGTAAATATTTCAACAGATTAAGAAGATCAACTTTTTCATGTTATTGAGACCAAGATTATTCTTGGTGTCGCAGTGAATTCAGGTGTAACTTAGCACGTCATCATTTTTTTTCTTCAACGAAAGGCAATTCAATCAAACTCGATAGTATCGGATTCCATTGTACTACCTGGCAGAAATGTTCTATTTAGCGAAGGCGTTGGAAAAACTATGTGTTATTCGTTTGCCTCTTTTAATTGGTTGTGTACAAATTAATTGCAGTCATCGGCACATCCGATCATAAAATGCAATT
Source organism: Portevinia maculata (assembly GCA_949715645.1). Classification (NCBI taxonomy): domain Eukaryota; kingdom Metazoa; phylum Arthropoda; class Insecta; order Diptera; family Syrphidae; genus Portevinia; species Portevinia maculata. The sequence goes on along the minus strand of OX454527.1, from coordinate 51,583,272 downwards.
TCACTCTTCCTTTTCTACAGTCCAGTCCCGGGCACAGTATCTTTTCCCTTACGCTGCACTTCCGTCACATCGACCTATCTAACCGCTCTATCAGCACTTCCTGCACATTTACCATAAGCGGATTTGCCACAAGCATGTTCACCCATTGACCTACCTTTGATTATCTAGCACTTCCATTTCAAATAACAAAATACCAATGTTAAAAAGAATTAAGAAAATAAACAGAGTGAATTACCAACATGAAGTGATCGGTCACATTCCTTTACTTATATTGTTGTTTCCCGTGGTGAATTGAACCTGCACCGCACCGGTCCGCAAACTAAACACACAACCCTCTACACCGTAGCCACCCACTTCATGACAACATAACCAATATACCAAAATCTGCTATTCACAATAAACAGATACCTAACCCTAAAGCAACTGTTTCTTCTCTAGCACGCAGAAGTTAGGCCAGAGATTGAACTTGGCTCCACCATCTGGAGTTGGGCTTCCTAACTCGACAGCACTGAGAGACGCGCAGCCCATCTAAATGATAATCCAGACCTTTTTTATAATTTTCAAACGTTGGTCTTTGCAGAAATTTAATAGATAATACGATATGAGAGATATTCTGATGAATTAAATGAAATACAGTCGAGTACGGATAAGTGCATAACGTCCGGACTTCAATATTTTATGCACTTATCCGGTCTGTGCACTTACCCGTAAGTGGACATTTTTCAATTATACGTACTTAGTCAGGTGCACAATTTTGAACTCACATGTTATAATATGCAGACTAACGAAACTAAGCTGATCTGATTGCATATTACATACATCGCGAAAAAATTGAATTTGAATTTCGTCTAGATTAAATTTTGCACGACTCAAGTTATTTTGATCCATAAGATCTTACAGTATCTAGAGAACGAACAATTTCTCGGCGAGTAATGAGGAACTTTTCCGAGTGACCTGGAAAATGCGGCATGAGGTATCATCTTAACAAATTAAATTTATGTTTGGAGGCGGAACGTAATAGGATGTATCCTCTGAACACATTTGCACTGCATGTCTGGCACTACATTGCTCAAGAAGATGTATTATCCATAGAGGAATACATACGAAGTGAGCCCTTTTCGATACAATGAGGTTAACTAAAAAAAGAAAACATTTTTGTCCTGAATTGCCATTCAGTCAACTCATCATAATATTCTCTATTTTCTTCAATTTTAACCAAGGGATGTAACTATTAATCTATAATCTACACCATTTGGCATGTGTAGCACTTCTTCTATATCTTGTTGCAACTCCGTTGCAATTTTAACAAATCCCGCATTTTAAAGCAGCAACTCCTCTTAATAGTTTGCGTGACTAGTTCTACCAAGCTCTTTTCACAATGCGTAGTTTGTCAATTTAGGGTTCGCACTCGGGGTAAAATTGTAGGTCCCTTCCACTTCCCACACGCAAATGGTTGGAGATGCTAAGTTTTAGGTAATTATGGTACCTTAATGCCTAATATATATTTTTTTAATGCTGTTTGTACCTCTAAGGAGAATTTATTTTAACCGAAACCAATTTGGAGAAGCTATAACTTGTATTCTTTTAGTGTGTGTTGCATGTGTTGGAGGCTTGAACGTCCATGATCCAATATCGTTCTTCCATCAATGTGTTATACAAATTCAAAGATGATACTCGTAGATAAGATATACATAATATTTTATTCGGTTAGGTTTTGAATTAATAGTTTAATAATATGGGTTTCCAATAGATGGCGCTAATAACTGATGAACGTGTGATCGTGTCCCAATTAGAAGCAGATCATTTTTAAAAAGATTCCAATGGCGATCATTTTGCGATCTACAGAGAATGCTGCGTTATGCTGGAAATGAATCAGTTTTGATATAATGTGGTAATGAAGAATCAAACAAAAAAATTGAGTCACAATTGAAAGAAAAATTGGGAGATAAATATAGTATAAACATTCCAGCATTAGTTGCACCTAGAATTGTTGTTATTGGAATCGATAAAAAAATAAATGAAAATTATTTGTTAGAGGTGTTAAAAAAACAAAATAAAATGGAAGGAACAATGAAATTTGTCAAATGTTATGAAAGATTTAATAATAAAATGCAATATAATGCAATAATTGAAACAGATAGCAAGTTATTTAGAGAAGTTTTAGAGGTAGAAAAACCTAACTTAAATATTGGATGGAACAAATGCGCTGTATATGATAAAATAAATGTAAAAAGATGCTACAAGTGCTGGGGATTCAACCATATAGCGAAGGACTGTACAAAAAACGTATGTTGCCCCAAGTGTAGTGAAGAGCACTTATTACAAGAATGTAAAAGTGAAATTTTAAAATGTAAAAACTGTGTCTTAACAATTGAAAACTTGGGTATGGAGATTGACCCTAATCATAATGCTCGGGATGTCAACTGTCCAGTTTACCTTAGAAGAATAAGCCGTGAACGTTCTAAATTTGTTTACTATCAATTAAAGTCATTTGACTATGTGCTTCTAAATATTCAGAGACTAAAAACTAATTTTGTTGAAATCAAAAAGTTAGTAACTGAAAAGGAATATGATTTAATAATCTTAACTGAAACTCAATTAGGCCAATTGGTATGTGACAATGAAGTGAATATTAAAGGCCGATCAGTTATCAGTTCAGTTTTTAGTTCAGTACAAAAAGACAGTGCATTTAAACGTCAGTCCGGTGTTCAGTTGAGCTTTCATTTTTCTTGTGAGCACTCGAAAGTCAGAAGAAATATATTGCATAATGGACGATGAAAGCCGATAAATTTTATTAAAATCGACCATATTATAACTCCGTTTCGACATATTGGAAAAAAAAACAGGAACTCTAAAATGTTGATTCAGCGCCAAATGCAATTGAAATGACGGTTGAATTGACAACTGAACTGAAACTTATTTACACATCAGTTTAACTGATAACTGAACTGACAACTTATGGGAAATCCATCAGTTTCAGTTTTAGTTTCAGTTAAACGCTTCAATTTTTGCATTTAGACATCAGTTTAACTGAAATCTGAACTGATAGCTCAACTGAAACTGAAACTGAAATGATCGTCTAAATGGGCCTTAAAAACTATAAAATAATAAAATGTGAAAGTACATGGTCGGGAGGAATAGTATTGTATCTAAAAAATTGTTGGAAAATAAATGTTTTAAAAAACTGTCAGATAGAATTAAATGTTTCGATTTTGATAGTGGAAGTGGAAATTGGAAAAAAACAAAAAGAAATTATATTTTTTACTTTATATCGTTCGCCCAGTGCATCAATCAGAAATTTCTGTGACAACATGAACATTTGGATGGATGAATTAGAATTAAAAGAAAATTTAATAATTTTAGTTGACTTTAATATAGATTGGCTTATGAAAAGCGTATGAAAAAAAGAACTTGAGTGTATTTTTCGGGAAAATGTTTGTAAACAACTAGTCGCTGAGCCTACAAGGATAACTCCAACAACTAAGACTCTTTTACAGCGTTAAACAGAAAATTATAAAGTACTTGAAATATAACAGGTTTCAATTTGTACAAAACATACGACAAAATGAAATAAATAACATAAGTATATCAACGCAAGTGAATGAACAAACATTTGATATTTTCGAAAAAGAAATTTTAAAGGTGATAAAAAATGTATAGTTGAAAAAAACATAAAATGTGATAATGAAATAAGTTGGTTTAATCAAGATCTTCGAATACAGAAGTCTCAAAAGATCTAGAGCTATTCAAAGTTTATTTTTACGGGCTGTATGATTGATTGGGAAAATTACAAGAGAGTAAGAAATAAATATAAAAAAGTTTGATTAAAACAGAGAGAAGTTACATTCGAAACAAAATAAATGAATCAAGTTGTCAAAAATCAATGAGGAAAACAATACAAACTCTTGTATTGGGTCAAGTGCAAACTGAACTTAAAACTGTTGAATTTGATCAAATAACAACAAATAACAATAAAGAGATAAATGAAAAGATTCCAATTGAACCGTGGATAAACTATGCGGAGCCTTAACCTTAGATACTACAGAAGAACTGTTGAAAGGGGTTGGGGACACAATCCCGAAAACCAAAATCCCGAAAATCCAAAATCCCGAAAACCCAAAATCCAGAAAATCCAAAATCCCGAAAACCCAAAATCCCGAGAAAAGAATTCCGAAAACGAAAAAATTTGCGCAAATTTTTCATTTTATATAATTTTTCGGGATTCTTTATTTTATTTTGAATGTAGACAAGTGTTTGTCCATTCCATTTACCGTAATAATGTTTTGCAATTTTTTGCGTTGTAATGTTTTGCAATTCGCAATGTGCATTCAGTTGTGCTGATCTCAAATAGTGTGATAGCTGACCGACTAGATTTTTGTTAGACAGTGAACATTTATAATTAAAAACTTTATATTATCAGTGACATTTTGTATTTGAAGTCTTAAGTAGAAATGAACGTGTCCATCGTGAAAACCAACAAACAGTGTGAGAAACTGCTTATTGTAGGCTACGGTTACCATGTCAACAAAAAATACAAGGATACATTTTACTGGGAGTGTGAGCAGCGAAAGCGTTCTGAAATTAGTTATCTCAGAGGAATTGCGTACAATATGAATTTGTATTAAATATTGTTTTGTCATGGATCGTTTTTGATATGTTTTTGTAAGACTTGAACTGTTTTTGTTATGTTTTATTTATTTGAAGTGTTTTTATTTTGTTAAATAAATTTGCCAAATTTGTTTGTTGCTACAATAAAATTTTTAGTTTCATTTTCGGGATTTTGGTCTTTCGGAATTTTGGATTTTCGGGATTGTGGCTTTTCGGGATTGTTGTTTTTCGTGATTTTAGGTTTTCGGGAATTTGGATTTTCGGGATTACGTTTTTCGGGATTCTGTCCGACTCCCTGTTGATAGGGTTGCTTAAACATCGATAGCCTATCGATAGTATCGATAGTAAAAAACTATCGAATACATCGATGGTCTTAATAAAACTATCGATTGTTTCCTCGATATTTATTCGCACTTAAAACCCCTGCTATTACAACTATAAATCAAAAGCAACCGTCCCAATCAACTAGAAATGTTATCAACTTAAAGCGAAAGTTTTTCACATACATACACACACGTCCATGTAGTAGGAGATATTTTTTTCGAAGAAACTTAACTTCCCGTGCTGAACAAACTGAAGTATAAAACAATTCTTGATTTGTGAAGAAGTATGTGTAAAAAATTTATTGGTAGTGTAAATGAGTGTGCGCGCAGTTTTGGTTGTTTTGTGGTTGTTTTAGTCAGAGTATATCTATTATAATAGGTAGGAGTGACAAGTTACAAAAGGTTCAGAGAAAAAGTAATAAAAGTGAACTCAAAATTATTCAGGAAACAGAGACCCGTTGAAATAGCTCTTATTTCATGTTTAAACGCTTATAAGAGGTTCGTTGTGAGCTCGCTATATCAATGAGTGAGTGTGCAAGAGCTCCTGCTACTCTAACAGCAGAAAACTTCGATTCAATCGATGAGATCCTGCTGCTTCTTGAACCTTTTGAGATCGCCACCACCACAATTTCCGGTGAAACGTATGTAACATCTTCTTTAATTATACCGCTTACCAGAGGGATTTCCGCTAAGTTGATAGCCTTAAAAGCCAAAATTAAAACTTCTGAAGGCCAAAACGTTCTGAAGTTTCTGACAGACTCTGTAAATAAAAGACTCAAACCTTATTTCCAAAGGACGCCTCTCATGCTGTCCACATTATTGGACCCTAAATTTTAAAAAAGTGGTTTTATAACTTCGGAAGAAGCTGATAGTGCTGTTCAAGCTCTACAAAAGGAGTATGCAACATATATTGCCTCGAAGTCGAAGCAACAACAAAACAAAGCAATGCCACCAGCGCAAACCATGACGCAAACAGAACCATATCGCAAGTGTCTACATCTAGGATCTAGCATGTCCAAAATATATAAATTGCTCTTTTCATCAAATATGAGACATGAAAATGTAACAACTTCCATGAGTGATTTTATCATAGACATTCGTCAGTATTTGGAAAAGCCTACTGTTAACAGAACAGATTGTTCAACTGCTTTTTGGGAAAGTTCCAGCAACATGCTTCGTCAAATTGCTTTCAAATATTTGTGTATTTCGGCTAGTTCGGTTCCTGGCGAACGTATGTTTTCTAAAGCTGGACAAGTCTTGACCCAAACACGCAACAGGCGTAAAGACAAAAATTTAAATAATATTTTGATTCTAAAACATAATTCCGCTGTTTTTAACTTTGATAAATAAGTTAGTGTTTTCATTATTAATTTAAGTTTTGATTAACTTTGTGTTCTATTGGCTTTCAGTTTTGAGACTGCCAACAAGATATTACTTTTTACCTTAAGTTTTTTTTTATGAATTTTAATTTTTGATTTTGTTGTTTTAAATAAAGAATACCTAAATATGTTCTATGGTTGGATTTTTATTGACTTGTAATGTGTCTTTACTAAAAAAATAGATATTGCTTCCGTTACGTTGCCTAGATAAGTTTGATGTGTGAATTTGAAAAACATCGATAGTATCGATAGTTTTCTAATGAAACTATCGAAACTGACAACTATCGATGTTTAAGCAACCCTACCTGTTGAAAGTTGTAGAAATGATGCCTAATTAGAGCGACTATAACTTCATGAACAAAGAAATGGTGAAAGATAGTTTCAATTATGTAGGCCCAGCCCTAATTAAAATTATTAATTATTCGTTAGTTAATGGTATTTTTCCGAATAACTGGAAAACGTCTGTGATAGTTCCGGTACAAAAAGTTTCGAATTCGAATAAATGTGTCCATTTTAGACCAGTTTACATGTTACCTCTTCATGAAAAAATATTAGAAAAAGTTGGGCAGATTCAGTTTGAAATGTTCTTAGAAGATAATCAAATAATAATGGAAGAGCAATCTGGTTTTCGAAGGAAACACTCTTGTGAGTCTGCTTTAAACTTCGTTGTGACCGATTGGAAAGAGAAATTGCAAGAAAGTACTAAAATTGCAGCAGCGTTCTTTGATATAAAACAAGCCTTTGAGACGGTTGACAGAAAGATATTATTGAAGAAACTACACAGCTATGGGGTGAGAGGAGTAGAATTTGTGTGGTTTAAATCATATTTAGAAAATAGAAAACAAATTGTAAAATTTAATGACGAAATGTCTGACACAATCTCTATTGAGTTCGGTGTACCACAAGGTGCAATGTTAGGACCATTGTTATATATTTTGTATATAAATGATTTCAAAAAAGTAATAAGAAATAGTCAAATTGTATTTTTTGCGGATGATGGTCTACTGTATGTAAATGAAAAACAAATTAATAATGCTGTGGAAAAATTAAAAGAAGACTTAAATAATGTAAAAAAGTATCTAAATATGAACAAATTAAAACTAAATACTGATAAAACTGAAATAATGTTACTGCCGTCAAATAATGAAATTAATCAGGTGGCAGAATTTGAATGTGTAAAAGAAATAAAATACTTAGGAATTGTAATAGATAATAACTTGAGTTTTAAACAACACTTTGAAAAGTTATGTGCAAAAATATCCAAGAAAATCGGTTTCTTTCGCAGAATAAGAAAGAAATTATGTATTTCAATGGCTATTAAAATATATAATACCATAATTTGGCCCCATTTTGAATATTGCTCTACGATACTATTAGTGGGAACTAAAGGCATGATTGAAAACCTGCAGAAATTACAAAATAAAGCTAAGCGGTCAATTTTGTATTGTAATCTGTACACACCAATTAACTGTATGCTTGATACGTTAAAATGGTTAAATATCAAACAAAGAATTATATTTAGCTCACTATTATTTATTTTTAAAATAAAAAATAATTTAATGCCAAAATATATGCAAAGAATACTAACTACAAGAACTTTATTCGGTAATATGCAATTATTTTATATCAGCAATATCATACATATGCCAATCGTCTTCGAATAAATTCATTTAATTTGTTCTGCAGGATACCCACCCTTGGCCTTTTTTATCCGATGTGAACGTAAAATATTTTAAACGAAATATTGGATACAAGCTGTTCCTTTAAGTGTTTCAACGTTTTAAACAACCTTTAAATAATTAATTTGTTTTATTTATATACATTTGGTCCAATTACACAACAGTTGAGACAACATTACTTAAAATTTTAATTCACTTGATTTGCGGCGAACTGAAATTAAACTAAAGGATATGTTTAAGTGAAGAATCTATAGCTAGAGTAGACAGTTGAACTTTTGCGGGCAATGCTAACTCAGAAATCAGTCTGTCGATAGTCTGGTGAGAGTGTGTGTACTCTAAAATGTTCACTGTGCTGCTACATATTTTTGTAAGGGATAAACTACATTATGTACTTTTGATGGCTGGTAGCAATTAAAAGAAAAAACTATTTTAAATGGAATGATACTTATCTGAAATATATACTTAAACACTGGTAAAGTTTTCGAGTGTCAGAAATACGAGTAGGAAGACAATCAAAGATTAATTTTAGTTCTACCCTAAAATAAATCCTTTGCTCTGGTGTTCTGGTTCGAGTAATTGATAAACAATTTCAGAGACAAAATTATCCATATAGCTTAGAACTATAAATTATTAACGCTAATTATTTGATTTATCCAACCGATAAATGATGACACTTTTACATAAACACCGGGCACATCTTGCCGCCCACAACCAAACCCCCAGGACACTAAGCCAGCTAATTCATAGAAACCATCATCTTGACAGACCAGAGGGCCTCCTCCATCACCCTTAGAAAAAAAAGAAGGAACATTGTTAGTGTTGTTCTCTGAAAGAGTCAACTGATTTATTTTACCTGGCAGGCATCATTGCCTTCTTCACCTCCCGCACAGAAACTGGAGGCTGGAAGAATGAAGATTTTTTCCGTCACTGCATTTACTTTGCGAATGCATTCGGTATCGCTGACGATAGGTATTTCTGCCTCACGTACCCTCAATGGTATGGGACCGGCTGTTAAAAAAAATAATTACATTTGTTCAGTTTCACTTAGAGTAAATCATTTAATTAAATTACCTTCACCCATGTAGCCATAACCAGTGACTGTACAACGTTTACCGGCAGCATGATTTACACCTCGGGCGGGTAAACAGACCTAGATAAATACATGGAGACATTAAGAAATATTCAACAATTTATAAAAGGTTGTAAAGGAATTATTACCAAACAGACACCGTCCCTTAGTTCAGCTTGGCCATGTAGTTTAAGCAACGCAATATCATTATCCAGCGTTTGACTGTTGTGGTTGTGATGTATGTAAGTGGTGGCCACCCTTAAGGTTTGAGCACCAGGACTTCCATATTTTCTCGTCAAATCGTAATCTCCCACACGAACGTATATTGCGTCACCAGAACGAACAATGCTTTAATTGTAAAGTAAATTTTTAAATTTTAATTGTAAAGTAAGTCTTTAAATCACGAGAAATACAAAGTTGTCACCCGATGTTCTTTCGCTGTAATTTTTTTTATGAATGAAAAACTTTGGTTCTGCTTTTGGATTATGTTAGGTTAGGTTAGGTTAAGTTTATGTGGCTGTCGGCAGAAGCCGACACACTTAGACCAATTTAGGTCCATTGTGATACCACGTATAATTATCTACCTCAACTCTGTAGATGGGACTGGCCAACGACACGCGGTTGGATTATGTTAATTGGTGTCTTAAGTTTTTTCGGTATAGTTAACTTCACAAATGTCGAAGTAGAATTTACATTTGCCGCCATTTGCAAAAATTATAGCTTCTTCCGATAGGATGATGACTTTTGCGCCACCTTGTACTTTATACATTTCGGACTCCTGATTAATTAAAATAGGGTTGTAAATCCATTTTCGTAAACATCACCACCATACGTTAAGAATAAGGAAATCGCCAGCCAGCTATTGAAAATCATTTCACTGTGACTCTCAATAGGCTACAAATTAATTGGTGATACAATTGGTGTCATCACTGCACACTGCCTTATAGGCTAGTACGCGATAAGGCTTGGCGTCTACTAAAATGATTTCTGAGCAGAAGTTGCATAGACGAGGATAAGGAGTAGGAGACTTTTTCTACCTTCTTTGCACATGGTTGGGTAGGTTAGGTAGGGTAGCTGGCTGCATACGAAGCCCACACTCACTTAGACCGTTACATCGGTCCATTGTGATACTAAAGGAGGGCGGGGGCGGTGGGATCTGCCGGCGCCAGCTCGGTTTACTGGGATACCCTGTTTGCATTCTCTGAGGTTGTGCTTGTGTGGATGTAGCTCAAAATAGAGAAGTCGGAAAGTGCAAAGCAAGTGTAGCAAACACATCTTTTGGTGGCGCTTACAGTCCGGAGTGGACCACGGCTTAACCAACAAACCCCTAAAACCAGCTCGGTCCCTCGCTAGCTGCCTCCAGTTAAGCACACCAAGTTGGTTGGGGTTGTTCTCCAATTGTGTACGCCACCTAAGATGGGGTCTTCCTCTGTTGCGTTGACCATCAGCGAAGGATTCGAAGACTCGTCGGGCTGGTGCGTTGTTGTCCATACGCTCTACGTGTCGCAGCCATCTCAGCCGTTGTATTTTTAGCTTTTTGACCAGGTCAGTGTCGCTGTATAGCCCGTATAGTTCGTCGTTGAATCTTCTTCCCCACACTCCATCGTCACAACCTGGACCGAATATCACTGGAAGAATCTTTCTCTCAAAGCATCACAGAAGGTTTTCATCCGGTTTTGACAGGGTCTATGCTTCTGCACCATACAGCAGGACCGGGATGATTAAGGTCTTAAATAATATCTCCTTGGTTCTATGAGAGAGGGCTTTACTTCTTAGATGCCGTCTAAGCCCGAAGAAACAGCGATTGGCAAGAGTGATTCTTCGCTTGATCTCAGCGCCATTTTGCGAAGTGATAGTGGAGCCCAGGTAGACAAAGTCTTTAACTACTTTGAAGTTGTATCTGTCCAACGTGACGTTTTGTCGTAGTCGCCGATGTTGAGAGTCCTTTCTCATTGATAGCATATACTTCGTTTTGTCCTCATTAACAGCCAGGTGAGCAAACACATCGATCTCAGAAATACTATGGAGGAGCGGAGTGAAGCGACTGTTACTGTTGAACCTCAGTTCTGGTCCCACTTTTCTGCTCAGCTTTAGGATAACATACCGAGGGTGACTGCTTCAGTTGAAACCCCATATATCCCGCTGGAGTACTGACTAAAGTGACTAATGCAGTCTAACCTCAAGCAGTTGTTCTTTTTTTGGCAGGAGTACTGGTTGGGATGACTGACCTCAGTCGAACCCCAACCTGTCAACCTGTGATCAGTGTGTGGCTGCAATATGTTTGGGAGTGACTAGTACAATTGAGCTCAGCCAGACAACAGAACCATGGTTTAGGATTCGGTGGGGTGACTATCTCAGAACGAGCCCCAGACTGATCCCGATTCATTTCTCACCGGAGGGAGAGCTTCATTGGGTGACGTATGAGACAGCTTCAAAATACGATATTAAAATCGTCCTTCTTCTTCCGTAATGCCAGTAAGGCTACAATCAGGATTAAACGGATCGTAACCCTCCCTGCTGGTCCACCTCAGTTCGACCTCAGAAAATAACGGCAGGCCTCCTTATATTGAATGACTTCGTCACAAGGCTTATCAAATGCTGGTGTTGCTGCATTTGTGTGATCCAGGAGTTCTTGGGCCTGCTTCTCTTTCGACACGTAACGTAAGTGCTCCTATTATTTCTTGTTTGATCTTGCTTTAGTCGATGCATCCTTGTGCATAAATTTCCGAGTAGATAGCTAACGTAGCTCCATTATCAGGCAGAAAGAATCATTCAATATGGAAGACGACGATCATAATCTTCTTCAATCGGATGAGCAAGCCGTACAAATTAAGCTCTATCCAGACTCTAATCAGGGCTACTAGTCCCCTTAAAATTTGGTTCGCTAAAAGAATAGGGTCGTCCAACAAGAGCTCCGATTTTTACTGTGGTGGCTTCAATTCTTGTGCCCAGTGGAACTTATAAGCATTTAGGCCAATATCTTTATACAAAATGCACGCAAAGTGCCTGCGGATAGGCCCAATTTCTGTGATCGTCTCGAAATGGGCACACCTGGGGTTTTCAATCACACCCTCACCTACGGCGTCCATATTTTCAGCTGAACTTGCTGGATGAATAAGAGTGCAAGTCTTCACATAACTAACCTGTCCGAGAAGTTCAAAGTTATGGATTCAAAATTCACTATAGCTGTGCGAGAAGGCGCTTGACGATGTCTAAAAGCATTACGAATCTTACGATACTTCACTTAGTGAATTTCAACATTTTGTGCTAGTGTGTATCAATCCATAATGAATAACCTCCTAGTTTTAACTTATCGAAAGTCTTCCCAATGATTGTTCAATGTTGACAAAAATGGCATCTCTTATTTTTTGACCCTATACCATTGCTGGTTTGAAACCCTTAAAACTGTAACCAATGTTGCGTTGCCCCAGTCTAACATTACCATAATTCAGTGCTCACATATGGCAGCCCTAATCAAACCGATATAATTTTAAATAAAATCGAATTAACAATGTAACAAAAGCGCAGCTTAAATATACTTAAGCCAGCTAAAAGTGTACTTACTTCGTTACACAATGCGCAGCGGTGAGCACCCATTGGGTGCCAATTAAGGCGGCTCCACATAAATATTGATTGAGGGAATTAATCAGGGCAACTTGCCAGCACCACTCGCCATTATCACCATCTTCGCCTCCCACAACACGTCCGCGGCGACGCATACTGAAGTTACTATAAACCGGTCTTGGAATATCCAGAGAAGCACTGTCTTCCGGCTGCCTTATGAGATTGCTCTCGATGAAGTCGCCATACACCAAATCACCCAGTTTGTCGTTATTGATCTGAATAGGAATCACTGTGGATCCAAGGATCAGGCGTTCCGTGGTCTTCATAATTCCGTTTGTCGTGATGATCGTTCCATTGCTGGCGTGCCCTTGATGATGCAGTTGCTGCTGCAGTTGTCGCTTCGCGCGGCCATACTTCTCGCGACGATAATTAACGTGATCCAATTGACGACTGCGACCGGTTCTGCGAGTTCCCTTCACTCCACAAACGTACTTTGAGTAAACCGGAGGACGAGGAGTCGTTGTGGTTGTTGTCGTTGTTGTTGTCGTCGTTTTTGGCGGCGGTGGTGGGGGTGGTTGAGGAACTGCAAGGTCATATTGCCATAATTGTTTTGTTTAACGATTGATGGACTTACCTGGCATTGCTGGCGCTGGAATCGGTCCATACTGCGGAGGCATTGGGTAATGTTGAGGTATAGGCGTTTGATATTGGCCTATTTGCTGTGGCGGTGGAGGTAGGGGTCCAGCTGGCATGTAACTCTGATACTGAGTTGCTGGCTGCGCCTGCGGTGGATAGGCATGCGGGGGTGGCGGCTGTGGATAGTGGATGTAGCTGTCGTTGCGAGACATGAATTCCTGTTTCTCGAGGATCTTACTCTTTGGGGCGCAACACATTTGTCCGGAACGCTTGCACTTAAAGAGGTTGGTCATTTCGGCGTTTTCTGTAGTGAATGGGTTACTATTTGATCCGCAGTTAGACGGGGAATACTTACTGAAACATGTGAAACTCAAGAGACTGACTATACAGGATCCGGGGCATTCTTCCCGTGGATCAGGGCTAGGTGTGATTGGAACTACATAGGGTGGAGCCGTTGGCGGAGGAGTTGTTGATGGACCTTGTGGTGGTGGTCCACCTGGACGTTGCTTTAATGGTCCAGCTCTGGAACAAATGAATTAGTTATTGAGTGTGGATGAAAGTTGGCGAGTTACCTTGAGTTGTCGCAACACACAGAGCCCTTGTTGCACGTTGTTGTCTGCTGAATGATGAAAGAGGGTCTTTCGCAAAATGCGGCCATAATGTTAAGCATACAGAAACCAGGACATGCCTGAACTTGATTTTGTTGTTGTTGGTATTGTTGTGGTGGTGGCCCTTGTTGAGGGTTGCTACCTCCATTTCCACCACTTCCTCCGATTCCGCCTGTAAGGGTGTTCTCTGCCAAGTTGAGTATCTGGGAGAATAACGCATCCGAGACTGCTGATTGTAGAGTTGATTGTAGTGAAGGAGCGGGTTGTGCAGCTATTTTCAGTGGAGCTTTTGGTGGAGACTTTGGTGGAATCTTTGGCGCTGGTGCTGGCTGTCTATGACTTGGGGTTGTCGAGGGGAATTTCGTCGCTGGTGACTCAGAGCTAGCTCTAGTGACACAGCAACTGCCTTCACCGGGACAGAAAGCATCTGAATCAATGTCGTCACAGAATAACGCGAAGAGTCCACTGACGCATTCACCCTCGCACTGCTTATGGTTCTGGTCACTGTTGTTGTTGTTGTTTTCATGCTCTTCATCGTCATCGGATTGGTCATCTTCTTCAGGCGATTCGGTGGTGGTTGTAGTTGCAGCAGGGACCTTTTTAAGTGTCGTCTTTTGTGGCTTCGGCAGCGAGTTGGTCTTAACCCGAGCGGGCTCTGGCGTGGTTGTCGTTGTGGTTGTAGTCTGGAACGTATATACGTTTTATTATGGTATCATTGAAATCTTTTTGTTCTTACCTTAGTGGCAGCTGTGCTAGCCATCGTTGTCGCGGTGGAAGTTAAGCTGGCTGATGTTGATGTTTGAGACTCACTCGTTTTAGCGTTAGATGTCTTGTTCATATTGTTATTGCCCACTTGATGCTCTATAAATATATTCATATTATGAAATGGTTTTCTGCTGAGGCATTTATTTTGTGCTTTAATACTTGCTGGTATGTAGATGTCCTTTGGGAGTTTGCCATTGGGAAATTCATCCAAAGAAACGCAGCATTTGCTTCCGGTCTTACAAAGACTCGAACTGGTTAAGTAGGCTTCACAATATTCAGCGATTCTGTCAGCAACACAGACACCGTGACAACTTTCTTCTGAAAAAGGTCAAATAGACTTAAAATACTAAGTTTCTAATAAGTCGTTCAGGCTTTAGCTTACTGGAGGATTCATTTGCGTCCTTCTCATCGGTTGTTGTAGGTTTTTTGGTGAATATGGGTTTTTTAGTTGTCGTCGTCGTCGTTGTGGGGACACGTTTTTGAGTTAGTTTCGGCTTTGGTGTTGTTGTAGTTGTGGTGGTTGTTATCGGTGTAGTTATTGTTTGTACTTTGGTAGTGGTTGTCGGCTTCAGCGTTGTCGATGGACCTTGATTCGCCAAACTAATATTTTTGCCAGCTGCACTTTCAATGCAACATTTCATACTAGGCGAAGGACAGGGCACCTTCTCGAGGACGTCATAGCAGATTAAAGTGGCTAATGTGTGAACACAAACGCCTGGGCAATCTTTGGCGTCAACTGTGCTGGTTATTGTATCAAGTAGACCTGCAATGAAGAGGATAAGTGAGTAAAGTGAAATTGTGTTGAATAAGAAATTGGAACAAATATATTTTCTAAGAGCAAGGGTTGATCAGTGTAAGGTTTTATGTACATAACAGCACTTTTAGTCCTTCAAAAGTGTAAATGTGCCTTCTTCGCATTTTGGAAGAGTGAGAGCAGAATCGTTGAGTTGGGACTACATTGCACTGGTCAAAACATGACACCCCTTGGGTAGACTTATATTAATTTTTGACGAACGAAACTCGAAACACGTCATAAACAGGATACAAGAAAATCGTTGGTGGAATGATCGAGATTTACACTTTCCTTTATATCAAATCTGGACGCAGGTTAAGTCAAACTTTTGTTTTCTCTGTATCCAAACTCCAGCCAAGAACCCATTAAAAATGCTTAATGCGGAATTTCAACCGACCTCTAGAAATAAAGGCAGTAAACTTGTGTAGTAAAACCGCTTTTGCAAGACTCGTTCGGATGGGACGTTTTTCGACAGATACCAACTAAAAAATAGCATTTCCTAGAAAGCGATGGAGTAGGCTCTTCTAGACCAACAGTATAAGCCGTTGGGCTAGAGTTTTTGTTGATAAAAGTTACTATAGGCTAATGGACAAGAAGTGACAAAAAAAGTTAACCCTGGTTATGATAAAAGCTGAGCACATAGATGAAATGCTCTGCTAAATTTTGGAACATCAATAAGCATTGGGCGAGGTTAGGGGGTGCTCTCTCCCATCCTGTGGAACATCTCGATCGACAAGATTCTCAAATCCCTGACCAGCAAAGGCATAAAAATAGTCGCATTTGCGGACGAAATATAGTTAGTGACATCATGGAATCTGCACTATGAGAACTATCCAGATGGTCGGATGAAGAGTCTTGCGGTTAACTACAAAAAGACCGAACTCATCATGTTTGCTAAGAAATATAAGAATCCCATATGGAACTTACCGAAATTGAAAGGTGTTCGCCTGAATCTCTCAAACGAGGTTAAGTACCTGGGCGTGGTCGTCAATTCCAAGCTAAACTGGAAACAGAACACCGAAGAGAGAATGAAAAAGAAACTAAATGCTTTTTACGCATGTTTTTGGGAAGAAATGGGGTTTACGGAAGCACATTGTACACTGGTTGTATAACTCGATTGTGAGACCCATTCCCTTTGACTCGATCATATGGTGGGAGGCGGTTAACACCAAATTGCATCTCAAAAAGTTGAATAAGCTACAAAGGATTGCTTGTCTGGGGATAACTGGTTCTATAAAATCCACTCCCCAACTGAGCCTAGAAACTTTACTGAACCTACAACCAAATGTGCTCTCAGACTAAGGGAGAGATAGAAATTTGGAGGTCGTAAACCTTCGGACACTCCCTCGTACTGGGCACCTTTAACAAAAGGGGGCTCATGCCACTAGGATTATGTGAAACCCATATATGACTTTGACAAGAACGTCAAAGTCTATATACCCGCCCGAGTTGAAAGGAATTCACCCAGCACGGTCACTTAAGACATTTCCAAATTCACAGATGGCTCGAAGACGGATAAGGGAACAGCAGGAGTCTTCTCAGCGGCACTTAGTATCAACCAGTCTTTCCGGCTGCCAGACTACTGCAGTGTTTTTCAGGCTGAAATCTACGCGATTAAGAATGCAGCGCAGACTGTCCTAATGATGAACCTTTCAGCAATAGAATTAACCATCAGTTATGCAGCCCCTAAAGCGATCGACACCAACCTCATGCGTCAAAAAGTGGCCCCTGGTACTCAGAGCAATCAGCTACCACATTCTTTGATTGAATCGACAGCATAGGGAATAATTGAGTGTGTATCGAGTTTGTCTGTACAAATCTAGGTTGAAGGCAGCCGGTGTATGATTAAAATAAATGTACAGAGTTTTTAACCATTTTAGCTGCGAAGCGCGCAACCCGGGTACTGTTATCTATTGAACTATTTCATACCTTATGAGTTTTGAAACACATACATGTGAGGCCGAAGGCCGGCCGTTGTATGAGACGAATAGGGGTTAGAAACTTAACGTTTTAGTTTTTAGAAAAGCATTATATAAGAAGCTTTTTTTTTTTTTTTTTTTATTTTTATTAAAAAAGGAAATCCAAATCCCAGAACACTCAGACTCGGTAACGGTCCATTGTACTACCAGGCAGAAATCCTCCTTTTGGTGTAGAGGCATGTGATTGGGTGGCGTATGTTGTTGTTCCCCATGGGGATTGAACGTGCACCGCACGGGTCACAAGCCAACACACTAACCTCTACACCGTCGCCACCCTATATAAGAAGCTACAAAACGTTGTTATTACTTCTCATATAAATTTTTGGGACCTTTTTTTCATTTGTTCGGTGTCATTTTGCATTGCGGCCTAATTCCATGGAGCCGTTGCCTACATTTGTTTGTCTAGTTTCGCTGCAAAGGAAAATATTACATAGAGTGTTTGCATCCCAATGCAGAGGTACGATAAAGAATAGTCGTTTTGAAATGTTTTCACGTCCATACAAATCAGAACTGTTACATATTTTGAAGCTCAGCCTGGCTGTAGCTTGACCGAAAAGCTAAGTGATAGTTAAAAATGTGTATTGTTTTGTTTAAAATAAAATGTATACAAGTAAGCCAGAAACTACAGAGAGCGGAAGAGCTGGAGACACGCTGTAAAGACACCCACCACCCACAATGCCAACAATATGTATGTGAAACTGATATAGCGACATCATGAAGGAGGTAGCCGAGACCCCCGTAGGTTACGAGCCACACCAGAGAAAAAGCCCGTGATATGATAACTTATGCGTTTACCGAAAGATGGTGACAGAAGATGCTCATTTAGATACGCTGAAGAAGAAGATCCTGCGCAGAAAGAAGAGGATCTTCTAATGCCCTAAGGTTGCAGAAGGCAGGGAAGACCGAACATCCGTTTTAAGGACCAACCCATCGAGGATGCCAGAGCGCTTAGCGCTTAGAGTGGACAACTGGGGATGGAAGGCCGCAGTGTCTCAGGCAGTAACTTTTCACGAGCCGCGAGCCCGTTACGCAAAAATAAATAAGTTGAGTTCCCTGCACAACTCTTTCATTTTAAGATTTACAGAAATGGAATCGGCTAAGGTGATAATAGATGGTTGATAGTCACTTTCATCATTTTTGTTCTCTGGGACAAGGTGATAGTCACTGTGATTGTCACCTTTTAAAAACAAATTTAATGTGACACTTTCGAATGTAAAAAAAGTTGCAAAAATTCGAACCTTAATCCTGGAACGGAAACAAATTGTCTGGAAAACCGCGTAACCAATGAAATGAGCTAGAGTTGTCGAGTTCTAGACATTACATTGTGATCAAACAATTGCTGATAATCAAAAAAAACCCATCACAAAAGTGACTATCACCTTAGTGGCTGCTAATTTTTTTACATTTTGGAGGTTTTTTTGCGCAAGGGATCTTCTTAATGTATAAAAATGTTCGTTCCGGGTACGAGCGTATAAAACTCGAGAACAGCTGGTTCGATTAACACCAAACTTGTATAATATGTTAGTTTAATCTGCAGAAAGGTTTTCCTTTAGTTTAATTCTGATAGGTGGCGCTGTAGTTATGATAATTTAAATTTTCGTATTTATGGGACAATTTGTTAAAATTCACAAAATTTCTTAAAAAAAAAAGTAAATATGGTTATTACGAAAAACTATATTGACTTATATTTGTTCATATAAGAATGGATGTTCGTTGGCTATGACATCTAAATAGAATTGTTCCATGTAGTTAAGCCATGTGCATAGACAAATTGATTGAATGGAAATAAGAATAATTTATCGAAGCGAAACTAACACCAAAGTGTTCGTAACTAAAATTGTAGTTGTTTAAACTATTTTGACAATGTTTTTTTTACATGTTATCATCTTTGCACTGTATCCGGTATGCAAATATTAAAAGCGGCAACAATGTTTCAGATAAACTTATAAATTTCAAAACCAATTACATATAACCAATATTTCCAGGCAAAACTACGTTTGGGATCAGCCAGTAATGAAAACATAGGGGTAGGCTACAGTCCGCTTGGGCGAACTGTTGGATACCCTATCCTTGTTCCTATCCCTCATAAGTGGGCGTGACAAAAGTCTAAGTATGGTTGAATTGTTAAGAACGCTGTACATATTCTGTTATACGAGTATAACATTTAAAAGATTTTATCAAACAAAAACGAAGCTTTTGTAACAAAAACGTTCCCTAGCTCAAACTTTGGTTTTTTAATAAAATTATTTAATTTAATTGTGGGCGTGCCAGTAAGCGGAGTTAAAAAAAAAATTAACACACGAGCATAGAGGACCCCTAGAGAGTATATATTATAAATTTCAGCTCTCTAGCTCAAACTTTGGATTTTCAAAAAAAGTTTTTTTTTGCAAATTGTGGGCGTGTCAGTAGGCGGATTTTGAAAATATTTACACATGAGCATAAAGGGCCCCCTAGAGTATATATTATTGAGCTCCCTAGCTTAAACTTTGGATTTTCAAAAAAAAGTTTTTTTTAAATTGTGGGCGTGTCAGTAGGCGGATTTTGAAAATATTTACACATGAGCTTCTCTAGGGCGCCTAGAGAGTATATATTATAAATTTCAGCTCCCTAGCTCAAATTTTGGTTTTCCAATAAAATTGTTTTATTTAATTGTGGGCGTGTCAGTGGGCGGATTTTGAAAATTTTATATCCCGAACAGTTTTAGGAGTCATAGATCATATGTAAAAAATTTCAGCTTTCTAGCTCAAAATTCGATTTTTTTCAAAATTTTGTTTTTTTGAGTTTGTGGGCGTGTCTGTGGGCGGATTTCAAAAATTCGTAAACTTGATTATTTCGGGACCCTAGAGAGTATATGGTTAAAATTTCAGCTCTCTATGCCCAGTTTAAAGGCCTAATTTTTGCCGAAGGACGGACGGACGGACGGACATGGCTAGATCGACATTACTATCGATGCTGGTCATAAATATAGTAACTTTTAGGGGTCTACGGGCAATATTAAGGTATGTTACAAACTATGCGTCAAAATTAATATACCCTTAGAGTAGGGTATAAAAAGGGAGGATATTGTTATCAGTCTTTAGATGATCTTTATCAACAAATCTATATGTCGCTATGATGGTATCACTGAAATAAATGAGAGGGGTGCTCCAACAACTTCCCGTTTATTTACAGTCCTAAAAAGGCATACAACTACAGTTTATCCCCGTCCAATTAAATGTTACAATGCCATAGCAATAAATGTTCTACAAAATATTTAGCGCAATACAACACAATGTGCCATCGCTTTTATTCTGGAAAGGCCGCATTGCCAGCTACCTACCACAACTATTCAACCCGAATACCTGTACTTACCGGAAAGAAAGCTGCCGGCCAATGAGTCTTCTTCGCATTTCACAGCTATTGGCCTTGCAATAAGCAGGCATACAACGGCTATGCCAACCATTAACAATTCATTCATTTTTTTTATTTATTTGATTCGTTATTTATTTTTATTTTTTTGGCTTTGTATGTCTCGTTGATCGTGAGTTCTTTTTTCAATTTTCGTCCGGCCGTATCTATATCGGTATATATTTTGTTTGTTCACTTAAACGATCACTCTCTTTTATTTTTGTTTGTTTGTATGTTTTTTTATTCTCGCACGCAACACGTCATTTCACTGCTTACACCGTACTCTGCCGTATGACACCAATTCTGGAGTCAAAAATACCCACTGATGGATGCATCCAGGTAACTGTCAATCTTTAAGATACAAAAATGAAATTAGTCTCAAATGGAGATACCACAAAAAATAAAACCAAAAATAAACTTTCGATTAATAACTGTTAGTTTGTGTGACTTCACTTTTCCGGTCCGGAAATTGAAATTTACTTCGCTGTGTTCTGTCCGTCGACTTATGGACCTCATTCAGAGATATGATCGACTCTTACCCCGGAGGGAGGAGTGTCAAGGTCGGTGGTATGTCGATTACGGCTCGCCGCAGCATCTGCAGAATGAAGACGCACGATGAAAGTAACATAAGCCGATAAGAATCGTATGAATAAAAGTACTTGATTTTGTTTTCACTTTGTAAGCAAATTCAATATCTGTATGTTTGTTTATGGTAAGATCGAATTTTTGGATGGCATGCATGAGGTATTTCGCACATGCATGAGATATGTCGCTAAGGTGTCAAAAGTCGTAGAGCCCCATTGACTGTAATTTTAGTTTGTTCATCTTTCTTCTTGGACTGAGTTCAGCGACCTTTTGTTCTAAATTGATTCCTAAAATACTGTTATTATCGGCAGGTTTTGACATGTGAGAAACGCAAACATAGGTGGGTAAGGCAGTTTTACGTTTTATAGTAGCTGTGTAACATTCTCAAGTTTATGGGCATCTAGATGGCTCTTTGCCATTGCAAATTGTTTCTCAGGAGACACTAGAAATGAGATTTAATAAAAAAGAAGTCTCTTTTGTTGGGTTTGGTGAATGGTAAGCTATTGACGTGGGGTTTGAAAGTCACTCAGACCATTGGAAAGTGATGAAAGGATTTTTTTCCAAATAATGTTATGTACCTATATGGTCGATCGGATTGATTGATCTCGGTTTTATTGGTTTGGTAGTAGTTGGGGTGAGATCCCCTGCTGGTTGTTGATGGATCCGATTACGTGAGTTAAAAAAGAGAAATACACGATATGTCGATTTCGTTATAATTCTTTATTGTGTTCTTGAGAGGTCTTATCACGTTGGCGGTTTACAAAAGAAGAGAAGGAAAACGGGCATAAGGCTAACAATATGGCTGAGTGAGTTCATGGTATAACAAATTGTTGTTAAGCGACATCTTATTGTTAAGTAATGAATACAGATACTAAATCAGAGATGGTTTCCTATTCTAGTACAACTTGACCTTAACAATAGTATTCGGGTGGTCTAGGCGGACATTAAAGTAATATATAGCACTGCAAAAGTTATAAGTTTTTCTGTAAAGTAAATACATTTGGTCAATAAGGAATATGCGTAAACAGCTAAATTTCCTCTAAACGCAGTCAACAAAATGCAGCTGTGTGGTTTGCCAATTTGACATCGAAAGCTGGTTCAATTTTTTAAACGTTATTTTAGCGTCACGTGAACGAACAAATTTGGAACAAGACAAGAAATTGTGTTTTAGTTTTAGGCGCAGAAGTTCTTTTTGACTGACGTAGCCCGATCCGCTTTATTACTTTCAGAATACGCCACACGAGACCTGGTGCCAATTCAGGTACATCTGGATGTTGAAGGATGTCACCGCACCATTGTCATCGCATCGGCGTATTGTGCAGGGGATGAGGCGGTTGTATCATCTCAAATGCAGCGACTGGTGGAGCATTGCAACAAGCTCCGCATGCCGCTCCTTATAGGGTGCGATGCAAATGCCCACAACATCACATGGGGGAGCACCGACACCAACATCAGGGGTGAGTACCTACTAGAATTTATTATGAGTTCGTCACTTGATATTATAAACGTGGGAAATACCCCCACTTTTGTAACTAGAGTCAGGGAGGAAGTACTCGACCTCACGCTTGGTAGCCCAAGCGTAAGTAAATTAATTAGTAACTGGAGAGTATCTAGTGAGCCGTCATTGTCTGACCATCGAATAATAGTATTCGACCTGGACAGCACAAGAAATCCAGTAAGAAACCCAAGGCAAACCAATTGGGAAACTTATAGAGCTGCTCTAGAAAGCAATCTGGGGCGCCTTAGTCTGAGGAAGGCTCCGGGACACCCCCTAGAGCTAGAGAGCGCAGTGGACGGCATAACAAATGCCATCATCACTGCGTTCGAAGAAAACTGTCCTTTAAGTAGAGAACGGGACAGGAAACAGACGCCATGGTGGAGCAATAACTTGTCAAAATTAAGATCCGAGGTGCGGAAGCTTTTCAATAAAGCAAAGCGCAGCGGAGAATGGCAAAGTTACCAAATGGCTCTTACTACATACAATAAGGAAATAAGAAAAGCTAAAAGAAAATTCTGTGAGACAATCACCAGCACTCCTACTGCGGCAAGGCTACACAAAGCTCTTGCGAAGTCAGGAGGGGTGCCTATGTCTCTGAGGAAACCAGATGGCGAGTTCACGGAAGATGAGGATCAAAGGGCACTATTGCTACTAGAAACTCACTTCCCTGGCAGCTCGCCTAGTACTGAGCCAGGGATCAGTACCACTTCAATCAGACCTCGGAGGGAAGACTGGGAAACAACATCAACCATCTGTTCTGAGGGACGACTGAAATGGGCAATGAATTCCTTTCAGCCTTTCAAATCTGCCGGAGTGGACGGCATTATACCCGCCCTTCTTCAAGAAGGGCAAAGGGTACTAATACCACACCTGCTAAAAATAACAAGGAGCAGTATTGCCTTGGGCCACATACCAATGCAATGGAGACGAGCAAGGGTTGTATTTATACCAAAAGCGGGGAAAAAAGACCCCACACAGCCAAAATTGTACAGACCCATCAGCCTTACGTCATTTCTTCTGAAGATGACAGAAAAGGTTGTGGACAATTATTTCAGATGTTCTGAACACATCCCCCTTACATCATCGTCAGCATGCATACAGAGCGGGCAGATCAACAGAGACCGCCCTATATCAGCTGACGAAGATAATTCGAAGTGCCTTGGAGGCAAAAGAAATAGTACTGTGTGCTTTCCTAGACATAGAGGGAGCATTTGACAACACCTCACATGATGCGATCAAACGATCCCTGGGTAGGAAAGGAGTTAACAGTACAGTATCCAACTGGATGTGTGAGCTGCTGAGCACTAGATCAGCAGAGACTCAAACACCATCTGGAACCATCAGAGTAAACACAACAAGAGGATGTCCACAAGGAGGGGTACTATCACCCTTAATGTGGAGCCTAGTTGTAGACGAACTGCTGGAAAAATTAACCAACCATGGCATCAACTGTCAGGCGTACGCCGATGACATTGTATTGATTGCCAGGGGCAAGTTCGAAGAAACCCTTGGAGACATCATACAAAAGGGGCTTAAAGTAACCAAGGAATGGTGCCATACTGTCGGACTTAACATCAATCCGGCGAAAACAACGATAGTACCATTCACAAGGAAAAGACAACTTCAAAGACTTAAGGACATAAACCTATCAGGTACGACACTGATACCAGTCAAAGAAGTAAAATATCTAGGACTCCATCTAGATAGTAAACTCCTCTGGCGAAAACATACAGAGGAGATATCCAAGAAGGCCACCCGCGATCTCATGATATGTAGGAGCCTAGCGGGGAAGGCATGGGGATGCAGCCTAAACATCCTGCGATGGATGTACACTGCAATCGTGAGACCAATGATCACATACGGAGCGGTAGCATGGGCGAAACGAACCAGTCTAGTCACAACGCGAGAGACACTCGGCAAAGTGCAAAGACTGGCGTGCCTGTGCATTACCGGAGCAATGCGTAGCTGCCCAACCGCAGCCATGGAGGTGTTATTGGAACTGACACTTCTACACATCATGGTGATGAACGAGGCAGACAAAACAATCCTTAGGATGGCAAAGGAGGGAATTGGGAGAGGGAAATGCATCGGTTCGAAAGAACACGGTGAATTACTCAAAAAACTTCTTGGCATACCTAGAGACGACAGCATCAGGAAATTCAACTTCGAGAAGAATTTCCAGATAAAGCTCAGCAATAAGGAGAACTGGAGCAATGAATCCATAACTTATGGATTGAGCAACCACACAACAAAGTGGTACACGGACGGCTCGAGGACCGAGGAGGGAACTGGTGCAGGAGTGTTTGGGCCAGGAACTAATCACCACGAATCCATGGGCAAATGTACCAGCATCTTCCAGGCAGAAATATGTGCCATAGACAGGTGCGTTCGAATCAACCTCGAGAAAAACTACAGGAATTGCAACATAGCAATAATGTCTGACAGCCAAGCAGCCATAAAGGCTCTTGACGCCAACGTTATCAAGTCAAAACTCGTGTGGGAATGCCTACACGGACTGAATAGACTAGGCATGAATAACAGAATTTCCATCTGCTGGGTACCTGGCCATGTTGTCATTACAAGCAATGAGGCAGCGGACTGTCTGGCAAGAAAAGGGGCAGAGGAACCCTTCATAGGACCTGAACCATTCTGCGGGATAGGAGAACACACTATACGCGAAGAGTTCAGGAGACTGGAGGAAGAAACAAGGGCAAAAGCCTTTCTCAACCTCCAAGGTCTGAGGCAAGCAAAGAAACTCTTAGGAAATTACAACCAAAAGAGATTCAAAGCTTGTATCGGCCTTAACAAAAACAACCTAAGAATCCTAACAGTCCTCCTCACGGGGCACTGCAGACTCAAGGAGCACCTGAGGAAAATGGGCATATCGGAGGACGGGCTCTGCAGATTATGCAGTGAAACCGCCGAAACTCCAGACCACATACTGGAATCCTGTGGGGCACTTGCCCACAAAAGAATGAAACATTTGGGCAGGCACCAAATAACAGACAAGGACATACAAACCATGGACCCACAGCTCATTCTCAGATTCATCAAAGAAACTGGACTGGACGCTGTCCTCTAAGGAGTGTGACCTGTCAAGGATAAACCAGAGGAATACCTCGACATGCTTCACATAGAAGTATCTAGAGAGGCTCTGAAAGAGGGCACGAACCTCTCCGAGGCACAAGCAAGGGGACACAATAGACCAACAGGTCGCAGTGTAATATACCCTAACAAAAATATTATTATTATTATTAGCCCGATCCGCAGATCCGCTACGACAAAAAAGAACAAAAACT
This sequence comes from Portevinia maculata, assembly GCA_949715645.1. Taxonomy (NCBI): domain Eukaryota; kingdom Metazoa; phylum Arthropoda; class Insecta; order Diptera; family Syrphidae; genus Portevinia; species Portevinia maculata. Next base: position 51,557,100 of record OX454527.1, on the reverse strand, counting down.
AGGTTTGAGAAGAGTAAATGGTGCTGGAGATTTCGTGGAGAGGCAAAACGGCAGGATTTCATTTTTAGTGATATTTGCCTAGCGGGATGCAAATATCACTGTCAATGAGATCTCTGCGACGAATATTCCTCGTCGCGGCTCGTCTAGGAGCATCTTTTACTTTAATTGATGACTGGGATTCCTATAACCACTCTTCGGGCTCTAAGAAAACCAAATTAGTTCGTTCGGATGTCTGTGTTAGTCTGTTGAATTTTTGTTATCATTGGTGGCACATAATGGGTATTTGGACGCAACTATCGTGCATTTGCTCAAACCAGGTTTAAGACTCTGGGTACAGATGGGGTGAATGCTGAAAGCCTTTGCTCCTCATCACTGAAGTGCTCTCCTTGAAAGTACAAGTTCTTGAGTCTGTTTGCCAGAACATAACTTCCAAAAAAAATGTCGAAACGTTTTTGATTATGCACAACACTTCGTCATGTGTGTTCTTATTTGTCCTTTATACCGAGCGTTTTTAAACTTAAAAGTGGTGGTTTGCTTATTTTTTTGCGCATAATCACTGAGACTTTTATATTTTTTGAAAGATTGGGTATTCGGATTACCATACATAAAGCATTTTGCATTTTATGGTTTTTGAACATTGATTTAATTGAGTTTAAAAATAAGTAGTGAAATGGATATAGGACACCTGTCCATACAGTTGCGGACACATTGAAAACCAAAGTTACAAATATTGTCTCCAGTAGAATTTGTATTAGATATAGGACACACAGTAAAATACAAAAATTAGGATATCAAATATTTTTATTGAAATTCAAATTCAATTCTTTCTTTATTTGAGTTTAAAAAAAATAAACGAAAATATTATAATGTTTAAAAAGTTTCTCAACAAAGTAAAAATAAATAAAACGAACTTTTTTCTCCAAGCTTATCTAATAAATTAATTTAAAAACAACGTAACAAAAGCACAACTCTTATTCATATTGTTTATCACTAATAGTGTGTGTAAGGTAACTTAGTAACTTAGGTATATTTTAAAACAGCGACACCACAACACTGTTTGTGGCAGCAGCAAATGCAGCATGCAATCATCTGATCTTACTATCAACAATGTTGGCTCGCAGCCAACTTTTGTGACGTCTAGAAGACAGGAGGTGATCCACCTAACTTTATCAAATAGATACTTTAAGGCAGTTACCCACTGAAGGGTCTCTTCGGAGGTGTCCCACATTGAGACCATAGATATATCGAATTCCAAAACGAATGCGAAGCCATAACTTTGCAGGTGAGGAGAAATCCAAGAAAAAACAACTGGATACGCTTCAGGGAGGAAATGGGAAAAACTCTCAAAACTCCAACCAAACTCAGGACGAGACAAAAGGTAGAGGAAGCTGTTCAAGACCTGAATAGTGCCATTACTAGCTGTTTTGAACTGACGTGCCCACTAAGCAAAACCCGAGGCAGAACGCCGGTTCCGTGGTGGAGCTCGGAACTGCAAAGAATCCGAAGAGAGGCTAGAAAGCTTCTAAATAGGTCACTCAAGACTGATTTGGAGGCAGACTGGAATCTCTATAGATCGAAGCAGATGGAATATAAGAGGCTAATTCGGGTATCGAAAAGTGCTTCTTGTAGGAATTTCTGCGAAAAGATTGAAACACTGGGTGAAACTAGTAGGGTGGTTACAGTTCTGAAAAAGGGCAAACCAGCCAAACTGGAATCACTTAGAAAACCTTATGCCACCTTCACTGAGACGAAGGCGGAAACTCTCAGTCATCTGCTGGAGTCTCACTTTCCGGGTTACCAGATTACAATTGGTTCATAACCAACCCCTACTACCGAGACTGTAAGTGAGCCACGACAAACAACTCGGCGTAGCTGGTATGTTGCGAAGGCCGTGGTCGAAACGAAAACCAGTTGCTACCACCTATGAAGAAAATCACCGCTGTAAATCTTAAAATGTTCATATACATTTTGTCCTATATCCATATGTCATTGGATATAGGACATTTAAGCACAAACTTTACATAATTATAATGCCAGTATAAAATTTGTCCTACTGCATACAAAAATGGATATAGGACAAATAAGCATAAAATTGATCAACAAAACAATCGAAAGAGCATGACCGAAAATATAAGATGGATTTATAACTCATTTTCGGCCAAAATGGTCTGTAGGACAAATAAGAACTCACGTGACGACTTAGTGAATTCAAAAGCTGTCAAAATATAGCATATAAAAAATGGTTCTGGCTAATACCATAAGCATCCAGGCAGCACTCACAAAGGCCCGAGCTTCGTACTGTTTTTAGAACTCGTTCAGGGAATTCCCCAACCAAATCTACCACGTACTAGTCGACGCGAGGCACGCCTCCCGCAGATGCCAACAAATATGTAAAACCGGTATTAACACATCATTAATGGGTGAAACAGGTGGTGCAGCAAGACCCGAGCAGTAAGATGCTTTTGCATGTTAAATAACACATTGCTTACTGCATGTTGTCTTTATTTCTAATTTTAATGCACCAATAATAGGTACAACTTTTGCGGTTTGAAGTTTCATGCTGTGAAATTTCACGACATTACCTAGCATTTTAGTCTGTTTGGTGGTTGATATTTAGGACGGGCAAAAAGTATACTGAAGGAAGGCAATTTCTTACTGCGCATGGTTATCATGTACGTTTCTGCATTTTGTTTCAGGCATAAAGAGTTAGCAGAGAGCACCTTATGCTACCAGCCACCCCAGAAAAAAAGCCCGTACCCATTCCCTTGCCCGCGGTATAATGATGAGTGCGCAAACCGGGAAATGGTGACAGATCGTGCATATCTGTAAACGTTGGGACGCGAAATTGCGGCAGCAACGGAAGAGTATGAGCCAGAAGAAGAAGATCTTCCTCAGAGAGAAGAAAGCATGAGATCCAAGAGTCTAGCGATCGAAAAAAAATTCTGAGGTTTTATTAAATTGTCAAGCAAACTGGCTGCTGGCTTTAAGACCAGAATGCAGGCTCTTTGAAACAGAGAATTAAATCTAGACACCGAAGTGCAGACAATAGTAGATTTATATATGCAGTATTTCCAGCAGCTTCTAAATGGTCATCATATAGCTAGAGTAATAAGACAAGAAGGGAACCCTCGTCCAGTCAATGAGTAACCGGTTAAACCACCTATTATTGCTAACCACCAATACCTACACTAGAAAAACATCTGAATAAGCAGGCAGAATCACTGCGACTCGGCTTTGTAGAAGAAATCTCACAGATGCGCAACGATGCAGATGCACAAACACCTGGCGAATCATTCTTACCGATTCCAAGTCAACTTATGTCAATTTTACATACAAAAAGGTGAATAACTTACCCCTTTTCATCTAATCGATAATACCGTGTGCATAACTGTTTTGTTTTGTAGACGCAAAAACAAAGTGGAAGTCACACGTAAAGGTTCAGGTTCAGGTGGCTGTCGGCAGAAGCCGACACACTTAGATCAATTTAAATCCCTTGTGATACCACCATTATCTACCTTAATTTTCGTAGATGGGACTGGCCAACGACACGCGGTTGTTCTCAAACGGTTCCCCATTTACGTACTAACCACGCCCAACGTCGTTTAATTGCGATGATCTGATGAGAACCGATTAACTCACATGTTAAAAAGAAGCGCGGCGAGCACGAACAATCCTTGCGGTTTTCATAGTGCCTCTCTGAGTGGTGAGGTTTTTCACGTAGGCATATATCGGCTGAATTGTCAGGATCAGGTATATGAATCGAGCATAATCAATGTTATGGGGCCGTTGGTATCTTTGGAAGATTAATTCCTCCCCCTCCATGTGCATCCGAAAAAAAAGTATTGCCAAGCTAAGTCATATCCCTGCTATATGCCGAATATAAGATCTGCCCGTGGAAGGATGGGCTAAGAATATCACTGCAATCCCCTTAATACTGATCATAATCTCGGCTAACTCTAACGGAAGAAGAAGCTGTCGAATATAAGATCCTATCTAACGTAGTGTGGGATTGACTGAAGACGTAAATGGCGATTGAAGAACAGGTGAAATTGGTTGGCCTTGAAGTCAACAAGAACGGAACCAAGTACATTTTTTTTTTAAATTCTGGCTCGCCAAGGCGATTTATAAGGGGGGTACTTCGACCTAAAAGATCTTTTGTACCAAGTACATACTTCCAACAAACAAATAAAGTTTTGCCTACCGCATAGGATAAAACCTACCTCGGAGTAAGCGCATTAACTCAGTAAAAATACGACGACTAAATTGCCTCGGCTATGACGAGCGCAAGTAAATTATTGCTCGCAGCAAAGAGGATCTTCGCCTCCCAGCCCCAGTAGGCAAAGTAGATTGGACCGCCGTTTTAAAAACCAAGCTATCGCAGATGCCAGAGTACTTGATATGGCTAACTGGAAACCGCGTGCTCGTGGTTGCGGAGGATGAAATCCTGCAGTGTATCAGGCAGAGATATTCCACGGGTAGGAAGCCCGTTAAAAAGATGTAATTTAATAAAAGTTAAAAATTAATAAAAATGAATTTAAAACTAAACTTAAAAGGGCTAGACTTGGGTACTTTTGTATGCCCAATATTATTATTTTTAACAGGAACCCTGACCACTCAGAAACACTTAACAAAATCAGACAAGGACACCTTATTTAAAACTGTTCTCATATCAAATAGCACCCCATGTCTCCCCACTTAACTGTATGACTTTCTGCATCACACAGCCAATTAACTAAACCGGCTTTGTATTAAAAGCAAGTCTTTCATCAACCTCCAAACTTGAAAGGTAATCTGAAACTTTATTACCGCATCGCATCACGCAATCCATTAAAAACTAAAAACTACAAATCGTGCACCCTCCCATTTAAATATATACGAGTATCTAATATTAATTGAATAAATAAGAAATATTCAACATCAGTCAACAGTAACCGTACGACCCGAAGAACTATTTCATGTTTCGAAGCACTCCCATCGCAGCGGAGAGCCTACTGCAAACTGGTATTTTGTAAAGACATCGTTTCTGTCTTCTTCTTTTTTTTGATAACGGTATAACCCGCATGTTATTGGGTTGATAATGACATAAGTCAAGCATAATAACGCAACATATCCGACCACAAACACCATGTAACCGTTGTACGCTACCATTCTCAGTTACTTTGGTTCCGCACAAGCTTCAGCTTCTTCGCCAGAGTTATGCCAAAGTAGCAACGCTTGTTGGTCTTCCGTTTTACGCTCAACATAGATAATCAAAAATGAGGAAAAAGAACAAAAAAACAAGACCAAAACAAGAAAATCGAAGCTAGTGTGCGTTTGCTAACCTACTTGCTAAAACTTGGCAATGGTACTCAGTGTCACATCCACCGAAAATGAAACAGCATTCTCATTTCTGTATTTCATTCTCAGACTTATTAATGTATCTAGGTTACAGCGAACCCGTGGGTAATTGGAAATTACAGAATGCCCCTTTTCCAGATTGTTACTTCCCACTGTAATCCACCAACACAAACGTTTGCTGTGACACTACCGTGTAAGTGTGCATACAAACGCAACTAGTTATGTTGGTGCCTAGGCTATGGCAGACGGACACTGACAACAACAACAAGTAGCAGTATCTGTGGCATACATAGCGCTGCACGATGAAATTTAATTAGCACTTCTTTTGTCCCCATCTCTTTTGCCGCCGAACAACTGACCAACACACGAAACAACAAACTGATTTTATTAATAACGAAATGACAACACCGTCCTAATTCCGAAAGGTCGCCAATGCTTAGGCTGGATGACAAATTTGGGCATACAATTAAGCTTTCAGCTTAGGTAGGTACCTTGTTTAAGCATAGCGGGTATAAGTACAGGGGGGTACCCATTTTTGTAGTCTATGGGTTACTGGGTCTGTGGGTTCTACGCAGTGAATAACAGCATTCGGAAGAAGTGTCTTGATTACTGGAGTTTGTACAACGTTTCAATGGCCGCACCAATAAAAAATGTGTTTTAGAGTTTAAATAAGTGGTTCCATGTGTGGAGGAAAACATGCCCGATGACTCGATTATCAGTTCCGTATGCTCGATCCGCAAGAAAGGCGTTCCAACGTTTTGCAAGAATTATCGTAGTATATTTAGATATATACATTTTAAGGAAGACAAAGTTTTACATACAAGAAGAGCATAATCTTCATTTCCATCAACTTTTTACATAAGAGATTATTTTTTTTGAAATAGGGGCGGATTTGAAAAACTTAACTCTTGGGCATTTTGGACCCCTAGACAGTAGGTAATGTTATAAATTTCAGATTTCTAGATCAAATTTAAAGTCGCCAAAAAGCGATTGCAGATGGTCAGATGGACAGACGGGCATGGCCTGATTGACATAACTTTCGATGTTCATCATAAATATTTAACTTTTAGGGGTCTACGATCAATATTAAAATAGTGTTACAAATGTAGGGAGATGAACAATTTAAGCTTTGGACGTTCATAACAAATAAAAACTTAATCCTTGAATATATTGATTGTGGTCAGTCAACCCGGAGTACATGGTATCAACGAGAAAGGACTCTCAACATCGGCGACTCGGACAAAACGTCACAATTGACAGATACAACTTCGAAGTAGTTAAAGACTTTGTCTACCTGGGCTCCAGTATCACTTCCCAAAATAACATCGGCGCAGAGATCAAGCGAAGTCGCCAATCGCTGTTTCTTCGAGCTAAGAAGGCATCTAAGAAAATAAGCCCTCTCTCATAGAACCAAGGAGATATTATATAAGACCTTAATCATCGCGGTCCTGCTGTATGGTGCAGAAGCATGGACCCTGTCAAAATTGGATGAAAACCTTCTGGGATGCTTTGAGAGAAAGATTCTTCGAGTGATATTCATCCAGTTTGTGACGATGGAGTGTGGAGTAGAAGATTCAACGACGAACTATAGGGGCTATACAGCGATGCTGACGTGGTCAAAAAGCTAAAAATACAACGGCTGAGATGGCTGGGACACGTGAAGCGTATGGACAATAGCGCTTCAGCTCGACGAGTCTTCGAATTCACCCCTGAGGGTCAACGCAGCAGAGGAAGACGCCAACTTAGGTGGCGCGCACAATTAGAGAACGACCTCAACCAACTTGGTGTGCGTAACAATAGGCAGCTAGCGAGGGACCGAGCTGGTTGGAGGGGCTTGTTGGTTGAGGCCGTGGTCCACCCCGGACTGTAAGCGCCACCAAAACTAAGTAAGTTTCAGACAACCCACTTTTCAGAGCGTCGATAGCAATTCGTAGATCCTCGCTGGTTCATCTGGCGGCTCTTAAAGTCTTTCGAAAGTATGCTCGATTTTCAAAGAACACAAATACTAAATGAAAACTAAGTTAAAAAGGGGAACCACAACGTCCGTTTTGCCCCGCAAGGTGTTTTTTAATAAAAAAAAAACAAAATAGTTTTATATTTATAAAAATGAGATTGGATTTATTTTTTTGCAGGATATAAATCGTCAATCTGGATGTCGTTTCCAAACTGAATGTTTTTTTTTAGCAAATTGGGCTAATTCCTAATCTCACTCTGTCCATGAAACTAAGGGATGCATTGGCAAACTAGGTTTTTAATAAGTTCTGTGTATTGATAATGAGATTGATTTAAAACCTAAGAGATAAATTAGTTTGGTGGGCGTTTTTGTCCCCCTCTTCCCTACTAAAGTTAATAATACTATTAATTGCCAATATGAAAAATTACCCAAATCACATCATCAACAAAGCGACCTTGCTTACAGAAAGTCAAATCACTTCTTCAAGCCTAAAAATGACACTACCAACAAGGCAATGAAACATGGTGAATAGATGAAGCTAACGTGGTGATATGTGAAAAGAAAGCCGCGTTCAAAGCTAATAAAAAAGTGTGCATAGAGTTGGACGTTACAAAGGTCTTGCGAAGAGGAAGTGTGCCCTAATTCAAGCACCTGTGAATGAATGACATGTATCGGGTAGGAATGAGAGTTGTGTATAGGTCTAGAGGTAAAAACAATCAGTAAGACTGTTAGAGCACCTGACGGTGTTGACCGCAGAGGTCCTTTGATGCGTACACATGCCGTTTTTGAACCTTGTTAAGATTTTTAGTGGGCGCAGTAGCGCATAGGTTAGTGTGCTGGACTACTAATCTAAAGGTCTCAGGTTCAAATCCCGCTGGGGCCAAGTAACGTCGAAAGTTTTTTTTTCAACTGCCCCACCTCTTGCGAACGTCTGACAAACATCCAAGAGTCTCAATTGTCATCAGAAGCTTCTCAAGATTCCCGTTTGGATTCGGCCTGAAATTGTTGGTCCCTTCCACTTGCACAAGCAAATGGTTGGTTTTAGGCGCTGTAATGTTAATGCCTACTATTTTTAGGGTTCCGTAGCCAAATGGCAAAAAACGGAACCCTTATAGATTCGTCATGTCTGTCTGTCTGTCTATACTGTTGAAACTTGGTAAGTAGATGTATCTATTCTGTGAACCGCATTAAGATTTTCACATAACTGAACTGAACCTCCAAAAAAAATTTTCATCAAACCCATACATGTGGGGTATCTATGGATAGGTCTTCAAAAATGATATTGAGGTTTCTAATCTCATTTTTTTCTAAACTGAATAGTTTGCGCGAGAGACACTTTCAAACTGGTAAAATGTGCCGCCACCCCCCCCCCCCCCCCCCCCCCCCTCTCTAACTTCTAAAATAAGGGAATGATAAAACTAAAAAAAATATATGATGTACATTACCATGCAAACTTCCACCGAAAATTTGTTTGAATGAGATCTAGTAAGTAACTTTTTTTAATACGTCATAAATCGTAAACCGCAATTTACCTTTAATTCAATCAACTCAAATATAAAAAAAAAACATTTAATTTCGTAAACATAAACCTTATGCGTAAACCGTGAACCATTATTTTCTAATAATAAATCTGTTATAGGTGCCTAAGTAAATAATAATTATAATTCGCGCGGAACCCTTCATGGGCGAGTCCGACTCGCACTTGGCCGCTTTTTTTTATTTTTTATTAAGTTTTGATTATATAAATGGCGCAGGGACCCATTTCAGTGGAACAAATTTCCCTTATTCCAACACCAAAACCTCGATACCCATGGGGAAGTGAACCCTATTGTAGAGTCAATTGAGCTGCTCCCTTAAGTCTGGAAACAACAGCTTTGTCTTGACATTTGAGAAATTGTCCACGCTTTAAAATCTAAACGATTAATTAGGCCTTACTCCTACAAGAAAATTTGTATGCTAATTAATGAAAATAATATGGAAGCAACAGATCAACATTTCAACTCCGAACTTGGAATTTGAAAAGCACGCCTCACGGTATAGAACCAATGGTTTTATGAGGATGGAACGCCATCCTCAACTAAAACGTTAGTGTATATCATAAATTCGAAGTTGAAGTGCCAAACAACTTTGCGATGGTGTTTTCAGTTTTCTCAACATACAAACGCTTATTTTTTGAGCGTATCTGCTCTTTTCTTTGAAATTGGAAAGAATTATGTCTCTTGTGCACAAAAACGTTTTGTTTCGCTCTCGAAGTTGCCCCTTTCAAATGTTTGACTCGACTTCAAACGCTGAAATTCTCGCTCTTGTCAAAATCCGAGTGGGAGTTGCTATGTTGATCTGTTTCCACCATTAAAAAGAAAGCTGGTGTGCTTTCTCACAGGCGACTGCAGCTTGAGATATAATCTCAACAAAATGAGTTTGTGTCCGGAGACAGAATGTAGGTTCCGTATGGAGGATGAAGAAACCTCTGAACATATTCTCTGTGAATGCCTGGCACTTCTTTGTCTGAGATGACGTATCTTTCACATTCAATGGTGGAGCTAAGAAACTCTGCCAATAAAGAGTTAAGACAGTTCAAGGTTAAGGCATCCCTTTTGATACAAAAGATCTTTGAGGTCGCAATGTCATCCAATAGGTCCAATGATAATCAAAAAAAAGTCCCTAATGGAATTTGCACCCTGACTCCGAACGGTAAGTTTAAGAAGCTTCTCATGATATTTGATACTCTTATATGTTTCTCAAACGTTCGTGAATTACATACGGTAATAAAGAGAATACGTTTTCGTTGTAAGCTTTTTATTTGTTTATTTTTTTTAACCATAAAAGTTGCGGTAAAAAAATAATCGCGAGATTTTTGAATAAATTTTTGCTCAAAAATCCAAATCTCCCTCAATAAAACTTAAAACTGCTATCCTACTGCATACGATTTTCAAATCAGTTATACGTTTTTGGCAGAAAGTTTTATAGATTATTGAGAGCTCTTTTTTTTCTTATCCAACGTACTGTGTGGACGTCTCAAGCCGTTCTACAACACAATCAATGGATTTCAAGTCGAGACTCGCCATTTTTCATCGACTTTAAAGCCGCATATAAAAGCATTCATCATCAGGAGCTGTATATGGCGATCCAGCTGTGTTGCGTGACACTTGAAAACACGCGGAGTAATGTGCAGTTTGGAGGCAGCTCTTTCGAATTATTCCAAACTTGCACAGGATTTCGCAAGGAGATGCGCTATCAAGTGACTTCTTCGATCTTGTTTTGTAAAATATAGTGCACAGGGCAGGTGTCAACATGGAAGGCACTATCTTCAATAGATCCATGCAACTATTTTTTATTTTTTTTAATTTTTTTTTTTTTTTCTCTTATTTTCTTATTGTTAGGTATAGTGTAGGTCTAACCATGAAATGTTATCCTCTATTGTTAAGTACTATAAAAGACTAAGTCTTACTTGTACATGATGTTCAATAAATGAAATGAAAATGAAATGAAAACTACTGGGGTGTGTGGACAATATCGACATCATCGGTCATTCCCAGAGTGCCTTATTAGCCGCTCTTACGGCGATTGAAGAACTGTCGAAATTAGTTTTTCTTGAAGTTAATGAAGTTAATGAGGACAAGACTGAATATATGCTATCAACAACAAACAAACATTTATCCACCGCTTAGAACAAAACATCACTATTAATAGCAACAACTAGGAGTTAGTTAAGGATTTCATCAAGCTTTACTCCAAGCATAACATAAACTCCACGAATGACACTTGAGTTCAGATCCGACGGAGATTTGCCTTAGGCAAAACAAATGGGTTCGAAACTCCTAACTCGAAACACAAAATGCATGATCCATCCAACCTTAATCCTGTCAGTCCTGCATTATGGTGCTGACGATAAATAAGAAAAGGAATCAAATATTGGGTTCTTTTGAAAGAAAAACACTCTGTCGGATATTTACCCCTGTGTGCGAGGAGAAGATACAACCGCGAACTATATGAGCTGTGCAGAGATGTGAACAAAAAGCTATATCAAGTCAACAATAATGATCCAGCCAAGAGGGTATTCGACTCCCAGCCCCCAGTTTCGAGCAATCAAGAAAGACCGAACCTACGTTTTACATAAATACCAAGGCATCGAGGATTCCAGGCGCTTGTGGACAACTGGAAGCAGCGTGCCCGGGATGCGTATTGCCAAACTGTATACCAGCACAGACACCCATGGTCTGTGCTGAACTATTTTGTGCTCAACAATTTTGCCATCATTGTAGAGCAAACTGTAAGCTACCACAGAGCGGTCTGTGGTAACATATAGTTTGCTTGTAATTTGAAGGAAAAACTGGAGCAAACTATATGCTACTACAGATAATTGCGTGTGCATACAACTATTCGTTGTTTATCAGGCTGTTTTGTGGTCATAGAGTTCTTCCATAGAATTGAAATAAAACAGTGTTTAGTAATGAAAAATTAAATTATTTCAATTTATGTTTTTAAATTTATATTAATTTCGTTTTTGATATGCGACATAAACAACATTAAATTAATAAGGGATGGACATGAAATAAATAACCGAATGAAAATAATTAAAGAAAATAAGCGAATGAGAAGATACTCGTAGATACATTTGATGCTTGCGCAGGGTCATAAGTCCACAAGGCAAACGTCCATAATAGGCTTGTGGGTTACAAGTCCAAAAATCAATTGTGAGCTTATAACCCAAAAGTTCGCAAGAAATTCTTGTGGACTTTTGACTCATCTGTTGTGGTGTTATGACTCACTATGGCTTTCTGAGAGTGAAATAAGGCCATACGAATTCATTTACCCAAAGTGCTAAAATAAAACCTCGCACCTACTCCAAATCAAACAGTGACTCCAAGCAGGGGGGGTTTGCAGGGGGCGAAATGCCCCCCCCCCCCCCCCCCCCCATAGGCATTGCAGTGTTTATGGAATCTACTTTCGATTTCGCAACTAATCAAATAAACAGTGCAGTGCAGATGGGGGCACATTGCCCCACTGCAACCCCCCTGCTAATCAATCGCAATCAAAGTACAAAAATAACAGTATAATAACGACAAACGCACTGGAATAATACATACATACATATAGAAAACATAAATATAAAACACGTGTGTTGCTGTAGATACGTGAAAATCTCTCGAATCTCTCTGAAGTGTCTGTAATAACAGGTACTTTGCTCTTATAAATGTAGAGCAAAATGTATACTGTGTCAGAGCAAATGTAGTTTTCTCTGACTCGGTATACATTTTGCTCTACATATGCACACTGTTGTATGTTGCAGAGCGCCCGATGTCCGTGCTGGTATACAGTTTGGCAATACGCACCCGGGATTGCAGAGGATGGAGTGCTGCAGTGTCTCAGGCAGAGGTTCTTCACGGGTCGGGAGCCCGTTAAGTTTGTTTTATTTGGGGGCACTGCAGTGACATTTTTACCCCGTCCCTGCATATACCATTTAATGGGCACAATGAAGTGGCATTCATAATTTCATATAGAGTTAAATTTGAGACAAACTACCAGTCTACATGACATTCAAGGTTTTCCTATTTGAAAAACTTTGTCTGCGTTCTGTAAGTCGAGTGAGACACACCGATCGATATTCCCGCCCCCATAACTAGCAAACGCTTCGAGATCTACCTAAAAGTACCTAGCATACAAACGGTTTTTACAACACAAACGGCTGTAATGATTTTGATCAGTTTTGATATTTTAAAAACTTGGGGTGAGTGTCAAGAGATGGCGTGCTTTTAAAAAACACTCGACTAATGGTACTTTAGACATCCAACAATATCTCAAAAACGGGTAAAGCGATTTCAAAGAAATTTAATGTATTACCTGGTATTAATAGGAAGTAGAAATCTGCATACTCAGATTTTCGAAACATGATTTAATATTTTTTTATAATAAAATATTATATATTTTCTTAAAATATAAACAGTTGCTAAAATTTTGACAAACGTCACTTTTCTTAAAAACGGCTCTAATTATTTTGATTATTTTTTGGGCTTTCAATACTTGGAGTAAATGTAAGAATATCTTACACTCCGATTTTCGCAAAAGACTGGTATAACGGCACATTAGAAACAAAAGAAAACGGCTATAGCCAAAAACCGATGAAGTAATTTGAAAGATATTTGACATAAATACTGATGTTACTATCTTGAACACATTTGCATAATCAGATTCTTAAAAGGTTCTTTTTTAAAGTTTTAATTCATACCTATAAAAGTTTCTAAAATGTTCACCATACTGTTGACCTATATGTCGATTGGTTTAATCACGGCTTTGTAGGTACACCTTTAGGGTCAAGTTGATTGGTTGCAGCCAGATTTTTCCCGACGTTTTGTTTCAGGCATAGATATCAATGCATGCTTTCTTTGCCCGTTGTTCTATATGCGATTTCCAGTTGAGTGTACTGTCATATTCAAAGGACAGATCCTACAAACGCTCTTAAAGTGGCAGAACCAATCAATGTTCCTATACAATCTTGAAAAGAGGCAAGCCTAAAAACTACTAGATCACTCAAAAATGCAACAGCACCAGCTTTTAATTAGCCTCAGTGATGGAGTGTTCCGAAGCCAGTAGAGCTGCCGATACTTGTTGATGTCGAATCGGAGAACTCCTATATCACGCAGGCTGACCAGGAGACCAGGGATATACAGTGTAGTGCACTATCAGAGAAAAAGAAGACAGTAAACTAATTTAAAAAAAAAAGTTGAATATTTAAGAGATCTCTCTCCATATTTTCTTTTCATCGCATCTATACGTTCAAAGCACTTGCGGAAATCGGGTACCTAATCGGAAAATCACCATTAAGTATTCGATCGGGCCATGACCTAGAACTGCACTCAAATAGCAGTGGATCACGCTTCAGGGAACCATATGAATAGAGTGGAAGGAACTGCCTAAATGCGCATGCACAGATGGAAACAGTTTATCGTTGAGCCCTTATCGAATAACTCGCCTCCTGCCCATTGAAAAATCATTATTTTAATTAAAATGATCATTATCTGTCCATTGCTTTTCAATGCACACTAACGAGTATCTGTCCGATAACGGAAAATATACATTTATTTGCAAAGCGATCGAACGTAATGTATCGCCGATTGGTAGCAAATTCTTAAACGATTAGGTACCAGTGGAATCGAAATTACAGCGAAAGTCGGCTGATAGGTATGCTCGTTTTGTACTTAAGAAAATCTCATCTTATTAGCCTTCCTCTTCTTGAATCTATTTTTAACGCGTTTCTCATTTTACGGCTTTATCGCTGAATTCATATCCACTCCCAATTAGATAATTGACACCTTTTGTCGTGATCAAAGTTACTTTCTTCGTGCGCCACCAAAACCGTGGCCGAGTCCCAGAAAACTCTGAATCCAATTTCGGAAAAGTGTGTCACACATGCATATAGGAACGGATTTTAACAAACGACAAACAAAAAAATAATAAAAAAGATTTAAATAAAAAGAAAAGCGGGAACAATTTTTTTGGAATTACAAAAAAAAAACAATTCTTGGAGAGTGTGTTTCACTTTTTTAAATTCCACCCGCACTTGCATGCATTTTAACACGTCTCTCACCACGTACACGCGAACGTGAAAGACAAATTAATTAAGATACACACTGCACTTGATACTTTAACAGTAAAGATACGTCGAAACAAAAAAAAACTGAAATCTAGTATATTTGTTTTTTCTCTTTTGATGACCCGTTTATATGTTCTTCCTCACTTTGTAATGATACTACTCTTAGTGTCTGTATCTCACAGATGGATCAACCTAACTTGAATAATACAATCCGACAGTGAAGGAGGCGATTCCTTAATCCGCGTATGTCAAATGTTTTGCGAACAACTCGAGCGTTCAAGACGTACTGAAGTCTTGTTGGCCATATGATGTCTGAGGTAGGTCGCCGGTTATCCAGCCTTCATCGTGTCGTGGCATAAAGAACCAGTAAAAGAAGTAAGCAGAAGAACAAAAGTCCAAAGCGCGATGACCAAATCATACGAAGTGTGAGTGCAAAGAAGAAAGCGAGGAGAACAAGTGCGAGTAAAAGAACTATCAGCTTCAACCATCGGCGAAAAGGTAAAAATCGTACCTTACCAAATCAAGAATGGTATGACGAGTAGCTAAAAGAACACCAGATACGAAACGGGTACCTGTCAGTTGAGTTTTGAATTATTGACCTGTGAATGGGGTTCTTCAGATGGGCACCTGTATTTCAAGTGGGATGGGAATTGGTTTATGTTTGTGTATTTTCCTGTTGTTATGGCGTCCCATTGTGCAGCCAGAGTAGGATGCACAGACCAACAGAACGGTGAAATGAAAACACATATAAGGATACCAGCCGCATCCAGAGCGCTGTGCAAAATGTATCTAAAAACAAAATATGCATTAGAGAGTGTAATGATCTTTTGTTTGTTTATTGGTGGTGGCTTTCGAGTGTCAATTAACTTATAAATGCATCTGAAAGTCGTTAGTTCTGGGAAAATAGGATTCCAAAATGGATAAGGATTACCTTTTGTGAATTATGTCAAACGTGAGTTAGTGGAAAGTCTCAGTGCCAACAGTTGTGTTCTACATTTGACTCTGTGACTAACGCAAGTGAGGGTAAAAATATAGAAGTAATGGGCAAGTACAAGTTCCAAGGCAACAAAAGTCGCCTGCAAGTTCACTTACGACTAGTTAGTTAACGCGTTGCCCGGCATCTGTTATTGCTGTCAAGTTCACAGATGTAGTGGAATCTTATGCCTTCTGCACACGGAGCGGCTCATCAGAATTATGGTTGATTTCTTTCACTAGCTCTAATGGAAAAATTCCAATAACAGAGGTATAACTAGGTGGGACTCATAGTTTCCTTTTCCAATGTGTTGTTTTCTGTTCGAGTAAAATAATTTTGTGGAATAGGTTAGCTAAAGTTAGATTGAGGTGACTGTCAACGTAAGGCCAACACACTTAGACCAATGTTAGGTTCAATGTTGGGCCCACCACACGGATCTAGGAATTTCTTTCACTAGTCGGTTAACCATTTGGAGCCTTTCATGAAGGACGATAGATTTCTAACGTCAGTGTCACTTAGATCATTAAGCAAGATGTCTCCGCGTCCATGCAGCTTCTGCAGAAGTTGTTTGAATAAACGCCAAACCTTGATGCGTGCCTGTCTATCAGACATTACCCTGTAATGACAACTATAGTGGTGCAAACATGTCCCTCGATAATTTCAACAAAAGTTTGCATGTAGCGATTGGTATACCTAAAGAACCCTTGTCAGTTGTCAGGTAAAAGAAGTAACGTAGTTCCTTTTTTGCGAGTTCATCTGCCCTGCAATTTCCTGAAATGTCTCTTTGCCCCGGCACCCAACAGAGGTGAATGTTAAACTGCTCCGCCATCTCCCTAAGGAGATGAACGGGAGTCAAGTGCTGCCATGGAATTTGAAGAGATTGAGTCGAAGGACTTAATCGCAGCTTAGTCTGAGAAGATACGGAAATCCTTCTTGGATATCACATTTCTCCACGTCAGGGCTTCTTTTATCACCATAATTTTCGTCTAGAATACGCTACAATGATTAGGAAGACGGAAAGAGAGACTACGACTTAGCCTATCCGAAAAAACGCCTCCACCTACCCCATCAGTAGTTTTTGGTCCATCGGTGTAGAAGTAGATTGATTTATCATACGCAAATGCATCGTCAACCCAGAATGATCTGGAAGGAATAGCGATTTGCAAGCTCTTTCCGAACTGTAATTGGGGTATGGTGTAGTCAATGTTTCCTGGTATAGACTCAAATGAGTCCAGGATGATGAAGTGACCAATATTATATACTGGCGAGGAAGCTTTTATCCGGACAGCAGAACTGGCCTACTAAAAATGTCGAAGGGTATTAGATGTAACAGAATGTCTAGTTCTGCGGTGGTTCGGAGTGCTGCGCTTATGCACAGACAAGCTGTGCGGTGGACTTTGCCCGACTTATCACAATTTATAGATTTATCTAGGGCAGTCCACCAGACAACCACCCCGTATGTGCGAATTAGTCTTACGACCGATACATATAGCCAATGAGTGATGCGGGGTTGTAAGCCCATTTGTTGCCAATGGCTTTTTGCAAGAGAAAAGTGCTACTGTAGCTTTTTTGACTCTTTTTTGAGTATTAGGTTTCCAGCTAAACTTCCTATCGAAGATTAGACCCAGGAACATAGCTTCGTGGGAAAAAGTTAAGCTTGTACCTTTAATAGAGGTTGGGCCAGTATTTAGAATTTCAAATTTCCTGGAAAAGAGGATGCGTTCGGTTTTGCGGAGTGTTTCACACAGGTTACAACGTTACTTGTTAAGGGCGTTTTGCAAGTGTTCCTTTAACGTATTGAGGTGTTTATCAGAGACAGCAATAGCAACATCAACCGCATAAGCAATCACCCTGCAGCCCTCTGCTTCCAGGCAACCATAGTGTACTCTTTGTGATGAAGTGCAGTTTTAACCGACTTGCCTTTACAGTACGCATGTTGAGCCGCAGACAAAAGTTGCGTAATTATGTTGGTACGAAGATGGATAAAAATCAGTCGTTCCAGCATTTTAAGGACGAATAATGACAGACTAATAGGCCTGAGGTCTTTTGGACTGACATGGGAGTATTTCAAAGCCTTAGGTATGAAGACCACTTTTACTTTTCTCCAAGCCTGAGGAATATAATGGAATAGGTTTCTTATATAATGTATATAATAGACTTGATCAGCTCATCTTTGAGCAATTCGAAGCTTTTATAATTCAATGAGTTCTTCCTTGCTTCATTCTAAAGGGCTGCTTTCGATCTACGATTTTGGCCTTGATTTGTTCCTTTTTCCAGGACGAAGAGAAGCCATTTCAAAATGTTTCAGAACGGGTCTGACTCTGACGATTACAGAAAAGCGATTTATTTTTAGATAAAGTTTTCGATGACACATCATGATGACCTCTTTTTGTAGATCGTATACAAACTCCCACAGCTCCAACTGTTGTGGTAGCGAGACCGCTTTTTTTCTCATTCTTACGAAGTAAGTGATATGCGGCGGTTTCCAATTGGAATTGTATTCTTGTCAGTGTCAAACATTTGTATTTATAATCTAATTATATATAACATTATATATACCAAAAACATATCTCGGGGCACTTTCGACGAAAGCACATGAGGCAGTTATGACACAAGTCGAAAGTCCAGGTCGGCATGTACATATTTGGTTTTAACTTCAAGACCAACAAATTTTGCCTGTTCTTGAATCGCCATAAAAGTTTCTACGACGACTACGGCAAGTTGAGAACGGCCCATGACATCGATATCTTCCGCATACCGCTGTCGAAAAAGTCATGTCGAAAGTGACCCACCTAGATGACGATTGTGCTCCACCATGGGGCACCAGTCAGCAACGATATTTAGAGCTCTCTGGAGGCGATCTGAGAGTGTTCCTTCAAATTTGCTTCTGTTTAGGATAGCGATATCGTTCTCTAAAATTCAGCCTTATTAATGTGCTGCTGCAATTTTGGCTGACTGGGATTTTGCTCCCAATCATGGCAAGAAAGGAAACCAAAAAACGTTCTCCGCGTGTAGTCAGATAAATATTAATTTTGAATACCTGAATAGTTTATTGCGCTTTTGTGATTGAGATGAGGTTTATGATGAAGCTAATGCATCTACGCCTTACGATTTATTTCAGTGATGGGCGCATTCGAATGATATAATTGATTATAATCGATTCAGACAACATTTCGACATATCTCGATTCTTCACTGAAATCATTCGAATGATTTCTCACATCTACTTACTCTATGCGAAATGAGAACTCGATACTCGAGTGCCGATTCGAGACCGTGAAGAGAATATTGAACGAAAGAACGAAAGAAGAAAAAAGAAGAAAACACACAAAATCGAGATCTCGAGAAGTTGGTTATTTGTGTATTTCGTGTGTGTATTTACGACTTTGGGTTAATTTTTTATATTCATTTTCGTAATCGATGCATCGTTGAGGGTTGAAGTTGATACATTGAATTGTAAACGAAAAGCGAGAGGCGAGAACCATTATGTTATGATTTTTTTGTGTTGGTCTTTGTTCATTAATTTTTATTAACTGTTCTGTTCTGTGCCGAAGGCTGAAGAAGAAGGCACGATACTAGTAATTTATGAATGTTTTGTCTATGTTTTATTTTTTTAGAAAGCAATAAAAATAGTTAAATTAAATTATAATCAGTAGTTTACTGTGATTTATATTAGATATTTTGTTTAATCGGCAGTGATTTAAAATTAAACCTGGTGGAAAAAATTGTTTCGAAGATTTTTCGAATGATCATTCGATTCTTTAAATCATTCGAATACTACCAGTATCTACTATCTCGATTCTTTAAATCATTCGAATACTAATATCTTGATTCTTTAGATCATTCGATTATGCCCATCACTAATTTATTTCCTAAAATTTTACAAAACTCCATAGCCTCTCTGCAAAGAAGATCAGAGATAAGACTCAAACCCTGGATGAACTCTTCTCTCCTTAAAAAAATTAAACTGAAACATAAACTACGGATAAAATGTAGTAAACACCAATTAAATGAGGGTTTACAAAATCGATATAATCGGTTGTGCCGTAAAATTGTCAAAAAAAATTCCGGTCGTGTAGAGAACGTTACTACCATAACCAAATACGAAATTCTCAAGGTGATCTTAAAAATGAATGAAAATTGGTTAATAGTATTGTTGCATGTTTGCTCAAACTGTGTCATTGAGTAGCAATTAGTCAAGTTGCGCCATCTAGTAGAGAGTAGCCATATTACCGATTTTGGCAGCATTTGAATATTAGTTTGAGTAGCTGTGGAATAACTAGTACATACATAATTAGATTGTTCTCGAACCTTCCAAACGAACCTTCTCTACGAATCTGGAAATTTCGAGAGGTTTCACTAGGAGATATAAATAGATGTCGCAGGAGCACCCAAGACATTCGAGTTGTGAACCGCGATAAAGAAGGGCGATAGATGACAGTAGTGAAAAGTATAGAGAATATTGAATAAGAGAAAAGTGATTGTTTATTTAAAGTGATTAATTGTGAAAGTGAATTGTTGAATTAAATAAGTGAATTATTCGAATAATAATCAAGAGTTAAATTGAAAGAGAACTAATAAAGATTAATTAAATAGAATTACGTTTTATCTTTTCGAATCCTAGCCTGGATGTAACATTGGTGTCAGAAGTGGGATAACACGTATTCAGTGTGAAATTAAAGTGAAGTGAATTTGTTTAAAAAAGAAAATAAAAAAAAATGGGCCGCACATTAAAATTACTACCGCAGTTAAAAGCTGAATTGGAAAAGCGGAATCCACAGCTGGAGGAAAAAGTGATCTTGTGCTTCGACTGCAGGAATCTGTTGAAAACGAAGGAGAAAACCCCAAGTCCGTTTTGTTCGACGTAGCAGAAGAACAAGTAAGTACAAGCGTTGATATGACTGCTATGATGGAATTAGTTCTGGCTAAATTTGATAAACAGAAGAATTCTCTAGATTCCAAATTGCAAGCAATGGACTCTAAATTCGAAGAACAAAAGAATTCCATAGTTGCCATCCAAAAGAGCGCTGTGGAAAATTTTAAAAATGTTCTCGAAGGAAAACTCGAAGAAATGGACCACAAGTTCGAGAAGGTTGAAACCAAATTCGACGAAATCCATGAGACGTTTTGCAAGCATGAAACAAACTTCGAAAACTTGGCTAAAGAGCTCGAGAAAGTGAAGAAGCAGAAGGCTCGAGAAAATTCTGCGGACTGCCCGAGAAGGAAAGTGATGCAGCCTCCTGTTTTCGATGGTCAAATATCATGGCCAATTTATAAGAAACAGTTTGAAGCAGCTGCAATGGCGAACAGCTGGGACAACGAGGAAAAGTCGATTGCGCTAACCCTCGCACTAAGAGGTACAGCTGCGGAGTTACTCCAAACTGTCTCAGAAGAGAAGCAACACAACTACGACGCCCTGGTCAAGGCTATAGAGATGCGCTTCGGTGATGAGCATATGCAGCAAGTGTACAGGGTCCAGTTACGCAGTAGAGTCCAGAAGCGGGGAGAAACAGTTCAACAGCTGCAAGCAGATATCGAACGTCTGGCACATTTGTCATATCCTAATGCTGGTGAGGTTCTCATCAATGAAATGGCTGTGGAGGCGTTTATACAAGCCATTGAAGATAGACAACTGCAAATGGCCGTAAGAATGGCTGGAAAGAGAACTCTCGCTGAGGCCCTAGCATGTGCCTTGACAATGCAAGCTGCTGATCAGGCATCGCATGTGTTCCCCCGCGTAAGGGAAATGACAGCCGTTGAATGCTCATGTCAAAGAGCAGACATCGTAGACCGGAGCAGAGATAACAGAGGTCAAATGCGCTGCTGGAACTGCAACAAAATAGGGCACCTGTAGCCGATATAAAAATATATTCAGCATTTGAATATTAGTTTGAGTAGCTGTGGAATAACTAGTACATACATAATTAGATTGTTCTCGAACCTTCTAAACGAACCTTCTCTACGAATCTGGAAATTTCGAGAGGTGTCACTAGAAGATATAAAAAGATGTCGCAGGAGCACCCAAGACATTCGAGTTGTGAACCGCGATAAAGAAGGGCGATAGATGACAGTAGTGAAAAGTATAGAGAATATTGAATAAGAGAAAAGTGATTGTTTATTTAAAGTGATTAATTGTGAAAGTGAATTGTTGAATTAAATAAGTGAATTATTAGAATAATAATCAAATGTTAAATTGAAGGAGAACTAATAAAGATTAATTAAATAGAATTACGTTTTATCTTTTCGAATCCTAGCCTGGATGTAACAGTATCATTAATCGCAATATTAGTAAAGTTGATACTTCTATAACACTAACCAACGATAGTGTAAGTATTTCGGATCCTTCAATTCAATGAGTTCTTTGCTTCAGTAGGACAAATATCATTTCCTAGTGGTTCATCCAATTATTATTATGCTGAGTCTAGAAACTGTCCTATAGATAGTGTTCTATACAGAAATAGCTTTTTGAATCTATTTCCGGTTTTGAGATACTGACAACTATAAATTTCTTAAACAATTCAAATTCATGTGGTAATGATGGTATTTCTAACCTTCTGCTAAAAAAATTGCCCTTAACATAATTGATATTTTAATACATCTTTTTGATTTGAGTGTTATAACTGGTACCTTTCCTGAAGAACTGAAATATGCCTATATCATGCCTCTTTTAAAAAGGGTAGTCGAAAAGAAAAAAATAACTATTCTTCCTTCCTATTTCAAAAGTATTTGATAAAATAGTCAAATAATGTAGGATGTTGAAATATCTTAATTATAAAAATTTGTTTAGTTCGAGCAAGTTTGGATTTAGATCAGGCCTTTTTACTGAGGATGCTCTTTTGGAATTTTGTTCCTTTATACACAAGGGATTAGATGACAACAGATTTTGCAGTGGGCTTTTCGTAGATATAACCAAATCTTCGACATGGTTGACCACACAATTCTTTTAAACAAAATGTATAATGCAGGCTTCAGTGGCTGTGTCTGTGATTGGCTCGCTTCCTATCTGAAGGACAGAAAACATAAGGTCAAAATAATAATCAGTCTTAGTAACTCTAAAACCATTAATGTTGGCGTTCCCCACGGATCTGTTTTTGGGCCTATTCTATTTTTAATTTGCATTAATTCTATTTTTGAAGAACCGTTTGCTGGAGAAGTTAAGGCCTTTGCAGATGATTTGGGTATCGCCTATAGATCAGTTAACCTCTTGGACTTATAAATAATGACGTTTATTTGCTAAGAATTTGGTCTGCTGGACATAAACTTTTAGTAAGTAAAAAAACTAAGCTTATGCCTTAATACGGAAATCATCCCGGATATTGAACTTGATGTTACATTTCATGCATCAACCTGTATGCTAAGGACTCTTTTGATGCGAATGCCGCTTGTAACATCAATTTCTTTAATATTGAAAATGTTGATTGCTTTAAATACTTAGGCGTTATAATTGACAGAAATGTCAGCTGGTCTGAGCATATCCTAAGTCTGAAGCAATATCTTCTTTCCACTATTCGCTGTTTTTTATCGTCTTAGAATGTTTTGTTCTAACAGTTTGTTAAAAAAAATATATTATTGGATTTTCCATTCTAAATTGCAATATGGAATAAGCTGTTAAGGGGGTGCATACCAGAATAAACTTCAGCAACTATCTGTACCTAGTGCAAAAATGTGCAATAAAAAAAGTGTGTAACTCTTCCCGGCTAGCTCATTCCATTTAGACTTACGAGAACTCTCCCATTGAAACATCTATTTTATTTTAAGGTTCTTCGAATTTTCTTTATGAGATGTGGGTACTCGTAAAGTCCAATATCCGACGCTTATACTTTACGAAGCAATTCCCAGGATTATGTCCCTGTTCCTCCTTTTCGCACCACAAGCTTTAGAAATTCATTTTCCATTGTCTCATGCAAATTATTTAACAATCTCCCTGTTGACATACGAACCATTGTAACTCTATCCTCATTTTCTAAATGATTATTTATTGCTTTATTTACTTCCCTTATAACTTATAATCATAATTTGTTATAATTTGCTCACCCCACATTGAATTGTTACTTGAAGCGGCATTAGCTCTATTTTTTTTTTCTTGAAATACAAATGCCACTATCTATTCTCGTTTTATTTGTAAATTAAGTTAAGTATAAAATTGTATCTATATTATATAATGAGAATAAAGAATTAATAAAAAAAAAAAAAACTTCGATGCTAGCATGCTCTTTATCGCGATTTACATGTAGTATTGACTCCCCTATGTTATGTATGCATCATTATATCTAGGCGTGAACCGAGGTGTCTAATGCACCCTTAATATCGAAAAAACAATCAACCGCTATCTCCTTGTCAGTTATGGATTTTTCGATCACAAACGTTTGCTGTCGATTGTAATTTTCTGATCGAGGCGTTATGTATATAAATATTCGCAATATTCTGGTGATTTAACATTATTATTGTCTTAAAGTAGACAACACTTTTAATAATTACTACTCAACTGACTTGTATCTCATATGTTTTCATTTTTTCACAATTGCATGCATTTTTCTTATCTTATAACACAACCTTTTTCAGTTTTATTTCTTAAAAGTGTTGCTTAGTTTTAGATGGTAATGCTTAGCAAGCTTTTCACAATAGAACATTGCTCTTTCGATTGACTTACACAATCGCAAACATTGCAGTCAATTGATACAATCGATAAATGTCGCTTCGACAACCGCAATCGGGATCAGAGTCGCCCCGATCGCGGTTGTCGATTTCTTGATAGAAGAACGACTTCTTTCCGTTGTCGATTTCTCTATTTATTTTTTTGTGGTTGTAGATTGTGGCCGCCATTTTTCTATTTCACAAACGATATAAAGGTATAAAGTTAAACGATTTTAATTTTCTCATCAGCGTGTTATGCATAAATAAATATTCTCAATATTCTGGTGAATTAACATGATTAACATGTAAAAGTAGGCAACACTTTACATTATTAACTCAATAAATATCATTACCTTTGACACAACTGCATACATTTTTTTTAGCTTATGACACAATTTTATTTCAGTTTTAATCCTTAATTTTAGTAAGCCTTTCACAATAGAGCATTGCTCATTCGATTGCTTAGACAATACCAATCATTCGATCCCAATCGGGGCCCATATAACGGTCCTTTATGTCAACTCGGTTTCGATCAACATGCGTTCCACATAAGCAATTGGAAAACTGCCAAACAATATTGCATACTTCAGGGGTTTGTGGGTTCAATGACGTTGCTCAAAGTGTTGCATACTCCGAGACACCCATGCGCTACAGAGACAGAGTTCCGGCTGGTGCGCACATTGGAGTAATTGTGAAGATTTCCGATTTGTACCAAATGAAGTTTTTCTCAAGTCAAGGTTATTTTACCAAGAGGACCATTGAACTCGAAAAAAATGTCCTTAAAACCAAACATCCCTAGAAACCACGCTGTATTCTCATGGTAAAAGTTATTTTACCAAGAGGTGCTTGGTACACAAAACAAAGTTCAATGAAGCCCAAAAAAAGAATATTTTTCCAAGATGTCCTATGCACACTATTTCTGTGTTCAAGATGTCAAGCAATAAAACGACAATCATAATGAGGTTGGGTGACAATTAAAAGTAAGACGTTACGCCGCGTGAGATAACGATAAACGACTATGTAATCGTAATACCAAATGCGATTGACAAGAATATCAATGAAAATGATCTGTTCACAATAGCACGCATTGAAAACAGTCAATTCTCAATTGTCGATTGACACTCGCAATAGGGGTGCAAGTCTACAAATCTGGCTAATTGTTCACTTAAAACATAGGGATGGGCTACAGTCCGCTTGGGCGAACTGTTGGATACCCTATTCTTATTCCTATCCCTCATTAGTGGGCGTGACAAAAGTCTAAGTATGGTTGAAATGTTAAGAACGCTCTACATATTTTGTTATATAACATTTAAAGGATTTAATCGAAAAAAAACGAAGCTTTTATAAAAAAACGCTCTCTAGCTCAAACTTTGGGTTTTTAATAAAATTTTTGTATTTATTTGTGCCTCTAAGGAGTAAATTTAGCAGCCAAAGATCATATATAAAACATTTCAGCTTTCTAGCTCAAAATTCGATTTTTTCGATAAATTAGTTTTTTTGAGTTTGTGGGCGTGTCTGTGGGGGGATTTCAAAAACTCTTAAACTTGAATATTTCGGGCTCCTAGAGAGTGTATTATAGTATATATAGTATATAGTATATACAGTATATAATTATATATAGTTTATAGTATATATAGTATTAGTATATATAGTGCATATAGTATATATAGTACAAATAGTGTATATTGTATATATAGTATATGTAGTATATATACGAGTAGTATATATAGTATATGTAGTATATATACGAGTAGTATATATAGTATATATACAAAGCCTATATTCATACAACAGATTCACAGTTGAGAACAGTACGCATGCATTAGTAGGCACTTATTAAGATATGATTTGTGTCACTATGTTGCGAGCTATGTTGACAACAAAACTGCGATATCGTTCCGTTTTCATTCTGGGAACAATTACAGTATTGTATCTGATTTATGTTCCTAAGGTTTCCCAACCGCTACATGTTAATTCATATTTAAGTTTTATGCAATCGAGAGAACAAATCTTATTTAGATAAGTGGCACAACATGTCTAGCAACAGGGTAAAGCCGGGCCGGCTTAACAGACTGCATATTAGCTCTATAATATATGACATAAACGGGCACTGTCTCATAGGCAAGACCATATTAGAGCTTGGCAAAAATGTTCAAACATCTTCTACAGAAGCTGCATAGACGAGGACGAAGGGACAACACTTCACTGTTTCCATAAAATAAATCTCTATCAAGGAGCCTTCTGACTAAATGATCTAAGCGACTTTGCTAACACTAATGTATTAAGTCTACCAGGCTTCATCAGAAGCTCTAACTGATTAAACGAGTGGGGGACAAACTTTCATAGATCCACATGTTATCCCAATGAACCTTATATTGGCCACAGATGGCTGACCTTAGCTGAGAGCCAACGCAACCTTACCTAACCTGCTTACACGTCCTTTTTAGTAAAATGCCATGACCAACTCAACTATAATGTATGCAAATTTGAATTTCGCATTTGATATTCCTACGTACAACAAACAAGCACAAACTTGCGATTTACGAAACGTACGTCGACATGTTGTCCTATATATCCAAATTCACTACATTTAGGAAATTTGAGAACAAAATGCAAACAACGTGAATCTGGGTATGCAAATTGACCTGCTATGGTAAGATTGTAAGCATTGTAGGACACTTCGACATTTTTGTATTTCGGGTACGAAAAGAGACAGGGCAAATCAAATTACAGTCCTCGAAAAAGGGTGATTTAAAAATGCATTTTTGATCAAAATGGCCTGTAATACAAATAAGAACTCAGGTGAAGAAATGTCAACATGTCGTCATTGCACTAGAACTAAAAGTGACAATTCAAATGAACCACCATAATGTCGAATAAGAAGTACATTATAATCTTGTTATCAAAAACAATTATTCAAAATCGTTCTTTGGAAATAGTCCAAACCGTCTAATGAATTTGCCTCCTAACTATTGCCCTTTATGTCAATATATTCGATTGAAAATCGTATTGTAAAAAATCTTAAATTGGTACTTATTGGATTTTGCCGTAGTACCACAGAATTGTCTTCTGGTTTTTGTAAGTTTGTCGTGGGGATTTCCACACCAGGGGCCTGTTTCTCCGCTACTACATCAGCTACAATGTAGCATCTTGACAGTTGTATTACATCAATTCTGTTTCACAGAGTCTTTGTAGTACCTGTTGTACTACATCAATGTAGGCACGGAGAATCGACAGGAAGTATTTGAAGAATGTATGATTCTGTTTCACAGCTTTTTATACTACATTGTTGTAGTACAACAAACCGTAAACTTTTGCTACATTCATACAACAAAATATTTTGGTGTAGCAAAAGAAAAAAAGTGTTGTTAGTGAAAATATGAGTGCATATAAGCGAAAATATACAAAAGTAAGTTATTTATTTTGTTTTAACAAAGCTAATTATTGATATCATATGTTTATTTTTTTATTTTTTAGACGGTGAAAGAGCAACAAATGCTTGTCCTGCAGGAGATCTATGCAGCAAAAGCTGTTCTTTTCGGAAAGTTTTCGGGAAGCTTATCGAAGGACGATATTGCTAGGGATTGGGACAAAATATCATCTTTAGCCTCTAGTTACGGGTTGGTAAGCAGAGAATCAAACGGCGAACAATTTAGAAGGAATACATGGCAAAATTGGCGGCGCGGCGCTTTGGTAATAATTTTTTTATTTTTATTCTTAGTTATAATTTTTCATATTTAAAGACCAAGGTAGACAGGATGAAGAAAACTGGCATAGGTGGCCCTTCAAATGCGAATATTTTGGACGAAAATGACAAAATGATTCTTTCTATTGTAGGAGAGGAGGTATGACTTCATATGGAACTACATAATTGCTTATTAATATGCATTTTTTTATTTTTATGTATTTAATAGATAGCGGAAGGGCTTGACGAGTTTGAAGCCGATGGTGTCAGTGACAATCCAACTCCAAATTTGCAGAGAGAGGAATTAACAACCCAAGGCCAAGGATCGTCGACCCAAAAACCAGGGCCAAGTCAAAAGACATCAGCACGGCAATCAAAGTCAAAACTGGATACACTAAATGACTTAAAAATTGATTATCTTAAATATTGTATTTACGACAAGCAATTGTGTTGCCGTGAAAGGGAAATTCGGTTAAATTTACCAACCTCAAAACTAACAGAGTCTCTTTATTTTATTGAGGACTCAGAATAAACAAAAATTGTAATATGTATAGAATTCAGTGAACTAGTCCTCGAAACGATTTATATAACTTCTAAGTGTTTCAACTGCACTGTTATCACTTTCATCTTCACTATTTTCTTCATTTGCATCATCCTCATCATTGTTGTTAGTCAACATATTTGTATCATTTTCATGTACCATTCTTTTACGTATGTTATACAATGTAATACACGCATTTACAACTCTTGCGCAGCTTACTGCTTTTTTTAATCGCAATCTGTTCAAGCAAGGAAATATTTCTTTTAATTGACCCAAACTACATTCCACAACTTGTCGCGTTTTCTTTAGCTTAGTTAAAAAACGATTTTTAGCTCGACTTTCTGCAATAGCATTTGGAACATTAGAGTAAATAACCACTTTCTTAATGGATAGCCGGAATCACCAATAATTATCGCATTTGAAAACGGACGCCACTGCTCATTATTCCATCTGTTATATAACCTGCTGCACTGTAAAACACGGCTATCATGTACGGAGCCGGGATAATTACTGTTCACTGCGTAAAAGCGATAATCAGGACCAGCAACTACCATCACGTTTAAGGAATGATGACCTTTTCGATCAACAAATGCCTGCTCATTAACCGATGGCGCATCGATTGGTATTAAAGTGCCATCGACAGCTCCAGCAACCAATGGCATTCCCGCTATGTTAAAAAAACCTTGAGCCTCACCGTTTGTATTGTCAGGCCACCTCACTTCCTCGGCTATTTGAAAAACAAAACATATTATTACATTATGCAAGATAATTATTACTGACAAAATGACTCACATAAGAAAAGTTGTGAAACAAGTGAACAAACTTTATTAACGCAACGACATATGGATGCTTTTGAAATACCATGCATTGTTCCAACACCATGATATTGTCCTCCGTTTCCAAGCCAATGAAGTGTTATTAATATTTGTTGGAGCGGTGACAATGTATAATGGTTGCAATTTATTGGGTGTGAAATAAATGCACCCAAGCGTTCAATCAAAAATTCAATACAAATTCTTGGCATTCTAAACCTCTCAATAAAATATGGATCATCAATATTAAAATTGATTCTTTCAAGGAATATTTTAGGTCTTCTTTGCACTCGGATATTTATCTCAAAATCGTGGTCAAAAATGTTAAAATCAAAATCCTCCATTTTATACAATACTTTTATTTTCAATTGAGTAGAAGTCTTAAAATGAAATCAAACTCACATTCAATACAAAAGAAATGTCAAATCAACTACACATCAATTAGCTACTTCATACAACACTTCCAGTGTTATGTGTGAAACAGAAAAATGTATCTGATGTAGTGTAGACTCGATGTTGTATGATGTAGTTGATGTAGTTGATGTAGAAGCGGAGAACAGGCCCCAGGAAGTTCTCGATCAACAACACAATTCTTTATTTCTTTTTGTTTGTAATTTGCTAGAATTAGATTTGGCACCACTCTTCATAGTCTCTTAGTAACATTGTGATTTAAATGTCACACCATTATTCACAATAAATCTAAAATTCCAATATACACCTAATACACCAACCATTTTACAATCATATGATTTTGACAGCTGTCACATTTTCACCATTTGATTGTTGTTGCTGTCAGCCAAGCTTTCACTCGCAAAACAAACGAAACAAATGAAATGGAAAACTAAAAAAAGAAATCACCACAATTCACTGATGAGAGTACGTGTCCCTCTCGGCATATTTATTTCGCTGGCGTTTCTTACTTTTTCTCGGTTATTCTTCCTCATTTCGGTAAATCTACAAAATCCATTATCTGCTTAAAACGCGGTTAAGTCACCTCGTCGTGTGGGAAATACAGCAAAAGATATTTTTGTCGTGTTGGACACTGCGCCAGGACAGTGCAAGTGCAATTAAATAAAAATTTACCTAGTTTAACAATATCAATGTTCATACAACAAATTATACAACGAAACAACATTCAACGTGCTAAAATTCCTATTTTGTTATAGTTCAAGTGACAAAAAAACAATCCATTACCTCTTTGGCCTTTCGGGTGGCGACAGCGCATTCACCTCCCACTGGAACTGAAACTTGAAACACATTTTAGCATAATGTCAGTGTCAAGGCAGCTTCGAAATTGTTTGTTTGTTTATATGGTCGCTCTGCTGGTCTACGTTGCGTTGGGGTACTTCTCGAATGTCAGTAACGAAGACAAAAACTGCTTCTGTGAGGTAAGTCTCGGCTCGGAGTGTGGGTGCGATGACTTTTTCCCTCATTTTCACATTCATTCGTAGCTCCAGGGATCCATAAACGATTGCAGCTGCAGCATAGACACAGTGGACCATTTCAACAACGTAAAAATCTACCCCCGACTGAAGAGTTTGCTGGTGAAGAACTACTTCCGGTTCTACAAGGTAAATCTGAAGCAAAACTGTCCCTTCTGGCCGGACGACAGCAAGTGTGCGATTAAATTTTGCCATGTCGAGGACTGCGAGGAGCAGAGTATCCCAGTCGGTCTGAAAGAGCATAGCGACAATGGGCCATCGTTTAAGGTAAGTTTTTGTTTTTTTTTTGTCGTTTTCCTCTTCCAGATTGACCGTGGAATCAGGAAAAGTGCTAATTAACGAAGCAATTAGTTTTATTGTGGTCGTGGATTTGAATTAAGTCACGCATTTAACTCCACCAGCGGAGCAGTGATATTGTTTTCGAAGTATTGTGGCGGCGTTAAATGCTGCCAGATAAGAAGCATTGTCTCCAGGGAGGGGCGTAGCCGTATTGAAGGTCAATTGATACGCCTGCTGGCTTTTAGGTAATCGCCGAAGTACGCTGACGTGTGTTTTTTTTTGGATCAGTGTTAGTGCGGAACAATCAGCTGAGGCTTAGTTAATCCCTTTTTAATTATTGAATGTGCCTTTGGTTGGAAACATTATACACTTCATAGTTCAATGAAAGCTTAGCCAATAAACTGGTGATTATACCAAGCACTTTGTCTAACTTTTTCTTTTACTTATTGCTGGGAGCCACATCTAATTCGCAATTATTGTGCCACAAACGTCCGAAATTTACTACGCATAAGCATTGCGGAAATTCGCCATTGTCATTTCAGTCTCCTAGTCTCCATCAAACACCTCTAAATGGTACTTACCTCAAAAATCGGTATTTAAAATTGATTTTCACATTTAAAATACGTTGTTTAAAGGCCGCTAAACTCAAATGCCATTCAAACGCGCTTAGTGGTTGACAAAAGCTTGTTTAAAAATGCCCGATGACAACTTTCTCTCATTATTTTCATTTATTTTCACCAATGGCTCAATTTGGTACCACGTGAACTTCAATAGGCGTTTTTCTTTTTTAGCCCCGAGCGGGGAACAAAGCGGGGCCCGAGCGATCAGAGCTCGCTCCGAGCTGAACGTAACCTGAGCGCTCCGAGCTAATTAAGAAACAGAATTGAGCACTAAACTGTCATTAGATACATTTTTTTTATTAATTTTCAAAATAGTCAGGTTTGCTTCTGAAATTAAGGATTGTTCCATTTAAATTATAATTTCTAGTAAATAAACTATGGAAAAAGCACAAATAATGAATGAAGTCAGCCGCGCTCAGCTTTTCGCTCGATGTGCTCGGTCATTTTTAATCGAGCTCATCGAGCGAGCCCTGAGTTAGCTCAGCGATAAAAAAGAAATACAAATTTTGTGCTCAGAGCGCTCCGAGTTAAAATAGTAACACAGTTCTTTTTTTGACAGCTCAGTGCCCCGCTCGGAGCTAAAAAAGAAAAACGCCTTATGTAGAAAGCGACGAAATGTTGTGGATAGGGCTTGTCACGACAATGTCAGTGTCAAAAGAGAGAAAAAACACGACAATGTCAGTGTCAAAAGAGAAAAGCTCCGAGCGGGGTACTGAGCTGTCAAAAAAAGAACTGTCCCTTTAAGCAAGTGGATTTAAGTTTTACGTCCGCAAACGGAGTCAATGACATATGGAGTACTCCGCATACTGGTCCGAAAAACGACGTTTTTCGGATCCAATTAGTATGGAAATTGTAATAGCAGCGGACTCACATGTGTATGTATTGTGACAGATTGAGTCCGCTGTGCTCAGCAAAAAACGAATCCAAAACTGATCCAAAAAAGGTACAAATCGAGGCTAGATAAGAAGAGAAACCAGAATCGAGTATCGCTAAAATAAAAATCAGAAATGTTTGTTCACGTTTATTTTATTTCTTAAAAACAATATATTTTTCCATTTGGAATACCTGTTACCATTTCCCTTCGCCTGCAAAATAAATGAATCAAATAAATGTGTATGTTTTCTATACATATGTATGTTACTTACTTTCAGCATGAATTCGTGCCGGTAGCATTAAAATCATCGAAATTTGGCCCACTGGTAGTCTCGCCTTCATCGGTTGCTATTTTTTTTTTGATTTTGATAAATCTAAATAAGCAAATTAAGCAAATAATTGTGTGCAATAATAAATTCAATTTTAGTTTACCTTTCAAAGAAAATTATATCTGCAGCTGCAGCCAGAGACAGTGTCAGTGACAGATGAACGAATCGCCATTACAAATAACTACTATTCTCGACTCTCGCTCTTCTTCTTATTGGCAATGTAGCTACAGTCAATTTACAAATGTGTGCGTGGAACGCCTCATATATCGCGGATCCAAAAATGACGGGAAAAGTTGGGTCAGTGTTTTTGCTTGAAGGGGCGTTACTTTTTTAACTCGGAGCGCTCTGAGCACAAAGTTTTTTATCTCTGAGCTAGCTGAGGGCTCGCTCGATGAGCTCGATTGAAAATGACCGAGCACATCGAGCGAAAAGTTGAGCGCGGCTGACTTCATTCATTATTTGTGCTTTTTCCATAGTTTATTTACTAGAAATTATAATTTAAATGGAAAAATCCTTGACAAACACCAATTTCAGAAGCAAACCTGACTATTTTGAAAATTAATAAAAAAAATTATCTAATGACAGTTCAGTGCTCAATTCTGTTTCTTAATTAGCTCGGAGCGCTCAGGTTACGTTCAGCTCGGAGCGAGCTCCGATCGCTCGGGCCCGCTCTGTTCCCCGCTCGGGGCTAAAAAAGAAAAACGCCTATACGGTCGACTTAAAAATCGTTCAAACTTAACCAAAAAATTAAAAATTCGAACGTCATTAGGATTTGCTTGAAGTTTTTCAGTTGGAATTGAAAAAAACCGACACTAAAACGATACGAAACCGCTACGACTCAAATAACGACCAGTGTGGTTCAACTAAAACGTCACTCTTAATAAATAGCTGTGTTCAAAACAATAATTATGTATTGTGTTGTAGGACTCGGTATACCAAATTTGGGACTGGATTTGAGACAAGATTGGAAGATATTTAAGCATTATATTTTTACGAATAAAAAAATCCGTGGCACCATTTTGCTGCTGTTTCCTTCCACACTTAATTTTGAACTTTTGTAAAATATAGTTCCTTATATTCATTTCCAAAGAAAGCGGCATTTAAAGCTTGGTCAAAGTGATCCAGTAATAATGAAGATGAAAAAGCTTGGCTCGAATTGCAATACAGACTTTGGAAGATGCTCGCGAAGAGTAAGTGCGGTTAAATTCAAGCAAAATGTGTGGAGGGCCTGTAACGGGAGTTAGAAGAAATTTCTTTTTAGGCTGCTGGTACAAACCAGACTATCCACAAA
Organism: Portevinia maculata; assembly: GCA_949715645.1. Taxonomy (NCBI): domain Eukaryota; kingdom Metazoa; phylum Arthropoda; class Insecta; order Diptera; family Syrphidae; genus Portevinia; species Portevinia maculata. Next base: position 51,522,740 of record OX454527.1, on the reverse strand, counting down.
CTCCGATATTCTAGTTTGAACAGGGGCACAAGTATTTTCAAAATAGCCGCTCAGAGAAGGAGAAATGCCCAGGAAATCCGTTCGCCAAAGTTCATCGACAAAGCTCTTGGGCTGCTTCTTGTGAATGACGAATAAATACTACACAGGTGGCAATTAATTTAACTATTTCCTCGGATATATTTTCCAAGAGCCGTTCCTAACAATGATACCCGGCATTTCTGTCGAAGAAATTCGGAAGGCGGCCAAAGACTCAAAAAAACAAAAAGCAGCTAGACCGGACGAAATACCCTCTACGTTCTGGGAAAAGATGGAAGACCTTGGTTTTTTTTCTTCCTTTGCACAAATGAATACGCGAGAATGTGATAATCACCGTTCAACCAAGCTGATTTCTCACACCATGAAGCTTGTTGAGCGGGTATTCGATAGCCGAATGCGGGAAATAATACGGCAATCTGAAGACCAGTGCGGGTTTGTCGCAGGTAACTCAACCATAGATGCAATCCAAAGTATAAGGATCATGATTGAAAAACATCGTGATTCCTTAAAGGATTTGCGGAGGAGTTCGCAATCAAAGTCGGTGTACACCAGGGAAGCGTCTTAAGTCCCTTGATACTATTATAGTCCTTGATTATGTGCTTGAAGGAAAAGTGATGGATCCCAAAGTGAACAAGTTATTCTTTGCTGACGATAGAGCCATTATTAGCGAGGATCAAACGTCCCTGCAAGGAGCACTTGATGTATGGGTGTAAGTTTTAGATGGGAACGGGACAACGGGTATCGCATTAGTCCGAAAAAAACAACACTGTGATGCCCGTTCTCTGATCCATACCGACCTATTCCAGACATTCATATGAATGGAGGAGGGATTCCTAAATGCGAAAAGTTCAAATATCTGAGATCTGTGATCAATAAGGAAGCAAGCTGTGATGACGACATTAAGCGTGGCGTAGGAGTAGGGTGGATGAACTGGGGGGAACATTCATCTTCTGTGAGTGAAAAAGGCAGGCAATATCGATCAACGTTTAAATACAATCGCGAAAGAGAGGTAGGCCAAAAAATAGATCACACAAATGCAGCAACACCAGCTTTTTGATTGGCCTCTGTGACGAGGCGATTCAAAATGGTGAGAGCTGCTGTTATTTGTCGAGGTCGAACCGACGAACCCCAGGGCGGGCCAGTAGGGATGCAGTTAACTGGGAGTGTTTTGATCAATTTAGTCCAGATCATAACCTCATCGTTAAAGAGAAAAAAGATTATCTAAATACAAATTTTCATCCAAATCTTTAGAGAAATTCTTAGCCCGTTTGTAACCTACAGATCTGATCATCGATTTATACCTATGTTTTACAAATGATCCTGATTTTCATCAATTTTCAATATTCCCCACTATGTGCTGAACGCTGGCTTTTTTTGCCGAAATTGCGAAAGAATAAAATAGTCAAACGTTAAAAATCCATTTTTTTTTATTACCGATATGCAAACGTAAATTTATATAAACTTTCGTGCGAAACTACACAAACCCGAACGAAAGTCAAATGTACTTTGTACTGTACGCGTATTTTATGTGAAGAAAAATGAAAACTGTCAAATCTCCAAAATGGAGAGAGAATCCTCTCATTTCAAAGAAAAGTACGCAAACGCTTTTGTGTAAAAAGATGAAAAACGTCTAAGTTTGGCTAGAAAAGAAGCAACCGCTGTTTTTTTTTGCTGCAAACTCATAGGATTTCGTCATTTGACAGTTTTCATTTTTCTTACCAGTTGAAATTCTTTCGTCCATCTTTTTACCATTTTCTGAGTGCGCTACGCGAATGCGTTTGTGTAGTTTGGCACGAAATAAATAAATAATAACATTTTAGTACGCGAACGGACCTAGAATTTTGGCTGTTAAAAACAAATGAAAAGTGTCAAATGAATCAATATTTGTTAGATTTAAATATATACATAATGTCAAATTAAAACATTTGTTATATTCGTTTACTTGGCCTTGTGGAATTTTTTGTAAAAATTATTTTGATCCTCGTCATTGATTATGGCAGAAGAAAAAGTATTTGTTGAATGTTCTCCAAAAACAATTGCAAATAATTGCAAATCCGAGATCGAAGACGAATGAAACTCGAATATTTTTGTTATACGTCCCATTAAGAATACTTCAAGTTTTGATGTTTTTCATCTGTTTACGCAAAAGCGTTCGCGCACTTTTCATTGAAATGAGGGGATTCTCTCGATTTTGGAAATTTGACCATTTTCATTTTTCTGCACATAATAGTACGCGAAATTCAAATTGAATCTATACACTGCGTCTGATCCTATACAACGTATTGTTTGAACGTCTCAAGCCATTCTGATGAAACACACTAATCAGCAAATACCAGGGAAGCTTCCGGCCCGGCAGATCGACAATAGACCAATTTTTTACACTGAGGGAAGGCCTAGCAAAGACCAACGAATTTCAAGTGAAGACATTTTTCATAGACTTTAGAACCGCCGGTGATACATTCATCGTCAGAAGACAGTAGCTCTACCTGGCGATGACCGAATATGGGATGGAGGAAAACTGATCCAGCTGTGTCGCGTGACACTTGACAACACGCGGTGTTTGGAAGCAGCTCTTTCGAATTATTCTAAACTTGCACCGGATTTCGGCAAGTAGATGCCGAGAAAATAGTGCGCAGGGAAAGTATCAACTCGGAATTCCCTATCTTCAATAGATCCGTCCAGCTGCTAGGGTATGCGGACGATGTCGACATCATCGGCTGTCCACCTGGAAGGGGCTTGTACGTCAATTGAAAAACGGGCGCAATTTGTTGGTCTGGAAGTTAACGACCACTAAACATAACCAAGCACATACTATCAACAAACAATAAGTCCATCGCCTATTACCATCGGCAGATCTATACAAATCGTAAGTGATAATAAAATATATAATTTTTGGGATGAAAATTAGTTCCGCCATTAAGAGTAGGTAGTTAATTCACCCGATACGCTAATAGGCTACAGTTAAGTTGTGCTTTAATGCTGCTGTTTCGCTTCGTTATTTACAATAACTTCTAAACATTTGGCACGTACATGCAAAAAGGTTATTCATTTTCATTAAGCCCCAATTGAAAACTATCCATATAATTTGCCTAACCAAAAATAAATAATTTATAAGCGTATTATGGGCTCTTAGTTACTAACAATGTTGTGATTTTGAAATATTTTGTAAATAGATACGTAATTAATTATTGAGTCTAACAAATTCCACACACAAATAATTCATATATCTAAGTGTGTATGACTGGGTTTCACTAACATACTGAATGTGTCTCGTTAAATAATTTGCCATTAAGTCGTTTTTGATTTCACCGATAAACATTTAAATATTTATTATAATTCTTTGTTTAACGAATTTTCATTGTAGAGCATCTTCTTCTTCTTCCTTTCTGGCGAGGTTTTGATCAGGATTAAAGAGATTATAAGTAGTTTTACTTGTTAAAATCATACTTTTAAGTTTGCGTGCATTTATTATACCCTATTCCAAGGGTATATTAAATTTGACTCTTGTTACATTTCTTAATATTACCCGTAGACCACTGAAAGTTACTATATTCGTGATCAGCATCGATAGTAATGCCGATCTAGCCATGTCCGTCCGTCCGTCGGCAATAAGTAGGCCCTTAAACTCGAGTTACAAAGCTAAGATTTGAACCATATACTCTATAGGGGCACGAATAATCAAGCGTACGAATTTTTAAAATCCACCCACTGACTGGAAAGACGAAATTCGGAATTTATTGTCTTTTCTCGTAAATGCTTATTTCACGTTCTCTATCTATTTATACATATTATTGTTAAGAGGAAGTAAAAGTGGTCCACCCAAGTATATTTTCATACCATATACGGTATACGCCTTGGTGGAGGGTACGGTACGTAATAGCGGGTCATTTCTACCGATAAACCTTCGTTATACGCATGTTGGCTCCCACTTAAAGCTAAAACACAAGAAAAGGCTACCGTCCACTGAGGCAAACTGTTGGACATCCTGTCCATATGCATATCCCTTACAATTCTCGTGGCATTGGGTTGAGAGTCTTTGTCAATGTTGGACATAGAAAGAGATTCGGTTTTCCTTGTCTTCTCGAACGTGGGGCTGGGAGTCGAAAATACTCTTCACTGGAGCACGAAACAGCCATGCAGCTGAACTTTCGAAGATGACTGTGTTTACGACTTCGCCTCTTTTCTTCCACGATCCATATGAAATCAAATTAATAAGAATAACTGCCGTGTGCTTCGTAAAGAAAAATTCGATTTGCAAGTCCAACCGAATGACTTTCGTAGATAACAGCGTTTATGAAGTCGTGGACACTCATTTGGTCAAAAAATCCGCAAAAAAATACCTTCACCACCCACTCCTCTTGTCATTTGTTGACCCCGACAATGACATGGTCATCATCATCATAAGCAAACCAATCCTTATAATAACTGTAATCTAATAAAAACGAATCGATCGAATAATTGGCTTAGCATGTAATTATTGTGAAAGTTAACACGCTTTATTTATCTTTCCATAACTACCTCAAAACTGAAGCTTGTGTGTGACACCGCCATACAATGTTGACTTTAAATTCATCGTGTCCTATTCTTATTGGTCATTTTCCGATTACTTGTATGCTTAGCTGGTGGGAAACATGTGCAACCTCAAGGCTGGATGTAAACTATTTTGTTAGTTTCATATTATCAGATTGACGTGAGAACTACTGAATTCGATTGCTAACGATTATTTAATGATTAATCGTTGAAAATTGTGTCTTTCTTATATGTTTTCAATTAAAAAGTACAAACTGATAAGGGTATGAAAACTGCTAGAGTTGCACACGTTAACAAAAAACATCAACGGCACATGTATCGTAAGAACAGAATTTACTGTGTCGGCCGCAAAAATGAGGTTACATTATTAAACAAATATGTGTTACCTTTGTGAGCTGCCATTTAAAATGCTTGTAGGAAGTTGTAGAACTTTAATTAGTTGCTGATAATTTTCAGAGAAAAAAGCCAGCGCACTAGTGTAATTTTCTATTTACCTTTGGCACCTGAAGCTCCTTTTTAAAGAAAATCAGAGGCCAGAATGCATACTTAAAACATTCGTGAGAGTATTATGTGCATATATCATAATCTACCTGTCGAAACGACGATGATTTGCAGGGTGCAGGGCCAGAAGTTCACATGCTCAAAGTCAACAATGGGCTTATCAACATGTAAAGCGATTCTCCATAAGGTGCCAACAAATTAAATAGGTAGCAACGACAACGTTTTTAGTTCGATTGGGCTGATTTTGCAATGCTTAGGTGACTTGATTTTATAGCTTTTTTTGCATTCGAATCTAATTTTATTCCGCCAAAAATATGTATTGTTTCCTAAGAATGAAGGGGAACAAATTTCATTCGTGAAATACCACCCCAAAACTTTATGGGCACCAGTTCCAAATTTATTTTTTTGTTAAAAAGTTTTTAAAACAAATATAAAACTGAACAAATTTTGTGGCGGTCTCATACAAGGGGTGGATTTCCTTTGGGAGAAACTGATTTGTTTTAACACAGAAAATGGGATTAAAACAACGCTCTCACAATTATTTGTAGAAAAACTCAATATGCATAAATTTCGCGTTTCTTATAGTAACATTTTTGTTCATACCAAACAAAGAAAAAACATAGGGGCGGGCTACAGTCCGCTTGGGCGAACTGTTGGATACCCTATTCTTATTCCTATCGCTCATAAGTGGGCGTGATAAAAGTCTAAGTATGGTTGAATTGTTAAGAACGCTGTACATATTCTGTTATATAACATTTAACCCTCTACTGCATAAGAAGCCATATATGGATTTTCATTTTCCATCGTCGATTGGAAGTACTTCATAGTAGTGACGGGAAAGAAACCGTTATTGAGTGACTTTGTTAATGTTTGTGTATTAGTAAAGTGAATTTCTTTTGTTCTTTTTTACACGAGACAAAGGATTTCCGCTGTACAGTTCGAACGCGCGCATCGTCAAGAAACGGCAAACAAACAAACAAATTAAAACATTTATTTTGTGTTATTAGTGGCTATAATAGTGAAATATTAATTTTTTTCTTGAAATAATAAGTACTGGTGAGTAAAATGTTGTTATTTGTTTTCTAGTTATTCATGCGCAGTTCATGGTACAGTGCATATTTTGCAATGTTCATATATGGCTGCTCATGGAGTCACTGAAATATTTAGCAAAGTTTGTGTTGCCATATATGGCTTCTCATGCATACAAGTTAAGTAACTAAAATTTTGCGTTTTTCATACAGGTTGATTTCATGATGATTCCAACAAGTTGGTTTTACTCTAAACGAAGATTTTATACAATTCCTGGAGATGGAGGGCAAAGTGAAGATGAAATACTTGAGTCAGAAGATGAGGCAGTTGAAAATCAGGAAGAAGATGTTGTGATACCCGAAACCGATGAAAGCAATCAATTTGATTCTGGAGATGATGAGCATTTATCTAATCTGTGCTCAAAAAAAGGAAAAAAAAGGAAAACAAGATAGACTGGGAAAGCAAACAACGTGGTCCGTATACAGAATCCGATTATATCTTTTTAGGAACTAAAGATCTGCCATTTGAAATGTCTGGTTTTGAGACTCCAGCTGAGTTCTTTTCATACCTATTTACTGGCGAGCTATTTGAAATGATTGTGGAAGAATCCAATAGGAAAGCGTTGCAAGAAAATATAAATAAGCCAGTAAATATTACGCGAAATGAAATGGAGCAATTTGTTAGTATATGTCTATTCATGTCTCTTGTCAAATTGCCTTCCACTAGACGTTACTGGAATGCTCAACTTGGGCAGCCTTTTGTATATGAGACAATGACGTGTGGCCGGTGGGAAGAAATAAAACGTTTTATTCATTTCGCTGACAATGATAAGTTTATTAGCCCTGGACTTCCTGGACACGATAAGCACTTCAAGCTAAGGCCACTCTTGAACAAAATAAGGGAGCGGTTACTTTTGATACCAAAAGAACAATACCTAGCTGTAGACGAGCAAACCATTCCTACTAGGTGCCGTCACCACCTAAAGCAATATAATCCAAAAAAAACACATAAATGGGGTTACAAAAATCTTGTCCTCAGCGGAGTGTCTGGATTTAGCTACGACTTTGATCTATTTGCAGGAGAGCAAAGGAACGTTATTCCAGATTGTGCTCCAGATCTAGCTGTAAGCGGGAATGTTGTGTCACGGCTAGTATCTACGGTTCCAAGGGAACAAAACCACAAAATATTTTTTGACAACTGGTTCAATAGTCCAAAGCTGCAAGTGTATCTCACAAAAACGGGTCTTCTACCTTTGGGAACGGTCAGGCAAAATAGAGTTCCCAACATTGATGTTCCACCAGAAAAGAAAAGGAAAAAGAAGGGACGAGGAAATATGGTTGAAAAAATGGCGCACATCGATGGTATTGACGTGACTTTTGTATCCTGGTTCGACAACAAACTTGTAAATATGCTCTCAACGTTCGTTGGTAGCAAACCGACTATGAAAAAAAGAAGGTATTCCAGAAAACAAAAAAAATACATAGAGATAGACTGCCCCAAAATAATAGATGAGTACTACAAATACATGGGAGGAGTCGATCTTCTAGATTCCATACTCGGTTTGTGTCGCATTGATATAAGATCTAAAAAGTGGTACTTGAAGATATTTTTTCACTTTTTGGACTTATGTGTTGTCAACGCTTGGATATTGTGGCGTCGAAAGAATGACATATATATGCCACTATTCGATTTCAAGTTGGCAGTAGCAGAACACCTAAATAAGGTTTGTAAAAACCAAAGTAAGAAGAGGGGTCGTCCCGTTGCATGTACGAGTACGCCAACATGTCAGAAGAGAAGGTCAAATTCCTTTTCTTTGACCCCGACGTCATCATCTGCACTGGCAAAACAACCAAAACGATCCATAGTACGGCGTCATGAGTTCCCGCTGAAAGCAGTCCGTTTGGATTCAGTAGGTCATTTTCCGGAATGGAAGCACACAAGTCAGCAATGCCAAAACGACTGCCAATACAGGTCTTACATATTTTGCACTAAATGCGAAGTATACCTGTGCTTGAATAAGGACCGAAATTGTTCTAATAACTTCTTGTATTATTTACTTAAAAGCTCTATGATTTTTTTCTGTTTTTGTTTGTTTTTATTGCTATAATGCCATATATGGCATTTTCTTTTTAGGTTGAAAAACGACGCACTGCATGAGAGGCCATATATGGCATATTCTTTTTAGGTTGAAAAACGACGTACTGCATGAGAAGCCATATATGGCAAAAGTGTTTGTTTTTAAAATTGACAATTATTTTGGATTTTTTTTTTTAAATATCCTTTAAGTTTTCAAAATAAAAATCAAAATCACTGGATCATAATGCATGCAGTAGAGGGTTAAAAGATTTTATAAAACAAAAACGAAGCTTTTGTAAAAAAACGTTCCCTAGCTCAAACTATGGTTTTTCAATAAAATTATTTTATTTAATCATGGGCGTGCCAGTAAGCGGATTTCAAAAAAAATTAACACATGAGCATAGAGGACCCCTAGAGTATATCAGCCAGGTTCCACATTTCACTTTCACTCGAAATGAAATCGAAATCGGTCGAAAATAGATTTTGGTGTTCTACATTTCACTTTTATCGATATCGATTTCAAATTTTTCGATATTCAAACAAAGTGAAATTGGCAGGTTCCACAATTCGATTTTATCGATTTGAAAGTGATTTAAAATCGAGCATTTCCATCGGTGTGAAATAGTGGAAAGCAGACGACAGACGTCTTGGAAATGTAATTAAATAATAATAATAATTACATTACAGTAAAATTATTTCCATATATCGATCATACTATCAGAAAGCTCCAAAAATTTGTGGACAACATACAAAGTATTTTGGAAACAAAAAATGAAGAAGCACAGAGGCACAATATTGAAATAGAGAAATTTCATCAAGAAGAAATTCTAATAAAAACATAGGGACGGGCTACAGTCCGCTTGGGCGAACTGTTGGATACCCTATTCTTATTCCTATCCCTCATAAGTGGGCGTGACAAAAGTCTAAGTATGGTTGAATTGTTAAGAACGCTCTACATATTTTGTTATATAACATTTAAAGGATTTTATAAAAAAAAACGCTCCCTAGCTCAAACTTGGGTGTCTCAATAAAATTGTTTTATTTAATTGTGGGCGTGTCAGTAGGCGGATTTAAAAAAAATTAACACATGAGAATAAAGGGCCCCTAGAGAGTATATATTATAAATTTCAGCTCCCCAGCTCAAACTTTGAATTTTCAAAAAAAAAAAAAAAATAATTGTGGGCGTGTCAGTGGGCGGATTTCGAAAATATTTACACATGAGCATAAAGGGCCCATAGAGAGTATATATTATAAATTTATAAGCTCCCTAGCTCAAACTTTGTATTTTCAAAAATGAATATACCCTTAGAATAGGGTATAACAAAATTATTTTATTTATTTGTAGGCGTGTCAGTGGGCGGATTTTGAAATTTTTTTATCCCGAGCAGTTTTAGGAGTCATAGATCATATATAAAAAATTTCAGCTTTCTAGCTCAAAATTCGATTTTTTCCAAAATTTAGTTTTTTTGAGTTTGTGGGCGTGTCTGTGGGCGGATTTCAAAAATTCGTAAACTTGATTATTTCGGGACCCTAGAGAGCATATGGTTAAAATTTCAGCTCTCTAGGTCCAGTTTAAAGGCCTAATTTTTGACAGACGGACGGATGGACGGACGGATGGACGGACGGACGGACGGACGGACGGACATGGCTACATCGACATTACTATCGATGCTGATCATAAATATAATAACTTTTAGGGGTCTACGTGCAATATTAAGGTATGTTACAAATTATGCGTCAAAATTAATATACCCTTAGAATAGGGTATAAAAAGGAAATTAGAATCAAAAGAAAAGAAGCTCGATATTTATAAGAGCTAAAACGTAAATGGCGAAAGACTTGCATTTTTAAGAACGATCATTTTCATGTTCCTTTTTTTTATTTATCTAATTGATTTATCTATTGAACTGAGTTTTTTGTTGTTTTTTATAACCTTTTCAAATAAAAAGTATACCATTAGCAGTATGGTTTCTTATTTGACTGGCTTCATTGAAATTTGCAGCTTCTTCTGTAAATTCGTCGTCTTGTTCAATTTCACTTGCCTCGTTCCCTACCTCAAAACTTTCTTCTTCTTCATTTTGAACCTTAAAGTATCTACAAATGTTGTGCAACACCACGGCAATTACCACAGCACTCATTTTCTAAATAAATCGCAAAACAGAGACGAAATTTAAAACAAACAAACTATTTATTACAAAAAATATATTTTTGTGACGTTTCAAATGACAGATAAGCTGTTTTTAATTTCACTTGAAGTGATTTCGAAAAAGTTTCGAATATCATAAAATGGGTGAAATGTGGAACACGGAAAACAAATTCACTCGATTTACAATTTCACTTTCGATTTCATTTCACTCGTTTTCTGGAACTTAGCTGTATATTATAAATTTCAGCTCCCTAGCTCAAACTTTGGATTTTCAAAAAAAGTTTTTTTTTGTAAATTGTGGGCGTGTCAGTAGGCAGATTTTGAAAATTTTATATCCCGAGCAGTTTTAGGAGTCAGATCATATATAAAAAATTTCAGCTCGAAATTCGATTTTTTCCAAAATTTTGTTTTTTTTTGAGTTTGTGGGCGTGTCTGTGGGCGCATTTCAAAAAATCGTAAACTTGATTATTTCGGGACCCTAGAGAGTATATGGTTAAAATTTCAGCTCTCTAGGCCCAGTTTAAAAGCCTAATTTTTGCCGACGGACGGACGGACGGACATGGCTAGATCGACATTACTATCGGTGCTGATCATAAATATAGTAACTTTTAGGGGTCTACGGGCAATATTAAGGTATGTTACAAACTATGCGTCAAAATTAATATACCCTTAGAATAGGGTATAAAAAGGAAATTAGAATCAAAAGAAAAGAAACTCGATATTTATAAGAGCTAAAACGTAAATGGCGAAAGACTTGCATTTTTAAGAACGATCATTTTCATGTTCCTTTTTTTTATTTATCTAATTGATTTATCTATTGAACTGAGTTTTTTGTTGTTTTTTATAACCTTTTCAAATAAAAAGTATACCATTAGCAGTATGGTTTCTTATTTGACTGGCTTCATTGAAATTTGCAGCTTCTTCTGTAAATTCGTCGTCTTGTTCAATTTCACTTGCCTCGTTCCCTACCTCAAAACTTTCTTCTTCTTCATTTTGAACCTTAAAGTATCTACAAATGTTGTGCAACACCACGGCAATTACCACAGCACTCATTTTCTAAATAAATCGCAAAACAGAGACGAAATTTAAAACAAACAAACTATTTATTACAAAAAATATATTTTTGTGACGTTTCAAATGACAGATAAGCTGTTTTTAATTTCACTTGAAGTGATTTCGAAAAAGTTTCGAATATCATAAAATGGGTGAAATGTGGAACACGGAAAACAAATTCACTCGATTTACAATTTCACTTTCGATTTCATTTCACTCGTTTTCTGGAACTTAGCTGTATATTATAAATTTCAGCTCCCTAGCTCAAACTTTGGATTTTCAAAAAAAGTTTTTTTTTGTAAATTGTGGGCGTGTCAGTAGGCGGATTTTGAAAATTTTATATCCCGAGCAGTTTTAGGAGTCAGATCATATATAAAAAATTTCAGCTTTCTAGCTCAAAATTCGATTTTTTCCAAAATTTTGTTTTTTTTTGAGTTTGTGGGCGTGTCTGTGGGCGCATTTCAAAAATTCGTAAACTTGATTATTTCGGGACCCTAGAGAGTATATGGTTAAAATTTCAGCTCTCTAGGCCCAGTTTAAAAGCCTAATTTTTGCCGACGGACGGACATGGCTAGATCGACATTACTATCGGTGCTGATCATAAATATAGTAACTTTTAGGGGTCTACGGGCAATATTAAGGTATGTTACAAACTATGCGTCAAAATTAATATACCCTTAGAATAGCGTATACAAACGTAGGGACGGGCTACCGCGCTTGGCGAACTGTTGGGTACCCTATTCTTATTCCTATCCCTCATAAGTGGGCATGACAAAAGTATAAGTATGGTTGAATTGTTAAGAATGCTCTACATATTTTGTTATATGTATAACATTTAAAGGATTTAATCGAAAAAAACAAAGCTTTTGTAAAAAAAAACGCTCCCTAGCTCAAACTTTGACTTTTCAATAAAATTGTTTTATCTAATTGTGGGCGTGTCAGCGGGCGGATTCAAAAAATATTTAAACATAAGTATAAAGGGCACCTAGAGAGTCTATATTATAAATTTCAATTTCCTAGCTCAAACTTTGACTTTTCAACAAAATTGTTTTATTTAATTGTGGGCGTGTCAGTGGGCGAATTTTAGAAATTTTATCTCCCGAGCAGTTTTAGGAGTCAAAGATCATATATAAAACATGTCAGCTTTCTAGCTAAAAATCGATTATTTCGATAAATTTGCTTTTTTGAGTTTGTGGGCGTGTCTGTGGGCGGATTTCAAAAATTCTTAAACTTGATTATTTCGGGCCCCTAGAGAGTATATGGGTTTCAGCTCTCTAGGTCCAGTAATTTTTGCCGACAGACGGAGGGACGGACATGGCTAGATCGACATTACTATCGATGCTGATCATAAATATAGTAACTTTTAGGGGTCTACGGGCAATATTAAGATACCGTTACAAACTTCGCATCAAAATTTATATACCCTTAGAATAGGGTATAAGCAGAATGCGTGTGCTGCCCGATTTCTGATCCAACCCGACCTATTCCATGAATGGAAGAGTGATTCTCAAGTGCAAAAAGCTTAAATAAGAAGATTTTACGTTATCAAACTACTTCCATATCTATCGAGACTTTCCACAAAAATGAAAGTTTTTAAGCTTTTCTTTTAAAGCACTCAATTTATCCCGAACATCTTCATAATTTCATACACTTCCGCAATGTTTGATCTTTTCTATAAAATCATCGTGCAAAATACCGTTTTTTTTCTGTTATTACGTTGTTCCAAAACATACGTGTCAACATTTCTTATCAATAACTCATTACAAGTTTCGAGAAGTGTTCTATTTATGTATATTTTTATAAGCACTCATAAATCATTGCGAAATCATATTTTTGTTTCCAATAATTAAACCGTTATCGTATTTTATCTTAACCATATGCCACTCGTATTCTGGTACCCTTGAATGCGACATTATCTTTTTTTTTTGATTCGTATTAGCTACACTTATAAATAAACATAAATATTGTTATACCGCTAAAAAATGCGTTTTTATATTTATACCTTCTAATATAGGTGTTGACTGCCGAAATAATCCGAGAATGATAGAAACTAAAATCCGTTTCTTCGCACATTCTGGAGTCACTTAAATTGACTAAAGCGCGTATGAAAAAAACATTTATTCAGGCAGTAGCGAAACAGTCGCACCAAACAGAATAAATGATGAAAAGAAACAAGAACATGCTGTCAGCAAACAATGCACAAATTGCCTAGACCAAGAAGGAAAGGGACCTACAATTTTAAGCCGAATCCGAACGGCAAATTTGAGAAGCTTCTCATGACAATTGATAACGAGTTTCCGACTCGTGGAAAGTCTGTCTGAGACACTGCAGCCTTGCATCCTCCACAAACTTGGACAAAGCAAGCACTTCTATTTAGCAAGGAGGCTAAATAGAAGTAAGACTGTTGTAAACAGTTATCTTGCGGATCCACAACACTATGGACAAAATCAAAAAGGACACACAGCAGAAGCAACAACATTGCGAGAAAAGCGGGTTATTCTATAGCTTGCCTCAAATTCTACTCTACCAGTGACTAAAATAAGGGCAAACAGAGGAGTATCACCCAGCATAGCAACGGTCCGAAGGATAATACGAAAAAGTGGTACTATACAGAGAAGAAAACATAAAAACAAACCTGTTTTGAGGCAAGTACACAAGGAGCATCGAATGAAGTTTGCAAGAGATCATGTTGCTTGGATCAGTGAATGGAAACGCGCTGTCTTTTCGGATGACTTTCGGACGGCCCCGATGGTAACAACTTTTATTTGCATGATCTAAGAAAGGAGGAGCTTATTTTGGCAAGACATTACAGCCGTACATCAGGTGTAATGGTGTGGGGAGCTATTACCCACTATGACACAATCGATTGGAATTGGAGTTTTTGTCCACAACAATGAATGGAAACAAATACAAATGTTTGCTGCAACGGTCATTTCCAAAAGTGAAAACATTTTCGGACCCCTGTCTTGGATATTCCAACAAGACAATGCCCCTATCCACACTTTCAGGGTTGGTTGAAGTTGGATTCAATCAGAAGACTTGGAACTTTTGCCATGGCCATTCACCGGACTTAAATATAATCGAAAATGTTTTTGCATGGTTATCTCGTAAAGTGTATGAAGGCGGCAGACAATGTGAAGACAAGGACAGTTTAATCGAAGGTATTCGTGATGCCTGGGCCAAAATTTCTCTTAATTATTTAACAAAAACTGTATAATTCTATTCCAAACCGTCTTTTAGAGGTCATATCGAAAAATGGGGGCATACTCATTATTAATGTACAAAAACATAAATGTTTTAAAACCATAAAATGTAAACATTTTATTAATTTTTTCCTTTTTTTCGAAGATTTTGCATTTGGCCTCATCCTAGTGCGCATCTTTTTATACGCTTTTCATGTAGTTCATTGTTTGATCTTGGGAAATTCCAGGAGTCGTTTCTTTTTTACCCTTTAACTTTATGACTTATTGTTGGGAGAATATGTACCTGTTCACAGGTGGTAAAAGTTTCTGGGTATAAAATTTCCAACTGGTATAAAGACTGAAAATCCATTAGGAAATGTATGGCACCATCCTGGTGATCGGTAGTGTACGTCAACATTTTTTGCTTTCAAAGAAACCTAGTCTTTCCTGCTAATCGTTCATCCCTCGGAAGTTGCGTATATGCAAAGTTTTCGCTTTTGCCATGCGGGTGAACTGTCTTTGTAAGTTCGGTGTGTTTTTGTGTGTAGTTAGAGCCATTGTTTGACCGTCTACCATATGTTTATTTTATTTTTATGCATAAATATGATGAAATTCGAAACAAATTGAATGCAAAGTAGGTACATAACATATAACGAACATTTCAATTTCTATCAATTCAATATATGCGGACTTAATTCAATCAATTTCCATATTCAATTCCGGTTAATTTACAACAAACTTCATTTCGTTAACGGAGGCAAGTGGGTTCCGAAATCCGACAAATCGCGACTGTGAAATTTGAAAAAATAGCCACGAAATCATTGGGTTCCGAAACCCGATAATTTCGAAGTAGGTTCCGATATCCGATCGCAGCCGCTACATTGCTTCCGTTACAATTAAAATGTTACTATCAATACGCCAAAAGAGATATACAGCTAGGTTCCACAAAACGACTGAAATGAAATCGAAAGTGAAATTGTAAATCGAGTGAATTTGTTTTCTGTGTTCCACATTTCACCCATTTTATAATAAATCACTTCAAGTGAAATTAAAAACGGCTGTTATCTGTCAGAGATACTACACAATTTTTTTTTGATTTTAGTAATTTATTTTATTTTCACATTTTTGTGTTGAGTTGTGAATAGTGCGAGGTTTAAACTCTGCCTTGTAAAAATTGTAGTTTCATTTCCTTTAATTCAAGTTTCTTTTGTTTCAAAAGAATTTCTTCTTTTCGGCATTTTTCTATTTCTAGATTATGCCTTTGTATTTCTTTATTTTTATTAAGCAAAATATTTCCAAAATTGTCCATTGATTTTTGGAGTTTCCTTATCCCATGCTCGACGTCTTTTAACAGGCGATTTTTTATAAGCTTTCAAAATACCCCCCATTTCTTTTCCCACTTAGATTCATTTTGTTGATTATCATCATCATTAAATGAACCCTGGCTCTTTCTTTTTCTGCTGGGAGCATTCAACGGTTCACCTACGTCTTCCAGAACATCTGGTGTGTTGTGTGAACCATTCTCGTCACATAGGTACTACTTCTGTTGAACAAAAATCGCCGTGTTTGGAATCCCTTCATCAACGCTGTATATTCCGCATTTTTTAGCCACCGTTTCCTCCGTAGTCGATATTACAAATTTGTTGAACGGTCCACCACCTGGTGATACGTCCTCAGCCTTGTTGTGAGATAATTGTTTCCTTAACAATCCGTCCAAACCTTTGGGAAAATATAAAAATGAAGCAATATAATCGAAATTTGTCGAATATTATTAGTTGGACAAATTATTTTATTAGTTTTGTATTATTATTTACTTTTTAACACCCATTGGCATCCTTTTGTGGTCGGCCATGGCTGTTTAGATCATTTTTTAACTCCTCCCACAGGGCTTCAGCAGCTACGCGGTCCCCTTTTGTGAAACCTCTTGCGAGGTCTTTATGTTTCTCAATAAAAGCTACTCGTATAAATATTGCTTCTTGAACATTATTTTTATGTTTACCCCTGTTTAAATAAAATATTTAAATTGTATAATATTATGGTTTAATATAGTATATTTGTTTAAATTGAGTTGTTTACTTACATTTTTAATCGCATCAGTTGCTTCCACTATTTCACATCAAAAGAAAAGATCGATTTGAAATCACCTTGAAATCGACAAAATCGAATTGTGGAACACACCAACACTTGTTTAAATTTCTTAAAATTTGAAATCGAAATCAATAACCAAATATGATTTTCGATCGATTTCAATTCCCTTTCGCGTGAAAGTGAAATGTGGAACCTAGCTGATAACTTTAAAAACAGAAAAAAAGCTGCAGCAATTAATGTTTCGCAACACAGAACGCATTTTAACGCTACGTTCCACCGCCGGGTTGAATTCACTGCGGCGTTGTATAAAATTAAAAATTATTTACTAACGCCTGCGCGTATAATGTCATTTAAATTGTTTTTTTTTTACATATTAGAAAAATTAATGTTATATTAATGTTGTTTATTTGGGATTGTGGAACGGTACAAAAGGTAGGGCGCGGCACAAACATTTGTATGGGCGAATTGAAAAGAAGGTATTGTCTACAGTATTTTGTTATAATTGCTTGTTACTTTTTTTTTTTAAGATTTTATGGAAAAACGTTATCGATCGCATTAACTGAGAAAACTATGCATCGATAATTTGTTCGATGCTTTCATTTGACATTAGCATCAAGGTTGCATTGCAGATGCGTATCAGAACAGTATTGCAAAGGCATCGAAACTATTTTTGTTACGTTTTCGAACTCAGCCAAAGACTTTGTCTGCAGACTTTGCGAAGAACACGACGTTCATTTCCACCGACACGTTCTTTAAACCGTTTTTTTTTTTAAATTGTGGGCCCACTGCCACGATTCTAAAATTTCTAACACTTGATCATCCTAGAGATCATCCTTTTGAGCTCGAATTTGAGGGCCTCAAAATTGATGACTGACAAACGGGTATGGCTAGAACGACTTAACTGATGCTGATGCTGATCACAAATATAGTAAACTTTAGGGTACTACGATCAATACCTGCATGTTACAATCTTTAGTAAACATTATAATGGGGTAGAATATACAAATGCTTTTTACTTTGAACTGTTGCACAATCGCAACACGTAAAGAATGGCCCTACTTACAATTAAAAATGTACTGGTATTTCTCTCTTCAGTACAGCAAAGAAGGTCAGATGCTGGGCTGTGCGCAAGATGATTTCAACACCGAACTAAGCTTCCTTGATACCAGCATAAGCGACCAAGTGCACGAGGATTTCGCCAAATGGGCTGTTCACGATGAAGCCGAAGAAGACTTCTGCATTCTGGATGACATGGAAAACGGTGCACAATACGTCGATCTTCTATTAAACCCAGAAAGATACACAGGATATAAAGGCGATTCCGCCCACCGCATCTGGAAGAGCATCTACTTGGAGAACTGTTTCGGGATAAACAATCAAACTAAATCACTGTCAGCTTATATCCCACATTTGGATTTGCGAGATGTGTGCCTGGAACAAAAAGCTTTCTATCGCCTGATCTCTGGCCTACATACGAGCATCAATATACATCTTTCGGCCAATTATTTACTGTCCGAGGCAGGTGGGTTCCTTGAGCCGAAAGGAGTATGGGGCCATAACTTGGAAGAGTTTAAAAGACGCTTCAGTCCCAGCACAACCAGAGGCGAAGGGCCACACTGGCTCAAGAACTTGTATTTCATTTATCTAGTAGAGTTGCGGGCACTGGCCAAAGCGGCCCCATATCTTAGGCGCGAGGAGTACTATACCGGCATAGAAGATGAAGATAATGAAATCAAAATGGCTATCAATGACTTACTGAGTGTTATCGAGTGAGTACTGTAGAAACCCATGACTGAAGTGAGTCTATCATGAATAAATATTTCTTTCAGATCATTTCCATCACACTTTAACGAACACGCTCTATTCTCCAGTGGCTATGGAGCTATGAAGCTAAAACACGACTACAAAGAAAAATTCCGAAACATTTCGAGAATTATGGACTGCGTTGGCTGCGATAAGTGCCGACTTTGGGGAAAATTACAGGTAAAATATAAATATTTTTTTTGATTTATTCAGTCGCCCTAAATATTGTTTTCCCATAGACACAAGGACTAGGAACAGCGTTGAAAATATTGTACTCGGAGAAATTCGAAATCGCCACCGAACATGGACTGTGGGATAAACAATACTACTATACTGATACCATTTTCCGACTGACAAGGTCTGAAATCGTTGCGCTTTTTAATGCATTTGGACGGTAAATTCATCATTCGCAATTTACAGTTACAATAAAACTTACTGTCACTCGTTTCAGACTATCAAACAGCATACACGAGTTGGAGAACTTCCGCAAACTGCTCAGATAACAAGAAAGCTTTAAATTGACATAATGTCCCAATGAAAATAAATGTTTAATTTTTTAAGAAAACCTAAAAACAAAATAAACAACAAGCACCGACGATTACTTTCCAATCCATGATTCACCATTTCATATTAAAGAATCCTCTCCCTAACACATCCCAATAAAAGTATGCTACAAAGTCAATTCCGGAACGCGTGGTGAGCTATAAGCCCGATAATGTAATCACTGATTAAAAGTTTTTTTTACATGTTAACGTAGAGATTTACTGTAGAATGGTTAGGCAGTTGTATATTGACTTACATCACATGTCTACACAAGTGTATAAGCACTTACTCGTAGTTGTTAAACAAAAAAAATCCTTTTTTTTTAATTAAATTATTCTTAAGTAATTTATTTGTATAAAGACATTTTTTTACATTTATATTTTCTGCATTTCATAATTTTTAATTAAATAGTAACATTTACTTTTAAGTGTATACACTTTGGTTTTTTTTTTTAAATAATCGGACAAGCAGCAGGGTCCGGTTCAGAGATTCAATTACTGGACATTCTGCTTCATCTGACACCTCGCGACATATTTTGCAGGCAAAAATCTCCCAGTTCGGTTGGCCGCTAAAAGGTCCGTCACAGTGGAACAATTAATGAGCAAATTTCCCGCTACATCATTCTGAACGCATTTGGGTCTCTACCAAGAAACATAAGGTCCGTTCGCGTACTTTATGTGTAGAAAAATGAAAAGTGTCAAATCTCCAAAATCGAGAGAGAATCCTCTCATTTCTAAGAAAAGTACGCGAACGCTTTTGTGTAAAAAGTTGAAAAAACATCTTAGTTTGGCTTGAAAAGAAGCAACAGCTGTTTTTTTTTTTTGCTGGCAAACTCATAGGATTTCATCATTTGACAGTTTTCATTTTCTTGCCAGCTGAAATTCTGTTTGAAGAAAAATGAACGAAAGTACATTTTTCTTTCGTTCATCTTTTTACCATTTTCTCAGTACGCGAACGCGAACACGTTTGCATATTAGTTCGCGAACGGACCTTAAGTTTGCTAAACCTACCAACCAACCGTAGCTTTTTTCCACCTCTTCTTCCCAACTCGTTTAAACGTTTCGGCAACGAAATGATACAATGGAAAGTATAGGCACAAAGAAAAAAAGAATTTCAAGTGTTGAATGGACCATTTCGTTCAATTCACTTTTGAACGAGGCGAGCTTGGTATGATGTGTGAAACGAATACAGAAACAAGACAAAACATAGATCGAGCGCTGTAACAACCATTTCTTTCAAACCATCTGATGTTGTGCTTGTGTATGTACTCGTGCAAACGAATCTGCAACGAAATGATACAATTGAAAGTTATGAACGCACAAGCAAAAAAAAATCCTGTTTTGTATCGAGCAGTTCATTCAGTGATGAAGAATTGTTTTTTGTTTTATAAATAAAATCTAAATGTAAACGTATGGACTACAGTCCGCTTGGGCGAACTATTGGATACCCTATTCTTTTTCCTATCGCTCATAAGTGGGCTTGACAAAGGTCTAAGTATGGTTAAATTGTTAAGAACGCTCTGTATATCGTTATATAACATTTAAAGGATTTTATAAAAAAAAACGCTCCCTAGCTCAAACAAAAAATGTCCTTAAAACCCTAAAAAACCGATAATTTTCCAAACCACGCTGTATTCTCATGGTAAAAGTTATTTTACCAAGAGGTGCTTGGTACACAAAAAAAGGTCAATGAAGCCCAAAAAAAGAATATTTTCCCAAGATGTCATATGCACACTATTTCTGTGTTCAAGATGTCAAGCAATAAAACGACAATCATGAGATTGGGTGACATTTTTCTCATTAAAATTTACGTTCCATTAAAAGTAAGGCGTAAGATAACGATAAACGACTATGTAATCGTAATACCAATTACAATAAGGGTGATTATGACAAATCAACAACTTTTAATAAGATCACAATCACAAAGTCAGTTACCGTTATGTGTGCTTCAATCAGAAATCAAGTCTACGAATCCGGCTAATTTTTAACTTAAAACATAGGGATGGGCTATAGTCCGCTTGGGCGAACTGTTGGATACCCTATTCTTATTCCTATCCCTCATTAGTGGGCGTGACAAAAGTCTAAGTATGCCGTAACATGGGGTTACTTTGCCCCAGCAGGGGTTACTTTGCGCCACTGACGAAAAGAGTTCGGTTGTCGATTCACGTTCAGACATGTAATATTCCATCAACCGAACCTGCCGTAATGTCCAAATACACACATATACAACTGCCACATGTTGCTACGGACCGTTTACCGGCAGTTGGTAAGCAGCAATTGAAATGTGTAGTTCACGTAGTAAATGTGTTAAATTTTTTAAGTGGACAATTTCGTATAAAGAAGGCTGTTTTGTTTTTTGTAAAAAAAAAGTTTGGGTTTTCATTTTTTTTTCTTTTTTTTTACAGATATGATCTTTTGAATCAGTGGTATTGAAATACAATACTAACTATGCTAAAGCTCTTTAGATAAAGGAAATATAGTTCAAAGTTTTTCCTTGGACAACTTTGCCCCACTTTTCAACAAAAAAAAAGGATTTTAATTATTATTTAAACAGTTTTTATAGCATAAATGCATTATCTCACATCTTATTAATGAAACGGGGTGGAAAAAAAATAGATCAACATTTTTTGTCTACCATTTTTAAGAGGTTTCTAAAAATAGAGCAAAAACGGAGCAAAGTAACCCCATGTTAGGTGGTTGAAATGTTAAGAACGCTCTACATATTTTGTTATATAACATTTAAAGGATTTAATCGAAAAAAACGAAGCTTTTGTAAAAAATCGCTCCCTAGCTCAAACTTTGGCTTTTCAATAAAATTGTTTTATTTAACCCTAGAATGGTAAACATCGCCTGTGAGGCGAAACAATTTTTTTGCGATATTTCGCAATCGGTTGCTCGTATCAAAGCATGCGCTCGTGCCAACTCTGTTGAGTATTGTACGTGCTTGTACTCAAACGTGCTTTGTTTTTCTCCATTGCATTGCCGATATATACACACATGACCGCCTGTGAGGCGAGGTTTACCAATAGAGGTAATTTTTTTGAACAAATTTGTACCTATGTGCAATTTGTGCAAAATTGGCAAATGTGACGTAAAAATGTACGTGGAAAATCCACAAAATTAATTTTGTTCTGCACAAGTTTTTGATTATTTCGGGCCCCTAGAGAGTATATGATTAAAATTTCAGCTCTCTAGGTCCAGTTTAAAGGCCTAATTTTTGCCGACAGACGGACGGACAGACGGGCGGACATGGCTAGATCGACATTACTATCGATGCTGATCATAAAGTAACTTTTAGGGGTCTACGGGCAATATTAAGGTATGTTAGAAACTATGAGTCAAAATTAATACTCGTATACCCTTAGAATAGGGTATGAAAACGCATTTTGTTCCTTTAGTCTGAAAAATTCGAATTGTTTAATAAACTTGCTTAAAACGATGTAAACGTTATTTTTTTGTTTAATTTCAAAATTTCTTTTTACTGGTAAAAATGATCTGAACAGCTATAGCAATTTAAACTTCACTGAGCGACTACACATTTTTGGCACGCGTTGCTACTGGCAGCAAGGATGCACCTAGTAATGCATGCTGTGATGACTAAAACAGATATGCAGCAAGAACCGTGCAGCAAGATGATTTTGTATGAAAAATGACGCACTGCTTATTGCATGTCAATGCTTGCTGCAAGTTGTCTCTAATCTTGCTGCGCCGATTGTAGTATAGCAGACCAATTTGGTACAATTTTACCGATTTGAGGTGCATATGTGTTCCATCCCATTAAAAAATATTGATTAAAATACGTACGGCGTAATTGTCAAAGTCGAAGTCGAGTGGCTGTATAAATAGTTAAAAGGGTAGAGGGTGAAATTCTCTTAGATCCACGTTGTATCACAATGGTTCTCACATTGGTCTAAGGTGTTTAGGAATGAAAGACATTTTCTTGAAAGTCATTCGTGGCTACACACAACACTTGGTGATACAGGAAGGGGAAAAAGGGTTTTAGAAGAAGGACGTCACTCCCCATACCGAGAACTATTTTTGAACGTGAAATTCCGGTACCAGTCGGAGTGTCTCGCGATCGCGACAACTAACTAGCTTAGTAAGCACAAGGTCCTACAACCTTCTTTACAGACTTTGATTTGGAAAAAAACTGCAAGGTGGTCCTGAGAGCCACTGATTCTTTCTTGTTGAACCAGACTATCAAAACTGCATCTCTGAAAAAATGCTTGTCGAACCCAAGAACACTACGGTTCCCGTACGAATCCCAAATGCAGAATACAGAAGCGTCAAATTGAAGCAAGGAGAGCTGATTGGAAAGTGTGTACCGATCAACGGGAATAATTGAGGTGAAAAGCACTTTATGCTTTTATGAAGTAAGAACTTTTGATTAGTCATTTTCAATCTCGTTTCCATTTTTTTAACGTTGCTCCTGACCAACGGATAATTTGAAAAAAAAAACACCAAAAACGATCGCGTGAATGGGTTTGCGCGTAGTTCCATTCAGAAGAACTAACTTCTGTTTCAAAAAAACAATTACAAACGCAGAAACACAATTTAATTGAACCACTCGACTACCTCTTGAGTAAAATTGCAAAACACAAAAAAGGTCGTTTTTAGGCCGTTAGGCGTGTTGGCTTTTCTAACATAATCAAATTAAAGTCGTGCGACGCCTAGAAATCCAGTAGGTAGGTACAAAAAGACATTCGGCAGTTTCATCCTACTTTTGACGTGTTAAAACGAAAAGCGTAATGGCGATTTGGAAAAGTTGTATATGTTCGAGTTGGCAACGAGGCAACACAATGTGCATATTTCCGGCGGCTAATTATTTTTGGTCAGCGAAGTGTTTCATCTCGTTTAGCTTGTTTATGGCAGCATGCTGTATAGGTAGGTATAATATTATTATTTTGTTTTTACAAGTCATTAGTAAATGTTACTGAATGGATAAGTTGAAAACATGAAATTTAATTTTAATCCTTTCGGCAGATCCGGATATAGGTAATGAAAAGTATAGCCACCTTTTATAAGGATATGTGTAAGTGTATGACTTATGAGTATGCTCTACAAACAAGAAACTTCACACAAAATTGGTGTCTGCTTTTAATTTTTGTTCTACCATTGCAATAAACTAGCCTTTCTAGGAATAGAGCTTCCCTTTCAAATGGCTTTCAATCAATATATTTATTTGAAACAAATAAAATAACAATGTTTCATGAAAAAACGAAAAACCATATAAAATCTGTTTTCGGAAATCTGAGTATGCTAATTTGCTCTAAAGGGATAAAAATATTGGATAAAACGTTCACAAAGTAAAATACTTGCGTTAATGCTAGCGTCCTCTAAGTCGAACAATTTTCCATAAAATCTTTTTTTACAATTCTTAAACTTTAAGCTTCTTTAAAATCACCAAAACATTTTTGAGATATAACCTTGTTACGAAAGAACCATTTTTTTAGTTCCTGGTTAAAACTGAGTATGCCATTTTCTTACCTACTCTCTTAGTATTTAAAACACCAACACAGATAAAAATCGGTCAAGCGGTTTTTGAGCAAAGTAACTTTTTTAAAAAAATTAAAAAATCTATTTTTAGAATCTGAGTATGCAATTTGGTTGAAGTTAGTAGTATTAGCTTTCTTCTGATCAGGATTAAAGGGATCATACCACTCCCACTCGCTGGTTCGACCTCAGGAAACAACGGCAGGCCTCCCGATTTTGCATCACTTCGTCGCTGAGGCCAATCATATGCAGGTGTTCCTGCATTTGTGTGATCCAGGCGAGAGAGAGAAGACTTGACTTTCTTTCGCGTTTGTACTGAAACGTTGATCGATATCGCCTTTTTGACAGGGTTTAAAGGATCTCTCCTTTGACCATGACAGTACCAACTGAGCCGGTAGCGGTCCATTTTCTTTGAGATAGGTTCTTTGACGTGAAGGCTTCCTCGGATCTTGGAACTTCTTATTCGATCAATTTCCTGCTGTCATGCGTAGCATCTTCATCTCAGGTCAGTTAATTTCGCTCTAACTTTTTGTACGCTGTCCAACATTGTGAACTCGTCGGTGACGCTAACGGGGCATCTTGCTCTTATCTTTACACCATATATAGGTATATCCAAGATCATCTGTACATAGGTTTCTAGAGATTCACTTTGTCCTATCAAAGGCCTTTTTCAAAATCAACCAACACAACATGCAAAACCCTTCTGGAATTACTATATTTGTACCCTACTAGGGATCGCCCCGTGGTCGAAATTCGACCAATTTTTTCTATAAGTTCATTCTCTCTCTCTCTCTCTCTCTCTCTCTCTCTCCCACTCTCTCTCCCACATTGTTACTGCTCTGTGAACGGAGTTACTACAACAAATACATGCACATATGAAAACGCCCTTCGCGGCTAAGTCGCCTGTTCGCGCGTTTATTGACGTTTATTGACAAAGTCACCTTCATTTGATTTCGGCAAACACTTTGGTTTGTTTAATTTTGTTTGTCCCCGCTGCCACAAAAATGTCTGTCAGGTGTAGTCGGTGTTGCTGGGCAACACCTCTCCCAAAATTGCTTTGCAATCTTTAACCCGATGCTTCGTTTTACTAAATAGTAATCAATCTGGGTTTCATTTCCACGACTGCTTTATGCCTCCTTGGTTTATCGAACATGGTGTTAAGAACGATAAGACCGTATGATTTTCACATTAATAGGATATCTTCACTAGGGAAGTTCCTGGTGCTGGATACCAGTTCTTCATGGCAGTCTTCATAGTCTTCGTTGGACCTCTGGATATGCCCAATCAAATCTCCGACAACAAAACAGTCTTTTTTGGGATGTTCTTGATGAGATTGCCAGAGTGTGCTGACAATATTCCACACCTCACCTTGCATCACCAGACATCAATGAGAGACATCAAACGATCACATGACTTTGAAATGGTCAAGACTCTGCCAAGTATCTCCCGCAGGGATGTTACCGATTCCGTTCCTACCATGTCCCGTCCCGTAGTAAAACATCTTGAAAGCTTTTGTGCTCACGTCCAAGAAACGCGCCCGATTTTCGGTGTTTCGCCATTTCGTTTCGACACACTTTTTTAGACTTCGTGACCTCATACCAACTAAGTTTGATTTTGAAACTTCAGCACGATTTCAATACGGTTCTCTTTAGTATTCTAAAGTAAACGTGAAAGTTAAAAATAAGAATATTTAAAAACAGAGGTCGCTCGATTTGTCCGAGCTAACGTGTTTTGACTTTTCGAATTTCATCCGAAACTTAGCTTAAAAAATTGTTGGTTGTATATTTTCGTCCATTCGCCATCTTCGCCCACAGAACGATAATTTTTTTCTTTCCAATAAGTCCCGTTTGTTGCGCGACAAGGATCATCTACCGATTTTCAATCTTATAGACTACTTTAAAAGATAATTTTCTTTTCCCGCAAAAGAAAGGTTTTCCTTAACAATACTTTCAAATAATTTTGGTTTTGCAGAAAGCTTTGATATAGGTCGATAATTTTCCGCATTTTGTCTTAAACCGCTTTTATAAATAGGAATTCTAGAAGAATATTTCCATTCATTTACATTTTCAGTAGGTATTTTAGTGCCCGAAGCAGAACTTGCAGGACTAATATTCGGTTACCCACGGTAATTTTTAATGGTCGTGGAGTTGATATTTCAGCATACGTACGACTAGATGCCCCTTTAATACTTCAAAGTGGCGAGACGATTTGCCCTAGTATTTGGAATCGGAAGGCAGTCTGTTTCCACTTGAAACACCGGGTTAATGAAAACAACTGCCTACATACCTTCCTTAGCAACCTATTTCATTTTCTTTTGTTTACAAATAATCAACAAAGGAAAGGAAAAACTACATCTGGAATATTCTGTATTCAAAGATCCCCCAAAGTTAAAAGAAATACCGCATCAGTTGCATTTCAGAGTTCATTAATATCCTTTTCAAGTTGCCGAATAGAAAATGGTTCGCTTGCATGTCAAACGTGGTGATGAAAATCAATTCCTCTTCGACACCAAAGTCTCAGAGGATGTCATTTCGGTGATGCAAGAAATTACCGCGATTTTCAATGGGCGGCTAAAAGTTCACCGATTGTGCTACGAAATTGAAGAACTATCTAGTCACGGTACAATGTTACCCCCGGAAATGATGGGACTGACCGATGAACAGATTGAAGAGTTAAAGTTGAAGGATAGTTGGGCTGAGAAGTGTATTCCTTCTGGAGGACATGAGTTCAACAGAGACCAAATGGGTCGAAGAAATGGTCAACAGCCGAAAAAGAATATGAGAGGTGTATTATTGAAGGCAATTGAAGATGCAAGGGCTGCAATTGATAAGGTATGATAGTACTATATATAAATCGGAAACTAATAGTTCTTGTTACAGAAACTGGCAACTACCAACACTCCGATGACTTTGAAGATTGTTGAGGATGCATTAAACTTACTAAGAGGAGCGGTAACTATTGTTTATCCGATGCAACTTCCACCGCATGATGTCATCCGTATGGAATTCACAAACACTGAGGATTTGACTGGAACTCAGGTGAGACAAAGGACATTGAACAAATTCATATTTGGGGTCGCAAACAAAACTCTGGTGTTTGTCAAAAATAGGCCTCAAAGGAAGTTATTGAACCAGCAAAAGCACAATTATGGTTCGCCGGACATCAGATGATCCCCGGCAAAAAATTATCGGATTACATTGGAACAAATGATAAAACTAAGGTTAGCAGCAGTTGATAACCTAAATCAACTTGAAATGATAGGTGATCATTTTTTTTTTTTGATAAAGGTGGTGGTGAAATTGAACAAACTAGGTGATGGGCCTCCAGGAAGGGAAGCTGTAATTACAGAAGACATAAAAAAACGCATGATGGCCGATTCATATCGTCGGCAAGAAGAATTAAAGGTAAGTGGTCAAATTTTATTTGTTCAGTGTTACTTTTAAGCGATTCAGAGTTGAAACATAATATCCAGGTCCTCACTCAATTTTCCGAATAATCAAATTTAAAACTCTGCGATATATCGAAATGTCTGCAAGTGACGGTTGATCCTTGCCGTGTAGGTTTTGAATTCTACCATCCTTTTGTTTGGAAGGGATAATTTATATGAGTTTTAAAATCTGCCCTCTGTCGGAAAGTCCATTCAAATATTGTTTCCTTTTTTGCGTAGGTAGATCGATCAAAATCTCCCAAAACATTTACAAAATAAATCACATTTTTGAAAGACCTCCGTTCATTAATTATTTTACACCTTTAAAATTGGAACTACGAACCTCAAATCGGTAGTATAGACTCTGAAGGTACTTACTTGAAAAGTCAAGAAAAGGCCGGTATTTTCACAATACTTACAAAAAGGCAATGTTAACACAGAGCATAGAAATGTATTGTAAGAAATATTTCACCCCTTTTGATCTGGCTACAATTCATAAGGCGTTTATTCGCCCGAAACTCGAGTACAACGCTCATATCTGGTCCGGGGCACCAATAACTTATTTGGAGCTACTTGACAGGATCCAAAAACGCGCGATAAAACTCATTGGCGACCGAGACATCGCGAGATCGATTGACTCTCTTAGTCATCGTCGTAATGTCTCCTGCCTGTCGTTATTTTATCGTTATTTCCACCATAAGTGCTCAAACGAAATAGCCAGTTGCATTCCTCCCCTTGAACATTTCAACCGCAATACCCGCCATGCAAGGAATGCTCATCAGTTCACCCTCAAGCCTGTGTTCGGACGTACAGTGAAGTTCAAAGAATCTTTCCTCAGCCGTACAACACGAATGTGGAATGCTCTTCCCCGCTCCATTTTTCCTACACATTGTAACCTACAGACATTCAAAACCAATGTGCATCGGCATCTCTCCTTTTCTTCTCACCCTAATTTCCTTAACGCCCGCGCTGTGTAGCTAATACATTATAAGGATCCCAACCAATCCCTTTAGTGCGCGCTTATTATAAAAAAAAAAAAGTAGCATCACAAAACTGTGCACAAGACCGTGCAATCATTTAGCCCATAACTTATGATCCTATTTTCCTAGGGCATATCTTTACTTATTACTTACTTAGGGTGGCGCTACAGTCCGGGGTGGACTTGGGCCTCAACAAACAAGCGTCTCCATCCAGCACGATCTTTGGCCAGCTGTCTCCAGTTTCGCACGCTAAGTTGGTTAAGGTCCCCTTCCACTTGCGTGCGCCAGCTGAGTCGGGGTCTTCCTCTACTGCGCCGTCCCTCGGGTGTGGATTCGAAGATCTTCCGGACCGGAGCATTCACGTCCATTCGCTCTACATGACCCAGCCACCTCAGTCGTTGGACCTTCACTCTTCTGGCTAAGTCGATGTCGAATAGGTTTGAAATAGAAAATATGCATGCATTTTGCCAGCTACCTTCTAGTAATATTATAAATAATAATAAACTCTCTCTCGCGAAAGCAGAATAAAATCAATATAATTTGATTCTTCTCCTCATTCATTATTGTTATGTATTGATTATTTGATTTGCTGTAAACATATTTTTAAAAATTATAATAAAGTGCACGCCTGTACGATAACTTTCCCGCTTTTTTTTGAATTGGTTTCGAATCACATTTTTTCATTTGCCATTTTCTATACTCGTAAACTCAAGAAAAAAAAAGTATCGTAACAATGAAGATTGTGGCTATATCTGATTTATCTGAATTGCATTTGCAAATGGGTAAATTAAAAATCATCTTGAAATTTAAATTTATACCTTTTGGCAGAGCCTGGAAATGCATAATAAAAGTATATATGTGACTACAATAAGGCGTATATTCATAGACCTGGTTTCCAGTTGAAGCATACATTACGGTTATTGACTTTGTGATTGTGATCTTATAAACGGTTTTTGATTTGTCATATAGACTTTCGATCTTTTTGCATCTATTTAAAGCAAATGACATAACAAAATTTCATGAAAAACCAAAAAATATAAATATTTATTTCTAAAATTTGATTATGCTAATGTCTCCTTAATTTTTGTGTTAGGTCAAATCCCAATCTACCGTTGCTGTAGTCTTTTGCTAACCTAACAAGTGAGTAGGTAGGTAGAATGTTACAAAATTCTGCAAATAATAAAAAAAAGGTTAGGAAAATGTTTAAGCTTTTTAACATTTTTCAAACCTTTTTTTTATTATTTGCAGAATTTTGTAAGGCAGAATTTTGTAAAGCTTGTAAAGCAGAATTTTAAAAAGCAGAATTTTGAAAAAAAGAATTTTGAAAAGCAGAATTTTGAAAGCGGAATTTTGTAAAACAGAATTTTGAAAGCAGATTTTTGAAAAAAGAATTTTGACCTCGACAGAATTTCGACCCCAACCCGAATTTAATAGCATAAGCTTGGTTGTCAATTTTTGTTGAAAACACTCCAGCTATTTTTGAAATATAACTATTAAGTAAAAAAATACTCAATAATCATCAAAATCTTTTCAACCGTTTTTAAGAAACTGTTAAAAAAAATATAAATTTTTCTTTTGAAAATTTGAGTATGAAGTTTTCTTGTAAATATTTGTATTAGGAAATTTGGGAGCGGGTTGAAATTCAGCTTTCTTTCTGTTCTGTCTTACAAAATTCTGCTTCTTAAAATTCTGACAGGCAATATTTTAAACAAACAAATTCTGCTAATTTTGTTTTTTTTTTTTTTAATTTACGAATTAAAAGAAAACAAATATTTTTCAACTTTGTCAACAAATTACAATATATTTCATATAAAGAAGGTATACACAGGTGGGTACCAGGAACACAAAAAAAATACAAATTATTTCATAATTATTGAAATTACCAATAAAGAAAAAGAAACAACAGCATTAAGAAACTAAACAAAGCCAGAGAGAACAATATTTTTTGATAATCTCGAAAACTACTTTTACCTCTTCTTCAATAACAAGTGATTAGGTAGGTACAATGTTTTACAAAATTCTGCAAATAATAAAAAAAAGGCTTGGAAAATGTTTAAAAGCGACAACCCCAACCCAGGAAATTTATTACATTGAAATCACGTTACCCGATTTTTGATATTGTTGGTTTACTAAAGTACATGATGGCGCACCAATTATGCTACAATAAGAAATTCAAATAAATTTTTTTTTAACCAATGTATTTCTTTTTTTTTTATTGTGTAGCAAATTCAATTTTATTTCATAAAACCAATTGTTTTTGAAGATGATAGACCGTTAATGAGCTTCATGCTCGTCCATGCATATGCGACACCTGATCAGAAAATTATTTATTGCGACCTGAATGGTTGAAGTCGGGATCGCCTTAATTGTTGTTTAATGGACTGCTTCAATTCAGTCATATTCCTTGGTTTCATTTTGTACACCTATTGCTTGACATAACCCCAAAAAAAAAGTCTGGTGCAGTCAAGTCAGGTAACATTGGGGGCCAGCGGAAAGAGGAGTTTCTGGATATTAGTTTGCTTGGGAATTTTCGTTTGAGCTCCGCCGTAACCGGTCTGGCTATGTGTGCAGTTGCTCCATCTTGCTGGAACCAAATGCTGTTGAATCGGATAGTTCTTCGGCGCTTCTGGGTAAAAAAATATCCTTCAACATTTTTAAATAACGGTCGCCATTGACAGTTACTGTTACACCGTTTTCTTAAAAGAGGTATGGCCCCACAATGCACCTTTATGAAACTGCGCACCACGCAGTGACTCGTTCTGGGTGCAGTACCATCTCATGGAGTATTTCTGGATTAGATTCACTCCATATGCGGGAAATTTTGCTTATTTACATTGCCGTTCATCATGGGCCTCATCGGACATAAACATTTCAATCATTTTTTGGCAAGATTCCAGGCCAATAGGCAAACCCAGAGGGTTTAACTTGCATTCAATTTGGACTTTGTACGGAAACAAGTTTAAGTCATTATGAATTATCCGTTGCAATGACCGTTTGCTACCTCCAATTTATGCCGATAAGTTTCGAATCGAAACGCTTGGATTTTCAGATAGGGACCTCGATGGTACGGTCTTCGTGCAATGCTTCCAGATTCCACCCTGTATCGTAAATCGAGTGTTTTGGGAAAAACTGAGTGGGCTATCTGCTGACACTCATCAAATTTAATCAAAATCGATGGAGCCAATTTTAAGAAAAGTGAGATATTAAAAAAGGGAGCGGGTCGAAATTCTGCTTTCAAAATTCTGCTTTGCAAAATTCTGACTTTTAACACAAAAATTCTGCTTTTCAAAATTCTGTTTTTTTTAAAATTCTGACAGGTAATATTTTAAACAAATAAAATCTGCTAATTCTGTTTTTTTCCAATTTACGAATTTAAAAAAACTAATATTTTTCAACTTTGTCAACAAACTACAATAAATTTCTTATAAAGAAGGTACACAGGTGGTTACCAGGAACACACAAAAAAAACAGCCAAAAACAACAAATTATTTCATAATTGAAATTACCAAAAAAAAAGAAACAACAGCATTAAGAAACTAAACAAAGCACACGTTCACTCACAAAGGTATACCAACAGAATATATTATGTCTAACTAAAGAGAGCAATCTGAAAAACAATAAAAAACTACTTTTACCTCTTCTTCTATAACAAGTGAGTGGTGGAATGTTTTACAAAATTCTGCAAATAATAAAAAAAAGTTTGGAAAATGTTTAAAAGCGCGCGCTTTCTAACATTTTCCAAACCTTTTTTTATTATTTGTAGAATTTTGTAAAGCAGAATTATGAAAAGCAGAATTTTGAAAAAAAAAAAATTCTGAAAAGCAGTATTTTGAAAGCAGAATTTTGTAAAACAGAATTTAGAAAGCAGAATTTTGAAAAAAGAATTTTGACCTCGCCAGAATTTCGACCCCAACCCATTAAAAAACTGTGTTACCTATATGAATAAAAAAATTAAAAAAAAACAGCTTAACAAAATTATTGTCCAATAGCCTAGGCTTAATGTTCATGTTATAAAAATTAATAAAAACATAGGGGCGGGCTACAGTCCGCTTGGGCGAACTGTTGGATACCCTATTCTTATTCCTATCCCTCATAAGTGGGCGTGACAAAAGTCTAAGTATGGTTGAATTGTTAAGAACGCTGTACATATTCTATTATATAACATTTAAAAGATTTTATCAAACGAAGCTTTTGTAAAAAAAAACGTTCCCTAGCTCAAACCTTGGTTTTTCAATAAAATTATTTTATTCAATTGTGGGCGTGCCAGTAAGCGGATTTAAAAAAATTAACACATGAGCATATAGGACCCCTAGAGAGTATATGTTATAAATTTCAGCTCATTAGCTCAAACTTTGGATTTTCAAAAAAAAGTTTTTTTAAATTGTGGGCGTGTCAGTAGGCGGATTTTGAAAATATTTACACATGAGCTTAAAGGGCCCCTAGAGAGTATATATGTATTATAAATGTCAGCTCCCTAGCTCAAATTTTGGTTTTTCAATAAAATTGTTTTATTTTGTTGTGGGCGTGTCAGTGGATTTAGAACGACATTACTATCGATGCTGATCATAAATATAGTAACTTTTAGGGGTCTACGGGCAATATTAAGGTATGTTACAAACTATGCGTCAAAATTAATATACCCTTAGAATAGGGTATACAAAATATTTTGCATAAAAGGCTTTAAACGTAGTTTCTCCAACCACTTGTGTGTGCGAAGCTAAGGAACTACAATATTTACTCGGTCGTAAACTTTTGTGTACATCAACTTTAATGGGAATATTGTAATGGATTTAAAAAAAGGGTGCGAGGGTCAGATAATAAAGATCGAAGATTGTTTATTGGTAGAATTCAATCTAAGCTCCGTTCTAAATCTTAACTTTACCATAAACTAAAAGTCGACGTTTGGAGCTGATTATTAGCAAGGCCCATTATGTATATTGATAGATGACCCGCTGGCTTTTGCTGGGCTGAGCTGCGATCAAACTGTAGGCTTATTTTATTGTTTGCTCATACTCTGAATTCTTACTTTACCTTGTCTCTAAAATGCCAGCTCTTTTTTATTCATGATAGTTTTTCTTTCTGTTCATTTTGTTCATTCGAATTACCCTTCAACACATTATTCTCCTGCAACATCGTTAAGTGGATTGCTAGCCATGCAATAAGTTGTCGAAAGATGTCGTAATAAGTTATTGGCGCTTACCCTAGCACTGCGTTAAGCCTTATCAGCGTGTGTACGTCAATATTATCAACATGTCATTGACACTTATCCTAGCTATGCAGTGTGCAGTATCAGCATGCGTACTGTTCTATTGTATATCGAGTTCCCTTTTGACCATTTTGTCACTTCAGGGTATACCCAGTATTTATAAGAATTGTATGTGTTCTGTCGGAGCGGCGGTTTTTAAGAATGAACATGATATATACGAATTACGAATGCTGACATTGACCTAGTGAGCCTACTCATTGGGAGTATCGTAGGTTTTTTTAATGGTATGCGGTAATGTGAGCTCTGCGCATTTTCAGATAAGAAGTTTATACATTTATGTTCTTAATAATATGCGGTTAACAAGAGCATACCTAGAAAATGCATTGGAAGAGGGAGGGGAGTACGAGTGACGATTTGGAATTATGTATTTATAATTGCTGGGAGGGATGCTAGATAGGCTACCTACTACAAATGTCAACTTAAAAATGATGTGCAATATTGCTTTAGATGTCCACGCTTAGGTTAGGTTTAGTTTCCGGGTTGGTGGAACTGGGTATAACCACATTTAGACCCCCCCCCCCCCCCTCTGTGGGGGTGTTGGCCCCGCTGTTCTTGCGATGGTCCTCCATCATTGGTCTCCTTATCCCTACTCCACGTTGAACGGCCATCTTGATGTCCTTATAAACGTGTAAAGAAAGGATAGTGAGGCATCAGAGAGTTTTTGATTGTATTGGATGAATCATCTTCCTAGTGTTCTGTTCCTCAAGTGACAGCGAGAGTGAGGTGTGTTTTCATAGCTCTCCTCATCCCCACAGCCTCTACAGATTTCGTCATTCTTGAGAATTAGTTCAATTGTGTGGTTTCTTTGTAAATTATAACCTGTAAGAATTCCGACGAACTTGGACAGTGGTTCTGATTTTAGTTTGTTCACAGTTTGTGTGATATGTCACAAGTGGTTAATGATTTCCACCTGTTGTTGGCTTTCATTCCGAACATGCATTCCACTCGTTCTCACAGACTACAGAGCGGTGGTTTGACCAACTGAAGTGCATATTCTTGGTCCATCGCAGACCCTTTTCTTGCCAGTTTATCAGCTTGTACGTTTTCTTATATGTCCCTGTACCCAGGGATCCATCAGAGATTTATTTAATGGTACAAGCCAAGACCCTTGAGCTCTTCGCTACAGCGGCGTACAAGCTGAGATTTAATTTCGGTAGTCGATACCGCTTACATGGTTATATCACTTTGTGGTACCGGAATCATTGAAACCATGCCTGCAACTTCAGTGATTGCTAGAACTCCTGCTTGGAATACACTACTCTCTCCTTTATTTTGCGTGAGATGACTTTAGCATGCAAAATATGATTTGTGTCTAACAGTGCCGTTGAGTTTTTTTTTTTTTTTTTTTTTTTTTTAAATTCTGGCTCGCCAAGGCGATTTATAAAAGGGGGGGGTACTTCGACCTAAAAGATCTTTTGTACCGTATGGGCCAGAAAAATTTTAAACTAGTAAAATTTCCACTTTCCGTGTAAAGCGGACAATTTTACCAGTAGAAGAATTCTTTATGTCCTCGGGGCTCAATTGTTCCCTGAGAAATATCTTCTTTCTAATTCCATTAAGGGCTGGGCATTCACATAAAATGTGTTCAGCTGACTCGTCCTCTTCAAGACAGAGTCGGCACTCAGGAGAATCTGCTATTCTCATTTTGTGTAGATGATAACTTAAACCGTGGTGACCAGTAAGGTAACCTACTAGGTTTTTGATATCATGCCTTCTTAGGTTTAGACATTTGCTGGCATTATTATTGAAGGGCCGAATGGCTCGTTTGTCCTGTCTTAGACCTGGGATGTTATCTCAATGATAGATACATTTTCTATGTTCCCAGCTTTTAATTGCTGCCGTTGCTGCTGATCTAGGAGTGCAGCAGAAAGGTTCGGGACCTATGAAAGGTGTTTCTGAACCTTTTCTGGCCAGTTCGTCGGCCTTTTCGTTACCTTCTACCCCGACATGACCCGGAACCCACCATAATTTGGTCTTGTTTTTTGCTCCGAGTATTTGTAGGGTATTGAAGCAGTACATGACTGATTTGGAGTCAATGGTATACGAGCTAAGGGCGTTTATAGCTGCTTGACTGTCCGTGAAAATATGAATGGTTGCACCTTTTATGCCAGATAAGATAATGTGGCTGGCGCATTCTTGAATGGCGTGGAGCTCCGCTTGAAATACGCTGGGACTTTTTCCCATGGGTATCGTAAAGCGTTTGTGTGGTCCGTATATTCCCGCTCCTACCCCCGTTTCCATTTTAGAACCATCCGTATACCACTTTATGCCGTTATGGCTGTTTGGTTGGTTATTGCTAACCCATGCTTCTCTTTTGGGTATCTCCGTGGAGAACCGTTTGTTGAAGCATAGTGTTTTTTGAATGCGGTCTGTGACCGCGCAGTTCATGTTAAGTTCTGGCAGTTCATCGAGAAGGGTCTTAAGTTCCGGATGATCATTAAGACTTATCTCGTTTAGCTGTATTAGACTTATTGCACTGCGGATCGCCACTTTTTGGACGTATATGTGGAGGGGTATAATTCCTGTTATTGCCTCTATGGCAGCTGTTGGACAGGTACGCATGGCTCCGGAGATACCAAGGCACGCAAGCCGTTGTACCTTTTTGAGCTTCTCTATTGCGACCTTTTGTGTGGATTTTGTCCACCATACTATGGAGGCATATGTAATGATGGGTCTTATCATAACTGTGTAGATCCAGTGGACGATCTTTGGAGAGATTCCCCAGGTTCTACCATATGTGCGACGACAGGCCCATAAAGCTCTATTAGCTTTACTGATTTTGTTGTTTATGTGAGAGTTCCAGTTAAGTCTCTTGTCCAGGATTACTCCAAGATACTTGACTTCGTCGGAATACTCTACGACCGTGTCGTTTATTGTGATTAGGCCTAGGTCTAATTTCCTCCTTTTAGTGAAAGGAACGATGACGGCTTTACTGGGATTTATGGAAAGATTTTCCTTAATGCACCAGTCTATGGCTGTCTTTAGAGCATTTTTCATTTTTGATGTGACTCCTATTGAGTCTTTGCCCCTAACTATGATGACAATATCATCGGCGTACCCAATTGTGGTGTAGCCCAAACTGCTCATCTTGTGTAGCAGGTCATCGATGACCAATGACCAAAGAAGGGGTGAGAGTACTCCCCCTTGTGGGCAGCCCCTTACGGCTGTTACTGATACTGAGGTCGTTCCTGACGAGGAAGTTATTTTGCGACTTTCCAGCATCGCTTTGATCCATTTAATAGTTGGTTTATCAATATTTCTATGGTACAAAGCATTTGATATGGATTCATATCCAGTGTTGTCGAAAGCACCCTCTATGTCCAGAAAGGCACAAAGTGCGATCTCTTTGCAACGGTAGGCGTTTTTTATCTCTGTAGTTAGTCTTAACAGAGCGCCTTCCGTGGATTTGCCCTTTTGGTACGCATATTGGTGAGGGTGCAGAGGCATGCTTTTTGATATGCATTCTCTAATGTGAATGTCAATAATCCTTTCCATTGTTTTCAGAAAAAACGATGTCAGGCTTATCGGACGATATGATTTAGGTAATTCTCTCGGCTTGTTTCCCGGTTTAGGTATAAATACTACGTTTACCTCCCTCCAGGTAACTGATATATACCCCCAGTTGAAGCTGAACCTAAATAAGGCAATCATGGATGGTAGTAAAAATTCTATTCCATTTTGAATGAGGGCTGGAAAAATACCGTCTGTACCGGATGCCTTGAATGGTTTAAATGAGTTAATTGCCCATTTAACCTTATCCGGAGTAAAAAGTGTTCCGGATAAACTATGAATTCTGCTGAGGTTTCTTGGAATTGAGACCTCCGCTGTATGGTCGTCTGTAATGACCATCGTGTGAGAACCTGGGAAGTGAGCCTGAAGCAAAGTTTTCAGCGTTTCTTCCCGGTCGCGTGTGATTGAACCATCTGATTTAATTAACAATCCCATGCCTTTTTCTTGATCCGTTGACAGGGCCCTTTGGAGGCGTGCCACCTCTGGAAGTTTTTCTATCTTCTCACAGTTTGCACGCCATGAGGCTCTTTTGGATCTGCGCAACTCTAAGTTGTATATGGTCAGCATGGATTTATATTGTTCCCATGTGCCGGTGCGTTTGGCTTTGTTAAAAAGCTTTCTCACCCTCTTTCGAATAGACTCAAGGTTATCGTTCCACCATGGTACGCACCTTTTAACCACGGTTCTTTTAACCTTGCAACTATTTTTGAATGAGGTAAGAATAAGTTCGTTGAGTTGGATGCAGCAATTGTCGATGTCCGTTTCGGTGTTAGAGCGAGATCACTGTTTGAAAAAATAAATAAAAATATAGGGCATTAACAGCCCATACAGGGCCTAAACCCTAGCTTCACAAACCATTTGCCTTAGCGAAGTGGAAATGTCCTACAATTTTAAGCCGAATCCGGCCTGCAAATTTAAGAAGCTTCTCATGACAATTGATACTCTTGGATGTTTGTCAGACATTTCACAGGAGG
Source organism: Portevinia maculata (assembly GCA_949715645.1). NCBI lineage: Eukaryota > Metazoa > Arthropoda > Insecta > Diptera > Syrphidae > Portevinia > Portevinia maculata. The sequence goes on along the minus strand of OX454527.1, from coordinate 51,484,104 downwards.
GCAGTGGAGAAAAACGTTTAGATGATATTTGGCCCCTGCGACATTTGAACCTGCCTGAACCTTTAGAATAGCAGTCCAACACTCTAACCTCTGCGCCACTGCGCCCACATGGTGATGGTGTTGGGATATTACCGGGAACGGTGACTATTTCCCTGTTGTTGAGTTTTTTTTTTCGTTTTTGGTTGCTAGTGCATTGATTTGATCTTTTTGACAATTTGCCATGTTTTGTTACTGGTTTCTGTGTTGGTGGTGTAGGCCAATGCCAGTGGTGATGTTGGATTGGTGAAAGTTGATCGTTTTGCATGTGAATTTAGACCCATGTCAGGCGTTGCATTGAGTCTCTCCGCTTAGAGAAGCATGGTGGGCATCGCCAGGGTGTTTTACTTTTTTTTTACAGCATTCTATTTTCAAGTCTGCTCTATCAACTTTCGACCGACAGATGCCACAGGACATTTTTGATTGCGAATAATATTTGTTTGTTAAATAATTGGATTTAAAAATTGTACTTTTATTGAAAACATAAAGCACAGGTAAAGGCTATAGTCCGCTGAAACTAATGGATACCCTATATCTATTCCTTCCCTCATGAAAGGGCGTGGCAAAATCTGTGAATGGGTGTATTTTTAAGAACTATATAAAGGAATTCGCAAAACGACTTCGAATATACTTTGTGAAAATAATACTTTCATTTACAATGACTTATTCAATAAAACGTTTTTTTTTTTTTAAATAGTAAGCGTTTCAGTGCGCGTTTTAAAAATCTTAATACACGAGCATTTTATATTTATTGCTCAAAATTTAATTTTTTCGATAAATTTAATTTATATGAGATTGTATGTGGATTTTTAAAATTCTTCCACTTGAGTATTTCGGGCCTACTCTACTACGAATGGCTTTTGCAATATTTGCTTTAGATTTTTGGTATGTAAGGTCTCTTTCTTCTTCTTCTTTCTCTTTTACGGCGATGGCATGACCTGGACTAAAGTGATCATAACCTTTCTACTGCATTACATGCCTACCGGTCCGCCTCTGGGGTTCGCCGGTTTGACCTCAAAAATATGAGCAGGCGTCCCGATTTCTAATCACTTCGTCACTAACTCCATCAAATGCTGATGTTGCTGGATATGTGTGATGCAGGAGTTTGAGACCTGCCTTTCTTTTGCGATTGTATGGGAACGCTGATTGATATTGCCTTTTTAAACGGATTCGTAGGATCCTTTGAACATTACAGTACTAACTGAGCCGGTCGCGCTCCATTTTCTTCGAGAGAGGTTCTTTGACGTGAAGACTTTTAGCTTTACTTTCAATTCCAATCAAAAGCCAATAATTTAGCCTCGTAAGAAAAAGTTAAGCTTTTATCATTGAGAGTCTAAGTTTGTGATTTTGTATTTCCTTAGGAAGAGAAGTTCAGTTTGGAGGCTTACACATAATCTACAACGGTAGGCCCACGAGTTCATGTTCGATATTGAGGTGCTTTCTTGAGATGGCATAAACAACACTCTATAGCTCTCATCTACCAGGCATGCCAGAAATTCATTCATCGCAATGTAATAAAAAAGGAAGGAAAGGACCTCTCTGTCTTCCACCGTTCTTCTACTGACGAAATCTTCTGGCAGATGTTTAGCCCAGCTTTGAGTTGTTTATCTGCCTCGTGTGCAGTATGCTAATAAACTCACCAAATGAGCCATCCACCTTAAAAGCTGGTAGTGCATATGGGATCGCAGACGTGTTGTCTTCAATAACCTTCGGATAACAACACGTTTAAAATTACATACACTACAAAAGGAGGGGGGGGGGGGGGGGGTAGCATCACCCCAGCTAGGATTTTATGCACAAAAAAATACTTTTAAGTATAATAAAAAACATTTATTGAATCAAAAAAAAAACAAGAAGTCCATAAAAAAAATTCGCTAGAAAAAAAAATCGAATTGTAGAAATGGAGCACCCCAGTTGTCATCCGAAGGTTAAAGGCATCTTCTATATCCCAGAATGGAACAATGGAATACTTCTTATGGTAGATGGAATACTCGTGATAGTTAGGTACCAAGTAATACAGCGCCGTTTCCATCGATTTACCTCTGTGGTACGCATGTGGAGACGTGAAGTGCTTCTTCGTAGATGGAAATCGACCAGTCTGTGTAAAGCTTTCTTTTAAGGAATGGTAACGGACTAATAGACCTTAGATCCTTCGGACTTACCTGAGAACATTAGGTGGATTCGGGTATGAAAACCACTTATACTTCGAGTTAAGGCCTGGCACGATGATACTCGTATCTAAAGTCTTTGAGAAAAAAAAAACAATTCCTTACACTTCTTTTCATTTATTTAGCGTCAAATGACATAAAAGTATGTAAATATTTTTATTAAGGAGTACTTTTTTTCGCCATAAATTATTCTAATTTTTCACAAACTATCTGTTCACATTTACAAATTAGTTGTAGAAACACCAATGCGTTAAGTAAAATATTTTATTTCTCACAATATTAAATGTCTTTGATTTTGTTGTAGAAATTCTAATTATGTAATTATTTATAAATATACTTTAATAATATATATAAATCTTGGTGTGAAGTTTATTAATCATTAAACGTGGGCCCTTACATTCTCTGCAATATTGTTGCATTTTTATGTACTATATTAAATTTCATTTCTATAAATTTTTGAAACAATAATACACATCGTATATTCTTTTTTACAAATTACATAACCTCGCTAACGTGTGCATTGGGACATTTATATTATATTTTCGTTTACTACTTTGTTGCTACATTGTTTTTGATTTGATTTTTTTTGTTGGTTATTTTTTCATTTCTCTTCGTAAAAGGCACATTTTTTCTTAAATTAAAAAAATGTGTACAAAAAAATAGTGTAAAATGACAGCTTAAGAACTAACATAATGTATATTGTATAAACTGTGAGCAGAGAATAATGCAAACAAAAATATATTATAGTCAATTCTTATGTCTTCTATTTTGAAATGAATTAGTTTTTGTTTAAATAATGGAATTTCGAAGAAAATTTGGTCATGATATTCATGGGAATGTTACAAAAAGTTTTCCGGTGGGGGATTAAAATGCATATCTATTCTTTGAAATGTTAAAAAATCTACGATGTGAAAATATATACATTCGAGTATCGACATAATTATACAAGAAAGAAACCCGAATGGATATTAAAAATTTAACTTGCTTTCATAACATTAAATAAATACTTAAGGTACATAACATTTATGAGCCCAAAAGTTACTTTTCGTTTTAGCAAATTTGTTTTATCCCTTGAAACTTCTAAGTTTTCTCTATTTGGTTCAATATTGGGTTTTAGTTTTATTTTTTTTTATTTTTGTAGACAGTAGGCTATTCATATACTTGTAGATGAAAGTAATTCATGAGAAAGATAGACACAGTTAAGATTGTTTTAAAAGCGAAGCCTTAAAGGTTTAGAGCCGGGTTTCTTAAAGTGTGCTCCGCGAAGAATACACTTGGATAGTCTATATATTATTCCGCGGAAAGGTCGGAAAAATTATCAAAATTCCATCAGACTAGTTCATTTTGCGCATATAAAACTTTGTGGACCTAGCGGGTGATTTAGACATCCGGTACAACACGTAATTAACGCAATCAATGTAATTAACAGGCGCCTTCATATTTTCATACAAAAAAATGCCATCATTGCATATATGTAAAATACTTTGTAACAGCATCCCCAGTAGTTACTAATAGTTCCATAATAAGGCCACTGGACAATTTCAAAATGGTCAACTAATTTAAAGAGTAAAGGGCATTCCCGTTGACATTTTAAATGCATTTTCACCTGCTAGGTTTGATCGATAGTTTCCACTGCTATTTTCCGAAAGAATACCACGCAAAAATTAGGGAAAACCTGTGGTTTGCACACCCAAATCTGCCGCGTTGGAAGATCCAGCTTCTCTGGCATAAAAGCAGTATGAGAGCTTGATAAATTTGACATCAGATTCTGCGATGAAGAAACATTATACAACGAAGAAGTCGCTATCAGAATTCGGCTGTATGTTGAAGGACCAATTCAAAATTTTATCGGATTAAGCGAAAATAATTCTTCTGTCGTTTGCAACAACTTATATATGTGAATCAGGACTCTCTGCCTACGTTGAAATCAAAACAAAATATAGATCCCGTCTCGATGCAGAGCCAGATTTTTGGTGGCAGTTGTCCCAATTTCAACCAGATATAGGTACCATCATTGTGCAGATTCAAACAGGCACATATCTCTTACTAGAATACAACTTTCGGACATATAGCATATTTATTTAAACACTTATTTATGTATTTATGAACTTCTTATTTTTTAAGTAAACATTATTGTTGTTGTTTTTCGATTAAGTTAGGTACTAATTTCTTCAATTTAATAAAACCAAATAAAACTTAATAAAACAAATCACGGATAACGAAGGAATTTATCGCCTGAAAAGTGCTCCGCGACTAAAAAAGATTGGAACCGCTGGCTTAAATATAAACCTTGTCGAGTCGAACGCATAAATCGATGAATTTTAATGTTAACCAGATATTTCGGCAACTAAAAGGAATACTAACTTAAATGAATATAAAACTGTCTAGTCCTCCTTTGCAGTACCTAATGATAATCAAAGAAGTCCCAACGGCTGGCAAATCTGCGTCAAGGTTTTGCGTATATTAAAACGACTTTTGCAGAAGTTTTATGGACGAAAATAAGGAGGAGACTGCCTTTTCTGTAGGTATATGCACAGCTCGCTATTATTAAAAAAATTCCATCTGGGAGCCTTTCCACTTTAGAATCTAACCTAAGAGGTCTATCTCGCTTTATCAGGAGCTCCAAATGGTTAAACGAGTGGGGTGATGAGTTCCTCTAGAACCATGTGTGTTGGCTGGCAGACTCTTAATCTTTACCTCCTTTGCAAAAACAGCTTAAGCCTTATGCCTAACAAGGTCTATCTCGCTTTATCAGGAGCTCCAAATGGTTAAACGAGTAGAGTGATAAGTTCCTCTAGAACCATGTGGTATCACAATGGACAATATATTGACCTTAGTGTGTTGGCTGGCAGAATCTTAATCCTTACCTCCTTTGCAAAAACAGCTTAGGCCTTATGCCTAACAAGTTCCTAGTTTCCGTTTAAAAACTTATTAAACATTTCTTTTGTAGCAAAATTAAAATAACGCTAGGTTATGAAATACAGTGGAACTTCGATTATCCGTCAGGCACTGGACCGGCACTTGGCCGACCAATATTCCAATAGGCGGTTTATCAAAAAGGTTCATACATTTTCGATTTTTATAGCCTAAATTCTCCTCAAAAACGACAATGTACAAATACATACATATAAAAAAACGAAACCCAGATCAAATTTTGATAGTGACAACTTTGGAACGAATACACAGAACAGACGTTATTTGATGATGACGACGAAAACGGTACAACTTACATCGGAAACGATTTTCATATTGAAATGGAATGTTTCTGCACACCGAACTGTCAAAAGAATGTAAGCTTAGACCGATGAAAAATTACATTTAACGAATTTTTATTTCGATTAAAAAAATATTAGGACTAAGACAAAAATGCGGACAGTTAGTCGGGAGCCGCTTAATCGAAGTATCACTGTTTAGTAAAAATTAAAAACTTCACAATTTTATATTATATTTTTTCAAGTTTTTTTTTTGTTACTCAATTACGAAGTTGTGTTGAGTTTCACACGGGGTCGGTTCACATTATCACATTATTTGAAATTTACCGTTTTAGAATCTATTTATTTATTTGTATATACAGTGAAAGTCCAGTATAATGAATACCCGATATAACGAACGCTTTTCAGAATGGCATTAGTATCGCCGTAGGTATAGCAAACCGTGACAACGATTTGATATCCGATATAACGAAGCATAAGTAAATTGGCATAAAAGCTCCGGAGATATTTATTTTTCTCGTGAAAAAGTTTGTTAAAATGGTTTTTAGTTATTGCAGTGTAAATATGGCTGACATATAGAACCCGGTGTGATTTGAACCTAAAATCCCTCGGTCAGTAGTCCAAGGAACTAACCACAGAGCAACTCCACCCATTTCACAGTAGGTACCTACTATTTTAATGAACAAAAAAAAAACGATCAATATATCGAAAACTTTCAATGACGACATAAAATATTTCAAACTTTATACCATTCGTTGAACTGGACGTCCACTGTACCCTAGGAGCATGCATAGCTTCAAAATTGTATTTCTTGTGGGGACTGAGTTCTTTCGGGTGTGATTTTTACGTCCCATTTTCGAAAAATCTACTTTTGTAATTAGTTTTTTTTTGTTTATTCTTAAAAAAGAACCTCCTTGTAAAATTTTATATTTGAGGTCTCTTGAGGCATTGAGTTAGAGATATACCATGCCACCTGAAGAGAAAATCCCAAATTTTCGATTTCTCTCATTGTATTATATACAGCAAATCCTATTACTGTGCCAAATATCAAATATCTGCGAGGATTGGAAGTTCTTCATGAAATAAGGCCCCAATGAAAAATGTCCCCAAACAAAAATAAAAAAAATGCCACAAAAAATATATTGGGAGCAACAACAACGTTTGATGGTCTGATTGGAGTCCTATTTCATTGTTTGAAGTGAAATTTCAGACTTTGTGAAGTTATAACCCAATTTAAAATCTCCTAGAAAGTACAAATCGATTGCAAATATTGGGGTCTACTTAAGATTGAAGGAAATAAATAATTTTGAATATATGAAAAATTATTGAAAAATGACCCAAACTGACAGCTTAATTTTTGTAATCAAACGCAGCCTTATTCATTAGAATTCGATAATACACCTCTGAACGATTGCATAGTTACGCAGTGTGTAATATTTACGCAAAGTTTCATAAATCCTTATTCATAAAACATAAACATAGGGTTTGTGTCAGATTAAGTACCAAAATGAAGAAATCTATTACATTTAGCAGGCCAAACTGATAAATACAACCCACCTGCTTGTGAAAAAAAGAAAACATTCTGCTGTTATTTGGATATTCGATTGTGCAACTGAAAAACAACAAAAAATTGGATTTTTAACAACAATTATGAATGAATGCCTCTTTTCTATAATTAACTAGTCAATAAACAAATTTCGATTGTTCACCAATACCCTTCGTCAGTTATTATTACAAGCTGAACACTCGCACACACACTCTAACTTGTCTCTGTCACTTTTAATAGTTTTCTCCTATTTCTACCTCAATTAATTATTACTTTTCACTCACGCATATTATATTTGATTTTGGTTCGGTCCATTTTTCATTGGGGTGTTATTTGATGGAGTCGATTGGAAGTGCTCCATCGTTTTAATGATCCGTCATTGAGTGAGTGTGTATTGCTGTTTTTGAAGCCCTTTAACTCAGGAATTAATTTTGATTAAATTTCCTTAAATATCTGTTTTCGTATGTAACAATAAATCCAGAAAAATTGTGTTTCTAGCTTTGTAGGGAGCGAAGTTAGAGGAGGGGTTAAAATGACCTGAGTTGACTCCTGTAAATAAAGGCTTAGTGCCAAATTGCTGGAGAACTTGCCTGGGCAGTAGCCTGCCCCTTGATGATAATGGGTGATTTCCACGCAAGGATTGGGCAATAACAATCTTTTTAAAGAGTTGTCAGGTTTTTCATCAAGCTTGCTAAAGAAAAGAAATGCAAGAGACAAAGTACTGGGGAATCAATTATTGCAATTTTGCAACATACTTTATCTGACAGATTCGAATAGAAGAGTTTGCAATTGTGGGTGGAGGGCTCTTTAATCAACGACTACCAATTTGCGGCAAACACGTTTTTGGAACGAATCTCTGATGTTAAATTAGAAGCGAAAAGCGAAGCACCAAGTATAAGATTATCAACGGAAACATAATATTGCAGTAGAGGAGAAATAGTGCAGTAGTGGTAACCTTAGTGAGCATTTGGCTTAGACCAATCAATTGTCAGTTCAGCCCCGGTAGGAAACATGCCAAATTCCACCTGCTGCAATATGGTTTGATTCAGACTATGTAAAGGCCCGCAAAAACTATTCGAGGATCTCAATTTTAATAGAAAATACAACGCAATAAATATTTAAAAACCCACCTGATGTTATAAGCCTTAAAATTATTTGAGTTTTGGGAAGACGACTAGCTTAGGAAGCGCCTTATCAAGCCAATGGAGGAATACGAGATATAAAAGACCCAGTCATACCTTTTGTTTGCTTTCCTCTTGCATAATTTTGTTATCATCTTCATCATATTAACTTTCCTGAGCACCTTATCTCCAATGAGTTCAGAATTATTTCTAAACTCACTGATAGTGGTCTTAACTAAAGAGGGCCTTAAGCCTGATCTTAGGCAGGTCGCTCATTAACTTGCGCTTCTGACTACGGTCTGCGGTACCTAGGCTCGACAAAATTATTGATGGACTAAGCAAGGAGTAAGACCAAGTCAATATGTACTGTACATACAATGACCGGTTAACTATTTAAAGGAACTCGAATGTTTCACCTTGCGCACTGTATGAAGGCGACCCACCCATATTGATATAAGAGAAGGTGCCACTTGTGATTCAAAGGCATGCTTGCTCACTCATTTTGTAAAAGTTTAAGCAGATATTGTTACAACATTTTTGAAATTACTTTAACAGGTAAATATGTACTTTATCGAACAAAATAAACTCTAAGTCTTCCAGATTAAAGCGTATCCTCTTCATCCTTTGATAACATGTTTAGCAAAAAATCGTTTTTTTTAAAAGGAAAGTTAATGAGCTTGGTTGAGTATTCCATCTTACATTTAACATGATTGTTATCCTGCCTCCTAAAACCTACTCGATAGGGGAGTAAGCTTTAAAGGTATTCCAACGCATTACCAACATTTCTACTCATACGGATTGAATAAAAATCATTTCCTTCAAATGACCGACATCGTTTCTCTGTTTATAATTGACTTTGCATATCTATTTCCTTATAGGCTTCGCTTTCACCCTTTACCTCATATGTTACACCTGTTAATTTGAATACATACTCGTACCTGCACGTTAGATGCTGTTGTGTAATTGAATTTTGAAATTTTTCTCGTTGGTATGTGTATAGTTTTTCTATTTTCTAAGGCAGTCGGTGTGTAAGTTTCTTAGTGTACTCGTATCATAATTTTGAAATTCAAGAGTAGAAAAATATTTTTTTTTTGCTATTCCCTTAGGTTATTCGTAGTTATCCGGTACTGTAGTTGTAGTTTTTAATTAGAGTTGCATAGCTATGTCGATTTATTGATCCTGTTGGAACTCGTTATTTCATTAAATGACAACTAATGGTTTTTCTGGTGCATCACACTTTGATGCCTTCTCATCTTGGAAAGAATTATCGGCTGTTTCCTCGCAAGGACTTAATGGTATTAATGATTTTGTACTTCCAATCATTTCATGGGTATCGGTGGGCAGGTCTTCCTATGCCCATCAAAGTGAACATGTAATCAAGTGAAAAAATAAATTCGAGGCTTAACTTACATGCATATCTGCAAGTCCAAATCCTGTACAATCGTCTTCCTCTTCGTATCGAGCAGTAGTCCTTTGGCCGGTAGCGAATGCTGTTTCACCCTCAGAGTCATCTGCTAAACAGACACACCGCATTTTCGCATCGTCACCAACCTTTTAAATAGATTAGAAGTATGTAATTTCAAGTTGACTGTGAACATTATAATTAATTGCAACTCAGTCTAAGGCAGTTGTGGAAAAGGTGAAATAAGACTTCCTTTATACATACTTAAAAAAAAGAGAACTTGAGTGCCTAAATGCTAGACTCTCCAACTATTTGCGCCTGCAAAAGCATACAATTTTCAAAGTTATTATTAAATCATACTGTTTGCTGCACAACGCTCATGGAAAAATTGTCGGAAACTGCAGCGGCAAACACTTCATACACACGAAATCGATGCAGTCGCAGAATATTTAAATAATTCTGTAAAACGTGTAGGTACAATAAAGCATGTCCTTTATGAACAATAAGGAATAGAATATCTACACTGTGGTGGATAACAGATTTATTAGAAATTAGGAAAAAACTTGAAGTGTATTTAATGCGGCGAAAGCCACCTATTCTCCAACAGACTAAGAACTCCGCAAAGCCAGTCAGATTAAATTCAAGAGCTCTATAGCTCTATGCACGGCCTGGCACTCATTCTACAGTGACATGGAAAGAACTACGGAATCTGCCAGACTTAGGAGAAACCCGTTCAAACAACCCGCTGTTTCAGGTTTCCTCAAAGACGTAGTATGCGCTCAAAATCATGCAAACGTATACTTCAAGAGCAGTGACTTTGTGGTTATGTGTTGGACTGCGTTTGCGTTGCGTTCCCAAGTTCAAATAACGCCGGACCTAGTAACTAACCACTATCCAAGAGTATCCATTGTCATGAGATGCTTCTAAATTTTGCCCTTCGGATTCAGTGTAAAATTGCATGTCCCTTTCATTCATGCCAAAAGTATAAGTTTGCACACACAAATTGGAGAAGCTAGGTAAAAGCCATATATGCGCCGTCAATGCCTAATATTTATTTATTTTTATGATGATATGAACGTGTAACACACTTTACACTTAGTTCGTTTCACTGGTGGAAGTGACTCAATAGGTTTGGTTAGGTTAGGTAAGGAGGGTTGCATATACAATTGTGTAGGTATCATCCAGAGGCCAAAAGAGGCCCATTGGGAGTACCCTTTTTGTACATGGTAAGACACGCAGCTAACAACACCTTTTGGATCTGTTGATGAACCGATTAATATCTGCTAGAAGTATCCCTGAATAGAAGATGACCGACACCCTTTCAATGAAGAACAGATTTTACCACCCGGTATAGAAGAGGTTGGCTTAGCTTTACGAAAGCTGAAGAACAATAAGGGCGGAGGTGATATTTTGGTAGATCGCGTGCCCAAATCATAAACCAAGTATGGGTGGAAGAAAGCATGCTCGATGACTGGATTATCAGCTCCATATGTCCCATCTTCAAAAAAGGCGATCCTGTGTCTTGCAAGAACTATCGAGCATATCCCTGCTAAATGTCGCACTGTGTGAACGTCTAAAACCGTTGTGCTACATACTAATCAGCACGTACCAGTGTGGCTTCCGGCCCGGACCGGCAGAACGACAATAGACCAAATCTTCACACTAAGGCAAATTCTGGAAAAGACCAATGAATTTCAAGTCGAGACCCACCACCTTTTTCTGTTTAGCGAAACAAATGGGCTCAAAACTCCTCACTCGAATTAAATGCATCGAACCTTAATCCTGCCAATCCTGCTTTATATTTATAGTACCGAGTGCTGGACAAGGAGTAGAAATTGGGAGCTAATATTAGGTTATTTTGAAAGAAAAGTACTCCGTTGGATATTTGGTCCTGTGAGCGAGGAGGCGATGTTGTCAGATTGAGCGAAATTAAAATAATGCTCCAGGCAAGAGGATCTTCGACTCCAAGCCCCTCGTTCGAGAAGGCAAGGAATATCGAACCTCCGTTTCAAAGAATAAGCCTTCGCTGATGCCAGAGCGCTTGGTCTGGAGAACGGGAAACAGCGTGCTCGGGATCACAGGGGATGGAAGGCTGCAGTGTTTCTGGCGGAGACTCTTTACGGATTGGGAGCTCGTTAAGTAAGTTAAAGTAAGTAAGAGTTATCATGCAGGAGAACCGTCGTTGTCAGAGTGCCGGGCAGTGGCACAGGAGGTGATTCTATTTCCTCCTCATCTCTGCAGCTGCTGCAGAAGTCATTTGAATGCATCGCTAGGCTTCTGGCCATGTTCTCGATTAGTCCGTGTTCGGTTAATGCCCCGACGAGCACGCGAGTTTGATTTCTTACAAAGGACAGTAGGGACAGTAGTTTTCTTTTTGTAGATGACGGGCCACAGATTACGAGCTATAACACAACTTGTAGTGTTGCTCCATATTTCCATACCTAGTCTTATCTTGGCACCGTCGATGAAGCTCTTAGCTGTGGCTAATGAAGGCAGTACCTGCAAATCAGCCTCGAGTGGGTTCATTTCAGAGCCGTATCTGGCCAGGATATCTGCTGTTTCTTTCCCTACCTCACAAACGTGCCCGGGAACCCAGCAGAGTAGCACCGAGTGGTAGCTAATTGCTCTGAGTGCCTGGATTCATTCTTTGAAGAATTTCGCGTTTATTAAGTTGGAGTCGATCGCCTTAAGAGGACGCAGATGGTTAATTCCATTGCTGGTAGTTTCATCGTTTGGACTGTCTGCGCTGCTTGAAAAACACTGCAGTAGTCTGGCAGTCGGTTGAACTAATTGAAGACTCCTGCTTCTGTTCCCTTGTCTGTTTTTAAGCCATCTGGAAAGATGGAACCATCTTTGGTGACCGTGCTGGGCGAATTCCAGTCATGTCGAGCGGGTATATAGACTTTTATGTACTAATTAAAGTCATATGTGGGTTTCACAATATCAGTTAGTGACATGAGCCCCCGTTGATTAAAGGTGTCTAAAACGCGGGAGTGTTCGAGGGTGTACGGTTTCCAAATTCAAATTTCTCTCATTCTGTGAGCACATTTGGCTGCCACGTTCTTCACGAAGAGCTCCGGGGTTTATAATGTTTCCACACCTAGTTGGGGAGTAGATTTTATGGAACCTGTTATCCCCAGGTTAGGTTTGGTTAGGTTAGGTTTATGTGGCTGTCGGCAAAAGCCGACATACTTAGACCAATTTAGGTTCATTGTGATACCACGTATATTATCTACCTCAACTCTGTAGATGGGACTGGCCAACGACACGCGGTTGTTATCAAACGGTCCCCCATCTACGTACTAACCGCGCCCAACGTCGTTTAACTACGGTGATCTGACGAGAACCGATTAACTCGACGTGGTATGGTCGTTGTTATCCCCAGACAAGCAATCCTTTGTACTTTTTTCAAGATTTTGAGGAAGGATTCGGTGTTAACCGCCTCCCACCAGATGTGAAAATGGGTCTCACAATCGAGGTATACAACCAGTGTACAATATGCGGCTGTAAGCCCCATTTCTTCCCAAAAGCATTCAGTCCCTTTTTCATTCTCTCTTCGGTGTTCCGTTTTCAGTTAAGTTAGAAACTGTAAACCACGCCAGGCACTTAACGTCGATTGAGATATTTAGGCAAACACCTTTCAGTTTCGGTGTATTCCATTTATTTATCCTGTGTTTCTTTCTAAACAGAATGAGCTCGAATGAGCTGAATCTTTTTGGGGTTGACCGCAAGTCCGTTGACATCCGTCCACCTTCGCAGATTCCATGATCTCACTACTAATGGAAAGGAACTTTCCTGTGATTAGTACGACTATGTCATCTGCGTATGCAACTAAATACTTGTCTATTATTTAAAACATTACGCAACACTCTTGCAACCCTTACCTTAACAGTATTTGTGATTATGCAGAGTGATATCGATGACAATACAAACAGTACAATCGGAAGTATAAGTGCAATCAATAGTTCCTTGTACGTTTTGTCCAAATCGAATCTTGCCACAACGAATGGAACAGCGTCCGCCTGTCAAAAAACGTATTTTATAAAATAAGAATCAGCTTTTCATCAACCAAATCTTCCTTACCCTGTTATAAAAACATTGATATCTAGATTGCGCTGTATCATTATCGCCATCACTGCCATATCGCGCTACAAAGTCCTTGCATTCTCCACGCAGCGTATTCACACAGCCCTCCAAATTTATAAACAGTTTCTTTGAACTGTAAATGGTCAAATTGTCTTGCTTGGGCAGAAATCTCTGGTCAGGGTCCATAATATTAGTGCTCTTATCATAGATATCCCAAAATTGGGTAAAATTCATGAACGGATGTGGTAAAGCATTGTTTTCCAAAAGAGTTCCATTAAGGCAGTCAGTGGCTCTGAGAAATAAAAATATTTTCATCAATCCCATTTAGGAGTATCCCTTTTCCAACTTACACAATTTTATCGCTCTCCTTCATAACTGTCATGCAATTTGCTAAAAGTGTGCCATCGTCCTCCTTCCAAAAATCGGTGGGTGGAATGCGTACTCCCTTGTTAGGCCCCCTTGCTTCATTAAACGCCACCCCATGCTCACATTCTGCCGTCACTAAAGAATTATCCTAAAATAGAATTCAAATTTCAAGTCAATAGAAAAGGTGAGGACGTCAACCAAAACTACGCACCTGCATCAGTAAAACGTTGACTCGGGTTGTCGTTATCTTCGAACAATAACGGTCACATAGAAAAGGTTTCTTTATTTTTGTACACTGAATCCCCCGACATTCGAAGAAGCCATTTAGTTTCGTGTTGTCCTTTTCAGAATTGAGGGTGGGTCCGTCGGCCTTATGATGACAGAGAAAAAACTCTGACATATTTTTGCAGTGTCCTGGAGGAAGAGGTTAGGAAAATGACAGGAAATTGTGTCATTTCACAAAGATAAACTGATTAATTTGAATAAATGGAGAGCCCTCGATGGGAGTGGGATATAAAATTACCATTCGAGCAGTTGAATACCCCTCGTAAGTTGTTACACGCTGTTCCGTTGTTGCAATTAAATTTCTTTAAATTGTTTAGGTCGATCTGAAAATGAGTTATGATTAAATTTAATAATTTTTGACGACACATTAAATTTAAGTTCTTGTTTTAGATGGCCAGAATAAGAGAAACGCAAGTTTTGAATTGGGAATTTTATTAAGCACAAAGTAATTATCCTCATCGTTGAAGGTACTGCTCACTTTTCTCAGAAAAACAAGAAATTTTCAGTAAAAGGAGTGCGTCTTCCTGACAGTACCAGTATTGAGTCTGAGTGCTAAGTTGTGGAAAGTCTCGCACCCCGAAAAAAAGAAGCACAATAGTTATTTCAAAGAACAACATATCGAGTGATTTCAAAAGGCTACTACAAAACTAACTTCGGCGATATTAACTTACATAGTATTTTCGTCAATTCAGCGTCATTTAAATAAAACCAAAATCCCGTATATCTAAAATACCAAATTGAAACAAAAAAAGTTTATTACACTGTCAGATCTGTGTCGTGGAGTGCTTAAAGCAAGCAACTATCACGAGAAGAAATTTTCCGGCACATGAAGTGCTCTCACTCTCACAGGATCATCATTTAGTGCAGGTGTTAGTAAGGACATAGACGACACATAGTAAAACATATAGCAAAACAAAGTAACGATGTACCTATGCAATACTAACACAGACACAAAACATGCAAATAATATAATAAGACACTAAGGCATTATAAAGCAAAACATTTTTAAGCTTTTTTTTACTAACATGCAAATCAATCATATAATCATTTAGATTATAGATTCTACTCATGCGAATAATAGGCTCATGCCTGCCATAATTCGTTCAATGATGAGGGCTAAATAGTTAGTCAACACTAGATAAGTTATGGGCACTACCACGGAAATTAAAGCCAATAGAAGACAGCAAATCAGGTGCATCTATATGACCGGATATAAGCTGCTGTAAAAAAAATTATATCTCTTTTAAGCCTTCATTGACAAAGCGGTATCAATCGAAGAAGCTTAATACGTTGACTGTAAGGAGGAAGCTTAAATGGATCATCCCGTGGAAGACATCTAAGGGCAAATCGAAGAAATTTACGTTGAATGGCCTCGATTCGATTTGAATGAATGTTGTAGAACGGTGTCCAAACTTGTGAAGCATACTCTAGATTCGGACGGACAAAGCAATTGTACAATGACATAGAAACGCGTGGGTCATTAAATTCCTTGGACCACCTTTTTACGAAGCACATCATAGAATTAGATTTGTTAACGATGAAATTGATATGCTTTTGAATATCGAGTTTGGGATCGAAATAAACCCTACGATCATTAAAACTATCAACATGACAAACAATATTGTATTGAAAAGTGGCAGGGATATTCTTTCTAGAGAATGTCATAAATGTTGCAATTTAGTAGAATTCACGAATAACCCTTTTTTTTAACACACCAAGTGGAGAAGCTACTCGTATTAATGTTTTTGAAGTAAAACTTCTTTACGCACGCTTGACTTGGGGGTAAGCTGGTGAATGCGACACGGAAGTGTAGACCAATGTAGACTTCTGGCGCAGTGTAGACCTTACGGGTGTTCCTAGCACCGCTCATTCAAATAACATTGAACTCATAAACTCATATATACCGTGCCGTTTCTAAAGACATTTTTGGAAAATATCCTTTTTCGGGTTTAATTATTGTGGCTCCAAGGACCTCTTTGTAAAATAACCTGATGTAAAATAAAATCGACATTCAATCAATTTTTCTTTTAAACGCAATATGCATAATAAATCCCAATAAATTATCACCATAAAATTATAATAAATAAATAAAATTTTTTGATTTAGTTATTAGTTATTACCTAGGCAGCTAAAACGCTACAGCTAAAAACTAACCAACTTTTAGTTGTCATCCGCAACTAACTTTGGCAACCTAACAAGCTTTTTTTTTATTTTTTTTTTTTTTAAAAAAAGGAAATCCAAATCCCAGAGCACTCAGACTCGGTAACGGTCCATTGTACTATCAGGCAGAAATCCTCCTTTTGGTGTAGAGGCATGAGAATGGGTGGTGTATGCTGTTGTTCCCCATGGGGATTGAACCTGCACCGTACGGGTCACAAGCCAACACACTAACCTCTACACCGTCGCCACGCACACCTAACGTGCTTAGTTACACAACCTGCAAGATAACAAATTAGGTAATTGAAAGTTATTACACCTTATTGACCGCAAAAATCGTAATAAAAAGAAGTAAAAACTAAAAACAAAACCGAAAAACTTTTATGTTTGAAATTTTAATTCTTTTTTATTAGCACGTATGCATTTCGGTTCTCAGCTGCGGAACCATCATCAGCGAGCGACAATTAAACAATTACAAAAGAGATTAGGTACATATGTTATACATAGTTGGTTAAATAAGTTAAGTTAAGTAAACATAGTGAAGAGAGTGACAAAACAGTTTCTAATTTTTCTTTTTTAATAAGTTGAACAGAAGAGAATCAATTGGTCCAGCTTCCAAATTCATCAAGTTGTCGTTCAAGTGGATATGTATCGATTCATAGGCGTCTAGTTTGTGTGGTTTGTTTACATTTTTTATGGGTCGGAAATTATTGTCAAATGATGTAATTGTATGTCGATCTGCATTACTTGGGTCAAATATGTGTGCCGCTATAGCTTTGTCACTCTCTTCACTATGTTTACTTAACTTAACTTATTTAACCAACTATGTATAACATATGTACCTAATCTCTTTTGTAATTGTTTAATTGTCGCTCGCTGATGATGGTTCCGCAGCTGAGAACCGAAATGCATACGTGCTAATAAAAAAGAATTAAAATTTCAAACAAAAGTTTTTCGGTTTTGTTTTTAGTTTTTACTTCTTTTTATTACGATTTTTGCGGTCAATAAGGTGTAATAACTTTCAATTAATGATCTGACCACAAACTTGGCTATAATATTCACGATTAAAAAGGTGAATTTAGTTAAAAAGAAATTAGGTAGCTAACGCGCAACTGTGCCTACGTGTTTACACATCAACTATACTGTGAGTGCAGCGTGGCTCACACCTTTTTTTCCTAATTTCTAATAATTCTTTGTTTTGATTTTTACAGCAAATGTAAACAAATTCATTGTATAATATTATACATTTTCATTTCAACATTATTACAAAAATTCAATTTGGGAAAAACGATAACATATTGAAGTAAAACTTCTTTACGCACGCTTGACTTGGGGAGTAAGCTGGTGAATGCGACACGGAAGTGTAGACCAATGTAGACTTCCGGCGCAAACGTAGACTTCCGGCAATACCGAAGTGTAGACAAACGTACACTCTTTTGTTACAACTTTTCGGCGGAAAGGTTCGTGGAATGGGTAAACAAGCTTGAATATCCTCAATAGAGGGCAATACTAAGCTCATCATCTATCCAAACCGGTTCAAAGGAGAACAGTTGCCGACAGATGGAATTTACCGGAAATGAGTAAAGTCTGTGTCCATGAATCGCAGTTCATTAGTTGGAAACATAGAGCGTCACCGTCATCGTTAGATTTTCAGGTCGGACGGCAAAAAAACAAAGCTTGAGCGAGGGAGATGAAATTTATAATTTAGACTCTCCAGGGGACCTTGATGCTCATGTGTAAATATTTTTAAAAATTCGCCCACACGCCCAAAATTTACAAAAAAAAACAAAGTTTGAGCTAGGGAGCTGAAATTTATAATATAGACTCTCCAGGCGCCTTTGATGCTCATGTGTAAATATTTTCAAAATTCGCCCCCTTGCACGCCCAAAATTTAAATTAGATGGAGCGAAAGAAGTTTTACTTCAGTCGTGTGGTCTTAAGCACATTAATTTTTTTTTATATAGCTAATTAGCGTGCGCTAAAGGAATTAATTTTTTCTGTAAGTGGTACTGCAAGCAGCCTCAGCAAATGATTCATTGCCTGTTTTTAGGTGCTACTTACTGCATTAAAGAATAGAAGGATAGGAAAGAAGTTTGGGGCGATGGGGTTTTTGTTGGCTTAAAGAAGAATTCTGTCCTGTTGATTCGTAGATCAGAATATTGCAGTGATTTACGCACGCCTTAACATCATTAATGGCTAGTATAAATATAGTTGGTCCTAAGTGACTTACTTGGGTAACTCTACAATGAGCTGTGAAAGATTCTGATAGCGATCGTCTAAATTTGACTTGATGTATTTAACTCGCTGTGTTTCCTCGACAGCGACATGGATGCTGCTGAAATGGTAATTACCATAATTCATCTGACCACGAAATCTTTCATCTGTATGTAACAGGATAGAAAGTATCGAACCCAATGAAAACGCGTGTTGTGACTAGGGCTGCAAAGAGGCGTTCAGGTTAAAAGAGGTGAGCTTTCGGTCATATAATGCCAACCCATCTAAGGAAAGGCGAAACAAGTTCAAACGTCCCAGAAATTACTGCATTGCCCACATTCCAATGTCTTCATCACGGTGGTGAAAGTAAAATCGCTGCAATTGATATTTCAAAGGCATTTAACAGAGTTTGGCACCAAGCGCTCTTGTGGAAAATGTGTGAATTTGGACTCAATGGTACTTTTCTTCAATGGATTTTAAATTAATTTTCGGACCGTTCAATTCAAATTGTTTTAGACGGTTTCAAGTCTGTAACTCACCGAATCAATGCTTATGTCTATGAATGGCACTTGCATCGCTGAAACCGATCGGCCCTCCGTTCTTGTTATGTGTTTAAATGACAACTTTTGTTGGAGAGACGTCATATTCAATGTCGCCAAGAACGCTGCGAAATTTCTAGGCTTCCTTAAGCAGTACAATAATTATTTTACCCCATTTGATCTGGTTACAATTTATAAGGCGTTCATATGCCCAAAATTTAAGTATAACGCTCATATCAGGCCCTGTGCCCCAATCAAAATACTCAACAGCACACTAAAACGATAATCCGTATTGGCGATCGGGACATCGCGGAAACGTTAGACTCTCTAGATCATCGTCGTACTGTCTACTGTCTACTGTCTATTGCTGTTTTAACGATATTTCCACCATAAGTGCTCAAACGAAATAACCACCTGCATTCCACCCTTAAAACATTTCAATTGCAGTACCCGCCATGCATTAGTTCACCCTTAATCCTGTATTCGGTCATACAGTGAAAAACAAAGAACCTTTCCTTAGCCGTACAACACTAATGTGGAATTTTCCTTTACATTGTAATATACAAACATTCAAAATTAATTCTTATTTCATTAACGCCCGCGTATAGCTATTACATAATAAGGGAAGTAAAACAAATCCCTTCAGTGCGTGTTCAGCCATTGCGGATGCCAGAGCGCTTAGTCTTGACAACTGGATGGAAGGCTGCAGTGTCTCAGGCAGATACTCTTCACGGGTCGGGAGCCCATTAAAAAAGTAGGTAAGGGGTGGGACGTTTGTACATTAATAGATAATTTGATAGGAACCAATTTTTTCATGCAGTTCATAATCAAAGAGTGAAAAGAACATACCGCATCATCAGTCTTAGATAAATCAGAAAGCCTCTGAAAATTAGCTTTATTTTATTTCATTCTCTGAAAGTCAAATGACAGCGAACTGTCATACGAATGATTAGTCTGGTACAGAATGGGCGCGTTCAATGTGCAAGGCAACTACTAGTCCCTGCTATTTTACCCTTCCTCGTTGATCGAATAACTCACTTGACAATTGTTTGGCAAATGATAGAAATTTAACAAATAGTTAACTAGCTGCAAATTTAACACATTATACATCCAAGGGTGCATGATTTTTATCAATATATGTACATAAGTTATATTGTATGAAGTGCAATTCTAGAACCACACTACCAACAGCAACTGAGAAAAAGACAAGAATGAGAAATCGATTAGTGCAGTTTTTTATACAGCTTGTGTGCACTTTATGGGCAGAGTCAATTGATGGAATGAAATGAGAATCATCCTCAGAAGGTACCCATACAATAGGCGTTTTTCTTTTTTAGCTCCGAGCGGGGCACTGAGCTGTCAAAAAAAGAACTGTGTTACTTTTTTAGCTCGGAGCGCTCTGAGCACAAAATTTGTATTTCTTTTTTATCTCTGAGCTAGCTCAGGGCTCGCTCAATGAGCTCGATTAAAAATAACCGAGCACATTTCATTCATTATTTTGTGTTTTTTCCATAGTTTATTTAGTAGAAATTATATTTTAAATGGAACAATCCTTGACAAACACCAATTTCAGAAGCAATCCTGACTATTTTGAAAATTAATAGAAAAAAAATTATCTAATGACAGTTCAGTGCCCAATTCTGTTTCTTAATTAGCTCGGAGCGCTCAGGTTATGTTCAGCTCGGAGCGAGCTCTGATTGCTCGGGCCCCGCTCTGTTCCCCGCTCGGGGCTAAAAAAGAAAAACGCCTAATATGTGGCCGATTGAAGTCGCATAGAACATAGAAGTAAAACGGGTTGCGGTCGAAATTCTGGCGAGGTCAAAATTCTGTTTTACAAAATTCTGCTTTCAAAATACTGCTTTTCCGAATTCTTTTTTTCAAAATTCTGCTTTTCAAAATTTTGCTTTACAAAATTCTGCAAATAATAAGAAAAGGTTTGGAAAATGTTTAAAAGCACGCGCTTTAAATTCCATTCACTCACTTGTTATAGAAGAAGAGGTAAAAGTAGTTTTTTTATTGGTTTTAAGATTGCTCTCTTGGTTTAGACAAATATTCTGTTAGTATACCTTTGTGAGTGAACGTGTGCTTTGTTTAGTTTCTTAATGCTGTTGTTTTTTCTTTTTTTTTTTGTAATTTCAATTATGAAATAATTTGTTATTTCGACCCGCTCCCAAGTAAAACAACATTATGATATGTTAAAAATATGGTCACATGCCACAAAGTTCTGAGTACAAAGAACAAAGACGATGGAAAGTACGCATTAACAACGTGTTTATCCTCAAGTAGAATTTTAGTGGAAATGGAAGTCAATCTTTCGTGACTCAAAGTTGGAACGAGGGAACGAACAGCAATCAGGAGGACACCTTCTCCAAACGCTTTCAAATCATCAAATCCTTGCCTAAAATTCCCGCATTAAGACATGTTTCCGTCAAGGAGAAGATGTGATGAGAGAGGGCATGGGAATTTAAATGTAATTTAGCGGTTTTTGTGCGTAGTCCCCTTACCTTTTTATAGTAGAGCAAAAGTCACCTTTTTTTTACATGGAGGTGACTTTTAGTGAAACGGCGTGTGAATTCTTTAACTAAAACATTTTGAGGTATGTTGCTTTTGCACAGTATTTGAAATATGGAGAAAGGGCAACAATTTAAGATGACGCAACAAACCCATCAACTTTGCTGATTTTTTTTTTTTTCACGGCATTGTCTGAAGAAGTATACATAACGTTCCCATATTTGTTTCGCTAAAATACAGGATAAATTGGAAAATATATGTGATTTATTTATATTTTCGTTTATATATTTTTTGCATATCTTATTTTAAATTTTATAATTAATTAATTAATCTTCAACCTCTTCGCTATACTTTAAACTTGATCAAATTTTTCTAAGCATTTCTGGTAGTGTTTTTAACCAGTTAAAAAATTCCAAGCAACTCATTTTTAAATTTATTTTTGTAGTAAGAATAGCTTTTAATGTCTCAATTCGAAGATGTGTTTTCTCATCCGTCTACATTTTATTCATTGCTGAAAAAACTCTTTCAACAGGAGCAGTCAAACCCGGAAGACATAAAAACAAACTCGAAAACAGTCGCCATTTCCTTATATTCACACTTTTCAGTGTCCAAATGATTGAAAACTTCAACCCATCGCTTTGTTATTGGTACGTTTTGTTCTTTCCATTTTGTAATTTGAGTTGCTAAGCAAAAATTTCTGATGTAGCAAAATTCTTTGTGCAACTAACACAAAGGGTTCAAAAAGATGTAAAATGCGTTTGATGGCCGCACCGAGAGCTTAGAACCGAGTCTTTGCATATCCCAACAGTTTTAAATATTCAACACCAGCCGTTTCACAAAATCTTTCAGTGCTGTTTCGTGTGTTGTATAAATATAAAAATATGAATATAACGACAATACATTCGATATCAAATGGAAATACATCACAAGCTAATTTCAAAGAATTGTGCACAATGTGAGCCACGCACCCGATTCCAATTAAATGTGGTAGCCATTGTTTCATTCTGAAAAAGTCATTGTTTTTTCCGCCTCGGTTTTGGCCTCCAAAATTTGCTTTGGCATTATCCGCGCAGAATGCAATAATTTTTTAATTTCAAAACGTATTCTTCAGCTGTTCTTTGCACCAGCTCATTGATTATTGTTGATGTTTCTCTGGCTTCCGACAACACTTCCAAAACTTTCACACAGACACCAAAATTCGGAAGAAAATATCTGACTAGAACGGGAAACAACTTTATTGAACCGCGATTTGACGCGTCCACATAAACAGAAACGAAATGACACTGCCTTAATTCTTCGTAAAGAATTTTCCTAATTCGTGGAGCGAAAACAACTATTTCTTGACATTTAGTTTGAGAGCATGTAAACTTTTTAATTTTGAAGCACGTACGAACAATTTTGTGGCACAATCAGAAGATTTGAAGCTGTGATTTTCTTTTATGGTGTGAAATGCCCAGGTACCTTCCATTGCAGCAATATCGGAATCGAATGTGGATGGGAAAAATGAACTAATCCTTTTGCTTGTAGATGCTGCAACAGCGCTGACAGATGTTTGTCTGTTTTTAAATGTTGCACAATGTCTGAATTTCCACCTGAAGCTATCACAGAATATAACTATCCGATTTGCTTTTTTCGAAAAATGGATATTTTGCTTTAAGATTTTCATTGAAAACACACTTTCCTTTTGTGGTCTTTGACATTTTTACGAATTAAGTTCACTTCACTGAATAACCTTTAGTGCATTTGGATACCTATTACTCTTTTGAATCTTGGTAAGAAAGATGTTTGGTGGTGAGTTTTAAAGTGTTATGGTAAAGTTAAGGAGATGAACATAAAATAATTTTAAACTATGGGAATCTTGAACAGGGAGTTGTGAGTTCAAATGATGCCTCCATTGGATTACAGGGTTTTAGTAGTAAAATACAGGAGTGATATATTGGCACGAGAAAACAGGATAATCCTGCGAAATACAGGATAGATGGGAGCGTTAAGTATACATAATAACAAACTTCGAACAAAGTAAACAGAATAAGCACACAAAAATTGCTTTCAAGATTTTTGAAATTCTCTAGGTGTGTGTCCTCCTGGGCCAGATCACGTTAAATGAAAACGATCGAACGACATCATTTGGACTATAGCTACCTCTATCAGATCTTTCGACAATTAAAGCAGAAAGGTTTATGCTATAACTATCATCAACGTAAATTCAATCCAAACCCAACCCAATACGAAGTCTCAGATAGCACCGCATATGTGCATGTAACCGGCAATGTATAAAATCCGTCATTCCTAGAACGGTCAGGCGATATATAAAATAGTAATAAAATTGGGGAGCTTTCGAAATTCTGCTTTGCAAAATGTTGACTTTTAACACTAAAATTCAGCTTTATTTCTGTTCTGCCTCACAAAATTCTGCTTTTCAAAATTCTGACAGGCAATATTTTAAACAAATAAATTCTGCTAGTTCTGTTTTTTCCAATTTACGAATTCAAAGAAAACAAATATTTTTCAACTTTGTCAACAAATTACAATATATTTCATATAAAGAAGGTACATAGGTGGGTACCAGGAACACAAAAAAAACAGCCAAAAAATCACAAACTATTTCATAATTGAAATTACCAAAAAAAAGAAACAACAGCATTCAGAATAAACATAGCCAGAGAGAAAAATAATACATATATGTATTGTATAGTAAATTTCAATTATTTCTAAACGTTGTTCCTTCGTGTACTTGAACATGAGGAAAATGTTGTAATGTTTACTGAATATTTTGACATTAGCCGTGGTTTTTTGCACGCGGATGTAGGGATAACTTGAAATTTGCATGTAAAATACTACAACAACTTATCCTATATATACGCTAACTTTAGCGGGGATAGCTGTCGCCGTTAAGTCCCTTAGCAGGGATAAACAGTGCTTCCGAAATCCATTTTCTTCGTTTCTGATGAATTGTTGCGATGAATTTTTCAGGAAATGTCTAAGTTTGACATCCCACCGACCACTGACACATTCCGCCGAATATTTTATTCGCGATTTTATTATTATTAATTTTCAAACTTTATTATAAGGGTAATTAAATTTCGCAAATCTGTTAATGTGACATTATTTTTTATATTTTTATTATATGTTGGCATTCATTTTAATTGGCGGAAGTAAAAAATTTTCAATTTCAGGATTTTCAATTTAAATTTCTTAACTACAACTTACAGCTGTGTCACGGTGCATGTGTGCTACCAAGTTTTTTTTTTTAAATTCTTAAGCGACGATGGTCGTTTTTTTAGACAATCCTATATCCGCGTGTAAAAAACACGGCTATTGACAGTTCGGTAATCGGTTTAAGGGTGCGTTCACAGTGAAAGTTTGAAGTTGTCAAGTCGCTAATGTAAAACTCTTTATTAGATTTATGCTGATAAGATTCCTGTCAATTTGATTTAGAAAAACATAATTAGTTCAATCAAAATGTCAATTAGTATAGTGCTGCCAAATAATGTATGGGCTTTTTTTCGAGTTTAAATTTGATTCCATATGTACGTGCAAAACACGCCTAATGTACTTACATATATACGAGTATCTTAGTAAATAAATTTGTTTAGTACTATTTTCTTTCTATCCTAATTCTAAAGTTCACACAACATAATCATTTATAAGTAAAAGTTTATTTATAAGTAATTTCTATTTATTTATTCATCACTTATTTATTTATCTATTATTTAGTTATTATATTATGTTTTTTATTTATTTGTTTATTTCTTATTTAATAATTTTTTACTTCTAGTTTATTTATTTATTTTATTTATATAGATTTATCTATCTAATGTGCTTACACTTTTATCTATTAAATATTTATTATTTACTTTTCCTTTTCTTTCCTTTTTCTCTTCACTTATACTGTAGGTTTTTCATCGTATTTTGCTTCAAACTGATGAATTTCTTAAGGGTATACTAACAGAATATTTGTTTAAACCAAGAGAGCCATCTTAAAACCAATAAAAACCACTATTACCTCTTCTTCTATAAAAAGTGAGTAGGTAGGTAGAATGTTTTACAAAATTCTGCGAATAATAATTAAAAAATTGAAAAAAGAATTTTGACCTCGCCAGAATTTTTTCAGTTCCGCGCACCTACTCTACTGAATTTAGATAAAATAAAGAATACCTTGCAGGGCTCGGTATCCCTTATAACGGATTCTTCTAGAGGCGCAAAATGCAAACATTTTTCAATGTGGGAGGTCTACACCGCAATTTTCTACTACATAAATAAAAACGGCAACACGTAGAACAAAATACGAGTACTACATGTTTTTTTTAAAACCAGATTTGTTCTTTTGTATTCTTTTTAAATATTTTTTGAAAAAAATACAGATTTGTTCTTTTGTATTATTTTTAAAGCAAACAAAACCATAGATATAACCAGTACATCCCACAAATAGTGCACAGCCACTGTTGACAAATGCGCATGCCAGCTAACCGGAGCAATGAATTTGATTAAGCGTTGGCTGACTCCGAAGAGGGAGTTGAAATCCCGCTTTCCCGCAAAGCGTGCCACCCAAGTACTTTAAATTTCGAAGAAATATCGGTATATGCTCCCGACATCTGGACCTACATAGGGGTACCTTAGTACTAAATACCTATGTGTCAAAAAAAAAAAAAGATTTTTCTTATAAAATAGTAGTTTTCATAATTTTCAATTTTATGGTTTTCACGTTCTACAAAAATTTGTTGGGGCAGTGAACAATTAAAGCCAATTTAGTACTTACTGTCACGATTTGGAAAAAAATCAGTAAACAAGGTTTTCTTCAAAAGCTTGAGTTTGAAAGTATTTTTTTAAAAAACTATTCATAGAAATACATAACTTGATTTAAAAAGAAATATAAAAACAGGATTCTGGCTTTCAAAGAAGTTGTAAGTTTTTTTTGTAAGTTTTGCTGTTGTTTTTAATTTTTTCCGTTTTTAGTAAATTTTTAGAAAATCGCCCGCTGTTTTTAGTCCCTCTACAAAAAACCGTTATTTTTTTTTGCTACACTAAAGTTATCGTACCTCATCTTGCTGGTTTATTTTTTAATTCGCGCGCAGCGTGCCACCTATAAAACTGAATAAGGTTAAAGTGTTATACATACTTTACTTAATTCAGGCGGGTAGGTGACGAAAAATCATTAGTTCAAGTATTCCTTTAAATAAGCCGGCATTTCATACATTGGCCTTAATATGAACATCAACCAAACAACATACAACAAAGAGAACACAATTATACTCATTTTACAGTTCTCAGCTCAGATACATCAAGACCTAAAAAGACATGATTTAGATTTTGTGTATGACAAACGCTCTTCCAGCTGACGATTTGCCAGATGATTGCAATGGATTACTGTGAGTGATACTGACCTCAGTATGGGCTTTATGTGGGTATGTCAATTTGGCAACATAAACATGTGTAAGTTTTTTGTATAAAAGCTTGCATTTAAAACAATGCAGCCAACCTGTTACCAGAATTCTTAATAGGCCGAACTCTTGTTTCATTTCAGCCACTCGTTACGCGCGCCGCATTATGTTTTCCATTTACAAGTTATCAGAAAGCTGTTGCCGGAAACATCGCTGACTGATGCAATAGCCGAATATATTTCACATCCTCCATGCACCTGAACTGTTCCTTTTAGAATGAAAAAACGATTTTGTCGATACAGAAGAAGAAAAAGTTCACTCAGTCTACTATCGTGGATTTTGCCAATTTGCGAGCTCGTGGCCAAAAGTTCAATTTTGTAATTTATAATGATGAATGTTTTCTCGAGCACTTCCACGAAAACAAATGATTTTTTGTCCGCATTCTATAGCCAAAATCAAATTAACGGAACCAAGCAGCATGATAAACCACACCAAATAATACTTTATTGTTTATTGTGGCTATAACTCGCGAAAATGTGCCTTGAAATATACTTGTCGGAGTAATCATGATAAATAATTGCCTACCATAGTCCACAGTGATAGGATACATCGACCATCCCGGGGGCAAAGCTTATTTCCAGATTTCAGGAAAATTGCATCCTTGCCAGCACTCTACTTCCGCCAGCGCCAAGTATCTTGTGTTATGAAGATATTGATAAAACAGAGATTTCTTCCTTTAAGCTGTACAACACAAAACAGTTTCATTCCCTTTGCGTTTTGCAGACATAATCCAAAAATTCAAAAAAAAAATCGGTGTTTTCGCTCCTTCTACCTTATTTCCAGATTTAGATACATATTTGAAATGCTTCAAACACAAACCTCCAAAAAAATACATTTCAAGCGCTCTAACTTAAAAAAAAAACATAGGGACAGGCTACAGTCCGCTTGGGCGAACTGTTGGATACCCTATTCTTATTCCTATCCCTCATAAGTGGGCGTGACAAAAGTCTAAGTATGGTTGAGTTGTTAAGAACGCTCTACATATTTTGTTATACAAGGTGGCGCAAAAATAACCTTCCGATGTTTTTTTGGCTGTAATTTAAAAAAAAAAATGAAAAACTTTGATTCTTCTTGTGGATTATTTTTATTTGGTCTATTAATTTTTTTTACATCAAGTCGAGAATATGATGCCATGTAAATGGCCGCCGCCACAGTTGATTGTCATTTGAGCCCTTTTTATGGCATTTTCCATCACTTTGGCCAAAACTTCCGGCGATAGGTCCTCACATTTGTTGACGGATATTGTCTTTAAGAGCTGCAAGAGTCTGAGGCTTGTTGACATAAACCCGCGACTTCAAAAAGCCCCACAAAAAGAAGTCTGGAGCGGTCAAATCAGGCGATCTTGCTGGCCAGTGCAAATCGCCAAAACGGGAGATTAGGCGCCCGGGAAATGCATACTTCAGCATATCGGTCGTGGCACGTGCAGTGTGTGCCGTTGCATCGTCCTATTGGAACCACATGTTTTCCAATCCCAATTCATCAAGTTGCGGCAAAAAGAACTCGTTGATCATTGCTCTGTAGCGCTCATCATTCACAGTAACCGTTTGGCCCGCGACGTCTTCGAAGAAAAAAGGTCCGATGACTCCTCCAGCGAAAACAGCACACCATACAGTGACTTTGAGCGGGTGTAATGGCTCTTCGTGGGTTACACGCGTATTTTCAGTGCCCCAGAAGCGTAAATTTTGCTTATTTACGTACCCGCTAAGATGGAAATGGGCCTCATCACTCATGATTATTTTTGATGAAAAATCATCTTCCTCTTGGTGGTGATTAAGGATGGCTTGAGCGTATGTTAGACGCGATTGGCGGTCAGCAGCTAACAGCTGATGCACCGTCTGGACTTTGTACGGAAACATCTTCAAATCTTGTACCAAAATTCGCTGTAAAGACCGTCGACTGATACCCATTTGCGTGGCACGTCGTCTGGTCGATGTCGACGGCGCTTCCATCACATCTTCGGCTACAGCAGCAATATTCTCTGCAGAACGGCTACTCCGGGGTCTGCCACGCCTGGCAGCATCTCGTGTTGTGCCAGTCTCTTCGAGGTGAGCGGCTAAACGTCGCAGTGTTTCACCAGTAGGCGTTGGACGGGTAGGAAATCTGCGACGAAATTCACGTTGTGCCAAAGTCACCGACCGATTATTGCTCAAATAAATAGTCACCAATATTCCGCGTTCTGGAGCAGTGTAGCGTAACATTGTTTATTAACGTGTATTTCGCATGTGTTTACTACACAAATGTCAAAACAGAACTGACATTAGGGGCCAATCGCAAAATTTATAGCATTTTCTGATAGGAGGACACCTTGTAAAACAGTTAAAGGATTTTATAAAAAAAAACGAAGTTTTTGCAAAAAAACGCTCCCTAGCCCAAACTTTTCAATAAAATTATTTTATTTAATTGTTGGCGTGTCAGTAAGCGGATTTAAAAAAAAATTAACACATGAGCATAAAGGGCCCCCAGAGAGTATATATTATACATTTCAGCTCCCTAGCTCAAACTTTGGATTTTCAAAAAAGTTTTTTTTTTTAATTGTGGGCGTGTCAGTAGGCGGATTTTGAAAATATTTACACATGAGCTTAAAGGGCCCCTAGAGAGTATATATTATAAATTTCAGCTCCCTATCTCAAATTTTGGTTTTTCAATAAAATTGTTTTATTTGATTGTGGGCGTGTCGTGGGCGGATTTTGAAAATATTATCTCCCGAGCAATTTCAGGAGCCATAGATCATATATAAAAAATTTCAGCTTTCTAGCCCAAAATTCGATTTTTTCCAAAATTTTGTTTTTTTGAGTTTGTGGGCGTGTCTGTGGGCGGATTTCAAAAATTCGTAAACTTATGCCATAGAGACCATAGAGAGTATATGGTTAAAATTTCAGCTCTCTAGGCCTAGTTTAAAGTCATAATTTTTGCCGACAGACGGACGGACGGACGGACCTGGCTAGATCGACATTACTATCGATGCTGATCATAAATATAGTAACTTTTTGGGGTCTACGGGCAACATTAAGGTATGTTACAAACTATGCGTCAAAATTAATATACCCTTAGAATAGGATATAAACAAATCCGACATGACGAAGAAGCCATGCAATTGCTGATTTAGAATGCAAAAGAAACTGAAAAAAGATTAATTCTGAAAATACAATTGGATTTTTAGAACTGATATACCACATCATGGAATAAGGGCATTGATTTAATCTGTTGCGGTTTTAACGCCTCATTGTGTCTGTACACGTTTATTGATTGGTGCACAACAGCGCTATTGTTGCAACTCGCGGAATTCGCTATGTCGGAAGTCGGTATAGACATCCGTCATATCGAGTTAATTGTTGTTGCACTTAAGAATGGAACACACGCAATGAGTTCAAGCATCAGGAAGGCTAGTCGTGCTCTTGCAGATTGATTGAAAACGTAATCCTATTAAGGAAACTTTATATACACAAAGTAGTCGACCTTGGTCCTTTTAAATCAATAAGCAATGACCCACTTTCAGTAGGGAGATGTCTTTTTTTGCTCTGGAGAAGGTATATAAACGCAATAAACATTATCGGCCGTTTCCAGCGTGCCATGGTAGAAGCTTTTACGTCGATTGAAGAACAGGCAAAATTGACTGGTCTTAAAGTTTATAAGAGCAAGACCATGTTCATGCTATCAGCAAACAAACACCTGCCCACCGACTGGAACAACAGGTCACTGTTGATAGCAGAAAATTCGAGGTAGTTAGAGAGTACAATACGGAGTAAATATCAACCCTTCGATTGACATCTAAAGAAGAATTACCCTTTGAAAAAGCTGCTACTTCGGTTTGGCAAAACAAATTTGTTCAAAACTCCCAACCCGGAAGACGAAGTGCAAGCTTTTCAAAACACTGACCCTGCTTTGTGTTATGGCGCCAGGTGCCGGACGATAAGCAGGAAAGAGAGCATATATTGGGTCGTGTTCGGAATGTGATTGCACCTACTGTATTTTGTGAATACGGGCTGTTGAATTGCATCGTTTCCAATTTATCCTTCAAATGCAACAGTCCGCCGTATCAAAGCGAACAGAATGAAGCATTATTAAAAGTCCACAGGACATAGGTCCAAAATAAAACCCACATTGGTTGGTTATACGTCCACAACTCAATTGTGCACTTATAACCCAAGGTGATCCATTTTCTGGACCAATACCCCTCTGAGGGTGTTAGACCATGCGGAGAAAAATGCTAGATTCCTTTAAGCCGCAAAGGGGACCGCCGAAACACTGTTTGATCCCGGCGCCAGAAAGAATTGATTATGCAGTGGAAAGATACATAAAGCCAAATTGGCTTGATAAAAAATAATAAAAAAAAATATTAGGCATTAACGGGCCCATACAGGGCTTAAACCTACCTTCTTCAATCAATTGATTGTGCGAAGTGGGATGGATCTACAAGTTTAAGCCGAATCCAAACGGCAAATTTGAGCTTCGCATGACAAGTGATACTCTTGGATGTTTGTCAGACGTTCGAAACGGGTGGGGCAGGGGAAAAAACTTGTAGGTGTCACCTGAGACCATTCGATTCAACACTCTAGCCACTGCGCCCATCTTTGTGGGCTCAAAGCTTGAAACAAACACAAATAAATTGGCCTAATGCTGCTATATATTGCCAAATGTTGAGATTTGGCCTTACTTCACGGCAACGGTCCCGCCTGAGGGTTGCGCCGAGAGTCATTTACCCAACTATTAAAATTAAAGTTTATGCAAAAATAAAAGAAACGAGTCAATCTTCTGCATAAAATTAAAAGTAAGATGAAATAATTGGGAGACGGAGAGATTTCCAAAATCCTGAAAACTTTAAATCGTAAAAGCCTAAAATCCTTGGATAGTGGACTTCTTAAGATTGTGGAGATATGGTCCGAAATGTTGTGAATTTATGGCCCACCATGGTGGGTTATATGTTCACAATTGAAGTGAGGACTTACAACCCGCCCATTTGGGTCATAAGAACATTGTATACTTTTGGCCTATAGACTTATGACCCTGCGCCGGGCACACTCTATTTCATCTTGTCAATCTTTACATAAATTACTCTTACGCTAACCGTTTAGTCAGCGAAAATAATTTTCTCTGTTTATTTTCATCTCACCCAAACAAAGAATAAAATACATATTGCAATGCTGTAACTTGTAGTACAAGAGTAATCGTTCCCTTGGGAAAGAGTCATCAAATTTTGGTTTGAAATATCAGCACAATTTTTATTGATTTCCATTCCTCCAAACCATGTCCAACCAAACGATCTTCTGCAACCCATAAACTGCGCACATAATGGACACTTACAGAACCATCGTACATATTATATTCATTATTATTTAAAAAAAAATGAATTAATTAGCTCGAGGCGCCAGTTTTATGATTTAATTTGTCACTCATGTTTCTATCTACAAACATGTATTCAACTGCCGCCTCCCATGGGATTTTCCACCCCTGCTCACTTTTTGCGCATAACAACAGAGGTTTCATTACTTTTGTGGATCACTAAAGTCAAGTAATCCCATTTCTCCCACCCACTTGCCCAGAAGAAATTCCCATATCTTTGGATGAGTCATCGTAACAAACACAAAGCTGAAAATTCTTACCGTCGGACATGATGTTGTTGTTATCCTTGTGCAATTGTTCAGCTGTAAGTCGGTGCCATTTCGTCGCACCACAGAATGTATCTGAGGACAAAAGCCACTCGTCTTTGTCAGGCACCATTCCCCGCATGATGCCCAAGGACAATTGTTTGGCATTTGTATATCGATGGTTTGGCACATAACAGGATCGGGCTCAAATCCCGATTTGAAGGCTCTGCAACCCGAAATTAAATGTTAGCATCACTCACACAAACAAACAAAGAAAAAAAAAACACTCAACGAGCATCTTCACCGAAACTAGGTCAGTGACTATTGCTACGGAGGAAGGATGGCACACTTACTGAAACGAAGGTGAGTAAACTGCAACACTGAGGTAAACAATGGAAACACATGACAAAACCATTGTTAACTGGCAAAAGCATATTGATCCGCAAATGCGCTTATCCTGTTCGGGTATAAGTCGTGGTTTATTCTTTCGTCTGCCCATTGTTAATAAATAATTGTCCTTGCTCAGTTGACTTTGTCTTCGCCCTCTGTCTATTAGGGTCGTCGTTTCCCGCACTCAATTGCTTGAATTCAAAGGTGCAAGGACCCCACGCCGCACATTAACACGGAACTAAGGACAATTTAATTATGGTTCAGGGATATTCACGTCATGAATTATTTCGCAGATGCGTATCTGAGTATTTTAGCTGTGAGGTCATCTATTATTGATGAAAATGAAAACATAAAACAATGATATTTTCGACTTGTTGATGGTGGTGTTATTTTTGGGGGTAGGGTGGTATTTGTGTAACTTTCATTTTTGTTCTCCCACCGCTCACACCCACCCACATTAGCGCAATAGCTGAAATTACTTTTGATACCCCGAACCGAGAGCGTTTTCAATTCACAAATCGTGATTTTTGCACTTGGAAAAATATTTATAAAGCAAAAATAAATATATATTAATACAATTTGGAATGCAAAATGAAAAAGTGATGAGGCAACACTCGCGACAACCGTCAAAGCCCAGCACCTAGCGCCGGGGGATACTAAATCTAAACTGAATCTGCCAGGACAATTCCCTTTTTGAAACAACTTGAGTGGAAGATATAGAAAAGCATTATTCCAAATTCCAGTCTGGGGTAAAGAGCAGTGGCGCCGTATGGCATTGCGAGTATTTTATAGTTATTACTTCTCCTTAAAAGAGAGCAAACATTTATTATGACAATTTTAAATGACAATTTAAAATGACAGTTCAATTTATTAAAACTTGAGTGTGGTGAATTTTAAATGTCTAAGGCTGCAAGCAATAAAATAGTCAATAAGATGAAGAACTAACTTATGGATGACATAAACCTAATTTTATACAAATGAAATTAAACTAAATACCTAGCTGTATCTTTTCAAGCTTTGTATAGGTACATATCCTTAGTGTTGAGTCTGTAAACGTATGCGAAAAAAATGTACATGGGCAACACTGTACACTGCAGTGTATTTATCTTCCCGTTGTTCACTAACTTTGTAGAAAAAACGGATCAAATTAAACGCACAGTTTCGCACAACGTTATAATAAACATCGGCAGGCATCTTGGTTTCGAATCACTTTTTACTGGGGCCAATCTAATGCTAGTGTTATTGCATTTGTGTGATTCAAAAGTTTTTAGGCCTAGCCATTTTTTACGACTTCGACACATACGTTACTACTTATTATTATTGATCATCCTTTTACAGATAGTTTCAAGATGTTAAATATATCGCTAGGTCCATATAAATTTTTAAACAGGCTGGAACTGATTTCTCCCCTTATTCGCCTTTTAGGACAAGCGCAGTTTTTTTTAAGGCGCTGCAGTAATATTCTTAGCCAGTCCCTACACACGGGCAATCTTCGAAACATAGTTATAAGTTGCAATATGTATGCGAAAGATGTACGTATTAAACAAAAAGGGCCTGTACTGCGACTAAAGCCTTTAAAGCTAGTAGCTATTCTTACTCCAGCAATGCAGTGAATTTTGCTAATGCTTGATTTTATTTTCCGATTTTGATGTTTTTTTTAGGGCATTGGGCATTCCATAGTAGAGCTCCTGACGATGAATGCTGTCACATGCGACTTTAAAGTCCATGAAAATGGGCTTCAGACGTTCACACAATACGTTGGGTAGGACATTATATCCGACATTTAGCAGCGATATGGGTCGATAGTTCTTTTAAGTTTAAGTTTAAGTTTAAGTTCTTTTTCTATTTAATGGATTGCATTTCTTGAAGATTGAACATATGGAGCTGATAGTCCAGACATCGAGAATGCTATCTTCCACCCACATTTGGTTGATGGTTGGTTGTATGCGCCTTACCAAAACATTTCAGTATCTGAAATCCGCTGGTAAACCGTCACCAACATATTAAGCTTTTTTTTGTGGTGGAACCGGTTTTAATAAGATCGCATTTTCAAAGTCGCTCGTACACCATTAGTCACCCCTGCTTTCTAAGCAACTTTTGTGCGCATGAATCTGGAACGTTCAATATAAAATTGTGATACAGCTGGCAAGTGTTTGAAGTTATTGGGTCAACGAAAGGTTAAATATTTGTTATCTTCGGGTGGCAGTCGCTGTCCTTTTTTTGCCTTCTGTCAAATTTCGAATTATTTATGTTTTGTCTGGAAAAATATAAAAAAGGGCAGATGGTAATAATAACAGCTTTTAAATGATAGCTTACATGAGTATTTCGCAGTAACGGATAGGTTGATTTTATGACAATGGCATGCGGGGAATTATTATGTGATTTGTTGGGATTTCACGAGTATGGGGTAAAATGAAACACCAAAGTCACATTAATGCATGTATTTTTACGAATTTATGTTTTTGTCATTTTTAACAACTGCTTTTACTATAGAATAAGTTGTGTTAATCTAGCATTATTCCTCTTTCTAGATTATCGAGTTCAAAGTATTAAACCCTAAAAACCGTTTGGTTGATGAATTATTGTTTTATTTTAATATAATTGTTTACTTGTTTTTTGTTGAATATTTAAATGGTTTTCGGCCTTCACACGTGAGAAATTCAATTCAATTTATAAAGTATAGTGACTGCACATAGCGCGAGCAGTGGGCATGGGCATGGGCATGCTGATATTGTTAATTCTTAAAAAAATGTTTGTTTTTTGTTCAGATGTCATTAGAGAACCATGATAGGGTTGTTTGATGGAAAGGGGGCACATATGCAGGAGGAGATATGGATGTATGTACTTTTTCTTTGAGCGTTTGTACATTGTTATGAGACATAACTTGTGGGGAGGGTTGTAGCCATCGAATTACTTACGTCATCGGGGACTGCAAAAAGTAGCTTGGTATGGCTAACTTTATCCTGTCGCTAGTGACTTTTATGGCGGCGCATTCGAATTTGTGGACGACCACTTAAGGCATAAGACCTATAAATGAAAATACCTTTTAAGTACTACATGTCAATGAGCACTTCAAAAAAAACTCACCTTGACTCTGGCCGACGATCCGGCAGTAACTGTTTTTTGACCGACTACTTAAAAAAATGTGATACCAAATGATTTCATACATCTTGCTTGTCAAAGGCCCCTGACTAAGCTTACCTTGCCGCAAATATGTGATAGGCCACGATTTGTTCCATGAATTCATTGTCCAATTTTGCCCAATTAGTTTAGTTGTAAGTCATATAGACCTATCAGTCTTAGATTGCATGTTCTAAAAACCATGGAAAGACTTATTGATGCTCACATTAGAGACTGAATCAGTTGTAAAGGTATCTTAGATTCGACTAACGATTGGATCAAAGCCATGCTTTAAAGCTGAATAATAACCGCGTTTCATTATGATTTCTGATCTGCATAATAAAACAGTATGGATCAAGCTGTTGAGCAGATGCAGGACATGGATTGAGATTGAGTGCCAAACCTTTTTATTTTATTTCAGAACATTCTACCTACCTACTCACTTGTTATAGAAGAAGAGGTGAAAATAGTTTTTTTATTGGTTTTAAGATTGCTCTCTTGGTTTAGACAAATATTCTGTTATTATACCCTATGAGTGAACGTGTGCTTCGGGGACTGCAAAAAGTAGCTTGGTATGGCTAACTTTATCCTGTCGCTAGTGACTTTTATGGCGGCGCATTCGAATTTGTGGACGACCACTTAAGGCATAAGACCTATAAATGAAAATACCTTTTAAGTACTACATGTCAATGAGCACTTCAAAAAAAACTCACCTTGACTCTGGCCGACGATCCGGCAGTAACTGTTTTTTGACCGACTACTTAAAAAAATGTAATACCAAATGATTTCATACATCTTGCTCGTCAAAGGCCCCTGACTAAGCTTACCTTGCCGCAAATATGTGATAGGCCACGATTTGTTCCATGAATTCATTGTCCAATTTTGCCCAATTAGTTTAGTTGTAAGTCATATAGACCTATCAGTCTTAGATTGCATGTTCTAAAAACCATGGAAAGACTTATTGAT
This sequence comes from Portevinia maculata, assembly GCA_949715645.1. Taxonomy (NCBI): domain Eukaryota; kingdom Metazoa; phylum Arthropoda; class Insecta; order Diptera; family Syrphidae; genus Portevinia; species Portevinia maculata. The sequence continues at coordinate 51,446,959 of OX454527.1, read as the reverse complement.
GCTCACATTAGAGACTGAATCAGTTGTAAATGTATCTTAGATTCGACTAACGATTGGATCAAAGCCATGCTTTAAAGCTGAATAATAACCGCGTTTCATTATGATTTCTGATCTGCATAATAAAACAGTATGGATCAAGCTGTTGAGCAGATGCAGGACATGGATTGAGATTGAGTGCCAAACCTTTTTATTTTATTTCAGAACATTCTACCTACCTACTCACTTGTTATAGAAGAAGAGGTGAAAATAGTTTTTTTATTGGTTTTAAGATTGCTCTCTTGGTTTAGACAAATATTCTGTTATTATACCCTATGAGTGAACGTGTGCTTCTACAGTGAAAATGAGTATATCTGTAATTAAATCCAATAAAGGAAAAGATAAGTTGTGCGTGGATGGATATAAGTATTATTGTGAAAAATTAAATAAATGTAAAATTTATAATTGGACATGTGAAATATATTGTAATTTGTTGACAAAGTTGAAAATTATTTGTTTTGAATTTATTTGTTTAAAATATTGCCTGTCAGAATTTTAAAAAGCAGAATTTTGAAATGCAGAATTTTGTAAGACAGAACAGAAAAAAAGCACAATTTTGAAAAGCAGACTTTTTGTGTTAAAAGTCGGAATTTTGCAAAACAGAATTTTGAAAGCAGAATTTCGACCCGCTCCCATACGCGCACAATTTCATATGTGTAGTATGATAGAGGGTGCAGTCAGTATGCCACAGCAGCTCGACCGCTGATTGGTTAAAACTGCTTTCCACGTATACCTTCTTTCCTTCCTCTTTCGAACGTTTTACGACGTGGCATGAATATTTTTAAAGCAGGATCATTGTGTATTTGTTGAAAAACATACAAGTTGATGATCTCTTCACAATAATTTTGAACCTTCTATCAAATGCACAACCTTATGCTACTCCAGTGAGGTAAAATCCTGATAAAAGACTTAGCTACAACGCAAACATCAAGCCTACTAAAGAGCGTAGGCGTCTGTATGGCAGAACTTGTGATCTGAGTCCAAGATATGCTGGCTGTATATCATGATGGCAGAAAGTTCCTGATTGGACAACGGCAAGAAAGCTTTAGAAGTTACAGCCATTTGCTGTCTCAGCATGGAGGCGGGCGCAGAACCAGCCTTAAGCATCACCAGGTATATCGCCAGTATGAGGCATGTGAGTGTGAACGAATTCTCCACGAAGAAGTGTGTGATTTTTTCGCTTTAGAGAGTCATGGTACCGGGAAGGACTTCATTGAGTCGGCTGACAAAAAAAAAAAGGCTTTAGAAATCCTGCAGACAACGACAAAGCGTGTAAGCGAGTGCTTCGAAAGCGGGCTTCTGTGTAAAGTACGAGAGGTCGAAATGCCGGTTAAGCTGTCAGATGATTGAGAACCTTCTACAAAAGGGTTATGCAAGAAAGCTGAATCAAATGGAATCGCAGCTGGTGACTCCTAGAACTTGCTACATGCCTACGTTTATCGTTTTGAACCGAAATGAACCTGGGAAGGTTCGCTTGGTGTGGGATGGAGCTGCAAAGATACATGTATCTTTAAACTCAATGTGCTACATTCCTTTCGGACACGTCGAGTCGCAATAAGTGGTGGCATCAGTGTCACTGACTGAACTATAATTTCATAAGCCACATATTTTTATGATTATCAGCAAATTGAAGTTTATATTGGCAGCATTTATTTTCATTTACATATTTGTTTCTTTAAACTGTAAATTTGTATTAAGTCACGTAGTTCGCAAATGGTGTCCGAAATATTTTTCCAAGTTTATAGGTATAATTTATAAATATCTAATTTCATGACATATTCAACCTTAATAAATCATACATTTTATAGTTTATACTACTAAGGAAAGCTGCCTTTTTATTTGCCGTGACAGTGCAGTTGGGTTGATGATGGCATATCATAGCGCTATTGAGTTACTTCTATTCTACCTGTAGCAAAAATGTTGTTTGATATTTTTTTTCGTGTGTTAATGGCTCATTTGATTTAATGATACTCTAAATGTAGGAAAAAAGTTTGTTGAAATTCGTACTGTTTAGTGGCTCAGTTGAGTTGATGTTACTATGTTATGGCTTGACTCATGCCTTTGTTCTATTATTGTTAAAATGATGTGAATTTTTTTGCGCTTTCTTTTGTGCACTCTTGTGTACTGACACAGAAAGTACGATGGCAGTGCATGTAAAATAAATCTGCACATGCATATTAAGTACATTGGTACATGCAGTTGTTGCACAATTATTCAAATTTATAAAACCCGTATCAAACTACTGAATTAACTTTATGGGCGGTATTCCGAAAAGAATTAAACCAAATTGTTGCGGCCGCCACCGCCCGTGAAAAAATAAGTCGACTTAATAATGAACTGTCAAATGCCAGAGATCTCTTGTGCAACGAATAGCAACAATTTGCTATTTCCCGGTAGCTCAGCGGGACTGGATGGGGTCGTTCAAAATTAAAGCTTAGATTTGCCACTGAAGTTGGTGTAATGAGACAATCTGAAATATATATAAAAGTATGTAGGTATCTTACTTACTAAAATGGGCGCCACACAATTTTGTGATTAATTGTGAAACCGAGTCCTCCTGAAATTATAAACGCCAGTTGCATTCCTCCCCTTGAATATTTCAACCGCAATACCCGCCATGCAAGGAATGCTCATCAGTTTGCCTTCAAGCCAGTGTTCGGACGTACAGTGAAGTTCAAAGAACCTTTCCTCAGCCGTACAACACGAATGTGGAATACTCTTCCACACATTGTTTTTCCTTCACATTATAAACTACAAACATTCAAAACCAACGTGCATCGGCATCTCTCCTTTTCTTCTCACCCTAATTTCCTTAACGCCCGCACTGTGTAGCTATCACATTATAAGGGTCCTAACAAATACCTTTACTGTGTGTTTGTTATATAAAAAAAAAAACGGGACGGGTAGACCAGCTATCCCTTGTCCCCAAATCGGTAGGTAGGTAGGTAGGTAGGTGTGGCGGTTTGATAAGACAAACCCAATTAGCACTGAGTGCCGTTTTGTTATCACAAACTCACGTAAACCTGGGTATTATCGATTGGTGGGGGAGGCTAAATCCAACCTGCGGAGTTCAGGAAAGTTATCAGTTCCTTGATACTTTTCTCGGAGACTTCCTCAAGTGTGTTGAAGAAAGGGCTTCCCAATGTTCGTACTCTGGTTCTGGCTAAAGCCGGACAGGTACATAAAAAGTGAATTAGGGTTTCTTTTTCAGTTGTCACTTTGCAACTGCGGCAGTGTGTATTGTATGGGATGCCCAGCTTGGCCGCATGGTCACCTATAGGCCAGTGTCCCGTGATGATCGCTGTTAGTCTTGCGATGTCTTTTCGGGTTCTACCTAGAAGGTCGGTTGTTTTTGCCTTCTTGTAGTATGGCCACGTTTTTCTGGATATGACGCATGCAGTCAGCCTGCTCCATCTGAGGTTGGCTTTCTTAAAGTATTCTGCGGTGATATTTGCCTTAACTGCTCCGAGCGGAATGTGGACTAGTTCCGCCAGAGAGCAGTGGAGAGCTGAGCCTTGCCTGGCCATTTCATCGGCATGTTCGTTTCCATAAAAGTTACTGTGCCCTGGAACCCAGATCAGGGTAACCTTGAACTTATCAAGCAGGGCCAGCTCATTACGGCATTCTAGTACTAACTTAGTGGATATAGTGACTGAAGCGATCGCTTTAATGGCAGCCTGGCTGTCAATAAGTATGGCGATCCTTTGCCTCGGTGTTATATTTGAGTGAAGTTTGATCTGGCGACAGGCTTCACGGATAGCCAGTAGCTCCGCCTGGAAGACGCTTGCTGTATCCGGAAGTCTGTACGATTTTGCGATGTTTAAGGATTCCGAAAAAACTCCCGCACCCACGCCGCAGTCCATTTTTGAACCGTCGGTGTAGATTGTTTGATCGAAATCCCTTGTCACTTGTCCATTTTGGCATTCTGATCTAGTAGGGATTTGAACGACGAAATGTTTTGTGAAAGACATTCTGGGAATGATGTAGTCTGTTGAAGGCGGAACTAGTTTTCTAGGTAGAGAATCTAGAATACTACTGTGGCCGTAGGGTTTCGCAATCCAGCATCCAGACTCTCTGAGTCTGATCGCGCTGTGTGCTGCGATGTTTGTTTTATGTAGATCAAGAGGTAAAAGATGCAATAAGCTACCATTGTTCCTATACATGCCGTTCTTTGTACCTTATTAAGTTTGGTTATATTGTACTTTTTCTTTAGAGCCAGCCACCATACTATTGACCCATACGTGAGGATTGTTGTACCCAGGCTGTGTACATCCACAGGGTCAATTTTGGTTGCAGGCCCGAAGGTTCTGCCGCAGGCATAGAAGGCTATACATGCCTTCTTTACCCGTTGTTCTATGTTTATTTTCCAGTTTAGGATCTAGGATAACTTCTAAATACCTGGCACTGGTTGAAAGGGGTAGGGGTGTGCCGTTTAGGCGAGGAAGCTAAAGTCAGGTAATTTGGTTTTGGTGATGAAGAGCATCAGCACAGTTTTCTCCGGGTTGATTCCCAGACCACACTTTTTTGCCCAAGTGCTAACTTTGCTTAGAGCATTCTCCATGATTTCACTAATCACGGAGGGAAACATTCCTGACACCAATATCACGATATCGTCCGCATACCCGACTACCTTGATTCCTTCTCTGTCTAAACTTATGAGGATTTTGTTCATTACTAGGAGCCAGAGTAGGGGTGAGATAACTTCTCCTTGAGATGTTCTCCTCCTGGCATATTTGGTTGTATTGCTATTTCCTAAAGCTGCTTGAATGATTCTAGTGCTGAGCACGGAAACAATCCATTGACTTAGATGGTTTTCTATTCCAAGCTCCCTCAGGGACTCTAGAATTGCTTCAGTGTGTACATTGTTGAAGGCTCCTTGTATGTCTAGGAAGGTAGCCAAGGTGTATTCTTTGTAAATCGGCCTGTACAAATATTTCAGTAGGTCTCGTGTCCCGGCTTTTCTCGGGAATTATTCGGAACCGAATCCTACCAAACTGATAATCAAAACCCTATCCAACCGAACAAATGACACTACAAACACTCTAGTTATCTGCTTTTCAAAAGTATTTCTTTGTTCCTTTGTCTCGTTCTTCGCTCACTACTGCGTCGTCCTGCAGTCTGTGTCTCCTATTCTTCTCTTATATTTTTCCTTCCTGCTTCCTTCTTTTCGAAATTGAAATTTTAATATTACTTTTTGTGCTTCGCAAAACTTTTCTGCGTTTAGCAAAAAGTCGTTTATTCCCTTTCAAAAACTTCTGACTTTTTCGCTGGTCCACCAAGAAGTGGCGTTCCAGATTTTTCCTTTGTCCAATGTCGGTCAGAGTTCTACTCTCACACTTCCACTCATACATTGGCAGCGGAATTCTGATGGACGTGCAGTCACGATTCATTCAGCTCCTCCAAAGCATATTTGCGATGGTGTGCGCGTGCCTGTGTTACTCTCTCGCTCTTGTTTTCCATTCTCTCTTTTCTTCCACTCTCCACTACTAGAAGTTAGTTCGTGGCCTCCGACCGACTTGGGACAATATTTCCAATCCATTCTGATTGATCTCTGGCTGTCTTTCCAATAATCGTGGAAATCAAATTTGCTGAAGCGCTAACCTTACGCTGATTTCCCCATCGAGCGGTAACCTTGATTTGCGCTAACAACATTATTGCAATCCCTAAACGAAGCAAGAAGAAGTCTAAGGAAGGGTTAACAAAGAAGAAGATAGGACATTGGGACGATTCGTATCACCCATTCTGGTGAGTTAAATCTTAGCTAGTACGGTAAGACAAAGAAATAAAGTAATAAAGTCTAACCGCGTAAGTGAAGCTATTTAGTAGAATTCGGTGCAGGTTTTGGGACGAAGGGAACTGCCTGTAGCGTGTCATTTGTCATACCTTACAACATTTAGGGTGGGCTCTCGACCATTCTGGTTTCAGGGTCCTCTTGGTGGTGTCAGCTTGACGTGACATATGTCATTACACATCGGCTTATAGGGTGCGAGTGTGTTCCTGGTTAGCTGCCCACGATTATTTAGTGTTGGAGGGTATATTATAACGTAGACGTCCGCCCAGACGCCTCTGCTGCTCCTTTGGTGCTCCTTCGAAAATTCAATTCACTGCGCCATAGCGAAAAACTGAGTCAAAACAAAATTGAGGCATGGCGCAATTGCGCTGACTCATTAACCCCACACACTTGATTGCGCTTAAGTTAGAGTATCAGCGCAAGAGTTTTTGCGTCTTTACACATGACTTGTCTCTTGGAATGGTAAACCCTTTAAATACAAAAGATCTTTAAGATCGGAGTGTCAGCCACGTGCAGGGTTATTTATTGAAGAAAAAAAATGGATTAGAACCTATGATTTCGAACGTGTACTTAATAAAGGTGCAGGGAAATAACTTCACGGGCAATAAATTCAATTGGGCAATAACTTCACCTCGAGTGGGAAAAAACTTTACTTTTTTTGTGAAGTTATTGCCCACTAAAGACGAGCAATTACTCCGCCGTAAATTTTGTGAAGTTATTTCCCATCTATCATTTGAAGAATTTGTCTATTATAACTGGAGAGCAAAAGTGAAATGGGGGTTGGGGTCAAAATTCTGGCGAGGTTAAAATTCTTTTTTCAAAACTCTGCTTTCAAAATTCTGTTTTACAAAATTCTGCTTTTCAGAATTCTTTTTTCCGAGATTCTGGTTTTCAAAATCCTGCATTGCAGAATTTTGGAGTAGATGCGAGGTACGGTGCTTGAATTAAAAGTGAAGATATTGCTCACCTATTGTTGGCAATAAGTTCACAAAAAAATTAAAGTTATTTTCCACTCGAGGTGAAGTTATTGCCCATGTGAAGTTATTGCCCGTGAAGTTATTTCCCGGCACACTTAACAAACACGTTTGTATGGAATCGGATTAGTTATTACAACCAAATTAAAATTCTTCTTTTTAAAAGACGTAAAATTATTCATTTGTACAAGGGTTTATTATTACTATGCACATGAAGTATTGTTGCAAATTATTGTGTATATAAGCGAAAAGCCAGCATCATATTTTTGAATTATTTTCTATTATGTTTGCTCTCTGAAATTACTATTATGTTCCATTATGCTTAGAATTTCGTTAGAAGATAGTTTAGTTAATTCTTAGAAGGCTTGCCTAAAGGTAAAGTCTTAATGTCTCAGCAATATTAATTATACTGCTGAATGAGATCAGTTCCCCGAAAAATATATTCGCGATAGGCGATTGTCTCTAATGTGTTTCCAAACGAACTTGCTATGAATTTATTTGTGTCAATTAACATCACTTGCTTCGAATTTCATGATTTCCTGATATAAATGTCTCGTGTTGTTGCAGTCATATACCCTAAGTGAGTTAGAACTAAGATTTTTGGACGTTTGAGTTCTGATGTGTCGCGTGTATAAACGCGTTTCTACGTTAAGGGAATGGACTTGTACCTTCTGCACTTACCTACCTCCATTGGAACCACTTTTAATAAAAACTCATCTTTGCGCTTTTTTTTCGATTTATTAATTAAAATGTTTGCTTCTTTTTAGTTGGTTCAAATTTAAATTTAACATTTTTGTTTTATTTGATTTTAAATACAATTGTTGATTGTTTATAAATATTTTTTTTTTCTTAGGAATTTTGTATGTTTGGTAAATAAAAACGTACGTTGGAATTGTGTTTCATATGGAAAATAACGTGATGAAAATCGAGTCTTATAAAATGTTATGTTTTATGCTGGATTTTGTTTAAGCCGTGCAAAAATATAATATTTAAAGCTATTTAGATTAGTTTTGTTTTAAATTAGGATTTTCGTGTTAATTTAAAAAAAAAAACAACTCACTATCTGTGTTTTTGTATGTATGTGTGGTTATAAGTAAAATATCTGTTTTGTTAAAACTCATTTTTTTTAAACTTCTACACACGACAGCTAACATTAAGCCTCCATTTTGGTGGTGTATAAAATTTTTCACAATTTCACAATATTTTTATTTATTTTATGTTTCGCAAAAATTACATAAAATTGAGTACATACCGTACATATATAATGACGTATGTTTACATAGTTTTTGCATTTTTTTATACTAGGCCATCATTCAACTAAGTTCAACTAAAAGTTTAATAATTGTAAATATAATTTTATCTTAAAAGTTTGTTATAATAATTTTAACCTCTTATAGATAATTCCATAAATGTTAATAAATTTTTTTGTTGTTTTTCCTTTTTCGAAATTAATTTCTATTATCACATCATTTTAATTTTTTACATATATTATTTTTTTTTCGAATAAATATTTTTAGCATATTTAGTATTAATAACCTAAAAGTAAACCAAATAACAATTCGATAAAGGTTTTAAGAAAATAGTTGAGCTTTTTTTGTATGTTTAACAATAATAATAACAAAATTCTAATATACATATAGTTCGTATTGAAGTAAAATTTTTGAGTATCATACATTAATTAACGTGGAAAGAACATAAAACAAAATTAAATATGTAAAATAAAATAAAATAAATTAATTCAACTAAGCAAAAAGCAAATAATTTTTAAATACAGCGCTGCGGCAAAAAATTGAAACTGATATAAGAAACATTTTACATAGTTGATATATTTTTATTTAATTTTTTTTTTGTAAGATGTTTGGGCATAGGTTTTTTCAAAACGCAAAAAAAGACATAACGAGTCAGGCTTAGCATTCTCTCGGACAGAGGTCTTCCATTTATTGAAACACTTTTTGCAGTTTTTTTTATTTAACACTTTGAATATAAATGTCTGATGAATTATAAAATATAGATTTGTATCTATATTAAGCCATTTTGTGGGGAACCCAGATAATTGATAATCAGATGGCTCATTTGGGCGGGGCTAAACTTGTAGCTTTGATGGCAGAGTGTGGTGCTTGAATGAAAATACGTCGAGTCTCTTATCCCAGTGCGGACAAAGGTTTTTGTTGTTACTTTCATTCAAATTGATGGGCGCAGGCCTGGCACCCTAACTGCGCGTGTGTTATCAGCTTAACACGCAAAAACAATGCAAAGCAAAAAAACCTCGAATATATTTATAAATTCAATTCATTGTAAGGATATGGGAAGATGGCCGATTGAGAAACTCTCCCGAATGATGGCAAGACCTGCAACGATTTGCATCAACTCGCCCAACCGACCTTATAAAACCACTCGAATTCCCAAGCCTATGCCCATGCCCAGGTATATCGAGTTAATTAGCGATACAAAATAACTGCATTGTATCATGGTTCTCTTGATTTAATTTAATTTGTATTATATTTATGGGTGGGATGAGCGCTTGTTGTAAAAGTCGATTAAGGGGACAAATTATGTCTAGGCAATGTAAACATCCAGTTGAGCCTAACGATATATTTAACATCTTGAAACCCTCAAGATGTTAAACATCATGAAACCCTCAAGATGTTAAACATCTTGAAACCCTCCCGAATCAAAAATAGTTGAGGAAACCATGGTTAAGCTTAACCGTCTGGGTAGATGTAACTCGGTATCACTTGCCTGGGTTCCTGGGCACACAGGTATCGATGGAAATGAAAGAGCGGATGCTTTGGCCAGGAAGGGCTCTTCAACAGCCTTCATTGGCCCACAACCATCTATAGGATGCTGCTCATCCGTCCACAAACGTGAAATGGATTCGGCTCTACGCCAACAACATTCCGAATACTGGCATGACATGGTCTCATGCAGGTATTCGAAGAAGCTAGTGGACGGTCCGAAAATCAGCAGAGCTAAGTTTTTGCTTGGACTAAACAGGAAAGACTTGAGACCCTTGATTGGTCTCGTCACCGGTTTCAGTCCTCTTAACGAGCACCTCAAAACCATCCACATTAGGAGCTCGGGCCTATGTGAGTGCTGCCTGGAGGCGGATGAAACGGTATCTCACTTCATCTGTGAATGTCCGGCTTTCGCCAGAACCAGGCTCACCACTATAGGCAAACAATTCGTCAACGAAGATGAGATGGGGGACATTGAACTTGCTAACATTCTTCGCTTTGCCAAGGCTACTGGTAGGTTCTCCCTTACTGTATCTTACTAATCGCCAATAACCAGCGAGCGGGCAGCTATGCTGAAGTACAATGGACCAATAGGTCTAAGTGCTTGTCATCTACTGATGACCCCACTGCACATACAATACAATACAATACAAAACCCTCCCGAAAATTTGCATGCAAATCCTTGCTCTGACACGATTGGAGATCACTCGTACCATAAAGGGATCGAAAATTAATAACAGGAGGATGCAAGCGTAAAAGAAAGACAGGAGGGCTTCATACAAAATCAATAGCACCGACGTTTGATTAGTCTTTGTAAAGCCGTGATGCAAAACGGGGAAACCTGCCTATGTTTCTTGAAGTCAAATCGGATATCTCAGTGGTGGCCCAGTAGAAATGACATTAGGTGGGAGGCTACGATTCATTTAATTCTGATCGTAACCCCGCCTCAAAAGAAATGAAGACGATTTTTATCATGCTCGTAAATCTAATCGAAAATATTGCTAGTGTCGGTGAAAACTGAAAACCCATGTCTTTCCATTAAAAGTATTTCGCAGCCATTTTTTCACCAGCCAAACCCGCATTTTGCATAAAGATCTTTAGAAACGCAGGTAGGTAGTATTTATTTTGTCAATAAAATCACTAGCGACGGGCCCATTTCCATTTGTAAGGCTGCTTTAATAAACAGAGCTGTCATATCTGGGGCACCAAAAGTACAAAGTGGTCGAACAATATCTCCATCCCCAACGACAGACAATTTGTTGTGATGTTTAGTCTCGCGGCATCATTTACCTCCGGCGGATTTATTTCTTTGGGTATACATACTATACATTAAGGATAATTTAAAATCTACACCAATGGTTTACAAAATATGCCAGCTCTCTAAGATATTATCAGAGCTGTTGTTTGCGAAATCAAGGCGCAATTTTGCGAAAACTCTAGTCGAAAAAAGGATGACGTTTTGCAAGAGATACCGACATTAAAGATATCCGCACTTTTTGTCGGAATTTTTTTTTTATTAAATGGAGAGATTCGTGGAAGAAAATGCTTTGTTTTTTTGGTGAATTGTACCCACAGCAATATTCGAAAGACAAAAAACAACATTCAACCGACAGCCACTGTTTATAATATCCACAGCGAAGGGCTGCTTTGGATACATGCTGCAAATACACGCAATGATTTGTGCTAGAAATAAAAATGCATGGCTGCAGGCTATGTTTCTTGGAATCGATCTTTTGCGCAACAGGGGATATATTTCACGAAAAAGCAGGCATTAATACACAACGATTAGAGAACCGAGGAAGAAAATGGAAGGTGAAAGAAGAGTAAAAAATGCAGCAGGCTTTCAATTGTATCTTACTTAAAGTCTCCGAAATGTTATTGGTTTCTCGTGGTATTTTTAAAATAATGCTATTAGTAATGTATCAAGAAATAAGATCGAATAAGCAGTTTCAAGACCCGAAAAAGCCTTCACGTCAAAAAACCTATCTCAAAAGAAAATAGAGCGCAACCGCCTCATTTGGCCCTACGAACGCCTTCAAAAAGGCAATATCAATCAACGTTCTTTTAAATTCGTGAAAGAGATTCAGCCCTTAAAACTGTTGTATAATACAAATCGAAATCGAAAAGCCTGCCTCTTTTTAAGGTCGAACCGGCGATTTTGTCATTGACTGTTATAAACAAATTTCTCTTTTTCTGAATCGAAATTCATGAAAGGACCCACCGAATGCATTAAAAACTCTCGAAAATTGATATATTTTATTGGGAAACTTTTTCGACTATTTCAAATTGTTCATCGATAGCCGTGGTCTGGGCACTTAATACTCAAAATGTGGGTCACAATTTCCTGAAATGTCAAATATTGGTGAGCTAAGCTTAGAAATATTATTTTGTATTTTTTTTTAATTCGGGAATACCGAAACCAATCACTTAGACCTAATATTCCATTGTGCTTTAGCATAGCTGCCGTTTGCTTCTAACTAGCGATTAGCATTCCAGTCTTCATCAGAGAACTTGCTAGTAGTGAAGGAGACCAAAGAGATTGATCTAACTTAACTCATCAACATGGAAGAAATGTTTACCTAGAATACCGAACTGCAAATTTGACGAGCTAGTCATGACTTTTGATACTCTGTTTTTTTTATTTATAATTTGCACTTGCGAACGGTTTTTTTGTGTACCCCTATATTGTAAATAGTTACACAATGCGGGCAGAAGGGAAATTTGGATTGGAAAAAGAGAGAGAGAGAGATGCCGATGCACGTTAGTTTTGAATATTTATTAATTGACATGCGGAGGAAAGATCACAGTAGAATATTCCACATTTGTGTGGAACGATTACGGATTAAGGAACGATTCATTGGATTTCACTGTATGCCTGAATACAGGCTTAAGGGTGAACTGATGAGCATTCAGTGCATTGCGGTTATAGCGGTTGAAATGTTCTAAGGGAGGACAACTGGCTATTTTGTTTGAGCACTTATGGTGGAAATACCGAAAGAACAGCGAAAGGCAGTATACATTGCGACTATGACTAAGGGAGTCAAGCGATTTAACAATGTCTCGATCACCAATGGGTTTTATTGCTCGTTTTTGAATTCTGAGCTACAATATATTAAAATATAAACAAATATTTCTTGCATCGCTTAAGGAAGCCTATATATTTCGCAGCGTTCTTAGCGACATCCAAAAAATATAATTCCAATGAAGATTGTTATTAACGCTCATCCCGAGAATTCTTGCCATTTGGCTTTCTTTTATTGCCGTAAACAATTCTTTTTGAAACTTTTTCTTAAACTTGTTTTTTGAGTACGAGAAATTCGCCGGTATCACACAATGATGGTCTGACGAACCTGGAGGCGATAATACGTTTATAGTGTATTTATGAGGGTGAGAGGTAAGAAACAACTTCAGTGCGTTGATGGTTCAACTACTAAGTAAGATTTGTTACCTCAGCGAAAAACTCAGCATACATTCCCTCGAATTGTTTACATCGAAATCGCCCGCAATAACGATTACAGGTGCGCATGGTCATGCGCTCACTTTTTGCATCTACTTAATTCCAACGTTCAGTCTATTAGTCGTTGTTTTGGTCACGCTTTAGTTAAAAAAAATCTGTTCTTAGTTTAAAGATCTTAGTAGCTGTTAAATTTTTGATTGCATCCCATGGGCTTGGGAGAAGACATACTCACGCTCTTTGAATTATTCATATATGATAATTCGGACTGTGAACTGATTAATTCAATTTTATAAATCCGCTCGATAGGCATTTATGAAATTGAAACAATTTCTAATTCCATCAATTGACTTGAAACAAGTTTGTCCTTACTCTTATTTGAAGTCATCCAATTTTTTTAGCTAATAAACAAAATTTATGAAAACAACCATTTAAGAATTTTGCGCCATACTGTAAGTGTTTCATTTTTTGTAAGCATTCTATACCTTCAAAATTTGTTTAAAATTTTCGATGCCAATATTAATCGCGTTATTTATTTATTTTTTGATTTCTCTAAACTTTTACCTAAACATTAATTTTTTACTTTGTATAAAATATTTTTCATATAAATTCTTATACGTATTGTGTATCACCCTAATTTTTTGTTTCTTCTAATTACTATTATTATTATTTTTTAATTAGCAAACTATAAATGTTTTGTTGGTGTGTAATACAACTAATACTCGTAGTTTGTGCAAAAGTAGTTGATGGGAAATAAGATAAACGAAATTCAAAAATTCCTAAAAAATAATAATAATTATTAAACAAAGAACTAAGTGTAATCGCTAATCATACTTTAGTTTGGCAAATGCATTTTTTTAAGGTAAAATCTATCTAAACAATCCTTTTTTTTAAGAAATTAGTTTTTAGTAATCCAGCTCATCTTCGTCATCGCTGCGACACAGAAGTTTGCTAAAAAAATGATTGCGAAATTTATGGTACTTGGTTTTTGTTTGTTTGTTGCTCATTGGAAGGAATTTAGTGATATTTTTCGTTTGTTTGTACTATTTGGATAACAAAGTATCTAAGTAATCATGCATTTCAATTCTATTGTAATTCTAAAGAGGGAAAGTAGGTACTAGGAACTACATAGGGCTAAGTTTCATAGATTATAAAAATAACCGAAATGGGCTATATGTTTTGGTATGGTGTATTCGAAGCATGTTGAAATTTTGAGCTTAGTTTCGACTGTTGTTGTACCGGTTTGGGTTGCGTTAAGTATGAATGTATGTGTGCAAGCGTAAAAAATAAGTTTTGGGTTCGACTACGATTTTGATTTTGAAAATGATTTTGTGTCACTTTGTGGTGTGAGCCTAATGTAGTCAGTTGCAAGACTAACTTAACTTTTGTTAAAGGTACCGAAATAACGCTAAAGGTTTTTTGTTTTTCAATAATAATTGATGACCCGGAATCGTCATTCATTTTCCAACCACTGGCTTAATGAAGTCTAATAAGGTTTTTTTCCTTTTTTAGTTCAGAGCTGAGCACTGAACAAAGCGCTTAGCTATTATTTGATTAGAAATCCTTTTTGTATTCAAATTAAAATTATTTTATTAAATTGTTTTATTTTCTTCGCCAGAAAAACACCCGCCGGTATTTTTAATTCTTTTTGATTTCGTTTTCCTTTATTTTCCCTCCTCTCAGTCTATCCTTGGCTTGTTCATTTTTTCCATAAGACTGCTCAATCAATATATTCTGAGCTGATAGAGCACGGTCTGATCAAGCTCTGAACGAGTACAGTTTGAACGCTCTGATGTGTCGAGCTTTAAAAAAACGAACTTTTTTTGACAGCTTAGGCTCTGCTCTGAACTTAAAAAGAAAAATGCCATTAGTTAGTGGACTTGTATTTACTTCATGATGGTACCATGTTCTGAGGAATTAAACAAAATAATTCCTAGAAACGTATCATTTGTTCGTTCCAACAGGAAGCCGACTAATCTAATCTAATCTAACGATGCACTTATAATTTTAATATAGAACCCACAAACTTTGGAACTCGCATTCTAGAGACATCTATCTGGAGCAGAAGTAACCATTATCTGAAAGCGTCTTAGGGCTCCAGTTTACCATTATATAGCGACCTCTCTGAAAAGCAGAACCCAATCTTTTCTGTTCTCTTCGTTTTAGTCCTCTTCCCTTTGATGGTGTCACCAATCATCGCGTAAGCACACTGCAGTTGTGCGGCCGGTGCTCACATACGGTTCAAAATATTAAACAGAGCACAAAAAGTAGGAGAGCAAAAATAAACGGCACCTGAGGTAAAGATGCTTGGCATGACAGCAATAATAACAAAACTTGATCGAATAAGAAGTACGAAGATCCGAGGAAGCTTTGACTTCAAAGAACCCAAACAAAAATGGAGCGCGACTGGCTCAGTAAGCACTGTTATGTTCAAAGGGAATATTCTACAAATCCCTCAAAATAGCAATATCCATCAACGATCTCCAAAACTGGGAGATCTGCGCTGATAAAGAAGTATTACGCATTAACGGCTCATACAGGGTCCTAAACCTAAGCTCTCCAATAATTTACGTGTGCGAAGTGGAAGGGAAGTACGAAGTTGGGAAGCAAATTTGGGAAGCTTCTCATGAAAATTGATACTCTTGGATCCTTGTCAGACTTTCGCAAGTGGTGGGAACAGTGGAATACATAGCTGTCAAACCAATTGTCAGATTGCAAATTGTCAGTGTCATTTTTATTCAGTTCATTATGAGTCTGAGTGCTCCGGTGTAGAAAGCCTCGCTCCTCGAAAAAAATGGTTCCATGCGAAAAAAATTAAGAGCACTTGCACCATATAACATCCGGCATAACCGACCATCTGATAGCGCTTTTCGCCGTATTGTTAACCGTTTTCGCACAACGCATACGAAGACTGCGTAGTAAAAAGAATATAGCATCCATTCAGGAGAGTGTTGAAAAAGATTCAAATTTATCGATTCGGCGCATTGAGCTTGGTCTTTGTCGGTCCAGTTTATGAATGATTTTTCGCAAAGATCCTGGTTCAATGGCTTACAAGATCCAGCTCTGCAAGAACTGAAGCCGAATGACTAACGTTCGCGTTGATATTATGGTAGTAGCTTTCCCTTCGCTGTGCAGTGAATAAGGATCAGTCTAAGGTTCGATTGCATCAGTCACCTCACCCTGATCATAGCCAATGGTTCGGAAGTTGATCCGTCACTCAACCACTGATATCCCGCCAGGGATTTGAGCGACAGGTTGGGGTTCGATTGAGTTTAGTCATCCCAAACTGTACTCCCACCAAAGAAAGGAGGGCTTATTGATACCTGGGGTTACACTGTGACATCTATCCGCGGTATGTTATCCTTCCGCAGAGCAGACTAAAGGGGACCAGAACTGCGGTTCTCCTGTAATAGTCACCTTACTCTGATCCTCTCCCACGACTCTGAGATCGATGAGTGTAATACATTGGCTCTTCACTCCCCGACTAAATCATGAGTTATGTCCTTGCAACTACTACCTCACCGGAGGTAATAATAATATGAGGATCGACTGCCGGTGCCCCCACCTTCCCCTGTCCGCACCTTACCTTACCTAATCACACCTAACCTAACCTAACCTAACCTAACCTAACCTAACCTAACCTCGCCTCGCAGATGTTTAAAGTTCCAAAAGTGCTGATAATTGAGATTAAACGCTTTATTTTAGAGATTTCGTATTTTTTCAACTCTACCGAATAGCAAGAGTCTTTTTATTTTGATTTCTTTTCGAGATCCATTCTCTATGTATGTATAGTAAATGACTTTTTCATTCTGATGATCATCCACATACCTGCACCGGAATATAAAGTGCAATTTTTTGGATTTTTCTTGTACAAGATCTAGATATTCGAAATCTTACAAACTTGCAACTGACTGAAAAAGGCAAATGATTCCGATCTGTTGAGTGTGTTCAATGTTTACCAATAATCCTGACCCGTGAACTAAAGCGAAAAATTCATAGAGCCTTACCAATAACGAATTTAATATGGAGCTTAAATAAGTGATCCCGTTCTTTAAAAGTTCCTTTTGCATACAAGTGAAGAGGACCTTAAATTTAAACTTTGCACTTAATTTGTTATTGGTGCGGCCATATTAAATTATATGAAAAACAATACCATGCAAAAATTCATCACCACACACGGAGAAGGGCCTACTTCCCCCTGCACAAAGCATTTAAGCAGAACAAACTAAAAAATTATCAAGTGTCAACACTTTTAATAGAAAAAAATTCCTTATCGAATTCCAAACAGAAACATTTTTACATTTACATTTAAACAAATTTGAAAAAAAGCATTCAATAACAATCAAGGACAACCATTTAATCCCAATTCACATGCACATGTTTGTTTGTTTCTTTTTTGCTTTTCAATGGACGGATATATTATATGTATTTTTTTTTTTGGATCCCCGCGTACTTTTGACAAGGTGACGACATATTTTATCAGGCAAAACGTGGATTAATACGAGCTTGCATTTAAAGAAATATATATACATAAAAAGGTAGATTTATAGAATTTTTTTTGTAGATTTTGAACATTTAACTCTATATAAGAATGATAAATTTGAGTTTAATATAAATATAAGCCGAATCAAAAATTCAGTATCAAGGCAACACTCACTCTTCTTTGGTTGGAAATTTTTCGGCATAAACCCGTGATGATTTATTGCAAGCCTTGTCACAACACGGGCAATACCAATAACTAAGAACACCAATTGATATGGCAAACAAGACATTAGGTATTATTAAGGACAAAACCAAATGTTTGAGATTATCCTCCCAGGAGTAACGACCAATAACCACTTCCGGATATGCTCTGCTGTAGTAGCAGGCGAATGGTCTTCCCACCGCTCTGAAATTGAACAAATAAACACATTTAAATTGGCTTATTGGTGATTTAAAGACTAAACGGTTACCCATATTGTTTTGCAAAAATACTACAATTTGTCATTGGAGGATAGCCACAACCCTCAGAGTTGACTAAAAATTTGGTATAGCTAACGTCCCACACGATTGTGTCCAAGTCTCGAGGGTTCTTTTGCCATTCTTCGAACGGTATTCGCGTGTAGTTAACATAGAATTGATGGCA
The DNA here is from genome assembly GCA_949715645.1 of Portevinia maculata. Lineage (NCBI taxonomy): Eukaryota > Metazoa > Arthropoda > Insecta > Diptera > Syrphidae > Portevinia > Portevinia maculata. The sequence goes on along the minus strand of OX454527.1, from coordinate 51,428,844 downwards.
CCTGAAAGGAAAAAAGTGTAGCCACACAATTTAAAGTCAAAAGAGAAATTTTTGAAATTTAAGAGCTGCCGCTGATAGGAATAAATGTTTGTATCATATTTTTTTTTTTTTTTTTTTTTATAATTTGCTTACGCTAAAGGGATTTTTTCTGTTGTTACAGTACCCTTATAATGCTAAGAACACAGTGTAAGCTACTTGGTATTAGAAAGAATAGAGAGATAGGAAAGAAGTGTTTGGGTGCAGTTGTAGGGTTTTTCTCCACGGGTGGTGTACTACTACTGCACCATTGCCACCCGCCATGGGATATAATGCCCATTACATTATATTCAACGCGCCTGACTCGCCAGCGAACCCGAGCGGACGTGAAAATAAAAATCGGTAGCTAAAGTAATTCTGAGTCTTTTGATTTATTAAGATAGGCCAAAGAAAAGTTAAGGGTCGTAAGTATTTTCAAAACGGAAAACATTTATTAGGATTAAAAAATTGATTCTAATCGGAATGAATGTGTAAGTAGTATTTTTTAGAACAGGTAATTTTGTATTCAAATAAAAAAAAAGTAAATGAGGATTACATATTTTGAAATTGATAGGTGTAAAAGTAAGGGACAAAGATGACTATCCTGTGGGACTTTGAACTATTTAACATAGGATATAATAGGTTCTATATAAGTAATTTTTAAATTAAATTAAATTAAATTTCAAAATACAGAAAAGTTGAAAACCCATTCTCAAGAAATGAGTCCAACAACCGCGCATATAAATATCTCGGTAGAGTTGGGATCGAAATTCTGGCGAGGTCAAAATTCTTTTTTCAGAATTCTGTTTTACAAAATTCTGCTTTTCAGAATTCTTTTTTTCAAAATTCTGCTTTTCAAAATTCTGCTTTACAAAATTCTGCAAATAATAAAAAATGGTTTGGAAAATGTTAAAAAGCGCGCGCTTCACTCACTTGTTATAGAAGAAGAGGTAAAAGTAGTTTTTTTTATTGGTTTTAAGATTGCTCTCTTGGTTTAGCCAATATTGTGTTAGTATACCCATGTGAGTGAACGTGTGCTTTGTTTAGTTTCTTAATGCTGTTGTTTCTTTTTTTTGGTAATTTCAATTATGAAATAATTTGTAATTTTTGTCTGTTTTTTTGTGTTCCTGGTACCCACTTGTGTACCTTCTTTATAAGAAATATATTGTAGTTTGTTGACAAAAGTTGAAAAATATTTGTTTTCTTTAAATTCGTAAATTGGAAAAAAAACAGAATAAGCAGAATTTAAAAAAAACAGAATTTTGAAAAGCAGAATTATGTTAGACAGAACAGAAAAAAGCAGAATTTTTGTATTAAAAGTCAGAATTTTGCAAAGCAGAATTTCGACCCGCTCCCATCTCGGTAATAAGCCTGATACTAACGCACGGTTTGGCTGTCAGGATAACAACAATCCAATGTGCAACAATCGGCTTGTTTGTGTATAAATAGAGCACTTCAAACTTATTCCTCCACACCACGGTATGTTCTTATACCCAATCCTAAGGATGTATTCATTTTGATATCGTATCTAACTAGTATATGAATTTGTGATCAGGGAGTTATTTCGATCTAGCCATGTCGTCCTTCCATCGCCGATTTCGAGGATTTTTTTATAATGTACGCACACTTAAGGGATTTTTTAGTATCCTTATCATATATTAGCTACACAGCGCGGGCGTTAAGGAAATAAGGGTAAAAGAAAAGTAGAGATCTATAAATCCTATATAGGAACCTTAAATTTGACACAATTATACTCCCTGGGGGCCCAAATCGATTTTCAAATCCACCCATCTCAAATTTCAAATATTAGGTCATTTTGTAAGACAACAAAAAAAAAACAGACCAGAAAATGGACAAAGACTATTAACCGAATGTCACGCTCACTTTGGGAATAAGAATATAGAAAAGGTATCAAACAGTTCACATAAGAGGGGCTTGTAGCTTTTCTACAATTTTTGATTCTCATTTTTCTTACAGTATAGGCGAACGTGTAACGTTTAATGCGCCTCGAGATCCTTTCAAGCAAGTGTTGTGCTGAGTGCTTCAACTCTTCAATTGTTGTAAATTGTAGATATTGATGTCTGAAAGCGAACGTTTGCTTGTTGTATATAAAAATGTTTTAGTATACCAAAGTCCTGGCAGTTGGCAAGTTCAGATTCAGATGGTGAGTATTAGCTATCAAGAGGTACGTTTTATTCCTCAAAACATCTGTCATGGTAAAGAATAGATAGGGGTCAGCCACGGGGTCTATAGGGGTCTTCTATATGTATATGTTTGAGAAGAAATGTGAATTACGCCATTGCATTGTTTGCACCAACGAACATGTCAAACATAAGAGTATAATCTTGAAATAAGACTAAGATACAAATTGTATTAAAACATATGGAAACACTACAGTCTGCATGATACAATTGTTGGATGCCCTATTCAAACGCTTTCCTCCAAAGTAGGCGTGGCATTGCGTTCAATGTATTTGTCCATTTTGAAGAAAAAAACATTGCCTCAGAACAAATAAAGTGCATGAAAACTTTCTTGCTTTTATAAGAATTGTTTTCGATTTACATTTGTTCGTTAGCCATTTTCTATAATATGTACTCGTAAAATCAGGAAAAAAAGAATTGTAACAATGTAGATTACATGTAAATAGCACTATAATTGATGGGTAAGCATCTTGAATTTTAATTTTATACGGGAGCGGGTCGAAATTCTGCTTTCAAAATTCTGACTTTTAACACAAAAATTCTGCTTTTCAAAATTCTGCTTTTTTCTGATCTGTCTTACATAATTCTGCTTTTCAAAATTCTGACAGGCAATATTTTAAACAAATAAATTCTGCTAATTCTGTTTTTTTCCAATTTACGAATTTAAAGAAAACAAATATTTTTCAACTTTGTCAACAAACTACAATATATTTCTTAAAATATTCAAATATATATAAATATTTCAAATTATTTCATAATTGAAATTACCAAAAAAAAAAAAGAATCAACAACATTAAGAAACTAAACATAGCCATAGAGAACAATAATACATATTACATATATCCATCCACGCACAACATATCTTTTCCTTTATTCTATTTAGTTACAGATATATTCATTTTCACTCTAGAAGCACACGTTCACTCACAAGGGTAAACTAACAGAATATTTGTCTAAACCAAGAGAGCAATCTTAAAAGCAATAAAAAACTACTTTTACCTCTTCTTCTAAATATAACAAGTGAGTGATGGAATGTTTTACAAAATTCTGCAAATAATAAAAAAAGGTTTGGAAAATGATTAAAAGCGCGCGCTTTTTAGCATTTTCCAAAGCAGAATTTTGTAAAGCTGAATTTTGAAAAGCAGAATTTTGAAAGCAGAATTTTGAAAAAAGAATTTTTGTCTCGCCAGAATTTCGACCACAACCCTTTTATACCTTTCATGCAGAGGCTGGAAATACCTATTAAAAGTAGGTACAGTCGCATTTAAAAACGGTATCACGTATCTATGATATTGCACAGCATGCATAATGATGTTAAATATATATACATATTTTTATGAAAGATATGTGGTCGACACTGATCCAAATCTTATGACTGCAAAATAAACCTGATGGTACCTTTTATTGTTTCAAATTGTTTCCACGTAACAGATGTCGCATTTTTAATTTTGTTACGTAACGCATAGAATTTTTTCTTAAACTGACTAAAATTCAAGTGTACATAACGGTAATTGCCTTTGTGCTTGTCATCTTATGAACGGTTTTTGATTTGCCATAATACCGTTCGATCTTAATGTGTCTTCTTGAAGCAAAGAAATAACTTTACCCATTGTTGAGATATTGCAGTGTTTCGAAAGTATCGTTGTTTGAGTCTTTTGGCAAAATTGAGTATGCCATTTTCTAAGATTTGCTCTAAGTATTTAAAACACCAACACAGATCAATATCGGTAAAACCATTTTTGAGAAAAGTAACATTTTTAACATGTTTGAAACTTTTGTATGAATTTTTACTTTATACATTTTTTTTTCGAGAATCTGAGTATGTATGCAAATTAGAGGTATAGCTATTTTTCAAATGTTCCGTTATTCGAGCTTTTTGCGAAAATCTGAGTATGCCATGTTTTTACTTCTACCCCAAGTATTAAAAAATCTATAACTCATCAAATTGATTGTTGATCATGTTTTTCAAAATTAACTTTTGTAAAAAAAATTAATTTAAATGTTATGAGAAAATATTTCAAAAATCTGAATATAAGTAATATACCTATTAATTGTTGATTTCCTTTTATTGTTTTTTGTTACTGCGACGCGTTTCGAAGCGCAGTAACAAAAAACAATAAAATTTGTGGAATTAAAATATTAAAATAAAAGATATTAAGAAAAATAAAAATTTGTTTTGAATTAAATATCACTTTTAACAGTTAACACACAACTGGAGACAAAAACAACAAAATGTATCAATGAATCCATTATTTGCTTCGGCTAAGGCATACCAATCCTTAATTGGAGTGTAATTACGCCTTATAGCTATTAAAAGGTTCCTTCGTTGTAGGTTATTACATGATCTGAGAATAACTTTGCTATTGTAATCTGTAAATATTTTAGGTAAACCTGATTCTACATGAATGGCATAGTTTAGTGTAGAACTTGGTAATTTAAAAATTGTCTTAAAAAGCTTTCGATCTCTTCACGCTTTGATACCCTCGTTCGCATAGCAAAACCAACTGTTTATTTTGCTGTTGAATAATCTAATTTTCGACGCAGGATCCATGTTTTTATTGGAAAAGAACTAAGACCACATAGTATTAATTGCTGTTTTTTGGTGCGTGAGTTATTTCTTTGATGGGGTCTAATAAGAAGTCCGAAACGCCCGAGCTGTGTAGCTTTTACATTATAAGGGTATAAAAACTTGACATAGTACTCGCCCGAAGATGAAGCAGGAGCTTTGAAACGCGTCGCGAACGAAAAACAAAATTAAAAAGTTGTGACATTTATAAAGCAAATAAAAATTTTAAGTACAATTAAAGTTAATCTTTTATTCAAAAATAACATACACAACCGGAGACGAACAAAAATAACAAAAATGGAATAAAAACTTGAACTTACTTACAACCTAAATTCAAGGTGACTCGGTTTGGTAACTCGAGTTGATACATCTCTAGTTTAGTAGCGTTTAAATTTATATTGTGAAACCGAACGAACGTTTATTAACAATTTCAATTTCGGTTTTGGGTTAGTTAAACTTTATTTTGTTGTGAAAGTGGGCGAGTGTGTATCGCTCTTATGACTGCATATAAGCGTTTCAAGCAGGGGTCATCCCGTTTTTTACAGGCAAGCATGCAACAAGGCTTGACATATGTTGCAATGACTGACGAGGAGAAGAAGCAGTCTATCCTTCAACTTCTTCGCTAATGCCTTCTTTCGTCTGGGAGATTTTTATTATAATGATCGAAATGATTTTAGTAATACAGATAAATGTAAGAAGTCCATATCATGACATTTTCATGTCGTACCACAATGGGTCGTATGTTTTGGTTCATTGTCACTTCTAACCTTAACTAAACTATCTACCAAATGATGGACTTAAAAAACTGCGTCCGGATTTCTTAGTAAGAATACAAATAAAGCAAAGCAACCTTTCATTTCACTGGGAGTTGTTTTTTTTTTTTCTTAAATTTACTTACATAATAAGTGATGATGTGCAGCCCTCTCTGCATGAGCTCCATGTACAATTCTTGATACCCTCCGCATAAATATGATCTATGACTATGCATGTAACAGGTACAGGATCGTAGTCCGCAATAATCGTTGATATTGCTGGATCCACAACAAATGGTATTAAAAATAGAAAAGCGAAAACCGATAAAATTGCTGTCGTTCCTACAAAAACAATATATCAAGTCACAACGAATTCCTCGATTAACATGGTAGGAGAGTAGCAACAACTCACCTAGGCACACGGATGTGTAAAATTTTGCCTTCTCCAAGAGGGTCTCAATCTCTTGCTCCTCCTCGCCATGCACTGATTTTGTTCTACTGCTGTTGAGACTGACTTTACTGCCGGCCAAACTGTTTGTAGACAGTGTTGGGCTATGTGTTGATATTGATCCACTTGAGCTCTTCATTTTTTTCATTCCAAATTTTCGGTCAATGATTAATATTGGATTGTTTGTTTTTACCAAAAATCTTAATGCTAATGTCAAATGTTTTTTTGTTATTTTTGTTTTAGAACATGCGATTTCTATTCTTATTGCGATATAACTTTTTCGATATGAATTTTGTTTCCGACAAATTAAAATATTTATTAAAAATAGTTAATTGGGCCAAAGAAATTTTATTTTTGTTATTTTTAATGGTTTTTTGTTGGTTTCTAATTTTTTGTATATGCGAAATATGTTTTGATAAATATTTTGTTTGCTTTAGTTTTGCTTGATTTTTTTTTTGTTTCTTTATGGTTATTCCGAAATATTAGATAAATATGTTTAATTTCTTAAAGTTTATGCTTTTTGGTTTTTCTTTGACTTTCTGTAAAGTATTCATAAGTTTTGTTTTTGTTTTCATATGAACTGCATAATATATGTATATGTATTTATGATTTTGTATAACATACAATTTGCTAAATTTTTTGTTGTAATATTTTTTTAGTCGTTTTTTTCTGTTTATTTTTTATTATCACGCATCCCTCCAAATTGGCCTTTGATTTTGTTGTTGTTAAATCAATCAATGAAAAAATATAATTATTTTTAAAAAATAAAATGTTATTTTTTACATTTTAACAGATCTTATGGAAGAATTTAATTTATAAGAATTTTTTAATCTCTGCTCTTAGAGTGTGTTTTTTTTCTTTTTGCTTTTTATCGAGTTTTAGTGGCTTAATTAAATTTGTTTTGCAAAAATTGTTTTACTTAAGCAATGACGTTTTACTTAAAAAATATTATTACTAATATTGTCTTTGAAATATATATGTATGCAAATATTTACACTTTTTGTTATCAAATTACAGGCAAAAAGTATTTTGAAAAAGGTGTTGAATATACAAAAAATAAAAATAAAAGTAAGAACAAAATTAAGTTGTTTTGTGAAAGATTGACAGAGATATTCAAAAACAAATTAGTTAGATAATTTGTTTATTGCAATGCAAAAACTCCAGGCTGGTGAACAGGGCTGTCTTCTTGAAGCAGAGGAATGCCTGTAAGAGAAATAATTTCATTAGACTGTTGTTAAAGAGCCTTTTTTTAATGACTACAATGCTTAGAGTATTTGTGCATATATGTATTATAATTATAGTAGGAATTTTGCAATTGTTAAAATGTATCTTGAACGATCTAGGCTAGTAAGATGCTATTGGAATATAAAGGTATCTATTCGTTTTTAAACAGGTATATATTTTGTATTTTGTGATAAACGGATTTAATGAGACATATGAACTTGTATTCCTTCTTCATTTTCTAATAAATAATTGATTGAAAATACATCTATAAAAAAAGTACCTATATACAAATTTGTTCATGACTACCGTCTTTCTTGCATTCAATTAAAATGTAATAAAATTTGTTTCATTTTACATTCTTTAATTCAATGAAATGAAAACTCAAGGTCGTTTGCTGATCCGACAGCTTACGCGGAGGAAAAGGTAGCGCATAAGCGTTTATCATTTCGAATGTACCATGGAGCATTAGCACTACCTCTTAGTACTTTGTTGGTACATTCGAAATGACAATCTACACAGAGATAAGCGTTTATGTTGAACATTAATTTGTTTATGTTCCGTTTTAGCAAAAGGAACTTAGTGTATCGCAACTTTTTGCTAATGTTTATGGTATCTGTTTATTAATTTAAGAATTGTTCTGTTCATTAATTTTAATTCGATGTTTGATAACTCTAAAATTCGATTAGGTTCCTCTAAAGAAATCTGGTGCTTAATTTAACAAAACGTTCTCAATGCACGAGATACTATCAACTTTATTGGTATGTTGTCCTATGCTGAAGCAGCAAAGAAGGATGTTTTTGCGGAGTGGCAGTAAAACTGAATATGAAGTCCTAGCACTTCTATTTGCGAGCACAATGTAATCCGTCTAATTCTAATAAATTTATTTGTTTTTTATTTTATATTTTTTTTTTTTTTTTTTTTGTACATTTATTTATATTTTAATGGAATAAAGCTAAATATATTGCTTTAAGGATTATATGTCTTATGTCTCAAGAGACGGCAGAGCCATGTTTAATCGATTTATAAAAACAAAATTTGTAAAAATTGTAAGCTAATCTAAACAAAGAGCACTCATACTTTTTTTAATAGTAAAAATCAAGATTTATAATGAATGAGGAAATGAATCGAAAAATATTGATTTTATTGACTTTTCGTATATATTTTTACTAGCAAACTCGCTGAAAAAATGCATGCTTATTAAAACAATCTATCTATTTCAAACCTATACATCCCTTTACCCTTTTTTTATTATAATATTTATATAACGCTAGGAAGTTGATCGTGTGGACCTCCCGGGTCACACTTACTCCACTTGGTATACCATATTCTAAGGGTATATTAATTTTGACGCATAGTTTGTAATATACCTTAATATTGCCCCTAGACCCCTAAAAGTTACTATATTTATGATCAGCATCGATAGTAATGTCGATCTAGCCATGTCCGTCCGTCGGCAAAAATTAGGCCTTTCAACTGGGCATAGAGAGCTGAAATTTTAACCATATACTCTCTAGGGTCCCGAAATATTCAAGTTTACGAATTTTTGAAATCCGCCCACAAACACGCCCACAAAATCAAAAAAAAAAAATTCGAAAAAATCGAATTTTGAGCTAGAAAGCTGAACTTTTTTATATACATATGATCTATGACTCAAAACTGCTCGGGAGATAGCATTTTCAAAATCCGCCCACTGACACGCCCACAATTAAATAAAACAGTTTTATTGAAAAACCAAAATTTGAGCTAGGGAGCTGAAATTTGTAATATATACTCTCTAGGGGCCTTTAAGCTCATGTGTAAATATTTTCAAAATCCGCTTACTGTTTAAACCACAATTTAAATTTTTTTTTTTTTTTGAAAATCCAAAGTTTGAGCTAGGGAGCTGAAATGTATAATATATACTCTCTAGGGGCCCTTAATGCTCATGCGTAATTTTTTTTTAAATCCGCCTACTGACACGCCCACAATTAAATAAAACAATTTTATTGAAAAACCCAAGTTTGAGCTAGGGAGCGTTTTTTGTCTTACAAAAGCTTCGTTTTTTTTTTGATAAAATCCTTTAAATGTTATATAACAAAATATGTAGAGCGTTCTTAACTTATGAGGGATAGGAATAAGAATAGGGTATCCAACAGTTCGCCAAAGCGGACTGTAGCCCGTCCCTATATTTTTAAACTATTTCTAAGCCGCACGAGGCTCAGTTTTTTTGATGCAGTTACCAGTTGCAATAGAACACAAGATTTAAAAAAAATTATATATACTAAAACAATTGTTAATTTTTAATCCTGCCAAAAGGTGGTGCTACTTAAGTCTGTGAGTGGGAGAAATTCGAAACAATTGTTATTCCAAGATTTAGGGAGGAAGATAAAATTTACAACTACACTGACAAAATTTTCAACTACACTTGTAAAGCACAAACATTTTTTGTAAATACAAAATGTCACTAACTATTCTCCTTAAATTTACCATTTAATAGTTTACCATTGTTTTATGTTTATACATAACATAATAAGCCTTTTAGAATGCGCGCCGGATCGCTTTGAAAGCGATTAGTCCATTTCAACCTACTTCGCATCTTGTTATTCACAAAAACGAGCTTGTTCGAAAATTATCCTAGCAGTATTTCCATTTAAATGTCAACGAATTCCAAGTCTTTCCAAATTAAACTTCCGTACAACAACAAAGTCAACCATGACTGGGTACCTGGCCACCCGGACATGGCAGGCAACGAATATGCGACTGGTTCAGAATCCGTGTTCATAGAATCCGTTTTTGCAGTGTCAACTTGACTACTGCTCTAGGATATATTAATAATTTGGAACAAAAAATTGGTCTCACCCATTGGGAAAATGTTCCGGGGCTCAGACAATCCAAAAGGTTAATCAGTCCTTACTCCTATAAGGAAATATTTATATTACGGAAGTCAAGCATTTGGATGCTGATACGCTTTCCGTCAGGAAACTGCGGCTTGAGGTAACATCTTAACAAACTAAATTTGTGTTCGGAGATAGAACGTAACTTCTGTCTGGAGTAGAATGAACCATCCGAAAACCTTCTCTGCAAATGCCCACCACTATATTGGTAAAGAATACGTATTTTTCACAGTGAAATACATACGTTCACAGATTTGAGGAATTCTGGTGGAACCAGGGTTATACTAACCTTCGGAAGGTAGGGGATACGTCTCCTGGACTAGTAAACCCTATTCGATACAATAGGTATTTTAGGTTGCAGTGTCAGCCTTATTATAAATAAAAAGGTTATAAATACGGACATTAGAATAGAAGAGAAGTTATACCTTTGCCTTTCATAGTCCATTTTGATTGGACATTTTACAATTTTGCAACGAGGGTTCCCAACCGTCAGGATTTGGCCGCACGCGTCATGCCTTTAAGGTCTCTGTCAGGCACAGGACTAAAAGTATCTTAACCCTCCTTACTCGACCTCAGTGAATAAGGGCAGGCACTCCGGTTTCGGATCACTTCATAACTGACTGCCAATCAAATGCTGGTGGCGTTGCATTTTTGTGATACAGGAGATTTTCGGCTTGCCTATTTTGTATACTATTTCACTTGCTGCCAATGTTGATTATTGATTGATATTCCTTTTTTGACACCGGTGATCTGCAGTCGTGTCAACCCACGGACTTGCATGCACAAGCATCGCATAGATAAAATTGCTTGATTGGCCGTTTTTTTTTAAATAAATTTTGCAAGTAATTTCAAATACAATAGAGATTGGTATGACTTATGAGAGCTCATACTCCCGTCTAAAGTAATAACGAGTGCTCTCTTGTTGGCTTAAAATTGTATTCATACAAAAATTGAGTATGTGCTATTTTATCGGGAAGTAGCTCAGTTTTTTATGGAGTTGCTGCTCTGGGCACATACTTTGTTTTATTCATTTTTCTTCTTCGTTACGTTATATTTTTTTCAATATAGGTTTTTTGACTAATCGAAAGGTCGCCGGTTCAAATCCCGCCGGGATCAATTAACATCTAGAGTTTTTTCCACTGCCCCACCTATTGCGAACGTCTGACAAACATAAAATAGTATCAATTGTCATGAGAAGCTTCTCAAATTTGCCGTTCGGATTCGGCTTAAAATTGTAGGTCCCTTCCACTTCGCACAAGCAAGTGGTTGTAGAAGCTAGGTTTAAGGCTATGTATGGGCCGTTAATGCCTAATATTTATTTATTTTTGTTAGGTTTTTTAACTTCCTCGGATCTTGCAAGTTCTTATTCGATCAATCTTTGTTACTCCTGCTGTCATGCGATGCATCTTCATCTCAGCTCCCATTAATTTGCCCTCATACTTTTTGTACAATGTCCAACATTGTGAACTCTTTGTCAGCTTAGGGGGCATTTTTCGATTACTTTATTTTATTCATATCACCGAATATATGTAGGTGTAGCTATTTTTAAGAATATAATTATTGAAGAGTGAAAAAGGATTACCTCAATACAAAAACCACATCAAATCGTAACTAATCATTAAGTTGTGTTGCAATAAAGCTCAATTCTAGTTCCTTGACAGTTGTTAAGGCTAGCTAAAATGTATGATTTCAATTTCTTGTTTATAGAACCAATGACGCCAATTAAAGTCTAAAATTCTGTCACCTATGAAGTTCTATTTCCTCACGTTTTTCAAAAAATAATCAATATTTGTAAACACTTTCTGCTGTATATTTAGAAACACAAATATATATCTATGAACAGAAAAAGCACCAAATAGTACTGAAATCAACCATAATTTCGCCAACCCGTGACATCCCTCACTTTAATGGATTTGGCTAGGTACTGCAGTCACGCTATTCACAACACGAACCACCACAAAATCAAAACTTGTGCACACATGAATGCCTTTTTTCTCCTTATTTATATCAACTAGTGACTAGCAACATTAAATTATTATTATTGATAATATTAATTATTGATAAAAATATAGAACCAGAACGCAGTATAGAAATTTACATGACTAAAAATACCATCTATGAGCAGGACTCCTAGCAAATGTTTTAAATGGATCTATCGTTTCTAATTAGCAAATAGACTATAATATTTTTACAAAAGAATTGAGCCATATGGACATTTATACAGTTTTACTGTTAATAGATACATGTTCGAGCGAGCGATAAGAAGCACATGTAATCCTGAGCATACAACTCAACTTTTAATGAAACTCCGCTCCAACTGAAAGCAGATAAGAGATAATTTTAAATACAAAACAGAGGCGCACCTATCTGCATAGCATGCTAAGTGAGCAGAAGTAGGAATTAAAAATTTAATCATTCCTTACGTGACGGATCTCATAGGGCCATAACCTCATCGCCTCCTCCTCCACCAGTATCGCCCAAGTTGTTTTGTGAACCCATGTTGTTCTTCGCCAAAATGGTGTCGGTATCGACACATCCTTTGAAGCGCATTTTTGCATCGTCTCCCACGTAAACAGTCTTCTGACACAGAAGCAGTATTAAGCACGAAACTATAAATAGCACGGTCGGTACAATCGATGCGACAACAAACTGTCGGTATGTCACCTCCAAGTCGAAGCGCGCGACAACGATTTCCTTCTTGGTTGGAGCATAAAAACACGGGAAACGAGCACGTGCATTGTGATCGCTGCCATCACGTCCGAAATTTTTCAAGAAGTCCTTGCACTCATCCATCAGCGTGTTGACACAGCCCTCCAAATTGATCATCAGACGGGACTCATTCGAGATTGTCAGATCTACGTCGGGCGGAGCAATCTCTGGAATCGGCGTGGATACTGCAATGTGCAAATAGCTGAGATATGTAAAGTTCGTCAAATCCGTCAGCATGTTGTTTTCCAGCACCGAGCCGTTTATGCAGTCCACCGCATCAACCCGGTCCGAGGTGTTCTTAATGAAATAGCACGATGCCATCACCACATTGTCCGCCGTTTCGTTCCACACCTCCTCCTCTGTTTCGGAGTTTATTGCATTCTGACACTGCGACAGGTACACCTTGTCTCCGCTTAGTATGACCACGTTCTTGTTTCTGGTCGGGATATCGACACACCTGCGGTCGCAATTGTATGGAGTGCGAATCTTGCGACAAGTCCCGCGGTTGCACGAGAACAACCCGCTAATATCCATGCAATTGATTTTACCCCTTCTTCCGGAACACTTTAATGGTTGGTCACTATTCCTGAACACACACTCGAAGGCATCGGTTATGTTGAGGCACTGGCCAGCAGTGCAATTGAATGTGCCCGTTAGATTTTTGCACTCGTCATTGATGCACCGCGCCTTGTCGGCTCGCTCCTGATCGATTCCGTAGCATGTCTTGTTCGCTGAATTCGTACAATTCTGGAAGGTCAGGTTGGTGCCATTGTTACGTAGATTGACGTAAATTTGTATACAGGCGCCCGATGTCTTACTCAAACACCATTCGCCACACGAGCCCCACTCGCAGTTATCCTTGTTGACAGCACGTGTTGTTGTGCACATGACCGGAGTGGTATCAATTCCACTTTTGAAAGCCCTGGTCGACGGCATATAAATGGCAACAGTCAGATATACCAATGCGACAGAACTGAGTACGAGTGTCATCTGACAGATGCATATTGTGCCACATATGCGGTTGTCCTGGGGGGGGACAATCAAATCCTCGCTGGGCACCTTTTTCTTACCCATAGCCTACGCGCTGCGTCCTTCGTCCTTCGCTTAGCAATCACCACTTCTTTCTCCTCCGTTGTGGGTGTGATATTTAAATTGCGCTGAATGAATGCTGAATTTTTCCTTTATGCGCTGATATTAAGGGAAGTTTTTTAATTAATTTATCGATGGATTTCAGATTTTTAAAAACATTTTTCTTGTTGTTCCTTCTATTTCATATTTAAAAGGTACTCCTTGGTTATGCAACACAAAAGTTTAAAAGGGGCTATGATGGTGCTTGTATGTGTGTGAGTGTGTGGCTGTGTGTTTGCGAGAGTATATCGATGAAATATTCACTATTGCAAAATATTTTCATTTAGCCTTCACACTAAATAATTAATTGGAACTCACTTTCTATTAAATGAAGAAAAAACCATACATAAGACTTTAAAGGACATTAACTGAGCTATTTTATTTTCTTCACAAAACCTTTATAAAGATATTAACTTTTTTTCACGAACACCCAAATTAAAAGGCAGATTATTTTTTGTGAACAAAAAAGGGACCAAGTTTTGAGATTTACAACACTACACAACACAGAAAGCACACACCGAATAAACGTTTTTTTAACGTATTTTTTTAACCGATTTTTACATGATAAATCTGAATTTTGTGTGGCTATTTGAACGATGAAATCCTTTTGTTGTTGCAAAAATGTATTTAAGGATACTATACTTGTATCTCTTCGGTGCGGTGTGGTTAAAGATTTCTAACTTTCCGAACAGCAGATCGAAGAATAATAAATGCCTGCAGAAATCAAAGCAGTGCGCGCGCAGTGAATCAATAAAAAGTTCGCTCTTCCTTTCGCACGAGAGAGAGTGTAATTTGTGATTTTGCTTTTTTTCACTTTCTGCAGCAGATGCTGCTGTTTCTATTTTATGCTGATGTTTAAGTACAGCAAAACAGCAGGAGAAGAAATAGAAAACTATGAAAATAAGGACAGCTGTACTAGAAAGGCTTCATTTTTATTCCATTTGAATAAAAACATTTTTTTTTGGAGTGGGTTGCAATGTGATTCGATTTAGGTATACATTTGCTACAGCAGTATACGATTTTGGGAGTTTTTCTGTTTTATTTATTTATTCTGAAATTCCAATAGTTGGCAGTTGGAATTTGATAGGGTTCCTAGTGTGCCTTATATGAGGACAAAGTTTGCAAAAAATTTAATCGATGAAGTGTGAACCGTCGGCTGGGGCATTTGCAGTGAACTATTTTTAAGGTTTAGACATCTGAGATGACCTGAAAATAATGTGACCGATGTATGGAAATTGGGTTTTTCTTTTTGTCTATAAAAAGTCGACCCAGAATCAGGCCTGTTCTATTAACTACAAAGCTAATAGATCTACTTGTTGTCTTCAAAAAATCTAATATGTTTTTCACCTCATAAAATTTTCAAGCAAAAATACAATTAATTATTAAATTCACACTTATGCATGTCCTTCAATAGATGGAGTTTTACAGAGTCATTTGGCATCATTTTGATCGTCTGGTATGTTTCCATTTTCAATTGTTCAGCTGCTTTTACCCTGATTGGTTAAGCATATTTAAAGCACACTAATGTTATACATCATCGAATAGACAAAGTCCATCTTAAAACCGAACTACTCCTTAAATTTCGGTAGGCTTGAGCCTGAAATCTTAAAATGAAACTCTTACACACATTTTTAAAAGATAAAACTATGTACATTCATTTTAAGTTCTGACTTTTCTTCTGGACAAAAAAACTTTTTCCTCTCTCGTGGGTGCTATGACAGAAAATAACATGCTGAAATATCACGCTAATAGAATGAAAATTACCACCGATGACTTATGCAGAGGTTGTGGCGACAAGGAAGTGCAGAAGGATACTCTTCACTTTCTCTATTACTGCCCAGCACTCTGACGGCACATCAGAAATAGATTCCTCGGAAAATTCATTTTCCAGAACCTAGAACAACTTCACGGCTGTACCCTTTTTAACTGGCTCAAGTTTGTTAATACCTCAGGATGGGTTGCTTAATGATTTGCACCCAATCGAAACCCCAGATTTCGCTAATCGGAAAGTTCCCATAGATTTGGAAGATTTTGAGATCTCTTACTTTTGGGAGATTTCCATGAAATCACCTCAAAATCTAAATGCAATTATCAAATTGTTAAAGCAAACAAATCTTTCGATACAATCATCACTTTTTACCCAAGGCCGTATCGAGAACTTAGTATTAATGGGGTTTTCGAACTTTTTCGGAACATTAGAATTGGTTTTTGCAGTATATGAACTTTTAATTTATAATTAAGTTAGTTGGATACCCATGCGGAGAACTTTTTTTTATCAAAACCAATGTGCCTAGGTATGTTTTCTATTTTTTGTAAAATTTTGGGGAATATGTGAGCCCTTTTTACTTTCCGGGCACCAATTAGATTTTTTTTTTATTTTTTTTCTCATCAAAAAGTTTAAGAGTGTACGTAGTGCGGGCATTAAGGAAATTGGGATAAGGCTGACAGAGGATTAACTGATGAACGTTGGTTTTGATGTCTCCAGATTATAATGGGTTGGAACAGCAGAGCTGGGATGAGCATTCCACACTCGTGCCGAACGGCTAACGAATAGATTCCTTGTATTTCAGCATGAGCGGGAGCTGATGTGCATTCATGGCATGGCGGATTTTACAGTTGAAAAGTTCTTATGGTGGAATGCAACTGGCTATTTCGTTTGAGCACATTGAACTATTCTATCAAGATTGTAATTTAATGAGGTTAACATACGTTGCCGTTCCACACCTGACGAAGCCGGCCCAACCATATGTGCAAGATGTGCAAATGCACAAGGCGCCAAATTCCGGGGTGCATAGGCGCTTGTTTGGCTGGAGCGGGCCCTGCAGATAGGAGATCATTTATAAATATAGGGAAAGGCTACAGTAATCTTGGGCGAACGGTTGGATACCCTATTCATTTCTTATCCCTCATAATTAAGATTATAAATATAAAGGAATTGTTCAATTGTTCTTTAATAAAACGGTTTTTTACACATGAGCATTTAGGGCCCTGGAGATTATTTCTTCCTAGTTTCATATTCCTAGTTAAAACTTTGACTTTTCGATTAACCTTTTTTTAACCATAGAAAGGTAAACTGCGCCTCGGAGGGGCCGCGAAATATATATATTGCTTTCTTCGTTTAACCGACGCTCGAACAAACTTGTTCTTTTAAGCCAACTCAGTCGTCGATTTATACTTGCTATTGACGGTCGTTCCGGTTCGGTAAGTACCACCGTTTTTCAGTTATGGTAATGCAGTTATGGTAATGCGCTATTATCAGCATATGAAAATTAACTACCGAAGATCTCTAATTTTGTGTTCCTTTTTGTTATGGATTTATAAAATCCTACTTCTCTTTAAAAAACAGAAAAATTAATCTATATACGAGTATATAAAAGAAAGTGTCCGAAGCGATGTAACCGCATAACTCGAGATTGGCCGAACCGATTTTGATGATTTATACTTTGTTGGAAAGGTATTTTCTCAGCACGGGTTTTAGAAGAAAAAAAAAATCTAAATTTCAAAATGGCTTATTTTGCCCACCCAGCGTGTTACGACGGGTTTTTTTCGATTTTTTTTAAATTTATTTTTTTTTTTTCATTTTGTATTTATTTATTTTGGCAACAACCAAATAAAGAATCACATTTGAATGTAACATATCGTATCACAATTGAACTGTCAGATAGACACGCAACGTAACGCCATCTATTATCGATCAATGGAGAAGCCAATTTTGTTTCATGTTTGGTGGCGCTGTCGGATTCGGGTTTCTTCATTGCGATATTGTGAGTTTTTGTGAATTAAAATTGATATGAGAATATATCTATATCTATTTATATATATATGTATATAAAAATCAATCCATATTTGCGTTTGTTGCCGGTGTTTGGCCAAACGCGTTAACCGATTCCAATGAAATTTTTTTTTAAAGAAAGGTGACGTCTATACTGTAGTACTGTTTCACTAAATGATGACACGTCCGTTTGGTTTTAACGCGATCATAAAACTGACGCTCTCTTTATTCTTTTTCTTAAGCTAACATATGTATGAATGTGTGTGTATATATAAATTTAATATAATAATTTAAGTAGAGATCTTATACTGTATGTGTATATATATAATCACAGTTTATAAATGAAGGTACATGAGTATAAATATTGTCTGACAGTGTGAGTTGCATGCTTAACTCTTACAATAATTACTACAACTCGGCCATCCTGACCATTAAGATCACCTGATCTTGCAAATTTACAATCAATTATTCGCTTTACTCTTGTTCAGCCATGGTTTCATGTTGCCAACCGCCCATACTCCTTGGTAAGGTAGTCGCGACTGTTGAAAACCGTCAACATCTTTAAGCAGATATCTGTCGTTTCGTAGGACTTTTTCGATCTGGTAGGGTCCTCTAAATTTCGGTATCAGTTTTTTAGACGCCCCCGGGTGCGAGTCAAAATTTTTTATCATAGCGTAGTCTCCTACATTATATTTCGTGGGCTTGCACCGTTTTTTATCTACGTATCGTTTGTTGTATGCCTGTGACTTCTTTTGTTCTAGAGCTGCTTTGCTACGTGTCTTTGCCAGGTCGCGTACGTCTCCTGACTCTAGTTCTGTCAAATTTTCCCTAAGTTCATCCGACCATTTGCCTTTTTGATTCACTCCAAATAACATTACACTAGGATGTTCTTTTGTAGTCCTGCCCACCGTGTTATTGAGTGTATGTTCGACTACCTCTAAAACGTGGTCCCAAAATACCCCTTCTTCTGGTTTAACTAACTTTGCTATCATTGGTCCCAAGCTCCTGTTTACTCTCTCTACTTGTCCGTTTGCTTGGGGTGAACCTGTCGCAATCTTTATGTGTTGAACACCTTCTTTGGACAAAAAGTCCTTGAACTCTGCCGAGGTAAAACAACTACCCCTATCTGAAATAATATACTTTGGTCTACTATACGCTCTAAAATAGTCCGTTAACGCTCGATTTACTTCCTTTGTATTTGTAGTTTTAGTCGGGTAGAGTCTCACGAACTTTGTAAAAGCATCTATTACTACCAGTATATATTTTTTAACCGTCCTTGAATTGTCTATTGGACCATAATGATCTACATGTACTACCACGAACGGTTTTTCTTCTTTAGGTATGTTGTGAATGAAACCCTCTTCACGTCCCTGTTTAGCCGAAAAAGCAATACACTTCAAACAGTTCTTTATGTGCGATCCTATCTTCTCTCTCATTTTGGGAAACCAGTAACTTTTTGACACCAACTCTAACACCTTATCTGTTCCTACATGACCTACTTCGTCATGATATTTATACAAAACGTGACTTTCCATTTCTGTTGGTACACAAAACACGACACTGCCATCATTTTTCTTTCTATATACCACTCCGTTTCTCATTTCATATAAATTATGGTTCGATCGTTCTAACAACTCTTTAATCTTAACTATATTTCCGTCTTTTCCTTGGCATACTATCAGGTTTTCCTCGAAAGTATTCGTTTCGATCGTTAGAATATTTGTCGACCTACTTAACGCGTCGACGTGTTGCATGCGAGTACCTGCCCTGTGTGCTAGAGTGTAATCAAAATTGTGCAGTTCTAACGCCCATCTGGCAATTCTAGGGTTGAGTTCTTTTTTGTTTAGCGTTAGGGTCAATGAATTACAATCAGTTACGATCTTGAACTGTTTACCCTCTAAATATACCCTAAAACGTTTTAAAGCACTTATTATTGCCAGCGCCTCCAACTCAAAACTATGCAATTTTGCTTCGTAATCTGTCGTTCTCTTTGAAAAATAAAAAATCGGATGTAACTTTCCGTCTTGCTTTCTTTGTAGCAGAATCGCACCAAATCCCTGTGCACTTGCGTCGCAATGAAGTTCTGTTTCGTCCTTTGGGCTATACAGTGCCAAGACCGGAGCTTCTATCAATTTGTTTTTCAAGTTTTTGAAGGCCTCTAACTGTTTGTCACCAAACTTGAATTCCCTATCTTTTTTTGTAAGATCGTACAGTGGTTTTGCTATGGTCGAAAAATCTTTAACGAATCTACGGAAATAAGAACATAAACCCAAAAAACTTTGTACCGCATGAGTTTTTTGTGGAACCGGAATTTTTTTTATAGCTTCGATACCCCTATCATCTGCCTGTATACCCGCTCCCGTAATCGTAAAACCTAAATATTTTATTTTCTTTTGTAGAAACTTGCATTTATCTATCCTTAGTTCCAATCTATTGTCTACCATCCTCCTCCAAACTTCAGAGAGTATTCTAAAATGGTCTTCGTACGTCGTCGTAGCTATCATTATATCATCTAGGTATGTCTGCAAATATCTTGTTAATGTGTCTTTGAAACGTTGACGGCGCGTTTTTCAAACCAAGCGGCATTCGCAAGAATTCGTATTGCCCCAACGGCGTAATGAACGACGTATATTTTACTGCGTCTTCATGCATGTATACGTGAAAAAACCCGTTCTTGAGGTCTAGTTTAGAAAAAATTGTCTTATCTACCAGTTTGTCTAGTAAATCGTCGATCATCGGTATCGGATAACTATCTTTTGCAGTGGCTTTATTTAACGTACGAAAATCTATACACATTCTAAGATCCCCTGTTTTCTTTTTCACCAGCACTATCGGCGACACGTATTCAGATTCGCTTTCTCTAATATACCCTTTACTGATATATTCGTCTAGTAACGAACTAAGTTCATTTTTTTCGGCATACGACAAACGACGCGGTCGACACTGAAACGGTTTTATGTCATTTAGCGTTAAATTCATTTTAGTTTTTATTACCGGTTCCGTAGGGCGATCGGCAAGCAAATAATTTGACCTATATAACATTTTAAGCTTTTCTTTATGACCATAACATACGTCTTCACCAACTTCTAAATCCAATTCTGAACTATCATTATCTTTACAGTCGATTAACAAGAGCTGTTTTTCAAAACGTTGACTATCATTTTCTATTTCATTTGAGCAAGTTGTATTATTCTCTAACTGTGAAACTAGTTTAAATTTTCCACTTTTTAGGAAATCCCTCCCCAAGATTGCCTCATAACTCGTCGATCCATCGTCTATTACCATAAAATTTACTTTAATTCCAACTTTTTTATAAAAAACGACGCACGACACCATTCCATATATTTTAAGCAAACTTTTATTTAACCCGAAATATTTTTTCCGTGTGTTACATTTATATATGGATATATTAGTCGGTATACACGATCTTCTAACCATACTTATCGGACTTCCAGAGTTTATGAGGCAGTCAAAGAGGATACTATCACTATTAACAATAAACTTAAAATACAAACGTCTTACGTAATCATTGGCCTTGTCATCTTCTGACAACTGATGTACTGCTGACTTCCTCTTTGGCTTAGAACACCCATTTGCCATGTGTCCCACCAAGTTGCAATTATAGCACCTGATTACAACTCTTTGTCCTTCCACTTGTCTATCTTTTGCCGTTCTATCTGCTGTCAATCCCGTCTGTTTGTTGCTAAATGTATTAGCAGTCGATCTCGTTTGCACCTTCCGCTGAGTTACTTTGCCGAACGCTCGAAGTAGTCCTGCCTTTGTTGTATACCCCTGGACATGGGCATATAACCTTATGTTGTCATCAGAAAATCCCTCAATCGCGTATTCAATCCATTCTTCTTCGTCCATTTTCAATCCAGTCGCCAGTCTCACTTTGTCGTCAAAATATTCACTGAAAGTTTCGCTCACTTTCCACTTTCGGTTTTCAAATCTTTTTCTCATCTCCATCTTGTTTTGTTTTGTACCAAAAACTTCTTTCAACTCCTCTGTCAGGTTGTCTAAGTCGTCGTCTAAAAAATTTGCTTGTGCGTGCAGCCATTCTTGTGCCTTGCCTTTCAATTTACTTACGAAAAGTGCGTGCAAATTTTTTTTCTCCACACCGTACACTTCTTCGACATTCCTTAGCTGTGCCAGCCACACATCAACACTTGCCGTTCCGCTAAATTCCGGCAACATTTCCTTCCACAATCCAATTTGTTTCGCCACGTTAAATTCCCCTGTCGTACCGTCCGATCGTTTTTCCCCACCTTCTGCTTTAGCTTCTGCTCTATCGTTTGATTTTGCGATGCGTTGCCACAGTTCATTTTCACTCATTATGACGTTGTTTTGTTTTTTTTTTTTTCAGCTGCAGTGTCTAGCGGCTTTTTCGATCTCTTCTTGTAGTCGTCCGTTACTTGGATGTTCTCCTCGCACATCTGCTGCTATGAATTCGTTTGAATTCAATACTGTTTGTTATTGCGAAGAGAATAAAAAAAAATTTCGCGGTGACTGAACAATCGGTGACAAAAAAAAAAACGCGGCGACACAACCAACTTTGTGGTAAACACACAATCTGTAACGCCAATTTTATTTTTCACACAATTTCACTTGTGGCAAGCTATTATTTTGTTTGTTCTGTTTTTATACCCTATTCTAGGGGTATATTAATTTTGACGCATAGTTTGTAACATATCTTAATATTGCCCGTAGACCCCTAAAAGTTACTATATTTATGATCAGCATCGATAGTAATGTCGATCTAGCCATGTCCGTCCGTCCGTCCGTCCGTCCGTCGGCAAAAATTAGGCCTTTAAACTGGACCTAGAGAGCTGAAATTTTAACCATATACTCTCTAGGGTCCCGAAATAATCAAGTTTAAGAATTTTTGAAATCCGCCCACAGACACGCCCACAAACTCAAAAAAAGTTCATCCGACCATTTGCCTTTTTGATTCACTCCAAATAACATTACACTAGGATGTTCTTTTGTAGTCCTGCCCACCGTGTTATTGAGTGTATGTTCGACTACCTCTAAAACGTGGTCCCAAAATACCCCTTCTTCTGGTTTAACTAACTTTGCTATCATTGGTCCCAAGCTCCTGTTTACTCTCTCTACTTGTCCGTTTGCTTGGGGTGAACCTGTCGCAATCTTTATGTGTTGAACACCTTCTTTGGACAAAAAGTCCTTGAACTCTGCCGAGGTAAAACAACTACCCCTATCTGAAATAATATACTTTGGTCTACTATACGCTCTAAAATAGTCCGTTAACGCTCGATTTACTTCCTTTGTATTTGTAGTTTTAGTCGGGTAGAGTCTCACGAACTTTGTAAAAGCATCTATTACTACCAGTATATATTTTTTAGTCGTCCGTTACTTGGATGTTCTCCTCGCACATCTGCTGCTATGAATTCGTTTGAATTCAATACTGTTTGTTATTGCGAAGAGAATAAAAAAAATTTTCGCGGTGACTGAACAATCGGTGACAAAAAAAAATTCGCGGCGACACAACCAACTTTGTGGTAAACACACAATCTGTAACGCCAATTTTATTTTTCACACAATTTCACTTGTGGCAAGCTATTATTTTGTTTGTTCTGTTTTTATACCCTATTCTAGGGGTATATTAATTTTGACGCATAGTTTGTAACATATCTTAATATTGCCCGTAGACCCCTAAAAGTTACTATATTTATGATCAGCATCGATAGTAATGTCGATCTAGCCATGTCCGTCCGTCCGTCCGTCCGTCCGTCGGCAAAAATTAGGCCTTTAAACTGGACCTAGAGAGCTGAAATTTTAACCATATACTCTCTAGGGTCCCGAAATAATCAAGTTTAAGAATTTTTGAAATCCGCCCACAGACACGCCCACAAACTCAAAAAAACAAAATTTTGGAAAAAATCGAATTTTGAGCTAGAGAGCTGAAATTTTTTATATATGATCTATGGCCCATAAAACTGATTGGGACATAAAATTTTCAAAATCCGCCCACTGACACGCCCACAATTAAATAAAACAAATTTTGGGAAAAATTGAATTTTGAGCTAGAAAGCTGAAATTTTTTATATATGATCTTTGGCCCATAAAACTGCTTGGGACATAAAATTTTCAAAATCCGCCCACTGACACGCCCATAATTAAATAAAATATTTTTTTTGAAAAACCAAAATTTGAGCTAGGGAGCTGAAATTTTTAATATATACTCTCTAGGGGCCCTTTATGCTCATGTGTAAATATTTTCAAAATCCGCCTACTGACACGCCCACAATTATTTTTTTTTTATTTTTGAAAGTCCATAGTTTGAGCTAGGGAGCTGAAATTTATAGTATATACTCTCTAGGTGCCCTTTATGCTCATACTTAAATTTTTTTTAAATCCGCCTACTGACACGCCCACAATTAAATAAAACAATTTTATTGAAAAACCAAAGTTTGAGCTAGGGAGCGTTTTTATTTACAAAAGCTTAGTTTTTTCGTTAAAATCCTTTAAATTTTTGTCACGCTCACTTATGAGATATAGGAATAAGAATAGGGTATCCAACAGTTCGCCCAAGCGGACTGTAGCCCGCCCCTATGTTTTTTTTTTTTTTTGTTTTTTGTGTAATCCCACTTCTGAGGAATTTGTAGTACTGTTTCACTAAATGATGACACGTCCGTTTGGTTTTAACGCGATCATAAAACTGACGCTCTCTTTATTCTTTTTCTTAAGCTAACATATGTATGAATGTGTGTGTATATATAAATTTAATATAATAATTTAAGTAGAGATCTTATACTGTATGTATATATATATAATCACAGTTTATAAATGAAGGTACATGAGTATAAATATGGTCTGACAGTGTGAGTTGCATGCTTAACTCTTACAATAATTACTACAATACGAAGGATGTTATGTATGTGCGATGTCTGTATCTGCATCGGTGTGTAAATTATGTGTTTCTTAAAAAAGAAAAAAAAATTGACAATGTATTTATACACTGTGTGTTTCATATGTAGGTATCATGTGCTTTGAAAAAAAAAAACAAATTTAAGTGAAATAATAAAAAGTTTTTTTATGTAATATTTTCTATATATAAAAATCAATCCATATTTGTGTTTGTTGCCGGTGTTTGGCCAAACGCGTTAACCGATTCCAATGAAATTTTTGTTCCATGAAAGGCGACGTCTGCACGAAGTTTGTTATGTTTGGCTATATCTGCATCGGTGTGTGAGATATGGGCAATTGAGTGAGTACACATGCATATGTGCGTATGTGTGTAAATTACGACGCAGATACAGAGACCGTACAGACGTCACTTATTTTGTTATCCGAACAAGCATATGAAAGAGGGAGACCACACGAACGTTTCAAGCTTATTGTGGAATTTGTGCGCACTTTCATTCTTGAGATATCGTGTGATGAAATTTTTTGCATTTTTTTGTGAATCGGACATCGGAAAGTTGCTTTTCCAACATTGATCACAATCGGTGGGGAAGTGAATGAAAAGTGATTCAATCGAAGTTTTTTATTTTCGCTTTGTTGTTTGATTCGCAGAAGTAAGGTGACATAGGCCCCTGCCAGACAACAAGCAGCAACATACGCCGGATACCCGCTATAGACAATTATAAGGTAGTCTACTCGAACATATTGGCCAGTAGAATTCTCGGGCACGGGCAAAGCCGGGTAGGTGCAGCTAGTAATATATGTTTATGTTTTACTTTATTGCTAATAATGTAACAATAAAATGAAACAATAAAAAAAAATATTATAATATATATAATATAATATACCTATATATATATAATTTTGGAAAAAAAAACGTTTTTTAATTGTGCGCCTACCAGGCGCATGTTTATCTTTTCAGTACTAAAAAATAAGATTATCTTTCTAGGGTTAATGCAGGCGTGTTAGTAGGCGGATATTAAAAATTTTAACTCCCGTGAATTTTGAACCTCTAAAGACAATAAAATCAAAATTTCAGCTCTTTAGCTCTTTTTTTTAAGATTATGGGCGGATTATAAAAATTCTCAAACATGAATACTTCGGTCCCCTAGAGAGTATATGGTTTAAGCTTTAGCTTTCTAGCTCGAGTTTTGAGGCCTAATTTTTGCTGACGGACGCGGCTAGATCGACATGACTATCGATGCTGATAACGATCATAATAATTTTAAGGGATCTTTGGGCAATATTAAGGTATGTTACATACTACAATTTTGATTAATATACCCTTAGATAGCGGTATACAAATGAGAAAGAGAGTCGGAGACCAAACGGAGCCTTGGCAACACCAGCATTTATTTGGTGAATTCCAGACATGTAACCATCCAAAACAACTTGAATTGAACGGTTCAAGGAGACGTTTCTAATCCATTGAAGAATAGTATCATCGGTTCCAAATGCACGCATTATCAACGCCATTCACCTAGCTAAGATTATTGCATCAAATCTACGTCATGTACTAACACCACATCTTGATGCATTTCGTCTACGAACTAAAGCTCACACTGGCGAGCATTCCCTTGCTATATATTCGCCTTTATAATATTCCAGGGTATAAAATGATTTGCAGTGATAGAATCAGTATAACACTGTTGTTGAAGGAGTTGCGATATACTGCAGTCTTTCTTACTTAAAGTAGTCGGAAGATCGGATGGTACTTACATTGACCAGAGCCGATGTGGAAACAAATTCTGTTGTGATTGAATGTGGGATAACTGACCACTACCCAATTTTGTACTTTACAGCCGCCAATGAAATAGCAGAAGAGCGGCAAATCAACATATGTACATATGCAACACAAAAGTTAACCAGCTTATTTGTGAATCAGATTGGGGTGAAGTCATGAAACAGAACGACGCTGAAAGCTCATACCGAAAACTTGTGAAGAAATTTGAAGACATTTATGAAAAAGCTACGAAAATAAAATCAACAAAGAAAAACAAATGCCTGGATGACGCCGAATCTGGTTGTTGAGTGTCAGCGAAGAGATGACCTATACAGGAGATGGAAAAATAATAGGATGAATAAAGGCTACGAATACAACAATTTCCACAACAAACTAAACAAAATAATAACAGCACAAAAATCGAATTATTACCAATCCAAGTTCAGTCAATTAAAGAGAGACCCGCGTAAAACATGGGGTCTAATAAACGAAATTTTCGGAAGGAAAAAGCTGAGCATAGACGAAAACATTGCCAAACATTTTTCGACTGAAACGAAGGCACTGGCCAACGAATTTGCGCATCATTTCTCCGTGCAGACGTCGAACATTTTACACAACTGTGACGCGATCACGTCAAATCACAATAACATCGTCTTAACGGAAACAATGTTTGCGAATGACACAAATATTTGTGAAATAAACGCCATCATCAGATCACTGGGAGGAGAAAAATCGCCAGGAATAGATGGAATTCGAGCTGTCGACATAAAAATCCATGCCAACATTTTTGCTCCTATCCTTTGCAGGCTGATAAATCTGAGTATCGCGCAATCGAAAATTCCGGCAATGCTTAAAACCGCTGTAGTTAGACCAATTTACAAGGGTGGAGCTAAAAATCAACTAACCAACTATCGACCGATATCCATACTGCCAGTTATTGAAAAATGTCTGGAGGGAGTAATTGTTAGAAGACTACAGAGCTTCATAAATAAGCATTCTATCATTCACCCAAGTCAGTACGGTTTTCAAAAAAACAAAAGTACGGGCAAACTGTTAGGCGAATTCGTTAACTGTGTCAATGAGGGCCACCATGTCTTAGTTTTTAGCAAGGCATTCGACACGTTAGACCATGCAAAACTGATTAAAGCGCTTGGAAGGCTCGGCATAAGAGGGGTCATGGCGGACTGGTTTTCAGAGTACCTGCGCCACAGATTGCAAGGCGTTATGATCAAAAAC
This sequence comes from Portevinia maculata, assembly GCA_949715645.1. Lineage (NCBI taxonomy): Eukaryota > Metazoa > Arthropoda > Insecta > Diptera > Syrphidae > Portevinia > Portevinia maculata. The sequence goes on along the minus strand of OX454527.1, from coordinate 51,401,273 downwards.
GTATTCAGCGAGAAAAAGAATGTGAAATACGGTGTCCCTCAAGGTTCGAAGCTGGGTCCAATCCTCTTTATACTTTATGCAAACGAACTACTACGGGTTTTTAAACAGAGCGTTGCTTTTGCTTTTGCGGACGATACGGCAATTGTTGTTCGACACAGATGCCTAGAATCTGCCTTGCATATGATGCAGGAAGAGTTTAATGCTGCTGTGAGATGATGCCACGATAACGGTTTGGTGATCAACGCTGAAAAAACAAAGATGATGCATATTCGAGGACCCAGTTTTAAAACTACACTAAACAGAATCTACTACGAAAACAATGCATGTCTTAGTACGCCCAGGAAGACTATAGACGTAGTAGATAGCTACAAGTATCTTGGAGTCATCATCGATTGTCGCTTTCTCTGGGACAAGCATGTTGAAAACCTGCGTATGGACCTGAAGAAAGCCTTGTTTGCGGTAGCTCATCTTCGATACCATGCCACGGTGCCTGTTCTGAAACAAGTCTACTACGCCCTAGTGTAGTCAAAGCTGCGGTATGGTATACTTGCGTAGGGAAACGCTGCGAAAACACACATTCAAAAATTACAGGGGCTGCAAAACTCTGTGCTGAAGCAAATTAACGTCAACACTCAACGGGGTCATGAAAGGAGTTTCGATGTCCTTAAAGTCGATCAAATTTTCAAGATGACACTGGTTTTGGAGTACTTCGATGATAGGCATTTCATTCGCTCACTCGATCATGCGGTAAATACACGAAGACGTGCCCAGGGTATGCTGCAAGTACAAAGATCCTACAACAACTATGGTAGACGACAACTGTTGAACAGCGTTCCAGCTACTTTAAACGAACTACCTCGAGAACTCGTCAGCATTCAAAACGTCACAATGAGAACAAAAAGCATTAAAAACTTTTTCTTAAACTCAAATAACACTTAGTTACAAAAATTAAAAAAATTCTTAAGAAGTAAATTTATGTCAAATTAAATACTTAAGCCAAAATTAAATTTAAAATTAACTTAATTAATTTTCTTTGTGTAGCTAGAGCAGCTTACCTACTCTTTTGTAATATATCAGAAATACAATCTTCTGCAGACAAGCTACGGCTTCGCAGAAATATTTAAATATTGTTAAATCGCTTATGAAAAATAAAAAGCTCTTTGAATTGAATTGAATTGAATATCTTTTATTGGAGGTTACGGATTGTAATGCCAAGTATTTATTAGGTGTTGCTTATGAACATATAGTAAGCCGTGGTGACATCAACCATGATCTTCTCAAGTCCAACAGTAGAATCCAAATGCTCTATGACAATGTTGCCGCTTCCGGACTAGTTGTGGTCAACTCGTTTGCTACTCGCATTGCTCCTAACTCTTCCTTAAGCCTAATTGATCTCTTCATGGTGTCTGATTTGTCTTATGTCTTGCTTCAAAACCAAATATATTCCATGTAACATCCAAAAGGTTAAACTGCCGCACTTTTTGCGAACAACAAACATCGAAGAGTATCAATCGTCATGAGAAGCTTCGGATTCGGCTTAAAATTGTAGGTCCCCTCCACTTCGTACAAGCAAATGGTTGAATAAGCTAGGTTGTAGGCCCTGTATGTGCCGTAAATGCCTAAAATTTAGTTATTTTTTGTCTCAATCTTTAATACGATCAACTTTTGAATTCAGGGACTTTATTTCAGTAGACAACAACGCTCTGCAATCGGAAGCGAGCGTTCTCCCCTGACATCTTTGTTATTTTTTTTCTGATGTTAAAAACAAAGGGAACCACATTTTAATGTTACATACTTATCTTTTTGATAAATACGTTCCCGTTAAGAGAGCATCAGAGCGCAACAGAAAATGTCCCTGGTTCACATCAGATGTGCATAATGCACTCAAAGCGGAAAACAATTGTGAATTTTTTTGTGTTGCTCATAATAAATCAAATTTCATTACGCGTAGAGCTAAAGAACGATTTTATTTCTCAAAGCTAGGAAATAATGAAACTTCAAAAAACTTTGATGTAACCTCCATTCTCTAGGTATTAAGTAAAAAGACCTAAAGTTCCGTCGAAACACCCGGTGTCAATGATCTAAAAGACACCTTACTCTCTAGTAACAATAACAATACGCTCTTTGTTCTGAAGAATGAGCTTCTTGATCAATGGACCGTCACCGAGTCTAAGCGCTCTGGATTTAGGTTTCCTTTTCTTTTTTTTTTCTTGTGTAGGTGAAGTATTTAAATATTATACCTAACAAATCCAACAGTGACCCTAAGCAGGACAGTTTCATACACATAGCACCGCTTATGGTGCTGACTATGGACATGAAAAGGTCAGTATTCATCTTTTGCTGTATAAAAATAAATAAAAGAAGAAAAGTGAGTCCTTACTGTAAACGATGTTTTATCAAGTTTTTAGATTTAAATTAAAAAAATTGTACTGTCTTTTCCGTTTGGCTGCATTTATATTCCTTGTTGAAGGCAATTAAAGATCCTGTCATGAAATATGGGTCGCAGACTACCTATACTAGACAGTCAACTGAGAGGATTTTTTTTTCAAATTGCCTACAAGCTGAAAACAGCTGAAAAACTCCACTAAATGCCTATCTGTATTAGTGTTTGTAAGCAAATTAAATAGGAAGCTTGCACAAAGATAGGATATTTGGTGAAGCCAGGTGTGAAGTTGGGAGCAACTGAAGAAAAAGAGTGAAATCCTCTCTCAAAATGATTGAAAATAAGCTGTGTTAACAAACTTAAGGTAAGATTAGACTGTATGCCAAGTTGGCATTCAAATGACCACAGCCAAATGACAAGATTATCTGTCAAATGACCAAAAGTCCGCGCAGTCAAGGTAGTATATTAGACTACGTGACCACAATGGCCGTTTTGGTCATTTTTGCCCTGCTGGTCGTTAAAGGCATTTGTTGTTATATTTCCAGAGTGAGTTGTGGTAACGCCATACAAGTTAAAGCGAAACTTAATTTTTTAACAAAATAAATTAAACAGATAATCGGAAACATTAAAGTAATACCTAGGTATTACACAACAAATACTAAACCATGCACATAAAAATAACAAGAAAACCACTAAGTAACACTGAACAAAAGCACAATAAAAATGTAATTATTAAAACAATTTACAGCAAATGTTATCCAAAAATATTATTATTATCATGCAAAAATGTTATTATTGAAGTATTAAATAACTGCACTCTTGAAAAAGATGACAATTTTCAGATGACAAAAATGACAGCAATGGCATAACCAAATTTCAATAAATTGCATATGGTCATTAGGTCATTATACTGGCATTCGTGCTTATTGTCCGATTACACTGCATGCAATTTTGTCATTTTTATCTGTCAAAATCAGCATGGTCATTTGTGGTCATTTGGTCATTAGGTCATTTGAGATATGCCGATTACACTGCATGACCCTATTTTGACAGCGAGAACTGTCAAAAATGGTCATTAAATGCCAACGTAGCATACAGTCTAATCTTACCTTTACTTCGTTTCGATGTGGATTTGTAAAATTTAGTACCTGAAAGCTTCTTCGTCCCATGGTGAATAAGTAATAAGTATAAAATATCATACACATTATACATAATCGTGGATGCTCTGGTTTCTATCAGCAGCAGAAGAGGAAATTCCTTCTAACTCCCGATATCGGCCCCCACACACTGAGCTTGAAATTAAGCGCACCTTCTCTTCGCGACCCACTTGGAAAGCTGTAATCCAATTCGAGACAAGTGGAGCACTTGGACCAAGCTTCGAATGCCGCTTTTTGGACACTTATCACTGCTTAAGCTTCATCTGTCCACCGCCATGTTTCTTTGCCGTGTTGTTAGTGTCCTTTTGAAGCCCCTAGCAGTGATATGGCTCTATCCAAGCAAGGTCATTGAAGGTAATTCTATATATCTTGTGCTCTGTACTTTTCAACCTCAACTTTGTTGATGATGCTCGCATCCAACTTGGGGAAAATATACACTCGACAATATTCCACAACTCATCTTGTATCACCAGTTTGAGAGACATCAAACGATCACTGGACTTTGATTGAAAGTCTTATATCCAACCGAATGTTGCTCGACAATAGGAAAACAAACGCTTGGCCGGCCTCTCTTTTCTGAAACTTTTCAAATGGCTTAACGGGCTTCTTTTGGTCTACCTTTTCTTTAACTTTTTATGAATCAAAATGTTTAAGGTTTGATTGGAAAATATAAGTATTACTGTTAGAACAGAAAACACACTTGCAACAGCTCATGAAAACAGCTCGTATGATAATTGTCTATTTTATTGCCCGGATAAAAAGGCGGACCTTAAAACTCCTCGATCACATAAATTCAACACCACCAGCATTTGACTGGCCTCAGTTAGGAAGTGATCCGAAACCTGGAGTCCAAAGAATATTCATAGAAGTCGAACCAGCAAACCAGTAGGGATGCAATAAGACGGGAGGGTAATAGTCAATGTAATCCAGATAAAGATTAGCCAGCAAAGATATAGAGTTGAGCTTGAGGCTTCATACCATTTCGAAATATTTATGCCTTTCTATAGATATAACTCTCTTATTTCAAAGAAAGTAAGATATGGATTTTAGTTTAAGCGTATAGGTATACAAAGAATGTATGATGTAAAGAAAAACTTATAAACTAAAGTCTGAGGCACGATGAGCTCACTATTAAAATCACCTTTGTATCAACCTCAGAAATGTTGGGGCGCACGTCACTTATTAATCACTTTATATTTAATCACACAATATTAAGGAACGGATATTTCCGCCATAGGCCTCTAAGGTTGAACTCGAAAAGTTAAAATTAACATGGAAATTATTTATTTTCAGACAAAACGATATTAATTACTTTTTTAAACTTTAAGAATATGAACAAAATCTTAGAAATCAATTGATCAATAACAACGTTGAATCTTGTGTAAGCGGTGCGAATAGCATGATATTAACACATATTAAATTCGATTGACTGAGCCAGAGGTAAAATTATTTTCAGCAGAATTACACTATGCAATCACAGCGCTATCGATTATTTTATAATTTGCGCATTATTGCATTCTAATGTAAATATAGATCTTATATCCTATCAGCAAATAAAATTATTACACACCATCTATCAGTGCGAGCAAGGACTTTACTCTACCAAAACTGTTTTTAAAATGAAAAAATTGGGGTTAATGTTTTCAAACTCATTCAACTTGTAGAAATTCATAAACCAAAATATCTGCAGGCACGTCGGGGAGTTGTTATAACATTATAAAAGTAGGTTCGCCTTCCCGTAGGGACAAATTCATAAAAAGGACCCCCGTATTGATTTTACTGTGCCACCCTATCCGTTTTGTTGTTTGTTAAATTTATAATGACAGCACACAATCGTCTTTATGCAGAAATATTCCTTTCCATTAAGCGGAGCTCTTTCAAAGTGCTCATCCTATTTATTGATGCTACACTGGAAATTCTTCTAGTCATTGTACACAAGTCCATTCGAGGGTTTACAACAGCAACAGCAAGGAGTCAACTTATCTGCATTCAACATTATTTTTTTAATCGCTTCCCTTTAGTTTTTTCAGACCACATACAGCTTACACTCCTAACCTATAGACCTAGAGGCCATCCTGCGGACAATCGAATATCGTATAGTCCTACCACTTTCACTTGCCAAATGTACAAGTATGTGCACGTGTAGGAATATGGCAAGGACTCGTATCTGTGTGTACAAAGACGACAGTGACATGTTTTAATTTATTTATGCAAAATGATATGGAGAGCAAAAAATATTGACGTACGCTATAATGACCCAGTTGGGTCAAGTATGACCCCAAGATCCCTTCCCCCCGAATTGTGTAGGGAAATTATTAAAATACCACAACTCACCTGCAATTATATTATTCAATGACGACAATATTCAGCGAGGTGTGTGCTTATGTGCTCCTATGTCCTGCGAGGTAGAAATTTTCATGCAAATGGAGTCGGTTTTGTAATTTATATTGCAACTTTTGCCGAATGCCTTAGACACTGTTTCGTTGACTTTATACTAAAGTTTCTCTAAAAATAAATAGAAAATTTATTGAAAGCACTGTTTCATAAGGATTCTCTTCATTTTAAAGTAAGCAAATATCCTAGATGTATAACAATAGTGTTTCTAAGGCGGAGTACTTGTACTATAAACTGTTTTGTATTATTGCACTTCGGATGCAATTGGGATTTATTATTATTTAATTTATTTTTTATTTTATAATTTCACACACACAAATTATCCGCACTTTGTTGGGTGACGAACTGAGAGGATACTTGGGGTTCGTATATTTTTCTCACGCCATTTGTAAACAACGTCCACCAAAACTGAAAACTGGAAACTTCTTGGATTTTCCTTTTTTTGACATTTTTGTGAATGAGAAAAAAGTGTTTTCTTCCCATTTGTTTTTTCGGCAGCTCTTGCGCATGTCCTGTCGGAGGGTATCTCTGGGAGAGAATACGAATGGATAGTGAAAGATAGATAACATGGAACATTGATGGTAAGGGAATGGTTTATAGGTTAATTGAAACTGTGGTATGGTTCTGGTAATGATGGGTTGTTCGTTTGGTGTATAGACGTTGGTAGTGGTGATTGTTGATGAAAGTTTTTTTTCGGAAATCATTAATTATTTCAGTTTTAAAATTATACTCGTATTATTTCAAGATGACAGCACGTGCAGGGAATCGCAATAAATATGAAAAGTATCGCTTATGGGGTTTTTATTGGCGTTTTTTTTATGAGTCATTAGATCGATGTAAAATGGAAAAGGGTTTTTACAAAGGCATTACGTTGGACAAGTAGCTTAGATAATTTTAAAAGAGACAGCAAATTGATGCGAATATCAAATAAGGGTAAACCGGTGAAATGTATTCATTTTACTGCGTCGTGTAATACATTTTGATCTGTAGCTTATAACATGGATTAATGTGGACTTTTCCTTACTATTCATAGCTACTGAAGTTGTAAAAAGGCTTTTAGGATAATGATATTGAAATCAGGTCAATAGAGATGACTTTTTCTTGTATGTACGACTGAGGTACTAACATACGATTTACGACGGATATTTAAGGTAAAATAGATTATATTATTACTCCTCCATTCATTGTTCTTTGATTGTTTATTCTTCAACTATCCTAAACCTTAACTTATTTGTTTTATCTTTTAATCTTTTTTGTTTTAACGGCAGTGCTGTTAACAGGATGTAAGGTATTTTCATATTCATATTTATTTATTCGTAAGTAAGAGCATTTATGATAGAGGAAATAGATATGAAAGGTACCATACTCTTCCACTTAACTGCCCCCCTACTGTTCCGCCTGTGGGGTTCGCTGGTTTTACAAACAGGCCTCCCGATTGCGGATCGCTTCTTTACTGCTGCCATTCAAATGCTGGTATTAATTCATTTGTGTGATCCAGGAATGTTTAGGCCTCTCTATTTTCTAACGATTTCGATAGGCACATGCTCCTTCGATTGATTATTGTCTCATCGTCCTCTCACGACACCGGTAATCTCCAGTCGTATCAACTTTTGGATCTGCATTTAAAATTGCCGGTGAGTTATAATATGGCGCTGCTTAAACCTGTGTAGGCTTGATGGGACTAGTCCAAAAGAGGTGCCACCGTTGCCTCCATTTCAGTTCCAAAACTGCTGGAGTTGCCATTAGCAATGGCACTGGTAGTGGAAGCAGCCAGGGAATAGTCCTGCACAGCGGACACACGTTTGGTAGAAAGCAGTAAACTGATTAACCGCTTTTGAAGGCTCGATGGAGCCTTGCCGGTGACCTTAGGGATCAGAAGAATCTGTCCGCAGCGATAATAAACCATCCCCTTAAGATTGAGGAGACCATTCATGAATGCGTCGTTGTGCAGAGTGCCATTCTTCACATCCTGGACAAGTTACTATGGTAACGATTCTCTAAAAAACTAAAAGATATAAGCTTTCGCATTTCAGCAAATAAACATCGAAATAAGTTTGTGCACACAAAAACGTTGAACGTTATCGCTCGCAGAATTTATTGGCCCTTCATTTGTGCTGACAGTGTAGTCTCGTTCAAAAATTTGAAAATAAATAAAAAGGAGTGCGACCCGCTCAGTGGGTATCGTCATGCACACATAAGAGATTCTACGAACCTCGTCCTAAAGGCAATGCCAATTAACGTTCCATTGCAATCGCGAAATGGTGACAGACTTAAAAACAATGAAGCAACACCAGCATTTAATTGGCCTCAGTAACGAGGTGATTCCAAATCGTGTGCTACCGCCCACACCCACAATAGAGCAAAAATGTTGATAGATTGATATTCAAGCTTGGTGTTTCTTGAATACCAAGCTTTGGAGCTTCATCTTCATAGCTCTGCATAACACGGATAATAGGGAAATACTCGTAGCTGTCGTGCGATGGCTGTCGATGATACTATGTTTCGAACAGCTTTTCGTATTATATAATTAACCACAAATTGTGCGCAATTCAATGTGTGGTAATAACATTGTGTGAGCTAAATATTTATTAGGACTTTGCCTACGTTATTTTCTTCTCCGATCAACCATTTATTTTTTTTATTAAAAGTAGGCGTGTCAGTAGACGAATTTTAAAAACCTGAGGGACTGACTAGGTCGACATAACTCTCGATGTTCATCTGCGATTCACAAATAAAGTTACTTTTAGTGATCTCTCCTCCGATCAATATTAAGGCATATTACAAACTATGAGTCAAAATTATAATGCTCTTAGCATAGGGTATAAAAAGTCAGAAATCTCTGTTGCCCAACTCCAAGGTAGTTCAACGAAGAGACTAACCAAATAGAAGTAGATAATGTTTTTTTTCTTTATAAAGCTCTCCGGAATTTACTCAGACTAAATAGTGCAGCTAATAAAATATTTGAGACAACGCGCACGACTAGTTTGGTGTTATACCGTCAAAAAAATCTGGAGTTCTTCCCGTTTGGTGTTGGGTGGCTGGTTTGGGTACCCTTTTAATGAGGTAAGACATCGCGGCTATCAAGAAAGTGAGGAAAGGAACGTATCGAAAGCCCGTTTTTTAAAATCCCGTGTTCTAAAATCCCGTTTTTTTTTTAAATCCCGCTTTTTATAAACCCGCTTATTCAAAATCCCGTTTAATCCCGCTAAACCCGTTTCTCAGAATATAATATTTTTAAATAAAAAAAATTAGCAAATCAAGTTTTTTGCTTAAGATTTTAATGTATATATTTATAATAAATATGATTAAATTATTTACATTTATATGTTGTTTATTGGTGTATTTTTAAACATTTTAAATGAACGTGATTAATTAATTTATATTTATGTGTTTAATTGTTAAATAGTTGTTATGCATATATGTTGCATTGTATTGCTTTTGTTTGCTTAAAATAATACTAGTTATTAATAAAAGGCTAGTTCATCATAATATATCTCTTTTTATTTCCCTTATGTCAAACATTTTTATAGTTCCGCTTTTGCAATCAAAATTATTTGTTTTATTCTAGTTTTTTTTTATTTATCTGTCTGGTTTCAATATCTTCAATTTTTAATAATCCCGCTATACAAAATTGCGTGATTTTTTGTTATAAAACAAATAATTTCGTTTGCAATAGCGGGATTATAAAAAACGGCAGTTAAAGATACGGGATTATAAGAAACGGTATTATAAGAAGCGGGATTATAAACAAAGCGGTATTTGAAATATGTCATATAAAGCGGGATTTTAGAAACGGATTTTTAAAAAAACTGGATTATAAAAAAAGGATATCTCTTTCAACCCATCTTAAAGTATCTGGATTGCTAGAGAAGTTTTTAAAAATGGTTCTCTTTTCGTTCGATTTTTGTTGGTTCCATCACGCCAGTAATGTGCATGAATTCACTTTCAAGCGCGTAGTTCAAAGTACTTTGAAATACAAAAGATACATTTTGTGATTTTTTATTGGACCTGAAGATAATTATTACAAATTGCGAGTGTAGTACAATACATTTTCAGATCGATTGAGGAAATAATGGATATCGAGATCTCCAAGTACTCTTGCGACTGTACGAGTGGCAAAGTGGATTTTTCGCATAGAAGAAGGTAAACCCCAATCTGGCTGCGAATTGGCTTTATCCAAAGAGCTAATCACTTGTTACGTCAGAACCTTAACAACCGCAAACGATAACACTGAACCTCGAATGCCAACAAACAGCGCATTAGATGTTTCAATGTATGGATTGATTACGAAAGATAGTACCTAAATCTTTCACCTGTATAAGCAAACATCATTGAACGCACAACACCCGCATGAAATTTGCCGCACAACGCAATCATAATAACATTTCCGCTACGGCAACACAAAGTTGATTTTCTGAAGAAGTGAGCTGCATATCATTAAAAAACCTCAAACATGTTAGCTGCAGAAAATTATCTTGACCTTGCAAGCAGTAAAATGTATGCGTGTGTAAATGCTTTGCAAAACACAAAGATGGTTTTCTACATTGGTTTCTTTGGCCTATATTTTTTTAAATAATTGTAATTCGCCCAAAATTTTGCACAAAGAACTTGACATTTTTCAGAACATAACATTAAAAATTTAGACATTAGAGGTCAAAACTCTTCTGTTTATTTTAATAAAATAAAGTTCAGTTAAACTAAAAACCCTGAAGAACTAAGAACTGACGAAACGTCAACAAAAAAACATGTCCACGTTATTTTTCGAAGGGCCAACTTAAACATGATCGTTTTCTTTACTTACTTTACTACTATATAAATAAATAAAAAGGAACCTTGTCTGTCATTACTTGAAACTTTTCACTCCACCAGAAAAAATCCAACATTAATTGCCGATGCCTATAACACAACTGACGCAGTTAATCTGACCTTAATGAAAGAATAGAATAGAATACTAGAGAGCTGATGATCTAGGTGATTAGCAGTGTGGAATATAGACTATTTTTAATGATTTTTTTCCGAATCTTCTCTTATTATATATCATAAATGTTTACTAATTATTTGTAGCTAAAAGCTACAATGTATATTTTCTAAGATCAGTCAATACAAATACTAAGCACAGCTTTAGGAATTGAATAATTGTTGTTTATATGCTTATGTTTATTATTATATTTTTTCGTACATTGATTATTTCTTGTGTGTATTTGTAAATTTAATCTAGAAATTATTTCTTAACTTTCTCGTATACTTTAGTAAACTAAATAGAAACAATTTGCAATGGTGCTGAAATTTAAAACATAAACTGATTATGAGCTATGATATACTAACGACTGTAGAGAAGTACAAAACAGTGTGTCCCCAATTTCCGTCCGTCTGGCGGTTTTTGACCGAGGCTCCTGCGACAATGGTTGGAGGGGTTTTCCAGCTTGAACTTAAATGCATCAGAATTGGTTATAGACGGAAGGTTGGATGGCTAGATCGACATAAGTGTCGATGCTGATTACAAATTACAAATATGGTTTCAAGGGGTCTATGACCAATGTTTAGGGATGTTACAAACATTGAGTCAAAATTATATACACCTAAGTTAGAGTATACAAATACAAAAATTGGTATTGACATTAAAATGCCAGATAAAACTACATAGGTTTATTAAATACCCAAAAAAGTGCCGTTTTGTATCCATAAATTTACGTAACCTGAATGTTAGCGCTTGTTGATGAGGAGCCTCTTGATCCAACCTGTGAAGTTTAAGAAAGTTACTAGTTCCTGAATACTTTTCTCCGAGACTTCCTCAAATGTATCGAAGAACGGGTTTCCTTATGCTCGATGTCTGTTCCTAGCTAGGGCCGGAAAGGTGCATAAGTAAGAAATACGAGTTTCTTTTTCGGTTGCAATATTGCAACAGTATGTGTTGTGTGGGATGCTTAGTTATGCCGCATGGTCTCCTAAAAGCCAGTGTCCCATGATAATCGCTGTTATTCCGGTGAAAGGTATCTATCCGCGTTCTAAAAAGGAGGTCGAATAGTTTTTACTTGTAGTTTGACCTCATCTTTTTTGGATATGATGCATGTTGTCAGTATGGGGACATTCTTTTTATTTATCTATTGTGAGATATCTTTAAGGCGAAAAATGCTACTAGCAGCCGTTTGTCTGCTAAACGTTTAGTTCTGAGGAGGGAGCAGTTCGAATAATACGGTTTTTTTTTTCCTTAACGACTAGGCTATGGATAATAACCCTTTACTGCGTCCGTCACTGCATCTCTACAAGTGTGCCTATATCTAATATCAAAAAGTGTCGGCAGGCCTCGTGTTGTTAAATTTGTGTGATCCACGAGTCCTTTAGGTCTGCTTCTCTTTTGCGATTGTAAAGTAACGTTTATTGGTATTGCCTTTCGGAAGCAGTTCGTAAGACAGAAACAACTGAGCCGGTCCCTTTCCATATTTCTTGAGTTAGTTTCTTTGACATGAAGTCTTCCTCGGATCTTGGAACACAGAAGATGACTGAGTTTTCCCGCCACTTCATTCACTCTACGCTTACGCGGTGGTTAATATCGTTATCACAGGTTGCTTCTGGTACCGAGAAAATCGATTGTAATAATTTTGTGAAAAACGGGTAACTGGGGCGTATACACAATTAAATACGTGCTTTAAACTTAAATTTTGTTTGCTCTGGTTTTCTCCGAGAAACTTCAATTTGTTCAATCCTCCAGGACACAAAACCTTATAATACCCTCGTTTAATTATTTGAACTCTACGCGCCTCTTCTTCATCCATGGGACCAGACTTTGGAACTCCCTCCCGACCACTATTAAGCAAATAATTGGAGCTAATAAGTTTAAAAATGCCGCAATAGAGTATCTACAAGAAGAACAATAACTACTTTTCCTTAATATTCTTTTCTTTCTCCTCTCTTGTAACTTGTTCTTCTTCTGTGTCTTTTTCTACTTCTCCTATATTTCATTATGTTTATATTAGTTTTATTTAATTTCATTGTTTATTGTACTATAAAAGACTATGTCTTACTTGTACTTTCCTTTATGAATAAATTGAATTGAGTTGAATTGAATATGCTGTTTTTGAGTTTATCGATATGAAAAAGGTGTCAAGATTATTGGAGGTTAATTTATTTATAAATGTGAAAACTAATAATCAGCACAAGCCAACTTTACTATTTGGTGATGATATCCGGAAGTATTTTTAACTTTGTCGTATACTTCAGTATACTAAAGTTTGTGAATCCGCATAAGTTTGGTCAGGTAAAATCGGCCATCACATTGATACAAAGTCAATAATGTAACATCTAGAAATTGCAAGAAATTTCAAACAATATTTTGCACTCATAAGATTTGGATCAGTGTCGAACACATATCTTTCAGAAAATTATTTACTTACTAGCTGACCCATGCTCGCCTTGCTTCGCCAGTCTGGCACTTCTCAAATTTAAAACAAAATAATTGCTGATAAGAACTGATAAAGAAAATGTCGAGAGTGTCCCTTGTCCCTTCTCATTATATGGATATACTATCCCTAACCCTATCCTTCTCAATCCCATGAGCCACAAGAAAAAGAACACAAACTACAAAAGGTGCATAAAAAAAAGAAAGAAACATAGGGACGGGCTACAGTCCGCGTGGGCGAACTGTTGGATACCCTATTCTTATTCCTATCCCTCATAAGTGGGCGTGACAAAAGTCTAAGTATGGTTAAATTGTTAAGAACGCTCTACATATTTTGTTATATAACATTTAAAGGATTTTATCAAAAAAAACGCTCCCTAGCTCAAACTTGGGTGTTTCAATAAAATTGTTTTATTTAATTGTGGGCGTGTCAGTAGGCGGATTTAAAAAAAAATTAACACATGAGCATAAAGGGCCCCTAGAGAGTATATATTATAAATTTCAGCTCCCTAGCTCAAACTTTGGATTTTCAAAAAAATTGTTTTATTTATTTGTGGGCGTGTCAGTGGGCGGATATTGAAAATATTTATACATGAGCTTAAAGGGCCCCTAGAGAGTATATATTATAAATTTCAGCTCCCTAGCTCAAACTTTGGATTTTCAAAAAAAATGTTTTATTTATTTGTGGGCGTGTTAGTGGGCGGATTTTGAAAATATTTATACATGAGCTTAAAGGGCCCCTAGAGAGTATATATTAAAAATTTCAGCTCCCTAGCTCAAATTTTGGTTTTTCAATAAAATTGTTTTATTTTTTTGTGGGCGTGGCAGTGGGCGGATTTTGAAAATTTTATATCCCGAGCAGTTTTAGGAGTCATAGATCATATATAAAAAATTTTAGCTTCCTAGCTCAAAATTCGATTTTTTCCAAAATTTTGTTTTTTTGAGTTTGTGGGCGTGTCTGTGGGCGGATTTCAAAAATTCGTAAACTTGATTATTTCGGGACCCTAGAGAGTATATGGTTAAAATTTCAGCTCTCTAGGTCCAGTTTAAAGGCCTAATTTTTGCCGACGGACGGACGGACGGACGGACGGACGGACGGACGGACGGACATGGCTAGATCGACATTACTATCGATGCTGATCATAAATATAGTAACTTTTAGGGGTCTACGGGCAATATTAAGGTATGTTACAAACTATGCGTCAAAATTAATATACCCCTAGAATAGGGTATAAAAAGCACACAGCACAAAAGGTACAGAGGGAGAAACAGATTTGTGCCGCACACACATACAAATTTTCCTCCACTCAACGCTGGGAAAATCCAACGATCTAGCTTCAATCGAACATTTTACTTTTTTTTAATTGTATAAAATTTATAGTTTAATGCTTATTGTTCAACTTCAGGATAATCTACAAAGATGATATATATCTTAAAATCCTTGTACATAATTGAACTTTATATTTAAAAAAATCCTGTTTCATTTGGATGAGTCATTCCAAAGCTAGGAGCTAGAAAGCATTCGAAAGTTACAACTTTTCTTAGATATCAGCTTAGATCTCCGCTTCTGAATAGCGGCTGAAGCATTTTCCCGCGGTAAAAAGTAGCCTATGTCCATTCTCAGGACTATCTCTGTACCAAAGACTATCTGTGTACCAAATTTCATTTAAATCGGTTCAGTAGTTTTGCCGTTAAAGCGAGACAGACACACAGACAGGCAGAGTTACTTTCGCATTTATAATATTAGTATGGATAATAAATATCATTATTCATTTTCTTCGTATTTTATATGTCATACACCTTTAAAAGTTGACTTTAATTTTAGTATTTACCTATTTCCGGCCTCTGCTGAAATGAATCACTAAATTCCAATATATTTTTAGCTTACCCGTTCACAAATTTTTGCGTTTGATGTGTAGTGTATATTGAATAAGCAAGTCAAACAAGGAAAACTCTACGAAGACGAAAACAATTAACTTCATTTCAAAATGTGTACAAATATTCTCCAAATAAAGTTGATAGAAAGCGAGCGACTAGGTCATTTCAGCAGGTGCATTGGAAAGTGAAAATAAAAATACAGTGAAAATCGGTTACAACTACATTCAAAGGACTGCCGTTTATGGTCGTTATAAGCGGTAGGCCGTTTTAACCGATATATACTCAATATTTTTCTTTTTATTTTTTTTAACTTTTTTTTTGTCGGGATGTGTGAAACTTTCTGCACTGGAGCACTCAGACTCAATACTGGTCCATTGTACTGCCAGGCAGACACACCACATTTTACTGTGGGAATTTACTCGTTTTTCTAAGAAAAACGAGAAGGCGCTTCAATGATAAGGAGCTTAGGTTTACAGCACTCACCATATCCGCACCAAATACCTGCCACCTGATACGAGCAAAAGCAGGACAATCACAGAGGAAATGTTCCGCAGTGTCGTCGCTTTCTTCACAGGCTTCGCAGTTGGTGGTGTCGCTTAGGCCTAGCACCTTAAGGTGTTTGGCAAAAGCGTAGTGTCCCGTAAGAACGCCAGTAGTCTGTCTGCAGTCTTTTCTGTTGAGAGACAACAAGAATGCCGCGGATTTCCCACAGACGTCGGGGAGCATTTGCTTAGTCTGTCTGCACCCTGGAGAGTCATGCCAACGGCGATTGTGTTCATAGGAAACCCAACCGTCAATGGAAGCCCTGACCGAGGACGCAGGCAGACAGATCGCTGGTTCAGGTCCTGCGAGGTCACCCTCTGAGCCTTGTCTAGCAAGTTCATCGGAGATCTCATTTCCCGTGATCCCGTTATGACCCGGGACCCAGACGAGTTTAAGTGAATTCAGCCTTCCGACCGAATTCAGAGATATCTTGCATTCACGTACTATTTTGGAGGTAGTTAAGGGTTTGAGTAAGGCCTTAAGCGCAGCCTGACTGTCGCTACAGACGCAGATACTTCGCCCCCTCCTCCTGTTCCTCGTAACATAGTCCATATACTCAATATACCTATGGCATTAAATTTAATCAATCTAAATCAAACTAGGACAATTATCTCCTTTATTGTACCAGGCGTATTTGATCCGACCAGTCCGATCCCTAGATATTTTGCAACCAAAACATTTTTCAACTTAAAACTTCAGCGCGTAAGTGAATGTCATTTTTAAGAAAAATAGGTCGGTTTTGTCAATATTAAATAATTCCAGAAGTTTGGAGTCAGATAGTGTGCAACGTTTGGCTTCTCCTACAGTTTTGCCACCAACAATTCCGTGACGTTGACAAAAACGCTGTATCTATGCTGATGAGCAAATGAAGTCCTTCTTCCATCTCACTGGCAAATTAATTTGCTTTCATTTGCAGTGTGTGTCCACTTATAGGGATGTCAGAATTTCTTTGTAACTTCAATCAGATTACTCAATGTCTGTACGCTTAGAAAATTTAATTTTTTTTTCAACTTAATCGTTGCATCCTCGAATTGTTTCTTGACTTTGTTATAATCCTTCATAATTGTTGATATGGTTGAGTGTGCATCTGAATATTCTTAAGCCTATCCTTTGGTTTGCCTCCAGCCTCCAACCTGACAAAAAAAATAATTCCCGCTTTCCCTTTAATTGGAAAAATAGTTGGCTTCTAATTATTCGACAATTTAAAACTGAAGTTCATGCAAATTAGGTAAAATTTACAAATGTCTACAAAATAACTTCTTTCGTAAAGAACGAACTTAAAAATAATAAACACCAAAAGAAAAATGTGAGGGTAAAAGCATGAAGGTTCTGGAGCGAATGTCGGTTATGCAAGAGTTTTTAAACACAATGTAGAAATATAGTGCGTCGCATACCTACCTTTAAAGCGTTTTTACCGATATTAAATGTAAAAAAGGCAAATAAATAGGTCGTTGTGAAAAATATTTCGCTGTAACCGATTTTGCTAAAACCGATATTTTATTCAAAGCGATTACATGAAGCCCAGCCGGAATTAAGGACTTGGTCGTAATAACCGATATGTCGTTGTGACCGATGTCGCTATAACTCAATTTCACTGTAATTTTTTTTGCAATTAATATAAATCGTGAGAATATGTGATTGGAAACTACTCGTAATTCATAAAATAGCGACAAAGTTTTCGTACGACACAGTCTGCACTTTATTGTTTTATGTTTTAGAAATATTTGAATTTAATGCTTTTTGAAACACTGTTCTTGGCACACTTGAGTGGAATTTGGGTTGAGTTTAAAAGTCTTCAGGGTAATCTGAGCACAAAATAATTTTGCATATTCCTGAAAAAATACCTATTATTTTCCACAAACTTTTTGTCACCCTTTGCGCTAGAGAGCCTTAAACAGGTCAGGTCATACAAATTAAGCTCGTGGAAAAAAACGTTCGAATTATATATTATAATATTCAGATATTTAAGGTCAAATAATGAAATAGAGGTTACGTGATTTGGAAAAGATTATACTCTGGTATATTGTCTATAGTTCAAATACTGAATATTGGAGGAATCTTCGTCCATCATCTGTTGATTTTTGAAGGACCCACATTTTATTCATTTCCTTTTCATAAACATACATAAAAGATCAAAATAATGAAATCTGTAAAATAAAAAAAAAATACTCGAGAATCCAGTTCATAATCCGGTCGGAGTAATAAAGGCACACATCTCTTCCCGTTTTTATACCCTATGCTAAGGGTATATTAATTTTGACTCATAGTTTTTAACATACCTTAATATTGTCCATAGACCCCTAAAAGTTACTATATTCAGCGTCGATAGTAATGTCGATCAATCTATGTCCATTCGTCGGCAAAAATTAGGCCTTTAAACTGGAGCTTGAAACTGCAATTTTAGCCATATGCTCTGTAGGGGCCCGAAATAATTAAGTTTAAGAATTTTTAAAATCCGCCCACAATCTAAAAAAAAAACAATTTCATTGATTTATCAAACACTTTGGCTTTCGCGAGCAGTTTATTAAAACACTTTATTAAGTTTCATTTGGAGATTCAGTATGAATTAAATTGACTTCCTATTTATAGATATTTGCTTAGCCCTAAATGAGGAGTGGAACTCGCTGAGGAGACGAAAGCTGCAGCTGCGGCTGCGCGTCTTAAACCAATTAAAAACAAAACCTTTATTTTTAAAGATAGTCTTTATTATTCGGTGATAATTCTCACCGTTCTTTAGAAGGTACAAAAATATACTACAACTTAAAATATCGATTGTTGAAATGCCCGAAAATGTCTAGTACCTATTCAAGAATTTATTATTTTTATGCAATTCCGCATTTCCGTTTAAATGATGTTGGAATATTATTTTCCTTGAAATGCAATTCCGTACTTTTGTTTTAATGATTCAATGTCCGAATCGAATTGCATTTCAAGGTTGATGTTGCCAACATCTGTGTCAACATTTCCGGCGGGAATGTTCGCATTTGAATTTTACTAGACATCTTCGTTGCGGATGTAACTCGCGTGGAAGGTAAGTTGATTTGGATTGATATGTCGCTGGTACGACGAAAGTTTCTGTTGGGCCTGTGGGGTAAGTTGATCCGATTGAATTAATGTGTCTCTGGGTCAACGGAGGTTTCTGTTGCACGTGTATTGTAAATTGATCTGATTGGAATGATGTGTCGCTGCGACGCGACGGCGGAAGTTTCTGGTGCCCGATTGGATTGCTGTATCCCTGGGTCGACGGAAGTTTCGGTCACTCGTGTAGGCAAATTGGTTCGATTGGGTTGACGGCGTTCGATGTCATAATTTATATGTTCCAAACTTCATCTTTCTAGCTCCAATTTTAATTTCTTTGATAGAACGAATTTTTCAGTTCTGTTTTTTTCGATAAAATTCTTTTTTTTTTTGTTAAATTGTGGGTGTGTCAGTGGGAGTAAATTCTGACACTCGATCATTTCGGGCCCCTAGATAGCATATGTACCGAATTTTAGATTTCTAACTCGAACTTAAGGGCCTTGAAATAGACAACTGACGGACGGACATGACTAGACCGACAAAACTTTCGATGCTGATCTGATCACATATCATGTATAAGGTTTGTTACGAACTGTGAGTCAAAATTATAATACCCTTAGAATGGGGTATACACAGTTATGAATAACGAAATATATAGACCATATCCTTCTTAAAAATTCACCCATACTTAAATTTTTGAGACGCTCACTTTTTAGAGTATGGGAATAGGAGTAGAGTATCCAAGAGTTCGCTTAAACAAACTTTCCTTATTTATTTATTTTTGTTTTTCAGTACCTATTGTAAGGAGTCAGTATTGTTATTATTTTCGGGGCACCTAGCCTGTTCGGCGATTTCACCAATACTGACATTTTTTTTTTTGAATTTTATAACATGTTATTTGCCTCCTTGGTATTTTTCGATCGCTTTCACATTTTGCAAACATTTTGAAAAACAAAATCTATGTCTCGTTGTTCAATTGTTTTGGTACCTAGATGTATTCTCTTATTATTTGCAGAGTGCAATATTTTTAAATAATCCATTATTTGACCCCCGATACAAACAATGTATGCCTACGTTACTGCCCCGTCTCTCCAATTTACAAAATTTGCCATAAAATCTTCACTACCAGTTATAATTCAGTTGTCTCTTAGAAATATTTTGCGCGCGCACCATTATCATATGACTT
Source organism: Portevinia maculata (assembly GCA_949715645.1). Taxonomy (NCBI): domain Eukaryota; kingdom Metazoa; phylum Arthropoda; class Insecta; order Diptera; family Syrphidae; genus Portevinia; species Portevinia maculata. The sequence goes on along the minus strand of OX454527.1, from coordinate 51,381,318 downwards.
TAGAAATGCTTTTCATCCCCCACCCAAGTACGTCAGATTTCCTGGAGCTCATAAATATTTGCCTGTTACACCGAAAAATAAAAACAATATTTCGAATGTAACATTTGCACGGACTGTACTCTATTGACACAATCTGGTTAAATGTCATTAAAGGATAAAAGCTTGCTCTCTCTAGAAATGTTCTCTGTTTTTAATCGTTTCCAATTCCAATAGCCCCCCTGCTCAGTTCAACTTTTTGACATGCTCTCTTTTTATCTCTCGATTTACTGCTCAAAGTTGCGCCATAGCTATGTAGCTGCTGCCTTCTGTCATAGATATACGTATATTCAGGCATACTATCCATATTTATTGTATTTCTTTCTGTGGGGGTTTCGTTGTCGAACCCCTACAATCCTTTGTGTTCCACCAGACCTTTTGAGGGTTTTTTCTGTGCTCTCTCCTCAGTGACAGTCCTTCCTCGGCGAGTTAAGCACCGCTCAAGGTGTTCGTTTAAATGACAGTGTGCTCGATTTTGCACTGACAAAAAAGAAACACACAGCAGCAGCAGAAAAAAAAACGTCGACCTGTCGCCACATTCAGGTCACAAATCTAATAAATTATCAAACAACACATCCAAATTGAATTCGAACAGATAAAAAGGATTCCGGTTTCGTGGATATAGTTTTCGCTCTTCCATTCCGATTTATCTATGCGAAGTTGAGTTCAGTTCTTTCATATATTTTTCATGTGATTCATTTGTTTGATATGTATAAGTGGTGGGTGCAAAAGAAAACCAATTGAAAGGACTTCATATGTGAGTGTGTGCATGGTGTGTTTCATAATGCAGCACCACATACTATAACTTAGTAAGAGAATTACCATAAATGCACGGAAAAAAGAATCATGATGAACAAAGGATTGCAACACGCGTTGCTGTTATTTGATTCACTACATACACATTGCACGAACAAGGTTACATAAAACAACACACGCTCCAACTGCAAGGCGACACTTTAATACGGGAAAAAGAAGGAAATAACAAAATTGTGTTTACCTTAGTGTAGCTATAAATTTCTTTCGTTCGGTGTCAACGCATTTTAGTGTAGTTTCAATGCAATCTTGTCCGCCCAACACAAAGTCATCGTCGTCTCTTATCTTCGGAAGATCGCCTCGAATTACACATGAATCATAAAATGATTACTTAATCGCGCGACACAAAATCAACCTTTTCAATTTTCGCGTCTAAATAACGTATATGTACGTAGTGTCCTCTTTTGTTACATAAGAAAACATAGTGTGTTAGTGTGCTACTGATGTCCTTTGGACGGTTGAAATACATTTTTAAGCACACAAATATTGTCGGAGCAGCTACCATCTACCCTTCACGATAGTTAATGGTGTGGTTAGGTTGAGTTAAAATGAGTTTCTGGAAAATTGAAAATAAGAAATTCATTTGAACGGTGCGGTATGTTTAATTAATGCAATTCAATTACGTGAATCATAATTGAGCTGTTGTTGTCGTTGTTTTCGTCATCATCGTAGTCGTCCATAGGGTATTGCGTTGTTGCCATCGTCCTTTGCTCCTCCTTCTCGTTGGTCACCGACCGACGACCCTTTTTTCTGCGTGTGTTCGCTTTTGGAATCCCTATTTAGCTATTCCCCGCGCCAAGTGTGGTTAGTTTTAGTACGCACGTCATCATGAACCACAACCCCTTGTGTCAGCAGATAGGATTTAGAGTTCTCGTATTATGCGATGACAGGTAATGACTGCGATAAGGATTATTACGGCGGCCACTACTACCACACAACACCAACTACTGATCAATTATTCAAATACAAATAGGAATACAAAAACAAATTTACAAAATCCATTGTGTACACATCTAGGACTTGGACCCATTTGTAAAGAAATCATGTGGCCTCTGTGATAGTTTCATAAACAAGAACCTACCAAAACACAATCTCGTAAGGATACCAAATAGATCTTATCAAATCCCAAGTGGCAGACTGCGATAACGACGTACAGGGGCAATGGGTGACGAGCCGATCGAAGTACGTACTTTTAAGCAAAAGCTACTTTTTTATACGACTGCCTTTTTCATCCTGCTCGGAACCTTTAGTATGTTTGCATTCCTGTTCCTTGTGCCATTCGTCATTGAGCCAGCGTTCACCACTATTTTTATGCAGTTCGAGGAAGTGCCCGCACTGTGCGAAACCATGTATCAGGACACGTTCCATGGGGCAAAGAATTGCTCGTGGGCATCGTGCCGTGAAGGATGTACTAAGGATATATATGTGTGCACACAGATCCGTGTCAATTATCGATTGAACCTGTACAATTATACGGATGAATTCAATTTTACCGAATATCATATTAATTTGGCCGAAGCAGAGAAGGAAGTGCCTCCGGTCAAGCGGACGGATCGGTATGAGCGGGCGATACGAGACTATGAATACGCCGATGGCGTGGCAATTGACGGAACGATGGGTGGCCTGGGAAGCATCAATTTTGACGATAACAGCTTACTGGATATGAGTCACAGTTTGTCTGGAGATGATGAGGACGACAATGACGGCGATGGTGGCGATGATGGTCAGCCATTTGACCAGATATCGGAATTGAATAATGATCTGATGAGCAATAACTCAATTTACTTCTACGTCGGGGCGCGGCTGTTCCCGAATGTGAAGGGCTGCGGCTATCCACCAATGCTGAACTGCTCGATATGGCAGAAGCGGTATATCAAACTAAAGTCTAAGTTCCCGTGCTACTATTCGAAGGTGGATCCTAGCCTTGTCATAAGCGAGTTAGACTACTGGCAGAATACACTAAACTTGGTATATTCGATGGCTATACCGATACCGTCGTTCATCATTTCCGTTATTTACCTGACTTATGCTTACTTTAAGATTTACAATGAGGATGAGGAAGCGGCACCGTTGGATAAAAATGCGGAGGATATTGACATCGAGGAGGGGGACGAGATGGCAATTAATGCGCAAGAAGATTCAGATGATATTTGTGTGGATGTTGTGATACCGAATGGAGGAACGTCATTATCTCCGGCTGCTTCGCAAATGACACCGAATTCGGAAATAAATTCATTTGGTCATCAGTTGAAGGTGCAAATGGCTGATGCTATGTCGCGTGAGAGTCTGGACGCGGGAGTGATATCAAATTCGAATTCTTTTCAAGGGTAAGTAATTTCGAAGTATATATCAAATTCATTGTGACAGCAGGGTCCCGGTATCGGTTTTCGTGAATGCCGAAATCCTTCTATTATAAGGTTTGAAATGACGCATCAATCTTTAAAATCAGTCTAACAGTTTCTCGTAATTCAAATTACCCAGCACGAACAAAATTCACCACCACGAATTTTAAGACACTGGGTAGGTATGCAAAAACCATTTACTCAAACTGAAATTTCACTTTTGATAGCTAAGCTCGGGTTCCTGTGACCTTAATACTGAGACAGATTATACGTCGTATGCTAAAATATGAGCAAGATCTCGGAGTCTGAGCAAACGACTTTGAACTCACATGTGAGATCTTTTGAGCAGACTGGAACTCGGACTCAGATTGCAAACAAATAAGATCGTTCTGACTTGATGGATTGAAGATTGATCTTTATGCTTTTCATCTAATTTATTTGTGATTGACAGATCTACGAGTATGTAAGGAGTCTAGGTAAGGGAGGGCGGAAGCTCGTCTGAATACGTGCTTTTAACAGTTTGTCTGATCAGCTAAATCAAGTTTTAGTCACTGAACTAAAAGAAAAAAAATTTTGAGTGCCGGGACTCACGTTAAGAAGTGTTACCTCCACAACAATTGAATAAAAAGAATTTTTTTCGTGTAGCTAGGTGAAAATCGTTGAAAGACCTCGCTTGCGAGCTTTGCGATAGTGTGGGACTTGAATCACCCACTAAAAACACCCAGGGAAGGCATGATATTACCATTCTTCCAGTAATCGCACCTAGTCTAAAGACAAATCAGCAATTTTGTTTTAACATTTGCTTATGTACTTATGTACTGTTTTTAGGAACTAACTCTGGTTTGTTACCTTTTGTTTCTTAATTCATTATCACTTTGTTCATGTGATTATGTTGTAACACCTACATATATTTCTTTCCTTTTTAGCTAGTTAACTAGTTCAAAAGGTTTAACTCTACGTAATCTTCTAACTAAATTGTTGTTATTAAGTAGTTGCACTACTTCTAAATTAGCATGATTGTGAAGCCTAACTGCATGTCTTCTTGCGACCTTCCGAACCTCGTCCTCTACCATTTCAATTTATAGATCCCTATGTAGATCAGCATTACGTATGTACCACGGCGCATTAACAATATTGCGTAATACTTTGTTTTGAAAGCATTATATGCTTTGAAGATTTGTCTTTCTTGTGCACCCCCATAACTGGAGGTCATATGTCCAAATTGGTTTTAATATTTGCTTGTAGAGAAGCAGTTTGTTGTAGATTGAGAGGCATGAATTCCTCCCTATGAGCCAATACATTTTGTATCGTATATTTAGTTCATCTCGTTTTTTTGGCATGTGTTTTCCAACGCAACTTTGCGTCCAAAGTCAAGCCTAAATACTTTTTTTTTTGTTTTTTTTTTTTTGAAAAAGGAAATCCAAATCCCATAGCACTTAGACTCGTCAACGGTCCATTGTACTACCAGGCCGAAATCCTCCTTTTGGTGTAGGGGCATGAGAATTGGTGGCGTATGTTGTTGTTCCCCATGGGGATTGAACCTGCACCGCACGGGTCACAAGCCAACACACTAACCTCTACACCGTCGCCACCCACAGCCTATATACTTAGCTGAGTTCGAATGCAGAACTACTTTATTATTTATGTACACAGGTATGTGTTGTACGTTTTTATTCGTAAAATTAATATGAACCGACTTTAGTTCATTTAATTTTATTTGCTATTTTTTGTCCATTTGGATATATCATTTACTGTCCTTTGCAGTTTTTCTGTAACTGTGCGGTTTTCCCTACTGCAAGTACAGCAGTATCGTCTGCAAAAGTGGCAACAGTAGTTTCGTCATTTTGTGGTAGGTCGTTTGTGTATAGGAGGAACAGTACTGGTCCCAACACACTACCTTGCGGTACTCCAGCTTTGATGTGTTTCAATTCGGAGTACTCATTCTCTTGCTTAATTCTAAATAATCGTTGCATTATATACGACTCTAGTATTTCATGGTACTCTTTTGGAAGATATTTTTGTAGCATACGGATTAATCCTTTGTGCCAGACTTTATCAAAAGCCTGTGTTACATTGCGGGTGGCAATGGTGCAGTAGTAGTGTATTCGCTTACGGAATGGAAGGTCGTGCGTTCGAATCCCGGCCAAGTCCAAGTCCATTACTTTATACCGAATACATGAAATCGTAATCTCCCTAAGTAACTTAGACACACCACCCGTGGAGAAAAACCTTACAACTGCACCCAAACACTTCTTTCCTATCTCTCTATTCTTTATAATACCAAGTAGCTTACACTGTGTTCTTAGCATTATAAGGGTACTGGTCTGTAACTACAGAAAAAAATCCCTTTAGCGTAAGCAAATTATATAAAAAAAAGGAAGATGGCAGAGCATATTTGTTTTTCTTCTAAAGCTTTTTCTATTATATCAGTTATTCTGTGGACCTGATCTATTGTTGAGTATTTATTTCTGAATCCAAACTGATGGTTTGGGATCAGTGTCTTTTCTTTTAGAATCGGATGGAGTCGTTTTAGGGGCATTTTTTCGAATAGCTTAGACAGGATTGGCAGCAATGATAGCAATTTTCCGGCTTAGGTACCATGATAACTTCTGCAACCTTCCACATTCACGGAACATACCTTAGTCTGAACGCAGCATTTATTATCTGTGCTATTTTTTTTCATAACTTTCTTAGGCAGTTTTTTCAGAATTTCACCCGTTATTAGATCAAATCCCGGGGCTTTTTTCGGCTTGATCTTTTCTTTTATTTCTTTGGCTATTTCCCTAGAGGTTACTGCTGGAATCGATCTCTCGTCTCCGCACATTTCTTCCGTTTGTTGGGAAATATCATTATCGTCGTATGGCTTGAAGACGTTTTCAAGATGTTCCGCCTTTTGTTTATTTGTTTTAGCGCAGTTATCGCTGCTGTTTTTCACTGGCGGAATGTATGCCGTTGGTCTTTTAATTTTTTTTGTAGCCTTCCACAGTGAGTATTCTGTACTAGCATCGTTTGTCAGATTTGTAAGGTATCTTTCCACCGATGCATTTTTAAATTCGGCTATCATTTTTCTGCCTTTGCCATCGTTTGCGAGCTCATCTCTTTTCTGATATAATGTCTCAAATTTCGTTGGGATACACGTTTCTTTTTACTTTGCTCTTTAATTCAGGCGTTGCAGCCCATGCAGCCTTTTGTATAGCTAGGGTGAAGGACTGTACTTCACTTTCTAATTGCTCTATTGTATTAATTGTGGTGGATAGTTTGATGCGGTCATCTATTAAATATCTGAATTATGTCCAGTCAGTTAGTTTGTTTACTGGACGTGGGTTGTGTTCCTTCATTATAATTTTATTACCAAGTGTTAGCAGCACAGATGAGTGATCTGAGTCAAGATCTGGCCCTTCCTTTACTTGGGTAGTATTTGAGGAAATATTCTTAGTTAAGAAGAAGTCGACAACATCCGGGATTTTGTTCCTATCTGTGGGCCAGTAAGTAGGATTTCCCGTTGAATGGTAGTTAACATTGGTTTTTTTAATATATTCAAGGAGTTCTCTTCCTCTTGTATTTGTTAATCTTGATCCCCAAGATATGTTCTTAGCGTTGAAATCTCCGCCTATTATGAATTTATTTCCGAATTTACGGAATGAAAAGTGAATATCATATTCTATAGCCGTTCTTATTCCAATATTTGTTCACAAGGATAAAACAATTACGTATGTTAATACAAACGCACTCTAACACTTTTCTGTTAATGTCAAAACTTCAGTGAAGGTTTTTATTAATTCAATGTGTGATCTCCGAGTCATCTATCATAAACAATTGAACTTTCGATCTCACATAGATGCTTGCATCAGCAAGGCTAACTCTTTACTTGGCTTTGTGAAACGTAGATCGAAAGACTTTTCTGATCCCTGTGTTACTAAATCACTCTATACCACATTTGTTAGACCCATCCTTGAACATGTTAGCCATGTCTGCTCACCTTAACACGTCACTCATTTCCTGTGAATTGAAACTGTCCAACGCAAATTTCTTCGCTTTGCCCTCCGATGCCTCCATTGGTCTGACAGGTATAACCTCCCTCCCTATGAAGACCGCCTTCAGCTTATGGGCATGCACTCCCTTGAACAACTTCGTCGAATGGCAGATATTGTCTTTATACATCAACTTCTATCCGGAAATATCGATTGCCTATTGCTTCTTCAAAAAATCGCTCTCAACACCAGCCCAAAACCTTCGATTGATTCCTCCCTTTAAAATCAACTATCGTACCACAAGTTATGGAAGAAACGAACCTCTGACCCGTATGTTACGTTTAACGAACGGTATGTACAACAGTTTCGCCTTCCACTTAAGCAGTCTGAAAGCTCCCTTCACAGACCCTAACACACTTCCTACACCTCCGAAATACCTGACTTATTTCCAATTATATTTAAGTATCCCATGTTAGCCTTTAGATAATAAATGTTAGTTAAGTAAAACATACTCGCTTGAGCGGAAGGGGCCCATCCCTCCTTTCTCTGTTCATGTTTGTTGCTAAATAAATCAATAAATTATGGTGAAGTTTACCAACATTTGGAAATTATTAAGAACTACTACCAAAATTCTGGGTATGTGGGGTATGTGGTCGCAATAATTTTCGTTCCTTAAGTTCGTCAACATATTTCCTTTTGAATGTGCCAGTGAGACAACGCACCAATCACAAATATCGAAGCCAAAATGAGCCAAATCTATCGATTCCACGCCTGTTGCCGTGGTAATGGAAAGCTTCAGCTTCCAAATTTTAGTATAAATAGCTTTAATGAAAATATTTAATTCAGCACTTAATATCTAACAATATTTATGTACATTTTACAAAGGTAAAATACCTAAAAATTTCGTTTTTCTCCTGCCTCTTCGGTTCCCAACTTAAGTGTTTAGCTCGGTGAATGGTGCGGTAACAGTGGATAAGCTGGCCTTAACATTAGCTACACACATTTCATATTTTGTTGTTAACAAAATAGTCTCTCATAGTCGTTTTTTTCCAATCCATCATGTAACGGGAGAAATATCGATTTTACTTTTCAAAAATGTCTGCTTCTAACCTTATGACTAGCAGTGTATATTGTGCATTCCACACGTTCTAATTTATGATATAGTATCATACTTTCTCTTCTACACGCATCTCGTTCTATTTATGTCCGTGCAACTGTATCTTCGTATTTGTATCGTCATTGTATCGGTCTCATTTCATCTCACAAATTTACATGTTCAGTAAAAATGTAAGAAAATCCAAATTCGTTGGCCCATTATCTGTGCGCAAGGAGAACCCGAAGAGTTATAAAGAATTTTTAAGATATGTATAAACAAATCCCAAACTATTTTCGATCTTACTCTTACTATACATACTTTTTATACCCTATTCTAAGGGTATATTAATTTTGACGCATAGTTTGTAACATACCTTAATATTGCCCGTAGACCCCTAAAAGTTACTATATTTATGATCAGCATCGATAGTAATGTCGATCTAGCCATGTCCGTCCGTCCGTCCGTCCGTCGGCAAAAATTAGGCCTTTAAACTGCACCTAAAGAGCTGAAATTTTAACCATATACTCTCTAGGGTCCCGAAATAATCAAGTTTACGAATTTTTGAAATCCGCCCATAGACACGCCCACAAACTCAAAAAAACAAAATTTTGGAAAAAATCGAATTTTGAGCTAGAAAGCTGAAATTTTTTATATTGATCTATGACTCCTAAAACTGCTCGGGATAAAAAATTTTCAAAATTCGCCCACTGACACGACCACAAATAAATAAAACATTTTTTTTGAAAATCAAAAGTTTGAGCTAGGGAGCTGAAATTTATAATATATACTCTCTATGGGCCCTTTATGCTCATGTGTAAATATTTTCAAAATCCGCCCACTGACACGCCCACAATTATTTTTTTTCTTTTTTTTGAAAATTCAAAGTTTGAGCTAGGGAGCTGAAATTTATAATATATACTCTCTAGGGGCCCTTTATGCTCATGCGTTATTTTTTTTTAAATCCGCCTACTGACACGCCCACAATTAAATAAAATAATTTTATTGAAACACCCAAGTTTGAGCTAGGAAGCGTTTTTTTTTTTATAAAATCCTTTAAATGTTATATAACAAAATATGTAGAGCGTTCTTAACAATTCAACTATACTTAGACTTTTGTCACGCCCACTTATGAGGGATAGGAATAAGAATAGGGTATCCAACAGTTCGCCCAAGCGGACTGTAGCCCGTCCCTATGTTTCAAATAGATTTTATTATCAGCAACATCCAAATTGATAAATTAATACCATACTTTTTGGCAGTGTAGTATTGCCGGTTCTCGTTATTCTCTTTGAATTACTCATTAAAAAATATTATCGATCGAACGCAATGTTTGTTTTTGTTTTGCCTTCTAATTCCATGGGTAAAATCAGCTCAGGTAATAATAGTCGATATTTGACAATCAAAATCATCGCTTTTGCTCGAGGCAGCCCGATAATCAAATTCTCAATCGCTCTTTGAGGTTGATTTCATGCGACAGCTATTTAGGTGCCGTTTTCATACATTGTCATATGTATTCTAGATACATTTCTTTAAAAAGCGCTCGTTAGAAAAAACAAAATGTCCATAGTTATTTTCCATTTGTTTGATTTGCCACCTGAAACAAGGTCAACACATTCGTATTCTTCAATTGACTCCAACGTCGAGTCTTATTGCTAATGGTAGTGGTAATTGGTTGGACTTGAAGTCAACGAGGACAACACCAAGTACTTGCTTTCACAAACAAACAAACATCTGTCCAACGACTACGATAAACCGTCACTGTAGATAGCGGCAAATTCGAGGTAGTAAGCGAGTTCGCTTACCTCGGAATAATCATCACGAATGAAACATTAGTGGATAATCCTAGAAAACCGTTCCTAGTTCGGTTTGGCAAAATAAATAAGTTCGAAACTCCTAACCAGGACGACCAAGTGAAAGTGTAAGCTCTACACGGTGGGATAGATAGGTATGTAGAGGATAGATTCCTTTTAAAAAAATAAAATAAAAATATGACAAAATATAAAAGCTCTATAAAACACTGATACTGCCAGTTATGGTTTATGGCGCCGGGTGCTAGATGATAAGCAGGAAAAGAGAGCTAAAATTTGTTTTTTTTTCAAAAGAAAAATACACCTTCGAATATTTAGTCCAGTGTGCGAGGAGGGCGTATAGGGGAGAAGACACAACTGCGACCTCTATGACTTGTACTATTATGTGTTGGATCATGCCTAGCGACTGTATGCGCCAAGGCGCAGGCGGCCCTTGACGTGATCGACGAATGGTGCACTAGGAATGGGCTCTCGGTCAATCCTCTTAAAACTGAGGTTGTTCTCTTTACGAGAAGGAGGAAGCTGGTTGGGTTGACTCAGCCAGTGCTAAAAGGCGTCGCAATCCAACTCTCCAATGAAGCAAAGTATCTGGGAGTCATCCTGGATAGCAAACTTCTTTGGTCCAAACATGTTGAGCTGAAGACTGCCAAGGCGCTGTCTGTTTTCTGGCAGTGCAAAGGCATTTTCGGCAAGACATGGGGCTTATCACCGAAAAGAGTCCTATGGATTTATACGGCTATGATAAGACCATTTATAGCATACGCATCGGTTGTTTGGTGGAATAAGCTTTCACGTAAATACGTCACTGCTACTTTTGCCAAACTCCAAAGGCAGGTATGTCTCGGCTGCACGGGGGCCTTCCCCAGCACGCCTGGCTCCGGCCTAGATGCACTATTGAACCTTCCGCCCCTTGATGTTTACATCATGGGCTGTACAATCAAGGCTATCTCACGTCTTACAAGAGGTGGCTTTTGGTATAACTCGCACTGGAGTTTTGATGAACTTGCGCAACAGTTGTCCTTCGACTCCTGTCTTATGGATATGCCGTCTGATGCGATGACACCGGAACTTCGGCTAAATCGCAACTACGAGGTCGACTTTCCTCGGGTCCAGGACTGGCTCTGGCCGGACTCTGAACCTGGAAGGGAATGCAGTCGAATCTTCACGGATGGCTCCAAAACCGATCAAGGATCTGGTGCTGGTGTCTTCGTGGAGAGCGATAACGTTAGACTTTTCTTTCCGTTGGGCAAATATGCGTCAGTCTTCCAAACAGAGACTTATGCTATCCTAATGGCCATGGACTATGTTACGAGGAACAGGTGGAGGGGGCGAAGTATCTGCGTCTGTAGCGACAGTCAGGCTGCGCTTAAAGCCTTACTCAAACCCTTAACTACCTCCAAAATAGTACGTGAATGCAAGATATCTCTGAATTCGGTCGGAAGGCTGAATTCACTTAAACTTGTCTGGGTCCCGGGTCATAACGGGATCACGGGAAATGAGATCTCCGATGAACTTGCTAGACAAGGCTCAAAGGGGGACCTCTTAGGACCTGAACCAGCGATCTGTCTGCCTGCGTCCTCGGTCAGGGCTTCCATTGACGGTTGGGTTTCCTATGAACACAATCGCCGTTGGCATGACTCTCCAGGGTGCAGACAGACTAAGCAAATGCTCCTCTGTGATTGTCCTGCTTTTGCTCGTATCAGGTGGCAGGTATTTGGTGCGGATATGGTGAGTGCTGTAAACCTAAGCTCCTTATCATTGAAGCGCCTTCTCGTTTTTCTTAGAAAAACGAGTAAATTCCCACAGTAAAATGTGGTGTGTCTGCCTGGTAGTACAATGGACCAGTATTGAGTCTGAGTGCTCCAGTGCAGAAAGTCTCACACACCCCGAAAAAAAAAAAAAAATTATGTGGATGTGGCTCGGCCACATCGAGCGGACGGACAATAGTGATTCAGCGAAGAGGATCTTCGACTTACAGCCCCTAGTTTTGAGACGAGAAGGAAGACCGAACCCCCGTTTCAAAGATCAAGCCTTCACGGATGCCAGAGCGCTTTGTCTGGACAATTCGAAGCAGAGCGCCGGGATCGTGGTGGATGGAAGCCTGCAGTGTCTCAGGAAGAGACTCTCCATGGGTCGGGAGCCCGTTAAGTATGTCATTTTGTGATACAATACTTCCATTGAAAAGGGCTTAGTCCAACCAATATCAATCTGGAGGTAGATTCTATTCTGGGGGAGTCTACTCCTTCGCTTACACCAATAAAATATTGGTTGGCAGAGTTCAAAAGAGACCGTTTGAGCTGTCAAGACGAACATCGCACTGGTCGCCCAAATAACTCTGACTCTGACTAAGCACGAAAACAAATCCACAAAATTGTTTTTGATGATCGTCGACTTAAAATGCGCGAGCTAGCAGACATGCTTGGCATTTCAAAAAGTTTTGTACCGACATCGCGTGCTGACTGACAACAACGGAATAAAAACAGCTTCATAGAAATTTTTCAATCGAGTGTTTGGCGCAGTTACAAAGCAATATGGCCGACATTTTGCGTCGATTCATAACGATGGATGAAACATAGGTCCATTTCTTTACACCTGAGACAGAGGAACAGTCAAAACATTGGCTTAAAAGACGAGTATAGGCTCCAAAGAAGGCGAAGACAATTTCATGTGCAGACAAGGTCATGGCGTCAGTTTTTGGGAAGAGCATGGGATAATTTTCACTGATAATCTTTAGAAAGGTAAAACAATCCGCGCCGATTATTATGCAAACTTATTGCAACGTTTGAGTGATAAAATCAAACAAAAAAAAAAGCGGCCAAGTGCGAGTCGGACTAGCCCATGAAGGGTTCCGCGAGTTACGTATTGCAGCAGAGAAAGGGCAACAACCACAGGAAATGCTGCGCAAACAAGATTCGACGATGACTTGCCAGCGGCATACAAAATCAAGGCCAACGCAAAACCGATGGCATGGTGATTTTGTGCTTTGGTTGCATTCGGTGGTCATTCACATGAACCGATTTCCGTTTGTGCGAATGACCGATGGTTGATGAGCCAGCAGTTCTGGCTGTACATAGGTTGTAAGTTAGAAGTAAGATATTATTAAGTAGGCAGTTCTGTTCCGACCGGGAGATAATAAAGTGTTTAAAATAAACAACCAGCCTCTTTTGGTGTTTTAATTTTAGTTTCTTGGACATTATATTTAACTCGCGCGAATTATAATTATTATTTACTTAGGCACCTGTTACAGATTTATTATTAGATAATAATGGTTCACGGTTTACGCATAAGGTTTATGTTTATGAAATTAAATGTTTTTTTTTTTATATTTGAGTTGATTGAATGAAAGGTAAATTGAGGTTTACGATTTATGACGTATTAAAAAAAAAAAAACTACTTACCAGATTTCGTTGAAACCAATTTTCGGTGGAAGATTGCATGGTAATGTACATCATATATTTTTTTTTTATTTTTATCATTCCCTTATTTTAGAAGTTAGAGGGGGGGGGGGGGACACACATTTTACCAATTTGGAAGTGTCTCTCGCGTAAACTATTCAGTTTAGAAAAAAAATGATATTAGAAACCTCAATATCATTTTTGAAGACCTATCCATACACGTATGGGTTTGATGAATTTTTTTTTATGTTTAGTTTCAGTTCTAAGTATGGGGAACCACCAAAATGTATTGTTTTTTTTTCTATTTATGTGTAAAAATCTTAATGGGGTTCACAGGATACATCTACTTAACAAGTTTCAACAGTATAGCTCCTATAGTTTCGGAAAAAAGTGTCTGTGACATTCCCGGACAGACAGACATCACGAATCTATAAAGGTTCCGTTTTTTCCCATTTGGCTACGGAACCCTAAAAACCGGCAGCATTTGGGGAAAAAATGTTTTGTTTCGTCGAGACAATGCACCAGTATATATATATTCGTCATTGCGATGGCCAAAATCATTGAGTTAAAGTTCGAACCTCTTCCTCATGTACCATGTACCCTATACCCGGATTTAACCCCGTCGGATTATTTTATTGAAAAAAACTTGAAAAAATGGCTCGGTGGTAAAAGATTTGCCAACAATGAAGAGTATAGTCTGCGGTTGATGGCTATTCGAGCTAAAAGGGACTTGGTAGAGAAATAAAGACAACTTTTTCCCAAATTGTTTGTGTTTGTCACATCGTTAACCAAATACTTTTTTTTCTTACTCTACTTGGGCAAATAAGATAATTCCAAGCAGGTATTATACATTTTAAGTCTACCCCTAATTTAGATGTTTATACATGAAAAGCAATAATGCTAGAGAAATCTTAGTTAAAATCGAGGAAGAGGGATGTTGTGCTGAAAAACAAAAAAACAATATGATGCAAGTTGCCACCAATATTAACCAACGACCATACCACGTTGAGTTAATCGGTTCTCTTCAGATCACCGTAATTAACCCTTTCGATCCGGATGGGACATTCAAGGTATAAAAACACCTTTGTTCTATGTCCCAACCTGATCGAAAGGGTTAAACGACGTTAGGCGCGGTTAGTACGTAGATGGGGACCGTTTGAGAACAACCGCGTGTCGTTGGCCAGTCCCATCTACAAAGTTGAGGTAGATAATATACGTGGTATCACAATGGACCTAAATTGGGCTAAGTGTGTCGGCTTCTGCCGACAGCCACATAAACCTAACCTAACCTAACCTAAGTTGTCACCATCTGGCATACCGCATCTGAAACCGCTCCTCACCCTTAACCTGATTAGACACCCACAAACCTGTTCCCGCCGATTCAGCATGTTCCTACGATTGCAACAACGACGGATACCCGATACAGGCGGATGTACGCGCTGCATGCATTGGGCGACTCAGCAGATTGGGCATGGGAAGCAGGGCTGTGACTTTACTGCAATTGCAGTAGATCTACTGCTTTTTTTCGAAAAATAAATCTACTGTCTTTAAATAAAATCGACTGCACTTTTGGTGTTACAAAAAAAAATCATGCAATATATAAACGTAATCCACAAAATATTTTTTCAGCCTACAATATGTGGAAGCAGGTCAAAAGGATGTTTTTTAACCCTTATGGAACGACCGCTGTGGTCGGGTACGGGTACACAATATATATTGCACATATGTACCACTTCATGCGGCGTGCTTCGTAAGATGAATGATTGTGGGTTTTTTTCATTATCGACTTGATCCTTGTTGTGTTTATCTTTTCACTTTGTGGAGTGCTAACTGTTTTGCTTTTTATACCCTATTCTAAGGGTATATTAATTTTGACGAATAGTTTGTAACATACCTTAATATTGCCCGTAGACCCCTAAAAGTTACTATATTTATGATCAGCATCGATAGTAATGTCGATCTAGCCATGTCCGTCCGTCCGTCCGTCCGTCCGTACGTCTGTTGGCAAAAATTAGGCCTTTAAACTGGACCTAGAGAGCTGAAATTTTAACCATATACTCTCTATCGTCCCGAAATAATCAAGTTTACGAATTTTTGAAATCCGCCCACAGACACGCCCACAAACTCAAAAAAACAAAATTTTGGAAAAAATCGAATTTTGAGCTAGAAAGCTGAAATTTTTTATATATGATCTATGACTCCTAAAACTGATCGGGATAAAAAATTTTCAAAATCCGCCCACTGACACGCCCACAAATAAATAAAACAATTTTTGTATACCCTATTCTAAGGGTATATTAATTTTTGAAAATCCAAAGTTTGAGCTAGGGAGCTCACATTTATAATATATACTCTCTATGGGCCCTTTATGCTCATGTGTAAATATTTTCAAAATCCGCCCACTGACACGCCCACAATTATTTTTTTTCTTTTTTTTGAAAATTCAAAGTTTGAGCTAGGGAGCTGAAATTTATAATATATACTCCCTAGGTGCCCTTTATTCTCATGTGTTATTTTTTTTTAAATCCGCCTACTGACACGCCCACAATTAAATAAAACAATTTTATTGAAACACCCAAGATTGAGCTAGGGAGCGTTTTTTTTTTTTGATAAAATCCTTTAAATATTATATAACAAAATATGTAGAGCGTTCTTAACAATTCAACCATACTTAGACTTTGGTCACGCCCACTTATGAGGGATAGGAATAAGAATAGGGTATCCAATAGTTCGCCCAAGCGGACTGTAGCCCGTCCCTATGTTTATAAAATGGTTTATGGCTGTTATTTCTGATTATTTTTTACTGTTGGGTAGTTACGTTTTTTCATAATGTATTTTCAAAGGCGTATTGACTTGAATTCTTGTCAGTTGTGCGAAACAAGTGAAGAAACACAATACGGGGTGACGCGTGTTAGTTCTAAGAGCAAACAAATAAGAGTGTACGTATTTTTTAAAAGATAAAGTTCACTTTTTTTTTAATTTACAAATATTGTAAGATGAAATGGGAAAACATACTTTAAAGTGTTTGGCCTGCGGTCGGGAGGACCAACAAATTCTCTGGAAAATACCTTCGCGGTTTCACGCAACCGAGGAGGAAATAACAAGTTACTGACTCCATTTCAATTCATTTGTTCATTTAAAAGATAATTTTCAGCAAAGTTCATGGAGGATATAACCCATGGAAACTGCGAGCCAACTGTGAATTTAGAACTTCCCGACGTTGAAATTCAGTTACAATCACCCAAAAAGAAGGAAAATGTGAAAAACATTTTCAAAACCGAATCTGACTATAAAACTGTTGATTTCGGTAGCGAAAATGCGTTTCAAAAGTTTTTAGATGCGATATAGAGCCTGGAGCAACAATTTATTTCTCGTTTTCCCAATTTGTACTTTTGTTATACGAGTAAATTTGAAATGAAAATGTATAATATATTAATGAATGAATTTGATTACTTTTGCTGTAAAAATCAAAACAAAGAATTATTAGAAATTAGAAAAAAAAATATGACTGATATGAATTTATATGAATTTTTATTTTGTTCTGTTTTTTTATGTTTTAAAGAAAAATTAATGTTTTATTTTAAATTATTTATGTGTATATGTTATGTCTTATTTATATTTTAAAAATATAAAAATCTACTGCGAAACAGTTGAATCTACTGCGTTTTTTTTTTAAATCTACCGCGGACATTTTTTCAAAAATCCCTGATGGGAAGCGATACTACTTGAAGCAGGAATTAAACGGGTTTATCCCAATCTAAGTTTGGACGTGACAGAGAGCATGCAAAATTATATAGATTCTATTGTATTGGAAATAAAAGCTTTTTATCACGTAGTGTGAAAAAGTAGTGTTTGAATTCATTTTGAACTGTTGGACCAACCTCAGGTTGATGTTCGAGTTTTTTTGGAGAACCCTTGACAGGATTTCGTAACTTGCAGCTGTAATCGAAAAAAATAACAAAATAAATATGAACTACATGAAATAAGAAACTTATTTGAAACTAAAATCACTTACTTTACTCCCGACCTGTGAACAGCCCCTGCAGGCGATATCAAGCAGCCTTTTCTCCATGATTACTCTTTCTTTTTTTAATACCGCTTTAAACATATTTAAGTTCAGCATCATTACTTGTTTGTGACGAGTAATTCCTTATTCTTTATCGCTCAGTAGTAAGCCGATGAATAATTATTACGTTACAAATGATAACATGCGGAGTTTGGAAGATATGAACATGAAAACGATCCATTTGTACGCATGGCTTACGATTTCTTAAAAAGCGATGAGAAGGGAACAACCCTTCGGCATATCGCTGGCTAAAGGTTACGGAGGCACTCATAGCCCGGTGCAGCTTAGCCTGAGCATGCTAAATATAGTTGTCATTTGTGTGTTGAGGGAGACCAACTTGTCTTCCTCTTGGACTTTTGTTTGTGTCCGGGCTGCGCCCGTACTTTCTTCTAATACACAGCTAGCTTAGGCCTGAAACGGGTTTGGCTCTGTTAGTGCTGTTCGCACTGGTGGCTTTTATGACTGCACTTGACGTCGCGGTTTTGACTGCAGTTTTTGGCAATGGCGTTGCTAAGCTTTCAATAACTGCCCAAAAGGGCGGCACTGGTGCTAGCCCCAGTTGGTCTAGTAACGGTACTACAGCGAGCTGCCTCATCTGTTTTGCTCAACCCGTGCTGTTCAGCTGCTTTTGGACCCTGGTAAGCTGACGTATCAGCTTTTTTAAGGATGAGCTTCGTCTGTCCGATACGATCACGATCATAGGCCAAACGGCATTAAGCGTATATCGTTAGACGGAGGATTATAATCGATCTCTACCGGTACAATCCCCAGTATTAAGAAGCTCATTATATTGCTATACGAGACTTGGTCGTCCCAGTGCGTTCTAGTTTCGCTTCGAATTGAGGCGGGGTATTATCTTCGGACCGCATTCGCTCCCACTCGGGACTTTTTTAAGCCATCATTGCTTTCGCATAAGCTTGGACCTGCTCAATGGTGCTCCCATTTTTCAGCGAACGCTTAAATCTGCGTTGGTCTGATGGCGTGAATCTCATCTACTCATACTCAATCCGTGCCAAATTGCCGCAAGTTTTAGTTAGGTCTATCATATCGGGATATCTTTCATCCGATAGTATGCTATTGAATATGGTGCTAGATACTGAGAAAAAGCAAGTTCTTTTCAAGTTCTTGAAGTCGGAAGCCGCCTGGTATCCGAATTTCGCAAACTAACGACTAAGCACCCTCTTAGCCATACATCCTTTATATTAGACCTTTATATTAGAATAGTTTGGCTACCACTCTCACTAACCTTACAATTTAAACTTGACAAATTTCCGCTGGATACCTTTTACTTTCCCTCCACGAACTTTATGTTAAGATCTTAATAGTCTCCCTCGCCGGTCACTGTTCTTTATCTAAAGAAAAACAATTCACAGGCTTCAGAAAGCAGGTTCAGAAAACAGCGGAAGACATTCTCTATGAATACCCTGCTATTCCTTTAGGAGTCTCAAATACTTTAACGTGTGCTTGAGAATCATCAATACATAGTCTACAACGATCCGGCCCTGGTGCATGTAACATTTTCGGCGGGGTTGATCCCATGGGTGATAGAAAAATCCTTACATTACAAAGAATATACCTTGGCTACCTTCCTAGACATAGAAGGAGCCTGCAACAATGTACACACTGAAGCAATTCTGGAGTCCCTGAGGGAGCTGGGAATAGAAAACCATCTAAGTCAATAGATTGTTTCCATGCTCAGCACTAGAATTATTCAAGCAGCTTTAGGAAATAGCAATAAAACCAAATATGCCAGGAGGAGAACACCTCAAGGAGGAGTCATCTCACCCCTACTCTGGCCCGTAGTAATGAACAAAATCCTCATAAGTTTAGACAGAGAAGGAATCAAGGTAGTCGGGTATGCGGACGATATGGTGATATTGGTGTCAGGAATGTTTCCCCCGTGATTAGCGAAATCATGGAGAGTGCTCTAAGCTAAGTTAGCACTTGGGCAAAAAAGTGCAGTCTGGGAGTCAACCCGGAGAAAACTGTGCTCATGCTCTTCACCGCCAAAACCAAATTACCTGACTTTACGCTTCCTCGCCTAAACGGCACACCCCTACCCCTTTCAACCTGTGCCAGGTATTTAAAGTGGGGCCTGCAACCAAAATTGATCCTGTGGATGTACACAGCCGTGGTACGAGCAATTCTCACGTATGGGTCAATAGTATAGTGGCTCTAAAGAAAAAGTACAATATAACCAAACTTAATAAGGTACAAAGAACGGCATGTATAGGCACAACGGGCGCTCTACGGTCAACACCGTCAGACGGACTCACAGTCTTACTGCATCTTTTTCCTCTTGATCTACATATAACAAGCATCACAGCACACAGCGCGATCAGACTCAGAGAGTCTGGATGCTGGAATACGAAACCCTACTGCCACAGTAGTATTCTAGATTCTCTACCGAGAAAACTAGTTCCGCCTTCAACAGACTACATCATTCCCAGAATGTCTTTCACAAAACATTTCGTCGATCAAACAATCTACACCGACGGTTCAAAAATGGACTTCGGGGTGGGTGCGGGAGTTTTTTCGGAATCTTTAAACATCCCAAAATCGTCCAGACTTCCGGATACAGCAAGCGCCTTCCAGGCGGAGCTACTGGCTATCCGTGAAGCCTGTTGCCAGATCAAACTTCACTCAAACATAACACCGAGGCAAACGATCGCCAAACTTATTGACAGCCAGGCTGCCATTAAAGCGATCGCTTCGGTCACTATAACCTCTAAGTTAGTACTAGAATGCCGTAATGAGCTGGCCCTGCTTGATAAGTTCAAGGTTACCCTGATCTGGGTTCCAGTGCACAGAAACGTTTATGGAAACGAACATGCCGATGAACTGGCCAGGCAAGTCTCAGCTCTCCACTGCTCTCTGGCGGAACTAGTCCACATTCCGCTCGGAGCAGTTTAGGCAAATATCACCGCAGAATACCTCAAGTAAGCCAACCTCAGATGCGGAGCAGGCTGACTGCATGCGTGATATCCAGAAAAACGTGGCCAAACTACAACAAGGCAAAAACAACCGAAATTCTAGGTAGAACCCGAAAAGACGTCGCAAGAATAACAGCGATCATCACGGGACACTGGCCTATAGGTGACCATGCGGCCAAGCTGGGCATCCCATACAATACACACTACCGCAGCTGCAGTGACAACTGAAAAAGAAACCCTAATTCACTTTTTATGCACCTGTCCGGGTTTAGATAGGACCAGACTACGAACATTGGGAAGCCCTTTCTTCAATTCACTTGAGGAAGTCTCCGAGAAAAGTATCAAGGAACTGATAGCTTTCCTGAACTCCGCAGGTTGGATTTTGCCTCCCCCACCAATCGATAATACCCAGGTTTACGTGAGTTTGTGGTAACAAAACGGCACTCGGTGCTAATTGGGTTTGTCTTATCAAACCACCACACCTACCTACCTACCCTGATCCCATGGATATAGACAGTCTAGCATTTTAGTGCAGGAATGGAACATGAAGGTATCATACAAAAATCGGGCCGGATTTAAGGAAAATTGGGGCTTTATTCTGGATTTTCTCTATTATTAAAGTTTCTTGATATTTTTTTATTTTTTTTTATAATTTGCTCGTGAATAACAGAGCGAGATAGAGCATTCCACATTTGTGTTGTACGAATAAGAACGATTCTTTGTATTAAAAACTGTACGTCTAAAAGTAGGTTTAAGAGTGAACTGATACGCATTCGAAATGTGGACCTGTTGCTGCGAAAACCATACTGCCGGTCATTAAGAAGTTTCCGGGATTCAAGATATTTCATAAGCTGATGGTTAATCAGCTTTTCCATGACCTTGGATTTGCAATTTGTCGGTAGGATGAGGGAGCAGACGATTCGCCTTTTTTGGGACTGGCTGGACAAATACTGTTTTCCATTTTATCAAAAAGAGCCCTGAAGATTAGGACAGATAGAAAAGCTTACGCATTGATTTTGCCAACTTAGAAGAACACGTTAGAACGATAGGGGAAATAGCATCTGGAACAGCGGATTTGCGTATATCAAGATCTCTAAGTAGTCTCGCCACTGTACGAGCGCAAAAATGAATTGGTCCCATGGAGTATTCTACGCGCTCGATAAAGTGCAATCAGAGAACGTTGAGCTAGCTGCAAAGTGAGCAGCCTTATCTAAAGAGCTGACCGCTGGAATATCAATGTAAATGAGTGTCGGGATAGACGACGAGGTCAAATTCTTTATGTTCTTAACAATCTTGATGAAGTATAAGTAAAAACAAATTAAAAGGTTTGATTCAAAATAAAATAGTTTCCATTTCACTAACAAAAATAATTTCAAATGAAATCAACACTTAATTTTGCAAGTCCATTTAAGTCAGAACTTCTCTTAAGGGGGTTTGTTACTGGGTTTTTTCCCCTACTTGGTGTTCGATTTTAAGGAATTAACCAGTTTTGTCCATCTGGGCATATTTTAAAAATATTTGCATTTGAAAAATTTTAATTCAAATTTAACCGAATTAACAAAGCCTTTCTTTCTATTTTATTTTTTGAATTCGATGAATTTGGAAGGGTTCGACTGGACAAATTGTTTTTCAGCTGGACTCTGGACATACTTGGACATATCTGGACAATCCCATCGTGTCCGGCCGTTTGGCATTATACCGGGATCATACAAATGTAATTACATCAGCATATGATTGGCCTCAGCCTCAGTAGAGAAGTAATTCGAAACCGGGTAGCCTGCCGACATTTATTAAGTTCGAACCGTCCGGTGCGGCAAACCCCACCGCCGTCAGTAGGGATGCCATAAAGTGGGAGAGTAACGATGCTTTCTAATCTGATCATAACCTCGCCGTAAAGGAAAAGAAGACGATGGACGATCTAGGTCAATGCTCTCCATCGCAGCAGCAACGGAATAAACATTCATACTGAACCTAAGCTCGTCCGATGACGTCTTAGTTTTCGAAATGCGTTGGTTTTGGGTTAGGGACTATATTCCATGAAATTTTTTGTACTTGTATTCGATTCTTGATATTCTGTTTGTATTTTACACACATTATCACTTTTTGAGAAAATCGGAAGGAACAACCTTTCTTTAAGTCAACCATCACTTGAGTCAATCAGATTGGATAGTTGGTCGCTGAGTGCCCTCAATCGGATAGATTTAAAAGTTGCAAGCTCCTCGAAATTTCGATCGAAAACATGACTGTATGTTCGGCCAAGCTACAACAAGCATCTAAATAATTTCCAAAACAATTGTAGATTTCAATCTGTTAACTGAGTGTAAGAAAGATAATACTTGAACAGTCGGCCGTTGGAGTACGGCAAATTTATTTTTACTGCAAAAAACAGTTGCACAATAAGGTTAACGGAATTTCCGGCGAAATAGCACAAGATGATTACTTCCCGAAAGTGACCAAAAAGTCGAATAATGGGGTTCGCGTGTCCCTTCTTTAATCCGGGATTAAGCGGAGCACTACCCTATCGAGATTTTTCCTTATCAAAACACAAAAAACTACCTATACGCACACTAGCACTCTACTTATCTGTTCTTTCTGGAATCCTGTTTCCCGCCTGGAAGAATTGGGTTTTGGTCCCGCCTGTCTGCCTGACCTTCCTCTAGGTTAAATCTCCTTACAAAATTATCTTCCAAAATCCAACTTTATCTTCCTGAATGTTTCGAATAATGATTTTTTTTTTGTTCCTAAACTCCCCGTTTCTCGTAACACGTCACGACAATATGCTGGACAACCAAGAAGTGATTTCCAAAAATCTGTTGTCCATTCGGCCGACCAGCGTTCCCACTCACACATCCATACATATATGGGGAAGCAGATCCAACGACAGTTCCAACACGACAATTCAGCTGTGGCGCTAAAGTTGTGAACTGTTTCATACTCCCCCATTTCCACACATACTAGGGCAGTGGACTCAGCGACTCCAACTCGATAGTTCAGCCGTCGCTCTGAGATTATCAACCGCTGTTCCTTCCCCATTCTCTCACGCACACTCGAACATTTCGCTGAACCCTGTCGTTTCTGCTACATTATGCATTCGTTACAAAAGTGCGCTGACATGGTCCCGCTAATGCTCTCACCCCTCTCACACTTTTGAATCCGCCCATCCCTGAAAACCATTCAGCGACAGCGAATCCTCTAACCGACCCTGCACCTCCCAACCATTACACGATTGACAGTTCGCGATCAAAACATTTAAGAAAATAATACCGTGGAATTAATTTGTATGGTTTTTTTTTGTTTGTTTCCATTGATCCAATCTTTGGAACCAAATTCAACGTCCCCGTCCCAACTATGCAGCCCAAAGGAGATTACGCCCGCGGAGGGATAGGATTAAGAAAATCCCTAGGACCAGGCACCAAATAAACTAATTGAAAAAAAGCAAGTCAGAAAGTGCTAAGTGAGTGAACCAAATTATTATTTATCGCCTTATTAATTATTGCCATAGTACCTCGGTGGAGTTGCGGTCAGATTTGAGGAAAGGGAATCCTAATCTTGTGCCAGTTCTTACTGGTTTTTGATTTATATGTTAGCCTCGCAGGCATAGTTGAGTTTCGCGGTCGCTGTTTTGTTTACGTTCCGCAGTCCTTTCGTTTTTCATGCTAGTATTTTGTGTTCATCTTGACCAGTGTCTGTGGTGTTATCTGCTTGGTACTCGTGAGTGTGTATATACGAGGCCGTCCGCCAACACTCACGGCTGTTCCTCCGGTGCTCCCACGACGGAGTTGAAGGACAGAGCGTCATCTGTTACGAGGTGCCTTTGGTCGATTCGTCGACCACCTGCCGAGCTGGTTCACCGGTGTTGGACTGCCTGCCTATGCCCAAGTAACCTGTGGTGCTTTTTGCCCCGAGGGTCCAGAGAAGTAGGCCGATGGCTGATGGCACCACTGCTACCCCTCCACCTCTTCAGATCCCAAGCAAGCAAACCGATAAAAAGAGGAAATTTGGTAGGGTGGGTCAGGGAACGTAGAGTGGCTCTTGTTGTAGTATAATTATACCGCAACAGGTGAAGCCCTGTTTAATGACAACACAAGTACCGCTCATAGACAAAATGGCTTCTTTAGGACCAAGTGTTTCAAAAATAAAAAGATAAATTCGTGTATATATCAAATTAAACTTTACAATTTAAATGATTGTACATATACGATAGGAAGCTACATGTAAGGAAAAAACCATAAAAAAACAGAGTGGAAAACAAAACAAAACAGATTTCAGTGAAGAGCACTTGTTCGCTTATTATGGCCTATTAAATTCCTATGAAATTGGATATTTTTTTCTAAATAATTTAATGTATCCACAAAATATACGTAATGCTTACTTTATCATTCGACAACAAAATTAATATTTCAGTGAGAACTTCCCCATGCGAGATGTTCGAGTATGTGTTACATGCCAAATAATTTATTTAAGCCAGTTGTTAAAATGAAATTATATGCACTTTAATTAAACATTCGGCTGTGCATACTGAATCCCGAATGTCGTAGCTACCTACCTATGCAGGTGTCGATAGAATTTTAATTGGTAAATAGCAAGCAATTCCAAACCAATTTACTCAGTTCTGGTACACCAACTCAGCAGAAGAGATTTACTAGGAATAACATTTAAAGACATTTATTAGCGTTGGCTCTGATTTAACAGAGTTTAGTCTGCCTGGGTACAACTTAGTGCTATTATTCGTTCCGCATCGCGGTCTCGCCGTCTATATACGTAGTGACGTAGCCTACCAACTTCAGCCTCAATATGGCCAATGTTCCAATCCGGAATTTAATTTCATTTGGCTCAAATTTCATGTTCGTAGGCAATTAATCCACTACTGTTTTATTTACAGAAGCCCCAATTTGGACAGACATTCAACTTATAATGAATTGGATGTGTTGTCTGACTCCATCACAAGAATTGTAAGCCTTCATCCTCGTACTGAAATCGTCATTGCGGGTGATTTCAATATACACAATTCACATTGGCTTCGACATTCTGGACAGACAACACCCGAAGGAAGGTATGTTGAGATTTTTGCTGAGGTTAACAATCTCACTCAGCTTGTAAATGAGCCAACACGAATACCGGACATAAGCAGTCAAACCGCCAACACACTGGACTTGTTTCTCACCTCTCATCCTGAAAAATACGAAATAAACGTATTACCGCCTCTAGGTTCGTCAGACCATTGTGTCATATCAGCTAATTTCTCGTACTCCGGCCACATAGTTAAAGAGCAAACTCCTAAAAGAACCGTATGGCAATACGAGAAAGCCAATTGGGAAAAACTAAACGGTTTCTTTAAGAGTTTTAACTGGTCGCTGTGCTTCCTCGACAGCGACGTGGATGCTGCTGCTCGAGCTGCAAAGAGGCTATCAGGTTAAAAGAGGTAAGCTTTCGGTCTTATAAGGCCAACCCATCTGAGGAAAACCAGAAAAAATTCAAACGAGCCAGAAATGACTGTAATGCCCACATTAATCGTGTAAAATTCTCCCACGACCAAAAGCTGAGGCAAAAAATACTACAAAGTCCCACAGGTAGTAAAAACTTTTGGTCGGTTGTCAAAAACATCAAGAATTCGGCCTCTTCATCTATCCCGACACTCATTTACAACGGCATTCCAGCTGTCAGCTCTACAGATAAGGCCAATCTGCTTGCTGCTCACTTTGCAGTCAGCTCAACGGTCCCAGATTGTGCTTTGTCTCCCCCTGTACTCGAGCGCGTAGAATACTCCATGGGGCCACTCCACTTTCGCACTCGTACAGTGGCTAGAGTACTTCGAGATCTTGACATACACAAATCCGCTGGTCCAGATGGTATTTCCCCCATCGTTCTGAAGAGGTGTTCTTCTACGCTGGTAAAACCACTGCGTAAGCTTTTCTATCTGTCCTATTCTTCAGGGCTCTTTCCGGGAAGATGGAAAACAGCATTTGTCCAGCCTGTACCAAAAAAAGGTGAGTCTTCTTCTCCCTCCTCCTACCGACCAATTGCACTTACGTCCCTTCTTTCTAAGGTCATGGAAACGCTGATCAACCGTCAGCTAATGAAATATCTTGAATCTCGAAAACTTCTCAATGACCGGCAGTATGGTTTTCGGGGCAATAGGTCTACCGGTGATTTGATGACATATCTAACCGAAAAGTGGAACCAATCTCTTAGCCAAGGTGGTGAAAGTAAGATCGTTGCGCTTGATATTTCAAAGGCATTTGACAGAGTTTGGCATCAAGCTCTCTTGTCGAAAATGCGTTCATTTGGAATCGATGATAACCTTCTTCAATGGATTAGAAATTACCTTTCGGACCATTCAATTCAATTTGTCTTGGACGGTTTCAAGTCTGCAACTCACAAAATAAATGCTGGTGTTCCCCAAGGCTCCGTCCTGTCTCCGACTCTCTTTCTCATTTTTATAAATGATCTCCTGTCTGTTACTTCTAATCCAATCCATTCCTTTGCTGATGACAGTACCCTCAGCTTTTCATACTCGTTTCTTGGGTCACGCCCCACTTCTTCGGGTGTGGAACTGAAACGGCAACGTATGTTAAGCTCATTAAATTCCGATCTTAACAGCATAACTCAGTGGGGTACAACCAATGGAGTGGAATTTAATGCTTCCGAAACACAATGCTGTCTCCTGTCATTAAAGCAAAACCCACACACACTGCCATTATCCATGAATGGCACTTGCATCGCTGAAACCGAAAGACTTTCCATTCTCGGTATGTATGTCAATGACAACCTTCGTTGGAATGACCACATATTCGATGTCGCCAAGAACGCTGCGAAATGTCTCGGCTTCCTTAAGCGATGCAAGAAATATTTCACCCCTTCTGATCTGGCTACAATTTATAAGGCGTTTATTCGCCCGAAACTCGAGTACAACGCTCATATCTGGTCTGGTGCACCAATAACTTATTTGGAGCTACTTGACAGGATCCAAAAACGCGCGATAAAACTCATTGGCGACCGAGAAATCGCGAGATCGATTGACTCACTTAGTCATCGTCGCAATGTCTCCTGTCTTTCGTTATTTTATCGCTATTTCCACCGTAAGTGCTCTAACGAAATAGCCAGTTGCATTCCACCCCTTGAACATTTCAACCGCAATACCCGCCATGCAAGGAATGCTCATCAGTTCACCCTCATGCCTCTATTCGGACGTACAGTGAAGTACAAAGAGTCTTTCCTCAGCCGTACAACACGAATGTGGAATACTCTTCCACGCTCAGTTTTCCTTTACATTATAACCTACAAACATTCAAAACCAATTGGCATCGGCAACTCTTCTTTTCTTCTAATCGTAATTTCCCTAACGTCCGCGCTGTGTAGCCAATACATGATAAGGGTACACAAAAATATCCCTTTAGTGCGCGTAAATTATAAAAAAAAAAAGATAACTGTCTGTTGCGGACGCAGTGGCTCAGTGGTATCTTATTGCGTTGGACTAGAAATCTAAGGGGTTTCAGTTTCAAATCACTGACAAGTAACATCTAAGTTTTTTTCCATGTCCCACCTCGTGCGAACGTCTGATAAACGCTTGTTTGTATCAATTGTCAAAAGAATCTTCTCAAATTTGTCCGTTTTCGGATTCGGCTTAAAATTGTAGGTTCCTTCCACTCCGCACAAGCAAATGATCGGAGAAGCTAGGTTTTAGGACTTGTATGTAAGGTGACTTTAATTCACGACATTCACTCGTATTCAATCGTATGGTTCACGGATGGATCTAAAACCGATGAAGGAGTTGGAAAAGGAATATACACAGCGACTACTAAGACGACTATGGAGCAACTCTGTATTTTAAGCTGAAATACATCCAATTGAACTCTGCATCAGAGAGAACTCAAACAGAAATACTACCAACAAGTATATTTATATCGTCACTGACCAGCATACTGGCACTGCTTGCTATTAAGGCCTTTGAAATATGAGAGTCTGGAACTACCTTAAGCTACTCACAACATTAGCCAGCACAAATAGTTCGTTTGATCTGGTTGCCAGGTCACAGCGTCTTTGACGACAATGTAAAGCTGGCGAACTAGCCAGAAAAGCATCATTTATGATTCCAAGACCATTTTGTGCTGTTCCTATTATCTCCGCGAAAAGCTGTATTAATTAATGGTTAAGAAGAAGAGCGCTTGATAAGTGGGCAGAAACAGAAGGTAACTGACAAGCCAAGAATTTTCTTCCCAAGCAACTCTTACAACTGACCAGAGGGCAGATGCCTACAGTCACCGGATTTTCGACATGGCAGTTTAAAGTCAAAAACACCTTCTTGCCATGGGACAAGCTAAAGACAATATTTGTCGAATGTGTAACAAAGACGAAGAAACAGCCGACCCTATCCCTTGCCACTGGAATGCTTATCAAAGGTACGTACTAGATGGTGGCGACCGACGATGTTAAGGTCAGTGTGTTGGGTTGTTTCCCGTAAGGTGCAGGTTCAATCGCCCATGTAGAACAACAACATACATGACTCCTTGATTGATTCTCCAACCTCTACACCAAAACAAGGATTTCCTTTTATTTAAAAAAAAACCATCACAATAGGCCCAGTCTAGGCCGTGGGTACTATGTCATACCTCTTTTTGTAATCTTATACATCATATCAGGTAATTAGGAAATAGGTAAACTTTCATGTTTAATGTTTCGGAATAAATTCTGTATGTTGCTTTCGAGTATAAAATACACACAAATAGGAATAAATAGGAAGGTTTGAAATTTAAAGAGGTATGAACAATTTAAGATTAAAACAGAAGAAAAGGCCGCTTGCGCGAATTGTTGAAAATCCTTTTCATATTCCTGTGACCCAAAAGCTTGGCGTAACAAAAAACTTTGTATTGAGGAATTGTTAAGAATGACTTTATCGACATACTTTGCGAAGAAAACGGACTTTTATTTCCTTGACCTCTTCAATAAAATGGTTTTTGTTAAAAAGTGGGGGTGTCAGTAGGCGGATTTTAAATTATTTGCACTTCAGCATTTCGTGCCCCTAAAATACATAGGGAAAGGCTGCAGTCCGCTTGGGCGAAATCTTGGATACTCCTATTCCTATTCCTCATAAAGTGGCGTTGCCAACATCTAAGTATTGGTGAATTGTTAAGTGGGATCGATATATTTTGTTATACAACATTTAAAGAATTTAATTGAAAAATCAAAGTTTTTATTAAAACATACGGACGGGCTGCAGTCCGCTTGGGCGAACTGTTGGATACCCTATTCTTATTCCTATCCCTCATAAGTGGGCGTGACAAAAGTTTAAGTATGCTTGAATTGTTAAGAACGCTCTACATATTTTGTTATATAACATTTAAACGATTTTATCAAAAAAAAAAACGCTCCCTAGCTCAAACTTGGGTGTTTCAATAAAATTGTTTTATTTAATTGTGGGCGTGTCAGTAGGCGGATTTAAAAAAAATTAACACATGAGAATAAAGGGCCCCTAGAGAGTATATATTATAAATTTTAGCTCCCTAGCTCAAACTTTGAATTTAAAAAAAAAAAAAATTAACAGTGGGCGGATTTTGAAAATATTTACACATGAGCATAAAGGGCCCATAGAGAGTATATATTATACATTTCAGCTCCCTAGCTCAAATTTTGGATTTTCAAAAATTAATATACCCTTAGAATAGGGTATACAAAAATTATTTTATTTATTTGTGGGCGTGTCAGTGGGCGGATTTTGAAAATTGTTTATCCCGAGCAGTTTTAGGAGTCATAGATCATATATAAAAAAATTTCAGCTTTCTAGCTCAAAATTCGATTTTTTCCATCTGTGGGCGGATTTCAAAAATTCGTAAACTTGATTATTTCTGGACCTTAGAGAGTATATGGTTAAAATTTCAGCTCTCTAGGTCCAGTTTAAAGGCCTAATTTTTGCCGACAGACGGACGGACGGACGGACATGGCTAGATCGACATTACTATCAATGCTGATCATAAATATAGTAACTTTTAGGGGTCTACGGGCAATATTAAGGTATGTTACAAACTATGCGTCAAAATTAATATACCCTTAGAATAGGGTATAAAAACGCCCCTTAAAATTGGACATGTCAGTAAACTTTATGTAACGGAATTGTTCAAAATGACTTTATCTACATACTCTGCGAAGAATAGAGTTGTCATTTCCAATGATCTCTTAAACAAAACAGTTTTTTTTTCAATAGTGGGCGTTTCAGTAAGCGGATTTTAAAAACAATTACACGTTATCATTAAAGGTCCTTAGGGAGTATATATTCCAAATTTCAGCTTGGTAGCTCAAACTTTGACGTTTCGATAAAACTTTTTGTTAAATTGTGGGTCTGTCAGTGGGCGGATTATAAAAATCTTAACACAAGCTCCCCTAAAGATAGTATACTCCAAATTTCGATATTTTCGATAAATTCCTTTTTTAAATCAAACTTTTTCTGCACCCTAGAAAATATATGTTTAAAATGTCAGTTTTCTAGCTCGATTCCTAGTGCCTAATTTTTGCCGACGGATGGACGGATATATCTAGGTCAACATAATTTTCAATGCTGATCAAAAATATAGTAAATGTAGGGGTCTATTATTAATATAACCTTACAATAGGATATAAAAAACCAAATTTCATTTGTCCAAGTGCTATAACTACAAGTACAGGGTGGCGCACCAATTGTGCTACAATGAAAAATTCGAATAACCTTTTTTTAATCAATGTATTTCATTTATTTGTCTTTTTTTTGTATAGAAAATTCAATTCTATTTTATATAACTAATTGTTTTTGAAAATGATGAACCGTAAATGACCTCCATGCTCATCCACACATATGCGACACCTGATAAGAAAGTTATTCATTGCGGCCTGAAGGGTTGAAGTCGGGATCGCCTCAATTATTGTTTTAATGGTCTACTTCAATTTAGTCAAATTCCTTGGTTTCGTTTTGTACACCTCTTGTTTGACATAACCCCATAAAAAAGTCAGGTCAGGTGACCTTGGGGGCCAGCGGAAAGTAGAGTTTCTTGATATTAATTTGTTTTTGAATTTTCGTTGCAGCCATCTTGCTGGAACCAAATGCTGTTGAAACGGATACTTCTTCGGCGAAGTTCTGGGTAAAGCTATTTCAACATCTTTAAATAACGGTCACCATTGACAGTTACGTTACACCGTTTTCTTCAAAGAAATATTGTCCCACAATGCACCTTGATGAAACTGCGCACCACACATTGACTCGTTTTGGGTGCAGTATCGTCTCATGGAGTATTTCTGGATTATATTCACTCCATATAAAGCGACTTTGATTATTTACATTGCCGTTTAGATCAAAATCGGACTCATAAGACTTAAACAAGGAATTTATCAAGCTGTTGTCTTCTCGGTTTTTTGGCAAAATTCCAGACGAATAGGCAAATCCAGAGGGTTTAACTTGCTTACAAAATGTACTTTGTATGGAAACAAGTTTAAGCCATCATGAATTATCCGTTGTAATGACTGTCTGCTAACTCCAATTAGCACCGATAAGCTTCGAGTCGAAACGCTTGGATTTGCCTAAATTGACGATGCTACAGCTGCGATTGTGTCTTGAACCCGAAAATAGGGATCTCTATGGTACGGTCTTCGTGCGATGCTTCCAGATTCATCAAACATGTTTACCAGCCTCAAATTCCATCTACTCGGGGGAGTGCCGCCAAACTCCCGCCTAAATTCCCTTTGGGCGGAAATGAAGAACTGCAAAGCATGGTACCCCTGCACTCTCCAAATCCTCTTTTCGGTATCCCAAGCATTCATGTAACCAAATCTAAATAGTAACCTGCGAAATAAAAAAAAATAAGCCGACTACTCACAAAGAAAAAAAGTTATTACGTTTTGTTTATGTATCACGATTCGAGCGCCACCCTGTACAAATAAGTTAAAAATTAACACTCTCCTGTCATATAATTTCTGTTTTTCAATATTTTAGCAGTCTCCACTTACTGCTATCCTTAACTGTAGATGTAATCATTTTGTGACATACAAATTACAAGATTGCCATAAAAATATAAACTTCAATTATATTTGTTCAACTGTACACTTGCCTTGCCTCAAATAACATTGATTAGAGCTAACCACATTGGTGATGAAGGTTTTCAGCCTTTTCATAAATCCGTCACAAAGACAGTTATTCACGATGCATGCAAATACGACATAGTCACGTAGGGAAAATAAATATTTTATTGCTCTCCCGAATCCAGTTAATTAATGTTCGACATTGCGAATAGCCTCTTTGAAGTAGCTATTACATAACATGAATCTTTTAGATATGTAGATAGAACTATTTTTAAATTAGTTATTCAGCGCGGTCTGACATAATGTCGGAAAGGAATTCTTCGTTGTTTTGTTGTGTCAAATATTGCTTATTGTCCTCAATTTTCTCAACCTCCAATAAGTCCGTTATATAGATATACTCTATGTGGCTAGA
Organism: Portevinia maculata; assembly: GCA_949715645.1. Taxonomy (NCBI): domain Eukaryota; kingdom Metazoa; phylum Arthropoda; class Insecta; order Diptera; family Syrphidae; genus Portevinia; species Portevinia maculata. The sequence continues at coordinate 51,348,407 of OX454527.1, read as the reverse complement.
TCTTAAATACGAAGGTGGTCAAAATAGTGTAATTAACCAGTAGTTTTCAGCTTAAAGAACCCAAATCTTTTCCAATCTCATTACTGTTTGTGAAATAAATTGGAGAAGAAATTTGAGACATCGGGGCACATTCGGCACCCCGTCGTAGTGAAAAATCCGATCGCAACCTACATAGTACATACACAAAGCTATTTTTTATTTGTTTTAGGGTTGATAGGGTTTGAAATTTCAAGAAAAAAAAACCCGAGAGATTCCATGTAAATAAAACTGAAATAGTAATGCGATTTCGGATGTTAAACATGGTAGAGAAACTTAAACTTCAGCTTCTGTAAAGCACGGTACCGCTTCGTTACGTTTTTTGTATTTACTTTTTTTTTATTTATAAAATAAACATTTCAATGGATTTGGAACTAATTTAATTCTTGCCTTTTGATCTAAAAAGCGGGTTGGGTTCTAAATTCTGGCGGGTGAAAATTCTTTTTTCAAAACTCTGCTTTCAAAATTCTCTTTTACAAAATTCTGCTTTCAATATTCTGCTTTTCAGAATCCTTTTTTTCGAAATTCTGCTTTTCAAAATTCTGCTTTACAAAATTCTGCTTTACGAAATTCTGCAAATAAAAGGTTTGGAAAATGTTTAAAAGCGCGCGCTTTGTACTCACTTGTTATAGAAGAAGAGGTAAAAGTAGTTTTTTACTGGCTATAAGATTGCTCTCCGTTTTTAGACAAATATTCTGTTAGTGAACGCGTGCTTCTAGAGTGAAAATGAATAAATGAATATATCTATAATTAAATCAAATAAAGGAAAAGATAAGTTGGGCGTGGAATATGTATTATTGTTCTCTCTGGCTTATGAAATAATTTGTTGTTTTTTGTCATTTTTATACCCTATTCTAAGGGTATATTAATTTTGACGCATAGTTTGTAACATACCTTAATATTGCCCGTAGACCCCTAAAAGTTACTATATTTATGATCAGCATCGATAGTAATAGTAATAGCCTAGAGAGCTGAAAATTTAACCATATGCTCTCTAGGGTCTCGAAATAATCAAGTTTACGAATTTTTGAAATCCGCCCACAGACACGCGCACAAACTCAAAAAAAAAAACAAATTTTGGAAAAAATCAAATTTTGAGCTAGAAAGCTGAAATTTTTTATATGATCTATGACTCCTAAAACTGCTCGGGATATACAATTTTCAAAATCCACCCACTGTATTGAAAAACCAAAATTTGAGCTAGGGAGCTGAAATTTATAATATATACTCTCTAGGGGCTCTTAAAGTTCATGTGTAAATATTTTCAAAATCCGCCCACTGACACGCCCACAATTTAAAATAATTTTTTTTTGCAAATCCAAAATTTGAGCTAGGGAGCTGAAATTTATAATATATACTCTCTAGGCGGCCCTTTATGGTCATGTGTTAATATTTCCAAAATCCGCCTACTGACACGCCCACAATTTTTTTTTTTTTTAATTCAAAGTTTGAGCTAGGGAGCTGAAATTCATAATATATACTCTCTAGGGGCCCTTTATGCTCATGTGTTATTTTTTTTTAAAATCCGCCTGCTGACACGCCCACAATTAAATAAAACATTTTATTGAAAAACCAAAGTTTAGGCTAGGGAGCGTTTTTTTACAAAAGCTTCGTTTTTTTTTATAAAGTCCTTTAAATATTATATAACAAAATATGTGAAGCGTTCTTAACAATTCAACCATACTAAGACTTTTGTCACACCCACTTATGAGGGATAGGAATAAGAATAGGGTTTCCAATAGTTCGCCCAAGCGAACTGTATTCCGTCCCTATGTTTTTTTGTGCGTACCTGTGTACCTTCTTTATTGAAATATATTGTAATTTGTTGACAAAGTTGAAAAATATTTGTTTTCTTTAAATTCGTAAATTGGAAGAAAAACAGAATTAGCAGAATTTATTTGTTTAAAATATTGCCTGTCAGAATTTTAAAAAGCCGAATTTTGAAAAGCTGAATTTTGTAAGACAACAAAAAAAAGCTGAATTTTTCTGTTAAAAGTCAGCATTTTGCAAAGCAGAATTTTGACCCGCTCCCCTAAAAAACTTCTGTGCTGAAAGTGCCACAAGCAATGACGAAAGTTACCCGTGTTGAGGCACATTCGGGAAAACGACTTTCTTCTTGAATTTGAAAAACAATTCTGCTATGCAAGTCATACGAAAAGGTTTCTTTTATCATTCTTGTTTCAAACAGTATTTGAAGTTTTTCAATATGTTGATTATTTTTGTAAATATGAAGCTTTGAATTTTTGGTGCCGAATGTGATCTTGTTTACCATTCTTATTTTATTTTTTTGTTGACACAGAGCCTTTGCGATAAAATCTCGTATTCGGGAAATTTTTTCTCCTATACAGACCGGGCTTGTCGGGAACATTCGATTTTACCGAATACGTGAGGCAGCCACCCTTATATTTATTCAAATTGCATCTGAGCCAATCCAATAGTATCCAAACCGCAGCTAGGCTCATTCTTTAATTTGAGGTTTTTCTCATGATTTTCCTCATTAATCATAAAATTTTCATATTTATTTGTGTTTTTTAAAAAAAATAAAATAATGATTCAGTTAAAAGACAAAAAACAAAAATGTCAAATCTCTGCAACTATATAATGTAAATTGGGCGAAAACGTATTTTTATTTCATGAAGCAAGAATAAACTATCTATCTATCTAATATTAATATTACAATTTTCTCTTGAATTCGTCTAATAGTCGCTCTTTTCAAAGGCTATTCTATAACTTTTAATTTATAATGACGTAAGTTGCATAACCCTGTGGAGAACGTATTTAATTGGTTTAACCAATCAGCCTAGTTATGTTTTCTATTTTTTTTTTTTTTTTTTTTTAAATATAAAACCCTTGCCCAAGGGCAGGCACTGCGACCTGAAAAGATCTTTTGTGCCACAAGGTTGTCTTTACGCCAAAAGGCGACTGACTTCCCTAATGAAACTCAGCACGTCTTTGGTGGTAGAGTTGCGAAGCTCTGCCAGTGATAACATCTCTCTGTGGAGAAGGCGTCGTCTCAACCAATGTAAAGCCGGGCATTCACAGAGTATGTGTTCTGAGGTCTCCTCGTCCTCTATGCAGAATCTACATTCTGGCGTTGGACGTAGGTTCATCTTGTTGAGATGATATCTCAGACCGCAGTGGCCAGTGAGAAAGCCAACCAGCAGTCTAATGCTTTCCTTATTTAGAGTAAGGATTTCCTTATAGGAGTAGGGCTTAATCAAGCGTTTAGACTGTCTCAGACCAGGGGCGCTTACCCAATGTTCAAGGCGAGTCTGTTGCTCCCAATCTTTGACAAGCCCTAGAACAGTAGTCCAGTTGACACTGCAGTACGGTTCTGGACCGACAAAAGCGGCTTCAGAGCCAGCTCTGGCGAGCTTATCTGCAGCTTCATTCCCTACAAAACCTCGGTGGCCAGGCACCCATCCGAGTTTAACTTTGTTGTATTTAGCTAGCTTTTGTAAGGCGCAGCAGCAGTTTTTTACAGTCAGAGAGTCTATTGTGTTGGACGACAGTGCCTGAAGTGCCGCCTGACTGTCTGAGAAGATATGTATCTTTGCGCCCTAAATTCCTTTGTTGGAGTTTAAGATAGCGCAGATCTCAATGGCATGGATTTCCGCCTGGAACACTCTGGGGCACATCCCCATAGGTATCGACACCCTGGTGTTGGGTCCAAAGACACCAGCACCAACTCCAGACTCCATTTTTCATCCGTCGGTGTACCATACCAGACTTTTTGGGTCCACAGCTGGAACTCCCGAGACCCATTTAGAACGGTCTAGTATTTCTACCTCAAATAGTTTATCGAAACTATATTCCCTTACCATTAAGTCAGGGATGGTGTAAAACATATCCAAATTTTGGATTGAGTTGAGTATCTTCAGGTGACCCACATGGTCATTTGAGTTATACTTATATTCAAGCTGAAGCTTAATAGCGCATCTGGCAGCCGTCGTCTGAATGAATGCTTGTAGTGGTGACAGTCCAATTATGGCTTCAAGTGCTACCGTAGGGCATGTGCGCATGGCACCAGTTATTCCCAGACAGGCAACACGTTGTAGCTTTTGGAGCCTGTTAGCTGTAGTACGTTCAAGTACGTTTGGCCACCACACGATGGAGGCGTACGTGATGAGACCCATCATTACGTACGCCATCATGGTGTACATCCAGTATATCATTCTGGGGTTTAGACCCCAAGTTCTGCCGTATAGGCGTCTGCAGGCCCACATGGCTCTTATGGCACGCTCAGTGGCGGCCTTTACGTGTGAGTTCCAATTTAGTTTCCTATCCAGGATGACTCCCAGATATTTGACCTCATTGGAGTAGCTCAGGGGTGTACCATTTACGGTGATAGGTTCGAAGTTAACCAGTCTTTTTCGCGTAAAAGGTACCAGGATGGTTTTAAGAGGGTTGATGGAAAGTCCTTCCTTAATACACCATTCTGAGACATGTAGCAACGCTTTTTGCATGCTATCAGTAATGGTTGCGCTACGCTTACCATTAATAATTATCGCCAGGTCATCAGCATAACCAATGGCGTTAAAGCCTAGTCTGTGTAGACTGACCAGTAGATTGTCGATGACAAGTGACCACAAGAGGGGAGAGAGTACTCCTCCTTGGGGACAGCCTTTGGCTGCCGTCACAGACACCGAATTACCTCCAGAGGAGGAGGTAATTATACGACTTTCCAACATGGCTCTGATTCATTGGTTCGTCGATACTTCGATACCTTTATTACTGATCGCCCTGGCAATCGAGTCGTATCCGGTATTATCGAAGGCACCCTCAACGTCCAAGAAGGCACAAAGTGCCGTTTCCTTAGACTTGAAGGTCTCCTCTACCTTTTTGACAAGGCAGTGAAGAGCTCCTTCAGTGGATTTGCCCTTTCTGTACGCAAATTGACTTGAGTGCAGGGGGCTTGATGTTACTATCTGCTCCCTAATATGAACATCTATAAGTCTTTCCATGGTTTTTAGAAAGAAGGATGTTAGACTGATGGGTCTGTATGATTTAGGCAGTTCACTTGGCCTATTGCCATTTTTGGGGATAAAAATCACGTTGACCTGTCTCCAGGAAAGTGGAATGTATCCCCAGTTGTAACTAGCCCTAAATAAAGCAATAGCCATCGGCAGTATGACATCACTAACCCTCTAGATAAGGGCCGGAAAAATGCCGTCACAACCTGTTGCTTTAAATGGGTTGAATGAGCCAATTGCCCATCTAACCTTATCTGGACTAAACATTTTTCCAGATAACCTGTTTACTCTACTATCTACATGCACCTTGGGGTCCACATCGTTAGAGTTACCGCCTATGTCGCGAATAGACGAACCTGGGAAGTGAACCTGAAGAAGCGTTCTGATTGAATCTTTTCGGTCCGTCGTGTAGGTGCCATTTGGTTTCTTTAGTAAACCTACACCGTTATTATGATCTCTGCCTAGAGCTTTGTGGATGCGAGCTGCTACCGGCATATCTACTATGTCTTCGCAGCACTTCCTCCATGTAGCACGCTTTGATCTTCTCAGTTCTGAGTTGTATTCTGTGAGAGCGATCCTATAATCGTCCCACCTTTTGGTGTGTTTGGCTCGGTTAAACAGTTTCCTAACCTTCCTCCTATATTCAGCAAGTTTGTCATTCCACCAGGGGACCTTACGTCGCTTTATGCTGGTTTTAATGACGCAACTGCTCTGGTAGGAGGTTAGTAACACTTTGTTGAGCTGGTGTGCTGCTTCGTCAAGGTCCCAAGTGGACTCGATTGACGAAATTAGCATATCCGTTTTTCAGAGGACAAGTCCTCGATACGTATTCCAGTCCGTCGACTTCGGATCGTATCTAATTGTGGCCTGTGACAGTTGACCGGGCAGGTCGAATCGAATGTGTTGGTGATCCGACAGCGAGGCCTCATCTGACACGTGCCAATTTAAAATGAAGTTTGCCATAAATGGACTAGCGAGTGTGAGGTCAAGTATCTCTTCGCGAATCGAATTTATGAAGGTTGGTTTGGAACCCTTGTTTAAAATATCTACATTGTTACCGACTATAAAATTTAACAAACACTCACCTCTTTTATTGTTGTTGCTACTACCCCACACCATATTGTGCGCGTTGGAATCGCACCCAATGACGTAGTGTAAGTTGTTTAGTAGGCAGTAGCGGATGAGTGCCTGTACCTCTAGTGGAGGGATGTTGTCTTCGTCAGCAGCCAGTCCAGGGCGACCTGTTGTTGACTGCCTGGCTGACTCATCTTTTTTCCATCCCTGGTTAGACCGCCCAGTGGCGGCGTTGGCCGGGTTGGAGGGGTTCGCGGCCGAATTGCCGGTTTTCCTAGGGAAAGTAATCTTTCCTTGCAGGAAGGGACGATTGGACGACGTGGTGGCCGTTGCCTTAGTGCTCCCCCCAGAACCACTCGGGGTAGCATGCCCAATGGCATTTTTACTACCTTTGCTGGCTGTTTGGGGGGGGGTCCACAGGAACTGACATTACTGTCGTCTGACCGCTACCTAGGCTGCTAGTAGGAGCTGGTCCTGTTGAAGTGGACTGCGTAGTTGTACTACCTTCAGACACATTTCCGATAGGTTGTACGAAGGTTTTTGGCCCTGTGGCACAGCTAGTCGAGGTGGACTGCAATGGTACACTACCTTCAGACACTTTTCCGATAGGTAGTACAGTGGTTTCTGGTCCGGTGACACAGCTAGTCGTGGTTGATTTATGAGGTACCATACCTTCAGTCACATTACCGATAGGTGGTACAAAATTAGCTGGCTTGTTGTTTGTAGGGTTGATGGCAGATTTAGAGGTTCTGTCGGTGCTCTTCAGAATCAATCTGATCATGCCGAATCGGTAGGCGATCTTCCCCATAAGTATGTTGAGCTCAGTCAAGGAGGCGTTGTCTATTGAGATAACGAGGTGAAGGAGTGCACCTACCTTACCTCGCTGTATCACTCTCCATGATTTGGTTCTGATGTTGGCATTTTGCGCCCCAATGGTCGCCAGCACTTTTTCATTTGAGAGTTCGAGGCTCTCTGGAAAGAGTCCGCGGACGATGTGTGTTTTCGGGAAAGATCCTTCTTCCACAAGCATCAGGTCCAGACCACATGTCTCTTTAATTTTCTCGAAATTCGAGCGCATCCACCCAGCAGTGGCGCTGTTAGAGCAGACGAAGATTATCCATCCTGTCTTAAGGTGCGAGCCAGAGAAGACTGGCCACACGCCACGGTCGCTCAGCTCGATTGAGGTGTCTATCACCGCCTCCTTCACAGCAGCCATTTGCTCTGTGGAGAGAGGGTTTTTGCCCAAGTCGGTTGGGGTGATTCCAAGCCTCACTAGGCTAGCCACCTGGCTAAAGGTGGGTGCCTCAGGCCTAGGACCTTTCCTAACCTTCTTGGCGGCAGGTTTGGGGGGAGTCTGGTCTTCAGATCTGCCTCGCTTGTTGTCAGGCTTGTCTGTTTGTGCTGCTTGGGCTAAGATTAGAGTACTTTCTCTGTCTAAGCCTCTCCGCAAAGCACTTTTGAAGCGTCTATTTTGTAGACCGCTGAGTCTAACAAAACCACCTTGCTTCTGTAATTGTAGCCCAGTCAAGCTCTTCCCAATGGAGGAGCAACCCGATTTCTCGGAGACCACGCTACAATTGTCCACCAGAGTGGAGGTGTCAGAATCTGAAGTGGTCGCTTCCGCTTCGTGTTTTCTGCCACTAATAAGTTTGGATGTTGTCCACAAGACATCACTATCCATACTTTGGGAGTTAGGGGGGTTCGGTTTCCCGTCAGCAAGCCGAGAAGTGGAGGCCGGGTTCTGCTCTGTAGCAGAAGAACCATCAGCCTTCGGGAGCCCAGTAGCTACCCGATTTGGGCTGTCTTCTGGTTGCCCAACAGCAATTCCAGAAGTTGATGCGATTTCAGAGGCATCCGTCTGTAAGTTTTTTAAATTTAAATTAGAAATTGTACCCACGAGTCTTCGGGAAAGTAAGTCGCCCATGCCAGAGCCCGATATGGCATGGGAAGGCTGGATTTAAAACCGAAGGTCGCCTGGTATTCGGAGTTTGCATACTTGCGACTAGGCATATGCAACCTTAGAGTTGGAGATTTGTTAGGGTTGACTCCCCAATTGGACGACAAGTCCGGTTAGTTCTTAGTCATCACTCATCAAAACAGACATGGTCTGATTGACTCGTTGCGATTTAAGCCTCCGCACCGGCACCAAACTCACAAGGATGGTACACTCGACAAGGTAACTAACCACGTAATACATTTCGCTTCAACTGAATAAGCACAAAAATTTTCTAAGCTACGTTGTCCATTTTTTCAAAACCTTGTGCCGTAATATATCATTTGATGATGCAAACTGTTTGCGTATGATGTTGACAAAATAAATCGGAAAGAATATTTCAAAAAGTACCGCTATTTTTTCCCTTGTTCAATTGCAAATCATTCAATATGGAAAAATGTAGTTTTATTTTGCGTCAACTGAATAGACACAAATATTGAAATTGAAAATAAAAGTTATTGGGATTAAATGAAACAAGTTTTTCTTAAAATAATTTTTCATTGGTTAATTTTAGTAGTGGGTACTGCCGAATTTATTCATAATAGTTTCGTAAATTCCATCAGGCATGGAACCGTACAGCCTCTTTATGTAGTCCAGCGAAATTTCCCCGCAGGCAAATTTAATGGCTGCAATAAGGGATTCTCTGTCTTCAAACAGACGGCCAGACTAATAAACTTTTTGTATCAACCATCCCCAAACGTTTTCTATAAGGTTCAGGTCCGGTGAGTATGGCGGCCATTGAAGCAATTCCACATTCTGCTCTCTATCCAATTTTTTAATATGCGCGCCGTGTGGATGGGGACGTTGCCCTGCTGAAAAGTTCAGTTTATTGGTCCAAAAATGCCTGGAAATTTTCAAATTTCCTTTTTAACTTAATGCAGTAATTTTTGAGATTTTTAACTCAAGCTCAACAGTGCCATAGTAGCTAACTGCTCCCCATACCATAACACCACCTTCTCGACTACGATGACGGGCTGAAAATCATTCTACTTTCCTCACATCGTGTAAGTAATAATTAAACCCATCCGGGCCATTAAAATTAAACTTCTTCTCATCCGAAAATGCTACGTGACGCCATTCATTTTTAGAACTCATATGGAGTCTAGAGAATTTTAAGCGCATACACTTCCGTTTCTCGTTAAGTTGTGGTTTCTTTTGAATTTTTAACCGTTTTAGATGTTTGGGACTATTGATAACCCTTCGCACTGCTGAAACGCTTGCAGTAACACCGGTTTTCTGCTTTTTTTTTTGCCGCAGAGTCGCAGGAATTGGAAGCACATGTTCAAAGCTGTTGTAGCCGTTTTTTGACCTCCTTTCATGTTTTTTCCGTGCGAATCTTTGCTTCTTAAATAGGAATAGACCACACTAGAACTTCGTCCAATTTTGTCAGCGATAGAACGCCCAGTTAGTCCTTGGTCTTTTAGTAAATCGATTTAAGCTCTTTCAACACTATTTAGATACTTTGATCTACCTGTTTTTCTTTGAAATACAATTAATCAAATAAAATTCACTTAAAGCACTTCAACTGTTGATCTAATGTGTCAATCTCCACAGAATACTCATAAGCAGTGAAAATAATGACCTTGTGTCTATTCAGTTAACGCAAAATAAAACTGCATTTTTCCATATTGAATGCTTTGCAAGGGAACCAGAGAAAAAATAGCGGTACTTTTTGAATTATTCCATCCCATTTATTTTGTCAACATCATACGCAAACAGTTTGCATCATCAAATGATATATTACGGCACAAGGTTTTGAAAAAATGGACAACGTACGTGAAAATGTTTGTGCTTATTCAGTTGATGCGGAGTGTATTTTGGGGAATCCGACACCTTTTTTCTTTGCCTACATAAACAACAATTCGTCGGGCGCAGTGGCTCAGTGGTTGGTGTGTCTGCCTACTAATCGAAATGTCCCCGGTTCAATTCCGGGGCCAAATAACATCTTGAATTTTTTTCCACTGCCCCACCTCTTGCAAACGTCTGACAAACATCCAAGAGTATCAATTGTCATGAGAAGCTTCTCAAATTTGCCGCTCGGAATCGGCTTAAAATTGTAGGTCCCTTCCACTTCGCAAAAGAAAGTGGTTGGAGAAGCTAGTTTTTAGGCCCCCTAGGGCCGTTAATGCCTAATATTTATTTATTTTATTTTTTTACATAAACAACAAGCTGATCTTTATTTTAAGCAATTAGGTTAGGTTAGGTTAGGTTACTGGGCTGACGGGGCAAGAGAATCCTGCGCCCGTCACACTTAGGTCAATGTAGGCCCTTTGTGATACCCTGGAGGTTATGCTTCCCTTATCTGGAACCAATGAAAAACCTATGAAAAACTTAGCGGGTTTACAAACCATCCCGATGCGTTGATGAACTTGCGCAAGTCATTCACAGACTTGCCGGAGAGTTCTTCTAAATCCTGGAAGAAATATTTGCCCAGGATATTGTTTCTGATATGACAGAGTGCAGGGCAGTGACAGAGGAAATGCGGGGTATCCTCATTCACCTTCTCGTCCCCATATCCTCTGCAGAGTTCATCTGTGCTGAGTTTTAATTTCTTTGCATGGTAGCCCAGCATGTTGTGTCCGGTGATAACACCTGTGAGAGAGGACAAAGAATTCTTGTTCATTTGAAGGATTCTCTTGGTCTTTTGTTTGTCATTTAGTGGCCACATTTTCCTTGTAATAACACAGTAATCAAGGGCACTCCATCTTTCGTTTGCTGCCATCACTGTTTTATTTCCAATCACCTGTTTAAGGTAACAGGGTGGGGTTTTTACTGTGGTGTCAGCATCCCTTGATTCAAGGGAAGATCCTTTTCTTGCCAGTTCATCGGCTCTTTCATTTCCTGGGACACTACTGTGTCCGGGGACCCAGCAGAGTCTTACAGTGTGCTGCGCGCCAAGAGCCCGCAGCTCTTCGCGACAGCTTCTTACAAGCCTCGATTTTATTTCTGTGGCGCGGAAATCGATTTTATTGCCGCTTGGCTGTCAATTGCAGCCTGCTTAGCGGCTGTTGTCACCGCCAGAACCTCAGCTTGGAAGATGCTGCTGTAGTCGGAGAGTCTGATCGAGCCAGATATTCCGAGCGTTTCTGAGTAGAAACCTGCACCAACGCCGGTATCCATTTGGAGCCATCTGTATAGATGGGGATCGTTGTTGCATGGATTGGCACTTGATTATCCTGCCATTCTTCCCTACAGGGAAAAGAGACAGTAAATGGTCTTATAAAATCTAGTTTGGAGTAATGTAGTCTGTGCATACGTTTCTACCCGTAAATTTCTCTAGAATCTGTGCATGCCCTGTTGTACTGGGTTTCCAGTTTTTTGTTTGGCTTAGCCGCAAGGCACTGCTGCAGATTCTTGTACGAAAAGATCTAGGGGTTTAAGATTGAGAATTAGCTCCAACCAATAAGCAATTAAGTAATCAGTAAATGAAAATTAAATACAGACAATATCTGTATGCAGAGAAAAGTGTTTAGTGTACAAACGAATTTCAGAGGTAAAGGGTATTTCATTTGCGACTTGACAACTTCAAACTTTCAGTGTGAACGCACCTTTAAACCGATTACCAAACTGTCAATGTCAAAATGTAAGTAAGATCATCATGGTGAAGTACACGAAGGAACAACGTTTACAAATAGTTGAAACTTACTACGGAAATTCCGAGTCGTACGCAACTTCAATAGCGTTAACGCCAATTTTCGGCCTTAATTTTAGTCCCAGTAGACAAGCATAGTTTGATGTTGCCGTGCCAGTGAGACTACATTTCGCCCGAAGTGTGGAAAATATTGCTGCCGTAGAGGTCAAACGGCGTTCTCAAGAATTGGGCCTCTCCCAGAACACATTATGGCGAATTTTTCATTAGGACCTTGGCCTACACCCTTACAAGATCAAGGTAACTCAAGAACTGAAGCCACTTATTGATCATATGACGCGACGTACGTTCTCGAATTGGGCTCTGGACATGATGGAAGAAAATGAAGAATTTCATCGCAAAATCATCTTCAGCGATAAAACGCATTTTTGGTTAAACGGCTTCGTCAATAAGCAAAATATGCGTTACTGATGCACAGGTGAGAACCCTAATGTGTTCATGAAACAGCACTTCATCAGCAAAAAGACACTGTTTGGTACGGTTTTCATGCCGGTGGCGTCATCGGGCCGTTTTTTTTCGTCGATGAAAATGACCGTCACGCTACGGTAAATGGTATTCGGTACCGAGACATATTTTAACGTTATTTCTTTGAGCAATTGCATGAATTAGACATCAGTTATACGTGGTTCGAACAAAACGGTGCCAGAAGCCATACAGCGGGGGCAAAAATCGAGTTATTGAAGTCTCAGTTCGGTGACCGTGTTATCTCGATAAACGGACCCGTCTATTGGCCGCCGAGATCGTGTAATTTAACGCCTCTAGACTTTTTTTTATTTTTTTGCGGGTGGCATTGGTGCGATGGTAGTGTATTCACTAACTGATTGGCAGGTCGTGCGTTCGAATCCCGGCCAGGGCCATGATTTTTAATTGAATTCACATAAATAGAGATATCCCTAAGCAATTTAGGCGCTACCCGCGGAGAAAAAAAAATACTAAGTGCCAAAAACTTCTTTCGTATCCTCCTATTCTTTCGAATAGTAAGTAGCACCTAAAAATCATGCAATACAATACTATATTGATAGGTGCAGCTTACTGTTCAACAAAAATACATACGCTGTGTTTAACACTATATACTGTACATATAGAAACAACAAAGCCCCTTTAGCGTAAGCGAATTATAAAAAAAAAAAAAAAAAAAAAAAAAAAAAAAAAAAAAAATGGGGCTACATTACATAAATCATTGATCTATGCCAATAAGCCGTCGACGTTAGAGGAGCTCCGAGCCAATATTGAACGAGAAAAAGCCGTATCGGTCAAATGTGCGGCCGAGTCATCGAAAATTGGGTTCAACGTATCGACCGCTGCATATCTTCCCGTGGTGAAAACTTGAACGAAGTCGAATTCCATTCATAAATGTTTTGATAGTAATTCAAGCCAATAATTTTTTCTAAGGTATCTCAAGTAATTTTAAGTTTTTTTTTAAAAAAAGAAGTTGTCAAGTCCTTAATGAAAGACCATTTAGTAAATGTAAAACAGATTGAAACGTCAACAACAATTGTTATGATTCGATAAGATTTCGAAATCTATTTGTCGAAATCAGTGTTTTGATGCGGTGCGAATCGCGTATAAAAATCGAATCGAAAGAGGTGTCGTTTGTATGGAAACGTTGATTGATATTGGTGTCGAAAAACCGTACGCGCGAACATCGTGTGAATGGCTTTTTGCAATCGATGCCAATGCCTCTCGCTTACAAAAAAAAATATCAAAAATGTTGTAAAGTGCGTAGACAATTCTTCCATAGAAAGTTTTTTGCCACTTCCACTTTTTAAGGCTTTTAGACAAAAATTTAGTTTTTCAAAATTTTAAAGGAACAAATTCGAAACAGTTCGTACTAACAATGTGTAGTCTTTCCACATAACCCCATCCTGAGGGTATTATAAGTTTGACTCATTAATTGTAATATGCCTAGATATTGATCGTATACCCCTTAAATAAAATATATTTTGATCAGTTTGGAAATGAAATTTGGAACATATACTTTCTACGGGGTCGAAATGATCAAGTGTAAAGATTTTCGAAATTCGATCACTGACACGCCCACTACGTATTAAGATGAAACCGTTTTATTAAAAAGTCTATGAAAACGAGGATATTGCTCTGGGTTGGAGTCGAAATTCTGGCCTTTTCCAAACCTTTTTTTATTATTTGCAGAATTTCGTAAAGCATTCCACCACTCACTTGTTATAGAAGAAGAGATAAAAGTAGTTTTTTTATTGGTTTTAAGATTGCTCTCTTTACTTAGACATATATTCTGTTAGTATACCTTTGTAAGTGAACGTGTGCTTTGTTTAGTTTCTTAATGCTGTTGTTTCTTCTTTTTTTTTTTTTGATAATTTCAGTTATGAAATAATTTGTTATTTTTGGCTGTTTTTTTTTATGTGTTCCTGGTACCTACCTGTGTACCTTCTTCATAAGAAATATATTGTAGTTTGTTGACAAAGTTGAAAAATATTTGTTTTCTTTAAATTCGTAAATTGGAAAAAAACAGAATTAGCAGAATTTATTTGTTTAAAATATTGCTTGTCAGAATTTAAAAAAAAACAGAATTTTGAAAAGACAGAACAGAAAAAAAGCAGAATTTTGAAAAGCAGAATTTTTGTGTTAAAAGTCAGAATTTTGCAAATCAGAATTTTGAAAGCAGAATTTCGACCCGCTCCCTTTTTTTTTTTTTTTTTTTATAATTTGCTTACGCTAAAGGGATTTTTTCTGTTGCTACAGTACCCTTATAGTGCTAAGAACACAGTGTCAGCTACTGGTATTAGAAAGAATAGAGAGATAGGAAAGAAGTGTTTGGGTGCAGTTGTAGGGTTTTTCTCCACGGGTGGTGTCTAAGTTACTTAGGGAGATTACGATTTCATGTATTCGGTATAAAGTAATGGACTTAGCCGGGATTCGAACGCACGACCTTCCATTCCGTAAGCGAATACACTACTACTGCACCATTGCCACCCGCCTATTGTTCTTCGTCAAGTGTGTAGACAAAGTCTTTCTTAACAATTTGCCTATACAAAGTTGTTTGCCCTTCCCCATTTATTGGGGTATTTTTAACATAAACATTGTTTTTTCGATAAAGTCCTTAAATAACGTGAAAAACAGTGGGTAATAACAATATATGTATGTGGAAATATCCTTTTTTACAACTCCCTCATACAAATTTGTCTGTCACACGCTTTTTTTGGGGTCATTTTTCATAAAAACCTTTGCTTGGCAATAATTAATTGATTCTTTTGTTAGAAACAACAAATTTTTCAAAATTTAAAAGGACTCCCAACAGTTTGACCTGGCACACTGTAGCCTTTCCTTTTGTTTTTTAAACAAACTTTGCATGTCTTTAAATTATATTGATTACTCATTTGAAGTCTTTGTGGATTTATTAGGTAAAAAAATGTAGTATCAAAACGAGTGACTCAGATCCTTACTTAATCCCGATATAATAGGTAGAAGCTCTATTTCTGCATATTAAATCACTTTGTTTTAAAATTTGTTTTGACATTTAATGATATTACTCGTACATTCAGTAGCGCTGCCAGTTATCTCCCATTTATTGCATGTCAAGTAATTTGTCTATTTCTTGTATTCTTCATGTTTATACATTTTTCTTCGTGTTTGAGCTTTTCAGTCCGTATTATTTTTTATTCGAGCATATAAGTTATGTATGTTTGTATGAACGGAGAGAAAACGTCCGGAAGCTGACATTAAAATGTTTATTTTTTTATGGTCGAATTATGACCCAGATGAGAAGAGTAACATTGTGACAACTGAACCGCAGTATTTGCATTATCAATACATGAAGTTCCACATTGATAAAACTACTTCAATCAATCTCTTATGTCTTAACAACACCATGCGAATCACTTACTTAAATGAAAAACGTCTCAAATTGATAAAATGTATAAATTAGGAATTTCGGTGAACATGTAAAATAAGTAATATATTGCATGCATAAATTGACACATTATGTATGTGCACACAAGGATATTGAATACACAAGAGGACATAGCTACCACTTCCCATCTGTCTCATATTTTTGTGTTTTCGAGCTTTCAATATAGACTGACTGAAATGCTAGTTATAAAACATTTAATTAACTGTTGCACCTTATCAAACGAAAATGTGCGTTAGGCAATAATTAACATGGAGGTAGCCATTACTTGGCAATAACTATAGTAATTATAGTTACATAATTAGAAAACATGGTGGGCGCAGTGGCATCGAGGTTAGTGTGTTTATCTCCGGTTCGAATCCAGCCGCGGCCAAGTTACATCTAAAAAGTTGTTGCCACTGGTCCGCCTCTTACGAACGTCTGACAAACATTCTTCGATATATCAATTGTCATGAAAAGCTTCTCAAATTTGCCTTTCGGATTCGACTTAAAGTTGTAGGTCCTCTCCACTTCGCATGAAAGTGGTTGGAGAAGCTAGGTTCAGGCCCTCTATGGGCCGTTAAGGCCTAATATGTAATATGTACAATAAATTCTACGCGGAAAAGAGTAGAAACTAGTAGACCTATTTTCTTCGTAACATTTACGGCATACTCCAAAGTGAAAATTTATATAAGTTGGCGTACTTTTATTTGTAGAGAAATGAAAACAGAACGCCTTTTGTTTAAAAAGATGAAAAACCTTAAAGTTTGGCTTGAAAAAAAGCAACCTCTGTTTGTGTTTGGTGACAAATTCA
Source organism: Portevinia maculata (assembly GCA_949715645.1). Taxonomy (NCBI): domain Eukaryota; kingdom Metazoa; phylum Arthropoda; class Insecta; order Diptera; family Syrphidae; genus Portevinia; species Portevinia maculata. The sequence goes on along the minus strand of OX454527.1, from coordinate 51,332,006 downwards.
TATTACTTCATTCATTTTCTTATCAGCTGAAATTTTGTGTGAAGTAAAATGAAAAACATAGGGACGGGCTACAGTCCGCTTGGGCGAACTGTTGGATACCCTATTCTTATTCCTATCCCTCATAAGTGGGTGTGACAAAAGTCTAAGTATGGTTGAATTGTTAGGAAAGCTCTACATATTTTGTTATATAACATTTAAAGGACTTAATCGAAAAAAACGAAGCTTTTGTTAAAAAAAAAAACGTTCCCTAGCTCAAACTTTGGTTTTTCAATAAAATTGATTTATTTAATTGTGGGCGTGTCAGTGGGCGGATTTTTAAAATTGTATTTCCCAAGCAGTTTTAGTAGTCAAAGATAATATATAAAAAATTTCAGCTTTCTAGCTCAAAATTCGATTTTTTCGATAAATTTGACCTGTATATTTCTCGCCAGCAGTGTATAACAATTCAAATAAAGTTTATTACTTTATCCTATGCTCAAACACTAAAGATTAAATTTGAAAACAAAATATGTAATTCTTAAATCTAATCTTTGAGCTTTTTGTTTATGTTCGGCCTTATATCACTTTCAAAACTATCATTGTACCAAATTTTTATATTTTGCCTATTGTCACTTGGCACAATGTCACGGCACCATCTTCTTGCTAGTAAGTGCCAGTTATGAAATGCAATCAAATATTTTAATATAATTAAAAACGCACGACCTTCACATACAGGAGTAAGGAACAAAGCAAACTAACAGTTTTCCTGGTAGTACAATGGACCAGTATTGAGTCTGAGTATAGAAAGTCTCGCATCCCGACAAAAAAAGAAACAGTTTTAGTACAAAATTTGCTGCAATTTAAAATAACAGCTGTTCAGTTTGACTGCGAAGATGACCAAACAGCATTTGCCAATAATCCAATATTATTTCGTGATTGCTTTACGCAGAGCGAAGACAATTAAAAAAAGGACAATCAACGGATTGCAGCCAGTTCCGCATAAAGAAGAAGAAAACGAATATTTCCTTCAAAAATTGTGTGATGGAGCAATATAAGCATATAAGGTAATTAAATAAAGCAACTATCTATAATATTTTTTTATTCAATATCTGTCTCTATCTGCTTTTACGAATATAAGGAGGAAAGCTACTATACTGAAACAGTATCGTCTGGCGATGATCGACATACGGAATGAATGAGTGCCCAGGCGAACTGTCTCATGAAGAAAAGAACTATTTTTGTTTCTTTCATGATATTTCTGACTCATTCGTTTTAATTGTTTTTTTGTGTGAAAGAAAAAGAAATAACCCAAAGTGAGAAATTTGAAATTGCGGAGGTAGAGGGAGAACATGACCATGGAAATTTCATACGTTCATCTTCGTATATACAATTCGATACAGTACAAGGCGAGTACTTCAATTCGATACTTACTTGGATCGAATCAAAAGGATATCGATACTTATGTTACTTGTATCGAATCAGAAGTATCAAGTAACTCGTATTTCTTTCTATTTCACTTACAGTCACCTAAGAGCAAAATCTCAGCATACATGAACAAAATTCAGTCTTCAATTATTCGAGTTTTATTAGGTATTTTCGTTTTGCATTTGTTGTCTTTTCTTCTTTGGTACTGACACAATGTTTTTCGAAAACTATAATATCGTAACGTGGATTTTAAAATACCCTACCTATTAGCACCGTCTGAAGGAAACTAGCATGTTCTAAGAAATATCACGGGCACCGCGAAAAAACATGTGAACAATTCGAATCTTCCAGGAGCCACTAGAATTTTCGTTAATTAACTGACCGACCATAAAAAGGCGCCGCGGAAGCATCCGGAATGCAGTTCATCTTTAACCGCGATAATGGACGTGAAGCCTATTGCATTCGCCTAGTGACTAATAAGAGATTTCAATTGATTGTAAATTCTTTTCATTTTTTAAGGTTTAAAAGTGAAAATTTTTGCACTGCATTGTTTCGGGCCCTAAGAGGATATAACTTTCAAATATCAGCTTTCTAACTCGAGTTTAAGGGCCTAATTTTTGCCAATGGAAGGACGGACAATGGACATGGCTAGATCGACATTACTATCGTTGCTGATCACGAATATAGTTACTTTTAGGGGTCTAAGGGCAATATAAAAGTATGTTACAAACTATGAGTCAAAATTAATATACTCTTAGAAAAGGGTGTACAAAGTTGAACCCGATTTGAAGAAGTGAATGCACAATTTATCGATTTATTCAAAATATTGGATTCCGTGATACTTTGTCATTTGACCACTGAACGCAACACTGCCACTCCCATTGTGTGTCACCATTCCAATGGTGACTAAACTCCACAGCCCTTCCCTCCAAAGATAATTAATAAATAAATAAATACCATTAGCTGGAGACATGTAATTTATTTAGTTTAGGTTGTGTAACGCACTTCAAATTTAATGTTTTTGTTTTGTTTTGTTAATTTCTTCTGCAAAAAGACCTGAGATGCCAAAAGTCACTTATAAAATCTTCTAACAACCCTTAAGCTTTATTGATATCGGTGATGCTAATGCTGATGGTACCTCATAAGTAAGTATTTCAGTATTTCTGACTAAAAGTCCTTTTAAGTACCTTTCGCTGTCAGTGTTTGCACCATATCCTCTCATCGTATCCTTCAAATGTTCGCCCCTTTGATTCCATCGGCTCTTCTGTCCCAGATAATGGTTATCATTAGAAAGACAATCCTCCTCGTAATTAATAAGTTTTTTTTTCATATCGCCTTGCTGAACCCTTGTGCTCTAAATAAACATCTTCAGAAGAGGTGTAACCGCTCCTGTGTGGCAGGACGATAAATACAATATTCCTATTTATAGCCATCGACAAAACTACCTAACGTTTAGGCTTAAGTTATTTGCATTTAAGCAGTTCAAGGACTCTCTGCCACATGCTGATGTCTTTTTAATTTTCAGCCTAACAATTTAAGGGCTGCCCATCCCGGGGTAGGCAAATTGCAAAATTAAAAACAAATCAAGTTGTGCCACATGTGGCTGGACTCGGTGTATTTGTTTCTTTAGTGTGGTACTTCACTCACCCTCTACCTCAAATTGGCAAAAAAAAAATAAAAAATATTTTCAATCAATCAACCTTGATACAGGTATGCTCTCGGTTTTATGCTCCTGAAGTGGGCTGTTATTCGTGTGAATGTGAAAATCTTTCTTTTGCTGATGTGTTGCTGATGTGATGCTGGTGAAACTTCCAAGCTCTCTCATATATATTCGAAGACTTAAGTGAATAAGTAAGTGATACCCATTTGCTGGAAATGCTTGTCGAATGTGACTAGCCGGGTAAGAGAATGGTTCCCTGTTTTGTTTGTCCCAATTCAGTGTGACACTTGTAAAACCGTTTGTTTTATTTATTTATCGCTTTGCTTATTCCTTTTTTTGTGTCTGTAGGAAACATCATTAAGGAAAATGTATTTCCTCTCTCGGGAGATGAAATATACTCGTACTCGGTTAGTGTTTGCTTTGTTCTTGGAAAGTGCCCTTTAGTCTTTAAATTTATGTTATGTTTCACTGAGCTTGTTATATTTTATTTTCGGATACGCGCAACGAAAACCTACAAGTGCTTGTTCTAAATCAATGACGACACAAGGATGCGCCGTTTTTTTCTTATAAAATTTAATTTTTATTTTATTTTGTTTCTTCTGTGTTGGACTATCCCGAGAAAAAAACACTTCAGCTGGACTGGTCATAACTTTTTCCAATTGTCAGACTTAGTTGACCCCAAGTGGTTATATGTTCTCGTTTTTAGTTTGCATTGCTATGAAGTTTTCTTGGAACTGATTCAATATTTGTAAAGTTCTAATTTTTGAGGGTGTTACACTTTTAGAGAAATAAACCCCGTTGATCCGTTGCATAAAGTGGACCTTAGACACGAAATTGGCAGTGCATCAAAAGTGGAAAAAGCTCAACAGAATAGACGGTGAAGTGCAAGTTTTCTTTTGAATGGGTAGTCGTACAAGGAAAATCGGATGAATAAGAGGAGTGAATCTACGAACTGACGACCTCTATTGTCAGATAAATATAAATTTGCGTTAAAACCACCTCAAAGTATGGTGAAAATTGATGAATTTCGCAGATCAATTGATCGAAAGTAAAATTACGGTTGGGGATCTAGAGCTAGACAATACCAAGGATGCATTTCACATTGCCATCCGTTTTTTTTATCCGCAACCAGTTAATATAAGAAACGCCATAGATTTTATAATCGTCGTCTTTATTAGTTGCTTTTGTTACATTCAAATGCTTGGCATGCATCAGAAAAACGAGAAAATTTCAGTAAAATTGGGTGCCTGCCTGGCAGCACAATGGATCAGTATTGAGTCTGAGTGTCTACTTCAGTATTGAAAATGTAGCGCACCCTAAAAAAAAGAGCTTTGACGGTTAACTTAAACCACAATTTCAAATAAAGCCAAAGACACGAATCTATACCAAGAAAATTCATGACATAGCTCTTACTCTTCTCTCACTTCACTTTCAAACACGGCGCTTTACACAACGTGCGTTGTGATTCTAAGAATTGCATGTTGAAGTTAAAGCAGAACGAAACTTGTGATAGGTTGCACTGATTTCCTAAAGTTCAACTGATGCAACTTACAAAGCAACGCTCGAAAGTGAATTGGCTTACAGCCATTAAATCTTCGAGCATTTGAATAACCTATTTCAAATCCTTCATAAGCATTGGATAACATTTTAACTTACATACGAACATCTATCTCATTCCCAACACCAGATTAGGTCACCATTCGAGCCGCCATATATTAAAATGTCATCAACTAACAGCAGTAGGTAGCGCAATGTCATTTTTTCCACGAATAAATTATCTACGCAAAAGAGAAACCAAAGAATAGAAAAGAAGAAAACATAAATGCTCATAGAAAGATTCGCTTTAATCTTTTTCGTATGAAAAGTGTATTGATAAGGAGAGGGGGCGGGGTGGATATCATGGAAATGTGATCCGGCCAAAAAATTCAAAATTGAAAATGAAAGTTAGAAAATAATCTAAAAAAATTTAATTGTATTGCTGCAGTCAACATTGAAAGCAAAGTCCATGCGTGTCGTAACAAGAGGCAACTCTTAGGAGAGTTTCGTAATCAAAACAATTTTCATAGGAGTGTCGTCATTATGCCCAAAACACATGTGCAGACATTTTATATTCGTCACTGCATGTGCCACTACACGTTAAAAATTTTACGTGCACTGCATAGGTGGCTGTCATCATTACAAGAATGCACTACAGAAACAAAAAAACCTCGCTTCATTTTATCAAAAATAAAAAAAATGCATGGGTCAATAGTAAAAAAGACAAAGGAAACCAGACAATACTAATACTAATTTTATAAATGCGAAAGTAACTCTGTCTGTCTGTCTGTATGTCTCGCTTTAACGCCAAAACTACTGAACCGATTTAGATGAAATGGTACACAGATAGTCTAGAGCCTGAGATTGGACATAGGCTACTTTTTACCGCGGGAAAATGCTTCATCCGCTGTCCAGAAGCGGAGATCTTAGCTGATATCTAAGAAAAGTTGTAACTCTTGAATGCTTTCTAGCTCCTAGCTTTAAAATGACTCGTCCAAATGAGATAGGATTTTTTTAATATAAAGTTCAATTATGTACAAAGATTTTAAAATATAAATCATGTTTGTAGGTTATCCTGAAGTTGAACAATAAGCATTAAACTATACATTTTATGCAATTCAAAAAAAGTGAAATGTTCGATTGAAGCTTGATCGTTGGATTTTCCCAGCGTTGAGTGGAGGAAAATTTGTGTGTGTAAAATCTGTTTCTCTCTCTGTACCTTTTGCGCGTGTGCTTTTTCTTTCTTTTTTTTGTGCACCTTTTATAGTTTGTGTTGTTTTTTTTTTGTGGCGCATTGGATTGAGAAAGATATGGTATGAAACAGGGATGGGACTTTTTGAAAAGATGACCGCAGTAGATTTCAAAAAAAACCGCAGTAGATTCAACTGTTTCGCAGTAGATTTTTATATTTTCAAAATATAAGTAAGACATAACACATATACACATAAATAATTTATTTATTTTATTTTTAAAATTATTATTTTTAAATATAACTTTAATTTTTCTGTAAGACATAACAAAAACAGACAAAAACAAAAATTCATATATATTCATATGAGTCATATTTTTTTTCTAATTTCTAATAATTCTTTTGTTTTGATTTTACAGCAAAAGTAATCAAATTCATTCTTTAATATATTATTCATTTTCATTACAATTATTACAAAAGTGCAAATTGTGAAAACGAGAAATAAATTGTTGCTCCAGGGTCTCTATCGCATCTAAAAACTCTTGAGAAGAGTTTCTTTGAAATTTGTGAATATGGATGAAACACTAGGTTTCTGACTTAATTCCAGCTCACACTTGTGCTTATGACTTTTTTTTTAAATCAACAGTTTTGCAGTTAGATTCGGTTTTGAAAATGATTTTCACATTGTCCTTCTTTTTTCGTGATTGTTGCATTTTAACGTCGGCAAGCTCTAAATTCACAGTAGGCTCGTAGTTTCCATGGGTTATATCCTCCGTGTACTTTGCTGAAAATGATCTTTAAAATGAACAAATAAATTGAAATGGAGTCAGTTACTTGTTATTTCCTCCTCGGTTGCGTAATACCTCAAAGATATTTTCCAGACAATTTGTTTTTCCTCTCGACCGCAGGCCAAACACTTTAAAGTATGTTTGCCATTTGTTCTTATAATATTTTTAAATTAAAAAAACAGTTGAACTTTATCTTTGAAAAAACACTTGCGCTCTTATATGTTTGCTCCGAGAACTAACAGTATTGCGTGTTCTTCACTTGTTCCGCACGACTGACAAGAATTTAAGTCAATACGCCTTTAAAAATACATTATGAAAAAACGTAAGCACCGCCCTTCCCAACCTTATTGCAAAACCAGTGTGACAAACAACCATAAAAACTAGCAAATAATGATTCAAGTCATTTTTATTGTAACTAGGCCGAACACCGGATTGCATTATTTTTAGCAAAATCAAAGCAAAGAAGATCAGACAAAACTAGCCATAAACCATTTTAAAAAAGCAAAGCAGGTAGCACTGCACGAAGTTAAACGATACACACAACAAGGATCAAGTCGATACGCTTTAAAAATAGCATTATGAAAAAACCCACAATCATTCGTCCCACGAAGCATGCCGCATGTAGTGGTACAGTCAAAACATACTGTGTACCATAAGCGTTAAAACACAGCCTTTTGACCTGCTTCCACATATTGTAGGTTTTTTCTGCATTTTGCTTTTTAGTAGTAGGAAATGCATATGTAGAGAGAGTGTCCCTACTGAATATACTATGGTCACTTGCCATCAAAATATTGCCAATTGCCGAAAGCCGTATGAACATTATAATTAGGTAATAATTGGATTTCATCAGGAAGAATAAGACTGACTGCATTCAGTGATAGAATTAAAAAAATATTTTGTGGATTACATTTACATATTGCATGATTTTTTTTTGTAAGACCAAAAGTGCAGTATTTATTTATTTTAAAGGCAGTAGATTTATTTTTCGAAAAAAAAAACAGTAGATCTACTGCAATTGCAGTAAGGTCACAACCCTGGTATGAAATGTAATGGAGATTGAGAGGGTGTCACACTCAGAGTATATCCATATAATGAGTAGGGACACTCTCGACGTTTTCTTTATCAGTTCTTATCAGCAAGTACGTCTGTCACCACTTATCAATTTATATTTTTTTTTAAGTGCTGAAGAATTGGTTTTTGTTTAATAAATTTAATAAATTTAAAAACACATTTTGTTCCTTTAGTGTGAAAAATTCGAATTGTTAAATAAACTTGCTTAAACCGATGTACATAAACGTTATTTTTTTATTTAATTTCAAAATTTCTTTTTACTGGTAAAAATTATCTTAACAGCTATAGCAATTAAAACTTTAGTAAACAACTACATATTTTTGGTACGCGTCGCTACTTCCTTATACCTCCTTATTATGAACGCCTTAATTTAAAGACTATTATAATAAAAAGAGACGTTGCTGAAATTCTTTTTATACACCGTCTTCCATTTGGCTCCGTCGACTGTTCGTAAAAAAACTCTATTTCTGGTAATTCACGACCCCCCCCCCCCCCCCCCCCCCACACACACACACACCTACGGATCGAATGAACCAATCTCCCGTATGTTGGAAATGGTCAATGCCAACTGTTATCTCTTTGATTTTAATCGTACCTACTAATTCGTTAACTCTGCCCCACCGCTACCCTCCTTCTTCATCCCGATAGTAATATTAGTTTAAGTTGAAATAAAAGTATTAGTATAAATTGGTGGTATGTTCGATTTCCACCGAACACTTCTACACCAGTGCAAAGACAAGCCGACTTTGAGGTAACAACTGAGACTGATGTCTATTCAATAATTGCCTCCATTAAGTCAAATGCAATCGGTGAAGATGGTATACCAGTCAGATTTCTAAAAATAATTTTACCCAGTATTGTAAGCCATATAACCCACATAATCAATTCGTGTATTATGACATCTACCTTTCCCCAGGCTTGGAAACATGCACGGGTTATTCCGATTGCCAAAAAATCTAACGCAAGTTCTGTTAACGACTTTAGGCCAATAAGCATCCTCCCATGCCTATCAAAAGTATTTGAGAGAGTCTTATCCCGCCAGATCAAATGCCACCTATCCTTCAACTCTCTTTTGACTTCTTCTCAGTCAGGCTTTCGTGAAGGGCATAGTTGCCAGTCGGCAATGGTGAAGATTTTGGATGATGTAAGGCATGAATATGACAGAGGGCTCGTGACATTATTATGCTTTCTCGATTTTTCGAAAGCTTTTGACAAAGTGAATCACAAAATTCTTTTATGGAAGCTTAAACACTTTTTCGGGTTTAGCGAAAGAGCTGTTAAACTTTTGCAAAGCTACTTGTCGAACCGATTTCAAAGGGTCGTTGTTGGTGGAAGGATCTCGTCTGTGTTGCCCTTATTTCAAGGTGTTCCTCAAGGTTCTATCCTTGGACCGATTTTATTTTCCATGTTTGTCAACGATTTGCCATTGATATGTGTGCACACTCGTACGCATATGTACGCAGATGATGTTCAATTGTACATGTCTATGCCTATGAATCGACTTGACGAATTAGTTTTTTGTTTGAACAGGGATTTGTCAGCGATAAATGACTGGGCAAACAAAAACGGGCTGCTGCTAAATCCTTCCAAGTGTCAGGTTCTACCCATATCAAAAAGCAATTTCGAACTAAGTCTGGTGCCTAATATATGCATATCGGAATCGAATTTGGCGATAGTGGAGTCGGCTACTAGCCTTGGGTTCGTATTAAATCGCAATCTGTCCTGCAACAACCACATAAACTACGTCATTGGTCGTATATATGGTTGCTTGCGTAGACTGTGGTTGACTGCAAACTTCACACCCTTTGAAACTCGACGGAAGCTCGTCCAAGCCCTTATACTTCCCATAATAACGTATGCCGATGTTGTTTTTAGTAGCATGGATTCGTTGTCACGTAATAAGTTACAGGTAGCCTTCAACGATGCGGTTAGATATATTCATGAACTACGCAGATACGATCGCATATCGCTCTATGTGAAAGGTTTTTTGGGTTGCACTTTAGTACAATACATGCAAGCAAGAAATTGTATATTCTTGCACAAACTTATAAAAACAAAAACGCCAAATTATCTGTTTTGCAAGCTTGAGTTTACTTCTTCTCGCAGAACACTTAACATAAATTTACCAACATTTAAATATCTTAACTCGTCAAGGTTCTTTTTCGTTCACGCCGTGAGGTTATGGAACTCTCTGCCCTTGAATATCAAGGGTATTAGTAATGCCGCAAGCTTCAAAGCTGCAGTATTGATGCATTTTTCTCTTCAGCAGCAATAAAGATTAATGTTTATATTTAACTCCTCTTTCTCTTCCTCTTACTTCTTACTTTTCATCTTTGATAACTTTCTTTTCATTTCTATTCTTTCCTTCTTCTTCTTTTTTTTTTTGCATACTGTAAATACCAATTATATTTTAAAAATGTCATCTTTGCTAATTTTAGTCATCTCATGAATTGTTTTTATTTTTGAAATATTATATATCTTGTTAATATTATATTTCTTGTTAATTTAAATATAACATGTATTAAATTAAGTTCTTATTTTAACCATCAAGCCTAAGTACTATAAGAGACCTATGTCTTAATGTACAAACCATGTCATTTAATAAATAAACTTTAAACTTTATTATCATGTGTAAGCTTAAATTAAGCTAAAAAAAAGGGAGGTATTGCCCCAACAAAAATTAAATTAAAAATACAATAAATCCAACACAACAAAGCCGGGTTGGAAACGAAAATTCATGGCCGCTGGCTTAGTTGATTGGGATCGTTCTTTCGGCCAGCAGTGGATACATTTCACTAAAAAAAAACAGGCACAGATATGGCCAATATGTATACTTAATAGTTTGACTGTTTGCTAGAAATGTAAGCTACATTTGTGTGACCCAATTTTACCAGCCCCGGATATCAGATAGTTTGCAAACGAAAATTGATTTAATGAATGAATTTTGAAAAATGGAGAAAATACATTATTTTTATATAAAACTGCCAAGAGGTACATACGAGTATTTCGACAATTTTGGTATTTATGAGACAATGTACGGTAAAAAAAAACAACAACTACACAAAAACAAGCAACTATTCTAAGAACGAACTCTTCAAAGCATAACTTGAAGCAGACATGTAAGTTTGTTAGCACAGATTAGACAACGTAATACAACTATTAGACTCACCAAATTATCACAGTTATCTACCCCATCACCAGAAGTAGAAGAAGAATAAGCTGATTTATTTTTGACAGTAGTTAAAGATTTCTGCAAATTGCAAACTGGCGAAGCAATACGAGCACGGGACAGCTAGTATACGAGTATATATAAAACAAAAACATGCGAAACTGCTTCTTTTTTTCTTTTGTAGTGTGGTGGGATTGACTTACGGTAAGATTAGACTGCATGCCAATTGTGCATCCAAATGACCACAGCCAAATGACCAGATTATCTGTCAAATACCCAAAAGTTCAGCGCTGTCAGGGTAGTATACTAGACTTCGTGACCACAATGACTATTTTAGTCATTTTTGCCCTGCTGGTCATTAAAGGCATGTGTTGTTCTATTTTCAGAGTGAGTTGTGGTAACGCCGTACATGTTAATCGAAAATTAAAGTAAGACCTAGGTATTACACAACAAATACTAAACCATGCACATAAAAATAACAAGAAAACCACTAATTAACACTGAACAAAAGCACAATAAAAATGTAATCATTAAAACAATTTACGGCAAATGTTATCCAAAAAATATTATTATCATGCAAAAATGTTATTATTGAAGTATTAAATAACTGCACGCTTGGAAAAGATGACAATTTTCAGATGACAAAAATGACAGCAATACCATAACCAAATTTCAATAAATTGCATATGGTCATTAGGTCATTATACTGGCATTCGTTACTATTGTCCGATTACACTGCATACAATTTTGTCATTTTTATCTGACAAAATCAGCATGGTCATTTGTGGTCATTTAGTCATTAGGTCATTTTAGATATGCCGATTACACTGCATAACCCTATTTTGACAGCGAGAACTGTCAAAAATGGTCATTAAATGCCAACGTGGCATACAGTATAATCTTACCTTTAGAAATAGAGACAACTTGCAGAACTGCAGTGGCGGTAGAATGTGCATGTGTTCATTGAAGCGTGTGGACGCAGTGGCGCAGAGGTTAGTGTGTTGGACTACTTATCTAAAGGTCTCAGGTTCAAATACCGCCGGGGCCAAGTAACATCTAGAGTTTTTTTCCACTGCCCCACCTCTTGCGAACGTCTGACAAACATAAAATAGTATCAATTGTCATGAGAAGCTTCTCAAATTTGTCGTTGGGAACGAGAAAACTGTAGGTCTCTTCCACTTTTTACAAGCAAAAATGGTTTGAGAAGCTTAGGACTTAGGTTAATGCCTAATATTTCGACTTCACGGCCTTCTAACTGGTCCGCCTGCTGACTTCGCCGGTTTGAAGTCAACAGACATTGGCTGGACTCTCGGTTCCCTGTCACTTTTCTACTGAGCCCAATGAAATGTTGGTGTTATTGCGTTTATTTTATCCAGAAGTTTCTAGGTCTATCTCTTTTAACGATTTTAACACATGCATGCTGATATTTATTATTGTTTCATCACAACCGTTTACTAAAGAGCTGATATCAAGTCGTGTCAACCCACGGATTTGCATGCACACTTGTCGAAGAGTTTTAGGATGTAAAATGCGTCGCTAGGCTCACATGAATATGGGACTAGGGGTCGCCCCATGGTCGAAATTCGACCAATTTATTCTATAAGTTGAAAAAAACAAAGTCGACTGTTATACATATTAGTCGGAAAATGAAATTTTTTGACATTGCATTCCCTGATTTCACATGATATAAATTGTTTCCTTCATTTTCAAGTAACTTCAAGCATTTTCAAGTAACTTCAAGCATGTCAAGTAACTTGAAGTAACTTCAAGTAACTTCAAGCATTTTAATGTAACTTCAAGCATTTTCAAGTAACTTCAAGCATGTCCAAGTAACTTCAAGCGGTTTCAAGTAACTTAAAGTAACTTCAAGCAATTTCAGGTAACTTCAAGCATTTTCAAATAACTTCAAGTATTTTCAAGCATTTTCAAGTAATTTCAAGTAGCATTTTCAAGTACTTTCAAGCGTTTTCAAGTAACTTCAAGCATGTCCAAGTAACTTTAAGTATGTTCAAGCATTATCAAATGCATAACATGCACAGCAATGTTGTTGTTGTTAACTTCAAGTATTTTCAAGCATTTTCCAGTAACTTCAAGCATTTTCAAGTAACTTCAAGCATTTTCAAGTAACTTCATGATATAAAATGTTTCCGTTCCGATTGGCAGATTATTGCCTCGCAGAGTAATGTTGTTGTTGTTGTTGTAATTTCATCCAATTCGCTTCATTTTACCTGCTGTAATTCATAAAGTGTGTTATATATGTGGATAATTTTTGTATTGTGCACTTCTATCTATTGTCCCCTATACCCAAATATATATAGTGTTGGCATATCTTTGTGACGTATAATAGCAAAAATGAGTGGAAACACGTTATAGGTAACTCCGTCTTAATATAGATTTAATTATCTATCTTTCTATTTACTGCTTCCAACTTCTTTGCATATTTAAATGAATTCATTTTCCTGAAAATATACCGAGAAACTATTGATTATTAATAAAAAGCTTGCTTTTCTCTACTGATTCCTATGATTCTCCCGCCTATTACTGCTAATGATTTTGTTTGTTTAACCTCCAAATGGTTTGCTGACATTTGACACAAAAAAAAATTTGACAGCCCCCGGAACTCTATCCTATGTTGAGTACTGTGAATGTCTGTTGTTTGGCTCTTAATCCCACGTTAATGTTAAAGTTTGCTGAAAGTAATTTCATCCCTTAGTCGCCTTCAACGACAAGCGCCGTGGTTTTGAGGACGGTGCAGTGATATTCTTAACCAGCCCCTGCACGGAACGGGTGTAATACATTAATCGCGCGAAAGCACCAAACAGTGTACTGTCCTCTGTTTGTGACACAACGGGCTACAACCGAATACTGTGCCAATCGTGGACTTCAGGGATCGAATCGTTCCAGTATCAGTCAATTCAAAGATTCGATCTTCTCAATCAATCAGATTTTGATTTCGTTCGTTCGGACCAGTACAATCATATCTTATTTCTATTGGTTCTCCCCTTTCGACTGATACAATCATAAATAAACTCATCCCGTCAAAAAATATATTATAGCAGCAGACATTGGCCAGCGTAAAAGAAGTCAAAGACTTCGTAGTTAAAACTGTTATTACTAAGCCAAGTTCAAAAAAATGCCCATAGGTTACGTATTTTGCTACTCTTCTTAAATCGGAAAACGTCAGCACTGGTCAAAACACATTTAACAATAAAATGAAAAAACTATCCCCATCCATTGCCCATTAATCAAATAAAAATCTATATTTAAATTATTAACATTGAGTTTGAGTTCAGAAATGACAAGTATAGCTGTATTAAAATTGTGATAGGTGTTGTCAGTGGCGGACTAAGCCCGTCAGAGGCCCGGGCGGCAAAGCTGAATGATGCCCCCTCAACTTTAAAATAAATGTAGTTTTACAAGCTTTTTATTTAGTTCACATTTGTATGTATAAATAAGTGTTTATGTTTATTTCGTTAAAATCTGGCAAGTGAAACTTAAATTCGAATTAAATTATTTAGGCTAAATAAACATACATACCTACAATATGGAATGGATATGGGTGAGGAAAATAAAATACAAATCGATCGACAAAAAAAAATTAGATAAAATAAATCAAAGATAGTTTATATTTTTTGTAGCGTGTTATATGTGTTTTCGTGCCTTCAATTTACTGAAATCGTCAATAACTTCTGTGAAATTTATTTCTTTGGAAATTTATCTTTCTATTGAAAGCACAGCTAGATTAACCAGTCGCTCTTGATCCATTGTACTCGTAGATCGAAGATAATTTTTAATTAGTTTAAGTTTCGAAAAACTCCTGTCGCATGATGCAACCGAGATGCAAATGGTCAATAAGTATTGAAGTATGAGCGATATATAGGGTAACGATTCACTGAAGCCCCATTTTATTATAAATTGAAGGATTTGGGGCCCCCCAAGACCGGAGGCCCGGGCCGGCCGCCCCTTCCGCCCCCTGGTTAGTCCGTCACTGGGGGTTGTGTCTTCTATTTAGAAATTGGTTTCATTGCTTTTCGGTCATGTTGACAGTGTTGGGATTGTGGCTGATTTAAAGGTGTGATTTGTTTCAGCCGTCCCACTGCGTTTCAATCTCGTTCAAAGTACATATTGGGATTGTTATTGGTCGATCATTCCATTGCGTGTCGTTATTGTTCAAAGTATTGGAAAAAGGATAGATTGATTTGGTAATGTGTGGACTTGAATGAACGAATCACAAAGATCACATCAATTACGATTAGCACAGCTCTAATGCAACCATCGTTGGAGTTGTTTATCAGCCAGCTGTGATTTTTACGAAGTCAGTAGAATTGTATCTTGGTTTTTGTGGAATGCTTCGGAGACGCTCTTGTCGCTGAATGTCACATACGTTGGGAGGTGGTAATGTTCAAAAGACGAAGCTGAGTCATACTCAGTAACAGTGTGAGATTTTTACCCACTTACCAATTCTCCCTTCTCTCTTCTTCCCAATTTCCCTGCGGTACAGCCGTCTTGGCATTTCATCGCGGGGCGGGGAGGAGCTAGCCTTTCAATTATTACATCTAGTCGATAGACCAATCAGCAATTTGTCTATCATATCTTATATGTTTTAAATTATTAACTACAACCTGATTCACGAAATAAGAACGTTTTGCAGGTACCTAGTCGACCGTTATGCTTTCTCGCCCGGTTTTTGATTTCGTCTTCGATGGTTTTAATGCCGAGATCTCTGTGGATACCGCTATTTCTGATATACCAAGGGGCGTTACCAATACCTCTTAGCTTTTTGTTTTCAAAAGATTGTAAAACATTATGGTATTGGCAGTATTGCCTTGGGCCACATACCAATGCAATGAAGACGAGCAAGGGTTGTGTTTATACCAAAAGCGGGGAAAAAAGACCCCACACAGCCAAAATCGTACATACCCATCAGCCTTACGTCATTTCTTCTGAAGATGACAGAAAAGGCTGTAGACAAATATTTAAGGGAGGATGTTCTGAACACATCCCCCTTACATCATCGTCAGCATGCATACAGAGCGGGCAGATCAACAGAGACCGCCCTATATCAGCTGACGGAGATAATTCGAAGTGCCCTGGAGGCAAAAGAAATAGTACTGTGCGCTTTCCTAGACATAGAGGGAGCATTTGACAACACCTCACATGATGCGATCAAAAGATCCCTGGATAGGAAAGGAGTTAACAGTACAGTATCCAACTGGATGTGTGAGCTGCTGAGCACTAGATCAGCAGAGACTCAAACACCATCTGGAACCATCAGAGTAAACACAACAAGAGGATGTCCACAAGGAGGGGTACTATCACCCTTAATGTGGAGCCTAGAGAACTGCTGGAAAAATTAACCAACCATGGCATCAACTGTCAGGCGTACGCCGATGACATTGTATTGATTGCCAGGGGCAAGTTCGAAGAAACCCTTGGAGGCATCATACAAAAGGGGCTTAAAGTAACCAAGGAATGGTGCCATACTGTCGGACTTAACATCAATCCGGCGAAAACAACGATAGTACCATTCACAAGGAAAAGACAACTTTAAAGACTTAAGGACATAAACCTATCAGGCACGACACTGATACCAGTCAAAGAAGTAAAATATCTAGGACTCCATCTAGATAGTAAACTCCTCTGGCGAAAACATACAGAGGAGATATCCAAGAAGGCCACCCGCGCTCTCATGATATGTAGGAGCCTAGCGGGGAAGGCATGGGGATGCAGCCCAAGCATCCTGCGATGGATGTACACTGCAATCGTGAGACCAATGATCACATACGGAGCGGTAGCATGGGCGAAACGAACCAGTCTAGTCACAACGCGAGAGACACTCGGCAAAGTGCAAAGACTGGCGTGCCTATGCATTACCGGAGCAATGCGTAGCTGCCCAACCGCAGCCATGGAGGTGTTATTGGAACTGACTCCTCTACACATCATGGTGATGAACGAGGCAGACAAAACAATCCTTAGGATGGCAAAGGAGGGAATTGGGAGAGGTAAATGCATCGGTTCGAAAGAACACGGTGACTTGCTCAAAAAACTCCCACTTCTTGGCATACCTAGGGACGACAGCATCAGGAAATTCAACTTCGAGAAGAATTTCCAGATAAAGCTCAGCAATAAGGAGAACTGGAGCAACGAATCCATAACTTATGGACTGAGCAACCACACAACAAAGTGGTATACGGACGGCTCGAGGACTGAGGAGGGAACTGGTGCAGGAGTGTTTGGGCCGGGAACTAAGCACTACGAATCCATGGGCAAATGTACCAGCATCTTCCAGGCAGAAATATGTGCCATAGACAGGTGCGTTCGAATCAACCTCGAGAAAAACTAGAAATTGCAACATAGCAATAATGTCTGACAGCCAAGCAGCTATAAAGGCTCTTGACGCCTACGTTATCAAGTCAAAACTCGTGTGGGAATGCCTACAAGGACTAAATAGACTAGGCAAGAATAACAGAATCTCCATCTGCTGTGTGCCTGGCCATGTTGGCATTACGGGCAATGAGGCAGCCGACTCTCTGGCAAGAAAAGGGGCAGAGCAACCCTTCATAGGACCTGAACCATTCTGCGGGATAGGAGAACACACTATACGCGAAGAGTTCAGGAGACTGGAGGAAGAAACAAAGGCCAAAACCTTTATCAACCTCCAAGGTCTGAGGCAAGCAAAGAAACTCTTAGGAAATTACAACCAAAAGAGATTCAAAGTTTGTATCGTCCTTAACAAAAATAACCTAAGAATCCTAACAGGCCTCCTCACGGGGCACTGCAGACTCAAGGAGCACCTGAGGAAAATGGGCATATCGGAGGACGGGCTCTGCAGATTCTGCAGTGAAACCGCCGAAACTCCAGACCATATACTGGAATCCTGTGGGGCACTGACCCACAAAAGGATAAAACATTTGGGCAGGCACCAAATAACAGACAAGGACATACAAACCATGGACCCACAGCTCATTCTCAGATTCATCAAAGAAACTGGACTGGACGCTGTGCTCTAAGGAGTGTGACCTGACAAGGATAAATCAGAGCAATACCTCGACATGCTTCACAAAGAAGTATCTAGAGAGGACTCTGAACGAGGGCATGTACTTCTCCGAGGCACAAGCAAGGGCACACAATAGACCAATAGGTCGCAGTGTAATATACCCTAACCAAATATCAATCAATCAACCCCACAGTTGTATACCATATGTCCACACTGGTTTTAGCACTTGCTTATATAAAAGCAGTTTGTTCTCTATATTAAGCTTGGAATATTATCCGAGTAACCAAGTGAAATTGGTCTATAAGACGTTTTTCCGGGCTTAAGAACCATTATGACTTCGGCGACTTTTCATTGACTGGGAACATATTCTAGTCTAAGCGCGGCGTTTATAATAAACAAGCTCAATCAAATATTTTCTAGGTTGAGCTTTCTTAGGCTTAAGTTTCCTTAGTTCTTCCTTAAGTTCGGTTAGTGTTGCATTTCTTATTGCACTATTGACCATATATTGTGTTTATATTTTGAATAATATATTGCCCATCAAACGGTACAATGGCTTACAATAAATATTACAAGGCATGACAAAAAGAAAACACCTGCCAATTTGACAATTAATGTTCAACGTAGACTTTTAGATTAGTTAAATCGCGAATATTAATAATAAGAATGAAGTGGCTGCATGTTTCAAAGTTTCATTCAAATACCCTTCCGGAGGATTTAGTTAACCATGTCTCCAAAAACTCTAAAATACTTGCAAATGTGTTTAAGTGCTATAAGCTAATTTAAAAAGATATCTCACCATCCGATTTAAAATTTGTTAACTTCAAATTAAGGGTCCCTGCAGGTCTGTCAAAGTAAAACAATTTATAAATGGGTCAAAAAACGAAATTTCTTGTCAAACGTCCGATTTAACTTAATCGCAACTCAAGACATTGTAGCTGATTCATCTTTAAACACAGTACAATTTTCAAATTACCCTACCCCTGCTGCTGCCGGTGTTGCTCCTGTGAATATTGTTCCTGTTAATGCTGATTCACCTTTTTCTCAAAGAACACTAAGTTAAAGTATTGACAGTTTATCTTATTATTACCAAAATGTTGGTGGGCTCAGAACTATACATTTCTTCCTTTTTCCACTTTAACTTAAGATTTCATAATTTTAACGGAAACTTGGTTAACTGATAATCATTTAACAACTGAATGTTTTCCAAATAATTATACTGTATTTAGAAAAGACAGATGTAATTTAAAGACAGGTAGGGAGAGAGGTGGTGGAGTACTGATTGCGGTCCGTGCCACTCTGGCATGTAGGCTAGTTGAATTGGAATCAAACTCCACTAGTTCAGATCTGGATATTGATCAACTTGTTGTTTGTATTAAAACTGGCGAATCTGAAGTATTTGTTTTTGTAAGCTATATTCCTCCAAAAAGCAATTTAGATTATTATAATGTTCATTTAAATAATTCAAAGTCAATTTTAAAAAATCTTAAATACGAGTATTCACAGCATGTACTATTTGCAGGTGATTTTAACCGTAGTGATATTGAATGGACTTTTGACTCCGAAGACAAGTGTCTCATTCCCTTTAACGTTTTAACTGAAATAGAAGGCGTTTTTATTGACTTTTAAGGTCAACATAATTTAATCCAAATCAATTCTCAATATAACAGTCTTAATCGAATGCTTGATTTGATTTTTGTTGACAGTGAGTTTCATATTTGGCTCGATAAGTGTAACTTCAATTCATCACATTGCTATTGATGGAACTATTAATTTCTATCATTATTTAAAGAAAGAATATAGATAATAATATTTTATATGATTTTCGAAAAGCTAACTATGACGGTATGGTTGATTATCTTTTGTCTTTTTCTTGGGATAACGTTTTTTATTCTTCAGAATTAGATAGCGTTTATTTCTCTTTTGTAAGCATTTTGATGGGGGCAATTGATAGATATGTGCCTAAAAAGCGTTCTAAAAATAATTCTTATCCTGCCTGGTATAATAGGAGGTTGACCAATCTCAAAAATAAAAAAAACAAGGCATACAAATTGTATAAATCTGATACAAATAATTCTGAACTGCGTATAAAATATTTAAATCGTCAACGAGAATTTGATCTTCTCAATAAATTCTCATATCGAAATTATCTGCTTTCTATCGAAAGAGACCTCAAACTAAATACCAAGCGTTTTTGGAGTTTTATAAGCTCAAGGCGTAAATCAAGTGGATTACCTAGTAGTATCAAGATACAATTACTAGTGATGTACGTACAATTTGTAATTTATTCGCCGACTATTTTCAATCGGTTTACTCTTTAGATACTCCGCCTATCCAAAAGCTACCTTATACGACTAGAGTAGCCAATATCGGGTCTATAGTGCTAAGTCCATTCGAAATCGAAGAGGTTTTATCTAAATTGGATGTTAATAACAGTGAAGGGCCTGATGGGATTCCAGCTATTTTGTTAAGGAATTGTGGTATTTGCTATATCTCAACCACTTTCATGGATTTTTAATCTCTCATTAGCTAAAGGAAAATTCTTGGATTGCTGGAAGGTTTCTTTTTTATCGCCAATTTTTAAATCGGGCTTAAAACAGGATATAACTAATTATAGACTCATTTGTAAAATTTTGTGTATTCCAAAAGTATTTGAAAAACTAGTTTGCAATAGGTTAACTCTGTTATTTCCAAATCAGGTTTCAGTTTCTCAACATGGGTTTGTAGCAGGAAAATCAACGGCAACAAACCTAGCATTAATAAGCAATAATATCATTACAAATATGGAAAAATGGTTCCAAACCGATGTTATCTTTACAGATTTTGCTAAGGCATTTGACAGAGTGAACCACCAAATTTTACTTAATAAACTAAATTCTCTAGGTATCCACTCTTCCTTATTAAAATGGCTTGAATCATATTTGATTGATAGAGTTCAAATAGTAAAAGTTGATTGCTCGCTCTCAAAATATATTTCGGTCCCATCTGGTGTTCCAAAAGGAAGCCATTTGGGTCCATTATTATTCTTGCTATTTGTAAACGATATACCTGTTTTTTTTCAAAATTCAAACTGCCTCCTTTCGCGGACGACCTCAAACTTTACCGTAAGATCTCTTGTCAAACTGACCGTTTTCTTCTATTGGAAGATCTGTCGAAGCTTGACAGTTTTCAAATACTAAAATTTGGCCTTATGTCCCGACACCCTTTCCATCGCATATAGCACTCTGTATCATATCTTTTCAGATTTAAAAAGTGACTGTGGCTAATGCTTGCATGTTACTTACCTTTAGCCACAGTGATTTTTTACAAATCCTGTAGTTCAACCAACCAAGTGAATACAACTAGCTTGAATTAATTGAAGTAGTTCCGCTGTTATCACTCATTGAAGTACCAATTGATTTGCGATGAAATTAAAATGTATTTTTAGACGAAGAAAGCAACTTTGGATTTTATTATTCCCGTACAAGTTATTTGATTTCACTTTTCACATCGTTAAACTTTTCCACAATAAATCCATTGTGAGTGACTGTATTATGTCTGTTTGAGTTTTCACTTCACTATAAATTTAAAAAAACGTTTGGCGTAAGGAATGTACAGTTAAGTCCAGTAATATTATAGCAAATTATACTAATTTTAGAAATTTTGGCGATTTCAGTCTTTATTCGTTATTTTATAAGCTTAGGACACTAGCTTGGATTCCACAAAGAAATTTAACATAAAAAATCATTCAGCTAATAATCCAACTGATGACAAATTCAGTTTAAATAAAATTATAGCAAATTATTGATAATAAATGATTAATTTTGAAACTAATTTTCAATTAAGGATGCGAAGCATAAACAAAGATTTGCAGACGGCAACTTTAACAAACCTTTGAGCATCACAATCTCCAAAAGTGGAGTTGTGAAGCAAGTACAATACCATGGGAACTTTGTTTGTATCTAGAAAATGACAATAACAAGCTGAACTTTCTTCAGTCGCAGAACAGTCGCTTTTTAACAAACATGTCCCTCTGCGGACTGTACAAATAAGAAATTTGAAATGCCCGTGGTTCACCCGAGAAGTATTAGATGCAATAAATAAGCGCAGAAAGTACTATAGTAAATGGAGACGTAGCCCTACTTCAAGGAATTGGGAAGCTTTCTGTGTAGCGCGTAATCCGTCCACCTCTGTTACGCGCCGCGCTAAATATAACTATTTCTCAAGGACATTAAAGGATTCACTTCCTTCCAAACAGCTATGGACTAATTTACGAAAGATAGGTGTTGGCAACAGAGTAAAAACAGTCTGTCGCTTAGCTCCCAATATCCTTAATTGCGCATTCCTTTCAAGTACCGGTACAAGAAATCCTCAGTTCTCACTGCAGGAAGCACTTCTATGCGAGCTTGATTATGATTTTAAATCAGTAAATGAGAATGATGTCATTGAAAGCGTTGCTGATCTTAAATCGAATGCAACAGGTGAGGATGGCATCCCACTCCGCTTTTTAAAAATGGTTTTACCTTATATACTACGGTCACTCACGCATATTATTAATCATTGCCTTGCTTCTTCTACTTTCCCTGATAACTGGAAAGCTGCCAAAATAATTCCTGTTGCAAAGAAACCGCAACCCTCGCTTCCTAATGACTTTCGCCCGGGAAAGCAAATAGTAGGTCATATAAATGAGAATGCTTTACTTTCTACTTTTCAGTCGGGTTTTACACCCGGGTACAGCTGTGCTACTGCAATGGTGAAAGTTCTTGACGATATAAGGCAACAATATGACCGATGTTATCTAACGGTCTTATGTTTGTTAGACTTCTCTAAGGCTTTTGATAGGGTCAACCATTAGATCTTATGTACAAAGCTCCGCTATTATTTTGGTTTCAGTGATAGGGCAATCCGGTTAATAAGTAGCTATTTAAGCAATCGTTCCCAAAGAGTTCTGGTTGGTGCCCATTTGTCGAATGTCCAATTCCTTCGGGAGGGTGTACCACAAGGAACCATTTTAGGCCCCATTCTTTTTTGTATGTTCATAAATGATATTGCTCGTGTATGTATTAGTTCATCTTTTCTCCTTTATGCCGATGATGTCCAAATTTACCTCTCAAGACCTATCGGATTAATTGAGGACCTTTTCCATCGGATAAATCTTGACCTCTCAGCTATACACAGCTGGTCTGTTGAAAATTGACTTACTTTAAATCCATCTAAGACTGAGGCAATTTTAATTTCCAAAAAGTTTTACAGACCTGATATGTTCCCTCCTCTCTTTCTGTCTAACGTAGAAATAAAGTTTGTTGAAAAAGCTACCACCTTAGGTTTTGAAATAAATAGTAGTCTTTCTTGCAATGACCATGTCAATTATGTCATCAGCCGTATCTATGGTTGCCTTCGTAAGTTATGGACTTGTGCCAATTTTATCCCTCGCGATACGAAATTAAATTTAATGAAAACGTTACTGGTTCCCAATATAACTTATGCAGAAGTTATCTACTATATGCTTGATTCCTTATCACAAAATAAGCTTCAAGTTGCATTTAACGGAATGATTCGTTATATCTTTGGACTAAGAAGATATGACCATGCATCAGCTTACTAAAATAGTATCTTAGGATGTTCACTAAGGCAATATCTTGATGCTAGAAACTGTATTTTTCTGCATAAAATAATATACTCAAAATCACCACGATATCTTTATGAGAAATTGCAATTCACACAGTCGGATAGAAATTTAAACTTAATAATTCAGCCTTATAATTATAATAACTCGTCGCGTCTTTTCTTTACTTACGTCGTTAAGCTATGGAACTCCTTGCCTGAACACATCAAGCGAGCATCGGGAACTCTTAAATTCAGGACAGCTATATTTAAATGTTTTTCTGAACAGCAGTAGAGGTTTCTTCCTTCCTTCCTTTTTATACCCTATTCTAGGGGTATATTAATTTTGACGCATAGTTTGTAACATACCTTAATATTGCCCGTAGACCCCTAAAAGTTACTATATTTATGATCAGCATCGATAGTAATGTCGATCTAGCCATGTCCGTCCGTCCGTCCGTCCGTCCGTCGGCAAAAATTAGGCCTTTAAACTGGACCTAGAGAGCTGAAATTTTAACCATATACTCTCTAGGGTCCCGAAATAATCAAGTTTAAGAATTTTTGAAATCCGCCCACAGACACGCCCACAAACTCAAAAAAACAAAATTTTGGAAAAAATCGAATTTTGAGCTAGAGAGCTGAAATTTTTTATATATGATCTATGGCCCATAAAACTGATTGGGACATAAAATTTTCAAAATCCGCCCACTGACACGCCCACAATTAAATAAAACAAATTTTGGGAAAAATTGAATTTTGAGCTAGAAAGCTGAAATTTTTTATATATGATCTTTGGCCCATAAAACTGCTTGGGACATAAAATTTTCAAAATCCGCCCACTGACACGCCCACAATTAAATAAAATATTTTTTTTGAAAAACCAAAATTTGAGCTAGGGAGCTGAAATTTTTAATATATACTCTCTAGGGGCCCTTTATGCTCATGTGTAAATATTTTCAAAATCCGCCCACTGACACGCCCACAATTTTTTTTATTTTATTTTTGAAAGTCTAAAGTTTGAGCTAGGGAGCTGAAATTTATAGTATATACTCTCTAGGTGCCCTTTATGCTCATACTTAAATTTTTTTAAATCCGCCTACTGACACGCCCACAATTAAATAAAACAATTTTATTGGAAAACCAAAGTTTGAGCTAGGGAGCGTTTTTATTTACAAAAGCTTAGTTTTTTCGATAAAATCCTTTAAATTTTTGTCACGCCCACTTATGAGATATAGGAATAAGAATAGGGTATCCAACAGTTCGCCCAAGCGGACTGTAGCCCGCCCCTATGTTTTTATTCTTCTCTTCTTTTCTTTTCACCACTAAATTTTACTCTTCTTTTAAATTAAATTGTTAATCTTCTTTCTGGAAATATTATAACTTTAATACGCATACCTGCCTACTTATGTGAAAAACGAATGTAAAACTAATTAATTTTGTTAGTGCTCTATAAAGACTATGTCTTAGTTGTACTTAATGGTAAAATAAATTGAATTGAATTGAATTGAATTGAATTTGACGTGAAGGTGTCGCATGCGTCATTTGGTGGTGTGGTTGACTGCCACTTAGATTTGCAAAAGAACACATTGCGCTGCCACCGAACGTTGATTTTAAGAACGTCAGCTCCCTATTTGTTTTTATTGTTTATAAGTAAACATCGGAAAGTATCTTGGTTAAAACAAAAAGGAATAGATTTGGAGATTTTGATTTTAGTGACAGGAAACCATCAATATGTCGATTCGATTGGTGAATTTTTTGATATTTGAAAATAATAATAAAATAAATAAAAAAGGTTTACAAACGAAGCAGCCTTATTGTTTTCAATCAATTTATTACTAAAGCTTATGTAGGTACTACTCGTATAACCTTTGTAATACTTTAAAGCTATTGTACCTTTGAGAGTCATTAATCATCAAGAGTTATTGGTATTTGAGTCCTTTCTAAATATTTAGGTACTTGTGTCACTTACCCTTAAGCTCATAGGAATGCAGCTTATTAGTAAGAATTTTATTGGCAGGATTGTTTTTTATCTGATGGCTTCGCTGATTTAAGTTGAGATCTTTTTGAATCTACCTGATTGGGATTTATCTGGGGTCACTGTTGTAGCCAAAGCGGATTTGTTGGCGAGTAATCGACATGTTAAATTATTGTAATTGACAATAATATAACACTTATCACAAATTAAAAATGTCAAATAAAGTTTACACATAAAAGGATGTTGTATAATGCAACAATTATCGGGGTCTATAGAAACGTTTGTGTGTTGTGTATTTTAAGAATATTTCTTTAAAGACGGAGCGATTACAAACACGCCTTTTCACTTAACATTTCTCTTAGTCTTCACCCGGAGTTCCTTCTGGAAAATATGTCACATTCCATCACGACGTTAAATTTGCTCAGCGCTAGTTGAACAGCACTCGCTTTGTTCAAGTTTTTGGAAATTAAAGTTGTGAGTAGTGTCTTAAATTATTTGCATGATATGTGTCTCTGTAAGTATTGTTAGGTACATTATAATTATTATATTTGTTTTTCTATAAATGTTTATGTCCTTACTGACACCTGTACTATATGTTTAGCCTGTGAGAGCCGTTTATGTGGTGGCAAATTTCTGATATAGTTCTTTGCCTTAAGCACTCCAAGACACAAATCTGATAGTAGGAGTATATTAAAAAATGAAATTATTAAAAAGGTAAACATACGCAGCGCAGCAATTTATTACTAAAGCGTATGTACTACTCACTCGTATAGCCTTTGTAATGCTTTAGTGCTATTGAACCTTTGAGAGTCATTAATCATCAAGAGTTTTGGTATTTGAATGCTTTGTAAATATTTACGTATGTCACTTAACCTTAAGCTCTGAGGAGCGCAGCTAATTAGAGTGAATTTTAGCGGCAGGATTAAATAATTGTTTATTCAGGATTCACTCAAAAAGCCAACACCGCAGACATTTTAGGAGAACCATGTCAAAGTGAAGTTCAAATTCAACAACTCCATTATTTTCTGCATATTTCTCTCTTTAAACGGCTTAAACACCTATACCAGAGAAAAGGATGAGCTTTCATATCCTTTAAAATAAGGTTTTTGTTTCTTGGTTGCCGTAATTTTCATGGATCGTTTAGTAGAGCTGCCAATGGCTTTGCATTTAAAAAAATTAATAAAGCAAAACTCAATTAACACATATCTAAAAGTCTATCCAACTTCTAGCATTTATGTAAAACTTTAAATAAAAACCAACTAAGCTGCTTTCATGTGCATTTATGCCTCCTTTTGTGTACTCAGCTCTCATTTCATATCACTATTGTAGGAACTTTTTTTATTAGCTTTTGTTTCATCCTCACTGCCATTGTTAGTCCTTTGAGTAAGCAAACAAATTTATAATCCCCCAGGCGAATAAAATACTGTTTAACACACATGAACAAATTGTATAGTTATAGTGTATCTGCATCGTTCTCATCATCATCCACTTACGCTTTAATATTTCCACATTTTATATCCTTATTGTGCCTCTTTTCCAATTCAACTTGTTGCTCATCTAGAATTAAAAGAAAATCTATTGTCCCTCTAATAAACCCCATCATCTCCTTTTATTCTACATTGTTCATAAAATAATACCAATTGTTGTTCATATTTTTATTGTTGTTGGTTGATGTTTTAATTGTTATTGTGCTTTCTATTTTGCAGAAACTTGAGCAAGACGATGACGACCAGTATTTCAACTCCCCCTGGGCCGACAGCGGCCGTTTAAAGCGTCAAGTTCATGGTTTGGAAAATCTAAAATTTCGTTATGGAAAGTAAAATAGTATCGAGTAGAAAATTTAAACATTTCTCCATATACAGAATTGATTATTTATAACAAAAACAAAAAAAACCTTTTTCACTCTTCACATAAAATAAAATAATATATATATATAAAAATATATATATCATTTGCATATTGCATAGACTTTTCGAATTAACTCATATTTAGCAGAAATAAACAAAAATAAAAACGGTCACATCATTCAACATTTTTAATAAAATAATTTTAATAAGTGTTATTTAGAAGAAAATAACACAAAATAAAACTTGCAATAAATAGCTAGCTACAAATAAAATAATAAAAATTAGGAAAACAAACAATTTAACTAAATATGAATTGCAACTTGAAATCGGTACAAAATAATAAAAAAAAATCAAATGATGTTCTTTTAACTTAATATTGATTCGAAATAAAACTTATTAATAAATATAGCTTTAAATGATTTTTGTTATTGCCGTGTGAGCATTGTGAAAGTGGCATGAAGTATAAACAAACAAACAAACAAACAAACAAATTATTATTATAAAGACAGTATGGCACAAAAAGTCATCGAAGGTTTTATTAAAAAAATAAAATAAAAAAAAATATGTTCTTTAAACTTAACGACAATTAAAGATTTTTTCAAAATTCAAAATTTCAAAACTCAAAAGAAATATCTAAACAGCAGAAAAATGGCATTGTGTTAGATTAATTTATTAATTTCTGCGAATTAATGTAATGAATAATGCTAATGAAACACAACAAGACGGCGTCCTTTATAATTTATAGTTCGGTGGGGCCCGTCCCACGGTGAGACACTGCTATCTTCTTCTACTTAAGAGTAAGGCCTTCCTACCTGTCCGCCTGTGGAGTTCGCCGGTTTGACCCCAAATAAACACCGTCAGGCCTCTCAGATTCTTCTTTCTTTTTAACGACGAGGTTATGATCTGGACTAAAGGAATCATAACCCTCCCACTTCAGGCTTCTCTCGACATACGTTCGTTCTGATCATAGGTATTTAGCCCTATGAAATTGTACACAAAATAAATGACGTTTTCTGAGTGCTGACGACGGAGTTTTTGATAAGAGAAAGGGGTGTGCAATCAAATCCCGTATACGCATTACAAGCAAGTATTTCCTCCATATTGAACGACGAAGTAGTTTCATATGAACGCATTTCAATATTCTAGTGAAGTATACGTACTCTAGTCAAACACATCAGGTAGTGTTTCTCGATCCTTTTAATTCTGTAGGAATGATCTTCATAAAATGCGTTACAGACAATACTTCAGTACTCGAGATGAGATCTGTAATTCATAAATATTGGGCATAACAAGCCCTTAAACCAAGCATCTGTAGCCATTTGCCTATGCGAAGTTGAAGGCACATATAATTTTATTTTACTTTTTATAACTTGCGTACTGGTTTTTCCTGTGAACGTTGTAGTACCCTTATAGTGTAAGAAACACGGCGTAGGGGTTTTTTGTAAGCAGCATCTAGCAAATGGTTTACTGCATATTTAAAGGTGCTAATTACAACATATTTGAAAGAATAGAGGAGTAGGACAGACATTTTTAAAATCATGGCCCTGGTCGGGCCAAAGTAAGTAAATACATTACCATCGGATCATTGCCAAGCTTTAATGACTTTTTGATCAAACACGTTCCCAAGTTTTATTTTAGAACGAATTTGTATAATTGGAAGGGGCAAAACAGATTTTTAGCACCCTTATAATGTACATAGTTACACAGTATGGGCATTAAAGAAAAAGAGGAAGTAGGAAGGACGAGAAACCGACGCACGTTGGTTTTGAATGTTTGTAAATTATAATGTGTAGGAAACACAGAGGTGATAGAGCATTCCACATTCGTGTTATCCGGCTAAGGAACGATTCTTTGTAATTCACTGCAAGTCCGAAAGTAGGCTTTATAGTGAATTGATGAGCATTCCTGGCATGGCGGGTATTGCTGTTGAAATGTTCTAGGGGTGGAATGCAGCTGGCTATTTCATTGGAGCACTTTTGGTGGAAATATCTATAAATCAAGGTGGCTCAAAGAGTCAAGCGTGATGTCTCGATCGCCAACGAGTTTTATTCCGCGTTTTTTGTATTCTGTCAAGCAGCTCCAAATATGTGATTGGAGCACCAGCGCAGATATGAACGTTGTACTCAAGTTTGGGGCGAATTAGCGCCCAATAAAGTGTAACCAGTTCAGAAGGGGTGACATTTTTTTTGCAAGGCTTAAGAGAACCTAAACATTTCGCAGCGTTCTGGGAGACATCGAATATGTGGTCATTCCAACGAAGGTTTCCATTCACACATGCACCGAGAGTGGAAAGTCTTTCGGTTGCAGCGATGCAAGTGCCATTTAGGGATAATGGCGGAATGTTGAGGCTTCGCTTTAATGACAGAAGACAGCATTGTGTTTTTTAAGCATTAAATTGCACCCTATTTCTTGCGTCTACTCCACGGAACTATGCTGTCAAGATCGGGATTTAATGGGCTTACCATACATTGGCGTTCCAGTTCCGCAGCCAAGGATAAGGGACGTGAACCAATAAACGAATATGAGAAGCTGAGAGTACTGTCGTCTGCGAAGTTATGAATCGGGTTAGAAGTAACAGACAGGAGATCATTTATAAACATGAGAAAGAAAGTCGGCGACAAAATGGAGCCTTGTGGAACACCAGCATTTATTTGGTGAGTTGCAGACTTTTAACCGTCCAAAACAACTTGAAAAGAATGGTCCAAAAGGTAGTCCATTAAAGAAAAGTGTCATCGAATAAAAATGCACGCATTTTCGACAGGAGAGCTCAATGCCAAACTGTCAAATGCCTTTGAAATGTCAACTGCTCCGATCTTACTTTCACCACCCTGGTGAAGAGATTGGTTAAACTTTTCGGTTAGATATGTCATCAAATCACCAGCGCACCTGTTGCTGCGAAAACCGTACTGCCGAAGTTTTCGAAATTCAAGATATTTCATAAGCTGACGGTTAATCAGCGTTTCCATGACCTTGGAAAGAAGAGTCGTAAGTGCAATTGGACGGTAGGAAGGGAGAGAAGAAGATTCGCTTTTTATTTGAGACACAGGATAGACAATTGCTGTTTTCTATCTTCTCGGGAAGAGCACTAAAGACTAGGACAGATAGAAAAGTTTACGCAGTGGTTTTGCCAGCGTTGAAGAATCCCGCTTCAGAACGATACGACCAACTGGACCAGCGGATTTGTGCATGTCGAGATCTCTGATTACGCTTGCCACTGTATGAGTGCGAAAGTGGATTTGTCCATGGAGTATTCTATGCGCTCGAGTACAGGAGGAGATAAAGCACAATCTGTCACCGTTGAGCTAGCTGCGAAGTGAGCAGCTTTATTGGTTTTATCTAAAGAGCTGACAGCTGGAATATCATCATAAATGAGTGTCGGGATTGATAAGGAAGCCAAATTCTTAATGTTTTTTTTAAAAACCACGAAAAATTTGTAATACCAGTTTGGCTTTGTAGTATTTTTTGCCCCAACTTTTGGGCGATCTAGAATTTGACACGATTGTAAAATAGAAATTGAAATGAAATAAAAAATTCACAAATTCACAAATGTGGGCATTGCAATCGTTTCTGGCTCCTTTAAGCTTTTTTTTCGAGTTTCCACATACGGGTTGGCCTTATTTGACCGAAATCTTGCCTCATTTAACCTGATTTGACGTCTTTGCAGTTCGAGTCACACCACGCGTTTACCTTGGGTTTGAAACTTTTAATCCGGTTATTGATAAAGCATTTCATACCCAGTAAAATTATGTTTGTTATCATATCAGCGGCAGCATTGGCTATCTCGTATTGCCATACGGTTCTTTGGGCAGTTTGTTCCTTAAGTATGAGGTTAGAGTACGAGAATTTCGCTGATATGACAATGGTCTGACGAACCTAGAGGCTCATTTACAAGCCGGGTCAAATTATTTACCCCAGTAAAGGTTTCAACATGTCTGCCTTCGGGTATTGCCTGAGCAGAATGCCGAAGACAAATTGAATTGAAGTTATTAAAATTCTTGTGATGGAGTCTGAATAGAAACAACAGCAAACGAGATGGGAAGGGGGAAGAGGGACTAACACGCACTGGACACTTTGCCTATTTTTTTCGCGAGCACTCGTTTTTATTTAGCTTTTGTGCATTGTGTTTTGTTTCTTTCACTCGCGACCGTTAAGGCTTTTTTTATTTGCGATAGTAAAAAAATGTATACTGTACGCAAGCAGCGCTCGGAGCCAGAAAAAAGGTAGTTGCGTGCGCGCCGGTTGGAAGTTCGGTTAAAAGTATAAATGATAACAAACCATTAACAATCATTTAAGAGAATGTAATTTTGGAAAGTCTTAAACAAAAAGTCTGCTTTTGTCATTTAGATATATTTAAGTGGAATAGTGAGTCATGCATGAGACCTTCTTGGAATAGTCTACAATCCTGCTCTAATTTAATATGACAAAGTAATTTCCAATCATTGGCAAACATCAAACGGTTGGAGTTACCAAACGTTTTAAGAATGTCGTTAATAAATAATAAGTAAAGGGCCAATATGACTACCTTGAGGTACTCTCGAAGTAACATGGACCGGTGATGAGAGGATGTTAATATATGAGCCAATCAAACTAGTTTCCACAGTTAAAAAGCGTGAAGCCTTAAGGAAATCCGTATACATGGCATCGTAACGAAATCCGTACTCAAAACCATTTGAAGCGTAGTTACAGAAGATTCAGAGATAAGTTGAAGCAGATGTACCAGCAACCAAAACATGCTGAAAGAGGGAGATGTCATTTTTTTGAATATTCGTAAGTTTATTATAAATAAATTTTTCAAGGGTCGTTAGTACAATCGAAATTTCGCACATTGGGCTATAGTTGGATATATCATGTCTTAATCCAGATTTATAGATATGTGTAAGAAAGATTTTTTCGAAACCTGAAGAAAATCACCACTTTCAAGGGATTGGTTAAATATTAACGGAGTGGTAGAGCAAAAGAATTGGAACAATGTGGAAGAATAATTGGTTTGATTCCGTAAACATTAGGATTAGTATAATAGTATAGTTTAAATAGCGATAGTGATTGTTCCACTTCAGAAGAAGCAATTCGAATCTGCCAAAATTTCAAATTTAATTTGATCGCTAGAAAAAAAAGGTTCACAGGTAGTGTAGACAGACTGAAAATGTTAAGCAAACATGTTGTATATTATTATGTGTACCTATGTCTAATGAAGTTATGTTATCATGACGCATACTTAAATAGTTCCTGGAGCCGACGATATTGGTTGTATAGTTATTGTTAAGATTTATAATAGTTGAGATTAGTTACATAGTTACGTGCAGATTCAGTGGCGACCTGCAAGCCAAGGAAGTCTTAGCAAACGGAATCGTAGGAGATTTCTAAGAAAATACTTCTCCGAGGAAATAGAGGAATTTGGTTGCAGAAACTAGGTACAAATTATGTTGAAAATTTGATGTTTTTCGAGGGAAAGTGTTTAGGTTCTAAATTTTTTAGTTGTAATGGGCCCGTTAAGGTCCTAGTGCCTAGTGCGTGCAGTTATATACCCTCACCTTACCTTAATTAACCTTGTTCTTCTTCCATTACATCCAGGTTATGATCACTATTAAGGGGATCATAATCCTCCCACTTTACTGTATCTCTACTGCTCGCCTGTGAGGTTACTGAACAATCCTGTTACTGAACCAATAGGATAATTGCCAGCTTTAGATTACCCTTCACGTCAAAGAACCAATCTCAAGGAAAATGAGGCACCGGCTCAGTTAGTACTGTCATGTTCAAGGGGGAGATGCCCCGAATCACGTCAAAAAGGCGATATCAATCAACGTTTCTGTACAATCTCGAAAGAGAGGCAGACCTTAAAACTCCAGCCTCATACAAATGCAACAACGCCAACATTTGATTGGCCTCAGTGATGATCTGATTCAAAATCAGGGGGCTTGCTGATACGTTTTGAGATCAAACAGGGACACCAGTAGAGATGCAGTGAAGTGGGAGGGTTGTGATCTCTATAGTCATTGAACTATTCAATGCTATTGAGGTAAATAGAAATTCCATTTAAACAAGTTTTAAAGTAGCTACACTTCAAATTTCATCCAGATGTAGACGCTTTAATAAAAACCTATTAAAAGCGTTCTGAAAATAATGAATCTGTTGAAGACGGGCAACTGTGTCTTACAGTTGAAGAGGTAAGCCTAGAATCATCGCAATCCAAATTCAATATTAAATTAGGTTAGTTGAAATCACCAAGTAAAATGGCATGTTGATTGTCATTTAGGGTGCTTAAGGCTTTATATAAAAAATAAGGACTTGCTGGTGAAACATACATACATTAAAATGAGTATGACTTAGGGACTAGAATAACTACATTTAATACAAATAGATATTTGTTCCACATCAAGTGCTGCATTTTTTGCAGTTAAAACAATTTCGGTCCTATGCGATTAAATTTGGAGAGTAGTCAGTACTCCACTTCCCCACTTCTACGAAATACTAAATATTGGTTAGGTACTAATGGAGATTTCCGCATTGTGATATTTGTCAGTGAGCCAATCTTCAGTGAAAGCGATGATGTCATAATGACTAGAAGAGGAAACCTAAACCAGTGTTTTAGCAATATATGTGGTAAAATTTTGATTTAAAGTCTCATGCCACTGAGGCGCTGGGATAAAAGTTTGGATTTACCTGTCCATCTGTTTCCATCTTAAAAAATAACACCCTTATAATTTTGTTTTCTGCTGTTGAATTTTTGATTTATTGGACAACAGTTGTTGATGAGCGTGTAATAATACTTGTATGTTATAAAGCACAATTACTACTGAATATCCAAATGCTTTATTTGGTCCGTCTAATGTGGTTCTTCTGAACATTAGGAATTTCAACTATTCGCTTCTTTTTTTGGAAACAACTGAAAATACTTTTAGAAAATGAAGAGTGCATGCCAAAATCTTGAATTTTTAGTGTTAATACTTCATTTTTAGAGGTATCAAAAAGTCAGTATGATTTATATCAACTTGGTGTTCCTTATTCCAAGGAATTCAAAACATAATTTGTTAACAACCCAAGATTGGTGGTCACCGGTTTTCTATACATATTAGGAGATGGCCATTGCACTGCATATGATTAGGATACATACCTGATCATTTTCTCTTACCGTTAATTAAAGTCCGAAAGACAAATTTGAATGTTAAGCGACCTATATGTGTCACTTTCATTCTGATAAGGTTTGGTCGACCTGTAGTTGGATCTTCAGGATTCATCATTTCATCATCATCATAGTGGCGGTCAGTTCAAAAGAGTTTTCCAAATCCAAACTTAACGGGATCCCGACTCGTAAAGAATATCTGCCTGAGACAGTGCAGCCTTGCATCCTCTTCGTTCCCAGGAATGCACTTTGTATTGATTAGGATTTGAGAATAGAATCACAGGTTGAATGAAGTGAAGAGTTGAAAATGTTGCAACCCCTTTTCTTCCCCTTAGAAAACAAAACCGCCATACTAGTAGCTAGTGCTAATGTTTCTTATGACTTAGGCTGGGAAGTGATTATTCGATTTTTTTTACTTGTTTTGTGTTATTTGGGAACCTTTATCAAGTGGAAGAAGATAATGTTTTTGGCGAGTTCAGCAGCCCTGCAATTCCCCGGAATGCCCCGGCAGCCAACACGGGCGAATGTTGAAGTGCTCCGCCACATCCCTTCGCGATGATCGCCGGTCCAAGGTACTTCTGTCACCCGTATCATGAATGTGAATTTATAATTTGTAACTTTTTTAAATTTTTCTAACAGAATTGCCCATTTACAATTGCAGAGTTTGAAAGTATATTATAAGGAATTATCTTTTTACTCTCTCTTTAAAGACGAGAGATCATAAGGATCATTATTTACGGATCGTAACACTCCCACTTCACTGCATCCCTACTGGTCAGCATGTGGGGTTCATAAAATAGCTGTACTATGTAAATAGTTTTCAATCCTTAAGGAAATACGACGCTTCCTGAAAAAATGATCTATCGGGCCTCCTATCACAACATCCGTCGTTTTCGGTATTTTTCTGGGAACTCCAAAGGATTCAACAGAATCCATTATAGTGGAAATATTTGCTGCTATAATTTGGCAAAAAAATTAAATTGGGTTTACTGAAACATTGTCAGTCGTAACTTTTCAATTCTTTTTGCAACACTCAAAAACACAAAAAGCTAGTTTAAGAACACGCCAGAGAATCACAAAGTAAGTTATGAACCGCTGCATATCACTTCAACCAACTTCAATCAGATTCAATCCTAGCTAGTGGTTCTAGCTAGAAGGCCAATTCTAGTTCTGTAAAAAAAAATGGAACCAAAATATGTCAATGCCATTTTGATTCTCGTTTAAAAAAAAAAAATGAAGGAAAGCGTCAAACACCTTTATTTGAAAGTGAATCTTCAGAAAATGAATTTAAAAATGAAAATTCGATAAAAATGGAAAAAGGAACTGACGGCGGTGTACGGTTTTGAATTCATTACGACGGTTTCACAAACATACTGAACGTGAATCGCTTTTCTGTACCGAGTTTTTGCAATCTTTCACAGAACCAAATTTAACTCCCACTATATTTGCGCAATGCACATTCACTCCCTCCGCAACGTCACTGTGACTGTGATATAAATCTTAGAGTGTAAAGAGTAAGGGCCGTGTTCTCCTACTACCATGCAGTCGCGTATCGTGATTGTGATTTCTGTTTTTAAAGCGGTTTTGTGATTTTGGAAATATGATTGTGATATGAACTTACGAGTGGGATAGGTTCGCTGGCACATTAACTTTAAGCTGGTTCTGAAGTAGCGATTTTTCCATCACAGGTACTTACTGTTTGTGTATCTCTAGTTTGTATACATTTAAGTTAAGCATCTGCCTTTGCTGGTGCCGTGAAATAAGGCCAAATCTGAAAATTTGGCCTTATTTCACTTTACAATAGTGAAATAAAGCCATATTTCAACATTTGGCTTTATTACACTATGGTAAAGTGAAATAAGGCCAAATTGGCATTATTGCGCTTTGAGCTCATTTGGCCTTATTTCACTTTAAGGTAGTGAAACAACAAGGCCATAATTATGTACTACGAATATAATGTAATTCTGGAAAAAAATTATATTTCTTCTTTCTTGCATAATTAATTAATATTGATACATATAAACATTCACAGGTACATCCATTTTTATATATACATTACGTGCTTCCTTATTCGCATGAACGAGTATAACATCGTTAGTAGAAATCAAATGAAACGAGCAGTATGATTAACAGTTTTTTTATTTGCAAAGGAAAGTAATCTTTACCATAAATGAAGTCATTTTAATAATAAATTCGTGTGCTATTCTGAACAATTTGTTTACAAATTGGGCACAGAATTGGATTATTATCTTTCATGTACTTCTCCGAAATTTGTGTAAAACAATCTGAACACAGTTTAAAGTGTTTACACGGTTGGAGAAGAATAGAACGTTCATTTTTGGAACAAATGGCACACAGGATTCTCATTTCACCGACATTGCAAAGATCTTGATCCACAGGATCTTGGTCTACTTCTTCTTCACTCTCACGAAGATATGTCAAAATCGCAGATTTTTCATCAACAAGGTTGTTATTGTTGCTTGTCATTTGATTTAAGAAATCATTGATTAAAAATATTTTTTTATACAACTTTTTCAAACTTGCCTCAATCTGTAGTTGCCTGGCTTTAAATTTTTTTTTTGGAGGTTCAAAAATGTCAAACGTTCCATCTAAGGACATGATAAATTCCCTTGATTTAATAGTCTTCATCTAGCAAGCAGTCAATAAATTTAAAGAAAGTCCCGTGCTTTGTTAGTTTTTGACTGAGGCGACTATTGTAGCCTTCAAGAGCACTTGTCATCCTATTAGATTTCCCAAACACAGAAACAGCAGATGGGGTTTCCTAAATTAGTTGTATTTCTCAAACAAAAAATTCATTATAATGACTTTAAATAATGCATTACCTTGTCCATCCATTGCCGCTTATAATATATTAAGAAATCCTTGAAAACACTTTCCCCATTTGCTTTGAATGCTTTACCATGTGCTTCTGTACATAGAACGTCGAACGCTGAATACATATCGCCAGGTGTCAGCAGCGGAAGTACTAGGAACTTACGGAAGAGTCGGTTCGCTTCCTTGTTCTTATTAAGGGAGCCTACAAATGTCGCTATTTGAGACGCCTTCCTCCTAACAGCCGGGCAATAATGAAACCAACAGGCCGTTAACTGTGCTCTTGGAAAAAGTTTCTTAAGAGTGTTTCGCAATGCTTTTTCGTAATCCGTTACGAATGAATTGGGTTTAAATTGAAACAAATTTGCTCCAATATATTGGAAAAGATGAAGGTATATTTTTTCCGATTTGTTACTCATGAGCACGTAAATAAATGGGTAGACCTAAAAAAAGCGTTTCTACTTAGTACAAAAAGCAATTACATTTGCACATTAATATTCAAATTCGGTTTTCAGGTATTCCCACGCACAAAAGATACATTCATATACATTATATGAATATAATAAATATTTTAAAACTTGATATTGTAATATTTTAAAATATATAAATAATATATACGTATATGAATGTATTTATTGTGCATGGGTATGAAACATTTTAAAAGTTGCAATTAAAATTCGCGCGATTTTTTTGCTATTATTTTTATTTCAATTATAAAAGCCAGATTTTGTTGCTATTATCTGTATTTCATTAGTTTTTCTTATTGAAATAATGGAAATTGCAACTTTGCTTTTATAACTGAAATAAAAATAATAGCAACAAATTCGCGCACATTTTTTTGGTATTATTTTTATTTCAGTTATAAAAGCCAGATAATAGCAAAAAATTCGCGATTTCACATCGAATTAGTTTTTTATTACATACATGTTCATCATGAGCAAAGTGCACGATCAAAAGCTGCTTGTAGCCGCAAGATGGAACAACACTGAAAGTGCCATCCAATAAATATTCGCGGTTCGCTGTCTCTGGCAACTTTTGGATGGCAGTTGCAATTGTTGGGGACACGAAGATTGAATATGAAAAATTATCCTCGATAGAAGGGTTCGCCCTTTCGGTATCGTGACATACCAAAATCATTCATTACATGATCTGTTGAAACAGTTCAACACTTCTTTTACAGTAACGGGAGCTTTGGGGAATGATTTGTTTCTAATATTTATAAGCTGCCTTCTGATTTTCCCAAAACAGAATACTTGAAGCGCTTTCAATGTTTTTTGCACAAACTTCATCAAATACTTCCCGAATCCCGCTTCTTTTTAATGAAGTATTTGCACATTCTTTTTTGATCTCACTAATAACTTTCATTTTCATTCTAATGTTTTCTGCGCTTGAATGATTATGCGCGGCACTTAATTTTGGGATTCGAGCCAAGTTTTCATTATTAAAATCTATCACAGCACTAGCACTGCATACTTTATTATAGCAAGTATACCGCTTACACATTTTTGAATTCATTTTAAACCTATACAAATGTTTAATTTCAGGAATATAAAAGAGAACACTTCCTTTTCTAAAACCCTCACAAAACTCGAACGGGAATATTAAATCGCTTGCACTACTTTCCATTTCGCAACGTTGTTAAATCAGGCGACTATCACCAAGTATTGAAATTTTCTTAGACTTGCATGTGACGCAAATATTTACTCATTTGCATTACCTACTATAGGCAAAACATTTTTTTCCTTATTAAAGTAAATTTTCAACTCGCAACATTTAGCCATATCTCGCTTTGGAAAATTGAAATATGGCCATATTTTCCCCCATATGGCTTTATTTTACTTTCGTTAAGCGAAATAAAACCATATTTGGTATTATTTCACAAACTGGTTTGGCCTTATTTTACTTTACCATAGTGTAATAAAGCCAAATTTTCAGATTTGGCCTTATTTCGCTGGCCTTATTTCACGGCACCCCTTTGTTCCTTTCTTATTTAAGTAGCTTAAGCTGTCTCTCATGTAAAGCACCTTTAGGGATCAGTAGATAGCAAAAACCCAAAGTTTAGTAATGTATTAACAAATTTTCACACTAGAAAAATCAAACCTTTGATGACTATTAGGCTATACTGTATCAAAAATAAAATATTTTACGTACTATCTATATTTAGAAAGGCCTGCACTTTAATATATATTTTTATATTTATTTTTTTGAATATATTGTTCACCTCTATCGTGACAAAATTAATATTATCGTTTATTATACAACTGTAATTAACAACTATTTTAAATATATATTTTCTGAACAAAAAAACATGTGATCGAATAAAATAATATTCTAACTCTATTGGCTCTTGTTGTATGAAAAAAAAGACATTTTAAACAAATCATATGCAAAAAAAAAAACATATTTACATATATATATATATATATATATATTAATTGACTATAAACATTATTGATAAATATTTAGTATTAACATTGTTATCCAGACCACTCGGTTTCCATTGAGATCTGCAAAGTTTTCAGATTAGTTTGCGAAATCACTAAATTATTTAAGTTATGAATATCAAAAGCGTGAGCAATATTTAAATTGTTAGTCAATTTTAATTTTTTCTAATGCTTTAAGAACAAAAACAAATTAGAGTTATTCAATATCAATTTATCAATTAGCAGCGTTTAACTGACTTTGAAATTATAAATTAAGAAATGTTAGTAATTTTGTAAGCTCTAGAAATTATATTTTGTTTTAAATATTGAATTCGTAAGACAAAACAAAATCAAAGTATTTATAGTGTTACTATTAATTTGTAAGCACTACAGTGATAACTTTTGTATCATATAAACATTTTTGTTATTTAGTTGTTGACTCAATAATCGTTGAAAGTGTGACTCCTATGGTTTTTTTTGTGATAACACGCGTTTGCATTTTTGTTAGTATGCTTTCGTCAATTTCGTTTTTTAGTTGTTTTAAATGAACAACCATATCTTACAATTGCTACCACGTGAAGTGGCCGGAGTTACAGCGCTGTTTCACGTTTCGCCACAAGCGATTATCAAACTCCTTCTTTCTGTGGTGCTGGTCTGTTTTATCCATTCATTATTTCCGAAAAACATTTTACCTTTACTGGGATTTAAACCTAGACCAGCGTCTTCTTAGGCAACCACTCACGCACTGTGCCATTGAAGCCACATGTTTCACCTTATCCTGAAAATGGGGTTTTGGTTGTTTATCGATTTGTAATAAACATGTCAGCATTTTTCTAAGCGCCTATTTTTGACACTGGTGAAGGATATTACAATTTGAAATGGTTTTTTTTGTGTGATAACACACTTGCATTTTTTATCAACATTTGAATATCGGTACCTGATTACTTGGGGACGAATGGCAAAAAATATCAAAACGTATTGAGAAACCGCCTTTAATTTTTGACGGTACAAATATTTTGTTCTGCTTTTGCTTACTTATTTCGTAAGGGAACTGCCGACGCTTAGAGAGTATCTGCCTTTAACACTGCAGGCTTCCAAGTTCTTAAACCTCGGGCACAAGTTTTTCAGTTGCTTAGACCAATCGTTTTAGCATCCGCGATAGCTTGGACCTCGAAACTCAAGTTTGGTCTTCCTTCGTGGGGGGCTAAATCTTAGCTGGAGAATAATTTCCCATTCATCATCCTCGTGAAAAGGATAAAATATTTGAATGAAGAATTTTTGTTTCGAAGCAACCAAGTTTCAAGTTTCAAGTTTTTAAGTGCTGGGCAAAGAGCCCAGCACTCGGTGAAGAAAATGACATATGTTATAAATATATCTGTCTTGATCTTGAAGACAGACTCAAGTTTTTGAGTACCTAGCACTTGGGGTGTACATGGGCGCACTGGCTCAGTTGTTAGTGCGTTGGCCTACAAATCGAAGTACCTAAGGTTCTAATCACGCGGGAGCCATGTAACAACTAACGTTTTTTCTACTGCCCCACCTCTTGCGAACGTCTGACAAACATCGAACAGTATCAATAGTCACGAAAAGCTTCTCAAATGGCCGTTCGCAGTAGTATTAAAATTGTAAGTGCCTTCCCCTTCACACAAGCAAATGAGTGGAGAAGCTAGGTTTAAGGCCATGTATGGGCCCTTAATGACGCATATTTTTTTATTTTATTTTACCTGGGGTATACAGAGTCTGCAGGTTCCAGGTAATACTTTTAGGTCGTAGTCCATTGACATTCCGGGTCTGTTGGTCATTTGAGTATCTAACTTTCCTGAACTCCGCAGGTTGGATTTAGCCTCCCCCACCAATCGATAATATCCAGGTTTACGTGAGTTTGTGGTAACAAAACGGCACTCAGTGCTAATTGGGTTTGTCTTATTAAACCGCCACACCTACCTACCTGGTCATTTGAGAGTAATAATTATTCGAGGCTCCTTACTTTGACCCTATAACAGCAGACTGGATATCTGCTAACAGTAACCTACTTCTTTGGTGGGAGAATATTGTCATTCGCACAATAAAGATTCATCCGCTTCCATCCCATTTTCTGTCTGTTTTACCCTGGCTGGTCTTGACAATTCTTTATGACCTGAGCTCCAAATAAATCTACATAGTTCGTTTGAGAAATCAACCATATTGAATGTTGACGAACCCGGTGACCCATTCACGTTAATTCATCCGCGGTACCTTTCTGAGGGACTTCTGACTTCAGAGATTCGATTTTATCATTTCCCACAGAGAATTATAGTTTTTTTTTCATTTTCTTCTTTTTTAATAATCACGCTTGTAAATTTAGCAAGGCAAGTCAGCACTGACATGACGGGAGGCAAATAATGTCGAAGTTAAGTCAAAGCTACAACATTGGGCAATCGCCAGGTTGATGCGATCAATACCTACGCTCACCATGGTGGTTGGTTAGTTGGAACTGGCCGTCGATGAGGATGCACTAAGAGCAGAGGTAGGTCCATTGTGCTACCAATGTGTAAGGTGGGTCAGTCACCCTCTTACTCAGGGAACCATTTGCTCCTCTAAATGAAGGGTCTAATCTTTTCTGTGCAGGCGTTGTTGAGATCGTTTAGATCATTAAAAAGGTATTCACCCAGTGTAGCCTTCCTAATGTTGGCGAGTGCAGTACACGTGCAAAGGAAGTGACTGATGGTCTCATTTTCCTCCTCGTCCCTACAGCTTCTGCAGAAGTTATTGTAGAGAATGCCCAGCCTTTGAGCATATCTTCCGATAGCACAGTGCCCGGTGAGGGCGTTAACTAATTTGGAGAGGGTTCCTCTCTTATATGCCTCAGAAGTGGACCAGGATTTATTTAATGTCGGCCAGAGTAGCCTTGCGGTGTTGCACTGGTCGAGTTGGTGCCAACGACGGTTGGCTTCGCTCACCGCATTGGTGTCTATGAGGAGTTACACATAAGACGTTAGCGCCTCGATATCGGTGACGCTTATACTGTTTAAACCAGAATGGTCTCGTCGAGCCAGTTCGTCAGCTTCACAATTCCCTGGTATGTCACAGTGACCCGGCACCCAGCAAAGGGTGAGGCTATACTGACCGGCTATCTCGTTGCTGGATGCAAGGGATTTGATGGCTGCCTGACTGTCGATGTAGGTATATTACAATATCTGATTTCGATATCGCATTAACCGACAGCCAGTCAGCGGCTGGGCGGACGGCGATGTTCTCGGCCTGAAAAACGCTGCCGTGCTCTGGAAAGTTAAAGGAGTGGTTAATATTATACGTCTTCAGAGAAGACTCTGGCACCGACTCCGTCCTCCGTTTTGGACCCATCCGTAAAAATTGACAGCGACTCGTGGTGTAGGACGTGACGTTGTGTCCACTCGGTTCTGTCTGGGATTAGATGTTGGTATGCTTACCATACCACACATTATCAACATGCACTTTTCTATATTAAGTCCAATTCTAACAGCAAAAAGAGAGCAAACACATCT
The DNA here is from genome assembly GCA_949715645.1 of Portevinia maculata. Classification (NCBI taxonomy): domain Eukaryota; kingdom Metazoa; phylum Arthropoda; class Insecta; order Diptera; family Syrphidae; genus Portevinia; species Portevinia maculata. Next base: position 51,288,909 of record OX454527.1, on the reverse strand, counting down.
TTGTTTATAAGAAAATTTTCTCGAGTTTTTGGTTGGTGTAGTGTAAAATGGCCGCATTTTCCGGAATATAACTCTGAGGACTCCAAGTGAGCGCAGTGGTAAGTGCGTTGGACTACTAATCGAAGGTTTTCAGGTTCAAATCACGACGGGACCAAATAACACCTAAATATTTTTTTTTTTGGGGCAGCCGACTCTTCCAAAAGTTTGAGAAACACATCCAAGAGTACCAGTTGTCATCAGAAACTTCTCAATTTTGCCGTTCGGAGTCCACCTGAGATTGCAGGTGCCTCCTCTTCGCACAAGCAAAAAACCGTTGGACAATCTAGGTTGTAGGCCCTATATACGCCGTTTAAGTCTAATATTTATATATAAGGAATGCAATCAGTGCTCATCTTGCTAATCTTTATTCTTGCTACACATCTATATAGTGGAATATATTGCTAAAAGAATTCTATAATAGACGCGTTTAATTGATACTAATCTCAGGCAGCAATGGAAGTTCCGATAAAATGTTATATTCACGTTTCTATCCACCTTATAAATTCCAAATTTGCAATACATACGGAATCATACACAATGCTCAACTATAGGTGGCGTTGTTTCCACGAAAGCAGGTCTTGAATTTATTATTACCGTACAACTCATCTTATTTTTACTTTCCAAACAATTTTCATTTCTATGAGTCTGGATGGTTGCGGGGTAGTAAATTTATTAGACATTGTAAAAAGGTGTCTTCACTTTTTTTGTTCACTATTGTGCTGACCTACTCATCCTCACTTTTGGTTTGTTGTTGTTTACCGCGAAAAATTTTACAGCGTGGCTATACACTTACAAATAAAACGCACAAAATTACAATAACAAACTCATACAGCTACAAACCAACTCGTCAATGAACTGGAAACTTTTGCAGAGCAAAACTCTTTGTCGTTATTATTTTTTTGTTTTGATAACTTCTAGACAAATGAATAGTTTGGTAAGGTAACCCACGGTCATGACTGCTGAAATCACCCAAGGGTCAATTAAAGAATTAACCTCGCAACTTACGTCGGTAGTCCGAAAATCCGAACCAAAGAAAAACAGAAACAAACCTTCCATCCATGTTGACATTGAGAGAAATATAGTTTATTTCGCTGTTTTAATGCGCATATCCTTTTTTCAAAGCAAAATAAAAACAAAAACGTCAAAAGCCGCAAACCCCTGCGGTGATCTCTTGAACTATTTCTCCAACATACTAATGAACACTTCAAAAAGGAACTCACAAAACAATTTCCCTCTATACCTATCTACTTGCAGTATTGTTTAACCATGCCAAAACCAAACCATTCAAGAAGATCATGAAATGTCATCCAAAGACGACAACAATATTAGGCAACTCGAACTCGAGGGCACATTATTATCTTAGGGAGAAGTGGGATATCCATTTGAATCACAAACACACATAAACCTTATGCCGCCCTACTCAACACATTTCAACCTTTATGTCTTCACCTTTAATTTTTTATATATATATATAGTATAATAATCTTATTTTATTGGCATAGGCGGTTATGTTAAATGTCAGAAAACATTTTAGAGAACTGCCATCCTTTCCACCCACTTAACCACTACTGCTCCATTTGGCTCTTCCATCTGGCTATGTACGCATTGGAAATGAAATGATGGATGCATATATCATGGCTCTTTACAAAGTGAAAACAATAATAAAAAAGAAACTTTGAAAAAACCATGACAATGGTGTATGTATATCCTTATACGAAGAGCATAACATAACATTTTCCTTCTTTTTTTTCTAAATGACATGGAGACAATGGAGTTAGTGGGTGAGGCCGTCAGGAGGTGGCCGGAGGAAGAAGTGATGGATTCTAAGAAGCAGAACAAAAAAAAACATTTATTAGCGTTTCAGGTTGTCAAGCATTTGAAGTATACTTGACTGCAGAAAAGTTTGGCACTGCGCCAAAAATGTAATCATCAGTCTAAATGACCGAAGTAGATCTACTTGAAAATTAAGCTCAATTGCATCAATTTGTAGAGGTTTAACTTTCAATGATTGTTAACTTGTTCCATTTTATATTTGATTTATTATGTAAGAATAAAGAACTGTAACGAAGTATAGTAATTTTTTTTTAAATAAAAATTCAATGTATTGATTTTTTTATTTGTATTTCGTTTGTAAATAGATACTCGTATATTAGTGTAGTCATATTATGATGTAGTGGAAAATAAAAAAAAAACCTTAACTCATTTTCATTTCCAGCTGTAAAAATGAAATATAAATAAGTTTAGATTGATTGCTTTCACTTATTCATTCGTTTTTTTTTTTTTTGACGTAAATGGTCTAAAGAGTATGTAAATGAGTTAATGACATTCTATTTACATAGATAAGAATAACTGATTTTTGTTTTATTTAATAAATTGAAGAGAAGCAATGCAACAAAAAGAGAATGCATTTGACATATTCTGTTAAAGTTTTAAATATAAAACCACCGCTAAGCTTAAACAAAATGTATGCAATTGTATTTCATAAGTTTTCGTATTAAGAAAATTGCAAAATTTATCGCCTTACACGAGAATGTAATAGTGGCAACATATATTTGTTATTTTTGCAAAATTGGTGTATTTTTTTCTTAGTACAATTTTATTTACAACCCTTTCGGGCGGCTTTTGGGGAAGCATAGGTATCTGGATAAGTTAAGTCTCTTACATATTATCAAAATTTCCAAAACTAACAGTTTAGCAGAAGAAATTTGAAATGTGTAACTGGGCGTGGTCAGTGGGCGTAGGTACGAAAATTGTATCATCAGCGATGTTAAGTGATACAATATTGAACCAACCGTTCAGACAATAGTGAAAAATAATATATGATAGTAGAAACATTTCAATAATTTTAGTAAAAAACTTATGACAAATAACGGCACAAAAAACACAAAAATTAAGTAAGATAACATAAAATTATAGAAAACATCAATAGAAATTTAAGCAAAGCTTGGTAGGGGATACATCTTAGAACTAAGTTCCAAGTTTTCTTTCGTGAATTGCCATTTCGTAAATAAGAGGAAATCCGAAGTGTTTTCCATAAAATTAAGACCTGTTTTTTTTCACTTTCGGCTCGCCAATGCGTTGAAAAGACATTTCGACCTATAAAATCTAGTAGAGTTTCTACTTTCCGTATAAAGCAGACGATTTCACCAGCAGAAGAATTCTTTATATCTTCGGAACTCAGTTGTTTCCTGAAAAAGTTCTGCTTTCTAATTCCGTTGAGGGCTGGACATTCACATAAAATGTGTTCAGTGTGTTTCGTCTTCTTCAAGACATAGTCTGCACCCAGGAGAGTCTACTATTTTAATTTTGTTTAGATGGCATCGTAAAAAATATTGGTGACCAATAAAATAACCTAAGTTTTTGACATCATGCCTACTTAAATTTGTTCATCTGTTGGCTTTGTTATTGAAGGGCCGAATTGCTCGTTTGTCTTGTCTAAGACCTGGATGTTCTCCCAATAAAAGTTCATTTCATACGTTCCCAGCTTTTTATTGCGGCGATTGATGCCGGAGTGCAGCAGAAGGGTTGGGGTCCTGTCAATGTTGTTTCCGAACCCTTCCTGATCAATTTTTCGGCCTTTTCATTACCATCACATCCCTTCTAGCCCGGAACCCACCATAGTTTGGTCTTGTTCCTTAAGACAAGTGTTTGAAGGGTATTGAAACAGTGCATGAGTGATTTGGAGAGATTTTTTTTATTATAATATACACTCACTAAAGGGATTTATTATGACCCTTATAATGTAATAGCTACATTGCGCGGGCGTTAAGGAAATCAGGGTGAGAAAAAAGGAGAGATGCCGATGCACATTAGTTTTAAATGTTTGTAGGTTATACTGTGAAGGAAAAACAATGCTGCGACGAGTATTCCACATTCGTGTCGTACGGCTGAGGAAAGATTCTTTGAACTTCATTGTACGTCCGAACACAAGCTTGAGGGTGAACTGATGAGCATTCCTTGCATGGCGTGTATTGCAGTTGAAATGTTCAAGGGGAGTAATGCAACTGGCTATTTCGTTTGAGCAGTTATGGTGGAAATAACGATAAAATAATGAAAGGCAGGGGACATTTCGACGATGACTAAGAGAGTCAATCGATCTCGCGATGTCTCGGTCGTTAATGAGTTTTATCGCCCGTTTTTGGATCCAGTAGCTCCAAATAAGTTATTGGTGCACCGAACCAGATATGAGCGTTGTACTCGAGTTTCGGGCTGATAAACGCCTTATAAATTGTAGGCAGATCAGAAGGGGTGAACAATTTCTTACGTCGCTTAATGAATCCTAGACATTTCGCAGGGTTCTTGTGATCGAATATGTGGTCATTCCAACGAAGGATATCATTAACACATATACCGAGAACGGAAAGTTCCAGTTCCACACCCGAACAGAGGGGCGTGACCCAAGAAATGAATATGAGAAGCTGAGGGTATCATCAGCGAAGGAATGGATTGGATTAGAAGTAACAGATATTAGATCATTTATAAAAATGAGAAAAAGAGTCGGTAACAGAACAGAGCCTTGGGGAACACCAGCTTTTATTTGGTTAATTGCAGATTAGAAACCGTCCAAAACAACTTGAATTGAACGATCCGAAAGGTAATTTCTAATCCATTGAAGAAGAGTGTCATCGATTCCAAATGCACGCATTTTCGACAAGAGAGCTTGAAGCCAAACTCTCTCAAATGCCTTTGAAATATCAAGCGCAAAAATTTCACTTTCACCACGTTGGTGAAAAGATTGATTTCACTTTTCGGTTAGATATGTTATCGAATCACTGGTGGACCTGTTGCTGAAAAACCATACTGCCGGTCATTGAGAAGTTTTGGCGATTCATGATATTTCATAAGCTGACGGTTGATCAGCGTTTCCATGACCTTAGAAAGAAGGGACGTAAGTGCAATTTGTCGGTAGGAGGGCGGAGAAGAAGATTCGCCTTGCTCATAGGAGAATTTGCCATGATTAATTTGTGCATTGCAGTCATTTCCGGCTCGTTTGAACTTTTTACGGTTTATCTGAGGGTTGGCTTTGAATAACCGAAAGCTTACTTCTTTTAATCTGACCAGCAGCATCCACGTCGCTGTCGACTAAGTACAGAGACCAGTTAAAACTCTTAAAGAAGCCGTTTAGTTTTCCCCAATTGGCTTTCTCGTATTACCTTACAGTTCTAAGGAGTTTGCTCTTTAACTGTGTGGTTGGAGTACGAAAAATTTGCTGAAATGATACAATTGTCTGACGAACCTAGAGGTGATAATACTTTTAAAGCGTACTTATTGGGGTGAGAGGTAAGAAAAAAGTCCAGTGTGTTGGCAGTTTGACTGCTAATGTCCGGTAGTCGTGTCAAATGGTGTGCGAGCTAAGGGCATTTCTATCTGCTTGACTATCCGTGAATATATGGATGTTTGTGCCTTTAATTCCAGATATATATGAATGTGGCTGGCGCATTCTTGAATGGCGTGGAGCTCTGCTTGAAATACGCTCGGACTTTTTCCCATTTGTATCGTAAAGCATGTACATATTTGGTCCGTATATTCCGGTTCCAATTCGATTCCATTTTAGAATCATCCGTATACCACTTTATGCCGTTGTGACTGTTTGGTGTGTTATTATTTTTATACTTACCCATGCTTCTCTATTTGGGATCCCTGTGCAGAATCGTTTATTGAAGCATAGTATTTTATAAAGGCGGTCTGTGACCGCGCAGTTCATTGTGAAGGGTCCAAAGTTTCGATTGGTCATTAAGCCTTATATCATTTAACTGTATTAAACTTGTTGCACTGTGGATCGCCTTTTTTAAGGTATATATGGAGCGATCTTAATCGAGTTAGTGTGTCTGTGGCAGCTGTTGGACATGTTCGCATGGCTTCGGAGATACCTATACCATACTATGCAGGCGAATATAATTATGGATCTTATCATCACTGTGTAGATCCAGTGTACAATCTTAGGAGAGATTCCCCAGGTTCTACCATACGTGCGGCGGCAGGCACATAATTGGCTTTTGTAATTTTGTTATTTATATAAGAGTTCTAGTTCAGTCTTTTGTCTAGGATTACTCTAAGATATTTGATTTCTTCGGAGTACTCTACGACTGTGTCGTTGTTTATTTAGATTTGACCTAGGTCTAAATATCTATTTTTGGTAAAAGGAAAGATGACGGCCTTGCTGGGATTTAGCTCTAATGCACCAGAAAGAAGAACCAATTAAGCTTTTGGACGTTCACAAATATTAAATATTTTTAAGGATCAAACAGAATTCCCTGCAAATAATAGCTTAACCCTTGAACTTAATTTTAGTTAAGAATCGAAATAGGTAAAAAAGGATATACTGAGCTGTAACCGAAAACACAACATGACCTCAAAAGTCCGTTTTGCCCCACTATTGGTTGTGAATTGATAATTTCATGATTTGTACTAAAGCTAACTCACTCTGTCGAGGAAACATAAGAGATTTGTTGGCAAACTAGGTTTTTAACAATTTCTGGATATTGATAATAAGGTCCCGTTGTCCCGTTGTCCTTTCTGCCCTCCTCTTTCCTACCTTGGACTTATAAAACTGCATTTATTTATTCAGATCTTGAGATTGGCATGTACCTTTTTGGAAACATTCAATAAAGAGTTTCCTAAGAGTAATAAGCACGTAAAAGTTCCCATACTCCATATTGATATCGAGGAAATATAGTAAGGATAATTTGCGTTTAGAAATTGTTTAAGGTATGTGTAATATTGGCCGATTACAGATTTCTCTGATCTCTTGATCACAAATGAATGTGCTCATCTCAATTTTGTTATGCGTGAACTTCAATGTGAGAATAGTTAGTGTCTTTATTTATCGGGACCTCGCTTTGCAGATAGACAGACAAATTGTTTATGTAAGGTTTTTTTTTTTGTTAAAACAGATAAAAACAAAAGTATTGTTGAGCCAAACCAAAAATTTAGGGAAAATTTAAGGTAAAATAAGCGCTGTAAGTAAATACACGCTGTGGGGTCGTGATGGCTAGAGGCTGTTAGTGTTGTATGTATTCACTTTGATCTATACAATTAATAAAATCTGTCTCGCGAACACTAAAATTAACGAAAGACGTCTGTTTGGGATTTTTTAATATACGTGTACCTACTTTTCACTTGATTAACATCTTTACTGAGGTCATTCACATCCTAGGCCCACGGATTTGCATGCGGGACAGATTCGAGATCTTAAAATGGCTCACATGGCTCGCCAGAATGTTAATATTACCTAGAAGTGATTTCTCTATTTACATACATTATTTTTACAACTACTTTTTCGGAGGTGCTGCACTGATATTCTTAGCCATTCCCTGTACGGGGACTAATATTAGACAGGGAGGTGGGCACCAAAAAATTTCGCCAAGGTCACCAGTTCATGCTTGTAATATTTACCTCAGGGTCGCATATTACGGTACATTTGGAAACCACGAGGAATGCGCCTGCAAGTAACGCAGTGAAACATTTTTTTGAATATCTGCGAAGTTCAGTCTGCTTCGATCATGGTCAAAAAGCTCGAAGCAAAACAATTAGTACTTGAAAACAACCTTGAACAGAGAGCTACGCAATATGCCATTGAACAATATTTATTAACACCGCCTTCCTTCTGTGTGCCCATTTATTTGTGTTCAATCGAGAGAATACATTTTGCAATTACTTAATAAGTTTTTAAACACGCATGTTGTGCGAAAACGGTCAACAACACGTCGAATAGCGTTCCCAGATGTTCGATTATGTCGGGTCTAAGTGCTCAAGTTTGTCGCACAGAACTCTAATTTTGAAATCAAATTTAAAGTTTGGTAACGTTTTTGACGTTATATGCTCTGCTCATTGATAAAAAGCTTCATCAGCGATTAAAAAAAAGCTTGTATCCCCGCAAAATGTGCTTATAAGTAAATTAATTTCTCTCTTGATTGATTAGGTTAAGTAAGTGCGTGTACCTTACCAAGATATCTCCTTCTGCAGTTCTGCTATTTGATAACGTTTTTGTTTGATCTTTGATAAAACCTTGCGATGATAGTCCGGGATATGATATTTTATGCTGTTCGATGCATAAAAGTATTTAGAAGAACCCATTTTTCAATGTCGTGGTTATCTCGATTAGGATTTAACTCGACCTTGAAACAAGAGCCCACCAAATACACTTTCTCATGCGGGAACCAACCACACCAAAAAAAAGTCGTTTGATGTGACAGTGTCCGATCTTATACCAGTAGTTAGTAATGTTATTTTTGATCTCTATTGTCAGGGACATCGTATTCATGGAATATTATTTTTTTTAATAATAATTTATTTATCTGCAGAATTTTCAAATTACAAAAGAAAAAGTGATCCTTATTTATTTGTTATTTATTTATTTTATATTTTCAAGTGGCTATTCATTTGTTTTGCAGTTTATTTTCCAAAAAAAAACAACATTTTATACCTAAGCCTTAAATTTGCCATTATTGCTAATACACTTTTTAAAAAAATGCAAAAGAAAATTTATAATTTCATACCGAATCGAGTATTCGATTTATTAAATAACATAGTGCTTTAAACGATTTAAAAATTGTTACCAAAAAATATAAACAACCAAAAACTTTATCAAAAATAACACAAAAAAAATGTATTTTAAGGACATCATCATTTAACTTTTCCTATATATAGTTTCAAAGAAACACTCTTCAACTTACAATCATATTATATACAATGCTAAGAAAACCGAAATCAAATCAATTTCTATTAATACATATAATAATTTTAATTTCTCTATTTCTCTATTAATTTAGACTTAAAAATAAAAAATAAAATAGTAAACTTACAAATCAATATAGTTATTGAAATACAAACATCAAGCAAAGCGAATTAATTTAAATTAAAAAAATAATTTATCAAAAAAAAATTAATATAAAGGCTAAAAATATAATAAAAACGATAAACTCTAGATTAATTCAATTAGAATTACATTTGAATATAAATCTTTACGATAACACAATTATCAAATAGAGGTATATAAATTAAAGCAAAAAATTAAAATTTAATTTAATTTTAAGAAATACGCTTAATACGTTATAAGCGACAAAAAAATGAAAAGCACAATGATAACGACAGCAGTAAAAGATACACACACAAAGTTACCTATAGTATAGGTAGATATTGTTGAGATAAATTATTTCTTTGAATTAAAAACTACAAATAACTGAAACATATTATACTGCTACAAAAATATAGGCGTCAACAAAATATGTACTCGGAAATAATGTAAGCCAATATGACAGTGATGATCATGGTACAACACAGCTCAGTGTAAGGTATAAAACTCAACTCACATTAATATTATCAAAACAAATTGTAAATAAAAAAAACAAACAAATATTGCATTATTATTTAATTTAAAAGCGCTACTAATTGGGACTTCAATTTCTAAAAGAAAAATGAGATGTAAAAAGATTTGTATTTATCTATGCGCGCATAAAATAATCTATTTGAGCTTTTTTAATGCAAAATTTAATTAAAAAAATTAATAAGTAAATAAAACTTAATTAAATTCGCCGAGGAAAAACTTTAAAATAACATTAAGTTGAAAAGAAGACATATTAATTTTATTTTATTGAGATTAAAAATAACAAAGAAATGCAAAGAATACTAACAGAACTAAGTGAACAATTTAAACAAAATAATAAAAAATGTTGTGAAAGCTTTAAATTATAATAAAACTATTTGTTTTATTTATTATAAAAAAAAATATCCACTTGTTTCGTTTTATATGGTAAGCGTTATTTATTTGGTAAGTACACGTATTGAGCATGTCCGTCCAGTCATGTACTAGCAGCTGTGTTCATTAAAATTCGCTGAACAATTTCTAATCGTTCGCATACAGTTAGTGTCAGAGTGTGGATGCAGCCTTTATAAAGGGTCCTTCATTAGCGACTTGACAACTTCAAATTTTCAGTGTGAACGCACCCTTAAACCGATTACCAAGCTGTCAATGTCAAAATATTCAGAATAATCGACATCATGGTGAAGTACACGAAGGAACAACGTTTACAAATAATTAAAGTTTACTACCGAAATTCCGAGTTGGTGGTCGCAACTTTAAGAGCGTTGGCGTTAACGGCCCAGTAGACAAGCAATTGGGCGCCTTCAATTTACAAGTCAACTACTAGCGACTACTATTTTACCTTTTCTCATTGATCAAATAACTCACGTGACCATCGTTCGGCAAGTGATAGACACTTAATTAGTAGTGAACTTGCAGTTGACTTGCAAATTGAACGCGCCGATTCTCTAGTGAAAAAATTAGAGTCAGAATATTCACTGCTTGATGTTGCCGTGTCAGTGAGACTACTTTTTGTCCGAAGTATGGAGAATATTGCTGCCGTAGAGGCGTCCATCGCAAACCAGCCAAGTCAGTCAATTTCACGGTGTTCTCAAGAATTGGGCCTCTCCCACACCACATTATGGCGAATTTAAGGATCTTCGCCTACACCCCTACAAAATCAAGCTGACTCAAGAACTAAAGTCACTAGATCATATGAAGCGACGTACGTTCTCGAATTAGGCTCTGGATATGATGGAATGGACATCACTATTGGTGGTTAAGATATATTAAACATCAGCTGCATGAGTTCTGTTAGATTATAAAAGCACGATCGCACGAATTAGATCAGTGTACACATGAGAACGAACGTTTGACTTCTGCATTTCGGATGAACAAAACAACCGACTGCCGGAGCCCTACATGTATTTTGACACAAACTTCTTTCCAAATTAAGCTTGAACTTTGAAATTTAGTACATATTTTTTTCAAGGGCTTCTTTTTTATTCACCAAGTGTCGCATGACATGACATGATGCATATAGTGAAAGAAATTAAATTTATGTTTTTTTTAACTGTTAACTGTATCATATTTGAATTATATAAATAAAATGTTATCTATCTAGTTAAAGAAATCGTTTCTTCTTTTTTTTTCAGCCAAAACATTTGCGCTAGAGATTTTTACACAATATATAAATGAGGAACCTGTAGAATGGGTACCTAAGTCAGTATTCAAATGCAGAACCAACATAAATAATATTACGCGCATATTGTTGGGTATTTTGTGTAGAAGGTATTCGGGACTTTCTGCTTGCTGATGAGTTTGGGGTTATTTTTACGAACTCAAATATAGATATCGTTTGTGTTTAGGAGACATGGTTGTCATGTAATATATTATAGTTGGTGGCTACAAATTATATAGAGCTGATCGTGTAGGCAGGCGCGGGGGAGGTGTGGCTATTTTTGATAAGGAAACTATTCCTTTTAGAATAATAATGACATCGACCGAAATCGACGTTATCGAATTCTTATTCATAGAAGCTATATGCGATTTTAACAAGTGTTTGGTGGGTGTGGTTTACAAACCACCGAATATTATCGATACTTGTACTGCAACTAGTCTTATCGAAAACATTGGATATAATTAAAATCATATCATAATCGCTTGGCGACCTCAATATAAATCTACTAGATGTAATTAATGTCAATGTTCGGAATTTTGTAGATGCATTAAAGTCCATGCACTCCTTTTCCATAAACACCTCATGTCCTACACAATTTAGTGCAACCAAGTAAACGCTATTGGATGTGTTTTTGGTTCATATTGTTACATTTAGGCTAGAATTCGAAAAGGTAAAACGTAATTCTATTTAATTAATCTTTATTAGTTCTCTTTCAATTTAATTCTTGATTATTATTCTAATAATTCACTTATTTAATTCAACAATTCACTTTCACAATTATTCACTTTTCTCTTATTCAATACTTCCGCTTTTTCTCTATACTTTTCACTACTGTCATCTATCGCACTTCTTTATCGCGGTTCACAACTATACTTTGTCCACGAAAAAATTGTCAGTACATAGAAGATAGGATGTTTGTCTGTCAGTCTGGTTGCAATGACTTACATAAATCGGTCCCTCTTTAAAGCTCTCACAGGATTGACGTAGTGTGTATGATAATTCGCCATAACTCAGAGAGCAATTCTATTAGGGTTACCATCTTCCAATTTAAAATAAAAATATTGCGGAACGAAATAAATTCCGTTTATCTTTTTCCTTTTCTGGCGCGTTTTTTAAGGATATCTCCAGTAGACCAACAAAATATATAAATTTCGTAACACAAAAAAAAAATCAAAACGAAAAATATATCACTGCAGGTAATCCAATTTATTCATTATAAATATTGTAAAACATAAAATACTAATTTCTAATATCGCTACTCAACTAATCCGATGAGTAATTAAGTCTTTAGTAAATCTCTTATTTCAGCCATGTTAAATGACTTGTTTTGGCTTGCTACAACCCCTTTCACTTGAGCTTAAACCAATTCTATTGGATTATGGTCACAGTGATAAGGCGGCAAGCGAAGCACTTTATGTCCCGCATTTTAAGTCATTTCGTCCACGACGTATGTTTCATACTTGGCTTTGTAACGTTTAACGATTTCAAGCAACTCTGCTTTAACCATATCATCCTCGAAACTTATCGCATTAGACCTCAACCACTTTTTCGTCTTTTCTCGTGGAAGTGGATGGTGCTTTCTGGAATGATAGGAAGCATCGTCCAAAACTATGACGGAGTTGGGTTCCAGGCGTATTAAAATATCTTTAAGCCATTTCTCGTGCACATCAGCGTTCATGTCCTCCGAAATGAAGCATAAAAGTCCTCCATCGACAAAACCTGTAGAACTTCCTCGTTAAGCCAGGTCTCATCAGTAAAAGAAAATTTTTCTTTTCTTTTCTCTAATTTTTTTTACTTCGCGTAAATATCTTCGTCTCTTTTGTAATATTGTATGCAAAGTTGATCTGCTTATTTTTGTTATATTTGCATTTTTTTGTACTTCCAATAAAATCTTGTCTAGCGTTGGAAGGTAATTATCCATAAAAAAAAAACTGATGGACTATCTGCCTAATGGCACATTTGGCAAAATCATCGACCTTGCTCTTGATACCGGATTTATATGTCTTCTTTGGTGGTGAATTGTGGCCTTTGATTGTTTTTTCCCTTAAAAGTCTGTAGACAGTTCGTTCCGTAACAGAAAAAATATTAGCTGCATTGCCAACGGCTTCCGATTCTTTTAAAAAGGCCATAGAATTTTGCAGTTGCATCAACAATTTGTTGTTTATTTTCTACACTTAGATCCTTTGAAGACTTTGTAGCCATGTTTCTCTTTATACATATAAACAATAAAGTAAACCAATTGCTTAGATGCACTACCAGCGATTTAGATAACAACCATTGTTTCCGCCTTATAAACACAATCAGGCGATTAGAATACAAAATTATATAACCACGACGCGATGTCATATACCTAAACAGATGGTAAAAAAAACTGCACTTGTGCAGCTGTACAATACAAATAAAATTAAAACCGAATGGCAACACCCCACATAATAATTCGTTCTCAAAAGCTCCAAAACCGAAAGTTCTTTGACAAAATCCATAGAAAAACCCTTCATGATATGCTTCATTGTAGAGATGGTAATACTCTTCTGATGTGCTTCAGTCACAAACACTGCTTATTTTGGTGGATGATAATAGTAAGCGAACACAAGACGATCGTGCTCATTCCCCATTCGGCTGTGTGGGAGACTGGTTGTGGTCTGTGGTGGGTTCCATGCGAATTTTAGGAAAATTGCAACAACAATTCCTTGGTATGACAGTGGTTTGGTTTTTATTTCAGTGGCAATTCTTGCGTTTGAGTGCCGTGCGAGTATCTACAGGCATCACTCGTAGAAAAAAAGCTCCTCCATAAGGCCTGTACTGACAATTTTTGTTGGATGAGGTATAGAATGTCTTGGGTGCTCCTGCGACATCTATTTATATCTCCTAGTGACACCTCTCAAAATTTCCAGATTCGTTGAGTTCAGAAGGTTCGAGAACAACATATTTATGTACCAGTTATTCCACAGCTACTCAAACTGCTATTCAAATGCTGCCAAAATAGGTAATATGGCTTTCTACTAGATGGCGCTGCAAGTTGACTAATTGATGCTGAATTTCACAGTTTGATCAAACATGCAACAATATCCCCCTCTTAAACTTGTTCGTCCCGAACAAGCACGTCAATATTTTCGCCATGGTAGCGATGGAGACGATCCACATGGACAACTTTCAGCTTGCCTCCTCCTCGCTGGATCCGGTAGACAACATCGTTGATGCGCTTCACTATCTTATAGGGTCCTTCCCAATCCTGCTGTAGTTTAGGTGGCATGGCTTTTCGGCGATGAGGGTTGTATAGCCATACCAGATGTCCTTTCTGGAATCCTGTGGTGGTTGCTTTTGTATCGTACCTCATCTTCATGCGGTCGCTGGATATCCGAATCTTATCTCTAGTTTTCCGATGATTGTTTCTGGTGATTTCTCTGTGATCCGCAGCATAATCATCGTCATTTGTTGCTTCATCAGTCGGAGATCCAAACATCAATTCGACCAAAAAGGATTTCGGATGGAGTATGTCCTGTTGTGTTATGAACTGCGCTTCGATAAGCTAATAGGAACATGGGGATCTGCTTGTCCCAGTCCCGCTGGCAGTCGCCAACAACCTTAGAAAGGTGTTCGTTTAAGGTTCTATTGAAGCGTTCCACCATTTCGTCCGATTGTGGATGAAGCGGGGTTGTTCTTGTCTTCTTAATCCCACTTTTGACACCAATGTTACATTTAGGCTAGGATTCGATAAGATAAAACGTAATTCTATTTAATTAATCTTTATTAGTTCTCTTTCAATTTAATTCTTGATTATTATTCTAATAATTCACTTATTTAATTCAACAACTCACTTTCACAATTAAGCCTGAACTACATCAAAAAAAAGTGAAGAAAAGTACAAAAAGTGAAAACATCGAAACTCATCGAAAATACACGCATATTTATACGACATCTATCATTTAAATCTGAACTAAAAAAGCTCAGAAGCTTTTCGTTGGATATGTTAAAATTTCCATTTTGTATCGTATTCTCCATCGTTTATTAATTGTCGCTTGCTTGTCAGAAGCGCTTTTCCTTGCGAAACTGACAAGAATTATGTTATGGAAGCGTCATCTATTGGAAAGTCTCGTAAGGTGCTCTTTGATTATGTTTGTTTCTAGAGCTTTAAGCAAAGTGAAAGCTGGAACATGTTCGAGCCTTAAACGACAGTGAAATTTTAAAATGAGAAGAAATGTGCAGAACGCACTATGCGATGAAGCAGTACATCCGATTTTTTCCACTTTTTTGTACTTTTTCCCACTTTTGTTTCGATCTAGTTCAGGCTTTAATCACTTTAAATAAACAATCACTTTTCTCTTATTCAATACTTCCACTTTTTCTCTATACTTTTCACTACTGTCATCTACCGCACTTCTTTATCGCGGTTCACAACTAGAATATCTTGGGTGCTCCTGCGACATCTATTTATATCTCCTAGTGACACCTCGCAAAATGTTCAGATTCGTTGAGTTCAGAAGGTTCGAGAACAACATAATTATGTACCAGTTATTCCACAGCTACTCAAACTGCTATTCAAATGCTGCCAAAATCGGTAATATGGCTTTCTACTAGGTGGCGCTGCAACTTGACTAATTGGTGCTGAATGTCACAGTTTGAGCAAACATGCAACAATATGAAGAGTTGTGTAAATTCTTACAATCAGCTGAGCGTGCCTTTGTTTTCTAAACATGATCTGATCGTTTTATCCTACGACTTACATCTGGACATAGCAGAAAGCGAGAAACAATTTTTTTTTCGAGATTTCAAAGGGATTGATCAGTATGCTTTGCTAAATGATGTACTTTCAACCGAATGGCAGAGTATTTATTACATGCCATCCGTGGATGAACAAGAAAAATTTTCTCACACTTTCGATAAATATTTTGTTTGAATCACAAGTTCCAATAAAACGTATTGTTACTGATAGTGTAAATTGCGAGTGGTTTAACGATAAAATACAATTCCTATCATCAAAAAGAGTTGCTGCTTATAAAAGGTGGAAAAGATTTAGACTACCTGTCTTTCAGCTATATTTTTAAAAACTACATAATTTGGTTAATTTAGAAATAAAAAAGTCGAAGTGAAATTCTTTGCAAGAAAATTCAAACCTGGTCTTTCTACGAAAAAGATATGGAATAACATGAAGAGCATGGGCATCAGCAAGCAAAAATCAACCGATCCCATAGATTCTGATCTTAACGAATTGAATTAAATGTTTGCTAGTGCCTCCATTATGTCTGTGGCGCCTTGCGAAGAATTGTTTTAGGCACGGTACCAGTTGCAGCTTTAGTAGCGCTAATATGGGTGAGGTATGGAAAGCTGTTTCCGCAATCAAATCCGATGCGATTGGCTTGGATCTAATACACCCTAAATTTTTAAGAACTATTATCGCACATATATTACCGTATATTACTTATATGTATAATAGCATTCTTACTAAGCAAACCTACTCTACAAAGTTGAAAATTTCAAAAATAGTTACACTCGTAAAAAATGCTAATAGTAACATCAAAGAGTATCGGCCTATCGCAATCCTTCCATTTCTATCGAAGGTATTCGAAAAATTAATTAACTGACAAATTGTAAACTACCTGAATGAGCAAAAATTACTCACTGCTCATCAGGATTTAGAGCACACCATAGCTGTACAACTGCAGTATTAAATTTAGTAGAGGAATTGCGTATGGAGATGGACAAAGAATGCATATCGTCGTTAGTGCAATTGCATTTTTCGAAGGCATTTGACACAGTTCCTCACAAGATAATTTTGTATAAGCTAAAGAACTATTTTAATTTTGAGTGGACGGCACTGAAATTGATAGAAAGCTACCTTATCTGTACAACCCAGGCACTCTCTGTTAATGGAAATATGTACAATCCTCAGGGCTCTATCCGTGGAAAGTTCTTCACAATGTTCAACAATGATCTACCACAACTTCTTAAGCATTGCAAGATCCAAATGTATGCGGACGATGTGCAAATTCATCTTAGCTATCCTCCAGGCCTAGTCGAAGATGCAACAGCGCGAATTAATGAGGATTTAATAGCGTTATCGCAATAGTCAAAAAAACGGACTCAGGCTAAACTGAAAAAAGAGCCAAGCAATTGTTATATCCCGCAGCGCTGTTGACACACCGTACTTCCCAACAATTGAAGTAAATGGTGCTGCTTTGGATTACTGCAGATCTGTTAAAAATCTAGGGGTGATTTAAAATCAAACGCTTACTTGGAATGACCACATAACACAAGCTGTAGGGAAGATTTATGGTGGACTTCGGGTTCTCTATCTCTCAGGCTCATGTCTTCTGGTTAATATTAAAATGATGCTGATAAATCCACTTTTATTACAAATTCTGTTTTACGCGCAACCCGTTTTCTGCGACCTGAATAGCTCAATTAAGCGAAAGTTTGAACTTGCATTTAATAACATGGTGCGATTTGTGTATAGCCTACGAAGATATGATCATGTCTCTGAATACACAAACAGTGTATTCAAAATGCGACTGCAAAACTATCTCAACTACAAAATAATAATGTTTCTGTTCGACTTAAAGTTCAAAAAAAGTCCCCAATACCTTTTTGAAGGACTCCAATTTGCTAACTCAGATAGAAATAAATTTCTTATATTGCCAAACTCTAAATTCAGATCAACTCAAAAAACATTTTTTTGTATATTCTGTAAAGCTATGTTTACACGATTGCCAGATCTGACAATATTGTCGGATCTTTCAGTAAAAAAATTGTCCCAAATGTCTTGCAACCGTGTAAACACACAATTCAGTCTGACAATATTTGCAGACAACTAATTGTCAGAGAGCAACCGGAAAATGAAATTGTCAGATCTCTGGCAATCGTCTGAACACATAATCCGTGTATTTCTTTATTCATTCTGAATATTCGGAATATTCCGAGTGAGCCATTAACGTTTCTTTATTCAATGGAATATTCCGGATAATCCATTTCGGTGTTTCTTTATTCATTCTGGAATAAATGGAATGCATTCTTTTTATTCCTAGAGAAAGGTGGAATAAAAAGAATATTCCCTCGTTTGACAGATGCACTTGATCAAAAAAAAATAATAGAAGCAACAGCAAACAATCAAATGGGTGAGCATTTATTGCAAATTTATTGTCTTTTTTTATATTTTTATGTGTGCTGTTTTAAGTTAATTATTTTTTTATTATATATTTTTAATTTCCTTCCAGAATCAAATATAGATTTTTAAAATGTTCTTCTGTGGGCATAAAATGCCGCATAGATGTTGGTAGTTGGTGACAAGATGATTTCATGAGCAGTGTTGCCGGTTATGCTACATAAAAAGGTGCATGTTTTTTGAACTTGTACTAAATCCTTACTCGAAAGGACAACATATTTAATGTTTTGCTTTTTTCCTTCGATTCAACATATTTAACATAATAACAACACGATAATATAATGTTATTCATAAAAATAATAACAATATCTTAGTAATAAATAATATATTATGCTTTATGTGAGCGAAAGTTGTATACGAGTAATTATTACTGTATTGGGTACTTCGTTAAGAAAAGCAGCTGTGGAGACTTAAATAGGGACAAGTCGTTTTCCGCTACATATTGTTTCGGTTGTCGAAAATATTGATAGCTTTAAAATGTTCAGTCAATCACAAATTCGTCACTGACAAATAAATTTAGAGAATTCATTCGCTGTTTTTGATTGTAAAACAACATTTTTAAAACGAAATGTGAGTAGAATTGCTTTTTTGGAAAATAAAATAATATGTATTGAATAGATACAATCACTGGAACTTCACTTCCATAAATCTTATGAACAAAAAGCATCACAAAAGCATGAGCTTAAACAAAACAACTAACAACAAAATAAAATTAAATTTTAATACGTTTTCCCAAGAGTAGTACTCAGCTGATTAATTGAATAATCAAATTATTTGCGCTATAAAATTAAGAAGAAGTACCTAAACACTATTTTTGAACAGTAAAACGTAAAAAATATTGTAGAATTGTGTACGAGAAATAAAAATGAACTTTTGGCAAAAATGTTTTTTTTTTTTTGAAACAAATTAGGTTGAACGAATTTGCTATATACATATTTTTAATACTACTAAGTATAAACGAACAAAAACAATTAATTAATAACAAAATTGTACAAAAAAATGAAAATGCCTTTAAATTGCTGCATCAGGAGCTGCACAAGTCATTTTGGTCAACATGTTCACTGTTTTTATATATTTTGTTTGCCGTGATATACTTTCTCAGGTTTTTCCTCAAAAAGGAGAAAATTTCGCTTTGATTTCACCTAAATATACACTTTATTAACAATCGCAATAATTTTTTATACAATTTCTGCAAATTACTGAAATTGTATGTTTCAATTTTTTCTTGACGTTTAAAAAAGAAATGCGGTGCTTCAGAAAGAGATAGCTTCACGCACGTGATCTATCGCATTTTGCTTGTCAGTGTTCACAATGGATGAATAATTTGTTGATTGACATTCATAGTACCAAAATATCGATAAATTAATAAATTTTGTGGTTTATCAATAATTGATTTTTGACAACGATAATAACGGTGTTTAATTAATTTAATGTAATTTGTATTACTGAGATATCGTTATTATTATTGTTTTTGTGAACTTAAATTGTATTTTCTTAAGGTTTCTCTTCTCATATTTGTTTTATTAGGTATATATGTTTTTATTTTAGTGCTGTAGTGGAGTATTACCTCACATGTGAGTTCAGTAATAGAAAAAATATATTAATTTTAAGTAGTAAATGTTGTACTTGTTCTTGAACTAAGTGGCAGCGCTGGTCAATAGGCAAATGGCTGTCATTCTATTCGGTACATTTTTGTTTCTTTATTCATTCCACTCTGGATATTCCGGATAAAAAAATCGAATATTCTGTCTTTTCTATTCCTTATCCGGAAAAAATAAAGAAACACACGGAATGTGTCGCATTGCCAAACTATTGTCAGACATTATGACATTTGCAGACTCCTTTTCAATTCCCAGATGTACTATGCTTTTGAAGTTGACAATTTCTTCATTATCATATACTTTTTCCCTTTTTAGCGGTAAAAACTAACTGTAGTGTTTTTTAGCCTTTTCAGCATCCAAATGTATGGGCTTTCGCAATACTCGGAAACGTGCCTACATTATGCCGAAAACATTTTCGATTATTCGACGGGAACGGCTCAATCGATAATTATTATACTCGTTGCATCATTGAGAGGCCGCGGTAGGGTTTTCCGGCCGCAAAGCAAACGCATTGTCTGCAGAGAGTACATATGGAACAGGCAATTCTCTACCGGGTTGTTCTTTATGTGCTGGCAAGCCCAGCTGATTGGTATCCATCGCTTGTCCGAATGTGCACCGGTTGAACACACCACCATCTGAAAATCGGCCGTTACGACCGACGTCGATTTGTAGTAGTTTGAATTCCGCATCAGCAATGCCCATCAACACAATGCTGTGTATGCCCTTATAATTGTAGAAAATACTACCAGAATTAGGTGGTGCCACCATTACAACTTGCCGTCCAGTGCTCCAATGCAGTTGGGGAATTGCCACAGTTCTTGGAATTTGGCGAATGGACAATAATGCTCCAGCTAAGAGGATCTTCGAATCCCAGCCCCCAGGTTCGAGAAGGCAAGGAAGACCGAACCTCCGTTTCAAAGAACAAGCCATCGCGGATGCCAGAGCGCTTGGCCTGGACAACTGGAAGCAGCGTGCCCGGGATCGTAGAGGATGGAAGGCTGCTGTGTCTCAGACAGAGACTCTTCACGGGTCGGGAGCCTGTTAAGTAAGTAAGTCTTGGAATTTGGTAACAACAGCTTCCCAAGCCTCTGGTGTTTTTGGCGTCTAAAATGGCATAACGTTTATTGTGGGTGAATTTGAATTGGTATGTTGAATTTAATTTACCTTCAGATATTTCTCCACAAGAACGATTGAGGAAATCGTCGACACTGGAATGCGGAACAGGTTCTGCATCGACCGGAAATTCTCAACGGTAGCTAGATACTTTAAAGTTATAACCAGTCGCTCAGTCGCGTATATTAGTATCTTACTGTGTTACGTGTGGAGCCAACAAAGTGAGAAGTTCATCGAATTGTTTCGCATCCATGCGCAAGAAATTTCGATACAATGCTGGCTCCTCAGCACGCAATTCCACCAGCAATTTGGCGTAAAGTCCCTCCTTCTGACGGCGGCTTACCCAATTCTTTATCCAAACACGGCGACGTTTTTTTGGCAATTCTGCATCTTCACTCTCGAAAACGTACGCAGCCAAAATAATTGCAAGTGCATTATTATTATTCTTTTATTTTTATTTTATTCCACTCCACAACAATTATGACAAATAATATGACAGTAAAAATTTCCTGAATTAAATTAATTTCAGTTGTTTGTGCCAAAAATTTGCCAACCGTGTAAACGGACAATTTTCAGCCTGACAACGTTGTTAGAAAATGTATTGTCAGCCCACTCGTATGACAATGAAATTGTCAGACTTTGGGACAAAATCTGGCAACCGCGTGAACTTGCAATTTAGCGTTGTAATGAAGTTTCTCATTGATAGCTTATTTGAAGCTCATTGTCATAACATGAGAGTTCTAAAAATAGCCAGATCAAGGCAATCGTGTGAACATAGCTTGAGACTATGGAACTCACTTCCCCTCAGCGTTAGGTGATTGGACAACAGGAGCGGTTTCGAGAAGGCACTAATACGGCATTTGAATATATAAGAAGTGTAAATAACTATGCTTTCTTTAAACAATCAGGTATTTTAACTTCAGAAAGGTCTTAGGGTTAAGCCTAAATTTAAATTCATATATTTAAATATAGTAACAAATTTAATCAATTGTAAATTATGTAATATTGTATTAACTTAAAAGACTGTAAAGTCTTACAATGCTACTTATGTGAATAAAATAAATTGAAATTGATATGGTATTGATTTTGACATGTGTTTCAGTGTTTGCTTCAGATAAGCGGTTTTATGTTTTAAAACAAAAAAAATAAACTGAAAAATTGTCTTCAACAAAATACAACGACTAGTTTCAGTTCATTCAAATTTTATTCGCCTCCTTGTCCTTATCCCTATCTTTTGAGTGAAAATCGGTGTGGTGTAATTGTTTGTTGAGTGATGTCGGCTATAGGGCGACCGAACAATGTGATTGAATGGAAAATACAAGTCAAAGCTGGCCTTTCACAACAGCCAAAATAGACAGAATCAGTTAACAATTGTCGATTGGTCTGAACTCTGAAAGCTTTTTGGGTGTCAGTTTAACAGGGTGCAAATATTCTAGGAGAAAACACTTTACAGATTTTTATAATTCTATTTTTTTTTTGCAACGAACGATTAACGTTTTATTTTTGAAATGATTGTAGGTATGCATTCCGACCATACCACGTCGAGTTAATCGGTTCTCGTCAGATCACCGAAATTAAACGACGTTGGGCGCGGTTAGTACGTAGATGGGGGACCGTTTGAGAACAACCGCGTGTCGTTGGCCAGTCCCATCTACAGAGTTGAGGTAGATAATTATACGTGGTATCACAATGGACCTAAATTGGTCTAAGTGTGTCGGCTTCTGCCGACAGCCACCTAAACCTAACCTAACCTAACCTAGGTATGCATTCATTATAAGCCCAACCATACGTGAAAATTCTTCCATATGCAAAGGTTCCCAAAATTAAGAACTTACTGAATCCCCTCTACCAAACCGCAAATAGAATAATTCAGTCAATTCAGTGTTATGGTGGATTTACACGGTCACACATTCCTAACATGTAAGATTAAAGGGATGCTAAATACTAAATATCCGTGTGACTGAAAGGGACAGCATTACCTAACATGCAAAAAAACGTGACACGTATTCAGGTCGGCCATCTTGTTTACGTGGTAGGAATTGTGGGAAAGCTATGCATGTTGATATTTGTATAGCGATGGCTTACGAAATTTCGATTTCCTATAAAACAAAATGGGCGCTGCTATCATATGTTTTAATCGCCATAATACATTTTTGACATTTCTCTGCTTCACATCGCCGATTGTACCTACTCAAGATGGAAAACACTATTAATACGGCAGCCTTTACGAGATCCATGTTTTTATTTATTTTTTAATTCTACTACAACAAAACCGATGAAAATAAATTTGTTTGTTTACATGTGATCTGTCAAATCTCCATAATAATGTTATAGCAAGTTAAAGTAAGTGATCTCACTCTTACACCTTATTAGCATTGACTGCGGAAAAACGGATCTCTCTTTTCGGTTTTGTTGCAAAAATGCGCGTGCGTGATGGTGTAAATCCACCATTAACGAGTACACTTCGACTGCCAAAGCAATTTTGGGAAAATTTCTTGGGGTGCCAACACAAAATACTTCGTCATTTACGTTCTTTCCAAAAATTATAAATTTTTTTTAAATTTTTTGGACGTGACGGAAACAACGCACATGGCAAAGAGTGATGCCTAACCTACAATCACATTACAGCAACCTTACGAAATATTACGCTGTTTTTACGAGTTTCATTTAGAAGTTAAAAGCAACGCAACTTTGTGATACAATTCAATTAGTTCCTACGGTTCAACTGGATGTATTTGTCAACGCGAAGCAACAAAGCGTGATTTCGTCCCAGGCATGATTGTGGTTTAGGCATGTGTGTTAATCACATTACGCCAGCAACTATACTTTACATGAAGGCAAAAGGAAATTTGAAATTGCAAATAATTTAAATGGAAACATTTGAAATCGAATAACATAGTAGTCATAATATTCTTATGGCAAATATAAATGTTTTTAGCTGTCATTTGCATGTGCTCATTCCCAGTTTTGTTGGACTTTATATTCGAAAACTTCGATGCCGAAATTAAATCCAGTGCGTCTCAAACCAATCTCTTAAAATTTCTGAATGCGTTCATTTTTCAATCTACCGCCATCAGCTGATTGAGAAGTACTGCCAGCATATAAAGATTCCCTTCGCCTATTTGACAGGTTGTATATACATTCTTTTTTTGTTCTTTTTTGCTTGTATTTCTTTTGACAGGTAGTAATGTGTGTAATGTGAAAAGTTTTGTAAACATTTTCGTCAGCAATTACTGTTTTTGTGAATTTTTCCATTAAATGGAAGCCACCCACTTCTAAAATGGAAAATAAAAAGGATATTTATAACCTGTGGGTGCAATACACTACAAAGGCAAGTATATTTTTGCACAAATTCCTCGTTTAGTCTCAACACGATTTGTGTCGGTTTCACTTACAATTTCAATTGGAATTCCAAATTATCTACTAATAATTAAACATTTGTTTTTTTTTTGTAAAACAAGGACAACGCCTAGTGTGTGTCCCTTCGATGATGTATGTTTTTCCCCAAAAAATAAAAGTTTGCAATTTGATCTGCCATACTCCCACGTAACTAAACTAAAAAAAATACGGAAGCGCAGCAGTAAAGTTGCGTGAAGTGGAATGTGGGTTGTTTGGATCCGCACACCCCTCCGGGGAAGTTTTGTGACCTCGACTTCCAACTTGTGTCTTATATAACGACATTAATAAAGATTTGTTTACATTTTTTCACCACAACAATTTCCCTTCCTCACAGAATGACGAATCCTATTTCCGGGAGTTTATTGAACGCTTTGTGACAATCTGGAAAAATCAAATAATTATCGATCTAGATCAGTGCCAACGATGGGATGAAGTAAAACCGGACAGTGGTCCGCATTTGGGACGCTTGCCAGATGAGCTGCTGCCGGCTATTGGAAAGTTTATCATCATTGCCAGAGATGAGAGCGAGAAGGTAGGCAAATGGTGTATACTACCGAATAACTAACTAAGTAAATTGATTTCGTTTCAGGGAGAACTCAGCGACAATTCACTGAGGGAGATTGCAATTTTGATTGACTGTTTAATAATTATTTGCCGGCACTTTGACAACATCTTGGCTATCATAAAATACGAATACAAATCGAATTTGATTGCCATTTTAGGGAATGTTTTCAAAAATGTGAGTATAATGTCGGGGTGTTGTTTTTGGAGGAAGCGCTAGTAACTGCGATTAAATGTGAAACTTGAATGAATTTCGGACAGCAAGCAAAAAGTCAGAATGTCAGAAGCTTTGACATCAGCGTTGACGCAAAATGATAAATGTTTAGTGATCAATTTCACAATAATGCAATCCCGAAGCTTTTTATGCGGAACAAATAGTGCTCTAGTCTGCTTCATTTCAAAGAAAGATATTGCCTAGGAAATATACAACTCTCTGGGCACTCTTCAAACATTAATCAGCAAAGCGCAGGAAATGGTAGTTGTCTGTAAGCCTCATTTTCAGCAGCTGCTAAATGGGTATCAAGTAAAGGGAGTAATATGATCAGAAGAGAGCCCACGTTCAGTCAATGAAAAACCGGTTGCAACATCCAGTATTGGAGAGGTTGGCTTAGCAAAAAAAAAACGACCAAAAAAACGTGCGGCCCTGATTGTTTACAAGGGTAGATTTTTAAACACGGAAAACGCATACACCAAATCATCATGCCCGTAGACTGCACTGTCAGCTGAATATGCCGCATCTACAGGAAATGCAATCCAATGTCTTGCACGAGCTATCGAGTCATATTATCAATGTCGCATCTATACGATTCTATCCAACGTACTGTGTGAATGTTTCTTCTGCGACACAACAGTTGTCATACATCAGTGTGGCTTCCAGCTCCGCAGATCGAGGATATAACCCCCTTCATGTGGCCTCAAAACCGCATATGATAAAATTCATCCTCAGGAGGTCTACATGGCGATGACTGAGCTCGCGATCCACGCAAAACTGATCCAACTGACGCTGGTAAACGCTCGGTGCCATAATGAATTCGAAAATTGCTCTTCCGAACGATTGCAAACTAGCATCGGATTTCGGCAAGGATCTTCCATCTTGTTTGCAGTGCGCAGGGTATGTATCAAAACGGAAGGCGTTATCTTTAACAGATATGCCTGCATGCCGTTATAAAGGCTTTTGCGGTGACTGAAAAACAGGCGAAGTTGTCTGGCGTTGAAGTCTCCGATGACAAAACCAAGTACATGTTGTCAACGAACAAGCAAGCATCTTTCTATCGACTAGGAGAAAACGTCACTGTTTATATAACTCGGAGGAAGTTTTACGGCCATATTATTCACTCCCTTTAAACCGGGTTAAAGGTTACACCCGGGTTACAGATAGTTTTACCCAAAAAATTAACCCAAGTCCATAATATTCAGTCGTTAAACCCAAACATAAACCCAGTTTTTTAAACTTGACAGCGTTTAATCCGATTTAATTTAAACTGCACTCCGGAGACCAGTTTAAGTACTTTAACTCGGGTTAAAACTCTATTTCATAATATTCACTGTTTTTGTCTAGGTCACATTTTTGACAATTCTTTGCTCGCAGGAGGCAGGAAATAAAAAAGTAAAATAAAATGAAAAAGCTGAAAAAAGTACCTATCAAGACGATGAAAAAATGGATTTCATTCGTGATATTGACGAAATGTTGATGTCTTCGTCGTCGGACGATGAATTTATTGAAGAGCTGATGGAACAGCAGATGGTGAGTCAACATCGTTCTAATCGTCGAACGTATCGAATGCACAAGCGGGCGTGTGCAAAGGATTACGATACGTTAGATTTCCGGAAATATTTCCGGCTAAAAAAAAGAGGCCTTTCATTTTAAGGTTTTTCTCAATTTATTTTACTAAAGATGGGAAAAACACAAAACTATTGGCACACAACAAATTTCCAAGAAAAAATTGACAAACAACAAGAAACAAATGTCGTTATATATGACTTTTGACACTACGTAGGTTTAAAACGGATTAAAAACGGTTTAAAGTGTTTTAAATCCGGATTTAAATCCGTTTTTAATCCAGCGGGTTTAACGCATGTTTTTCAGTGAATAATATGGACACAGGTTTAAATTGTAGGGTTTAAAAAATGCGGATTAATGGCCGGGTGTAAAATTAACTTAAACTTGAGTTACACCCGGAGTGAATAATATGGCCGTAAGAGTTCACCTGCCTTAAACTCTGCAAACTACAAGTGAAAACTTAGCCAAGCTCCAACAACAAATTAACCTAGGAAATACATTTAACTTGGGTTTACCAATACAAACGGATTCAGAACTTTTCAGCTCTTCAAGTGAGAATCTTCAAGTTTCATTCCCAGGTTTAAGACAGCTAGGCAGGTCCAACCTCCATTTAAATCTGTTGCGGATGCCAGCGCGATTAGTCAACAAAATTGGAAACAACGTCGCAGAAGCTTTTTTCGGATAGAAGGCATCTCAGGCACATCCATCCAACCTCAACGATTTATCCCTAATTGCTTCTGGATCAATGAGCTTCTATGCATGTCACTCAACGCGGAAGATTTGAATTTGATTTGTAAAAAATACGGATCCATTGTTACTTCCTCCTTCGTATAGTAATATCTTATCAGAAAATTCAGATAACAGCGGCAGTTTTGCCCTTAAAGTACTACAATCCTAAAGACAAAGTGATAAGGACGAATTTGTTAGCACCATCTTTCGAGACTTTCAACACATTAAAAACATTGAATTGAAACGTGTGAACCATTTGTTGGTGCTGCCTGCCTTCTAAATGCGTACTTCATGTAAGCAGGAAAAGTAATTTTGCCTATTTACTTGGGGCTTAATATCAGTACGAATACCTGAAAAATTGCCGAGAGAAGGAAATGTACAGAAACAAAAATACCAACAAGAAAACCGTCCGTAACACATCTTGAATTGGAATTTGACCTACAAAATTGAAAAAGTTTTGTAAAATTCAACAATGAAACATTTTAAAAGTTATCTTCAAACTAAGGAGTTCGCGAATTAATTGGCAATAGAAAGGTGAAAAAAAACTATAAAACTCGGGAGTGGAAATAAAACCACCCTTTTGCTTGATAAAAATTAAGGTATTGAAATTTGTCACAAAATTTGCCGGTTAAACCTAACGGGGCACGGAATAACCAATGACTATGACTCGACATGATAAAAAGAAAACAGCAGAACAGGCACTGTCTTTTAAGGGACAATGACCGAAATATGGCTTTTCAAAAATGACGCGTGCAGTTACTTAAATGTTATATACCTATAATGTGCATCCTTTTATAACAGCTGTAATAAATGTAACAATTTTGTCGTTTTTGAATACCTGATCATATACCTACATCGTTTCTATTGTATCGCGGGAGGACATACTCAAGTCTTTGGGCAGACGCAAATGACATGTTATCCAGGTGGAAAGAAACTTGCAAGAGTGTGTAAAATACACAATTCAATGGAAATCACTAAAATAAAGAACTACCATACGAATCTAAAATCAGGAAATATACCAAATAATTAGAGACAACTGCAATGCAGTAAGCTCTTCCCATTTCATTTTCAATTGTTAGCTTTGCTTTCACAGGTGGCTACGGTGTAGAGGTTAGTGTGTTGGCTTGTGACTAGGTGTAGGTTCAATCCCCATGGGGAACAACAACATACGCCACAAAACTAATGACACCTTGGTTTCACCAAAAGAAGATTTCCGCTTGGTTATTGTACTACCAAGCGGAAATCCTCTTTCGTCACCGAGTCTGAGTGCTCTGGGATTTGGATTTCCTTAAAAAAAAAAACAAATGCTTTGCAATGTAAAATCGTCTTTGCGGAATTATTCCATTTCAGTTAACTATTTATCCTTTAATTATATTCACAGGCTGTAACCAAGAAAAAGGCCACACCCGGTGCAATTCAAGTATTCAAAAGTTTCTCACATTTCCTTGAGGTGATGTACGATCCGTATTTGACGTGGCGAAGTTTTCTTAAAGGAATCATCGCCAATCACCAACAATTATCATACAAACCACATTCCGTGCATGTAGAAATTGTTCCCTTTATATATGGTAACTAAATATTATTTACCCAGCCGTCGTATCTAATAATGTGTTCTCATTTCATACAGACTGCTTCCAAAGCGATGATATTTTGATGTTCCCCGAAATCGGAGAGTCATTGGTACACATTTTAGGAGCTGTTGTATCCGGTTCACAGGTGACTATCTTTCACTTGGTTTATGGTTCTTTGTTTCTTTCCTCAGTGTTTAATTATAATTTTCTAAATTTATGTTTTAGTATTTAATATTGGGTTCGATGCTTTATTTTTCTCTGTAATAATCTTTATCAAAAGCCAAAACCTTTCCTTGGTTCAGTTATATAAAATTCTAAAGCAAAACATAAACAACAATTTGCAGAAATCTTTAACTACTGTCAAAAATAAATCAGCTTATTCTTCTTCTACTTCTGGTGATGGGGTAGATAACTGTGATAATTTGGTGAGTCTAATAGTTGTATTACGTTGTCTAATCTGTGCTAACAAACTTACATGTCTGCTTCAAGTTATGCTTTGAAGAGTTCGTTCTTAGAATAGTTGCTTGTTTTTGTGTAGTTGTTGTTTTTTTTACCGTACATTGTCTCATAAATACCAAAATTGTCGAAATATGTACCATTGTACCTCTTGTCAGTTTTATATAAAAATAATGTATTTTCTCCATTTTTCAAAATTCATTCATTAAATCAATTTTCGTTTGCAAACTATCAGATCTGATATCCGGGGCTGGTAAAATTGGGTCCCACAAATGTAGCTTACATTTCTAGCAAACAGTCAAACTATTAAGTATACATATTGGCCAGATCTGTGCCTGTTTTTTTTTAGTGAAATGTATCCACTGCTGGCCGAAAGAACGATCCCAATCAACTAAGCCAGCGGCCATGAATTTTCGTTTCCAACCCGGCTTTGTTGTGTTGGATTTATTGTATTTTTAATTTAATTTTAGTTGGGGCAATACCTCCCTTTTTTTTAGCTTAATTTAAGCTTACACATGATAATTTATACTAATACTTTTATTTCAACTTAAACTAATATTACTATCGGGATGAAGAAGGAGGGTAGCGGTGGGGCAGAGTTAACGAATTAGTAGGTACGATTAAAATCAAAGAGATAACAGTTGGCATTGACCATTTCCAACATACTGGAGATTGGTTTATTCGATCCGTAGGTGTGTGTGTGTGTGTGGGGGTCGTGAATTACCAGAAATAGAGTTTTTTTTACGAACAGTCGACGGAGCCAAATGGAAGACGGTGTATAAAAAGAATTTCAGCAACGTCTCTTTTAATTTCAATAGTCTTTAAATTAAGGCGTTCATAATAAGGAGGTATAAGGAAGTAGCGACGCGTACCAAAAATATGTAGTCGTTTAGTAAAGTTTTAATTGCTATAGCTGTTAAGATCATTTTTACCAGTAAAAAGAAATTTTGAAATTAAATAAAAAAATAACGTTTATGTACATCGTTTTAAGCAAGTTTATTTAACAATTCGAATTTTTCACACTAAAGGAACAAAATGTGTTTTTAAATTTATTAAATTTATTAAACAAAAACCAATTCTTCAGCACTTAAAAAAAAATATAAATTGATAAGTGCCTTCATTATTTTACTTAAATTCCGTGACAGACGTACTTGCTGATAAGAACTGATAAAGAAAACGTCGAGAGTGTCCCTACTCATGATATGGATATACTCTGCACGCGACAAACTTCAAGCACAAAAACGACCCTTCTCTTTCAAAAGGTATTTAAACGTAATGGCCGATACAAAACAGGATTTTGTTGCTTGTGCATTTCGTTGCAGAATCGTTTGCACGAATATACACAAGATCAGATGGTTTGAACGAAATGGTTGTTACAGCGCTCGATCTATGTTTTGTCTTGTTTCTGTATTCGTTTCACACATCATACCAAGCTCGCCTCGTTCAAAAGTGACTTGAACGAAATGGTCCATACAACACGTGAATTTTTTTTTTCTTTGTGCCTATACTTTCCATTCTATCATTGCGTTGCCGAATCGTTTAAACGAGTTGGGAAGAAGAGGTGGAAAAAAGCTACGGTTGGTTGGTAGGTGGTTACTTCTGTATGGAAATTTTCAAATAGGAAATGCACGAGTTGGAATATGAAAAATTACGGCAATGGGAAGAAGAGTATAAATTATGTTGTATATAGTTTAGAGAATGCAAAAAATAAGCTAATTTCTTGTGAAAGTTAGTCGTCCATGAACGACTTGAACAATATGAGGCTTCGCCACTGCTTGCTACACACCTGTTTTAGCCATTACAGCATGCGTTACTGCGTGCATCCTTTCTGCCCATCTGTTTCAGGCATAATGGCTGAAACACATGTGCAGCAGAGACGGACGCAGTAAGGCATGCATCAACGCACATGAAACACACGTGCACTATATGCAGTAAGAAATTGCCTTAATTCGGTATGCCTTTTGCCTGACCGAAATATCACTGAACTACCAAACAGACGAAGAGGTTAGGTATTGTTAAAGAATTTCACAGCACTAAACGTCAAGCCCGAAATTGTGCTGTTCTACTACAATCGATGCATCAAGTTAAGAAATAGAGCCAACTTGCATCAAGAATTGGCATGCAGTAAGCATTGTGTCATTTTACACACAAAATAATTTAGCTGCACGGTTCTTGCTGCACATCTGTTTCGGCCATTACTGCGTGAGTCCTTGATATATATCTGCTTCTGGCATAATGGTTGCGAAACACGTTTAATTTTGGGAGAAGGTTCTAAATAGAAGCTAGACAGGGCAGCAGCCTCGACTGAAAGGTAGAGTAGGTTAGGTTAGGTAAGTTTAGTCAGGGCTTTGACATCGCTACCATAGAAATATTAGGCACCATAATGGGCCCATGCCCGACCCCTATCGAAACCAATTATACTATAACGTCAGTCAGGTAGGTATAGTAAAACATGTACTATTCTATTCAACGCAGTTCGAGCATTTTAAAACGGGAAAATACTACCTGATTGATTTTTTTGAATGAAAATATAGGTCCTTGGTATCATTTCGTTGCCGAATCTTTTGAACGAGTTGGAAAAAAGCTACGGTTGGTTGCTTGGTGGTTCACTTCTGTATGGAAATGTTCAAATAGGAAATGCACGAGTTGGAATATGAAATTCAAGCAATGGGAAGAAGAGTATAAATATGTTGTATATTGTTTAGAGAACGCAAAAATTGAGATAACTTCCTGTGAAGTTAGTCGTTCATGAACGACTTGAACAATATGAGACTTCGCCACTGGTATAAGGTAATCTTTCCAGTGAAGCCCATAAAGAGCAAAACGTAGAACTCGACGTTGGTTACTTTCAGCTTTAGTAATATGGACGCGTTGGTATTATGGCCACATTTGGCTCGAGTACTCAAGAATAGGCCAGACGGTTGTTATATAAACACATCTGGTAACGTAGGAATTGGTGAATTCTTTAGATCCCCGTTTGGCGAAACCAATCGTAAGATTTAGCCATGTGAATGATTTCATTAATAGAAGACGGGAAGTTGAGTTGTTTGTCACACAGAACACCTAGATCGCGCATGGATTTAACGGAACCGTTAGGTTGGTTGTTCAACAGGTTAATCTGAGAGAAGACTGAGTTCGGTTTCGTGAAAAAGTAAGAAATTCAGGTCCATTTTTGAGACACGAAAAGCTATTAAGGTCTTCTTGAAGAAGGTCCGAGTCAAGGGGGAGAGAAATGCTTTTGAAGAATTTAGCGTCGTCGGCGTAGAGGGAGATGAATGTGAAACTTAATATAATTTACAAACATTTAAAACCAAAGTTCATCGGTTTCTCCGCTGTCATCTTTATCCTTATCATGTTCATTCTTGGTATTATCCTCCTTAACTTCAAGGGCAACCCATTTCGCGTTTTCTTCAACCGCAGAATCGTCGGCGTACCCCAGTAGCTGAACGGAGCTGTTGAAGATTGAGCCTTCCGTATTGTCGCCTGAACTGCGCACTAAATCCTTTTGTGACATCAAAGGTTTCGGTGAGATCGTTGCCGATGTTGATGAATGATGGAGCAGCAAGCATTCTACATCGTCATTCTGCACAGGCGAAGGAGTTTGCCAGGTATGCCAAAGCTAGACATGGCTTTATATCTACAACTCGTGTCTATAAATGCTATCTTATGCGGCCTTGAAATCGATAAAAAGATGGTGAGTATTGATTTGGACATCTTGGATTAGAGGCCAATCAGGTTTTGACAAAGGGTTGCATGCGTTCTCATCATGTGGTAGATAGAATCTTGTACGCGATGTTGAGGAGACTAATATCTCTGTAATTGGCGCAATTTAAGGAATCTCCTTTTTTGTTGATCGGAGAAACAATGCTGAGGTTCCATTCTTTAGGCATACACTGGCCAAATTTTTTGAGATGAGTTGGTGTATGCTCTCACAAATTCATCTCCAGCTGCTTTGATAACAAGATAAATAAAGCATAAAGATAAACAAAGCATACAAACACAGTGTGGAAAATGTTGTGATCAATTTCAAAGTAATGGATAGTCCGGTTTGTGTTGAACACTTATCCATGGTTGCCACTGGACTTGAAAGTCAGGGAAAGTCAGGGAACGAACATTTGGTCAGGGAAAGTCAGGGAATTTCGAAAAGACTCAGGGAAAATTCCCTCTGTGTGTATATTTTTTTTATAATATTAAAAAAAAAATTATGTCGAGCTCTGAAGTCTACAGCCTCTGGAGCAAAAATATTTCTTTTCATGAATCCACCTTTTTTTTTGTTTTGTGATCACATTTCGCAGATCTCGATATCTTTCGAGATATACCTATGCACCATTTCACTAATCCACCATTTATATCAAATAATGTATGTATTTTGGACATTTTTTTTTTAATTTGATTGATTGGGACTATTTTGGTTTCGAGAAAGTATACCGTTTGCACGCAGTTGTATTAATTGTTAAACAGCTAATGGAGATGCCAAGTAGCATTGAAAAGCATATCAACCCTATTTTTGATCCATGCGCTACGAAAAGTCTGAGATAATTAAATGTAAAACCACATCTACACGCTTTCCGAAAAAAAGACATATAAACTTATATGTAGGTACATCAAAAATCAAAATACACTGGTGGACAAAATTAGAGGAACGGAAGCAAAAAGTTAAATATTTTAATATTTTTTTGATTCAAATTTATTTTTTTGATGAGTGTTTTTTAATTTTTATTTTTACATCATTTCAAAGAAAAAAAAGTTGTTTACCTGTTTTCATATGAAAAAAAGGACAAAAACCTAAAAACGGGATATTTTTCAATAACTATTGGTTTCATTAATTTATAAAACTTTCAGTATACCTTCAAAGCTCAGTGAAATTGAGGTTAATTTAGTACTTGGTACTCCCCCCTCATGCTCTTATTACCGCACGAAGTCTTCTTGGCATACTTTTGATGATGCTATCAATGTTATCCTGGGGTATTTGGCCCCATGCATCAAGCAAAGCACTTTTAAGCTCCTCCAAAGTGGATGGGTCCGGATTTCTCTGCTTTAACTGTCTGCCAAGCATATCCCAGATATGCTCAATGGGATTTAGGTCAGGGGAGCAAGCTGGCCAGTCTAGGGTGTTCAGTTGTGCCTCTAGAAGATACTCTGAAACACGATTTGCAGTGTGGGGACGAGCATTATCTTGCATTAAAAGAAAATTGGCGCCGATACTTGGAGCAAACGGCAAAACATTTTTTTCCAAAATGTCGCTTACATACCGCTCTGCTGTTAAGGACCCATTTTCTACCACGTGTAACTCCGTGCGTGCTTCCAAACATATGCCACCCCAGACCATTATGGAACCTCCACCATAAGCCACTCTTGGAACGATGTTGCATTGTGCATATCGTTCACCTCATCGTCTGTACACTTTTCCCCGTCTGTCAGAAAAGCACTCGCTTGCAGTCCTCTTCGGACCAGTGTACGTGAGTTTGGGAGAAGCCAAGGCGCGCTACTTTATGGCGGCTGGTAAGAAGGGGGGCCTTTGCTGGTCTATATGGTCTTAATCCAGATTCCTTGAGTCGTCTTCTGTTAGTTCTTCAGTTTTGGAAGATATTGGAACATTTCTCACTTCCAGAAGTCTACTCCTCATCTCAGTCAATGTTGCGGTCCGGTTTCTGAGGGCGTAACTTACCAAAAATCGGTCATCTCTTTGCGTCGTGGCCCTTTTTCTACCTTGTCCCTGATTTCTTTTCAAAGAACCGGTTTCTCTATAACGCTTAACATTTCGAAAAATAACCGATTTGGACACATTTAACATTGTGGCCACTTGTTGGTACGAATGTCCATTTTCTATCCAGGATATAGCACGAGCTACCTGCACTTCAGTCAACTCTGGCATTTTCTCTTAAATCTATTCACTTTTAGTGTACACAACAGTTTGATACAATATTTTGAAAAAAAAAACCGAAAAAAACGCGAAAAACTCAACCTTGGTCATACGCAATTAATGACCAAATGTGTACTAGCTGCAATTAAAGTTCTTTAAGTGCATTTCCGTTATCTAGTGAGTTTAAAACTGATAGCTACATACCATTAAAGTACCGTCAAATATAAAGCATGTAAAAGAGCATGTAAAAAAGCATGTAAAAAATACCCCGTTAGTTTATATTGAAACGTCAAACAAAAAGCTACCACCGTTCCTCTAATTTTGTCCAGCAGTGTAGTCTATTTCGATTGACTTTGTTTAGTGAATTTTGTTCCCTTTGCTAAAGAAGATTTTGTATAGAATAGTTTTTATTTTAAGGTAATAACGGCAAATCAAGATGCAAATTATGCAAAAAAGAATTTGAGTTAAGCAACATGGGCCAAAGGGCTTTGGTGTCGCATCAAAATGGACTAGCGCATAAGTCAAATTCTAAAGCTTTGACGTCACAAAAAATTGATACTTTCTTCACTGCGTCTGATTCATTGGTCGCCTCTATTAGTCAAAAAACATCTCAAAATACACCAGAAAATATTAACGTTCAAAATACACAAACAAAATATTTTACTTTCGACAAGACCGATTCCATTGTCGTAGAGTTAAGGTGGTGTCTCTATATTATTTCCACCAGAGCGTCCTTGAACTCGTCTGTGGAAATTAGTGATCTTTTTCGATTGATGTTCCCAGACAGCAAAATTGCTGAAAATTTTAAGTTAGGAAGAACTAAGAGTTCCTACATTATCAACCACGGTATCTCCTCATATTTCCATAACAATCTTTTGGATAAAGTAAACAAATGTGACGACTTTGTTATATGCTTTGTCGAAGCACTAAACAAAATAGCTCAGAAAGGACAAATGGATTTAGTTGTCGGTTTTTTTGATGAGTCAAAAGGAATTGTTTGCAATAGCTACTTAGAAAGCGGGTTCATGGGATCTTCAAAGTCAGATGACATTTTCAAACACTTTGACAATGGAATCCGATTTTTGAAAAAAGAGAAACTTCTTCAAGTATCTATGGATGGCCCAAACGTAAATTTATCTTTTTTAAAGAAATTTTAACAACAGCGAAATGAAATTGATCCGGATGGTACGCAGCTACTAGTATTTGGTGTGTGTGGTCTACATGTAATACATGGAGCCATGCAAACCGGACTTACAAATGTTTCATGGGACCTGCATATTTTTTAAGGCATCTGTATTACGTTTTCAAAGACAGTCCTGCAAGAAGAAGCTTATTTACCTCCAAAACTGATTGTACTCGATTTCCCCTGAAATATTGAGGTGTACGTTGGCTCGAAAACAAAATCTGTTTAGAGAGATGCCTGAACATTTTTGATGAGTTGAAGCACTTTTTTTCTATGACAAATTCAGATTTACCAAAAACAAGGCCAATTGAAAACGTAAAAAAATACTTCCAAGACAAATGTTAGACTGCAAACTTGCATTTTTCCATACAATTACATCTGATTGTGAACCATTTTTATCAAAATTTCAAGGCGAGAATCCATTGATATTTTACCTTTATGAAGATCTCCTCATAATGGTTAAAAAGTTATTGTATCGCATCGTCAAAAAAAAGTATATCAGCGAATGCTCCATAGGATCTCAACTTTTGTCCATAGATCTTTCAAGTGAATCCAATCTTCTGGAAATAAAAAATGTTGACGTTGGCTTCAAAGCAACAAAAATCATCAATGCAATAAAACAAAAAGACAATTTTCGGAAAAAGGTATTTTAAAATTTAAACTGGATTGCCTCAAAATTATTATAAGCATAATATCAAAAATCGAAGAACGAAGCCCATTAAAATACGATTTGATTGTAAACGTGAGCAGTCTTAATCCTAGAAATATTTTGCAAAACAACGGTCTCTACAGTAAAAGATTCAAAAATTTGCTTCAAATTTTATATAATGCCAACCGATTGTTTGATACATGCGCGGAAAGGACAAATTGCTGTACATAAATACATGTACAGATGCAAAGACAGCCCTAAAAAGAGGAGTACAAAACCTTTATAATCCACGAATATACTTGTAGAGTTGATGAGTTCTACTTTCAGCTTTTTGGCAAAAATGAAAATTTTAAAGATCTTTGGCATATTATAAAAATGTGTTGCATTTTATCGCACGGAAA
Source organism: Portevinia maculata (assembly GCA_949715645.1). Classification (NCBI taxonomy): domain Eukaryota; kingdom Metazoa; phylum Arthropoda; class Insecta; order Diptera; family Syrphidae; genus Portevinia; species Portevinia maculata. The sequence goes on along the minus strand of OX454527.1, from coordinate 51,251,423 downwards.
CGCGTCAGTTGAGAGGGGCTTCTCAATTAACAAGACTCTTTTGGTCGAAAAACTCGTTGAGGAGTCACTAGTCGCTCAGAGAAGAGTCTTAGATGGCGTGAAAGAGGCTGGGGGAGTATCGAAAGTGGAAATAAATTCAAAATTAATATTTAATTAAAAAAAAAGAAGATGGAGTAAACGTATTAAAAAGAAAAAGGGAGGAAGAATTAAAAAAACTTCATAAGGCAAAGGCAAAAATTCGCATTCAAGCCCAGGTTGAAGAAAAGAAAATAAATTGTCAACTCTCCTTTTTGAAAAAATAAGGTATGTCCTGTTCTCAACTGGTTGTTTCATTGATATTTTTTAAAAGGAATGTTTAGAAGTATACAATTTTTCTGTTCTTTAAATAGTTGGGACTAGTGTTTAAATGCCTCATTTAATATTTGCAAAATTTGGTCAGGGAAAACTTCAAAACTTGGTCAGGGAAAGTCAGGGATTTTTTTTTTTAAATAATAGTGGCAACCATGTTGTCGTTAGTTTAATATATTTTTTTTTATTTCACATCAATCACATACTCATAGCTAGGTGCATTTTGTGTGTCCGCTAATCATAGGGCTTTCCCAAAGCTTTTAGTCATTCGCGAGTGCTCCTGCAGAGTAAAGCTCCTAATTAGAAGGTGTTGTAGGTAAGTACATAAATACTCGAGGTAATGGAAAATATTCGATAAGCACATATGAGCTGCGATTTCGTTAATACTTAATTTTTTAACCATTGTATATAGTCTTTTCATTGCCGAATCAGTCTCTTTGTAAAGGTGACATTGACGGGTCATACTGAGTTTTTTTTTTTTATCTTTTTCCTTAATGGCAAAGTTATGATCAGGACTAAATGGGACCATAATCCTCTTACCGTACTGCCTTCCAAAGAAATCTCTGTCTAGGAGACATCTTGTTTAATGATCTATGTGACTTGGCTAACACAGACGCTAGAAGTCTATGGCGCTTCACAAGAAGCTCTAAATGGTTTTGCGGGTAGAGGGAGAAACTCGCTAGAGCCACGTGGCATTATAATATAACTCGAATTGGTCTAAGTGTGTTGGCTGTAGCTGACTATCACCTTGAGCTAACCTAACCTAAAAATTGATAGTGTGGGCGCAGAGGTTAGTGTGTTCCGTTCGGATTCGGCTTAAAATTGTAGGTCCCTTCTACTTCATGGTTGGAGAAGCTAGGTTTTAGGCCCTGTATGGGCGGTTAATGCCTTATACAAAAATCGGTTGGACTCTCGGTTTCGGATCACTTTTACTGAGGCCAATAACATGCTGGTGCCATTACATTAAATGCAACCATCTTCTTTTCTCCTGTTTCTCTTGAGCCGCCACCTATGGCCTCAACTACACCTAAGCGTCATGGTGTTTTTATATCGTTTCTATGGCATTATGACTGAGTTATTCCAAACTGTTCCAAGTTACCGAAGATTAATGGCGGTCATGACCTGTTGATGCCTTGGTCGGACTGCTCTGCTAACATCTTTCATATTGCTGGCTCAGTAGAATCACCTTTTATGTGAATTGCGGCCACAACGAAAAGAGTAATTCGCCATTCTTTCATCAACAAAATTTCGCAGATGATTTGTTTTTTTCATTTACCGAGTCAGCTGCTGTTGTCCTTTAACGCTTGGCTTGTAAGCCAGCGGCATTGTAGAAAAGTAAATACCGCTATCCTTCTTTTTTTTTAAATGGTATGGATTAGTTAAGTAAGTTATTAGATATAAGGCTTTGCTGGGATATTCCCTTGTTGCTCGGTTTTTTCGTGTTGTGGCGAAAATTTCGATGTTCCTTACCGTGGCAGCATTGATCGTTTTTAAGTGCCTTCATTCCTCATTCTTGCGGTCGCTGGATAAAATCCAGTCATTGTGTTGCAATTCGGTTTGGCACTTCTGTAAATGTTCCCATTTGATAAGTGCTTGTTTGGAGATCCTTCTGTTCGGTTTTATATGCGAGATGTCTTCTTTCCTTTTCGAATGAACCCCGTCCCAAAAATACCCCTACTAACTCTGTACCAAAAGCCATAATTTTAAAAATGTGCCTTAAAATAGTCAAAATGATCACTATAAATGTATACATTTGCATGACTTAACACCACATTGAAATTCTGCATAACTAATTGAATCGCTTCCAATTTCACAGCGAAATGGCATGCGTGCAATTTGTCCAGCAACCGTATCGGTTCTAATGAAACTACTTTCAAAGTGGGAGAGTGCAAACGCATTGCGCAATGTATCTCTGAAATGTTGCGCTCTAATGATAATGGTTCTGCAACGATCTAGTCCTGAGGAAGTAAGTGAATTGCATTTCGTTTGCACAATTTGTGACAATAAAATTTCTGTTTCTCTTTTTGTTTTGTAGCGCCAAATAGAACTTTCTACAATAATACAACTGTACTGTGATGTTTTACAACAACTTCTTAGCACTAATCACTTTAAGGGTGCCACATTCGACATCTCCGTCGATGATGATGGAAACGATTCCAATGACTTGGCGATGGATGTAAACGCCCTGTCGGACACAATTGCCAACGTTGGCAATTTCATGTCAGATGTGAAGAATATCAAGCAGATTAGCTCTGCAATAATCGAAACGAATTTACTTGACTTACTGATAAGCATTCCAAATAAAGTAAACGACTGGAACTTAAATCACACGTTGATCTCATACAATACCATACGCACTCTTGCGGTTGTGACGCAGCTTTCGAGAAGTTCAGCGGAAATAGTTCGATCGAGTGATAAAATTGACAAACTCTTTCGAGGGTTAAAGACATTGGGCTCGCCGTCGGAGAAACTTCTGGAGGCATGTTTTGGTCTAGCATTTAACGAAGAAAATTATGATTTGGTGTTGCCGGAGGTTATTCAGAAATTAATCGAATGGATACCGGAGATAAATGAACGCCAACAGGCGTTCATCAGTGGGCTCTTGGTAAAGGGGTGTTCGAGTAGTTACGCTAGGTAAATTGTTGGGATGGAAAATTGAATAATATGTTTTTAAGCGTTTTCTTGCAGTAAATCAGTGGCATGTGAGTATCGCACAATTAAGACGGCATGTGAGTGCCTTCAGCATTTTAGCAAACTCGCCGAGGGGTGCATTCAAAATCTTATAAAGCTTATTGAAGAACTATCAAAACTTAGCATCACACCGATTGAGCTGAAGAGTATTATGTCCTTACTCAAGGATAAGACAAACTTTCCACAATCAAAGCAACTGTTGCAGGTAACTTGGAAATAGTTTAGCTGTGCAGGCCACATTTCAGCTTTGGTACTGCCAACTAAGAATTGCTCAGTTTCGATGGTATTATCTTAGGACACTGTTCAAACGCAATGTCTTTCCAAAACTTCGCAGAAACATTGTGTAGTGCTGTTATAAAGGCTCAATATTTCCTGCTACCGACTGTTACCATTTTAAATGGGTCAAAAATGATGTCAAAAACTAACCTTTCTCATTCCCTTTCCAGACGCTAGTTACAATATCCCTGCAAAGCCTCACCAATGGGAACCTGTGCTCGCAGTTCTTCAATATAAGCAACGAACACGACGGAATTATTGTTCCCGATATAAAAGGATGGTCAATGTCTGGCTCGTATGGATTTATATTTCACATTTTGCTGAAGCTAAATGATATCTCTGGAACTACTGAAGATAACGGAGGCAAAAACCACCGCAGAATGTTAATAAAGTAAGACTCCACTGCGCGTACATCATACAAGAACAAACATACCTTTCTTCTTTCAGCCTTCGAACAATTAATAACACCGGCTTCGAGGTATTCATTCAAAACAACGGAAACGTTGTCGTTGCCGCTCTGACTCGCCGGGAATATCTGACATCGTCGGTGATGTCCAAGACGCTGATGGATGGACAATGGCATTACCTAACAGTGGCCATCACCCCTCCCAAGCGTCCGTTCTCATATAGCCAAATCAATGTTTTTGTGGACTTTATTCAAAAGTTGAGCGCAACTCTGAAGGTTCAGGCTGTCAACGAGGTGTGAATGTGGATTTATACAAATTTCTTTCTATGCTAAATCGTCCGTTTCTTTTCAGCCATTTTGCTTCTGCGCCATTGGATCAGCACATCTCCCATCGCGGCTCACCGAACCAGTGTCTGCCGACAGACTGAGTCGATCTGTATCACAAGAGACCTCGTCCCCGTCCTCATACAGGGGCATGTTGCCCAGCTTACTTGAAAGGACTTTGTCAACAAATGTAAATTCCATGATTAGCTACAAAGAAATCCACAGTGATTCAATTTCCGTTTCAGGTTTCGAATTATTTCACGCTCCCACTACGCACAAGTGTGACATCATTCGATCCGAACGTGAAAAACTTCCCAATCGGCATGCAGGACACCGTTTTCGGCGAGCAAATAACTCTAATGGGACAAATTGGATCAGTCCTCCTGGCCGAGCCCACCACCAACCTTAAAACGATTTTCGATGCGGGAGCTAATTTCGCTTCAATATTTTCTCAGGACAATGACCTGCTCGATCTCACGTCGCGGTTTGTCTTCTGCTATTCGGGCGGTGCATTCAGTCATGATTATTGCCCAGACTTGATTCCGAGTGGCAAATTCCCTGGCACCATTAGCGCACAACACTGCCGGATCGTCAAAATTCAAGTAAGTGAAGTAATTTTCGGTCCAAACAGGTCAACCATAACAATTTGCTCTTTTAGGACACAATCAACAGTATTGGAGGCATTCAAGCTCTCCTCCCCATTCTCCATCGAATTACCAAAGAAAAAACTGGCTTTTCGCTATCAGCCGACAGCAGTGAGTCGGAGAATCTGGCAACGGATCCAACAAAATCGCCGACAATCGAGGAATTCTCCGATTGGGAGGTTCTCTCATCGAATTTGTACACAGAATGGAAAATGATTCAGCAGCCCATAGCGAGTTTTATGTGTTTTCTGCGCTACCTCACTCACGATCATGAGAACAACCAGGAAAACCTCCTCAACAGCGATTGTCTTTCGATTATCGGATTGATGCTGCAGAAGTGTGATGCAAAGCGGTTCGATGTCAACGCTCTTATGGCAACACATTTGCTAATCGAGTCGATACTCAATCAGAAGACAACAGCGAACGTAAACTTGTTGGAAGCACTCTACACAGAGATCGCATTTAACTTTGGCATTTGGTCAAAGATGCATTTTCAAATTACACTTGGACACGTGCAGTACCTCAGTGCTATGATTAAGAATGACAGGAAGTACTTCCGCAAGAAATTTGGTATTCAATTCTTTTTGGATATCACGCGGCAGTATTATGGCACTCCCGAGAATATTACGGCCGAGGATGCGGTTACTATACGATCGACTTTGTTGGCTATAATTCGATTCTACTTGCAGAAGGATGTGAATGTGAAGGAGACTCATATAATTGTGTCATTTTTGGCTTCAGTTAAGCATGAGCATATTTTGATTGAGTTCTTGGAGATGATGATATTCCATTTGAAGAGTAAGAATTGCAAAGATCAAATGATTTTGCTACTGCATGAGCCACAGACTGCTAATTTGTTGTACAATCTGTTCATCGAAAAGGTCTACGGAGTCGAGGTGCAGGAGGCTGCTATTCGGGTAAGTGTAGTGCAGCTTTAGACATAAAATTCATAATCGACAGGCCAAATAATTACTAATTAATTTACACTCAATTTATACTGACAATTTTACAGTCTCCGTATATTCGATCACTCTATGGGTGAATTTTAGGGATGATTCAATAAGTCTCTATCAGCCTTTCTCCGAAGTTGTTGTATTTTATCCTTCTTCTTCACGGAAGGAGTGCTGAACGCACACATAGTTCTTATTTTACGCATTCGACAAATTGATATGGTTTTTAATTTGCATGCTTTAGGCCCGGTAAATGATACCCTTTTTTAGACCATTGTGCATGGTAGTGTAGCGAGTGCATTCGCACATTTATAGCTCACGTTTGAGGTGATCTATAAATGATAGCCTTGTTATTGGGTTCAATTGTCATATTCTTGCTGTTGCGTATAAGAACTGCTTTGGCCCTCTTGGAAATGTTTCTTTAGTGTTTTAGCTACGACTTCCTTAAGCATTATGTATTGGTATCCTGACAATTTTTCAGCATATTCAGTTGCTGCATTAAGCCTGCTGTCAATAACACGGAATTCGCCAAAGCCTTATATTTAATAATGACGTACCTTTTACTTGTTATGTGTCAAAAAATGACAGCGAATTTGAAAATGGCAAAATAGCGGGCTATTCAAAATTAAACTCTTAATTGGAGAACCCTGTACAAGATGTCCACTTGCCATCTTATAATCACACTTACACTTCCAACGTTCTTATAATTGCACTTACGTTCCTTGCACTTACGTCTGTTCTTTTTAATAGTCATGGAAACGCTTATAAACTACCAGCTCATGAAATATCTTAAATCCCGGAAATTACCAGTACGGTTTTTGCATCACTGGTGATTTGATGGCATATCTAACCTAAAAGTGGAACCAATCTCTTCACCACGGTGTGGTGGAACTAAAACCGTTGCGATGGATATTTCAAATTCATTGAACATAGTTTGAAACTCTTCATCAATGGATTGGAAATTCAATACAATTCAATTTTATTTCATATGAATTCAGATATAACAATAGAAGGAATAAGTTTTAACAATATATATATTTAAATACAGAATTCAATAAAATAGTTAGCGACATTTTTTATTTTTGTATACTTCAAGTATTGAGCATAGTTTCAAATGCCACTTCGATATTCTTTACTTTAGAAAATAATAATTACGGGTGGGGTGCCCATTAAAAAAAAACACTGCAAAATGAAAAATCAATAAAAGAAAAATTCAAAAGAAAATTTCATAAACAGAACGTAACGTTAAACCAAAATATCATAAAGGATGGATTCTATTTCAGCATATTTGAAATTTAATACACATTGCTTAAAGGAATTTTCAAGCCTACCAGAAAAAGTTGCAGCTCTTATGCATTGAGTGAGCTTATTAAATAAGCGGCATGATGATACCAAATAACAGGTAAAGATACAACATTCAAAAAGTTTCTACGCAGATTATAATCAGAAATTAATCTGCAATTTAGATTACCCGATCTTTTAAAAAACGTTTTTAACACTTTGAAACAGTACAGCGGACTGGAAGTATTTTCAAATCACGAAACAAAGAGTAACTGGGATGACGACGGTGTTTTCGGCATATTTTTCTCAAAACATTTTTCTGTAGGATTAACAGAGGTTGAATTTTATTCATATATGTACCACCCCAACAAGCAATACCATATTGAAGATTCAAATGAAAAATACCATAATAAATTTTTTTTAGTGGTTTGCTTGAACAAACATTTTTTTAGATAAAAGAAATATCTTAGAGTACAACGAAAGTATTTTCGTTGGAGTGCAAAGCTCATCCTGGTGTCAAAAGTGAGCCCCAGATAATTAAATGGTCAATTTTTTCAATCGAAAAACACCGTTCACTGCAATTTACCGTGGTACAAAAAGTTGGGTGGGACATACTGGAAGCACATGAGCAGCTTGCCATTTTATATTTCATACACTCAGGTGCATGGAATAACACAACCGCGTCTGAGCCGCTAGGGGTAGATTAAAAAACATGATTTTGTTTTTAGAGCTTATGGACAAGCAATGTTCAGCGAACCAGATCCTCAACAAATTAAGATCCCAGTTGATATCAGATGTCAAATCCAATGCACTATCGGAACCATAACAACAACCTACATCATCTGCAAAATCAGTAAGCATACCTTAAAATTGTAGACCAAACAGTGAATTGATATAAATGAGAAACAGAATTTGTCCCAACACCGAACCTTGGGGTACCCCCGTATTAAGAAATAGTATTTCACTTCTAGTTTCACCAATCTTTACCCTTTGAGTACTATTTGAAAGGTAAGACCCAAACCAATCGAACATGAAACCACGGAAACCAGCATTTTCAAGTTTTTTCAGTAGGGTAAAGTGGTCAACCATATCAAAAGCTTTTGTTATGTCAACGAATAGGCATCAAGGTTGGCAAAAATATGGGAACAAAAATGTAAAAGAGCATCCTCAGTTGATTTTCCCTTTTAAATACCAAATTGCATCGGACTGAAAAAGTGGCTCTTGTTTAAATTGGCTTATAATTGTTCATGTCCTCTGCAGCACCTTTTTTGTGGAGTGAAATTATATATCAGCGCACTTCAGGTTCTCCGGGAAAACTCCTGAGAAAATACTACGGTTAAAGATGACTGCTAGAACATCAACTACGAAATACGAGATATGTTTTAATACACCGTTAGACATGCCATCAAAACCACAAGCATTAGAATTTTTCAGAGAACTAATGGCCTTTAAGAGGTCAAGCGCAGAAATGGGCTCGAAGGAAAAACTATTTCTTTGCAACGGTTCATAACTGCTCCCAGAAACCAAACACTCAGTGCATCTATCTAGAACTGTTACCTTTGGTACGCTGCTAGCTACTGAAATAAAAAAAACTGTTAAACGCGTTAGCTATAACAACTTTATCTGAAACTACACAACCATTAACAAATAGCAGTAGGCTTTTTCGCACCAGCAGACTTATTCAGAATGCTGTTCACTACTTGCCACTCACTTTTTAACTTTCCTTCAGCACAACTAAATTGATTGCGGTAATAATTATCGCGGCAAATTTCTTTTTTGAGTTCACAACATAGTTTGATATATCTATTTTTCAGCCTGATGTTGTTAATATGCTTCGAACACTTAATTCTTAGCTTATTTTTACGTTTGACTTTGATTAAAAGCTGCTTAGTGATCCATGGTTTAAGTCTTGTTGTTGTTTTTTTGTTGGCGTTACACGAACAATCAGCAATGTGTTTATTAAGGGTATTAATAAATAGTAAATAAGATGCAGAAGCATCGCTCTCATAATAACACTCATCCCAACAATCATATAAAATAATGTTTTTGAGCTTCCTGAAATCAACTCGTGTAATAGTTTTCGCAGGATCTTCGCTACGACTCTTAAATTTGTTATGAGTTGTGCCTATCAACAGCCCTGTCATTGAGTGATCGGTGATGGATTCGCAAGTGCTTAATGAGAAATTGCTAAACCGTGCAAAAATGTGGTCTAAAAAACTACCTGACACCGCCCTGGTAGGTTCATTAATAAAGCAAGCAAGCCCATGAGATGCCAAGACACCCAGGTAGTTATAAACCGTAGCGCTGCTAGTTAATATATTAATATTCAGGGCTATCGTGAACAATATTCCCTTCGGAATATTTCCCACTTTTCAAAAATAGATATCGCCATGAATTTCGAAAAAAGTGTAAAAATCCCCCCCGAATAAATTGGTATCGTAGACAAAATTCACCCCGGAATTTTGCGAAATTCCCTCCGGAATATTTCCTTCGCAAGTATTCTGATGGAAATTAAAAAATCTAAGTAGTTTGTATGTGGATAAGTAGTTGGTTGCTTTTAAGTTTGTATTTCAAATCAAAAAAGTGAAAAAAGTTGCATAGGTTTGTTGTGGTTCAAATAAAAAGAAACTGGAGCTCTAGAAAAGAAGAAGAATTTTTTCTTTATGCAAGTATTTTTTGTTCAAGTTTTATTTCGATAATTTTATATAAAAATAAACATATAGGTCTAATCAAAGACAATTGGAGATGATGGTACATTTATGTGATGGAAGCCGCGACATTGCCAATGGCTTCATTACGAATAGGAGCAAAGACTGTGAATAAAGAATGTGAATAAATTTTGGAAGCTTCTAGAGAAGGAACTGAACAGCATAGGACTTCCAATGTCACTTATTTATGTCACTTCACTAAATCGAACGAGTATAATAAAAAAAAGGTGTGAGCCACGCTGCACTCACGGTATAGTTGATGTGTAAACATGTATGCTCGTCAGTGTTGCATGCGGAAATATCACAGAGGTTGTGGTTTTGATAAACAAGAGATTTGGGTATTGTACTGAAATAAAACCATGATATATATTTAATGTCAACGACAAAATTTATTTAATGTTTGACCGAACAAATAATTGGTTTGTGAAAGCTGAAGTAGGAGACGTACACCGTCGACTCAAGTGTGTCGATGTACCGGGAAAATATAGCATCGATTGTCGTTTAAGTGACATTCTTAAATCGGCCATCGGTTACCGAAGTACAAATCGATATTTTTCCTCTTACCTTCAACTGATGTGCAACAAACTACAAGCTATACAACCTCAATTATTCAAAACAAATCTACTTCCACACAACTTTCCGGTGTTTCGTAAGGACATAATAATCTCTAAAATTGAACATACAAAATTAATAAAAAAAAAACAACGACACGCGGTTGTTCTCAAACGGTCACCCATCTACGTACTAACCGCGCCAAACGTCGTTTAATTGCGGTGATAATTGAACATACATAGGTTAGGTTAGGTTGAGGTGGCTGTTAGCCGAAAGCTAACACACTTAGACCAAAGAGGTCCATTGTGATGCCACTAGGATCGGGAGTATCTACCACTACCCGCTAAAACCATTTGGAGCTTCTAATGAAGCGTGATAGACTTCTAACATCTGAGTTAGCCAAGTCACTGAGTTCATTAAGGAAGAAGGCTCCCAAATAGAGATTTCTTTTATGGGAGAGTGCAGGACATGTGCAGAGGAGATGAAGTGTAGTCTCCTCCTCCTCCTCATCCCTGCAACTTCTGCAGAAGTCGTTAGAATAGACGCCAAGCCTTGATGCGTGCTTGCCTATTAGACAGTGCCCTGTGATGGCACCTATGACAGAGCTAATATGCAGTCGGTTAAGTGAGATCAAACTCAGAGAGCGTCGCAGGTCCAGCTTTGGCCAGATATGCTTGGTCGCTAGACACGTATCACTACCTGTCCACCTGAGGTTTGTACTCTCGACTGCGGCTAGCTTAAGCATGAGTTTACAAGTAGCGATGGGCATACCTAAGAAACCTTTATCAGGTAGAAGAGGTAATGCTGTTCCTTTTTTGGCGAGTTCGTCTGCCCTACAGTTCCCTGGGATGTCTCTGTGCCCTGGCACCCAAAAGAGGTGAAAGTTGAACTGCTCTGCCATCTCCTCAAGAGACGAGCGGCAGTCTATGGCTACGATGGAGTTTGAAGAGACTGAATCCAAGGATTTCAGCGCGGCTTGACTATCCGAGAATATGCGGATGTCCTTAGCGGATATCACGTTTCTCTTCAGCCACGACAAGACTTCCTTAATCGCCATGATTTCCGCCTGGAACACGCTACAATGATCAGGAAGACGGAAAGAGAGACTGATATTAAGTCTTTCTGAGAAAACACCACCTCCGACCCCATCACTAGTTTTTGATCCGTCGGTGTAAAAGTGGATCGAATTATCTTCCATGCAATCAGCCTCCTCCCAGAATGATCTGGAGGGGATAGTGATTTGGAAGTTCTTTTCGAACTGTAGCTGGGGTATAGTGTAGTCGATGTTTCTTGGTAGGGACCCATGGGAGTCCAGAATGATAGAGTGGCCAATATTTGTATTGATCCACTGTGATGTGGCTTTTAAACGGACAGCGGAGCAGGCAGCTGATTGCCTGCTGAAAATATCCAGGGGTGTTAGATGCAGTAATATGTCCAGTGCAGCGGAGGGGGTCGTACGGAGTGCTCCGCAGATACACAGACAAGCTGTGCGTTGCACCTTGCTCAGCTTATCACGGTTTACCGCTTTGTCTAGAGCAGTCCACCAGGCAACCACCCCGTATGTCAGGATCGGTCTAACTACCGATACGTATAGCCAGTGTGATATGCGGGGCTGTAGGCCCCACTTATTTCCGATGGCTTTTTTGCAAGAGAAAAGTGCTACTGTAGCTTTCCTTACTCTTTCTTGTACATTGGGTTTCCAGCTTAACTTCTTATCGAATATTAGACCCAGAAATTTAGCTTCGTCGGAAAAGGTTAAGCTTGTACCGTTGATAGAGGGAGGGTCGATATGAGGGACTTTATATTTCCTGGAGAAGAGGACAAGCTCGGTTTTGTGAGGGTTAACCCCCAGCCCACAGCTTCTTGCCCAAATTGAAAGCTTGTTGAGAGCGTTTTGAAGGAGTTCCTTTAGAGTGTTGAGGTATTTCCCTGAGACGGCAATAGCAATGTCATCCGCATAGGCAATCACCGTGCAACCCTCCCCTTCCAGGCATGTCAGTAGTTTATTCACCACCAAGTTCCACAGAAGGGGGGAGAGGACACCACCTTGTGGCGTGCCTCTACTGACAGACCTTCTAGCGGATGAAACGCCCAGTTTTGAATTGATAATCCTGCTTGTTAGCAAAAGACTGATCAATGCACCAAGCGATCCATCCACATTTAGTTCTGTTAGTGCATTTGCGATTGCAGATGTGTCGACGTTGTTAAAAGCGCCCTCTATGTCTAGGAAGGCAACCATAGTGTATTCCTTGTGGTGAAGGGAGTATTCTATGGTGCGTACCAAGGAGTGAAGGGCAGTTTCCACTGATTTACCCTTAATGTACGCATGTTGTGCCGCAGACAGCAGTTGCGGGCTTATATTCATGCGAAGATGGATATCAATCAGACGCTCCAGCGTTTTGAGGAGGAATGATGATAGACTGATGGGTCTGAGGTCTTTTGGACTAACATGGGAGTATTTCCCAGCCTTGGGTATGAAGACTACTTTAACTTCCCTCCAAGCCTGAGGAATGTGAGTAAGCCTTAAACAGCTATTCATAATCATCTCCAGTGTTGGTAGAATGATGTCAGAAGTCCTCTGAAGTTCGGCAGGTATTATGCCGTCAGGTCCTGCAGACTTGAAGGGCTTGAAGCTTTGTAGTGCCCAAAGAAGCTTGTCCCTAGTAATCAGATTTTGAGAATTTGTTACCTGTAAATCCATAGGTGACCTGTTTGGGTTACTATGGCCGGTAATGTTGGAGCTACCAGGGAAGTGTGTGTCAAGTAGCAGATTGAGCGATTCCTCGCTGGATGTAGTCCACGAGCCATCTGCTTTCTTTAGGCAGCTAGGCATAGTTGGATTTGAAGCAAGGATTTTTCTTAGCCTTGATGCCTCTGAGGTTTCTTCTATTTTGCCACAGAAGAGTCTCCACGAAGATCTTTTGGCCTTCCTTAATTCTTTTTTGTATGATTTGAGGGATACTTTATAGGAGTCCCAGTCAGTATTGGATCTTGAGCTTTTAGCTCGATTGAAGAGTCTCCTGCAATCATTTCTCAGTGGTCCTAATTCAGGTATCCACCAATGTGGCTTCTTTTTCCCCCTGGGACGAACGAGTGGGCAGGAAACAGCCATCGCTTCCTTAAAAGCCATCGTGAGCTTGTTGACTTTGCTGTCAAGCTCGCTAGGATTGCGTGGGGGACTTAAGAGTTCAGAGGTTATATGTCTGCGCATAGTATCTCTGTATTTGGGCCAGTCTGTTTTCCGAGGGTTACGGAATGTGGATTGGCAGGGGATGTCAACGTTTAGGTTGAAGGTAAGATATCGGTGGTCGGAGAAGGAATGGTCAGACGAAACCCTCCAACTCGATATGAATTTGTGGATGTTATTGGAGACAAGAGTAATGTCTAAGACTTCTTGTCGATTCTTGGTGATGAAGGTGGGCTCATTACCCATGTTGCACACAATGAGGTTAGTACTTAAAATGTAATCGAAAAGTGACTCACCTCTGCTGTTGATATCAGTGCTTCCCCATACGGTGTGATGCGCATTAGCGTCACATCCGATGATGAGTGCAGCTTTCCGCCTCTCTACTTCCGCAATAAAACTCTCCAGGTTAACACCAGGAAGAGGTCCCAGGTTGTCATGGGCAAGATACGCTGATGCCAACCAGTATGTGCTACCAGCAGTCTCCAGTTTGGCAGCCGTCGTATCTCGATCGCTGAAATTAGGGAGTAAATAAGCATTAAGGCTACTCTTCACTAGTATGCACGATCTAGGTTTACCTTTGTCGGACACATATAGTGGGTAGTATCCAGGGGTCTTCAGTCCACGAACCAGGTTATTGACGACCCAGGGCTCCTGGACCAAGACTACGTCTTCTCCGGTTTTTGCTAGACGGAGAATAAGGGCGGCCGAGGCCTTAATGGAGTGTTGGAGGTTAATCTGAATGATCTGCAGCATTGCTACGATCTTGTGGAGAAGCCTCCATCACTGTTTTATTGAGGTCCTCCAAATCAGAGGACGAACTGAGAAGTTCATCCTCACTCAGAGGATCCTTGTTGGACAAGCCTTCCAATACAGAGGATGAGCTAAGGAGCTCGTCTTCCCTCAGAAGGTCATTGTCATTGGTGTCGTGTGTGTCCATAACCGACTGGGAGTCGATCACAGGGGGTAGAGACATGGTTGGTTCCTTAGAGGGCTCTAAAATGTCATCCTCTAGGGAGGGGAAGGTGACTGATGCGCTTGCATCCGACACAACAGATTCGGAGGGATGATGGGGTCGCTTATCAGCGTCCAAATCATCCTTCTTGTAGACCTTCAGCGTGATGTCGTTCCACCCGAACCGAATCATGCCTGCGGTCGCTGCCAGATGAGCAAGGGATTCCTGATTGATGATGATAACAGCGCATCGGTAGGAACCCTTTTGTTCTTCCAGTTTTGCGACTTTCCAGTCGTGAGTCGGAAGGGATGGGTTGCTGATTTTGAGGAGGTGCAGTATCCTTTCAGGGGAGGAAGGGCTAATTGGGATCCAGGCACGCGATCTCGGTCGGCAAGGGATGTCCTCCCTTGCAACAACATCAAGCTTAGCCCCTGGCCAAAGCTCACCAAGCTTGTTGATCGCGACCTTGTAGAGGTCCAATGATCGCTGATCATCGCACGCGATAAGTTTAACTCGTCCTTGATGCCAGCCACCATCATGGATTATTGGCGGTGGTCCGGGGATATCCTTGTAGAAATCCTCGAAGTTTTCCAATAGGGAGAGCATAATGAGATCCCACCGTTCAGGTGAGATCCTACCATCGGCGTCGCTGCGGTCTATAACTGCGACCACAATACCTTTTTTTAGGACGTCGCTAAAAGACCTATGAGATTTGACGGTGGACGCGCTAGGAGGAATACTGGTGTTGTGCATCCTCAGGCGCTTGGAGACTGAACTGACCTCCTCCACCGATCTCTGTCGCTTTGACGCAATGTCTCCGCTGGTCTTGTCCTTTCCTGTGAGTACGTTCTGAGCCCAGGTCAGTTTACTGATCTGAGCAGGGGTTCTATCCAACTCAGGGATAGTGCCGATAGAGCCAATAATGCGATTTGCATTGCGTTTATCCTTGTAGTGCGACGTCGAGGTGTTACGACGACGCCTACAAGACGCGCTGGTGGAAGTAGGACCATGTTGCACAGTCCCACTCCCCCCAGGGGGGTGATTGTGACTGGTAGTAGCATCCAAGCGTTTACTGCCAGCGGAAGGACCATGAGTTTGCACAGTCTTACCCCTGACTAGTGTAGCAGGAGTTTTACCAGGGGGCAGCTTTGGGACACTGCCTGAGGGGTTGCTGCCAGCAGAGGTGGGACCATTTTGCACAGTCCCACTTTTGCTGGGAAATTTATTTTTATGCTCGCAATCACTGACGGAGGAACCACGGTTATCCACAGTTCCGCTGCCAGCTGCCATAAGAGCATTGCCGGTAGACAGCTTTGTCGCCGTACTACCGTCCGGTTTCAAAGGGATACCGGCCTTAAAAATTTGTTTTTGTTTTTGATTAGGTTTCATAATAGTTCCCACGAGTAGCGGAGAAGGGAAGGTCCGTCTGTACAGAGATCCGCATTGTACAGATAAGGCTAGCTGTTCCGGAGGTCGCCAGGTATCCGGATACTCCGCTTGCGACTGAGCTATTTTTTAAACCTGGGCCCTCAGCCAGGCTGACTATCGGCACGGGTCTCCATTAGTCCAGCCCAGGGGATAAAGGAGGGAGAGAGAAGGGAAGGGGAGAGTAAGGAATAGAGGAGTGGGAGAAGATTGGGGGAGAGTGGGATCAGGACGGAGTGTCCTGTGGGCAGTTCTTAGTAGATGCTGAAAAACAGCACCCTTAAGCCTCCACACCGGCACCAACAAAGAGAGGTGCGCTCGACAAGGTGACTGACCCTTCGTGGAGGATTGAACATACATAATTAATAAAAAAAAAACAACGACACGCGGTTGTTCTCAAACGGTAATCCATCTATGTACTAACCGCGCCAAACGTCGTTTAATTGCGGTGATCTGTCGAGCAGCGATTAACTCACGTGGTAATGAAAATTAACGGGAAAATCTGACGATGACGGTGACGGGAAAATCTGACGATGATGGTGACGCTAGATATTTGCAACTAGCCCCTACCGAGAAAAAATATATTTACACATCAACGAGAGCAAAAATGTTTACACATTAATAATTAATAACATTAACACAATTTTCTATTAAAAAAAATACATTACCAAAATCTCCTCAAATATAAGCTTTAATTATAATTGAATTAATTGCGATTGACAACTGTCAACGCCTTCGAACATAACTTCGAAAATTCCGGGGGAAATAAATTCCGATGGAGATTCACGATACTAGGAATATTTTCCAAGGAACAAAAAATGTTCGGGGGAATTTTTTTCCCTCGGAATCGCCGATAGCCCTGATTAGTCCCCCTATAAAATCAGGTTTTTTGATTTTAAGTCATCCAAGAGACGAGAAAATTCCTCTATGAACTCCTCGACATTGAACATATGCAGTCTATACACACATAAAAACATAAACTTCACATGATTAACTGATATAGAAACTTTAAGAATGTCAGCGCTTATGAAATCAACACTGGTCGCTTCATGAACTACGTAATCCTCTTTGGTAAAACACCCGACACCACCTGACGCGTAATTTTCATTGCAGTTAACAAAGAAATTAAATCCAGGCAAATGATAATCGTTTTTTTCGATGACGTAAATCCAAATTTCGGATACAAAAACAATATCTGGGATGCTTGAAAAGGAACCAAGGTGGGTGGCAAGAGACGCAAAGTTTTTTTCTCAAGCTTCTAACATTTTGGTAACCAATAAATAATTTGTTATTACAGTAAGAGCGATTTGTAAATACATTATCATAATTTGCACTGCTGAGGTCGAGAACAGAAAAGTCATCGTTTTTATTATTAACTCCATCAAAATTCATTTTAAAGATAGATTTGAAATAAAAAATCCAAAGCACTAAATAAGTGCCAGATCATTAAAAGATCTAATAGAAAAAACTTGTCCACCCTCTACCTTCCTCACAAGTATTTGATTATTTTTGAACCATACATATTTATAACTTTTGCGCTTTCTTACATCTTTGGCCTGCATGAAGAGAGCCTGAGTGTACTTGGTAAGAGCATCATTTATGTATACTTCTGTTATCTTGCTACTGCTGCTGCTCTTGCTGTGGTCGCTGCTGGAGCTTTGGCCGCTCTCGCTGGAACATGTCCCGTTTGAGTTGAGTTTTTTTTCTTGTTCTTCTCGCTCATGATTCGCTGCTTGGTAGGGAGATCAGAAAATCTTACACATAGCATTTTTCAATTTGAGAATCAGGAACATCAATGGACAATGCCTTGTGAAATATTTGTTTTGCTTTTTCTAATGCATTATTGTCGTTGACGTCTGACACACCAACAATTTCGATGCAATTGCTAAGAAGGTGCTGTTGTTGCCAATTGAGCCTGCTCTCCAGTGAGTCAACTTTCGCTTTCAGCTCCGCATTTTCTGTACGTAGTTCGTTGATTGTTTCAAGAAAACGAGTATTAGTTTCCTCCGAATTTAGAAGCTTCAAATAAATCATTTTAAGAGTGCACTCAGTATCTCTACCATCAATTTGTGAACCCGATTCTGTAGTTGCTATTGTTTGACCATTGCCGCTTGATTTTTGCGTGCGGTAGTCACCGAAGAGGATGCTGATTTTTTATTCGTCGCATCACACGATTTGTTGTTATTGCTGATCGATGCTTCAAGCATTCGCATTGCCTTTCGTCTAAGCACTCCACATTTGTCGCAACGAAAAGTCATTCCACTCGTTTGAATATATTCCGCATCTTGTTCAGTTAAATTAACACAAGATGTATGAAAATAACTCAAGCAATCACTGCAAGATATTTTGGTGATACTATTCCTATGAAAAAAGAAGAGATGTGGCTGACATTCTGCTTATACATCGTCTTCTCACTGGCTCCGTTGATTATTCCTATCTTTTGAAATATATTGCGTTTAATACCAACCCTCGTAATTTAAGATCCTCTCTTCTTTTCTACCTTCCCACCCGTCGCACGTCGTACGGCTTGAGCGAGCCGATATCCCGTATGTTGCAGAAGGTCAATTCTAACCACCTCCTCTTTGATTTTAATCGCTGCACCTCCTCCCTCAAATCTACCCTGCTTCACCGCTCACCATCCGTCTAATTAGTTTTAAGTATTAGTTTTTAAGCCCTAGCTGTAAGTCTTAGTTTTGTAATTAGTTTTTAAGACCTAAAGCTTGTATTAAGCTGAATTAATTTGGGGTGTATGCCCCCACCAAAATTAAATTAAAAATATCAATTCTCTCAGAACAAAAAGAGCAATTCATTTTGACAGTGTTTATATACGATAATATTGATGTATGTAGTTTTAGATGAGATGCGCACCCCACGACACTCAAAGAGACCTTTCGTTGTTTTGTTGTTTTGTATGGTTTCCTGTCTGTTACTTCTAACCCAATCCATTCCTTCCCTGATATACAGTACCCTTAGCTTCTCATATTCGTTCCCTGATTCACTGGTACGTACCGCAACGTATGTTAAGCTTATTAAAACCCGACCTTGATAGCAGGTTTACGGGCTGATGGAATAGAGTGAATCTGTTACACCACACTTAGGTCCATGTGGTCCCATTGTGATACCCTTTGTTGGGAGTGTTGGCCTCGCTGTTCTGGCCTTGGTCCTTCGTCCTTGGTTTTCTTCCTACTCCAGTTTGTCCAGCCATTTGGATGTCCTTATAAACCTGTAAAGATTTGATAGTGAGACATCAGAAAGTTCTTGAATGTCTTGGAAGAAGTATCTTCCAAGTATTCTGTTCCTCAGGTGACACAGGCTTGGACAGTGACAGAGAAAGTGAGGTGTGTCCTCATAGGTTTCCTCATCACCGAAGTCTCTACAGATGTCGTCATCCTTGAGATTTAGTTTTATTGTGTGATTCCTTAGCAGGTTGTGGCCACTAAGAGTACCGATCAACTTTGACAGCGATTTCCTGTCGTAACGTAAAAGTTTTTTGGTTCGGCCCTTATTATATTTTGGCCACAGCTTGCGTGATATGTCACAAGTGGTTAGTGACAACCACCTGGTGTTGGCTTTCATTCGTGTTTTGTATTCCACTCTTTCTCTGAGGTTACAGAGTGGTGGTTTAACCGACTGAAGTGCCTGTTCATGGTCCATCGCGGACCCCTTTCTTGCCAGTTCGTCAGCTCTCTCGTTACCGGATATTTCCTTGTGTCCAGGGACCCAGCAGAGACTCGTTTTGTGCTTCGTGCCAAGAGCTTTGAGCTCCTCGGCAACGGCTAACAAGCAAGGACTTTATTTCTGTAGCTGACACCGCTTTAATGGCCGCCTGACTATCAATAAAAATGGTAATATCACTGTGTGGTATCGCCATCATTGATACCATGCTTGCGACTTCAGTGATTGCTAAGACTTCTGCTTGGAATACACTACAGTGATCAGGTAATCTATTCGATCTGTTAATGTGTAGTTCCTCTGAGAATAGTCCAGCACCCGTTCCACAGTCCATCTTTGATCCGTCTGTAAAAATGGATATCGATTTCCTTTTCATGGGTTCGTTTGCGTACCATTCCTCCTTGCTCGAAAATGAACAAGAGAATGGTTTTTCGAAATCTAAGTAAGGAGACATGTAGTCAGATATGACGTTGTTCCCTATGTACATGTTCAGAATCAGTGCATGTCCAAAATGACTCGGGTTCCAGCTGTTTGTTTGGCTGATCCTCAAGGCACTTTCTGCAGCCGATTTCTGCATGTATAGATCCAATGGTGGCAGATTGAGAATGGCTTCCAAGCCAGCGGTTGGGTTTGTTCTCATTGCACTGGTTGTCCCTATACATGCTAGTCTTTGTATTTTTGCCATCACCTTGAGATTGGTTACCTTGTCTGTGGCTTGCCACCAGACTAAGCTGCCGTATGTAAGTATTGGTCGCACAATTGCCGTATACATCCACAGAATTATTTTTGGATTTGGACCCCATTTTTTGCCGAAGATACGGACCTTGATAGCAGACACAATGCTGTCATCTGTCCATTAAGCAAAATCCTAATACTTTGCCATTATCCATGAATGACACTTGCATCACTGAAACCAAAATACTTTTCATTCTCGGTATGTCTGTTAATCACAACCTTCGTTGGCGCTGCAGTGATAATCCCGTCGCCGGTGATCTCCAGTAGTTTTGACATATGGATTTGCTTGCACAGTTGAGGGACAGTTTCAAGATGTTCAATGTGTCGCTAGGCTCATCTCAATGTTCAAATTTTCTATATGTGATTTCTCCTGGGCTCAGTGGTTAGTGTGTTGGACTTCTAATCGAGGGGTCTCAGGTTCAAATCTCGCCAACGCCAAGTTACGCCTAAACTTAACATTTGTCACTGCCCACGGCTTCCAAAAGTCTGCTAAACATCCAAGAGTATCAATTGTCATAAGAAGCTTCTCAAATTTGCCGTTCGAAATCGGCTTAAAATTGTTGGTCCCTTCCACTTCCCGTTAAGGCCGCTTATGCCTAATATTTATTATTTATTTCTTCTCTCCGTTTTTTAGGGAAGCGCCGCAGTGATATTCTGAGTCCGTCACTGTACGGATTCCTGTTTGAGATAAAATCCTTAGACTGTGTCTTTCGAAGTCTTGCCGGATAATTAACGCCACTAGAAAATGAACAGTCATGTGTTTTATTTATTTTGCGTTGTATTTCCTCATTTTTATACCCTATTCTAAGGGTATATTAATTTTGACGCATAGTTTGTAACATACCTTAATATTGCCCGTAGACCCCTAAAAGTTACTATATTTATGATCAGCATCGATAGTAATGTCGATCTAGCCATGTCCGTCCGTCTGTCCGTCCGTCGGCAAAAATTAGGCCTTTAAACTGGACCTAGAGAGCTGAAATTTTAACCATATACTCTCTAGGGTCCCGAAATAATCAAGTTTACGAATTTTTGAAATCCGCCCACAAACTCAAAAAAACCAAATTTTGGAAAAAAACGAATTTTGAGCTAGAAAGCTGAAATTTTTTATATATGATCTATGACTCCTAAAACTGCTCGGGATAAGAACAATTTCAAAATCCGCCCACTGACACGCCCACAAATAAATAAAGAATTTTTTTTGAAAATGCAAAGTTTGAGCTAGGGAGCTGAAATTTATAATATATACTCTCTATGGGCCCTTTGTGCTCATGTGTAAATATTTTCAAAATCCGCCCACTGACACGCCCACAATTAATTTTTTTTTTTTTGAAAATTCAAAGTTTGAGCTAGGGAGCTGAAATTCATAATATATACTCTCTAGGGGCCCTTTATGCTCATGTGTTAATTTTTTTAAATCCGCCTACTGACACGCCCACAATTAAATAAAACAATTTTATTGAAACACCCAAGTTTGAGCTAGGGAGCGTTTTTTTTGATAAAATCCTTTAAATGTTATATAACAAAATATGTAGAGCGTTCTTAACAATTCAACCATACTTAGACTTTTGTGACGCCCACTTATGAGGGATAGGAATAAGAATAGGGTATCCAACAGTTCGCCCAAGCGGACTGTAGCCCGTCCCTATGTTTTTAATCTAATTTGTCTCAGATCCAGAAGGTAAAAAGACTGCGCTGGTTTACTGTAAAGTTCTTTAACTAATGGATCGAGTGTTACTGAAAGATTTTTTCAAAATGTCTGTTAGGTAGGTAGGTAGGTGTGGCGGTTTGATAAGACAAACCCAATTAGCAACTCACGTAAACCTGGGTATTATCGTTTGGTGGGGGAGACTAAATTCAACCTGCGGAGTTCAGGAAAGTTAACAGTCCCTTGATACTTTTCTCGGAGACTTCCTCAAGTGTATTGAAGAAAGGGCTTCCCAATGTTCGTAGTCTGGTCCTAGCTAAAGTCGGACAGGTGCATAAAAAGTGAATTAGGGTTTCTTTTTCAGATCGCTGTTATTCTTGCAATATCTTGTCGGGTTCTACATAGAAGGTCGGTTGTATTTGCCTTGTTGTAGTTTGGCCACGTTTTTCTGCTCCGAGCGGAATGTGGACTAGTTCCGCCAAAGAGCAGTGGAGAGCTGAGCCTTGCCTGGCCAGTTCGTTGGCATGTTCGTTTCCATAAACGTTACTGTGCCCTGGAACCCAGATCAGGGTAACCTTGCACTTATCAAGCAGGGCCAGCTCATTACGGCATTCTAGTACCAACTTAGAGGATATAGTGACCGAAGCGATCGCTTTAATGGCAGCCTGGCTGTCAATAAGTTTAGCGATCCTTTACCTCGGTATTATGTTTGAGTGAAGTTTGATCTGGCGACCGGCTTCACGGATAGCCAGTAGCTCCGCCTGGAAGACGCTTGCTGTATCCGGAAGTCTGAACGATTTTGCGATGTTTAAGGATTCCGAAACTCCCGCACCCACGCCGCAGTCCATTTTTGAACCGTCGGTATAGATTGTTTGATTGAAATCCCTTGTCACTTGTCCATTTTGCCATTCTGATCTAGTAGGGATTTGAACGACGAAATGTTTTGTGAAAGACATTCTGGGAATGATGTAGTCTGTTGAAGGCGGAACTAGTTTTCTCGGTAGAGAATCTAGAATACTACTGTGGCCGTAGGGTTTCGTAGTCCCGCATCCAGACTCTCTGAGTCTGATCGCGCTGTGTGCTGTGATGCTTGTTATATGTAGATCAAGAGGTAAAAGATGCAGTAAGACTGTGAGTCCGTCTGTCGGTGTTGCCCGTAGAGCGCCCGTTGTTCCTATACATGCCGTTCTTTGTACCTTATTAAGTTTGGTTATATTGTACTTTTTTTTTTAGAGCCGGCCACCATACTATTGACCCATACGTGAGGATTGGTCGTACCACGGCTGTGTACATCCACCGGTTCAATTTTGGTTGCAGGGCCCACTTTTTGCCGAAGGTTCTGCTGCAGGCATAGAAGGCTATACACGCCTTCTTTACCCGTTGTTCTATGTTTATTTTCCAGTTGAGTTTAGGATCTAGGATAATTCCTAAGTACCTGGCACTGGTTGAAAGGGGTAGGGGTGTGCCATTTAGACGAGGAAGCGTGGAGGTCAGGTATTTTGGTTTTGGTGGTGAAGAGCATCAGCACAGTTTTCTCCGGGTTGACTCCAAGACCGCACTTTTTTTCCCATGTGCTAACTTTGCTTAGAGCACTATATGATTTCGCTAATCACAGAGGGAAAAATTCCCGAAACCAATATCACCATATCGTCCGCATACCCGACTACATTGAATCTTTTTTTTTTTAGATTAGATTCTTTATTTCATGAAATATATGTACAATAGTTTGTGTTTGAGAACACGAAAATGGCCGAAATAGCCGTCTGATATTAAAGAAATTATAACATAGAAGTTAAATTGAAAAGGAAAATTGAAAAAGAAAGAAATACTTATTTACAACACAAGATTTTGGGTTTAAGCATAAAAGATTAATTCGTTATGTCTTTAAAAATTAGTCGACAGAAAAGATGAAAAAAAAAAATATATTTATATAAAATAAAAAAAAATGCAATTTGTACATCAGTATCTAAGTAAAGGGTGATTTTTTTAAGGTTAGGATTTTCATGCATTAGTATTTGACAGATCACGCGGGATTTCAGACATGGTGTCAAAGAGAAAGATGCTCAGTATGCTTTGACATTTCATCATGAATAGACTTACTAACGAGCAACGCTTGCAAATCATAGAATTTTATTACCAAAATCAGTGTTCGGTTCGAAATGTGTTTCGCGCTTTACGTCCGATTTATGGTCTACATAATCGACCAAGTGAGCAAACAATTAATGCGATTGTGACCAAGTTTCGCACTCAGTTTACTTTATTGGACATTAAACCAACCACACGAATGCGTACAGTGCGTACAGAAGAGAATATTGCGTCTGTTTCTGAGAGTGTTGCTGAAGACCGTGAAATGTCGATTCGTCGCCGTTCGCAGCAATTGGGTTTGTGTTATTCGACCACATGGAAGATTTTACGCAAAGATCTTGGTGTAAAACCGTATAAAATACAGCTCGTGCAAGAACTGAAGCCGAACGATCTGCCACAACGTCGAATTTTCAGTGAATGGGCCCTAGAAAAGTTGGCAGAAAATCCGCTTTTTTATCGACAAATTTTGTTCAGCGATGAGGCTCATTACTGGTTGAATGGCTACGTAAATAAGCACAATTGCCGCATTTGGAGTGAAGAGCAACCAGAAGCCGTTCAAGAACTGCCCATGCATCCCAAAAAATGCACTGTTTGGTGTGGTTTGTACGCTGGTGGAATCATTGGACCGTATTTTTTCAAAGATGCTGTTGGACGCAACGTTACGGTGAATGGCGATCGCTATCGTTCAATGCTAACAAACTTTTTGTTGCCAAAAATGGAAGAACTGAACTTGGTTGACATGTGGTTTCAACAAGATGGCGCTACATGCCACACAGCTCGCGATTCTATGGCCATTTTGAGGGAAAACTTCGGAAAACAATTCATCTCAAGGAATGGACCGGTAAGTTGGCCACCAAGATCATGCGATTTGACGCCTTTAGACTATTTTTTGTGGGGCTACGTCAAGTCTAAAGTCTACACAAATAAGCCAGCAACTATTCCAGCTTTGGAAGACAACATTTCCGAAGAAATTCGGGCTATTCCGGCCGAAATGCTCGAAAAAGTTACCCAAAATTGGACTTTCCGAATGGACCACCTAAGACGCAGCCGCGGTCAACATTTAAATGAAATTATCTTCAAAAAGTAAATGTCATGGACCAATCTAACGTTTCAAATAAAGAATCGATGAGATTTTGCAAATTTTATGCGTTTTTTTTTTAAAAAAGTTCTCAAGCTCTTAAAAAATCACCCTTTATAAAACTAGATTAAAAGAATGGAATGGATCAGCGACGGGGTCTTAAACAATTTTGATGATTTGCAACATAAAGATTTATAATTTTGAAGTGATTTAGAACACAAAAAAAAAAAATATTTAGCAATTTTAAATGATTTGTTTAGTTTTTAGTTTAGTTTATTTAATCAATTTGAATACAATCTCTTAGACTAAGATAAATTAATACATAATTTCTGCTGGTGGGTACCTATAAACATTCATAAATTAAATTGATAGATTAAAAAATAAGTTACATTCATTTTCATTAACTGAAATATAATTAAACACTATTAAAAGATAATGTTGAAATATTATTTAATAACATAGATTTAAAGATATCTCTCGAAAGATTATAATTAAAATCAACTAAAATACAAATTAAATTAGCTTCCCTGATGCAACGGGATAAAGGTTCACTTCTTCCATAATTGCTACGATGAAACTGTTCATAAATTAAAAATCGACAAGTATCACCATCAAGATGTAGTCCTTGATGGTGCATTACCTTCACTCACTAATGCTAGCAACGGAGGACACTTTATATGAAATGTTATAATATCTCTTATAAACATCACGGAAAAGTATACCCTGCGATCTTTAAGAGTTTGCATTCCAAATAATAAACACCTACTGTTATAGGATGGCCTTGGAATCAGACATGGTGTCAAAGAGAAAGATGCTCAGTATGCTTTGACATTTCATCATGAATAGACTTACTAACGAGCAACGCTTGCAAATCATAGAATTTTATTACCAAAATCAGTGTTCGGTTCGAAATGTGTTTCGCGCTTTACGTCCGATTTATGGTCTACATAATCGACCAAGTGAGCAAACAATTAATGCGATTGTGACCAAGTTTCGCACTCAGTTTACTTTATTGGACATTAAACCAACCACACGAATGCGTACAGTGCGTACAGAAGAGAATATTGCGTCTGTTTCTGAGAGTGTTGCTGAAGACCGTGAAATGTCGATTCGTCGCCGTTCGCAGCAATTGGGTTTGTGTTATTCGACCACATGGAAGATTTTACGCAAAGATCTTGGTGTAAAACCGTATAAAATACAGCTCGTGCAAGAACTGAAGCCGAACGATCTGCCACAACGTCGAATTTTCAGTGAATGGGCCCTAGAAAAGTTGGCAGAAAATCCGCTTTTTTATCGACAAATTTTGTTCAGCGATGAGGCTCATTACTGGTTGAATGGCTACGTAAATAAGCACAATTGCCGCATTTGGAGTGAAGAGCAACCAGAAGCCGTTCAAGAACTGCCCATGCATCCCAAAAAATGCACTGTTTGGTGTGGTTTGTACGCTGGTGGAATCATTGGACCGTATTTTTTCAAAGATGCTGTTGGACGCAACGTTACGGTGAATGGCGATCGCTATCGTTCAATGCTAACAAACTTTTTGTTGCCAAAAATGGAAGAACTGAACTTGGTTGACATGTGGTTTCAACAAGATGGCGCTACATGCCACACAGCTCGCGATTCTATGGCCATTTTGAGGGAAAACTTCGGAAAACAATTCATCTCAAGGAATGGACCGGTAAGTTGGCCACCAAGATCATGCGATTTGACGCCTTTAGACTATTTTTTGTGGGGCTACGTCAAGTCTAAAGTCTACACAAATAAGCCAGCAACTATTCCAGCTTTGGAAGACAACATTTCCGAAGAAATTCGGGCTATTCCGGCCGAAATGCTCGAAAAAGTTACCCAAAATTGGACTTTCCGAATGGACCACCTAAGACGCAGCCGCGGTCAACATTTAAATGAAATTATCTTCAAAAAGTAAATGTCATGGACCAATCTAACGTTTCAAATAAAGAATCGATGAGATTTTGCAAATTTTATGCGTTTTTTTTTTAAAAAAGTTCTCAAGCTCTTAAAAAATCACCCTTTATAAAACTAGATTAAAAGAATGGAATGGATCAGCGACGGGGTCTTAAACAATTTTGATGATTTGCAACATAAAGATTTATAATTTTGAAGTGATTTAGAACACAAAAAAAAAAAAATATTTAGCAATTTTAAATGATTTGTTTAGTTTTTAGTTTAGTTTATTTAATCAATTTGAATACAATCTCTTAGACTAAGATAAATTAATACATAATTTCTGCTGGTGGGTACCTATAAACATTCATAAATTAAATTGATAGATTAAAAAATAAGTTACATTCATTTTCATTAACTGAAATATAATTAAACACTATTAAAAGATAATGTTGAAATATTATTTAATAACATAGATTTAAAGATATCTCTCGAAAGATTATAATTAAAATCAACTAAAATACAAATTAAATTAGCTTCCCTGATGCAACGGGATAAAGGTTCACTTCTTCCATAATTGCTACGATGAAACTGTTCATAAATTAAAAATCGACAAGTATCACCATCAAGATGTAGTCCTTGATGGTGCATTACCTTCACTCACTAATGCTAGCAACGGAGGACACTTTATATGAAATGTTATAATATCTCTTATAAACATCACGGAAAAGTATACCCTGCGATCTTTAAGAGTTTGCATTCCAAATAATAAACACCTACTGTTATAGGATGGCCTTGGAATTCTCCAATTTAACTTGAAAAAGCATATGTTGTAAATTTTCTCTGTACTTTCTCAATTCTTTCCATTGAATTGTTGTAGTAAGGATTCCAAACAATGCTGCAATACTCCAGAACTGATCTTACTAGAGAAATATATAAGGACTTTAGAGTGTATGGATCTGAGAATTCTCTGGTGTTTCTTTTAATAAAACCAAGCATTCGGTTAGCTTTATTAATCATATAGTCATAGTGTGGTAAGAATGACAGAGTTGTGTCTAAGATTATCCCTAAATCTTTCTTCATTCTAACTTTCTCTAGATTAATGTTATTGATATTATAATCAAACAAAATTGGATTATGATTCCTGAAACACGACAAAACTTGACATTTTGAGATGTTAAGAAGAAGGTGATTCCGTTGGCACCAATGATGAAGTATCGCCAAATCTTTTAAGAGAAGACGACAGTCCGATTCACTTCTTATCTTACGATAGAGTTTGAGATCATCCGCAAAAAAAAGGCAATTCGAATCAATAAACAAACCGGGTATGTCATTGACGAATAACAAAAATAATAATGATCCCAAATGACTTCCTTGTGGGACCCCTGACGGAACTGAAATGTAATTTGAGACCGAATTAAGAATTTTTACTATTTGAATTCTACCCGTCAGATATGACTCCAACCACTTTAGTAACGCAGAATGGATACCTAGAGAAAGTAATTTATGAAGTAGAACTTGATGATTTATTCTGTCAAATGCTTTCGCAAAATCTGTAAAAATAATATCAGTTTGCCACATATTTTCCATATTTGATATGATGACGTTTGTCATTAAAACTAGGTTTGTTGCCGTCGATTTACCAGATACAAAACCATGTTGTGAAACTGATAAGTGATTCTGAACCAAATGTGATAGTTTGTTACAAACTATTTTCTCAAATAGTTTTGGTATAGCTGAAATCTTACATATTGGCCTGTAGTTTGTTATTTCATGCTTTGACTCAGATTTAAAAATGGGAGACAAAAACGAGATTTTCCACCCATCCAAAAATTGGCCTTCTACAAGAGAAAGGTTGAAAATGATTGAAAGTGGCTCAACTAACGCAATTGCATACTTCTTTAAAAGAATAGCAGGTATTCCGTCGGGCCCTTCTCCTTTACTAGCATCCAATGTTGATAAAGCCTCCTCTATTTCCAGTGGACTAAGAACAAACGAACCGACATCGACAACTCTACTAACAGAAGGCATTTCTTGCAAGGAGGGAGCGTCCAATGAATACACCGATTGAAAATAGTTTGCGAATGAGTTGCAGATTTGTGGCACCTCACTAGTCGTTGAGTCGAGGTACTTCATGCAACTTGGTATTCCATTAGACTTTCGCTTAGAGTTTATGAAATTCCAAAAAAGTTTTCTGTTGGATTTTAAATCACTCTCTGATAACAAATAATTTCAATACAAAAATTTATTCAAAACATCGAACTCACGTTGGCGATTATAGTAATTAATGCGCAGATCTAAATTTCCTTTATCAATTTTATAAAGTTTGTATGCTTTATTTTTCTTGTTTTTGAGATTATTCAATCTTTTGTTATACCAGGCCGGACTAATGTTATTATTTAAACGTTTTTCAGGTACATATAACTCAATTGCATCTTTTAAAATGCTTGAGAAAACGGAATAAGTGTTTACCAAGCTCAATGAACTCAAAATATTTTGCCACGAGAAAGACATCAAATAATCAACCATTGCATCATAGTTAGCTTTTCGAAAGTTGTATATAGTCTTTTGATTGGATATTACTTTATTTATATAATGATAAAA
The DNA here is from genome assembly GCA_949715645.1 of Portevinia maculata. Classification (NCBI taxonomy): domain Eukaryota; kingdom Metazoa; phylum Arthropoda; class Insecta; order Diptera; family Syrphidae; genus Portevinia; species Portevinia maculata. The sequence goes on along the minus strand of OX454527.1, from coordinate 51,221,955 downwards.
ATAGATATTGCCATCAATTGCAATATGATGGATTGAGTTTTCAATGACCGGGAAGTTGGACTTATCAAGACAAATATTATACTCAATGTCCACGAAAATCAGATCAAGTATCCGGTTTAAACTATTACGTTGAGAATTTATTTGAATTAAATTATATTGACCCAAAAAGTCTATAACAAAGGATTCTATTTCAGTTGAAACATTAAAAGGAACCAAATACATGTCTTCCAAGTCCAACGTCCATTCTAAGTTGCAAAGATTGAAATCGCCCGCCAATAGAATATGTTGCGAACTTTTAAGATCTTCTAATATTGACTTTATATTATTTAAATGCGCCCTGTATAGGTTTAAATTACTCCTTGGTGGAATATAACTTGCAGAAACAAATAATTCAGATTCACCTATTTTAACACGTACTATCAGTTGATCAATGTCTAGGTCAGAGTTAGAAGAGTTTGATTCCAAGTCAATTAAACTACATGCCAGTGAAGCACGAATAGCAACCAATACTCCTCCACCTCTTTCCATCCCTGTCATTTGACTAGATCTGTCTTTTTTAAATACTGTGTAATAATTGGGAAAACATTCAACACTTAAATGATTATCTGTTAACCAAGTTTCAGTTAGAATAATAATATCATACGTATATGAGGAAAACGAGACAAATATATGATCTAATCTGGTCCTTAACCCACCAACATTTTGATAATAGAATGTTACATTTTCAAAACTACTTGATGATGAATTTGGCAATCCAGCAGGAACATTTTGATGATCGTCATTTCCATCTTTATCGGCATCAAACGATGTTACGAAGGATTGACTGCTTTGGGAGCTCTGTCGTTTTTTGGATGATTTATAAATGGTTTTACTTTAACACCCCAAGGCCATAACGAAGCATCACTCATAAGTTGGTCATAACAGTCAGATGGAACACTTAATTTAAAATTAATGAATTTAATATCAGATGGAAATGTCATGGGGAAATGTCTTTTTTTATTAATTTAAAACACTTAAAGGCATTAAAGGGTATACTAGATCGGGCTGATATGTGGTTGATAATATCATCCGGCAGAGTATTCACATTAAACTTCGTAAGATGAAGCGATTTAGAAGAAGTTAATGCATTGAGTGAGCTACAACCTGTCCCAACAATTTCCTTTGCAGCATGTTTTTTTATCTCTACATTTAATTCTGCATTCAATTCTGTTTCCAAGATAACGATGGGAGGCTTGATTCGGTCGTCCTGTTCACTCCTAACACTACCTTCTATGTTAATTTGCAGTCCGGAAGAATCGTCAACAGCAATAATTGTTTTTGCATTTAGTTCACTAACTCCACTGCGTTCAGTCATTGACCCAACATAATTGACGTCATCAAGAGATGATACGATTTCGTTTTCATCTCCTTCACTAGCAACCATATTAGCGTGGCGGCATTGACTTGCTAGAGCAGTAACCTCGAGCCCAGATGTTTGAGCATGAACACCACGCGAGTTATCATCAATTCCTGTATCAACCTCAATATGTTCATGAGAGAGATCAGCATTAGTGCTTAAAACCGGTTTGTTTATTACTCTCTTGTCATCATTTGAGCTCGCAAACATCGCAAGAGCGCTAACAGCCGGGGTTTTGGTGGTAGGTACTATATTATGATCGATCCAATTTTGACTCGATGCACCGGTGTGGGAGAACTTCGGCAAGTTAACGGACGGAGAAAAGGGCATATCATTTCGAGAAAAACAAAGCAAATTAGCTCCGTTGCTTCGCACATTAGAAGGTGAATTTTTTTGTTTTATTTTTCTAATGTTTTGCAATGCAGGGGAGATTATTTTTTTTTGTGGGTTAATGTAAAGATCAACGACTTTTCCTTTATTTTTACTTCGCGTTTGTCTTTCTACATTTGTATGCACTTCACTATTGTTGACGTTATTATTAAGATCATTATTTAGAAATAGATGAGGAAACTCAGCTTTGAGAATATTTAAGTTTTGATTAATGTTAATGACGAGTGCTTCTAAAGTTGGATAAGCTACTGGAGCAAAACTTTTCGCACTTGAAGAAAATATTTGTCTTTTATTTGAGGATGTTAAAATCAGTTTTTTTCATTTTTGCACAGGTTGAATGCTGCAACGAATTACAGATACCACACGATATTGAATCAATGGATTCGACTTTCTTACAAAAATTATACAATTTTTCATGTTTTGGATGTTGTAAAAGAAACGACCGTCGCGGTGAACAATGAAAAAGAAACTGAAAACATAAAAGAAAAATATTGGATTATTAAAGCAATAACTTAAGAAGAACGGCAAAAGTGGCTTGTAGCTTGGACTTTTAAAAGCTATTACGATATAACAGAGCATGATTGCAGTATTTGTACAAAACAAGCCACCCCCTAGCTCCGTTTAGTATATCGTACAGACCATTTACGGACAGATTGCTTACTCGGAAGTATAGTCGACGAATCTCTTGTAAAATAGGGCGTTCCGCAATGAAGTGGTGAATATTTTTAGGCACTCTCATGTTGCATAGATTACACGTTTCCTCAAGATCTGTTCTGTGTGGCATGGAATTCAAATTTATTAATTCTGCTCTCGCTCTAAGAATGGTGCTTATAACTTTCGATGAAAAATTTATATTGAAATAACTTTCGTGAGATAGCAAATGATTCCTATAGATTAACTTTGAAGCTGAGGAAGATGCTCTGATTAGGTGCTGATCGTATAATTTGTCATCCACTTTAGCAATGATCATTGCAAAAAGCCTCTGCCAGTCGTTAACATTAGGTAAAGTAAAGGAGGCATTCAGTTCGAGAGATATCGCTAGCTGGTTCCAATCCTTAAATGGAGAAGCATTGGTTTGTAGCAATCTTATTAAAATAGTCTTGGAAAGATTATTCCCGCTTCTCATTACCACTCTGGTTAAATAATCAGAATGAGCTTTTAAGTTTCGTACGTAGATGGGAGGCAAACCTGACTACATGAATAGCGTAGGTCGGAGTCGCATTTGGTAGCCGGAATAGACGCTTGAAAAAGAATCTTTGGACTGCCTCAAATTCTTCGAGGGGGCTCACACCAAAGGCCTGCACACCATAGCACATACAAGTATTAACTGTGGCTTTAAACACTTGATACTTCGAAGAAAGGTCAATGTTTTGATTGGCGAAGAACTTCGGCCACATCATGTTGAGTGCCAATTTGGCTTCAGTACTTTTTTCTCTGGCATGCTTGTTAAAGTTTAGATTATACGACTACAAAACACCCAGGTACTTGAACTCACGAACTACTTCAATTAGTTCGTTGTTAAGCCGCCAAGTTCCTACCACAGGACGTCTTCTCTGCCGGTTCTCAAATACCATGACCTTGGTTTTTGCGACGTTGATATGGAGATCCCATGTTTTACAGTAGGTTTGCAATCTATTAATTTGCAGTTGCAAAGAAGAAGGATTTTCCGCCAGTAACACTAGGTCATCAGCGTACAGAAGTACTTTTATGTGATTGCCCGCAAAGTTAACGCCACCCGGAAGAATATCAGATATTGCATCAATGTACAACGCGAATAAAATTGGGCTTAATATGCAGCCCTGAGCGACGCCTGCAGATGTCTCAAACCATTCGGACAGGTTCGACCCATCCCACACAGCTGCGCAAGATGACGAAAGAAATTTGGCATACAACATTAAGAACTTTCTTCACACTCAAAGGGATGCCAGTTTATAAATTAAAGCTTGCCTGTTAACTGTATCAAACGCTTCTTTAAAATCTACAAAGCACACAAAAAGTTTCTTATTATTTTCAATATATTTTCTAGCGATGCTAGTCAGCGCGAAAATATGATCAACGGTGGAAAAACCAGCCCGAAAACCAGCTTGATACATGCTACACGCTGAGGCGATTATTATCCTCTATCCACCTGGAAAGTCTTGTGTATAAGATCGAAGCAAAAATCTTTCTTAGAGAATTGAGAATAGAGATGCCTCTGTAGTTTTTTGGTCGACTCACATCACCTTTTTTGAAAATAGGAAAAACAAGCGCTTTGGTAAAGCACGTTGGTACACAAGCGCTGTTGTATATTAAATTGAAAAAATCCACAATATAAGTCTCGAGTTGGTCTGTTCCGTTTTTAGAAAATTCAATTGGAATACCATCGCACCCCGGAGCTTTGTTGCTTTTCATAGCCTGCAAGGAAGCTTTAAGTTCTCCTAAGGAAATCGGGCAGTCAAGTTCAGATACCATTGTGTTTGGTAATGCAAAGCTAAAACTGTGAAGACCCTCCTCCGCTGATAGCAGTGTTTTAAAATGAGCAGCTAACGTATCAGCTTCGACAGAAATCTTCACAGTTCGAATGCGCCCTCCCAATTCCTGAACATTATTCCAGAATTCTTTTGAGTTTTTGAACTGTTGTAACCTAGTTGCAAGACTTTTGAGCTAACTAGCTTTTTTCTGATAGCATAACTGTTTAAATTCCTTATTGGCGCGCAGGTACAACGATTTGAAGGCAAAAGAGTTTGTAGCTCTAAAAAGTTTTAAGAACTTAAAAGAGAGTTTTCGTAAGTTGCTACATTCTCTATCGAACCATTTGCTTTTAGGAGTGAACGAAGGGGTGTTGTTCACAGGAGGAGCCGAAGCGTGGATTACACTTGTAATACTGTCACCAATCATATCAATGTCGCTCTCAGGTTGCAGTGGGAGAGCATTACAATGGTGATTCAAAAGATTTTTGTACCGATAAACTCTACTTTCGACCCACTTAAGTTTGGGGAGACTAACTGGGATTCTCTGGCGGGTATTCTCAACGAGATGGAATATTATGTTATATTGCTATTTCCTAAAGCTGCTTGAATGATTCTAGTGATGAGCATGGAAACAATCCATTGACTTAGATGGTTTTCTATTACCAGCTCCCTGAGGGACTCTAGAATTGATTCAGTGTGGACATTGTTGAAGGCTCCTTCTATGTCTAGGAAGGTTGCCAAGGTGTATTCTTTGTAATGTAAGGATTTTTCTATCGTACGCACTACCTCGTGAATAGCTGTTTCTGTAGATCTTCCCTTGAGGTATGCGTGTTGAGATTTGGAGAGGAGTGAAGCTTCTATTGCACCTCTCAGGTGGTTGTCTAGGAGACGTTTGAGCGTCTTCAGTACGAAGAAGGTCAGGCTAATTGGTCTGAAATCTTTCGCAGTTTCATGACCGCGTCTACCCGCCTTTGGAATGAAAACAACTCGCATTCGTCTCCATGAATGGGGTACATGATTGTAGAGTATACAATCTGTTAAATGTCTGTTAAATTGTCCAGTATTTTATCAATGTTGAGTTATGGCTGCTCTTAGCAAGGCCAATGACCATTGAATTGAATTCTGCAATACTAGCGCCCAAGATAATATAAATATAATAGATTTTCTTCTAAGGAAATCCAATTTTTTGGTGATTGCTTTGTTTTCCTGTCTCAAGTTATTTACAGTTAATTTTTTTTTTTCAAATCCAGTTTATAGATTGCCTTCTGTCCACATCACGTGTGCATCAAAAATATAAGCAAATCCTGCGTCTGCACGAACCAACGCTTGAAAGTTCCTTGTATCCGGGATTCTTTTCCTACATGATACCGATGACGCTTAGCTCAACGATACTGTTCCATTTGGTTGATGAAATCCTCACGTCTGAAGCAGATTATTCTGGTCTGGTTTTTCTCATACATCACATCAGCTCGTGTGAATTACCCGTGAAGCTGGAAATCTCCAAACGACTTCTTCAAACAACGTTCATCAAGCAGAACTCGCCACAGTCAATTGCCAAGCAGTCCGGCTGGCAGGAATCCATTGCACGGCTATTAATTCGCAAGCCCATCACCAATATCAAACCAGACGAAGAGAAGCGCAAGAGCTTCGGAATCAACCTAAACGATGTGCTACTGGAAGACAATGCAGACTTTCTTAATCAGTCCGATTTGATAAGTTTCTGCGAACATACAGTAGACTTGGAAGAGCTACAACGCCAGGGAAAAGACGGCGGTTTAATATTGAATGAAATCCAAGCGAGTGTAACCGAGGCTGCCAATGTCATCGAAAGTGAAATAAAGGAATTGGCCGGTTCTGTGTCTGGAGCAGTTGCGGAGAACATTGCTAGCGTGTATTCTGTAATAAGGCAGAGGACACACGATATCCAGGACACATTTGAATCGCTCACAATGGGCGGTCCACTGGAATACAATGGGGAGATAATGCCGCCACGACAAAGAACTTCATCAAACAGTTCGGGCAGTTCAACACAGTCGCCGGTTAGCAGTGCCAAAATTAAGGACTCAATAGATGTGAGTAGATTATCGATATTTTCACTAAAGATTTTGACTGTTATTTTTGCTATTTCTTTAGGTTACTACATTTGACTTTTCTCCCGATGCCGATGTAGACTCCGAAGAGCAGTTGGTCTACCTAGTCTCAAATGTTTTATTTACGATATTTTGGAGAGGAGTCAGTAACGAACATCCGCAGTGTTGGAAGGTATTAAGTGTTGTTGAATGTTTTATCTGAATGTTTACAGAAATTTCGTTGCAGGAACGAGGTCAAGTTCTGGGTTGCATCAATCTACTCGCTTTGAATAACGAACTCATCACATCGCACTTATCACTACGACTTCGCATCCTCGAAATGGCAGTACAAGCATCACTGTTCGATTTGTCCGAGCATGGCAATCAAACTTTAATCAATCAAGAAGTAGGTTCAAAAAATGTATAATGATTAAGATTAACTGAAGGTGTTTTATCATAGAATGCATCACAAATTCTACGAATGGTTTATGACTTAGTTGTCCTGGGTTCAAATGAAGACGAATCAAAGAAATGTTCCACAAAGCTATTGGACGGCGTGCTGGCCCTGCTGGACGCACTCATGGTATTCCAACAATCTTCATCTGATGACTGGTCCGATATGATACGATTATGTTTGGGGCTGCTATTGAAGTGTTCTCATCATCCGAATCCTGGTGTCGTTGCCATGGCTACTGCAAAGTTACATGCAATTCTTCAAAGTCGCAATACAGAGGACCCCACAGAATTCGCGTATTTGTTGTTTAGCATAAATAAAGCTCTGGACGATGCTATTGAGGGTAAGAGTGATGTGGCGTCGTCTTGATGTTTGGGTTAAAATCGTTTTTCTTTCATACAGTTGGAAATCCGGAGCAGTATTCATTCCTTATGCCAGTGATGAAGGCAATGCTTGAAAAGTGTCGAGCTGTTTTTCAACTGGAAGCAAACTTACCTGATCTACCACCGACTTCATCTGGACCGGTGTTCTTCAATGATTTTCAAATGTACAGCACCAGCAAGAAGTGGCGCAATTTCATTGAGAAAATGGTGAGTGTTTGTTGGATGATTGTTTGACTAGAGGAAATAAGAAGTTCTTCTAATCTTTCCTCGCAAATAAAGACAAAACCCCTTCTCTTTTGAACTCTTTATTTATGTCAGCACTTTTACAACATGTCGCCTTTAATAAAAATAAATAACTATCTAACGTAACTTAATCCTAACAGTTCTCTTTTAGCACCTCAAAATAGTTTGTGATTTTTTGGCAACTCGCCTGTGCCATCGTAGTAGTCCTCTTTATCGGTTTTGCCCTTGAAGTAGGTTTTGTCCAGAATGAACTTTTTAGTGGTCTGCGAGGGAGCAGTCGATGCATTCGTACTCATTTTGACTGCATCCGCTCGAGAGCTAAGCGTCCTCGTGCGGGGTGGTACTGTCCCCGCGTAATAGCTGTGAGAATTTGACTTCTGTATCGAAAGTATATCGACGTTTTTAAGGTCATTGAGTGTTACCTCGGCTGTCCGCTGGCCTCTTTGCGCGTTTTGATTCTTCGTCCGGATTCTCATTGGGTTCCATGATTGTGACGGTGAAAACTCGGTCACTGCCTGTACAGGAGCTGTCTTTCGAATCGATTGCCTTATTGGTTCAACATTTTCTTTGATGTTTGACTCGTGCGCTGCAGGTTCATCGAGATGTTCGCTGGCAGATTCAAAACCCTCCTGCAACTCTGGTGTGTCAAGATTATGTTTCTCTATTACGGGAGCCTTTGTGCGCTTTCGCTTGCGCCTCGGTCTGAATGTGCTGGTTGTTGTGAACGGGATTTTGTCCAAGTACTTAACCGAGGGCGGCTGAGACGAATAGAGCTCTTCCGGTTCAAGAGGCAACTGTGACGTTAACTCATGTCGGTTAACGTGTTTGAAGCGGTGCTTGCGAGGGGTGAATCGATGGACTTTGCTATTTGCTTGCTGAACGGGCTCATGGATCGTTGTGGATGTAGTTGTTGTTGTGGAAGGTTTGCTGGGAACAATGCGTTGGATATGATTGTTCGACTCGGAAACGTGTTCGTGTGGTTGGTCTGTGTGAATGTGATTCGGTGGGAAATAGTCGTGGTCCGCCGTGCTTGACTCAAATGGTATTGGATCGTAGATTGGCACCTCATAACTGGTCTTTGGGTAATCGTAGCCTGGTGGCATGTGGTTTGTCTTAAGGGGAAGTTCGTCTTGGTGATGAATAGGTGGATGGTATGAGTGCGGGGGCTCTGCAAAGTTGCCCCCACTCGGATGGTAGTAAGAATCACTGGGAGCCTGGTAGTTACTCTCGTAGTTTTGTTTATATTCTGGTGGCCCATAATTATCAGTTGGAGGCCCATAATCGTTACTTGGAGATGCTTTGTAGTTATTTGGATGCGGCATGTGATTCGCAGGCGAAAGATTGATGTCATACGATGGAGAGTAGGTGATGTGAATGTCGGTTGGTGGTTCAGCAAAGTTGTTGCTGTAGGTATATTCAACATTCGGAAGTTTCTTGTTATACTCCGGATATGGTCCTTCCGGTGAAAGTTGTTCTTGCGGGTGATAGGAATTCACTGGCAATTCGTACTTATTATCAGGCACCTGGTACGAGATTTGCTGTTTGGGGGGCGGGCCATATGGGGGGAAATCTGTATATTCGTCCTTTTGTTCAGGCGGTCCATAACCCCCTTTTAGAGGTTCTTCATGATACGACACATCATAGTAAATTTTCGGCTTCGAGGCATACTCATCTCCTGAGTAGTCGTCAAAGGAATGTCCCTTTGGTATGCCATACTCTTCATGCGGTCTCGAGATAGAATATGCCTTTTGCGGCTTCGAAAACTGGTATCGTTGGGGTGTTTTTTTCTTCGAATACGAATCGCCATTAAACTCTAGGTCCATTGCGTGTTTTTCATAGTTTGATAGTGGTTTTTCTGCGAAGGGATATTCCGAGCTCACTTCATAGTGGACTTCGTCGTAGCTGTATGATGGCTTGTACGACTGAGTGCTGGTGTAGATTTTTGGCTGTTGCTTGTAGTTGTAACCGCTAGGTTCCGTCATGGTGTAAATAGGTGGACCATATTTGCCCTTTTGTGATTTTATTCTTGGCCTGGGCCGTTTGAATGCTTGTGCTTTGTAGCGATAGTGGTTATTGGGATGTTTGCTTCGGTAGCGAACCAACTTTGATGCTGTCGCTTCGAGGATTTGAGTTGAGTTTGTCGCTGGAGTTTGTTCTGCTGCCGTGACTGTATCTTCTGTAGCCGCGCAGTGAATTTTTGTTAGGAGGGCAAATATCTGAATAAAAATAAACAACAAATTAGCGAAATTTAATTAATATTTTACATTATTGAGAATTTTGGTTATCAAATTTGTGTATCAGAATAGAAAAACAATTCAGCTGCTTTTGACATCAAGTTTTCAGAATTTCAATTGATGAAAAAAAGTAGTCCTGGGAAACAGGCTGAATCACTGATGACTGACCGACTGACAGATCGTCAAAAGTTTGGAGTGCTTATTCACAATCATCGCAGAATCTTGAACTTTGATGCAGATATAGAATGTGCGTTGCAGATTTCTGATGTCCCATTCAAGGGGTGTGATAGCTGCCCCATATCTTTAACTCAGCCTCTAAAAAACCTTGAATTTCAAAATTTAACTTAGAGGTAGATCTTAGAATGAATACAAAGCATCAATCCAAAAATATGATGTAATAAAGAACCATTTTCGTAACCCCCAATTATCTTAGAAAACTTCCCAGAAATCGTTAACAACTGGGTTCATTTGTAACTCCAAAAGATAACATCAGCCGAATACATCTTATTGGAGAATTTTGCTACGAATCTATCACTCATCGCATGTTCACCGTCAAAATGATTTGAACAACTAAAGCACAAAAGTATGCTGCTTCTAATATTACCAGACAAGACTCAGAAACGAAAAAGATTGGAGTGGTAAACTAAGAGCTTTTAGGCTGAGCAGCCACACGATAAAATGTAAATAGTGCAGATGGCTCGAACCGATGAAGGAACTGAGACAGGAGTCTAAACACTACTAATCCAAGGCTTATTTCAGGCCAAAATAGATTCAGTGAGGCCATTCAGGCATCCTGTGGGCATTGATTCTCAAGAGGGTCAAATATTTGGGAAAACACCAAATTAAACGGTAAATTTGGAAGCGCATCACTGATGCTCAATCAGCCCTGTCACACGTTTATTAACGCAAACGTTTTGCATTACTGGCTCTGCATCGTGTTCAAAATGCATCACTGGAAAGGCATCACGTTATTTTTGTTAAGTTGCGTAAACTGATGCGCAAATGTCAACGAAAAACGCATCAAGAAAATTGCGGATGCTTTCGACGCATCAGCATCGCATCGGAATCGTAGTTTGTGCAGTGATGCCGCATCAACGCGAATTTGGTTGGTTTGGGTTTTCTTAATTCACCCATTACGTTAATTTTTGGAAAATTGCGTAAACTGATGCGCAAATATCAACGCAAAAAACGCCAAGCCAATTGCCGATGCTTTCGTTTCGATTTATCAGCGTCAGCTATGTTGCGCATCGGCATCATAATTTTTGCAATGATGCGGATGCCGTATCGATGCGCATTTCGTTGGCGATTTCGAATTCACTCAAAGATAAAGATAAGAATGTTCATCAAAGAAATTGGACTGCATGCACTAAGGTGAGTCACCTTGCTAAGGTTAAGTCCTAGCATGACACTTTAAGAGAGTTGTTTTTTGGCAGAAACATCACCTCAGCAATAGCGATTTTGACAGGCGCAAGAATATTTTTAGAACCAAAAGGGGTTTTCCCTTCGGTGGCGCTTAGATTGCTGGGAATATTTTTTTTCGTTAGTATTTCGGTCAGGTCAACAGAATTTTAAGAGAAATTGAAGTATTGTTATGTCTGCGATAGCGCGTGGAACAATAGTTCCAATGACATTTGGCGAGTTGTCAACAACACAACCGAAAATTTTACTCTATTGTATTATTCTGTTGCAATAGGGCTGGGGTATAGCGAAAGTGTGAAACGGTTGCAACATAATACATTTATCGCAGCGAAATCAAAAGCATTCCCAACTAAGGAAAAATCTTAAAGTCACTGTGTAAATTCTACCAATCTTACAATGATGTGTCCAGTTTTACCAGCATTCAAATGCTGTATATTCTTTTGTTTTAATTTTGAGAAAATTCGTCTGTCTTGTTTCCAAAATATTTTGTTTTCGATGTGTGTGGTTGCTGCGCTAATATGTTTCTCACCACAGCAGCTGCCACTTGACTGTCACTGTGGTAGTCGCTGTTGCTGTTCTTACGTGTTTCTGCTATTCGGATTTGAAAATTGAGCAAATGAGCCAACTTTTTTTTTATTTGATACATAATAAGACCGCCTATTTTGAATTTAGCGCCATTTTTTGCGTCGGTCGTACAGCGTTGTTGTTTGACAGCTTTATGAGAGAACATTAAGGTATAGTCGTGGAGAATTACATGAATGTACAACGCATAGAAATTGTGAGAATCCACTACCGAAATGGTGAGATTTTTGCGGAGACGTGGCGGTTCAAAAATGTCATGGATTTTCGTTCACCATAAGCGATATTTGACTCATTTTTTACATTTGCATGTTTACAAGATTCAGTTGACACAACATTTGACTCCAGTAGACCATGTGCAGCGCCAAATGTTTGCAGAATAGATCTTGCAGCCACACACAGCAAATGAAAGTGGTTTTTCTCCGGTGAGGCATATTTCGAATTTAAGGACTATGTCAATGAACAGAATTGTCGCACGTGTGCCATCAGTCACGGGGCGGCCATTTATCGGGTGTTGTGTTTATTAAAATGAAAGCATTACAACTTTTCAAGTAATCACTGCGTTTTTTTTTATTTTTTAAAATTTCAAATAGGTGGTCTTAATGGGACACCCGTGATAATTGTGTGACATTAATGATCTAAATGAGGCGGCCCTACAAATGTTCAATTGTTTAGCCCGTCGCGGCCTTGTATGGATCAACCCCTTCGTAATACCTTCTTATGATCACCGTATAAAATTAATTGATATGGAGTCTTTAAAAAATATTATTTTTATCCGCCAACTTTTGCTTGGAAACATTGACAGCCCGCAACTACTTCAAGTTATCTTCTTTTCCTCTTACCGACTCCACCTCAGTAGTACCCCTGTCTGAACTTGTAACTCTCGATACCAAGTTTGATCATAACTGTTAGTTTTTAAGCCTAGAATAGAACCATTTTTATATTTATTGCAATAAGTTAAATTAACATGTCCTGGTTTGTCCTGGGCCAATAAATAAATAAATAATCGACAGTACTCTCGCACTCAGGCGAAAGAAGCAAAAACATGGGTTGTTAAGAAGTCTCTGGATACAAAAAGCGTTATCATCGAAAGCTGAGAATATCTTCCGGTGCTGCTTCTGTTGCTGATGCTGAGACGTTTTAAGAAGACTTAATTTATTATGTAACTATTTATTCGTATTTATAGTTTTGTTTTGGTAACTTTTTGACATTTTTCTTTTTTTTGTTCTTTTATTATTATACATATTGAATTATGTTTTGTAAATACCTACTGGCTGATGAAGTTTTCTGATGTTTCTTACGATTTGTTTTTTTTTTTTTACTCTCCTTGTGAAATTAAAAATCAAGAACATCTTAAGTCACACCGGAGGGAGTCCCACTCCCACGGGTGGCGATGGGAATGAGAATATGCATAACAGGATTCGATGTTCGCAAAACATTCAAGAGTATCACTTGTCATGAGAATCTTCTCCAATTTGCCGTTCGGATTCGGCTTAAAATTGTAGGTCTCTTCTCCTTCGCACAGGCAAATGGTTTTAGTCCCTGTATGGGCCACTAATGCTTAATATTTATTTATAATTTTTTTTCCAAGGTGGATGAACTCCTTAACTACCTCGAAGTAATTGCTATCAGCAGTGACGTCTTGTCCTAGTCGGTGGACAGATATTTGTTTGTTTGTTGATAGCATGTTTTTGGTCTTGTGCTCATTTACTTCAACACCAACCTATTTCGTCTGTTCTTCAATCGCCGTAAAAGCCTCTAACACGGCACGCTGGGAAGGGTCGTTGATGTCGATATCGGCCGAATACCCCAGTAGCTGAACGGGTCTATTGAAGATAATGCCTTCCGCATTGACACCTGCCCTACGCACTATTTTCTCCAGAACAAGATTGAAGAAGTCACATGAAAGCGCATCTTCTTGCCAAAATCCGGTACAAGTTTAGATTAATTCGGAAAAGCTGCTTCCAAACTGCACATTACACCGCGTCTTTTCAAATGTCACGCGATATAATTGGATCAGTTTTACCGGGATCCCGAATTAGGCCATCGCTACGTAGAGCTCCTGACGATGAATGCTATCATATGCGGCTTTAAAGTCTTTTCCAGGATTCGCTTTAGTGTGACCACACTGGTACGTGCCGATTAGTTTGTGAACGGCCTCAGATGTTCACACAGTCAGTTGGATATAGTGATGGCAAAAAAAATCATTAATCGATTATTTGATCATGTGATTAATCGAAGGGAGCGATTACTAATCGCGATTAATTGCAACAAAATTAAGCGATTAATCGGTTTTTCGGTTAAATTTTCGGTTAAAATTTGATGTTGTCATGAAAAAGCAAATAATTTCCCAAATAAATTGTTTTCTGAGTACGAAAATAATTTATTACGCGTTTAATTCACTAAATTTAATTTAATTTATACATAAAGAAACAAAATACATTATTTGTTAAAAACTGAATTCAAAAACAAGAGTTCTGACAGGTGCTTTGGAAAAAAGCCGTTCGGATGGTACGGAAGTCCCAATCAAAAAGCAATATTTTTCGGAGAGAGGGTATAGCTTAGGGTAAACGGATTTCATCTCTTTCCAAGCATCAACCACATTTCGTTTTAACTCTAAAACCGGACCATTGAGGAAGAAGCTTAGTTCGTCTTGAGGATATGCTAATTTATTGTCCGTTCTTCGTTGTTTGTGAGCCAAAGTCTTATGGTGAGCCCATAAATCGAATTCATTACCATCCATGGAAGACTATTCACTTCCACTTCCAATGCTGTCGTCTCCATGTCCAATTTCAGCCATTTCGCTTCTGATGGTTCCCAAAACTTTGGGCAAAGCTATGGGATCCTAAAAATGGAATTTGTTTGAATCGTGTGCCTAGGAGTGATGATGCAGCCAGTAGAAACGAATTTCTATTTGTTCAAAGCGGCGGTCAAACTGGTTCAAAATATTTGTTTTTAATTTGTTTGCTACCACGCCCACAATCAGCAAGTGGAATTACTTGACTTAATGTGGCGTATTTCTCTCCACTTATTTGAGTAGTCATAGCTTCCAATGGTCTCAATAAGGAAAGCATTTCCACAATTTAATCTTTGTTTTTTGTTGTTATCATGAGTGTTGCATCGGAATAGTTTGTTAAAATTTTGCTGATGTATGGTAGACACTAATTAATTAGAGTCGTCCTCGTCGGTCGTCTAGTACTGATTACTTGTGCGCGCAGTTGTTTTATTACTGGGGTTTCCGCAATGATCTGCGCTGTTTTGTTCCAATTTGCTTTAGTAGTGATGGTTTTCTTTCGATTATTTTCGATTATTTTTTTGAATTAATCGATTATTTTGTGGATTAATCGAAAGGGAAATTTCGATACAAATAATCCTTAACCGAGAGAAAATAACCTATTATGTAATATAAAATGTTCGATTAAGCGTGCCATCACTAGTTGGATACGATAGGTTGCAGGATATATGCTACACTTAGTAAGGATATGACTCGATGGTTTTTGCAAGACATTGGATCGGTTCAATCGGATTTCTTGTAGTTGAGCATCATGTTGAGTCAGTGCTAGAGCAAGAAGAAAACCCACGTCCTGTCAATGAAGAACAGATTTCACCACCCAGGAACAATAGGACCGCCGGCTCTGATGGTTTACTATTCAAATACGGAGGTGATGTTTTAGTAGGGCGCATGCACCAAATCATCAACCAAATATGGTTGGAAGAAAGCATGCCCAATGACTGGACTATCAGCTCCATATGCCCCATGTAATTTTAGGGCTTTCACTAATTCAAAAGATTTAACTTAATGTGAAAAGCAATGAAAATAATGATAGATCAATAACCTTGACCACTTCTGATTAGGAGACGCGAAAGAATCAGAGTTTTCAACTAAACCAATCCATAAACTCAAACCTTTGCTTCAAGAGTGGTCGCTAAATAGAAATCCAATCTTTAACATCATTTGTTCCAGAAACCAGAAACCTTATGTAATTAAAATACCACACAGGCCGGTTTCAAAGGAAATCCTATTGAGTCATACGGACATGGTCCATTCAACTTTCCTTCTCGTCTGATTTTAAAGAGTGGACATCATTTTCCAGCTTATGCAATTTATCTCTTTCTCTACAAAAAATACTAAACATACTTTTACGACGGCGGCTAAACAAACTGCTGAAAGAATTGCTTTTCCCCAACCCGTTGTTAACTAGTTTCGTGAAATTAAATAATACACACTTACAGTTATCAATTTGGCAGAGGTACATTTATGTATGTACTCCAAACTTTGTTTTTAAATTAATTTTCCGTTAACAAAAAGAACTAGCCCCGATCACAGCACAGTCCAGTTTAAATCGCTAACAAAAGAGAAATTCCAATCGGGTGGAGTGTAATTTTTCACAGCCGACAAATTAACATTTACGAAAGAAAAAAAATAATTAGGTCCCTCCGACTGTAGCCTAAGAATCAAGTTTGGCTAATAAACGACAGATTTAGGAGTAGAACTTGCAAGCGAATGTGCAGTTTATAACACTCCCCAGTGCTGTTTGCGCCATATGCGAAATTTAGGTCGAACATGATTTTTTTTTTGCTTAGTGCTTCTAACTCTGACACAGCCCACCCTGCTACTGCATTCAAAGTGATTTGTTGCATTTCAATGTTAGGTGTGTTACCGCTGTAGTTGCCGCTGTGCGTCGATTCCAAGTTCAAACTCCAATGCGTTTTCCATGCGAAAAAAAAAACAAGAGCGACATTCTCAATTTGATTGCAGCCATCGACAGTATTTGGCGCTGATTGTAGCCAAGTAGTGGTAGACCGATCCACTGGTTTATTCGCAAAGGCTGCCATTTAAAAGAAATCGTTGAACTTTTCATTCGATTTTCAATTTTATCGGTCTAACTGGTTTGTCTGCAATCATAAATTTGAATTTTATCGATAACGTTTGGAGCTGAGGTCCTGGTACAGGCGAAATATCGGTTTGAAGGTAGAGAAGAGTGGAGCTAGATAAAGCGCCAGCATCATCTGGCGGGCCGCTATGCAATATTGTGTTCCTGAAGTGCGCTTGTTTGTTTTTTTTTTCTCGTTTTAAATACACTTTCACTTCTCTGTTGAGCGTGAGAAAGTAGCAGGCTTGGCGCATTGCTTTACAGTGGAGTGGAGTGAGGGATTTCGTTAGTATTCAAACTAGATACGCAGCGGAAATAATAAAAATATTAAATGTAATTATGTAGGTTGTCAAATGTGGTGTTTGCAAAAAACTTTGTAATAAATAGTTAAGGCATTTGTTTGTTACAGTAAAAAAAATGTATGAAAACGAAATATGGATGCGGCATTCATTATTGCTGAATATTATCACATGCAAGGACGATCTTAGAACATCATTTCGTAAAAGGCGACTAGCAGTCCATATTTATTTTATTTATTGATTATTCATTAAATGCGTACACATAAGACCCAATCTATCCGTTCGGGAAAGACGCATATCTTCGCGATGAACACTAGACTGCCAGTGTGCGTTACGTTTTGTCGGAGAAATGTTCCGAATACGAGTACCATGAAGCAAAATTCTCCGATTCGTACAGTATCGGAACATTTTTCGTTCGGGATAGTGCTAAATGTCGTATAATCTAAAGACAATCTACAATTTACATTGGATAAGCTAGGTTTTGACAATTTCATGCTTATTTCTTGCTACAAAATATTGAATGCAATTTAAATAGCATGAGGAGGAAACAAAAAAGAGAACAAGTAAGGAAGAGAAGGAAAAATCTATACAAAAAATATTAGAGTATGAATTTTTGAGTTATTGGGAGAAATATAGTTTAATTTTGTTCTTAAATCGCGCAACATCGTCCACTTCTCTTATATAGCGTGGCAGAGAGTTCCATAATCAAATTCAATAAGTAAAAAAATTACGGATATAAGTAGCGTTGCTAGACGTCCCGGTTTGCCAGGGAAGCCCCGGATTTAAGACATAATTTCGGTTGTCCCAGCTTTTATCCCGGGTCTTGACTCAAATTCACAAAAGAAAAGTGCAAACATCTTTTATTGTTTACAACACACTGACTGCATTGTCATTCGGCCTGTGTAGTGTGTATGTATGAAGAATTTCAAATCATAGAAAAGTACTTTGAAGTTATTTTGGAATTCAGTAATAAAGAAATCAGCTCTTTAACAATGGAACACCATTTTTTAAAGTTTTCCATTGGACGAAAAAAATTGCTTTGGGTTTAGTGTTCCTAGTTCTAATTGTTTTGCGGAAAGAGATGTTTCTGAAATGGACGGATGTAACAAATAATTGTTTACCAGATTTGACAAAAGCCTACTTACAACTTTTAACTTTGGTTACACGTGTTCGTAATTTTACAATTAAAAAAAAATAATCCTGAAATAATTAAATTTGCTAAAAGTACCTAAAATATATAAAGTATCTTAATATTACGATAACAAAGAGACTGAATATGTGTACATAAGATGTTTAATAACATAAATTTAAAAAAATATTAAGCGTTTATAATTTAAGATTTAATATGAATTAATTTTGAAGCATTTGTTTTTATTTTTAATGAATTTTATTTTGTTCACATTCTTTTTTTTATTATAAATAGGTATATAAAGGGTCTTTCATTAAGGACTTGACAACTTCTTTTTTAATAAAAATGCAAACTACTTGAGATATCTCAAACAAAATTATTTGCTTGAATTACTATTAAAACATTTCTGAACGGAATTCGACTTCATTCATATGTCCACCACGGAACGTATGCAGCGGTCGATACGTTGAACCCAATTTTCGATGACTCGGTCGCACATTTCGCCCAATACGGCCGATATTTCTCCTTCAATATTGGCTCCTCTAACGTCGCCGGCTTGTTGGCATAGACCAACGATTTAATGTAGCCCCATTAAAAAAAGTCAAGGGGCGTTAAATCACACGATCTCGGCGGCCAATAGACGGGTCCGTTTCACGATATAACACGTTCAGCGAACTGAGAATTTGTTGTGTGGCTTTTGGCACTGATGTCCAATTCATGCAATTGCTCAAAGAAATAATGTTCCAACATGTCTCTGTAGCAAATATCATTTACCGTAATGTGACGGTCATTTTCATCGTCGAAAAAAAACAGCCCAATGACGCCACCGCACCAAACAGTGACTTTATGCGGATGACGTGCTGTTTCATGAAGCACATGAGGGTTCTCACCTGTCCAGTAACGCACATTTAGCTTATTGACGAAGCCGTTTAACCAAAAATGCGCTTCATCGCTGAAGATGATTTTGCGATGAAATTCTTCATTTTTTTCCATCATGGAAAGAGCCCAATTTGAGAACTTACGTCGCTTCATATGATCAAGTGGCTTAAGTTCTTGAGTCAGCTTGATCTTGTAAGGGTGAAGGCCAAGATCCTTACGCAAATTTAACCATAATGTGGTCTGGGAGAGGACCAATTCTTGAGAACGCCGTGAAATTGACTGATTTGGCTGGTTTGCGACGCACGGACGCCTCTACGGCAGCAATATTCTCCACACTTCGGCCAAAACGTAGTCTCACTGGCACGGCAACATCGAGCAGCGAATATTCTGACTCAATTTTTTCACTCTACTTTGAATTGCTTGTCCACTGGGACGAGAATTACGGCCGAAAACTGGCGTTAACACTCAAATGGCGACCACCGACTCCGAATTTGGTAGTAAATTTTAATTATTTGTAAAAGTTGTTCCTTCGTGATAATGATACAAATTTCGATTTTACTGAATATTTTGACATTGACTGTTTGGTAATCGGTTTAAGGGTGCGTTCACACTGAAAGTTTGAAAATGTCAAGTCGATAATGAAAGACTCTTTAGATATTTGGATTTATGTTTCACAATGTGATTTTATGAATTAAAAAAACTAGTCACTCATTTAAATAAAAAAACAAAAAATATTTTATGTAATAGGTATCTTATATGTATTGTAAGTTTTTATTTTGTCCCGGGAGAAATTTGGAAATCCCGGTTTTTTCTATATTTTTGCCATTTGTCCCGTCGAGCTGCGAGCAAAATCTGTCAATCCTAGAAATAAGGGAGACATGGTTCCTGTGAGTAAGAGCATGGTTACGGCACGAGATTTTAAAAAGTTTTAAAATGTCATGTTGAGGAGACTTAGCAAAATTGGATACACTGTTGTACCTGCCAAGGCCGAACATTTATCGTATTGGACTATTAAACGCGATATTTAGTCATCTTTTGCTTACGGAGCCAGAATTTATATATAATTCGCAACCATTGATCAGGGTGGGCAGGACCAACGTTTTCACTATAATAACATACATGCGTACTCTTATTGGAGTGAACTATTTTGTGGCCACGTAGAATGTCACAAAAGTTTCCCAACAACACGTTAATGTCCGATTAAATCAGACAGACAAAACAACATCAAGATTTTTAGCTCGACAAAGTTGACCTATGTTCTCTGCATATTCACAGGGGGTAAATACGAAAGGTCAACGGTTTGTTTACCACTACTGGGTGATCCATTTCGAGGTTCCCTACTTTTTTAAACAGCGGATGTAAACAATCAAGCCCAACTGCATTCGATTTAATAGAAAGTAAACTTTTTAATACGTCAGAACAATTCACACCAGTGAAACCGAAACTGGGAGTAGTAAACACAATAGACTGGCCTTGAAATCAAACGCCAAGTAAATAAGATCGTGTTTAGAGAAGGCTGGAACGGAAAACTGGCTGTAAAGTAGTACCTTTTTTATATCGCTAACGAAAAACAAGTCTAGTAGTGTTGATGACTGCCCAGAAAAATGGGTAGGTTCAGTGGTATTGACGGGGAGTAAATTAAGTCCAATCATGTCATCAACTAAGTGATTTTCAGTTAAGATATTGCTGGTAAAGTCCCCGCATAAAACTATGTTAGGACAGGTAATGGGGATTTCTTCTAGGGTAGCTAGCAAATGGGAAGCATTAATATAACGGTTTGGCCGGTAAATGGAACCAATCAGAAGCTTATCACCTTCATTATTAACAATCTCTTCAAATGCGTACTCAATTTCACTACCAACCTCTATCGAACACCTAAATTTGCAATTAATACCATCTCTAATATACACGGCAACACCTCCACCAGCACGACCAACTCTATTAGTCCGGAAACATTTAAAACCAATAAGTCGACACATTTCATCATTGATGCTGTCTGACAGCCATGTTTCAGACACACAGACAATATCTAAACCAGATTCCTCAAACATATCCCGAAATTCATCAATTTTCGGCAGCAGACTCTGCGCGTTAAAGTGGCAAATGTGTAGACCATTTCTCTGCCTTTTCAATACATTGAGCATAATACGTGTGTTGTTAACATTTGGCATGGTTCTACTTAATGAAATTCAGAAACCGAAAGAAGAAAAAATACACAGCAAAAGTTCTTATTATTAGGTATAATGTACGAATTATGAATAAAATTTAAAAAATTAATTACTTTGGCATTTAGTTTTTGAAGATTGTGTCTATCAAATGTTGGCCGTTGCTACGTCGCAGATGGTCCATCCGTTGAGTCCAATTTTCGATGACTCGTTCGAGCATTTCGACTGGTAACTGGCGAATGACACGTCGGATCTTCTTGGAACTTTTCAAGAGCCCATAGAGCGAAGCGATGTCGCTTGGGAAGGGCGAGCGGCTTCAGTTGTTGCACAAGCTGTATTTTGTACGCTTTCAATTTAAGATCTTGACGTAAAATGCGCCAAGTCGTTCCATACGTCAGTCCGAGTTGCTGCGAACGGCGCCGAATCGACTTTCCACGGTCTTCGTGTACACTCACAGCTACGGCCGCTATATTTTCTTCACAGCGTGCTGGACGTGGTCTATTCGGTCGAATATTATCCAATAATGAATGCTGGGTCTCAAAATGGGTGATGTTGTTGCGAATAGTACGCTCAGTAGGCCGATTATGTTGACCATAAGTTGAGCGAAGTGCAGGAAACACATTCCTCACAGAACGTGAATTTTCATAATAATGTTGAACAATTTGTAAACGTTGTTCAGGCGTAAGTCTTTCCATTATGAAATGCCAAACAATACTAAACAAAAATAACATGACACGACTCACACGTGATCTTTCAAAAAGGGTCATTGAAAAAAGTACCTCTACTTGGATCACCCTTTAGAATACCATTTTGCTGGGACCAGGACGCTGTGTCTTCGAGATCTTCGTTAACGTTGCTTACACAGTGTTCGATAAGTCCTAGCGGGCAGTTCAAATACTTTTGCACGTCATTGACATATATATGAATTGAACAGTGCTTAGCAATGGACGGCAATTCAATAACATATAGCGTGAACAAACGAGAACGCGAATTTGAGCCTTGTGGGACACCACGTGAGGTTGGAAGGAGAACTGACAAATCATTGATAACCTGGATTGCCTGCAAACGACCTGTTACGTAGGAGAACAGCAGGTTAACAGCAAAAAGCTAAAGTTCCGAAGAAGTTTGCCACACAAAACAGAATATTCGACCATATCAAACGAATTAGAGAAATCTGGAAAAAAAGGAAGTTGATGTTGTCTTTGTCCAAGCACCGTATGTGCGCCGTATCTTGATATTCCGTCACCTTTAATTAGTCTGTGATTCAACTATGACTTTCGAAAACCATACTAATGTGAAGTAAATGAGTTTAGACAAACTTAAATACATATTCGGTCATTTCTTTTTGCAGAATTCTTGTGAAGACCTTAGACATGAAAGGTATAGGTAAGACCATGTTGATACCTCACATATAACACAAGCGCACACTTTAGTTCACAGAAAAGGGGATAATAATAAAAACAATAACGAGGGTATTGTTCACTCTTCCAGAGCTCCATCGGAGTATAATTATTTTGTGAATAGTAAAGGGTATGAATTGCCTTGAAGTGAACGAAGACAAATCCAAGTATGTATTTGTTTTCAACAAACCAGCAAACATCTGTCTACTCACTGGAACAAAACGTCACTGTTTAAAGGAACAAGGTAATAAGTGCGTCCATCAACCTCGGAGAAAAGATCAACTCACCGAATGACACCATGGTTCAAGTCGGATAAAGACTGATAACCCGGAAGACCAAATGTAAGCTCTAAAAAACGCTGATACTGCAAGTTCTGCTTTATGCCGTCGAGTGCTGGACGATAAGCATTAACGGAGAGCAAATATTGGGTTCTTGGGAACGATGAATACTCCGTCGGACCATTGCTCCTTGTGCGAGGAGGGCGAATTGAGGAAAACGATACAACCTCAAATTCTATGAGCTGTTCCAATATGTTGATGAAGTATGAATAGCTTAAACACGTCGATAACATTGGCTCGGCCAAATCAATCGAGTGGACAATAATGCTCCAGCGAAGAGGATGTTCGACTCGCTGTCCCAGCGCCCAGGTTCAAGGCGACAAGAAGGATCGTTTTAAAAACTAAACCATGGCGGATGCTAGAGCGCTTGGTTTGAACAACTGGAAGTAGCGTTTCGGGGTCGCGAAGGATTGCAATGTCTGAGGCAGAGCCTCTCTACAAGGGCGATTTTTAGGAGATTTGTTCAATATACCAGCACTCTGACAGCAGATAGTTTATCTCACAGCAGACACCATTTTTTATTCTGTACTGTTTGACAAATCATCAAGTTAAGACTTGACAAATTACGGATATTTATTCAGTACGCTACGCCAACTTAACGGTCAACATAAACGACCCACTGAGTCCGCTATTCGCAATACAATTGAAAAATGTTGCTCTACATTTACTGTTATCGAATCCAACCCACAGATGATAATGCGCAGTGTGCACTTGGCGCCGTTGCGGGGAGTGTTTAAGAACATCCTAATTAATTGATTCTTCAACGTGCACAAGAACTTGACCCATCTCCATTGATTTGTAGACGATTTTGCGCAAGGATCGTGGTTAACACGCAGCCGATCATCGTTTAAGTTGAGTAGTTGGGCGGATGTTAGTGTGTTGGACTACCAATCTAAAGGTCTCAGGTTCAGTAACATCTAAACATTTTTTCCACTACCCCACCTCTTGCGAATGTTTGACAAACATCCAAGGTATCAATAGTCATGAGAATCTTCTCAATTTTGCTGTTCGGATTCGGCTTAAAATTGTAATTCCACTTCGCACAAGTAAATGGTTGGAGAAGCTTGGTTTAGGCCTTTAAGGCCTTGTAGTCCATACAGCCTAATATATTTTTTTTAGTTGCGTGCTTGAAGTTGGAAGTCGATCAACTTTTTTATCCATGCTCACTTCAGTCTCATTGACTTAGTTATTAAGCTAAATTGTCGCATTTTTAGAGGGGAAAATCCAAAAGTGATCCATCAGCTCCCCGAAGCACCTCAAAAATGTACCTACTGTTTGGTGCGGTTAATGGGATGGCGGCTTTATCGGTCCGTTGTTGCCATATGTCCATCACGAATGTCATCAAATTATCTATCGAATTAAGAAAACGTTGCTGAACTTGTGTATATCTTATTTCAGTTTCAAATCCCAGAGCTCCTTAAAAAAACACTATTGGCAAGCATTTAAAACCAACGTGTACCGGTTTCTCCGCTCTCATCATAATCTCAACTATTACTAGGTATGTAATTTTAAAATTGTAGGTCTGTTTAGTGCACAAATTGTAAAAAAGGTTATCAGTAACCTAATTCTAATTCATATATCAACATTTTTAATTGGTCTTTCGTCACACATTTTTGTAAATAAACAACCCATCGGTTATGAATAATTGCAAAGAACTGCAGCATAAAAGTGTACCACTCCTATCCAATGTTACGGTATGTGTAATAGCGACGCAGAAACATGGATTATTGCACTTCATTTGCATGCGGATTGCAAAGTAGGACAAAACTAGTGGCATTGAATGACTCAGTTGCTACTTTATCATTCAATTGGACAGCATCGATTATTTCTCATATGACATTTCTGTGTAATTTTGTAGCCTTGATATTGCTTTTGCAGTTTTTTCTTATTTGAACAAGATCTGAAGTGATTATAGAACGTCATTGCCTTAGCCATGACCATAACAAGCGTGGCCAAATTCTAAATTGAAATTTATTTATTTATTTAATCTACGGTTTTATAAATCAACAGTTTTCAAAATTCATGAATAATCTTAACGAATGAATTAACAACAATTAATCGGTGTGACTTAAGTAAATCCATTAGCATAGTTGAACAAGGGTACAATCATTTTCAAAATAACCACTTTGATAAGGAGAAATGCGTCCGCCAAAGTTTATCAACAATGCTCAGCGGCTGCTTCCTGTGGATGACAAAAAAATACTACACAGGTGGCAACAGTATTGTGAAGGACTTCTAAATGAACAATTTCCTCAGATTTACTTTCCAACAGTCGTTTCTGACAATGAAGAAGAAGTCGAGGACTCAAAAAAAACCAAAACCGGTCGGGCCGGACGCGTAGAAAACGAGGAGTTCCAGACATATTCTTTTTTGACTTTTAAATTCATTTTTTTTTATTGCTTATTAAATGTCAACTTACATACTAGACAAAAATGATCAAATCTAACTTAAAATTAACAGGATACTTATTCTAAATTAATTGCCCTTATACGGACATTCTAAACTTAACTATAACCTTAAAATTATTACCTTTCGGCCTAAAAACTACTTTACGGAGTAATCTTACATAATATGTTATCATCGAGTTAATTTAAAAATTCGGCATCCGTTGCCTTGCGCAACAAGTGGTCAAAATCCCAATTGCTTTTCGGGCGCCTGGCAGTCGTCAATCTGCACACGCGCCGCCGTGAGCCAACTGGAGCCTTACAGCGCCAATCACCTCCGGAAGCACCACCACATGTTTTCTCCCAGAAACGCCCTAGCTAACTTAATCTAACTTATAAACTAAGAGAATGTAACCCAGAGTAACGCCCTGGAAGAGCTATTGACCCCTCCCACCTCAACAAGCCACCAAAATTCGGCAAATGGCTTTTCCGACTCGAATTTATCTCTCTCCGCTATTGCGGTACTAAAACGGAGGAGCTTATGAGCATTGACGACGTCCCCATCATGGATGAGCTGCTTATCGCGCTGCGGTAGCGATGGTATAAGACCGGGATACCGTCCCACGTCTGTACCAGCCCCTTTTGTCAATATGGATAAATGCCTCCGGCGGGATAAAGTTAGACCGGAGTGTACTCTATGTACATTTCATTGGGGTAGTAAGCCCCAAAGATCAGACTATTGTCGCTGGCCATCGCCCTTGCAACGGGCCTTCGAGTTACCCTAATGAGGAAATTGTCAATCCTATTCAACTGAGCCCGATCGTATAGGACCTTGTTGGGATAATATTTTATATAGTTGGATTCAGACGTTCGGAACAACCGGAGACAGGCCGAATCTTGTCCATATAACTTGGCGCTATATTAAACCACAATGGACAACCAAAAGCGATGATCGGCCTTATAAGGGCCACGTAGCAAATGACTTTTACTCTACGCCACCCATTAATTGAGAGACCTTGTTTTCTCCAATCTCTACACCAAAAAGAGTATTTCTGCCTGGTAGTACAATGGACCGTTACCGAGTCTGAGTGCTCTGGGATTTGGATTTCCTTTTTATTATAAATAATAACAAAACAAAAACGCTTCTCACCGCCAATAGCTGCCCATTTAGTCCAATAATGACCAATTTCTTCCAGTTTGTTCTGGTATCCCTAGAGGCCCCAGCCAATGACTCAAAGACTCTGTTCGAAGTTACGTTGCCACATTAGACAAAGAACTTCTTTTCCATAAGCAAATATATATCTCCGCCTGGTCAACTTGTACAAAATTTCCTCTAACCAAACGGTGTCGAAAGCCTTCTTAAAATCAAAAAGACAAGCACCCGTGCATTGGTTCTTGCATTTATTCCACTGAATGTCGGAAACCAGTTTCGACGCGTCATGAATATTGCCATGCCCCGCCCTGAAACCAAACTGGTTGTCCGGAATGATGTTATTGCCCTCGACAAACTTCAACGGGGCTCTATTGACAACCTTTTCAAAAACCTTGCTAATATTCGGAAGCAAACTAATCGACCAGAGATGTTTAGGGGTCGTCCTATTTTTATCCTTTTTCGGGATGGGGTGTATCACAATGCGCCGGATAATGAGCATTATTCAGTGCATTGTTAAACAGCGTGGTAAAAATATCTAGAGCCTCCAGTGGCGGGTGTCGTAATACGACGTTTGGGACACCATCCATCCCCGCCGACTTTTTATTCTTAAGTGACTCGAAGATGCACATAAGACCATCCTTCGACACGAACAAGTGCGATGCATCTCGGCCATTGGCGACAACTGCATTAGCATGATTTTCATCATTGAATACGGTGAATCCGTTATTCTCGAATCGCCAATTCTCAAGTTCGGTGCGCAGATAGAAGTGGCTCACCAGAGCCCTATTCTCAATGTCGTGGTTACGGTATACACGGCCTCGCAACAAGCGCCCAGCAAATCGACTTTCTCCTGTGAGTCCTCGACTACGAAAAAATCGTCGTTTGAAGCGATACTTTCTGGACTTATTGCAGCAGTCAGTACTGTCTGTCTGTTGTCTGGAGGATACGAACACAGGGAATATGAACAACTTATTTATCTGTAATCCAGGCACAATCGTACAGATGTTCGTGGACATGTATGAGGGAGTAAAGACAAGAGTAAGATGTCCCGCTGGAGTCACCAAGCAGTAGTTGTACACCAGGGGAACGTCTTAGTTCAATTGATATTTATAAGTCCTTGATTATCTGCTCGAAGGAAAAGTGACGAGCTCCAAAGTGCATTAGTTATTCTTTCTACGAACGAAACGTTCATTCGATACTCCAATAAAAGCTAAAAATCTATGCGCAGCAGAATTAAATTTGTTTTACATATTATAGCCAGTGATTCGCAGTGGAATATTTTATTTGTAATACTTGTCAAATTCTACAAGCTTTCCCAAAAACACGGGTTTTGTACGCGACACTATATAAGGTTATACATACGAGTATTCGGAATAATTTTCCTATAAAAATGTGTCTGTACGTACTACGTTGTATTGCAAACCATGACTATGTCATATATTTTAATTACAAAAGAGTTTGAACTGAATAAATTATTTTATTTTCTGAAGTGTTCAAAATTATTCAAAATATATCAGTTTGGATATATCGCACACAGTCTCCTTCTTTCTTCACTGGGAAGGTATGATCAGGATTAAAGGTATCACTGTTATATGCGGTTCAGTTCTCATCCGTCTATTATAGTTGGGCCTTAAATGAATCATAACCTTACCTTGCCACTTTACTACATTCCTACTGGTCCGCCTGTGTGGGTTCGTCGGTTTTACCTCAATAAATATTGCCAGGCCTCCAGTATTATAGAAAATTAGGACCATACAATGTGACTCGCTTAAATGATTTGTGTTCATAAAAGCATTAAATGCCACTGTAAGGCCTTAGTAGTTACATAATATCCACACGAAATCAATTTTAACACAGTTCCATGGTATATTAAACTGGCTCTAAGGAAATATTAAAATAATCAAAGCTATCGTGTTGCAAAACTCTTACAACTATAAACATTGCCAATTACCAGCGAAACGCGAAGAAAGTTATTATATGAATTTTAATACCGTGTCACGGCCACACAACATTAAATTTGATTGCTTTGAGTTCAATTACCGATCAAACATGCGTGTAGTCCATGTATTATGGATAATAAAATAACATCGGATCTGTGGTTGGGGTTCGGTGACAAAGGAATAATCGTTACGTAGAGATGGCGTGGGTGACTAATAAATAGAACAGATTCCTGTTGCTCTTCTAATATTCAATGATAATATATTGGGGCGGGTTAAGAATATCCCTGCTGTGCTCCCGTAAAGATCGCTTTTTGTAAAACGCGTCTAAAAGAAGAAATTACACCTATGCAGTTTTAGCATTCATATCTGTCTAGCGACACATTTCGTGTTTCCTGCCAACCAGCCAACCTTAATTGAACCCAGGTAGATTGGGAACCATCAGCAAAATATTTGGGCTTATATCTTGACACTAAACTGACGTTTAATATACACTCGACAGCAAATAAACCGGGCCACCCGCTACGTTCAAGCTCTGATTCGATTTTCTTTAAAAGTATAACACATACAACTAAAAAAGTGGTGCCTACAGAAAGTGCCTGTCATGTCAATTAAAATGATTTTAAATTTATTCTTAAGTACCGTTAACTCACATCATAATCAAGCAAGAAACACAATGCTAACGATTTGCTTTGTTTTGCCTAGAATTCGCGATACCGTTATTTTTTCTACAATGTCTGTTATATTTTTTTTAGATTTAGTTCAGTGTTTGCTCAGCCGCTTGTATTTTCGCGTTTTTTTACGTTGGTAATAATGGATACGACACCTCAGGAAGCAGCTCAACCTGTCGCACTACTTCAAGCAGGCGTTGCGCAACGTGAGGTCGCTCGAAGACTTCAAATTAGCAGATCTTCTGTGCAACAAGTTTACAGAAGATACCTAGAGACTGGAGCATTCGGTCGACGTTCAGGTACGGGCAGACCTAGGGCTACATCAGCAGCGATGATCGGTTTATTAAACTTACAGCGAAATCGCCGCCTAAATGCAGTTCAAGTCCAACAAAGTCTGCGGGACGAACACCAAGTGTTCATAAGTTCAGATACCGTCAGAAGGAGACTTTTTGAACATAACCTGACTCCAAAGAGAGCTGCAACAGGCCCAGCATTAACCGTATCGCACCGTTGAGCACTCCTTGAATTTGCTCGAGAGCGGGATTAGACGTTGGAGCAGTGGGGTAATGTACTCTTTACTGATGAGTCCAGGGTGAGCCTACATGTATGTAAGTTATCGAAGTCAGAGACTATATCGTCGCGTTGGTGAACGATATTCTCAATGTTGCATCGAGGAAACTGTTGCTGATGGAGGGGGATCTGTAATGGTCTGGGGGCAATTCCTTAACCGCACATACAGCTTTAGTTTTCTTCGAACCAATACACGTGGGTTGACTTCTCATCGCTACATTTCTGAAATCCTCACAGACCATATGTTACCTTTCGCAGGATGTATCGGGCATGCTGTTAATGCAAGATAACGCACGGCCTCATGCTGCATAAGTGGTGACCCAGTATCTACGGGACGTCGGCGTTCGTACGATGGACTGGCCAGCTCAAAGCCCGGGCTTGAATCCGATAGAACATTTATGGGATGAACTGAAACGTCGGGTTCGAGCCCGGATACCTGCTCCAACAAGGCTTCCAGAGCTGCGAATCGCACTTGAAGAGGAGTGGAATGCTATTCCTCAAGATTTAATTGTCAGACTCGTGAGGTCGACGAATTTAAGGATGCTGGCAGTTATCCAAGCAAGAGGAGGCAATACCAGATATTGAGCAACATTTTTTTTTAATTTTTTCTTTGTTATTGGATTACATTTTTTTTTTCGTTTTATGATTACATTTATTAACACAACTGGAAAACGACCCTTTTTCATATAACCTTAAATTAACACTAAATTAATTGAATAATCCCAATGAGTTTCCATTCATTTTATTCAACATATAACGCACTTTCTGTTGGTACTACTTTTTTAGTTGTATGTTTTATACTTTAAAAGAAAATCGAATCAGAGTTAGTACGTAGCGGGTGAGCCGGTTTATTTGCTGTATATACGCAAACTTTAAAGAAAGTAAATATCGCAATAAAGTTACTTTATCTTTTTATTTGCAGAAAAGGTATATGTAGTTATTTTCCAAGTAATACTTTTTTTATTTTCGATATTCCTGGTATTTCAGTATTTTTTATTTAGTGTTAATTCCTAATTGTTGATACTTATTTGTGTATTTGTTTAATTATTATTTATTGTGATTCGACCTTACTAATTTATTATTTATTTATTTAGCTATCTATCTATTTGTACATTTTTGGTAATAATAGATATTTATTTGATATCAATTTATGTAGAATCCAAATGTCTTATTTATTTATTTTGTTTTAAGTGATAATTTATTCGTAGTATATGTGTTGTGTACTGTACATATTCATTTAATATAAGGTTTAAATTTTTCTATTTATTAATTATTACGCTTTTATGTAAATTATTTTTAAATAGATGTATGTAGTACTAGCTGTCCCGTGCTCGTCTTGCTTCGCCAGTCTGCCACTTCTCAAATTTAAAACAAAATACTTGCTGATAAGAACTGATAAAGAAAACGTCGAGAGTGTCCCTACTCATTATATGGATATACTCTGATTGTGACTCCCTCTCAATCTCATTTACATTTAATACCCTATCTTTCTCAATCCCATGCGCCACAAAAAAAAAACAACACAAACTACAAAAGGTGCATAAAAGAAAGAAAGAAAAAGCACACAGCACAAAAACAAAAGGTACAGGTAGAGAAACAGATTTGTGCCGCACACACACACACATTTTCCTCCACTGAACGCTGGGAAAATCCAACGATCTAGCTTCAATCGAACATTTTCCTTTTTTGAATTGTAGAAAATTTATAGTTTAATGCTTATTGTTCAACTTCAGGATAACCTACAAACATGATTTATATCTTAAAATCTTTGTACATAATTGAACTTTATATTTAAAAAAAAGCCTATTTCATTTGGATGAGCCATTCCAAAGCTAGGAGCTAGAAAGCATTCGAGAGTTATAACTTTTCTTAGATATCAGCTTTGATCTCCGCTTCTGGACAGCGGATGTAGCTTTTTCCCGCGGTAAAAAGCAGCCTATGTCCATTCTCAGGCTCTAGACTATCTGTATACCAAATTTCATTTAAAACGGTTCAGTAGTTTTGGCGTTAAATGGATACAGACAGACAGACAGACAGACAGACAGACAGACAGACAGACAGAGTTACTGTCGCATTTATAATATTAATATGGATGTATAGTATATATTATTAGTCTATTACTAACAATTTTGTTTAGTTTCCAATTTATTATTAGTCAATAAAATGTCAGCAGTAAGATATATCAGAATTCTGTATTATATACATTTGTGATAACAAACGACATGCAAATTATAACAACAAATACAAAATGTATATATTTGTTCAATACCCGCTCAACAACCTTCATGGTGTGTGACACCAGCTTAATAGAACGGTTATTATCACCGCTTATCACCTTTCCCTTTGTACAAAAACAAATAAAATGTTAGGCATTAATTCTCCAACTATTTGCTTCTGCGAAGTAGGAATGAGAAATGACATTCCTGAGTTGTATTAAAAACTGTTCTAAGATTGTACTGAAATGGAGCCAATTGTATTGAAAACTCTTTTTCGCATGAACAAATAATATAAAGTAAATTCGAAAGTATTTTATTTTCAAAAACATACATACATACATACATATTAGGCCTTAACGGCCCATACAGGGCCTAGAACCTAGCTTCTCCAACCACTTTCATGCGAAGTGGAAACAAAAACATGAACAACCAAAATTACTAAACAATATGTACTAACTAACTAACAAAAATAAAGATACAAAACTTCGCAACAAAACCTTACAAACAAAAATAATTAAGTTTTTACACATCCTCAGTTTATAGTTTATTCTATGGGCTCTTCAAACAGAGATGCTTGGAATGCAATTTTTTGGGAAAAGCTACATTTGTAACGTCTGCTACATATTCATTTAGTTATCTTATCGTAAACGTAGATAACTGTAGCAGACATAGTAAACATATGTCATGTCTAGTTTTTCAGTTGTTAATTTAACATCTTAACGTCACTGACATTGGCAGGACAATCAATTTGTTAGACAATTAGTACCCGTAGTTAAAGGTAGTTTATCGTGGAAAGTAGTTTAGATATTAACTACGCCTAGTTAAGCTTAAAGATTGCGTGAGGAAGTTTACCCTGTCATCCCTGTCTTCAAGCTTAAAGCCCCAATTTTGCACATTTGTGTTCCAAATAATTTTTGAATGAAGACTGGAATAATGGGTTCAGAGCGGTGGGTCGTACAAAATTGTATACGGATTGCAAAAGAATTGAAAAGATGCAAAAACGTTTAGGTGTTACTTGACTCGGGCGGGATTGGAACCTGAGACCAATAGATTAGTAATTCAACACACTAACCTCTGCGGACTCTGCCCACTTCCTTTGAAAAAATTTCCTTCCACTGCACTGGTTAGGCATTTGATCGCCACACATGAGTTTGGAGATGAGAATCATTAACCATCTGGACGCGATGTTTTCCATTTTTCTAGAACTCAGAGATTATCCCGTCCTGCTTAACCACTCTGAGCATTGTTGATGAACTCGAAAGTTGTGCCCATGTTTAACCCGGATTTGTCGCAGTTCGTGGATAGCCTATTTCCCATCAGCAACCGAAGAAGAAATGTCTTCCAAACCTTCGCGAGTCCTTTGCAAAGTCTGTATTCCAATTGTAGGTGCGCTTTTTCTTCCCCATTATTAGACAAACACTTTGACCAAGCTTTGAATGTCACTTCTTTAGCTTCTTCTGTCCATCACGATATTTCTGTGTCGTGTTGATAGTGTCCTTTTGAAGTCCCTAGGAGTGATTTGGCTCTGTCCAAGCAAGATCATTTTAAGGAATTTTACATACATATGCGGTGTACCTACTCTTGATGTACTAGATGATGCGATTGTGATAATTTTTCATGGCAATAGTTGCTTCGCTTTTTTCTTTGTCGAGATTGTACCCTCCTCACACAGACATTTTTGTTCCTGCGGAGGAGACTGCTTTGCTGGGCGATTCACACTCTTATAGAATAACTTTGCAATCTTTAATCCTAGGCTCTATGAAACGTGCTACAAAATGCTAGTCGATTTGGGTTTCATTTCCGCCACTCCTGTAAGTGATCAGGTACCGGCTTTGTTGGACGATCATGGTACATACATATATATAACGACAAGACTGTATGACCTGCACATCAGAACTTGTTTTTAGTGGTAATTGGTACCTATCTTATCTGTTCATTGTTATTTGAAATTGGTAATTTTAATAAAATTAATAATAGTCTGATGATAGGTTGTGGCGAACCGTGAAACAACGCTGTAACTCCAGCCTCCACTTTACATGGCAGCAATCACAAGATACGGTTGTTCATTCAATAATTCATTTTAATTTATGTTTCTGGTAACTACTTTTTTGCACTTTATGTATATATTGTTATTCTACATGATTAGTACTGCCAGGCGGGAAAGCGGCTTTTCTATTAGCTTTAATTTCTGCACCGTAAATGACACCATTGCCTTTGTAATTGCAGCGCATAGGTATACCTACCTGTTGCAGAAATAGATTAGCACGCAATATTACGATAATAAAACAAAAAGAAACAAAAATATTCAAGAAAGTCAGGGTGGAACCAAATGATTATTGCTTAGCGTAGGTATATCTATAGAGATGTACGAACACATGCCTATAATTATACTATAAATGCATACGTACATACCTACTGACCATCACCAAAACAGAACCGCGTTATCGAACGCTGTGATAGCAAAGTTTTACTCTTATACCGTTTTTTTTAAAAGAATGTCTTGGCTTTAATAATGTACCTAATTACGTTTACTGTTTTGTTTCAAAAATAGGTAGCTACCTAAGCTGCAGACGAATTTTAATGCAGATCACGTTTCCAAAAATGCTCTCATTATAAGACTGGTACCATGGGTTGCAAAAGTCGATACGATTGTACTTTTTTCGATACACTTGACTTTGCTCAAGTACACAAATACACTTTTATACAATTCGATACAATTTTGCGCTTCCAATATATATAACAATATATGTTCTTTATAAAATATTATTTTCTACCAAAAATCAAATGCAATGGATTCGATCTTAATTGAATTTCGCTGAGCACACCCATTTATTATTTGTTTTATTTTTTTGATTCCGTTGGTTTCCGCGTTTCCGACTACTCCAAAGCAAAATTCAGAAAAAAGCCTACAATATGTGGAATCAGGTGAAAAGGATGTGTTTTAAATTTTATGGAACGACTGCTGTAGAAAAAAGGGTACACAATATATTTTGCCTCTACCACTACATGCGGCGTGCTACGTAAGACGAATGATTGTGGGTTTTTTTATAATGCTTTTTTAAAGGCGTATCGACTTGATCCTCGTTGTGTGTATCTTTTCTTTTCGTGCAGTGCTACCTGTTTTTGTTTTTTTTTAATGTTTTATTCAAAAATATGAAAATAAATGCTTCTTCTTTGCTTTGATTTCGTTTAAAATAATGCAATCCGGTGTTCGGCCTAGTAACAATAAAAATGATTTGACTCTTTATTTGCTAGTTTTGATGGTGGTCACGCCGGTTGTACAATAAGGTTATGTCGGCGGTGCTTACGTTTTTTCATAATGTCGTGCGAAACAAGTGAAGAAAACACAAAAGATACACAATCTAGTAGACTAGTGTTAGTTCTCAGAGGAAACAAATAAGAGTGTACGTGTTTTTTAAAACATAAGGGTCAACTGTTTATACCCTATTCTAAGGGATTATTTATTTTGACGCATAGTTTGTAACATACCTTAATATTGCCCGTAGACCCCTAAAAGTTACTATATTTATGATCAGCATCGATAGTAATGTCGATCTAGCCATGTCCGTCCGTCCGTCCGTCCGTCGGCAAAAATTAGGCCTTTAAACTGGACCTAGAGAGCTGAAATTTTAACCATATACTCTCTAGGGTCCCGAAATAATTAAGTTTACGAATTTTTGAAATCCGCAAACAGGCCCACAAACTCAAAAAAACCAAATTTTGGAAAATCAGAATCAGTGCATGTCCAAAATGACTCGGGTTCCAGCTGTTTGTTTGGCTGATCCTCAAGGCACTTTCTGCAGCCGATTTCTGCATGTATAGATCCAATGGTGGCAGATTGAGAATGGCTTCCAAGCCAGCGGTTGGGGTTGTTCTCATTGCACTGGTTGTCCCTATACATGCTAGTCTTTGTATTTTTGCCATCACCTTGAGATTGGTTACCTTGTCTGTGGCTTGCCACCAGACTAAGCTGCCGTATGTAAGTATTGGTCGCACAATTGCCGTATACATCCACAGAATTATTTTTGGATTTGGACCCCATTTTTTGCCGAAGATACGGACCTTGATAGCAGACACAATGCTGTCATCTGTCCATTAAACAAAATCCTAATACTTTGCCATTATCCATGAATGACACTTGCATCACTGAAACCAAAATACTTTTCATTCTCGGTATGTCTGTTAATCACAACCTTCGTTGGCGCTGCAGTGATAATCCCGTCGCCGGTGATCTCAAGTAGTTTTGACATATGGATTTGCTTGCACAGTTGAGGGACAGTTTCAAGATGTTCAATGTGTCGCTAGGCTCATCTCAATGTTCAAATTTTCTATATTTGATTTCTCCTGGGCTCAGTGGTTAGTGTGTTGGACTTCTAATCGAGGGGTCCCAGGTTCAAATCTCACCAACGCCAAGTTACGCCTAAACTTAACATTTGTCACTGCCCACGGCTTCCAAAAGTCTGACAAACATCCAAGAGTATCAATTGTCATAAGAAGCTTCTCAAATTTGCCGTTCGAAATCGGCTTAAAATTGTTGGTCCCTTCCACTTCCCGTTAAGGCCGCTAATGCCTAATATTTATTATTTATTTCTTCTCTCGGTTTATAGGGAAGCGCTGCAGTGATATTCTGAGTCCGTCGCTGTACGGATTCCTGTTTGAGATAAAATCCTTAGACTGTGTTTTTCGAAGTCTTGCCGGATAATTAACGTCGCTAGAAAATGAACAGTCATGTGTTTTATTTATTTTGCGTTGTATTTCCTCATTTTTATACCCTATTCTAAGGGTATATTAATTTTGACGCATAGTTTGTAACATACCTTAATATTGCCCGTAGACCCCTAAAAGTTATTATATTTATGATCAGCATCGATAGTAATGTCGATCTAGCCATGTCCGTCCGTCCGTCCGTCCGTCGGCAAAAATTAGGCCTTTAAACTGGACCTAGAGAGCTGAAATTTTAACCATATACTCTCTAGGGTCCCGAAATAATCAAGTTTACGAGTTTCTGAAATCCGCCCACAGACACACACGCCCACAAACTCAAAAAAACCAAATTTTGGAAAAAATCGAATTTTGAGCTAGAAAGCTGAAATTTTTTATATATGATCTATGACTCCTAAAACTGCTCGGGATATAAAATTTTCAAAATCCGCCCACTGACACGCCCACAATTAAATAAAACAAATTTTATTGAAAAACCAAAATTTGAGCTAGGGAGTGTTTTTTTTTACAAAAGCTTCGTTTTTTTTTTGATAAAATCCTTTAAATGTTATTTAACAAAATTTGTAGAGCATTCTTAACAATTCAACCATACTAAGACTTTTGTCACACCCACTTATGAGGGATAGGAATAAGAATAGGGTATCCAACAGTTCGCCCAAGCGGACTGTAGCCCGTCCCTATGTTTTTTAATTTAAAATATTGTAATATATCTATCAATACTGCTGAAATGATCGAAAGATTAGGCAGGTTATACGATATTTTTAATTCGTCTAAGTTTAAAGACGCCAAAAAATCCAGATATGAAGAGCAAGTCAATTTCTTAAATGAAATGAATATATTTTTCCAAAATTAGTTTTTTTTATCAGTCTGCCAATGTAACTAAAAAGATGGGATTTTTAAAAGGATGGCAGCAGAATATAAATGCTCTCATTGGCATTTCAAGTGATTTAAGGGCATATGGTATTCAGTTCCCTTTAACGAGAAACCTCAATCAATATTGTCTGGAAAATACCTTCGCGGTTTTACGCAACCGAGGAGGAAATATCAAGTTACTGACTCCATTTCAATTCATTTGTTCATTTAAAAGATCATTTTCAGCAAAGTACATGGAGGATATAACCCATGGAAACTGCGAGCCAACTATGAATTTAGAGCTTCCCGACCTTGAAATGCAATTACAATCACCCAAAAAGGAGGACAATGTGAACAACATTTTTTATATTTTTGTTATAATTAGCTTGAATCAGAATCGTTTAAGTTTTCCTATGAACATAAGAAGGTTTATACATATATCTTTATTCATAATTTTTCTTACTTAATATGATACATAAATGTAATTTTTACTTATTTTTAAACGTGCTATTTTTGAATTATTCTTGCCTAAAAATTAATATACTGAAACAAATACAAAAAGTACAATTCAATACAGTTTTTTTTTAACTTTTGATACAATGCTAAAAAAACCTTTTTTTCATCCCCTACCTACATCGTGTAACATCATTCTCCGAACTATAGCCTACAAGGAAATGTATGTATCGATGTACACATTTTCTTCTACATATTTTTATAGGTATTGCAACTTGCATTGCACTACGCAAGACGAAACTCAAGTAGGAAGGTACCTAGGTTAGGTTGGTTATACACAATGTAGGTAGCTAGCTAGTGGTATTATTTAGTTGGCATATTCACAAGAAGCATTTTCACTTTAGCCAATATTTTAATCCATTTTAATAATTCACACTCTCTTCTTGTACGAACTTTGACTAGTACTTGCAAACATTGCGGTATTCTTTACTCTGGCTTCTCTTCAATGTCGAATAAATCTTTCGCCTTTTACTAAAGATTTCCGTGGAGAGGGGCACTCTAATGAGTCTAAATTAATTTTTTGCAAAGGCCTGACGAAAGTTGGGCCAATTAAGCAATGAAATCGCATCCAAATCACAATATTTTCTAATAATAATTTGATTCCTAGGCCTACAATCAGAGGGGAGAAAATTCAATTAAATTTTAAATTTCTTCTTCTCCTTTCTCCCTAAGCAAGCAGAAGCAGTGCTTGTCGTTTTTCGATTTCAAAGAGGGAGGAGCCGGAGCCTATTCGAAGATTTTGGGTAGCCAGGAAAAAGTATCAAATTAAGTTTAAGGTTGCCAAGTCCTTGTTCGTCACCCGTCTCCTCCATCACATAGAAATGGAAAGTCTAAGTTGGAGTATGTTGTTGCATTTTACATAATGTAACGAATATTCGCTATGAAGTTGTAATAGAATGCAAATGTTGTTTAGCAGATGCATTAAACTTATTACTTTTGTGCCTTGCAAACATTTGGGGAGGCATTCTGATTTATTGGGAGCCCCGTACTCAGCAAAGAAGCCATTCCGACAGCGTTGGACGTAGGGGAAAGTTCATGAATCTAATATAGACGACTACGCATTCCTATCAAAACCTATTTGGGCATGTTTGATTTCGCTGTTTATTGTTCCTCAAACACTCTGTCAAGTCGATTTCGTCATAAATAGTCGCGACCATGAGCACTTGAACTAAATAAGAAAAGTGAACGATTTCTGGCAGAAATTTAATAGTTTTGGTAGAAAAAAAAAACAGCAGATAAATAAAACAAAATATGTAGGTACCTATCATCGTTGCCATAATGTGCCTTTTTTTTGTATTATTGATGAAAAATTCATTTTTTAAAGTGCATTCAATCTTACTATATATTGAAATCTGTCAACAAATTAAAAAAAGATTGAACATAAGTGACAATTTACTAGCAGCGTTTCAAATTATTGATCCTAATTATATAAAGAAAAGTAAAAATGATTTTAGATTGTTTTCAGGTAGCTTAACGACTCTGCTAGTAAAATTTCCAAATTTATTTAGCTGCTCTAATGAGGTAATGATTGAAGAATTGCAAGAATACATTTTTTTTGAGCTGTGAATTGTTATTTTATTACCAAGATGTTAATATGTATTATGTACAAATACACTTTGCTTCAACTGAATAAGCACAAACATTTTCTAAGCTACGTTGTCCATTTTTTTCAAAACCTTGTGCCGTTCGTTCACAATAGCACACATTGAAAATAGTCAATTATCAACTGTCGATTGATCTTCGCAATAAGGCCAACAAATATTGAAATTGAAAATGAAAGTAATTGGGATCAAATGAAAAAAGTTTGCCCTAAAATAGTTTTTTATTGGTTAATTTTAGTAGTGGGTACTGCCGCCTTTATTCGTAATTGTTTCGTAAATTCGATCCGGCATGGAATCGTATGTACTCCAGCGAAATTTCCCTACAGGCCAATTTAATGGCTGCAATAAGGGATTCTCTGTCCTCACACTGATGGCCAGACTCATAAACTTTTCGTACTAACCATTCCCAAACGTTTTCTATAAGGTTCAGGTCTGGTGAGTACGGCGGCCATTGAAGCAATTCCACATTCCGCTCCTCTATCCAATTTTTTACTATGCGCGCCGTGTGGATGGGGACGTTGCCCTGCTGAAAAGTTCAGTTTATTGGTCCAAAAATGCCTGGAAATTTAGTAAAATTTCTTTTCAAATTTCCTTTATAGTAATTTTTGAGGTTTTTAACTCAAGCTCAACAGTGCCATAGTAGCTAACTGCTCCCCATACCATAACACCACCTTCTCTACTATGATGCCGCGCTAAAAATCGTTCATCTTTCCTCACATCGTGGAAGTAATAATTAAACCCATCTGGGGGGGGTTCTTCGACCTAAAAGATCTTTTGTACCGTATGGGCCAGAAAAGTTTAAACTAGTAGAATTTCCACTTTCCGTGTAAAGCGGACAATTTTACCAGTAGAAGAATTCTTTATGTCCTAGGGGCTCATTTGCTACCTGAAAAAGATCTTCTTTCTAATTCCATTAAGGGCTGGACATTCACATAAAATGTGTTCAGCTAACTCGTCCTCTTCAAGACAGAGTCGGCACTCAGGAGAGTCTGATATTCTCATTTTGTGTAGATGATATCTTAAACCATGGTGACCAGTAAGGTAACCTACTAGGTTTTTAATATCATGCCTGCGTAAGTTTAGACATTTGCTGGCATTTTGATTGAAGGGCCGAATGGCTCGTTTGGCCTGTCTTAGACCTGGTATGTTTTCCCAAAGATAGATACATTTTCTATGTTCCCAGCTTTTAATTGCTGCCGTTGCTGCTGATCTAGGAGTGCAGCAGAAAGGTTCGGGACCTATGAAAGGTGTTTCTGAACCTTTTCTGGCCAGTTCGTCGGCCTTTTCGTTACCTTCTACCCCGACATGACCCGGAACCCACCATAATTTGGTCTTGTTTCTTATTCCGAGTGTTTGTAGGGTATTGAAGCAGTACATGACTGATTTGGAGTCAATGGTATACGAGCTAAGGGCGTTTATAGCTGCTTGACTATCCGTGAAAATATGGATAGTTGCACATTTTATGCCAGATAAAATAATGTGGCTGGCGCATTCTTGAATGGCGTGGAGCTCTGCTTGAAATACGCTGGGACTTTTTCCCATGGGTATCGTAAAGCGTTTGTGTGGTCCGTATATTCCCGCTCCTACCCCCGTTTCCATTTTAGAACCATCCGTATACCACTTTATGCTGTTGTGGCTGTTTGGTGGGTTATTACTAACCCATGCTTCTCTCTTGGGGATCTCCGTGGAGAACCGTTTGTTGAAGCATAGTGTTTTTTGAATGCGGTCTGTGACCGGGCAGTTCATGTTAAGTTCTGGCAGTTCATCGAGAAGGGTCTTTAGTTCCGGATGATCATTAAGACTTATCTCGTTTAACTGTATTAGACTTATTGCACTGCGGATCGCCACTTTTAGAATGTATATGTGGAGAGGTGTAATTCCTGTTATTGCCTCTATGGCAGCTGTTGGACAGGTTCGCATGGCTCCGGAGATACCAAGGCACGCAAGCCGTTGTACCTTTTTGAGTTTCTCTATTGCGACCTTTTGTGTGGATTTTGTCCACCATACTATGGAGGCGTATGTTATAATGGGTCTTATCATCACTGTGTAGATCCAGTGGACGATCTTTGGAGAGATTCCCCAGGTTCTGCCATATGTGCGACGACAGGCCCATAAAGCTCTATTAGCTTTAGTGATTTTGTTATTTATGTGAGAGTTCCAGTTAAGTCTCTTGTCTAGGATTACTCCAAGATAATTGACTTCGTCGGAGTACTCTACGACCGTGTCGTTTATTGTGATTAGGCCTAGGTCTAATTTCCTCCTTTTAGTGAAAGGAACGATGACGGCTTTACTGGGATTTATGGAGAGATTTTCCTTGATGCACCAGTCTATGGCTGTCTTTAGAGCATTTTTCATTTTTGATGTGACTCCAATTGAGTCTTTGCCCCTGACTATGATGACAATATCATCGGCGTACCCAATTGTAGTGTAGCCCAAATTGCTCAACTTGTGTAGCAGGTCATTGATGACCAATGACCACAAGAGGGGTGAAAGTACTCCCCCTTGTGTGCAGCCCCTTACAGCTGTTACTGATACTGAGGTCGTACCTGACGAGTCAGTTATTTTGCAACTTTCCAGCATCGCTTTGATCCATTTAATAGTTGGTTTCTCTATGTTTCTATGGTACAAAGCATTTGATATGGATTCATATCCAGTGTTGTCAAAAGCACCCTCTATGTCCAGAAAGGCACAAAGTGCGATCTCTTTGCAACGGTAGGCGTTTTTTATCTCTGTAGTTAGTCTTAACAGAGCGCCTTCCGTGGATTTACCCTTTTGGTACGCATATTGGTGAGGGTGCAGAGGCATGCTTTGTGATATGCATTCTCTAATGTGGACGTCAATAATCCTTTCCATTGTTTTCAGAAAAAACGATGTCAAGCTTATCGGACGATATGATTTAGGTAATTCGCTCGGCAGTCGCAGGAATTGGAAGCACATCTTAAAATTGCTCTTCGATCAACTGCTGTTGTTGCCGTTTTTTGACCTCCTTTCATGTTTTTTCCTTACGAATATAAGAAACGACTTAAATAAGAATAGACCAC
The DNA here is from genome assembly GCA_949715645.1 of Portevinia maculata. Lineage (NCBI taxonomy): Eukaryota > Metazoa > Arthropoda > Insecta > Diptera > Syrphidae > Portevinia > Portevinia maculata. The sequence continues at coordinate 51,179,594 of OX454527.1, read as the reverse complement.
ACTAAAATTTCGTCCGATTTTGTCAACGCCCGGTTAGTCCTTGTTCTTTTAGTAAAGCAATTTGAGCTCTTTCAACACAATTTAGAGATTTTGATCTACCCATTTTTCTTTGAAATACAATAAATCAAATAAAATTCACTTAAAGCACTTCCACTATTGATCTAATGTGTCAATCTCCACAGAATACTCATAAGCAGTGAAAATAATGACCTTGTGTCTATTCAGTTGACGCAAAATAAAACTGCATTTTTCCATATTGAATGCTTTGCAAGGGAACCAGAGAAAGAATAGCGGTACTTTTTGAATTATTCTATCCGATTTATTTTGTCAACATCATACGCAAGCAGTTTGCATCATCAAATGATATATTACACAAGGTTTTGAAAAAATGAACAACGTAGCTTAGAAAATGTTTGTGCTTATTCAGTTGAAGCGGAGTGTATATGAATAAATTGATTTTTTTTTTAATTTTCTCTGAAGTGTAGTGGCCCGCACTTTTTGGAAATGGCCCTCAAAAAGGCCCTCAATTTATTTTTCTTCGCGGCATCGCTGGTACCTATACATTATTTTCTTACGCTTACCTCAATTATATTTTATTTCAAAAATGATCAAAATCGTTAGAGCCATTTTTGAAAAAATTTGGGTTGATAAAAGTATTTGTACGGTAGGTAGGTCCAACTTTTACAAATGATAGAAAAAACGGTGGGACCTAGGAGCCATCATAATCGGCAACTACGGGTAAATTCGGAAACGCATCACTACACAGTTTATGCGCAATCCGCCCTGCCACTGCCATTGCCACACATTCATTCATACAGTCGCAAGCCCAAAAGAACTACAACACTATCTACCTATCCTAGTATTCTAGGAGCAATAGGTAGAAATGGTCTGCACTTGGCAAAGAAAGCACAGCCGTTTTTTCGCAATATAATCCGCACTCTCTTTCTGTTGTAATTTATACAAGTAAATGTTATTAAAGAAGTAGAAGTCATCGCTTCTCGGCCTTTTGGCTAAGATCAAAGAGTAGTATCTGTTCTTATCAGCTTAACATCTGATAGATCCTCCATCGGAGGACATCAAATGTTAAACTGATTTTTGGAAATAGATGGAGTGCTAGGAGCTTGGCCCGGTATTGCAGTTGCAGTACCGTCGGGATCAGCCCAATAAGAATATTCAAATCGATGGCCATTTTATAAAACCCGACATTACTGACTTTCACGCTGAAATAATGTGTTATGTTGTATGATTATGATTTATGACGCTTCAAATTTATTTATTTCTCCTCTCTCCTCTATTTATTTGGTGTGACTGTGAGCCTAGCCCGTTGAGCCGTATTTTGCTGCATTCTGTAGCGAAGATAAACAAAGATGCATCCATGTAATCGTTTTATGCAAATGCAATTGATTTGTATTATGTATTGTACAATTGATTTGTACGTAATTTTCTCAAATTTAGTGCACTTAACCCCCAGTTTCACAGTAGAAGTTTAAACTCCACTTTTGGTTTAAACTTCAGTTCAGCAATTTATTCGGTTTCACAGTTTCGCTTACACCTTAAACTGAGTTCAATTTGCAGTTTAAGTTAAACGACTGTATTCTGCCGTTTAAACCGTTTAAATTTGGAAACACTTTATTAGGGGGATCAAATGGTGAAATATTTCGAAACCGAAAAGGGTATTTTTCCTTAAACGTGCAGACCATGTGTGATCCAAAGCTCAAAATAATGGACATAGTTGCAAGGTGGCCTGGATCAAGTCATGATTCCACAATTTTCAACAATTCAAGAATGTGTTCTAGGTTTAAAAATGGAGAATTTGCAAATCATGTTATAGTGGCGGACAGTGGCTACCAATGCAGATGCTATATGATGACTCCTTTACGTAGTTGCAACAATCCACAAAAAACATTGTACAATGAGTCTCAAATTCGTACCGAGTCGGTGCGGTGGAAACGTGACTATTGGGGGGGGGGGGGGGGGGGGGGGGGGGTAACCCACTCATCGATGGTACAAACATGAGAACTATCACGACGATATATGGAAGCATTTGGTTAAAGATTTTAGGTAGTCGATGGGATGAACATGATGACCCACATTCCTTTTTGGAGAGTCTTATCAACCAATGACGTTTTCCAAGAAGGATGAAAGTGCAGTGCACGATTATAGCTTAGCTTAGCTTGGGAATATATTTTGTTGGTGGTTTTCAGACTTTCAAAAGACGTGGGGCAGTAAAAATCCTTGAGCGTTACGAGTGAAATATATGTGTGTCGTCCATTAGCTCAATGCCTAACTGGTTTTTCAATTGCATATCGTTGTTCTGTGTCTGCACCACTATACACTTCAACCACTTTCCCCGCGGACCTCCATTAGGTATTACTTCGCGGGCTGTTCGAAAATTGTTGCTGTGTTTTCTGTGATTTAATTCTCCGTAGCTTATTTTGGACATTTGCTGCCAGCCTCCAAGTTACCACCCAAATGTATTTTGATTGCAAAATTTGATGTCAAAACGAGAATAAAAAATACATAACGTCACATTATTTAATAAGAACGAAAAATGCTGCCAGCTTCGATTCATAAAATCAAGTTAAACGAAGTTCAACTTAACTGAAGTTCAGATTTCACTGTGAAACCGGACGAGTTAAACCAAAAATTTGAACTCAGTTTAAAGTTCAGTTGAACTCAAGTTTAAACCTTCACTGTGAAACTGGCCATTAGCGAATTACAATTTAAATTTTCATCCTCCAAATATGTATGTATGATTAGATTTAGATGAGCAAAAGATACTTTAGATCTTGATTAAAGGTAAAATAATCGTCACTACAGGAAATACATTGTGGCATAAGAAACGAAGTTTCTTGTGCTTCGCAAAATATAAATTATGTATACAATGAAGTCTCCGAATTAAGTTGCATGCAAAGAATTTTTGTATTGCTTTTTGAGAGGACCTCCGAAGGGGAATAGAATTACAAGGTAGTTTTCCTATTTATATTACAAAGTTTTCCCCGAACGCTGTAGTTTAAATTTAAATTTTTAAATTTAAAAAGTAGAAAGTAAGAGGTAGAAAAAATCTGATTGATATTATCAATAACGGATTTCGATGAAATCATATCATTAAAAACAAAAACCATTGCACCATTTTTACTTTTTCAAAAACGCAAATAAAGAGTACAAACTCCGAACTACGCCTTACTGAAAAAATCGCGGATCATTTTTATTTAAATATCTTAACTAAAACCCGCTTAACTGAAAGAATTATTTCTACACATATTATTAGTTGATACTTAAACAGCTCCCCATAACTGAAATAAAAAAAAACAGACAACGATCACCACTTCATTTCAAGATGTAATTGTTTCGTTTTGTTTTTAATATTTTTTTCAATCTTTTTCTTCCTTAATGGCGGTGAGGCTATGCTCAGGATTAAAGGGATCCCTATACGTACTGGTCCGTCTGTGGGCTTCAGCATCTTGGCCTCAGAAAATAGCGGCAGGCCTCCCTATCATGAAGCACTTCGTCATTGAGGCCAATAAAATGCTGGAGTTGATGCAGCCTGCCTCTCTTTCGCGTTTGTGTAGAAACGTTGATTGATATTGCCTTTTTGGCCGGGTTCGTAGGATCTCTCTTTTGAGCAAGACAATACCAACTGAGCCGACCGCGATCTTTTTTTCTGATGTAAGGTCACGTTGATATTTTTTCAATAAAATATTTAACTTAAATTAATGCTGTGAGTGGTATTCCTCGGATGAATGTACTTTGTAGGTACTTAAGTGGGTTAAGTGGGTTGGACTACTAATCTAAAGGTCTCAGGTTCAAATCCCGTCGGGGCCAAGTAACATCAAAAAGTTTTTCCACTGCCCCACCTCTGACAAACATCCAAGAGTATCAATTGTCATGAGAAGCTTCTCAAATTCGCCATTCGGATTCGGCTTAAAATTGTAGGTCTATTTCACTTCGCAAACGCAAATGGTTGGAAAAGCTTGGTTAAAGACCTACATAGACCTTTAATGCCTAATATTTTATTTTATAAAAAAAAATGCAGTTTGCCGAAGAGGTTAAAATTAACGCTGGAAATTTTCGAAACAGTGCTCAAGAGTCGATATGACTTAGCAAAACTGCTCTTTAATTAGAAGGGGATGGAGATAGGCAGGGCTACCATTAAAGAGTGTGGAAAATCGCAAAAAGGGGTCAGGGACACAGAAAAGAACTTTTTCTATATTGATTTGGCGATCGTTGTTTGAAAAAAAAACCAATTACATTTATACTAAAACGAACTTAACAGGGCTTCTTCGGAAACGGAACCTTTCTAAGATTCTTTATGCACTTCAAGTCCTAGTTCGACCGAAGTCGAAATCTAACTCCTACTCAGACTCCGATTATGGACTTTGAGGTGGCTGACTGCATGTGGAGCGTATAACAAACGTGTGCATTTATTATTTGAAACTTAAGTACATAATAAAGCAATTTACAGTTATTTTTTCTCACTTATCCAAGATTGTTTCCTATTTTTTACCATATGTGAGTAAGTAAATAATGAAAATCATATCAATCGGATTGTTAGTTGAATTGAAAAATTAAAATAGTTTTTGCCAACGTATACTTATATCTTTTCTTCCAATTTACGGCTGGTGATGGTGAAGAATGGGTGTGCCCAGAGATAAGCCCGTTAATGTGTAATAAGTTAGACACTTCTTCCACTGAAAATCAGAGAAAGAATAAGGATGGAATATTTTTGAAGAAAAGGGGCAAAAATCTTGAAATCATAAGAAAGTGGTCTCGTTGTGGAAGGATGGTGAAAATAACCAAATTGCACCTTAAGTCACACAACGGTAGCGCTGGACATGGGAAATGGGCATGGGACCCTGGACAAGAGTATCAGTAATGGAACTCCACCACTCTTTGCAATTTTTAAAATACCACCACTGGACTCGAATTCTACAACTTTTTGCTCATCGCTTACTATAATCCTTTCATTGTGCTGCTGCTGAAAGTAAATTTCACAGCTTAAAAGAATAGAAAAAAAAACAATTTAAATACAAGAACTGTTCACAACACATTAGCTGTCAAGGAACGGTTGGGAAATGGAGACGATTTTAATCCATCAGAATAATTATTTTAATGTATATTTTCTCAGTTGGTGCATGCGTATAAAAAGCAATACTTTAATTTCTTGTGTAGGTACAAAAACGTGGTCCTATACAACAATTTAAGAATGATTTATTTAATGTTATTTAGATACATGATTTATCTAATTCTATTTTTTGCAAAAGTTCTTGTTATGTTTTTTATCTAGTTGTAAATATTAATTGAATTATTTGCCACTGAAAATGTTTTTTTTTAACTTTTGTACCGCCTTTTTTCAGCCTATCTATACTATACCTGTCACTCACCACTTTTCAGTTCCTAAATCCCATCACTGCAGAGTATCTACTTAGTATGTACTTACATTTACAATTTACATTACAGTGGGTATTGAGAAGGGATTCATTAGGAAGACTAGATGCGCTATTAAGCTGCAGATAGAACCACGGTAGCCACTTTGCTAATTAGGTACCAAATTTGATATGTAATTTTTGGTAATTGGTATCTAGATTTTTTAACAATTTCGATAACCTCCACCAGGAAAAAATTAATGAAGAATTGCCAGCTAAGAACGGAATGAATTTTATTAATTTGAAGTCCTAAGTTATTCAATACGAACGCAAACAAGAAGAAAATGGAGCTGGTACAGGATGAACTGTTTATCCCTCATGTAAATGGTCCCTTAACCTTGATGCATTTGAGTGAATTAATTAATCCATGTGAACGCGTACTGTTTTTAAAATAACTGAATGCACTGATCTGTTTCTTTTGACAGCTGACTGTGAAACATGAATTTCTTTCTTCTGGAACGGAAATGACTTGTATTGGTTTTGTTTGTTTGTTTGCTTAAGACCCTTTTGATTTAGGCCGCAGAGGTGAAACTTTGTACGTCTACGATTTGAATGCTTGGTTTCATTGAAGAATAATAGCCGTGCAGGCGCTGGCTAAGAATATCACTGTCCCATTGTATTCCAGGTAGAAATCCATCCTCTTGAGATCGCCGCCAGAATAAACTTTGAACTCTCTAACTTAGATCATAGCTTTGTCTTTAAAAAATAAGAGTGTATTTCTGTTTAGAAATTTGAGAATCGCTTTAAATTTAAATGTATAAAGTGTAAGTTAGTTTGTGATGAGCAATTTGTAATTTAATTATAAGAGTATGCAAAGCTGAAACATTTTTGAATCATAGTCGCAGGTGGATCCTTCGGTTGGTGTGATAAATATGGTATCAAACGTCACGGAATGTATCAAATCAAATTTAATGTTATTTTCGATAGGCTCTTAAAGAAAACTATTCGTTTACCCAACGTAACTAAATTAATAATATATATCGTCAAAAACCTTTTCGAAATCAAGTCCAAATACATGCTCTATTGAATTACTTGATTTAAAGACTCCTGTCAGACCTTAAAAAAACGTTAAGTCAATAAAGACATCGATAAGAGGTTATTGTTGCTATTTTTTCTCCATCGCAGACTTTTTCCTTTCAAATAGACCAGAAGATGAACCAAGATGAAAGCTCTTTGACAATATCTATACTGCGAAGGTGTTGGTAGGAAAACTCGCATCAACTTAATGAATTTTGTTCTGTATGTGCACATTAAAAATATTATTTATTCTTGGCTTTGCGGATTTGTTTCCAAAAGTAGGTATTCCATTATTATTCAGTAGGATTAATGCAAACCACTTCTTGCATCACTTTTTACGTTGTACGCTGCACGGTCCCGAATCGACTACAATGAATTCTGGATTTAAAACATCTTAACAATATGAAACGGAAGCACTTTGCCTTTTATTCCAACAACAATTTTTCTATTTTTTTCTTAAACAAATTCAACTACAACACACTTATATTCATAAGATCAACTCTGTCCTGATTGTTAAGAATTCGTGTCCTTTAGATTAAAAAGTCCATTATCACTTTTCTTTTAAAATCAAAACTTACGGTTAGAAATATTGTCAAGAGCATTTCTTTGTAGCTTTTTTGTTTGATCTAAGCAACGATCCACTTTCTTCGTAGAGCTAAACTTTACTAATGCCGCACAACACCTTAAGACTTTCTTTCCAATACTAAGTCGTGAACTATGAAAGTATCTTGTTTTATAAAAGAAAAATACATCGGCGACTTTTTTTTCATTTATCGCGCACATAGTTTGTATTGTAGTCTCCCTTTTTTGTATCCAATTTGTTGCTCTTATCCAGCCCAAAAAGATAGCTTGTAGTACAGATATATACGAAACGAACCAAAATAAAGCGAATCCCGTAACATAGTGGTTGTACGAGTTGAGGCGTCAGAAAGGCATCTCCTCATTTTTCTTTGTCGTTTTTGTGCATGCACTCGCAGATGTTCGTTTACTTGAAGTTGTCCCATCTGTTTACTAGTGATGGCTGTTACTTAGCGGCGCATCTGGAAGGTGGCTGATGGGGTTTCCTATAATATTGCGGCACGCTATGTTACCGAACCTGTAATTTGCTCCGTAGGAAGAAACATGCGGTTCTGCTTCGATATGCATTTCACTTAGTCAAGCTAACAGTTGACTTCCACGAAATTTTTACTTTTCACGAGACATGCACACGTTTCGTTGCTGCAAGAGGCAGAGAACGCAGGGGAAATTGATTTCCTCACATTTGAACTTGAACTTGTCCAATCACTGAGTGTTGAGCTTGAGCACATATGCAACGTTTTGGACCAGAGAGTGGCTCTTGATTATGGCGATTGCGTTTGTAGCTACTCGTACATTGAAAGCATTTACGTGTGGCACTTGTGGGATATAGCTGAAGAAGTTAAGCTATAGTTTGTAGATATGATTTATTCACCAGTAATATTCTGGCCACAGTCAATTGGCGGATAATTCATGCAGTTTACATAATTTTTGTTTATAGCCCTTTTAAGCAGTAATAATATTAATGGCATTTTAAATGGTCACGGGTAATTGAAAAACTTTCACAAAATCGTAAAGCAATTGCTACAAGTCTAGTCGATGATGCAATGAGTGCAATGGGACCGGACCGGTTACTAGATTTAACAAACTTCCAAGTCTATACTGCATGTGTACATCTGATGCGGTGAGAATATCGCCCACCTCAGCGTTAGATGTTCTACTGAGCCCTTCTGCCATCATCTGAACGAATGAACACATATCCAAACTTGTTCGTTCGGAATTTGTACAGGCATTCGGTAGATATGATCTAGTAGGGGCCTACTTTACAGAAAACTATCTGAAAAGATACACAACTTCGAGGTCACATTTCTATATTAAGCTATTGCGCAGATATTCTGGGACTGCCTTAAGCAGTCTACACAGTACTTTCTTTTGGTTGAAAACCTATTTTTGTAGGCAAGAAGAGCTTTAATATTTGGGGGGTTTTGCCATTTTCCTCTGTGTTTCTCCTCTCCTCGCTTCCGTCGTTGAGCGTCCGTGCAGTAGATTTCTAGATTAGATATTGCACGGTGGTCAGAAACTAACCTATTAACTTTAAACCCTAGCAAATCGCAAGCTATTTATTTTTTTAACAGGAGTTTGCCCTCTAGCGAGGTTCCACCCATAACACTCAACGGATCTCAGCGGCCCATTGCAGTAAAGGTTAAGAGTCTCGGCATAGTTCTAGGCTCATCGATGCATGCAGTATACATAAAAAATGATGTTGTGTGTGATCACTCGGAAATTGAATTTGTTAGTGCCGATATCATCCGAATAAACTTTTTATACAAAAATTATTGGTATGCAATGCTTTGCATTTATCGCTTGCAATTTTTAAGAAAAAACAGTTTTATTGAGGAGTTTTATGATGTTTTAAATACTATAAAAGATAAAAATTTAATAGTTCTGGATGACATTGATCTATTGAAAGAAAATGATAATGACACTAATAATTATATGCTTTTGATGTCTTCATTTGGGTTAAAGAGTTTAATAAATGCTCCAACTCGTGTAACAAGCTCAAGTTCAAGTTGCATAGATCATATTTTTGTACGTTTCAATAAGAATAATAAATAAATGTTTACAGGTGAAGTGCATAATCATAAAATAACTGATCATCATTTATGTGCTTTGAATGTGTGTGACCTTGATAATTCACCACGGAGCCAGATGGAAAGGGCAAACTTTGTTTTAGATTGCGTGAAAAACTAAGGTTTGAATTTTGGGAATCTGTGTTTTCTATAAGCGATCCTTCTGAAGCTTATGATAAATTTACTTCAATTTTCCATAAGCATATTGAAAATTCAAAGACTCATTTGAATAACACAAGCAGAACAAAATTTTTAAAACCTTGAATGACACCAAGATTGTTAAAGCAAATAAAACTGAAAAATAGTTTTGCTATGAAGTGTAAAATGCATCCACAAAACTTAAATATAGCCAAATATTATTCTAAGCTTTGCAAACGTGTTAAAAATCTAAGTGCTGAGTCACGCAATTCATATTACACCAACTGCTTGATACGTTTCAGGGGCAACCCTAAAAATGAATGGAAATTAGTAAATTGTATTGTAGGGAAGCAAATTAAATCTAATAATATTTCTAATGTCTATTATTTTGTTAGTGTTACCGAAGCTGTAAGACCCCCTGCGCCGCTTCACAATAGTTGTAACTGCACTATTGAAAATATTTTGAAAAAAGAAACAACCCAAAGAAATAGTTTTCGATTTGAAGAATTCTCGCTTGGAGAAATTTATAAATTAATTCAAAGTTTGCAAAGTAAAAATTCTTGTACCAGTGATGATGTATCTGCTCTTTTGTTAAAAAAATATCTTGGGAAATTGTGGATATTTTATGTTATATTTTTAACTTAAGTGTTAGTATGGGAAAGTTTCCCAATTCTTTGAAAAGAGCTGAAGTTATTCCACTTTTTAAAAAAGGTTACCGTGAAAACGTAGCTGATTATAGGCCTATTTAGTTGCTTTCTACGTTTTCGAAAACTTTTGAAAAATTAGTTAAAACTAGAATGCTTTCATTTCTTGAAAAAACTAACTTTTTTTCTGATGATCAATTTGGTTTTAGATCAGGTAGATCTACTGAAGATGCAATTCTAAAAGTATGTTGTGATCTATACAAGGGGATTAATGATGATCAATCTACGATGGCATTGTTTATTGATATGACCAAGGCATATGACTTGGTCGATCATGAAATTCTTTTAAGCAAGCTATACAATGCTGGGTTTAGGGGAACAAAGTGTGTATTTAAATGGGATTTTTAGTAATGTATTAAGGTTGAAAAATGGTGTTCCTCAGGGTTCTGTTTTGGGTCCGACTCTATTCTTAATTTACATTAACTCACTGTTCCACCAGAATTTTTCTGGAAATCGTAGAGCCTTTGCAGACGATATAGCTTTCATTTATATCGAATCTTCATATTTCGAATGTTTTGCTAACATAAGTAAAGATTTACAATTGCTTAGAGCTTGGTTTGCGCACCACAGATTGATTATTAGTGATAAAACTAAAATCATGTGTTTTAAGCTATCGGGGGAATTTCCTAGGGAGATTGAAGCATTTTTCCACTCGTATGTATGTGGTAGAAATAACTTCCTAGAACAAAATCAGTGCTCACGTAATTGTTTTCAAATTGAGCTTGTTGATTACTTTAAGTACTTAGGAGTTATCATCGACTGCAACCTTAACTGGAAAGTTTATGTTCAATCACTCAAAACTTACATGAATCTGATAACTCGAAAGATGTATCTGTTAAAGCTATTCTGCTCAAAAAAAGTTTTAACAATGATCTACTACAGACTTACTCAGTCTAAATTGCAATATGGGATAGTGTGTTGGGGAAGTGCTTATATGAACACTCTTAGACCAATCTTGATTAGCATATAATTCGTATCATTTGTGGAAAAAGTCGACGAACTGGAAGCTGGCCTCTTTTTTGTGAGTTAAGATTACTACCATTACGTCATCTCTATATTTTTAAAGTTTTAAAAGAATTCTATAAACAAAGTGGTAATATTTCATCTAGAAATTCTTCAATATACAACTTACGGGTTAATAATCTGGCACTTGTTGATACTCTAGTTCCACACAGAACACATTTTATGAATTTTTATTTAATGACATCCGCAATTGTATTCAATAATCTGCCCATTTCAATTAGAACAAGTTACTAATTTCATTCTTTCTTGAAAAAAATCACAAACTGGCTTTTCACTCTAAACATGACTGACATACGAGTAGAATTAGTCTATAAAGTAAGAACTTGATATACCAAAGATTATTGTGTATAAGTATCTTTGTTGTTATTAATATCGCTTATGTTTTCGTATTTTTTCTACGTTATGTTTCTTTAAACAACAATTAAAAAAAAGAAAAAAAGAACAACTGAAAGTACCCCACGTCAGTTATTCTTCTAGTTTGAGCCGAAATTTCTGGCGGCCATTCAACTCTAACTATATACGAGTAAGTTACTGAATGGCACTGATTTATTCTCTTACACTTATTATTATTTTTGAATTTTTTTATATAAACTGTAAATAAGCATTAAGTAAACGTTGAATAAAAATGAATAAAAAACATAGGGACGGGCTACAGTCCGCTTGGGCGAACTGTTGGATACCCTATTCTTATTGCTATCCCTCATAAGTGGGCGTGACAAAAGTCTAAGTATGGTTGAATTGTTAAGAACGCTCTACATATTTTGTTATATAACATTTAAAGGATTTTATCAAAAAAAACGCTCCCTAGCTCAAAATTGGGTGTTTCAATAAAATTGTTTTATTTAATTGTGGGCGCTTCAGTAGGCGGATTTAAAAAAAAATTAACACATGAGCATAAAAGGCCCCTAGAGATAAATTTATAAATTTCAGCTCCCTAGCTCAAACTTTGGATTTTCAAAAAAATTGTTTTATTTATTTGTGGGCGTGTCAGTGGGCGGATTTTGAAAAAAAAAATATCCCGAGCAGTTTTAGGAGTCATAGATCATATATAAAAAATTTCAGCTTTCTAGCTCAAAATTCGATTTTTTTTGAGTTTGTGGGCGGATTTCAAAAATTCGTAAACTTGATTATTTCGGGACCCTAAAGAGTATATGGTTAAAATTTCAGCTCTCTAGGTCCAGTTTAAAGGCCTTATTTTTGCCGACGGACGGACGGACGGACGGACATGGCTAGATCGACATTACTATCGATGCTGATCATAAATATAGTAACTTTTAGGGGTCTACGGGCAATATTAAGGTATGTTACAAACTATGCGTCAAAATAAATATACCCCTAGAATAGGGTATAATGAGAAATGAAAAATGAAATTTTGTCAAATCGATGCTGTGTAAGATCTATGGCGGTCTGCGAACACTACGACTTACGGCAGACTTCATCTCGCCAGAAGTTCGTCTTAAACTTTTTAAAACACTGCTTTTACCCATTTTCACATATGGACGATGTAACTTCCCTAAACTATATAGCATTTGTGCCCGTCGAGTTGAGGTGGCGTCCAATGATTGCACCCGATTTGTGCTTAATCTAAGAAGATTTGATCACATATCGCCATATAAAGATATTTTACTGGGATGCTCTTTAAACACCTATCTAAAAAGACGTGCAATGACTTTCCTTTTTAAACTTCTAAAAAGTAGCTGTCCACCCTACTTACGCGAACTTTTTAATTACACGACATCTCCGCGAAATCTCGCCATCATTATATCAAGATTTCAAAGGTTGGTGATAGAGAGATCTTTCTTAGTATTAGGCTATGGAATAGTCTTTATAATCGTGTTCAAGCGATACAGTCTGTCTCGGAATTTAAACGACGTATAACACAATGTTTATAACTTTGTTATTTATTTATTTTTGTTCATACTAACGGCAAATCTACTTTCCCCTCTCTTTTTGTCCTTTCTTCTTCCCCTATCTCCTAACCTATTCCTATTATCCTTCTTCCAAATTTTGCTTAATCAAAAAACTAAAAGGTTGATTTCATTTTTCAAATCATCTCTGTTAAAAGTAGCATAAATTGATACGTTGTTTTTCTTTTGCATTTATAAGCAAATTAGTGTAATGATTATTGTTTTCTTTTTATATTTATAAATATTATATTTTTTTTACTGTACTACATACGATTTTAATCGTGCATACATTGTCCTTAAATAAATTGAATTGAATTGATTACAAAAAGAGGTGTTACCTAGTGCCCTTATCACTGCGGCTGTGACTGAGCCTATTGTGATGCCCTCGCTTATAAATAAATTCAGCTAGTCTTAGGGCGAGCGTACAGAAATGTCATCTATTTCGAGGTAAAGTGTGCCTAGGAAACGTAGGCGTGATATTGCTAAGCATTTGAATTGGCATAGTATTTATATGCTCTGCTATTGCTTCGTCTTCGTTACACATTCGACAAATATTATCTTCAGCAAGTCCCATGACAAGAAGGTATTTTTTTAAGTACAGTGCCCCGTCAAGTATCCGGTGACTATGTATCTGCCCTCCGGTCAGTTGAAAGAGTGGCTTTAATAGAAGGGGTTGGTCGACTTTAATTGGTCTGTTTGTTGCCTTGAGTTTTTTCCCAGTAAGAAAGTGATTTCATTTCTAACCATTTATTGATGCCCCTTTTCGCGGAGCTAATATGCACACCGCAGAATTTTCTTCGCATCATAAATTATGTAACAGATCCTTTTATGGCAGCCATGCAAGACGAACTCTTTGTTCAAGTAATGACTGTCTCCTTTTCACTTTGTACCGCTCACGATGAAAATTTTCATCTGAACTATGTTTCTCATTTGCAGCCATTTGGAAATTTCGGTTTGAATAATTCTTGATGTAAGATGTTACCTAGACAATTTAGTCCCGATTTATATGATGAGTGACCGTCACGTACGTGACGTGAATGTGAGGAAAAATATATTCCCGGCCGATTCTTGTATTTCTTTTTGCCTTCATTCGTAATTTGTGTTTGGCGCACGGTATACCTTTGTAAATTGTGTGTGTGGATTTCATGTTTGAAAGATTTGAAAGTAAAAATGAGTGAATGGGTCGCATGGGTTGGTGAATCCTGAAAGAATGATGAATCAAGAAAGCAGGAAGAATTCAAAAATCAAGTCAGGTCAGTGAAAGTGTAAATCCTCGAAGCGTGCCCAAAAGAAAATTGAGAAGAACTTGCGTGTTGGTCACTCATCACTTAAATCGGCACTTAGTTTTTGGAATATTTAATAATGAAGCGTGTATATAGAAAATAGATATTTGTCGAGTTGGTTTTCTCCTATTTAGACGAAGTACTGTGTAATACAGAACCAAACAAAAAACAGACTATTTGCTATATCTCTGTCAGCAAGGACAACTCTAAATGTCCTAGGTAAACTTTACCTTAAGACAGTTGATATAATTCTACGCTCTCCCAAAAATTAAGATATCACAATGCGGCCTATTGACACTAGCCACAGTGCAAACTATTTTGCAAACTATTCTGCTCGCAGCAGTATTGCGTTAAATGTAAATTTTGGTTGAATTTGTTTCCACTTGCTGTATGAAAATGAAGGAACCGTTATTTTTTTCAAATATGCAAAAATACACTTTGAATTGCCATAATGACTCCATTATAATAATTATCGTTTTGCAGGTGACATCTTCGTAAATGCAAGCGCTTGTCTTGGCAAAGATGGGAGCAGATACTCTCCCTTAACCAATCTCGTCTAGATTCGGTGTTTTTTTTATAATTTCCTGGCGCTGAATTGATTTGTGTTGAACGCCATTAGGTCTAGTCCTATACCTTATCCAACAAAAAATGTTAGTACAGTCCTTATGGAGGAGCTTTTTTTCTACCAGTAGTGCCTGTAGATACTCTCACGGCACTCAAACGCAAGAATTGCCACTGAAATAAAAACCAAACCACTGTCATACCAAGGAATTGTTGCTGTAATTTTCCTAAAATTCGCATACAACCCACCACAACCAGTCTCCCACACAGCCGAATGGGAATGAGCATGATCGTCTTGTGTTCGCTTGCTATTATCATCCACCAAAATAAGCAGTATGTGTGACTGAAGCACACCAGAAGAGTATTACCATCTCTACAATGAAGCATATCATGAAGGGTTTTTCTATGGATTTTGTGAAAGAACTTTCGGTTTTGGGGCTTTTGAGAACGAAGTATTACGTGGGGTGTTGCCATTCGGTTTAATTTGATTTTATTGGTATTGTACAGCTGCACAAGTGCTGTTTTTTTTACCATCTGTTTTGGTATATGACATTGCGTCGTGGTTATATAATTTTGTATTCCTCGCCTGATTGTGTTTATAAGGCGAAAACAATGGTTGTTATCTAAATCGCTGATAGTGCATCTAAGCAATTGGTTTACTTTATTGTTTATATGAATAAAGAGAAACATGGCTACAAAGTCTTCAAAGGATCTAAGTGTAGAAAAGAAACAACAAATTGTTGATGCAACTGAAAAATTCTATGGCCTTTTTAAAAGTAAATCGGAAAATGCAGCTAATATTTTTTTTGTTACGGAACGAACTGTGTACAGGCTTTTAAGGGAAAAAACAATCAAAGGCCACAATTCACCACCAAAGAAGAAATATAAATCCGGTATCAAGAGCAAGGTCGATGATTTTGCCAAATGTGCCATTAGGCAGAGAGTCCATCAGTTTTTTTTATGGATAATGACCTTCCAACGCTAGACAAGATTTTATTGGAAGTACAAAAAAATGCATATATAACAAAAATAAGCAGATCAACTTTGCATACAATATTACAAAAAGATCTCGGACTTAAATTCGTCAAACGTCAGCGAAAGAATCTTGTTGGAAAGAAGTGACATCATTTCTTGGAGATTAAGATATTTGCGCGAAGTAAACAAAATTAGAGAAAAGAAAAGAAAAATTTTCTTTTACTAATGAGACCTGGCTCAACGAGGAAGTTCTACAGGTTTCGTCGATGGAGGACTTTTATCCTTCATTTCGGGAAAAACCGGAGACTACCACGAGGAAATGAACGCTGATGTGTACGAGAAATGGTTTAAAGATATTTTAATACGCCTGGAACCCAACTCCGTCATAGTTTTGGACAATGCTTCCTATAATTCCAGAAAGCACCATCCACTTCCACGAGAAAAGATGAAATAAAAAAGTGGTTGAGGTCTAATGCGATAAGTTTCGAGGATGATATGGTTAAAGCAGAGTTGTTTGAAAAAGATACAGATTCTTCTTCGCTCCGCTTTGTCAACTTTAAACTAGGGGTTCCTGTAAGCCATTTCGATGCCGCTTTAGATGCTTCAATATGGCCTCAACATGTTCAAATAAAAAAAAATCGTAAATTTTCCAAAAAAGGAACACAGCTTCATGATAAAATGATTAATTCCAGGAGAGATATGTCTGAAACTCGAGTATATTTCCAAAATGCTGGAGGTTTGCGAACAAAAACAAATCAGCTATTCTTATCTTCATCACTGCATGAATTCGATGTTATTGTTATTGTTGAAGCATGGCTTAATTCACATTTTATGTCATCAGAGCTTTTCGATTCTTCTTATATTGTATATCGTAAAGATCGTGCGTCTACAACTGGATGGGATCGAGATTTCTTAACTAAAGTATACGAAATGGTATTCTCATAATACGATTTATTTTATTTACAAAAAAAAAATATTTATTTAGAACCTAACGCGCAACCATAAACCCGATATATCGCTACTCGCGGTTTGGAACATGTTTTTTTTTTATATATATAATAGGCTACAAAAAGCGAAAATTGGATTCAGACTTACCAATGAAGATCTCTCGAAGATGGGCCCCCCGCAGAGTTGTGGATAATCCGGGGTAAATAACCAAAAAAAAAACATACTCCTTTCCTAGTGCAAGTACCAATGCAAGATCCCCTTTTGCACCGATTCACCGCGATGCCTTAAGGCCAACTTTTTCTTTTTGAACGGATTAATGAACTATTACAAACTTTAATACCTAGATAATTCAATTGAAGCGAGAACTTAACATAAAACTAAGAAAACTAAGTCCCACGTTTCCGATGTACGAGAACGTATTTGTTTTCCTTTTTCTTTTCTTATTTTAATTTTTTTTTTCTTTGATTTTTTTTTGTTTTTTTTTTTGTTTTCTTTTTCACGGTAGCGAATGAGAGGTCAATTGCTATTTCAGTTTTTTTTTTAAATATTTTCCGAAGCATTGATATCCTTTTCGTGGAGATATAATCGGGACTCCGGTACAGGGTCAGTCAGCAGCCTTCAGATCTTCTCTGGTTGCCTTCTGTGGAAATCTGGGACCACGGCCCAAGCCCATGTAATAATTCCTGGTTATTCTTTTCTTGGATCGATTTTGTTCCCACGGTAGTCCCCTGTGAATATTACTACATTACGATTTTTTGTATACGAAAATTATCGAGTTGCTTACCCAGGATCTGGGGGATGTTTGAGTTTTGCTTTTTATTCGCGGACAGGATAATTAAGATCTTAAGGGATCAAATTTTAAACCATCCGACTGTGCAGCTACGAATAGCAGCTAGCTCGTGTGTTCACCGCTGAACAGACAACTTAAAAAAATGTCAAGCTCTGACACCACTGCTGATGATATCGACACCATCATTTGGGTACAACCAGTGCAATCGTGCTTGCATGCACAATGTAGCACAACACCACACATGCTTGCATGCACAAGCAAGAAAATATCAACATTTTTTGATATTGCTCAAGCAGCTTGCGCAAACACACAGTTGACCCCATACACTGGCAAATTGCATGCGCAAGCACTGTGTGCGCATGCAGGCATGTGTAGTGTATGGGCCCTATAAGCAGAATTGTACCATTGGTACCGCTTTCGAACGATCAGCGATAATCTGTGGTATATGGGGGTATCAGGTATATAAGCATGTCTGGCCTACAGTGTTGCATGCAAGAAAATATTTAAACTTAATATTTTGTTCCCTTTTATCTTTTTATATTCATTTATGTCCACAGTACAAGTCGAGTTTCAAATCGAGTTTGGACAATTTTTCATTGGACTTCATTTAACGGTATTTATAACTGCAGTCCTTTTTCCTCTGCGATTACGGGCACGTTCCTTCCAGTTTCCCAGAACAAGCGCATTCGCTTAGACTTTTGCGACACAGGTCCGACGTGAAGACTTCTTTCAAGTTAACACTTACTTAGTTTTCTTAACGGGCACGTTCTTCAGACCAAACGCATTCGCAATGGCTTGGTCCTTAAAACGGAGGTTCGGTCTTCATTGCCGTCTCGAACCTGGGGACGGAGAATCGAAGATCATCTTGCCTAGAGCACTATTGTCTTTTCGACCGATACGGCCGAGTCAATGCAGTCGACGTTCGCTCCACGCATACAGGTTAAAATATCCTAAAATATCCGCCTAAGAATTTATCCTCTAAAGAAGCGCAGTATCAGCACTCTGTGCCACAAAGCAAAACTGGCAGGAATAAGGTAGCAGCGGTTTCTTAAAGTAATTCTTCTTCGGATCTTCAATAGGATATCAATCGTGGAGTTGATGTTGCCCAAGAAGATGAACTTTTTAACTGAATACCTGGAATCTACTTTTATAGCAGTAAATTCCAGGTATTGAGTGACATTTTGTTCTAGGCGTTGGACTGACGTGTGTTTGTTTGTTGATAGCATGTACTTTTTCTTATACTCGTTAACTTATGCTTAATCGCTGTAAAAGCCTTACCACAGCATGCTGGTAACCCCATATGATGTTGACATTGCCCGCGTACCCCAGCAGCTGGACTGTTGATGATAGCGCCTGTCATATTAATACCTCGCCTGCACACTAAAAAAATAACATTATAGGCAAAAATTGTTCTACCGTTCTTAATAATATTCGCTTCAGAAGGTTAGGCATTAACGCTGAGAATAGTTATTATAGTCTTGTTATCTATTGTACACATTTTGGAAAGGAATTCAATGCTTTACAATTTTCTTATTATTTTTAGGTCAAACCGCTCTACGACACCTATCAGCGTGAACTTGAATTATCTCTATGGGAACCCATCAATCGGTACTGGGCCGAATGTTACGAGGCTTGTAAAGCTGCCTCGAAAAAACGAGGTAATTTTCAAGCTGAAAATCGCCGTCACTTTCAGGTAATTAAAACAACAATATCCAAAAGTGACTTTACATCTACTACGATTGTCATTACACAATTCTTGAAAAATAACTGAATAAACATTACCATTGTATTCATTAAAAAACTGTTTTTTTTTTTTTAGCAAAAAATAGTGATGCCATGGAAAGTGCGTCAGGTGGAAGAAATGACACGACTCACCGCTACAGCACTGCAACAAAAAACAAAAAATAGTTACATCAAAAAGAAATGGAAGACAGCTAAGCGTTTCCTCTACGGTCCCCGCGGACCATGGTACACCGGGTAAGTGTCTTCATAAAGAAATAACTTTTCCTATTTTTTTATACTTTATGTCTGATTTGCAAGAAAGATAAATTATTACATTTAACAACTGTCTATGCTGCTGCGCGTTTGAATGTAAAAGATTTCGTGAAAAGCAGCCGCTTTGCGGAAAAATGTCTCCAGGTGACATCGCTGTTACGTATCGCGTGTGTATACAAAATATAATTTTCTACTCTTTCGTTGGTGTTTTTTATAATCAAATTAATTTTCTGCACATTTACCATTTATGGTTTCCTTCATATACGCTGTATACGTAGGTACAAATTGAATTTTTTGGGTGAAAAATAAAATTGTTGCTGTGTACAGTTTACCAAAGCCAATTAATTGTCGTGCCAAGCCAAGCCAACCCAGCCACCCACTTTGAGAAGAATAACATCCAGAGAACTGCTCGTTTAGCAGGCGGAAAAATATTGACAGTTTTATATGGACTTACGTATAAGTCATAAAAAACGAATACTCTTTGCTAATTTGAACAAATCAAACGCCTCCGTTTTGTGTACGCAAAGTTTGTTTATGGCATTTGAAAACAATTTAAATAATTACGTAAAGTAGTCTGGCGGATAGTGGAGGAAATGTATTTTTAAAGCAACTTGAAACATCGTTAGGTGAGGGAAGTTTGATGACTAATATACGGTGAGACTTTCCTTTAGTAGAAAAGAATAATTGGGTAGATATTTAAGCGATATGAAGACGAGCTTATTACAGTCAAACCCGCTTAAATCAAAAGACATAAAATAGTGATTTTGATTTTAATTAACTGGGTTTTTGACTTATTGAAAAAAAAAATCAGTTAAGTTAACTCTGGATAACTGAAAAAAAAGTTTCATACAAACGATCAATAAATTTTAACAAGTAAAATCAATTAACGTAACAAAAATAAGCATTTAATTAAAGAGAATAACTTAAAATTAACAGAACAAAATATGTAACAATAAAAAAAATCACATTAAGATAGGTTTTTAATGTATTTTATGTTTAAGTCACGTGAAAATGAATCCAATTTTTAGTGGAAAAAGTCGTCAATCTTTTTCTACGACAAAGTCTGAGAAGGGCAATTTGTCATTTTATGCTCAAGGTCATCTACGATTAATGATGGGCGCATTCGAATGATTTAATCGATTATAATCGATTCTTGCAATATCTCGAGATAACTCGATTCTTTATTTCAAATCATTCGAATGATCTCTTGCATGCGCTCGACTCGACACTAGAGCAAAATGTCTCACACACAACTACTAAATAAAACACAGAGAACGCACTTTCTTGCACGCACATACCAAGTCAACCCATTCGTCGCGAAGCAAATGTGATAAAAATCTTGTGAGTGTGTGTTTTCATTCAAATGAAATGATGCGCAACTACCCCAAGTCCCATAACTCGAATGAAAAAAAATTGTAACATTCGGGAAAAAAATCAAGACTTTACTTTTGCTTTAATTTTAGAACAAAATGTCTCATCACAACTACTCGTACATACTTAAACACCGAACACACTACCCACAATCACAAAGCTCGTGAGTGGTGACGGTGAGTTTGTGTGAGAAGAATACCTGCTTCTATATTACAGTTGAAACTCGATTATCCGGGATTCGATTAACCGTGATGAAAATATTTAACATAAAAAAGTCTTATATCCGTAAAAAACTCTATTATCCCTAAAAAAAACAAAAACATTTTCTTTATCGACAATAAAGACAATTTTTTATTTAAACTCTATTATCCGTAATAAACTCTACTATCCGTAACAAGAGAACAAGACCGAACAAGTTTTTTTCACATCTAAAAACCAACGGAATTTTGTATCTGTTGCATTGCATTTAAAAGACACGCAAGAAGGAGTAACGGGATAATACATTCTTCGGCTTGCGTTTTATTTTGTTTCTTATGTTTGTATGGATTTTGTTCAGTTTTGGTTGGAAAATCTGAAGTTACGCGTCGTGATAATGGCTTCTTCTTTGTTAAGTGAAAATAAAAGATCGCGTAAAGTTTTGTCAATTAAGGAAAAAGTTGATTTGATTAATGAACATTGTAAAAATAGTGTGCCTGTGAAAATGTTGGCTAAAAGATATAAAATCGGCACCCAAACAGTGTATGATATTCTAAAAAATAAAGACAAGATTTTCCAATTTTTTGCAGACAGCTTCACTATAAAAGGATTGGAGAGGCGCAAAACTCTCAAAAAAGCTGAAAATCCCAAAGTGGACGCATCAACGTATGAATGGTTTCGACAGGAACGATTTCGAGGAGTTCCAATTTCAGGGCAAATGATAATGGAGAAAGCAAATTTTTTTCATGAAAATCTTAACATAGCTTCTGACTGTGTATACTCTGAAGGATGGCTGGGAAAATTCAAAAACCGCGATGGGATTCATGGATTGAAAGCGATAGGGGAAAAACAATCTGCTGACTACGAAGCTGCTACGCTTTTTGAAGAAGAATTGTCTGATCTCATTCAAACAGAGAATTTAAGCAATGAGCAAATTTACAATGCTGATGAAACCAGCCTTTTTTGGAAATGTTTGCCACAAAACACTTTGGCAAGCAACGACGAGCGTTCAGTTGAAGGATATAAGGAATCGAAGGAACGACTCACTGTACTGGTTTGTTCTAATGCTTCAGGAACTCATAAATGCAAGTTGATGGTTATTGGCAAAAGCGCTCGTCCAAGAGCTTTAAAAAATGCTGGAGAGCTTCCAGTTATCTACAAAGCCAACAAGCGGGCTTGGGTAACCCAAAAATTGTTCCTTGATTGGTTTAATAAAAACTTTGTCCCGGAAGTTAAAGAGCACCGGGAAAAAAACCATCTTGACAGGAACTCCAAAATTGTACTGCTCTTGGATAATTGTCCAGCCCACCCAGACGTTAATGATTTTAAAGCCGCAAATATACTAGTGAGGTACTTTCCACCAAACTGCACTTCTCTGATCCAGCCAATGGACCAAGGCGTGATTCGAAGCCTAAAGTGCCATTATCGCAAAGAGATTATTCGAAAGCTAGTAAGCTCAGAAAACAGGATCAACTTTTTTAAGTCATTTAACATCAAGAATGCTTTATGGGGTGTTTCTAAGTCCTGGAATTTCGTTACCACCGAGGTTTTGAAAAATGTTTGGCACAATTTACTCTGTCCCGAAAATGAGGAAGAAGGTAAGTTTTATCGAAATCAAAAAGTTTTGCATAGTTTTTACATCATCGACATTTCTAAACTTCCTCAGAACAAGATGCCATTGACGAGGTTTCAACAATTATAGAAGTCGCAGAGGATTTTGATGTCAATGCAATAAGAAATTGGGTGGACTCAGATGCGAATGCTTCACCATTTGCTGTTTTATCAGAGAACGAAATTATGGAGACGATAAATAACCCTCTTGACAACGAGCCGGAAGTCCTTACTGATGAATCCGATGATGTAGAAATTTCAAAAATTCCAATTGTTGATGCGATTAAGGCAAGTTCTACACTTTTGAGCTTTTTAGAAGAGTCGAATTGTCCTGGAATAGCACAACAGGATATAATGCAAGTTCACCGCATTAACGTTAATTTACTCAAAGAAAAACAATGAGTAAAATCACAACGGCAAACAACAATACAACAAGTTTTTCTTGAAGTTCCTAATAATCAATCTTGTGATTTTGTAATGTATGTACAAACAAAAATATGTACTGAATGAATTATTAAGTTTTATGAATTAATTTTATGTTTGTTTTCGTTTTTTTTTTAAATAAAAATAAAAAATAAAAAATTAAAATATCAATTTCTGTTTTATTTTATTTGAGAAAAAAAAAGTTCTATTATCAGGGATTTTCGATTATCCGTGATGGGCTCGGTCCCGACCATCCCGGTTAATCGAGTTTCAACTGTATTTAAGTATGAAAAATAATAGCTCATATTCTCATGGCTTGCTCTGTGTTTTGGATTTTGTCCATTCGAATGATAAGCAGCTGCCTTTTTCGTATTCCCCGTACTCGATCTCGAATGCAATAGCTCTCGAATGAAAAACCAGTAGCATTACTATTTAATTTATAATTAGTTACTACTCTTCGAAAGAATCGACATTCGAGAACTTTTATATGGATTACTACTTCACTCACATAATGCTTGCGATAAGTGCATTAGCCGTTTTCTCAACTCATTGAATTTTCGTTGGCTTCGTTTTTTTTTTTTTTATACACTATCAGCTCTGTGTCGTGGAGTGCTTAAAGCAAGCAACTATCACGAGCAGGAATTAGCCCGCACTAAAAGTGCTCTCACAGGCTCATCATTTAGTGCAGGTGTAAGGACATAACAATTAAAAACACAATAATTATGTACCTATAAAATACTAACACAGACACAAATCATGCAAATAATTTAAAACATTAAGGCATTATTACGCAAAATATATTTAAGCTTATTTTTACTAACATGCAAGTCAATCACATGATCATTTAGATTATAGATTCTACTCATGCGACTAATAGGCTTATGCCTCCCATAATTCGTTCTATGATTGGGGCTAAACAATAATTCAACACTGCGTAAATTATGGGCAACACCACGAAAATTAAAGCCAATAGACGACAGCAAGTCAGGTGCATCTATTTGACCGGATATAAGCTGCTGTAAGAAAATTATATCGCTGAAGCTTGATGCGTTGACAGTAGGGAGGTAGGTTAAATGGATCATCCCATGCGAGTCCTCTAAGTGCAAATCGAATAAATTTACGTTGAATGGACTCTATTCGATTTGAATGAATGTTGTAGAATGGTGTCCAAACTTGTGAGGCATACTCTAGAATCGGACGGACAAAACAATTGTACAATGACATAGAAACGTAAGGGTCATTAAATTCTTTGGGCCACCTTTTTACGAAGCCCAGCATGGAATTAGATTTATTAACAATAAAATTGATATGCTTAGCAAAAACCAGTTTGGGATCGAAATAAACCCCAAGATCCTTAAAGTTATCAACTTTACAAAGAATATGTTGAGACAAAGAATATTGAAAGGTGGAAGGGATATTCTTCCTAGAGAATGTCATATGTTGACATTTAGTAGGGTTTACGGATAAGCCGTTTTTATCACACCAATTGGCGAAGCTATTAATGGCAGATTGAAGTAAAATTCTGTCTTGCTGACTAGTGATAGATTTATATATTTTCATATCATCCGCGTAGATCAGGATATTACTGTCATTTATACATGCCTTAACATTATTGATGGCTAGTATAACTAGAATCGGTCCGAGGTGACTTCCTTGGGGAACTCCAGACTGAGCTGTGAAAGATACAGATAGTGATCCTCTAAATTTGACTTGGTAAGCCCTTTATCTAAGGTATGAATTAACCCATTTTATGAAAGATGGTGGGAAACCAAAAACCCTGAGCTTAAATTCGATTAATTCATGGGACAGCTGGTCGAAAGCCTTAGAGAAGTCAGTGTATATGCAATCCATTTCGTCCTTATTCTCTAAGGCATTAGAACAATCATGCAAGAAACTTAACAGATTAGTGACAGTGGACCTGTTTTTTACAAATCCATGCTGTTCATTACAAATTATATTGCGACAAAGAAATATTAACTTTTCACAAACAATTTGTTCAAAAAGCTTAGGGATACACGAAAGCTTTGAAATAGGCCTATAATTAGTGATATCACCACGTTCGCCTTTTTTAAATACAGGTGTGATAAAAGCACTTTTCCATAGCTTAGGGAATTTACCTGTACTAATGGACAATTCAAACAGATACTTAAGATATGGACCAATTGCATGACTGCATTTTTTAAGAACAATCGGTGCAATGCCATTGGGACCTGATGAATAGTCATTCTTGAGAGAAGAAATACATTTTAAAATTGTTTCCAAATCGAATGAGATACTACTAAAACTTATTTGGGAACAGCTAGTTAGATAACTAAACTATTGATCATCAATGTGAAGAGGGGTCTCCCTAAATGACTTACTGAAATGATCTGCAAACATATTGCTTGCATCTAGCGAATCAGCAGTTGTAGAACTATTGTAAGTAAGCTTCGATGGATAACCATCGGTTTTTTTCTTAGAATTGGCAAAACCCCAGAAAAGTTTGAGGTCCACTTTTAAAGAGCATTCCATTTTACTTATATAGTCAATATATAAGTTGCTGGATAAAGATTTGAATTCGTTGAATAATGTGAGATAGAGCTCAAGATCTGAATGGCGGAGACTTTTTAAATAGTTCTTCCAAGCCCTATTACGTCTGTTTCGTATTGATTTGAGCTCTTTAGTGTACCAAGGATGGGACGTTTTCAGATTCCTATAGCAGGAATCACTTTTTTCATGCAGTTATCCATCAAAGAATAAAAGGAAACTACTGCATCTTTAATATTAGAAAACGCAGTAAGATTAAATTTAAAGTTGGAAATTTCATCAGAAAGCCTTTTAAAATTTGCTTTCCCAAAGTCAAAAGATTGCGAACGGTCATACGAATTACTATTTTCGTACAAATGTGCGCCTAATTCAATAAATACATCCAACGGTGGATGATTATTACTCGTATCTATGTTAGTTATACTGCAGTGGGATTCCAGAACCACAGTACTAACAGAGTCAGAAGAGAAAACAAGATCGAGAGTTCGATTTCTGAAATTTTTTATACAGCTTGTTTGCTGTAAGTCAAAAGACAAAATGTTGTCAAGTAAAGCGAGCTCTTGTTGGGCAGAGTCAAAGGATGGAATGAAATGAGAATCATCCTCAGAAGGTACCCATCCAATATGTGGCAGATTGAAGTCGCCTATAAGTAAGACAGTGCTGTCACAACAAGCTATGCCAAAAATATGGTCTAGTGCCATAGAATACAAATAACATAGACGAGGCGATGGAATGTACGCATTAACAACATATTAATGTTTGTTCTTAAGTGTAATTTTTACACAGATAACTTCGACATTAAGTTGAAATGGAATGTCAATCTTTCGTGACTCAAGGTTGGAACGAACAGCGATCAGGACACCTCCTCCAAGAGCTTTCAGGTCATTGTTATGACGGTCATTTCTGAATACGGAGAACTCATGATTGAAGAGTTCCGTGTCTAAAATTCCGGCATTTAGCCATGTTTCCGTCAAGGAGAAGATATCATGAGAGAGGGCTTGGGAGTTTATATATAATTCAGCGGTTTTTGTGCGGAGTCCCCTTACATTTTGAAAGTAGAGGGACAGCCCACTGGGTTTTTTAACACTGACGGACAAACTTTCCTGCGACTTTTTGTCGAACGGGGTGTAAATTCTTTTAATAACGTATTTTGAGGCCATGTAGCACTATTGCACAGTATTTCGAAATATATTGGAGGGGGCGACAATTTTGAAAGACGCAACAAACCCATCAGCCTTACTGATTTTGGTGCATTTGATTGAGTCATCTTTTGGAATCAAATTTCTCGAGACCAAATGGTTCAAGACATCGTCTGAAGAAGTGTTTGGTTTTAGTCGAGAAATGAAAATGTTAGTATTAGTAATTGCTTCCTGTTGCTGTTTCCTTTTGCGAAACTTGTGTTGTTGTTTGTTTTTATATATCGAGTGATTATTCGATTATTTAGATCACTCGAATACTAATATCTCGATTATTGGAATCATTCGATTATGCCCATCACCATCCACGATAATTCGACCTCCAAACAAAACAAATGATGCATTCAAAACCTACCCAGGAGTTTGTTTTGTTTGTAACTTTTTTCTATAGTTACGTTAATATTTTCAGCTGTTTCATAAAAGCTTAGAGGTTTTTTTTATGGTATGTTGATTTTTTTTTAAGAAATGTTTTTTTCAGATATCCGATGTTTTTACTTAAGCAGGTTTCAATAAAGCGGAGTAATTTGTATAAAACTTGTAGACAAACACACATTGAGAAAATAATTATTTTAAATAAGCAGGTTTTTCAGTTAAACGGGTTTCAGATAAGCGGGTTTGACTGAAAAAGATACTACACCGCACCGGTGCTTTTTCGTTGAAACACAGTAAGTTTTTTCCACTGCCTCACCTCAATTATCATGAGAAGGATCTCAATTTACCATTCGGCGTAAACTTGTAAGTTCCTTCCATTCGTGCCATAAATACAACTTTGCATAATATATTTTTACACCTAGAAGAAATCATTCATCCGCTAGCCAGTGTTATTTTTGATGTCTTAGATGTACATTCTTGATTTTTTTTTATTTGTTGTTATAACATAGTTAATCAACTATGGCTTAGCAGAGAAATCACTTCTAGGCAATTTTATCATTAAGGTAAGCCTAGCGACACATTTAACATCTTAAAACTCTCCCACAGATGGGCATGCAAATCCGTGACAATGGGTTGACATGACTTTAGATCACCGGTGTCGTAAATGTTCGATCAAACAATGATCAGGTAGCATGCACGTGTCGAAATCGTAAAAATAACCAGTCCTTAACTCTCGCAACAAATGCAATAACACCAGCATTTGATTAGCCTCAGTAAAAACTGATCCGAAACCAAGAGGCCTGCTGAAGTTTATTGAGGTCAAACCGGCGAACACCACAGACGGACCATTAAAAAATAAATATTAGGCATTTACGGCCCATAGAGGGCCTAAAACCTAGCCTCTCCAATCACTTTCTTTGCGAAGTGGAAGGGACCTACAATTTTACGCCGAATCCGAACGGCTAATTTGAGAAGCTTCTCATGACAATTGATACTCTTGGATGTTTGTCAGACGTTCGCAGGAGGTGGGGCAGTGGAAAAAAACTCAAGATGTTACTTGGCCCCGGCGGGAATTGAACCGGGGACCTTTCGATTAGTAGTCCGACACACTAACCATTGAGCCACTGCGCCCTACAGACGCACTATTAGGACTATTAGGGAAGCAGATAATCGGGAGAGTTGTGGTCATTTTGATCCTGATCATAACTTCGCAGATAAGGAAGAAGGAGAATAACAAAGTTAATCAATAAAATTGGCACCTGTCATGGCAAAGATTAACAATACATTTTTAAAGTTGTGAAAGTTATCGTTATCAATCATCTAACTTTTTGATAAACTGTGAATTTAGTGCTAATTTTTGATCTATTGTGAATACTTCTATTGATATATTTGATATTATCATTATCAAATTCTCAGTCAATCATACGCTTCATACGCTGTTTTTATTTTTAAAACAACATTTTCAAACGGAAATGCCGTCGGGAAAATAATACAATATGGAAAACTGCAATCACTGGACCTTCAGTTTCATAAAAGTCGCAAACAAAAAGTAATCGCAAAATGCATGAGCTTAAAAAAACCTAATCAATAAGTTCATCAAGATAAACCAAAGCCATCACAAAATTCATTATCACCAAAAATTAAGTTTCAACAAACGAACAAAAAGAATTTAATAACTTAAATGTCAAATGAAATGCCTGTTTACAATTGCATTTTCCTTGACAGTGTTCACAATAGATGTATAATTTGTCAATTGAGAATCATAATAATAAAATGTCGATCGATTGATTGATTTGGTCGTTTATCAATAATTTATCTTTGACAACCATAATAAAGGTGTCAATGTCTAAATTGCGTATTACTGAAACCTTGCCAAAATGTTTATTATCATTGCGCTAAAAAAATAAGACACCTCTACAGTGGGGCGATGTACTCCTGCCGTCGACCTTAGTTTTAAAAAAACACAGCAAATACGTCAAGTCCGAATTTGTTGTAAATTTAGTTATAGCTTTAACCGCAATTAAGCTAAGCTATTGGCTCCATTAAATTAAGATTTATTCACTCTCCATAAATTTAATGGCGCTTTTAACCCCAGGGTTTTTTACATCATTCTGACTGAAAGTATGCGATAATGCTTTACATTTCGTTCCGATTTTGTTTTTTCTGAATTATTTTTTTTGTAGAATTTTATTGAATTAGAGCTAATGGCTTTTACGACTAAAAATTGTCACTTGCAGGATGTGCAATTTCATCAAAATTTTCGTTTTTGAGAGGGTATGCGAAGAGATGAATGAAATGAAAGTTCGTTATATTTAAAATCAACTCCTGCATAATTTAATTTAAACGAAATAGGTAAACATTTTTAGGTAGCTGTATAAAGTTCCCCGGTTTCTCTACCTGTAGCAAATGTGTAAATTATCTAGAAGGACCGGCCGATGATGTTCATCCCAAGTGGATAGTGGATTTAAAAACCAAAAACCAAAACTTGGCAATGGTGCGATGGTAGTGTATTCACTAAGTGATTTGCAGGTCGTGCCTTCGAATCCCGACCAGGGGATTAAAATTGAATACATACTGCAAAACAGATCTCCCTAAAGCATTTCAGGCGCCACCAGTGGAGAAAACACCCTACCGCACCAAACTTTTTTCCTATCCTTCTATTCTTTCATGTAGTAAGTAGCACCTAAAAACTGGCAATGAATCATTTCCTTGGTGATGCTTGCAGGAACGAACAAAAATGCCTGCGCTGTGGTTACATTATAAGGGTACTGTATCAATTACAGAAAAAGACAAATCCCTTTAGCGCACGCTAATTATAAAAACAAAGCCTCCATTAGCTCTAAAAAGAGGATATATTAAAGTCCAATTATATTGTGTTCTTGGATGCGGAAAAAAGAAAAAAACAATGCCTGCCACCTCTACAGTGGGACTATGACTGCCGTCAACTTAAAGTAAAAAAAACGCAATAAAGTGTCTACGTTGCGTAGGACATAGTCTAGAGATAGACAGGCGAACATCATCGAAATTCGTAAACGTTTCCATTAAAGAAAAAAAAATATTGAAAATCATCTTCTTCAGGTTAGTTCAGTGATGCTCAATCAGCCCTGCCACACTTACATTGACGCAAACATTTTGCAAGGCAACTTTTATTATTCTAAAGGTTCGTGAACTGGTATCAATAAAAAAAAAGACACGACTGGGTCGTACGAAAACGTTCTCGCTTTTTTAAGAATTGGTTTCTAATCACATTTTACATTAGCCATTTACTGTACCTACTCGTAAAATCAGGAAAAATCCCTTTAATTTTGGACTATAGTAGAAAGCTGCTGAAGTTTATTGAAGAAAGCTGTTACATCTTAATTGAATTTAAAAATGCAGTTTGAATTTAAAAAGTAGTTTTTGTTTTAGGTGCGCATAGTGATTTTTCTTGTTTGGCTTTTTTATGGCAGCAATTTACACTAGGTTCTTGAGGTATTGCCGTGTTTCAAAAAAAAAAAACTATGTTTTAGTCTTTTGGTAAAAACTGAGTTCTCCATTTTCTAACCGCAACTCCAAGCATTTAAAACGGTAAAGCTGTTTTTGAGTAAAATTTGTAATTTGCAAATTTGATCTAAATATTTGGAAGTTTTAGTTTTAATATCAAATTTTGTTCTAATTAATTCACAGGTTTTTGAAATGTCTTTTGTGAAAATCGGAGTATACCATATTCTAACATTTACTCTAAGTATTGAAACCACCAAAAATAATCAAAATCATTAGAGCCGTTTTTGAGAAAAGTTATGTTTTTCAAAATTTAAAAAAAAAACATTCGCACATTCTAGCTGGAGCCTCGGTAATAGACGGCCTGAAATGCGGAACACCCTTTTTTGACTTCTCTATAGTCGATATATCATATCCCAATTCACCCTAACCTAGCCTAAGTTGTTTGTCATATTTTCGAGGTAGTTATACCTGCTATGTATGCTTGCTAAACTCATTATATTTTATGAATGCTCTATTTTCATTAATGTTGTTATATAGAAATAATAGAAACCTAATGATACTAAAGTGAGCTTCATTTAGTCTAGTAAATACATAATTTATGCATAGGGGTCATTCTTTTACAAACCGAACACCATTCTGACCGACACATTTTTGATTTGCCTGAAATTTTTTTTACTTGTTATATGTATATAGAAAAAAAAAGAGGCACGTGTTTAAGGATTTTTATTTATTTATTTTTTTGAAAATAGAGGGGGTTGAAATTTTGAGATTTTCATGATTTTTGCCTTGGAGCCTCATTTTCAAAAATTCATAACTCTGGTTCGTTTTACGCTAGAGACCCCTTTTTTTCATTGTCAAGATAAAAGAGTGAATTTTAAGAAAAAAAAAGTTCCAACAAAATTTATAAAAAAATGTATATTGTTATAAACAATTTAATTGTTTAAATCAATTTTTAACAATGTTACCCACCACTTAGCCTGTTTTAAGTATAACCATCGTATTCTACGTCAAATTTTACATCTAAAATGTTTTTTTTTATCGATGGAGAAATCATTATTACTATTGCAAAAAAATTAAAATAAAATTTTCTTAAAATTTACTCTTTTATCTTGACAATGAAAAAAAAAGTTTTCTCTAGCTTAAAAAGAACCGGAGTTATGAATTTTTGAAAATGAGTCTCCAAGGCAAAAATCACGAAAATCTCAAAATTTCAACCCCCTCTAATTAAAAAAAAAATCCTTAAACACGTGTCTCTTTTTATTCGATATAAAACCCGTGCAAAAAGTTCAGGCAAATCAAAAATGTGTCGGTAATTTTTTGTTCAAATCTGTACCTACGGTTTGTAAAAGAATGACCCATAGGCGATATTATTATTAATGCAGGTCATCTAATTTAAGCCCCTGATGACATCACTGCTCAATTCAAAAAAAAATGTATGCACACATTTGGAAACGAGGACCTTTCCGTGATTTTTCTACGTTTATTTAAAGCCCAAACGTTTTTTAACAAATAATGAAGGGTTTCTAACCTATTTTTCTAAAACCGAATTATAATTTGTAGCATGAGATGCTACGAATATTTTGATCTATTTTGTAAATGTCTAAAGACATGTGAAATATGAGCACATTGGCATGACTTTCGCAACTTGCGCTTTCAAATACTCGTACATATGCTGTAAAAACAATTTCATGTAGACAAGCTCTGGAAAGCGTCCTTCGTTATTCGTCAATTGAATAATAATTACCTTATTTAAATGGTGAACTATTTTTTTTAATTGCAAATAACATTTATTTATCGCGGTCAAACAGCCTTAACATTAAAAAAAATTACAAAGAATAAATACATTTACAATATAATTATGACACAGATTAGGCGGTTGATATTTGATTGTTTCACCTTAGAGTGAAACTCATCATTTTCGTACATCATTATCCCTCATCGTGCTTAACCGTGAATCAATCCTGGGTAACCGAGCTTGGCAACAGGGGCAGCCAATGGTAGACCATATGGAGAACCGTATGGTGAACCGTATGGTGAACCGTATGGTGCGCCTATCTTAGCCACTAAAGGTGCATGGGCTAGAAGTGGAGCTGGGGCCAGAACTTTAGCAACTGGAGCTATCGCCTTAACGGCAATAGGTTCTCGGTGAACGACGGCATTGAATCCGTTGACTGGATCAGCGGTATATTCAACCAAACGCCGTGTGCCATCAGGTTCGATGAGGGAGTAGGCTCCTTGTACGGTGTCACCGCTGCGACTCTCCTGTTGGCTCTTTACATCACCAGTTGTGGGATCCTAAGAAAATAAATAAAAAAAATTTAGTCCATTCTAAAAAGGAACTACCCCTGCTACATCACTTACGTGAACATCATAGCTGTAGCTGTATTGTGGATTTGGATCGTATGGTTCGTGAGCGGCAACTTTAGCAATAGCTGGAACGGCAACCTTCGCCAAGGCAGGATACGCAGGGTAACCCAAAGGAGCGGCTAGTCCATGTGGTCCATATCCAGGAGGTCCAATGACAACTGCTGAGCTCACTGCCACAAGGGCGGCCAAGATGATCAACTGTTGTGAAAATATACCACAAAATTGATTTTGTAAATTTTATAAGCTCCTTGCAAACATAGTGCAAGTTTTGCAAATATTAAAATGAATACTTGCCTTTTGTACCATGTCTGTAAGGTTTGACAAATAAATGCTCTGTGATTCTGTGGCTGTCTAACCTTCGCTTATATACTCTAATACGCCCGTTCGCCTAAAATATTTATTCGAAAAATTAATTTTTATTTTACTTTCAGGCCTACCGTAGGCCTTTGCTTCTTAGTTTTTGTTGCTCATTTTCTTCTGTATGCGAAATCCATTCATAGTGTGACGGTGTTCTACCTTCCTCAGCCATTCTTTGTTATCGTTTTCTTTTTTTATGTCTGCATTTGGAGTTGGTGGTTTATCAACGTTCGGGTTTTGTAGTTGTTTTTTTTTGTCTCTTATTAGGGGCTCGGTACCATAAGTTATTTAACAGAATAAAGTTAAATTAAAAACTGGTCCATGTGAGAGAAAAAAAAGTCGCACTCAATGCATGTTCTCAAATTGATCGCGCAAATTTCAAGTTGAGGGGGTTGTCAAAAGCCACAACGTTCAAGTTGGGCGGTGGTGATTATGGCGCGCAATGGTGACGACGGTGATTCGTCAAATGGGCAAGTTACATAACTTTATCTAATCTAGCTGTGTGAGGATGTGTGTTAATATTATGACTGTTGGTGCCGCATTTTAATGCGTGCCCTGAGGGCGGTCGTGGAATACCATTCTTTGGGACATGTAGAAATGGCCCCACTTAACATATACCGCTGGGAATAGGGTAATGATATTGCAACTTATTCGGTGTTAGTTGCGTGCAATTAGTCGTAGAAGTTCTACACTTGAGGGTGTTGGCGGTTTGCTCAAAAACAGATAATTAAAGAAGCTTACACGATGCATGCAATTTTCCAACCTGTTTTTCAGTTTATGTTTAAGCTGATTAACATTTACAAGACTCAGACAAACTCATGCAATTTTTAAGGTTCTTTTGTGATACCTCATGAATTTCGAAAAATGTTGCACCACAAGAATTCAAAACAAATTGACACTATGTCTGATGATGAGCCGTAAGCAGTGCTTTCAAGTCGTTTCAACTCACGGATTTGCATTCGTTTCAAGATGTTAGGAATTTTGCTAGGCTCACCTGCAAGTACAAATTTCATTGATGTGATTTTCCCCTTTACGACATGCTCTGCAGTGATATTCTTAGCACGGGATGTAATATAAATATGCAAGAAAATGCATTTACTTTAAAAAAAACTCCATAAATGGACTTTTAATTATAGTAGCATTGAACTGCCAAGAGTTTTTTTTTTTTAAATTCTCATATAATAACTGCCTACGATTGTCGCTAATAAGCATCTAGGAAAAGCAACTTTACTTGAGCCCAAACGATCGTACAAGAACATTGGTTGATAAGGACCTTTTAACTGAGTTCGTAGGATCTGTCCTTTAAACATGACATTACAAACTAAGTCGAGAAACTAGTGTGAGACATTGAGCCTTATTGCGAAGATCAACTATCAACCGATTGACGATTGATAGAATTTATAAATTCAAATAAAAATCGGTATTGCGAAAATGAATTGATAAAAATTGTGCTTTTGTTAATGCCGTCAATCTGACTTGTAGATTGTTCATGTGGAGCGTCTTTAGTTGACATATCATTTTCATTGGAGGTGGTAACATTTTTCAAACCAAATTCTCTTCCAGGTGGATTAACGCCTGTATTGAATCCTAACAAATTTACAACAGCTCCTTCTAAATTGCTGAATTGTTGAAGCCTGTTTGGGCCATCACCAGTGGCTGTTACTTCTATTTTGTTTTCTGTTTTCTCCTTTTTTTTGCATTTTAGATCGATCCATACCCTCTGCCACATTTCTGAAGTTCGTTCTGGAGGCCCTAACCTATTCAACTCCACAGCAATGACTTCCCACTTTGTATTTACCACAGCTTTGGACCAAAATCCCTAAGCGAGTTCCTCGTTCTCTTCCATCAGCTGGACCAATCTGCATAACTGTTTTTTTGTTACTCACTACTTTTTGAGACTTTTGGAAATAAAAAAATTAAACATTTTATCACTTATTTAATTCGAAACTCACATTTCTTAGTTATTTTTTTGCCAACTCATCGACTGCAAATTTACGATTGCAAGGAAAATTGACAGCTGACAAGAAAATCGATGAAAGTTGTTCTTCACAATACCGAATTTTGTCATTCAAAATAAAAAATTCACAATGTATGAACAATATTGACAGTTGACAGTCACAATACCAATTAATAAAATTGATTGATGAATGTCAATTATTATTTTATAGTTGATCTTCGCAATAATGGTGAATCACTAGTACTCCCACTGCAGCGAGGATACATAAAGCCCTGGCAAGTCATTGGGAGTCCCGATGTCTCTGAGGAGACCAGATGGCAGCTTCACGGAAGATGGGGATCAAAGGGCCCTATTGCTACTAGAAACGCACTTTCCAGACAGCTCACCTAATGCTGACTTTGCAGGCAGCAGCACTTCATTCAGACATCGGAAGGAAGACTGTGAAAATGCATCAGCCGTCTGTTCCAAGGGAGGACTGAACTGGACAATAAATTCCTTTCAGCCTTTTAAGTCGGCAAGTGGTGACGGCATTATATCTGCCCTACTACAGAAATGACAAACTGCTTAGAATCACAAGGAGCAGTATTGCTTTGGTTTAAATATCAATGCAATGGAGACAATTAAAGGTTGTGTTTATATCAAAAGTGGGGGAAATGACCCGACGAAGCCAAAATCGTACAGACCCATAGGCTTACGTCATGTCTTCTGAAAATGATAGGCAAGGTCATGGACAACTATCTTAGGAAGGATGTTTTGAACACATCCCCTTAAATCATCGTCAGCACGCATACACAGCGGGCAGATCGGCAGACACCGCCTTACAAGAAATAGGAATGTGTACTTTCCTAGACAGTAGGGGAGCATTTGACAATACCTCACACGAGGCGATCAAACGATCTCTGAATAGGAAAGGAGTAAACAGTACATTATCTACCTGAATGTGTGAGCTACTGAGCACCTGATCAGCAGAGTCTCAAACACCATCTGGAACCCTTAGAGTAGATGTGCTGAGTTCGCTCATCCGTATGCCCTCAAATCTGTCTACATGTCTCTAGTACGTCATTTTCTTCAATATTGCTCTATAGTATGGTTTCCTATTTATAGTATAGTTCGTTTAGAAAGAATTTAAAAGTCCTTTACCAGATTTGTTGTAAGGCAGATGAAATGGAATCTTGACAATCGACCATCTTACACCACAAGATGTGCACTAATTGGATAAGATACCTTAGAAAAATGGGAAAATGTTAATTGTATATTGTTTGTTCATGATGTCTTCTCATATCGTACCATTAGTCCTGATATACTTACTAAATTTCAGTTGTATGCATCGGAAAGAATAATTCGTACTAGCCATCTTTTATTAAACCCTGGACATAATTGTCTTTATGGCTTTGATGAGCCGATAACAAATTTATTATTAAATTATTCAACTTGGTCTGTACTGAGATTGATTTATGTTTTGAAAGATCAAAATTTAAATTACTTTTATTTAACATAATCGATTAAGCTTGAATTATAATCGTATGTTATTTGTAGACTCTATTCTAAGGGTGTATTAATTTTGACGCATAGTTTGTAACATACCTTAATATTGCCCGTAGACCCCTAAAAGTTACTATATTTATGATCAGCATCGATAGTAGTGTCGATCTAGCCATGTCTGTCCGTCCGTCCGTCTGTCGGCAAAAATTAGGCCTTTAAACTGGACCTAGAGAGCTGAAATTTTAACCATATACTCTCTAGGGTCCCGAAATAATCAAGTTTAAGAATTTTTGAAATCCGCCCACAGACACGCCCACAAACTCAAAAAAACAAAATTTTCGAAAAAATCGTATTTTGAGCTAGAAAGCTGAAATTTTTTATATACATATGATCTATGAGGATTGGGTTCGATATCCCGCTTTTTATAATCCCGATTCTTAAAATCCCGCTATTATAATCCCGCTTTTTATAATCCCGCTTTTTTAAAATCCCGTCTTTTAAAATCCCGCCTCTTATAATCTCGTTTTTTATAATCCGGTTTCTTATTACCCCGCTTTTACAATCAAAAGTAGTTGCTTTATTTTAAAAATCGCGCGATTTTTTAAAATAAAGCAACTACTTTTGATTGTAAAAGCGCAATGAGTGTTTTTTTGAAATGCACTTTATTTTAACATTGATCATTTTTAGAGGAAGTAACAAAATAAGAAATAAATAATATCAAAATAAATTTTTAAGTATTATAAATTTTTGTTTTCTCGGGAATTGTTTTTCTGCACTGTCATACACAGAAAAAAAAAAGTTAGGAGAGTACTGCACTTGTCTACTTCCATTACGAATGTTTTGTAAAAAAACGGGATTAGCGGGATTTGGCGGGATTTTAAGAAGCGGGCTTTTGAACAAGCGAGATTTTAAAAGACGGGATTTTAAAAAAGCAGTATTTTAGTAGACAGGATTTTAAAACCTTTTTTTCGGGATTTTTGAAAAGCGGGATTCCAATACGCTCCCGATCTATGACTCCTTAAACTGATAGGGTGATAAAATTTTCAAAAACCACCCACAATTTAAAATGAAAATCCAAAGTTTGAGCTAGGGAGCTGAAATTTATAATATATACTCTCTATGGGCCCTTTATGCTCATGTGTTATTTTTTATTAAATCCGCCTACTGACACGCCCACAATTTAATAAAACAATTTTATTGAAAACCCAAATTTTGAGCTAGGGAGCGTTTTTTTTTACAAAAGCTTTGTTTTTGAGGGATAGGAATAAGAATAGGGTATCCAACAGTTCGCCCAAGCGGACTGTCGCCCGTATCTATGTTTTAATTATAATTTATTAATATCATTATCTGAATTCTGTTAGAATTAAGTTCGGTAGATGAATAAATTAAACTAATCTTAACTAGATACAACGAGAGGATGTCCACAAGGAGTCGTATTATCGCCCTTAATGTGGAGCCTAGTTGTTGATGAACTGCTGGAAAAATTAACCATCCTTGGCATCAACTGTCAGGTGTATGCCGATGACATTGTATTGATTGTCAGGAGACAGTTCGAGGAAACCCTTGATGACATTATACGGAGGGGGCTTAAAGTAACCAACGAATGGTGCCATAGGTTTGGGTTTAACATTGGAAGAAAGACTAAAGCGATGAATCCATATGCTTATAGACTGAGCAACCAAACAACAAAGTGGTACACATATGTCTCGAGAACCGATAAAGAAAATGGCGCAGCAGTATTTGGACCAGGAACTAAACACTTTGAATTCATGGGCAAATGTACCAGTATTTTTCTGGCAGAAATATGTGCCAAAGACAGGTTTGTTCGGATCAATCTAGATTTTTCCATATCTAAAATTGCAGATATTGCAAAATCGCAATGTCTGATAGTCAAGTAGCCACAAAGACACTTGACGCCTACGTCATCAAGTCAAAACTCGTGTGGGAATGCCTACACAGGCTGAAAATACTAAGCAAATATAACAGAGTAACCATCTGCTGGGTATCTGGCCACGTTTGCATAAAAGGTAACGAAGCAGCGGATTCTTCGTTCCTTAATTGAGGATCCGCCAAGGTGAAATATATATAGATATAGATGAAATGATTCTCCGGTAAGAAAAGGGCCAGAGGAACAATTTACAGGACTTGAACTATTGAACCATTCTGCGCGATAGGATAACACACGCTTTGCGAAGAGTTCAGGTAACTGGAGAAGGAAACAAGGGCCAGAACCTTTCATAGCCTCCAAGGTCTGAGACAAGCCAAGAAACTCCTAGGCAACTACAAGCTCAATCGATTTAAAGCTTGCATCAGCATAAACAAAAATAACCTAAGAATTCTAACAGGCCTTCTTAGGCTGAGGCAAATCGGTATTTCAGAAGACGGACTCTGCAGATTCTGCACTGATACCGCTGAAACTTCAAACCGCACACTGAAATCCTGTGGGGCATTGACCCACAAGAGGATAAGATATTTCGAAAGCGCCAAATAACAGACAAGGACCTACAAACCATATATCGTCAGGATAACTAAGGTGAGTGACCTGATAAGGCCAGGTCAGAGCTAGACTCAAATGCAATTCATAAAAGAAGTGTATTTAGAGGGAACTCTGGAAGAGCGGACTCATAGGTATAATCAGGGGAAAAAATAGACGCCGCAGTGTACTATACTAATACGCATAATAGTTACTATTATTAACTGAGTCGATCGCGCTTTATTTTCTTTGAGATTGGTTCTTTGACATGACGCCTCCTCGAATCTTAGAATTTCTTATTCGATCAAGCTTTGCTATTTCTGCTGCCATACAACGCATCTTCATCTCAGCGGCCATTAATTTGCCCTCATACTTTTTGTAGGCTTTCCAACATTGTGAACTGTATGTGAGCGCCGGACTCACAGCCTTTCTTTCCGCTAAGTCACTTTTCCTTCAAGAAGTTAATCAAGGGGCTCTAATAAATTAATACATATGCTTCCCTGGTGTAAACCGATGTTGATTGCAAACCTATCGGTGACTCCAGCGGTGCATCTCGCTTTTGTCTTTACTCACTGATACCCGTTCATGATCATCTGTACGTAGGATTCTAGAACTCCTCGTTTTCTTAGCGCCAGCCATAACAGATCTCTTGGTTGTCTATTAAAAGCCCATTCAAACTCAACCAACATCATATGAAAATCCATTAAGGAATCACGATGTTTTTTCATCATGATCCGTTGGGTTGCATCTGTGATTGATTTGCCTGCGACAAACCCGGACTGGCCTTATTATTTTATGCAATCGACGAATACCCGCTCAACTATCTTGGTGTGTGACATCAGCTTATAGAGCAGTATTTATCACAATCTCGTGTATCGCCTTATCCTTTGTATTTAGCTTTCCATCTATTTGTTATGCATTGGATCGCCGCCTCTCATCTGGACCGGATTCTCCTATCTTTTTCCATAACTCAGGCGATAGCTCGTCCGGGTCAAACGCTTTTCGTCTTTTGGATTCTTTGACCGCCTTCTACACTTCTTCGACACTTATGCCAGGGGCTTCTTCATTGTTATGAGCGGCTCTTGGAAAGTATGTATATCCGACGAAATTTTTCATTTAGAAGCCCTTCACAATGCCACCTGTAAACTGATTTCCTGAGCAAATCTCCGTCTCTGAGCGGTTATTTTGAAAATGGTTGTGCTTGAACAGGGCAAGCTGGTTTGTCAGAGTTCGTAAATTGCCTCGTTTCTCTCAGGAACCAAAGAAATTTGTTCTCCTGATTCAGGCCCTCCGCACACTTTTCTTCAATTTTAAAGCATATTCTCTTCGTTAGAATAAAAACAAATGTTCTCTTCGCCATTCTCTTGGAAAGTCCATATTTCAATTCGAGGCGAGCCTTCTCATCTCCATTATAAGAGGGACACTTCAACCAAGCTTTGCATGTCGTTTTTTATTCTCACTTAACACTGCTTCAGGTTCATCATTCAACCCCTATATTTCTTTGTCGTGTTAAAAGTACTTTTTGAATCCCCCAGTGATTTGGCTCTTTCTATGCAATGTGGTTGTAGGGAATTCCACATGGCTTGTGCTCTGATCTCTTCAGCCATTCTCTATGTCTAGATTAGGGGTGGCGACGGTGTAGAAATTAGTGTGTTGGCTTGTGACCCGTGCGGTGCAGGTTCAATCTCCATGGGAAACAACAACATACGCCACCCATCACATGCCTCTACACCAAAAGTAGTTAATGTGCAAAAATTCAGCACAGGTGTGATGGATGTTGCTATTTTGGACTTTTTTGAACAAGTTTTTTTGTTTTAAATGAAAATGGCAGTTTCCGCGCAAGGTAAAATTATTTTTCTTATCCCTAGAAATGCGCCCCGGAATTTGGCGCCCTGTGCAATTGCACATCTTGCACATATCGTTGGGCCGGCCCTAACACTGGACCGTTACCGAGTCTGAGTATTCTGGGATTTGGATTTCCTTTAAAAAAAAAAAAAAAAAAAAAAAAAAAATGTCTAGATTGTATCATTTGATATTCGCATTTGATTTGTTTGTCCCCGCAACTATTAAAATTTCTTCTAGGAGACGCTGTTGCTAGGAAATTGCCTCTCCCAAAATCACTCTGCAAACTTGCTACCAAATGCTAATCAATCTGGCTTTCATATCCATGGCAGTCTTCGTATTCTTCATTTGACTTCCCGTCATCTCCGTTCAAATCTCCGCCAACATACAAAAGCTCTTCCCTTGGGATGTTCTTATGAGGTTGTGACATTCTAGTAAGACTGTATCTTTTTCACTCTGCTCCGACTTGGGCAGCATATATGCAATGACAATATTCCACACCATAGCTTGCATCACCAGCTTGAGAGACATCAAACGATCACTGGACTTTGAAATCATAAAGACGAGTGCCGCCAAGTAGCTCTGCTGTAAGGATGGTACCGATTCCGTTCCTAACCTGCTCCGTCCCGTAGTAGAAATTCTTGTTAGCCTTTGTTCTTCAGTTTCAACGATATCTACACGTGTGTACTCCTATTTTTTCGTTATTTGATCTTCCTTTTACGACACTGGTGATATCCATTGGTGCCAACCCACGGTTTTGCGTGTACACTTTCAGGATGGCTTTCAGATGTTAAATGTGTCTCCAGGATCACCTGGATGTTAAAATTGCGCTGTAGTGAATATTCTTATCCCGTCCCTACACGAGGGTCTTTAAAATCGGGAACAATTCCCCGATTGAATTTTCTTGACAGCAAAAACCCAAAGTTAAAAGTACAGACACTCAACATACCCTATGCTAAGAGTATTATATATTTGACTCATAGTTTGTAACATACCTTTAAATTGCTCGTAGACCCCTAAAATTTAATATTTTTGTGATCAGCATTGAAAGTTATGCCGATCTAGCCATATCTGTCCTTCCGACCGATGTCAAGTCATACGCCTTAAAATTTAAGTTAGAAAGCTGAAATTCGAAGATATACGTACGCTATAGGCGCGAAAAATGATCAAGTGCAAAGATTTTTAAAATCCGCCTACTGACTTGGAATGAAAACCGATGTCGTTCAGTTTCTTAAGCAGTATTCCATGGTTAACCCTATCGAATGCTTTGGAGAAATCTGTGTTAATTACATCAGTTTGTACGCCTTGTTCGAGTTTTTTAATTACACTATTGGAGAAGACTGCTAGGTTGGAAGTTGGATTTGCCTGCTACAAAACCGTGTTGAAAAATTTCTTAAGGAAAATTTTGTTGCAATAAGTTTTTCTAATATTTTTGAAATTCTTGAAATAGGTCTATCATTAGTGACTTCTTGCTTGGAACCTGATTTGTGAATCGGAATCACAAAGGATTTCTGCCAGTCATTAAGAGAAACACCACTATCAATGAACCGATTAAATAGTACCGTGAGTAATAGTGAAAGAGCGGCGGTGCATCTTTTTAAATCTATTGGAGGTACTCCATCAGGACAAGCAGTTTTATCAGTCCTTAAGGTTAGTAAGGCATCTTTGACTTCATCAGCACCAACAACTAAGCAACCTACATTTACTTGTTAGACAAACATGGGCTGTATACACGGACGATCAGAAGATGTAGTACCTTGATATTGCATGCAGCTAGGAATGCCATTTAAGTCTTTTTTACTTTTGATGAAACTCCAAAAGAATTACATACCTGTTCGATTTCAATTTTGATTCAACAAACAAAACATATTTTCTCTAAAGAAATTTGGTTAGAATATCGAAATCCTTTTGAAGCTGTAAATACCTTAGCAAATGTCCAATGCAACGAGTACACGAACTGCGATGTAATTTAAAAACTTTTTTTATTTTTAAGATTGCAAAGTCCTTTATTTTACCATGGTGGCCTTGAGTTACCTTTAACTTTCGACTTTGGAACGAATAAATCAATTGCATGTTTGAAGCTACGAATAAAAAAGTCATACGCATTAGCTTATTCATATCTTTTGAGAAATGAGTTCCATTGAATTGAATTTAAATAGTTTTCAATTTCAATGAAATTTCCCTGACAATAGTCATACTTAAAATCAGAATTTACTACACGCTTAAAGGCCCTTTTAGACGATCAGTTATCAGTTCCGTTATCAGTTCAGTTAAAAAAATCGTGCGTTTAGACTTCAGTACGGTGTTCAGTTCAGCTTTCATTTTACTTGTGAGCCTGAGCAGTTGAAAGTCAGAAGAAATACATTGCGTAATGGACGATGAAAGCCTAATTGCAATAGCTATAGTTTTGTCGCTTAATTAACCAAAAAGAAGAAGAAAGAAATGGAGCAAAGATTGGTACTTAAAAAGACTAACCCTATCACATGTAAATTTAATGACGGAATTGAGGTTTGAACATGGTGATTGGTCAAACTATTTACGTATGAGTGAAAGCGTATATTTGGAGCTACTGCAACTAGTGACTCTTATTAAAAAAAAAACAAAATACCAATATGAGAGAAGCCATATCACCTCACGAAAGATTAAGTGCAACACTCCGATTTTTAGCAACTGGAAATACTTACCAAAGCCTTAAATTTCTTACTGCAATATCGACACCAAGTTTTTTGACGACTGAACTGACGACTGAACTGAAAAGTATTTACACATAAGTTTAACTGATAACTGAACTGAGAACTTATGGGAATTCCATCAGTTTCAGTTTCAGTTAAACGCTTCAATTTTTGCATTTAGACATCAGTTTAACTGAAATCTGGATTGATAGCTCAACCGAAACTGAAACTGAAATGATCGTCTAAATGGGCCTTAAGAAGGTAACTATAGAAATTAAAATTAAAAAATAAAGCATTATAGTAAATTGAATTCGGGAAATTGGTAAGCAAGAATTACTCAAACATTCCATTAATTCTTTATCTACAAAATCTAAATCAAGTATACGATCTATATTATTTGGAATGTTATTAATTTGGAATAAACCAAATTCAGCAGCTCTTTTTTTTACATTAAACGGAAAGAGACATAATTAATCCGGGTCAAAAGCCCCATAAACATTACATAAATTAAAATCATCGAAAATTGCAACATTTTGATTGTCTTTCAGTTTGGAGAGAATAGCAAAACAATTTTTTACCTGAATATTATAAACATTAAGAGAACTACCTACCGGGGGGATATAACTAACAAGAAAAAATATGTCATGTATATTATCAATAGAGGCTAAAAAATTATTTTTGGTCATTTTCATA
Organism: Portevinia maculata; assembly: GCA_949715645.1. NCBI lineage: Eukaryota > Metazoa > Arthropoda > Insecta > Diptera > Syrphidae > Portevinia > Portevinia maculata. Next base: position 51,135,162 of record OX454527.1, on the reverse strand, counting down.
AATTACACAAGGAATATGCAAATCGATTTGTAAACAAGAAATTGTTCAACGAACTGCTATTAGTACTCCTCCGCCCTTTGGCATTCCTGACTTTAGAGAGCAGCGATCTTTACGATAAACGTTGTGTTGTTGATTGTTGAATATTTCTGAACTATAGTGTTTCTCAGAGAGCAGAGTTTCAGTGAGAAATGATATAATCATATTAAAGAGATGATGATGATAAGAACATTTGTTGAGCTTTGGTACCTAAGCCACCAACATTCTGATAATAATAACTGTAATCCGTGGCCAGAGCGGTATGAGTTGAACCGGGTACGACCAAACTTACTTTTGAGGTTACACAAGTATTTGGCTTGTACTCTCGTTTTTTGGAAAAGAGACGAAGTTTTTAATTTGCACATAAGCACGGCCAAGCAGATGAGATGAACGAATACGCAACACCCGAATGGGAATCAGACTCTTTTTAGGAAGAGTTTGAAGTATCTATCTTTACGGTTGGTTCTAAAATGAATTGTGAAGTGAAAAGTGAAGTGGGAGCGGAAATGAAAAAATAGAAAAAATACTAGGATTAACGGCCCATATATGGCCTAAAACCTTGCTTCTCTAACCACTTTCTTGGATGAAGTGGAAGGGACCTACAATTTTAAGCAGAATCCGAACAGCAAATTTGAGAAGCTTCTCATGACAGTTGATACTCTTGGATATTTGTCAGACGTTCGCGAGAGGTGGGGCGGTGGAAAAAACTCAAGACGTTACTTCGCCCGGCGGGAATTGAACCGGCGACCTTTCAATTAGGAGTCCGACACACTAACCACTGAGCCACTGCGCCCGGCGGGGGCGAATCTGAACAAGACATAATTTCTTCCCCCTCCCCAACTCATCCAGTAGCGTCCCTCCCTTTGCTGTTTAGTCGATTTGTTGATGAGCAACCTACACGCTTCCCTAATTGCCATTACCTCCGCCTGGAAGATGCTGGATGAGTTGGGAAGGCGGAATCAAGTATATCTAGTTCATTCCCCGCTCCCACTCCACAGTTCAGCTTAGAACCATCCGTGAATATAAATACTAGATAGCAGATAGATAGTGTATAGTCAGGCTGAAATTAAGGCTTTCCATTTAGCAACGAAAGCTAATTGAGGACTGTAGAAGGATATTGGTCTGGGTTAGCCGTAGTTTCAAGATGGCTCTCCTCTGGGGTACCATGCCATACCCAATCCTATGCAGACTGAGTCTATCCACCGCTTGGGTTCGTGAAGAGAAAAATCTTGTTCAGACTTCCCAAATGTTCAATTATAGTTAAAATTCACGAAAAAATAAAAGGGATTAGACAATCTGTAAATATCAAGAAGGACAAATTGTTCAGATGGTAAGTATCCCGAAATCCCGAAAATGTAAATTCTTTATACCCCAAATTTCCGAAGCGATTATTTTTTTTTATAATAAGCGTGCGGTAAAGGGATTTTTATTTTGTATGTAATTGATACAGTACCCTTTTAATACAACCACAGCGCGGGCATTTTTGTACGTTGCGGAAGCAGCACCAAGCAAATGATTCATTGCCTGTTTTTAGGTGCTACTTACTGCTTGAAAAATAGAAGGATAGGAAAGAAGTTTGGTGCGATAAGATTTTTTCTCCACAGGTGGCGTCTAAATTGCTTTAGGGAGATCTGTTTTCTTGTGTGTATTCAATTTAAAAATCATCGCCCTGGTCGGGATTCGAACGCACAACGCCAATCACTTAGTGAATACACTTTGACTTTGAAATTCATTTTTTTTATTCATCCTTACATATCAACTTACAAACTAGACACAAATGATTAAATCTAACTTAAAATTAACAGGATACTTATTCTTATTTATTGGTCCTTATGCGGACGCTCTAAACTCGACTATAACCTTATAATTATTGCTTTTCGGCCTAAAAACTATTTTACGAACTAATCTTACATATACAAGGTGGCGCAAAAGCAATCCTCCTATCAGAAAATGCTATAAATTTTGCGATTTGGCCCCTAATGTCAGTTCTGTTTTGACATTTGTGTAGTAAACACATGCGAAATACACGTTAATAAACAATGTTACGCTACACTGCTCCAGAACGCGGAATATTGGTGACTATTTTTTTCATTTTTTTTTAAATTACAGCCAAAAAACATCGGAAGGTTATTTTTGCGCCACCTTGTATATTCATCGAGAAAATTTTTAAAACTCGGACTTAGTGAATACACTACCATCGCACCTTTGCCACCCTGCTTATCGATTGAAAGATTATGGGTAAATATAACAAACTGCAGAAATTTCGTTTTCATAGGATTGTTGATTGAAGTCATTTTCGCAAATTTATTATTGGTGTCCTATCGGCGTTTGTCGCACACATGCAAGTGATTTTTTATGTGGAAGAAGCGGTCGCAGTGCATCGCGTAAGTGGGAGTTGCAATGCTGATTACACTCGACGATCAATAATGATAGACTTTCGGACAGGTATTGTATAAGGTGGCGAATAAAAATCAGAGGAATACACGACATCTACATCTACAATACAATCTATAATTTCTTCGTCAATAAACAAAGGTTCGCAGCCCATTCATTCACTGCTCGACCTCTTGATGTCTGACAAACATTCAATTCCGAATCGACAGAGAAGTCCCTTTTATTTGGGAAAAAATATAACATCCCGCACGAATGTCTGGAGAAGCTAGGCTTTTGACCCCTTATGGGCTGTTAATGCCAGTTAATAGAAGTATGTAGTAGTAAAGCGAAATAAAATTGCAGTGCATTTTTGTATATCGTACAGAGTACTGTTGTTCGATATCTCGACCAGCTGTCTTTGCCGCACATCAGGCCCATGGCGAAAGATCGCGAATTCGGCCGAAACTAATTGTTCACGAAATGAATTTTCGTTATGATAATTTTCCTATTTTCCGGAATTTTTATGTTTTCAGCCTAAAAAGATGTTTGCGGGTTATGTGAGAAAACCACGTCAAAGATTTTTTTTCTTTTTTTGTGTTTGGAATTCGCTGGAAGTGAAAAAAATCATCGAAAGACATTGCAGAGCTAGTACGCGAGGGATGCTTCTGCAATAGTGATAGACTTTAACTCATCTAAAAAAACTCCCGGGGGACTGACATTTGCCATCCCGAATGAGATTGCACCTAGTCGACGACTAATCGGCAATTTGTTTTTGAACTACATATTTGCTGAATTTAACAGATAAATCCGCCGTTTGTCGGATTTCTAAACTTTTTTCTTGTTTGAAATCAATACCTGATTTCTTAGCCCTAGCTAACTCTTATAGATCAAGAGGTTTTACCCGTCTCAATCTCCTGATTGCATTGTCATTATTTAATAGTTCTGTTATTTCTGTGTTTACGTGGTTGAGAAGCCTACTTCTATGCCCTGGAGCAACTTTCTTAACTTCATCTTCAACCATTTCAACATTTAGATCCTTATGCAGATCGGCATTGCGTATGTACCAAAGTGCATTAACTATGTTCCTTAGTACTTTATTTTGGAAAACCCGAATTGTTTGTAAATTTGTTTGGCATGTGCATGCCCACAACTGGAGCCCTTAGGTCCATACTGGTTTCAGAACTTGCGTGTATAGCAATAACTTATTGTAGCTAGACAGGGATGAGTATCTCCCAATAAGCCAATACATTTTACTGTATCGCATGTTCAACTCATCTTTTTTTTTCTTTTCGTGCGCTTTCCAACGCAGTTTAGCGTCTAGAGTCATGCCTAGATATTTGGCTGTGTTTGAATATTCCACTACATTGTTGTTAATGTAGACTGGAATGTGTGGTACATTTTTATACGTAAAATTAATTCCGACTGACTTAAGGTCATTTAATCTAATCTGTAATTTCTTAGTCCATTCTGAAATATTGTTTATTGCTGTTTGAAGCCTCTTTGTTGCTATTTCGACAGTTGCTCCCACAGCAAGGACAGCTGTAGCTATGGTGGTGTCTCCACTTTCAGGCAGATCGCTAATGAAAAGTAGGTATGGAACTGGACCCAGCACACTGCCTTGCGGTACACCAGCTTTAATCTCTCTAAATGTTGAGTACTCTGCATCTTGTTTAATTCTGAAGAATCTATGTGATATATAAGACTCCAGAATGGTCGCATACTGCTTCGGCAGTTGCTTTTCTAATTTGTGTATCAGTCCTTTGTGTCAGACTTTATCGAAAGCTTGTGCTATATTAATAAATACTGTAGATCACACATTTTTCTCTTCAAATGCTTTTTCGATTCTATCTGTGATTCTATGCACCTGATCAATGGTAGAGTGCTTATTTCTAAATCGAAATTGGTAAATTGGGACTAGCGCTTTTTCATCTATTATTTTTTGTAGACGTTTTACCAGCACTTTTTCGAATAACTTGGACAACAGTGGTAGAATAGATATTGGGCGATATGGGGTAACTTCGTTAGGTGGTTTGCCTGGTTTAGGTATCATTATTATCTTAATTACATACATATCTTAATTTAAACGCAGCATTTATAATCTGCGCTAGTTTTTTTAAACATTTTCGTGGAAATTGCTTCAAAATGTCTCCTGTAATTAAATCAAACCCTGGGGCCTTTTTTATATTTATGCTTTCTTTAATTTCTTTGGCAAGTTCTTTAGCTGTTACCGGCCGAATAGGTGTATCTTCTTCGCACCTTATTTCGAGTCCTTGATAACCTTTATCTTCATAGGGTTTGAATACGTCTTCAAGATACTCAGCGAAAGTGTTTGCTTTCTCTTGGTTGCTTTTCGCCCAGTTACCTTCTCTGGTTTTTACTGGCGGAATGTGAGCTATTGGCCTGTTCATTTTCTTCGTTGCCTTCCAGAGCGAGTAGTCGGTAGTAGCATCATTTGTAAGACTTGTGAGGTAAGTTTTCAAAGACTCATTATTGAATTCTTTTACAGATTTTCTGAGCTTATAATTTAAGTTGTTCAGTGTGGTCTTGTCGCTTGGCGCCCTTGTCTGTTGCCAGCGTTTTCTAGCTTTCCTCTTTTCTGTAATAATTTCACATATTTCGGGAGGATAAGAGTTTTGTTTAATCTTTATTGTTGTTTTGGGAGTGGCAGCCCACGCAGCTTTTTGTATTCTAAACGTCAATATTTGGACTGCTTCTTCTAGTTGATCTTCTGTTTGAATAGCTGGTGATAGTTGGATACTTTCTTCCAACTTCTGTCTGAAGTAGTTCCAATCAGTCAGTCTATTTACTAGTTTATGGTCTTTTATTATTATTTTATCGCTAAGTGTTAAGAGTATAGAGGAATGATCTGATTGAAGATCAGGTCCTTCCTCTATGCTTATTTTATTTGAAGATATATTTTTTGATAGAAAGAAGTCGACAAGATCTGGGGTTTTATTTCTATCTGTTGGCAATAGGTAGGTTTTCCCGTTGAGTGATATTTGGCGCCATCTTCTTTAATTGCTTCATATAGTTCTCTGCCTGTAGTATTAGTTAATCTAGATCCCCAATACTTATGTTTGGCGTTAAAATCCCCTCCCGCGATTAATCTATTGTGAAATATGCGGAAAAGACTTAAAATCATTTTTCTTTAGTCTATAGCTAGGAAAGCAGTATACTGCTGCAACAGATATTTGTCCACTGCTCCTTTCTACACATACCTATGGAAATTCCTTGGATGGCACATGATTGGAATTTCGGTTCTATATGGTGTTTTATTGTATTCTTTATTAACACTGCGGCCCCACCTTTTGCACAGTTATAAGGATGTGGGGAGTGATAGAATTCATATCCTTGCAGTTTAAAGTCAGTAATCAATTTAAAGTGCGTCTCTGAAATGAGACATATATCTATCTGGTGTATGTCAAGAGTCACTTGCATCTCGTCCTTGCGACTCTCGATACCATTAGCATTCCATTCAAGAATGAAATCAAAAAGCTGATATACAGGTCGATTAGATAATGGTCCGAACTTTTGGAAGTTGTATTCCATCAGGATAACCGATTATCGCGCTCACCTGTGGAAAGTGCTTAAGTTGCACTCGCCGTTACATTATGGGTTCTGAAAAAGATAACGGAAACCTCGATATGGCTGTATACGTAATATATGTATATTGCGAACTTCAGCACTGATACTCAAATTTAAAGGCCTTGAAATTAGTGACAGAGAGTTCTCTTTTATCACAGGGCTCCAAAATTATGAGCACAGTGCACAGTGGTTCTGTGATTTCGATTAGTACAATGGGTGCAGTGTTTCCAAAATTAAAACCTTGCACAAACTAATTTTATAAGAGGCCCTAACTATTATTTTAATCCCCTATAAGCAGAATACGAAATGCCTTTTTTTATACAAAAAATACCAATTGATACACATATTTTCCTTATTTGCACTGCAACTCGCCCATTATCCATTGCCCATTCACCTTTGAAATATTCGACAGCCAGGGAAATTTTTTAGATATATATTTTTGTTACTGTGACGGCTGGCGGCTTTTCCTTTCGACATGCACCGCACTATGCATAATGCCATACATCTCAATGCAAATGGACCCGTCAATACGCCACGCGCACCGACGCCAGTCGCCGCAGTATGTCACTCTCGAAAGAGAGAGCGCACGCAACTTTGAATCAGACGGAGGGAGGCCTGAAATGCCACGCCTAGCTTGCATTGCTTTTGTCTTTTATAACATAGAAGGTGTATTAAATTGGTGTCAGCTCTTGTAGCTGCAAGTACGAGCGACGACATTGCTGGCGAATAAAAGCGATGCAAACTGTCTCTTGAGCTCTAGATTATCTCAGATTCTTAATGTGGCGCATGAGCCAAGCCACCGCCACTCATGACGTAATCTCAGATAGGGACGCATGCGCTAGCCAAAAGTGTGCTCGCCTGTGTGGCTGTAAACTGTCCATTGATACAATCGTTTTGTTGTCACAAGCAATGGTGGGGTTCGAGTATGTGAATAATTCATTGGATGTCAGTTTATGCATGTTTTGAAAAGTCTTTTGGTTTTTCTGTAATTATTTACGAATATCATTATTAGTGGCAATTTGTTGCGAGACAACGAAACAACGACAGCTATTTTGTTCTCCCTATTTGCGACATGAGAAGAATGAAACTGATTTTTTAACATAAACAAACTAAACAATATTATTGTTATTATTAAATCCATAATAAATTATTAAAATCGACAACAATTCACCTATTCAGAAGACTCGGCCAAACGCTCCCAGCGGTGCAGCCAATGGAGCAGCTGCTACAACCGGCCTTGGTGCTACCAATGGTCCTCGTTGCACAACAGCGTTGAACCCATTGATTGGATCGGCGGTGTAGATGACAGTACGAATGGTGCCATCAGGTTCAGCCACAGAGTAAGATCCCTTAACCACATCACCTTCCCTGGTCTCTTGTTGACTCTTACTGTCTCCGGTTAGGGCATCCTGGACATTATAAGCAAATGTATACTGCGGATGGGGATCATAGTCTGTGTTGATGGCTGCCACTGGTGCGGCTAGCGGCGCAGCGAATTGTTGACCATGGATGACTCCACAGCTCACCACTGAAACTAGGACACAGCTGACAATAGCGATCTGAAAAGAACAACGTATTCCTTAATTCTGTAGTTTCAAAGGCCGCCTGCCAAACTTGCTCACCTTGATCAATTCCATCTTGTTTGATTTGAGTGATATCTTCGTTGAAGTCGAACTTAGTTGAGTGATTACTTTCGGACCTTGACGTTGCTTTTAAACGAAAATCAATTCCGTATTAAATGATTGACGTGCTTTGTCGCATAACGAAATTGCATAAAGCGTGGGGTGTGTGCGCGAACAGAGTACCTCACCATTTCGTTTCCTAATTGAGTAGAATATGTAATTGTGAGCGGTTGCATAAAAAACCATGCCAATTTGGATCGATATTCCGAATGAATAGACTGTGCAAGACGGGGGAATTCCATGGTAATAGTAATAGTGCGATCGTATTTACAATTTGAATTTTAATAATCTCAAATTAATGCGTTAGCTCTTTAGCCACAAGTCGAAATGTTTTCCATGCGCGTTCTCGATTTAAGTAATAATATTAACCCAGTGCACAGTGGGGCATTTGGCGATGACGTACCAATGTTGGTAACATTGGTTCTGTGTTGCCAAAGTGTAAGCTATCTTTAGTATTTGTATACCCTTTCCTAAGGGCTTATTAATTTTGACTCATAGTTTGTCATATACCTTAATATTGCCCGTAGACCCCCATAGTAATATCGACTAGTATACAAAAATTAGGCCTTTGAACTGGAGCTAGAACGCTGAAATTTAAACCATATACTCTCCAGGGGCCCGAATTAATTAAGTTTAAGATTTTTTAAAGTCCGCCCACTGACACGCCCACAATTAAATAAAACAATTTTATCGAAAAGTATTTGGCTAGGAAGCTGAAATTTATATACTCTCTAAGGGCCCTTTATGCTCATGTTAAAATTCTCAAAATCCGCCCACTGGCGTGCCCACAATTTTAAAAAAAAACGTGTTGTCGAAAAATCAAAGTTTAAGCTAGGAAGCTGAAACTCTCTAGGGGCCCTTAATGCTTATGTGTAAATATTTTTAAAATATGCCTACTGACACGCCGACTTAAAAAAAAAAGTTTTATTACAGAAATCATTCGCAAAGTATGTAGTTAAAGTCGTTTTTAACAATTAATTTATATAAACTTTTCTGCCATGCCCACTTTTAGGAGGCGTTTTTTTTTTTAAAAAAAAACATTGTTTTTTCAATAAAATCCCTTAAAAACGTACAAAATATGTATTACATATCCTTCTTTATAATTTAACCATACATAGGTTTTCACCACGTCCAGTTTCGGGGGATAGGAATAGAAATAGGGTATCCAACAGTTCCCCAAAACGGACTGTAGCCTTTCCCTATGCTTTAAATTGACATCCTCATGCCGGATTTGTTTTCTTAAAAATGGGGTTTGTTAGGAAATGGTTTCTTCAACATAATTTACTTAACTGGCATCCTTTGCTGGAAGGCAGAAACTCGCCTGGGACACTCAACCGTTCATTCTCTGCGATCCCACTGCGGCACACTGCGTCCCCAACCTGGGGCTGGGACCCCAAGATTGTCTGAGCACTGTTGTCAATTCGTCTTAGTTCTTATTTGTTTAACTACATCTACATCTTCGTACAGCTTAACAGTTTCGCTCAGTGCTGTGCAACATAAAATACAACTGGCAAGATAAAGGTTTGGTAGAACATGCATTTCGCATTCGTTTTAAACCCATTTATTTCGCCTGACCGAAGTGGTATCGGTTTTGCAGTGTGATTGTTCGCCGGATCTCGAAAATGGCGTCAAGGCGATGTTTACTCCGAGATCAATGAGCCCCCTGAACTACCTCGAAGTTTATGCTATCAAAACAGTGAAGTTTTGTACTAGGCAGTCGTTTTTTTGTTGTTGATAGCGTTAACTTATGTCCTGGGTTTTTTTTTTTTTTTTTTTTTTTTTTTTGATAAACTCAGACTCGGTAACGGTACATTGTTCTACCAGGCAGAAATCTTCCTTTTTGGTGTAGAGGCTGAGTCACAAGCCAACACACTAACCTCTACACCGTCGCCACCCTTATGTCCTAGTAACTTGCAATCCCAATGTCCACTGCGTCTCAGTCGTCAAAATCTGATTTTGATTTTTTACTGAGAAAAAAAAAACCGACTTAATGACCCAATTTGGTCAAAGTGCCATAAAACTAAAATTTTGTTATCTGGACTCGAAGTTCTTCCCGGAACTTTATTATCATTATCATATTCTTCTTCTTTCTCTTTATCGACGAGGATATGATCTGGACTAGATCATAACCTCATCAGTTTGACCTGAAAAAGAATCGGCAGCCCTTCCGGTTTCGAATTACTTCATCACTGAGGACAATCAAATGCTGACTGCCTCTTCCATTTGTGTGATCCAGGAGCTTTAAAGCCTGCCTCTATTCCGCGATTGTATAGGAACGTTGACTGAAATCGATTTCGGTGTTCGTCGGAATTCTCATTTGAAAATTATAGTACAAATTGAGCCGGTCGAGCTCCATTTTTTTTTGAGATAGGTTCCTCGGATCTTGCTGCCGTTTAATTGACCTCAAACTTTTTATACGCTGTCCAACATTGTGAACTTTATGTGAACGCCGGGCACAGAACTGCGGTATAGAGACTTCCTTTCAGGTTATGAGACATTTCTCGGCCATAGAAGATGACTGAGCTTTTCCGCTTATGCGATGATTGATGTCGTCATCACAGGAAGCTTAGCTTTTGATCACAGATTCCATATATTTGGACTTTTTTGCTTTTGGAAACCACTTTTCCATTCGTATATAGGTCGGAATCGATCAGATAAAGGCCAACACAAGTATTCTGTCTTTTTCGGACTGATGCGGTCCGAATCTCGTCCAAAGCATTCAACAGGACAGCAAGTGCTCGTTGCAGAAGCGATTGATCCTCGCTTTTGATAGCTTCGGCGTCAGCAAAGTATTATGTATGCACCGTGCAAGTTTCCTTCAAGCAGAAAATGAAAGACTCTAAAAAATATCAAGGGACTTAGACGGTTCTGTTCTGGTGTACTACGACTTTGATTGCGAACTCCTCGTTGACTCCAGTGGGGAATCTCACTTGTCTTTACGTGGAGACGCGGCGTTAAGGAATAACGGTTTTCTGTGATGATCTTTATTCTTTGGATGGCATCTGTGGATGATTTGCCGGCGACAAGCCCGCACTGGTCATTAGACAGCCGTATAATTTTCCGTTATCGGTCGTAATATATCCAACATCAGTTTGGTAGAACTGTAATTATCCCAGTTTCGCGTGTCGTATTTTCCTTTGTACACATAAAGCAGATAAATACATACATCTCCACTGGTAAGGCATTGGATTACCTCTCATAAGTTTAAGGATTAGAATCATGAGCCATCTGAAGGCGATCTCTCCCATCTTTTTCCAGTTTTAAAATTGTATCTTGTCCGGCCCAACAGCTTTTTTGATGAATTTTGGGGAACGGGTTCCTCCTTCTTTGAGCGGCTATCTTTAAAACGGTTGTGCGCCTGTCCAAGGTGATTTGCCGCAGGTCGTGAAAAGCCTTGTTCGTATTAGCAACCGAAAAAAAAATGTTCGATGCGATAAAATACGTTAAAGCCAACCGTCCACTTATCGGTAATGTTAATAAGGTACATCATATCAAAAATAAAAAACGGCTGCACTGCAAGATGACTGAAGAAACTATGCACTCACCTGCATTCTTGAAATGTGAATGGAATTATTTTTCAGAAAAAAAAAAAATTGTTTTGCTCCATCGCCACGCCCAAAAAGTGGGCATAATGAACTCACTAGAACGTTAGCCAAACCTTTATCTAAATATACGTTGGTACTAGTCCAGGTCATAACCTCAACGCTAAAGAAGAAGAAGACTTGAGAATATACGATTATCTTTTTTTTCATCGATTTAGTCAATAAAATTACATGGAAATGAGCGGTTTAAAAAAAGGTTGGTACATTTACTTCTCGAGTTTCTGAAGAGCATAATAGGAGAATAATCCAAATCTTAAGATCCTAGCTCAATTGAAAAGCCCCAAAGGTTGTGACGGCCCTGATCGACATTACTATCGATGATCATGTCATCAGACATTGGGTTCTACGACCAAAATTTCTCTATTTAAGGCCATCTTGCTTATCTAACATATTTGGCTGAAGCTAAATGAACAAAATTGTAGGTACGAACATATTTCACAACGTCATTCCGAAAAAGGTAGAACAATTCAATAACCCATAAAAAAAGACAAACGTGTGTATTGGTCCCACTGTTCCAACGACCGCATCGGCGCGACAAAAGCCCGAACAAGAAGCAAGTACGTGTGGCTACTCGTGGTCAGGCCTTGAGCGATCACCATGAATACTAATGCTGAGGGATAATTTCACTTTCATTGTAGTGAGTTGCGCTGTGTTGATTCGGTCAGCAATGATGACATATTGCACTTATTGGGGGCAAACGATGGTGTGTCCCATTTTTCGTGTTACAACTCTTTGTGGGGGTGGCAATTTGAATTTTCATTTAAAAGGGGCTTCCTTGACTAAAGGCCGTATCATTCCGAAAATCAATTACCTACATTAAACAGTTCCGTAAAGTTAGTTTAAAGAAAAGAAATATGGCTTTGTTCAAGGTAAGGGCACTTGAAACTTGATTCCATTTTGAAAAGGATATGCTAGTTTCTTTTTTTTTAGATTGCAGTCGTTTGTGTCCTAGTTTCATCGGTGAGCTGTGGAATCATCCATGGTCAACAATTTGCTGCGCCGCTTGCTGCTCCAGTGGCAGCAATCAACACCGATTATGATCCTCATCCACAGTACACTTTTGCCTATAACGTGCAGGATGCCCTTACCGGAGACAGTAAGAGTCAACAAGAGACCAGGGAAGGTGATGTAGTTAAGGGATCTTACTCAGTGGCTGAGCCTGATGGCACCATTCGTACTGTAATCTACACTGCCGACCCAATCAATGGGTTCAATGCCGTTGTGCAACGGGGACCATTGGTAGCACCAAGACCCGCTGTTGCTGTGGGACCAGCTCCGGTTAGATTATTCTAAGTATCGCAAATATCCTTATCTTTAGTGAAAGTGATAATAGTTTATATTCGACTTTACATAAGAAAAACTAAAAATAGTAAATAAGCAAATAGTCAAATTGTTAAGAACTGCATTAAATAAAAATGTGACTTCTGTATTCCAAATTCGTTTTAGATTTACCTTACGTGTCGACATTGCCCTAAGGCACAATTTTATTTCGATTTTTTTTTTAATTTTTAAGAAGAAACTACACTTCACTTGCACATCTGATAGGCCCGACGGATCAACTGAAATAAATCTATAAATCTCATCCAAGCAAAAAGCCATCCAATACCCTCATCTAAAAGAGATACGATTATTGAAGAATCCATTTTTTTTTGACGGATTGACATCTGAAAAGTCCGACCAAACAGCGCCATAATCTTGCAAATTGAATGTGGATTTTGCAATCATTTAGCTTGTGATTTGTAAGTTATCTCGCTCGGAAATGGTTATGGCTGCACTACGTGCATTGCCAAGTGTGTCGTGCAGTGCAGCAGTAGCGGTGCAGACATTGCATTTAATTATTATCACAATTCACGATCTTACATCAGATTCGCAAGATCATTTAAGACAATTCGGGCAAATTAATTATCTGCGAAAGGCGGCATGCCATTGGAGCATACACCACAAATACATTTCTCAAACGGACACAAGGTCTGTCAGGTGGTTTATGTTTTTCCTATTCAATGGAGTTCGTATTTATTGATCCACTTTCGGGCGCTAGACTGCCAACTATCAATGTTGTTATGTTCAAAACAGTTTGAGACTGGTTAAGGACCAAACAACTAATTACTGTTTTAAATTTTCAGTGAACATTTATGACAACAATTGATATATCAATATGTCGGTGCTATTAAATTGGGTTAACAACTTGATTTTGGAGATCGTGTCCTTTTACAAATCCCGATTGGAATGCAGTGACTTTAATATTACATTCGTTTGAAACTACTTTTCCGATAAAAAGTATTCACAGACAACTAGACGTATGCGGATAACGAACTTTAGACCAGAATCTAGAAAAAATGTTTCGAGACATTGTAAAATTCTATTTAGTTTGAATTTCGTTGAAATTCGCTGGCAATCTGATTCGTATAACCGCAAAGATTATTTAATATGACAATTTCCTCTTTTACATTTATTTCGTTGTCAATTTTATTGAAAAACTAGCGGACACGGCGAACTTCGTGTCGCCCCAATTTAACGCCTTTAGATAAACTCCAGAGTGATAATAAAACACAGATAGCTTAAATTTCAATGTGATTTATTTGAGTGGAATTGAAATCAGTTGAGAGCGATATGATACACAATGTTTTTCGATTTGTTCCGGAGCAAAAACAAACAACGAAGACGGTTTGTCAACACGTGAACAGGCAACGTACAGCTGACCGTGCAAAAAAACAGGGAAATTCGAGATTAATACTACGATTGGCCTTGCGATTTATTGATTTTCATCGCAAAAGCCAATGAATTGGTTAAGGACTTCCTGTCCTTTGAATTTGCTCTTGATGATCGTCACTTGAATCATATTGTTCATCAGTTTCTTGACGGACAACCGCGTTCGATTATGATCGATCCCACCTTCTGCTGTAAATTATGCGTCGGATTTCCTGTCCCGTCAAGCGAGTTCAAAAATTCCGTCGGATAGTTGGTCGCTCCATCATCGTCGGTCACGCTGTCAACGGATTTGTACGAATGCAGTTCTCCAGCGATTTGACTTTGAATACTGAAATTCAAGCTGTCGACGTCCTTATTATTTGCTGCTAGTATTGCCTGTTCACTAATCCAATCGAGATTTTTATAATTTTGTGCAATACCGGGGAACACTTTTGTGATGAGTTCCACCTTCGACGATGTGAACTGGCAAACATTTGCCGCAATCCACTCGAAACATCAACAGGAATTTGGCCATTGTTAAGCCATTGTCTCGAGAAGTCAGCAGCCGATGAGTCGTTCTGCTGTGCGGCTCTCATGTTAGTGGTCAATTTCAACTTCTTAACATGCGCCACAAAGACGACGATTTCAGGCATTAATTGCATTAATTTCATCGGCAGCAGTAGATTTCAAGATGACGGGAAGCGTTTGACGAAAATCTCCGGAGAGCAATATAGCCCCACCAAGTCGTGTCGAATCACCTCGTAAATCCTTCATGGTTCGGTCAACTGGCTCTAATGCTCGTTTATGCAAATGTGCAGTTCGACAGCATTCCAACAATGTGGCAGCAATGCCTGTCCCAGCGGGAGCATCGAGAAAGTAAATGCCTCCCATTCCATCGTCAACAACCTTCATCAGCGAATCGTACACGTTCTTCTGCTCGGCATTCAACAGGGGCACATTTTTTCGGACTCTTTCGGCCAGCTCATCTCCATGTGGTAAATAAACTGTCAAAATTTGTATAGGAAATCTTTTACAACATACTAATGCACCCTCTGTCACACTCCACAGATGAAATGAAGGCGCGTATCCAACAGCTGATTGACTTGCCATCATTGACGCAAGCAGTTTTTAAGGCTGCTCATGAAACGTTTGTCGTAAACTTACGCTTTTACAAACATGGCAAACTTTCGACGTTGCGTGAATACCCTTAATATCAAGTTTGTTTCCTAACTTTATTTATTTCAAATCCTTACTCATTGTAATCTTTCGTTGACCACATTAAAATACATATATGTTATAGTAAGAGCAACTGGTAAATCTCGTGTCTAAGAAAAGATTCAGGGTAGTTTAGTTAGTAATTAACAAAATTTTAATTATCATACTCGACAAGAAAAACGCTATATTTATAAACGGCACAATATAAATAAATTGTCCACACATTTCCATTCAGCTTACAATTAGGAATGTGCAAAATCTTACAAAATAAATGCTTTTAAATAAAGCAGTACTAAATACTAACAAACGTACTGTCAAAAGTAGACATACGGCAATACTAATCTGCGAAGGTATAAGAAATCAGAAACAGGTAATTTTTCGGTTCTCGCGGTTGTGAGTGTGAATGTGTGATTCTCTAAGATAACAACAACTTTAATATATTGTATTTAATATTGTAAAAGATTTGAAAGATAGTGTGAGGGTTAGTAATTAATTAGTAATTAAAAAGGTATTATTGCTTATTAGAATTCTGTTAAAGCTCGGTACTAAATCTATGGATATGTACTTTTGGTGCTGTTCTTTTATAGTCCGTCCAAGAAACACAACTTGATATTGGACGAACTACACCATTTGTTTAGCTGATTTAGATGTTTTAATGATTTACATATTTTGTTTGTTTTGTGCGCACACAATAGGACTATAGGACATCATAAGGAATAGCATATGAAAATAAATAAATATATAGACTTGCTGTAGATCGTAATTTTTTATAAACTACGGCACAGGTAGAAAGAAATATTTTCTAGCCAATGCACATTTCAATCATGTTTATTTATTTACTTTATTTTATTTAATCTTTGAAATGAACGATGCCGTAACGACTCGGCACAGCTCTATTAGGAAGCCACGAAGATTTTCCTTTCTGTTTAACACGCACTTGGCTTGTGTAGTTTATGAACAACTTAGCTCAAAAGGAGCTCTGAATAGTGAACTAAGTGCGCACATTCACAATTTCACTTTATTTCAGTTTACTTAGTACAGGTGTTCATTACAAAATCCACGATTCAATGCAACCAAATTAACTTGAACTATCAGCTCTCTGGTTTGGACATACACGGATCAGTGCTCAGATAGGAGTTCCATCAATTCATTTTATTTCGTAACAATGTTTTAAAAAAAACCTGTGACCGCACATTTTACAACTCAGAGATTTGATACATTATCTTTCTATTGAAACATTTTCTTGTATTGCAAATAATAAATAACTATAAATGATGGGAAGAATTTATCGAAGGAAAATACGAAAAAAACCTTCATTTGACAAAGAAAAAAAAATAGATAGACAAATAAATAAATAAATAAAGATATAAATAAATAAATAAGTAAATAATTGATAAATAACTAGTAAATGACAGCAAACGCAATAACTATTTACACGGAAATATCACAGATTAAACATTTAGCTGGTTTATGAGAGAATTCTCAAAACTATCACAGGTGTTATTGAAATTAGTTGTAAGTTTTCGAATCCTATCGAGAATCAATTCCACATTCGCCCTTCTGTGGAGATCTAGGGTTGAATTATGAAAGGGCAGATTTAACATAATTTTTAAAACTTTGTTTTGTGATATCTGCAACTTCTTTAAATGGCATCTTGCTGCGGTACCCCATATTGGACACCCATATAACGCACCCTCAATACAATAGAGCGTTAAGTCAAAAAATGGCATTTTGAGAAAACCCTATCTGTAAATTTCAGAAATACACTTTTACCTGTAACTTTTATATACAAAGACTAAATTATGATGTAAAAACTGAATTATACGAATAAAACAATTAGATTCCAGATTTTCTAAAAGAAAATAATTAAAAACGTTTAAATAAATAATCGACTTTTTTTTATTTATTTTTAAGAAACAATACAAAAATTACAATGTCAAATTATCGCCATGCTGAATCAAAATAACTAAACAGTAGGAGAGAGTTATTTTGATTTGTATCTCTGTTGTACTAAAACAAATAAAGTTTTTTCATTTTGTTTCTCTGTTGTATTAGAACAAAAGAAAGTTGTAAGTCTTTAATTTCGCGATGTTTCTGTTTGCAAAAAAAAATTGTTATTTGGGATGATTTTTGATTATATTCATATTGCATTAAAAATGTCTAAGAATTTTAGTGAAAAAAGGAAATATTTTGAGAAAGGTGTGTATAGCATTGGAGCGTTTTTAATATTTAAATTTACTGTTGAATCGATTTTTTAGAGATAGTGCTGTAACTCTATTCTATTTTTCTTATTCTGAGAACTCCAAGCCCCTTAAAAAAATCGTAATTTTATAACAAACAATTCCTCGTCCTTAACTCAAAAATGACATTTTTTGAATTATCGCTCTATTGTATTGAGGGTGCGATAATAGGCCTGGAAAATTACTTCAGAAATTATAATCTTATTGTCGTTTGTAAGTGAAGATTTTATATTAAGGTAAAGGCTATCATCTTCCTATCGTTCAGCTTAATTTTGCATTTGTTATAATTTATTTGTCAAGTATTTCGATCGCATATTTTAGATTGGTCTCAAAGTTGAGAGCAAATTCATGCTACGCAAATGCCGTAAACACATCAGCAAAAATGGCTGCTACACTTTGCGGAAGACTTGGAAAATCTGAAGTATAGATATTGAATAGGGTTGGACCTAGGACTGAGCCTTGTGGCACACCTAAATCAAAAAATAACATGTTAGAAACACCACAATTTACTTGCTCCTGAAAACATCAGTTGGATAAGAAACTCTGAACAATTTTACATAAATACAAAGGAAACTCGGAGTGTAACATTTTATATATTATTCCATTGTGCCATACAGAATCAAAGGCTTTTTCTATAATCTATAAATATCATGCCCGTTGACTGACCACGTGAACGATGGTTTAAAACATGGTTACAAATTCTTTGTACCTGGTGTGAAGTGCTGTGATACGAGTAGCTTCGAATACCGAATTGTACATCAGGAAAAATATCTTTATCTGAAATAATTTTTTAAATGTAGATATTGATTAATGATTTTTTTTCTTTAACCTTACTAACGTTGCGTAGTAGGTTTATTGGCCTGTAACTTTCAGAGATATCTGGGGCTTTTTCAGCTTTGAGAACAGGGGCAACCAAGGCTTTTTTCCAAAATTGAGGAAAGTGTTGGCATTTTAAGCATGCATTAAAAACGAATGTTAGATATTTAATTCCAACCCGAGGAAGTTTTTTTAAGTATGCATTTTGAACTTTGTCTAGTCCTCCTACTTTTCGGGTTTGCACGATGCTGACTATATCACCAACGTTTTCTTCAGCCACTAATGCATTAGAAGGAGTCAATTCATTTGGCATGTTTAATCTTTCGATTGTGTCCCCAACAAATTCATTTGTTACAAACTCACCCAAATGTTGAGAGACCAGGAGTTGTTTTCGTTTTTGTTTGCAGTTTCTTTGTGGGAAGTTGACACCACAACCTGCGTGCTCGCGTTGCAGATTGATTCTCTGTGTTTCTCAGTAGTCTCTGTGAAGTTGGCTTAGGCTATGTAATATTTATTAGATAAACGGAAAATTCTCCGAATCTTATAAGGATCAGAGGATTTTTGCTTCGACGTATTTTTCCGAACAGGTGTTTGATCAAAAATTCTTCGATTCGTATGAGATCGGAGAATGTTCTGTTCCGACGGATACCTCGCTAGGGCCAAATAGTTCAATTCCGTTCATCGTCGATCGTTGAATTGTAGCAAGTTATGGACAGTTTCTTTGAAGAAAATCTTTTCATAGAAACATTTACATATAACAAAAATTATAATGTTTGATGTGCATAGTCATATCCCTATAAAATGCGGTCATACTTATATTCGGAAATAGTTTCAAAGTTAATACTTTTACAAGGCTATATATATGCCATTCTTCAAAAATACTCGACAGCAAATAAACCGGGCCACCCGCTACTTTCAAACTCTGATTCGATTTTCTTTTAAAGTATAAACATACAACCAAAAAAGTAGTACCAACAGAAAATGCGTTATATGCTGAATAAAATGAATGGAAACTCATTGGGATTATTCAATTAATTCAGTGTTTAATTAAGGTTATACAAAAAACAGTTGTTTTCCAGTTGTGTTGATTAATGCAATCATAAAATGAAAAAAAAAAAATCCAATAACAAAGAAAAAAATTTTTAAAAACTGCTGGGGTCAATATCTGGTATTGCCTCCTCTTGCTTGGATAACTGCCAGCATCCTTGCATTCATCAACCTCACGATCCTGACGATGAAATCTTGAGGAATAGCGTTCCACTCCTCTTCAAGTGCGATTCCAGGTCTGGAAGCCTTGTTGGAGCAGGTATCCGCGCTCGAACCCGACGTTTCAGTTCATCCCATAAATGTTCTATCGGATTCAAGTCCGAGCTGTGAGCTGGCCAGTCCATCGTACGAAAGGTAACACATGGTCTGCGAGGATTTCAGGAATGTAGCGATGAGAAGTCAACCCAGGTGTACGGCCCATTGGTCCGATGAAAACTAAAGCTGTATGTGCGGCTAAGGAGATGCCGCCCCAGACCATTACAGATCCTCCTTCATAGTCAACAGTTTCCTCGATGCAACATTGAGAACATCATATGTGTTATACTTTTAAAGAAAATCAAATCAAAGCTTGAACGTAGCGGGTGGCCCGGTTTATTTGCTGTCGAGTGTGGTTTTTCTGTGTTATGCGAGTAGTTTTAAATAATTTTGTTTTTTTTTATGTGTAAAGATTTTAGAAGTGATAGCGCTTCGATTTAAATCGTTTATTTGACAACCAATCGGTAAACATCACACCAAATATATTGAATTAACTGAACTAGAAGAACTAACTAGTTCAGAAAGTCAATTTAGAACTAAACTGAGCGCTCTATGAACTGAACTAATATGCACGCACAAGCCTGACATAAATTTCCTAAGTGTATGTAACGAAAAACAACACAATATTTTAGGTTCAAGTTACAAAAATGCTCGCGGTCAGCGCCACTCTACTACGTTCGTACTAGTCCGCCTATGGACGCGCGCATAATAATCAGAGTTGTGAATGAATTCATTACTGTGGTGCATTCAGACGAGTCTAAGTCATATGATTGCAATATTTAAATGTTAGTTAAACTTATTAATACATTTACTTACAAAACAACATTCAGCAGTCATTTTGAACATTCTGAATGGGCAGTTTATAAAGCAGTAAAGGAATGCAATACTTTTTAAATTTTTGCATTCTTTAAGTCAATAGTAAGTCTTCTTTAAGTCTTTTTTTGTTGGCAGTCAGTAAGTCGTTTGACTGCAGAACTTTAATTTTAAGTCTTTCGACTGCTTTTAAGTCTTTTTTTTCAAATTCAAATTCAAATCTTTATTTAATAACCTTACACAGTAAGATATAATATCTTATTAAGTAGTGCAAGTTTCAATGTTAAATCAATAATGTATGTATATATACGAGTAGAAAAAGTAGGTATGTACTTGTACAATTTTTAAAAAATTAAAAAGTTTAAATGGATACATATTTGCAAATACAAATTCCAAACGACGAAAATGGAAAAGGAGATGAGAAAAAATAAAATAAAAATAAAATAAGAAATAAAAGCAAAAGTAAAATAAAAAAAAAAACATAGGGACGTGCTACAGTCCGCTTGGGCGAACTGTTGGATACCCTATCCCTCATAAGTGGGCGTGACAAAAGTCTAAGTATGGTTGAATTATTAAGATAGCTTTACATATTTTGTTATATGACATTTAAAGGATTTTATAAAAAAAAAACGAAGCTTTTGTAAAAAAAACGCTCCCTAGCTCAAACTTTGGTTTTTCAATAAAATTATTTTATTTAATTGTGGGCGTGTCAGTAAACGGATTTAAAAAAAATTAATACATGAGCATAAAGGGCCCGTAGAGAGTATATATTATAAATCTCAGCTCCCTAGCTCAAACTTTGGATTTTCAAAAAAGTTTTTTTTTTTAAATTGTGGGCGTGTCAGTAGGCGGATTTTGAAAATATTTACACATGAGCATAAAGGGCCCCCTAGAGAGTATATATTATAAATTTCAGCTCCCTAGCTCAAATTTTGGGTTTTCAATAAAATTGTTTTATTTAATTGTGGGCGTGTCAGTGGGCGGATTTTGAAAATTTTGTCTCCCGAGCAGTTTTAGGAGGTTTTCAAGTTTCTAACTCAAAATTCGATTTTTTAGAAAAATTAGTTTTTTTGAGTTTGTGGACGCGTCTGTGGGCGGATTTCAAAAATTCGTAAACTTCATTATTTCGGGACCCTAGCGAGTATATGGTGAAAATTTCAGCTCTCTAGGCCCAGTTTAAATGTCTAGTTTTTGACAACAGACGGACGGACGGACGGACGGACATAGCTAGATCGACATTACTATCGATGCTGATCATAAATATAGTAACTTTTAGGGGTCTATTAAGGTATGTTACAAACTATGCGTCAAAATTAATATACCCTTAGAATAGGGTATAAAAATAAAAGCAGAAAGACTTAAACATAAAAGCAAAAATACTTAAACAACTTATCATTATCATCGAAGTGCTTGCAGGTATTGCCTGAGTTCCTCTTTGAACAGCGCTTTGCGACTTATCAACCTTATATTATGTTGGGGAAGGGAATTCCATAGCCGAATCGCTTGGATAAAGAATTGTCGCTCAGAAACCAAGAAATTGAAGCGCATTGGTATGAGATCAAAAGTCCTAGTTGAACGCATAAAACGAATCCTGCTAAAAAGATAAGATGGTTGGCGCGTCTGAAGAATATTATGAAGCAAGATCAATATTCTCAGCTTAAAAATGTTGTCAAGAGAAATGCCATGAATCGTTTATGAAAAGAGGAAATGTGATCGTATCTTCTTAGTCCATAAATATATCGGGCGATACTATTATAGGCTACATTGAGTTTTCGCCTATGCTCATAATCACAGTTGCTGAAAAGCTCACAACCAAACATCAGAATTGGAATAGGAATCGTTTTGGCAAGAATTATTCTTGTGCGACTTTTTGTGTAGTCCATAGCATGCGAAGACCTCCATAAACCCTGCCTAGAGCCAAGTCTGATGTGGTTATTCCAAGTAAGCGTTCGATTAAAAATTATGCAAATATTTTTTGCAGATTCGTACAATTCAATAAAGCTACCATTGAGATATATTTTAGGAAAACATAGAGTATCAACTTGCTTCCTAGAAATAACCAAACATTTAAACTTAGACGGGTTTAAACGAAGACAATTAGCTCGAGACCAGCACACAATCCTTTCCAGGTCTTCATTTAATTCACATTCAGCATTTTCCACAAGACCCAACGAAAAAATCTTTCGTAACTGCACATCATCAGCATACATATCAATAGAAGAATTTAAATTACATGAAAGAAGGTCGTTGACGTACATAGAGAAGAATAGCGGACCCAAAATTGATCCCTGAGGAACACCAGTGGAAGAAAATCAGATGTGGAGTTATTAACCACAACTGCCTCGAATCTCTGACATAAATAAGAGGCTTCTAAATTAGTAGCCGAAACCGAAAAATTAAATTGATTTCGTAGCTTACCAGAAAGAACATTGTGATTTACCATATCAAATGCTTTAGAGAAATTGAGCAAGATAAGAAAAGTTTCTGCGTCTTTATCTACGGCTTGTCTAATTCCCCCTGTTACATTTATGAACGCAGTAGTACAACTATGTTTAGGGCGAAAACCAGACTGATTAGCACATAGTAGATTATTATCTTTCAGAAATCTCTGTATCTGAACATTCACAATCCTTTCATACACTTTAGAAAGAAACGGTAAAATCGCAATCGGCATAAAGTCGTTCTGGTTCTTAGGAACTGGTATTATTTTGGCTCGTTTCCAAGTAGAGGGAAAAACTGGCGTCATAAATATGTGATTAAATATGTACGTTATATATTTCAAAATGTACGGCAGAATGGCCTTAACAAAAACCGGAAAAATGCCATCAAACTCAGTCGAGTTTGAGTTGATGGATAAAAAGCTTTCTAAAACATCTGCATCGTCGACAGCTGCAAAGCTAAAACTAGAGATGGAAGTCATGCGACCATCATTGTTCTCGCCTGGTCATAGATGTTCGATAGTGTAGTAACACCCGTAGTATCGTTGGCATTCGAGAAGGAGGTTGAAACAAAACTCCTATTCAATTCATTACAGTCAACATTATTAGCAAAAATATTTCTTTGTTTTCCTACTCCAATATCCCTTAAGTTTTTCCAGAGTCTTTTGACTGATTCTAAGTCGTTCGACTGCTTTTAAGTCTTTTGACTAAAAACATTAAATTTTGTTTCTAACCTTAAATTTTAACTTGTTATCATCAGAACAAGATTCTTGGAAGTCCCTATTTTAATTATAGAACCAAGGCTCAAGGTTCGATTTGCAATCATCTGCCAAATCTTACTTTCTAATCATATCAGGGCGTTGGACTAATAATCTAATCTCAGGTTCAAATCACGCCGGGCCAGTAACACCGATAAGTTTTTTTTTTACAACCCCACCTCTTGCGAACGTATGACAAACATCTAAGAGTATCAATTGTCATGGGAAGCTTTTCAAATCTGCCATTCGGATTTGGCTTAAAATTGAAGGTTCCTTTCACTTCGCACAAACAACTGAAGAACCTAGGGCTGAGTTCCAAAAATTGCGTTTCAACGCAATTGGCATGAGTGTGATGCAGGGTTAACAGTTCCATAACGCATCCTGGCTTACATATTAGGTATATGGTCAAGCAAATTGCATCAATAATTTTGTAGATGCATTTTTCTTTTTCATATGTAGGTACATACTTTATTTTGCGGATAAGAATTCCTCAGGTCTTCTGATATGGGGGGAATATTTTCCCACTAAAGTAAGGTTATATTACCAAGAGGTCCTAGGAACCCCAAAAAGGTCCTTAAAGCCAGCAAAAGTATATTTTTCCACAATTTTATAAGAAACCGCATAGCCACTCTCTGTTAAAGGTTATTTTACCCAGCGGTCCTTGGAACCCCATCCAAAAGTCCTTAAATCCGAAAAAAAAATGGAAACCGCATAGTCTCTCTCGTTAAAGGTTATTTTACCGAGAAGTCTTTGGAAGCCCAAACGTTGAAACCCAAAAAAGGATATTTTTACGAAATTCCATAAGAAACCGCGCACTATTTTTGTGTTCAATGTTATTTTGCAAATAGGTCCTTGGATCATTCAGTTTTCTATAATATTATATTATTTTGATTATGTATATAAAAATGAAAATCTACATTTTATAAACAATCTGAAGTGAATCGACAACCCCAAGAACCCAAAGAAAATTCGTGCACCCGCAAAGCTCCTGCCTTTCGTCGGCAACCGACAGAAATACGGGCGAAGTGACGGTCCGTCATCGGTCCGATGAACACATTTTGAACTGCACTGTAGTCGTTATACGAGGGCGGGTCAATAAGTCCGTGACTTTTTGAATTTCTGACCTCTTTACTGAAACAGCAACACTGCTCCTGTCAACAGGCATCTGTCAGTTGACTCCTGTCAAAATTTAAACTTGCTGCGTCAGTTAGTTTGTGTTTGACAGCTATTTTTATCAGACTACTCACTAATTTGAGGAGAAAATGGAAAAAAGTGAATTTCGTGTGCTTATTAAGCATTATTTCTTGCGAAAAAAAAACCATTACCGAGACCAAGGCTAAGCTTGAAAAATACTATGGGGACTCTGCACCATCGATTTCAATGGTAAAAAAGTGGTTTACTGAATTTCGTTGTGGCCGTACAAGCACTGAAGATGCCGAACGTCCTGGACGCCCAGTTGAGGTCTCTACACCCGAAACAATCGAAAAAATTCACGATATGGTGTTGGCCGACCGAAGATTGAAAGTGCGAGAGATTGTGGAAGCCGTAGGGATCTCGCATGGCTCAGTGGTTTCAATTTTGAATGATCACTTGGGCATGAGAAAGCTTTCCGCAAGATGGGTGCCGCGTTTGCTCACAGTCGACCACAAACGCAATCGTGTAACAACTTCACAGGAAGGTTTGGCATTGTTTAATCGCAATATGGAGGAGTTTTTGCGCCGTTTTGTAACCGTGGACGAAACATGGATCCATCACAACACACCAGAGACCAAACAACAGTCAAAACAGTGGGTTTCTAAGGGTGAATCGGCGCCAAAGAAGTCCAAGGTGGGTTTGTCAGCCAATAAAGTTAGGCGACTGTTTTTTGGGATGCACGCGGGATAATCCACATTGACTACCTTCAAAAGGGAAGAACAATCAATGGGGAATATTATGCCAACTTATTGGACCGATTCAATGACGATTTAAAAAAAAACCGACCTCATTTGGTCAAGAAAAAAGTTCTTTTCCACCAAGACAATGCAAGGGTGCACACATGTGCAGTTGCCATGGCAAAAAACCATGAATTGGGCTATGAATTGCTCCCTCATCCACCCTATTCTCCAGATTTGGCTCCGAGCGACTACTTCTTGTTCCCAAACCTGAAGAAATGGCTTGGTGGAAAAAGATTTGACTCCAATGATGAAGTCATCTCGCAAACAAAGGCCTATTTTGAGGACCTCGACAAATCATTTTTTTTGGAAGGGATAAAAAAATTGGAGAAGCGTTGGACAAAGTGTATAGAGCTCAAGGGAGACTACGTTAAAAATAAAAATTTTTTTTTATCAAAAAATCTGTGTTTTATTCCAAAAGTCACGGACTTATTGACCCGCCCTCGTATCATATCTCATTCTCAATTTGAGTTCGAAATTCAAAAACGATTGGATCTAGATATACCTACTTGAGTAGATATATGAGAAAGTTAGAAAATACGATGAATACAAGTGATTGTTTGTTACAACGAAACTAACAAACAAATTGTTTACCAGTACCCAGTTCCCATTAAACAGAAGGTCCCGTTCATAAACTTGGCGCAATGCACTTGCGACCGATTGAGAATGAATTACCTCACTACTCTTGTGTTTTACTCGAAGCTCTCCTTGTGTTGTGATGCTCTTCTTGGCACAGAGCCTTGAGGAGAGATAAAAAAAAATCCTATGAGTAGCGCTTTCCTACGTAGGTACACAAAATTAGTGAGTGTTCTGTTAGTTATCTGCCAATTGCAAATACAAAGTTAGCAAAGTATAAAATATACGAAACTATATTTTTGGCACTTATAGAATGGTCCTATAATTTTACACCGACGCCGAGCGGTTAATTTGAGAAGCTTTTCATGATGATTGATACAGTTGGATGTTTGTCAGGATTTTGGAAAAACCGGGTGTTACTAAAGTGATTAAAACCTGGAACCCCTCGGTCTGTAGTCGAACGCATTAACCATTGAGCAACTGCACCCACAGGATGCAGATAAATAATGTTTGTCATATTTTTGCGTGCGTATGTAGTGGCAAAAAACGGTAAACGGTAAATATTCAACCTCACTCTACGAATGTCAATGTTATAACGTTCATGACATTTCTTCTGAACTCGCTTCTGAATTGATTATTTAACACCAAAACTGACCTCGGTATCTTCGACCTTTATGATCAATATCGCATGCCCAAATCACCACTCATCATCTTTTAGATCGCATCCCATTGAATCTTGAATTGCAATAAGTATTCCATAGGCTGATTCATTTTAGCTAATTGCCTCCAGTTGTACCGCAGAACGTGTCGACGACCTCATGAGTCTCTCAACGGATGCAAGACACTGCTTCACTCGGTACTCACCATCACCATCTGAGTCTGACATGTTGTTATGCTCATATGAGATCGTCAATAGTGAACTCTTTTGGGGGAAAACATTAACGAATTAAATTGATTCATTAAAAATCGAGGAGCACTGGGACTCGGACCGGTTGCATGAGCCGCGTCCATTAAAAATGCCATCACTCACTTCGATCGTTGCACGGTATACCACCCAGAGAATTCTTCTGCAGAAGTAGGGATCAACAACTATCACAAACTTGTCGCGCTGTGTTATTTTGGTCAGCATTGTATCTGATATGATTGAAAGGAGGGCAATCCTATGCTTGGAATTGGATTCGCACACACGCAGACCAACAAAGAAGTGGAATCAATTTGGAATGGACTTAATTATTCAGTGATGAAATCAATCCAAACGTCAGCTACGCTACCAGTGTCTATCATTCCGACCATGTTTAGTCAGCGACAGATGCTGAGGCATTCTTTGTAAACGCTTATAAAAGTGAAGTTTGCCGAGAAAATGTATCTCAAAGCAAAGTTGTAATCTTCTAAGTGCAGATCGACACAAAATGATGTTCGCTAAGGTAAACTCAGTTGTAGCCCTTGTAAGCGTCCTTTTTATATAAGATTCTCACTAATCGGTAAATTCTCGTGATCATTTTATAGGTAGTTATGTCCATCTGCCTGACTGCTCTGGCGCAGGCAGTCCCTATTGGCCACATTGGATTAGGCGGTGGTGGATTTGGTCATATTGGAGGATATGGTGGTGGAATAAGTTACGCAGCTGCTCCGTCTATATCGTATTCTGCGGCTCCATCTATCTCATATGCAGCAGCGGCACCGTCAATCTCATATGCAGCTCCATCTATCTCGTACGCAGCTGCTCCCGCTGTTTCAGTTGCGGCAGCTCCATCCATCTCGTACGCAGCTGCTCCCGCTGTTTCAGTAGCGGCAGCTCCATCTATCTCGTACGCAGCTGCTCCCGCTGTTTCAGTAGCGGCGGCTCCATCTATCTCGTACGCAGCTACTCCCGCTGTTTCAGTTGCGGCAGCTCCATCTATCTCATACGCAGCGGCTCCATCCATCTCATATGCTGCGGCAGCACCAGCAGTTTCAGTTGGGTACGCGGCATCCAAGGTAGTCGCCGCTGCTCCATCAATTTCATACGCCGCTGCTCCATCAATTTCATACGCTGCCGCTCCATCGATTTCATACGCTGCTGCTCCGGCCATCAGTTATGCTCGTCCAGCACCCGTTGTTGTGCAACAACCACAAGTCGTAGTGTCACGCCCCGCTGTCGTTGCAGCTCCCGCACCCGTAGCATATGCCGCCCCAGCCAGTGTCGCAGTGGCTGCCGCTCCAGTCATAAAGGCTATCGTACCAGAACCAGTCGATCCAAATCCACAGTACAGCTTCAGTTATGGCGTTTCCGATCCAAATACCGGCGATTCTAAGCATGCCTCAGAATCACTCGTTAACGGCGTGGTCCATGGAAGCTATTCACTGAGCGAACCCGACGGTTCAATTCGCAAGGTCACCTACACTGCCGACAAGATCAACGGATTTAACGCAGTCGTCGAGAAGTCAGCTGGTGCCATTGCTGCTGGACCAATTAAAATAGCCGCCGCACCTGCTGTGGCCGTTGCAGCCCCAGCCCCAGTTGCCGTAGCCCATGCACCTGTTGCAGTGGCTCATGCTCCAGTTGCAGTAGCTGCACCAGCACCTACCATTACTTACGCCGCCGCTGCTCCCACTGTTGTCGCTGCCCCAAGGGTAACCTACGCCGCAGCTGCTCCCACTGTTGTCGCTGCCCCAAGGGTAACCTACGCCGCAGCTGCTCCCACTGTTGTCGCTGCCCCAAGGGTAACTTACGCCGCAGCTGCTCCCACTGTTGTAGCTGCTCCACAAGTATCCTATGCCGCAGCTGCTCCCACGTATGTAGCCGCAGCTCCGGCTATCTCCCGGGTGGCATACGCCGCAGCTGCTCCCACGTATGTAGCTGCAGCTCCTGCCATCTCGAGGGTGTCCTACGCCGCTGCGGCTCCTACGTTTGTAGCAGCAGCTCCAGCCATCTCAAAAATCGCCATCGGAGGCGGTGGCATTGCATATGGCGGCGGACTTTCATATGGCGGCGGGCTTTCATATGGCCATGGAATTTCCTACGGCGGCTACGGCGGTGGAATCTCCTACGGACATGGATACCATTGAGAGCGGCGACGGCAAGCGACACGGACGGCCACTGCACCTAAAACTGAACCACTAAACATGGAATTTAATTGAATTTTTGTTTTTTTATTTTTGACGCACGCTTATGATGCGACATAGAAGAATTCTAATCAGGATTTGTTTGTATTTATATATTCAATACTCCCTAAAGTTATTTAATTTTTACTTTTATATTTATGTATCGTGTATACCAAAACATAGCAAAACAAAACGCAAACTTATATCTTATAGTGAATTACCCTGCATTTACTGAATAAAAAATTTCGGTACAAAAAAAAGGAGAAGAAATGAATGGCCTTTGGTTGAGTTCGGATTTGGGATTGGGATCTGTTGCCAAATAGGGATTGGTTGAGCATTCGATTTTTCTATTTGACAAAGTGAGTATTGGTATCTCTATTTGGAAGATACATACATAGCCGTATGTGGCACTACACTGTAATATGTGAGATTTGGATCGATAATTAAATTTTACATATGATTATCTCCTGCTTATGTGCGGGTTTGTCAGCACGTTTTACCTTAAAATGTTTAAATAGATAGACATACGTAGATTTATTAGTTCATCCAACTGAATCGACTGATAGCCTCTCTTACAACAACAAAGAAGTTGAATTTCTTCCTCTCATACCTATGGGAAAAGCCTAGTGTATTGCAAGCAGAGCTCCAAACCATTCGAATATGCGCCAGTCACATTTATACATCTGGTATTAAAAGCGACAACATCCATATATTTACTGATACTCGTAGTCATGCAGCTGTAAATGCCCTTAGCTCGCACACTATTGACTCCAAATCAGCCATGCACTGTTTTAATACACTGCAAGCACTCGGCTTAAGGAACAAGGCCAAACTAATGAAAATTATGTGTGCTGATTATTTGTATTTGTATTTATTTATTATAATAATTTGCTGTGCAATAAGAACTACATTCTTTAAGAGTGCACAGTTAACATGTGGATATACATGGCGACATATTTTACGTTTATAGAAAAAACATAAATAATAATAAAACAATAATAACAAAAAACAAATATGCGAACAATTTAAGTAAAACTAAACAAATAATAAATAGTATGGACATTGTATTTGTATTTGTATTTTGTATTTTATTATCATCGTAGCTTGATTTTAAGATTAACATCTTGTTTATAATAAAGCTTAGAATCGGACATATGCATATAATATTTATAACAAAAAAGAAGAAACGATTGTAAATAATAAAGTTAATTTAAACGAAAAAGATATTAAAAAGAAAAGTTAAGTTACGTTAAACGGGAAAAACATCAATGAAGAGTAATAAGATAAGAAAAGACTAAAGACAAAAAACTCCTGTGCTTGACCTTGGTTCTTATATTAAGAGGAAGTTGATTAAAAAGGCGAATGGCATGAATGAAAAATTGCCTACGTGATATCGTGCAAGTGTAAACATTAGGCCTGATACCACTAGAACGAAGAGACTGAGAGAAAACGATTTTACTGTACAGATAAGCCGGTTGTTTTTCGTTTAAAATTTTAAATATCATTGCACAAGCCCTAAAATTTAAAAACTGCTCAAGACCGCATCCCAATATATGTCGAGAGTGGCTCGATACATGATCGTATCTACGTAGATTGAATACAAATCGTGCGATTGAATTGAAAGCAACGTTTAGCCTACGCCTGGAGTTAGCATCTGTGCTAGCAAACAACTCACAGCCATACATGATTAGTGGTACGATCAAAGCCTTTACCAATTTGAGTTTGACAGTAGTAGGTAAGTTGTCCCGACAAACTGATAGACCCCGCAGAGCACCATAAATTTTGGATATCACAGAGTTAATGAGGTTATTTTTAAAAATAATGCCAAGGTTTTTATTCTTAGACACCATTTCTACTTGAATACCATTTAATAAACTGTCGACAAGCCACCTAAGGTTTCCGACACCACTCATGTTACCAAATTAAAAAATTAAAAAAAAATAGTGATCATGCAATATCCGTCGTTTAAAAACAAAGAATCTCAGTTTTTAAATATGAATCGTTCCGCCGAAAAGCGTCGGCTGCCAGTCATAATACTGAGTCCCTGTTCCATCTATTCTTTACTTTAGGCTGTATTCGGAAACGATAGTTTCGTCAACTTTGGTCAGACAGTAGGTTGGGAAAAATTTATTGAAACTGTCAACTTCAAACAGTGGATAACAAGTGAGAGAACTTCATTACATACTTTGATATCTAGTGTGGATGCATTTTTAGAATCTTTAAGTAGTGGTTTAAGTAAATTGTTGCTACATTCTTTTTTAGTAAAAAAGCAAAGGCAGTTTATAAATGACAAAAAAACTAAATTGATGAAAAATTAATCCATTGTAATTTGCGACTTTTCTGAAAACTACGCATTTGTTATTCAAAATTCTATTCAGGACATACATTGGAATAATGATCAAGTAACAATACATCCATTTTCTTTAACTACAAAGATGACAACAACGAATTAAAAATGAAAAGCTTTGTTTCTGTTTCTCAGTGCTTACGTCAAGATACTATTGCTGTTCATCTATTTCAAAAACAACTACTAAAATTTATAACAACCCATTTAAAATATGTCAATAAAATAATATACTTTTCGGACGGTACGAGTGGACAATATAAAAATAAAA
This sequence comes from Portevinia maculata, assembly GCA_949715645.1. Taxonomy (NCBI): domain Eukaryota; kingdom Metazoa; phylum Arthropoda; class Insecta; order Diptera; family Syrphidae; genus Portevinia; species Portevinia maculata. The sequence continues at coordinate 51,103,408 of OX454527.1, read as the reverse complement.
AGAATTTTATAAATTTTACGTACCATTTTGAAGATTTTAAAATGGCAGCTGAGTGGCACTTCTTCCCAACATCACATGGCAAAGGACCATGTGACGGAGTAGGTGAAACTCTGAAACGACTTGCTGCTAGAGCAAGCCATCAAATGGCAAATAATCATTTCGTACACCAAAAGAGTTATTTGACTTGGCTATAGAAGCTCTACCAAATACGTGTTCCTATACAACCAATGATGAGTACAACGAAGAAGAAAAACGACTATCAGCACGTTTCCAAAAAGCTTTAATGATAAAAGGAACTTTAAAATATCATTGTATGATTCCAATCTCGTTTCAAGAGTTAGAAGCAAAGCAATTGTCTTTGTATAAAAAAAAAAAATACTGTAAAAATTAGAAAGTCTAAGAAATGAATATTATGATAATAATAAATATTTAGACTGATATAATATTGAGACAGAAAAATGTTAATTAATTAATCAATAATATTGTTCAATTAATTATATATATACTATTATTCATATAATACAGAAAACAACGGCATGAGGCAAGAATATGAGGTATACTTTGCAACTGGTGCGCCGAATTCAGTTTAGTTAATTTTTTTGCAATAGTAATATAATAATCATTTCTCCATCGATAAAAAAATCATTTTAGATGTAAAATACGTAGAATACGATGGTTATACTTAAAACAGGCTAAGTGGTGGGTAACATTGTTAAAAATTGATTTAAACAATTAAATTGTTTATAACAATATACATTTTTTTATAACAATATACTTTTTTTTATAAATTTTGTTCGAAATATTTTTTTCTTAAAATGCACTCTTTTATCTTGACAATGAAAAAAAGAAGTTTTCTTTAGCTTAAAAAGAACCGGAGTTATGAATTTTTTGAAAATGAGTCTCCAAGGCAAAAATCACGAAAATCCCAAAATTTCAACCCCCTCTATTTTCAAAAAAAAAAAAAAAAAAAATAAAAATACTTAAACACGTGTCTCTTTTTATACAAAAAATTTCAGGCAAATCAAAAATGTGTCGGTCAGAATGGTGTTCGGTTTTTAAAAGAATGACCCACATAGACCTTTTAGATAAAAATAACCATAGCGTTGATCGATTTGTAAATAATCTGAAATCCCTGCACCTGTACTCGGTTAATAACGCTTTCCGAACTCACTTCAGTCATAGCTGTTCTACATTACTTGATTTGTTTATTGTTAATAATATGGAACGAGTGAATTATTACGGCTAATTGAATGTGCCACTTATTGTGTACTTATTCTTTTTTATGATCTAGATCTTAATATCTCTGGCAGTGAAGCTAATACAATAACTTTTAGGGACTTTAGGGCTATTGATAACGACTCCTTGTTGCGTGATATTTTTAGTATTGAGTGGAAAGGACTTCATCAGCCGGCGTCCGTTGATGAACAGATAGATTTCTTTACATTGCAAATTAATAATTTTTTTGAGTCCCATGTACCTTTAAAAACGTTTACACCTCGAAATAAAAATTGTGTGGTTCAATATGAGAATTGCACACCTTCTTGAACTAAGAAATAAGGCGTATAAAAGATGGAAAAGGTTCAAAATTCCTGAATTTTTTCAATGCTTACAAAATTGCAAGGAACAATGTAAAAAAAGAAGTAAGAATGGCGAAAATGAATTCTCTCCTTTCGAAGTTCAATCCAGATCTCAACCGAACCAAAACTTGCAGCTACATTAAGGAGTTAGGTATTGGTAAACTAGAGACTTCTGCTGGTGTAAGTGAAGTAAGTCCAGATTACTTAAACGCCGAATTCGCCGCAGTCTCAAATGTACAATGCAATGATAGCGAAGCTCAAAGTTTATTAACACCAATCAATTCTATTACGTCAGGAAATTTCTACTTTCATAGAGTGTACGAATGCGATGTACTTAGCGCCGTTAACGCTATCATTTCAAATGCTATTGGTCTGGATGGCATGCATCCGCGATACCTTAAATTAATAATTCATTCAGGTACCGCCAGAACTTACGTATATTTTTAACAGTGTCCTTACATATTCCACCTACCCCAAATCCTGGAAATCCTCTAAGATTATTCCTATTCCTAAGAGCTCAGCAAATCGCAATGCAGCGTCCAATTTTCGCCCAATTTCAATTCTACCATTTATTTCAAAAGCCTTCGAAAAGCTTTTAAGTCAACAAGTAAATGCATACCTTAACGAGACCTGTCTTCTCTCACCACACCAGTCCGGTTTTAGACCGCATTATAGCTGTACTACTGCACTTGTGAATCTAGTTGAAAACTTTCGTGTTGAAATGGACAAGGACAATGTAACATCACTATCACTGGTACTATTAAATTTCTTGAAAGCTTTCGATACAGTACCCAAAGTAAAATACTTCTTCCACTTTGACTCAAAGGTACTAAAACTTGTGGTAAGCTACCTTAAAGGTCGCAATCAAGCTGTGTATATCAACGAAACACTATCTGATTTCCTTGAAACCAAAGCTGGTGTCCCACAAGGGTCAATAATAGGTCCGCTGTTGTTCACACTGTTTAACATTACAATGACATTCCATCAGTTCTGAAGCACTGCAAGATCCAAATGTATGCAGATGACGTGCAGCTGCATTTAAGCTACCTTTTTGGACTGGTGGAAGATAGAACAGAACGATTCAATGAGTATCTGAATTCTATTGTTTTGTGGTCCGGCAAAAACAAATTGACGCTTAATTCCGGCAAAAGTCAGGCAGTCCTTATAGCCCGATCACGTACGGATACCCTAACTATACCCCAACTTTTAATTGATGGCTCACCCTTAATTTATGTCTCCAGCTTCAAAAATCTGGGAGTAACATTTAAGGAAACTCTTACGTGGGAGGACCACATCACAAAAACAGTTGGTAAAATTTACGGCTCGCTGCAAGCTTTTTATCAAGCGGGAAACTGTCTGCCCCTCAATATTAAAGCGATGTTAGTAAAGTCACTTCTCTTACCTATCCTTTTTTACGCCCATCCAGTTTTCTGTGATTTAGATAGTCGCAGTTTAAATAAGTTTAAGGTCGCTTTAAATAGTACCGTGCGATTCGTCTAAAACTTAAGTAGAAGAGAAGACATTTCCAGGCGTATGAAAGAATTTCTGGGAATGGACCTGCAACGCTATATGGATCACAGAACATTGACTTTCCTGTTTAATCTAATATTATCAGATTACAATTTGCTTCTTCAGCTAGAAGCAGAATTCTAGCTTTGTCGACCTATAAATATAATACAACGAAAAAACAACTTTTTGTGTACGCCATTCCACTGTGGAATACGCTTCCGATTAACATTAGGAGATCATCAGGCTTCAGCGACTTCAAGGGACAATTGAAAGAATATTTTTGCACATAATTTCAAACTTGTTTTAGGGTTTTTTAGGGTTTTTGTTTTCATTTCATTTCATTCTTTTTTTTCTTTCCTTTTATTTGTTCAATAGAAATGTAGTTTTAATTTGAAATTTCCCTTTTATAACTGTTACACAATTAATGGATTTTGTATCTACGTGTTAACACAATAGTAAACAAAACATAGGGACCAGCTACAGTCCGCTTGGGCGAACTGTTGGATACCCTATTCTTATTCCTATCCCTCATAAGTGGGAGTGACAAAAGTCTAAGTATGGTTGAATTGTTAAGAACGCTCTACATATTTTGTTATATAACATTTAAAGGATTTTATCAAAAAAATCCCTCCCTAGCTCAAACTTAGGTGTTTCAATAAAATTGTTTTATTTAATTGTGGGCGTGTCCGTAGGCGGATTTAAAAAAAAATAACACATGAGAATAAAGGGCCCCTAGAGAGTATATATTATAAATTTCAGCTCCCTAGCTCAAACTTTGAATTTTCAAAAAAAACAAAAAAAATTGTGGGCGTGTCAGTGGGCGGATTTTAAAAATATTTACACATGAGTATAAAGGGCCCATAGAGAGTATATATTATAAATTTCAGCTCCCTAACTCAAACTTTGGATTTTCAAAAATTAATATACCCTTAGAATAGGGTATAAAAAAATTGTTTTATTTATTTGTGGGCGTGTCAGTGGGCGGTTTTTGAAATTGTTTTATCCCGAGCAGTTTTAGGAGTCATAGATCATATATACAAAATTTCAGCTTTCTAGCTCAAAATTCGATTTTTTTCCAAAATTTTGTTTTTTTGAGTTTGTGGGCGTGTCTGTGGGCGGATTTCAAAAATTCGTAAACTTGATTATTTCGGGACCCTAGAGAGTATATGGTTAAAATTTCAGCTCTCTAGGTCCAGTTTAAAGGCATAATTTTTGGCGACAGACGGACGGACGGACATGGCTAGATCGACATTACTATCGATGCTGATCATAAATATAGTAACTTTTAGGGGTCTACGGGCAATATTAAGGTATGTTACAAACTATGCGTCAAAATTAATATACCTTTAGAATAGGGTATAATAAACAAACAAACTGGCTAGGAAGGACTCAGAAACTCCTTCTCCTCGAATAGAAGCTTGTCTAAATCTATTTCTACACAAAATCAAAAACTTACTAGCTTATCTCACTGGTCACCACGGTCTTACGACACCACCTTAAAAAAATTGGGAATAGCCTACTCCAGAGTGAATGCGAAAGTCCAGCCCTAAATCAAACTAGTAGAAAGATCTTCTTCAGCGAACATCTGAGTCTCTAAGATAAAAAGAAGTGCTCTGCTGGTAGCATTACCTGATTTACTTGGAAGGTAGAAATTTTACTATTATAACTATATGCTGGCCCTTATGGTACAAAATAACTGATAGGTCGATATGCCTTTTTCAACAAAACAAAATATTTTTTCTCGTAATTAAGTTTTATTTTTATAATCTTTAACAGTTTTTGCCAGTCTTTTCTGTTTAATATTGTCCCAAAAGTTCGGCTTGATGCGGGCATTTTATCTGGTGCCATCTAGGTTCTTACGAGTCAGTAAGCTTTTTCTAGTTCATCGGTGTGGATAAGGTCCTTAGCAGACGGCATTGATCATTGTTGTCTATTGTGAGCGGGGAAGGTCAAAAGAGCCTGGATATCCAAATCTTACAATAGACACAGGCACCGACTCCTTTCTGGGTAAATATAAACAGCGATCCCTTGCAAGGGACATTGCGATGCTTCCACTCGGAGGTTTGAAGCCCAAAGTCAAATCAGTTTAGTTGGCATTCGATCGGTTGACTTCGACTAGGCGCGCACATGCGTTTTTCATCCCACGATTATTCAATCGTTAAAAGCTGAACACAGAACCGCATATGTCCTCGCTACTTTTCCGTGCTATCTGCGTTTTCTCACATTAGAAGTTATGTATTATACAGTCGTGCGTCATCAAAAGCTGTGCTACGCATACATGCCGCATTAGCCCAGTCATTTTAAACCGCAATCTGCGGAATAATTCCTAGTGAGCTGAATTTTTGTATACACCTTTATTACGGCGTTGTAATGAAGATGTGAAAAATCGACATTGATATCGTGCCGGCTTAACCTGCAAGCGGGCGCGCGGTGTCGAATCGACCGTGCTCAATACATTTTCGTTCATAATATTATTATTACTTGTCACATGTATTTCGCATTTCTAGTAGCCTATCGCTTTGCCATTGTGAGTGAAATTTAGAGTTTACCTCCGGAAGCCGCGCTCCCCCCACCCCACAGATCGCTGTTGTTTTAGACGCGCCTGTCGTCGAAAAGGTTACGCGCGACGCTCAAAGCGATATAGTATTTCTTCGGATATCACCCAATATTATCGAATTAAGCTTGTAATACTGCTTTTATTTATAAAATGAGTCGTAGACCGTTAGCACGAAGTGCAATACTCGAGGAATTACTACGAGAAGATGAAGAAGAGAGCGAATTAGAGCTCAGCGACTAAGGTTCAGAAACTTCTGACCACATCGTTTCAGAGGGATCTCAATCTGCTGAGGAATCAAACAGCTCAAATTCAGATGAGGACAATTTGCCTCTTTCAGATATGAACAGCTATTTTACAGGGCGTGATAAAGTAACGAAGTGGCAAAAATCCAACAAAAACAGGGTGAGGTGTCAAGTACAAAATATTCTCACTGAAGATTCAGGTATTCGTAGGATTGGCGTGGGGGTAACAACATTTATGCAAGCCTGGAGTTTATTCGTTACGGAGAATATCATTGAAAAAGTTGTTAGACACACCAACGAATTTATAATAAAAAAAAACACCATCGTATGACTGACCATGTTGTAGAAATTCGAGCACTTTTCGGATTATTGCATATAGCGGGATCCTTGAAGACGCCACACGCCAGTTTAGAAGATTTATATACTGCAAATACAATGATAATATATCTGTGTACAAAAAAATGAATGATTATTGGAAAATTAATGCTTTATTCCTCTCATATATCCCATAGGTCTTTTCGATTACGCGCGACCGCTGCCGTTACGAATGACCGCGCGCCCGCTTGAAGGTCAAAAGGTCACGAATATCTGTTTTTCGCAAATATCTCACGATCTATTGCTCGGAGTTCAATAGAGGTCATCATAAAAATTGCTTGTCATGAAATTATCTACAAAAAATGCCTCTTGCATTTGAAAGCGACTAGAATGCACTTGTATTGGTATTGTATACCGTACACCAAGGCGTAAACTCTGTTGCTTTTTATTCCTTTTGTTAAGTGTCTTAAAAACTTCTATCTGATACTTGGGCGTTTTGTGAAAAATATACATACTTATGTTATAGAGGTCTTGGAACTTAGTAAAATCTACTATATATTATACAAACGACCACCACTGGCAGATGTTCTGTATTTTATTATTCCGAGACCCGTCCCTTTATACCTGCTACTGTATGTCGGACTGTGTTTAGCTCAGTTGAAAAATATTTCTTGAGTGTTAAAGACGTTATTTTATGCTCTTCAACAGTTTTCATAATGAGTGATACATGTTTTATATGCAATTGATGGTGATGCAGTAGAAGTTAGGCGTGGTCTACAAACATTAAAAAATGCTAGTATCGCTAGAGGTGATGATAATATTGAATATTTAAATACAGTCACTGCGACTGGCTCAGTTGTTACTGTCATGTTCAAAGGAGGGATGCTACGAACCCTGTCAAAAAGGCAATATCAATCATACCAACGCGAAAGAGAGGCAGGCCAAAAAACGCTTGGCCTCAGTGACGAAGTGATTCAAAATCGGGAGGACTGCCGTTATTTCGTTAGGTCGAACCGGCGAACCCCACAGGCGGACCAGTAGGGATGTACTGAAGTGGGACGGTTATGATCCCTTTAATCCTGATCAAAGCCTCATCGCCTTTAAAGGAAGAAGAAGTTCAAAAGTAAGCCTTCTGTCTAGGATTACTGCAAGATAATTGACGTCTTCGAAATATTTAACGATCTCGTCGTTTTAAAATTTGAAATAGGTTAAATTTCTTCTTTAGCCTTGCTTGGATTGATGGAAAGATTTTTCCTGTTGCACCAGTCTGGGCCGTCTTAAGGGCGTTTTTCATACGTGTTTTGACTTTGTTTGCATCGTTGCCCCCCTTTTTTTTAAAGTAAAATCCAAATCCCAGAGCACTCAGACTCGGCAACGGTCCATTATACTACCAGTCATAAATCCTCCTTTTGGTGTAGAGGCATGTGAATGGGTGGCGTATGTTGTTGTTCCCCATGGGGATTGAACCTGCACCGCACGGGTCACAAGCCAACACACTAACCTCTACACCGTCGCCACCCTATTATCGTTGCCCCTAATAATAATGACTATGTCATCGACCCAAGGACCCTACGGGCGGACCAGTAGGGATGCAGTTGAGTACAAGGGTAATCATCCCTTTAATCCTGATCATAGCACTGTTAATGATATAGAAACTGAAGATATCGACAAAGAATGACAAAAAAAAATTGTATACAAAAGTTTATTTTTTTGTATTTTTCAGTATTCAAATAAAAAATATTCACTCATAAATAAAAAAAAACCTCTTATTACATATCATTTATTATGCCTACGAGGGAAACCATGTAAAAATACGCGCCTTGCAATTTACCTCGCAGGTGGTGAGGAAACGAGTGCATCGTCATAATGAAGTCGCTTTCTAAGCGCTCTACTCCAAAAACGGTTAATTTTACAGAAAAATGCAAGAGGCATTTTTTGTAAATAATTTAACGACAAACAATTTTTATAATGACCTCTATTGACCTCCGAGCAATAGATCGCGAGATATTTGCGAAAAACAAATTTTCGTGACCTTCTGACCTTCATAACTTTTTAAGCCGGCACGATAACAATGTCGATTTTCCACATCTTCATTACAACGCCGTAATAAGGTGTATTCAGCTCACTAGGAATTATTCCGCAGATAAACCTAAAATGACTGGGCTATATCCTTCGGAATATAAGGAACATAGCGGTTACCCGTGCAGGAGTAGGCTAATAATATCACTAAATGGTCTCTAAGGGGAGGAATTACATCTAGACCATTCTTACATTCAGGTGAACCTAACGAACCTGTCTTAAAAGGACGATCGAACCAAAAAAAGAAGCAGGCCTGAAAACTACTAAAGCACACAAATAATGTAATAACTCCAGTTTTTGATAAACCTCAGTAACCTCGCTGATAAAGAGAAGACAAAGATTTGTAATATAGCGGTGCATGTTCGCATGATGTGTGTCTTGCTCTCGTAGTACTGAACTGCTAGTATTTTGAAGTGCATCTGGCGACGAAGATCTCAGTGCACCCGTGCCCGTGGTGCTGGGACGTGTTTCTCGTTGAGCCATTTCCATAAGTAAGGATGGAATTCATCGCCAAAGCAGTCACCAATGCCTTTATTCCGTACAGGAGAATCTGTCTTACTACCCAAGTGTTCAGGCAATGCATTACATCTACATTGTTGTAGGCCCCATGGTGAGTCGACTGCCCTTTTGTAGAAGTAGGTACATACATGACTCTCGTGATACGTCCGTTGAGATTTTTTGTCCAGTGTAGCTTCTAGGGTGTCTTTAGTTCTAAAAAGCTGAACTACCTGAGAGATGACGAGTGTGTCCTCTAAAAATGGGAGGCGGGAAGCAGAGGAGTTTAATGAGAACTAGACGAAAAGATAGCTTGAGGGATACCCCGCTGGACTTGTCTCTGGTGGGCACAGTTGCGCAGAGGTCAGTGTGTTGGACTACTAAACTTAGCGCCCAGGTTCAACTCCCGCGGGTGCCAAGTAACATCTAAAAAGTTGTTCCACTGCACCACCTGTTGCCAACCTCTGACAAACATCTAAGAGTATCAATTGTCATGAGAAGCTACTGAAATTTGCCGTTCGGATTCGTTGGAGAAGCTAGGACCCTGCACGGGTCCTTAATGCCAAATATATTTTTATTTACTTGTATCTTGATAGAGCTACTGCTAAATAAAGCACTGACGGACTGTTCTACAAGAGAGCAGATGGATTTGCTTGCAGATGTTCAGCCTGAGTACGTCATCGTCAACCGAATTCGTTTTCATTTTATAGTGCTTACACTCTTTTAAAAAAAATTTATAAATAGTAAAAAAAAACACTACCTGTTCGACAGAAACGAAGCAACGTGACACCACAAAAACTGAATGAATGACAAACAGTCAAACACTTTTTGATACTGTCAACCATTGGACACGAGCTCTTCGCACTCCATGACAAAAGGCTATGATATTGTTTTTCCTAGCTGATATTGAGCGCGTTCGAAGTGCAAGCCAACTGCGAGTACCCTACAAGTTAACCCTTTGTGATTGAACGATTAGCTCACGTGACTATCAACTGGTCATTGGAAATGTTCACCCCGAGCATGTAAAAGAAATCGACCCTTGTTCTTCAGGTGTCAAAAATATCTAGATGTAAAATTATTTAATGTTCATAGTGCTCTGAGGGCTTCCGCACAAGTAGCATAATAGAATAAATTTACGGAAGGCATACGCTTGTGTATTTGTTTCAATAATCTTCCCTTCTAGAGTACGCTGCTGAGAATTAGTTGTATTTAAAAAAAAAAATAGCGAATAAAACAGTCAAATTCGTACATGTCCCTTACTTTTGCGCATTTGTACGCGTCATAACATTGGCTTCCGCTTCCCCACCTCTTGCAAAGTCTGACAAACGTCCAACAGTATCACTTATCATAAGAAGCTTCTCATATTTTGTGTTCGGAGTCGGCGTTAAATTGTAGGTCCCTTCCACTTCGCACACGCAAATGGTTAGAGAATCTAGTTTGTAGGCCATATAAGGGTCGTTAATGCCTTATATGTATTTATTTTTATCATGGATTAACCAGCGCTTAAACAAGTTTATAAAAAGAAACACCTAATCTCCATCTAATCTCATTGTAATTCTCTACTTACATTGTACCTACATCTGCTATACTTATGATTCAAACAGTGCAGATACCAATTGCCTTAAATAGTGTAAAAATCTTAAAGGAAAAAAAATTAAGGCTTAAACTTATAGCCAATTCCTTCATAAATATTAATATCCTTTTTTAAACCTCCATCTATTCGATCAGTTCATTTGGTAATTACCTGTTTCGGTAAATGAATGGTATCAGCTCTTGCCGCATAAGTATATGCAGTCGGGCGTCTACTGCTGCAATTAATTGCACCAAAGGAACTTGGCTAACTCCTTTTTTTATTTACGATTTTAATCGCAGTGTTGGTCGTTAGTGGAAAAAAAAATAATTGTGATTTTCTTGTTCAATGTGTAAACGTTCACAAAACAAATGAAAATCGAATCGAATGCCCATTTAATGGAAGTATTGAATATTTCTACCAAACAAGGGAAGCCAGCAATTTAGTTAGCCTAAAGTTTACTGGCGAACCGACAACAACAATAAATCTGAAAAGATATAAAATTTTAAACACTTTTCCAGGAATATGAAGTAAACTCATGTGACCGTGAGAAGCGAACGGCATAGGAGGAACACGCATGACTCCCAACAATGCTGTCAATTGCTTTTCGACTTGAACGTGATTCTTTACAGCGTCAATTTGTCATAACTCAAAACAATTAGTCTTTCTGTATACCGCTGTATGCAATCAGATTTATGTCAATCAGCTCATGCTATGTTTTATCGGAACAGGTGAAACTTGTAATCGATCTTATCGTTATTTTACTATTTATCCATTAGTACTTGTACTTGGAATGCTACAAGTTTCTAAGAGCAACAATACGTATGGTCGAAGACAACTACTTCACAGCGTACCAACTATTCTCAACGAACTTCCTCAGCCGATCAGAACTAGCTATCCCGAACCCAAATGCCCGCAAGGAATTGATTAAAGAATTTCATCTATCTATGTAAAATCATGTTACTCTTAATGTTAGTATATTGTTCGTCAACAATTCCTTTTTTCTTGTAAACTAAATTGTTGTTTGTAATCTTGAAATTCTTCTTATGTAAAACATTGAAAATGTCTTTTCTATACAGCCATAGCAAACAATCTGAAATTATTATATACGATAAATTTAAATTTGAGCAATAGAAGGATAAAAAAGAAAAATAGAAAAATAATGTGTAATAATCCAACACTAAACTCTCAAAAAATATTGTACAAATTTGTGAAAACTAATCTTCCGCAGATAAGCCGTAAGGCTTCGCGGATTAATGAACTTATTCTATATGAATAAACTAAAAAACATAGGGATGGGCTACAGTCCGCTTGGGCGAACTGTTGGATACCCTATTATTATTCCTATCCCTCATAAGTGGGTGTGCCAAAGGTCTTAAATTGCTAAGAAGGCTCTACATATTTTGTTATATAACATTTAAAGGATTTTATCAAAAAAAAAAAACCAAGCTTTTGTAAAAAAAAACGCTCCCTAGCTCAAACTTTGGTTTTTCAATAAAATGTTTTATTTAATTGTGGGCGGGTGTCAGTAGGCGAATTTAAAAAAAATTAACACATGAGCATAAAGGGCCCCTAGAGAGTACATATATATTATAAATTTCAGCTCCCTACTCAAACTTTGGATTTTCAAAAAAAAAGTTTTTTTTTAAATTGTGGGCGTGTCAGTAGGCGGATTTTGAAAATATTAACACATGAGCATAAAGGGCCCCCTATAGAGTATATATTATAAATTTCAGCTCCCTAGCTCAAATTTTGGTTTTTCAATAAAATTGTTTTATTTAATTGTGGGCGTGTCAGTGGGCGGATTTTGAAAATTTTATATCCTGAGCAGTTTTAGGAGTCATAGATCATACAAAAAAAATTTCAGCTTTCTAGCTCAAAATTCGATTTTTTCCAAAATTTTGTTTTTTTGAGTTTGTGGGCGTGTCTGTGGGCGGATTTCAAAAATTCGTAAACTTGATTATTTCGGGACCCTAGAGAGTATATGGTTAAAATTTCAGCTCTCTTTTTTTGAGTTTTTTTGAGTGTGTGGGCGTGTCTGTGGGCGGATTTCAAAAATTCGTAAACTTGATTAATTCGGGACCCTAGAGAGTATATGGTTAAAATTTCAGCTCTCTAGGCCCAGTTTAAAGGCCTAATTTTTGCCGACGGACGGACGGACCTGGCTAGATCGACATTACTATCGATGCTGACCATAAATATAGTAGCTTTTAGGGGTCTACGGGCAATATTAAGGTATGTTTCAAACTATGCGTCAAAATTAATATACCCTTAGAATAGGGTATAAAAAATAGATCGGTATCATGCAATATCCGCTATAAATTGGTGGTTTGATTTTTTTTTGTTATTGATCATATACTGGAAAAGAATCATCAACTACTTTGGATGATGGTAAACACAGGTTCGTCCTTAGAGTTCCATCCATTTTTTTTTTATATACAGTTCTAATATTACTCCCAAGTAGGGATTTAAATCCCAAATCTAATTTTCAATCCCGGCATTCCGAGATTTAGAAAAATGAATCCCGGGATTGGACAGAATATATATTTTATTTTATTTTTTAAGAAATCAAACCAAATTGATGTCATCTTTTTAACAAAAAAATCAACTTCCAATAATTGCTCAAATTATGAGAAAATTATGAGTGCCTTATCTTTTTAAATAAAAAACAGCGTAACGTGATTTTATCTGTTTTTTTTTTTTATCGTAGCTTGACTAGGTGACAAGAATCAATACTTCACCAGCATATTGTGTTTATGGATTTTGCAAATAGTTTAGCAAACCAGTTAATTCCGTGCGACGTCTTTATTTGATTCTTTCTGACAATGATTTTGTCATTTTTTTGGCCAAAACTAGTCTTGCAATCTAAAGTAATGACAGCTCTTTACCATGTTCAGCCTAAACATTGGAGAATCTCATCGTTTTTTGTCGGCGACTTCTTGAAGTACACAACAACTTAATGACTTCATTTTTATTTTGCGCGTTTGTGAAATCTGGAACATGTTCGATTGCATTATGGACTGTTCACAACTAAATCCTCGATATCATGGCCGTTATTGTCTACATCTTCAGTATCCATTGTATCGATTGTTGATCCGTCCAAAATTGATTCTAGTTCGTTTTCAACTAATTCGTTTTTGTTGTAAAGGACTTCACAAACAGCTAATTTGATGTTCAGTGTCAAGCTGGTTTCCCACAGTTATCGTAACATTTGGTCCATCAGTGACAATTGAGACTATATCTTTTTCAAGAGAAAGGTGGTGAAGGGCGAGACGATCCTTAAGCAGCTTTATACACATTTTCGCGTTTAGTGATAAAGAAACACGAGTTATTCCCAGACTCCAGATTTTATTACGCGAGTGCACATTAATATTCATGTATCTCTTATTGGAATGGGAGGTCCATTCATCGAATGTCAAGCTAAATCTTTCATCCATCTGCTTTAATTTATTAATTTCTGTGGTAATCTGGTGCCTTATTAGAAGGTCAACCACACGTTTCCGAATTGTCGCTGCCGATTTAGGTAAATCTCTATAACCTTTGAAAATCAGCAGTTTTCAGTCTGCTGAATTAATAAAAGTGACAAACGCCAGTCCGTCCAAACCCGTCATGCGTGACAAAACTTTATCCAGGGTGTCAGTATCAGTTTTTAAAAAGTAATCATCCATTTTGCGTTTAACCGGTGTTCCTGCCGTTTGCTTCTCTCTTGATTGTCGACTAGCCGAAGCAATACTTAGTTCACCTCCCACTTTGGATTTAGTTGAACCTCCCAAAGTCTTCAGCACAGCCTTACATTTTTTACACTGCGCACTTTTTCCATCTTTTGATGTGTAAAAATGACGCCAAACTGTTGGTGACTAAATGACATGTAATTTGTATTTTAAAAGTTAAGTGTCTTCAATCCCGAAAATCCCGGGATTAGTGACTGGCAATCCCGGGATCGTTTAAGAGCAAAAATCGTCCGGGATTGATTTATCTACTCCCAAGCTATAGTGGTATTAACGTTACTCTCAGCAATCTACCTATCCCGGTTGAAAGCACGAGACTTGGAACCAGAACTAGGCTCGGGCGAATAATCGGGGTAGGTGGAAAATCTTACATGAGACTCTTTCTCACATAAGAAAAGAAAAGGAAAAAGAAAATACCTCCCTTCGAAACCTTCATACTACAACTAGGTTATTCCTATTTAGTAGTTTTGTTTAAACTATTAAATACGCGTTTGGCAGGCAGCTTCCCATTGGAGGCACCTGCTAATACCGCCATAAGCACGCGGTTACATCTTATTGCGCTAATTCAAATGGTTTTATCCTTTGTAATCGGCGCACTAGGTTAGTATCGTCTCGAATTTGTAGCATGGTGTTATTGCAATGACCGTGAAGGCGTGTCTGTTGTTTGCGGGCAAAATGTTTTATTTCATCTTCGACCTTACTTAGGTCTCTGTGGAAATTAGTGTTTCTGATAAACCACGGTGCATTTACTATTTTGCTTAGCACTTTGTTTTAAAAAGTTTGTAAAATGTTGATATTACTGGATTTGGTACAATCCCAAAGTTGTATACCGTGTCTGTCCAAACCGGTTTTACTACTTGCTTGTATAAAAGCAGCTTGTTCTGCATGCTGAGTTTGGAAAATCTACCAAGCAGCCAGTGCATTTGTTTACATCGAATGGCGAGCTCTTCGCGTTTCTTCTTGACGTGCGGTTTCCATTTTAATTTCGCATCGAGTGTCATTCCCAAATATTTTGCCTAGTTTGCGTACGGAATTCGTACCGAATCAATGAAAATGGGTAAGTTGTCTACATTTCTATAAGTAAAATTCACGTGCGTTGATTTGGCCTCGTTGAGAGTAATACGCCAAGTCTTTGTCCAATCACAAATTTTGTCAATAGCACGTTGGAGTTTATTAGTTGCTGATTCAACGGTATTACTGACCGCTAATATAGCTGTATCATTTGCAAACGTGGCTACTGTTGAGCCTTCGTCTTGCAGAATATCACTAGTGTATATTAGAAATAGAATCAGCCCAAGAACGCTTCCTTGGGGAACTCCTGCCGCGATTTCTTTGAATTCAGAGTAATCATTTCCGTGTTTTACACGAAAGAGTCTGTCTGATAAGTAACAACTAAGGATATCAGGTAACTGTTTCGGAAAAGCTTGTCTCAGCTTATGCGCTTTTTCAATTACATTGGTTATTCTGTAAATCTGGTCGATTGTAGAATGCTTAGTCCTGAATCCGAATTGGTGATCAGGTATTAATCGGCGTTCTTCGATAATCGGATGTAGGCGCTTTAACAAAAGTTGTTCGAATACCTTCGACACTATCGGTAAGATCGATATTGGCCTATATGATTTTTTGTCATTTAGTGGTTTATCGGGCTTTGGAACCATTATAACTTCAGCTACCATCCATTGTCGTGGAACGTACAATAACCTGAACGATGCATTTATAAGATAGGTATAGGTATTTGAATAAAGCTTTCCTAGATAACTCTATAAGAACCTGTCCTGTGATTAAGTCATATCCAGGAGCTTTGGTTAATTTAGTTTAATTTCGAAGCGTAGTTCGGGTAGCGATACACTTTTTATTCTATAATTGTCAGGTGCCACGGTTAGGACAGGAAGTTCGAGCAACGCTTGACCATCAAATGGTTTAAATATTTCTTCCAGATGTTCGGCAGATATTTCGGCTTTTTCCTTGTCACTCTTCGCCCATTCTCCATTGATTTTCCTGATGGGTGGCGTTTGCGTTTTTGGTTTTTTAATGCCTTTCGTGGCTTTCCAGAGCGAGTAATTTTTACTTTTATCCGCAGTTAAGCTTCCAAGATATGTTGAAATTTCACGATTTTCTTCTCTCTTAAGTTTACTACAAAGGTAGTTAAGAATGGTTTTATCCTGTGGAGCGCGAGATTGTTCCCATCTTTTGCGCGCTCTCCTTTTCTTCTTTTCCAAGGGATATTTTATTTCGCAATTTGTGGTTATTTTCCGTTTATGGGGAGTATTTTTCCAGGCGAAGCATTGTATGACATCAATAATTTGAGTGTTCGAAGAGACATTTTGAGATCGATTTTACTTTCACAGTATTTTTTAAGGGATTCCCACTTTGTTTTCATGTTAGTTGGTCTGAGCGGAACTGCTTTTTTCGTAGACAGGCGTTAATTGTCAAAATGACCGGTGAATGATCAGAAGAAAGATCGAAGCATTCCTCAACTGCAGTAGAGTTTCCCGACAACCCTTTCGTGATAAAAAAATCGATGAGGTCTGGTGTTTTTGCCGTAATCGAGGGCCAGTACGTCGGGTTACCTGAGGAATGAAAGTCTACCCCTATTCCATACCGGCTTCGTAAAGAACTCTACCTTTTGCTGAAATGCATCTCGAGCCCCAGAAGGTATGTTTTGCGTTAAAGTCACCTCCGATGACGATATATCGTCGAAGTGAGTCAAAGATACTTATAAAATCGCTTCTTTCCATCGTTGCACGTGGGGGCAATAGATAGCTGCAAAATTATATTTTATGTGTTTAATTTTTGCGCTTGTGCGTGCTTAATTGCAGTTTGTCACGCTCAATTGTTGTACTAATTGAGTGTTCAATGGTATTTTTGATCAACAAAGATGTCCCGCCTCCCGCCCTTTCCGAAGGGTGATATCCGTGATAGGCAATGTATCCTCGAATGTTTGTGCTGGATTCTTTCGTCAGATGGGTTTCCGAAATCAAGCAAATATCAATATCATATTTATGAATGAATATCTCGAGCTCGTCCATCTTATGCAGAAGACCGTTCGCATTCCATTTCACTAATTTAACTAAGTCTGTCATATTTATATTATTGCACTTCGAAATTGATTTTCGAGCTTGTCGAGTTTTTCAAACATACGTTTATTAATTTGGCTCGGTTCTTCTAGCCTGGCAGAGAAAACTTGGGAGACTGGATCAGACGTTTTATTTGTTTGTTCGCGTCCTTGCAACGCAGCTTCAGCATATGTTTGTGGAAGAGGGTTCGGCGACTTTTTTTCTAAACATTTTTCCTTCTCTTGGTTGTTGTATTTTGAACATTTCTTTAGCCCTTTTTCGTCCTTTATCGGTTTTATTGTTGCCCTTTTCAGGTTTGTTTTTGGTTTTATTTGCGATTGAAAGCGTAGTTTTCTTTATTTTGTCGCGCCTATTTCGATGTTCTTTAGCTACTTCGCATCCGCGATAATGTGCCTGTGTTTTCCATTGCAATTTATGCATGTTGGTAGGTCTTGTCTACTTAGAGCACATTTCTTCGATAAATGTTTACCGGCACATTTTACGCAACGCGGCTCTTTTTGGCAATATGTGAGCGTATTCAGTTTTTGAGAAACTGCGCGATAGCTCTCAGGATCGCTTACATTTATTTTCCACACATTAATTTTCAGAGATGTTACTTTGAGTGTGGACTTTGCTATTTCCTTAAGAAGGTTACTTAGCTTGCTGTAGTCTGAAACTCCGACAACGTTAATTGGAGGTAGAAGGTATACCTTATTTTGAGGTTTTTTTCCTAGCGTTTCTATTTCGTTGGCATTTGCCTTTTTGATTTTTCTATCTTTTAGCACCACGATTTCTGGTGAGGAGATGGCTTTCCGTTTTTTGTTCGGTCTCCTCTTGGTATTCGAAAATATGAGAGCGCTTGGCATCTATTATAGTTACTCATAGGTGGCCAGTAGTTCACTTTTTTCTCTCCTAAAGAGCATATAAAAAAATGACTTTTTTATGCGATGTACGGATATGTCTACTCGCCTATCAGCGTAACCTAACCTAACCTATAATACTTTTCCGAGGAATATTTAGAATTGGCCTTAGTCTATAATGTGCTGCATAAGGTTGTGTTTATGGCTTACCGAATTCGAGTCGTGCTTGGCGGCTGTCCGCCGAAGCCGACTTACTTAGACCATCAAAAACACGGCAGTTGTATAACCACGTAGATCTGGAAAAGGTGTTCCCCAAACTCGTTAAACCCAGTTGGTGTTTCTTATGAAGCGTAGGAGACTCTGATGTCAGTGTTAGTTAGATCATTTAGATCGTTGTAGAAGAAAACACCCAAGTATGGAGTTGGTAGAGAGCTAGACAGGTACATAGAAGGTAAATAGTGGTCTTTTCCCCCTCCTCGTCGAGGCAGCTTCTGCAAAAGTTGTTTGAATATATGCCAATCCTTGTTGCATGCTGCATGCTTCCATATGGGACAATGTCCATTAATGACACCTATGATGGTGCTAATGTACAATTCTTAAGGCGTCGCAGATCCAGCTTTGAACAGATCTGCTTTGTCGCTAGACACGTGTTGCCACCTGTCCACCTAAGGTTTGTTCGCTCCATCGCATCTAGCTCAAAGATAACTTTGCATGTAGCGGTAAAGTAATTCCATATTTGGCGAGTTCATCAGCCTTGCAGTTCCCCGAATATCCCTATGCCCCGGCAACCAACAAAGTTTAATGCTGAACTGCTCTGCCATCGCCTTGAGAGATGTTTGGCAGTGTAGGGCTGCGATAAAACTTATAGAGACCGATTGCAGGCACTTCGCTTTCGGAGAAAATGCGGATATCTTTAGCTGATATCACGTTTTCCTTAAGCCATTATAAGCCTTCGTTGATCGCCGTAATTTCCGCGTGCAAGCGCTACAGTTGTTGGGAAGACGGAAGGAGAGACTAAGATTTAATCCGTCGGAGAAAATTCCGCCTGTCGATCCGTCGGTGTAGAAGTGGAGCTTGATCATCCAAGAACGCATCATCTAACCAGAGTGACCTAGGGAAAAGGTTACTTAGAAATAATTACCAAATTGTAGCCGAGGTAATGGGTACTCGAGCTCTTGGCTAGGTTGAAAAACTTGCCGCAGTCATTTCTAATCGGACCTAATTCTGAAGTCCGCCAGTGCGGCTTTTACTTCCCCTTGGCCTGACTAGAGGACAGGAGGAGGAAAGAGCTTTATTGAAAGTCAGGGTAAGATCCTTGACCTTAGCGTCTGATTATGGGACTCGTTTTTTTGTCTCTCAGCTGCTTCGACGAACCTCTCTAGGTTAGCGCCAGGGAGAGGTCCCACATGATCGTGGGCAAATTATGCCGAAGCTAGCTAGTATAAACCTTTGGCAGTTTCCAGCCTAGCACCGTTTTATCTTGACCGCTGAAATAAGAAAGTAAATATGCTTTAAGGTTACTCTTCACTAAAAATGCAAGATCTAGGGTTACCTTTATCTGACGCATACAGCGAATAGTATCCACGAGTCTTTAGTCCTCGAACCAGGTTCTTAGCAATCCATGGTTTATGAAATAAGGCGATATCTTCCCCGCCTTTACAAGGACGGAGAATATGTGTGCCCGAAGCCTTTATGGAGTGTTGGAGTTTAATCTAGTCTAGACTAACTGCAGCATTTTCGCCACAATCGGGCAGAGAAGCCTCCACCACGGTATTGTTTAGGTCTTCCAATTCCAAGGATGAGCTTAAAATTGTAGTGTTTTGTGAATATTTTACGATTGTACGTAGTGACTTTTCGGGGTAAATTTTTTTCCGAAAACGCTACAACAGTAGCGGGGGGAACGCTGAACAGCGGGTATCAAACCACGTCTTTGCGTGGTCAACGGCATTTACAGAGGAAATATCACAAAGGCTGTCAACCTGTTATGGACGAGCCTACGTGGGCATAGTATATCTAAGGCATTATGGCCACAAGAAATGGGAACAATTCTTAAGTTAAGTAGGAGGTAGCTTAGGACACTGGTATTCTATTTGGACACCGTCTCCATTCCTAGAAAGGTACTTCTTTGGGCGGCTAGAGGAAATAAGTTACACAATTTATCAGGGACTGCTAACATTTTTACTACGTTTTTTTTTAGGTTATCCACGGATCATGATTGGTGCCTAGTGTTCAATGACTTTTCATACCTCTTTAACCTAACCTATACTCACCACACTTGCATCCAAATTTTGCCACTGGAAACAATTTAGCCACGCTTTTAACGAAAATGGCCTAAATTCTTGACTACAGATCTTAATTTTCTTTTGTGGTGCTCGTGATCAAAAAATTACCAAAACGAGATAAAAATTACCAAGCCTAGTGACACATTTAACGTCTTTAAACTTTGCCACAAGCGTGCATGAAAATCCGTGGGTTGAGACGACTGGAGATCACTGGAGTCGTAAAAAGAAAAACACACCATAACGCCAACATTTGATTGGCCTCAATAAAAAGCGATCCGAAAGCGAGAGGCCTGCCGATGTTTATTGAGGTCAAATCGGGAAACCCGACAGGCAGACCAATAAGGATGCAGCGGAAGAAGAAGATCAATATTTCCTGCACTGGAATGTTTTGGTTCCCATGTGGCAGCCATGCTCTTAAATGAACGTTAGCCTTTTTAACAATTTCACCAACTCCGAACAGTTATAGTTTTACACCTTACTGTATAGCCGCCAAATTTAATTAAATCTGATTTCAAACCGTAATCTCGTACAAAATCAATAAAAGGTGCTTTCGCCTCTTCGTTTCGTTGATAATAATTTTATTCATGCACCACATTGCACGTTCATATATGTTCATGTGCGAATATAAAATGCCCACTTAGAGGCCATGCCGTTCACTCCCAAAGATTACTTACTGCCCATGTGCAAGTATACGGTACTGATATACTCTATTAGGCTAAAATGCTGTACTTAGACCACTAAGTAATAAGAAAATATAAAAACGCAACAACGCCAAGGTCGAAAATGGAAGCTTTTATTTTTTAAAGCTAATCACGCACTCGCCATCAGCATGCATAACTGTTAGCAAATGAAAAAGACTTTACCACAAGTAATACGTACTACCTGCTAGTTTTCTATCATGAAACACTGTATCTGCTCTGCCATTTTCCTTTGCATGCAATAAATATGAATCTTAGTCGTAAGCTTAGAGTTATTATTAATCAAATAAAATACAGATTACGTTGGCGATTGAAGATTTAAAGCTTAATGTTATATAAAATTACGGAGCTTTTGCAACAAGCTCACACCTAGTTCCATCAACATTTGGTATGTGTCCTAATTCCTAAATTATATGCGTGAGTTCAACGCTGGTGCATTACTACAGAGGTATTGCCAAGTTTTGGGTAATTTATTGAACTTAAAATCTTATAGGTAATTGTGACAGCATTTTATTTTTATTTTGTTTGCTTAAGTATGCAAGTCAGGATTCATTAACACTTGGCATGTTTTTGTGATGAATTTTAAAAAATATTTAGAGTAAACTGAAATAAAGTTAAAATTGCATTATACATCAGTGAATGCCATAACGGGTAATAATATAACTAACATGAGTGTAGTTATTTGAATTCAAGGTAACATTTTGAATGAACTGGCGAACTATTTGAAAATAATCGTAAAGCGTTTTTAATCTTACCCGCGCTTAGAGTTTTGGATATCCTTATAATCTACGCAAGTTTCTCAGTGCCAGGGTCAAGAATACATATATAGTTTAAAGATTGAAAAACCGATGCAAGTTTTGATTTTTAATGATAAGGTTAGGTTAGGTTGGAAGGGAAGTGCACAGCAATTGCTGTGCTTGCACGGGGACCCATTGGTCCATTGTGATCCCTTGTTGTTTATCGTGGTAAAAAACTTCACTTACAATAAAAACACTTACCATACTCAGTTTAAATTATTCTTGCTGGTTGGCCTATTGGAACCAACCTGTCTTCTTGACAAACCTGATTGTGTCCGTCAGGTCTTCGAAGAATCTGTTGCCCAGATAGCGAAGTCGAGATGTCTAGAGGTTGGGACACTCGCAGAGCAGGTGTTTGATGGTGTCGTTTTCTTCTATATCCTGACAGCTCCTGCAGTAGTCTGGTGAGCTGATGCCCAGCCTGTTTGCCAGTCTGGTGCAGAGGTCTGTCAGTACGCCTGTTAAGATACGTATTTCTTGTTTGTTCATTCCCAGAATGTATTTTGTTCTTTTCTCGTCGATTCTTGCCCATAGACTGCGAGATTTCTCATTTTTTATACGTCAATTGCTTCTAGACTATTTAACAGCTTACCTATTAGCATTAGAATAATTAGAAATGAATCGATTTTCCTCAAAAAAGTAAAACTCTGGCTCTCTGATCTAAATTATAAGGATATCCATGATTTGCTATGTTTAATTACTTAAGTGTTCTTTTTGTGAGTTTTTCGCTTGTGATCCATGTAATCACTTTACTTTGGCACTTTCACTATTTGTTACTTATGTATTATTAACAAAATTAAATATAATTTATAAAAAATAATATTGTTATTATTAATTTCAAAGTCTTGTCGTAGCCCCACTTCATGTTATTATAATACTGTTAAGTTATAACTCCTTTTTTTTTTTTTTTTTTTTTTTTTTTTTTTTTTTTTTGTCGGGATGTGTGAAACTTTCTGCACTGGAGCACTCAGACTCAATACTGGTCCATTGTACTGCCAGGCAGACACACCACATTTTACTGTGGGAATTTACTCGTTTTTCTAAGAAAAACGAGAAGGCGCTTCAATGATAAGGAGCTTAGGTTTACAGCACTCACCATATCCGCACCAAATACCTGCCACCTGATACGAGCAAAAGCAGGACAATCACAGACGAAATGTTCCGCAGTGTCGTCGCTTTCTCCACAGGCTTCGCAGTTGGTGGTGTCGCTTAGGCCTAGCACCTTAAGGTGTTTGGCAAAAGCGTAGTGTCCCGTAAGAACGCCAGTAGTCTGTCTGCAGTCTTTTCTGTTGAGAGACAACAAGAATGCCGCGGATTTCCCACAGACGTCGGGGAGCATTTGCTTAGTCTGTCTGCACCCTGGAGAGTCATGCCAACGGCGATTGTGTTCATAGGAAACCCAACCGTCAATGGAAGCCCTGAACGAGGACGCAGGCAGACAGATCGCTGGTTCAGGTCCTGAGAGGTCCCCCTCTGAGCCTTGTCTAGCAAGTTCATCGGAGATCTCATTTCCCGTGATCCCGTTATGACCCGGGACCCAGACAAGTTTAAGTGAATTCAGCCTTCCGACCGAATTCAGAGATATCTTGCATTCACGTACTATTTTGGAGGTATTTAAGGGTTTGAGTAAGGCCTTAAGCGCAGCCTGACTGTCGCTACAGACGCAGATACTTCGCCCCCTCCACCTGTTCCTCGTAACATAGTCCATGGCCATTAGGATAGCATAAGTCTCTGTTTGGAAGACTGACGCATGTTTGCCTAACGGAAAGAAAAGTCTAACGCTATCGCTCTCCACGAAGACACCAGCACCAGATCCTTGATCGGTTTTGGAGCCATCCGTAAAGATTCGACTGCATTCCCTTCCAGGTTCAGAGTCCGGCCAGAGCCAGTCCTGGACGCGAGGAAAGTCGACCTCGTATTTGCGCTTTAGCCGAAGTTCCGGTGTCATCGCATCAGACGGCATATCCATAAGACAGGAGTCGAAGGACAACCGTTGCGCAAGTTCATCAAAACTCCAGTGCGAGTTATACCAAAAGCCACCTTTTGTAAGACGTGAGATAGCCTTGATTGTACAGCCCATGATGTAAACATCAAGGGGCGGAAGGTTCAATAGTGCATCTAGGCCGGAGCCAGGCGTGCTGGGGAAGGCCCCCGTGCAGCCGAGACATACTTGCCTTTGGAGTTTGGCAAAAGCAGCAGTGACGTATTTACGTGAAAGCTTATTCCACCAAACAACCGATGCGTATGCTATAAATGGTCTTATCATAGCCGTATAAATCCATAGGACTCTTTTCGGTGATAAGCCCCATGTCTTGCCGAAAATGCCTTTGCACTGCCAGAAAATAGACAGCGCCTTGGCAGTCTTCAGCTCAACATGTTTGGACCAAAGAAGTTTGCTATCCAGGATGACTCCCAGATACTTTGCTTCATTGGAGAGTTGGATTGTGACGCCTTTTAGCACTGGCTGAGTCAACCCGACCAGCTTCCTCCTTCTCGTAAAGAGAACAACCTCAGTTTTAAGAGGATTGACCGAGAGCCCATTCCTAGTGCACCATTCGTCGATCACGTCAAGGGCCGCCTGCGCCTTGGCGCATACAGTCGCTAGGCATGATCCAACAGAAAGCACGGCAACATCATCCGCGTACGCCTGAGCGTAAATATTAGAACTGTTGAGTGCGTTCAACAGAGAGTCGACCAGCATACACCACAGCAGTGGAGACATGACGCCGCCTTGCGGGCAGCCTCTGTTTACCCCCGCCATAACATAGCGGCCACAATCCGCATCCGCAACCAACGTTCTATTCATTAGCATTGCTTTAATCCACAACACCAATGGTTCGTCTACTCCGTGTTGTCTGGCGGAGCTGCACATGCTATCAAAAGTCGCATTGTCAAAAGCACCCTCAATATCGATGAAAATGCCCATCGCGTATTCTTTTCTGTCAAGCGCGCCTTCAATTCTACCAACTAGATTTTGGAGCGCAGTCTCGCAGGATTTTCCGCGTTGATAGGCATGTTGCATCGGAGATAGTGGGTGCAATCGCAAAGCACCTTTGCGCACGTGAAGCTCGACCAGCCTTTCCAAGCTTTTCAGCAAGAAAGAAGTCAGACTGATTGGTCTGAAGCTCTTGGCGAGCGAGTAGTCACTTCTGCCAATTTTTGGTATGAATGCCACTCTAACTGTACGCCAGGGTGTTGGAATGTATGCCAGTGCTAGGACAGCGGTGAAGATTTTCTTCATAGTCGGTAGCAGCTGGTTTGTACATTGTTGCAGCATGGCTGGGTATATTCCGTCCGTACCAGGCGACTTGAAGCCGTCAAATGACGCAAATGCGTATTTAATGGCCTCGTCCGTCACCACGGCCTTCGCAATATACCAGCTACGCCGAGTTGTTTGTCTTGGCTCACTCATAGTCTCGGTAATCGGGGCTGGTTGTGAACCAATTGTAATCTGGTTACCCGGAAAGTGAGACTCCAGCAGATAACTAAGAGTTTCCGCTTTCGTCTCAGTGAAGGTGCCATCAAGTTTTCTAAGTGAGTCCAGTTTGGCTGGTTTGCCCTTTTTCAGAACTTTAACCAACCTACTAGTTTCACCCAGCTTTTCAATCTTTTCGCAGAAATTCTTATAAGAAGCACTTTTCGATACCCGAATTAGCCTCTTATATTCCTTCTGCTTCGATCGGTAGAGATTCCAGTCTGTCTCCAAATCAGTCTTGAGTGACCTATTTAGAAGCTTTCTAGCTTCTCTACGAATTCTTTGCAGTTCCGAGCTCCACCAGGGAACCGGTGTTCTGCCAGGGGGTTTGCTTACTGGGCACGTCAGTTCAAAACAGCTAGTAATGGCACTATTCAGGTCTTGAACAGCTTCCTCTACCTTTTGTCTCGTCCTGAGTTTGGTTGGAGTTTTGAGAGTTTTCCCTAATTCCTCCCTGAAGCGTATCCAGTTGGTTTTTCTCGGATTCCTCCTCTCCTGCAAAGTTGTGGCTTCGCATTCGATTTGGAATTCGATATATCTATGGTCTGAGAGGGACACCTCCGAAGAGACCCTCCAGTTAGTAACCGCCTTAAAGTATCTATTTGATAAAGTTAGGTCGATCACTTCCTGTCTTCTTGACGTCACAAAAGTTGGTTGCGAGCCAACATTGTTGATAGTAAGATCAGATGATAGAATGAAATCCAGGAGATGGTTTCCTCGCATGTTGCATTTGCTGCTGCCCCAAACAGTGTTTTGAGCATTGGCATCACAGCATATAACTAGGCCCATCTTCCTGGTGTCGCAATAGTCAATGAGTTCAGCAATTGCCCTCGGTGGTGGAGGCACTACCGAATCATAGGGGAGATAAGCTGACGCCACGATGAAGGTCTTCCAATTTCCATTCGTTTCGTAGCTAATGGCTGCAGCAACCAAATCTTGGCCACAAAATTGTCCAAGCTTAGTCGCTGAGAAAAGGTTCGACACAGCAAGACAAGCCCTTGGTCTCTCGGACCGCTCGTCACAGAGTATCGTAGTGCCACGGACACCTCCAAGGCCACAGATGCGATTTTTCCACACCCATGGCTCCTGTATGGATATTATGTGGGCTTTTGTATTCAACACAGAAAGCTTCTTACTGATGAGTGCAGTAGCAGCCTTGGAGTGTTGAAGGTTAATCTGAGTAAATCCAATCATTGGAAATACATCAGTCATACTAGTGGAAGGGCACGCAGAAGGTGCGCGCGCAGTTCCACCGACAGGAGTGCTTGAGGTCTTCTTCCTCCGTTTGTTCCTGTTCGAGCTATTGGAAGGGGAGGCAGCGTTGGTTTCAGTCAGCTGGCTGGTTTCGGTTGGGGTAACCTCTACCGACCTGCATCTCTTTTCCGTCGCCGCCGGGGAAGGGCAGTTCTCAGCGCTTGCGCCTTCAACTGGCGGTGCAGTTTCTTCGCGCCGGACGATAGCCGCCTTTCTCCTTTTCCTCTTTCGCTGGCTCTTAGATGGACGCTGACCAGTGGACGCCGCCTCTGTGGCCCGTTTCACCTGTTCGGTTTCGCAGGCCTCGTCGGCAGCATCACACCTATCGGCTGTCTGTCTATTGGTCTGAAGATTAAGCGTATCAGGTTGAACCTCTCCGCCACTTTCTTCATGTTTCCAGCCCAGTCTACCGAACGTGTCGGAGATAGAGCTGCAGGAATCTTCGGAAGCAAACCTTTTCGCAACTCGAAGGTCAACGCCTGTACAGGCGGGGGGTATATGTATGTCGGTTGGGGCCTCCAGAATCCGTGCCCCGACCGTGGTCGAAAAGACCACGGGTGGATTTTCGCCCATGCGAGTACCACCTGGAGTATTTGAATCATTAAGTTGTTCCTGCATACTTGTTTTTTGGTTTGGTTCGCGATAGAGCTTTGACGGTGTATAAAACGCCGCTATGACTCTAAAACCTCGGATCACGAACGTATCGTACCGAGGTCCCCCTATCCACCACCTGGGGACGCGCCTGGTGGGTAACCAACCCGACAGGAAAAACTCCTGCTTTCGCCTCTAGTTCCGTATGAACTATAGATTGCAGATTCTTTATTAATTTAATTATTGATCATTGTATTTATACGTCTTATCTGTTTTATGTTAGAAATTGATAAAGAAAGTAAATAAAATAAAATAAAATAAAATAAAAGAAATAAGATATAACACAGTCCTGCCTTTGGGACCAGGTAGTGTTAATTTGTTCCCTCAGTTTTTGGTCAATGTTTCTTTTTGCTGCACTAAATGGGATGTCTATTGACGTAATGGCGTCCATTGCGTCAAGTTCTGACCCTGTTCTTGCTGGCTCGTCTGCCTTTTCATTCCCAACACTGTCGCTATGACCGGGGACCCAGCAGAGGCTGATCCTGTGTCGTTCGCCTATTTCGTTAAGGGATTTTTGGCAGTTCCTGACTGTTTTTGACTTTATGAAACACTTGCTCCTGTACCTACATCCATTTTTGACCCGTCCGTATAGATATGAATTTCTTGTACGCTGACGTGCGTGTTCCAGTTCTCTCTTTGGGGTACGAGTATGTATGTAGAGTAGTTTTTCTCGAAATTTCGTTTGGGGATTATGAAGTCCGTTTTCCGGGATAGATCGATACACAAGTAATTGTGAATTATGGAGCCGTGTCCATAGGAGCTGTGTCTCCAGATGTTTGCCTCCTTGAGGCGGAAGGTTCCTTTGGCTACCATGCTGCGAATGTATTCACCAAGGGGGTTAAAATGACTTCCAGCCCGGCTTGGGGTGTTGATCTCATTGCTCCTGTTGTGCCGATACATGCTAATCTCTGTACCTTAGAGAGGTTATGGAGATAGGTAGTCCCAACGACCATACCACGTCGAGTTAATCGGTTCTCGTCAGATCACCGTAATTAAACGACGTTGGGCGCGGTTAGTACGTAGATGGGGGACCGTTTGAGAACAACCGCGTGTCGTTGGCCAGTCCCATCTACATACGTGGTATCACAATGGACCGGACCTGCCGACAGCCACAAACCGAGGTCGTCCGTTCTGTTGCCTTCCACCAAACAATTGACCCGTATGTAAGTATGGGTCGTATGATCGCTGTATACATCCAATGAGTTATGTAAGGGCACATACCCCAAAGTTTGCCAAAGGTCTTTTTGCATGCGTAGAAGGCGCATAGTGCTTTTTTGATCTTTCCTCTGTGTTACGTTTCCAAGTAAGCTGAGAGTCTAGGATGATGCCCAGATACTTTGCCTCCGGGGAAAGTTTCAGACGAATTCCGTTTACCTTCGGCATATCGAATTTCTCGATTTTTCTTTTCCTAGTGAACAGAACACATTCGGTTTTGACGGATTTTTAAATGTAGAAATGTCGATAAAACACCGTTTGGCACAAGACATTGCGACGATGACTGAAAAAGTCCAGCGATTTTGCTACTGAGGGACTTAGTTCCCACATAGTGGGAAATAAAATCACTTTCGCGAAGTGGACTTCGTTCCCATGTAAAGTTGGGAAATAAATTCCCAAAACTCTGAGTGGTTTTAGTTCCCTTTTAATATGAAGTAAATTCTCACTGTCAACTAAGAACAAAATAAAATTAAAGAGTCAAGTAGGTACTTTGCAATTTTAATTACCAAAAGAGAAATTAACTTTTAACTGAGACAGAGTAATATAGGTACCGTGACCTTGCACTATACATGGGAACTAAGTTCACTTCGCGAAAGTGGTTTTATTTCCCACTATGTCCCTCAGTGGACTTAGTTCCCGTGGACTTATTTCCCTGGACCGTTTTATGTCACGTTTTAGAATCCTGCCAAGTATCGTCACATAGGTTATTGGTGCACCAGACCAGATATGTATTATAAATTGTAGCCCGATTAGAAGGGGTTTCTTAAAAATCATCTGTATTACTAAAAAAAAACAAGTGGAGTTTACCTTAAATACTCGTAATGTTGTTTTGAATGAACAACCATATTTCTTACAATTCCTACCACGTGAAGTGGACGGCTGGAGTTACAGCGCTGTTTCACGGTTCGCCACAACCGGCCATCAGACTCCTTTTTCCTATGGTACTGGTCTGGGTTTTTACTTTTATCCCATTTAAATCCTAAGGATCTCAGACCCATAAGCCTTCACCATTCCTTCTAAAAACAATAGAAAATCTGATTGTATCCATCTACGCACTGACATTGATATCAGACTCCTGTCTACGCCTCAACATGCATATTGCAAAGGCAAATCTGTTGAAACAGCCTTACACTTACATAGTTAGTGCGTTCAATCGAATATTCCCTTCACCATAAAGAATACATTCCTGGACATTGAAGCCACTTTTAACAACGTCAATACATCCGCGAACGCAAATGCACTGTCAGATCTGAAAGTAGATGACTCACTTGGTGAGCTAATTAACCTACTACTCACAAGCCGGATTATAAACTCAAAATTGGGTGCGACATCTGCCAGAAGATCTGTCAGTAGAGAAACCCCACAAGGCGGAGTCATATCCCCATCTTTACATCTTTAGAACGTGGCAACACTTGTCTAGCGACAAAACCGATTTGGCCAAAGCTGGATCTGAAACGCTCTAAGTGTTTGATCTCTGTGAACAGACTGCACATTAGTGCTACAATCACCGGCCACTGTCTCATAGACAAGCATGCAACAAGGCTTGGCGTCTATACGAATGACTTCTGCAGAAGCTGCTTGGACGAGGAGGAGGAGGAGACTATTCTCCATATTCTCTGCACATGCCTTGCTCTCTCTCAAAGACGAAAACTCCATTTGGGATCTTTCTTTTACAATGTTCTCAACGATCTCATAAACATCGATATTAAAAGTCTTTGAAGCTTTATCAAAAGCTCCAACTGGTTCAACGAGTAGCAACAAGATAGATCCGTGTTGTATCACAATGGACTTTTTTATTGGTCTATGTGTGTCGGCTTCTGTCGACTGCCACTATAACCTAACCTAACCTAACAATAAAATAACGCAGCATCTATTCAGTTTCCGGTCACAGCACGTCCCATTAAAGTACTCAAAATTTGCAGACACGTTGAGCAGAATCTAGCTTTTGATGGACGAATTTGGGATCCAGGCAAAACTGATCCATAGCTATGTCGCGGAACGCTGGAAATGTGCTTTCTTACTCATGAAACTTTTTCAGTCTTGTTCTGGAGCAGATAGAGCGTAGGGCAGCTGTCAACATGGAATGCACGGTCTGTAACATATTCATTTTCAGCTACGAGGACACGCGGATACTTACCTAATTGACCGTTCCGTACGCATGTGGCGATCGAAGAACAGGCGAAATACGTTAACGAGGACAAAACCAAATGCATAAACCAATGCCCAGTGACCGGGGTATACCTTACTGTTGATAGCAAAGCAACACTGCGAGGTAATTCAGAAGTTCATCGACCTCGGAGTAATCATCAATTCCTCCAACGGCACCCTGGGAAACCGCTGCCATTTCATTTCGCTGACGCGATTTTGCCGAACATTCGTCCAGGAGCCTAAATGAGTATTACAGAGCAACACCTTCCCAACCTGTTGTGGGCCAGCAAACAACCGCACCAAATATTTATATGGTCAAAGGATGAACGTGTATATTTAGTGTGCAAACCTGGGATTAGGCCCCCCAGATACTGCTGGACATCCTACGGCACTGTCAGATAATGTTAATGGCCTTTGACTTTCTAGCTGCTGTATGCTCCGGATCAAAAACTGGTGAGGGGGTAGGTGGGGGTGTTTTCTCTGAAAGACTAAATATTAGTCTCTGTTTCCGTCTTCGTGATCATTGTAGCGTGTTCCAGGCGGAAATCATGGCGATTAAGAAAGTCTTGTCGTGGCTGAAGAGAAATGCGATATCCGCTAAGGACATCCGTATATACTCGGATAGTCAAGCCGCGCTAAAGTCTCTGGACTCAGTCTCTTCAAACTCCATCGTAGCCATAGACTGCCGTTCATCTTTTGAGGATATGGCAGAACAGTTCAATATTCACCTCTATTGTTTGCCGGGACATAGAGACATTCCAGGGAACTGTAGGGCAGATGAACTCGCCAAAAATGGAACCGCATTACCTCTTCTACCTGATAAAGGTTTTCTAGGTATGCCTATCGCTGCTTGTAAACTTATGTTTAAACTATCCGCAGTCGAGAGTACAAACCTCAGGTGGACAGGTAGTAATACGTGCCTAGCGACCAAGCATATCTGGCCAAAGCTGGATCAGCGACGCTCTTTGGGTTTGATCTCACTTAACCGACTACACATTGGCTCTACTATAGGTGTTATTACAGGACACTGTCTAATAGGCAAGCAAGCATCAAGGCCTGGCGTCTATTCAAATGACTTCTGTAGAAGCTGCAAGGACGAGTGGGAGGGGGAGACTACACTTCATCTCCTCTGTAAATGTTCTGCACTCTCCAATAGAAGATATCTCTATCTAGGAGCCTTCTTCCTTAATGAACTCAATGACTTAGCTAACACAGATGTTAGAAGTCTATCGCGCTTCATTAGAAGCTCCAAATGGTTTAGCGAGTAGAGGTCGAAACTCAGGATCCACGTGGTATCACAACGGACCTCATTGGACTAAGTGTGTTGGCTATTAGCTAACAGCCACCTTAACCTAACCTAAGCTATGCTCCGCAAAGAAAGTCTAACACAATTCCCGGATACTTAACCTACCTTTATAAAACTAGTTGAGCGCACAGAAAACAAAACCATCTCGAATGAGATATTCTTCATCAAGTTGTGAACATCATCATCCCAGTCATAGTTGGGTTGACTCACAAAGACTTTTCATGGCACCAACCCCCAACTGCGCTAATTGCAAATCGCTACTGATCTTTACAGATCAATCCATGAAAATAAAACGATCCGGATCATCAAACATGTTTACTTTGCAAGTTTAGCACTCCTGATTGATGTTTTCTTTTATTCTCATTTTATTTGCGTTGCCATTCACACGTTTTATTTCTGTTTATTCAACTTTTGTATAGAAATTCAATATTTTATTAAAAACTTTATATGAACGGTTATACTCGTATCTCTAATAAACATCACGGAAAAGTATTTTCGGCGAATTGCGAGAGATTTCATTCCGAATAGTAACAACCGGAACTTGAAATGAACTTTCAACACTTGCATGGGAAATCTTCTACAAAAAGATGGTAAACTTTTGACACGAATTCGTTGTGCAAATCAATATGGTAAACGTGGACAACCAAGGCTAAAGCCAACACCTAATAGTTTTGTGGTCAATTGCAACGAAAATCCCCGCAAAAGTCTTGCTGAAGCTTATTGTTAGGTTTGTCATAAAAGATCTCTACCATGTTAGACGATTCTAAAATAGAAAACATAGCTGAAAATATTTCAAACCCATTTCCTTATTTCCGACTTCCGCGCTTACCCGTCATTCCTACACATCCTTTTTGCTCGAAATTCGATATTCAATTTTCGAAAATCCAAACTGCTCTAATTTGTCGTTCTGGAGAAAACCCAAAAAGTATGGCGAATACCAATACACACACAGCTACTACGCATAAACTTAATTAATTTCCACAAATTCTTGACATTCTATGCGAAGAGCATAAACCATTCCAAGAGACCATCGCTAGCACCTCCCTGCGTCGTTGAGTGATTTGCATTCGAAGAAATTCACGCAATTGCCCTGGAATAAGGCTGCCGAAGCATGCTGATCTGATTTTTCGTGGACACACTATTGCCAAAAAGTAATCAAAACAACTATCCCAAGCCAATATCGTTTAATTTAATTTTTATTTTTTTTATTTTTGGTTATTTCAGTCATTCATCCTCTCCGTGTATGGTGAAGTTCGAAATTTAATTGTATGAAAATTGAATAACAATTATTATGCTCAGCTTGCATATTGCCATGGTATTACCCGATTTACGTGCACCGACTGCGAAGCGAGTGCGATTTTGAAATGGAAAACGCGAAATCTACGTCCAGACTAGGAACGAAATATTTAAATCAATGGATGGTGTATGGAAATCGGTTTTTGGGTATAAAAAGACGCGCAGACGTTTCAGCAGTATGTCAGTTCACTTTAGAGCATCAGACAGTGAGAAACAATCCTTCCTAAGCCTACAATGAGTCCGCTTATTGTAAGTAGTTTTCCCACTGTGGATAAAAGCATTCCTTGGATTATACTTCATTGGATAACACACGCAGCCATACTTACACTTGAATTCTATTGCAGATTGCAGTTCTTTCCACTTTGGCTATCTCAGCTAAGGCTGGTGTGATCCCGGCAGCAGCTCCTTTGGTAGCCGCTGGGCCAGCACCTTTGGCGTATGCCTCGCCATATAACGCTCAGTACTACTCGGGTTATTCTGCTCCATTGGTCGCCAGGGCTGCTTATGCCGCCCCAGTTGCCGCCCGTTCCTTCGCCTCACCAATTATTGCCGCCGCTCCAGCTCCTGTTGTCGCTGCTAGAGCTCTCGCTGCCCCACTCGTTGCTGCCCCTGCTCCAGTTGTTGCTGCCGAAGAGGTCGATTCCTTCCCTCAGTACAGGTTCGCCTACGATGTGCAAGACACCCTCACCGGTGACTCAAAGACCCAAGAAGAGTCCCGTGACGGAGATGTCGTTCGTGGATCATACTCTCTGATCGAACCCGACGGTTCCCGTCGTATTGTCACCTACTACGCCGATGACATCAATGGTTTCAACGCCCTCGTCCAAAAGGATGTCCCAGTGGCCGCCGTTGCACCAGTTGTTGCCGCCAAAACTATTGCTGCTCCAGTTGTTGCTGCTCCAGCTCCAGTCGTTGCCGTCTAAACAATTGCCGCACACTCTGCCTTACCCTATGGATTACCTTACAGCCGCCACATAGCTAAATCATCGCCACAATCGGAGTTCGTGGAATAATAAGTGACATCTATTGTACAAAATCAGAAACCTTAATCATTGTCGTTGTTGTAAATTACTTTCATCATCATTTTTGTTTTCATTGAAATTTAAAAAAAAAAAATTGAGAAAAAAACAAATAAAAATGTTCTTGTTAAAAAAAAAATATTTGAGTTTAGTGGTAGGTAGCCCGGGACGGCCTGTTCGGCTCATTAGAATTCTGGGAGCATAGTGGCGAATTGAAAAGCAAGAGGGGAATGCTTCTAGCGTTTATGGCTCTACTCTGAAGAACTACGGCTTTGAATGAGGCTTGAATACAAATTCGTAATAAGTTATTTATGAATGTTGACTGCTTTTTTTAATACTTCGAAACGAAAGTCGAACTAATTTAACAACTGTTTTTTTCATCACTGGCACTAAAAAATCGGTTCCTAGATGCAGACACTAAGTTAATTCTGTTCTAAACGAATCTCACTAAAAATGTGTCCCCTGTGAGAAAAAATAACTAGATCAAAGTGCCTTCTTAAATACGCCTCTAACTAGACAAAATTTGATTTATTGCATCACGAATTTCCACCTTCGCACCACACTGAACTCACATTCCTATTTTTTGTTTTATATTTTCAGCCAAGCAGTGGAAGAATTTTGGACTCTATCCAACCATGAGAACATGGCAAGAATGCGACTCAAACTCGAACCGCAACTCTATCCAAATAAGCATGAAATCGCTGCCAATCTGAGAGACAATGCTGCAAATGCTTGTGATACAAAGTAAACCTAGAAAAAAACATACCTCAAAGGATCTGATCTTCCAAAGCGTTTTTTTTTTACAGAGAAATATCCGAATTCGATTCGACTATCAAAACCGCCGTTGTACGAGATTTCCTCGATGATGACAATTCAATGTTGGAAGATGAACTTCGTCTAACAATTGAAGCACAATCCCAACAGGATGTTCCATTAGAAAAGGCTGTGATCTCACAGGATTGTGAGTTGATAACGCTAATGACCAAAGTGAAGGGACGCATCGAAGTCAATCAAGTTGTTTTTACTTTTGTCGATCTTAGTCCACCGACAGAAGATGGTGAAAAGAATGATTTTAGGTAATCAAAAGTGTTTACAGTTTTTAATTTGGATGATTTATTTATTTTTGTTGTTTTTATTAGGTTTTCTATAAATAAAATACGTGAAGTTCACCTGCGTAAATACAATTTGCGACGCAGTGCTTTGGAAATTTTTCTTGTAGATCAAACCAGTTACTTTTTAAATTTTACAACAAAGGTAAGTGTGCTAACAAATAAAGTGTTGTTTCCTGTCTATCACATTTGACGCGGCACGATTCCAATACCGCTGTAGAGGACCAGAGTGGAGTGACTGTTTCAGTCGAACCCCACTCTAGTCCCATTTTTCTGCTCGGCGCGGCGGGGAGATAACATACCGAGGATGACTGCTTCGGTCTAACCCCTTGTATCTTATCTGGCCGTAAGTGTGGTTCAGCCTAAAGTTAGTTTAACCAATTGGGATTAGTGATAAATTTGCTTATGCATCAAACATCTGTTTCGCTAAGATCGCTTAGATCTTTAAAGAAATAGCTGCCAAGGATTTGTTTGCTTGTATTGGCTAGTGCAGGCAGTTACACAGAAGGTGTGTGATGGTTTCCTCCTCCTCAACGTCCCTGCAACTTTTGCAGAAGTCGTTGGAGGGTACTCCAATTCTGATGGCGTGTCTGCCTATAAGGCAGTGGTTAGTGATAGCTCCAACTACCGAGCTTATATTTTTCTTGCTTATGGAGAGGAGATTGGATATTCCTTTTGCATCGTAATTTGTCCATATCTGTTTGGAGTACGAACATGTGCTGATGTTAATCCATCTATTGTTCGCTTCTACCAGCGCAATTTTTGATAGTTTGATACTTTAAATTACTTTTTTATCAATGCATTAACACGTTATACAAGAAATGCATTTTCAACCTTCTGCTTAAAGAATGCAAATCTGTTAGGACTAGAGCCTAAGCCCGCAATCTTCCATCCTCTCAAGTTACTCTGGGACAAGCGATCGTGGCATCCGCTTTGTCCTTAAACTGAAGGTTCAGTCGAACCTGGTAGCTGTGCTTCAAAGATTCTCTAGGCTGGAGCAATATTACTTACAACCATGGTGGCTTCTCAAACTTGTGGCTAGGAGTCAAAGATCCTCTTGGCTGGAGCAATATTGCCCATTCGCTCGATGTGGCCGAGCCAATTTATCCGGCGGGGAATTTTTCTTTCGAAAATACCCAATATCAGCAACCCCGTCCAGTGATTAAGGGTGGCGACGGTGTAGAGGTTAGTGTGTTGGCTTGTGACCCGTGCGGTGCAGGTTCTATCCCCATGGGGAACAACAACATACGCCACCCAATTACATGCCTCTACACCAAAAGGAGGATTTCTGCCTGGTAGTACAATGGAACGTTACCGAGTCTGAGTGCTCTGGGATTTGGATTTCCTTTCTTTCAAAAAAAAAAAAAAAATAATAAGCAGAACTGACAGGTCGTAGGTTCAATGGAGCATGCATTTTGTCCTTCGAGTTGGAAATTTTGAACTCTTTTATTTTTAAACCGAAGTCGAATCGTAGAGTTCATTTTTATTCCTAAGCCTAAGTCCTAAATGGTGGACAGGTCTTTGTTTCTTTGTTGATAGCATGTACTTGGTCCTCACCTCATTAACTTCAAGTTCTTTCAATATTTCCCCTACGCGCATAACAAGCCTTGCTCCTCCCAATGGTTTGAAATCAACCGACCCAACACTTTCAAGATCGTTTTGAACTTGTTCGACTCTAAAGTGATCAATTCGCACTCTTAAAATTGAGAAATTGTTGTAGTTTTGATTGTTCAAAATCAGTAAGCGCCTATGGTTATTATAACGCTCGGATAGACTTATTAACTCCTCCATATCCATTCCTTAAATAAAAGAGTATTCATTAACCTAATGATTAACGAATTTCTACCCACAGACACGCAACAAAGTATTCACCAAGATTCTTAGTCTGCAGCCACCAAATATTCTCTACGGTTCTGGTCGTTCTCCTGCTGAGCTTCTGCGTTCTTCAGGACTCACCCAGAAGTGGGTAAACCGTGAGATAACCAATTTCGAATATCTTATGTATTTGAATACCATCGCTGGTAAGTACTATGCGTTTCTCAATGATGGAACCTTTTCACTGACCTAATTTCGCTTTGTAGGTCGTTCCTATAATGATCTAAGTCAATACCCTGTGTTTCCTTGGATTTTGGCCGACTACACAAGCGACATTCTCGACCTAACCGATGCCAAGTCGTTCAGAGACCTATCCAAGCCAGTGGGAGTGGTAAGTGCATTTTATTTCAAATCAAACCAATACCATGTAGACTTGCTTATCTTTAGATAAATGCCAAAAATGAAGCGGAAGTTAGAACGAAATATGACAGCTTTGAGGATCCCTCCGGCATGATACCAAAATTTCACTACGGAACCCACTATTCTAACTCAGCTGGCGTCTTGCATTACCTTCTGCGTGTGGAGCCATTCACATCGCTGCATATTGAGTTGCAAAGTGGACGTTTCGACGTCGCCGATCGTCAGTTCCATTCCATACCACAGACCTGGAAGCTACTTATGGACAATCCCAACGATGTCAAGGAGTTGATTCCAGAATTCTTTTACTTTCCAGAGTTTCTCAAAAACATGAATCAGTAAGTAGAAGGAAAGAATTCCTCTGAGTCTTTATTGTAATGTGCGATTTATTTACTCCAGATTGGATTTGGGGCACCTTCAGCTGACAAAGGAGAAAGTGGATGATGTGATACTACCTCCTTGGGCAACCACACCCGAAGAATTCATTGCCATCCATAGACGAGCACTGGAATCGGAATATGTTAGTCAAAATTTGCATCACTGGATTGATTTGATTTTTGGGTGAGTATAGCGTTACTATCAAACACATTTCTCAGTTCAATGGTCGTTTTTGTTCAGTTATAAACAAAAAGGTATGAAGGCTGCTGAAGCACTCAACGTGTTTTATTACTGTTCTTATGAGGGCGCTGTCGATTTAGACAAAATCGCAAATCCCGTCGAACGCGAAGCTGTGGAAGGTAAGTTCTAAAACCAAACTAATCCCGCTACTTGACTCTTATTTACTTTCTTGTAGGAATGATCAATAATTTTGGTCAAGTTCCTTCGCAGTTGATGCGAGAAGCTCATCCGAGGCGCCTTACTCAAGATGAGACTGTGGTGAAACTTTTACGAGCCGAACTTAAGCGCCCAGACTTTACCCAATTCCTCGACAAAGTTATCCAAGTGTATTGTGACTTATCGACACCCAAGGATCCGATTGTTTTCCTGAGTCCACCGAGAAGTCCACCTAGATCATTCCTACAACTAAGTCCCGATGTGCTGGTCAGCATATCAAAATCAAGCATTCTTGGTTGTAATTCGTGGATATCCTTTGACAAGGACAGGGGATTTTTATTGGAAATTGATGCTACCACAACAAATTTCAAGTTTGTTTGACTTTTCTAAATTTAAGATTATTCCAAACTGACTTTTGTTTCATTGAAGGAACCGCAAACGTATATACGGACCATACCATCCGTCGTACAGCCTTAATTCGCAAATGTTCGCCGTTAGTACAGATGGAAAGCACTTGTATTCCGGTGGCATATGGGATAATTCTTTGAGAGTTTTTAACTTGCACAAGGGAAAGGCTATCGCTTCAGTGACTCGTCATTTAGGTTAGTCCTTTGGAATCACCTCTAGACTTCGATCTGCTATCTTCTCTCGTTTCTCCTCAGATATAATAACCTGTGTGTCATTGGATAATTGTGGATCGTACCTGGTAACTGGATCAAAAGACTGCACATGCATCATTTGGAGCATTCAATCGAATCAGTATGGGCAACCGGCATCAGCACCCAGTCAATCCCATTCGAGTGCTGCGCAGTTGAACACACACAATAGTTTTTCGCCAAAGCCACTGACCACTCTGTATGGACACGATGATGCTATTTCCACTGTAGCAATTTATACTGAACTGGATATGGTTGTATCGGGATCTTTAGTAAGTTAAATGCTAGTGATTTCGAGATGTGGACCATTTAATAAACTTGTGTTACCCTATAGGATGGAACAGTTAATGTGTACACAATTCAAGATGGACAATTTGTGAGAACTTTGAAGCCAATCGGTTGCACTGAATCCTGTGTGCAGATATCATTTGTTACGCTGTCATATCAGGGTAAGTTTAGTTTTGTATGTTAGCTAGTGTTCATTTTTGTATTTAGAAATTATTTCCGCGTACCTCTGTTTCTGTGTCGACGAGAGTTTTTTTTTTTACAGATGAACCTACTTAGATAAACGTCGTTAAGTTGGTTGACTTTACAGACAATAGTACTATTAAGTGCACGATTTGTCTAAACTTTGATCTGCAAATGGTATCTGAAATATTCACACGTGTTTCTATTGCTGGGGCAATCCAACCGAAGGAACTCTATTATATTCACATTTTCGGAGATACACAAACATTCCGCTGAGCTTTGTCAGTGTCGAAAACCATATGGGGGTTCATTTTATGTTTTTTTTAATAATGGATTCTTTTACTCTCCCGAGCAGGGACGGACTGAGAATATAACTGCAAATTACTGTAGGTGTTATGTCCACGATAACTAGTTTTGGTCCGACAACTAAATCAAGATGCTGTGCCTCCCCAACCATAATAAATGCACGCCTGAATATAATGTAATTTTATTTCATCGGGAATTTCATAAATAACAAAGAAAAACAAACATATACATAAAG
Organism: Portevinia maculata; assembly: GCA_949715645.1. NCBI lineage: Eukaryota > Metazoa > Arthropoda > Insecta > Diptera > Syrphidae > Portevinia > Portevinia maculata. The sequence goes on along the minus strand of OX454527.1, from coordinate 51,063,499 downwards.
GTTTTTTTTAATTTAACAAATTGTTGAACTAAGTTCATTAACTCAAAAAGATTCATTGACTATTTGCTGTCGGTATTTACATGCAGACTTCAGATAAATGTACATAACACTCTATTCTTGACCATTTGAGATAAGGGTGATTAGCTCGCCTGATTGCTTTTAGTACGGGGCAGATTCCAATAAAATTATGTACATTTTCTTTCAGTCGCAGGATACATAAATTACACTCCGCGCTCTCCACGGCTCTATTTGGGATAAAGTTTAGGTTTAGGTTAGGTTAAGGTTAAGTTCAAATCTTGCTTGCGGGTGACAATGGTACGATGGTAGTGTATTCTTTAAGTGATTGGCAGGTCGTGCGGTCAAATCCCGACCAAGGCCATTATTTCAATAATTGAATACACACAACAATACAGATCTCCCTTAAACAATTTAGGCGCCACCCGTGGAGAAATAACCCTACAACGGCACCAAAATTCGTTCATGTAGTAAGTAGCATCTGAAAACAGGCAATAGATGGGTGGTGCTTGCAAAATAACTGGATGTGGTTACATTATAAGGGTTTTATCAATTCCAAAAAAAGAAATCCCTTTAGCGGACTCTTATTATAAAAAAAAATATGGTCGAAATTATATCAAGATTGAAGAGGTCATGAAGATAATTTCTTTCATCGAAATCATGGTTCAACTCCCGATATATACATCTAACCTCACTTTGTTGCACTTTTACTCTAAACGTTGCAAGGGTGAAGTCCATAACAGCAATCAAAATCAATAACGTTTGCATAATATGAATCAGGTATTCTATAAGAGGGATACTATATTCATTGCTTAATCTGGACCATTCACCGAAGAATTGCCTATTTATCTGTGTTAGATGTTGCGTTACCATATGTGGCAGGCGGCATCCGGGGAGCTCCAACTCTTTTAAGATATAGAGGAAATGTAACCTAAGCGTAAAAATGCACAAATTAGGCAGTCCCGTTGCAAATGTTATTCGGTGTATTTTTAGGTAATGGGAACATTGATACTAGGATATACCCCGCATATTGCCGCATGCAAGAAATGGACCTCATAGACACTTCGAAAATTTTTAATTTGTATTTGGTGGTACTTTCTTTTTCCAAAAATACCCTTCCATTATCGCCCATTATTTTGGATGTATTTAGGTCAACTTTAGGGTTCCACAACGTGCAGTATTGCTGTACCCTATTGATCATTATTTGCACCATTTTTGGGGATTCAGCCAAAATCACATTAATGTCATCAGCGTACAGAAGAACTTTCAAAAGAAGACATTCGAATACGATTATTCCCGTAGGTTCTTTGACGTGAAGGCTTCTTCGTATCTTGGAACTTTATATTCCATAAATCTTTGTTACTCTCAGCGTTTGATCCTCGCTAATGATGGCTCCACCGTCAGCAAAGAATAACTGATGCTCTTTGGAGTCCGTCACTCCCTCATTGTTAGGAACGGTTACAAACGGCTCTCGGAAATTATATCCTAGGAAATTCTTCATTTAGAAGTCCTTCACAATACTGTTGCCACCTGTGTAGTATTTTTTCGTTATCCACAAGAAGCAGTCCTTGAGCATTGTTGATGAACTTTGACGAACGATTTCCTGGGCATTTCTCCTTCTCTGAGCGGCTATTTTGAAAATAGTTGTGCCCCTGTCAAGCTGGTTTGTCGGAGTTCGGGGATAGTCTGGTTTCTGTCAGCAGCCAAGAAAGGAATTTCTTCTAACTCCCGATTCAGGCCTCCACGCACTCAGCTTGAATTTGAGCTCACTTTGTCTTCGGCGACCCTATTAACCGGGATATTTATTTTGAAATCGATTCTCTGAGATTCATTCTATTATCCGTGATCATTTTCATTAGTTCACTTTAAGATGTTATTTTTATGTTACGTTTTGTTTGTATTTGTTCGCATTCTGCTGTTCATTTTCGGTAAATCGATTTCTTCGTAAATGTACGTTCTCCATTAAAGCAACCATAATAGCAAGCGATAATATACTATATCAATTTTTGGAAGAATACATTTCTCCTGGAATCGCACCGCAAGATGCTATGCAGGTTCATCGCATAAGAGTTAAGGGAACGTTCTGATCAAACAAAAAAATCGTGAAAGAATCGATGCATACCTACTTTAAAAGAAACCTGGATAATAGGTTATGTTATGTTTCCTTTCTTCTCTTTAATTTGTTTGTCAATTATTTAATGTTTGTTACTGTTTCAAATTTAGTTTATTACAACAAAATTTATGATAAATTCTTTAACGTTAGGCAAAAAGGTCTTAAGTCAAAAAATTGCATTTTGGGTTTTTGATTGGGTTTAACTCAATTTTTTGTTCTCTTTCGTTTGGTATTAACGACTTAAGTTTAGCACCTGCTTAGAGCTGTGTCAATCGTTCAAATTTAATGATCGAATCGTTCAAGTATTGGTTGAAAAAATGATTCGGTCATTTCAATCAATCATTCAATCAATCAATGACAGATGGGACATGGGAGTATTGTATTGCTCCATTCAATTTCAATTCAATCAAAAACACCAATCATCATTCGTTCAATTTAGTTTCGATAGAGACAGATACATTCGAATTTCGAATGGATTGTAAGACTGAATACACTCAATAACAACAAACTGCAACTGCAACAAATAATTAGGAAATGGAGATTATTGAACAGAAGCGATATTTTTGTAGAACAAATATGTGTTGGTAAAACGAAATAAGCCGAAATAAATAAAAATATTTTGATATATTAACACATTTATTGGTTCAGTAGATAAGAAATCAGAAATCAGTAATGCCCCTATTGTGTAAAACAGTTGAGTTGTCTCTTGGTTGTAATTCAAAATTCGGTATTGCCAAACACAACCTTAAGCGAAAAGTTGACTGTCAACAGACAACCAAGATGGCGGTGGTTGTCTGTGTGTATGCATATGCAACGCTTCACGATTGCAACTGAAAAAGGTTGTCTTGCTCTTGCATAATGCGAAAAAATAGTTTGGTTGTGTGAAAGTTGAGTTGTATTGAGTTGTGTTATACAATAGGGGCATAATAAAGAAATGAAGTAGTCAGAACAGAACAAAAGTATTGACTCGATGAACGATTGACTTCGGGCATTGTGATTGCAATCACCAATACTTTATTGTGATCGGGTCAAAAAGATCGAATCAATCACGATTGACACAGCTCTAATTGACACATCAGAGAAAGAAATCATAGTAGATTTCACATAAAAAATTAAGTAGAAATTGAAGGTGCTAATGTGTTCCATACGCAGAAAAACCAATGGGTTTAAAACTTCAGGCGTGGGCGTGGCTGTCATCGAAGTCGGTGTTGGTCTGTTTCTACCAGGGTTCGTAAAATATCGCTCGCGAACGATAAAATAAGGATCTTATCGTTCTTTATCGATCTTCTCACGAACCATAAAAAATAAAGTTCGCGAACGATAAAATGTTCGATCTTTTAAAATGTATAGTTGTCTCACGAACGAACTGTTGCCTATTTTCCTGTATCTCTCGTTCGTGTGAGATCGGAAAAAAGAAATTCAGGTAGAATATGGTTCGCTCGCGATAAGGATCATTAAAGATCCATAAAACAAATCATTCTCGATTCGCGATTTATATTTTCAATAGTTATTGAGCCTTATTGCGAAGATCAATCGACAGTTGATAATTGACTATTTTCAATGTGTGCTATTGTGAACGAACGATTCTAAAGGATTTTGTCAATCGCAGTCAATTAAAAAAATTCGATTGACAAAAATACCAAATGAATCGTTCGTTCACAATAGCACACATTGAAAATAGTCAATTATCAATTGTCGATTGATCTTCGCAATAAGGCTGATTATTTTGGTTGAAATGGGGGAAATAAAGACATTTCAGTTAAATTAATATGTTTCTTGTAATGAAGAAGCTGACGAATCAACTTGCTTATTTTGTGAGAGAAAACGTAGCATTGGAAAACATTGAGCAGCAAAGAGGTTTATTTATTTATTTATTTATTAGTTATAATAAGAATCGCTGTACATAAAGAGCAAAGCACTTATAAATAGTACAGGTACAAGTATTAAATATATTAAAAATAAAATTTCGAAATGTATTTAGAAGAAAGAAAGAGATTTTATAAAGAAAAGAAAAATGAAGATACAGAAGAGAATAAATATACACCAAGAACAAGATAACGAAAATAAGTGTGAGTGATTTCAGTTTGGTACAAAGTGAGAATGACACGCCGATGAAAATTGTCTATATTCGATTTTATTCCTCACCTGGTGAGGCAGCTGGTTCCAAAGCCGAACAGCATGAACAAAAAACTGTCTGCGAGATGTCAAGCAGGTATGAGTAGATGGTTTTATAGTTAAACAGCGGTTAGACCGGGAGAAGGAAAGTTTGTTAAACAAATACTCAGGTTGTTGTCTGTGAATAATCTTGAAGAGCAAGATACAAGACCGATATTTTAAAAAGGCATCAAGGTCGCAACCAAGAAGTTTGCGACGTTCTGTTAAAACGTGGTCATATCTCCGTAGATTGAAGACATACCGAGCAGTCGAATTAAGTGCCTTTGTTAGCTTAAGAAGAGAAATGTAGTCTGAGTCAGCAAAGATTTCACAACCGTATGAGATAATAGGCACAATAAGTGCTTTTACAAGTTTTAATTTAACTTCAACTGGAAGTATTGCTTTGCTGACAGATAAACCTCTGAGCGATGCATATATTTTGGATAACATGGAACAAAAATGGTTGCTCCATGTAAGCTCACTGTTAAAAATAATTTCGTACATGGGTGACATATTCTATATGGGTGGAGTATAGTACTATGGATGCTTAGAGATGGGAATGATTTTGGTTTTTTCAGGATTAAGCTTGAGAGCATTTTGTGTGGACCAATTCGTAATAGAGCGTAGATCCTCGTTAATTTTGGTGCAGGGAAATAAGTCCACGGGAACTAAGTCCACTGAGGGACTTAGTTCCCACTTAGTGGGAAATAAAACCACTTTCGCGAAGTGGACTTAGTTCCCTTGTTAAGTGGGAACTAAGTCAATTTTTTTATGGGAACTTAGTCCACATTCAAATATAAGAAGAGGGAACTAACATCCAACATTTAGAATGAAACAAAAAACTGTAAAGTGCAGTTAGTTATCACACTCTTTAAGCAAAGTCTTAAGCTTATCATGGTGACATAAAGCCAAAGTTTCAAAACCGTACCTCGCACCTACTCCAAATCAAACAGTGACCACAGGCGGGGGGGTTGCAGGGGGGCAGCATGCCCCCCCCCCATATGCATTACACTATTTATGGAATCTACTTGCGATTTCGTAACTAATCTCATAAACAGGCAATGCATATGGGGGGGCATGCTGCCCCCCGCAACCCCCCTGCTTGGGGTCACTGTTTGATTTGGAGTAGGTGCGAGGTCACGGTACCTATATTACTCTGTCTCAGTTAGAAGTTAATTTCTATTTCGTTAATAAAAATTGCAAAGTACCTACTTGACTCTTTAATTTTATTTTGTTCTTAGTCGACAGTGAGAATTTACTTCACATTAAAAGGGAACTAAAACCACTCAGAGTTTTGGGAATTTATTTCCCACCTTACATGGGAACTAAGTCCACTTCGCGAAAGTGGTTTTATTTCCCACTTAATGGGAACTAACTCCCTCAGCGGACTCAGTTCCCGTGGACTTATTTCCCTGCACCTTAATTTTTACGACAGAATCTTCCACCATACCAATGGGAAAGCTTAGGTTAAGCTGGACGTCGTCTGCGTAGACATGTAATTTACAATGGGACAATACAGTAGGGAGGTCATTAATAAATATGGTAAAAAGTAAAGGGCCCAGTATAGACCCTTGTGGGACACCACAATTAACAGCACAGAAGGTTGACATTTTGGAGTTATAAGATACAGCTTGGACACGGTTAGTGAGATATGAGTATATAAGCTTGTAAGAGGGAACAGATAAGTTGAATTGTTACGCATAATTGACGGATTTACACAATCGAAAGCTTTAGAGAAGTCGAGCATGGCCAGGAGAGTAGTTTTATCCTCGTCGATAGCCTGCCGAATGTCATCAGATACTTTTAGTAAAGCTGTTATGCAACTGTGTCCTGAACGGAAACCAGATTGCATTGTTGTCAATAGCTTATTGCTCTCGACGTATTCCTTTATTTGGCGAGTTATGATTGATTCCAATACTTTGGAAAGAGACGGAAGTATTGCCATTGGTCTGTATTCCGGAGCATTGCCTTTCTTCGGAATAGGTACAATTTTAGCTTTTTTCCAAGTGGTTGGCTATGTGGAAGTCATAATAATAGTGTTGTATATATGCGTAACATGGGGTAAAATGAGAGGAAGAAGTATTTTAATGAAATCTGGATGGACGTTGTCCAAACCAACAGATTTACACTTCATAGATAATATCGTCATTCCAACCGCGTATAAATCTACTCTGTTAAATGCGAAGCCATCCATTCTACTCGTACTATTATCAAGAGTCAAGAAAGCCGAAGAATTGAATGTATTGGAAGGACCTGAAGTAGCGAGACGGTCATTTAACTCTTCAATGTCAATGTCGTCGTTATTACCGGAAATATTTTTTTTACATAGACCAATTTCGCGAATTCGGTTCCAAAGAAATTTTGCCGATCGGTCAGAATTAAATTTGGCACTATAGTACATCAATTTTGCAGTTTATATCATGCATGTGACATGATTTCTGTTGGATTTATAGTCTGCATGCATTTCAGTACAGCGAAACCTTTTCCAACGTCGGTACAATATGTCCCTTCTCTTCATAGAATCAAATATTGCGGTTGAAAACCAAGGACAGGATTTTGTTTTAAGAACCCGAGTTTTGCATGGAACATGTCTGGTGAACAGGTACTCCAGACTTACATTTAGGAACTATACTTGTTTATTAACATCGACAGATAGATATTGCACCATTCAAGACTAAGGCATTCAAAGAACAGACTTTCAACATTAATACTACGAAAATAGTGGCAACACTGTTGTGAAAGTAGAAAGTTGAACATCAAAGTCGCTCTTGAATATTATTTAAAAATTAAGTCTTAATCTCAGTATCAATTTAAAAAAAGTGCTAGAACTGATTCAAGAAAAAACATATTCGACAAACCGGTCAATGCCCAGGTAAAATTAGGATAATTTTGCAAAAAAACAAAAAAAAAAATACGGAAAATCGGCGAAACGTCACCGAAAGATAATTGTAATTTGAAAAATACTCCAGGTGGTTGTAAATCTTTTAAACGCTCCACCATGACCATGTCTGCTTCGGATTTGCAAAAAATCAAAGCAATTGTTGACTCTTCGCTTGAAACTCAACTTGCATTAGCAATTGCAAAAATGGCCACCAAACAAGACCTGAGTAAGCTTAACAATGAAATTATCTCATTGGGGAAGCAAAATGATGAATTGTCAACAAAAGTTAAGCAATTCGAAGAAAGATGCAGCACATTAGAGGACGAACTAGAATCACAAAGTCGAGAGTTGAGAAATAAAAACATCAATTCCCAAGGAAGATCCACTAACTGATCCAGAAGAAAAGATCCGCATTGTCACTCGGATTTTACTTGGTAATGAATTTGCACAACAATTCTCAGACTCGGCAAAAATTAGTGAAAATAACACTGCAACCAAAATAAAAGTAAATACCGGCTCAAGTGAAATTGCCTCGAAAATGCTTAAAAATGCCCACAAACTCAAAGGCACAGGAGTGTATTTGCAACGCGATCTTTCCAACAAAATGCAATTAAAACACCGAATACTCCTACATTACAGAAAAATAATTAGGGACAATAAACCAAACTCCGCAATACGAATAAAAAACAATACAATTTTAATTGATAATAAAACCTTTTATTTGGATGTAAACAATAACCTAACCTACAATAACTTGGATGGAGAACGTGAATTACAACAAATGCTAGGTAACATTAACTTTGACCGACAGCAGCGCCATCTGGCAGACAATCAACACACCCTATTAGTAGGAAAAAATAGGAAAAATCTGTCGTCTGCCATAAAACTTATAGTAATAATTATTATATAAATCTATCAATTCTAGCTTATAATATCTCAGGACTAAAAAATAAATTATTGCAACCTGATTTCTTTAAATATATTCTAAAGTTTGAAATAATAATCTTAATGGAAACTTTTGTGGAATGAGTACATGAAATATTTTAAAGATTACATTTTAACATTTATTCCAGCAACACGAACAAATGTACATGGGAGAGCGAGTGGGGGTATTCTTTGCGGCATAAAATCTAAAATTTCTCACTTTGTAGAACTCAGAAATATCGAAGGTAGAATTATCATTCATATCTAAAGTAACAATGTGAATTTTCATATTATCCCGGTTTATCTTAATGGCAATAATTGGCATTTCGATTTCGATAATTTATGCAACTTTATGTAGAACTCTCTCTTGGAAAATACAATGGTAATTGGTGATCTTAATGCTCGAATTGGTGAATATCAAAATCCTTCTGTTAATTGTTTGCACGATCAACTAAATTTCGAGACCTATAGAAACTCTAAAGATGAAACGCGCAACGGCAACGGCAACGGATTTCGGCTACTTACCCCACACCCTTGTCTTCAAAAGGAGATTCGATATCAGAATCCCCGAAAGAAGCGAATGGAGTAATAAAATGGTCACGTAAGAAGAGGAGATAGCTATCTACACCGACGGATCCAAGATGGACGTGGGTACTGGTGCAGGCATCTTCTGTGAGTCTCTGGACCTGAGCGAATCATTTAGGCTCAGCAATGAATGCAGTGTGTTCCAGGCAGAGACAGCTGCGATCGCACAGGCGGCCAAGGAGGTACAGAGGCGAAAAATAGCCGACAAACACATCACCATTTACTCTGACAGCCAAGCGGCTATAAAAGTTATGGAGTCAGTAGTAATCAGGTCAAGGGCGGTGTTAAGAGGCAAAAAATACCTAGACGAGATATCAGCTGCCAATACGGTAACCTTATGCTGGGTACCTGGTCACAATGACATCTTGGGCAATGAGAAAGCGGACGAACTAGCAAGGAAGGGATCGGAGATGAGTGTATCTCTGGCCCTAAAATCCATAAGAACCCCGCTAAGCACATTAATGCTAAGTATCGACACCGAATCCTTGAGTAAAGCAAACATACGTTGGATCAATCTTGATACATGCAGACACACAAGAGAGCTCTGGCCAGCGGTCAACCAAACGAAATCAAAAACCATGATTGGGTTTAACCGCAAAGACATCCGAACACTGACTGGGGTCCTCACTGGACACTGTATAGTGGGCCTACACGCGGAGCGGCTGGGCATACTGCACAACGACTACTGCAGGAGTTGCAGGGACGTTGAAGAAATAGAATCTATACGTCACCTGCTATGCGAATGCCCTGCCCTTAGAACAAAAAGATTGAAGATTCTTGGCAGCTACTTCTTTGAGGAGCTGGAGGATCTGGCTGCTTTAGAGCTAAAGAAACTCCTGAGATTCACATATGAATCAGGGTGGTTCTGTTAAAGCGTATTACCGAGCTGTTAAACAGCGGTTTCCTTTATCTCTCTTTTCAGGTTCCCGGAAAATTTTAAAGAATCCCTAAATGGACACAATGGACCCAACTGTTGGTCTAAGTGAGCCGTGACACCCGTCACAAGGGCATCCATATACCTACCTACCTAACGGATTTCGGGCTGTTTCTGTTGAATGGTGTAGCCAAAGGAGACGAATATGGAGAACTTACATTTATAAGCGGTCAAGGCGAGTCGGTTATAGACTATTGCGCAATATCTGGTGAATGGTGCAATGTGGTAAAGGATTTTAAGGTGCTTATGGCCAACTTCTCAGCTCACATGCTAATTCTGGTGACAGCGGACTTTGGCGAGCAATTGCAGCAAAGAACTTCAGACAATTTTAGAAAACTTAAATCAGCAAAGCTGATCGCTACAAATTCCTCTTAGATGTTAACTCTACTATTTTGCCTCACTTGCCATCAGTTTCGATTGACATAGAAGAAAATATAACAAGCTTAATTTATGCATCGGCACCGTTGTCGAATAACTCTTATACCACTTTCACGCCAAAATCCAAATGGTTTGACAAGGATTGCTATAAATTACGTAAACTTTCGTTTACATTTTTGAAGCTCTTTAAAGCGACAAATTCACCCAACTTTAAAAATATGTACTTGGGCCAATAAGGAGCTCAAACAACTTTGTAATACAAAAAAAAAACATTTATCACAAAAAGCTTGCACAACAGGTCCTACTCAGTAAAAATTCCAAAGAATTCTAGTACAACTTCCGTCAAGTAAGTGGATGGCAACGCAGTATGAAGATTGCTCTCGGCGCTCAGACTCTAGCTGCACATTTTAAAACTCTATTGTCGGCCGAGGAGAATCTTCATTCTTTCAGCTTTGCATTACCGAACACGTGCGTTCTCGAGCTAGATGCACCTATTTCTCGAAATGAATTGGAAAATACTCGCTCGTAAATGAAAAACAACAAGGCAACCCCGCAAGTGATGGAATACCAGTTGAATTTTTCAAATATAGTAATGACCTTCTAAAAAGCTATATGCTGGACTATTTTAAGCTCCTTTACGAGAATGCCTGTGTTCATTTAAGCTTCCCAAAAGCTCTCATATTAGTGATTTTTAAAAAAGGAGATCCTAATCAACCTGAGAACTAAAGGGGAATATCTATTCTCAACTCTCTTAGGAAGATATTTGCTGGGATTTTATATGGAAGGCTCTCCACCTGGATTGAAAGGACCAATCGACTTAGCACTTTTCAAGCAGGATTTCGTTCTGGATTTTCTACATTGGATCATATTTTCGCATTGATAAGCATTGCTAGGAACCACATTGAAAAAAAAAAAAAAACTGTATGTCTGTTTCGTGGACTTTAAAGCAGCGTTCGATGCAGTAAATAGGCAGGCGTTGTTCTATAAATTGACGACTATTGGAGTATCTCAAAAATTTCTATTGCTATATTTCAAATTCCTCTCGTCCTCCAGTGCGGCAGTATGGGATGGCTCTAAGTTATCAGAGTGGTTCCTTACCTCTGCAGGTGTCCCACAGGGATGCATTCTGAGCACTCTGTTGTTCGCTCTTTTCATTGATGATGTGTCTCCTATTCTTCCTGGCGGTGTACTCTTTGCGGGAACTCTCATCAAAGTATTGCTTTACGCTGATGATTTGGTTTTGCTGGCGGACAATCCTTTCTCGCTGCAACTACAAATTAACAAACTGATAGCATACTGTGATACATGGGATCTCCACATCAATATACAATAAACGAAGGCGATGGTGTTTGAGAGCCGAAAATGTAGAAGACTCCCTGAAGAAGCTTGGCGACTTGGTAACGAGCAAATTGATACAGTGCTGGAATTTAAGTATTTGGGAGTATTATTCACGTATAATCTAAATCTTTCAAAGCATGCTAAAGCAAAAAGTGGAGAGGCTAAGTTGGCGCTTAATTTGATGTGGCCAAAATTTTTCGCTAAACACAATATTGACCATTCATCCAAATTCAAAGTGTTCAATGCAACAGTCAACACCTGCATGTGCTATGGTACACAGGCCTTTGGCGTAATTCCCTTTGAAGAATTTGAGGCGGTTCAGAGAACTTTCTTCAAACGCATTTTTAGATTGCCGAAATCCACACCGACTTATGCAATACACGTAGAGTCTGGTCTACCACCAATCTACATAAGGAATCTAAAAGCAAATTCTGACTATTGTTTTAGAGTGATGAGTAGAAGTGTCGCAAATCTCCACAGAGTAATAATGGCAAGATTACTACGAACCAATGCTTCACCTTTCAGAGAATGGAATCAGCTAGCCTTATCCCACGACCTTTGACTGTCGTTAACAGAAAGCAATGTTAATGAGTTGCCTGATATATTTGCGACAATTATCCCGAAAATAGATGACCAGATCTTCAACGAACACTTAACAAGGGCATCATCGTCAACTTCCAGAACTATCTACCGAAATCTTAATCATCGAATACTTACTGAAGACAGCTACTTTAATGTAAAGAATTCAGCATACAAAATAAGCATGGTATTCAAAGCGAGAATCGAAAACCTTAACCTAAATTTCATCCCTCATAGAGTCGATCTTCAACAAATTTGTTATCTGTGCAACAGAAGAGAGTTAGACGATATTTACCATTTTATTATAGTTTGCCCGATCCTACAAGAGATTCGACGACTGTATTTTCAAGAAAGTTTTTTTTCCGCTAATTCTCTTTACGAAATATTAAATGGTGCTCGAGGTTGGACTACCCTGTATAGTTACTGCAAACATGCTCTAATATATCGTAATAGCTTTTGAAAAACCACGTTTTATGCTTATTATTGCTTTTATGTTCCAAATTATATAAAATTGTTATCTTTTTGTGTTCCAAATCACTCCAAAATTGTAACCCCTTTATGTTGCAAATCATTAAAATTGTTAAAACTCGCTTTACTCATCAATTTTTTTTTTTTAAAACATTAATATTTACTTTTTACTTTCTTACTGTCATCTCCTTTTTCTTTTTACTTTATTACTTTTGTTTTATAATGTCACTTCCGGCAGACGGCAGCATAGCCATGGCCGTATTCTTAAGTAAAGTATAAATTGTACACTTTTTGTTACTAGTGAAAAAATAAAGAAGAAGAATAGAATAGAATACTACGAAAATCACGATACTGGATGGGTTGTGGGGAATTTCTATTTACATTTATATTGAAGGTGGCGAAAATAAGGTCATGATATAAAAAGACAGGTACAGATAGTTGACTGTAACATTTCACAAGGCTTTCATCACTTGTCAAGAAAACATCTAACAATGCCGGTAAACAGTTCGGTTTAAAATGGGTTGCGTTAGTAGAATTAAGGAAAAACAAATTAAGAGCCCTCACAGTGGTAATAAATGAGGAATTAGTAGACCTATTAAGTAGATCCATGTTAAAATCACCGCATATGATGGTTTTAGGCGTCAAGCAAGACATTTCTTCAATAGAATCAAATACAATACTGGAATTAGAAACATCCGGTGCTATATAAATCGTGCCAATAACACACTTATTTTCTCCATTTAAAATTTCTATAAAATAAAATTGGAAATTATGTGTGCTATTGGAACAGAGGAGATGTTTCGATTTAATTGATAATAAATTCTACCATGGCGATCTGCTCGGTACAATCTAAATCCCTTTAGCGAGAAAACATTACTATTTACTTTATCGTCAAACCACGTTTCAGAGACACATATTACGTCGATCAGACTGTTCTCAAAGATCAATCGAAACTCATCAATCTTATTCACAAGACTTTGTGGGTTAATATGACAAATGTGCAAGCCATCAACACTTTTGTTCATGCTGTTAAGCCTATCACCATTAATGTTAGAGGTTCTTCTAGGCAAACTTGCACAAGTATTTTGACAAAAAACAGAAACAAATTATCCATAGAAACAATAAATAATGTTTTGTTAGTTAAACTGAATGCAAATTTATTCCAAAATCTTAATATGTAATAAAAATACTTTTCACTTATGTTCTTTCAATATTAAAATATGTAATATAATTTTCATGTAAAATGACTTTTTTTTCTTATGAGAACCATTCGCGAACGGATCTCCAATAGTTCGCAAGTGATAAATTCGCGAACGAACTATATTTTACAGATCGCAACAGATTTGATTCGATCGCGAAAACAAATTTTATTTTTAAACGAACCGAAAAATAAGGTTCGCGATCCAATAAGAAATCAAATTCCTTTGCGAACTTTTCATGAGAGAACGAATCATATTTTATCGTTCTGCGAACCTTGGCTTCTACAATAAATCGTTGATTGTTTGGACTGCCTGCAAAGAAGCGTGATCCGCTTAACTAGATGGGAAAATTGTACAACAACACGCAGGCGTGCAAAATATTTTTGTTTTGTTTTTAAGGTAATTCTAATGAAATTGAAGTGGATTGAAATGGAATGAAGGATTGAAGTAGGGTTTTAATTCACTTCCTCCTTGAAAAGGGCAATCAAATGCTGGTATTGTTGCAATTGCATGATCTAGGCAGTGCTGACAAACAGTTGGCACCACTAACAATCGAAAATCATATTGTCAAATAAGAAATCCACTTTATATAATTCTTTGACGTTAGGAAAAAAGGTCTTAAGTCAGAAACTGCAGTTTTTCGTTAAACCAAATTTAAACTATTTTAATTATTTGCAAATCGGGATTAAATTAATTATTACGATGGGAAGCAGTTCAGAGCTGTGTCAATCGTGATTGATTCGATCTTTTTGACCCGATCACAATAAAGTATTGGTGATTGTAATCACAATGCCCGAAGTCAATCGTTCATCTAGTCAATACTTTTGTTCTGTTCTGACTACTTCATTTCTTTATTATGCCCCTATTGTATAACACAACTCAATACAACTCAACTTTCACACAACCAAACTATTTTTTCGCATTATGCAAGAGCAAGACAACCTTTTTCAGTTGCAATCGTGAAGCGTTGCATATGCATACACACAGACAACCACCGCCATCTTGGTTGTCTGTTGACAGTCAACTTTTCGCTTAAGGTTGTGTTTGGCAATACCGAATTTTGAATTACAACCAAGAGACAACTCAACTGTTTTACACAATAGGGGCATTACTGATTTCTGATTTCTTATCTACTGAACCAATAAATGTGTTAATATATCAAAATATTTTTATTTATTTCGGCTTATTTCGTTTTACCAACACATATTTGTTCTACAAAAATATCGCTTCTGTTCAATAATCTCCATTTCCTAATTATTTGTTGCAGTTGCAGTTTGTTGTTATTGAGTGTATTCAGTCTTACAATCCATTCGAAATTCGAATGTATCTGTCTCTATCGAAACTAAATTGAACGAATGATGATTGGTGTTTTTGATTGCATTGAAATTGAATGGAGCAATACAATACTCCCATGTCCCATCTGTCATTGATTGATTGAATGATTGATTGAAATGACCGAATCATTTTTTCAACCAATACTTGAACGATTCGATCATTAAATTTGAACGATTGACACAGCTCTAGTGTCAATGCTGAGTCGCACGTAAGAGGGTTTTAAACTGTAAAATTCAAATCCTAATTTCTCCTTTAAATCAGTAATCACTTTGGTCACACCACCTACATAATTATATCAGTGATGGTTCATGGATGTGTTAAAATTGTTCTGCCAAAAAGTATGCAACCTTTTTGAAGACTTTTTGAATGAAATTTCATTCACAATAGTTGAGGGGAATTCAAGTTCATCTTCGTATATAAATTCTAGTTTTGTTTTTTTTCTCACTCGTTCAACCAACCTCAAATTTACATTACCAAATAAATAAAATGAAGCACAAGTGAAATAGAAATTAGTTGAACGCATTTGTACGCAATAGGGTGTAGTTAATGTGACTAAATTCGAGGTTCGTTGTTTGTCTCTCTCGTTTTAATAGAAGAGTTGAATTCGATTCCACTCCACTTAGACAAATGGAAAAAACTCCTCTTTTTTAGCGGATAGCTGCATTGTACTTACTTCACCGCTTAAATGGGACCTAAGGATCAATGGCAGTATGTCCTAATTACATTAGTAAAGGAGACGTTTCCATCGCTCACCAACCAAAATGTTCTTATAACCGAGAGAACTGTTAAGGTACTGATTTAGATTCGATAGTAGAGCTGTATTTCATTTTAAATGCACTATCAGATCTGTGTCGTGGTGCAAGCAACTATCACGAACAGACATTTGCCGGTACATTAAGTGCTCTCACAGGCTCATCATTTAGTGCCGGTGTTAGTAACGACATATGAGTATGTGACATAGTAAAAAATATAGAAACACATAAATAGTAATAATGTCTAATGATGTACCTACCTATACAATACTAACATAGACACAAATCTTGGAAATAATTTAAGACACTACCAGCCGAATTGATAAAAATTACTTAATTTGCCTCGAATTCACAAATTAACGACAGTGTGGATTAAAAGTTAATTCACGGCTTATTAGTTAATAATCATGTCCATGCATAAGCTAACTGTTTGCGTTTATTAATTCGGCTGTAAGGCATTATTACCCAAAATATTTTAAAGCTTAGTTTTATAGTAGCGCCAAGAAATGCAGAAGAATTGTTGTACCAGTATCCCGAAAAAGCTCTGTCGCTTCAATTGTCGCCCTGTCGCCCTTAATTGATTAAGATGGAGCTTTAAAATTTTATGAAGGTTTCAATGAAAGATATTGTCAGAAAAAAATAAAAATAAAAACAACAACCAACCAGCGCAAACGAAAGTCTAGACTTTTTGTCATTGTCATTTGTATTGGGGATGTTGTCAAAGAAAATAATTTTTCATTGGGAATAGAATATTTTCGGCTGCTGTCAAAGCTTACTGACTCCCACAAATCCGATATTCCTTTCAGAGTTTGTCCTACAATACATGGTGGTTTGGATGCAGCACCCAGCGAAGTCCAAGATGAAATCTGAGATTGACAAGAGTGAATGCTTTTCAAAATGTCGGAGTGATATTTTGGAAATGTAATAATCAGGGTCAGTTTGAGCGTAGTATTGCCATCACTAATAGGTAAAAGAGGAAGAGAGCAATTCTCCGAATAAGTTTTAAGAGATACGGCTTCGCGATGGAAAGTAAAATCGGGTTATTTTCCTTTATTGGTTGACAAACTTTTTTTTCAAATATCTTCTTTGTTTAATGGGAAGCTTGGGTTTAAAATTAAATTTAAGATTTTGGCATGTCTGATCGACGGTTTTATCTGTGCATGGTTCCTCTTTTTTTAAGTTCGTTCTCGCATTTTTATCAATACCTTTTTCGTAAGTGTTTTTCGCAGACAAATGTGTATGGTGATAAACGACAGAATATTTTACTATTTTCCGAATGATTAACCCAGGTCTTCGGCAGTCATTAGGTATTTGAAAAAACGTAAAACTGCAACGCCTGCTATGTTTTTATAATTGAAACAGTTTTTAAAGGCGAAAACATTTTTACTAACTTATCAATTCACCCTTAAAATAAACAAGAACCGAAAGACGACTGTTAACTCCAATTGCGCGAAATGAACGAATGAATGAAAATCGTAACGAACGTTTTTTTCATAAGGAATGAAATTATGAAGCCCACAAAAGCTTTCCGCCACTTAATTCTCGATTTGGTATTTGTAGCGACATATGTCAGCATAATGGTACTACTGGATTGGCGGTACTACAGGAATGTATATACAAAGCGAACATGCAAGTCAATCACATGATCATTAAGATAATAGATTCTACTCATGCCTCCCATAAACCGTATTACGAGTATGATGAGGTCTAAACAATAAGTCAACACTACGTACATAAGTTATGGGCACCACCACGGAAATTAAAGCCAATAATTTGTATGGTGGCGGGGACGAACGGAACTAAACAAATAAAAGTGTATGAGAATCAAATGGTACATTCTGGACAAAGAGAAAGACGAAGTATTTCATAACATCATCAAGGAAATTGAGGATGCAGAGTGCAATGCACAAGATATGTGGAATTCATTACAAAGACCTTGGATAGAGCCAAATCACCGCTAGGGGCTTAAAAAGAACACTATCAACACGGCACAGAAACATCGTCGTGGACAGATGAAGCTTAAGCAGTGCTAAGTGACAAGAAAGCGGCACTCAAAGCTTGGTCAATGCTTGAAATGGAGATGAAAAAGCTCGCCTCGAATTGGAATCAGACTTTGCAACAGGCCCGCGAAGAGAAGGTGCGCTCAAATTCAAAAAAGTGAGTGGAGGGCCTGTATCGGGAGTTAGAAGAAATGTCTTCTTAGGCTGCTAATAGACCAGCTTGAACAGGGGCACAACCTTTTTGAAAATAGTCGCTCAGAGAAGGAGAAATGCCCAGGAAATCCGTTCGCCAAAGTTTATCAACAATGCTTCTTGGATGATAAAAACATACTACCAGGTAACAACACTATTGTGAAGGAATTGTAAATGAACAATTTCCTCGGATATATTTTCCGAGAGCGGTCCCTAATAATGAAGAAGTGCACGACATTACTGCCAAAGAAATTAGAAAGGTGGCCAAATACTCAAAAATATGAAAAGTACTTGGGCTAGAGGATATACCCTCTGAGCTCTGGAAAAAATGGTAAACATCGGGTCCAAATGGCGCATGATTCTCATCTCCAAACTGATCAGAGGCGATCCAATGACTAACCAGTGGAGAGAAAGTTTTCTTCTTCCTTTGTACAAAGGAAAAGTCGCTGTGATAATTACCATTCAATCAAGCTGATATCACACACTGTGAAGATCGTTGAGCAGGTATTAGATAGCCCCATGGCTATCTGAAGACCAGTGCGGGTTCGTTGCGTCGAAAAATGCCCCCTAAGCTGAAATGAATGCTCTACTCCGCACCTTTGCGCCCGTCACATACGGTTCACAATGTAAGACAGCGTACAGAAACTATGAGGGCAAATCAACGGCGGCTGCGTGAAGATGCTTCGCATGGTAGCAAGAGTAACAAATATTGATCGAATAAGAAGTTCCAAGATCCAAGGAAGCCTTCACATTAAAGAAACAATCCCGAAAAAAATGGAGTGCTACCGGCTTAGTTGTCATATCAAAAAGGCAATATCAATCAACTTTTCCATACAAACGCGAAAGAGAAGCAGGCCTTAAAATTGCTGGATCACACAAATGCAGCAACAGCAGCATTTGATTGGCCTCAGTGAGGAAGTGATTTAAAATAGGGATGCCTGCCGTCATTTTCTGAGCTAAAATCGGTGAACCCCGAAGGTTATCATCCCTTTAATCCCTACCGCCATTAAGGACGAAGAAGTAAGAAAGAAGTGTTCTGAAACCGGGACGCCTGCCGATGGTTATTGAGGTCGAACCGGCGAACCACTCTGGCGGATCAGTAGAGATGTCAAAAATTGGGAGGGTAACGATCCCTTTAATTCTGATCGTAATCTCGCCGTAATTTGTATCCCCAAAAGTGGCAACAGGTCAAGTGAACTGCCTAAATCTTCTAGACCCATCAGTCTAACATCATTCATACCTAAAATCATGGAAAGACTTATAGATGTTCATATTAGAGGACAGATGGAAATATCTAGCCCCCCACACACACAAGTCAATTTTTGTACAGAAAAGGCTAGCTTCTCACTGCCTTGTCAAAAGGGTAGAGGAGGCATCTAAATCCAAGGAAATTGCCCTTTGTGCCTTCTCAGACGTTAAGGGTGCTTTCGATAACACCGAATACGACTTGATAGCCAGGGCGATTAGTAATAAAGGTATCGAAGGTTCGACGAATCAATGGATTAGAGCCATGTTGGAAAGTGGAACTATAACCTCCTCCTCTAGAGTAAAATCGGTGTCTGTGGGGGCGGCATGGCTAATGGGTACTCTCCTAGATAGGAAACTTAACTAGAACTCGCATGTCAAGTCCGGCACCGAACGTGCTACTAGAGCCATTTGGCCCTGTAGACGCCTATATGGCAGAACCTGGGGTCTTAACCCCAAAATGATATACTGGTGGTATACTTTGACGGTTAGACCCATCATCATGTAAGCGCCATCGTATGGTGGCCAAAAGAACTTGAACGACAACGGCAACCAAGCTCCAGAAGCTCCAACGCATTGTCCTACGGTAGCACTTGAAGCTATTCTTGGGCTCTGACGCTTTTAAGCTGCAGCTTGAATACAAGTGTAATTCAAATGACCATGAGGGACACCTGAAAATACTTAAGTCAATCCCAAACTTGGGCCTTATTTTTACATCATCCCTGACTTAATGGTTAGGGAATACAGGTTTGGAAAATTATTTGAGGTAGAAATATTTTACCGTTCTATATGGGGCAAGGCTGCTCCAGCACTTGACCCAAGTAATCTTGTATGGTACACCGACGGATCGAAAATGAATTCCGGAGTTAGAGCTGGTGTCTTTGGACCCAACACCGAAGTCTCGATACCTATGGGAATGTGACCCACAGAGTTCCAGGTAAAAGACCATGCCATTGAGATCTGGGCTGTTTTAAACTCCAATTAGGGAATTAAAGGCGCTAATATACACATCTTTTCAGATAGTCAAGCAGCACTACAGGCACTCTCGTCCAACATAATGAACTCTTTTACTGTTAAGAACTGCTACAATGCCTTGCAAAAACAACCCAAATACAACAAGGTCAAACTCTGATGGGTGCCTGGCCACCGGGGTATAGCGGGCAATGAATCTGCAGACGAACTTGCCAGAGCTGCATCCGAATCTGTGTTCTTTGGATCAGAACCGTATTGCAGAGTCAATTTAGCTGCTGCTTTAGGACTTATCAAAGAATGGGAACAACAGCTTCGTCTAAAACATTGGGAAAGTGTCCTGGCCTAAGACAATCCAAACGATTAATTAGGTCATACTCCTATAAGGAAATAAGGCAAATATTAGAAAGCTGCTGGGCTTTCTCACTGGCCACTGGGGCTTGAGATATCATCTCAACCAAATGAACCTTAGTCCAGACTCCGAATGCAGGTTCTGCATGGAGGACGAGGAAACCTCTGAGCATATTCTCTGTAAATGTCCAGTTCTCCATTGGTTGAGACAACGCATCTTTCAAAGGGAGATGCGTTCACTCACAGGTGGTGCTTCGTAACTCTGCCACAAAAGAAGTATTGGCTTTCACTAGGGAGGTGACTCTTCTTTTAGGGTAAGGCACCCCTTTGACACAAAAGATCTTTTAGTTCGCAGTGTCAGCATTAGAGCAAGGGTCTTTTATTCAAAAAAAAAATCGCCGTAAAGGAAAATAAGATTCACAGTGGATGAGAAATCGAACTGTTTTGAATTCAATAACAATATAACTTGTGGGCGCAGATGTTAGTGTTTTGGAGCACTAATCTAAAGGTCTCCGTTTCAAATCCCACCGAGGCCAAGTAACATCTAAACGTTTTTTCCACTGCCCCGCCCCTTGCGAACGTGTGACAAACTTCCAAGAGTATAAATTGTCTTTAGAAGCTTCTCAAATTTGCCGCTCGGATTCGGCTTCAAATTGTAGGTCCCTTTGACTTCGCACAAGCAAATGGTTGGAGAAGCTAGTTTTTAGGGCCCATACAGGGGTCTAATATTTTTTATTTTTTTTTAAACAATATAACTATATACATTTTGTTACGTTCTCGCGTGATGCTGATTTGCCGTTGTCATTGTGACGTGCTCGGGTGAAACACTTTTGCAGAAGAACAAAAAACACTTTAACGTTCTATGACTTCCGAACCGCTGGCAGTTCATTCATATTATTATGATTCGATGAGAGATTAGCAAGACAAAAACAACTTTCAATTTATATGGGGTGTGTTTGCTGATTACTCAAATATTCTATTCTCGGATTGGCTAATCCATGGATTAAGAACCTTGGAATAACAACTCAGTATAGCTTTATCCGGACGGGCCTTCCTATAGGTACGTGCACTTAAGTGACGCAAATTGATGTTTCGCAAGAGTGACGAGGCAATTAGATATTTTCAACAAGTGCCTGTAATGGCTGTCATTACTTTGAAGAGATAACATTATGTGTAAGTAAATATTATTGTTTATTTGATTGACACAATAAAGTTACGAGTACTGGGTACCTACCTCATTCGGAAGATTTCCATATCATACAGTTGTTTTCTCATTAAGCTGGAAGTTATTTCACAAAGAATAATAATTAAAAAGACGGATTACTTAATTTTGTTATGTGTGATTTTCAAGGACGACTGGAAGCCTGAAGATTATTGTGTGTGCAATATGTTTCGAAGGCACAGTATGAAGATTGGTACTAATGAAATATGTCACTGTGTCTTAATAAAAACTTAATTTATATTTTTATCATCCCAGTATTGGGGAAGCTATTGCAATTGGTTCGCAAATGAAAATCGTAATTTACAACATATTATGTATTTTAGAATTCGAAGGCCAAAATATGTTTTCCAAATGTTTTTAAGAAGACATGTGTGTGTGTGAGTGTCTGTATGTAGGTGTAAGGTCGGAACAGTGATACACTTTTTTTTAAACGGTTCTATCTCCGAACGCTTTCGAGCTATCAAAATAATTATTTACATATTTCCGCTGCATTTTGCCATAAAAAGTTTAGCGAATAAATGAAAAACTACTTTTGAAGAAGGTCAAACTGTCTCACTGTTTGACGGGGGTCTGAAGAGTGAGACAACGTAGGGCGAACAGTGAGACAGTACAATAATTCCAATAAAAACTCGTCTTGAACTTATTTTTTATCAAAAAAACACATAAGTTTTATTCGTTTAACATATTATTATTTATTAATTAATAAGAACAAAAACAACAAAAAACATATTTAGGTACCTAGGTATGTAAAATAAAAAAAAATAACTAAAATTCATATTATTTTTTAAAAAGGTTTTTAATAAACCAAATCAAATCAATTAAATTTGTAATTTAAAGATAATTAATAGCAATACAAATTAAAAATAAATAAAAACATTTTCATGTTGAATAAAAAAAAAATAAAAAATCACAATAAATAAATCACAATAAAATAAAATCACATTTCAATTCCAATTCTTGGTTTTTTGGTAAAAAAAAAAGTTTTAAAAAATTCCTAGCCAGTTATTTAAGGTTTCTTCCATAGCTTTAAAAGTCGATCTCAAAAAACACTGAAGTTTTTTGGCGGCTGGTGTGGCCACAAAGAGACGGTGTTGGCAAAACTCGTTCTATATCCTTAAGACTTAAGGAGGCAACATCTTCGACCACGGGTTCTGAAAACTTATTTGCAGGTTCCATTCCTGCGCAGATAACAAACTTCAAATTCATTGTTTTCATCCTTGTCTTTTAGTATTTGGCCAATAAAATAGACGTTTTTATTTTTGACATTTAAACGGACAAGGACGTATGTTCCAACTTTAATGTCTTGCGGAACCGGGTCCTCATTTGAAACATTTCCCGTGAAAGATCCATCATAAGAAGAATCTTGGAGAATCATTTCATCGTCATCGTCGTCGTCTGTTTCTGATTCCGATTGAAGATCTTTTTGTTTATTTGCAGTTTGTTTTGCAGATTTTTTTGGGCGTTTTTTATTTAGCTGTTTCTTACCATCCTCATCTGATTCGGATTTCACTTGTAAGACCTTTCTCTTTATTGCAGCTTGTTTGGCTCCTTTTTTAATAGGCCGTTGATTAATTAGCTTGTTTTCTAGTTCCTCCTTTTCTGGAGTGTCTGTAAGAATCATGCTTCTTCCCTTTTTCCTTTGTTTTTGCGTGTTTAATCTAGGCGAAGCTTTGGGATAACCCTTGAATTGTTCTGGACTAATAAACATGTCTTGGTATAACCCTTGAATTGTTCTGGACTAATAGACATGTTTCACTGTTCGTCCTTTGAATCTGTCTCACTGTTCGATTTTCATCATTTCAAGAAAAAATTATTTACGTAAAAAACTGTCAAGGCTATCGTAAATTTTTGTTTGTATAATTAAAGAACATATAATAACAAGAAAACTAAAAAAAAAATGGTTCGCTTACCTGAATATTTGACGTTGCTACACAAAATTTAGGAACATACAAAAAATACTTCTGCCCTTTTTTTTTAGGTCCTTACACACTGAAAGCACACGCGCAACTGGTTGTTGCTCGGAATAGAAACAAAAGGTGGGGAATGAAAAATAATCGGTGCTGTCTTCATCGACACGTCTGTGCGTGTTTCTGGGAAGCAACAAAATGGAATGTATCGCTGTTCGGACTGTCTCAGTGTTCCGACCTTTCCCCTACGTGCGTAAGAATACGTTCGTGAACATTATGTTTCGTTCGTGGTATCTCCCGTTAAAAAAATATGATACCAGGTTGTTGTGCTACTCGACGCGTATTCCTGTTTATTTTTGTTCAAATAAAAAGTTTAAAGGAAATGCTATTTGAATATCTTGAGAAAGAGTTATCAAATCTGATTTGATCTGGTGGTAATCCATACTATTTTCTTTTTATAAAGGGTCTTTCATTAAGGACTTGACACTTGACTTAACTTTTTTTTTTAATAAAATATAAACTACTTGAGGTATCTCTTTTTATTGGCTTGAATTACTATCAAAACATTTATGAATGGAATTCGACTTCTTTCATGCAGTGCCGCTCACTTGAATAGAACCCCCTTCGTACATAATATAACTGACTATAAATTCAGTCATCAATTCAAGGTGCGTTGCTTTGATATTTTGTTAATCTCTCAAAACACCTTCTCTCTGAGCAAGATCAAGCATTGGAAATATTCCGTTACAAAGTTATTGTTGAATTACTGTGAAAAGGTGGTTTCATATTGGTTCACTTGAATAGAACCCCCCTATATAATATTAGTTTTCAAGCCCAAGGCAGGTAGTTATGCAAAAATGTTCTTTAATATATTTTAGTTATTTGTAAATAATTACAGTCAAAATGGGACGTGGTAACTCATTGGCCGGGGACGAGAAAGCTAAAATCAAAGCTTATCGCGAGTGTGACTTGTCTATTCACCAAATAGCTAAAATAAATGCAGCTAAGCCGCAAGGTAATATCAACTCAATGAGTCCAACTATGGTAAAAACATGAAAGGGCGAACTTTTTGTGCCGTTACCGCTGCTGACAAAAGAGCAATTTTGGGACTCGCGTCAAATTCGCACGATTATGCAGTAAAAATAAAAGAAAAAAATGGTGTTATAGCTAGTGTTTCTACGGTAAAGCGGGTTATTTCAAAAGCTAAACACTTTAAGCGTTTAAAGTTAAAAAAAAACCACCGCTTAACCCGTCCCGTAAGGAACAACATCTTTGTTTCTGTCGCGCTAACATGACCTGGAGTAAGGAATGGAACCGTGTTGTTTTCTCCGATGAAAAAAAATAATAATTTGTAGGGTCCTGACGGATTTATCTACTACTTCCATGATTTGCGAAAAGAGGAGCATCAATTGGATCGATTACACAGTCGAGTGGGCGGTTTGGTTTGGGGAGCCATGACGTGCTATGGCACTTTTGAATTGCAGTATGAATGCGCAATATTACATTGGCGTACTCAAGAAGGTTTTCCCTTCCATGAATGAGCTGTTTGGTGACTTGCCAGAGTGGTAAAACTTTACCTTTAGCACCAAAATGGCTCAATTTTGGACTGGCCACCATACTCGCCCGATTTGAACATCATCGAAAATGTTTGTGGATGGCTTGTTCGGAAGGTCTACGAATCAGGCAAACAATATTCAAATAAAAATGAACTTATAGAAGCAATTAAATGTAGCTGGGTCCCCATTTCATTGGATTATATCAAGGAACTGTATGCTTCTCTGCCTAACAGAGCTTTTGAGGTTATTCATAACCAGGGTGGAAGTACCCATTACTAATTATTGTTATTTTGTTCTTAAATTAATTTAAAAATTGGGTTCCCTAATATTTACCTAAACTTAACAGTGTTAAACTATTCCTAAATGTATTTTTATGTGGGGGTTCTATTCAAATGAGCTAAAATTTTATACAAATATTTTGAGTCCTATCACTTTAAAATGCATAGTAAAATTATCACTTTCAATATAGACACCATTTTTTATTATGTTTTACAAAATTTAATTAACTTGAATTGAAAAAAAGAAATTGAGTTGTTTGCTTTATTAGTTTAAAAGTTATTGAACTTGGAAGTTGAAGCAAAGGGGGTTCTATTCAAGTGAGCGGCACTGTATGTCCACCACGAAAACGTATGCAGCGGTCGATACCTTGAACCCAATTTTCGATGACTCGATCTCACATTTCGACCGCTACGGCCGCTATTTCTCGTTTAATTTTGGCTCTGAGCTCCTCTAACGTCGCCGGCTTGTTGGCATAGACCAATCATTTAATGTGGCCCCATAATAAAAGTCTAGAGGCGTTAAATCATACGATCTCGGGGGCCAATAGACGGGCCCGTTTCTCGAGATAACACGTTCATCGAGCTGAAACTTCATTAACTCGATTGTTGCACACGCTATTTGGCTTCTGGCACCCTTTTGTTGGAACCACATATCACTGATGTCTAATTCATGCAATTTCTCAAGAAATAACGTTCCAACATGTGTCTGTAGCTAATACCATTTACCGTAACGTGACGGTCATTTTCATCGACGAAAGCTTTGCGCTCTACCTTTTATTTTATACACCAATGAAATGTTGAAGTGTTGGAAAAGAAGTGTTTCATTTGCCTATGCAGATGACACGGCAATCGTAGTATGTCATCCGTCACTGGAAGAAGCAAGAAGGAGCGTCGACGCATATCGAAAAGCTACAAGGCATCCAAGACAGGGCAGTCAGAAGCAGATATTTAAGATGAGTGCTGCGCTAGAATATTACGACGATTAAAACTAGCGAACAGCAATAAGTTAACTGTTTGAAACGCGTAGAAAAGCAGAGGGACTCTATCAATTACCACCTATTGTCAATGAGTACGGCAGAAGACAGTTGAATCCCCAAAATTTTCAACGCTCTACCCCATCAATTAAGAAATATTGAACAACCTGGCATTAGAAAAAGGAAATTAAAAATATACTTTTTAGAGTCGATAACGTAATAAAAATAGATAATCGAATTTAGCCTTGAATATTTAAAGTTTGGTTTCTTTTTATTTGTTATATTCTCTATAGTTTTCTTTTAAATTTTTGCTGTAAATAATGGGCAAGAGTACGATAACTCAGGCGACAAGAACAAATAACGGTTTTTTTACAACAGTTATTTAACACCATTTTTTACTATGAAATTAGTTTTTTAAAAAACTATTCATGGAAATCACTTGATTCAAAAACATGATGATAGAACCGACTTTTATCTTTAAAAAAATTTGCAATTCCTTATTGTAAGTATTACCGTTATTTTAAAATATTTTTTCCCCATTTGAAGTGTTTTTTTTTTTTTTTTAGAAAATCGGCCCTTCCGCCCAAATGGGGCGATATACATAGATCTCACCCTCCCATAGTAAAAAATGCTTCTTGTTCTACACAAATCTGTCGTTAAACTTTGTCGTCTGAGTTATCGTACTCTCCCCAAATAATCTTAAGCACACATGAAACATATTAATTATTCATTATTCAAGCAGCGAATATTGTGACTCAAATTGGTGGTAAATTTTAATTATTTGTTCCTTCGTGTGAAAATGTTGACTTTGATGAATATTTTGACATTGACATTTCGGTAATCGGTTTAAGGGTGCGTTCACACTGAAAGTTTGAAGTTGTCAAGTCGCTAACGAAAGACCCTTTAGAAACTACAATTACAAATTTGTAGTTGTTATGTAACTTATGGCTTGAGAAATAGTCCACTGAACTCATATGTAAATCACAAGACCGACATACAAGGCAAAAATAAAGCTGAATCAATTCTGTGTGTGTAGCGTGGTATCTGACCAACACTAAATGCGCATTTATAATTAAATCAATCAATTTT
Organism: Portevinia maculata; assembly: GCA_949715645.1. Lineage (NCBI taxonomy): Eukaryota > Metazoa > Arthropoda > Insecta > Diptera > Syrphidae > Portevinia > Portevinia maculata. The sequence goes on along the minus strand of OX454527.1, from coordinate 51,036,061 downwards.
CTGTTCATATTCCTCCTGTTCCCGCCGCATTTGTATACACTTTGATCACTGGACTTGGGTATTCTAGCACGTGATACCTAAGACAGTAATCTCGTGATTATTAGTTGGACTATGCCTGCACTATCATCGACTGTCAGTAGAAGAAAGGCAGTGCTGCTTCATGCCCGTTTCGCAATGCTGCGACAACGAGTCTACCGCAAGTCGTCAAACTATTTTCATTCAGTGAAGATGTATGTAACCATAAACAAGATGGAAATGGATGTCGTGCTCTGAGCAAAGTATGCAGTAGACAAAATCGTTTTCCAATTCGCCTATATAAACTTGTTTGTGAGAAGAACTTTTTGGGGGCGTTTTTGACAAAAAACATTGTTTTTACTATAACTTTTAAAAAACGGAGAAAACAGGTATAGCAAAATATAACGACAATATCTTTCACAAGGATGAGGCCATACATTTTGCAATCGATCTTCAATCTTTATACCTGTTGGAAATTTTATACCCGGAAACTTTTACTACCTGTAAATAGGTACATATTTTCCCAACAGTAAGTCATACAATTAAAGGGTTAAAAACAAACGACCGCTGGAATTTCCTACGATCATGAATGAATGAATGAACTACTTGAAAAGCGTATAAAAGGTTGCTCACTAGGATGAGGCCATTGCTTTTAAAAAAACTGTTTTTATTTAGTTAAAAAAATGGGTTCCGGAAAGACGTTAACAGCGATAGAAAGAGGAAAAATAGATGCTTTCGAGGAGTTACGATTCGCAGGCCGAGAAATTGCAAGGAAGCTAAATAGAAGTAAGACCCGCTACTGCTAGACATGGCAAGCAGAATCAGTGATGTCAGCAACGATGTTATAGCTACTCGAGTATTTATGGGCGCTATTGCGGATGATCTAAGACTGACGTCTAACAAAATAGATTGCATACCAGAACTCATTCAGCCTCAACAAATTTCTCGCTACAATACCTCGATCCTTGCTGAAATGCTGGAATCCGCGGAGCAACACTAAATCTAAATCATTAGTACTAGCCCACAAGCAACTTCAGCGATGCCTACCACAACAATAACGACAGCCAAAGCCATTACACAAACACCCGTAACAGCCGCGAAAAAAACAGCAGTTCCCTCACCTTAAACAACACTTGCATCCTTTGACGTTTCTACTCCGCCTCACCTTAAGCGATTTGGCACGCTGTGGACACTTGCCCACTGGAATAAAAGGCTAAACAAAATTTCTGAGGACGACACTTTTATCACCAATAGAGTTCCCCAGCATGCTAACGCCTCTTGGTTGAAGAACTTCTTTCAGAAAAAATTCGCCATCACCATCAGCAATTGTCAAAAAATCACTCCGGTCGACTCCGTGAATAACTGTTTCAGACTCGACATACCTTCGAAATATGCCTGGATATTTTCGAGCACGTCCAAAGATGTTCTGAGCTTCGGAAAAAAGACAATCACTAAGTCGACTAACACAGGAAAGGTTAATGTTAGGGATTCCAGTAGCAATGTTTATAAAATTAGATTTAAGCCCAATTCACTTAAACTTATTCCTTGATCCAAACTGGAATTCCAAAGTTGCAATTTTTCCTGTTTCCTCCCCTCGTATAAGGCAACCAATTTCCAATATACCATCAGTCACAACCTCCATTCACCACACGTCTGATTCAAAACCATCCAAGCCTCAACGTAATCGTGTGTCTTTTAACCTAAACCCAGTTTCAGAACTTCCCTCAAACCATACCAGAACCTCTGTTACCACTTCCTTCACCAATTACCCAAACTTCATTCACTCTCACACTATAAATCCTACCCCACCTACTCCCGCTAGACCCACAAATCGTGTCCTAACTACTTTTCCCCACATAGAGAAGTGAACCCCTATCTCCAAACCCCCCGTCCTTTTCGACCCTCTACTTCCTCCAAATGTAAAACATACCAGCAAGTTTATGGATCCTTTGTGCGACCTCGACGGCCGTTATGTTATGGCACGGGATCACCAACTGTTTGAAAATGTCCGCATCTACCTTGCGTTTTTACATGACAAGCCTGATTCCATCTGCGTCGACGGCAAGACAAAGACAAACGTCCAAGTCTCTATTCGGAAAGAAGGTCTTCCAACTGACCCCACTGTACTCTACTTCTCCAAATGTAAAACATACCAGCAAGTTTATGGATCCTCTGTGCGACCTCGACGGCCGTTATGTTATGGCACGAGATCACCAACTGTTTGAAAATGTCCGCATCTACCTTGGGTTTTTACATGACAAGCCTGATTCCATCTACGTCGTTGGCAAGACAAAGACAAACGTCCAAGTCTCTATTCGGAAAGAAGGTCCTCCAACTGACCCCACTGCACTGCGCGAAATGTACACGCGCTATCATGAAGGCCTTAACATTTCACCTAATACTGTGGCTAATGACCTCTCCGCTTTTGCTTCCCACATTAACTCTAGACATATCTCACAACGAAGCAGAAACGACCAAAACAAATTTTTTCGTTCCTAATTTACCACCATTGACCATTCCTAAACCTATTTCCACTACGCCTTCACATAACCACATCCCCCTCACTTTTTACTATCAGAACGTAAGAGGCCTTCGCTCAAAAACCCAAAATGTCTTGCGTCAATCAGATACTCTTCCTTTTGACATCTATGCTCTGACTGAAACCAATCTAATGCCAGATATAAAGAACCAGGAGCTATTTCCCCCCACTTTCAATGTTTTCCGCGATGATGATGTCGCCCGTCCAACAGACGACTCACCCTGCAGAGGCGTCCTATTGGCCATCAACAATGGCCTTGACTCATCTTCAATAGCTACTTCATCTTCTTCTTCTAAAGTCGACTTCGTCTCAATTAAAATTGCTCTCCCCCGAAGGTCTCTATTTGTTATGTGCTTTTATATCCCACCGGCCCAACCTTTCGAATCGTACCAATTCGCTGTCGATGTGATTGACCAAATGGCCGACGCGTCAGACTCCCGTGACGACATCATCATTTTCGGCGATTTTAATCTGCCTTATCTGCACTGGACTCCGTCAGATAATGCATCATTTTTCCTGGCTTCTAATCCGAACTCGAATAAGGACTGCCTTTTCATAGATCGTCTAACAGATTCAAGCCTATGCGAAGTTAGTGTCATCTCCAATTATATGGGAAGGCAACAAGACCTTATTTTCTCTACTGATCCCATTAACTCCTCTGTCTCGCTTTCTCCCCTATCTCTATCGACTATTGATAATTTTCACCACCCCCCCCCCCCCCCCCACTTCTTCTTTCTTTTTTCCATGACTCTCCACCACACCCGACGCCCGTGACAAATCTACCCTCTTACGATTTTCACAAAGCGAATTTCCACAAAATTAACGCCTATCTAAGCAGAGCCTCTTTTGACTTCGCCAACCACTCTCTAAATGATGCCCTGTCCGTTTCTCTACCAGCAATATCGTAATAAGGCACAAGCCAATCTTATTACCGACCCCGAGTCCTTTTTCCGATTTGTTAACTAAAAAAAAAAAATCGGATGGTTACCCCGCATCCCTCTCCTACGAAAACATATCCTCAAGCGACCCGCATACTATTGCGAACTTCTTCGCGAACTTTTTTAAGCAATCTTTCGCGGACAGCTCTTTCGTACCTGATCCCTCTTATTTTAATTATCTACTTAATTTCTCCTTTGGTCCCTTTCTTTCTCTTACATTCGACCCTGCAGTAATTGAAAACAAGCTTCAAAAACTCAGTGATGAGTTCTCACCTGGGCCAGATGGTCTTCCCGCTATATTTCCTAAGAAATGCAGCTCCAATTTCCCTCCCCCTTTCTCACCTTTTCCGGCTTTCACTTTCACATGGAGAATTTCCTCAGATTTGGAAGTGCTCATTTATAACCCCGATACACAAAAAAGGACAAAAGAGCGAAATACCCAAACTCTCACATATACCGAAGCTCTTGTCTTCTACAACAAGAACTGGATACTTTTTCCACCTGGTGCATCAAAAACGGCTTAGAGCTCAATATCGCCTAATGCCAGTCTATTACTTTCTCACGCAAGATGAACAAGTCCCCTCCCCGCCCTTACCTTCTCCATTGTCAACCTATATCCCGCGTTCAATCTCTTCGTGACCTTGGCATTCTGTGCGATAGGGAGCTTAATTTCCGTTTACATTTTGACGAGATGATTCTTAAAGCCAACTCATCACTTGGCTTTGTTAAACGGTGGTCCAAAGAATTCTCTAACCCTTACCTGACCAGATCTCTTTACACTACCTTTGCTCGCCCGCTTCTTGAGTACGCTAGCCAAGTATGGTCTCCTTTCCATCAAGTTCATGTGTCCAGAATCGAGAGCATCCAACGTCGCTTTCTCCGATTCGCTCTTCGTGGTTTACCCTGAAACGATCCTTCAACCTTACCTTCCTATCTAGACCGTCTCAAACTCATTAAAATGAATACCCTTGAGGAATGCAGAGACGCTGCAGACATAGTTTTCATTCATCGACTCCTCTCTGGCTTCATCGGCTGCGCGTCACTTTATAACTCTATCTTCTTCAATACCAGCCCTCGTTACTTACGATTCCCTCGTCTCTTCTATCTTCCTCCGCACCGCACGGCCTATGGCTCTAATGAACCAATCTCCCGCATGCTGCGGAAAGTTAACTCAAACCTCACCGCCTTCGATTTCAATCGCAGCACTCCCTGCCTTAAACTTGACCTTCTTCACCAATCCTAAACCCTAACTTTTAATTAGTTTTTAATTAGTTTAAAGCCATATTATTAGCTTGGATTAAGCCAAATAAATGTGGACTTATGCCCCACCAAAATACAAAAATTTGAGCAGTGAATGGAAACGCGTTGTCCTTTCGGATGAAAACAAAGTTTAACCTTGACGGGCCCGGGTTCAAACTTTTATTTCCATGATCTAAGAAATGAGGAGCTTATTTTGGCAAGATATTACAGCCGTCCATCAGGTATAATGGTGTGGGGAGCTATTACCCACTACGGCACAATTGAGTTGGAGTTTTTGTCCACAACAATGAACAGAAACAACTACAAATGATTGCTGGAACGGTCATTTCCAAAAGTGAAAAATATTTTCGGACCCCTGGCTTGGTTATTCCAACAAGACAATCTCATTATCCACACTTCCGGGGTTGTTAGAAATTGGATTCAATCAGAAGACGTGGAACTTTTGCCATGGCCGCCCTATTCACCGGACTTAAACATAATCTCAAATATTTGGGCATGGTTATCTCTCAGACAAGGACACTTTAATGGAAGCTATTCGTGATGCCTGGGCCCAAATTTCTCTTAATTATTTAAAAAAAAACTACGATTCTATTCCAAAACGTCTTATAGAGGTCATATCGAAAAATGGCGGGCATACTCATTATTAATGTAGAAAAACATAATAAATAAATATTTTAGAACCATAAAATGTAAACATTTATTTAATTTCTTCCTTTCTTTCGAAGATTTTACATGTGGCCTCATCCTAGTGCCCATCTTTTTATACGCTTTTCCAGTAGTTCGATCTTGAGAAATTCCAGCGGTCGTTTCTTACGAGGGCGGGTCAATAAGTCCGTGACTTTTTGAATTTCTGACCTCTTTACTGAAACAGCAACACTGCTCCTGTCAACAGGCATCTGTCAGTTGACTCCTGTCAAAATTTAAACTTGCTGCGTCAGTTAGTTTGTGTTTGACAGCTATTTTTATCAGACTACTCACTAATTTGAGGAGAAAATGGAAAAAAGTGAATTTCGTGTGCTTATTAAGCATTATTTCTTGCGAAAAAAAACCATTACCGAGACCAAGGCTAAGCTTGAAAAATACTATGGGGACTCTGCACCATCGATTTCAATGGTAAAAAAGTGGTTTACTGAATTTCGTTGTGGCCGTACAAGCACTGAAGATGCCGAACGTCCTGGACGCCCAGTTGAGGTCTCTACACCCGAAACAATCGAAAAATTCACCATATGGTGTTGGCCGACCGATGATTGAAAGTGCGAGAGATTGTGGAAGCCGTAGGGATCTCGCATGGCTCAGTGGTTTCAATTTTGAATGATCACTTGGGCATGAGAAAGCTTTCCGCAAGATGGGTGCCGCGTTTGCTCACAGTCGACCACAAACGCAATCGTGTAACAACTTCACAGGAAGGTTTGGCGCTGTTTAATCACAATATGGAGGAGTTTTTGCGCCGTTTTGTAACCGTGGACCAAACATGGATCCATCACAACACACCAGAGACCAAACAACAGTCAAAACAGTGGGTTTCTAAGGGTGAATCGGCGCCAAAGAAGGCCAAGGTGGGTTTGTCAGCCAATAAAGTTATGGCGACTGTTTTTTGGGATGCACGCGGGATAATCCACATTGACTACCTTCAAAAGGGAAGAACAATCAATGGGGAATATTATGCCAACTTATTGGACCGATTCAATGACGATTTGAAAAAAAACCGACCTCATTTGGCCAAGAAAAAAGTTCTTTTCCACCAAGACAATGCAAGAGTGCACACATGTGCAGTTGCCATGGCAAAAAACCATGAATTGGGCTATGAATTGCTCCCTCATCCACCCTATTCTACAGATTTGGCTCCGAGCGACTACTTCTTGTTCCCAAACCTGAAGAAATGGCTTGGTGGAAAAAGATTTGACTCCAATGATGAAGTCATCTCGCAAACAAAGGCCTATTTTGAGGACCTCGACAAATCATTTTTTTTGGAAGGGATAAAAAAATTGGAGAAGCGTTGGACAAAGTGTATAGAGCTCAAGGGAGACTACGTTAAAAATGAAATTTTTTTTTTATCAAAAAATCTGTGTTTTATTCCAAAAGTCACGGACTTATTGACCCGCCTTCGTATTTGCCCTTTAATTTTATGACTTATAAAATTTCCAACAGATATAAAGACTGAAAATCGATTCCAAAATGTATGACCTCATCTTTGTGATCGCCAGTGTATGTTTTTGTTAATATATTTTAGTGTACAGTCTTTTTAAGCTAAATTAAACAAAAACAAATATTTTGTTCATTTTTTTTTCGCTGTAGAAATTTTTTAATTTATGTACGGCACTTTTTTTGTACCCGAGTAAAAATTTCGAATTTTTAATTTTTTAAATAAACGTTTTAATGCTCCAGAAAATTTAGGTACAGTGGAACTTTCCTAACTCAAAGTTCTGTTACTCAAACTTTTCTCTTTTTTACTGTGGGAATTTACTCGTTTTTCTAAGAAAAACGAGAAGGCGCTTCAATGATAAGGAGCTTAGGTTTATAGCACTCACCATATCCGCACCAAATACCTGCCACCTGATACGAGCAGAAGCAGGACAATCACAGAGGAAATGTTCCGCAGTGTCGTCGCTTTCTCCACAGGCTTCGCAGTTGGTGGTGTCGCTTAGGCCTAGCACCTTAAGGTGTTTGGCAAAAGCGTAGTGTCCCGTAAGAACGTCAGTAGTCTGTCTGCAGTCTTTTCTGTTGAAAGACAACAAGATGGGGTAGTATGGTTCCTTTTCTGGCGAGTTCATCCGCCATACAGTTCCCTGGAATGTCTGTATGTCCTGGCACCCAGCATAGGTGAATGTTAAAATGCTTCGCCATCTCCACTAGAGATGATCGACAGTCACGCACTACAATAGAGTTTGTGGACCCAGAATCCAGGCATTTTAATGCAGCTTGACTATCTGAGAAGATCCAGATGTCCGTAACGGATATCACGTTCTTCTTCAGTTCAGCCACGACAGGATTTCTTTAATAGCCAAGATTTCTGCCTGGAACACACTGCAGTGATCAGGGAGTCGAAAGGAGAGGCTGAGATTCAGCCTGTCAGAGAACACACCACCTCCTACCCCCTCGTCGGTTCTGCATCCATCGGTATAAAAGTGGATCGATTTATTTCCGACGGGTGGGCCTCCTTCCCAGAATGTTCTGGGAGGGATCTTGACCTTGAAGATTTTGTCAAAAAGGGTCTGAATGGTGGTGTAGTCTATGTTACTAGGGAGGATTCTAATTTTGTTCACAATAGATGTGTGGCCGATTTCATTCTCGGACCATTGGAACGTTGTTTTGAGGCGGATAGCCGCAATAGCAGCCACTTGCTGGCTAAAGAGGGGGTAGTGCACAGTGCACCACTCATGCAGAGACACGCTGTTCGTTGAACTTTGCTTAGCTTATCGCGATTTATCGCTTTATCTAGAGCAGTCCACCAAACAAACACCCCGTACATAAGTATCGGTCTTATTACCGAGATGTATAGCCAGTTGGTAATGCGGGGTTGAAGCCCCCATTTATTACCAATGGCTTTTTTGCAGTAGAAGAGTGCTGCTGTAGCTTTACGAACTCTTTCTTGAACGTTAGGTTTCCAGCTAAGCTTTCTATCCAGAATGAGACCCAAGTATATAGTCTCGTCCGAAAAGACTAGACTTGTGCCCCTGATAGAGGGGGGGATCAATGTATGGAATTTTATGTTTCCTAGTGAATAGAACAAGTTCGGTTTTGTGGGGGTTAACACCCAACCCACAACGATCTGCCCATCTAGTTAGCTTGTTAAGAGCGTTTTGGAGAAGTTCTTTCAGGGTTTTTAGGTGCTTGCCTGAGGCGGCAATTGCAATGTCATCTGCATAGGCAATAACCCTGCAGCCCTTCTTTTCTAGGCACATCAGCAGCTTGTTCACCACTAAGTTCCAAATGAGGGGGATAGGATTCCACCTTGTGGCGTACCTCTACTCACAGATCTTCTGGCAGATGTCATACCCAGTTTCGAGTTTATAATCCGACTTGTGAGAAGAAGATTAATAAGCTCACCAAGTGAGTCATCTACCTTTAGATCTGTCAGTGCATTTGCGATCGCGGGTGTATTGACGTTGTTAAAAGCACAATGCCCAGGAATGCAACCATAGGGTACTCTTTAGAGTGAAAGGAATATTCGATTGAACGTACTAACGTATGTAAGGCTGTTTCAACAGATTTGCCTTTGCAATATGCACATTGAGCCGTAGACAGAAGTCTTGTATCAATGTTAGTACGTAGATGGATATCAATCAGCCGTTCTAATGTTTTTAGAAGGAATGACGATAGGCTTATGGGTCTGAGATACTTAGGATTTAATCCTCTGCTTACCTCCGCCATAACATAACGGCCACAATCCGCATCCGCAACCAACGTTCTATTCCTTAGCATTGCTTTAATCCACACCACCAATGATTCGTCTACGCCGTGTTGTCTGGCAGAGTACTTCAAGATCTTGACGTTCACAAATCCGCTGGTCCAGATGGTATTTCCCCTATCGTTCTGAAGAGGTGTTCTTCTTCGCTGGCAAAATCATTGCCTATTCTTCAGGACTCTTTCCGGGAAGATGGAAAACAGCATTTGTCCAGCCTGTACCAAATAAAGGCGAATCTTCTTCTCCCTCCTCCTACCGACCAATTGCACTTGCGTGCCTTCTTTCTAAGGTCATGGAAACGCTGATAAACCGTCAGCTAATGAAATATCTTGAATCGCAGAAACTTCTTAATGACCGGCAGTATAGTTTTCGTAGCAACAGGTCCACTGGTGATTTGATGACATATCTAACCGAAAAGTGGAACCCATCTCTTCATCAAGGGGGTGAAAGTAAGATTGTTGCGCTTAATATTTCAAAGGCATTTGACAGAGTTTGGCATCAAGCTCTCTTGTCGAAAATGCGTGCATTTGGAATCGATGATACTCTTCTTCAATGGATTAGAAATTACCTTTCGGACCGTTCAATTCAAGTTGTTTTGGACGATTTCAAGTCTGCAACTCACCAAATAAATGCTGGTGTCCCCCAAGGCTCTGTTCTGTCCCCGACTCTTTTCTCATTTTTATAAATGATCTCCTGTCTGTTACTTCTAATACAATCCATTCCTTTGCTGATGACAGTACAATCAGCTTCTCATATTCGTTTCTTGGGTCACGCCCCTCATCTTCGGGTGTGGAACTGGAACGGCAACGTATGTTAAGCTCATTAAAGTCCGATCTTAACAGCATAACTCAGTGGGGTAAAACCAATAGAGTGGAATTTAATGCTTTCAAAACACAATACTGTCTCCTGTCATTAAAGCAAAACCCACACACACTGTCATAATCTATGAATGGCACTTGCATCGCTGAAACCGAAAGACTTTCCATTCTCGGTATGTTTGTTAATGACAGCCTTCGTTGGAATGACCACATATTCGATGTCGCCAAAAACGCCGCGAAATGTCTAGGCTTCCTTAAGCGTTGTAAGAAATATTTCACCCCTTCTGACCTGGCTACAATTTATAAGGCGTTTATTCGACCGAAACTGGAGTACAACGCTCATTTTTTTTTTTATAATAAAAAGGAAATCCAAATCCCAGAGCACTCAGACTCGGTAACGGTCCATTGTACTACTAGGCAGAAATCCTCCTTTTGGTGTAGAGGCATGTAAATGGGTGGCGTATGTTGTTGTTCCCCATGGGGATTGAACCTGCACCGCACGGGTCACAAGCCAACACACTAACCTCTACACCGTCGTCACCCTTGATTGACTCTCTTAGTCATCGTCGTAATGTCTCCTGCCTTTCGTTATTTTATCGTTATTTCCACCGTAAGTGCTCAAACGAAATAGCCAGTTGCATTCCTCTCCTTGAACATTTCAACCGCAATACCCGCCATGCAAGGAATGCTCATCAGTTCACCCTCAAGCCTATCTTCGGACGTACAGTGAAGTTCAAAGAATCTTTCCTCAGCCGTACAACTAGAATGTGGAATTCGCTTCCCTGCTCCATTTTTCCTGCACATTATAACCTACAAACATTCAAATCCAACGTGCATCGGCAACTCTCCTTTTCTTCTCACCCTAATTTCCTTAACGCCCGCGCTGTGTAGCTACTACATTATAAGGGTCCCAACAAATCCCTTTAGTGCGCGGTTATTATAAAAAAAAAAGCTGCACATGCTGTCAAAAGCACATATCGATGGAAATGCCCATCGCGTATTCTTTCATGTCAAGCGCGCCCTCAATTCTACCAACTAGATTTTGGAGCTTAGTCTCTCAGAATTACCCTTGATCTGGGTACGCCAGAGTGTTGGCATGTATGCCAGTGCTAGGAAAGCAGTGAAGATTTTCTTCATAGTCGATAGCAACTGGTTTATACCCTGTTGCAGCATGACTGGGTATATTCCGTCCGTGCCAGATGACTTAAAGTCGTCAAAAGACGCAAAAGCGTATTTGATGGCCTCGTCCGTTACCACCGCCTTCGCAATATGCCAACTACGCCGAGTTGTTTGTCTCAGCTCACTCACAATCTCGAAAGTCTGAGCTGGTTGAGACTCCAGCAGATGACTAAGAGCTTCCGCTTTCGTCTCAGTGAAGGTGTTATAAAGTTTTCTAAGTCATTCCAATTTGGCTGGTTTGCCCTTTTTCAGAATTGTAACCACCCTACTAGTTCACCCAGTGCTTCAATCTTTTCGCAGAAATTCCTTTAATTCCTCTTGTTGGATGACCCTATATAAAAAATTACTTCCTCGGTCAATGTTTGATGTCAAAAACCTAGTCGACGCTCCTTTTTTTATTGAAGAATTTCTATCGATAACGAGAGAACAGCGTTGTCTCACCCCGTCCTTGTCTCGTTTTCCCAACAGCATGTTCGGGCATAATAGTGTAAATGTGAGCAAATTGAAAGAAAGTAAATAATGTAAATATTTAAGTGTTAATTACAAAAAAGTCAATCTGTGCCTTCATCGAAATTATGCACATTATTCTAAGGCTGTAATAATTTTCACACAACCGGCGATAGTCGTCAGATGGCACAATCGGGTGGTACTTTTATTATGGCTTCGTTTCTCATGGCTCTTACCATTCTAAATATATTATATAAAAATAAAGCAGTGTACATTTTAAGAAACCACACCACGTATTATCTTTTCATTTTTTGTTCGCTTTATTACCAGGCCACTGTTCCGACATAGCCAGGGGATCGTAAGCAATTTAATAGATTTATGAAATTGACGTATAGATACTTATCGCGGGTGCGAGTTAATACGTAAAGTGTGAAGATTTTTTAGGAGGCCATTTCGTCAACTGATTGGATCACTTCGGAAATGACTGCTGCGTAGATAGGTGTAGATCGGCGATTTGGTAAAATTGTTTCGGTTTTACGATTAAGATTGTATTCCTGTGCTAGAGGGTTTCTAGGAATAGTTCCTACGCCGCGCCGTGACTTTCTGTTTATTTATTATTTTATTAATATTTTTTTGGGTGACACAATCTTCCTGTATGATTGTTATTTGCACCGCTATGAAAACTTTAAATGATTATTATCAACGTGATGAATAAGAATTTCAGTTCCTATTAATGAAGTCGTAACAGGTTTGAGGAACGTAAAGGGCCAACTAGGGCGTGTTTTGATTTGCTGTAATTTTAGGTAGTCTTATTGCGCGATTTTAGCGCAAGATCAAGGGTTGCGTACTAAGTTCAATTATTTGAGAATTGCTTTTAGATAGATAATGGTGTGAATTTGGTTTCAACTGGAAATCACTTCAAGTTAATGCTGATAGTGGTGGGTGTGTGAGTATGCACTTGTTCCACTGATTAGGCATGTCACATTTCACAATAGTTTGATAGACGACGATAGTCTGTTTGATCAGTCACATTCACGTGGTTCCTAGAAGCGTAACACAATTTTGTCTATAAAGAAAATGTTCCATTTATTCATTAGATAAGGAATTGGAATTTTATCAGTTTCTGGCTTTGCGAATATATTTGTAGGACTGTTTAAGGGTGAGGGACGTCTTCAAAGCTGTGTAGAACATTTTTCAGGGCATTTCTCTGACGCACCGTAGTTTAATACGTAACAAACTAAATCACGGCAAAGGATCGCTTAGGAGATTTGGCTAAATTCAGCAAAATTTGGTAATAATGTAACTTTATTACGAGATTAGAGCGTCAAAATATCGCTTGCTTAGTTCCAGCACTTCATGCAAATAGCATAAATTTCTTAAAAGTTATCGCATTATAAATGCTTTTAAAGTAACTTGCTTTTAAAGGGACAAATCACTTCTTGGCATTTTTAACATTCAGGTGAGTCAGCGATACATTTAACATCCTGAAACTGTCCCACAAGTATTAAAATCCTTGGGTTGACACGACTGGCAGTAAAATGGGAGGGTTATGTACGCTCTAATCCTGACCATTACTTCGCTATTAAGGAAGATTACGAGTTTTGCAGAGCAGTTCCCAGTAGTTTAACTTAATTCTTAACCGAGGATTCTCCGGTATAAATCACTCCACTCAAATTTGCCTTTGGAATCGGCCAAAATAAATTTTCGCACACCCAAATGACTAGCTAAAGCGCCAGTAATTCATAATAGTTTTGTTCGTATGACAAATTTTCCTCTTTTTTAATTTTAGTCCCGATAAAATATTTCGTGAGTACATCTGCATTTGAAGAGTTCCGCTTGTAGACCATCGAATCCGCGGTCTTGTTGTTCTCAAACTTTTTTGTAGCTAACCTAACCGCTTCTATACCGGGTGGTCGAACCGGTTCTTCATTGACGTGACGTCATTGGGTGACGCGGGAAACCAACGAATGACCGAAGAGCTAAATGTCGAAAACACAATACATACGAGGCGCGTTCAATATATTCTCGGTATCATAGGGTGAAGCTGTGGTTGTATATATAAATTGACTTATTTATCAAGTAATATTCATGTAAAATTTCATATAAACTCGCAGCGGGTGTGTTGCTTCTTCATTACAACGCTCCTGTTCACACGGCGCGAGTTTCCAAGGCTGCTGTGCGAGATTTCGAAGAAATCCAACACCCACCCTATAGTACAGACCTTGCCCCTAGTGATTATTTCCTGTTTCCGGATTTGAAAAAATGTCTTCGTGGAAAAAGATTTTCGGATGATGAAGAACTCAAGTCGGCAATAAATGGGTATTTTGCAGAGAAAGAGGAAATTTATTTTTTTGAGGGTTTAAAAAAACTTATCTCAAGATGTAACAAATGCATTGATGTTAGGGAAAATTATATTGAAAAATCTATAGAATAGATCTATCTACGAAAACGAAGAAAATTATACGCATTTTTCATTGATTTTCGAGCCGCGTTTGATTCCATCGACAGAACAGCCTTAATTTGTAAATTCTTTAGAGATGGGATGTCTCTCAAGTTTGGAAGAATGATTGAGGACATCTATAGTGAAACCCTCTATGCAGTTTGGGATGGGCAAAATTTATCAGATTGGTTCCTGGCGTTAGCAGGATTGAAACAAGGATGCAATTTCAGCCCTTTAGGTTTTTGCCTCTATATCGAAGACCTAACAAAAGACATGCCGTGTGGTATATCAATCGATGGGTTTCAAATCAAATAACTGATGTACGCAGATGATATAGTCCTTTTAGCTAAATCACCCGAGTCCCTTCAGCTAATGATAAATAAATTGCGCGAGTACTGCTTGAAGTGGAACCTAACTATTAACCTAAGCAAATCAAAAACAATGGTCTTTCGGAGAGGAACAGGACGATTAGCTGCAAACGAAAAATGGTGCTATGGAGTAGAGGCTATAGAAACTGTAAAGGAATACCAATATTTGGGTTACACTATAACAAGCAACTTGAACCTGGAAAAACACCTGGTTAAAAAGCTCTCCTCTTCCAAAAATGCGATCGGGACGGTATGGAAAAATGTTTACGGACCTATCAGCTAGCGCAAAATTTAAAGTTTTTCTGGCAACGTCCAGATCAATAATGCTTTATGCTGCGGAAGCATGGGGCTGGAATCGGTCAGAAACCACTGAAAAACTCTTAAGGTTCTTTCTAAAGCGGCAATTTCGACTACCTGACACAACACCTAACTACATGCTACTCATCGAAACTGGACTATCACCACTGTATCTCACGTCTCTAAAACTCCACTTTAACTACATCACGAAACTCATGTACAGTCACGAAGGTAAAGTTGCAAGAAAGATTGCAGTCTCGATAGTAAGGTCGCAAAGCTCATGGTTTAAGGAATGGAAAAATCTAGCAGACTTTTGTGAACTCTCTTTCAATATCAGCTTGGATAATTTATCAGAATGGACGCCATTCCTTCATAACCTTCTCGAAAAGCTCCATTCTAAAACAAGAAAAGAAAACATTGAGCGAGCAAAAAGCTCAGTACATAGGGAACTTTATCCTGAACTCCAACACGATCTAGCAGAAGCCAGCTACTTCAACGACAAGTTTAACAGTGAAACTATATCATTGGTATTCCGAGCAAGAGGGGAACTATTACCGCTTAATTTCATACCGCATCGCAATGACTTAACACTTAACTGCTCCTTATGCAACAGCAACGAAAGGGAAAATGTACTGCATTTCATCGCAAGATGTCCGATTCTAGCTGAGATACGACGACAAATATGGAAACGGAATTACTTGGAACGAACGGACCTCATAGCAATTTTAAATGGAACAGATTGGAAAAATTATCGCAATATATAAAAATAGCACTTACATATACAAGGTGGCGCAAAAGTCATCTTCCAGTGGCGTTCACCAATCCGACTGAAAACTACATAGGATAGATGCCAAACGTCGTGGATCATTTAGAACATTGGCACACAGAATTGCCTAAGGCCACCCAAGGGCTGAAAACCCTTTAGGAAGATGCGAATTTTACTTTGACATTTTTGAAGTAAACAGATGACAACTTTTGCGCCACCTTGTAGAAAGCAAATAATAAGAGAAGAATTTTGAATTTTAAATTTAATCAAACTTGATACCAAAGCACCATTAATTCACAAAACTCAAAAATGTATTAACAAGAGATATCATCTGTCTGACGGCCCTTCCGGCCATGCCTCAAAAGATTTATGTTTTTTTTTTCAACTGTTTTGTAAATACCACTTTTTATGAATTAATAAATCCACTACTACTACTACTACTATATTGAAAAATAAAGACAATTTAAATTGAATTCGCATTTTCCTTCATATCGATACCGAGAATATATTGAACGCCACTCGTATCTCGAGAAAAAAAATCGATTATTTGGATAAGTCTCGAAAACCAAAATTTGGATTTTTTTTTTAAAAGGCATCTCTTAAAGAAGTAATTTGTTGTTTTACAAAAGCAATTAAATGGGATATGACCAACATTAAAAAAATTATTGCATATTCCCTCCTTCATTGTTTTTATATAACCATAAACAATTTTTTATTGTTGACACCAGAGCGCAAATGCATTTCATATGCTGCTTAAGTACATTTAGCCGACGAATTGTTCATCCGTTCGTATGTGACCAATTCATCGGTTAAAGGAACTTAAGCAAAGATGTTCCATCTCTTTGATGCTCATAACCGTGAATGCCCTAAATTAGTTTTGTTTTTCTCCCAACTTCGTTGTGGGTCGTAATTTGTACAGTCGGACTAATAAATTTAAAACAAAAAATTTTCAGGTCTTGGACTCAGAATCGGGAATGTGTTTAAAAATGTGTTTGTTCCTATGGAGATGCCATGAGAATATCACCACACCACAAATGCAAAAGCCGACGGCAAACCGCACCATAAATATTTTCTATCCAAATTATTGGCAAAATTGGGAGACCATAATTTTGGGAATTCATGACTGTGAACCACAACGAAACGAACACATATAGTGCGTACCAAAACAGTTGGCCATTCTACTGCGCAGGTCTCTTAAAATGTGTTTTACAATCTCTTAAAGTGCAAAAACAAGCATAAAGAGACGAAAATGGGCGGAGCCATAATAAAAAACGACGTATACCCTGCCTTGTGTTCAAGATCGCTGTCGCGATCTCACTGAGGGTGGTTTCTTCATTTTCCTTCTTTTATACTGAAATTAGGAGCGGAGGAAAAATATAGACCATTATATGTCAACTTTACTTGGAGGCAAATATATTGTTTGGTTTTTTGTCTTGTCGGTTCTTTGTAGGAGTATGATGTGATCACGCTCGGATAGATTAAGCAAAACATTGCACATGAATTGATTGTGTGACTGTGTCTGTATGAAGGTGTACGGTTTTAGATTTAAACCCTATTTGCTCATTATGCTTTCGTTGATCATTATTAATTGTGTCGTGCATATTGATCATGTAGGTACTGATATTGGCACGCAAAGTAAAGTAAATTGCAGTGTCACACCAATTTTTTTTTGTTTATATCATTGAATTTGGGCGAGGTAGGTAAATTTAATAAAAAAATTAGAATTTGGGAATTTTTTGGAAACGTAAACGATTTTATGCCCAATAACAATAGGCACGATTTTCTGTCACAAAAAAGAGGATGGGGTATTAAACGGTTCGTTAAAGACAAAATGGTGAACGTTCTTGATTCTTCAATAATTTTTTTTAAGAAATGCAGTTTTTAAAACTTATTGAACTACCCACCACTTTTAAATTTGTAACCTTGATTAAAAGTGTAAATTATAGCGAGATAAAATTGACGATGAATTGCAAATATAAAACAGATTTACAGCGAGCAGCAAAACAAAACACCAGTATACCAAATGGGTGGTTCGGTTTGGTTTGAATTAAGAAGTAAAAACACACACGTTTTAGTACTAAGATAAAAATATTTATTGATTTTGCTACCTATATATGAAATAGTTAATATTAATGTATATTAAATTGAATTCGAAGAACTGTCAGTTTCATAATCGGTTGAAGAATCATCTCCTGGATTGATAATTATTGCATCCGACATTGTGTCCCACATCTGCTCGTGTGAAAAGTATTCCTCCTCTGTCCTTATAATTTTTTCACAAACTCTTCAACTGTTATTTTTGAAAATTCTTCTTCAGCTAGTTTCTGAACATCCGATAATCTAAACGTTGTATTTCGGCTTCCGACTCTTCCCTTGACTGTTGCCCAGATCTTTTCAATAGGGTTGAGATCTGGATGATAGGGTGGCAATCGTAGTACTTCGTGTCCCGCGCCGTGAATCATATCGTCAATCTTATGCTTGGGGTGGTGATTAGTCCGATGTCGCTTTATAAGGTCATAAAGTTCGACTTTGAGCATTTTTGAAGAATGCGGTATATTGTTGACGGAAAGCCATTCTAACATCTCCGATTTAACGGAAGCAGAAGTGATTTGCTTGTGTTCCCATTTGTTGTGATATGATGCGTTGTCCATTACAATAACCGATGGTTCCTCTAGGTTATTTAAAACTTGATCCTTCATCCATTTGGAGAAATTTTCAAAATTCATCTCATCGTGATAATCTCCTGTTTTCGACCCAGATTTAAATAAAAGCAAGGCATTATTCACGAAGCCCTTCGCTCCACCTGCATGCGCCATTATCAGCCTTTGGCCTTTTGAAATTGGCGCCTTTAAACCTTGACTGGTGCCGTCAGTCCATGCCCTTGGCCTTGTGTGAGAGCTGTGAATATAGCTTTTGTCCAAATAAATAATCTCATATCCTTCTGACCTGTACTCCCGCACCTTCCTCAGATATTTCACTCGTAAAAGTTTGATTTCATTTCTTTCGCAAAGAAATTTACGGTTGTTCTCCGTTTTCCTATAAGAAAATCCATTTCTTTTTAAAATCCTATGTAGCGACATATTGCTTAGGTTCAGCTCCAAATCTTCCTGCACCCGTTGTCTTAACATTTTTAATGTTATCATCATTTTTTCTTCAATGTGGAAGTTGTATATAATTCGCCGAACAGCTGTGATACCAAATTCGTCCAATCCAGTTTTCCATTTTGTATGTGGTACTCTTTTAGTTGGAGATTCAATAGCGCCTTTCTTCTCATATTCTTTAATTATCCTTCTTATTGTTCGGGCCGAAATTCCCGTAAACTCCTCTGTCTGTGAATTTGCGTATGTGATGGGATTATCTATACATAAATTCCTAGCTTCTTCAATTTTTTTGTAATATATCCTAACAACGATCTTACGTCCTAGACTTCCTATTGGTTTTCCTTTTCTTGAAAGATCCATGACAATTTATTTTATTTTAATAAACTTATGTCCTAGCAATGCTTTTGTTTTCGTGAAAGTGAATTCCAAATAGGAAATCCATAATATATATGCGTTATCTTAAAATAAAAAACTCTAAAAACCAAGCAACAAATTTATTCCTTGCCCCTACAGGTAACCAAATGCAAACACTAATCATGTCGTAAAACTTTTACCCTTAAGTCAAACAGGTAAAATCAAACATCATAAAATTTATGCTAACCAAGCACACCACCCATACAGGTACCTAGCGCTAAACCACGAAATGTTCAACCATAAAAAGGGTTGGGAACCCTTTCAAATACAATCGGACTTCTAGGTAGAACTGTATAAAAGTCGACCTCATAATAAAAAATTAAGTTTATTTAGATATTCAACAGCATTTTAGTTCTAAGCACTGTAAAGTTGGGTTACGCATTGTAAATTACAGGCAAAAACGCTTAGTGATTAAATCTCTTTCGCGTCATTTTTGTTCTCTTAAATCCTCTCTCTGCGCAATCGACCGTTGGCCAACTGTTTTGGTACGGACTATACAATCATATTGTGCAGGCGTTATCGCGGCAAACTGCACAGAAGAAAATGCTATGTTTTGAGAATTAACTCCTCAGACTCAATTGCACTCTCACCGCTTGTAATCTGTGTGCATTTTGTAGCTAGGCGAGGTGCGGGAATAGCGAACCTATGCATTTGCAGAATAAATGACCCGCAATCGAAGAGGGTCAATGAACAGGAGCAATGGGCCAACGACAAATCAGCTGGATGCAGAGCTTTCCTTTAGGCAAAGACGAATAATAAGAATCAGTCCCTATTTGAAAGTTATCAAATCGAGTCGGTAATAAACAATTAAAAGTAACATTGAAACCGAGTTTTATTTTTTTCTTATATGGCTTTGTACGTACTATAGTGCGTGGAGAAATTATTTTTTTTATAGAATCCACCGCGCACCTTTAACTACCTGCGACTGTTTGACTGAGGAGTTTATGATTCTGCAGTATATAGTTCATTTTTATTTTGCGAGTGTCCTTGCAATAGAATACATAATTTCTTTGCCTTGAAATGGAAAAGCAAATCCCTTTTTTTAAAGCTTCTGTCTCGCCAAGGCAATGATTGTCAAAGAGGCACTTCGAACTATAAGATCTTTTGTGCTGTAGGGGCCAGAAAACATTCAGGCTAGAAGAATTTCTACTCTCCGTATAAAGCCGACAAGTTTACCAGCAGAGTACATCTTTATATCTTCGGAACTCAGTTGTTCACCGAACAAGATCTTCTCTCCTGTTCCATTGAGGGCTGGACATTCACGTAATCTGTGTTCAGCTGTTTCGTCTTCTTCAAGACATACGAGTAGAAGGCACTTTGGAGTCGATTATTTTCATTTCGTTAAGGTGGTATTATAAACCGTGGAGACCAGTGAGATATATGTATACGCATGGATGTTTGCACCTTTAATACAAGATGTATAAATGTAGCTGGAGCTCTGCTTGAAATACATTGGGTTTTTTCCCCATAGGTATTGTCATGTTGAAGTTTGGCCCGTATATATCAGCTCCCACACCCGTTTCCATTTAAGAACCATTCGTATAGCCGTTGTGCCTATTTGGTGGTTTATTGCTAACCCATACTTCTCTGTTTGGGATTTCTGTTCAGAACCGTTCATTAAAGCATAAAGTCTTATGAAGGCGGTCTGTGACCGTTCAGTTCATGTCAAGTTCCGGAAGTTCAGCGGATTCCGGGCGGTCACGAAGCCGTATCTCATTAAGCTGTATTACACTTGCTGCACTGCGAATCGCCATTTTATGTAAGTACTCGTATATATGAAGAGGTGCATCTATAGCAGCCGTGGAGCAAGTCCGCATGGCTCCGGACATACCTAGGCATCAAAACCGTTGTACTCTTTTGAGCTTTGCGATTGCCATTTATTTGTGGCTTTTATCTACCATACTACAGAAGCGTATGTTATAATGGGCCTGATCATAGTATAGATCCAGTGGATGATCTTTAGAGAGAAACCCCAGGTTCTGCAATACATGCTGTGGCAGGCCCACGAAGCTCTGGTAGATTTTGTAATTTTGTTGTTAGTGTGAGAGTTCTAATTAAGCCTTCCTTCTAGGATTACTCCAAAATATCTGCTTTGCTGGGAGTAATGGAAAGATGTTCCCTGTTGCACCAGTCTAGGGCCGTGTTTAATGCGTTTTGCACACGTGTTGTGCCCCTAATAATGATGACTTTGTCATAGGCGTAACCAATTGTATTGAAGCTTAAATTACTCCACCATTGGCGCAGATCAACAATGAACACAGGAGAAGTGATAGCACTCCTCCCTGTATTCAACCCCTTGCGACTGATACTGATACTGAAGTCGGTCTTGATAAAGTAGTTATTTTCCGGCATTTGCAAACCACTTGATATGGAATCATATCCAGTGTTGTCAAAAGCACCCTCTATGTCAAGAACGGCGCATAAAGCGATCTCTTTGCTCCAGTAGGCGATTTTGATCCCTGTTGTTAATTTCGCGCCTTCAGTTGAACTACCTTTCTGATATTCAAATTGACATGGCACATGGGTGTAGAGGCATGCTGTTTTCAAAGTATTCTCTGATATGAAATTAAAATCGTTCTTTTTAGGACAAAAAAATGTTTCTCTTCAGACGATTGGTTGCTTCAATTTTAAAAGAATAAAAATTATTAAATATTTATTTTATTATTACATATTTTTTTAACAGATTTTCGAAATTTTCGGTTTCGAGATTATCGAGATTTTGTAATCAGGATTTTGAAGTCCACAATTTGTTCTTCGAGACGCGTTTTCTTCTTGCCCTAGCACTCTCTCTACATTTCGCAAATTTAACAACTAGGAAGTGCTGCTTGAACAAAATTCTATTCCCTACGCCTCGGGTTTCCTTCGCTGTTTCAAAGAGCCATCTTTCCTTTCTTAAAGCCAGCTGCCGCGAGACTCTTCGATTTCCCTAATGGCTACTCTAGGGTCGCCAAGGCGGCCAACGTAGAATTTCTTCTGTGGCTCGCAGCTTTTTGATTGATACTTTTGGATGTTTCTGAACTTAGGTTTTTTTTTAGGCGTTCCTCTCCTCCTATCAGTTAGTAAGTCCAACCACTGAGCCACTGCGGCCAAATCTACCCGACTATTAAAATTAAAATTCATGCGAAAAAAAGGAGTTGAGCCTTACTTCTACATGAAACGGAAAAGTAAAAAAGAATAATTGAGGACTTATGTTTTATGTAAGATAATGGAGATATGGAGGAAAATGTTTTGGACTGTTGGCCCATCCGGGTGGGTTATAAGTTCATAATTGATTTGTTGACTTATGACTCTGCGGCGTTTCGAGAGGTGTGTTTGCTTCAACTTTACTTTACTTTTGCATGTAGGTTTATATGTTTTAAATGAAGATTTTAATTTTTTTTGTCACGAAATCTACAAAAAAAAACTAAACAATTTAAAGGCAAACTACTTATTACTATTATAAATTCTGTTAAGCCTACCAACGAAAATGTTTGGAAAACAAAGTGTTAATAATTCTTAATTTTTGACAGGCTAAACGTAACGGAAAAAAATGTACTCCTAATTGACGTAAGCCCAGGCAGGATTGACGTCACTTAACTGATTATTCAATAAATCTCTCTAAAAAAAAAAAACTATTAGAAACGGAAACGCAAAGTGAACTTTTGACATTCCCAAGCTTTGATATTATAACTGAAAGTTTTTGAAAATAAGTACACTCTCATCCATCGATAGATATGTTAAACTGTAACAGAACTTGATCAAATAGCGCTGTGCGATTGTTTTCTTAGAACATTCACTCTAATCAATTAATAATGTTTAATGTTACGTCTTTAATTAATGCAATAAATATGTATATACATACGGCAAAAATATAATATATTATTTCAATCGCAATTACTGCACACTGTCAATTTATTTAATTTTTGAGTACAAGCGATAGGCTAAGGGAGGGAATACAACACTCGCGCATATCATTCGAAGAACACTTTAATAATAATTAAACGCGCAAGATGAGTTGTTAAACGAGGTTAGTAGACGCACTTTTTCACTATGTCGGAGAGCTAGAAAAAGTTCTACTTACGTCATTTCAGCAAGGATGCAGTTTGAGTTGATCTAATATATGTTTACTATTGTACTATATGTACTATATTGTATGTATTATTCATATGATTATGTCAAAAATCTTGGATCAAGGTAATATATCGAAAAGGCTTTTTGGGTTAATATGCCAAATTAATGGTTATTATCTTTTTAAATCCTTCTCATTTAGGTCGATATTGGAAATACATCCTAGAAGAACGATTTGTTCTCACAATATACCCCACAAGCATCTCCTGAAATACGTTCGCACAACTACACAACACTATATTTCCCGTGCTAGAATTGTCTAAGAATATCACTGCGAAGCCCACTGATAAATAGCGCTGCTCGTTAAAGGCGTCTAAGGGAGAAATCACATCTAGGGAACATGGAAATCACCTGCGTGGTAAAAGAAATCGTAAAACTTCTGGATCACAAAAGTGCAACGATTTTTTTTTTGTATTGTATGTGTAGTGGGGTCATCAGTAGATGACAAGCACTTAGACCTATTGGTCCATTGTACTTCAGCATAGCTGCCCGCTCGCTGCTTATTGGCGATTAGTAATAGAGTCAGTGAGGGAGAACCTGCCAGTAGCCTTGTCAAAGCGAAGGATATTAGCAAGTTCAATGTCCCCCATCTCATCTTCGTTGACAAATTGTTTACCTATAGTGTTGAGCCTGGTTCTGGCGAAAGCAGGACATTCACAGATGAAGTGAGATGCCGTTTCATCCGCCTCTAGGCCGCCTCACTCACATAGGCCCGAGCTCCTAATGTGGATGGTCGTTATGTGCTCCTTAAGAGGACTGAAACCAGTGACGAGACCAATCGAGGATCTCAAGTCATTCCTATTTAGTCCAAGCGAAAACTTAGCTCTGCTGATTTTTGGTCCGTCCCCCAGCTTCTTCGAATGCCTGCATGAGACCAGGCCATGCCAGTATTCGGAATGTTGTTGGCGTAGAGCCACAGCCATTTCACGTTTGTGGACGGATGAGCAGCATCCGCTCTTTCATTACCCTCGATACCTGTGTGCCCAGGAACCCAGGCAAGTGATACCGAGTTACATCTTCCCAGACTGTTAAGCTTATCCATGGTTTCCTCAACTATTTTTGGATTGAGAGTGCCAGCCGAACAGGCTTTGATAGCGGCTTGGCTATCTGAGCAGTTGTATAAGGTTTTACACTTAATCCTTCTCCTTAACAGGATATTGGCGGCAGTGGCAATCGCAAAGATTTCTGCCAGAAAACCAGTTGTTTGTCTACCCAAGGCTGCAGATAGATTTATCCGACAGTCTCTAGAGTAGACCCCGGCGCCGGAGATACCGTCAATGAGTGAGCCATCCGTATAGACAATGACATCACCCGGCCTGAAGCCATTCCACCACCACTGTTCCATTCCTGCCGTTCAGGAAGGATGACCTGAAAACGGCGCTCAAAGACTTGCTTCGTGCACACAGTGTCAAGTGCTCCTCCCCGATGGCCAGGTAGGCTGTCATAGAGAGCTCTGTACCTAGCACCTCTGGCCCCATCGCCGAGGTTGACCTGCCGTCCAAGTACTACACACATATGGTAAAGTGATTTTCTGGCCTCACTCTCAGCAAGGAACTGAAAGGGAGGTAAACAGAGCAACACTTCCATAGCAGCAGTGGAAGTTCCTCTCATCGCACCTTTAATGCACAAGCACGCAAGGTGCTGTAGCTTCGTCAGTTGACGTTTGAGGATGTGACCTCTAGCCCACCGTACATTCGCACCATACATAAGGTATAGCCTTACGATGCACGTGTTAATCCAGTGAACCAGCTTGGGACTAAGTCCCCAGGTTTTGCTGAACATCCTACGGCACTGCCAGAGAATGTTAGTTGCCTTCGAAATTCTAGCAACCAAATGTTCAGAAAAGTTAAGCTTTGGATCTAGAACATTACCCAGATACTTAACCTTGCTTGATAGCTTTAGTTGAGTGCCCTGGAAGTAAGGCAACCTCACTTGAGGTATTGCCCTTCTATTTGTGAACAGCATCATCTCAGTCTTCGCGGGGTTGACTGACAGAGTCTGCTCGTGGCACCAACTCCCAGCACTATTGAGCGCTGTTTCCAACCGCTCGCAAAGAGTTGGTAAACTACTACCGCTGACAATAATGCACACATCGTCAGCGTACCCAAAAACAGGGTGACCTTCCCCATTAAGTCTTCTCAGTAAGGAGTCGACCAGGGTGGCGACGGTGTAGAGGTTAGTGTGTTGGCTTGTGACCCGTGCGGTGCAGGTTCAATCCCCATGTGGAACAACAAAATACGCCACCCATTCACATGCCTCTATAGCAAAAGGAGGATTTCTGCCTGGTAGTACAATGGACCGTTACCGAGTCTGAGTGCTCTGCGAGTTGGATTTCCTTTTTAATAAAAAAAAAAAGGAGTCGACCAAAAGGTTCCACAATGTAGTGGAGAGCATACCACCCTGCGCAAAGCCTTTAACAGCGCGCACATTTCTGTCACAGCCGCCAACAGCGGCAGTAACTTCTCTGCTCTAGGATCCAGTCCACAGTTGTAGAATCGACGGCCTTCAATGTTAAGGCAGACACAATTCTGCAAAAGGTGGGGTTGTTAAAGGCACCCCCAATATCCATGAAGACAGCAAGAGCATAGATCTTGCGGTCGAGCGCCTTGCGCACTCTGGCCGTCAGGTCCGTTAATGCCGTCTCAGTGGACTTGCCTTTTTGATAGGCGTGTTGGCTATCATGAATACCCAGCGAAGCTGGAATGCTCTTAAGCCGTACGTCAATCAATTCTTCAAGGCCTTTTAACAGAAATGATGAAAGGCTAATAGTCCTGAAGCTTTTGGGGAGATCATAGGCGGCCTTTCCCGGTGCAACGATAGCCGTATTTATTGGCCTCAGTAATGAACTTATCTGAATCCGGGAGGTCTACTGATGCTTTTTGAGGTCCATATGGTGATTCAACCGGCCTACCAACAGGGTTGCAGTAAAGTGGAAGGGTTGTTGTTCCTCTTATCCAGATCATAGCCTTGTTTAAATAGTAGAAAACATAGTTCCCTATATATAAAAGCTGATATTTGGATTGTATACTCTCTAGTATATTGTTTTTAATTTCGGTTTTATGTCCGACAGTTCTTGACCCAAATTTATTTTTTATTTAAGTTTAGGCTGAAAAGGCTGTTTAAAAACGATACGTTGTGACGAAGAAGAGCAAAGTAAAGATAACCTTTCTGGCTATTTCAGGGTATTCACTTCTGACACCAACCCCAAAACTCGATAAGCGACAAAAACTCAAATATGGTTTTTCAACCTATGAGTTCTATTAGTGATCTATAAGTGATTTATAACGGTTCACTTACGCGATTCAAGATGCCGTGATCCAGACGAGACGACTCAATGAAAGGTGGTATATGGGCTCCACGCGATTTATCTCGGCGATATGAATCTCCCTTTTTATTGAATCGCGGCCTTCAAAAAGGGTTCGTGTTCCGGAAAGTATTTTAAATATAAAATTTCTTTTTCTTTTCCTTCAGGATATCACATATCTTCTTCTTCTTCCTCCTTTAATGGCGGTGAGCCTATGATCAGGATTCAAGGGATCATAACCCTCTCACTTAACTGCATCCCTA
This sequence comes from Portevinia maculata, assembly GCA_949715645.1. NCBI lineage: Eukaryota > Metazoa > Arthropoda > Insecta > Diptera > Syrphidae > Portevinia > Portevinia maculata. The sequence goes on along the minus strand of OX454527.1, from coordinate 51,009,400 downwards.
CTAGTCCGCCTGTACGGTTCGCTGGTTCGACCTCAGAAAAAAACGGCGGTCCCCTGCTTTTGAATCACTTCATCGCTGAGGCCAGTCAAATGCTCGTTGTGTTGCATTTGTGTGATCTAAGAGTTTTTAGGCCTGCCTCTCTTTCGCGTTTGTATTGGAACGTTGATTGATATTGCCTTTTTGACTGGGTTCTTAGGATCTCTCCTTTGAACATGACAGTACCACCGGTCGCGCTTCATTTTCTTCGACATATTTTCTTTGACGCGAAGGCTTCCTCGGATTTTAGAACTTCTTATTCGATCAGTCTCTGTCACTCCTGCTGTCTTGCGAAGCATCTTTATCTTAGCTGTCATTAATTTGCCCTCATACTTTTTGTAAGCTGTCCAACATTTTGAACCGTATGTAAGCGCCGAGTGCACAACTGCGGTGTTGAGCCTTCTTTTCAGCTTAGGGGGCATTTTTGGATCACAGAAGATGGCTGATTTTTCCCCGGCTCTTCACCCACCCTACGCTTACACGATGCTTAATGTCATCACAGCTCGCTTCGCTATTGATCAAAGATCCCAGATATTTGAAGTTTCCGCACTTGGGAATCACTCCTCCATTCATATAATTGTCTGGAATAGGTCGGAGTGGATCAGAGAACGGGCAGTACAAGTATTCTGTTTTCTTCGGACTAATACGATATCCAATCCCCTCGATAACTTCCACCCATACATTAAGTGCTAGTTGTGGGATGTTTGATCCTCGCTTATGATGGCTCCATCGTAAGCACAGAATAACTGATACACTTTGGGGTCCGTCACTTTTCCGAGAGCAGAAGTCCTTCACAATACTGCTGCCACCTGTGTATTATTTTTTGGTTATCCGAAAGAAGCAGCCCTTGAGCATTGTTTTTTTTATAGCTTGCCTAAAGGGGTTTTTCCGTTAACGTTACAGTACCCTTATTGTGCAATGAACACAGCGCAAGCATTTGTAAACAGCAAGCAGCACACAGCAATGGCATATTTCATTGCATGCTTTTCGGTGCTACTTACCTTAGAAAGAATAGGGAGATAGGAAAGAAGTATTTTGGTGCAGTTGAATGGTTTTTCCCCACAGGTGTTGTCTAAAATGCTTAGCGAGATTGAGTTACATATATTCAAAATAAAGAAATGGATTTGGCCGGGATTTGAACGCACGACCTTACAATCACTAACCGAATACAGTACTACTGCACCGTTGCCACCCGCAATGGTGAACTTTGTGGAACGGATTCGCTGGGCATTCCTCCTTCTGAGCGCCAATATTGAAAATGGTTGAGCCAATGTTCAAGCTGGTTTGTCGGAGTTCGTGGACATCTTGGTTTCTATCAGCAGCGGAAGATGAAATTTCTTCTAACTCCCGATACAGACCCTCCACACACTTTGATCGAATTCGAGCGCACTTTCTCTTTGCGAGCCTCTTGCAAAGTCTGAATTCCAATTCGATGCTAGCTTTTTCATGTCCATTGTTAGTGGAGCGCTTTGACGAAGCTTTGAATGCCGCTTTCTTGTCACTTATCACTGCTTTAGCTTTATCTGTCCACCACCATGTTTCTTTGCAGTGTTGTCCTTTTGAACCCCCTAGCAGTGATTTGGCACTATCCAAGCAAGGTCGTTGTATGGAATTCCACATATATTTTGCTCTGCACTCTGAATCCTCAACTTCGTTGATGATGTGATGGAGATAATATTGGATAAATGCTTCGTTTTTCTCTTTGTCCAGATTGTACCAATCGATTTTCGCAGACACATTTTTTTGTTTTGTTCTGTTCGTCCCCGCCACAAAAAAAAAATTCTGTCAGGAGGAGGCGGTGTTGCTGGGCGATTGCCCAGAACAAAACTTATTCGTTTGGGATGTTCTTGATGAGATTGAAAAAATCTAGCCACGATGCATCCTTTTCACTCCGCATCTAACTTGGGGAGCATATGCACTGACAATATTAAAACATCACCATGTTTGAGAGACATCAAACGATCACTGGATTATCAAATGGTCAAGACGTTGACAAGTAGCTCTGCCGCAAGGATGTTACCGATTCCGTTCTTACCCTGTTCCGTTGCGTAATAGAGCATCTTGAAAGCTTTTGGCGAAATGTCCAAGAAACACCTCCGGTGTCCGGCGGTGTTTTACCATTTCGTTTCCTGACCACATAAGATGCCAACTCGCCTTCTAACCATTTTCTCTTCGAGCTCGTAGCTACAACCACTTATACTCGTACTTCCAACGTTCCAAGTCGCGACCCTTAGGTTTCGCCTAAGTTTAAGCATTACATACATTTCCATTGTGCTTTATTTTAACCGAGTTCGACAAATACATGCTCACGGACTTGCATGCACACTTGCGTGACAGCTTTAAGATGTTAAATGCGCCAGCTGGATATTTAAATTGCCTAGATGCGCTTTATCGCTGTTTATCGGGGTGCGCTGTAGTGATATTCACCCCCCACTTCTTCTTTCTTTTTTTCACGACCCTCCTCTACAGTCCACACCACCCGCTGCCCCCCCCCCCCCCCCCCCCCTGCTATGATTTTCATAAAGCCAATTTCCGTAAAATTAGTGAACACCTCAGCAAAGTCTTATTTGAATTTTCCAATCTCCCTGTAAATGATGCCCTCTCCTTGTTTTACAGAGAATTATTCTTTTCTATCTCCCTTTTTGTCCCTATTTCTCGGCCAAAACCCTTCTCTACATCTCCCCCTTGGTATAATCAAAGACTACGATCGTTACGTAACAAGAGAAACAAATTATGGTCAGTTTTCCTTCGAAACAAGTCTTTTTCTGACTATTTCAACTATCTCGGCTCATACCTTCAATTCACCCAGGCTTATAACTCCCTCTATCAAAGACATATTAACAATGCGCAAGCCAATCTTATAAGCGACCCTAAATCTTTTTTCCGATTCGTTAACTACAAAAAAAAATCCGACGGCTACCCCCCATCCCTCTCTCACGAAAACATATCTTCAAGTGATCCACAAACCATTGTTAATTTTTTGCCACCTTTTTTAAAAAAATCTTTTGCCGATAACTCCTTTGTACCAGATCATTCTTATTTCAACTGCCTACTCGAGTTCTCCACTGGTCCCTTTCTCTCTCAAACTTTTGAACCTTCTGTAATTGAAAATAAGTTGCAAAAACTTAATGATGAATATTCACCTGGCCCAGATGATATTCCAGCTATTCTTCTTAAGAAGTGTTCCCTAGTGCTCTCCTACCCCCTTTCGCACCTCTTTAAGCTCTCACTATCTCAAGGCGACTTTCCTCAGATATGGAAGTCCTCCTTCATAAAGCCGATCCATAAAAAGGGATTAAAAAGTGAAGTTACTAATTATCGCCCGATAGCCAAACTTTCGCATATACCCAAACTCCTGGAAAGCATTTTGTACGAATCCTTAAGCTTTCAATGCAAGTCTTTTATTTCCCAGAACCAACATGGCTCTCTAAAAGGTAGATCAACCACCACTAACCTCGTTGAATTCGCATCCTCTGCGCTAACAGCCTTAGAAAGTGGTAAAGAAGTCGATGTTATTGCGACTGATTTTAGTAAAGCTTTTGATAAGATATCCCATAAATTAATTCTTTTCAAACTGTCCACCCTTGGTCTCGAACCAATACTGCTGAAATGGATATCATCTTATCTGGAAAACCGCTTATATAATGTTCGCTTCAGGTCCGTCCTATCTGCCCCATTCGTGGCGACCTCTGGTGTACCACAAGGCAGTCACCTAGGTCCACTTCTCTTCATCTTAATTATAAACGATCTGGAAAGGGTTATTAAACACTCTTCTATCTCTCTCTATGCCGATGACACCAAATTTTTCAAACACATATCTTAATCGCAAGACTCCTGCTTGCTACAACAAGATCTAGACAGTTTTTCTATTTGGTGTCTCAAAAACTGCCTAGAGCTCAATGTTGCGAAATGCCAATCCATAACCTTATCACGTAAATACAACAAGTCCCCTCCCCGTCTTTACCTTCTTAATGATCAACCTATACCTATCGTACAGTCTCTTCGTGACCTTGGCATATTGTACCACCGTCAGCTTAACTTCCGTTCGCACGTTGACGAGATAATTCGTAAATCACATTCATCCCTTGGGTTCATTAAACTGTGGTCAAAGGAATTCTCTGATCCATACGTTACCAGATCTCTCTACATTACTTTTGTCCGCCCCCTCCTCGAATACGCCAGCCAAACGTGGTCACACTTTCAGCAAGTTCATGTAACCAGAATCGAAAACATACAACGACGTTTTCTTCGATTTGCCCTCCGCGGACTTCCTTGGAACGATCCCCTAATTCTTCCTCCCTATTTAGACCGCCTCAAACTCATTAACTTGAATAGCCTTGATGATCGCAGGGATGCAGCAGACATTCTCTTCATTCATCGCCTCCTCTCAGGCTCTATCGATTGCCCGTCCCTTTACAACTCCATCTCCTTTAATACTAACCCTCGTAATTTAAGACATCCCCGTCTGTTCTATCTACCAACCCACCGCACGTTCTATGGCTCCAACGAACCAATTTCCCGTATGCTACGGAAGGTAAATTCAAACATTTCTGTTTTTGATTTCAACCGCAGCACTCCCTCCATTAAACTTAACCTCCTTCTCCATAAACCTTAACTTAATCTCTAGCTTGTAAGTATTAGTTTTTAAGTCTAGCTATAAGTCTTAGTTTTGTTTTAAGACATATAGCTTGTATTAAGCTGAATAAATGGGGGCGCATGCCCCCACCAAATTAAGACTTAAATACTTGAGATACATCGATCCCCTTTTATATTGCTTAATTGCTAACGCAGCATTTTGACTGCGGATCATAAGATGATATTCTCACACCAGCTGCTGAAGGCAAAAAGTGATGAGTCACATTTCCTCATCTTTTATAAACATTGAAGCGATGGATCTTTTGTAAACATCGATTAGGGCAAAAAGTGCTGAGTTACAATTCTTTCTCATAGCATCTTTTTGTATACATTGAAACTTATGGCAAAATGTTTAATTGTTGAATTTGAAATCTAGATGCGCACAAGTGGGTTCCGATATAACATATAATATCAATCATCAATTCAAGGTTAAAACACTTCCACCCAGTCTCAACTCGTGCACCACAATGACGTGTCAAATCATATGTTCATGCACGTTCTGTTACATCGACTTGAGTGTCCTCTATGACCTCTAAGTTCTTCTCCAAGTGAACACTTTAGAGAGAAAAAAAAACGCTCCAGTAGATGGTTTCGATCCCGCATCCTCTGGGTTCGGGATTCCAACGCACAACTAGTTCACTATGGGCAGAATTGGCACGACTATGAGGCGAAAACTTGAAGCACAATTCAACACATAACACTACCCCCTATCTTCCTTCATCGATTAGGTTCAAATTCGGCGCGGTTGTACATCCGGCTGATGAAAAGCCTGAATCCAGTCAACTCTGTCGGATAAGTACTGAAATACCCTGACCGGTTGATCGTCGTTTGGAGAACCATAAAGCCAGCATACGAATTTGGTGGATCCTTGCATAATAAGCTTTAAACATATAATATCGAGAGCGTTTGGATCCATCGACTATAATACAAGGCCTCCATTGAATCACAACGGGACAAAAAAGAAATCCAGTCGGTTGATTAGTTGACTAGGGTTTCGGTCAAGACTAGGATATTATGTTTCTTGTCCTGAAGATTTTGAGTGGAAACTTGTTTTTTTTATAAGTTTCTGGCTCGCCAAGACAGAAAATATTCTTCATTTAAAACGGCTTAAAATTCAGAAAAAATACCGTTAAACCATCAGCGGAAGTGTATGCGTTGTATCCGTAGTAGGTAACTGCTCCCCACACCATAACACCACCCTCTCGACTATGATGCCGGGCTAAAAAATGTTCCTCCTTTCTCACATCGTGAAAGTAGTAATTGAAGCCATCAGGCCCATCAAAATTCAACTTTTTTTCATCTGAAAAATCAACGTAACGCCATTCTTCTTGCCAAGTCATATGGTGCGTAGAAAAATCCAAACGCATACACTTCCGCTGATGGTTTAACGGTGGTTTTTTCTGAATTTTAAGCCGTTTTAAATGATTGGCACTGTTGATCACTCTTCTTACCGTCGAAACACTAGCACTAAGGCCCGCTTTTTGCTTTATTTTCGCAGCTGAGTCGCAGGAATTGGACGCACCTCGCAAAATCGCTCTTCTCTCAGCCGCTGTTGTGGCCGTTTTTTAACCTCCTTTCATATTTTTCCCGTACGACTCTATATTTCTAAAGTACGAATAGGTCAAGTTAAAGCTTCGTCCAATTTTTGTAGCTATAGCACGCCCGGTTAATCCTTGTTCCTTAAGTAAATCGATCTTAGCCTTCTCAACACTGCTAAGTGATTTTTTTCTACCCATCGTTCTCCAAATTTACAAACAAATGACAATTAAATAAATTAATTCACTCAGAAAACTTTAAAAATTGTTTAAACGGGTTAATCTTTACGGAACACACGTGAACAATGAAGATAATGACTATGTAGTGTAGCCACGCTACTTCACCGTTTTGCTATCGAATCTGCGGATTAAATAATAACACGTCCGTTTTCTGTGAATGCGATCATAAAACTGACGCTCTCTTTATTCTTATTCTTAATCTTACACGTGTATGACTAGATGTGTATATAATGTAGGTACATGAATATAAATATGGTTTGACAGTGTAGGTTGCATGCTTAACTCTTACAATAATTACTACAATTCGGCCATCCTGACCATTAAGATCACCTGATCTTGCAAATTTACAATCAATCATTCGCTTTACTCTTGTTCAACCATGGTTTCATATTGCCCAGCGTTAAATTCATTTCAGTTTTAACTACCGATTCCGTAGGGCGATCGGCAAACAAATAATTTGACTTATACAATGTTTTAAGTTTTTCTTTATGAACATAACGTACGTCTTCACCAACTTCTAAATCCAATTCTGAACTATCATTTTCTTTAGAGTCGATTAACATGAGTGGTTTTTCAAAATATTCACTATAATTGTCTATTTCATTCGTGTAAGTTATATTATCTCTTAAATGTCTAAGGGAATACTATCGCTATTAATTATAACCTTAAAATACAAACGTCTTACGTAATCATTGGTCTTGCCATCTTCTGGCAACTGATGTACTGCTGACTTCCTCTTTGGCTTAGAACACATATTTGCCATATGTCCCACCGACTTGCAATTATAGCACCTGACTGCAACTCTTTGTCCGTCCACTTGTCTATCTTTTGCCGTTCTATCTGCTGTCAATCCCGTCTGTCTGTTGCTAAATGTACTAGCAGTCGATCTTGTTCGCACCTTCCGCTGAGTGACTTTGCCGAACGCTCAAAGTAGTCCTGCCTTTGTTGTATACCCCTGGACACGGGCATATAAGCTTATGTTGTCATTAGAAAATCCCTCAATCGCGTATTCAATCCATTCTTCTTCGTCCATTTTCAATCCAGTCGCCAGTCTCACTTTGTCGTAGAAATATTCGGTGAAAGTTTCGCCCACTTTCCACTTTCGGTTTTCGAATCTTTTCCTTATTTCCATCCTGTTTTGCTTTGTGCCGAAAACGTCTTTTAACCCCTCGGTCAGGTCATCTATGTAAGTCCTTTAAAAAATTTGCTCGTGTGTGCAGCCATTCTTGTGCCTTGCCTTTCAATTTACTTACGAAGAGTGTGTGTAAATTTTTTTGTTCACACTGTACACCTCTTCGACGTTTCTTAGCCGTCGCCAGCCACACATAAACACTTATCATTCCATTAAATTCCGGCAACATCTCCTTCCACAATCCAATTTTTTGCGCCACGTCAAACTCTCCTGTCGTACCGTCCGATCGTTTTCAACCACCTTCTGCACTAGTTTCTGCTCCATCATTTGATTTTGCGATCCGTTGTAACAGTTCATTTTCTCTCATTATGATTTTTTTCCCCCAGTTGCAGTGTCTAGCGGCTGTTTTTCGATTCCTTCTTGTATTTGTTCGTCTTGTCGTCGTCCCTCTTCTTCGTCGTTACTTAGACGTTCGCCTCGCACATCTGCTGGTATGTTATTCAGGCGAATGACCAAGGTGACTTTGTTTTCGTTGCTTGCCATGCCCAACTGTTGTAACCAACTTCTGAGTTCTGCTACTGTGAACTCGTCTGGATTTACTAATGTGTCGTCCATTACTAAGAAGATAGAAAAAAAAAATTTTTTCGCGGTGACTGAACAAGCGGCGACACAACCAACTTTGTGGTAAACACACGATCTGTAGTAAAAACTTTATTTTTTTTTTGTGTAATCCCACTTCTGAGTAATTGTAGCCACGCTACTTCACCGTTTTGCTATCGAATCTGCGGATTAAATAATAACACGTCCGTTTTCTGTGAATGCGATCATAAAACTGACGCTCTCTTTATTCTTATTCTTAATCTTACACGTGTATGACTAGATGTGTATATAATGTAGGTACATGAATATAAATATGGTTTGACAGTGTAGGTTGCATGCTTAACTCTTACAATAATTACTACAGTAGGTACATAGTTGACGCAACAAAAAACTGAATTTTTCCGTATGAAATGCTTTGCGAGAGAGCCAGAGAAAAAGTAACGGTGCTTTTTGAACTATTCTTTCTCATTTTCTTTTGGCAACATTATAGACAAATAGTTAGCAGCATCAAATTATAAATTCATGTACATTATGTGGAAATAATGAGCCATATATATTTGAAAAAGTTTGTACCTATTCAGTTGGAACGGAGTGTATATTAACGCATTATAATTTTTGCATTGATTGGGTCTTTAGTTTGAGATTTGATGTAAGTTTAATGGAGTGTTTTGTGTAGATTGTGCGCTTGTATGTGTTCTAAAAACTCCTGGGACACACTAATTCAACAACAATAGCGTCTGATTGGTCTCACTGATGAAGTGATCCGATACCGAGAAGCCAATTTTCACTGAGTTCAACACGGCGAACGCCACAAGCATACTGGTAGGGATGCAGTAAAGTGGTAGGGTTAGGATCGCTTTAATCCTGTCCATAGCCTTACCGCCATTAAATAAGAAGTGCGCTTCTATATGTAAGTTGTTCGGGATACTATGCGGACTCTTGGATTTTATGGAGTTGAGAGTCAATCGTTAGTATTTAACAAATGTATCCAAATCTCATATTAGCTTAGTAGCTATGGTATCCGAAATTTCGCAACAACTCGCCATGAACTGATTTTGCAGATTTTTCCGCTAACCACAATAATTAACTATATTCATTCATAACATAAGTATTCAGTTTCATACAAAAATGGCAAAAAAAATACACACACAATCAGCCGAATCCGTGACACATGGAATATATATGTACGATAATATTGGCGCGTATTCAATGTATTCACGTTGCTGTATCCAAGCACTGAATTAGATTAAAATCCCCCTATTCATGTAACTGTGACTTGTTAATCGTGTCAATTAATTGTTTGTGTTCATTCAAAGTCACGTTGCATTAATTGCCTAGACAAAATTATTTAGAATTTGATGGATATCGTTTAATAAAGGGAAAGCCTAAGAACATCTAATTAAATAATGATTTGTTTTATAAATCAATTTTAGCGTTGTAACTGGTCAGAGTTTAAATCAGTTGAGTGATGCAATAAATAAGGCGACTAGTGTAACTTTTACTTGATCTATTAATTTAAGCTATTGAAACATGCATTAATTGAGTGAGTTTGCTGTTCATTATCGCTTGCGTTTTTCATAATCACTTCTTTTTTAACCTTCTACTATACTTCAGTTTACTGAAGGGAAAGATATCGCAATCGTTCTGAAGCTTCACACTCACTCTGAGTATGAGAAGTCCAGAAAAATGTGTCCCGCAATTCCACCTGTCTGTGAACTTCTGTCACAACGGATGGACGGATTTTCTCTTACTTCGTATTTTGTGTTTTTGGTCTATGTATTCTTATCGGTGCCGTGAAATAAAGCCGAGCGAAATAACGCCGAATTCCAAAATTCGAATTGAAGGTCAACTATTAGAGGAGGTCTCTATTAGAATTTTTAAATTTCAACAACTTAGAAATCCTAAATCAGAGAAGCAACCCTACCTTTATAAATAGGATTAGAACAGAGGTATTAGATCTCATCCCTTGCACCACATTTATAAAACAAAATTATTAGGAACTGACAAGTTTCAACAGAGACCTCAATGTCTGACCATCGCCATATCCTATTCGACCTCGAATTAGGTAATATTCTCTCGGAGAGGTACAGACAACCCAAGTCCACAGATTGGGACACATACCGACAAGAGCTCAGAGACAACCTGAAAAGATGTAACACAAACATCAGAGACACTAATAATATTGAACTAACGTGTGAAAATCTCAATACGGCAATCACAACTGCCTTCCACCAAGCTTGTCCAGAAAAAGAAAAAACAGGCAACCGACTTACCCCCTGGTGGAACAAAAAACTAGCCACACTCAGAACAGAGACGAGAATTCTATAACGGTTTTGTGGTCCAATTCTCTTCTTTGGGAAGTTTTATTAACAAATCTCTTTTTGAAGACAAGAGTGGATGGCAAGTAGTCAATGGCTATTGCTTCTTTCGAAGCGCTCTATTGTGACTGAACGATTCCCACAGGGTTTGAAAGACCACAGTCCCGACTATCTAAGCTCGACGGCTGTTTCAACTTAGGCAGTTGATGTTTTCGAAAACGTCAAATGATCTTCCAATAGTCGTTATTCTATGACGCAAAAGCTGCAATTGTCATATTGCATTTTTGACGCAGATGACGTTTTCGAAAATGGCCAGTACATCCAGTTCTGCAGTGGGTTTGGTATATACCGATGCAGGCAGGCTGCCCTTTAAATTTTGGTAATACATTTCTTCTCCATAGCTTTCTATCATACAACTCTACAGTACGTTTAAATGGGCCACACCATCTCTGCAAAGGAACATTTTCTATGTTCCTTTGCAGAGGTACCCTATTCTAATGGTATATTAATTTTGACGCATAGTTTGTAACATACCTTAATATTGCCCGTAGACCCGTAAAAGTTACTATATTTATGATCAGCATCGATAGTAATGTCGATCTAGCCATGTCCGTCCGTCCGTCGGCAAAAATTAGGCCTGTAAACTGGGCCTAGAGAGCTGAAATTTTAACCATATACTCTCTAGGGTCCCGAAATAATCAAGTTTACGAATTTTTGAAATCCGCCCACAGACACGCCCACAAACTCAAAAAAACAAAACTTTCGAAAAAATCGAATTTTGAGCTAGAAAGCTGAAATTTTATATATATGATCTATGACTCCTAAAACTGTTCGGGAAATAAACTTTTCAAAATCCGCCCACTGACACGCCCACAATTAAATAAAACAATTATATGGAAAAACCAAAATTTGAGCTAGGGAGCTGAAATTTATAATATATATTCTCTAGGGGCCCTTTAAGCTCGTGTGTAAATATTTTCAAAATCCGCCTACTGACACGCACACAATTTAAAAAAAAATCTTTTTTTGAAAATCCAAAGTTTGAGCTAGGGAGCTGAAATTTATAATATATACTCTCTAGGGGCCCTTTATGCTCATGTATTATTATTTTTTTTAAATCCGCTTACTGACACGCCCACAATTAAATAAAATAATTTTATTGAAAAACCAAAGTTTGATAAAAAAAAAGCTTCGTTTTTGTTTAACAAAAACCTTTAAATGTTATATAACAAAATATGTAAAGCGTTCTTAACAATTCAACCATACTTAGACTTTTGTCACGCCCACTTATGACGGATAGGAATAAGAATAGGGTATCCAACAGTTCGCCCAAGAGGACTGTAGCCCGCCCCTATGTTTTCCTTTCGGTTTAGTTTAGAATCCAGTATGACGCCCAGGTATCTTACTGACTTTGACATTTGCAGGTCCACTCCACCCATACTTTGGGGTTTAAGGGCAGGTATTGCCTCTACCTTGTAGTCAGCTAGATTTCTGTCATGAATGGATCTACCCGAAGTCCTCGGACACCGATGAAGTTACGGCGATTAAAAGTGCGCAGCATAAATGAAGACATAGACTAACTGATTTGTAATCCTTTGCTTTAGTGTGACTGGCTTTCTCTGCTTATGGGATACATACACTCCCATGCACTTGAATAGGGACCAGATTTCTTGTGTGTCTTTTGCGGTTTTCCAATAAAACAACATAATATTTGTATAGCCATATATTTCTTTAATGTTAGGATATCATTTTTTTATTAAAGACAAAAACAAATTATTCACCAAAATCTTTCCGTTATTTTTAAACAAATGTTTCTCGAAAGGTTGTTTGAAAAATGCGTTTTTCTATTGCCGCACATGAATAGGGACAATAACTGAAAACAAGAATAATTACCAAAATGTTGCAAAATTCAGTACAAATTTTTAGTTTTTATTTTGTTTAATATTGGTTAATAACGAGTGTAGCCGCCTTTGTTGGAAATTACTTCATAAATTCGATTTGGAAGTGAATCATACAGAGACTCCAGGTAATTTAGGGAAATATCGCTACATGCGGCATTGATGGCTGCTGTTAATGCTTCAACGTCTGCAAATTGTCTGCCGGAATCGTAAACTTTCCGTGACAACCATCCTCAAACATTCTCAATTATATTGAGATCAGGAGAATACGGTGGCCACTCCAGTACAGGCACGTTATGGTTCCGAATCCACTCTTTTACCACGCGTGCGGTATGAATAGGGGCGTTATCCTGTTGGAATGTCCATGACACCGGTTCAAATAAGTTTGCGTAGTAAGGAAAAGCCTTCTGCAGTACGCCTTTGTAGTTGTTCCCGTTCATTCTTGGTGGCAAAAACTGCAATTCACATTGGCCATAGTAAAAGATCGCACCCCATACCATTACACCCCCTTCACGGCTATGGTGCCGAGATAAATACGGTTTTTCCTTGCGTATGTCATGAAAATAGTGATGGTAACCATCAGGGCCATCTAAATTAAATCTTTTTTCGTCCGAAAAGACTATTTGACGCCACTCGCTATTCCATGATATGCAATTCTGAGCAAAAACCTTGGAGTCTCTTACGAGCAATGGTAAGAGGGGGTTTTTGTTTTAGTTTTAACCTTTTCAGATGTCCAGCTCTTCGAATTACTCTTCTTACCGTGTCAACACTAGCAGTGATTCCCAAATTTGAACGGATCTTTGAGGCAGAACAGTGAGAATTTGATGCTGCTCTAACAATCCGTCTATTTTCAGTAGATGTAGTAGCTGTTTTTGTCTTCGCTTTCATGTTGTTTCCATAATTGCACTTATTTGTAAGAAAATTGCAAACCACTGACTTGCTTCTTCCAATTTTGTCGGCAATATTTCTATAGGTTAGATTACCATCCTTATAGGCAAGTATTTTGCCTTTCTCTTCTGCCGTTAGAACTTTTCCTCGACCTATTTAATTTAAAAACAATACAAAAAAATATCCGCGAAATAAAAAAAATAATGTAAGCTTTAATAATTTGACCCACAGTGAAAGAATTGCTTCCGTCCCTATTCAAGTGCTGCAAAACAAAGTACACTTTTTTGCATGGTCAAAGAAAAACCAAAATAACATATAATTTTGTTCCGTTCCTAAAAGTTGCCTATAACTATGTGCCAACTGAAAGCACAAAGCAAATATCAATAGATAAGAATGAGAAAGAGAAAAACAACATAAAATTATTGGAAAACCTTGTCCCTATTCATGTGCATGGGAGTGTATTACCTTCACCTCTCGGCATGCCTTGGGAACGTAGCCTCCGATAGCACGTATGTATGCCATGGAATAAGAGCTTCCTTAGACTTTTGGAGCTTTATGGGTCGAATCAGGTAATATAAGGGTGCCTTGAAAGGGGCAAATGAGATAATTGCCCGGCTACTTTCCTCGCATCCCCTCCAGCGAGGTTCCATCTAGACCTTAAGTTCTGTAAGAGCTCCGCGATCTCGGAGTTATACCAGGGAGGAAGCTGTTTACCAGTTATTATTTATTCATTCATTTATTTTTAGCACCCAGTACTTCTTGCTTTTTTAAACTCTAGAGCTCACCATCAGCTGTCGTCTTCTTTGTACATCCTTCGTTGACTAGGAATACTTGCCAACCTAAAAACCAGTGGTTTTGTGTTGAAAGCCTATTAAGACTCATTATTTACGGCCAATATTGTTTTGATAAGATAGCTGACTTCATATATATTTTGCGTAAGCATAACTCATGTGAATTGAATCGAAACTTATATTAATAAAGTTCGTCTGATTTACACCATTAAGTTGTTCATATCGTTATTACTTTACATGGCGACCGTGACAGCCGCGATTCAAGAACCTAAATTTTAATTGTTTTATCTAAAAATGGAGGCATACAAATCCTGTCGCTATTCGTTAAAAAAAAAATTGCACAAGGAATCGCTTAACAAAACCCACACACTACGTGAACACACTACGAGACGCGATCCATATTTAAACTGTAGAGACGAAATATAAATAAACAATCAAAAAAAAAAGAATGCGAACGTGCAGTTCAAAAACCATAATGTGAAAATAAAAGAATCCATACTAATATTATAAATGCGAAAGTAACTCTGTCTGTCTCGCTTTAACGCCAAAACTACTGAACCGATTTGGTACACAGATAGTGTAGAGCCGTGCTTCGCCAGTCTGCCACTTCTCAAATATAAAACAAAATACTTGCTGATAAGAACTTATAAAGAAAACGTCGAGAGTGTCCCTTCCCATTATATGGATATACTCTCAGTGTGACTCGCTCTCAATCTCAATTACATTTCATACCCTATCTTTCTTAATCCCATGCGGCACAAAAAAAACAACTCAAACTACAAAAGGTGCATAAAAAAAGAAAGAAAAAGCACATTGCATAGATTTGTGCCGCACATACACACAAATTTTCCTCCACTCAACGCTGGGAAAATCCAACGATCTAGCTTCAATCGAACATTTTACTTTTTTTGAATTGTATAAAATGTATTGTTTAATGCTTATTGTTCAACTTCAGGATAACCTACAAAGATGATTTATATCTTAAAATCATTGTACATAATTGAACTTTATATTAAAAAAATCCTATTTCATTTGGATGAGTCATTCCAAAGCTAGGAGCTAGAAAGCATTCGAGAGTTACAACTTTTCTTGGATATCAGCTTAGATATCCGCTTCTGGACAGCTTATATTTTTCCGCGGTAAAAAGTAGCCTATGTTCATCAGGGATAATTTCGGCTTCTAATGGTAAACAATTTTTCAAATCGGTCCAGTAGTTTCAGAGCCTATTCAAAACAAACAAACAAACAAATCTTTCCTCTTTATAATATTAGTATAGATGAAAGATGCATTATCCAAACTAACGAGAATACGTTTGTACTTGTAAGAATACAATTTTACAATAGAGTACATTTGTGGAAAATCAAAAGTTTCTGCCGACGCATTATCACTTATAACAATAGATGAATTGAATGAAATAACATTACAAGGACCAAAAGAGCTGGTCACAACAAGATCGAAGACCAGACGCAAACAACAAGAAACCATAGCAAGTAAAACAAAACACAAAACAAAAATAAAAATATGTAACAGCCGGATTTATAATCGCAAATTAAGGACGAATTATTACTCGTATATGTATTAATCAATTAAAATCTTAGTAATGAACTGTTTTTAAATTTAATTGGCGTTGATAAGCATACAATCAGCTAATTCATCGAAGTGGAATTAACGAGTAATTAGTTTAAAATATAAGTGACATAATTTTTGGCAACTGACAGCGAATCTTTGAACCAAATTAGATGTTGGATGTGGTATCTTCATTTATTACTTAAGGATTCCCAATTTCCATACCATTTATTACTTAACGACAATTAGCTAATGCATGGACATGATTTTTAAATTCCTTCGACGCTACAAAAGGAAGGCAACGACCGATAGACTCTTAAATTACGACGGCCATTAAATGACACGTTTTTCAAATATTTTACTGTTAATCAATTGAAAGAAGCGGGCGATAGAATACTTAAGAATTCATAAGTGATACTGACTAATCAGCCATTTAAAATTGTAGATGATGAGGAAAAGCTAAAATTGCTTCAGCAATTTCATGATGATCCATTGCTACGCTAAACTGCCTAAAGCTTTCTATTGAAAAGGCAAAATTTCGCGGCATATTTAAAAAAAAAAATTAAAAATCTGTCATCTATCAAAGATAAAACCAATTACAATCTAAGACATTTTTCTTGTTATCGTAGATACTACATATTGTCCCACTCCAAACTTCAAAGCAAGGTTAAAAGCATGATATTACTTTAACTTGCGATCTTTAATCACTTTTTTGTGCGAAGTGGAAGGGACCTACAATTTTAAGCCGAGTCCGAAAGTCATATTTGATAAGCTTCTCATGACAAATGATACTCTTGGCGTTCGCAAGAGGTGGGACAGTGGAAAAAAAAACTCTAGATGTTACGTATCCCGGCGGGAATTGAACCGGGGACTTTAGATTAGTAGTCCGACACACTAAATATCGAGCCACTGCGCCCGATCTGTTCGATCTATCCAAATAGAAATCATCTTGATATATGGCCCAATGTGAGAACTTCGTGCTGACATGGGTGCAGAATACAAAAACGAAATTCTTATAGAGATGTGTAAGTTACTAAAAACAAACCGAAAATTCTCAAATTATCACCACCAATCTCTAGGAACAATAGAACGTCTCCATCGCGTATTTTACGATTATTTACGAGCATACGTCGATTACATAACTCTTTTAAAATATTTATAATGTAAACCCTAACTCTGTTTTTTTTTATTATTATTATTTATTTATTTAGCAGATCTCTGCTATTAAAATTCAATATTACAAATTAAACTTATATACTAAGGTGTAGTAGTTACTAATATATGAATTCAGATATTTGGGAAATTACATTCAATAAATTCAATAATTGTACTTCTTTTAAAACTAGGAAAATTTTGTTCAGTTTTTATGGCATTTGGTAATGTATTAAATAAACGTCAGCCTTTTTACACAATGCTATTTTGTGATATATTATCTAGGTATGAAGGTAGTCTAAAGTCACTTCCGTTTCTTAAATTATAAGGCTGTATGGCTCTTATATATATAAGGTATTTCTTTAAATAGTTAGGTAGCATCCCATATTTGATCTTAAAAACAAAACATAGTACATTTACATAGATTCGTTGTTTTACACTTAACCACATAAGCATTTCTAACATTACTCTTATTGACATATAACGATTACATTTTAATATTATCCTCATGGCTCTATTTTGTAAGCGTTGCAGCTTCATTAACACATTATTACTACATAGATACAATATTGACGAACAGTACTCAAAATGTGGTTTAATCATTACATTGTAGATGTTTATTGCACACAAGATTGATATCCTTTTTCTTATTCTATTGAAAAACCCTACTTTTTTAGATACTTTCTTAACTAGGTAATCTACGTGTGAGTCAAACCTTAATTTTGAATCAATGACTATCCCTAGGTACTTAATTTGTTCAGCCTGTTCTAGTGTTTCATTATCGATAGTTAGATTTAGATTAAAGTTATGCTTCAGAACCATGCTCTTGGATTTGTTGACATTTAATTTCAGCTTATTAGATCTTAGCCATATGCTCACTCTAAATAGGTCCTCCTGCATCCATCGCGTACACTCGTCGTTTCAACGAAAAATATGCTCCATTTGAACTTATTTTCGGAAAAATATCTCAAAAGATAATTTTTTGAAAACTGTTATAGGATCAATATAGTACATCGATAATTATGCAGATAAAATTATATACAGTTTAAAAACTAACTGCTTAATTGCAGAAAATATATAAGAGAAGGTTAAGAAGCAAACATATAATAAAAACATAAGACAATTAGAAATTAAAATAGGAGATTACGTTTTACTAAAAAATTACCCCAATGATAAGCATTAACTAATTAACAGTGGTCCATTGTAAGCAATTATAACTGGAGTCGATACAGAAATAAAACTTCCGAAGAAAAATGTTCTAGTTCATGAAAATATTATAGTTAAATGCTTACTTACTTACTTACTTAGGTGGCGCTACAGTCCGGGGTGGACCTGGGCCTCAACCAATACGCCTCTCCAGTTAGCACGATTTTTGGCTAACTGCCTCCAGTTGCGCACTCCAAGTTGGTTGAGATCCCCTTCCACTTGCGCGCGCCACCTAAGGCGAGGTCTTCCTCTACTGCGTTGTCCCTCCGGGTTGGAATCGAAGACTCTTCGGGCCGGAGCGTTGGTGTCCATTCGCTCTACATGTCCTAGCCATCTTAGTCGACTTATTCGCACTTTTTTGACCAGGTCGATATCGCTGTACAGCTCGTAGAGTTCGGTGTTAAATCTCCTCCTCCAAAGCCCGTCAACGCAAACGGGACCGAAAATCACTCGAAGAATTTTGCGTTCCAAACGACCAAGGAGATCTTCATCCGCTTTTGCTAATGTCCACGCTTCTGCGCCGTAGAGCAGGACTGGGATGATGAGGGTCTTATACAAAGTCTCCTTAGTGTTTCTTGACAAGGCCTTACTAGTCAATTGCCTTCTTAGGCCTAAGAAACACCGGTTGGCAAGTGTAATTCTTCGTTTGATTTCTGATGTGATGTTGTTTTCAGAATTTATAGTGGAGCCAAGGTATAGACAAAGTCCCTAACTACCTCAAAGTTGTAGCTGTCTATCGTGACGTTCTGTCCGATTCGTCGATGTTGTGTATCACTTCTTGTTGACAGTATATACTCGGTTTTGCCCTCATTCACCACTAAACCCATTTTTGCCGTTTCTGTGCTAATACTTGCAAACGTACCAGGGACAGCTCGCTGAGTTCTGCCAATTATGTCAATGTCGTCAGCATATGCAAGCAGACTTTTGAAAAATTGTGCCTCTAGTGTTGGCTTGCGAGTTTCGCACAATTTTCTCAAGTATGATGTTGAAGAAGTCACATGACAGCGCATCACCTTGTCTAAATCCTTTTTTGACATCAAATGCCTCGGTGAGATTGTTTCCGACCTTTATGGAGCAGCGGCCGTTCTCCATCGTCATTCTGCACAATCTGACAAGTTTGGCAGGGATGCCAAAACTAGACATGGCTCTGTATAGCTCGTCTCTATAGATGCTGTAATGTGCGGCCTTAAAATCGATAAAAAGATGGTGGGTATCGATTTGGACTTCTTGGGTTTTCTCCAGGATCTGCCGTATTGTGAATATCTGATCGGTCGTGTACTTACCGGGCCTAAAACCGCACTGGTAGGGACCAATCAGGTCGTTGACGAATGGTTTCAGGCGTTCACACGGTACAGCAGACATGATCTTATAGGCAGTATTCATGCCTCTATAGTTGGCGCAGTTTAGAGAGGCTCCTTTCTTGTGGATCGGGCAAACGATGCTGAGATTCCATTCATCGGGCATACTTTCTTCTGACCATATCTTGGAAACGAGTTGGTGTATGCTCTCCACCAGGTCATCTCCCGCTGCCTTAAAAAGCTCGGCATTCAAGCCGTCTGGTCCAGCAGCTTTGTTGGCTTTTAGTTTGGATATCGCTATCCTCACTTCGTTTTGGTCAGGTGGACGGAAGTCTTGGCTTTCATCGTCCAGGCTGAATGGTTCGTTCTCCCTGACAGCGTAATTTGTGTGGTCCTCGCCGTTTAACAGTCTGCAGAAATAGTTTTTCCATATCCTCAGCACCGACTGTGACTCTACTACAAGATTTCCTTCCTCGTCTCTATAGGTCTCTGTTCGGGTCTTGTTTCCGTTACACGTCCTTTTTACCTTTTGGTAAAACTTCCGAACATTTTTCCTGGAGTAGCACCTCTCTATTTTAGTTAAATGCTTAGTTCTAATATTTCAGTAGGCATGCAATACTGTAAATGTCACTATTGATGAAGTAAAACTTCATATACAAATATAAATAAAAAAAATTTATATGAAAAAAACAAAAAAAAAGTCTTACACGATTTCTGTATCAAATATTAAAAATCCGTTTAAGACTTTACTTTCCAAGAGCAAAGGTGTACAATATGAGCAACGTTAATAGTATTTGTAAGTATTTTATAGGTATTTAATAAACAAGTCGCCAGCGTCATATCAATCTCCTCTGCCTGCTTGATTTTTCTAAAGCTTTCGACAAAGTGAATCACGATGTTCTCAAGTGGAAACTGCTAAACTTCTTTAGCTTCGGTGACCGGGCATGTAAGCTCATAACTGATTATCTGTCGGGAAGATTTCAAAGGGTTACTTCTAGTGGGAAATGCTTAGCCCCAAGACCTGTTGTTCAAGGAGTCCCCCAGGGGTCGATTCTCGATCCAATGCTCTTTTGCATGTTTATCAACGATCTTCCATCATGTTGCTTACATGCTTAGGTTCACGTATACGCAGATGATGTTCAGCTTCATCTAGCCAGGCTACTCCATCGGCTTGATCCAATGCTATTAATGAGGATCTCAACCAAATAAAAGCTTGGGCTATTGCTAACGGCCTACTTTTAAATCCAGCTAAATCTCAAGTCATCGCAATATCAACAAAAAAAATCGATCTAAGCAGTTGATCACTGCACCAGCCTTGGCTTTACTATAGACCGTCATCTATCTGGCTATAAACATAAAAATGTGGTTATTGGTCGCATTTATGGATGCCTACGAAAACTGTGGTCTTCTGTTCACTTCACCCCTGTTGAAACCGGACGCAAACTGATACTCTCTTTAGTTCTTCCCTTAATTTCGTATGCTGAAATCGTGTACAGCGCTCTGGACTCCCTATCTCAGCGTAAATTACAAGTAAGTTCACTATGTCTACGGGCTACGACGACATGACCACGTTTCTAATTTTTCAAAGAATCTTCTTGGCTGCACTCTGCAGCAACACATCAATGCAAGAAACTGTATATTTTTACATATATTAATTCATCTTAAAGCTCCATCATATTTGTTTACGAAACTGTCTTTCAATCGGTCCGCCAGAAGTATCAATATTATTCCTCACCTCAGTAATTACTTGAACTCTTTCCGTCTATTTTTCATACGTGCTGTTAGACTCTGGAACTCGCTCCCGTCTCAAATCAAATTAATTGTTAATTACAAACAGTTTAAACATGCAATCTTTCTCCACTTTTCGACTCTCTCAATTCAACCCTAATCATCTCCCAATCCTTTTCTGCTTTCGTCCTTATTGTAATCATGTACATATATCATAATATCTAAGTACTATAAAAGATGTTATTTTACCGTACGCACCACTCTTTGTTATAAATAAATATAAAAATATAAATAAATATAAAATAAATATAAATAAAAACATAGGGACGGGCTACAGTCCGCTTGGGCGAACTGTTGGATACCCTATTCTTATTCCTATCCCTCATAAGTGGGCGTGACAAAAGTCTAAGTATGGTTGAATTGTTAAGAACGCTCTAAATATTTTGTTATATAACATTTAAAGGATTTTATCAAAAAAAACGCTCCCTAGCTCAAACTAGGGTGTTTCAACAAAATTGTTTTATTTAATTGTGGGCGTGTCAGTAGGCGGATTTAAAAAAAAAATTAACACATGAGAATAAAGGGCCCCTAGAGAGTACATATTATAAATTTCAGCTCTCTAGCTCAAACTTTGCATTTTCAAAAAAAAAAACAAATTAATTGTGGGCGTGTCAGTGGGCGGATTTTGAAAATATTTACACATGAGCATAAAGGGCCCCTAGAGAGTACATATTATAAATTTCAGCTCCCTAGCTCAAACTTTGGATTTTCAAAAATTAATATACCCTAAGAATAGGGTATACAAAAATTATTTTATTTATTTGTGGGCGTGTCAGTGGGCGGATTTTGAACATTTTTATCCCGAGCAGTTTTAGCAGTCATAGATTATGTATAAAAAATTTCAGCTTTCTAGCTCAAAATTCGATTTTTTCCAAAATTTTGTTTTTTTGAGTTTGTGGGCGTGTCTGAGGGCGGATTTCAAAAATTCGTAAACTTGATTATTTCGGGACCCTAGAGAGTATATGGTTAAAATTTCAGCTCTCTAGGTCCAGTTTAAAGGCCTAATTTTTACCGACGGACGGACGGACATGGCTAGATCGACATTACTATCGATGCTGATCATAAATATAGTAACTTTTAGGGGTCTACGGGCAATATTAAGGTATGTTACAAACTATGCGTCAAAATTAATATACCCTTAGAATAGGGTATAAAAAAGTGTTATCTTAGGCTGAAAACACACCGGATAAAGCAAAACGTTTTTGATTCGATAGTCAAAAAACATTTTTTATTTCAACACACACCAAGCGAAACAGAATGTGACAAAACAAAACGTTTTGTTTGCTTGCTTCATTTGGTGTGTGTTGAAATAAAACAAAGGCTTCTTGCCTCAATTAAAAAATCAATTTTTCTCCATCTACGTCTATATTTGTTAAAATTTGCGCACAGAGTATAGTATATCCATATAATGAGTAGGGACACTCTTATATTTTTGACTGAAGGGTTATTGTAGAGGTTCATAATTAGGTGTAATCATTAACAAAAATAATCAGAAAAACCAGCCATAAACCATTTTAAAAATAAATCAGGTACCACTGCACGTAGTGAAAAGGATCAAGTCATGCGTCTTTAAAAAAGTATTAATAAAAACCCCACAATGTTTTGCGGAAAACAACAGGTCAGCAACGAAGCACGTTTTCTTGTTTTGCTTTTGTTTTTATGTTTCGTTTCATTTGGTGTGCCCAAGAAGAAAGTAGGCAATTATCGTCAACGACGCTGGGTCGAAACAGTTCTGTTGCATTCGGTGTGTGTTGCTCGTATGCAATGGCATGTATTGTCGACAACCACCACCGAAACACTTCGAAACAAAAACCTGTTTTTTGTTTCGTTTTCTTTGGTGTGTCTACGTTATAAGGATACTAAAAATCCTTTTGGTGTAAGTAAATCCTAAAAGCAAAGCGAAAGAGTTGTAGTTTTTTTTCTGGAAGTTGACGTCAATTACGTACTTAATCGAGTATACCTATATAAAGACAGTTTCATACGCCATTAATTAAACAACTCATCACACATTTTTATCCGAAGACGGTTAGATACTTGTATTGGCAACAACAAAAAAAATACTTAAAAGAGCTACCTCCTGAACACCATTTAATCATTTTTCCTATTGATCTGTATCTTTATCAGTGGATTTAAATGTTATAAATTATTTGCAAAAATTGATAACACTCCTACGATGCAAAAGGAAAAAAAACTAAAAATATTTTATTTCCATATTTTCTAGGTCATATCGCCTTCAGTGCTCTTGATGATGCCTCACATTCGGTTCATGTCTACAGCATAAATGGCACAAGTCTGGGATCGAAATATGTTTCTGGACGTGTGACCGGTTTAACGACCGCGTCCGACTATTTGGTTGTTGCTGATGATGCCGGCGATATAACTATGAGCAGATTAAATGGGTAAGTTTGAAAGTTCAGTGTCAAAATTGCATCTCCTTCACTTCCCTAAAGTCTGGCGTGTTAGTTCACATGGTGCATGAATGTTCGCTTGAGTTACGAAGCACAAAGGCTATCAAGGTTCCTGATTCATCTAACTAACTTGATAATATGCTAATTGGCTTTAAAATAATCTTTGCTCTTTTTTTTTATTTGTTGATACTCTTATCATAGATTGAAGCCAGTGTTTGACATTCCGCTGCATATACCGATACAGACTGTTGTCGTAACACCTGGCAACACCCATATACTAGCACCATTGCGGGATGGCCGGCTGGCGGTGATAGCAGTATCAACTCCGGTTACTACCAAAAAACATTCCGTACTAAATGTGTAGAATTATGCTCCTGCAAAGTATCTATTATACCATTAAACACACGCGGTGACGGAGACAGACACAGAGAGAGAGGCAAGGAGAAAGGACGTACTTAGATTTTGATGAGTGAGAATTGAAGGGAAATTAATTATTTCCATGACAACAACGAACACCACGATGAGGAAAAAGAAGTCTTACAAGGATCCGATCACTCTGGAATATGCAACAAGTAACAATCCCGCATGCTAATCACACTTTGTTACCAAAAGGACACTCATTTGTCATATACATGGGCGAACAAAATCTGGATTTAGATGTCCTATTTTTTCTATTTTTATTCATTTGTCATTATGTGCCATCTATACGTTGATGGATTGGAAAAGGATTTTCTGTGGCACATGTTCATCGAAAGATCTATTACTTACACGAAAAAAAGATTTTTCGAGGCATCGTATTAAATTTTTGTATCATTTATTTGGTTCATTCATCATAAAATATGTATCGGTTCTACACTATTGTTAACCAAGAGTTTCGTGTGTGTATGTGTGTAGTTAGTAGAATTATTTAGAGGACATAACATGAATTAAATGTTCATTATACTTTGCGAATACAGTGCTGACAAGGTTATTGGGAATTATTAGTATTTAATTGCCCATAAAAGTATTTGATTAATCTATAATTAAAATTTGACAAAACAAAGAGCAAATATATTTATTTCAGTAAAATCACCAATGAATTTATCATTTTTAACACATTATTAATAATTTATATGGTCGAAAGACAGATGTTATCGCCGCAACTAATTTTAAATATATTCAGGATGTCATAAGGTCTCGAGGCAGTAAACAAAATAAGATGTCAATTTATCGTCAAACTCGGTTTTAATTGCTTTCTTTTTTTAATATTTGCTCAACTTTCTTAAATTTGTCATCTTCTGAAAATAAAAATGCTTCTACTCAGCACAGCTGTCACCTATGCGTTATTTCACGCACGGTTGATATGGGGTTTTTCAGTTAGGACATTACAATTTTGATTTAAATTAAAAACAGAATAATTGCAATATCGGACTGCAATTATTTCCAGGTGAAGAACACATGCTAAATCATAGCTGCACGTTTGCAGCGATCGATTCTTTGGAACCAATTTCGCAACACTTTTCCACACATATTGTTTTTCAATTTCTTCTTTGTTTTCTTCTCAGATAGCGAAGCTGCGCTAAAATCTCTGGATTCTGTCTCCACAAACTCAATCGTAGTCCTAGTCCTAGACTGCCGATCATCTCTCATGGAGATGGCGGAGCAATTCAACATTCACCTATGCTTGGTGCCGGGACACAGACATATTCCAGGGAATTGTAGGGCTGATGAACTCTCCAGAAAAGGAACCATACTGCAATTTCTACTTTATAAACTGCACATTGGTGCTACAATTGAATCACCAGCACTGTCTCATAGGCAAGCATGCAACAATGCTTGGTGTCTATACAAATGACTTCTGCAGAAGCTTCTTGGACGAATGAGGAGGAGACTATTCTCCACTTTTTTTGCACATGCCCTGCTCTCCCTCAAAGACGAAAACTCCATTTGGGATCTTTTTTTACAATGATCTCAACGATCTCATAAACATCGACATTAAAAGTATTTCAAGCTTTGTCAAAAGCTCCAGCTGTTTCAACGAGTAGGAAGAAGATATATCCGTGTGGTATCACAATGGACCTTTTTATTGGTCTAAATGTGTCGGCTTCTGCCGACTGCCACTATAACCTAACCGAACCTTTACTGGAAAGATTTGTCATGATTCTATTTCCATACTTAACTAAGAAAATCGAATTTTTGCACTTAGATCTTTATTCCACCGGAGGAGGTGCGAATCGTTTGACCAACTGTGTGGCGTGTGCCACCATCTTGTTGGACCCATATATCACTGATGATAATTCCATGCAATTCTGGCCAAAAATAGTCTTCCAACAGGGCACGATATCGAATTCCATTGACCGTAACGTGGCGATCATTTTTATCGACGAAAAACTATGCTTCAATTATAACGCCGGCATGAAATCCACGCCACACGGTCACTTTTTGTGGATGCAATGGAGTCTCGTGAGGCACATGTGGCGTTCGATACCAGTGCAGTACTTATGTGAGTACTTAATACAGTACTCAAATACAGTACACACAGGAGTAATCTCGCATGAAGCATTCATTCGATACTTAATTGGATCGAATCAAAAGATTTATCGATACTAATTTTACTTGTATTGAACAAAAAGTATTTGATTGGATAAAATCAACCCTAGGCACATGTAAGTTTGTTACGTCCAATAATACATAGTTTGCTAATTGAAAAGCCAGTTTTGACATTGACAGACTATAAAAATGTCCAAAGGTGCGTTTGTATTAAAATAAAAAAAAATGTATGGCCCTATTGAAAAACCCTGTAGTAGGAGAGACGACCGTTAGAAGCTGCCTCATGCAGATCCTCAAAAATGTACACTTCTATCAATAGTAATCGAACCGACATTTACAAAACCGTGGGGCGGACAAGGTTTTTTTTGCCGGATTGCGCCAAAAGTGAAAACTTCTCGAATAAAAATAATTTCGCAGTGAAGGTTTTAACACGTACTTTTCAAAACTCCTTGTCCGACAACAGTGAAAATCGTTTATTTTTTTGTGTGTTTACCTACCTCATAGCGTGCATTTATGAAATAAGTATCAAGTGACAGCTTACAACGTCCTCTTTAGAAGTTGAGTGGTCGGACAGACCAAACCTTGCCAAACTTATGTGTCCGATGCTATAAATATTTTACTGGGAAATGTACAAAAAAGGAAAAAAAAAACATAGGGACGGGCTACAGTCCGCTTGGGCGAACTGTTGGATACTCTATTCTTATTCCTATCCCTCATAAGTGGGCGTGACAAAAGTCTTAGTATGGTTGAATTGTTAAGAACGCTCTACATATTTTGTTATATAACATTTAAAGGATTTTATCGAAAAAACGAAGCTTTTGTAAAAAAATCCTCCCTAGCTCAAACTTTGGTTTACCAATAAAATTGTTTTATTTAATTGTGTGCGTGTCAGTAGGCGGATTTAAAAAAAATTACGCATGAGCATAAAGGGCCCCTAGAGAGTAGGTATATATTATAAATTTCAGCTTCCTAGCTCAAACTTTGGATTTTCAAAAAAAGTTGTTTTTTTAAATTGTGGGCGTGTCAGTGGGCGGATTTTGAAAATATTTACACATAAGCATAAACGGCCCATAGAAAGTATATATTATAAATTTCACCGTCCTAGCTCAAACTTTGACTTTTCAATAAAATTGTTTTATTTAAATGTGGGCTTGTCAGTTGGCGGATTTTAAAAATTTTATCTCCCGATCAGTTTTAGGAGCAATAGATCATGTATAAAAAATTTCAGCTTTCTAGCTGAAAATTCGATTTTTTCTAAAAATTTGTTTTTTTGAGTTTAGTTTTTCTTAAACTTGATTATTTCGGGACCCTAGAGAGTATATAGTTAAAATTTCAGCTCTCTAGGTCCAGTTTAAAGGCCTAATTTTTGCCGACAGACGGACGGACATGGCTAGATCGCACTACTATTGATGCTGATCATAAGCATAGTAACTTTTAGGGGTCTACGGGAAATATTAAGGTATGTTACAAACTATGCGTGAAAATTAATATACCCTTAGAATAGGGTATAAAAACTTGGATATTTTTTGGAAGTTATGAAACAAAAGACATTCCTTATTATTAACTACATGCAACTGACAGCATCAGGACGGAAATTATGTATGTCCATCATAGGTAAGGCAAAACCTTTTACGATTTAATTAGCGTTTTGTAACAAACGCACAAAGTGGCATCACTACACTCCTCATTGTATCCATTGCACTAACATACAAAGTGGCAACACTATACTCCACACCGACAGCCAGCCAACACAACGACGCACTTCCGTAAATCGTATCCAACACAACGACGCACTTCCTTAAATCGTATCCAACCAACACAACGACTCACTTCTTAAAACGTATAAAAGAGGGTGCAGAACCATCATCCTTCACTTGTTCTGTAATCTGTAGCAGCCAAAGATGAAAGTCGAGCTCTACAAGTTGCAAAACTCCCATATTGTCTTTTTGTATAAATAATAAATAAATTTGTTCAAAGTTATTCTCTCAGTCTATTTATTTTGTATTTTGCGGAAATTCGCCCGCTAAAGTTTTCAATAAGCATTTTTAAGTTAAATTAAATAATAAAATTGATCTTTTGGATTCCAATTAGATAGAATTAATTCAAGAATTCACATCAAAATTATATGGTGTAAAAAACTGCAATAACGTCAACTCGGCTAGAGTTCAGATGCAAACTGTGTAGGTACCTATGCAATAAAAAAAATTCTTAAAGACCGTTTTTTAAAAATATGAATCATTTTGATGCAAGCCTAATTCTATCGTGCTACAAGTTCCTTCTTCAAATAACTAGAAGACCAAAATGATATATAAAGATCAACAAGAGTTGCATGTAAATTGAAATGATGCAAATTTGGTTGGTTTTCCAAAAATGAAATATTGCAGCACTTTGGTTTGAGGGCGACACAACATCGTTAAGTTGTTAATAGATGATATTAGCTGTGTTTTCTTATCCATACGGATCTGGATCTGAATCTATTTAATACGTAAAACAAAAACAACACAGGATCTTGCTATTTATCGGGATCATTAATCGTGATCCAAAATTTAATTACAAAACTCACTACCTGTTTTTTCGTGGCGTTGCTTATTTCATTCTTAATGTTGGTGTCCCTGTAAATTACACAACAAGCGATCATATTGTTACGTCACATTGTACCCTATATTTGCAATATGGCTGAGTGCCAATCGAAACTTGAAATACCTGGTATCGTCTGTTATGTGTTAAAAACAACTGTTGCCACAACTTGCCACTGATGATACAGATCGTTTTATTATCAGATCGGATCCGTATCAAGATCATTGGGATAATAAAACGCGGCTATTGTTCATAACGATAATGATCTTTCCGACAGTGGAAGTGCTGTGCAAATGACTCAGATGATGATTAGGTTGTGCTTCAGTTTCAAAAATATCAATCCTGTCCTATGCACAAAAAAAATATTTTCCTATTGTGTAGCACTACTTACGAGTAATTTATTTTTCTTTCCTGTATATTAAACATATTTCTGAATGATCATTAATAAACAAAAAAAAATAGAACAAAATGAATCAACCTCATTACATCAGGTTCTATTCATTAAAAATAGTGGGTAGGTAGGTAGGAGTGGCCGCCTGGTGCAGAAACCTGGACACAATCAGCGCAAAGGCGCCGTTTTGATGCCACCACTCAAGTGGCCAATGGTGTCAATTTGTGTTTCAAATCCAGCCTGTGGATTTGAGAAATTCCATGATATTGCAGAATTTGATATTGCTCAATTCTGATAGATCGTCGAAGAATGTTTTGCCGAGTGTGCGATGTCTAGCTGCAGCTGGGGTTGGACATTCGCAAAGGAAGTGGTGGAGAGTCTCGTTTTCCACTGGATCCTTGCAGCTGCGGCAGTGTGGGTTGAATGGAATGCCCAACCTTGCAGCGTGAGTACCGAAAGGCCAGTGTAGAGTGCTGACCGCCACAATTCTGGCAATCCCTGTCGGGTTCTGCTTGTTAGGTCGTGGGCTATTTTAACGTTGAAGCCGGGCCACATCTTCCTGGATATAACACAGCTATTTAGGCCGCTCCATCTGGAGTTCGCCTGCGAAAGAAAGTACTGGGATATTTTACCCTTGACGGTTCCAATGGGAGGAGATACTGTCTCCGCAAGGGAACTATCAAGGGTTAAAAAGAGTAAGAATGGCGGGAAATAGTCGGACTCATAGCTTTGGCAGCATTATTTCTATCCGACCTCTCCGATTTTGAGGAGGAAGTTGTACGCTTTCATTTAATACCAAATGTGTTAAGATTTGCAATCAAATAAGTTATATGTAGTTTAAATAGAACTCTTAAAAATGTACTACATTTTGCCGCAAATAAGTCTAGGTGCGCATATAAATTTCTTATTACACGACGAAAAAGTTTAAAGCATAACTTTTAATGTGAGTGCAGGCGCATAATCGTCGCGATTTACCAGTTTTATGTACGTATGCTAACATCAAAAGTGATGTGTTCTGTTTTAAGCGACTGCCGTGCGAAAGAAATCACACATGTGTCCCAAAATTGAAACACATCTACTAATAACAAAAAAAAATACTCAAGATTTCAAAATATAGTAAAAGAAAGCGGCTGATGGATTCTCCCGGCTTGTGAAATCAAACCGTCTTTAAAAGTTAAATTTCAAATTGAATGATTTACATACAAACTATTATATTGCATGGAAATTGTCGTAACTTCCAATTGAAGGTACGAGTAATTAAATTTTAAAATTTGCGTTGTTTCCAGTAATGTGACCATTGTGTATAATGTAATCAAATTTTTAATTTGAAGAGCGGAAATGATTGTTAAAGTTACATGAGAATCAATAAAAATCAGCAAATTGTCATCCCTAGGAGCCATATAAGAAACTGGAGTTCGATAAGCCATTATAAAACAATTACATTACGCGCTTTCAATTTGCAATGCAACTGCTAGTCACTAATAGTTTACTCTTTCTCATTGATCGAATAACTCACGTGGCCATCGTCTGAAAAGTGATAGAGGTTTAACTACTAGGGAACTTGTAGTTGCCTTGCAAATCGAACGCTCCCATTATCGTTTTCGAGACCTTCTCTTAAGGATTTGTTGCCTAATCCTGTAAAATCATGGTTGAGTTACAAATGAAAGACCGAAAAACGTCGTCAAAAAAAATTGGGGCACGGACACAAATGTTGATCCAACCGCTACATGGGAAAACCATAAATTACGACATAGGTTCAACACATTTTTGGCCGTAACCGTGTGCATATGACCACGTTGCTTACTATGGGTTTATTTTAAATCACATTCACACGTCTCACATATGAACGTCATTTATGCTTCAAGCTAAAATTGTAAATGCGTAATAAGCCGTGCAAATCTGAAATTTTACTTTTAACTGTTTGTTTAAAAGGTTTAAAAGCAGAAAAGAGTGCATCAATTTGGGAACGCATTCATCGAATGTACCTACATGTACATAATGTTTAATGAATGCATTTATTTATTGCAATTTTGAACGGTAACTTGTAATGTCGCGCCTAACAGCATTTTATGTCAGAGTGCGCGAGCAACAAATTTGCAAAAAGCTTCAAGTGGTCGGGTGTTGACAGAATGGAATATTACACAGAAAGAGTTTTGTTGGCATTAGTCTAACATAGATAAAGAGCAGAATGAATACTGCGTATCTACTCTATGTTTACCTTATTATTGTTATATGTATGTAGGAAATTAAAGAGTTACTATCCACAAAAGCAAAAGTTGATTAGCTAATAGTATATGAAAGCAAACAACAAACTTAACACGATAACAAGGCATTTTGATTGCTAATTTTTCCCCAAGAAATGAAAGAAAAATATAAGTGGGGGTACGGTCTATCCCCATCTCCACCCGTTAAAGCGGGAGGAGCAATTTTCTGAACAAAGAAAAAAGACAACACTTACAATAAAATACTTTTACTCCAACTTTGCAGTGAGTCGAAGCAGGTGGGTTGAACCATGTTACTGTTTTGGGATCTACTTGTGATGAAACTTGGGATTTTCGAAAGCCTATAGCTCTAAAGCTATGTGAAAACGCCACCAAATTTGTTCACTTTTTTGAACAAATCATTTTATTAACTTCCCAGTGGAAGTTCTTATAATGGGGCCGATTTTGTGAATTGCAGATTTTGACATATCTCCACGTTTCAAGGTTACCAGAATCCAAATTCAACGTTTTTATAGAGATGGCTGTCCGTGTGTATGTACGTATGTGCGTATGTACGTATGTGCGTTCGGAATTATCTTTCGCCACGATTATCTCGAGAAACAAAGATAATATTGACATGGGACCGGGTTTATTCGAAGCGTAATTACCTAACTCTGAACTGAAATCGGTACAGCCGTTTTTTGTTACTAAATAAATAACTAAAATAATTTGGTTTTATTTGTACTATTTATTGTCATTTGTCATTGAGCAAATCATGGTATATATGGTATATCCCATGATAATATGGGATTATTATATATGGCGAGTGTAATAAAATTATTTTCGATATCCACCATTTGGGAAAGGAAATATTTTCTTATATAGTAGCATCGTAACTATATGATTCCTCATAATTGATACATACATCATACGGAATTTGGTTTCTGGTAATTTCTTGTAGCATAACAATGTTGCAAAATAGATTACAAATGCTCCGCAATCTTTACCATTACTTTGTTCCTGAACTTTATGAAATACATATGTGACTTTTTTCAAATCTAAATAAAGCGTCACTGGGAAGTTAGTGGTATGGACCTTGCGGGTCCAACCTTTTTTTTGCCCCTCCAACCTAAACGGGCGAAATAGACCCCCTTTTGTCCCTGTACAAAAAAACTTATTTTTTGGTGGCGCCGCCTGGTATTCGTTTCGTGAGTCGCTGATTGTTAAAGGTTTTCTTAAATTCTAATTATTCTTAATTAATTAAATACAAATACCTCTTCTTACAAAAGGTTGTATTTGTAAACATTGTTTGAAGCTATATTTTAAGGCCCATTTAGACGATCATTTTACATAGTTTCAGTTTAACTTGAGCTATCAGTTCAGATTTCAGTTAAACTGATGTCTAAATGCAAAAATTGAAGCGTTTAACTGAAACTGAAACTGATGGAATTCCCAAAAAGTTAGCAGTTAAGTTATCAGTTAAACTGATGTGTAACTACGTTTCAGTTCAGTTGTCAGTTCAACCGCAGTTGGCGGTGAATCAACATTTTAGAGTTCCTGTATTTTTTTCAATATGTCGAAACGGAGTGATAATATGGTCGATTTCATTAAAATTTATCGGCTTTCATCGTCCATTACGCAATGTATTTCTTCTGACTTTCGACTGCTCACAAGAAAAATGAAAGCTCAACTGAACACCGGACTGACGTCTAAATGCACTGTCTTTTTGAACTGAACTGATAACTGATCGTCTAAAAGGGCCTTCAGTTTCAGTTTCAGTTAAACGCTTCAATTTTTGCATTTAGACATCAGTTTAACTGAAATCTGAACTGATAGCTCAACTGAAACCGAAACTGAAATGATCGTCTAAATGGGCCTTTAGATCAAAAGTAGCGGAAAAATGTGGCGTCAAACAATTTGTAAATTTTATGTTTGTTTTTCGTTAAAAAGGCCAACAAGTATAAAAGAAAAAAAATTGTGTCAATTAAAATTTTCAACGATTGGTGGATTGAAGCAATCTGCTCTAGCGAAGTAACCGTCGGCGTCGGATCGGAACATTTTCCGCAACGCATACTTTGCCGTATATTCAATTTGTATTCGAGGTAGTTGTCATCGGATTCCGCGACAAAATGTTGGCGGACGATTTCGGAAAAAAACTTGTGTCAAAAACATGAAAAAGTGCGGTGCAGGGAAATAAGTCCACGGGAACTAAGTCCACTGAGGTGTTGTACCCCAATATATGGGTCACCAGCTATAACCTGGGTTGAACCAACTTGGGCCATTGCACTGTGTCGACACAGTATTGCTGCGCTTTGCATAAGCTCACGCAGCAATACTGTTTAACATTTTCAATTGGCACAAGAGGTAAACGGCCGGGAATTGCTGAGTGTACGATTCAGCGAGTTTCGATTGTAACTACCGGTTTACGATTGAGTCTGATTTGAACTACGAAGCGCGACGGTCTTTCAGAGGGACTTAGTTCCCATTAAGTGGGAAATAAAACCACTTTCGCGAAGTGGACTTAGTTCCCATGTAAAGTGGGAACTTAGTACACATTCAAAAATAAGAAGAGGGAACTAACATTCAACATTTAGAATTAGACAAAAAAACTGTAAAGTGCAGTTAGTTATTACACTCTTTAAGAAAAATCTTAAGCTTATCATGGTGACATAAAGCCAAAGTTTCAAAGCCGCTCCTCGCACCTACTCCAAATCAAAAAGTGACCCCAAGCAGGGGTGTTGCAGGGGGGCAGCATGCCCCCCCCCCCCCATATGCATTACACTATAACTAATCTCATAAACAGTACAATGCATATGGGCAATGCTGCCCCCTGCAACCCCCTTGCTTGCGGTCACTGTTTGATTTGGAGTAGGTGCGAGGTCACGGTACCTATATTACTCTGTCTCAGTTAGAAATTAATTTCTATTTTGTTAATAAAAATTGCAAAGTACCTACTTGACTCTATAATTTTATTTTGTTCTTAGTCGACAGTGAGAATTTACTCGTACTTCACATTAAAAGGGAACTAAAACCACTCAGAGTTTTGGGAATTTATTTCCCACCTTACATGGGAACTAAGTCCACTTCGCGAAAGTGGTTTTATTTCCCACTATGTGGGAACTAAGTCCCTCAGGGGGCACCATGCCCCCCCATAAGCATTGCACTGATTATAGGGATACCATATGGAAATCTCATAAACAGTGCGATATGTATGGGGGGCCATGCTGCCCCCTGCAACCCCCCTGCTTGGGGTCACTGTTTGATTTGGAGTAGGTGCGAGGTTTTATTTTAGCACTTGGCCTTATTGCACTTTGGGTAAATGAATTCGTATGGCCTTATTTCACTTTCAGAAAGCCATAGTGAGTCATAACACCTTGAACACTTGAAATCCGTTTTGGGGAATTATTTCATACTTATTTGCGGACTTATTTCATACCATTTTGGGGACTTATTTCATCTTCGATTTGGGGAGTTATTTCATTTTTTATTTGGGGGGTTATTTCCTGCAGCCAGGAATAGGGTATCCAACAGTTCGCCCAAGCGGACTGCAGTATTTCCCTGTGTTTTATTCAACTGTTTGTCTCATTTCGCGTCAACATTATACGCTGTTACGACAATCTACTTTTGCAAATAAATAAAAAAAGATTTTAACGACCAGCAAGCCAAACATGACCATTTTGGTCACGTAGTCTAATATACAACCTTGACAATGCTGATTTTGCTTATTTGAAAGATAATCTGGTCATTTGCCTTGGATCACTTGTATGCATATAACAGACATGCAGTCTTATCTTACCTTTAGGCGTTGCATCGGAATCAACAATATGAACGATCTAAAGTCGATCAAACGCCTGATGTCGCATTTCAGGCTTATTATCCATGAACGCATTGATTTTAAACAATCTGTTAAAGGCTCCGCAACGCAACATTGTGAATTGGGCATTGGTGCACCAATAACTTATTTGGAGCTACTTGAAAGGATCCAAAAACGCGCGATAAAACTCATTGGCGACCGAGACATCTCGAGAGCGATTGACTCCCTTAGTCATCGTCGTAATTTCTCCTGCCTTTCGTTATTTTATCGTTATTTCCACCATAAGCGCTCAAACGAAATATCCTGTTGCATTTCTTCCCTTGAACATTTCAACAGCAATACCCGCCATGCAAGGAATGCTCATCAGTTCAGCCCCAAGCCGGGCGTTCAGTGAAGTTTAAAGAATCTTTCCTCAGCCGTACAACACGACTGTGGAATACTCTTCCACGCATTGTTTTTTCCTTCACATTATAACCTACAAACATTCAAAACCAACGTGTATCGGCATCTCTCCTTTTCTTCTCACACTCCTTAACGCCCGCGCTGTGTAGCTATTACATTATAAGGGTCCTTTAGTGCGTGTTTATTATAAAAAAAATCATTTGCAGTCTTTTTCGCATTAAGTTTAAATAATTTTGCATTTATTCGCAATCATTGCATTCCTTTCTGAAACTGAATCGAAATTCGGCCCAGGTTTTTACTCTCTCCAAAATGAGCAACTGAGTTGAAATTGAATAGAGTTTCATTTGCGGCTTCTACCATTGTTGCAGCTGAGAGAAAAAAACTGCTAGACCACATCATAAAATCCACTTGAAATGTTAATTTCTGTATCGAAAAGATCCGATGGAAATCCTTAAAATATCAAACTGAATGTAGGTTCGTAAATAAATATATTTTTTTTAAGTTCAGTATTATTACATAAAATAAAGAAAAAAAAACAAAACAATCAACAAATTCATGATAGCAAACAAACAAATTCAAGTAAAGAAAAAAACTACATTTTGGATAAAAGAAGAAAGAAAAAAGTAACTTCCAAATTCTAAGTAGAGCCCTCGGCTATAAATATTGAATCAGTTCGCAATTTTCTTGACAATCCGCATATTAATTATTATGACGTCGTTGATCATACTTACAAGAGCTCCTGTTCATGACTTTTATTTGATTTTTTATTGTTATTTGTGAACGCAAAAGTTTGTTTCGCAATTTGTTTTTAACAATGGTCATTGCACTAAAAATTCTTTTGACTTCAGCATTAGATTTGGGAGGAGATAGCACCGTGATTGCCAAATCAGCTAATTATTGAAAATTATTTATACCTGCAACGTTTTTCCTATTTGACAACGGAGCAGTATATCCAATGGTGTCCTCTTTAATTAAGTTTATGTTGTGCCATTGCTCCAATATCTTCTCTATTTTGTCATCGTCAAATCCAAGCTCTATTGTTGAATTTTGGCAGGTTTAAGATTGTGTTCACTTAAAACTGTAATCTTCTTCAAAACAGAATAATTGCTCGGTAATCTGTGAAAAGTCGCTAGAATTCACTACATTTAATTTTAGCGACAAAATTGTATTAACAATCGTTTAGAGTCTTTGAAATCCAACCAACTGTCTCTCCTACACGGTCAACAATAGGCGAGATCCATTGTCTGCACTCATCTACTTTGGCTCTATTATCTGAGGAGTTCAGCAGAGTAGTTACGAATTGCATTTACACTAGACGGCGACACCATCACTAGGGACAGTTAACATATACCTTGTTGTTATTTAATGCGACGCACATTTCAAAAATCCAAAAGAAAGAAATTTATTTATAATTTTTAACGTCAAGAAATAAAAAAAAAAAATAATTTATGACCGATTGCAATTAATTTTTATAGTGTGAAGTTGTCTTTATCAATTAGGAAGTCCTTAAAATAAGTATTTATTCATATTTTATATGTGCCCACTGAGATTGTGGTATGGATTTACCATTAAAGATGATTACTAAGGCCAATTCAAATTTGTGGGGTCAGTGGTTAGTGTGTTAGAATTGAAAGGCCCCCGGTGCAAATTCGCCGTTCAGATTCGGCTTAAAATTGTAGGTCCCTTCCACTTTGCACAAGCAAATGGCTGAAGAAGTTAGGTTTCAGGCCCTGCAAGAGCGTAGTTACGGATTTTACCTTGGTTGATCAGAAAAAAATTAATTACTCCGAAACCTCCCACTGGTTCGCATAGAAACACATTCATTTAGTTGTACATTGGTATGTTTTTATTGATCAATACTTTCGACTAGACAATTATAAATTCTTTTATATGTATAATTTTCAAGGTAATAATCAAAGCGATAATATGTTTTTACATATGTCCGATTTTACGGAACGAGATCACGACAGCACTCTCTGACTGCCAAACTAACAATGCTCAAAGTTAAACTCATAATTTAAATCCCTAGCCTATAATATCTGCTGATCTGCAGTTCCCATGCAGATCCACTTTATCCAGCCGGATCGTATGTCACGGTGGGAATAGCCTTCTGAGGTGCACCGGATGCGCTCGTGCTTCGGTTGCACTTTTGCATGCGCTGGGTGAATGTTGGGTGAATGCCCGAATATGATAACTGCTTCGGTTGCACTCTTACACGCGCTGGATGGATGTTGGAATGTGCTAACTGCCCCCTTTTAAATGTCTGCGTCCCGCAGATCACCCGATGAGCAGGTGGATGAACTTTGGTTTTCGTTGGTTCGGTTGACCTCTAGAGGAGGTCGCGGCAAAGGACGTGGGACTGGTCTTCGATGAAAGGATAGTCGGAGCTCTGGGATGTTGGCCCTTCCGTAAATCTTCTTCCAGAATAGGCAGATGATGACAAAGACTGCTGTGATAATGGAAATTTCTGCAAGAATAGAAGAGTTAAGGTTTTTTCTTAAGGTGTTAATGAGTTCAATGTTTTTTGCGCTGAGGTCATGCACGTATTCCAGGTTAGGTTTAATTTTTTTGCCCGTAACCTTAGCCAAGACGGGGGGAAGTGCCTGCGGGCTGAAAACCATTCTGCTGTAATATGTCTTCTCCTTAATGTGGACTGTGTCATTGTCCAGCTGGATCAGGTAAGTACCGTCTAAAGGAATAGAGGAATTTTTATTTAGAATCGTCCCGTTGAAGTTCGTGAGGAAGATCGTATTTTCCCCGATGAGTTCGACTATCTCCTCGTTCGTTGTCCTGTAGTCGCAAAGTGCGTTACCACCCTTAAGGATTTCGGGCAAGCAAGAGTCCTCTGGTATTTCCCTGAGATTGCCTTCTTCGCACACGGATGTGTTACCTATATTTAGACATTTACCTTTAAGTCCGTACGTCCTGTCGTGGCTAATAAGAAGTCTTGAAAAGTCTATGTCAATTTGTCTCTTGTTTCTTATCGCTGCGCGAGCGGTTATTAGATGGTATGCCTTCGGGTCGATTTTAGGCATGGATATAACATATAGCATCAATGTTCCATTACAGTACACTGAAGGTCGACCGTATTCAACGGCTTCTACAACGTTTTGATACGGTAAGGTTTCGAGTTCGTTTATGATAGTATTTATCTCTTCTAAGTCCAAAAGGTTGCTGTTGACTATATCATTCTTAGCCATTTGGCAGGCTCTGACTATTTCGTTCACCCCCTCTTTTAATATAAGTATCTTGTTTAATAAGTCGTGCTTAAGTTTGTCCGTCTCTCCTTTTTGTATAACGTTGTTATAGTGTTCAATTACGTCGTTAATTCGTCCTGTTATTTCTCGAGTCTTGTCCAACAGTTTTCCGTTAATAATGTATTGTCGGTTATTGTTTTCTACCATGTCTGTCTGTTTTTCCAAAAGGTTGTCCCAGTCAGTTGCGTCAGGTGAACCGCCTATCCATTTCCAGGCTGTTCCCAGCCAATTTATTGACCTAGCCCTTCTCGTCCTGGCGTCTCTCAATTCGCCAAGACGATCTTTGATTTGATTTAAATGATAATTTAGAACAAGTCGCATTTCTTCGTCCTCAATGTATTTGAGCATCAGTTTTTCGGTGTCTTGGACAAGTCCGTCATATTTCGTTAGGTCAATTACATGTACGAGTTTAAAGAACCCATTTGTCACCCAAGCATTTCCCTCTTTAACCGTGACAATCGGGGATTCGTAGGCGAAAATATGTAGAGTCTGCATGGGAGTGAAAAGAGCTACTAATCTGCAATATAATCAAAGTTTATTAAAAATGAAGTTACAATTTTATCTTAAAATCTAAGTAATACAACTATGACATTTATGTCGGTTCAAGGTATTTGCAAGGACATTCTTGCTCTAATGTTTCTTTTTTTTTTATTATTTAATTTGTGTGTCTCTTTATTCTTTCTATCTCATTTATTACTTAGGATTTTTTTCCCCTTTTTTTTCTCTTTTTTTTCTTTTTAGATGCTCGATGAGGTAGCCCTCCATTAAATTTTCGGGGTAGTCACTCCGGATCGGAAGGTTCGTATTGGTCCGCTTTGGTTTGTAAGGTTATAATTTGCAAACAACCTACTAGGGTACGAAGAACAACACCACCGTAATTATGGTTAGATAATTATTTAGTGAACCGGCCCCTTGTTTCGTGAGAGCTACACTCCGAGGCATATCAGTTTCTTCTTCATACATTGTGTAATTCATATTTTTTTATTTGAGTTATTTAATATTTTTTAGGTGAGCCTTATGAATTTTTTTCCCGCTCACTGTTATTATAGTTACCCGATTATTTTTTGCTACGATTTCCCTCCTATACAGAGGCTTGTTTTTACTTTTCCTGCCCTTAATGGCTGTGTATACTTCATCCCCTGGACAGTATTTTCTCGGGACCACTCTTTTTAGGTTTAGCCTTTTGTTCCTAGCCTCCATATTTCTTTTGATAAGCCCCCTAAGATCTTTGTTAATTTTAGAACGGATGTTCAACAGATTTTGGTAATTAACTCTCTGTGACCTATTGTAGAATACATCGCAGGGTTTCCTGTTGGTCACCGAGTGTACGGTGTTGTTATACCGGTCAACAGCCACGTAAACGAGTTCCTTGACTTTTAAGTCTGAGTGTTCTGCTCTAAGGCACCTGTATATCTCTATAACTGTTGAATGTACCCTCTCTATTTGGCCATTAACCTCACTTCTGTGGGATGGCGTAAGGTACAGTTTAACCCCTAAATTTCTAATCAAATTTAAGACAATTGGGCTGAGAAAACCCCTTTCGTTGTCTGTGACCAAAACTAGAGGGACTGTAAAGTAGTGCAATATCTTAATGATTTTGGATCTTATGTAAATAGCTGATTTGTCTTTAAAGTGAAAGAATTTTGAAAACTTGGAGAACTTATCCACTACAGTCAGGAATTTCTCATTTTGAATTTCCATAATGTCCATGTGTATTACCTCGCATGGATATTTGGGAACAGGTGTAGCCTGTAATTCAGGGTTTGCGGGATGCCTGTCGTATTTATTCAGATTACAAACTTCACAAAGAAAACGAATCTTTTTATACTGGACATCATTCGTGGGAAGTAGAATTGCTCAAGGATCTGTTCTTTGTTTTCTCTGGGAGCGCGGTGAGCTCTTCTATGTTGTTTCTCAATAATAGAGAACCTGCGTTCTGCGCTGGCTACATCCTCTACTACCCGCTGTGTTACCCTGATTTTATATTTTTGGAAGCTCCCGAGGTACACATCTTGGAGCATTCCAAGGAAGTCTTCAGGAATTTTTACCCCATTGATTACATTCGGGTTAAGGTTTGTTTTCAAGGCATCGGTAAGTTTAACCTTGTCTAACTGCCTTGTGGAAATATAGTGGCGGTGATAGCCGGGGTGTGGCTCCTCATGGGAGCAAAGGTCAATGCCGATCTTGAAGATTATCTGGTTGCGAAATACATTAATCGGAGCCTCTATATGTGGTATAAGGTCTGAGCTATCTTGGTCGGCGCTGTGCATGGTGCCGGAATCTTCACTGTCGGTAAGAGTATGCTCACACAGTCCTTCTTCGGCCGTGCCTGTTTCGAACTCGTCTGTCCTTACGCTTCGTCCCTCGTCAGCAATATTCGTATTTGTCTGTGTACGTCCTTCGTCCGCACTGTCTGTGATTGTCTCTGCAGGTATGCTCGCTGTATCTGTTCGAGAGGAAGAGGAACCAGGACCTGAAAGGTGATTGATCTCCGTTCGGAGTCGCGAGAGAGCATCTGCCACAAAGTTTGATTTGCCAGGTGTGTAAATCAACTCGTAGTTGTACTCTTCAATTCTGGATTTCCAGCGCTTAAGCTTTGCATTGTAATTTCTATTACTGAGTGCGAAAGTCAATGGCTGGTGATCAGTGAATATTCTGATCTTCTTTGCACCATATAGGTAGTTCCTCAAGTTATCAAGCGCCCAAACTATGGCAAGAAGCTCCTTCTCATTTGTTGCGTAGCCCTCTTCCGTCTTGCTTAGTGAACGGGAGATAAATGAAATTGGTTTGTCCTTACCGGGCTCGCCTTGGGACAGTACAGCGCCAATGGCATAATCTGAAGCATCTGTTGTTAAGTTAAAGGGTTTGTCAAAGTCGGGGAAAGCCAATACGTCTGCCGATGTAAGGAGTTGCTTTAGAGTTGCGAATGCCTTAAGTCCGGCTTCATCGAGTTGAATGGGAACTTTCTTAGATTGTTTGGCCCTTACCTGTGATAGCTCACCACGAGTCATGTTTGTTAGAGGTTTTGCAACTTTAGCATAATCTCTGATAAATCTTCGGTAATATGAGGTAAGTCCTAGAAAACTCTTCAACTCCTTTAGGGTGTTCGGAGGAAGAATTGCTTCAATGGCTTTTACCTTCTCTGGATTGGGGAGAATGCCTTCGCAGGTCACGAGATATCCCAAAAACTCCACGCTTGTGTCTAAAAAGTGTGTTTTTTCTAGGTTGATTTTTAATCCGGCTTCATGAATTTTGGAGAAGACTATCTCTATGTCTCTTAAGTGATCGTCTTCAGTCCTACTATAGATAATAATATCATCTATATAGACATAACAATTTTTCCCGATCAACTCCTTTAGGACGTCATCTATCATTCTTTGAAATATCGCCGGGGCGTTCTTGAGTCCAAAGGGTAGTCTAACATATTCGAATTTACCGTTCATCGTAGAGAACGCGGTCTTAGGGATGTCCTTTTCCCTCATGGCTATTTGGTGAAAGCCAGAGGTCAAATCCAATGTGGTGAAGAATTTGGCATCCCCAAGGCTTGCAAGTGTGTTATTTATATCTGGAATAGGGTAAGTGTCAGAAATTGTTACAGAGTTAAGACGTTTGTAATCTATAACCATTCTGTACTGTTTTTCCCCATTTGGCTTAGGTTTCTTAGGGACAATCCATAGGGGTGAGTTATATGGGCTGCTCGATGGTCGGATGATGTTCTCCGCCAGAAGTTCGTTAACCTGCCTTTCTACCTCCTCTCGCATGCAAGCCGGGTATGGGTAACTTTTTGTGTAAATTGGTTCGTCTGTCATAGTACGTATTTCGGCCCTCACGTTGGTTTTGACCTTATCGTTGTTAACTGGACCGAATAGATCACTGAACCTGTTACAGAGAGATTCCAATCTGAGCTTAGCTGATTCAGAAACATTTTTATTGAGTATAACCAGACTATTTACGACGTCCGAAGATTTATTTTTAAGGGGAATTCTTATATTTGGTTTAATGATTAGTTCATTATTTTCCCTATCGATGACGGCTCTCAATTCCTTTAAGGTATCGTCGCCGATTATTCCATCGAACGAATCTAGCCGGGGGAGAATGAAAAAGGTAACATCTAAATCGCAGCCAGCAAAAGAGAAGAATTTGCCGCAAATTTTATTTTCCACTAGGATCTTTCCAGCAGGGCTGTTAATATAAAAAGGTTTTCGGACGGGGAAAGATTCTGGTGCCAGGGTTGGTTTAATGAAGTTTTTATTTGCACCAGTATCGACAAGAAAATCTAATGTTTTCCCGTCCCGTGTAGCGTACTCTATATATGGTACGCTGGAAACGAGGCGCCTTCCATAAAATTTTCCCCATTTAGTTGAACACCTGAACAGGAGGCGTTTGGCTCCTCGTTCGTTTCGGGAGCATCTGTCACCATATGGTGGAGTCGTTGTTGCTTCCTGCGACTACTGTCTGAGTCGGCCTCCCGTTTAACTGGGTTGTTGGGTCGATTCATGT
The DNA here is from genome assembly GCA_949715645.1 of Portevinia maculata. Classification (NCBI taxonomy): domain Eukaryota; kingdom Metazoa; phylum Arthropoda; class Insecta; order Diptera; family Syrphidae; genus Portevinia; species Portevinia maculata. The sequence goes on along the minus strand of OX454527.1, from coordinate 50,966,238 downwards.
AATTAACATTTCTCGATTGGAATGAACGGTCCACCTCCATTTTTATTGCAGGCTTCGGACCCTTCGGCGGCGGGTATTGGTTATTTTGATACCCTCTATTCCAGGGGGAATACGACCGGTGCCCGAATCCGTTATTCTGAAACCTATTTGGGTTTCTTGAGGGCAGTGGGGGTCTATTCTCGGTTTTGAAGTTATAATGGACTGGAGAGGATATAGTGTTCTGTGCCCGTACGTGCACAGAGTTGTTTCTGAAACTTAAATTTTGCATCTCGAGGCAAGCGGAGTATGCCTCGGGGAGAGTTCTTGGCTTCTGGATTATGAGAAGCCTTGAGAGATCTTCGTCTAGCCCCCGCACGAAAACGTCCAATGCCCGATTTCGGTAGGCTTCCACCAGAGCATCTATGGTCTCGGGGGAATATGTTTCGGACCGGATCTTGCTTATGATCAATGAGAACTGGTGGTTCACAGTGGCGTAGAAGTCGTCTACTTTGGAACTACCTTGCTTCAGCTGACTTAGCTGATGCTCCAGTGTCCTAATGTCCCTCTTGTCCGCGTAATGGAGAGAGAGGACCCTTTTGACCTCCGTCCACTCACCATCCAGTACATTGTAGGATACTAGAGCGGAGTCGGCCTTACCCCTAATCTTCTGCCTTATGTTCTGCAGAATGGCCCTATAAATGGGCTTGTCCCTAACTATCTCGTAGTCCTTTAGCACAGTTTCTACGCTGTGCACCCAGAATACGTAATGTACTGGGTTACCCTCGAAGACCTGGAGCTCTTTTACAGAGTCTGGTAGCTTCGAGATTTCGCGTAGCTCGGCCTCATTGACCGGGCCTCGCAGCACCTCTCTTTGTGGGATTCTTTGTCTGTCTGACTCTCTCGAACCCATATTTTCTATTGTTATAACCCTATTTTCGAAGGAGCTCAGCCTCTCTATCAAATTCTGGATATCATGCGGGGAATCAGCTTGCTCCATACGCGCGAGCCGGCCCTCGAATCCCCTCAACTGCTCAAGGACGGCGTTGACCGCCCCTGTCAGCTGAGTGCCGGAGTTTTTAATTTCTTCCATCCTAATAGAGTGGTACCAAAGATTGTTGTCGTTGTATATTCGCGAGAGTTCGATTGGTTCTTTCTTTCTAAACTATATAATTGTTAACACCCTCTGTATATTTAGGGAATTATTATTATTTTTTTTTTTCAAAAGCAGTCTTATTTCTTATTTTAGATAATTAATTCAATGGATGGAAGAAACGTCTAGGCAGTAATATGTGTTTATATATTTGTACAAGATAAGAAATTTTAAATGCTCTTACTCTGAAACTTTTGTGTTTCAAGAATTATATATGTGATTTAAATAGATTTAAACTAATTCGATAAATACTCTTACAATATTCCCAGGAGCATTTTCTTCTGTTTCTGTTGGACTTCCTTCTCGTTTGCTATGTTGTTCAGGCTTCTCTTTTGGTAATGTCTTTAGTTTACTTCTTCACTAGTTTTCGGTTTCTAATTCCGTTTTGTTCACTTCCAAATTTTGATTTTTCTAATTTTGTTATATTCACAATCAATTTTCGGTTTTTAATTCCGTTATATTCACTTCCACTTTTTGATTCTTCTAATTTCGTTATGTTCACTATTCTCATGGGTCACTGAATTTTAATGTTTTAAAATTCTCACTGCTCGGGCGCCAGTTACGGATTTTACCTTGGTTGATCAGAAAAAAATTAATTACTCCGGAACCTCCCACTGGTTCGCATAGAAACACATTCATTTAGTTGTACATTGGTATGTTTTTATTGATCAATACTTTCGACTAGACAATTATAAATTCTTTTATATGTATAATTTTCAAGGTAATAATCAAAGCGATAATATGTTTTTACATATGTACGATTTTCAAGGTAATAATCAAGCGATAATATGTTTTTACATATGTCAGATTTTACGGAACGAGATCACGACAGCACTCTCTGACTGCCAAACTAACAATGCCCAAAGTTAAATTCCTAATTTCAATCCCTAGCCTATAATATCTGCTGATCTGCAGTTCCCATGCAGATCCACTTTATCCAGCCGGATCGTATGTCACGTTGGGAATAGCCTTCTGAGGTGCACCGGATGCGCTCGTGCTTCGGTTGCACTTTTGCATGCGCTGGGTGAATGTTGGGTGAATGCCCGAATATGATAACTGCTTCGGTTGCACTCTTACACGCGCTGGATGGATGTTGGAATGTGCTAACTGCGTTTATACCTTATATTTATTTATTTATTTATTTTGATTCAAATTTTAATAATGTTGTGTTGAAGAGAGTTGATCTTCGTCGGCTTTGTTGGTCAAGTTAGTCATTCAATGAAACGTAGGTATTTCATTTACTTTCCCGACGTTTTGTCAGGGGTTGTTGTCTTCTTTAGGCGATCTGTATTACATGATTACATAATAATACAAATACATATTAACAAAAACTCACAAGTTAAAAACTTTTACATTTGAATGTATGGTAAATAAAAAGCACAAAAATGGTAACCAAAATTACAAAAAAAATGTATCAGTTCTAGTAAGTCGTGGAGAAGCGGATAGCAATTAATTTTTTTTTCGCATAAACGAGAACGTTGTCAAAAAAAGTCATGAATACGTCCTCCAACCTGGAAAGTGAAGTACCTATTCACCAAGGTTCACAGAACGATACAACGTTCTTATGAAAAGTTCGCAAAGGATTTTGATTTCTGTTTCGATCGCGAACCTTATTTTTCGGTTCGTTTAAAAATAAAATTCGTTTTCGCGATCGAATCAAATCTGTTGGGATCTGTAAAATATAGTTCGTTCGTGAATTTATCACGTGCGAACTATTGGAGATTCGTTCGCGAATGGTTCTCATAAGAAAAAAAAGTAATTTTACATGAGAATTATATTACATATTTTAATATTGAAAGAACATAAGTGAAAAGTATTTTTATTACATATTAAGATTTTGGAATTAATTTGCATTCAGTTTAACTAACAAAACATTATTTATTGTTTCTTTGGATGATTTGTTTCTTTTTTTTCAAAAAAAACTGGTAGAGCGCTAAAAGCCCGTTCAACAGAGACTTGAGTTGATGGCACTGCCACCACTACTTGTACAAGTTTGCCTAGAAGAACCTCTTTGCTGCTCAATGTTTTCCAATGCTCAATTTTCTCTCACAAAGTAAGCAAGTTGATTCGTCAGCTTCTTTATTATAAGAAATATATTTATTTAACTCAAATGTCTTTATTTTCCCCATTTCAACCAAAATAATAACTATTGAAAATATAAATCGCGAATCGAGAATGATTTGTTTTATGGATCCTTATCGCGAGCGAACCATATTCTACCTGAATTTCTTTTTTCCAATCTCTCACGAACGAGAAATACAGAAAAAAAGGATACAGTTCGTTCGTGAGAGAACTATAAATTTTAAAAGATCGAACTTTTTATCGTTCGCGAACTTTATTTTTTATGGTTTGTGAGAAAATCGATAAAGAACGATAAAGATCTTCGCGAGCGATATTTTACAAACGCTGGTATTCACTATAGTGGTGTCTTTTCTGCAACTCAGTAATAACTCATTTGTCATTTTGTCAGTGAACTCAGTATAGTTTGTTAAGATTGAAAACCAGACGGCGATGAAATCAGTTGAAGGACGGGGAAAAATTTCGATTTTGTACCGTGGTTACCGATGGCCAATTTGAGAATGTCGCACAAAAAGTTTAAAAACATGTTAATAACTGAAAATGTAATATTAATCTAAGATATGACATTAAAAACAATTACTAGCATTAATTTATTTGACATTAGATTTATTAACGAAGAGATCCCTGAAACCGCGAAATGGTTTTCCAAAATGTCCTTGGAAGTCCTTTATTTATGACGAGGTCCTTGGGAAAATTGTTTTTTTTTTTAAAATATCCTCTACAAATCTGTCCCTACTTAAATGCAGGAGTAATGATTAGAATACCAATTTTGTGTGGTGCTTCGAGGAAAAACATTCTCTTGTTTAATTGCTTTTTTGCTTCTAGCGGCCAAGCGGTGAATCCTTTCCAAAAATTATTTAGGACTGGCGGTGTAGCCTCACCTTTATAACATCGTAAAAGTGAAGATCAAAACAACAGTTTTCAAAATCGTAATCAGAATCCTTTACCAAAGTAAGGGCTTGTGGTTTCTTGCATTTTGACAGCATAAGTTTAATTACCCCATCCTAAATAATGCAGTAAATAGGATATGGTTATTTTGGTCTTTTTGTGACATACGTAATTCTAATTATATTATATGACCAAATGCCATGATTATCTGTCAAAATCACCCTGACCATTTGTCGTCGTCTTCATCAACTGGTCATACGAGATAAGCTGATTGACCATAAAATGTACCCACTTGGTTTACAATCTTATCAAAGCTTTAGCATGTCAAGCCATTTTATATGCCTTATTATATCGTAACAACTGATATTTTATTATGGACATTATGAAAAGGGGACGACAGTTATCAAAAAAGCGACAGAAGTCGCCTATCGATAACTTTGGGGACTCGTAAAGCTTTTTTTCTTTTTTAAATGAAAATGAAGTGAGTTTGAGTATAAATCGCTTTTCTGATCTCAAGGAGTGAGTTACTACTGAGTTGGAGAAAAATACCTCGATTGAGTGATCAAAAATTAAACTCTGCCAACGACGACAAGATCACCCAGATCATCACATAAAATAATTTTCCCATTCAAGTCATAGGAGCCAACAAACAACACAAAAACGGTTTTTAGGGTTCCGTAGCCAAATGGTAAAAAACGGAACCCTTATAGATTCGTCATGTTTGTCTGTCTGCCTGTCCGGGAATGTCACAGCCACTTTTTCCGAAACTATAAGAAGTATACTTTTGAAACTTGATAAGTAGATGTACCTAGATGGAGTACCTATGGATAGGTCTTCAAAAATGATATTGAGGTTTCTAATATCATTTCTTTCTAAACTGAATAGTTTGCGCGAGAGACACTTCCAAAGTGGTGAAATGTGTCTCTCCCCCTGTAACTTCTAAAATAAGGGAATGATAAAACTAAAAAATATATATGATGTACATTACCATGCAAACTTCCACCGAAAATTGGTTTGAACGAGATCTAGTAAGTAGTTTTTTTTAATACCTCATAAATTGTAAACTGCAATTTACCTTTCATTCAATCAACTCAAATATAAAAAAAAAAAACATTTAATTTCTTAAACATAAACCTTATGCGTAAACCGTGAACCATTATTTTCTAATAATAAATCTGTAATAGGTGCCTAAGTAAATAATAATTATAATTCGCGCGGAACCCTTCACGGGCGAGTCCGACTCGCACTTGACCGCTTTTTTTATTACTCATACCACATAATGATGTCTACTGATCATCAATTTATATGCTTTGTAGTTTATAGATATCCATCAGGACCGCACTAGGTGTTGTAATCATTTATTTAAAATCTGAGTTTATGTTGCCATATTAAAATAAAAATAATTTTAAAAAAGCTAAACATTATTTAACCATTTTATGGTCAATGTAACGAACGTTTTGTATTGTAATTATGACTATAAACCATGATGAATACTACTTATTTTCTCCATTGAGGTTTTCAACTATTCTCTTTAGCGAGCGACAAACACAAAAATATTAATAAAAATGTAGTGGGCTCCCCGAATTTACGGCCGAGGAAATTGTCGAAGTGAAAATCCGATCAGATACAAACAGTTCGAAATTTTCTCATTCAATTGTTATTCTAAAACTGTCTTTCGCACATTCCGATCTAACATTCGTCATATTAGATACATTCAAAAAGGTTAACTGATTTCTCGGATTTCACTTGACCAACACCCACCCGGCAAGCATCCCAAATAAATGATTGTACGAAACTCGCAGTCGTTGTTGTTGTTTTTTTTTCTACGTTTCAACTCCCCATTTTGGAAAGCAAGATCATCTATGATTCGGTGAATAAAACCCCACTCTGGCACACACATTTCCAAAAAGTCCTTTGGCTTTTTTCTATTTTCAGGAATGAAGAAAAATAAACTGTGTGTGTGTCTCATGTACGCGCGTTAAATGTTGTACTTAGTTCTTAATGCTTCCAAAACACAATGCTGTCTCCTGTCATTAAAGCAAAACCCACACACACTGCCATATCCATAAATGGCACTTGCATCGCTGAAACCGAAAGACTTTCCGTTCACGGTATGTGTGTTAATGACAACCTTCGTTGGAATGACCACATATTCGATCTCGCCAAGAACGCAGCGATGTAAGAAATATTTCACCCCTTTTGATCTGGCTACAATTTATAAGGCGTTTATTCGCCCGAAACTCGAGTACAACGCTCATATCTGGTCCAGTGCACCAATAACTTATTTTTAGCTACTTGACAGGATCCAAAAACGCGCGATTAAACTCATTGGCGACCGAGACATCTCGAGATCGATTGACTCTCTTAGTCATCGTCGTAATGTCTCCTGCGTTTCGTTATTTTATCGTTATTTCCACCATAAGCGCTCAAACGAAATATCCTGTTGCATTCCTTCCTTTGAACATTTCAACCGCAATACCCGCCATGCAAGGAATGCTCATCAGTTCACCCCCAAGCCTGTGTTCGGGCGTTCAGTGAAGTTTAAAGAATCTTTCCTCAGCCGTACAACACGACTGTGGAATACTCTTGCACGCATTGTTTTTCCTTTATATTATAACCTACAAACCTTCAAAACCAACGTGCATCGGCATCTCTCCTTTTCTTCTCACCCTAATTTCCTTAACGCCCGCGCTGTGTAGCTATTACATTATAGGGGTCCCAGCAAATACCTTTAGTGCGTGCATATTATAAAAAAAGTGTGTTAATATCTACGTACATGATAAAAATGTATGCCAACAGAATAATAATATATGTAACTGATATAGAATAAATGATAAAACTTCAATATGTTGAAAATAACTGAGTACAAAAATAGTCTGTGGTTTTTAAGTACATCTTGGGAAAAAATATCTTTTTTTCATATTTGGGTTCAATAGCCGCATCACACTTGCTTCCATTATTAAAATGTTGGTTTCGATATCCGATCAAAGTATGTATGTTCGGATATCCTACAGCTTCCGTTTCAATGCTTCCTTTACAAATAAAATTTTAGCCTCAAAAATGCCAGAAGAAACAGTTTGGAAAAATGCTTGAAACAACATTTCTGACGGTTTTTCCGTTCACTGTTTTCAAAAAAGAAAAACAGAAAACTGTATTTTTATTGATTGTTGAGCGGGTCTTTGTTCTGTGCTTCACAATTCTGTTAGAACCAAATTCTGTAAATCTATCAAGAATCTCAAAAAAATACTAAAAATCTCTTGCAAAATTCTCTGTCGAACCGCAAAATGCTGTACACCGTCGTTTTCAATTTTTTTTTTATTTTTCTCTTTGAATGGGTTTATGAGACAGATGTTGAGATTTGGATTAGATTTGTGGTAATTTAATTTTAGTCTGGGTTTACTGTTTGATTGAAACGTAGCATTGCATTTAATTGTCACTTTATATGTATTTCAATCGTTTGAATGCAACCACCCAAATAATTGTCTCGTTTATTCGTCGCATTTTTAACGTTTATGTCGAAAAAAGACACCTATTGTACAATATTTAATACTCTTTGTTCACATTTTGGTGTCAAAATGCGAGTACATTGCGGAAACGTTTATTTAGTTTAATCGCGCTGCAACTAACGACCTTGGGTTGATTTCCAGTTCGTGCAATTTGATGCCTGGGAACTTCAATTATATTAGGTAAGTAGAATTCATTCTATCTTGTAACTTATGTAATAAGAAAATATTAAATAAATGAATTTCTTACTTACTTACTTACTTATTAGGTAAGTACCTACATTTCGTTCATGTCAAACGGTAACTTATGGCAGCAGAATTATTCCATTGTGTCGTGACAAATGAGACACAGCAAATGCATTTCACAATATCCTATTGCAACTCGATACGTAATGTAACAGGTATACGCAACGTACTACATTCAAAATAGATCAGTCTTAACTAAATTAATAAGCATAAAAGAAATTGGTATCTAAAAATACATAATAAATGGGTGTCAAATAAAAGCTGTGAATATACTCGTATGAATGTAAAGATATATGTATGTTCGCTTGACGACAATAATGAAGTTTAAACTAGCATAGGAAAATAGTCTTAGTGAAAGCCAGCTCTATTATTTCTTCTTGTATGCGAAGGAATACAAATTTAAGTTAAATGCTAGTTCTGTACTTTGAAAATATTCGAGTAGTTTATAAGCTGCGAACCTTAATAAAGCCAAATTTTTTTTAACTTTGCCCAAATATTATGTCGGAACTTCAGTGCACTAATTGGATAATGAAGAATGGTACTTTCCATTTTAAGAACCAATAATAATAATCAAGGGAAGTTAAAAGTGGAAGACAAAACAGAACTCTGGGAAACACAACGAAATTACAAATTATAATATTGTTTGATAATGGTATGGATATATAATTGGAAATTGTGAAACCTGGACCAAAAACAGTAATTTTGAGAAGCTTCTCATGACAACTGATAGTCTTGGATTGTTTTTGGACGTTCGCAAGAGGTGGGGTAGTGGAAACAACTTTTAGATGTTACTTGGCCCCGGCGTAACTCGAACCTGAGATCTTTAGTCTTTATATTAGTAGTCAACAAACAAACCTCTGCGCTACTGCTCCCACATTAAAAAACTAAAACCAAAGGCTCTGACTTATTTGGCGGAGACCGAAAAACCTTAAATGGTCGGGGGATCAGACCAGCCCATTATAAGAACAAAATAGTGAAACGTTCTAATGAACCACATAAATCGGAGTTTTTTTTTGTAGAGATCACGTCTGGCGGAAATAAATTATTGGCATGCTACTCTGAAATAAGAGATATTGTTGAAGAGTTGGGCTCAATGTATCAACAAATAATTGTTAGTGGCGACCTAAATATCATCTATGGAAACAAAAATAAACAGTTTTCAGACTCTATTGATACTCTTGGATTCAAATTTTTCAGCATGCCAAATCCCACATATTTTGTTCTTAATAGAGCTCAATGACATAAAGACGTATTTTTAGTACAGGGTGGCTCCACGAATCGTGCTACAAAAACAAAACGTAATGACTTTTTTTTCTGTGTGAGTAATCGGCTTATTTTTTTTATTTGGCACATTACTATTAAGATTTATTAAAATTAATCCTTGGGATACCGAAAAGGGTATTTGGACAGTGCAGCGGTACCATGCTTTGCAGTCCTTCATTTCCATCAAAAGGAAATGTACGCGGGCACTCCATCGAGTAGATGGACCATGATGAGGCTGGTAAGCATGTTTGCCGAATCTGGAAGCATCGCACGAAGACCGTACCATCGAGATCCCTATGTTCGGGTTCATGACACAATCACGGCTGTAGCATCGTCAATTCATTCAAATCCAAGCGTTGCGACTCGAAACTTATTGGCGCAAATTGGAGTTAGCAAATGGTCATTACTACGGATAGTTCATGATGACTTAAACTTGTTTCCGTACAAAGTTCAAATTGCAAGCAAGTTAATAGCTTAGTAATAAATCCTGAAAATTCGAAAGTCATTGTTATATCAAAGAAATCGGTAGACTTATCGTATTTTCCTCGAATCTATCTAAATAATGCTCCTCTCGAATTTGTTGACAATGCTTAGAACTTGGAAATTATTTTTAATAGAAATTTAACCTGGAACGACCACGTGAATTCAATTGTTGGTAACGTTTACGGTGCTCGCAAAGACATTGGTTATACCAATCCTTACGTACGTATGTGAAGTTTTTTGTAAAAGCGATTCGATAAGCCAGAGAAAACTTATTGTGGCATATAACAATGTTGCGCGATATATTTACGGGTTAGGGAGATACGATTATGTTTCGAGATTCTCTAAAAGTATCTATGGTATGTCTTTCAATAACCTCTTGAATTTCCGAACACTTTTGCTACTATTTAATATAATACAGAGCCACCACCCTTCATATCTTTATAATAGACTTACGTTCTTAGCATCAAACAGACTAACGCAACTAATCATTTCCTGGTTTACTTGTATGACATCTGAGAAGCAATTTCTCGTCAATGCCGTTCGCTTATGGAACTCCCTGCCACCCACTGTGAGAAGAACAAATAATTTCACGAAATTTAGGACACGATTGCAATTATTTTTCAACACATCTGACTAGTCTTTAGTTCTTCAAACTTTGTCTGACTCTGAACCAACATAACTCTATGCCCTTCTGTTACAGTTTTTCTTTCTTTTATCTTTTTCATTTTGCTTAACTTTTTACTTGCTGATTTTTTTTTTTCTTTTTCTATTTATTTTACCAAATTATTGAATTTAATTTCCACTTTTGTCTCTTTGTACCATATTTTTAATGCTTATTTTGTCAAGCATCACAAAATTATAAGATATTATATCTTAATGTGTATGCATTCAAAGAAATAAATAAATAAATAAATAAATAAACTCTCTGGATTTGCCCGGAATTTTGCCAAGCAATGATTGAAATGACCGAAGAAGGCAACAGCTTGATAAATTGCTTGTTTATGTCTGATGAGGCCCATTTTGATCTAAACGGCAATGTAAATAGGCAAAATTGCCGTATATGGAGTGAATCTAATATACTCCATGAGATGGTTCTCCACCCAGAACGAGTCACTGTGTGGTGCGCAGATTCATAAAGGTGCATTGTTTGGTCATTTTTCTTTGAAGAAAACGGTGTAATAGTAACTGTCAATGGGACCGTTATTTAAAGATGTTAAAGGAGTTTTTTTTACCCAAAAAAGTATCTGTATCAACAGCATTTGGTTCCAGCAAGATGGAGCAACTGCACACATAGCCAGACTAGTTATGGCGGAGCTCCACCGAAAATTCCTTTCTCCACTTTCCGCTGGCCCCAAGGTCACCTAACCTGACTGCACCAGACTTTTTTTTATGGAGTTATGTCAAGCAAGAGGTGTACAAAACGAAACCAAGTAATTTGACTGAATTGAAGCAGTCTATTTAAATAATAATTGAGGCGATCCCAACTTCAACCCTTCAGGTCGCAATGAATAATTTTCTGCTCATCTGTCGCATATGCGTTTATGAGCATAGAGGTCATTTACGGTCTATCATCTTCAAAAACAATTAGTTATATAAAATATAATTGAATTTTCTATACAAAAAAAAAAATAAAATACATAGATTAAAAAAAAGTTAATTGTATTCCTTATTGTAGGACAATTGGTGCACCACCCTGTACATAAGATAGTTTTGATAACTCACTTTGATCAGATCATCGGTCCGGGGTTCTCACATCACGACATGATAATACTGTTTTTAAACGTATTTCCTATTTGCGGAACGGATGTTTATAAGCAGTTTCGTCATTTTCCGTCTGTTTATGTATCCCTTCTTTTTAGTGATTGCCTTAGTCTTGACTGGTCACCCATTTATTATTCATCAGACGCTAATGTTCAAGTTTCAGTTTTTAAAAGAAACACCAGTTATATTCGATATACCTTGGTTCAAAAAGCAAAGATTAATGAACGGGACTTACTTTTTTATAGATGGTGAAGATATCATTCTTTTCTCCTATTAACAACTAGCGGTCTGCAATGAATGTTTTTAAACCAGTTCCAAGACATTCATTTTATTACTCATTAGAATTCATTAGATACTGCACTCACACTTTGAAAAGTAAAATGAATGAATCACGTGATATTTGATTACTAGTAAATATTTTACCCATTGATATAAAAACATTTAGTGCAGTGTACTCATAACAAACGGGTATTCATAAATGGGTCTTCATAAATAAAAAGTGTACACTATACTATTAGCCAAATATTCATTCACTTACTTTTGTTTCAGTCAAAAGCAAGTTTCTCAAATGACAGATTAGTGAGAATTGGCTCTTAAGAAAGGCAACATATTAAGGTATGATGTATAATATAAGCTTCTTCCTTAATGGCGGTGAGGCTAAGATCAGGATTAAAGGGTTCATAACCGTCCCATTGGTTCACCAGTTCGACGATAACGGCAGGCCTCCCTTTTTTGAATCACTTCGTCACTGAGGACAATCAAATGCGGGCTTGGCTTTTAGGCATGCTTGTCTTTCGCATTTATATAGAAACGTTGATTGATATTGCCATTTTGACAGGGTTCGCAGGATCTCTGCTTTGAACATGACAGTACCACCTGAGCAGGTCGCACTAAATTTTTTTCGAGATAGGTTTTTGACTTGAAGGATTTTTTCGAATTTTGGAATTTCTCGATCAACCTTTGTTGCTACGATAATACGATTCTTAATTTCGTCATCTTAGCATGCTTCGCTATTGATCCGTTTTCCATTCCTATAAATAGGTCGGAGTCTATCATAGAACAGGCAGCAAAAGTATTAAGTTTTTTTCGGACTAATACGATACCCATTCCCATCTTAAACTTCCACCAATACATCAAGTGCTCGTTGCAGGGACGTTTGATCCTCGCTTATGATGGCTTCATCTTCAGCAAAGAATAACTGATGGCTTCCGTCACTCTTCCTCCAAGCGGATAATTAAGGATTGTAATAAATATCAAAGCACTTAAGACGCTTCTCTGGTGTACACCGACTTTGATTGCGAACCCTCGGCGCATCTTACTCTTGTCTTTACTCCCATGTCCATGATAATCTAAGAAGTTTTCTGGAACTCCTCCTTTTCAAAACCAACCATTACCATATCCAAATCCTTTAGTGGATCACGTGTTTTCCCATTATGATCCTTATAATTTGGATTGCATCTGTGGTTGATTTAGCTGCGATACACCCGCACTGGTCTTCAAATAGCTGTATTATTTTCCGCATTCGGCTATTTAATACCCGTCCAACGATCTTAATGGTGTGTGACATCAGCTGATTGATGTTGATGTTAACTTCTTGGTAGATGAACTCCTTAACTACCTCTAAGCAATCTCTTAGATCTGCGTATCGCATGTGGTGGGAGTTCCCATTTTATTTTTTTTGTGCATTTAAGGTGTCTATATGTGTGCAAAACAAAAGCGTGGCTATCTTATACGCCACCATAAGGCGTATTTAGGATAGATGAAATACAGGCACCGGCAACAAAACTTCCTTTTTGAAATGATTGCCATTTAGGCTGTAGGGGTCGTAGGGACTTTGCGATCGTTCAGTGAATTCTTCACAATGACCTTCATTTCCATCGCTATAAGTTGGCGATTGTGAAGGAACTCTCTGAACGCGACTTCAATTCTCGAAGGAAAGAATGTGGGTTTTATTGCGTTTTGAAAAACTGAAGTTCTGTTTCTGCACCCTGTCATATAACGAGAAATAAATCTGCTTTTTAAAATTCTTTAAAACGCTTTTTCTTACTTATTGAAATTATAAATAATTTATTTAATTACATGCTCATGCAATACAATAAATTCATTGCGAATTGCAAGTTGAATTTTGAATTGTTAGGACATTTTTGTCCAAGCGAAATTTCATTTAAATTATCAGCATTTTTAGAGATCAGTCTAACCAGAGGTGAGCTGTATGAGATAGTCGAAGCCAAGAGTCGAATCTCTCAATTTGCCCCCAAAAGAAAAAAACAACTGGGAAAAAGCCCATTGCTATTTATGTGTATAGGTGTTTTCATAAAAATCAAATAAGAAGCTCATGCACACATTTTTGGAGCGACAGGTTGTTCATGGGCGCAGCCATTTTCTTAAATGTGTAGTTAGGAGCAAAATTATTTTTCAGACGTCAAAGCAGCTATGGCAGAGTAATAAAACTCACGCAACCACCAGATTCCGTAGCAGACCGTAATGCAAACATTTTTTCGTTCCCCCCAAAAAAAGCATGTCAGCTTTTTCTGGACGCACTATTGCAAATAAACGTCAGGTAATGTCGTTTCTATGTTTCCTATATAATATTCACCGAAAGAGAATTTCGAGAAAGGATTGGGCACTACCCATTTGCGGGTTTTATATATTATTATTATTATTATTTATTAAACTTTCATAAATGTACAGAGTAATAACTTAAAGACTACAGCTTTAGCTACTAGGGATTTCGGCTTGCTGGTCTTATATAGCTATCTGTGAATCAAACGAACCGTGCAAAAGTGTTGGTGCAACAGGAATCAATAATTAGGATCTAGTTCGATAAGCTTGTCATTTTTCTAATGAATTTTTAAAGCTTACTCTTTTTATGCTTGGTGTAGTAACACTTATCAGATATCAAAACTCAAATAAAAAGTTTTCCAATCTCTTGTTGATGCAACAAATTGTATAATAACTTGTTGAGTGATAAGTCCTTGGTGCAAAAACGCCCTGTTCACTCTAAACGTTGAGAGTGTCGTGCTGTTTTTAATTTGCAGTCGTTAGGATTTGTGAATATTTGTGTATTCCCTACCCCTGACCCATTAATCAATCCACGTGTTCATGCACATTTAAAGCAGTTGTTCTGGCTACTTGCTATGTTTTAAAATATAGAAAAATATTTATTGAATTCGAATTGTACATTTTGCATCGCTTTTTTTTAAACATTTATAAAACGTCCAGCACTGTATTGGATACGTGTCTTAGAAAAATGTATTCTTCAAACAAAAAGATGTATAACAAATATTTAAAGTTTGCCAAAAATTGAAAATAAATAACAAGTGCTACATAGCAGCAAAATATTGGTTTCGCTCCTAGTAAAATTTTTAAATGCATAAACTCCTATAAAAAAAACGGAATTATTAAAAAAAAACAAGAAAAAGCTGAATATATATAAGCGTAAACTTATACATACCTAATGAAGGATTAATAAAAAATAAATATAAAAAATATAAACAACGAGGCTCGCTTTATATCGAGATTGTTCGAGTGCATTGTATTATTAAATGTTTTTTTCCCGCGGCTATATACATATGTATAAGTTATAGCTGCACCATTGTTGTAGTATTAATAAAATAATAAATAATTATATATTATGTATAAATGGATCATTAAACAATTTTAAACAAAGATTTTGTTTTGTTCTTTTTCATTGCGCTTTAAGGGGTATAATGACAAAATCGGTATCTTTAGAAGATAAGCTTGTGAAGAAGAGCACTTGTGAGTTAACACAAACGATCCTCTGGCCATACTATCAACAAAATAACAAACACAGCGCTAAAATCTGTCACCGAAACCATCGAAGTCAATCTGTTGTCTTTGTTTTGTGCCGCCATCGAATACACCTACTCCTGAATTCAAGATTTAAATTTTACTTTCTCTTTGTACATAAATTTATGAATTAAACTTTTGTAATGAATTATAAGTTTACGCGTATTTATTTTGAAACGTAACATGAGTCTTAATGCGGTTTAGAAAAAGGAAGTTATGTTACCTCTCCCTGTACAGTCTTTTTTAATGGATGGTTTAATATATTGGAAAAGGATTTTTGAATATCTTGCTTAGAATAATTGCAAGTTATCTCCACGTAATAAAAATAGACAGATCTCTGTATGTTTCTATGTGTACGACAAGTGGGCCATAATGTATGACCCTATTTTCCAAGGATATATCTTTGGAACAGAATTAAAAAAAAAATAATGCGTTGTTTTAAATGTCAATTTTGTTATTCAATTATTTTTTTCCATGATGTTTTGCAAATGGTATCGCTTAATTGGCCGGCACCATTTGACTACCATTTCAGCCCTTTTTATGGCATTTTCCCTGGTTTTCTTCAAAACTTCGCGATATTCTCGTGATTATTCCGCATTCGTAAGGAGTATAGCGTTATATTGTCTATTCGAACAAATTGTATTTCTGTTTGCTTTACAAATGTCAAAACCGAATTTAAATTCGACGCTATTTGTGACGCGATCATGACGAAAAAATGAATGAACGATCGAATGAAAAATACAAAAATTGTGGGAAAAATGTTTTTGTTTGGAAAAAACTGTGTCATTTCTAGAAAGATCTGGCCAACCTACGATGATGCCAGAACAAACAACCTCTTAGCCAGAACGCGTGTAGATGTCGCTAGACTAACGGCAATCAGTACGGGCCATTGGCCTTTAGGCACTCACGCAGCCAAGCTTGGCATCCCTCATAACACCCACTGCCGCAGCTGCTCTGACACAGAAAAGAGTGAAACAGTGTTCCATCTTCTCTGTGAGTGTCCGGCTTTAGCCAAAACCAGACGCAGCGCACTAGGTCATCGCTTTTACAATGACCTTTCGGCCATTCATACCATCCAATTCAATAACATCATCAAATTCCTCAACTCCACGGGATGGTTTTGAGCCCCCTTAATATCCATCTCGCCCTTTAATTTCAGGTTCCATTAGTTGTGGTATCAAAACGGCGCTCAATGTGCTATTTGTGTTTTCCCTCGTCAGATGACGGAATTACAGCCACTTAAACCAACCAACGAACCAACCTTGGAAAAAAAGCGGACACAGGCGCCTGTAAGAAAACTAGCACGTACCGTTAGCGGAGCAACGAAGGTGCGTGATCGGGCTAAGCCATGCGGAGAAAAGGGTGAAATCCCTTTCACCCACGAAGCGACCCACCCAAGCACTGTTTGATTAGAAAAGTAAGCTGACATGGGTGCCTACCAAACAACTAGCACCTACCCTAAGCGGAGCAACAAAGTTGCGTCCACGGGCTAAACCATGCGGAGAATTAATATTTCTTCGAGATTATTTTTTTCGAGACATCGTGTTGGGCTCGGTCATAATTGATGGCCCACCCTGTATAAGCTGACTCAAATCATAACCATAGTAACTAAGTTCATCTATAAAGCGGATTTTTTTATTCGTTTTTATTTTGTCATGTTACGAGTATTATTTTAATTAAATCTGATTAAATAATATACAACCAGTTTTAGTTGTGCTGATATTACATAATTTCTAGGAACTTCATTTTCGCAGATTTTACAGGAGAGCATTTTTCCAACACATTCTTCTCACCAAATGCACTGGTTTTGGAGATATACTACTTACTTAATCTCCGATAAAATAACAATTAAACTTATTAGGAAGTTCAAAGTTTGCCAAGTTGTAGATATAGGTATGAGCTAATAGATGCCTCATCTTCTGGTAAAAGTTTAATTACACACTTTCCTGGTTTCACCGACGTTATGTCATCGACTATCGAAAGGAACTTATTAAAATGGATTTTTTTCATATGTAGCAACAAGTTTTCAACCTTTATATGTATATGACAGAAACAAGAGCAGTTTTATTAAATCAAAAAAAAAACTGATTCATTATCCGTATAAATAAGATCAAAAGAAACACTAAAAAAGTTGAGCATATACAAAAATATCCATTTACTTGCCAATTTATTTTTCGGTTCAAAAAAGTATTCTGATGTCAATCCGATATCTCATAAAATTTTAGTCATTTATTGCTTCGATAAAGAATTAATGAAGTAACAAGAGAGATTACTCACGTCCTACTTACCTCTATGTACATTAATTGCAAAATTTCTAAAAGGGCCCAGACACTCGTATGTACCGATGCTTTAGTTTAGAAGATCATTTGGGCAGCTCTAGTTAAACAACGTTCAAACAAATTTATATTCATTTATGTATATTGAATTTGAGTGATTTTTTTTTTGTAATAGCAGAAACATGTATCGATGGTAAAATTACAACTTAAGTTTAAAGAGAAATTTTAAGGAAATAACTTTATATCTATTTATTGAAAAGGCCTTTGAACAAAAAAGATATGCTCTAGTGTTTTTCTGGGCGTATCGCAAGCCTTCAACAAGGTATGGCCCGAAGGCCTAAAGTATAAGCTTAAGTTTATCTTACTTTGAACATTGGAATCCTACCTAGAAAACAGGCTCTTTCGTGTTATATACGAGACTAAGTACACAGAGTTCAAAGAAATTCACGCTGGTGTACCGCAAGGCAGCGTTCTCGGTCCAATCCTTTTCATGCCTTAAACAAGAGACATACCTACCTCGTAGTCACGCTTGCGGACAATACGAGTATCTTCGCAACACGTAAGACTGTTGAATCATAAACGGGGACACTGCAACGTGATTTGAACAAAATATGCGAGCGGACAAGGACCTGGCGAATAGTTCTTAATGAGACCAAGTCAACTAATGCTAAATACAGAATGGTGAGTAACTTACCATTTTTCATCAACTCGGGGCAAATACCGTATGCAAACGAGGCAAAATATCTGGGAATAACTCTTGACACATAACTTAAGTGGAAGTCACACGTTAAAAAGAAGCGGGACGAGCTTGAAATCTGACTCAGAGAGATGTATTGGCTTGTCAGAAGATTTTCAAAGCAATGTATATACAACAATCTGATTTTATAATAAACTTTAGGGTTGTACCAAACCAAGCTATATATCAATGAATTTCACAGAGATGTATGAATTGCTGCCGTAAGTGCCGAAGTAAGAATGTTTAATATCTATATATTAATACGGAGTTGCCTATAACGTGTTTGCACCCAATTTTGCTATTATACGTCACATAGATATGCCAACATATATATAGACATATTTGGGTAGGGGACAATACATAGAAGTGCACAATACAAAAATTATCCACATATATAACACACATTATGAATTACAGCAGGTAAAATGAAGCGAATTGGATGAAATTACAACAACAACAACATTGCGGCGTGGTTACTTGATAATGCTTGAACATATTTGAAGTTACTTGGACATCCTTGAAGTTACTTGAAAATGCTTGAAGTTACCAACAACAACATTGCTGTGCATGTTATGCTTTTGATAGTGCTTGAACATGGTTAGGTTAGGTTTATGTGGCTGTCGGCAGAAGCCAAAACACTTAGACCAGTTTAGGTCCATTGTGATACCACGTATATTATCTACCTCAACTCTGTAGATGGGACTGGCCAACGACACGCGGTTGTTCTTAAACGGTCCCCCATCTACGTACTAACCGAGCCCAACGTCGTTTAATTAAGGTGATCTAACGAGAACCGATTAACTCGACGTGGTATGGTCGTTGGTTGTGCTTGAACATACTTGAAGTTACTTTGACATGCTTGAAGTTACTTTAAAATGCTTGAAGGTACTTGAAAATGCTTGAAGTTGGTTGAAGTTACTTGAAAATGCTTGAAAATACTTGAAGCTACTTGAAAATGGTTGAAGTTACTTGAAGTTACCTAAAAATGCTTGAAGTTACTTCAAGTTACTTTAAGTTACTTAAAAATGCTGGAAGTTACTTGAAAATGCTTGAAAACTTGAAGTTACTTGATAATGCTTGAACATATTTGAAATTACTTGTACAAGCTTGAAGTTACTTGAAAATGCTTGAAGTTAGTTAAAAATTCCGGACAATTTTTATATAATGTGAAATCAGAGAATGCAATGACAAAAAATGTCATTCTCCGATTAATATGTATAATGGTCGACTTTGTTTTTTTTTCAACTTATAGAATAAATTGGTCGAATTTCGACTATGGGGTGACTTCTAGTATTTATAAATACACTCCCGCTCCACTGAATAGGTTCAACACTTCTAAAATATAATATGCCAATATCTCTTCAACTAACTTACCGATTTTAATGAAATATACTTTTTTGCATAAATTAATCAATGAAACACAAAAGTAGGCGGTGTCTAACCGTATATATACTCATACCTTTTTTTTTCAAAAACATAACAAAAAATGCCGATTTATTTTGGCTCAACTGAATAGGTTCAGAAAGTTAAAATTAAAAAACAAAAAAACAGCTTTGCTTTTTGTTAATATAAGTATATAGTATGTATTAAATTCTAATTTAGTATTTTGTACTCCCTCCTTTTTTCAAAATAACTTCATTCATTCGGTTTGGAAAAGACTTATAATATTTTCCAATATCCCTAAGCGAAATCGTAGACCAGGCTTTTTTATGGCTTCAATCAGGGTCACAGAATCGTGGAATTGTCTCTCGCCCTCATAAACTCTTCGGGACAACAGTCCCCAAACGTTCTCAATAATATTAGTATCCAGGGAGTACGGCGGCCACTCAAGCAATTTTACATTTTGGTCGATTATCCACTGTTTCACTACCCTAGATGTATAAAAGGGAGCATTGTCGTGCTGGAATCCGTTTGAAAAAGTTTGGGAAACGTGGAAAAGCCTTTTGTAATACAGTTTTGTATGCATTTGCGTTCATTTTTGATGATACAAACTGCAGCTCACAAGTCCCATAATACGATATTGCCCCCCACACCACTACGCAACTTGCACAGGTGTGGTGACGAGTTAACACACATTCCTCCTTTCTCAGGTCGTGAAAGTAGTAGTTGCAGCCGTCCAGGTTGATTTTTTTTCATCGGAAAACACGACAGTGTGCCACTCCTTTTTCCACGTCATGTGATCTCGAGCAACCGACGGCGTGCAGCTTTACGCACATCATTGAGAGGTGTTTTTTTTTACTTTTAGCCTCTTCAAATGCTTGGCACTCCGAATAATCCGTTTTACACTTGCCAGACTTGTATTAACTCCGCATTCTTCTCTGATTTTGGCAACAAAAGGTTGAGAATTGAAGTAGTTGATGATAAGTTATCTATGTGCTGTTGTTGTCGCGTATTGATCACCTATAATGATAAAAACTAAATTCCAATTTACCGTTTCACAAATCGCATTATTTTTCTCGTCTATGTTATGTGCAATGCAAACAAATGAAGGTTCAAAGCATGCAAAAAAGCAAATATATATGCAATAGACTGAGAGAGAAGACACATTGCACAACAGAATTTTTTGAACCTATTTAGTTGAGCGGGAGTGTATATTCTCCAGCTGTCTTATGTAAAAGATATGGAGCAACAATTGAAAAGATTATGAAAGAAATCCAAAAAAAAAAATAATAAATATAAATAGAGAACATTTAAAATTTAAAATTTGAAAAAAAAACGGACTAAAAGCCAACAAGCGGTTAAATAGTAAAAGCACAGTGTTTAAAAAGTTCTTCTTTAAGCGGCTATCTGCGCTCATTTTCACTAAGCTTATGTGAAGATTCTGCCATAGACTAACCGCATATATGAAGAATTGACGCCTGATAACCAAAAACCTATGTCTGGGAGAAATTTCTTTTAGAGTTCTTTGCGAACTAACGAATTTTAGTTGTAGTAATATGTGATTTTATTGGTACATTAAAAAAAATATTTCTTAACTAAAACGTTTACAAAAAACATAGGGACGGGCTACAGTCCGCTTGGGCGAACTGTTGGATACCCTATTCTTATTCCTATCCCTCATAAGTGGGCTTGACAAAAGTCTAAGTATGGTTAAATTGTTAAGAACGCTCTACATATTTTGTTATATAACATTTAAAGGATTTTATCAAAAAAAACGCTCCCTAGCTCAAACTTGGGTGTTTCAATAAAATTGTTTTATTTAATTGTGGGCGTGCCAGTAGGCGGATTTAAAAAAAAATTAACACATGAGCATAAAGGGCCTCTAGAGAGTATATATTATAAATTTCAGCTCCCTAGCTCAAACTTTGGATTTTCAAAAAAATTGTTTTATTTATTTGTGGGCGTGTCACTGGGCGGATTTTGAAAATATTTATACATGAGCTTAAAGGGCCCCTAGAGGAGTATATATTAAAAATTTCAGCTCCCTAGCTCAAATTTTGGTTTTTCAATAAAATTGTTTTATTTTTTTGTGGGCGTGGCAGTGGGCGGATTTTGAAAATTTTATATCCCGAGCAGTTTTAGGAGTCATAGATCATATATAAAAAATTTCAGCTTCCTAGCTCAAAATTCGATTTTTTCCAAAATTTTGTTTTTTTGAGTTTGTGGGCGTGTCTGTGGGCAGATTTCAAAAATTCGTAAACTTGATTATTTCGGGACCCTAGAGAGTATATGGTTAAAATTTCAGCTCTCTAGGTCCAGTTTAAAGGCCTAATTTTTGCCGACGGACGGACATGGCTAGATCGACATTACTATCGATGCTGATCATAAATATAGTAACTTTTAGGGGTCTACGGGCAATATTAAGGTATGTTACAAACTATGCGTCAAAATTAATATACCCCTAGAATAGGGTATAATAAGCATTGACTCTTGCTTTCAGCCGAGAAAGAGTTTTAAAATTCCAAAACAGATTATTATTTATAATTTAATTTTTCATTATTATTCTCTTATATACATTGCTCTTCATTTGATTGGACGCACACATTTTTTTTACCTAAATTTAATTTTTTTGTTAGTTTGTGTAACAATTATCAAAAAATTGCATTTATTAGAAAGGTTATTAAGTTCTCAACAAAAAAACACACAAATAATAGGTGAGTGGAAGTGAAGGATATTTTTCTCTTTCTTTCTTGCCTATAATGTAAAAAAAAGTGCAGTTTTTTTTGTTCACATGATTAGACGCACCCATTAAATTAGTTAGTTGGTCGCGATCTGTTACGTAGATTTTAGTTAGCTACAAAGTTTAAGAAGCAAGGAGTGTTTTCTATAAATTTTTATTAAAAATTGGGGAAAAAATGTTTTAACCGCGGAAGAAAACGGCAAAATTGACGCCTTGCATTCTGAAGGGTTTTCAATGAGAATCGTTGCCAAGGAAATAGGAAATATGCCGAAGGACAAAAACCGCTTTAACCTTTCGTCCTCACTCATATTTTTTCTAACGCGCTCCTCACACTGGGGTATCACATACCCCACCCCAAAAAAATTTAAAAAAAAATGTAATTCTATGTATATACTCGTACACTTTGCTTCAACTGAATAAGCACAAACATTTTCTAAGTTACGTTGTCCATTTTTTCAAAACCTTGCGCCGTAATATATCATTTGATGATGCAAACTGTTTGCTTATGATGTTGACAAAATAAATCGGAAAGAAAGTTTAAAAAAGTACCGCTATTTTTTCCCTGGTTCCCTTGCAAAGCATTCAATATGGAAAAATTCAGTTTTATTTTGCGTCAACTGAATAGACACAAATATTTAAATTGGAAATAAAAGCTATTGGGATTAAATGAAACAAGTTTTTCTTAAAATAGTTTTTTATTGGTTAATTTTAGTAGTGGGTACTACCGCCTTTATTCGTAATAGTTTCGTAAATTCGATCCGGCATGAAATCGTATGTACTCCAGCGAAATTTCCCTGCAGACCAATTTAATGGCTGCAATAAGGGATTCTCTGTACTAACCATTCCCAAACGTTTTCTATAAGGTTCAGGTCTGGTGAGTACGGCGGCCATTGAAGCAATTCTACATTCCTCTCCTCTATCCAATTTTTTACTATGCGCGCCGTGTGGATGGGGACGTTGCCCTGCTGAAAAGTTCAGTTTATTGGTCCAATAATGCCTGAAAATTTAGGAAAATTTCTTTTCAAATTTCCTTTATAACTTAATGCAGTAATTTTTGAGGTTAACTTAACTCAAGGTCAACAGTGCCATAGTTGCTAACTGCTCCCCATACCATAACACCACCTTCTCGACTATGATGCCGCGCTAAAAATCGTTCTTCTTTCCTCACATCGTGGAAGTAATAATAAAACCCATCAGGGCCATCAAAATTAAACTTCTTCTCATCCGAAAAAGCTACGTGACGCCATTCATTTTTAAAACTCATATGGAGTCTAGAGAATTCTAAGCGCATGCACTTCCGTTTCTGTGGCGGTTTCTTTTGAATTTTTAACCGTTTTAGATGTTTAGCACTATTGATAATCCTTCACACTGTTGAAACGCTTGCAGTAACACCGGCTTTCTGCTTTATTTTTGCCCAAGAGTCTCAGGAATTGGAAGCACATCTTAAAATTGCTCTTCGATCAACCGCTATTGTTGCCGTTTTTGGACCTCCTTTCATGTTTTTTCAGTGCGAATCTTTGCT
The DNA here is from genome assembly GCA_949715645.1 of Portevinia maculata. Lineage (NCBI taxonomy): Eukaryota > Metazoa > Arthropoda > Insecta > Diptera > Syrphidae > Portevinia > Portevinia maculata. Next base: position 50,942,422 of record OX454527.1, on the reverse strand, counting down.
TCTTAAATAAGAATAGACTACATTAGAACTTCGTCCAATTTTGTCAGCGATAGAACGCCCGGTTAGTCCTTGGTCTTTTAGTAAATCGATCTGAGCTCTTTCAACACTATTTAGAGATTTTGATCTACCTGTTTTTCTTTGAAATACAATTAATCAAATAAAATTCACTTTAAGCACTTCAACTGTTGATCTAATGTGTCAATCTCCACAGAATACTCATAAGCAGTGAAAATAATGACCTTTTGTTTATTCAGTTGACCCAAAATAAAACTGCATTTTTCCATATTGAATGCTTTGCAAGGGAACCAGGGAAAAAATAGCGGTCATTTTTGAATAATTCTTTCCGATTTATTTTCTCAAAATCATAAGCAAACAGTTAGCATCATCAAATGATATATTACGGCACAAGATTTTGAAAAAATGGACAACGTAGCTTAGGAAATGTTTGTGCTTATTCAGTTGAAGCAGAGTGTATATGTTTTTTTTTACTCATATTTTTATTTCATCTAAACAAAATTCAATACGATGAATAATATAACAAAATATAAAAATACTTAAAAAAAAATAACTTCCAAATTAAGTTACAAAAAAAAGTTAATATATAGTTGTCAACTAAAATCATTCAAATTCATAAAAAAGTTTAGAATAATAGTTTTAAAAACTGTCGCATTACGCTTTCTAATACTCTTTCTTCAATGTTTACTCCAATGTATTATTTTAACATTGGGATAAATGTTTGCGTTTTTAAACACAAAAATTCAAATTTTTTTCACTGCATTCTATGCATTGCAGTGAGTGATCAGTGATGGTCCTCGCACATGGGAAGTCGGCATGACACGTTTTCAGTTTTTTCCCGATTACAGAAGTTACACAGTCTTTAATGTTGATTTTCAAGATTCGAAGCCTTTCAATGGATTCGTCTCGAAGAAAAGCCATTTTGCTGTGAAACTATAATCAATATTGTCATCTAGAGTAACTTCATTTATGGCTGAACAAACCCCACAGTTTTTTATTAATTGTTAGTCCAAAATAACCAAAATAGAAAACATTTCACTAAAATAATGTATTCACAAATTCCAAAAAAATACTAACACACACTGCACACTGGGGTATATGATACCCAAGCTAAAACTTCGAAGCACGGCTAAACACGTTAAAAAAAATCTAAGAACTGAACACCCTCGAGTTTAAATATAAATAAGTATGGCATCCTTAGGAAAAAAATTCAGCGGGACCTGCACACTTTTGAAATCTATGTGGGGTATCTTATACTCCAGTGTGTGGTTGGAAGCTTAACAGCTCAGGACAAAAGAAAAATCATGAGAATAGCGTCAAACTCAACTGTCTCCACAAGCAAAATAAAGGAAAAAGCTTTGGTAACTGCCAGCACATCAACCGTTCGGCGAGGTATTTTGAGTGCAGAACATCTAAAATTAAAAAAAAAAAAAAAAACTAAAAAAAAAGCCCACACTAAACGCCGTAAGAAAAGAACACCGGTTGAAATTCGCACGCCTTCACATGACATGGGACACCAACCTTCGAAGAGCGCTAAATTGGCGAAATGTGTTTTTTTCAGATGAAAAAAATTTAATTGGGATAGCCCTGATGGTTACAACTACTATTTCCATGATCTTAGAAAAAAGGAAAAAATTTTGACACGTCACCATTCGAGGCAATGGTTTGAGGAGCCATTTCGTACAATGGGGCGTTCGATTTGGTTTTCATTTCCAACAAAATGACGGGAGTTTCCTACAAAGACCTTTTGCAATCAGCCTTCCCCACCATGAAAGAGCTGTTCGGACCTCTACAGTGGTTATTACAACAAGACAATGCGCCAATCCACAACGCTCGTGTAGTGCAAAGCTTTCTTGCCGAAGAAAATGTGGAATTGTTGCCGTGGCCACCTTATTCACCTGACCTCAATATAATTGAAAATGTTCGGGGTTGGCTCACGCGTAAGGTTTACGAAGGAGGTAGGCAGTATGAGACCTGTGAAGAGTTAACTGTCGCAACAAAAGAAGCCTGGAGGACGATTCCTTTAAATTAATTAGAAAAAGTATGATTCACTTAAAAATAGGATTTTTGATGTAATTTTAAAACATGGTGGTTGTACAAAGTACTGAAAATATAAAAAAAAAACAACAATAATATAAATAAAAGAAAAAAAGTAAATTAAAAAGTCTATGTTTAATTTTTTAAGATTTTTTTACAGGTGCGTCTAATCATGTGAACAAAAAAAAACTGCACTTTTTCTTACAGCATATGCAAGAAAGTGAAAAAATATCCGTTAACTTCCACTCACCTACCATTTGTTTGTATTTTTTTGTTGAGAACTTAATAACTTTTCTAATAAATGCAATTTTTTGATAACTGTTACCGAAACTAACAAAAAAAATTAATTTATGTAAAAAAAAATGTGTGCGTCTAATCAAGTGAATATCACTGTATGTATATGGTTACTAAAAAGCTTCATTTATTATTTGTTGCCGGTATTACAGAGCGGTTTTCAAGTACAAGGTGGCGCAAAAATAACCTTCCGATGTTTTTTGGCTGTAATTTAAAAAAAAATGAAAAACTTTGATTCTTCTTGTGAATTATTTTTATTTGGTCTTTTAATTTTTTTTACATCAAGTCGAGAATATGATGTCATGTAAATGGCCGCCGCCACAGTTGATTGTCATTTGAGCCCTTTTTATGGCATTTTCCATCACTTTGGCCAAAACTTCCGGCGATAGGTCCTCACATTGTTGACGGATATTGTCTTTAAGAGCTGCAAGAGTCTGAGGCTTGTTGACATAAACCCGTGACTTCAAAAAGCCCCACAAAAAGAAGTCTGGAGCGGTCAAATCAGGCGATCTTGCTGGCCAGTGCAAATCGCCAAAACGGGAGATTAGGCGCCCGGGAAATGCATCCTTCAGCATATCGGTTGTGGCACGTGCAGTGTGTGCCGTTGCACCGTCCTGTTGGAACCACATGTTTTCCAATCCCAATTCATCAAGTTGCGGCAAAAAGAACTCGTTGATCATTGCTCTGTAGCGCTTACCATTCACAGTAACCGTTTGGCCCGCGACGTCTTCGAAGAAAAAAGGTCCGATGACTCCTCCAGCGAAAACAGCACACCATACAGTGACTTTGAGCGGGTGTAATGGCTCTTCGTGGGTTACACGCGGATTTTCAGTGCCCCAGAAGCGTAAATTTTGCTTATTTACGTACCCGCTAAGATAGAAATGGGCCTCATCACTCATGATTATTTTTGATGAAAAATCATCTCAAATAGTCACCAATATTCCGCGTTCTGGAGCAGTGTAGCGTAAAATTGTTTATTAACGTGTATTTCGCATGTGTTTACTACACAAATGTCAAAACAGAACTGACATTAGGGGCCAATCGCAAAATTTATAGCATTTTCTGATAGGAGGATTACTTTTGCGCCACCTTGTATTTATATAAGGTTTATGGTAGCCTTCGATTGCTATGGGATAGCCAACGTTTCACACCACTAAAAACGAGAATTATGCTGGAAAAATCATTAATTATACCAATTATGCTATTCGGTTGTGAAATTTTCAGCAACTGCGATTATGAACATAAGAGAAAATTAAATGTTGCCTATAATTGCGTTACGCGGTATATTTTTGGATTGCGAAGACACGCCCATATCTCTCGCCTCTCTAAGCAAATTAATGGTGTAACTTTTGAAAACCTTCTTAATTTTAGAACATTAGTATTGCTTCACAATATAATGCAAACACGTCAGACGTACCTTTATAATAAAATTTGTCAGCCGCGCTCTATTAGATCTTGCAATCTAGTACCAATATGCTGTAAGTATTTAGTATCTATTGTATTGTATTGTATTGTATGTGCAGTGGGGTCATCAGTAGATGACAAGCACTTAGACCTATTGGTCCATTGTACTTCAGCATAGCTGCCCGCTCGCTGCTTATTGGCGATTAGTAAGAGTCAATGAGGGAGAACCTGCCAGTAGCCTTGGCAAAGCGAACGATACTTCAATGTCCCCCATCTACTTTTCGTTGACGAATTGTTTGCCTATAGTGTTGAGCCTGGTTCTGGCGAAAGCAGGACATTCACAGATGAATTGAGATGCCGTTTCATCCGCCTCTAGGCAGCACTCACATAGGCCCGAGCTCCTAATGTAGATGGTTTTTAGATGCTCGTTAAGAGGACTGAAACCAGGGACGAGACCAATCAAGGATCTCAAGTCTTTCCTGTTTAGTCCAAGTAAAAACTTAGCTCTGCTAATTTTTGGACCGTCCACTAGCTCCTTCGAATACCTACATGAGACCAGGTCATGCCAGTATTCGGATTTAGTATCTAACCGACAGTTCTTTGCGTATGCAGTCCGGTTGTGCATTCCCTTCCCATTTCCGTCCGATCGATAAGTTCCACGAACCTGTTCCGAGTCAGGGTCAAGCAGTATTTGTTGTTTGATGAGATTTGTGTAACCTGTGTCCTTTCTTGTTCATATCAATTTTCCTCTGTTCATATATACATTAGTTTGATTTTAAGTTCTTTCTCTTCAATCAAATTATTTATAATGAAGAAAAATAATTAAATATTAAATATTGAATTATTTTTTTTAACTTTGTCACCACTCAAGTTAACACATTAAATTAAAATTACATTGAAGCTTGCGCAATTTTATAAGATCTGTATATCTTAATGTGTAAGGCTATTACTGAAATAAATAAATAAATAAAAGGCTGTTCAATTTTCCCCATTTAAAATGCATAAAATTTCATCCAAAATAAGGTTGTTTTTCCCCCAGCTAAATCTTCTGATTGGGCTGAGTAAAGGTCAGATTTCAATGAAATGAGGAACGTATTCTCTGGCTCGTTGATTGCACAATGTACAGGAGTTCCCTCTGCCTTTAAAAATTATTGAGATTACATCCATATTGTTACGGTCATGAAAATAGTTGTTATCGTAAAGGTCATGCTGAAGAATTTTATACGTATTTCTTGTTTGGCTTTGATGGCTTAGTGTCCTGAACGATTCACGCGAACCTTAACCGACCTTCACGTGTAGCTCCTCTAAAGACTTACCGAAGGTTCTTTCATTTTCAGAATGTAGAGGAACGTTATATTCCTGACTTAGTCGTGTCTGTTTTTAAGGTTTAAAATATATAGAAATGTAATCTCAGTGTGTGTATATACAGCGGTGGTAGACCAGTTTCCAGATGCAGCATGTAAGTCATGGTGATTTCTGGTAGTTTGAACATTTTCTAACCGCCGATTCTAATGGTATATCAGCGGAGCTTTTCAAATACGGTGGTGATGTTTTGGAAGGACGTATGCACCATATCACCAACCGAGTATGGGTAGAAGAAAGCCAGCCCGATGGTGGAACTGTCAGCTCCATGTGCCTCAACTAAAAGAAAGGCTACCCTACGTCTTGCAAGAATTATCGAGGCATATCCCTGGTAAGTGTGGCATATAAGATCCTATCCAACGTACTGTGTGAACGTCTCAAGTCGTTCTGTAACACGTCTCAAGTCGTTCTGTTACACACTAATTGGAACATACCATTGCAGCTACCAGCCATGCAAATCGACAATAGAATAGACCAAATCTTTGCACTTATGGTGCAAATCCTGTAACAGAACAATGAGTTTCAAGTCGAGACCCAAAATCTTTTCATCGACTTTTAAGCCGCATATCATAGCATTCATCGTCCGGAGCTGTATGTGGTGATGGCTGAAATCAGGATCCTAGGAAACTGATGCTGTCTCGCTTGACTCTGAAAAACACGCGGTTCCGGCAAGCAGATGCGCTGTCATGTGAATTATTCAATCTTGTTCTGGAGCAGATAGCATGCAGGGCAGGTGTCAACACGAAGGCAATATTTTCGACAGATCCGTCCAACTTTTGAGATACGCGGACAATATCGACATCATCGACCAATCTCAGCGTGCCATGTTAGAGTCTTTCATGTTGATTGAAGAGCAATCTAAATTTGTTGGCCTTGAAGTCAACGAGAACAAAACGAACTACTTGCTTCCAACAAGCAAACAAACATCTGTTCACCGACTAGGATAAAACGTCACTGTTGATAGCAGCAACTTCGAGGTAGTACGAGAGTTCACCTACCTCGGAGTTAACATTCACTACACAAATAACACCTTAATAGAGATCCGACGGAGAATTACCCTAGGAAACCGTTGCTATTTTGGTTTGGCGAAACAAATGAGTTCAAAACTTCTAACTTGGCAGACCAAGTGTAAATTCTACAAAACACTGATACGGTACCGCTTAATGGCGCCGAGAAATACTCCTTCGGATATTTGGTCCTGTGTGCGAGGAGTTCGAACAATCGCGAACTCTATGAGCTGTACCAACATGTGAATGTAATCCCTAAAGCTAAAACATGTCGACAACAGCGAGAGAATGGACAATAATGCTCCAACCAAGAGGATCTTCTCGCTACCTCCGCTTTTAAGATCAAGCCATCTCGGTTGCTAGAGCGCTTGCACTCAGAGAAAAAAATAGTTATTTTTGTAACTATTGTCTTAGTAATTAGATAATATTCTACGAAATTTACTGAATGACTATTAAAGAACAAAAATAAGTTGAAAATAGTTAGCAATAGTAATATAAATTGTCAAAAATTACTATTGCTTAGTTATTGAATAATAAAAGCGTACGTCAAAAGTTCAACCATGACTAATATAAATAAAAAATTTACAACCAAAATAATCATAAGTACTCGTAATTATTTTTAACTAATAAAAATAGTGGTCACGATTCGGACTATGAAAATAGTACACTTCTCCGAGTGTGGTTTGAAACGGCGTGCTCGGGATCGCGGAGGCTGCAGAGTCACCGACAGATACTCTCCACAAGACGGGCGCCCGTTGTGTAGGTTTTTTTACACGCACTAAAGGACCTTTTTAAGTACTCTTATCATGTATTGGCTACACAGCGCGGGCTTTAGGGAAATTAGGATAAGCAGAAAAGGAAAGTTGCCGGAGCACGTTGGTTTTAAATGTTTGTAGATTATAATGTAAAGGAAAAATAGTGCGTGGAAGAGCATTCCACATTCGTGTTATACGGCTGAGGAAAAATTCTTTGAACTTCACTGTACGTCCGAATACAGGCTTGAAGGCGGGTATTGCGGTTGAAATGTTCAAGGGGTGGAATGCAAATGGTTATTTCGTTAGAGCACTTATCGTGGAAATACCGATAAAATATTGAAAGACAGGAGACATTACGACGATGACTAAGAGAGTCAATCGATCTCGCGATGTCTCGGTCGCCAATGAGTTTTATCGCGCGTTTTTGGATCCTGTCAAGTAGCTCCAAATAAGTTATTGGTGCACTAGACCACATAGGAGCGTTGTACTCGAGTTTTGGGCAAATAAACGTCTTATAAATTGTAGCCAGATCAGAAGGGGTGAAATATTTCTTGTATCGCTTATAGACATTTCGCAGCGTTCTTGGCGACATCGAATATGTGGTCATTTCAGAGAAGGTTGTCATTGACACAAATACCGTGAATGGAAAGTCATTCGTTTTCAGCGATGCAAATGCCATTCATGGATAATGGCAGTCTGTGTGGGTTTTGCTGACAGGAGACAGCATTGTGTTTCGGAAGCATTAAATTCCACTCTATTGGTTGTACCCCACTGAGTTATGCTCTTAAGATCGGAATTTAATGAGGTTAACATCCGTTGCCGTTCCAGTTCGACACCCGAAGAAGAGGGGCGTGACCCACGAAACGAATATAAAAAGCTGAGGGTACTGTCATCAGCAATGGAATGGATTGGATTAGAAGTAACAGACAGGAGATAATTTATAAAAATGAGAAAGAGAGTCGGGGACAGAACAGACCCCTGGGGGATACCAGCAGTACACCAGTAGTAGATAAAATGTGATTAATGATTAAATATTGTTATTTTCGGATTTTTTTTTTTTTAGATTCCATAATTTAATTGCGGCAAATATTCGTTCCGGAGCATCGTATCTATGCATGGAATGCAGCCATATCTTTTGACATTTCAACTGGATTTTTGGCAATTGCTTTGCATGGCATGCGTCCAGGAGTTTCTTCATCCACAGAATTGCTGCTCGATTTATCGAACGCCTTACGATAAATATCATTTTGACTTAAGCCAGTTTGGTACTCACTTTATTACCACTGCACTATCCAGAATATGAGAAGAAAATAGCCAACGCAAAATTAAAAAGAAATAACAACCCTTTAAATACTAGGTATAATTCAATGTTTATTAACACGTAATATTTTTAATTTTTTAAAATTTTTGTTTTACATAAATTCATAATGTTTTTGTCTAACATTAATCAGTTCATAAAATATAAAAACTTAGAAAAAAAAATATTTATCAAAAGAATAACTTAAAATCTATCAAATAACTTAGGAAACATTAATTTGTGCTTTTGTGTATGGATTTTATTTTTCGTAATGTGGATTTGTTCTACTTCATGGTAATTGGAAAGTATTCGAGTAGATAAGGCAAATAAATAATAATAATAAAAACAATAACAAATGCATAAATGGATAGAACATATATTTCTATAAAACTATTAAGTAGCTGTCGGCCGATGTAGCAAATTGATTTGCTTAAAGAGAATGTACACACGCGTTAATACAAAAATAAACATTAATGCTAAACGAAAACACAAAAAACTAATTGTTAATAATTGCTCTTGAGATTCCAAGCCAAAGAAATCAGAAAAACATGTTAATGAAATCAATCATAAAATATTAAATAAGGGTAAAAGTAGACGCACACAAAATGGGAATTGATTTATATTTTAAGGGTTAGTAATGTTCTTATGATGAAATAAAGTTGAAATTGAAAAGTCTTCTTCTTGTAGTCAGCATAAGTTCCGGGAAAAAATGTCCAACGTAATTGATTAACATCGGAATGATCCGCTGATAGGTTATAAATTATGGCTTTGATTTGACTTGAAGCCGCTTCTTTTCCGTCTTCTTTTTTGTTAATTTTTTAGAACTCTTAGATGCTTGGGCTTTGTTACTGTTCTTTGTTTTATTTAATCTTTCTGTAACGAGAAGGAAAGACTAGTGGTTGTCAAACATATTGTTAAAAGTTAAAAAAATTAGCTGCTATCTTACAAGTAATGGATAGACGAAAGTCTCGGCAATAGATTTGCCCACAGGGTTTCGTGCTACACACTTGTATGTGCCCATATCTTCCCATTTAAGGTCGGAGATTAAAAGTTCACCAGTTTCTAAAATCTGAAAGGGGTACAAACTTTTAGCACACATTTCTCAGAATGAGATTTTTATTTTCAAGCTTACCTTGTAACGATTACTTTGGTCTGTGACTGGACCGTCCTTGCCCATCCAGGTGATCTTGGGATGAGGCTTTCCGTATGCCTTGCATGGCAGAACAATATTCGTGCCAATAAAGTCGATGTGTGTCACATGACTTAAGGTCATAATTGGTTTTCTATTTCTGTATAGCTCTTTGTTTGCATAGTGCACCAGTTCCTTTGACTCAGCAGGTGGATAGACCGTTGTTGATCCGTAAACAAATTTGGAGCCCGATCGGCCAATACATGTGATGACTTTCGGTTCAAGCAACATGTGATCGATGACGTACACAGAACGTACGTTCACTATCGCACTAGGACTGGATTCACTCAGCGCGTTTGTTTCAAAACTATCCATCTAGAGATGCATTCCTTTTAGACAAAGGCATCAATAAAAATATTTCTATTCATTCTTACCTCTGGTACTGATATTTGTCCAGCAATCCATTGAATAGTCGGCGCTGGTGTACCGCCAACTTCACACACGATCTCTACAGGTGATCCAAAAGCTTGCGCAATCTGTGCTGGTGGCATTTTGACCTTTCTGAAGCCATCCGGTGCTGGATTACGTGGCCTAGGTCGTTCATCTTCAATGGAATTATTCTCCAGTTCATCAATTGCTCGACATTGGGCATCTATGAACCCAAAAATTAGCAGCGCTATTATAATCACGGGTGAATTCATTTTCTATAAATAAAATGAAGACATGTCGTTTAGTTTTATTACAACATTAATGGTGCCATAAAATGGCCGTTTAAATAAAATTTGGGTCGACGAACCACCGGCGACTAGCGTCATAGACGTGCCTCATACCACTTAAATAAAATAATAATTTTTAATTTTTTTTTAATGATGATAACATAATAATCGCCCCATACGAGTAGCAACATTGAGTGACGTGATGACGTAAATTACCAAGTTTTCTGTGATTTGAGTGATTTATGACAGCCAGAGGGTAACAAAGGAAAAGAAGGCGCGCCATCGACTGCGATGAATCTGCTTATCGTTTGCTGCAAAGCCCTAGTATTGTAAAATGCACAATCGCACAAAGATGAGCCTTTGAGTTATACGAATCAAAAGCCGAAGATCACATTGATTGTTTCGAGGATCTTTTTTTTAGAGAGACTCATGTTATCAGCTGAAATTAGTCAATTATTATAGCGAATGACCTCCCAAGTTGGAGCTAGATTGGCAGGGGGGCTATATGGATTGTTTCCTGCTATTAGCTAGCAACAAATGGTTTATATTAATTTGACTTATCTAAATAGCTAATCGCAGTGTTCTGGCATAAATTGATCAATCCTAAATAGAAATCGATTCGTTGCGGTATTCGTACAAACGATTATCAATTTCGGATTGGAACAAATTAGGGACTGCCATTATTAAGGCCAAACCACAATGTGCATTATCTTCCATATCAAAAATTCTCAAAAGTACGAACGTCAAACTGCGATATAAATAGTCCAGTATTCGTCAAATTGTGTCAGTTTCATTAAGAACGCCTGCAACAGTAATCTGCTCAGAGACATATAAGTTAATTAAAAATGATTTCAATAAGAAGAACTTTAAATCGAGGAGCACGTGATTTTAAAACATGGTTCACATATTTCTTTGAATAATTTTTAAAGTGTCTTCGAAACATTGACAATGCATAACAGATTATAAGCATGCCTCTGTTGGTTTTTGATGGCTATACATATGCAAGGTATTCCCATTGCGGTTAGTCTTCTAAATAGAAAGAGAACGAAAAGAAATTTGACAGGCGATCATTTGAGCGCTTTATAATCCAATGCTCAAAAATTGGAACATAGACGTTGGATTAAAGTAGCGCACCAAAAATAAGTGACGAAAACTATTGAATTTTACTTCACTAAATTTCATTTGCGTGATCTTCGAAACCGAGCGAAAATTGGCAATTGACAGCTAAAAAACTATTTTCACTATGTCACTATTATTTGGAAAGCATTACATGTAATTAAAAATCAGAGTTCGGTTATAAGAATTATTTTCCAAATGACACAATGAATGAATAATTTCGCAAAAGTCTGTGGGTAAAAGCTGTTATAGGATTTCGAAAAAAAAACCTTAATTGGCAAAATCTAAAATGTCATTAGATATTCGAAAATTCGATTGATTCGTTTATGCTCCAATCGAATCCTTCAAAATGTTGTATTAGATAAATTAAATCGTATTCCGAAATTTTGCATCTTAATAGTGTACCTACTCAAGAAAATAATTTAACAAAATTTGTCATTAACTGTAAATTAACGAAATGTCAAATTCAAGTATGTTATAGGAGACGTCACTCAAAAAATCGATAATTAACCCTGATCTATGTTACAATATTATTCGAAATGAATTTTCGAAACTGTCAAAATGTGCGACAAAACTCACCAGTTTAAAGAATATATAAGTACCGGCGTTTTGTATTTACTATTATCTACTGAAGTCAACAAAATCGAAACAACAGTAAATAACGCGGGATTTCAGTTTAGTATTCTTTTTTTTATTACTAAATTAAAATACAATATTATTTTAACGTTTAGAATGAATTCTACAAACAAAAACAGACAGATGTTGCCCAATTGCCAACTCATCAACGACTGATTTAAACTAACCCTGGTTATTCAGTTATGTGTTAAGTCAAGGCGGACAAGTCACAAAACAAAAGCGAAATACAAAATGGCGTCGAAAGATTAGAAAGGCAGGATAATCTGCATGTTACAACAACAATTTAAGTATATGAAGATCACTTTATAACTGAAAAAAATAAAAAGTAAATACAGATTTAATCATGAATAGAGTTTTGTCGGCGAAAAGATGGGTACTTTCCAAGATTTGAGATTCGAAAAATCGGGCTACATAAAAATCTCACAGGGGAAGCCCGTTATAATGAGTCAATTTTGGAATGGTCAGTTTGCATTTCCAATTTAATATCTGAAGATGTGATCTTAAATTAATACTAGGGGGTTCAAATGTTGTTCTCTTGCGCTTACTTTGTTAATATTTACTATGAGGTTCAATATTAATTAGCTGAATGCTTGAACTTGGGCCAAGTTTGTAAGAATTTCACATAAAATAGTCCCACATTTAAACTACAGAAGCGTTGGTGTGGGTGTTGTATTGCTATTTAACTGAGAAACTTAATTCGCCCTTAACGTTTTCAAGTGCTGACTCTTTAAACGTGATTACTTTTGAAACAAAGCTGGTGGCTTTTCTGCGTGCAGTAAATATTAAATAATGTTTTAATGTCTTTATTTTATACCGAAGGTCTGAGCTTTTCACGGAGGAATCCTAGGGAAATGCTTTCACTGCTCTTTTTCTGTTTTGAGTATTGAATATCAGTTTTTAAAAGGTAATGGGTGTTGTTAATATTTTTGATTGACAATTTTACGATCAACGTTTTTACACTCAGTTACCAGGGCAATTTTAAAGGATGATTTTAGCCAACAGAATCCTGTTTATGGAACTGAACACCCCACTCAAACCCTTAGGCCTAGCTTCTCCACATATTCGTATGTGGGAAGTTATATTTTTGGCACAAATGTAAGGTAGATAGAATTTTACTACGATTTCGAATGGCAGGATTCTCATGAAATTTTATGGTCTTGTCTGTTCGTCAGACATTCGCAAGATATTGATCACGGGACACTTTTTTCCACGTTTCCTAAGGGGATGGGATTCGAACCCCAAATCCCTCGCTCTGGAGTAAAATAAGTAAGATTTTGGAACTATTTAACTGTAGGCTTGACAGACTATCACCTAGTGCACAACATGCAACAACAGTTGTTGAATTTCCGTGCCCAGCCGCAGAAAGTATTTTATAGGGTTATCGCCCGCATCGATTTTCCTTACAAGACATAAACTGTACGTTTACTTTGATTTCGATTACGAAACTTTATTCAAGGGTGCTGAGAAGAGCTGAATATATAATTCATTCTGTGCATAAATGTCTACTGTGTATTGCCGACATTCTACATCTACAAGAAAAAGTGGCAGCCCAAAGATAACCTCAACGACATTCGGGACACCTTTAAATACATAATGTTCTTGTTTTACATCGTTAAAATACCCCAATGTGTAGACTTGTTAATGAACGTCAAATCGAAGGTCTTCGCGTGATGTATTTTTCTCTTTGTTAAAGATTATGAGGGAATAAACTTAACAAAATGTCTAGATAGTCACCATCAACTAGTTGGAAATGAACTTCACTATATGAAGAATTGTAGCTACCTACATCTTTTTTTCCTTGGAAATTTTGCTTAGGGTTTCCTCGAAATTCAATTCGCTATCTATGAATAATCAAAGCTACACCGCTTTATCGCACTTAAATAGATTAGCTGCAGTGAATTTTATTGTATGAATACAATTAAATCGTTATCCCTAATTAACTATGTTAGCCATGAGTATGAAATTGATCTCGAAGCAGTACGGACAATGCATGCCTACTCCTGTTGATTTCATTTTGGTTTAGTTCGTATTCCCAAACCGATTTGAGTAATTTTTTCCCGATTTTAAGCTCCTACTTATACATTTTATCAGGGAATCCGTCGTAAGTTTTCGGAAAATATACTTTCGCAGGGTCCATCAAAGTGGAAATAATTGAAATTCGTAGGAAGCAATTTTACTGAATCGTAATTAATTTGAATTTCGCCATTTATGTGTTTGTTACTACGAACTTTTTGATCTTTCTTAGCGAAACTCCGAAAACGACACCTGTAATATGGGTGATGGTATTCGAAGATGCGAAACATTTTGATAACCCAATCGTTTTTCAACACTCAACTAATTCTCGAAGAACTAGTTTGTAGTTTGTAGTTGTAGATTGAAGTAGATGGCCAAATACATATTGTACTTTTTAATCCAACTGTAAAAGTTCTTTCATCTCCAATATTAGGTTAAAACCTGATCTCCAATTCCCATTAGCACAGACGAGTGACATCACATTGAATAACAAAGTGTATTCTTCACACCAATCTTCACTTCGACCAATGATTCACGAATCATTCCACCTTCTTATTCCACCACAGTTTCCATGCTGCTCATTCATTCACCATTCGACTTATAAATATTCATAAGCAAATATCATGAATGAACACGTCTACTTAAAAGCAGCTATTAAAAGCATTTTTCTAGATTGACAAATTCCACAGCATTGTCAAAACTATGTGTGTCATATGCCATTCCCCTTGCATACGTATGAACGTGATTTTCCCATACCAACGGCAGTAGGAACCAAAAAAAATTGTCTCAACAAATAGAAAGCAACTATTACATCAGATTTGTTGGCTTATTATTTGATTGCATATTAAATAGCACTGCATAAGTACGTAGGTACACCTCGATAGCTCACCAAACCTTGTGCAGAACTAAGAAAAATATTTTAGTAAAAATAAAAAAACAAATGCCAAACTCACCAGTATCATTTTCTTTCCTTTCGCTCCTTTCTACTTTTATTCAGCTTTTTTTCAAAATCTTTTGTTGAAACCACGATTAAATCAGAACTATTTTTTTGTTTATTTTTTAAGTAAATAATTTGATTTACTGTTATGTTATAAATGAATTATTCGCATGTATATTTGTTGTCCTTGCGTATATATCGTTACGATTAAAGTTTAGCACTAAATCACTTAAAACTGACATAGGTCCTTTAAATGCTTCCGTGGTGGAAATTTTCAAAGTTTTTTCTCGTATTAGATGAATTTTGCTTAAATTTTTATAACAATTTTAACAAATCTTAATTGGACAAGATCCGTGCGAAAGGATGAATAAAACAGATTGCACATTCGCTGGAAGTTTGAATAGACACAAAAATTTGGAGATTTAATTGTAATTTTTTTTTTTTTTTGTATTATTTGGAATACTGATTAGCACTTTTATGATTTTGAACTTTGAACTACGATCAATGATCGGTTTATTTATATATATATTTTAATGATTCACTAGCGCACGTTGGGAGAAATTTGAAACAATATCTATTTTATCTGGGTTAGCACGCTTTTAAATTACGAATGATAGATCGTCACGAGACTGGCACACGCTCACACAAAAAAGGAGAATACAGAAGTTATGTTTAACAGCCAAAAACTGTAACAGAACTGATCGGGAATTTGTACCGACCGGCAATTTATATCTGCGCTGCTTTGCTTGCTATGCTGGCTGGGGCTGCCTGTCAATTTGAAGTGTGGTCGTCGCTGTAGTCGTAATCGCTTGCCTTCCGTCGTTGAGAGACCGAGAGTAGAAGCTGTAGCCAAAGCAAACTCAGCTATCAAACAATCCTCTACAACAATCCAACATATATTCGAACATACAACCCAACAAGCACGGTGCCATACTGTTGTGTATAGAGCGTACATGAGAAATCAGAAGAGAACAATAAATTTATTACGTTTGTATAGCGGCGTATATAAGTTGTCTTTCCATGTACCTCAAATTGGAAGTAAATATAATAAATGGAAGATATGATGGTTTCTTAATAGTCGGCCCTTTCGATAGGAAGATAGATAAAATGTGCGTAATTCTAGGTAATTTTTATTTTTAGAACGGACCCCCAAAAACAAACCATATGGAAGCCCTAGTTTGGTTTTGCCTAACTAAAACTATCAATACTTATCTTTAAGATGATTAATTTCATTTTTGGGCGGACTTTTGCACTGACGGGAGGTGATAGTAATGATAGTAAATAAATTAACAAAGGTTAGAGATTGGATTGAAGTTTGTGAAAAGTTTTTAAAAAATACAGCTGCCGATGATCGATTTAAGAGCAAGAAAACTTATATTCTATGTCCTTGCAAATATTTTTGATAATGTGAGCCACATTTACCAAACTAGGAAAATACACTCGTATTTCAGTGTGTGGATTTTTGTTAGTATATTTTTTATAAAAATATTTATTGGAATTAAAATCGTCCTATGAATACGGCCTTTTTATTTTTCTTTAACGACGTGGTTATGATCTGGACTTAAGGGATTATAACCGTCCCACTTAACTGTAACAGGGGCTAGCCGTAGCAGGCGTCTCGATTTCGAATCATTTTGTCAGTGAGGCCAATAAAACGCTGGTATTGTTCCATTTGTGTGATCCAGGAGTCTTCAGGCCTGCCTCTCTCTCGCGACTCTAAATTAACGTTGATTGACATTTCCTTCTTGATGGCGCTCGTAGATTCTACCTCTGAAGCCATGCTACATTTTTTTTGACATAGGTTCTTTGACGTGAAGGCTTCCTTGGATCTTGGAACTTCTTAATCGATCAAGCATTGTTACTCCTAAATTGCTTATTTGCCTTCATACTGTTTGTAAGCTGTCCAACGTTGTGAACCGTACCTATATGAGCGCCGGGCTTAGAGCTGCGGTGTACGGGTAGAGCCTACCTTTCAGCTTAGGCGGCATGTTTTAGTAAGAGTAGGTAACTGAGTTTTCCGCAGTTTACTTTAGTATTGTTCATAGATCTCAGATTTTATAACTTGCACAAATGTCTGGAATAGCCCGGAAATGCCACCACCAAATTTTAATAATTTCATATGACCCAATCATCAGTCATTGTGCTTGTATTCGTGCTCATTGTCCGATTACACTTCTTGCAATTTGGTTAAATCTATCCGTCAAAACCATCATAGTCATATGTCGGAAGGCCATTGGATTATTTTAGATTAAAAAAGTACTTTTGAACGAATTTAACTTTCGAAACGAAATAGGAGTAGGACACGTACTTTATAGAAGCTTTATTTTCTTAAAATGTTTTCCAATTACAAAGAAATAACGTCGTTGAAATCGCCATGAATTGTTTCAATGAAGAGTTAAAAACATCTCGCAAACTCCTTAACCCTAAAAAGCAACGAAGTTTACTACCCAAAATAAGCTAATCATTCGTCGCATTGACGAACTGTACTTTTTTTTTCTAAGCTTCATATAAAATATATATATGTTACCTATTCTTTTTGAAATATAAATATCTAAACATGTTCCTAAATAAAACCGCACTTTTATTAAAATGTATTCGTTTTTATTTATTTTATCAACAGTCTTTGAAAAAACAGTATTTTCATACCAAAATTAACAAGTCTTCATGGATACATGAAAATCTTACTCCAGTATCCATCATGTACGACTAAAAAAAACAAATACTGATTTAAACTGCCTCTTAATTCTCTTAATATAACAACTCTCATTCGCAAGAGCGCATCAGTCACTGATTAAGTTAGCGACGATAGGTTACTATGCACGCGCGTTGGAAAGCGACAGTAAGGTTTTGATTGTGGCGTTGTCGAATCGACGAACATTAGCTTTATAGGGTTAAAATCGATCAAAGCACAGATAGGAACAGCGCATCAGTAACGTCTTTGCGCCAGATTCCAATTCATCAGCTTCGTTTGCATTAAGCCAGGCATTTTTTCTAACTACGTGAGTCGATTCTACTCCATGATGTAATCCTTCATGGTATGACCGACTAATTGCCACTTTGCTTACGTACATATCGTCCATCAGCTGATCGTTTAAAAAAATATGAGTTTTAATTTGATTTTTTATAAAAAAAAATTGAAAAATATAGTTCAAGGGAAATAGTTACACTGATCACAACGGGGCAACATTTCTGTGAGGATGAACACGATACGTGTGACAACAATTGACACGGGAACACGTTTTGAGCTTCTTGGTGAGAGGGCTCGGTTCCCCACCAAATTGAAAAAAAAACATTGTGCGCGTTAGAACCTCAAACATTCTGATCAGTGGTCGGTCGCGCACAAAGCGTTGTTTGTATTGAACCGACAAACAAGTTGCACCGACTTATGATGCTATTGCTTCGGAACGCAAGCCCGGCCCTTCCTTAAATTTATAATTATAACCGGCACTAATGATTAGGTTATCCAGCCGCAACTTGTTTGCTATAACTTCAAAATTGTAAACCTTCTGATGGGGTTGAAGGTTCATTGACCATTTTCCTATTGTAAGGCAGCAGAATTTATGATTTAATTTAAAGTCTTGTCGTAGGTACTCCACTTCTTCTACTTTTCCTTTCATATCATAATCATAACCCTCCCTACATTATGGAATCCCTACTGGTCCGCCTGTAAGGTTCGCCGGTTCGACCTCAGTAAATATCAGCAGGCTTCCTGTCTTCGGATCACTTCTTTACTGAGGCCACTCAACTGCTGTTGTTTTTTTTCAATTGTGTGATCCCGGCCTGCATTCTTCTTACGATTTCGACGGGTGCATGCTCCTTTACGACACCGGTAATCTCCAGCCGTATCAACAAAAGGATTTGCATTCACACTATCCGTAGACTTTCAAGATGTTAAATGCGTCACTCGGTTCACCTGGATGTTTTTACGACCAGCGCTGTTTTTTGGAAGTCGCTGCAGTGATATGCTTAGCCCGTTTACTCCACATTTTACTTAAAAATTGCCTGCTACTATTTTATAAACCCATATCAGTCTTAGAGACTAGCTTCTCCAGACATTCGTATGAGTAAATTTATATTTCTGTCAAGACTGAATGGAAAGTCCTACGCCGATTCCGATATGTAGCGAAGACATGTAGATGCATTGCCCTAATACAATGTGCCATATATTTGTTTTATCTATGCGGAGGAGTACATATACATATGTTCTTAGCACCAAGGTCTTTGAATGATGATTTTCACATTTGCTGACTTCATTTTTCATCAAAGTTATCCTCGTTCAAGCCCATTTTGAATTTAAGCACTTATTCTCCAATAGGTTCTGTAGGAGCTATAAACGACGCAATTTCGCAACGTCACGGCCTCTTCTTCTTTTTCCTTAACAGCGTGGTTATGACCAGGACTAAAGCATACCGCCTCCCTACTGGTCCGCATTTAGTATCGGTTCTCTTCTTTACTGAATCCAATCAATTGCCGGTGTTATTGCACTTGTGCCATCTATTTGATTTTAAGCCTGCATCTCTTTTTACGATTTCGACACGTGAACGCTCCTGTCATTGATTATTGTTTTGATTGTCCTTTTACGACACTGATGGTTTCCAGTCGTGTCAACCCGGAGTTACATGCACACTTGTGGGATAGTTTCAAGATGTTAAATGTGTGGCTAGGCTCATCTGAATATTAAAATTGCCTAGATGTGATGCCTTTATCGCCTTTTATGACAAGAATTGCTTTTGGTGATCGCTGCAGTGATATGCTAAGCTGTTGATGTATTCCAACTTGGAAGGAATCATTTGCGTATAGAACAATTACGTTATCGACTTCATTCCATAAGCTAATTCTCATTCAAAATCAGCAGGTTACCCCTAAACCTTTTTGATGCTACGATAATGTGGAGAAGATCATTGTGGGTTACACTTTGTTGAACTTGTTTCCGTTTCGCTTGTCATTCGGCTCATTTCTATCTGAGGATCCCATCTGACTAAGGTTATTGGTCGATTAGTCTTTAGTCTCCTGCTAAGTTGAAGATGCATTACCGTTCCGATTAACAAAAACTTTAGGCGATAAAATATCGACTTGGTAATCTATCGACTTAAAAATCATCGATTTACTACATTTTGACTATGATTAATGTTGATAATGATAGTGCGACACAAATTGGAACGCTTATCATAACTAACCAACTTCTATAAATAGTGGGCTTGGAGACGTCATGTTCTAGGCGTAAGTCAACAAACAAATTGGAACGACTACCGGTCGCAAATAACCTGGGAGCTATCATTTTCTGTGCGTCACAACTATTAGAAACGCACTGAAGATGTTATTCAACTCGTAAACATAAAAGTGTTGTTTTGAATCCATTCTCTGGCAGTTATGAATAATACACAGTATTTAAAGGAATCGCTAATTATATGCGAGAGCTTTTTCGAAAATGTATACGTATATACCGATCAGCACGGATTTCTGAAGGTTTAATCAACCACCACTAGCTTGACTGAGTTCTTCTCAAGGACACTCTGTGCATAAGAAGAAGAAAACGACGTTGATGCCATTGCCACAGATTTCAGAAAAGCATTTGACAAAATGTCTCACCATCTTATAGCCCTTAAATGTATCAAATCATACTGGAAAGATGGGCATTACAAAAGCATTTTAAGATCATCTTTATCAGACCCAATTTAAGTATCATCCGGGGTCATCTTGGGCCGATCATCTCTATCGTTAAAATAAATGATATAAATATGGTAATGGAGAATTCAGATTTATCGGCCTTCGCCAATGATATGGGAATTTCTAAAATTATTTTATTACCCTTGGCTTCCCTCAGCTTGCTAGACGACCTAAACAATTTTTCAGATTGGTGATTTTTTTGTTTTGATAATTTGCGTACGCTACCGGGGTTTTCTGTAATTCTTTTAGTAACCTTATGGTCAAGAACCTATTTAATTTGTGATGAGTTAGCCCTGTCAACAGCCACAGTTCGTCATTTCGGAGTGTTATGTGATAGTGAACTTAATTTCCATTCCTATATTGATAGCATAATAAACCGCGCTAACTCGATGTTAGGATTTATGAAACTCTCTGTCTCGGGGTTTGTCGCAGGCGAATAATAATACATACACTGAGAATCGCCTGATTGAGGCTACCTTTTTTGCAGCCGTTAGTCGCCATAAACTGCGGGACAGCAGTAACGTAGCGTGGGTATCAGCCGCACGGGGCGAAAGAAAATTTTGCCGCCCTCTTATTTAGGCATTTCAATTTAAAAATACTATAGTATACAGTAATTCTAAAGAACTTTTCGGCAAGAACAGTCATTATCATTGTGTATTGTTACAGGTTGCAAATAAAAACGTCATATATACATGTTTTACAATATAATAATCACATTTATTACACGTATGCCACTTACGTTGATATAACATTTATAGAACACGGATCCCTCGACGATCAACAGCATTAAGTTATTAGCGAATCTATATATATAAAAGAAAGTGTCCGAAGCGATGTAATCCCATAACTCGAGATTGGCCGAACCGATTTTGATGATTTATATTTTGTTGGAAATGTATTTTCTCAATACGGGTTTTAAAAAAAAGGTCAATAAATCAAAACTTCAAAATGTCTGATTTTGACCACCGTGTTACGACAGGTTTTTTTTCGATTTTTTTAAATTTTTTTTTTTTTTTTACATTTTGTATTTATTTATTTTGGCAACAACCAAAAAAAAAAATTTTGAATGTAACATATCGTATCACAATTGAAGTGTCAGATAGACACGCAACGTAAGCCATTATTATCGATCAATGGAGAAGCCAATTTTGTTTCATGCGTGGTGGCGCTGTCCACGTTGACTGTGCCATTTGATTCAGCTGCGCAGTTTCTTCATTCGTTGCTGTTTCAGCGTCCATATTGCACTTTGCGAATTCGTGTTTTGTTCGAACGAATAACGTTTGCCGGATATTGCGCATTACAGATTCGGATTTCTTCATTGCGATTTTGTGAGTTTTTGTGAATTAAAATTGATATGAGAATATATCTATAATATAAAACTGAATGTGTTGCTAAGCGCAAATCTCAAGAGCAGCTGAACCGATTTCACTAATTCTTTTTTTATAATATGCTTTGAAGTAAAAAAAATGTCTGAAAAAGTCAAAAAACAAAACTTTTCTATATACAAAAGATTCGTAATAATACGTACATAAGTCAATTTGAACTATAATACCATACCATAAAGTTTAAGTGTTAGTGGAGGGGTTCCGGGAAGCCAAAACAATTGAGTGACGTTAGTATCGTATAAATATTAATGTCAATATTTGTCAATATTTATACGATGGTAACATTACTCAAACACAAATTGTCTGTGGTAAAATGTCACTTGAAATGTAAACGTCTCTTTGCTGTGCATCTACTAAATCTAAAAGCCACAAATTTCTATAAAATTAAAAAAGTGTTGTATGTTTGTGACTTACTAAATGTGCCTCATATAAGGCGGCGGATAAATTTAGGCAGAAGAACCCGAAATGCAACGAATCAAATTAATATCAATCTAATCGTACTGCCCAGGAACGTGAAGATCGCAATGAACGTGAAAGAATTCGGTTTTAAACTTTTCACCTTTCCTGAGAGTTTTTGTCAGTTAACGCAATCAAAAGCTGAACTCATTCAAAAAGTGTGTCCAAATGTTGCTCAAAATTACTTATTCCATGATTGGTTGAGCGAACGAGCTATATACTGGCTGCCAAAAACACTGATGTAAATGAATTTAATTTCAGAATTCAAGATGACATTCCTGGCGAAATGAGGACATATAAATCAGTTGATACGGCAACTAATGAAGATGATGTCGTGAACTATCCACCGGAATTTTTAAACTCACTTGATTTGCCAGGATTACTGCCTCGCAATCTGCAATTAAAGGTTGGATCTGTAGTTATAACGTTGCGAAATATTAACCAACCGCAACTTTGTAACTTGAATAACGCAATCATATTGAAAGGAAAGTATAAAGGAGAAGACGTTTTGTTACCCCGCATCCCAATGATTCCGACTGACGTTTTAAACGACTACAGTTTCCAGTACGGCTTGCTTTCACTATGACTATACACAAATCCCAGCGGCAGTCATTAAGTGTTTGTGGTATTAATCTAGAAAACCCATATTTCTCGCATGGTCAATTGTATGTTGCCTGTTCCCGTGTTGGAAAACCATCTGCTCTGTTTGTTTACGCGCCAGGTAATCAAACAAAAAATATCGTGTACCATAAAGTACTACAATAAAAATGAAACTTAATTTAGGATAAGTAAAAATAAAATGAAATACAAGGTGGCGCAAAAGTTGTCAGGTGGCGCAAAAGTTGTCACCCGATGTTCTTTCGCTGTAAATTTTTTTATGAATGAAAAACTTTGGTTCTGCTTTTGGATTATGTTAATTGGTGTCTTAAGTTTTTTCTGTATCAGTTAACTTCACAAATATCAAAGTAGAATTTACATTTGCCGCCATTTGCAAAAATTATGCTTCTTCCGATAGGAAGATGACTTTTGCGCCACCTTGTATAATAAATAGGTATCATAATAAGAAATCAGAAATTGTAATTTTTATTGTGATTTTTTAGTGACTATTAAAAGAATTTTAAGTGTTTTATAATTTTTACTTTTTGACATAATGTAATTGTTGACTTATCTACTTTTTTTTTCTTTTTTTATTTTACTAGCTGACAAGGTGCCCCGAATAGCAGAATAAGTATTAAAAAAAATTAAACATTAAAGAATCGACTGTTAGGCGGTACGAAGTTCGCCGGGTCAGCTAGTTGAATATAAAACCCAAATCGACTTAGTCTTTATTTATTAATTTAATGTTTATATTTTTATTGAAAAATAATTTACTTGTTAGAGTTAAAACAAAACTTCTGTCTTTAACTAAAACTTTATACGTCTACTTTTTTTAAGAGCAAAGTCTTTTATTGCACTATCAATATCTATAGCATCACACACCTTTTGTTCAATAGACAAGATAGCCAGATTGGTAAGCCTTAAAGTAGGTACTCATTGTTGACCTTAAATAGTTTTTGATCAATTTCAATTTTAAAAAACTCCTCTCACAGCTGGCATTGCTTATGGCAATTGTGAGGAATATTCGTACCATTATTATAATTTGGGCAGGGTATCATCAAGCTTGGATTTTACAATAAATTTTACTAATTCAAGTGGGTCCGCATTAATTAATCTATTTTCGTTGCCTGTGGTAGTAATGAAACTTCGCTGTCGAAATCGTTCCAGCTTAAAGTCCTGCTCGTCAATTTCGGCAGATGCGTAGTGTCCATAGATGGAGTTTCATAGGATCATTTGCCATCATTTGTATCGTCCGGTTTGCTCCCATTTTCGATGTGTTTTGCTGCTCTCACATGTCAAACCAACTCTGAGCTCTGTATTGTTTATCGTGTAAGTTTCTAATTTGTATAATTAGGCACTATCAAAGACTTCCCGTACAGGGACGGGCTAAGAATATCACAACAGCGAATTGATTGGAGCAACGGACTGGCTGCACTAACTTGACAAGATAATAGGTTTTAAGGTATTGTATTTTAATTGGCGCTATCCGGAAATTATAAGTACAATGGTTCATTGTACTTCAGCAAAGCTGCCACGAGAAACAGACGGCCCGACACCTCTCCAATAACATCATACCTCATACTCAGTTTGAGTTGGAAATATCAGCACGATTGCAATAACGCTCTCTTTATTATATTAAAATATACGAGACATTTAAAATGTAATGTGGATGCAGTGGGTGAATGATTAGTGTGTTGGACTACAGGGCGAGGGGTTCGAGAAACAAATCACAGACAGGAACATCTAACATTTTTTCCCCTGCCGCATTTCTTGTGAAAGTCTGACAAACATTCAAGATTATAAACTATTTTAAAAACTTCTCAAAATTTGACGTTCGCAAACGGCGGTAAATAATAGGTCCCTTCCAGTCGTGTCGGAAATATTCAAATATTATTAGGACCCAAGGCTTTATCACCTATTTGGGACCTTCTTTTCTTTGCTCAAAATAAATGTTCAATATACAAATTTTACCCTCCAACTGAAAGTAAATCAGTGATTTGTTTAGGATTTTTTTTAAATACTAAAACTCGGCAACAGAGAACTTAAATTCAACATACATCGTATCTCGTAGTAAACTAAGATAAAGATGCAATAAAGATGCAAAGCAACGTTTTAAACTTCCTCACAGGCGAGCCAAAGTGTTTTAATATTAAATTACATTACAGATTAATTTGATTTAATATAAATTGATAAATTTCAAAAAATCAGCTAACGTCACAGTAACATACTCGTATTTAATAGGTAAGCGACCTTTTCACCGATCCGGATAATTGGAAAATTATTTACTCATTCGTTTTATTTAAGATAAATATTGTGTCAAACAATTGAGTAATTTTATTGTTAAGAAAATACGAATGCACCACTACTACACGCAATATTGCTCTCCCAATCTATACTTATAAATGTATTTTCCTTTGTCGGCGATCGTGCTGTGTTACCTGAAAGATCAAAGCCAATCAGTAATAATAGCCTGCACATACTTCTCAAAGTTAATTGTAGTGATCTTGAATTTAAACTTTTACTTGTAGTTATATATTTATTTATATAAATTGCTGTATACGAGTACCTTTTTTTCAAAGAACGGACCGCAACTAAACGATTTAGAAAGAATTACTCTCACTGGAAAATTTTCTCAATGACTGCGTCGATTTTTTGCCCCATTCTTTTGTACCCATACATTCTGCTTGTCTCGTTGTCATGCACATTTTGTATTTCTAATGTACGAGTACACATAGATTGAAGTGATAAAAATGGGATGGGACATAGACATTTAGAACATGGATGATGCAATAAACCTAAAGTTCGTTGTCATTTGTAAAGGAACCGGCACATTGAAAAAAAAAATCACATTTCCAGGGTTTTTTTCTTAATAAAATCGGATTGGGAATTTCTTAGTAAACCTTCTTGGAAAAATATATATACTTATATGTATGTAGATATATACATATAAGGTAAACGGAAAAAGATTACGCAATATTAAACCATTCGTTAAATAATACTTTGAAATTCAAAAAAAATATTGCGTAAGATATTAAAAAAAAAAACACGAGTGAATAGAATTCATCTAAAAAATGTTCGCCATAATCGACTATGGAAAACGTTGAAGAAGTGAGATCCAGTCATTTGTAAGCCACTGATTTAGATACACCTGAAGAACCCAATGTCATAGATAATTGAAAGCCAAGAATACATCAATTCCAAAGTAGTAAGATGTCAAAATAAGACTTCTTATGAATTTAAGATTTTGCTGTAATAATTTTAATGTGTACAAATTCATTCACTTATTTAAAAAATAATAAAATTTGAAGAAGTGGTCTCTGATTTTGATCCATCGGAGGGACAGCTGTAAATGCTCAAATTTTAAGGCCGCGTTTAGTGATAAGTGTCATGAGAGCAAGAAGACCTGCTCTTGTACCAAGGCTGACGGTCAAGCCTTAGCACTTTCGAACGGAATTAGCTCGCGTTCACCAGGATGGAGTAGTATTGGGATAGAGTCCTTTTTACTGTTGGGTCCAGGTTTTGTCTACGCGGAAAAACCGAACTGCGCATCGTGGAAGGATCGATGAACTCAACCTGTTACATCAACAACATCCTGAGTACTTACAAGAAGAGAAAATCGTCCTATTGGATTGGACTGCTGCGAGCCCGGACTTGAATTTCATTGAACACATTTGAGACCTACTGGGGAAAAAGATTAGAATGCGAACTTACAGTAAGAGGCCTGAGATCTGCTCTGATAGAGGCACGGGACAATTTGGGTGACACCATGGTAACAAATCTTATCCAAGGTATGCCCCACCGAATAACTGCGTTGTTAGCCGCTCGGGAAAATAAAAATTTAAATGCTGATCTATGAAATGTTTGTCTATTTTCCCTTATTTATGTATTATTGCTAAGTCCTTCCTTGTTTCCTTTTTTTTGGACATAAATAACTTGTTTTTATACTCGTATATATTTATATATATCAAAAAAAACGTTTTACATTTTTGTTTAACCTTATTTGAGACCTAGGAACTTATTGCAGAGTTTTACACTTTTTTCTGTAACTCAGTGAAGTTTTATAGTTGTATATCCTCTTATACAATGGCTCGGCCACATTGAGCGAATTTATCTTCGACTCCCAGCCCCCTGGTTCGAGAAGGCAAGGAAGACTGAACCTCCTTTTTAAAGACCAACCATCGCGGATGACAGAGCGGTCTGGAGAACTGGAAGCAGCGTGGATCGCAGAGGATGCAAGGCTGCAGTGTCTCAGGCAGAGACTCTTCACGGCTCCGGAGCCTGTTAAGTAAGTAAGTAAGTGCGAGGGCGCGAGACTTTTTACACTGGAGCACTCAGACTCAATACTGGTCCATTGTACTACCAGGCAGACACACCACATTTATTGTGAGAATTTACTAGTTTTCCTAAGAATAACGAGAAGGCGCTTCAATGATAAGGAGCTGCCACGTGATACGAGCAAAAGCAGGCCAATCACAGATGAAATGTTCCGTAGTGTCGTCGCTTTCTCCACAGGTTTCGCAGTTGGTGGTATCGCTTAAACCTAGCACCTTAAGTTGTTTGGCAAAAGCGTAGTGTCCTGTAAGAACGCCAGTAGTCTGTCTGCAGGCTTTTCTGTTGAGAGACAACAAGAATGCTGCGGATTTCCTACAGACGTCAGCGAGAATTTGCTTAGTCTGTCTGCACCCTGGAGAGTCATGCCAACGGCGATTGTGTTCATATGAAACCTAACCGTCAATGGAAGCCCTGACCGAGGACGCAGGCAGACAAATCGCTGGTTCAGAGAAGTCCCCCTCTGAGCCTTATCTAGCAAGTTCATCGGAGATCTCATTTCCCGTGATCCCGTTATGACCCGGAATCCGAACCCAGACAACTCTAAGTGAATTCAGAGAGATCTTGCATTCAGAAACTATTTTGGAGGTGGTTAAGGGGTTAAGCAAGGCCTTAAGGAGTCAAGGACAACCGTTGCGCAAGTTCATCAAAACTCCAGTGCGAGTTATACCAAAAGTCACCTCTTTTTAAACATGGCATAGCTTTGATATGGCGGGAGGGTCAATAATTCATCCAGGCTGGAGCCAGGCGTGCTGGGAAAGGCCCCCGTGCAGCCGAGACATACCTTCCTTTGAAGTATGGCGAACGCAGCAGTAACGTATTTACGCGAAAGCTTATTCCACGCGGACTGTGGCATTTCCTTATGTTTTGTTTAAAGAATTGCTCGCAAGGCTTTGAAGCAAGCCCACCCCAAAACAACTTCACTGTATCTGAAATAAATGCTAAATCATTTTGCTATCAGTAAACTGAGCCGTGAATTGATAAGGTCTCCCAAATCGCACAGACCTACAATGCAAACGTATTTATTGATTCAGAGAGGAAATGATTCGCATCATCATCCAGACCCGAGAAGTCCTCCTCTAAGCCTTGTCTATCAAGTTCGTCGGAGATCTAATTTCCCATGAATCGCGTGATGACCCGAGACCCATCCCAGAGATTGTCACCGCCCACGAAAACACCATCAATGCAAGTAAGCATAATATTCAACGAATAGTCAGCAACGCCAACACCAGATCTCCGTATGTAAAAAAACAAAATGCACAACAACAGCAGACATTCGACTTAATTCGAAAGGAAAAAGTTTCATCTATCTAGCTATTTAAGTAGATTAGCCCAATGTACGACATAACACACCAGTATTTTCCATGGTATTTTTCTTAAATACTTAACATCTTTAATAATAAATATGATCGAGGTATTCTCTTCCTGTTGTTGACTCCTCCTGACAAATTTATCAATCAAGGGCGCATGTGCCCTGAGCAAGTGCGTAAGCTATAAAATAAAATATTCTTGCGCTCTGTCAACAAACCACTTACCCACTTAAGTTTTGAATACTTTAGTAGTATATTTTTTCAACAAATAACTTACTATTAAGAAAAGCTATTCCGATTAAACATATCTTGTGTAGTGTTTGATCAAGCCCACCTACGACTCGACTTAAACGACTTAGCTCATAGCTTCATATTATTTTTATACTATTACATTTTTGTATGTTTTCAATTACCTTAACCTTTATACACCACTAAACTGAAAAGTTGGGCGCAGACGCATAGAGGTTAGTGTGTTGGACTACTAATCTAATGCTCTCAAGTTCAAACCCGCCGAACACAAGTAACATCTTAAACAAATTTCCACTATCCCACCTCTTGCGAACGTCTGACAAACATCCAAGAGTATCAAGTCTCAGGGTGGCGACGGTGTAGAGGTTAGTGTGTTGGCTTGTGACCCGTGCGGTGCAGGTTCAATCCCCATGGGGAACAACAGCATACGCCACCCATTCACAGGCCTCTACACCAAAAGGAGTATTTCTGCCTGGTAGTACAATGGACCGTTACCGAGTCTGATGAGTACTCTGGGATTTGGATTCCCTTTAAAAAAAAAAAAAAAAAAACAATAATCAACTCTCATCTTAAAATTGTAGGTCTCTACCACTTCGCACAAGCAAATGGTTAGAGAAGCTAGGTTTTCGGCCCCTAAGGAAAAAGTAGGAACAAATATTATAAAGTAAGATAATTAAATTATTGGTTTTGTAATATGGCCGCCGCTCCGCTTTGTGGCCGCAGCTATTGCGATTTGGTATGTACATAGTACAAAACTCGTGCAACCAGCCCTGGCAAGATATGCACTGAACTGAATCCAGTCTTCTGTGGATACGGTCTTGTGGTAATTTTCAGTGCACTCAATGGATTACGTTTCCAGAAACCATTGAGCCAAAATTACCAGCCGGCTTTGTGTCGTTTGAGAAACGTTGTGCTAATCCAATACGTTCACCGAACCGATAAGCGATTTCTTTAACGTCAATTTTTGTATGTGGGCAACCAATTTTTTGTTTGCTTCAACGAGAGAGCAGTTGACCGACCAAGCGACTTATTTGCATTGTCTTTTCAAATATGTCTCCTCAGAGTTCTGGATGGTATGTTGAACTCCCTACTTGTTTCATTTACTCCCAAAGTTTTATTTTTTACCTCCTCCATTGCTTTCTTCAGGTCAGCTTTTTTTCGGACCATGATGCCGTAATTGTGTCGTAATTGTGTAATTTCGTGGCAGTTCTATAAACAATTAAGAAAAAAAACGCTCTGATGAGTGTTATATTTCTATACATTATTGGGGCGTATTACACTTACTTTGTTGGGGCGTTTTGTAAATTTCTGAGTGCAAAACGCCCCAACAAAAATAAAGCAACCCATCCTGATTTAAAAAATAAACAAAAACGAACTAAAAAGCCAATTTTATGTACTTTATATATATTTTTCATTTTAACATAATGGGCATAGTTTCTTTCATTAACAAAAAAAAACAAGCCATTTGTATTCCAGAAATTGTGCCTCATGAGAACGGAAATTACGTCGGAATATTTTTCTGATTTCAATTTTGGCAAAAATATAAGAATTTTGTTTGGATTATATGCCGGCAATGTGGGAAACTATGATTGGTATATGTATAAGGAAAAAGAACTACAAAGTGGCCTAATTCCAAACTTGTTCTAGAACAAAGTCCAGAAAACGTTATTCTTTTAAGATGTGATGGGTTGTGACTTGGGAGTGAAAAGTAATAGCTTCGTCACATAGAACGGGTCTTAACGCTGCGTTTCACCTCCGCATTTCACGGCCGCGTTGT
The DNA here is from genome assembly GCA_949715645.1 of Portevinia maculata. Lineage (NCBI taxonomy): Eukaryota > Metazoa > Arthropoda > Insecta > Diptera > Syrphidae > Portevinia > Portevinia maculata. The sequence goes on along the minus strand of OX454527.1, from coordinate 50,911,934 downwards.
TTTACACTGCTGCACAACCCCTGTCATATAGATTGCGTTTTCAACGCCACGTTGTTTGAAATCGGAGTATTTCCTGACGCATACGTTTGAAAAGTCATTTGATTTGATTTATATTGTTTGCTATAATAGAAAAATGAATTTAATAATAATTTTGTTTTTTCGGGATCATAGTAGGGCATATAAAAAAAAGACAGGCGTCGTCCGCGCTGGATAATAGAGATTACAGTACATATACACAGTGCTCACCGCTCCTCGTGTCACGTCTTCTTCGAAACAGCCTCACCTTGGCGTTAAAACCGCATTTTCTATCCTTTTACCAAGACAGTGAAGAGCAGCCTCCGTCTATATATCCTTTCCGTACGAAAACTGAGTTGAAAGTAGAGGGATAGGTATTTCTATCCGTCTCTAATATGAACATCAATACCTAAGTCTATCCCTGCTTTTATGAACAAACGATGTATGACTAGGTCTATATGATTTAGGTAGGTCGCTTCGGCTATTGCCAGGCTTAGGGATAAAAAGTCAATTCACCTGTCCCCAGGTCAATGGTATATATTCCCGGCTTTAACTTCCCCTAAATAAAGCAACAACTTGTGGCAGGATTACGTCTTTTACCCCCAGAATTAGAGCTAGACTAGCCACTCAATCTATCTATCTACTTCTTTCTAAGTTTGTGCCATAATTTTTAAGGTTGTACCAGCGAATCACATAGGCGGTTCAGCTACGGTGCCTTAAGAACAGTAGTAACAGCTCATACATACAAGCTTCTTATGGCAGTGCACAAATGTTAGGGTATTACTGGCGCGAGCCTAACAAATGGTCTGTTTAATACAGACCTACCATTTAAATCGAAGAAAAATATTCACAAAAATGTTATATAGGATCAAATGGCAAGTTGTTTGTCAACATTTGACAGCAAATAGCAATTGGACATATTTACAAACAGTTGGTAAGTTCGCGTTTCCTCTTAAAACAACGAATTCTTACGAAGTCCTCTTCGCGTACACAGTGCTTCGAATTTTGATCCAAGAAATTTCTTTGCGCTGATTTATAAAATCTGTCAAATGCTTGTAACTTACTTTGATGTATTTTGTTGGCTCTTGTCTTTGGTTATGTTTTTCTCTGTTTGTTTCATATAAAATCTTTTCTTTGACGATTATAAAAATTGGGTAGCTTTTTGTTGTTTAACATTTGATGAATTTTGGTGCAGCAAGCACGCGAACAAAGCTGGTATAACAGGTGGAATTTTTGGAGTCTATGTCAAAAGTGTCAAACGTCTGACTTTTTGCCAAACAATGTAAACGTATCTTAATGCTGTTTCTCTTAACCCTTTAATGCATACTGTTGCATATCTGCATCATACTATTATATGTGCTCTCTCATAAGAGAACAGAAACCGTTATCTATTTGATTTTTGTCTTGTTCGCTCCATGACTGTTTTAACGATCATTTTCAATTCCTGGAAATGGTGTGTGGATAAGTTTTATAGCAAAAAATCAAACTTGAAGTCACAAAAACGAGTACAATCAAAGTGAACACATCTTGTCGATTTTGTTTATTAAAAAGTGCAATAATAAAGTGTTTTAGTTCATGTAAGTAATTTTTTTATTGTTTCTTATACAAGGTGGCGCAAAAATAACCTTCCGATGTTTTTTGGCTGTAATTTAATTATTGCTCAAATAAATAGTCACCAATATTCCGCGTTCTGGAGCAGTGTAGCGTAACATTGTTTGTTAACGTGTATTTCGTATGTGTTTACTACACAAATGTCAAAACAGAACTGACATTAGGGGCCAATCGCAAAATTTATAGCATTTTCTGATAGGAGGATTACTTTTGCGCCACCTTGTATATGCAGTTTGATATCTGCATACAAATAATATATATATAATAGGTAAAAATAGGTTTTTTCTTTGTATTTTATGTATGATGCATATCTGCAACGTTATGCATTTACGGTAGATATGTTAAACATGGCTTTTGGACATGAGAACAACGTACTATATCTACAGCCTTTTTTTCGTTTTTCAGCATGCCGAAAATTTTGTCCGATAGGGAACTAGAACAAATTTTGGATCAATGGGTGGAGAGCGAGGATGATTTTGAGAGTAACGGTCCTCTTGTGCATATGTTAGATGCAGAAGATTTTGTTACAAACACAAGGCAGGACGCTATAGAAGAAGACGGAGATAATCAATTAAGGATAAACAAGAGCAATCCACTTCATCCGCATGCCAACGAGATTTTAAAAGGGAAATTACGGAGCTAAAGGAAAAATATAAGCGAATTATATGGAAGCGTAATAATTTCCAGTTTGATGAAGGACTATACCCATTTAAAGGTATGGCTTCGTTATCTGATGATGTTTTGCAACTATCGACACCATTGAGCTATTTTGATTACTTTTTTTCCGGTGAATTGATTTATAATATAGTAGCAGAATCGAATCGGTATTCTATTGAGATTTCTCCAGAACGTCCTGCATTATTAACAAGCACTCATATAAGAAAGTATTTGGGAATATGCATTCTTATGTCCGTCATTCAAATTTCAAATATTCGGCGATATTGGGCTCCAATTACTGGTAATGACACAATAATAGGTACCATGACAATCAATGAATTCGAAAGGATTCGCAGGTACTTGCATTTTAATAAAAATAGCGACATGTTGCCCAAAGACTGTCCAGATCACGACAGGCTTCACAAGATACGGCCTATAGTTAATTATCTTACCAAACAATTTTTATCTATCCCTCGCGAAGAATGTTTATCTCTTGATGAGCAGATATGTGCAACGAAAGCAAATAGCTACATGAAACAGTATATGCCTGCCAAGCCGCATAAGTGGGGGTATAAATTATTTGTTTTAAGTGGTGTGTCGGGATTTACTTATAATTTTGAAATTTATACTGGCAAGGAACATGTTGATGCAATTTTACCAACGGAGTCAAACTTAGGTGCATGTGCTAATGTTGTTATAAGATTGGCTCGAAGTATACCAGTAAATGTTGGCCAGAAGCTTTATTTCGACAACTACTACACTACCGTTCCTTTGGCTGTTGAATTAGCAAAGAAAGGTATATACACTGTTGGAACTATTCGGCGCAACAGATTGACGAGTTGCAAGCTTCCGGAAGACAAACAAATGTCCAAGGAACTTCGCGGAAAATCTTTTGAATTTTTCGCAAACATCGACAACATTGACATTTGCACGCTTTGCTGGAAAGACAATAAGCCTGTAAACTTGTTGTCTACATTCGTCGGCGCACTACCTATTGGAACGGTTGAAAGATACGAAAGGGCCAAATCACAGCACCTTAACGTAGATTGTCCAAACATTGTAAAGCAATACAATAAACATATGGGTGGCGTTGACCTAACTGACAGTTTAATTGGACGAGGTAGAATTAAAATGAAATCCCGCAAATGGTATATGCGGATCTTTTACCATTTGGTCGATATCACTGTCGTAAACGCATGGATATTGTACAAAAAAAATGGTGACATGACGTCCCAATCAGTCATTCCGAATTTCGGATAGATTTAGGTGAATCTATTTGCCGAAGTGGAACTTCGCTTCAAAAAATAAGAGGAAATCCGTTCGGCTCGCCATCAGCTCTTCTTCAAGAACGCAAAAGGAAGTTTCCAAAATCCCATGTTCCATCGACTGATATAAGAAAAGACGAAATCTCGCATTGGCCAGTCTATATGGAAAAAAGACTACGATGCAAGCTACCAAATTGTAATGGCTACACATATGTGAAATGTGGAAAATGTGACACAGCCCTGTCTTTTAACAAAACCAATAATTGTTACAAGGATTTTCATTCTTAAGTTTCAATGTGCGCTTTTCTCGCTTCTTATGTTTTGAAATTACAATACCTACCTATATGTTTGTTTTAAAAGTACAACTTGAAATAACTATGTATGTATAAATTAATACTCATATTATCCGCTTTTTTTACATAACATACTCGAGACATATGTACATATGTTAATTTTTTCATGAAAATTAATTATTATTTATGTTAATGCGTTTCTTTTAATTTGTTTGTAATGTTTGTTTTATTATATTGTATTGAATTTTTCCAATAAAAGATAAAGTTTTAGTTCGTTAAAAAATAATTTAGTTTTCATTTAAATAAACTCATAATTGTTTATACACCGTAAATGCATAACGTTGCATATCTGCATCATAGTGAAAATCTGATTTTTCCGAAAAACCAATGGGAATATTTTTTTTATATATTTTTTTTCGAGTTTAGATTATTCTTTTATATAACATATATTTAATTCGTTAAAAATATAAAAATCATGCATTAAAGGGTTAATCATATCCACTTCATTGTACTTGTCCTACTTGTCCCACCCGCTCTCATAATGCAATTCCGTTAATTCCGTCGACCGATGGAAAACTTTTGTAAGCCACTGTCACCACTCCGCTCTCCTGGTGTTCGTTCAATAGTTTTTTTTATGCACATGTATAAATGCTGCAATTGTCAGATCTTAACTGATCTGTCGGAAATCTGAAGTTAATTAGTTGGCAATTTATTTTCCACGCTATACCACAGCGTTTGCTCTTTTTAAAAGACACCATGCAATACATCGTGTGACTCTCGATCTGTGTGAAGTGAGTCAGCCGGGAATACAAAATACCTGTTCCTCCGAACTCAGATACAGTGCTGCGGTGGCTGGCTTCCTATGCAATCAAAGTATCTATCTGTTGGCAGCGCGTTTGTTCTGAAAGCAAAGCTGAGCAGTGCCAAGCTCTGCTGACTACATAGACAGAATGACTGCGGCACAATTTGCAAGGTTGTTGGAGATCGAGCAAAAAAAAACCAAAATCACTATAGAGCACTGACTGGGTCGAGGAATACAGAAACCGCGGCGTTGAAGAGTTGGTAAGATTTTTTTCCCCATTTTTATTTTCATACGACGACGAGTGTATCTTATGAAGGTGGGTTATAGGCGGTTTTATTCAGTTCATTTCGCGATACCGATTAGATTTATATGCGTAATGAAATAATATGTGCGGTTTAAGTCTTCTAATCTTGTGTAAATGTAATTCGCTTAGAGATGAAGGTGTGTATTATTATTTCGGGCGGAGATATATTTTGTGTGTAGGTTGGATACGCAGCAGCGATTACGATAATACATCCAACTCTATTGCTATATATACATATTTTATTGGTTGGGATAGTCAGTTGATTTTTTTTCTTTGATAAATAATGCATAAATATCGTTACATGTTGAAACGGAAACAATCAATCATCTATTTGATCTCATTCTGACCACAAGTACTATTTTTTAATTACTCGTGTACTTAAGTATACCGAAGAGAAGGGCATTCCGTCCTTTAGTCCGTATGATCGCCTCTGTCACCGGGACTTCTGCCTCAACAAGTGGCTGGATTTACTTTAAGCTTTGTATTTGGGGTAACATACAACTCATTTATCAAGTACTGATTTTTTGCGCGAGGTCAATCTTACTTTACTGTTTCGTCTGTGGGATTCGCCTGCTCGACCTCAGTAAAAATCGGTATTTTTCCTCGATCATCTCCAGCCGTTTCAACACACGGACTTACATGCACACTTGCGGGACAGCTATACGTTGTTTAATGTGTCGCTAGGATGTTAAAATTGGCTAGATGTGATTTCTCCACTTAATCGCTTTTTACTGCAGTGCGCTGCAGTGATATTCCTAGCCCGTCCCTGCACGGATGCTTACAATCTTACAATTTTGATCTATTGTAAAATATTGGAAAAATGGGAGAGCGGCTAGGAGAATTGCAAAGGAACTCTGTTTTTCCGAAATAGATGCAAAACGATACCTTACAAACATCCCAATATCTCAAAAACGGGTAAAGTGATTTCAAATAAATTTGGCATTTAAGCTATACTACCACAACAAATTAACATAGGTACCTAGTCAGGGACTTCGATCTAACAATTAAGACCGACGGTGCAAAAAATGTACTGTTGAGTGGATTTGGGTTTCTTTTCTGAATCCTTAAACAAATCAGCATCCTACTCAATTCGGTATAATGCCAGGGTAGGCCGAGCGCAGCAATTGGCTATCGTTGAGGATTGCCGCCAGATCAAACTACACACAAACCTAATGCCGAAGAAAAACATCAATATACTTATTGACAGCCAGGCTGACATTTAAGCCTTCGCCTCAGTCGGTACTGGGAAATAAGTCCACGTTAATTAACTCAATATGCGAATTTAAACCACCCTGAATGGGAAATAAGTCCATTGTACGAAATGTGATGCTCAATTTTCTGCCAGTGTTAGATTGAAGGAATCTAAATGTTGGTCTGAAAGGCCTTATGGTCATACCAGCATCCTACTTTCCCTTCCCGACGTCATAGGTCGAATATCTACAGCTTACGTTGCACCCAATCTCAACTTCCATAAAAGCTTCTCTGTGAGATTTCACTCTAGATCAGAATGGGAGGAGAATGCGGTCGTAAATGAATTCGACATACCTATCTTCACAGATGGTTCCAAGATTAACTGTGGAGTAGGAGCTAGCATTTTACCAACAGAGTTAGATATCTCCAAAACTCTTCGTCTTCCCAACGCAGCCAGCGTCATTCAAGCAGAGGTACTTACAATTAAGGAGGTGTGTAGACTGCTCCTCAACATAGTGACACCCAGAAAAACAAATAGGCATCTTCGTCGACAGTCAGGTCGCGATTAAGGCTGTCGGTTCAACTAAGTCAACGTCCAAGCTTATTGTGGAATGCAGGGAGACACTGAACAGGGCTTGTCATCGGTTTGATATCGCTCTCGTCTGGGTTCCCGGCCATAGGAACATTGAAGGAAATGAGAAAGCTGATGAACTTGCCAGACGTGGTTCTGCTCTGTGCATATCTCCTGCGGAGGAAGTCTTCCATCCGCTGGGATATGTAAAGAGAGAAATCCTTCTACACCTCACCTCAAGAGCTGAGACTAGATAGAGGAACCTTACGAACTGTGTCATTTCAAGGAAGATCTGACCAACCTACGATGATGCCAGAACTAACAACCTCTTAACCAGAACGCGTGTAGATGTCGACAGACTAACCGCAATTTGTACGGGCCATTGGCCATTAGGAACTCACGCAGCCAAGCTTGGCATCCCCCATAACCCACTGCCGTAGCTGCGCTGACACAGGCAAGAGTGAAACAGTATACCATCTTCTCTGTGAGTGTCCGGCCCTAGCCAAAACCAGACGCAGCGCACTAGGCCATCCCTTTTACGATGACCTTTCGGCCATCCAAAGCATCCATTTCAACAATATCATCAAATTTTTCAACTCCACAGGCTGGTTTTCAGCTCCCTCAACATCCTTCTCCCAACTTAATTTCAGGTTCCGTTAGTTGTGGTACCAAAACGGCGGTCAATGCGTGTGTTTTACCCTCGTCAGGTAACGGGGAATACAGCCACTTAAACCAACCAACGAAAATGGACTTAGTTCTCACTAAAGTTGGCAATCAACTCCACTATGCTGTGAGAAATAAACCCGCATCTGAAGAAAACAAGTGCGGGTGGCAACAGGTGCATTTCCTTACTGAATGGAAGGTCGTGCGTTCGAATCCTGGCCAAGTCCATTACTTTATATCGAATACATGAAATCGTAATCTCCCTAAGCATCTTAGACACCACCCGTGGAGAAAAACCCTACAACTGCTCCCAAACACTTCTTTCCTATCTCTCTATTCTTTATAATAGTAAGTAGCACCCAAAAAGCATGCAATGAAATGCGATAGTGCTGCTTGCTGTTAAACACAAATGCTTACGCTGTGTTACGCACTATAAGGGTACTGTAACAACAGAAAAAATCCCTTTAGCGTAAGCAAATTATAAAAAAAAAAAAAAAAAAAGTGCGAATCAAGTCTAAAAAACTATTTTCATAATATACCCCAACAATACACCTACCGTCTGCTTGGCCGGCTTGGGGTCACTTTTGGATTTGGATTACGTGCCAGGTTGGTTACATGTATTATTAAAATACTTTAGGTTTTTTAATTTGCGTTTCAAAGAATCGCCCAATATCTTCTGGACGCCATTTTTTTTTCATTTTTGGGGTTTATTTATGTGTCCTTAATTTTTTATACTAATTAATAAGTGAATAAGAATAAATCCAGGAAATCCATAGCTACAAAATTAGTATTGAAAGACTACAAAATAAAACTATCTTAAGAATCAAGTAGCTGAAAACTAATGAAAACTGCAGAAAACCGTCATAAACAACGCGAAATTGTACCGCTTTTCCTTTATAGCACGTTTCCACTAGGGATGATATAGAGCTTCGACTCCGAATCCGATGTCAGAACCTCCGGTTTAAATTGCACCACCGAATTCGGCTTCGTTTCCGATATATATCGGAGGTTTTTCGGACCACCATCGCATCGGTGACGAATGACGACCAATGAACATGAACGATAAAGAATTATCGAGTTGCGAAATGTTACAATACGACTGTCTTTTCATTCTTTTATTTATTTTATATGGGTAGGCGAGAAATGCATTGAAGTTGACAGTGCGTGCGTAAGACGTGTGACTTAGTTATTGATTTAGTAAACAGATAACTTGCCGTTTATTAACCAAAGACATTATTAACTATGAAACCTAAAACAAGTGTAATATGGAACTATTTCAGTGAAATTGATTAGGATACGGCGAAGTGCAATGTTTGTGAAAAAAATACTCTTAGAAAGGTGTATTACTATTCTTCTGTTCTAATCTAATCTGCTTTTATTTATTTTTAGTTGGAACAGTACCTTTTATATGATGGAACGTTTGATTAAGATCAAGGATTTGATCTGCTTATATGCCAGCAGACGAAAAATTCCACAAATTTCGCCGGAAGAATGGCTACACCTCGATGGATTAGTGGCAGTGTTTTTTTTTTTTTTTTTTAAAGGAAATCCAAATCCCAAGTGAATGGGTGGCGTATGTTGTTGTTCCCCATTGGGATTGAACCTACACCGCACGGGTCACAAGCCAACACACTAACCTCTACACACTGTCGCCACCCCTGTGCCAGTGTTACAGCCATTTAAAGAAGGCACTAGAAATATGAGTGACAGAAAAGCCTGTGTTTCTTCTGTAATTCCTTTATTTCACCAAACAGAATCTTCAAATGCAAGTACAATGAGAAAAAATTGAGCGGGAACTATGCCTATAAAGTATTGTTAAGAAATTATAGGTAATTAAACAATAATTTCTGTAATATTTCAATAATTATTTGTAAAATCACTATAAAAATTAGGATATCTGCCAATATTTTTTTTAGAATTATAGGAAAAACGAAAAACGATGTTTTCCTATGCAAAATTGACGTTCCACCTATAGTTAATTGCAAAGAATACAATATGTATTGGAAAAAACCTATAACAACTTTTCGGTACCAATAAAGCATTGTCGGAAATCTAATATTTTGTTTTGGGTTTTGTAACAATAAAAAGTAGAAGTCACGAAAACGCCTATAATTATGGTTGCATTATACCGAAAAATTGAGCTAATTTACCAATATGTTTTCTGAGTGTATCCAAAACTAAACCCAATGTGATAATAATCACAAGTTTAATTCATGACTTAAATGCACGTTTTAGTGAACTCCACACTAATTTCATTTCATTTCATTTCTTTTATTGAGGCTTGTTGAAAAAACATAATTTTTTTTTTAACAATAACTGTTTAACATAAATAGTATATAGCCGACTTATCAGTTATGCCTGGCAAAGCAATTCAAAGAAGTAATTTTATTTAATGACTTACACATATTTGGTAGATAAATATAATATTTTGTATAGCAAAAGTTACTTTGTATGCTTGATTTCGGCATACTTTACTTTATTTTATTTAAAAATACTTAAAAATAATTAAAAATACTTAAAGATATGGCTAGACATACCATATAAGCTCAGAATTCTAAAAAGGAAGAAAACAAAGTACCTATTTAGATATATAATTCGAGTGTGATTATGTCACTATGAGTTAAGTGATTTTTACTATCCTCTTAGGTTAAGGCGTGAGACTCTCTCGTAAAACGGAACAATTGAGCCCCTACTTAAATCAGGTGCAATAGTTGACAGAGATCTATAGTGAAGCATATTGAATGGAGAAATATAATAATTATTTAAAAAACACTCTGTTGTGTTAGAATCAAATAAGGACTTAATCAATGGATTTGGATGATGTTCAATTCGCTGAAGTTTATTTGTTGTGAGGTTTATTAAATACGTTAGAAGCGGTGTTACTTTACATGATTCATAAATTATTTTATTCGGGAAGTATTTTTTGTTTGCCCTTCTAAATTTTCCGCAGCAAAATCTCAAAATTTGTCTTTCAAATTTTTCCATCTCTTTAGCTATTGTGGGAGAAACAGTAAACCATGTGCAGAACCCGTATGCCAAAATTGGACGAATAAGAGTTTTATATAATAGTATTTTAGTATTCTTCGACATTGCTCTTGAATGCAAGACTGGTTTCAATGTAGCGGTTACAGCTTTAGCTTTAGATAATGTTTTATGTACATGCTTATTAAAAAGGAACCTGTTATGAAAGTTAATCCCTAGTTACTTCGTTTCAGAGCTAAGAGGAATAGGTCTGTTATTCATTGTTAACGAAAGTTTTTTACTTTCCTTTATAGTCAGTCGATGGCCTTTCCCGCTGGCATTTCGAAAGCATGTAGACTTTTCACAGTTAATATTCAAACCCCATTTTTGAAAGTAATCAACCAGCAAAGGAAGTTTTCGTTCTATTTTTAATAAGGCTGCCCTTGAATGCAAGACTGGTTTCAATGTAGCGGTTACAGCTTTAGCTTTAGATAATGTTTTATGTACATGCTTATTAAAAAGGAACCTGTTATGAAAGTTAATCCCTAGTTACTTCGTTTCAGAGCTAAGAGGAATAGGTCTGTTATTCATTGTTAACGAAAGTGTTTTACTTTCCTTTATAGTCAGTCGTAGGCCTTTCCCGCTGGCATTTCGAAAGCATGTAAAACTAGACTTTTCACAATTAATATTCAAACCCCATTTTTGAAAGTAATCAACCAGCAAAGGAAGTTTTCGTTCTATTTTTAATAAGGCTTTTTGTGGTCTCACATCGCTAGCTGTTATCAGAGTGTCATCTGCAAAAAGAATAGTTCGTCGACTTCACAATTTTGGAATGGAAAATCATACATGTATATATGATGAATAAAATTGGGCCCAAAATCGAGCCTTGTGGGATTCCCGAAGATATTGAAAACAGATCTGATTGTTCAGATCGTATAATCGAGGAAAATCGATTTTCTACAAAATTTGATACCATTCGAATAATCCACTTAGGAAAATTAAGATTTATTTATTTGTATAACAGTCCCTTGCGCCAGAGCCCAGAGGGAATCAAATACCTTCTCGAGGTCTATTTTTACACAAACTGTACATTTTTAGATATCAAGTTATGAACAATTTTGCTGCAGAGAAGAAGTGTAGCGTGTTCTGTAGAATGTTCTTTTCTAAATTCAAGTTGATTTTTAGGTATAGTCCATCCCAAAGTAAAAGAATGATCCCAACATGCGCAGTAGCAATTTATTTAAGGGATATTTTCTCTTTTAAGGTATTTTTGATCGCATGAAATTGTTAATGCTTTTCTCTACTTTATCTTTTTTGCAGCGATATTGGAAAACGTAATTGTTTTATTATTGATACGTGTTTTAACTGTCATCGAGTTTCAGCAATTAATTATTGTAGTAACTCATAAAAAAAGTTTCATGCACGAAGTAAAACATTACAATCAAGAAAATAAAGAAATCATGAAAAATAGCACAATTGATATAAAATATAAGTTTGGGATGTTTCCTGCATTTATATGAGGAACACGTAAAAATATACCTACGAGTATTATGCACTTTAAAAAATGGGTTATTAAATGTGGGTAGACAATTGGACATTTAGGCCTTTCCATGAAAGTCGTATCAGGCGAGCCAGGTCGATTTTAAGTGAGTAGAAAAGAAACCCATCTTTTCTCAACTAACCTAAAAATCTACCTGCCTACCTGCGTTCGTGTGAAGACCTGCGTGCCCATGCACAAAGTATAACGGTAATTCCATTTCAACACTTTTTAAAAGCTACTCAAAACTCTGGCTTTCATTACTAAAGACATATTTGAGAAGTGCAACACCAAGCAATTTTCCCTTTTCTTTGGGGTGGGTAAATGTGTATCTTTTGCATGCGCCAATGACGGTTTTGTGTGGACAATTAGTCATGTCTCGATCGTCGATCGAGAGAGATGTTTTCGCTAGCAGGGGTATGTTTGTTGTATGAAATGCGCACATATTTTTTTTTAGCTGTAGTTCTGGTTGGAAAAGTAGTTTTGTTGTCGCTAAGAGAATAAAATCCCTGATGTGAAGAGACCTGCGCAAGAAATTTTCACTTAAGTTGGGACGGGCTATATTATATTCATGTTGTCGCAAAATAAGTTTATGGGCTCTGATAGTATTTTTTCGAAATGTTTTCCAATGTTTGAGAGCAACGATATAGGTCTAAAACTTTGAATTTCTTTAGTGGATTTATTTTTTGCAATTGGTAACAATTTTGCTATTTTCCAATTCAAGGGAAAATAGCTACTGTTAATGCAATGGTTAAATAAAGATGAAAGAAGAGAATCGAGAGAAAGGCAACATTTTCGCAAGACAAAATTTGATATCCCGTCGCGTCAGTTCCTGACGATTTCTTATTTTCTAGGTTGGATCTGCAAATTTGGACCTGCTGTGGGGTAGTAAAAGGAGGGATTCCAGGATTATAAGAGGGGTTGGAAGTTGAAAATGTGATGATGGGTGTGTTGAGATCATAAGAGCAAAACTGTTGAACCGTGGAGCAAACTTCGTTGGTGAAATTACTTTCAACATTAGGAATCTTATCTGTATACAAAGCAGAAGAAAAATGTTGGAAGGCATTAATTTTTGACTGAGTGTCAACTAAATCAAGGCCATTGTAGGTAAGCACATCTTTGGAAATGTCGGTACCGAAGAATTTTCTTCCAGTGATTTTGTCAATTTCTTTGAATGCTTGTGGACAATGACGTATTTCTTGAAGCCTGTTTTTAAACGCGTTGTTGAGATCAAAACTAACTCTTTCATTAATGAGCTTGGTAAGACTTGAAATTCTGGATGAGAGTTCGCTGTACTCAAAATTAACTTTGTTTAAGTACTTATGGAATATTCTTTTTAACCGTTTTAGCCAAAGGCTTCTCGTTTTCATAAGTTTGATTGTGAATTCTGTAACGTCTTTATATTTATGGTTTTTAAGTTCACACATGACTGAGTTGGATTCAACAAGTGTTGTAATTTTTGAATTAAGTTCGCTTATGAAGCCATCGATTTCTGGATTAGTTATGTTTCTATCGCAAGGTACATTTAAGCGGGAAATGTTGTTATGCAGGCTTAATCGAAATGCTTCCCAATCCTCCACACTAATAATTTATTTGCACTTGCTACAAATCTCTTTTCTTTCAAATTGATTTTTTAGTTGGTACGCTGAATGACGCGGCGATATTTAAAAACTTTGTTCGATTTGACAAACTTCCAAACGCTGAGATGAAATTCAACAAGTCTGGCGAAAAGATGAACATTTCGGGTGAAAATAACTCAACACTTACTAACTAAAACTGCATCTACCACTAGCCCCTGTTCCCCATGATACCTCCGCGCCCCTTTTGACATTTTATCCCGAGAGGTTTTCAGTCGCAGTTACCTCTATGTCTGGTCGGTTATGAGCCTCCTTAATTGTTGTTAGTCTGGGCATGAATGCACGAATCACTAATGTGTAAGGGCCGAACCACATTTGCTTCTGGTCGCTTAAGATTCTTTTTTTCTTTTTGACGATACTTTTGGTAGCTTTTGGTTCGGTTTTGACACTGGATTAAGCTCACTTAAGTTTATGGCTGGCCCTTTAGGCATTGTGTGCCGCAGTCCCTGTGTAACGTTTGCGTAAGTAGCGTGTGTGGGTTCGCATATCGGCTAGTATATTGCTGTGTTACATTTTTATTAGAAACATATTTTTCGCTTGAATTGCGTCCTCAAGTCCTTATTTTTAGAAGAATGTAGTCACGACCAGGAGCTGAAACTATTTTCCCACATGCGAAATTTTGAAATCGCACTTTTCTCTACGTTCTACTGCCACATAGCAGGGTGGGATTTGAACGGACTAAAAACACCTCAAGGCTAAGGTTATTAGCCAATCTATGAAAGACAGAGATTTAATTTTTTTTTTGTTTTAAAACTTTAAACAAGAACATTTTACAAACAGTTATGGCCACTCAGTTAAAAAATGTCAGCAAACCCTTTGTTCTTTGCTAAAACTTTTCTGTCCCAATTCTTCGCTTGCTTCCAATAACATTTGAATGATTTTTTTGTTCGAATAAGTTCAACATATGAAAATAATGTCTCAGGCTGTTGAAAAGCTGATCTTTCCAATAGTCTTAACATTCAGGTGAGTCTATTTACGTTTTCGACATCTTGAAGCTTTGGGAGGCGTGCATTAAATTCTGTGGGAGAACTGAACATTGCTGTTGTCGTAAGAGAAAGAACTAATCTGAAAAGATGTATTCATGTGTCGAATCCATAAAATAATAAAGAGGCCGATTTTTGGACCACACAAAAATGCAACAAATGCAATGGCACGGGCATTCTTATAGTCAATGCCAGTTCTTTGATAAAAATTAAATCCAAAATTTAAAAGCTCCCCAGGCACTACGTGCTCGTTGCTACCCAAAACGATTCCAACCTTACAAATCACATTCTTCAGAATATTTATCTGTTTAAAAATGCATTAGGTTCTCTTAAATGCAATTGCGCAGTTCAGATTATTCAATCAATTATAACACGATCGCTTTAAACGAAATGTTTCAATATATATGTACATACATATATACACAATGTACAACTACTGATACTTCTGCTTATTATATGAAATAAATTCCTTTTTAATGACCACTTGTGTGACCAATTTACGATCGCATGCCAAATTGGCTGCTGTCCAAATTGTTTATATTATTTTTTTATTTTTTCTGTAGAAATGCAAATGACACCATCCGCGAATATCCAGTATTTGATTGAAGGAAGAAAGGTAGCACCTACAAGAAGCTTTATTTTCTTGTATAAATTAATTGCTTTTTATTATTTAAACTAATGATGATGACCGCGTTAGGAAAACCGACTATAGTAGTTTTTTTGTTTTATAACCAGCGGCCGCTTATAGGATTTTATATGAAGCAACACAGCGCGGTCATTAAGGATGTGAGGGAATTCAAATAAGGGTGTGATACCGATGTAAGTCGATCTTGAATGTTTGTAGACGTGTGATACGGTTGAGAAAAAAAATGCATTTCACTGCGCTTGATGGTGAACTGATACACATTCCCGGCATGACGAGTATTGAGGCTTATGTGTTCAAGGGGTGGAACGCTACTGCCTACTCGCTCTCATTAAAAATGACGATTGCTACAATAACTAAGGAAGTCAAACGATTTGGCAATGTCACGAATACGTTGTCAATCCAAAGTTTGTATG
Source organism: Portevinia maculata (assembly GCA_949715645.1). Lineage (NCBI taxonomy): Eukaryota > Metazoa > Arthropoda > Insecta > Diptera > Syrphidae > Portevinia > Portevinia maculata. The sequence goes on along the minus strand of OX454527.1, from coordinate 50,896,385 downwards.
GTATTATTTTAGAGTAAAAGTGTCGATTTAATGGCGGCAGACAGCATTGTTTTTTGGATTGTAGGCATTCCATTTCTTAACCTTCCCACTACAGTATGCGGTCAATAGCCGTGTTTCTTTGCACACGGATATAGGGATAATTTGAAATTTGCATGTAAAATACAACAACAACTTATCCTATATACGCTAACTTTAGCGGGGATAGCTATCGCGATGAATTTTTCAGGAAATGTCAAAGTTTGACATCCCTCCGACCACGAACACATCCCACCGAATATTTTGTTCGTGATTTTATTATTATTATTTTTCAAACTTCATTATAAAGGTAATTGAATTTAGCAAATCTGTTAATGTGAAATTGTTTTTCATAATTTTAGAATATGCTTGGCATCAACTTCAATTGGCGGATGTAAATATTTTTTAATTTCAGGATTTTCAATACAAATTTCTTAACTTCAACTTACAGCTGTGTCACGGTGCATGTCATAGGTGCATGTGTGCTGCCAAGTTTTTTTTGATGAATTCTTAAGCGGCGATAGTCGTTTGCTGATGCCATCCCTATATCCGCGTGCAAAGAAACACGGCTAATATCGAAATTAAATGAGCTGAACATAGATTTCTCACTTCTGGCAACGAATATGAAAAGCTATGAGAAGCAACTTGAGTGAATAGATTAAAAGTAACAAATAGGAGATCGTTGGTGAAAATGGAAAAGAGAGAAGAAGAACGAAAAATCCCTGGGGTAAGGTTTACCAGATGTCAGGATTTGGCCATCAGGCTTTTGGTATCAGTCAGGCTCAGGCCCTGATTACGAATTACGATTCTCGTTGCCTAAACACACAATTTCAGCTGTCGTTGTGTAAAAATGGAAGGTGATTGACAATGAAGGACACATTTTTGTTGAATACTTATAGTTACTTCGATTTTTAATAACATGATTTTATATCCAAATATTTGTACTGTTAATGTTATTGCATATATACTTGTGCACAACGTTTGAAGAGCCTATGGGAACACGATAACTAATTCTTCGTCAACATTTAAAAAAAATCGTTGTGTAATTGCATTTTTAAACAAATCTTCGATATTTTCGTTTATTTTTAACATTTGTTATTAAACATGAAGGTGAAAGTGGTTCTAAATGATGGAAAATTGTGCCTTTTTTGCAATAAGAATAACAACTTTTGTATGTCTTTGTCCTCGTAATTTGTAATACGTATAGCTTATAGGTATAGTTACGGCAAAATCGTTCGTCGTGTTTCTCGTCTCGTAATTCGTAATCAGGACCCAGGCCAGGCCACACGCTATGAAAGGCTTTATCACTGTCGTTAGCGAGTCGAGTTATTCGCGTAAATTGACTTAGTTGGCGAATAAGTCGCCCAGTACTTTTATGGTGTGCGAAGCTCCCTTGAAATCAAAGGCTACCACAATAAAAGAAAACGAAAATAACAGCATCAAATCGTCAAATCGAACATTTATGTCAACACAAAAGGAATAAAAATATTGTAAAACTTGTGTGTCTTAAAATTATCAGCCATATAAATCTAATTTTTGAATAAATTAATATAGTTCCAATCCTCTATTATGCACTTTAATTGATATATAACTCTGTGGATGTTTTTTAGATTTGTGTCCAACTTTTGCTTAACCAATGATTCGTGCCAAAAAATGCATTCCTAGACCAAATAAGATACTGATTGATGCCTCCGATTATAAAATTGGCCTGTTCACTTCAGTCTTTTGTTGGCGGTGGCTATCATTTCTCCAATTTATTGCTCATAAATTGCATTCGCATGTTATTTCACCAAATATTAAAGTTCGCCAAAATTGGAAGTTTAAGGCGCTTTGATAGTTTAGAAGAATGAATTTTGTTCAATTCTCTAACCATAATACAAATATGTCCCATTCGCCACGGTGCCACCATCAAAATAATAGGAATGTGTTTAATTTTGGAATGAAAAGATCCGAAAGCCTTAAGATTATCGAGGAATCTTGGGGTAATTGTGCTTATATTCGGGCATAAAAAAGTTAACTCATTTACGTTTATCAGGTTTCATGATTAAAAATCAAATCACATGGCAGTTAAATATCCAGTAATTGCAATATTTGATTAGATATCATTATGATATATTGGTAGAACACAAAAATATTTTGCGGTTTCTAGCGACATTTCAGAAAAATATCCTTTTTGGGTCCTGTGAGCTTAATTTAACCATAGTTACTGGTAGTCCACAACGTTTAAAATTATACTCCAATAACGATAATTTAATTACATTGTCTGTTTGCAATTACTTACTACTTCTAATGTAGTTGAAATTGTTGATCACAATTACTCTGTAATCGTAATGTTATTGAATTACAACTCAATTATATGAGAGGTAATGCAATTGTAATGGATTAGTAATTGGAATGTAACTATTACGACCCAACTCTGACGTCAATCGAAAAATCTAAAAAATTATTGAATTCAATTTCAATTCCTCAGCCTCAACCTCAACACAAAATATATTCAAAAATCTTATGAAACTGGCGTACCAAAAACTTTGAAATTCATTTTTTTTATTCATTATTAGATATCTACTTACATGATACTAAAATGATTAAATCTAACTTAAAATTAACAGGATACTTATTCTTATGTATTGGTCCTTCTGCGGACGCTCTAAACTTAACTATAACCTTATAATTATTGCCTTTGGGCCTAAAAACAATTTTATGAACCGGCGCGTACCGAGAACTTCAAAGTCTTATTAATTCAGGAACGTTGCAAATCAAAAAAAATGATTTTACTATCTCAGCCTTATGAAACGGGAAACATTGTTTATTTTAAATGCGCACAGTGAGTTGCAATATATTGAAGTTGCACTCAAATGATATAAGGCTTCCATTTACTGGCTTAAACTCAACAAAAGAGATGCGAGCAAATTGTTGTTTATGAAATGAAGAAAACTATCGTCAAAGGTGCAGCCTTAAATATAAAAAAAAACAGCAAGATTGTGAACAAATGACAAACATTGCAATGTTTTAGGTTCGGCTTTTCTGAAAGGAGATTATAAAAAGGAACGGACAATCAGGAAATCCATTACATAGTAATAAATTTCCTTGAACTCATTCACTTCCAGTATCATTCCTATATCTTGCTCCCATATGTCATGAATTTCTAAGTCTTAATAGGGTATTTCCTACACCAGTCCGACAAACATGGGGGAAATGATGCAACTTTTAAGCGAGAGACATAAGTTCACTTGAATTGTTTGAGTATCGGAAAATAAAAAAATAAAATGAAACATCTGGACAAAGACGCTTCGAATTCAAAAGGTATTCTACGTGCGATAAATCCAAATATTTCGATTTCTTGTTTCATCGTGGCTGCCCATTTTTGACTGAGATACAATGAATGATAAACTAAATTCAATGATATACAAACATATTTTTAGCTAATGAAACATACCTCATACAATACAACTAATAAGTTGATGACTTGTGACTGGTGAGTAGATATTAAAAAATCTCGCTGTCACATACACAGCAAGTCATATCATAGATAAGTAGACAAACGACAAGTTTATCGTTATAACATTTTTCTTATGAGCAGCGGAGAAGAAGCGAGGTCGTCACGTCTATCTGATCTAAAAAACTGTGTCTTGAAAAACCTTATTAACTTACGATATCTTGTATTTAAGTTTACTAAAGAGAAAGATATTCCAATCGTGCAGAAAATTTGAACTTAAGCTAAGTATTATGAGAAGTTCAATAGTGTGACCTGCAATTCCTTTCAACTATCTGTAGGTCCGTTTCTGACCAAGCATCCTGCAACCACGGGTGGACGGACTTTGTATAAACTTTGTGTTGAGAAGTCTTAGCCTAATATTTTATGGCGAGAGTTATATCACTTTAAATAAGCGTACCTTTATCAGTTTTTAACACACTGATATTCCTTAAAACGGCTCTAATGACGCTGATCAGTTTTAAATTTTTGGATAAGTGGGCAAGGCGTGAGGATAATAAAATGGTATAGTAAGTTGTTCTCTAAAATGGTTGAATAATGTTATGTACATTGTACATGCCAATATCTCAAAAGCGGATCAAATGTTTCCCAATATGTAAATACTACAATTTGCCAAACATTTTTTTTTATACAAGGTGGCGCAAAAGTAATCCTCCTATCAGAAAATGCTATAAATTTTGCGATTGGCCCCTAATGTCAGTTCTGTTTTGACATTTGTGTAGTAAGCACATGCGAAATACACGTTAATAAACAATGTTACGCTACACTGCTCCAGAACGCGGAATATTGGTGACTATTTATTTGAGCAATAATCGGTTGGTGACTTTGGCACAACGTGAATTTCGTCGCAGATTTCCTACCCGTCCAACGCCTACTGGTGAAACACTGCGACGTTTAGCCGCTCGCCTCGAAGAGACTGGCACAACACGAGATGCTGCCAGGCGTGGCAGACCCCGGAGTAGCCGTTCTGCAGAGAATATTGCTGCTGTAGCCGAAGATGTCATGGAAGCGCCGTCGACATCGACCAGACGACGTGCCACGCAAATGGGTATCAGTCGACGGTCTTTACAGCGAATTTTGGTACAAGATTTGAAGATGTTTCCGTACAAAGTCCAGACGGTGCATCAGCTGTTAGCTGCTGACCGCCAATCGCGTCTAACATACGCTCAAGCCATCCTTAATCACCACCAAGAGGAAGATGATTTTTCATCAAAAATAATCATGAGTGATGAGGCCCATTTCCATCTTAGCGGGTACGTAAATAAGCAAAATTTACGCTTCTGGGGCACTGAAAATCCGCGTGTAACCCACGAAGAGCCATTACACCCGCTCAAAGTCACTGTATGGTGTGCTGTTTTCGCTGGAGGAGTCATCGGACCTTTTTTCTTCGAAGACGTCGCGGGCCAAACGGTTACTGTGAATGGTAAGCGCTACAGAGCAATGATCAACGAGTTCTTTTTGCCGCAACTTGATGAATTGGGATTGGAAAACATGTGGTTCCAACAGGACGGTGCAACGGCACACACTGCACGTGCCACAACCGATATGCTGAAGGATGCATTTCCCGGGCGCCTAATCTCCCGTTTTGGCGATTTGCACTGGGCAGCAAGATCGCCTGATTTGACCGCTCCAGACTTCTTTTTGTGGGGCTTTTTGAAGTCGTGGGTTTATGTCAACAAGCCTCAGACTCTTGCAGCTCTTAAAGACAATATCCGTCAACAATGTGAGGACCTATCGCCGGAAGTTTTGGCCAAAGTGATGGAAAATGCCATAAAAAGGGCTCAAATGACAATCAACTGTGGCGGCGGCCATTTACATTACATTCATATTCTCGACTTGATGTAAAAAAAATTAAAAGACCAAATAAAAATAATCCACAAGAAGAATCAAAGTTTTTCATTTTTTTTTTAAATTACAGCCAAAAAACATCGGAAGGTTATTTTTGCGCCACCTTGTATAACAGTTTCCAATATTTAAAAAAATCTACTGTTTTCACGAAACCTTTTTTTTAGTATCTTTTGTCAGGAAAGTCGAACCAATAACGCTAAGCCAGCGCCCGACTTGCTTTCAGATAAGTACGGATTCTACTCTTAAATTATTTTCAATTGAAGTTCTGAGGAAAGATTTCTCGGAAGCGAGTTTCAAAGTGTATACTTGTTATTTATAAAAATATTTTTTTGGTAGAGAGTTGTCCTAGCAGATGACAAGTCTGCCGTCACATAAACTAAAGGACATATTTCTGGGAATGATTTCGTTCAATTCCTCAGAACATGTGGTTAGGTTAGGTTAAATTGAGGTGGCTTGTCAGCTACATCCAACACACTTGGTCTAAGTGTGAGGTCCGTTGTGAAAACACGTGGATCTAGGGAGTTTCTCTCTCTACCGATTAAACCGATTAAGCTCTTCTAATGAAGAGCGAAAGACTTCCCACGTCAGTGTTAGCCAAATTCCTTAGATCGTTAAGCTAGAAGGCTTCTAGGGAGATTTAGTTTATGGGAGAACGCAGGACATGTACAAAGAAGGTCTTATGATAAAAGAAGTCTTTATGATAATAAACAACAAGCCTTGATGCGTGCTTGCCTACTAAACAGGGCCCTGTAATCAAACCCATAGTAGGGCTAATGTGCAGTCGGTTTAGTGAGACTTTCCATTTAGAGCGCCGCAGGCCCAGCTTTACCAGATATGCATAGTCGCCAGACATGTAGTAGTTACCACTTGCCTACATAAAGTTTGTTCTCTCATGTAGCAATTGGTATACCAAACGAACCTTTAACAGGTAACAGAGGTAATGTGGTTCCTTTTTTAGCGAGTACATCTGCCCTACAATTCCCTGGAATATCTCTATGCCCCGGTACCCAACAAAGGTAAATATTGAATTGCGCAACCATCCTCTTAAGAGATGATTGTTCAAGGACTAACTCGAGTCCAATGACTTTATCCGATAAGATGCGGATGTCCTTAGTGTAAATCATACCTCTTTTTAGCCACGACAATGCTTCGTTGAGCGCCATAATTTTCGCCTGCAACATGCTAAAATGACTAGGAAAACGGAAGGTAGGTAAATGGATGCCCTTGTGACTGGTGTCACGGCGCACTTAGACCAACAGTTTGGGTCCATTGTGTCCATTGTGTCCATTTGGGATTTCCAAAATTTGTTGAACCTGCAAAGAAACAAGAAGTATGCCGCTGTTACACAGCTCAGTAATCCGCTTTATTAGAACCACCCGGATCTATATGTAAATCTCAGGAGTTTTCTCAGCTCAATATCGGTCAGATCCTCCAGCTCCTCAAAGAAGTAGCTGCCAAGAATCTTGAATCTGTTTGTTCTAAGGGCAGGGCATTCACATAGTAGATGGCGAGTAGATTCTGTCTCTTCGACGTCTCTACAGCTTCTGCAGTAATCGTTGTGCACTATGCCCAGCCGTTCCGCGTGTAGGCCCACTGCGCAGTGTCCTGTGAGGACCCCCGTCAGTGCACGTATGTCTTTGCGGTTCAGCCCGGTTAAGACCTTAGATTTCCTTTTGTTTACCGCTGGCCAAAGCTCTCTCGAGTGTCTGCATGTTTCGAGCCTGATGGAAACGGAAAGAGAGACTAAGATTTATTCTATCTGAGAAAACGCCCCCACCTACAACATTACTAGTTTCTGATCTATCGGTGTGGAGGTGGATCGATTTATCTGTCGTCATTGCACCGTCGTTCAGAACGGTCTAGTGGGAATAGTGATTTGGAAGTTCTTTCCGAACTGTAATTGTAATTTGTTTCTTGGTAGAGACCCAAATGAGTTCAGAATGATGGACTGGCCAATATTCTTTTTGATCCACTGTGAGGTAGTTTTTAGGCGGACCACGGAACAGGCACATGTTTGCCTGCGAGGGGAGTCATAGGAAGCAGAATGTTGTCTAGTGCTGTGGAGGAAGTTTTTAGGATTGCTCCGCAAATTAGCTGTTCGACTTTGCCCAGCTTATCACGATCTATCACTTTATATATTTTTTTTTATTTATAATTTGTTTACGCTAAAGGGGTTTTTTCTGTTAAATGTTACAGTACCCTTATAGTGCTAGGAGCAGAGCGCAAGCATTTGTGTTTTTTTTTTAACAGTTAGCAGCACCTGGCAATATCGTATTTCATTGCATGCTTTTCGGTGCTACTTACTATTAGAAAGAATAGAGAGATAGGAAAGAAGTGTTTGAGTGAAGTTGTAGGGTTTTTCTCCACGGGTGGTGTCTAAATTGCTTAGGGAGATTTATTTTTCATGTATTCGACTAAAAGTAATGAACTTGGCCGGGATTTGTACACACGACCTTTCAATCAGTAAGCAAATACACTACTACTGCACCGTTGCCGTATGTAAGAATAGGTCTCACGACCAGTGAGCAGTAGATTGATCAATTCACCAAGCGAACCATCCACATTCAGGTCTGTTAGTGCATTTGCGATTGTAGATGTGTTGACTTTGTTAAAAGGCGCTTTCTATATCCGGGGAAGCAACCATAATGTGCACCTTGTGATGAAGGGAGTGTTCGATAGTGCAAACCAAAGTGTGAAGGTGGGTTTCTACCAACTTGCCCTTGCAGTACGTATGTTGAGCCGCATAGAGAAGTTTCATATTGAAGTGGGTACGAAGATTGATCAGTCGCTCCAGCGTTTTTAGGGGGAATGGTGATGGACTAATAGGTCTGACTAACACGGGAGTATGTGTCAGCCTTGCACATTTGTAGTTCGGCAGGTACTATGCCGTCCGATCCTGACTTGAAATTCTGTAACGCTTTAAGCAGTTTGTTCCTAGTAATCAGCCTGTTTTATAACCGGTTATATTGGAACTACCTGGGAAGTGAGTACCAAGTAGCAGACTGAGCAAGTCTTTGCTAGATGTCTATATCGCATTGCAGTTTCTGCAGAATAGAGGAGTCTTTGTTGAGCCAGTATTTGGAGATGTGATGCCTATTCTGGCACATTAACTCAATACACTACACGCCTTTGAATACTGTCGAGTTTTATATAATGGTTCTTAGCAGAAGTCCATATATGCGCCTAATACTTAATACTTGGATTTGTGATTTGTAAGGAGCACAAGTTGGTCCGGAGAAACGTACTCCCTAGCTATGAAAAGCTAACTCAATATTTTCAGAATCAGACTTTACAATATGAGAAAAATGATTACGCCAAGTTAAGCCCGAGTTCATTCTGTTGGGTGCCGGGGCATAGAGATATTCCAGGAAACTGCAGTGCTGATGAACTCGCCAAAAAGGGAACCAAACTCCCCCTTTTACCTGAAAAGGGTTCTCTGGGTATCCCAATCGCTACCTGCAAACTTTTATTCAAGCTATCTGCAATCGAGAGAACAAACCTTAGGTGGACAAGTAGTAATACATTTCTAGCAACTAAGCATATCTGGCCAAAGCTGGACCTGCGGCGCTCTAAGAGTCTGATCTCACTAAACCGGATGCATATTACCTCCACTATAGGTGCCATTACAGGGCACTGTCTGATAGGCAAGCACGCATCGAGGCTTGGCGTTTATTCGAACAATTTCTGCAGAAGTTGCTTGGACTAGGAGGAGGAGGAGGAGTCTATACCTCACCTTCTCTGCATATGTCCTGCTCTCTCCCATAATAGAAATCTTTATCTGGGAGATTTCTTCCTTAATGATCTTAACGACTTGGCTAACGCTGACGTAAGAAATCTATCGCGCTTCATAAGAAGCTCTAAATGGTTTAACTAGTAGTGGGGAAAACCTCGATCCGTGTGGCATCACAATGGACCTACAGTGATTAGGAAGACGGAAAGAGAGACTCAGATTTAGCCTTTCGGAGAAAACACCGCCACCAACCCCGTCACTAGTTTTTGATCCATCGGTGTAGAAGTGGATCGCTTTATCTTCCTCAAATTCAGCGTCCTCCCAATATGATCTGGAAGGAATAGTGACTTGAAAGTTCTTCCCGAACTATAATTGGGGTATGGTGTAGTCTATGTTTCCTGGTAGAGACTCAAATGAGTCCAGAATGATGGTGTGGCCAATATTATTGTTAACCCACTGCGAGGTAGCCTTAAGGCGGTGAGCAGAACAGGCTGCTGTTTGCCTACTACAAATGTCGGGGGGTAACAGATGTAGCAGGATGTCTAGTGCTGCTGAGGGGGTGGTACGGAGTGCTCCGCTTATGCACAAACCTGCCGTGCGTTGGACTTTGCCCAGCTTAGCACAGTTTATAGCTTTACTTAGGGCAGGCCACCAGACAGCAACCCCATAGGTGAGACTATTTCCTGTGGGGCTACGTCAAGTCTATGGTCTATGCCAACAAGCCAGCGACGATTGATGAACTTCGTACGAATATCGATAGTGAAATTGCAGCAGTATCGGCCGATTTATGCTTGAAAACCGTCGAAAATTGGGTTCAGCGTCTGGACTTCTGCAAGCGTGCCCATGGTGGCCATGCAAAAGAAATCGAGTTCCATACATAATGGCATCGAACGTACTTTCACAGGAATAAAGAATTTCATTGATATCCAAAACCGTTTTTGTTTTATTGAAAAACCCTTTACATGTTTGTATACGAGTATCACATCTCCATTAAAGAAAAAAATGAACTTCGATCGGCAGTCGATCGTTGAAATTGTTTCTATATTTTTTGATGTCACAATGAGAATTCTTTGATAACCCTGAGATGAAGGCAAATGAGAAGATGAAAGATAAAAATTAGCATGTGCGCAAAAGAAGGGGAGTGCAGCAGACCTTGTGATCAAAGGAAATGAAAAGTTCAAAGTATTGGATATATTGTTTACAGAACAACGGCGCCTAGGAGCTTACCGGAAAATTAATTTCCTATTTGGATTTTTGACAAATGTCTAAACAACTTTGACGATGAGATGAGAGAGGATTTGGAAAGGTGTTGGAAAATTATTCCGACCAATCTGACCATAGTCGTAGACCAATAAAAGTATATCCAGATGTAAGTGTGATCACGATCAGCATCGGAAGTTGTGTCGATCTTGTCATTTCCGTCCGTCTGCCACCAATTTGAATGCCTTTTAATTTGAGCTAGCAAGCTGAACTTAAGAACGTTTAACATAGTGGATATTAGATTCAGATTAAAATATTTAATTTTTTAATTTAATTTGGTGGGGGCATGCGCCCCTATTTATTCAGCTTAATACAAGCTATAAAATGTCTTAAAACAAACCTAAGACTTTTTTTTTTTTTTAATACACTATCAGTTCTGTGTCGTGTAGTGCTTAAAGCAAGCAACTATCACGAGCAGAAATTTGCCGGCACTTAAAGTGCTCCCACAGGCTCATCATTTAGTGCAGGTGTTAGTAAGGACAAAACAATTAAAAATACAATAATTATGTACCTATAAAATACTAACACAAACACAAATCATGCTAATAAATTAAGACATTAAGGTATTATTGCGCAAAATATTTTTCAGCTTAATTTTACTAACATGCAAGTCAATCACATGATCATTTATATTATATATTCTACTCATGCGACTAATAGGCTCATGCCTCCCATAATTCGTTCTATGATGGGGGCTAAACAATAAATCAACACTACGTAAATTATGGGCACCACACCGAAAATTAAAGCCAATAGATGACAGCAAGTCAGGTGCATCTATTTGACCGGATATAAGCTGCTGTAAAAAATTATATCGCTATTAAGCCTTCGTTGAGAAAGGGGTAACATTTGAAGAAGCTTAATACGCTGACTGTAAGGAGGAAGGTTAAAAGGATCATCCCATGGAAGTCCTCTAAGTGCAAATCGAATAAATTTACGTTGAATGGCCTCTATTCGATTTGAATGAATGTTGTAGAACGGCGTCCAAACTTGTGAAGCATACTCTAGAATCGGACGGACAAAACAATTGTACAATGACATAGTAACGTATGGGTCATTAAATTCTTTCGCCCACCTTTTTACGAAGCCCAGCATAGAATTAGATTTATTAACAATAAAATTGATATGCTTAGCAAAAACCAGTTTGGGATCGAAATAAACCCCAAGATCCTTAAAATTATCAACTTTACAAAGAATATGTTGAGACAAAGAATATTGAAAGGTGGAATGGATATTCTTCCTAGAGAATGTCATATGTTGACATTTAGTAGGGTTTACGGATAAGCCGTTTTTATCACACCAATTGGCGAAGCTATTAATGGCAGATTGAAGTAAAATTCTGTCTTGCTGACTAGTGATAGATTTATATATTTTCATATCATCCGCGTAGCTCAGGATATTACTGTGATTTATACATGCCTTAACATCATTGATGGCTAGTATAAATAGAATCGGTCCGAGGTGACTTCCTTGGGGAACTCCAGACTGAGCTGTGAAAGATACAGATAGTGATCCTCTAAATTTGACTTGGTAAGCCCTTGATCTAAGGTATGAATTAACCCATTTTATGAAAGATGGTGGGAAACCAAAAACCCTGAGCTTAAATTCGATTAATTCATGGGACAGCTGGTCGAAAGCCTTAGAGAAGTCAGTGTATATGCAATCCATTTCGTCCTTATTCTCTAAGGCATTAGAACAATCATGCAAAAACTTAACAGACTAATGACAGTGGACCTGTTTTTTACAAATCCATGCTGTTCATTACAAATTATATTGCGACAAAGAAATATTAACTTTTCACAAACAATTTGTTCAAAAAGCTTAGGGATACACGAAAGCTTTGAAATAGGCCTACAATTAGTGATATCACCACGTTCGCCTTTTTTAAATACAGGTGTGATAAAAGCACTTTTCCATAGATAAGGGAATTTACCAGTACTAATGGACAATTCAAACAGATATTTAAGATATGGAGCAATTGCATGACTACATTTTTTAAGAACGATCGGTGCAATGCCATCAGGACCTGATGAATAATCATTCTTCAGAGAAGAAATAAATTTTAAAATTGTTTCCAAGTCAAATGAGAAGCTACTAAAACTTATTTGGGAACAACTAGTTAGATAACTAAAATATTGCTCATCTATGTGAAGAGGGGTCACCCTAAACGACTTACTGAAATAATCTGCAAACATATTGCTTGCATCTAGCGAATCAGCAGTTGTAGAGCTACATATTGTAAGTAAGTTTCGATCGATAACGATCGGTTTTTTTCTTAGAATTAACAAATCCCCAAAAAAGTTTGGGGTCCAATTTTAGAGACTTATGTAGTCAATATATAAGTTGCAGGATAAAGATTTGAACTCATTGAATAATGTGAGATAGAGTTCAAGATCTGAATGGCAGAGACTTTTTAAATAGTTCTCCCAAGCCCTATTACGTCTGTTTCGTATCGATTTAAGCTCTTTAGTATACCAGGGATGGGACGTTTTCATATTCCTAGAGGATTTGACAGGAATCACTTTTTTCATGCAGTTATCCATCAAAGAATAAAAAGCACCGACTGCATCTTCAATATTAGATAACGCAGTAAGATTAAAATTAAGGCTATTAATTTCATCAGAAAGCCTTTGAAAATTTGCTTTCCGAAAGTCAAAAGATTGCGAACGGTCATACGAATTACTGTTTTCGTACAGATGTGCGCCCAGTTCAATAAATACATCCAAGGGTGAATGATTGTCATCTATGTTAGTTATACTGAAGTGGGATTCCAGAACAACAGTACTAACAGAGTCAGAAGAGAAGACAAGATCGAGAGTTCGATTTTTGAAATTTTTTACACAGCTTGTTTGCTGTAAGTCAAGAGACAAAATGTTGTCTAATAAAGCGAGCTCTTGTTGGGCAGAGTCAAAGGATGGAATGAGATGAGAACCATCATCAGAAGGTACCCATCCAATATGTGGCAGATTGAAGTCGCCTATAAGTAAAACAGTGCTGTCACAACAAGATATGTCAAAAATATGGTCAAGTGCCATAGAAAGTTCAGAATACAAAGAACATAGACGAGACGATGGAATGTACGCATTAACAACATATAAATATTTGTTCTTAAGTGTAATTTTTACACAGATAATTTCGACATTTAGTGGAAAGGGAAAGTCAATCTTTCGTGACTCAAAGTTGGAACGAACAGCAATCAGGACACCTCCTCCAAGCGCTTTCAGGTCATTTTTATGACGGTCGTTTCTGAATACGGAGAACTCATGATTGAAGAGTTCCGTGTCTAAAATTCCGGCATTAAGCCATGTTTCCGTCAAGGAGAAGATATCATGAGAGAGGGCTTGGGAGTTTAAATATATTTCAGCGGTTTTTGTGCGGAGTCCCCTTACATTTTGATAGTAGAGGGACAGCCTATTGGGTTTTTTAACACGGACGGACAGTCTTTCCTACGACTTTTAGTCGAACGGGGTGTAAATTCTTTAACTAACGTATTTTGAGGCCATGCAGTGTTATTGCACAGTATTTCGAAATATTCTGAAGGGGCAACAATTTTGAATGACGCAACAAACCCATCAGCCTTGCTAATTTAGGTGCATTTATTTGAGTCATTTTTTGGAATCAAGTTTCTCGAGACCAAGTGGTTCAAGACATCGTCTGAAGAAGTGTTTGGTACTTATTATTATTTACTAATGACTTATAGCTAGACTTAAAAACTAATACTTACAAGCTAGAGATAAAGTTAGGGTTTATGGAGAAGGAGGCTAAGTTTAATGGAGGTGCTGCTGTTAAAATCAAAAACGGAAATGTTTGAATTTACCTTCCGTAGCATACGCGAAATTGGTTCGTTGGAGCAATAGAACGTGCGGTGGGTTGGTAGATAGAAGAGACGGGGATGTCTTAAATTACGAGGGTTAGTATTAAAGGAGATGGAGTTGTAAAGGGACGGGCAATCGATAGAGCCTGAGAGGAGGCGATGAATGAAGAGAATGCCTGCTGCATCCCTGCGGTCTTCAAGGCTATTCAAGTTAATGAGTTTGAGGCGGTCTAGATAGGGAGGCAGAATTAGGGGATCGTTCCAAGAAAGTCCAAGGAGGGCAAATCGAAGAAAACGTGGTTGTATGTTTTCGATTCTGGTTACATGAACTTGCTGAAAGGGTGACCAGGTTTGGCTGGCGTATTCGAGGAGGGGGCGGACAAAAGTAATGTAGTGAGATCTGGTCACGTATGGATCAGAGAATTCCTTTGACCACCGTTTAATGAACCCAAGGGATGAATTGGCTTTACGAATTATCTCGTCAATGTGCGAACGGAAATTAAGCTCGCGGTCGTACAATAGGCCAAGGTCACGAAGAGACTGTACGATAGGTATAGGTTGCCTATTAAGAAGGTAAAGACGGGGAGGGGACTTATTGTATTTACGTGATAAGGTTATGGATTGGCATTTCGCAACATTTAGCTCTAGGCAGTTTTTGAGACACCAAATAGGAAAACTGTCTGGATCTGGTTGTAGCAAGCAGGAGTCTTGTGATGAAGATATGTGTTTGAAAAATTTGGTGTCGTCGGCATAGAGAGAGATAGAAGAGTGTTTAATAACCCTTTCCAGATCGTTTTTAGTTAAGATGAAGAGAAGTGGACCTAGGTGACTGCCTTGTGGTACACCAGAGGTCGCCAGGAATGGGGCAGATAGGACGGACCTGAAGCGAACATGATATAAGCGGTTTTCCAGATAAGATGATATCCATTTCAGCAGTATTGGTTCGAGACCAAGAGTGGACAATTTGAAAAGAATTAATTTATGGGATATGTTATCAAAAGCTTTACTAAAATCAGTCGCAATAACATTGACTTCTTTACCACTTTCTAAGGCCGTTAGCGCAGAGGATGCGAATTCAACGAGTTTAGTGGTGGTTGATCTACCTTTTAGAAAGCCATGTTGGTTTTGGGAAATTAAAGACTTGCATTGAAAGCTTAAGGATTCGTACAAAATGCTTTCCAGGAGTTTCGGTATATGCGAAAGTTTGGCTATCGGGCGATAATTAGCAACTTCACTTTTTAATCCCTTTTTATGGATCGGCTTTATGAAGGAGGACTTCCATATCTGAGGAAAGTCGCCTTGAGATAGTGAGAGCTTAAAGAGGTGCGAAAGGGGGTAGGAGAGCACTAGGGAACACTTCTTAAGAAGAATAGCGGGAATATCATCTGGGCCAGGTGAATATTCATCATTAAGTTTTTGCAACTTATTTTCAATTACAGAAGGTTCAAAAGTTTGAGAGAGAAAGGGACCAGTGGAGTACTCGAGTAGGCAGTTGAAATAAGAATGATCTGGTACAAAGGAGTTGTCGGCAAAAGATTTTTTAAAAAAGGTGGCAAAAAAATTAGCAATGGTTTGTTGAAGATATGTTTTCGTAAGAGAGGGATGAGGGGTAGCCGTCGGATTTTTTTTTGTAGTTAACGAATCGGAAAAAAGATTTAGGGTCGCTTATAAGTGGCTTGCGCATTGTTAACATGACTTTGATAGAGGGAGTTATAAGCCTGTGTAAATTGAAGGGATGAGCCGAGATAGTTGGAATAGTCTGAAAAAGACTTGTTTCGAAGGAAAACTGACCATAATTTGTTTCTCTTGTTGCGTATCAATCGTAGTCTTCGATTATACCAAGGGCGAGATGTAGAGAAGGGTTTTGGCCGAGCAATAGGGACAAAAAGGGAGATAGAAAAGAATAATTTTCTGTAAAACAAGGAGGGAGCATCATTTACAGGGAGATTTTCAAATTCAAATGAGACTTTGCTGAGGTGTTCACTAATTTTACGGAAATTGGCTTTATGAAAATCATAGCAGGGGGGCCAGCGGGTGTGGACTGTAGAATAGGGTCGTGAAACAAAGAAAGAAGAAGAGGGGGATAAAGGTTGTCAATAGAGATGCCGCTTACTTGGCATAGACTTGAGTCGGTTAGTCGATCGATGAAGAGACATTCTTTAGTTGAGTTGGGATTCGAAGCATTGAAAAACGATTCGTCATCGGATAAAGCCCAGTGCAGTTGGGGCAGGTTTAAGTCGCCGAAAATGATGACGTCGTCAGAGGAATCAGATAACTCTATAACTTGATCGATTGCGTTAACAGCAAGTTGGTAGAATTCGATGGGTTGGGCCGGCAGGATGTAGAAACACATAACGTATAGGGACTTGTGGGGGAGTGTTATTTTTATTGCAACAAAGTCGAGTTCTGAAGACGAGGAAGTAGCAATCGGAGAAGAGTCAAGGTCGTTGTGAATAGCCAGAAGAACACCTCGACAGTGGGAGTCATCCGTTGGGCGGCTGATATCGTCCCGAAAGACATTAAATATGGGTGGGAATAATTTCGGGTTCTTTATATTGGGAATCAGATTGGTTTCAGTTATAGCGTAGATATCGAATGGAAGGGCATGAGATTGACGTAGAACAGCTTGGGTTTTTGAGCGCAGTTCTGATAGTAAAAGGTTAGAGGAATGCTATAATGGGGGGTTCGCTGTGGCCCTTGTATCCATTTAGGGACGAAAAAATTTATTATGGTCAGCACGGTTCCGTTGAAGGTGTGAGATGCGTTTAGAACTGATATGAGAAGCAAATGCAGATAGGTCTTTGTTTACGGTGGCCGATGAAATGTTAAAGCTCTCGTGATAACGGTTGTAGATTTGTCGCAGTGCAGCAGGATCAGTAGGGAGGCCTTCTTTTTGAATAGATACCTGAACATTTGTTTTGGTTTTCCCGTCAATGCATATAGATTCGGGCTTATCAAATAAGTAGGCAAGGTAAAGACGGACATTTTCAAAAAGCCTGTGGTCTCTCAGTCGTGCCATAATATATCGGCCATCAAGGTCGTTGGGGGAGGTTTAAAGACTTGGAAGTAAGTTTAACAGCTGGGGAAGTAGAGGATCAAAAATTGCAGAGGCCTTAGAGATTGGGGTAGGTGTCTCTTTATGAAGAGAGATAGTGGGAAGAACAGTATTGGAGGTAGCAGAGGTAAACGGGGCAGGATTGAGAACATGGGAGTGTATGAAGTTCGGGTAATTAGAAGTGGATTTACTGTTAGCTGGGGCTATCGGATGATTACTAGGGTCTGGAGTTAAGTTAAATGATACGCGATTA
Organism: Portevinia maculata; assembly: GCA_949715645.1. Taxonomy (NCBI): domain Eukaryota; kingdom Metazoa; phylum Arthropoda; class Insecta; order Diptera; family Syrphidae; genus Portevinia; species Portevinia maculata. Next base: position 50,878,917 of record OX454527.1, on the reverse strand, counting down.
CGTTGAGGCTTGGGTAACTTTGAGATTACCGTGGGGTGAGGCGTACCTTGGGGAGGTGCTGAGTTAATAATAGAGGTAGGATGCTGAAAAGTGAGAGGGTAGAATTGAGGAAAAGTTCCAACTTTGAAGCTCCAGTTAGGATCTGGGTGGTGACTAGGTTTAGAGCTATTCTTCTTAGACTTACGATTTTTTATTTTGCTTAATACTAGGCTTATTGTTATTACTAAGCTTCACCTCTCCTTTATTTTTCGACTTGGTGATGGTCATCTTTCCCAAGCTGAAGACGTCGTTTGAGGGGTTCGAGAAAAGCCAGGAGTATTTGGAAGGTAAGTCAAGCTTAAATCGGTTGTTTTTGCTGTTAGCGGTAGAAATCATCTGACAATTGCTGATGGTGATGCCAAATTTTTGCAGGAAGAAGTTGTTCACCCAAGAAGCGTCTGCATGCAGAGGAGCGTTATTTATTATAAAGGAGTTGTACTCGCAGGCAGATCTGTGTATTTTATCGAGCCTTATGTTCCAGTCGGCGGGTGTCCAAAGTGTGCCGAATCGGTTTAAGGGCGTCGAAGAAGTTTGTGCCTGAGTGCCTGATTCAGTTGGTGTTGAGGTCGGGTGGGTGTGGGCATTGATGCAGGTTAAGGCTATTGTGGTATTAGTAGTGGTTGTTGTTGTTGTTGAAGTCGTCGTTGATGTTTGTTGGGTATTAAATGTGGATGGATATTCTGCTGATTCCAGGATTTCGGCAAGTATTGACGTATTGTAGACTGAGCTCGATTGTGGCTGAATGAGCTCTGGTATGGAATGAATGTGGCCTTGGTCGATATCGGCAAATGTTTGGATTTTGCTAGCTATCGACTATGCCTCCAATCGTTAGCCGAGTTGAAGATAAATCGTCGCTGACAGCATCGATTTTGTGAAGCACGACATCGATTATTGGTGAAAAGTCTATAACGGGGTAGTTCGGTGATGATTTTGACGATGGGTTTTGAAAAAAATGGTCGAGGTCGGTTCGTAAGGAGTTAATTGACTCGGTTATGGATTTATTCGAGTTTAAACTTCGAAAGGCCATAATTAGGTCATCTTTAAGTTCTTTATTGTTGTAGGGGTTGGGGCACGCGTCTTTAACATTCGTTGAGACCTTCAGAATCTTTTCGATGCTCAAAAATTTCGACTTAAAAATCGCGTTTGAGGAGTCAATTACACTGCTGAGTTCATCTACACTTTTTATCACTAACTCGAACTTGGACATCTGCTCTGCAATTTTCTTATTTTGCATAGCAATTTCTTCGAAAGTAGAATTCATTGACTCGCTAAGGCATTTTATGGCGATCATTACATGCGTGAGAGCGATATTTGCTTACACTCATCACATTGAAAAACGCTCATGTATTCTTTTAGGTAGGTCACAGATCGTTTTTTCAAGTCAATGTAGGTGAGGTGGAAAGAATTGGCACAAATTCCGCTGCAGGTCACCCATTCAGTTTCATCGGAAAAGCAGTTACCGTAGCACTTGAACATTGTTAGTAGGTCACGAAAAAAAGTGCTGAGTAATCACAAAACAGTTCAATTTAATATAATTAAATTCGCGAAGGCAAATGAAATTGTTGATTGGGACAAATGGGTCGATTAAAAAAAAAACTGAAATTGCGGAAAAGGTGGAAAAATTAATGCAGAGTAAAATGCGAGGCACGTCTTGACTGGGCGGCGGCGGCGGTTACTTATGTCGTAGGCTCTTGTCTCCGCAGAAGTTTTATAAACCGATAAAAAGCTTTTCAATAGCACTCACCATAAGATTACACGGCGAAAATCTTTAACTAGCCATTTGAATGGAAGAATTTACTTTTCAGTAGCCCAAGAAGTAGAAGAACACCAGTGTTGGTGTCTGCTTTGGGTATGGCCACTATTTATAAAAGTACGTTTTATCGAGAAAGTTGATAAAGATGGAGGTCGAGATCTTTACAAAATATGTAGACAATGCCCTTCTTAAGAAATTGCTTATGCACACTGTTGGAAGGCGCCTAAACAAAAATATTAAGTTTTTGATCATTGGTACAAATGGACAAAGATTCAACCACTCAAGCGATAGAATTATGCATCAAACAGTCCGCCCAAGGTGTATCCTTTTATATAATATATATATAATATATAATATAAACTTTGGCCGGGAGCGGCCGGACACGGACACATTATTTATATTCATTTCATACAAAAAAAAAAAAAAAAAAAAATATTAGGCTTAACGGCCCATAGAGGGCCTAAAACCTAGCTTCTCCAACCGCTTTCTTTGCGAAGTAGAAGGGACCTACAATTGTATGCTGAATCCGAACGGCAAATTTGAGAAGCTTCTTATGACAATTGATACTCTTGGATGTTTGTCAGACGTTCGCAAGAGGTGGGGCAGTGGAAAAAAACTCAAGATGTTACTTGGCCCCGGCGGGAATTGAACCGGGGACCTTCCGATTAGTAGTCCGACACACTAAACATTGAGCCACTGCCCCCGACCATACATCATTTCATACAAAGCAGGCGTAAAGCACTTTTCTACGAAAAAACTCTCGGAAAAGAATTGCGTGTTCGGTACTTTCTCTTTATTCCCTTGGTACGATGTTGAGTAATGCGCAGCTCTTATTCTTATGGAGACAGTTGTCCGGTTAGCAGTACTGCGTTAGCATGTGTCGAATGAAACAGGGATTTTCCATTTTTATAAAAAAACAAAAATCTAGCTTCGTGATGAGTCGTTTTGGCTATATTTGGGTAATTCATTAGTTGGTTGTTGCAGTCATCAGTAAGGCACCAAGAAATTCAATTTAAAAAAAGGGAATTATTAAGGTACAAGAGATAGAAAAGCTATCAGTGTATAATCATTAAGTGCCATATTCACACATAATGTACAATGTACTGTACATGCTCCATTTCTTCGATATTTCCCGCAGTCGGACATCTCGCGTGGCCGGAAAAAAACATTGAAACCTTGGGTGTCCGCCACAAGAGCTTTCGGTATACTTAACCACAGGAGCTTTCGGTGTACTTAATTACATACTTTCTTTTTTTAACTTGTTCCTTATTGGTAAATAAATACAATACCTAATAGATGTGTTCATATTCAAGTATATAGTATGTTGTTTTGTACGCCATTAGTCGGCATTCTATACATTCATTCTATAACATCGATGATTCAAGTTGGATTATTATCGATCATCGATGTTCAGTCGTCAATGCCAAAATCGATATCTTACCAACATCGCACATCCCCATGTTATGCTTTTTGCCCGACCAAAATATCATTGAATGACCAAACAGACTGAAATGCTAGGTAATGTGGTAGAATTTCACAGCTTTCACTTTTGCTGCAGGAAAAATAGAAATAGAGAGATCATGCAGCCAGATTTGACTCGCACTAAGCAATGTATCCCTTTACATACAAAATCATCTTATTGAACGGGTCTTGCTGCATATCTGTTTCAGCCTTTAGTGAATTAAAAAGGTTCATTCATGATTTTTTTTAAACACAATATTACAGTTTTAATGATATAAGGAAAATCTCGGAGCAAGTAAAAATCGTCATGGAAAATAAACAAATTTTAAACTGTGTATAATAGCTTTTATGAGCTTGAAAAGATTTTGATGCGTGCCTTATTTTTATCTTATTGTGCAATTTTGTTGCCATTTACTTGTTAATTCTTTCCAGAAAATAAGGTTATGTATAAATGGTTTTCTTCAAGTTAATTCAGGACGAGGTTTGAGAATATAGCAAGGTTGGTTGTAGTGAATCTACCAGCAACAAACCCATGTTGGAAGGGTGAAATAACTTCCCTCAGCAAAAATGTTAATTTATCGTAAACATTCTTTTCAAAGAGCTTAGGAATTATTGATAATTTGCATATCGGGCGATAATTGGAGATTTCCTGCTTGGAACCCGATTTGTGAATAGGGATGATAAACGATTCCTTCCACTCAGGAGAAATTCGCCTTTGAAGAGAGAATCGTTAAAAATATATGGGAGAGGTTCAGAGAGCACTGCAGGGCACTTTTTAAGAAGAATTGGAGGAATTTCATCAGGCCCGGGCTGTTTGTCGCAGTTTAAATTCAGCTGTGCTTTTTCAACTTCCGAAGTGCTAATACTTACACATCTAATATTAATCGGACTCTGAATAAGATAGACTAGAAGATTGTTGCTGAACAGAAGTTGTATAATTGGAATTGAAGAACTTTGCAAATGAATTGCAGATTGAATTGCAGGAATATAGTTGAACCCAGGTATTGTATGCTTCTAGGAATTCCATTAGATTTTTTTTTGTTTTTAATGAACGTCTAAAAGCTTTTGCTATTGTTTTTGAGAAAATATAACTTTTATAGAGTATAATGAACTAGGAGTATTAACAATAAATTGTTAGACGATTTTTTAAGCATAATAAGTTTTGTTTTTTTTTTGTTGCTTAAGTTGCGAAGTCTTTTATTAAACCAGGGGGGCTTAGAATTATTTCTTATACTTAACTTTGGCACATACATATTAATTGCCTCTTTCAAAGAATCAAAGAAAAAATTATATAAAAAAGACAGATTCGACGGCTGAAAGTTTATAAGCCAAGGAATTTGAGATAAGTAACTCGCTATGCTTTGGAAATTAGCCTTTTTGTAGATTGATTTTAAATTATTACAATTTGGTTTATAATATTTATAAAATTCAAAGTAAATAGACAAAGCAATATAGTGAATAGAGTTAGGAACAATAGGAGATAAGGACTTATCTACAAATATTTTTAATTCTATATCTGCAAAAACTAAATCAAGTACAGGATTCAAGTCATTTTTAAAACTATTAATTTGAAGTTAATTATTACTCATAAAAGAATCAATTACTAGGGTTTCGTAATCGTATTTTACATTAAAAGGTATGAGTTTTAAATCATCTTCATCATAAATCCAATCAACGCCAGATAAATTAAAATCTCCGACTGTTATTACATGTTGATTTACTTTAAGCCTAGATAAATAAAATAGACAAATATTTACATGAATTTTGTATAGTTCAATTGGACTTCTAGGCGGTATATAGCTAACAATTTAAAAAATTTCAAAATGATGTTCAATTGTAACTTTAACAATTAATTAATCTATGTCATAAGAAACTAAGGAATTTGATCCAACAAAATGTTATAGTAAAAGTCACAAAAATATCTAGGAGTTAGTGATAATACAAATAAATATCGCGAACTGTTTTTTATGCACGCAGCTGTGTGGATCAAAAACATTATAGCGTAATACCCTCGTCTCATTGCTGGATCATAAACAATCTCATAAAATGTAGGTATGCCAAATATTTAACATTTCAGCTACTTATCAAATGACGTATAAGATTGGATATCGCACGATCTACGCGTTTGGCTTACAGTCATAATTATCCCCAATAATCATTAATATTGCTAGCAGTATTAAATGGAAAAATATCGTTAAACGGTCGCCACAATATGGTCTTTTAGTTGCAACAAATCAAATTTTATGGCAATCATAGTTGCCCATATTTAATCGGAATGACAGCGTACAGTGATAACAAGCTCCAAAAGTTTAATGTTTTCTTAATTGCGCACTATTTTGGCAAAACCTCTCGGCAGTAATTTGATCGGCATAAATAAAGTCGTAAATCCGTTAAATTATCTCCCCCTCAGACCAAAAGTCACATGCTGGTCACATTCTTGAGTATCACTCGATGCACGTACGACGACAACACTTTTTTGCCGAATAAATTGATATAGTTTCAAGAATGTATACCGCAACGCAGAAACAGATATATTAACAGAACTTAATAAGCTTGAGAATCAATATGCAATTGATCAAGAATTCGGTTAGTAAAGTTTACCCCAAGTGAATCGATACAAAATATCACCAGATGTCAATCGTTGAACAACTGTTCACTGGTATCGGTGTGGTACGCCGCACGCGGTGAGATAGATTCAATTGTATTTAGATTTCTCTCACTAAAAACGATACTTTATACAAAGTCTTAAATTGGCAATATATTTCAATTTCAATTTATTGTGAAGTGATGGCCAATGGGGTGGGGAGTGAAAAGACACTTCTCACAAAGAATATTCAAGCGGGAAAGGAAAGGAAGCAAAAATCGATCGGAGCATCGTGTGATGTTTGCTGTTGATTGATTGGATAGTTTATTTACAGTTGGTATCCAAATATGAATGCAAGTTAATTTTTCTGAAGGAGGCAGTGTTAGTCAGTCATGGCGTGTTCTTTTAAATGGAACTTAATACAGTCGAAGAGCCATGCAAGAACACGAACAAAAAAGAAATAAGAAAACTAAGCGAATTGAAAAATGTAGAATTTGTCAATTTAACTTTCAATTATCAAAGAATCAAGTGAGATTTTGTATTTTAACTTGCGGACTATTTCTGAAGCATTCAACCTTACACAGACAAGATGATTGCATAGGTCACTATGCTATTCCGGAATGTACATATTTATAAATGGGACTTTTAAAACAGGGAAATGTAAAATCTAGCTCGGAGCAAACATCAACTCCATTTATGACACCTTAGTGGAGATCCGACGAAGAATTACCCTGGATAACCGTTCCAACTTAGTTTTAAAGAAACAAATGGGTTAAAAACTCCTGGATCGAAAGACAAAATACATACATGCTCTACCGAATCTCATACCTGTCCGTTCTGCTTAATCAGGCCGAGTGCTGCACGATTAGTAGGAAAAATGAGCTAATATTGGGTTCGTTCGTGTGTGCGAAGAGTGTGAATGGAAGGGAAGATACAGCCACGATCTCTATGAGCTGTGACAACATGTGGATGAAGTCCATAAAGTCAAATCATCTCAACTGCATTGGTCCGGCCACATTGGGCGAATGGACAATTGTGATCCGCCAAGAGGATCTTAGACTCCTCGCCCCAGGTTCGAGAAGGCAAAGAACACCAAACCTCCAATTTAAAGACCAAGCCATCGCGGATGTAAGAGCGCTTGGTCTGGACAATTGGATGCAGCGTGCCCAGGATCGCAGGGGATGGAAGGTTGCAGTGTCTTAAACAGAGATTCTTCACGGTTCGTTGGCCTGTTAAGTAAAGTAGTATGTAATACGATTAGATTCAAACCCACATAATTATGTATTCTTTGGGGGGATCTCGATGGTACGGTCTTCGTGCGATGCTTCCAGAATCGGCAAACATGTTTATCAGCCTCATAATGGTACATCTACTAGGGGAAATGCCGCCAAAATTCCCTTTGGACAGAAATGAAGGACTGCAAAGCATAGTACCGCTGTACTATCCAAATCCTCGTTTCAGTATCCCAAGCATTCATTTTAATAAATCTAAATAGTAACCTGCAAAATAAATAAAAAAATAAGTCAATTACATACTTACACAGAAAAAAAGTTATTACGTTTGGATTTTGTAGCACGATTCGTGCGCCACCCTGTATTTATTCTTTTTGTATCTTTTTGTTCCTTTTTTCAGACCAAATTAGTTTTGACTCAGTTATTGCAACAACCTCAATTAACGCCACTACCCAAATTTCTTTCAATGCTTTTACCGAGGTCGTACTGTAGTATAATTGATATAGGTACCTATCCATTATTAAAACCATCGCAAGGAGCAAATATTCTATGTGAATTTTTCTTTAAAATACACATATCGGATAGTACACACATCAAGTGGTTCGATACAATTACCACATTCATCAATAAATGGAACTCGTGCGGTGTACTTTTGTTTGATATCAGATGTACACAATTATGTGTTTTACCTTTAGGCTTAATTCCCACATAACACACATAATAATAAAAATAAAAAAAAACCTAGTCACATCTACATCTTTATAGATACTTAATTGTTATCTTTTTGTAAATGTCGTTTAATTTCAATAAAAATACTAAATACTAAAAATACTAGATAAAAAAGTCTAGATACCCAGTTATTTATGCATAATTTACCAATATTCATATTCTTTAATTGGCACCTACCATTCCCAAATATGTATACATTTTGTCAGTTTTCCGTTCAAAATCCTTAAGCGGCCCTTACACGGTCTCGGTCAATCAAATGACATCAATCACTAGCATGGGTTTGTGAAAATGTATCTGTATGAGTCACACACATTTGGTGAAGTCTGATTGATGAAAATCAAAGCAAGTTTGATTTTGCATGATGAACGTCATGCTGATTGATATGTGTAAGGGCTGGATTGACATGATTGAAGCGAAAACATGTCTGACGTCAGCGGAAAATTGAAGGACGATGAAGATCGAGCATTTGTATCGCAATTAATTGAAACGTATCGGTCATTGCCGAGTTTATGGGATGTCAAAGCGAAAGATTATAGCGACCGAAACAAAAAAATGCAACAATATGGAGTTTTACTGTAAAAGTATAAAGAAAAGTATCCTGATGCACAAAAAGCACCCTTTTCTTCAATTTGTTTTCTTTTTCCTCTTTATGCAATGTGCAAGAGCAATATATGCAATACAATCGTTCGTTTCACTTATCGCACATGCGTACACCACGAAAACTCACAAAAAATAACAATTTCACGTCAATCGATTGAACTGTGTAAGGGGTAGCGTCAATCCACACATACACGATGCATGATGTGAGCCGATTGACCGTGTAAGGGCCGCTTTAGATTCCCTGCGATTTGCTTCTGATACTCGTAATTAGCTCTGTGTCAACATCGTTTTCATTCCACTACCATATTTCCATTCATCATTCTTTGCTAAGTTAAATACGTGAAAGAATGCATGTGCTCTTTATGAATGACCATTTCTTGCGAAGTTATGTCAACGCTCTAACATTCCATACCTCCACTGCTTGTCAGCGCAGCAATGCAATGACACAAGTCATGAACAAGAACAAAGCCGGCAAAACGGAACGAATTGTATGTTATCTGTGTTCCATGTTTCCACGTCGAGTACTGGGAATTTCTGTTGGTTATTTGTTCATAGCAGAAGTCATCCACACTTTTATACAAATCATGCCTGGATAACATTTATTTTATGTACTACCTGAAATGGTCACACACAAATCTGCCGGTTCAGAGTCTGGTTCACTTGATTAAATCCATAAACGTTCAAGTGGTTTTCTTCCAGTTGCAAGAACCACCACGTGGTCGGGCGGATTGTATCTGTCATCCTCGTGCTGTAGCTGTACTGACATACCTACATTTGCACATACATACATAGCTAATCGGATTTCTCTTAGTTTCTTTTTGTTGCTATGCGGATATGCCCTATCCTATAGACTGGTCAATGTACCAGTCATGGTAAAGATAGTGAGAAGGTATACATGCATGAACATATATTTGGCTTACTATTTTCAAGCGAAGTACATTTTTCCTAGAATTCAAAAATTGGTTCATGCCAACCAATGTTGCCAACCAATTTTGTTAAAAATATTTCTAATATCTAAAAATATTATGTCGCATTTAGACAAAAACAGAACGAAACTTTCGATTAATAAGTTATTTATTTTTTAAAGTAAAAAAAAACAAGGAAAGGCTACAGTCCGCTTAGTCGAACTGTTGGATACCCTATGCATATTTCTTTCCCCCAAAGAAGGCGTGGTATTGGGTTGAAAGTCCTTGTCCATTGAGGAACATTTTTGTTTGGACCAAGATGGAAAAAATTGAAATTTTCAACATAACCCAAAAACGTGTCAGGAAATTGTGTTTAGGCGATTTGCTAAAAAGGATATTGTCAACATTATTTTTTTTTTTTTTTTTGTTTAGCAATTAATCAATTTAAAAGAAAAGGTTTTTTATCAAAAACGTAGGCGTGCCAACAAACTTTTTATGGGCGAAAAAGGATATTGTGTACATGTTTTGTTATAGCTGTTTTTAACGTTTAGGATTTCATAGCAAAAGCAATGTTTTTGTCAAAAACGACCCCCAAAAACAAGAGGTAACATACAATCTTTGTATGGGCTATCAGTTGAGGAGAAATAAGTGGTCACTCATGGTTTTGTTGTTGCAATGGTCTCGGTCCTAAATGGTGCATTTACAAATGCTCGTAAAACAGATATATGTGTCAAACGTCAAAGTGAAGAAAACCTGGTTTTGACCCCCACCCTCATCAATATTGGAATGGTCGACATCAGAGCCAAAACATGTTTCATTGACAAGACCAATTCTAGATTTGAAAAGCAATTCCTTAGATTTTTCAATGAAACACGCTAATACAAAACAAAATGTTGGCGAGTGACTCGACAAGACTCGGACAGGCCTATCTTTATGGCAACGTGCCTTATAAATAAAAGAAGAGTGCTACCGACAATTGCTGAAGTCATAAAACATGTTAGAAATGAACAAAACATAAGTATAATGGAAAGCAGCCGTCTTTATATAGAAATCCAAACAATATGAAAACTATAAGAACAATTAACAAGACTGGAAGAATAAATCGTTCAGTGAATTATTTGATATTTGTTCGTGCAAGTGTGTTAATTTAAATAATGCGTTTGTTCTGAAGATACTAAAGTTCCTTTAATTGAAAGATCTTTTCCTTTCAATAAAAGAAATGGAAGAAAAATGGCTTTGGGCGGGGTGAACCTTTTGGAAATTAAAAAACTTGAAGAAAAAAGTTTAAGGAAACGAAAATCAAGTGAAAAGGTACCAATACACGAAACTTTGACGTCATCAATTAAATAAAAAATAAGATCAAGTGATGAATACGGCATCTCGGATCGATCAGCAGCAGCAGTCGCGAGTACAGTCTTACAGGATGTTGACTTGGTAACCACTGCGAAAAACACAGCCACAAACACTGTTTGGAAAAGTGGTTTTATGCGGCTTATGGAATTGAAGTTGCGGAGACCCCTGCGTCATTTGATCATTAAATTGGATGAAGCTACATGAGGACCTCAACTTTATTCGGGGCCAATTGGAAAGGACCTGGAAAACTGTGCTGACCTTCCTGTTATTGAGTTTTCACCAATCCAAGGAAACCTACCTAATTTAACAAAATAAATTTAAGATACTCTAAGTACGGATCAAAAATATATCGTTCAAATGTGTGAAGCTATAAGTAAAGGATCCTGTCCTAAAGATCTCTCCAACAGAAACCCATGAACAATGACACACTCCGGATCGTTGACAATTGCTAATAGAATTCTGAGGCTCTATATAGGGAATATATTTTAAAAGTGTGTGGTCCAGTTTGGTTTAGTGTTAAAAAAAAAACAGTGCATTCAAAAATGATCCAAGTCACGTGTTTGAGTTAATAAAATTGTCAAGATGCTTCGCTCAAACGTAAGAGAAATAATTGACCACGTTATTCAACGCAATTGTTATTTTGCGCACCCAGAAAATATATTGACGGTACATTATGAAAGACCACCTATCAGAGAACTGAGCTTAAGAAGAATCATGTCAGCTAGAAAAAAAGATATGATTGGGTCTTCAGTTAGAGTCTTTAAACTACCGAAATTAAATGTCAGTGCCAAACATTATATTGACTTAATTATCTGGACCGAATCACAAGTTACATAACCCCCAAGTTGGAGAAAAGAAGTGATCAGGATTTGGAAGACATCCTCCAAAGAAAATCTCCAATTAACAAGTCATTTCCAAACTACCCTCGTAACACACAAGCTGTTAAACGCTGCGTGAAGATGGTGACCGAAGCTTCAAACACAGCAGCTGGTATATAGAATACATTCGCGGAGCATTTTACCGTTTTTTCACACAAAAAAAATTATAACATTGAGAAGTAAAAATAAAGGTATAATTAAGTTAGTGTTCAGATTACTTGTTACGAATTTTTAAGATTTTATTAGCAAGTTTTTTATCTTAAACAAGCTATTAATATCATAATTTTTGTGTGTTTTATTTCATAAATAAATTGATATAAGCTTTTTCAAACATATGGATAAATCTAAATCTAACGAAAAAAAACACTTTTTTCCAAAGAAGTCGAAACTTTGAGCTAAGGTAGAGGTCTAAAGACTTTATCCGAATTACATTTTTCGATTTCAAATTATTCTTCTTATCAAATCGCAACAAATTGGAGGTATTCCAAATTCATACAAATACTTTTTTTCTACATACATCGACGCTCCACTCGAATAATTATGCCACAGTTGGCATCTCTGATGCCAACTCGTAGTTCCCATTCATAAAAGTCCCAAATACTAAAATACTTATTTTCTATAAGATATATATGTATCGTTGATCAATTTGACAAAGAAAAGACCATAGTAACAAAAACACGTTAGGAGCTAAGCCCACTAGCATAATTTATCGCGTTGACACAACTGACGGGATTTTTGTAATCTAAAAACCAAGCTGTCAGGCAATTTGAGTTAAATTGAGTGGTGTAATAGCTTACTCGTCGTCGCTTCTGAACACATATCTATTTTCAGATTCTATTTCACGATATAAATTTAGATAATCGCAAATGAACTTAAGAGCAACAAAAAAAAATTCAGCTTTGTGTTGCCAATTTGGGTACAGACACAGAGTCTAAGTTCGCTCACGGTCGTTGGCTAACTCAGGCTGATTCATGGGGCAGTTAAGATTTGGCTTCTTTTTATTTCCGGCGTTAGTCCGAACTTGGATCCACAAAATGACAAAGCGTGAAGGCGGCATTTTAATTTATTATTCTTATCTACACAAGTTAAAGAGAAGAAAGAAGATGAATTCTTATCTACTCAATGTCATAAAAAAAAACTATATGTGCTTAAATATAACTCGAGATCGAGGCCCTTTCGAAATAAAAAAATGCCATTCACTCTGTTACGTGCTGAAGGTGAGATAATGTATGCATACTTATATGTAATCGTATAAATCGGACTGTGGATAAGATACTGATAATACTGACAGTAAATTGCATCAGTCACTATGAATGTACCTAACCAAACCGAAAAGCACTCGTAATCGGAAGTAGGTACATTATATATATGTGACGATACATACACATTTGGTAAAGTGTATCTATGTGAATTTTGTTTAGATACTCTCGCTCTCAGGGAATTTGACCGCATGGCAGACGTCGCTTCGACTAACATTATGTTTGATGCAACCGATTTTGTCGGTTACCACATATACACTATACACATCTGCCATACACATGCAGACAAGGTTGTTATAATACCTGAATTTTGAATTATTGTATATAAATGAGGGTATGATACGATGTCGTGAAGATATTTATATTTATATTGCTTGGGTGAATGACAATTGGATGCGGTGTTAATGCGAGTGGAGTGATACTTGCCTATATTTTATCAACATCCAAAATAAGGGATATAAATATGTTAAGAGAATCAAGCATTTGTTAAATATGACAGAAAAGCGAATGGAATAATGTTATAGTTTATGTGTACAAATGGTGATTTTTGTCCTTTGCTATTTATTTTTATATACCCTCTCCTAAGGGTATATTAACTTGGACTCATAAGTCGTAACATGCCTTTATTTTGGTCGTAGACCCTTAAAAGTTGTTATATTTCGTATCAGCATGGAAAGTCTCGTCCATCCGTCTATCCGTAACGTTTGTAGTGTACGAGGGCGGGTCAATAAGTCCGTGACTTTTGGAATAAAACACAGATTTTTTGATAAAATTTTTTTTTTATTTTTAACGTAATCTGCCTTGAGCTCTATACACTTTGTCCAACGCTTCTCCAATTTTTTTATCCCTTCCAAAAAAAATGATTTGTCGAGGTCCTCAAAATAGGCCTTTGTTTGCGAGATGACTTCATCATTGAAGTCAAATCTTTTTCCACCAAGCCATTTCTTCAGGTTTGGGAACAAGAAGTAGTCGCTCGGAGCCAAATCTGGAGAATAGGGTGGATGAGGGAGCAATTCATAGCCCAATTCATGGTTTTTTGCCATGGCAACTGCACATGTGTGCACCCTTGCATTGTCTTGGTGGAAAAGAACTTTTTTCTTGGCCAAATGAGGTCGGTTTTTTTTCAAATCGTCATTGAATCGGTCCAATAAGTTGGCATAATATTCCCCATTGATTGTTCTTCCCTTTTGAAGGTAGTCAATGTGGATTATCCCGCGTGCATCCCAAAAAACAGTCGCCATAACTTTATTGGCTGACAAACCCACCTTCGCCTTCTTTGGCGCCGATTCACCCTTAGAAACCCACTGTTTTGACTATTGTTTGGTCTCTGGTGTGTTGTGATGGATCCATGTTTCGTCCACGGTTACAAAACGGCGCAAAAACTCCTCCATATTGCGATTAAACAACGCCAAACCTTCCTGTGAAGTTGTTACACGATTGCGTTTGTGGTCGACTGTGAGCAAACGCGGCACCCATCTTGCGGAAAGCTTTCTCATGCCCAAGTGATCATTCAAAATTGAAACCACTGAGCCATGCGAGATCCCTACGGCTTCCACAATCTCTTGCACTTTCAATCATCGGTCGGCCAACACCATATCGTGAATTTTTTCGATTGTTTCTGGTGTAGAGACCTCAACTGGGCGTCCAGGACGTTCGGCATCTTCAGTGCTTGTACGGCCACAACGAAATTCAGTAAACCACTTTTTTACCATTGAAATCGATGGTGCAGAGTCCCCATAGTATTTTTCAAGCTTAGCCTTGGTCTCGGTAATGGTTTTTTTTCGCAAGAAATAATGCTTAATAAGCACACGAAATTCACTTTTTTCCATTTTCTCCTCAAATTAGTGAGTAGTCTGATAAAAATAGCTGTCAAACACAAACTAACTGACGCAGCAAGTTTAAATTTTGACAGGAGTCAACTGACAGATGCCTGTTGACAGGAGCAGTGTTGCCGTTTCAGTAAAGAGGTCAGAAATTCAAAAAGTCACGGACTTATTGACCCGCCCTCCTACCTAAAACTCGAGAGAAAGCTGGTATTTGAAACATACCAATACTCTCTAGAGGCCCATTACGATGCCCAAGTGCAAAGATTTTTACTAATACTTCCAATAACATGGACACTATTTAAAAAAAAAAAAACCTTTTATTAAAGAAGGCTATGGAAATGAAGGTCGTGCTCTTCGCGAAGTACCTACACTGGCGATCACAAGGATGAGGCCATACATCAATCGATTTTCAGCCTTTATACCTGTTGGAAATTTTATACCCAGAAACTTTGTGAACGTGAACAGGTACATATTCTCCCAACAATAAGTCATAAAATGAAAGGGTAAATAAGAAACGACCGCTGGAATTTCCGAAGATCAAACAATGAACTATGAATGATGCGCTACTAGGGTGAGGCCACATGCAAAATCTTCGAAAGAAAGAAAAAAATTAATAAAATGTTTACATTTTATGGTTTTAAAACATTTATTCATTATGTTTTTCTAAATTAATAATTCGATATGACCTCTATAAGTCGTTTTGGAATAGAATCGTACAGTTTTTTTTTTTAATAATTAAGAGAAATTTAGGCCCAGGCATCACGAATAGCTTCGATTAAAGTGTCCTTGTCTTCAAATTTTCTGCCGCCTTTATACACTTTAAAAGATAACCATGCCCAAACATTTTCGATTATGTTTAAGTCCGGTGAATAGGGCGGTCATGGCAAAAGTTCCACGTGTTCTGATTGAATCCAACTTCTAACAACCCTGGAAGTGTGGATAGGGGCTTTGTCTTGTTGGAATATCAAGACATTGATCCGAAAATGTTTTTCACTTTTGGAAATGACCGTTCCAGCAAACATTTGTAGTTGTTTCCGTTCATTGTTGTGGACAGAAACTCCAACTCGATTGCGCCATAGTGGGTAATAGCTCCCATCACTATTACACCTGATGTAGGGCTGTGATGTCTTGCCAAAATAGGCTCCTCCTTTCTAAGATCATGCAAATAAAAGGTGCAACCATTGGGGCCGTCAATATTAAAATTTGTTTCATCCGAAAACACAACGCTCCTTGTGTACTTGCCTCAAAACAGGTTTCTTTTTAAGTTTTCTTCTCTGTATAGTACCACTTTTTCATATTATCCTTCGGACCGTTGCTATGCTGGCTGATACTCCGCTGTTGGCCCTTATTTTAGTCACTGGTAGAGTAAAATTTGAGGCAAGCCGTAGAATAACCCGATTTTCTCGCAAAGTTATTGCTTCTACCGTACGTTCTTTTCGATATAGTGTTGTGGATCCTCAACTGTTTACAACAGTCTTACTTCTATTCAGCCTCCTTGCAATTTCTCGGCCTGAGAGTCCGAACTCCTTGAAAGCATCTATTTTTCCTCTTTCTGTCGCTGTCAAAGACTTTCCGGAACCCATTTTTTTTTTAACTAAATAAAAACAGTTCTTTTCAACGCTTTTTTTAAATACATATTCTTAACAAAACTTTGAAAAAAATCGCTGATGTGAACTCCTGCAACGAACTATTCGCATTGGCCTCATCGTAGTGTCGCATCTTTTTATACGCTTTTCAAGTAGTTCATTGTTTGATCTTGGGAAATTCCAGCGGTCGTTTCTTATTTACCCTTTAATTTTATGACTTACTATTGGAAAAATATGTACCTGTTCCCAGGTAGTAAAAGTTTACGGGTATAAAATTTCCAACTGGTATAAAGACTGAAAATCGATTGCGAAATGTATGGCCTCATCCTTGTGATCGCCAGTGTATTTTTTGCAGAAAACAATATTTTTTTATTTCCTCTTGGGGCAACCTTTCTTACGTACGTTTACTTTCAGTGGATGGTGGGCCGTCAGAAAATTGTCCAATCGAAGAGCCGATATTTTGTTTCCCTTTCTTTTGGCGTAAGTTGCAAAAGTCTAAAAAGTACTTTTAGTAATTTAATTTAATTTAATTAAATTAATTTAATTTTAATTTAATTTAATTTAATTTGGTGGGGTCATGCGCCCCCATTTATTCAGCTTTATACAAGCTATATGTCTTTAAACTACAAAACTAAGACTTATAGCTAGACTTATTAATACTTAAACTAAAGACAAACACTTGTAACTAGGAAATAAAGTTGGGGTTTATGGAGGAGGAGGCCAAGTTTAATGCAGGGAGTGCTGCGATTGAAATCAAAAATGGATTTTGAATGAAATTGGTTCGTTGGAGCCATAGAACGTGCGTGGGTTGGTAGATATAAGAGACGGGGATGTCTTTAATTACGAGGGTTAGTATTAAAGGAGATGGAGTTGTAAAGGGATGGGCAATCGATAGATCCTGAGAGGAGGCGATGAATGAAGAGAATGTCTGCTGCATCCCTGTGGTCTTCAAGGCAATTCAAGTTAATGAGTTTGATAGGGAGACAGAATTAGGGGATCGTTCCAAGAAAGTCCGCGGAGGGCAAATTGAAGAAAACGTCGTTGTATGTTTTCGATTCTGGTTACATGAAGTTGCTGAAAGGGTGACCACGTTAGGCTGGCGTATTCGAGTAAGGATTCAATCAGAGTGGTCATTTGTGTCGTCGGTTCACGCTAAGAAAAACTAAGGCCGAGGATTGCTGGGTGCTTCGAGAACCCAATTTCTGCTTTATTAAGCTTAAATTACCGGAATGAATTTGAATAGTTGTTGCCATTGGCAGTCAGATTTTACGCGTCTTCTTTTAGTGATTAGTTTATTCTGATCATTAAAATGATTACAGATACCGGTTTAAGATACCTGTCAATTTATGAGATCCTTCTTGGTTTTCATAATACGGTCGGAGGTTACAAACCTAATATCTTTATATATATTTTTTGTCAAAATATATCCAAAGATAGGTAATGAACGATTATAACTAAACCTGATCGGGCCTCTACCTTTGATACCGGATTAACCGATTCTTAACACATTCGATGTGGTCTTTCAATAGAAGTGATAGATTTTTCAATAGAGATTTCTCGGTTCCTGATATTTTCTTAACTTTCAGGGGCCTACAACACAACACAACAAGTCTTGTTTAACAAGTGAAATTTAATTCAATTTAATATTGAATTTGTCTTGTTTACAAGAATTGTTGTATTGTGTTACACACCCCAGGTGTCAAAATATTCAGTATAGTTAGAAGTTCCAGCATGCAGCGTTTGACATTTACCGCCCGTTTGCTAAATAATTAGGAAAAATATAACCAGTTAGAGCTCCGTTGTGGGTGTTCAACGTTTGTTGATAATTTTGCCAATTGGATCGTCATACGATGGAAAATTTGTAAATTGGCTACCGCCGTCACTACCCCCTCCCCTGCTCTGGACATTCTGCTACACCTGATACCCCTTGATATATTTAGCATGCAAACAGCGGCATGTTCCGCTGTCCGCTTAAAAGCTGCCTCGCAGTGGACCAATAACAATATTGGCCACTCCATTATTCTAGACTTCTTTAAGTCTCTACCCAGAAACATAGACTACACCATACCCCGTTTGCAGTTCGAAAAAAACTTCCAAATCACCATTCCTTCCAGATCATTCTGGGATGATGATGCATTTGCGAATGATAAATCGATCCACTTTTACACCGATGGATCAAAAACTAGCGATGGGGTAGGTGGTGGAGTCTTCTCAGAAAAGCTAAATCTTAGCCTCTCTTTCCGTCTTCTTGATTACTGTAGCGTGTTCCAGGCGGAAATTTTGGCGATAAAAGAAGCCCTGACGTGGCTGAAGAGGAATGTGATATCCTCAAAGGATATCCGTATCTTCTCAGATAGTCAGGCCGCGATTAAGTCCCTGGACTCAGTCTCTTCAAATTCCATCATAGCCCAAGACTGCCGATCATATCTTTCGGAGATGGCAGAGCAGTTCAATATTCACCTCTGTTGGGTGCCGGGGCATAGGGACATTCCAGGTAACTGCAGGGCAGATGATCTCGCCAAAAAAGGAACCACATTACCTCCTTTACCTGATAAAGGTTCCCTAGGTATACCAATCGCTACTTGCAAACTCTTGTTTAAGCTATCCGCAATCGAGAGAACAAACCTTAGGTGGACGAGTAGCAATACATGTCTAGCGAGTAAGCGGATCTGGCCAAAGCTGGATATGCGACGCTCTAAGTGCCTAATCTCATTAAACCGACTACATATTAGCTCCACTATAGGTGTTATCACAGGTCACTGCTTAATAGGCAGGCACGCATCCAGACTCGGTGTGTGCTCAAATGACTTCTGCAGAAGCTGCATGGACGAGGAGGAGGAGGGGACTGTACTTCACCTTCTCTGCACGTATCCTGCGCTCTCCCATAGAAGAAATCTCCATTTAGGGGACTTCTTGTTCAATGACACAAGCGACTTAGCCAGCACTGGCGCTAGAAGTCTTTCGCGCTTCATAAGAAGCTCCTACTGGTTCAACGAGCAGTGAGGGTAATCCCCAGATCTGTGTGGTACCACAATGGACCTATCATTGGTCTAAGTGTGTTGGCTTTGGCTGACAGCCACGTCTACCTAACCTAACCTGCCGCCGTCATGTGATTTGACACCCATATATAATTTTCTTGGTGGCTTCGCCAAAGCACAAGTTACAGACGTTGGATCATTCGGAGGCAATCATTCTTCTAGCTATCGGCTGCATACAGCCTCAAATATGGGCCGGGTGATCAAAAATTGGAGCGATCGGATGCGTCAGTGTAAACGAACCCGTGGTTGACGTTTCAACGATATCTTGTTCCGAACGTAACTGCAGTGTACAAGCTTCAATATAAAGCGAAGACTCGTAATACCCCAACCCAGCAATTCGTTTGGGTAAAGCAATTTTATCAGCCTGTTTGTAATTAACCCACTGGGCCGATTAGTGCTTTTACGTAGTGAGAGATTCGTAACAAAACATCGTCGAGTGTACCTGTTACGAAAGCAGTTGGAGGAATTATTAAACTATGCATGCACCTGCAAATGACAAGAGAGGCTAAGCCCGGCGTTTAATGAGCTATCTGCGCCAAAGCCACTTAGAATATATACGCACGACTGTACTAAATTACTACGTCTTATTGCGTTCACAATCACTCGTAACTTCGGTCTATGTAGTTGTTAATATGGTTAATCGCTGCTGCTGCTTGTCCTAATTTGGAACAAAGAACTTTATACGAGTTAAACGTTTTCCACGGTCCAGTGTTCATAGACAATGCTCTAACAGCCTGGATCTGTTTCACATGAGCTAATTACAAAATACAAATATGGAGCTGTGTTTGTATAGGAGTGACATTAACAGTTAATTCATTTACAGAAATTAAACTGTAAGAAAAACGGACCGTATCATTAAAAAATTAAATAATACTCAAGTGATGGTTTGACACACTCATCTTATATTTTTAATATTTTATTTCTCACAAAACTTCCCGAATAATGGATCAAGTTAGTTTTTCCGCTGTGAAATTTGTTGTCTGACGAACTCAAACGTTAAACGATTTTTTAATGAATCATCTTTGGAAATATATCATTCGTGTGTAAATAATAATTATTATTTGATGTGGACTTTATGATTGCACGAGTTTGAGGCATCACGTCACACTACACATGTGTGTGTTGATCACATAAATCGTTCAAAGAACAATTACAATCTAACACCCAGACATCATTTTTCAACGGAATTTTTTTTCTTAAAAGCTTATTTAAGTAATCGGAAATTTATTTGACGTTAAGGTGACTTTAAATGGGACGTTGGAAATGATCTTACAATTTCAAATTCCTGTATTATAGAACTTGTCATCATTTCGGATGTAGATGACAATTAACTAAACAATTAAGCTTAGACTTGTCTGAATTCGATAGTGTCCGAGCAGCGATTTTTTTTTTAATTTACGGAAATTTATGTTTCCGCCATATTTATTTAAATAAAACAAAGTTTAATAAAAAAAACCATTCAAGGCAAATGTTTATATTTATTTGGCACAGTTATTGCTCTTTTGTTAATCAACCAAGGTAGGGCGGGGCAGATTCTCTGTAGATTCAGAATTTTTTGAAAGGCACAAAAGTACATAGTTTCTGAATAGTTTACAGTACCCCAGCAAAACACGATTGTGTGGCACAATCGTTATCTAGGTGGCGCACTTTTCACATGACGTTTTCTACTGGGGTATGCGGAAGATATCGACATCATCTGCCATTCCCAGTGTGCCGTAGCCATGGGAGCAGCTTGTACGGCCATTGAAGAGCAGGCGGAATTGGTTGGTGTTGCAGTCAATGATTGCAAGACCAAGTACATGTCGACGGGGGAGATTCTGATTTGCTTTAGGTAAATGTCTTCGAGAGCTTTTTTAAGTATTGTTTCGATTCATACATTATCGTAGATTTTTAATTTTTTTATAAGAACGAACCATTCCGAAAATATTTTCAAATTTCTTATTTCAGTTAAATTATTACATACTAAAATTCAAGATGTGTCACTTTCGACTTGTGGCATTACTGCCCCATGATGTCTTTTTGGAAATCAAATTATTTTTCACAACACCTATACAAGTTATATATAACTTATATAGATTATAAGCTTAAGCGTTATACATATATATAAATTTATTTAAGCAGATAACTTTGTGTTAAGAGAATGATATTCGGTTTAATGTGCATGGTGGACAAATTTTAAAAATTCATAATTTTTTAACGAAGCAATATTAAACCAACGACTATACCATGTCGAGTTAATCGGTTTTCGTCAGATCACCGTAATTAAACGACGTTGGACGCGGTTAGTACGTGGATGGGAGACCGTTTGAGAACAACCGCGTGTCGTTGGCCAGTCCCATCTACAGAGTTGAGGTAGATAATACATACGTGGTATCACAATGGACCTAAATTGGTCTAAATTTGCCGGCTTCTGCCGACAGCCACATAAACCTAACCTAACCTAATATTTATCAGCTCCATGAAATTAGAGCCCAATAAAAAATTGCCCAAAAAATGGGGCTCCAAATTCCGAAAAAATTGCTCCAAATTCAAAATGGTAATATCAACCCATGGGGTTTTTTAAAAATAAAACACAACAAATTTAATGGAGTGACCAAATTTTGGATTTCCATTATATTCATCTAACGGTCAATAGCATGAAATATGCTCAAAAGAAATTAGACTGTTAATTTTGGAAGACTTGAGAAAAATAAAACAATTTTATTTGGTTATTTTTAGGATAAAATCATCAACAAGTGATACTCGTACATATTTGGATGCAAATCCATGAATAGCAAACCCATCGAATGGGTGTTGTGGAAAGTCGTGGACTTACATTCGCGATATTTCTCAGACTAACGTGAAGCGGTATACTATGGTAACTACCTCACTGTGGACTGATATTGGAACAAAATTAATTTACTTTCGAAGGACAATAACAGAAAACTAAACACCTGCACTAAATGATAAGCCTGTGAGAGCACTTTTAGTGCCGGCAAATTTCTGCTCGTGATAGTTGCTTGCTTTAAGCGCTCCACGACACAGAGCTGATAGTGCATTAAAAAAAAAAAAACATGAACACATATTTTCATTTTCTTCCACAGCAAACCAAACCTTCTTTTCTTTCTCTGATGATGATGTGACTGACTGGGTTGAATCCTACAAATATTTGTCTCAGGAAATTGAAAAAAATGTTTAAGGACCAGCTATGGCCTGTCATTTATAAATTTTGGTAACAAGGGAATTGAAAATGAAGGTTTGTTCGCATAACAGAAATATCTTCCGGCAGCTCTCAGTCAAGGAAATCTAAAAACTTGGAGATAAAACTGGCTGTTTGTTATTGAAAAGTATTATAGCTGGAGAAAAAAGAAATAATAACAAACTTCTAAGGGACAGTAGTTGTTATCGATGCAACTGGTTGAAATAAATCAAATAAAAATAAGTGTGTCTAAAGAATTTCTAAAAAAAGGGCTCCTCATTTTTGTTCCTCATGTTCACTCTTTAGTTTTGTAGACATGGGCATTTTTATGTTGTTATTTGCCAATATCGAATAAGAACAAATCTAGAAAAAAATGGAGCGCGACCGGCTCAGTTGGTACTGTCATATTCAAAGTAGAGATCCTAAAAACCCTGCCAAATAGACAATAACAATCAACGTTTCCGTACATTCGCGAAAGAGGGGCAGGCATAAATACTCCTGGATTACACAAATTCAGCAACAATACCATTTGATTGGCCTCAGTGACGAAGTGATTCGAAATCTTGGGGCCTGCCGTTATTTTCTGAGATCGAACCGGCGAACTTGCAGTGATGCAGTTAAGTGGGGGGATGATGATCCTTTTGATCCTAATGCATAGCTTTCGGTTCTGGAGTCCGTTAAGATTATTTAATGTATAGATTGGGAAATATTGATAATGAGACCTTGAAATAGGCTGCATTCAACAACTGAGCTATTATTTTGATACAACTAGCACCATGCTCAATAGCGTTGATCGGTTTTTCAGTAAAGTTTTCTCGGTTCCTGATATATTTTGTTTTGACTTCCAATAGTGGAATTCCCAATTGTTAATCGCAATCGCTAACTAACGACGTTTGTCGCTTACGATAACGAATATTTTATTCCCAAAATCAAATTCGATAAGTTATCGTTAAACAATTTAAACGATTTATATTAGTGATTATCTTTTTTTATACCCTATTCTAGGGTATATTAATTTTGACGCATAGCTTGTAACATACCTTAATATTGCCCATAGACCCCTAAAAGTTACTATATTTATGATCAGCATCGATAGAAAAGTCGATCTAGCCATGTCCGTCCGTCCGTCCGTCTGTCGGCAAAAATAAGGTCTTTAAACTGGGCCTAGAGAGCTGAAATTTTAGCCATATACTCTCTAGGGTCCCGAAATAATCAAGTTTACGAATTTTTGAAATCCGCCCACAGACACGCCCACAAACTTCAAAAAACAAATTTTTCGAAAAAATCGAATTTTGAGATAGAAAGCTGAAATTTTTTGTATAAGATCTATGACTCTCGGGAGATAAAATTTTTAAAATCCGCCCACTGACACGCTCACAATTAAATAAAGCAATTTTATTGATAAACCAATTATCTGACCATACTCTCTAGGGGCCCTAAATGCTCATGCGTATTTTTTTTTAAATCCGCCTACTGACACGCCCACAATTAAATAAAACCATTTTATTGAAAAACTCAATTTTGAGCTAGGGAGTGTTTTTTCTTACAAAAGCTTCGTTTTTTCGATAAAATCCTTTAAATGTTATATAACAAAATATGTAGAGCGTTCTTAACAATTCAACCATACTAAGACTTTTGTCACGTTTACTTATGAGGTATAGGAATAAGAATAGGGTATCCAACAGTTCGCCAAGCGGACTGTAGCCCGTCCCTATGTTTTTAATTCGAATCGTTATGAATCAGATATATGAGTCTGATCATGTGCGAGTGGAATTTAAGCTTTGATTAGATTGTATACCTAGTCTACATATCTTTGCTCATATTTGACAGAAATCTGAACATGTGTTGTCATATGAACTGATCGTCATATCTCGTATGACCACAACTGACAGGATGCTTTCGACAGATAAACATGGCATTTGGTTATACAAACATTCAAATTAGAAAAAAACCACAAGCCCTAACTTTGTTTAGTGGTTGTGGTTACCAATTGAAAAAGAAAAAGGTTTTTTGTTATGTTTTGGGAGGGCCAATATTTATGACCCTATCGGGAGGTTCATAGATCTTACAAATAGCGTTGAGTGTCAATATATGCCAATATATTAAATATCACCCCAGGCGGAATGAAATTAGACCCCAATGCAAAATGCTCCCAAACAAAAATATGAAAGGGGCCCAAAAAAATGGCCCCCAAATCAATGCAAGTTGGCCCAATTTGTTAACACAAAATTTGATCAGAGTGAAAAATCAAAAATTACCCCAGAACAATGAAAAATTACTCCAAAATAATAACTGGCAAACAACAACAAAAATTATTATGATCATTATCATTTAGCATTATTATAATTTTGACTCATAGTTTGTAACAAACCTCAATATTGCTCGAAGACTCCTAAAAGTTACTATAATTTTGATCAGCATTGAAAATTATGTGAATCTAGCCATGGCCGTCCGTCCGATGTCGGGCCCTACAATTCGAGAAAGAAAGCTGAAATTTGGAACATATACCCTCTAGCTGCGTGAATAGATCAAATGTAAGAAATTTTAAAATCTACCCACTGACATGCCCACAATTTAAAAAAAAAAAAACAATTTTTATCAAAAATATCAATGTTTGAGCTAGGGAGCTAAAATTTGGAACACATACTTTCTAGGGACCCACAAAGATCAGGTAAAAAGAAATTGAAAAACCGCCCACTGACACGTTCACTATTTAAAGATAAACGTTTTATAGAAGAAGTTAGTGTAAATGAAAGTCCTATTCTTCTTAAAGTAGGTAAGTAGACAAAGTCATTCTTAACAATTATTTTATAAAAACGTGTTTGCCACGGCGCTTTTAAGCGGCATTTCCTGCCAAAAACATTGTTTTTTTTTCGATAAAATCCTTTGAAAATTGGGTTTGTATAACAAAATATGTAGACAATATCCTTCTTAACATTTCACTCATATCTGACGCCCATTTTTGGAGGTTAGATACAGGATTTTTGTTTGCAAATTTGATAATAGCCTATTTTCAGCTAATTTGTTTGTCTTTTTAGGGTTTCCTTAGCCAAATGCCAAGAAACGGAGCCCTTATGGATTCGTCATGTCTGTCTGTCTGTCTGTCTGTCCGTCCGTATGTCACAGCCACTTTTTTCCGAAACTATAAGAACTATACTGTTGAAACTTGGTAAGTAGATGTATTCTGTGAACCGCATTAAGATTTTCGCACAAAAAAAGAAAAAAAAACAATAAATGTTATGGGTTCCCCATACTTAGAACTGAAACTCAAAAAAAAAAAAATGTCATCAAACCCATTGTGTGGGGTATTTATGGATAGGTCTTGATATTGAGGTTTCTAATATCATTTTTTTTTCCAAAGTGGTAAAATGTGTGCCCCCCCCCCCCCCCCCTGTAACTTCTAAAATAAAAGAATGATAAAACTAAAAAAAAATATACGATGTACATTACCATGCAAACTTCCACCGAAAATTGGTTTGAACGAGATGTAGTAAGTAGTTTTTTTTAATACGTCATAAATCGTAAACCGCCACTTATCTATTATTAAAACATCGATCAAAGTTACAACGAACTACAGGAACTTTTATATGATGTTACTTGCTGCTAGAACCCTTCATGGGCGAGTCCGAGCTTTTTTTAAAGATTGAATGTTCTGATTTTGGTCGATTTGTGGGCGCAGTGGCGCAGGTTAGTGTGTTGGACTATCAGTCTAAAAATCTCAGGTCGGAATGCCGCCGGGGCCAAGTAACACCTTAAAGTTGTTTCCACTCACTGCCTCTACTCTTGCGAACGTCTGACAAGCATTCAAGAGTAGGTATCAATTGTCATGAGAACCCTTCGACTTTGCACAAACAAAAATGGTTGGAGAAGCTAGGTCTTAGGCCTAACATTTTTTTAATTATTTTATTTCGATTTTGACTAGCTCCCCTCAATTAACTTCGAACGGCTGAATGAGCAACCGTATCTTTTGGTTGCTACCACGTGTAGTGGTGTCTGGAGTTTCCGATTTCGATTAATTGTACACTGAACGATGCCACAATGGTTTTTTGCAATTCTTATTAAAGAAAAGTTTAATGATACGTGCGCCATGCATTTGAAAACAACAGTTTGAATACATTTCCAACAGAAGAAAAATAATTGACCTCCGTTTTTAACACAAACGAACGTGTCGAATTAGACAAATTTTGAGTTCGCGGTTATAAACTGGTATAATTCAAAACGCTCACACTTACTTTTTGACCATTTTTCGAAATAACAATGTCAGAGGTTAGAGATAAATAAAAATTTTGCCAAAAAAAGAAGAACGCTGGAAAAACCAAGTAAATTCGAAATGGCCGACATGGCCAGCATTTCAAAAGATGAATTCATTTATGTTCATTTCACGTTATCATTCTAAAATGAACAATATTCGTTCCAATTGTTGTTATTCGAACGCATTAACTTATTAATTCGAATATTAAAATAATCAATAAAGCTTGTTCTAAGACAAATATTTGCATGCCGATGAATCTACAAAAATTGAGATATTAAATTACCAGTTCATCCTCCGGACTTCGGGTATTGCATGATGTGGGTGCAATTTGATGAGATATTTTGTTTTCGGTTTCATTTTAGCTGTGAAATTGGTTATACGTAGTAGCTTAATACAGGAGAATACTTACAACTAGATTATCTACCCAATGCAACAGCTTCAGACTTCCTCCAATCTCTCTAGTCTTGCAGTCCTTAAATGGAACATTAGTTCCCATATATTGGTCTTGCGCCGCAAATTAAAAAAATAAATGTTTGATAATCCTACCAAAAGACTATTTCATACTCAACACAATAAATAAAACATAGTTTAAGCTTAAATATTGTTCTTGTTGTGTTAAAAATTCTTTATCAAATAGAAAGTTATTCAAACTTACAATTCACTTAATATTTTTGGGGCACCCGTAAGTATCTGTACCTACTTCTGTTTAAGGCTAATCGGCTGTTTGCGCCCACAATTACTTGCATGAACATTTATCTCGAATGTCATTTTTGCAACAAACATTAGAATTATAGATTCTTAGCTAATATGACGAACTCCAAACTCGCACTCGCACTTACTCCGAATCCAATAGTTTAGCAATAGGTGCTTAAATATTCACATCGAAAACGTTTTTTTCTGCCTTCAGTTTGACTTTCTTACAGCAACAAATAAGGCATTTTTTATTGGACAAAGATGGGAATATGGAACACTCTTTAAGCTAACTTACTGTCCATATGCGGTTCCTATTTGTGCGACGACGTCCCGATCATAAACTAGGCGCCTTATCCACAGCTCTGCGACGAACGTGGTAAATGAGCGGCACAGATAATCTATCCTGTACAAGTCTCTAAGAAGAGAAATGCATCGGGCGGTATGAAGCCACTTAGACGCACACTTTCAAAGTATTCGTTGTGTGGGTAGTAAGCCCCGAAAATAAGGCCATTATTCGAGAACATCGCTCTTGCAATGTGACCCCGAATCAGCTTTATCAAAAAGTTATCTATCCCGTTTATTTGGGTTCCGTTGTATAGGACTTTGTTGGACCAAGGGATATCTCGTCTTTTAAATTGATTCTAAATGAAATTGACTTTGTCAAAATCGTTGCGAAAGGTTTTTGGCCTGATGGAACTTTGGTGCATGAATTTGTACAGCGACCGAGAAAGGTACCTAATGCTTTAAATGCAACATTGATCACGGAAGCGATTTTAAACGTCCCGGACAGTATCCATCCAAAAAACGATTAAGTTCTTCGGACTCATCGCCTTATCCTCAAAGCTTTCATCTGTACTACCAAAATATTGGAGGTCTTCGAACTAAACTCAATCAGTTCCTACTTTTTTCCTCCTCGCTACAATATGACGTCATGGCTTTCACCGAAACTTGGCTGTCTAGCAAACATCATAATGCCGAAATTTTTAATAACCAGCAATACTCGGTTTTCCGAAAAGATCGATGTGCTGATTTGACTGGTTCCGAGAGAGGCGGCGGAGTGTTAATTGCTGTTCGTGCTTCTTTGAATGCTGTAGAAGTTGATTTACCCCACTTATCCGATCATTTAGATGTTGACCAAATAATAGTCAAGATAAGAATTGACAACACCAAAAACATTTATTGTATCGTAAGTTATATCCCACCAAAGAGTTCTTTTGAATTATATAAACTTCATGTAGATAACTGTTGTTCTGTATTAAATAACTTGAATGATAATCAGCATATCCTCATTATGGGGGATTTTAATTTGCCGAATTTAAATTGATTACTTGATTCCGATGACCTAAAAATCGTTCCTTTTAATGTAAATTTTGATTTTGAAAGTGAAGTAGTTGATACTTTTGCACAATTTGACCTTCGGCAAATTAATAATGTTAAAAATTCTTTAGACCGTACTCTTGACTTAGTTTTTGTCGATACTGAGTTTAACGTCAACATTAGTAAATGTATCCTTCCATTTGTCCCAGATTCAATTCACCATGTTGCCTTAAGCCTAGATTTTCAGTTCTACAAATTTGTTAAGCCAATTTCTGTTTCAAACTTTAAGTATAATTTTCATAGAGCCAATTTTGGTAATATTAAAAATTGTCTAAATGGTATTGCGTGGTCTTCAATATTTGATGGCATAGACTTGAAACACTCATACAATACCCTGATCATGATAGTCAATGACATAATCGACGTAAACACACCTAAGGTTAAAGTTAGGAGAAACTCAAAGCCCATATGGTTTAATAAAAGATTAATCCATGTAAATAACCTGAAAAACAAGACTTATAAACAATTGCGCAAATCATCTTCTGATCGAGAATTACTTCTGAAATATAGGACTCTTCAAAAAGATTTTAAAGTTCTTAACAAATTTTTATATAAGCAATATGTCATTTCAGTGGAATCAGACCTGAAAGTCAATAGTAAACGATTTTGGAGTTTCATCAATTGCAAAAAACAATCGACTGGAATTCCTAATAGTATGAAGTATAATGGCGCGTTTTCAACAGACCTCTCAGTTATTTGCAACATGTTTGCTAGCCATTTCAAATCTGTTTATTCAAATAATACGCCTATCTTACGAGCAGGTACGATATCTGACTACTCCACGAATTCTATTAACGTTGGTAGCATATACTTATCTATTTCTGAAGTAGTAGTTGCGCTGTCCGATTTAGTATCCGACATGAGAGGAGACTTTGATGGTATTCCTCCCATTATTTTAAAAAGATGCGCGGATGAACTTTCAGTGCCACTTCATATGCTCTTCAATAGTTCCTTGGAGCAGGGAATTTTTCTAGATGCTTGGAAGAGCTCATTCATAACACCGATTTATAAATCTGGTCCCAAACAAGATGTTATTCATTATCGTCCAATATCGAAAATTCCCACTATCCCGAAATTGTTCGAAAAACTTGTTTGTGGTAAACTTACAGCTCTTCTTAAGTCCACAATTTCTTCGTATCAGCATGGTTTTATTGCTGGAAGATCCACAGAGACTAATCTGACAATTTTAACAAATTTTATAGCAAACAACATGGAAAATGGTATGCAGTGCGATGTCATCTACACAGATTTTGCAAAAGCATTTGATCGGGTAAACCACGATATTCTTCTTAATAAATTGCGTAACAATGGTTTTCACTCAAGTCTCTTAGAATGGTTCAATTCTTACTTAAGAGGACGCTCGCAGTTTGTTAGGATTAATGGTATTGTCTCAGATCGCATTGACGCTACTTCGGGAGTCCCTCAAGGCAGCCATCTTGGGCCTTTGTTGTTTCTTTTATTTGTTAATGATATTCCCAATGTCATCCTTAATTCTGAATGCTTAATGTTCGCTGATGACTTGAAAATTTTTCGGTCTATTAAATCACCCCAGGACTGTTTATTGTTGCAGGATGACCTCAATAGATTATCAGATTGGTGTACACTTAACTGTTTAAATCTTAATGTTTCAAAGTGCAATAGCCTTACATTCTCATCCAAAAAAGACTTAGGCGTATTATTTGACTATAAACTCAATTTCAATAGTCACATAGACTACCTCGTCACAAAATGCAGGTCAATGATGGGATTTATTTTGCGAAACTCTCAAGATTTTTCTGACCCGCATACCCTTAAATACCTATATTTTGCATATGTGAGGTCTTCATTAGATTACTGCTCTTTTATCTGGAATCCATATTATATGGTTCACTCTAGAAGGATAGAGAAGATTCAAAAATGGTTTACTAGAGCTGCGATAAAAAAGCTTAATTGGAATATCGACTTGCCACCATATAATATCAGATGCCAACTGATTGGAATTTTGCCTTTATGTATTCGGCGGAGGTATTTTTCGATCATGTTTGTGAGAGACCTAATAACTAAACATATAAATTGTCCTTACCTGCTTACACAGATCAGATATCGAAGACCCGTGATACCATTGAGAAATCAAAATATTTTTGTTGAGCCTATGCATAGAGTACAATACGGATATAATGAAACAATAACTAGATGCTTAAGAGAAGCTAATTCAATTGGGAATCTCATTGATCTTCACTCTAATATAAGTAGAAATACGTTCAAAAATCAATTGCTTATGCTATTAACAAACTTTGGTGAGGTTAATTAAGTATGTTAATAATTTGTCGAATTAAGTATGTATGTAATCCATTAGAGGACCAAGTGTACCTCCGTTGATGAAATGAAATAAATAAATAAATATCGTGTGTACTCCGACTCTGGTGTTATGTGCAATCCAAGGCACCCGACTGTTTTCCATTTGAGATGGTGCAACATTAAACCACAGCGGACATCCGTAGGCAATCACCGGCCTGATGAGGGCCATGTAGCAAATCACTTTAACCCTGCTCTTCAGCCGGCTACTATAAAACAACCATTTCGTTAAGACAAACGCTCCTCGAGCCTGGTCAAAGGAGCACCTATTTGCCTATTTAAATATAGGTACTGATCCAGCCAGATGCCAAGATACTTTACTACATATTACGGATCATTCTGGGATTATTGATTTGCATTCCAAGTCAGCAATTAACTACAGTTCGGCGGTTGGCAATGCGGTTCGGTTCGGACGGCAGCAAATAATTCATGGGCAATGAAAGTCACGTAGCTGTCTTTTATTTGTCGTATATATTCAACAAATTAAGAGGGTGTGCGTTTTGATTTGATTGTGTTCTGTGTTGATATTGTGGTTGGTCAGTTTCCGCGGTGAACACACACACATTGCCTATTTAAATATAGGTACTGATCCAGCCAGATGCCAAGATACTTTACTACATATTTTATTCGCTAGTGGATGTCCATGTGGCCCTACGATCACTAACTTGCGCCAGTTCTTTCTTGTATCCCTAGAGGCCTTAGATAAAGGAGTCCTGAACAAGATAGTTTCTGATTTCTGAAAGTTTACTCTCAACTTACAGTCATCACTATATTAATGGATCTGGTCGAAGTCGGGCTGCCAAAGAATTTTGGTGACCTCAACTTTTGGACCTGTTCTGTACGCGATTATATTTTCGGCCTACGCAATAGCCTGCGTTAGACTCCCTATCAGATGGGCGATGTAAATACTGAAGAGAATCGGTGAGTTTGCCGCTCCCTGCTGAAGTCCATATTTTATATTAAAAACTGCGATAGAAGTTATATTTCCACTTTTGACAACGAACTTGCTACCTTTAAGCATATCACAGAGTATATTATATAATAGTGGTTTACTTATATCAAGTCTCGATTGGAACAACGCTCAGTGTGATAGATGCAATGCAAGTCTGGGGGATCGGACAGAATCCCGAAAACCCAAAACCCAAATGTTCACTGGCACCGGCTAATTTCAATTTACTGAAACTAAAATCGGTCAGCTATCATACTGAAAGATATCAACACAACGGAATGTGCACGTTGCGAGTTTTTAAACATTATAGCACTAATGTCATCGGGCCTCTACTTTACATTCAAAAAACATAAAAAACCGAAAACGAAAAAATAATTTATTAAAATATTTTGTTGGGATTTTTTAAGGATATTCGATTTTCGGGATTACGGATTTCTCGATTGTCACCCCAACCCGCAAGTCTGCACTTAATGGGGATCAACCAAAATATGTCCAACGCATTGATAGAAACATAATAGAATAGTTATAACAAAGTTGCAACCATCATCAGGAGAGGGGATAGTGGCAGAGCGACTCTCAAATCCACCAACGAAACGTAATTGACTGATAATTTTTCACCGAGCGTCGATTCGCCGAATGATTGATTGGCCCGAATGTCGGCGTTGAATGGCTTGCCTTTTCCCAATTGCATCCAATGGCTATACAGATCATCTAAAATCGTTGAATATGATAAGAAGTCGGGTGATGAACTGTAAGTGAAGCAACAAAATAAGGAATCGTATTAAAGCCAAATTAGAGGAGTTGAAGCAGTCTGGTGAAAAATTTGTTTAGCCTTGATGAATGCACCTCAACATCGAATAAGCGGTTCATGAATGTGAACATACATTCGGTTAAGAAGTTTTGGAGTTTAATATTGCTTCGGGTCAGTGTTGTCTGTACACCGAGTTTTTTTAAATGAATTATTGTGGTTTTTAATATTAAGAGTTTATTTTGTATAATATGATCACCTATACAGTGATACGCGATAGATAAAAAAATATCAAGCATGAAATCTGTTTTAATTCTTGTATGAGTCCCGACTTTTTTCGGAAGTTGTATCGCGATGGGGTGGGACATAAGTCCCTAACTCAATTAGGAACTTATTGAAGTGGGATATAAGTCCCGGAAAAATACATCGCGATAGAGACCCGGGGACTTCTGTATCTGTGCCGTGAATTT
Source organism: Portevinia maculata (assembly GCA_949715645.1). Lineage (NCBI taxonomy): Eukaryota > Metazoa > Arthropoda > Insecta > Diptera > Syrphidae > Portevinia > Portevinia maculata. Next base: position 50,845,673 of record OX454527.1, on the reverse strand, counting down.
GAATAATATTTTTGTTTTTAAATATAATAATAAGTAAAAAAAAATATCAATGTCATAACAAATGATTAGGAATAAAACAGTATTAACAATAAAGAAAATCTTTGATTCAATTCGCGCTGCTAATTGGGCGTTTGTTTGCTGAACAAACAGCTGCTTACCTGTTCTATCAAATTATTATTTCGAAAAAAGAGCAGAAAACCTAAAAACACGTAACGACTTGGTTTTTTCGTATAAGGGAGTAAAGACAAGAGTAAGGTGCGCGGTTGGATTCACAGATGAGCTACCAATCGGTCGGCGTACACCAGGAAAGCGTTTTAATCGCAAGACATTAAAAATAGTCCCTGATTATCTGATTGAAGGAAAAGTGATGGACGCCAAAGTGCATCAGTTATTCTTTGCTGACGGTGGAGCCATCGAAACGTCATTACAACGAGCACTTGATAAATGTGTGAAAGTTTTGGAAGGTAATGGGTATCGAATTTGTCCGAAGAAACAGAATACTTGTGTTGGCCGTTCTCTGACCCACTAGGACCTATTCCAAACATTTATATGAATGATAGAGTGATTTCCAAGTGCGAAAAGTTCAAATATCGTGTATCTATAATCAATAGCGAAGCAACTATCGCTTAAACGTAGGGTGGATGAAGTGGCGGGAAAACTAAACTATCTTCTGTGATGGGAAAATGGCGCTTAGCTAAAAGTAAATAAGCGATACCTGAGTTAAAGTTTGCTTCACATGACATCAGGACTAACAATGTTTGATCGAATAGAAAGTTAAAAGATCCAAGGAGTTTTTGACGTGAAGAAACTATATCAAAGCAAATGGAGCGCGAGCGGGTCAGTTGGTACTGTCATGCTCAAAGGAGAGATCTTACGAACCCTGTCAAAAAGCAATTTCAAATACGTTCCTATACAATTGTGAAAGAGAAGCAGTGCTACAAAATCCTGGGTCACACAAATGTAGCAATACCACAATTTGATTGGCCTCAGTGACGGGCTGATTCGAAATCGGGAGACCTGCCGATACTTTTTGAGGTGAAACCGTCGAACCCCGAGGATTTTTATGCTTAATTTATTTTGTTCCGAAACGGATATTTCGAGCGCAATCTGAGATCCGATTCGATTTGACTTCCATTTCGGAATTTCTTCGGAACTAATTGATATCTCATAACCTCAAAATCATTTTGCAAACTTGGTCATATTTTCAAAATTGTATCAAAGTGACCAATGTCAGATTGCGACAACTGATTCAGGAACTGGCAACTCAAATAACCACAAGCAAGCTGCCAAGACTCTGTGAGTTTGCCACAAACCACTTCCATACTTTTGTTCAAGAAAATTTACTTTGAAAGTTTGAAATCAGTTTCTGTCGTCAACTGCTTGCTGTATTGATGACAGTAAATTGATTGTTCACTCAACGATACAAACGATTGATTTCCGACATGGCATGACAAAAGCAATTAGTGTCAAGCAAGTACATATGTATCTACCCAAGCCGCAAAGCCATTTTACATTCAATTAAGTATAATGACAAAACAGTCTTAAGTAAATCCAAATATGTTGGTACGATTGCCTCATTCTATTCAGCATCTGCTTAGAGCAAGCTAATAATTATAGATGCCAACGCTAAAATGTCAATCACCACGTAGGCATATGATGCATTGATCTGTCATTCACTGTCACTGTCTCAAAACCACTATTTCAGATGTGAGGTGTTCTTTTTTGGTTGAAAATAAATAGAACTTTATAAGACGACATCTTTATTGGTGTGCGTCGATGACGGAGCTGACAACTTATGCAATATTCAGTGATTTCTTTAATGGGAACGCGAGTCGTGGACGTGGTAGTCCCGGTCCATGAGGTCGAAAGACCCCATAATTGAATGCGAAATTTTACAAGCACGCGACTGGCAACATCCGTAACACACAGCATCAGCATGGCTGTTATTGTCAATGAATATCATGAATGAAAAAGCGCAGCGAGCTATTAAGCTTGATTCTTTGAATTGCGTGACGTCTCTCGGTAGATGATTCTATCTTACTAAAGTCATAGATGCGAGTAAGAAGCATACCCAGCATTTATGTATATATACATATGTTAGTATGCGTGCGAAGTAACGACACAATGATCAACCACAAGAAAACACATTCGGTTCCATTTGGTATCATAGATTAACACAAATACTTGCACACAAGCACACAATGCAAAAGTGTGTGTAGCATTCCCATTAAGATACATGAAAAACTGGTATTCAAGGAATTTAGGGGGCTCGCCTAAATGGCCTCTGTGGCGGGAGAGTACATTAGCATAGCAACTGGCAGTAACACGCTGGCGAAGAGCTACGTGATCATACAGTTGAACATATACGAGTACATCCCTGTGGCAATGCCGGTCGATGACGCACGGTCTCAGTAAACAGCGAACCGCACCGTTGATCTGAATTCAAATGAAAGTGCCCATCTAACGCTGAATTGACATGGCATGACAGTTGACAGTCACTATACCTACACTTGGCTATTCTACGGTCGACGACTTGCCGCCTTGGAGGTTGTACCAATTAAGAAATATATGAAAACGGTTTTTCATCTTTGTGGTTGTAATAAATTGGAACAACGATTGCCTTGGTGCAGGCGTTGTGCCTATCAGACAAAATGCACGTACACCCGGCCTGAAATATCAGAATTCGTTTCTTTTGGTCTCTTGGAGGCAGTCGAACCTGTAATTTTCGGTTCAAACACATGCCGACCCACTATACGCACACTTAACGGATCATTCTGGGATTATTGATTTGCATTCCAAGTCAGCAATTAACTACAGTTCGGCGGTTGGCAATGCGGTTCGGTTCGGAAGGCAGCAAATAATTCATGGACAATGAAAGTCACGTAGCTGTCTTTTATTTGTCGTATATATTCAACAAATTAAGAGGGTGTGCGTTTCGATTTGAGTGTGTTCTGTGCCGAGATTGTGGTTGGTCAGTTTCCGCGGTGAACACACACATTGCATGTCGATTCAAGCTAGACAGTGAGCGACAAAATGTGTAGGCATGGAATGAAGCAAATAACCAGGAGTGCTTCTAGGCGCTCGGGTTTATTTGCGAGATTCTATGGGGTTGATAGTGAGGCATTCAGATTAAATTATTTTTTTTTGTTAAATGAGTTGAGATCAATGGACGAAGTGTGAAGCACATGGATTTTTAAATTCCAGTTGTAGAGTTTCATACCCATACATACCTTTATGAATGCGTGTGAACTGAGCTCGCCGGAAACTTGATTAAATTAATGAAAGTAAATTGTTTCGAGAAATTTTGATCACCTGATCAACTGGGTTAGGTACGAATGATAGACAAAAAAAAATATAGACTGTTTAAATTTTTACCAAAATATCGAAATTGTGATATCTCGATATCACAAAATGTTGTCGCCTTGAACAAAAAGTCGTGAAAAATATGTCTATCAAAGATCATTTAACCGAAGAAATTGAATTGCACAATACAGCTGGCAGGCGCCTATACTCCCGTCATCCCTTTAACCCCTTAACACTGTTTGAGTAGCAAATGTAAGCAGACATAAATAAAGGGGTGGCGACGGCGTAGAGGGCAGTATGTTGGCTTGTGGCACTTGCGGGGCAGGTTCTATCCCCATGGGGGAACAACGTAATATGCTCCCCCCTAATGTAGAGAAACGAATAGCACCTTGTTTCTCAAACCCCTACAACAAAAAACGCGAACGTCTGAATGGAACTATTGTAGGTGTACCAGTATCTGGCCACTTTTGATCGATCGATTTATCGTAGAGATGTAAAAACATCAGCATTTGATGGGCTTCAGTACAGAAGACGGACCAGCAGCGATGCAGTAATGTAGGGTTACGTTAAGTAGATGAAGAAAATAAGGACCTACAGGAGAAAGAAGGTTTGCTGGACGGTTGTTTTGAGGCAGTGTATACGGTGAACGATATGGAAATAGGGCTCTTTGAATAGATTTTATCAGCGCATCGAACTTGAGAATTTGCTATCTGCGAAAACCGAGATACACCACGCTTGTTTGTATCGAAGAAAGATCTTCTATGCATCTCCGAGTCACAATAGTAAAAAGCTGGGGAAGTGGATTGTGTCCCAAACGTAGTATTCAGACACCTGCCCATGGGACGAGTCCTGCCAATCTTCGGTCAATAATTTGCTTTCGAATATTGGCAAGATCTTTGAGAAGGTTGTCAAAAAAGCTCTATTGAAGTGGGTCGATTATAATAACATCATTCCGGACAACCAATTTGGTTTCAGCGCGGGGCATGACACAATTCATGCCACGTCGAAACTACATACATATTAGGCCTGAACCTAGCTTATCCAACCACTTTCCTGCGAAGTGGAGGGGACTCCGTTTTAAGCCGAATCCGAACGGCAAATTTGAGAAGCTAGACAATTTGATACTCTTAGATATTTGTCAGAAGTTCGCAAGAGGTGCCAAAAACACGCGGTATTCCAAAGTGGTCTCCCATCTAAGTACTAACCACGCACTGCGTCATTTAACTGCTGTAATCGAACGAGAACCGAGTGAATCGATGTGGCAAGGTCGTTGGCGCAAGGTCGAAACTGGTTTCCATCATCTACTATGATAAATGAAAGAACCAATAAACGAGTTTGAGAAGACTTTCGACATCGCAAGGTTAGAGGGACTTTTCTATAATTTGACCAGTCGGAGGATGCACAAACCCTTGCTATATGTAATTTAAAATATGCTAATGGGAAATACGTTCGTTATCAAACAGTTTCCAGCATGGAGCAGTGAGTTCTCCTATCCTAATTAACATTTACACTAGCGATCTGGTACGTTCACTCAAACATGCTATAACGTAGGTATACCATCGATTCGGTGGCAAACAGGCCTCATAATTTTAGGTCATCAACATTCTTTTGCAGCGTTAATTCGACAAAATAAAGGGATATTGCGACCACTGGAAGTTGAAAATCAACTTTAAGAAGACGGAAACAATCTTTTTCAGAACAACATTGGGTGGGCCACTAGGGATAACAGAACAACATTGGGTGGGGCCACTAGGGATAACAGAAAACTGGAAGAATTCCGCAGTCATTGGCGGTGAGAAGAGTAATTAGATATCTGGGTATCTAGCTCGACCAGTATCCCTCTTAAGGCCAGTCATCGATTAGTGTTGTCCATTACGGTTCAATATAGCATCTAGTTACGAGTGTATTTAAAATATTCGGATTGTTCCGAACGCCTTAGTCCAACTATATCAAATACTATCGCAACAAGTCCCTATACGATGGGGCTCAGTTGAATATATACAATTTCCTGATTTCGGTGATTAGAAGGCATGTTGCAAGGCTGATGGCCAGCGACAATATTCTGACCTTTGGGGCTTACTACGCCAAGAAATATACATTGGGAGAACGCTCCGGTCTGGTTTATCCATATTGATGCAAAACAGCTGGTTTAAACGAGGGAAAGTATCCCGTTTTTGAACTACCCTTACTACAGCGCGAGAAATAAGCCGCTCATCTGCGGCGGCAACGTTGCCAATGCTCATTAGCTCCTCCATTAAAGTACCGCAAAAGCGAAGATAAAATTGATACTGAGAAGCTATGCGCCGAATTTGTGTGGCTTCTTGAGCGGAGGACTCCACACGCACTCTCAGGATTGTGCATTAGGTAACATCATCTTAGTTTTAAAGTTAGCTCGGGCGTTTTTGGGAGAGGCCGGGCTAGCTAACTTGTGGTGGTGCTTTCGCTTCCATGATGCGCGCGCTAATGACTCAGAAAATAACAAGGGGTTTGGACAATTATAGCAGGTATAAGTAAAGTAGCTGTAGCTTCAAAAGCGGACAGTAATAAGTGGAACGTAGTTCTGGGATGCGGTGCGGATACCAATTTACGAGGTTAATCCTTACTTCAACTCATTTTAGACCATAATCTTTCTATACTGAAAAGAGATAATGACCCTACATTCAACATAAAACAGACAAGAGGTACTAGACTTTACCCTCTTCAATAATTATCAGAAATTCGTTCTGAGTCAGTAGATAGCCTAGCAGAAGCATCATATTCTGACCACAGTAGAATTGAATTCGAAATAAATAACGGTATGAAACCCCTGCTACAATACCGCGACCTCGGGAACCCTGACTGGGAAAAATTTATTGCAGAGATCCGTAGAAGTAATAACTCAACCAATGAAAACACCGTCTGAAATTAATTACGCGGCAGAACTCATAGGCTAGACATTAGTCAACGTCTATAAAAAATCTTGTCCCTTATAGAAAATAACTCCAAAGATTACCACCAAGACGGTCGAAAGAGCTTAAAGCATAAGGAAGGAGGCAAGAAAACTCTATAATGCTGCAAGAAGCAAGAAACGCAGACGCAGATTGGTGTCTGTACAAAGTTATGTAAAGGAAACTCTAAAGCGGTATTAATATTGCTAAGCGAAACTCCTTTTGCAAACTTCGCAGTGGTATAGCGACCACAACAGAATCAGCCAGGCTTAGGAAATTACTTGCTTTGGAATGCAAACTGGACACTGGACTGGTCCAGAATTTTCCATTTTCCATACTGTAGTAAAGATCTGGAAACGACCAGTTCACAAAGAATAAAAGCAATACCGGAAGAATTCATTAGCGATGAAATAATCAATTGGGCGATTGACTCCTTCTATCCTTGATGACGGTGAGGCTATGATCAGGATTAATAGGATCATAACCCTCCCACTTAACCGCATCCCTACTGGTCCGCTTGCGGGGTTCCCCGGTTCAACCTCAGAAAATAACAACAGGCCTCCCGATTTCGAATCACTTCTTCGCTGAGGCCAATCAAATGTTGGTGTTGCTGCATTTCTGTGATCATGAATTTTAAGTCAGCCTTTCTTTCGCGTTTGTGTTGGAACGTTGATTGATATTGCCTTTTTGGCAGTGTTCGTATGATCTCTCCTTTGGACATGACAGTACCAATGGTAGTGGCAATAGGTTCTTTGATGTGAAGGCATCATCGGATCCTGGAACTTCTTATTCGATGAATCTTTGATACTCCTGCTATCATGCGAAGCATCTTCACGCAACTGCAGTTAATTTTCCCTTATATTTTTTTTACGTTGTCTAACATTGTGAACCGTATGCACAACGGTGGTGTAGCGCCCTCCTTTCAGCTAAAGGGGGCATTTTGACTAAGTTTTCCCGCAACTTCATCCACCCTACGCTGATGCTATTCTTAGATCCACGATATTTGAACTATTCTTCCATAAATGTCTGGAGTAGGTCGGAGTGGATCAGAGAACGGGTAGCACAAGTATTCCGTTTTTTCGGACTAATATGAAACCCATTCTCCTCCAAAACTTCCACCCATACATCAAGTGCTCGTTGCAGGGACGTTTGATCCTCGCTACACCATTGTCAGCAAAGAATAACTGATGCACTTTGGGGTCAGCCACTTTTCCTTCAAGCAGATAATTAAAGACTATAATAACTATCAAGGGACTTAAGACGCTTCCCTGTTGCACACCGACTTCTTGAATCTTATCTTAGTCTTTACTCCCTCTTACATGTCCATGATTGTCTGTAAGTAGGTTTTTGGAATTCCTCGTTGTCTTAGCGCCACCCATAACAGATATATTCACAAACTGTATCTTCATTTTTTGGAACGGTGTTACGTACCAGTGTGCTGGTGGGAGGTACACGTAATTTGTATCCCCAAAGAAGGGAATCCCATCCTTAACCCTGACATCATTCGTACTATAGACCTTTGAAAAGATAATGGATATTTACACTCGTGATAAGCTAAACACGATAGATATTTTTTCGGCACAATATACGAGTACCTATGCGAAAGGTATTAGGGGAATCTAAACCGCCCTACATGATGTCGTTACTACCATCGAAAAATCTCTACACGAGGAAGTATACGCACTGGCTGCATTCCTCGCCATTGAAGGAGCCTTCCACAATGTGGAAACAAGTGCGGTGAAAAGGAATTTGGAAAAGACTAAGGTGAATTATGCACTAATCAAATTCTATAGGAAAATAAATGCGAAGCTTGGGGATACACATCTCAAAGTAAGGCTCAGCACAAGGAGGAGTTATCTCACGTCTGTTGTGGGTACTGGACATTAACGATATACTCATAAAGCTACAATACAGTGGGATAAAAGCTATTTCTTACGCAGACGAAGTTGTTATACTAGTAAAAGGAAAATTCCTGCCAATCATAAGTGAGCTACTTGAACGTGCTCTTAAAACTCCAAATGAGCGAGCAAAATAATGAGGGCCAAATATTAATCCCCAAAGAACAGAGTTGATCCGATTTACCAATAAGCGAACAATACTGAAATTAAACCAACCAATTATCGATGGGACAACTCTCAAACTATCCGAGTGCGCCAAATACCTGGGTGTCAAACTCGCAGGCTCTGCCTTCTTGATTCCGCACCTTGACTTCCATATGGCATTCTCTGGCACTCTTTCCAGTAGAGATGAATGGGACAGAAACTTAAACGTAGCCGAATAGATATCCATTTACACGGATGTTTCAAAAATGGACTAAGGCGTTGCAGCTGGAGTGTTTTCAGAAACATTAAAGCTAAAAAGCACATTTCGCGCCCCTGATCACAACATTGTCTTTCAGCCGGAGATATTGGCAGGGGCAGAGGCAGCCAAATTAGCCTCAATGGCGGTGATCCCACGTGATAATAATAACATTTTCATTGACAGCCAAGCCGCAATTGAAGCGATCTTCGCTGTCAAGATAAAATGTAAGCTTGTGAAAGGGTGTCGCGGAGAGCTGAAGGTTCTTCTGGTCAACATAAATCAATTCTCTAATGGATCCCTGGTCACATGGGCACTCAGGGAAGAAGCGGATCAGACAGTCATACCACCATTGTGCGACCTCAAAACACTGGAACATACTGTAAGTCTCCAAAAACACATGTAATACCCTTTCTACCTGCTACACATCCAAACAAAATGTGGCCAGGGTATGATAAAGGCAGAACCCACAAACTCCTTCAAAAACACAGGAAATCTGTTTCGATGTTGATGGGAATACTTACAGGACACCACTAACTTAGCAACCGTAAACTTTAAATGCAACTTACTGATGACGGCCTGTGTAGGAGCTGCGGTGATGAGGAACCACATGAGGACACCCTAAACTTTCTGTTCCAATGCCCAGCCCTCAGACAATTAAGGCTCCAGTTATAGCCATTCGTAAAATAAAACATAGGGACGGGCTACAGTCCGCTTGGGCGAACTGTTGGATACCCTATTCTTATTCGTATCCCTCATAAGTAGGCGTGACAAAAGTCTAAGTTTGGTTGAATTGTTAAGAACGCTCTTCATATTTTGTTATATAACATTTAAAGGATTTTATCAAAAAAAACGAAGCTTTTGTAAAAAAAAACGCTCCCTAACTCAAACTTTGGTTTTTCAATAAAATTGTTTCATTTAATTGTGGGCGTGTCAGTGGGCGGAGAATGGCAGCAGCGTTGGAACCTCTTCCCCATAGGCCGATGGACCTATCGTCTTATACCGAATATAGAATCATGTATAAGGCGAAAGCATGGGGGAGTGGACTTCTACCTGGCGCAGGTTTTTTATCCCGACATGACTGTTTCCGATCTTTATCGGTTCGAGCACAACGTATCCCCAATGTGGCAGTACATAACAAATATAGTAGACGATGTGGAGCATACGTTCTTTTAGTCCACGTTTTTATACCCTATTCTAAGGGTATATTAAGTTTGACGCATAGTTTGTAACATACCTTAATATTGCCCGTAGACCCCTAAAAGTTACTATATTTATGATCAGCATCGATACTAATGTCGATCTAGCCATGTCCGGCTAGAGAGCTGAAATTTTAACCATATACTCTCTAGGGTCCCGAAATAATCAAGTTTACGAATTTTTGAAATCCGCCCACAGACACGCCCACAAACTCAAAAAAACAAAATTTTGGAAAAAATCGAATTTTGAGCTAGAAAGCAGACATTTTTTTTATATGATCTATGACTCCTAAAACTGCTCGGGATATAAAATTTTCAAAATCCGCCCACTGACACGCCCACAATTAAATAAAACAATAAATTCAAAGAAATTTATAATATATACTCTCTAGGGGCCCTTTATGCTGATGTGTTAATTTTTTTTAAATCCGCCTACTGACACGCCCACAATTAAATAAAACATTTTATTGAAAAACAAAAGTTTGAGATATGGAGCGTTTTTTTTTATAAAATCCTTTAAATGTTATATAACAAAATATGTAGAGCGTTCTCAACAATTCAACCATGCCAGTGCAAAGTGAAATGCAGTGTACATTTTTTCTAAAAACATATGTATAAGTAGAATTGAGGCGCCTGGAACAGGAAAGTTGACGAATACGAGAAAGGCAACAAGCGACGGCTACCGCAATAAATAACCATAAATGATGGCAGTTCAATGCACTAATACGGTGATAACGTCATCATAAGGTCACACATACATCGACGTAGTTAGTACGCGTAGAGAGAAAGCTAGAGCATACGTCTGAAAACCCCCCACGACCAAATGCCTAGCGGTGGTACCGTTGGGAATAGGGGTTGGAGGCAGAGGTGATTTTAGTTCGGGTTATAGTCCCACAGGCTTTCGATGCTTTTCACTTTTCTTACAAAAATAAAAATATTTTTTTTTAAATTTTTCTCGATAATTGCACATGTAAGATTAGTTCGTTAAATAGTTTTTTTTGGAAGAAAGGGAATAATTATAAGGTAGGTTATAGTTAAGTTAAGAGCGTCCGCATAAGGAGCATTAATGTAAAATAATTATCCTGTTAAGTTTAAGTTAGATTTTATCATAGTTGTCTCGCGAACGTCTGACAGACATCCAAGAGTATCAAATTGTCATGAAAAAGCTTCTCAAGTTTGCCGTTCGGATTCGGCGTAAAGCTGTAGATCCCCTCCACTTCGCATGAAAGTGGTTGGTGAAGCTAGGTTCAGATCCTGTATGGGCCGTTAAGGCCTAATATGTATGTCTCAGTAAATATAAGGTAATAGTTAACCCGCCACTTTTGAAGTATATGTCTGTGACAACGGGTGCTTTTAAAAATTGGAATAACTTTTTCCTCCGCCATCGATTTTAATCATGATTTCGAGTAGCTGCCGCATTGCACATCCCCCATCGTCAGTATTCAAGTACTTCGAAATTGTGTCTGGAGGAAAAAGCTGTTTCCAGCAAACTGTATTCAGATATATTTGATGAAACGGAATAATCCTTGATTATTGTTGTGAATATTTTGATTATTTTTTTTTTTATTACACTATCAGCTCAGTGTCGTGGAGTGCTTAAAGCAAGCAACTATCACGAGCAGAAATTGCCGGCACTAAAAGTGCTCTCACTGGCTCATCATTTAGTGCAGGTGTTAGTAAGGACAAAACAATTAAAAATACAATAATTATGTACCTATAAAATACGAGTACTAACACAGACACAAAATAATGCAAACAATTAAGACATTAAAGCATTATTACGCAAAATATTTTTTAGCTTAATTTTACTAACATGCAAGTCAATCACATGATCATTTAGATTATAGATTCTACTCATGCGACTAATAGGCTCATGCCTTCCATAATTCGTTCTATGATGGGGGCTGAACAATAATTCAACACTGCGTAAATTATGGGCACCACCACGAAAATTAAAGCCAATAGACGACAGCAAGTCAGGTGCATCTATTTGACCGGATATAAGCTGCTGTAAAAAAATGATATCGCTATTAAGCCTTCGTTGAGAAAGGGGTAACATTTGAAGAAGCTTAATACGCTGACTGTAAGGAGGAAGGTTAAAAGGATCATCCCATGGAAGTCCTCTAAGTGCAAATCGAATAAATTTACGTTGAATGGCCTCTATTCGATTTGAATGAATGTTGTAGAACGGTGTCCAAACTTGAGAGGCATACTCTAGAATCGGACGGACAAAACAATTGTACAATGACATAGAAACATAAGGGTCATTAAATTCTTTGGCCCACTGTTGTACGAAGCCCAACATAGAATTAGATTTATTAATAATAGAATTAATATGCTTAGCAAAATCCAGTTTGGGGTCGAAATAAACCCCAAGATCCTTAAAATTATCAACACTACAAAGAATATGTTGAGACAGAGAGTATTGAAAGGTGGAAGGGATATTCTTTCTAGAGAATGTCATATGTTGACATTTAGTTGGGTTCAGGGATAAACCGTTTTTATCACACCAATTGGCGAAGCTATTAATGTCAGATTGAAGAAACATTCTGTCTTGCTGACTAGTGATAGATTTATATATTTTCATATCATCAGCGTATATCAGGATATTACTGTGATTTATACATGCCTTAACATCATTAATGGCAAGTATAAATAATATTGGTCCGAGGTGACTTCCTTGGGGAACTCCAGACTGCGCTGTGAAAGATACGGATAGCGATCCTCTAAATTTCACTTGATAAACCCTTGATCTAAGGTAAGAATTAACCCATTTTATGAAACTTGGTGGGAAGCCAAAAGCCCTGAGCTTAAACTCGATTATTTCATGGGACAGCTGGTCGAAAGCTTTAGAGAAGTCAGTGTATATGCAATCCATTTCGTCCTTATTCTCTAAGGTATTAGAACAATCATGCAAGAAACTTAACAGATTAGTGACAGTGGATCTGTTTCTTACAAATCCATGCTGTTCATTACAAATTAAATTGCGACAAAGAAATATTAACTTTTCGCAAACAATTTGTTCAAAAAGCTTAGGGATACACGAAAGCTTTGAAATAGGCCTATAATTAGTGATATCACCACGTTCGCCTTTTTTAAATACAGGTGTGATAAAAGCACTTTTCCATAGATTAGGGAATTTACCAGTACTGATGGACAATTCAAACAGATACTTAAGATATGGAGCAATTGCATGACTACATTTTTTAAGAACGATCGGTGCAATGCCATCAGGACCTGATGAATAATCATTCTTGAGAGAAGAAATACATTTTAAAATTGTTTCCAAATCGAATGAGATACTACTAAAACTTATTTGGGAACAGCTAGTTAGATAACTAAAATATTGATCATCAATGTGAAGAGGGGTCCCCCTAAATGATTTACTGAAATGATCTGCAAACATATTGCTTGCATCTACTGAATCAGCAGTTGTAGAACTATTGTAAGTAAGCTTCGATGGATAACCATCGGTTTTTTTCTTAGAATTGACAAAACTCCAAAAAAGTTTGGGGTTCGATTTTAAAGAGCATTCCATTTTACTTACATAGTCAATATATAAGTTGCAGGATAAAGATTTGAATTCATTGAATAATGTGAAATAGAGTTCAAGATCTGAATGGCAGAGACTTTTTAAATAGTTCTTCCAAGCCCTATTACGTCTGTTTCGTATCGATTTTAGCTCTTTAGTGTACCAGGGATGGGATGTTTTCAGATTCCTAGAGGATTTCACAGGAATCACTTTTTTCATGCAGTTATCCATCAAAGAATAAAAAGAACCTACTGCATCTTCAATATTAGATAAGGCAGTAAGGTTAAAATTAAAGCTGTTAATTTCATCAGAAAGCCTTTGAAAATTTGCTTTCCGAAAGTCAAAAGATTGCGAACGGTCATACGAATTACTGTTTTCGTACAGATGTGCGCCCAGTTCAATAAATACATCCAAGGGTGGATGATTGTCATCTATGTTAGTTATACTGCGATGGGATTCCAGAACCACAGTACTAACAGAGTCAGAAGAGAAAACAAGATCGAGAGTTCGATTTCTGAAATTTTGTATACAGCTTGTTTGCTGTAAGTCAAAAGACAAAATGTTGTCAAGTAAAGCGAGCTCTTGTTGGGCAGAGTCAAAGGATGGAATGAAATGAGAATCATCCTCAGAAGGTACCCATCCAATATGTGGCAGATTGAAGTCGCCTATAAGTAAGACAGTGCTGTCACAACAAGATATGTCAAAAATATGGTCTAGTGCCATAGAGAGTTCCGAATACAAAGAACATAGACGAGACGATGGAATGTACGCATTAACAACATATAAATATTTGTTCTTAAGTGTAATTTTTACACAGATAACTTCGACATTAAGTTGAAATGGAAAGTCAATCTTGCGTGACTCAAGGTTGGAACGAACAGCGATCAGAACACCTCCTCCAAGCGCTTTCAGGTCATTGTTATGACGGTCGTTTCTGAATACGGAGAACTCATGATTGAAGAGTTCCGTGTCTAGAATTCCGGCATTTAGCCATGTTTCCGTCAAGGAGAAGATATCATGAGAGAGGGCTTGCGAGTTTATATATAATTCAGCGGTTTTTGTGCGGAGTCCCCTTACATTTTGATAGTAATATGATCAATTACCCGGCGATTAAGTGCTAAGAGCTTCTTGTCTGAGTTTTTTTTTTTGACGAGAAAGTTTTATCTGTTTATTATTTTGTATCTAGTTTAAAAGAGTGGGCGTCATTATTTTACGAGGCCGTTGCAAGTACTCTCCAACAACAATCAGCATGTTAAATGAAAATATACAATTACATAAGTCGGTTCTTAGACCTCATGTGAACTAATTAACCAATCGCTAATCTCTTAAATTTGTTAAAATTGTTAAATCTTTTTATAAAAGTACGACATATTATGTAAAACTTTTTGAGCTCTGATACTGCCATGATATTTAGGCAATGGAAGATATTACATACCTTGCTCGGTTTAGAAGGTGATGCCTTGGCAATTATTCCTTCGATATTGCAGAAGGGGTAGCGTCGATTTACGGTACGAAATTAGTGGGTTTTTGTAGGAAAATAAAATGTTTTTAGGGAGAGGTTTAGAATATTGACGAAACTTTCCGCTTTCTGGAGAATATAGTTTCAATATAGTGCTGGTATTGATCGGGAAAAGGAAACCTATCAAAAGGGCAATACCAATCAAATGCCCCTTTACAATTGCGAAAGAGAGGCAGGCCCAAAATTCCTGGATAACACAAATGCAACAACACTACCATTTTATTGGATTTAATGACGAGGTGTTGCGAAATTGGGAGGCCTGCCTATACTTTTTAAGTTCAACCCTCGAACACCACAGGCAGACCAGCAGGTGCAGGTGGGAGAGATCTGATCCCTTTAGTCAAGATCAAAACATATTAAAAATCGTATATACTGCTTAAATATCGTTTTCACGTGTTACCAACACAATTATAATGTGTAATGATTTGTTTGAGATATTTTGAAGATTTTTTATTTTACTGAGGATTATTTATTGGGAAAATTAGTTTGTCTTGAAATTTTTTTCTTTTTCGTTTTTTCTTAACGGCGACGGCTAGGTTATGAACTGAATTATAGAGACGTTATACCTACCTACTGGTGCAACGGACCAGTAGTTCACCGTTAATGGTACTCGTATCATTGTATCCGTTCGTAACGGAATTTTCTCTCAAATCCAGTCGGAGACTCGATTTACGTTCATAGTATCCGTTTTTCGAACGTGCATGAACACATATATTTATAAATATATTTCCGCGTAGTTGGCGGAGAATATTGGAGATATATTGGCTTTCGGCTGTCAACAACTGATGCAAAAAAAACCGATTAATTGTAGTCTGCCGGTGTGCGTTACGTGCTGTCGAAGAAATTTTCCGAACACTCATACAATGAAAAACGCTCCAATTTTGTACGAACAGAGCGCAAAAAGTACTACGATTATGATCGCCAGACGGTCGTGACTCGCCGGGATATCCAGATATTTTCAACGATGTTCAACTCAAAAACAATTTGTCCATTCGAAACCTTCCGATTCATCAGAATCAAAAAACAATTAGTTTTCTCATTTACTGCAAATGTCTTTTATATTTGCTAAACTGTTTCACTAAATAAAATTTTAATTTATAAAGGAAAGGAAAAACCAAAGTTGACCATTAAACGTCAAGCCCTTATGTTTATACCCTATTCTAAGGGTATATTAATTTTGACGCATAGTTTGTAACATACCTTAATATTGCCCGTAGACCCCTAAAAGTTACTATATTTATGATCAGCATCGATAGTAATGTCGATCTAGCCATGTTCGTCCGTCCGTCCGTCCGTCGGCAAAAATGTTGCCTTTAAACTGGGCCTAGAGAGCTGAAATTTTAACCATATACTCTCTAGGATCCCGAAATAATCCAGTTTATGAATTTTTGAAATCCGCCCACAGACACCCCCACAAACTCAAAAAAACAAAATTTCGGAAAAAATCGAATTTTGAGCTAGAAAGCTGAATTATTTTTTTTATGATCTATGACCCCTAAAACTGCTCGGGATATAAAATTTTCAAAATTCGCCCACTGACACGCCCACAAATAAATAAAACAATTTTATTGAAAAACCAAAATTTGAGCTAGAGAGCTGAAATTTATAATATATACTCTCTAGGGGCCCTTTAAGCTCATGTGTAAATATTTTCAAAATCCGCCCACTGACACGCCCACAATTTAAAATAAACTTTTTTTGCAAATCCAAAGTTTGAGCTAGGGAACTGAAATTTATAATATATACTCTCCAGGCGGCCCTTTATGCTCATGTGTTAGTATTTTCAAAATCAGCCTACTGACACGCCCACAATTTTTTTTTTTTTTTTTTTGCAAATTCAAAGTTTGAGCTAGGGAGCTGAAATTTATAATATTTACTCTCTAGGGGCCCTTTATGCTCATGTGTTAATTTTTTTTAAATCCGCCTACTGACACGCCCACAATTAAATAAAACATTTTTATTGAAAAACCAAAATTTGAGCTAGGGAGCGTTTTTTTACAAAAGCTTCATTTTTTTTTAAATATCCTTTAAATGTTATATAACAAAATATGTACAGCGTTCTTAACAATTCAGCCATACTAAGACTTTTGTCACACCCACTTATGAGGGATAGGAATAAGAATAGGGTATCCAACAGTTCGCCCAAGCAGACTGTAGGCCGTCCCTATGTTTTATTTTAAGTTTTGGTTTTGATGCTTTTTTGCAATTTCTGCTACATAGGGAATCAGTACATAACAAGGTTAATACAATATTTATTTCATTAGTATTTACTCTCATTTAAAAAGCATCAACAGCTGGATCACTTGCCCACATTTATTTCTGTCGCAGAGAAGCATGAGTTCGTCGCAAGACCGATCGGATTCAAACGAATCACTTAAGGCTGAACCGTCCAAGAGTAAAAGTTTAAGTATACACTCCCAACATTGGGAGACTATCCCAGACTTTGTTACAAAGTAGTTGCAAAAAAAGGATGACCACACTATTATTTGTAAGTTTTGCCAAATTGAAGTATCAATATAGTATGAAAGCAGTTACGCATTGGAAAAACACAAGATAGCAACAGCATTCAAAAGTTCAAAAAAAGTTCGCCTCAATCCTTTTTTGTTTCAATAAGACACACATGGAAACATTGATCTTAACCGCTGAGTTGGCTAGCGTTTTTCATTACATAATGCATTGATTAAGTTACACCAGTCTTGGTTATGCTCAGCAATTTGTTGTGATAACAAAATTGTGGCTAAAATATCGTGTGGGCGTACTAGATCAGCAGACGAAATATGCTGGGCCCATATGCCCAGGAACAGGTGGTTAAAGATCCCAAAAACAAAACCATTTCTTTTCGGAAAGCATTGACACTTCCAATATTGGAAACGTCAAACATATCCTGATGACTGAAACACGTGTGCAGCAGGGACGCACACAGTAATACATATATCAACGCACATGAAACATGTGCAGTTAGAAATTGCCTTCATTCATCATACTTTTTTGTGACCTAAATATCACTGAACGACAACTGAACACTACAGACTAAGATGTTAGGTGTTGTCATAGAATTTCACAGCACTAAGCGTCAAGCCGGAAAAGTTGTACCAAATTGTGCTGTTCTACTACAATCGCTACATCAAGATTAGAATTATGACTGAACCACATGTGCAGTAGGGACGCACGCAGAAAGGCATGCATCACCGCACATGAAACACATGTGCAGTAAGAAATTGCCTTCATTCAGTATGCTTTTTCCCTGACCTAAATATCACTGAAAGACCAAACAGACTAAGATGTTAGGAATTCTCATAGAATTTAACAGCACTAAACTTCAAGCCGGAAAAGTTGTACCAAACTGTGCTGTTCTACTACAATCGGTGCATCAAGATCAGAAATTGCCATGTAGTAAGCAATTTGTCATTTAACACACAAAATCATCTTGCTGCTCGGCTCTTTTTGCTCGACGTTTTTCAGCCATTACGCTGTGCAGTATTTTCATCCAGAATATGGATTTGCAGAAAAATGTTTGGTTTTCATGATGACCCCCACGAAGCCTCCATTTGACGGATATTTCCCCATACAGTGCTGATAATGCATCTGTAAGCTAAGGAATCTACAATTCAGTTTTTCAGAAATTCAAACTCATTAATAAGCACATCTATAAATCTAATTGCAACTGTCGCGTCATTTACAATTGCGTTAAATGTGTCAAGAAAACGTTCAATGAATTTAGTTGCTCAGTAACCAAAATTGAGCAACTTAAAAAATGTTTTTGCAGCACTAAGTACAAAAACCTTTTACGTCCAAGACTGTTATCGCCTTTGTTCGCGATTGATCGCGATGTATGTAAGATGTATTTTATTGCGAATAGAGAAGGATACTGTCGCAAAGAACTTGAGACATTCATTTCTAAGGCATAGATGTTAATGTAGGTTTATGGTTTAGTGCTCAAAAGAGCAAATCTTTTTTGACTTTCCGTGTTTGATTGAAGAAAAAGAGCAATTCTAGATTTACCCCTTACACGAAGGATGCGTTCTCAAATTTTTGAGAGATTTGCTCTATTATCTACCAATACATAGAAATAGCCTTGCACCAAACGTCAAAGTAAGGGAAAAAGGTTTTGATTTATTGTGAAATAATTTCAGTAGGTAGGGCGGATAGTGAATCATACAGACTCCCGCATAATGCAAGCGTCTTCCAGGCGGAGCTACTGGCTATCCCTGAAGCCTGTCGCCAGATCAAACTTCACTCAAACATAACACCGAGGCAAAAGATCGCTATACTTATTGAAAGCCAGGCTGAAATTAAAGCAAGCGATCGCAGTCAGTATATCCTCTAAGTTAGTACTAGAATGCCGTAATGAGCTGACCTTACTTGATAAGTTCAAGGTTACCCTGATCTGGGTTCTAGGGCACAGTAACGTTTATGGAAACGAACATGCCGACGAACTGGTCAGGCAAGGCTCAGCTCTCCACTGCTCATTGGCGGAACTAGTCCGCATTCCGCTAGGAGCAGTTAAGGCAAATATCACCGTAGAATACTTTAAGAAAGCCAACCTCAGATGGAGCAGGCTGACTACATGCGTCATATCCAGAAAAATGTGTCCAAACTACAACAAGGCAAAAACAACCCACTTTCTATGTAGAACCCGAAAAGATATTGCAAGAACAACAGCGATCATCACGAGACACTGGCGCATAGGTGACCATGCGGCCAAATTGGACATCCCATACAATACCCAGTGCCGCAGTTGCAAAGTGACAACTGAAAAAGAAACCCTAATTCACTTTTTATGCGCCTGTCCGGCTTTAGCTAGGGCCAGACTACGAACATTGGGAAGCCCTTCTTTCAATACACTTGAGGAAGTCTCCGAAAAAAGTATCAAGGAACTCATAACTTTCCTGAACTCGACAGGTTGGATTTAGTCTCCCCCACCAAACGATAATACCCAGGTTTACGTGAGTTTGTGGTAACAAAACGGCACTCGGTGCTAATTGGGTTTGTCTTTATCAAACCGCCACACCTACCTACCTACCTAGGGCGGATAGTGTGTGATACCGCCACCCTCACCAATCCTAGAATTGTCAACTGATTAGGCCAAAACATGTTTTATTGCAAAGAGCAATTCTATATTTTAAGAAGGATTCCTTCGATTTTCAAAGAAAAACGATATAAGATGAAGAAAACGGAAGTAAGAAAGATTCAATTTCTGAAGTTTATGTGTACTTAATACAAAACGCCATTACAGAGTTTAACACGACAGTACTTGTCCTAAAAATAATGATTGCACATTCTTAGAAATAGATGGGGTTATAAGAAAGTTAGCCATCTAAAATGTAAATCTTATAATAAATTGTATGGAAGTAAAGAGTGATCCATAATGATGAACATTTGCGATGTTAACAAATGCATTTTTATTTTAGGTCAACTAGTTTCTTATGAGGGCAGCGGAATACTTAGAAGATCGCTATGATGTTTCCCAAAACTCTCTGTATAATTCGGTACTTTCTCTGTATGAGAAAAATGAAACTTTTTAATTGGGAAGCACTGGCAAACCTGAGTCGGTTGCTAGACATATCCGATAGAAACGATACCGTCAGCTTTCGAAAAACGTGTCAAATGACAATAAATAGTGTTTCTTTTTCAAAAACTCCTCCGATGATTTGGAGAATATAGAGAGGCTTTCTATACCCGTAAGTAATGCGTTTTGCGAAAAAGTTTTTAGTTTATTAAACGGTCTTTATACTAAAGAGAGAAACCAAATGTCATTTGACTTAATAAAGTCTGAGTTATTGATATGCACCCCTATCGTGGAATCCGTCGGGGGGAACGATCCGCTAATAGTAAACAATTTGCATCGTGCTATCCGCGGACGTGAACCATCCACGTGTCGGTAACGTGAATTATTTTATTTTATTTTCACTGGATTTAATTTTTACAAAACAAATGTGTTTGAAATGAGCTGTCACAATTGAATTTTGAATAGTGGTCGGTAAGGGAGAGTATCCGACGGATCCCACTATAGCAATTTTCTGTTCACGAGAATCGAATAAGTGAAGTGAATCTCAGATCCGACGGATTCCACGATAGGGGTGATAGTTAAATTTTATTAAAAATTTAAAAAGTCTTAAAACATTCTTGAATACGCTTGAAGGGGCTAAACTAGTAAGTTCCTTCAAATCGAACACTAAATACATGTGGCAACATAAACGATAATCGCCGAAGTACTTGAAAGAAAATGTACTCGAACATTTTGATAATTTGTTTGTTTTTAATACTTTTTTATTGTTTTAAACTTGTTTAAGAATTAAGTTTTTTATTGTTCCTTTTTTTAACTTCTTATTTAATCAGTTTGTAAGGAAATGTTTTAAAATAAAAAGATATTTATTATACAAATAGTTTTGCGCTTTAGTATTCAAAACCAACTAAATCGTCGATTTCCGATGATGTCCAGGCGTGCCCCGATATTTCAAAATGTTGTCCAAATATGTTATATTTGCAAACTGGCAACCTTCCTTTGATAGGGCTGTATAATTGAAGCACGCAAATGCAGTTTTGTGCTTTTGTATATCAGCTGTTAACATTTATTTTAAGTTAATAATTTAAAAATACCAAATAAATCGTTTTTATAGAAAAAATATTTTGTTTAAAAAAAATTTAACTTTTGGATTTTATTATAAATATGATATCCCCTATTGCTATTGTCAGTTATTGGCAGTAAATAATTGACTAATTTGAATGTGTCAATATGGTCTAAATTTTTGAAAATACATATTTAGAAGTACATGTTCGATGAATTGTTGGTTTTTTGAAATTTTTTTAATTTTTTTTATTAAGTATTTGGAATTTAATATAAGAACAACGATTTGAATTCCTTAATATTCTCGGTTTTAAAGTTATAAAAAAAATCAAGAAAATGAATTTGATCGGCTATTCTTTTTAAGCTTAAAACTTGCTTTCAAAAATATTTTAAAAACTTTTTGAATAATTTAAAATTAAAAAAAAGTTCTCATACCTGATACAAATTTCCGGAGTTGATATTTTTTATGTTTTTTTTTTTATTTACAAGAGTACGTTGAAAGAAAATTCAAATTAAATACACAAAACAGCGGATTTAAAACTTAACGCTCTAAGAAGGCCCACAAATTAACACTAAACTTTCCGTTTAAGTTCTCATAAAAATCAGAAACTGTTTCAATTATTTCACAAATGGTATTTGCACAAAGAGAAATTTATTTATTTATTCGTTCGGTAGTTTGAATATATTTGGTCACTTGGTTGTGGAACTTCTCTAAAACATCCTGTTGAATGTATCTTATCGAATTGTATGGAAAAGCTTCGATACATGCCTTTTTATACCATCGCATCGAGGGCCGGCTAAATAATAATTGTCACGATGACGAGCATCGCACTACAGATATTCTTGCGTTCCACCCCCCGTGAGGTTTGATCTGCTTCACACCGACAAAGCGCCAACTGTTGCTCATGTTGATGTTTTTGAGGAGCTGGTATGCGCTGTCATAATACCATGCCAATGTGCCATACACAAACCACCAATCACTTGGGGTGGTTGCATTAAAATTACCATCACTCTATAAGAGAAGAAAATAACGGAACACAACACAACACTGGACGTCATACTAGGTTTCGCACAACAGGAATAAGCTCGAATGCTTGATAAATGAAAGGGGCAAATTGGCATCCAGCGATGAGCAATTTTTTTTTTTTGTCAAATAATTCAAATTGATTCTAAGGCACACGAGAGTAAGGGTGTGTGTGTGTAAGATTTCCACTTTTAAATATTATATATTCGATTTCACCAACGTAACTGACACAAGCGAAATACCCAGAGCGAATGGAAAAGCTTATACTGACTGGCAACGACACCCGGCAGGCTTTGGGACTGATTGGGTTAATCATAAAGTTTCTGACTTTTTGCTTCCGTTTGGTATTAGTTTATGTTTTCCCGATGGTTGATCTGTAGAAGATTTAGTTAAGAAAAAAAGCAGGCACACCGCTAATGCTGATGAGGTTCGAAGAAACGATTATAATTAATAATAGAAAAATTAATTGCCTACTTACGTCTAAATTTTTATATGTATCTCTTACGGTGACAGTGACATCAATTACCCGTTAAGGGTTAGGTATAGATATACAATTTTGAGTCATGAAAGTAGAGATCATTGCACAGGACATTGTTTTGCGGCTTTGGGTTGACTAAATACACCTCCCGCAATTTTGATATCATTTAAAGTCGCCAATTAGCTAATAATGGTACCTGATGGGTGGTCAATTACCCATTAATTATGTCCTAATGAAATTCATATTAATCAGATTGCCGGTAGAGCAGCTGGAGTGAAACTCATTTCACTTCAAAGGTCACCACTTGAGAAAAATATAGATTCTTCAGTCATTCATCTACTTCAGGCTAGGCATAGATATATAGTATCTGTTCTCATTGAATCAGTATAATTGCATTAAGTCGGGGGTCAGGCGCTTCTTGATTGATCAAAGAGGCATTTAATTGAATGGTAATGTGTGCTTTACACCGAATCAATCCAGTCAATTCTAGCCCTGTCAAATTCGGTGATGTCAGAGCTGGTTTTGGTTTTGGTACAAATAAGACTCACAGGTTATGACGAGTAGTTTGATGGGTGAGGAAGAAATTCAGATTCATTCAACCACAGATTTCGAGAGCAATGCCTTTTCACCGATCTACACTTTAGTAGGAAGAGTCTTTTGTCAGATCTTAGCAGAGATGGATTTTTCATTATAATGGAACCTCGAAGAAATCAATTTAAATGGTAGTTTATTATAACTAATTACTCAGCAACAAATGTTTGTTCTCAATAAGAGAGATCTCTTCAATTACCTAGATCTTATCACTTTCCTGCAATAAGTTCATTCGACGTCGATCAGTCTATGCTTTTCTATTGGTAAGCATTGACGGCTGTTGTAGTTTTGCGAAGTCATTCTCTCTGTGAGCTGCAGCATGCTTACAAAAGTGGGGAATTCTTGTAGGACTGCACTTGAAAACATTCGATAAATTTAGATGCTGAGCTTGAGAGATTTTAATTAAGAAAAAATAAGACTTTAATTAGTAGCTAGGCGACTACTTTGTATTTTGGCATCTTGCTACTTAGAGGGATTGCGGTTTCTTTTGATGTTCTTATATTGCGTCTGACAGAGATGTTCAATGTCACATATTGTTTTTATAACTAAATTTGCATGAATCAAATCGGTGTTTTGATGACAATAAACAAATATTATTACTTTTATCTCAGAAAGCTTACTGAGGCACGGGGTAACACCGAAAATTTCAACGACATTAATAGGCCGATCTTCGTCGAATTGAGCGCTTACTTCGACCGACTTCTTTAAAGCTGATGTAAGTAAATACACCAATGAACTTCGTAGGCAATCTTCAAAGAGAGTTATTGGATGTCCCGAATGAGCATTTGACGTTTTAAAGGAGTTTCTATTGAGCTTATCCATCGGAGCCATTACATTGCTGAATAAACCAAACAAGTGTAAACGAGTGCTTATAAATAATCTGCACCTTTTTTTTCTTTCAGTAGCAAGGACCTTCGGGATAGGGGTCAGAATTTACCCGAGGTAGGCATACCGGTCGTAAGAGGCGACTAAAATCCACCCTTCGGGATAGGGATCAGAATCTACCCGAGGTAGGCATGCCGATCGTAAGAGGCGACCAAAATCCACCCTCAGTATACCGAGTGCATAGAGTATACAAAAAATGCAATGATTAAAACAAAAAGATATAATACCCCAGGTGGCAGCCCAGTTCTACTGGAAAATCCACACTCTTCGGAGGCAGGCTCTACGGATTCTGGGGAGAGCCATTTATTGCAATCATCCGACCCTTTTAAAAATAGTAAAAGGGTAACTAGATCACCACCAACGGGATCTGTGCCAGAAGCAAAAACTAATCGAAGTCCTACGACGCCAAAAGATTTTGGACGCCTTTCGAGGGACTCAACGAAATGCAAAAGCTTCGAGGACGAAAACAAGGAACTCCGCACTAAGCTTAACCAAATTGAACAGCTTTACCAAGAGCTAAAAAAAGAGCTAGATCAGCTGAAAGCTGAGAACAAAGCACTTGTTGAATCTCAACCTAAAAAACAGCCAGAAGCCAAATCATACCGCTCAGCTAGCCGCGATTATCATACAGACGAAGAAGAGCTAGGGCGCGAAACGGATTGGATCACTAAGAGGAGACCGAACAAAAAACGGAAAGTCGGCTCCTCACCAGAAGTCGTTGTGCTAAAAGATAGACAACCCAAAAAGGCAAATGCCAACGAAATAGAAACGCTAAGGAAAAAAACCTCAAAATAAGGTATACCTTCCACCTCCAATTAACGTTGTCGGAGTTTCAGACTACAGCAAGCTAAGTAGCCTTCTTAAGGAAATAGCAAAGTCCACATTCAAAGTAACATCTCTAAATAATAATGTGTGGAAAATAAATGTAAGCGATCCTGAGAGCTATCGCGCAGTTTCTCAAAAACTGAATACTGAGAAGGTACAATGGTACACTTATGAAAACAAGTCTGAAAGGCCACACCGAGTTGTAGCCAGAGGGCTCCACTCTTCGTGCCGCAAAGAAGATGTTTTGCAAGATCTTAAAACTAAAGGTTTCAAAATTATCGACGCGGTTAATATACTTAAAAAAGAAAAGCAAAAAACGGAACAAGACGAGGAAATTGTTGTCAACCGCAGACTTCCGCTATTCGTGCTTAGTTTCGAAAAGTCTGAAAACATCGAACAAATATACAACATTAAAACTATCCTAAACATAGTGGTTAAAATTGAACCGATGCGCCAAAGGACTCGTCAGATTCCTCAGTGTAAGCGTTGCCAAGGCTACAATCACACGCACACGTATTGCCAAAAAGAGCCGCGTTGCGTAAAATGTGCCGGTAACATTTATCGAAGGAATGCGCTCTAAGTAGACAAGACCTACCAACATGCATAAATTGCAATGGAAAACATCCGGCAAATTATCGCGGATGCGGAGTAGCTAAAGAACTTCAAAATAGGCGCGACAAAATAAAGAAAACTACGCTACCAATCGCAAATAAAACCAATAACAAACCTGAAAAGGGCAACAATAAAACCAATGAAGGACGAAAAAAGGCTAAAGAAATGGTCAAAATACAACAACCAAGAGAAGGAAAATTGTTTAGAAAAAAGTCGCCGAACGCTGTTCCACAAACATACGCTGAAGCTGCGTTGCAAGGACGCGAACAAACAAATAAAACATCTGATCCAGTCTCCCAAGTTTTCTCTGCAATTCTTGCCAGGCTAAAAGAACAGAGCCAAATTAATAAATGTATGTTTGAAAAACTCGGCAAGCTCGAAAATCAATTTCGAAGCACACGTGCAATAATATAAATATGACGGACTTAGTTAAATTAGTGACATGGAATGCGAACGGCCTTCTGCATAAGATGGACGAGCTCGAAATATTCATTCATAAATATGATATTGATATTTGTTTGATTTCGGAAACTCATTTGACGAAAGAATCCAGCACAAACATTCGAGGATACATTGCCTATCACGCATATCACCCTTCGGAAAGGGCGAGAGGCGGGGCATCCTTGTTGATCAAAAATATCATTGAACACTCAATCAGTGCAACAATTGAGCTTGACAAACTGCAATTATGCACGGTGAGCGTAAAAATTAAACACATAAAATATGTTTTTGCAGCTATCTATTGCCCCCCACGTGCAACGATGGAAAGAAGCGATTTTATAAGTATCTTTGACTCACTTGGACGAAATTTCGTCATCGGAGGTGACTTTAACGCAAAACATACTTTCTGGGGATCGAGATGCATTTCAGTAAAAGGTAGAGTTCTTTACGAAGCCGGTATGGAATTGGGGGTAGACTTTCATTCCTCAGGTAAACCGACATACTGGCCCTCGGATACGGCAAAAACACCAGACCTCATCGATTTCTTCATCACGAAAGGTTTGTCGGGAAACTCTACTGTAGTTGAGGAATGCTTCGATCTTTCTTCTGATCATTCACCGGTCATTTTGACAATTAACGGCTGTCTACGAAAAAAAGAAGGTCCGCCCAGACTAACTAACATGAAAACAAACTGGGAATCCTTTAAAAAATACTGTGAAAGTAAAATCGATCTCAAAGTGTCTCTTCGAACACCCCACGAACTTGAAGACGAAGTCGATCAATTTATTAACGTCATACAATGCTCAGCCTGGAAAAATACTCCCCATAAACGGAAAATAACCACAAATTGCGAAATAACATATCCCTTGGAAATCACGCAATTGTTAAAGAAGAAAAGGGGAGCGCGCAAAAGATGGCAACAATCTCGCGCTCCACAGGATAAAACCACTCTTAACTACCTTTGTAGTAAACTTAAGAGAGAAATTCGAGACTTTAAAAATCGTCAAATTTCTACATATCTTGGAAGCCTAACTGCGGATAAAAGTACAAATTACTCGCTCTGGAAAGCCATGAAAGGCATTAAAAAACCAAAAACGCAAGCGCCACCCATCAGGAAAATCAATGGAGAATGGGCGAAGAGTGACAATGAAAAAGCCGAAATATTTGCAGAACATTTGGAAGAAACATTTAAACCATTTGATGGTCAAGCGTTGCTCGAATTTCCTGTCCTAACCGTGGCACCTGACAATTATAGAATAAAAAGTGTATCGCTAGCCGAACTACGCTTCGAAATAGAGAAACTAAAATTAAACAAAGCTCCTGGATATGACTTAATCACAGGACAGGTCCTTAAAGAGTTACCTAGGAAAGCTTTAATAAAGTTTGCATATCTTATAAATGCATCGTTCAGGTTATTGTACGTTCCACGACAATGGCAGGTAGCTGAAGTTATAATGGTTCCAAAGCCCGGTAAACCACTAAATGACAAAAAATCATATAGGCCAATATCTCTCTTACCGATAATGTCGAAGGTATTCGAAAAACTTTTGTTAAAGCGCCTACATCCGATTATCGAAGAACGTCGATTAATACCTGACCACCAATTCGGATTCAGGATTAAGCACTCTACAATCGACCAGGTTTACAGAATAACCAATGTAATTGAAAAAGCCCTAGAGGAGAAAAAAATATGTTCTAGTGTTTTTCTCGACGTCTCTCAGGCCTTTGATAAAGTATGGCATACAGGGTTGAAACATAAGCTAAGACAAGCTTTTCCGAAACAGTTATCTGATATCCTTAGTTGTTACTTATCAGACAGACTCTTTCGTGTAAAACACGGAAATGATTACTCTGAATTTAAAGAAATCGCGGCAGGAGTTCCCCAAGGAAGCGTTCTTGGACCGATCCTATTTCTAATATACACTAGTGATATTCCTCAAGAAGAAGGCACAACAGTAGCCACATTTGCAGACGATACAGCTATATTAGCGGTCAGTAATACCGTTGAATCAGCAACTAATAAACTCCAACGTTCTATTGACAAAATTTGTGATTGGACAAAGACTTGGCGTATTGCTCTCAACGAGGCCAAATCAACGCACGTGAATTTTACTTATAAAAAGGTAGACAACTTACCCATTTTCATTGATTCGGTACGAATTCCGTACGCAAACGAGGCAAAATATTTGGGTATGACACTCGATGCGAAATTAAAATGGAAACCGCACGTCAAGAAGAAACGCGAAGAGCTCGCCATTCGATGTAAACAAATGCACTGGCTGCTTGGTAGATTTTCCCAACTCAGCATGCAGAACAAGCTGCTTTTATACAAGCAAGTACTAAAACCGGTTTGGACATACGGTATACAACTTCGGGGTTGTACCAAATCCAGTAATATCAAAATTTTACAAACTTTTCAAACAAAGTGCTAAGAAAAATAGTAAATGCACCATGGTTTATCAGAAACACTGATATCCACAGAGACCTAACTATGGCTACCGTCGAAGATGAAATAAAACATTTTGCCTGCAAACAACAGACACGCCTTCACGGTCATTGCAATATCACCATGCTACAAATTCGAGACGATACTAACCTAGTGCGCCGATTACAAAGGATAAAACCATTTGAATTAGCGCAATAAGATGTAACCGCGTGCTTATGGCGGTATTAGCAGGTGCCTCCACTGGGAAGCTGCCTGCCAAACGCGTAATTTACAGTTTAAATAAAACTACTAGATAGGAATAACCTAGTTGTAGTATGCAGGTTTCGAAGGGAGGTGGTTTTTGTTTTCTTATCTTAAGTGAGAAAGAGTCGCATGTACGATTTTCCACCTACCCCTATTATTCGTCCGAGCCTAGTTCTGGTTCCAAGTCTCGTGCTTTTAACCAGGATAGGTAACTCTCAGCTTGCTGAGAGTAACGATAATATTACTATGACTTGGGAGTAATATTAGAAACTCTATAAAAAAAAAAAAAAAAAAAAAAGTAGCAAGGACCGTAATCAAACAATGCCATTGTAAATTTTGCGCCATTGTCAACTGCCCACGGGAGTTTTTTTTTTACGTGTTACCGTGATGTACCGTCAAGTGGTAGGCCATCACCACTTGGTGTGTCCGACTCTCACTAAACTCTCCCCGCTTACGGCTTGCAAGCCACCCTGGAACCGCTCTTGGGATTACATCAGGGTGGCGCCGTTTATAAGTCCGTAAAAGAACGCCGTCTTGTAAGTCTTCTGTGTCCTAAGACGTCTGTGCCTGCTGCGACCCTTGGTGATCTTCTTCTGTTTTTTTTCTTTTGAGAACATGTTCTGCGTAGCTACAGACCTTTTGCCAGTTGTCGTAACTCTGTAGCATCTCCTCTACTATGTTCTCCGGGGTGATGGCGCCAATACTTATTTGCAGGTCTTAGCGAAGGCTTTCCCATCTGCTGCAAGCGAAGAAGGTATGTTTCGCGTCATCTTCTAGCGAGTCTCCGTACTGGCAGGCTGGACTGTTTGTTCTGTCGATTTTGTAGAGGAAGGCGTTGAAATATCCGTGTCCGGTGAGTAACTGGGTGGCGTTGACCTAACCGTGTTTCCGGTCGTTCCACTCAGTCACGTTCCTAATCAGCCTCGCTATCCATCGTCCTCTGTTGTTTAGAGCTCCAACGCTCTTGCCACTTCTGGTTCGTGAGCTCCTTAGCTAGGCTGAGTCCGTGCTCTTCCATCCACGAATTGACTCGTCGCATGACCTGGTTGAGCTTTTGTTGCGCGTTAACGGTGTCTCGTGCCGTGATCACCGCAGCGATGTCATCTGCGTACCCGACCAGACTGGCATCCTCCGGCATCTCCATGCAAAGGATGCTGTCGTATGAGATGTTCCAGAGATCTGGTCCTAAGATCGATCCCTGCGCTGCGCCTGCTGCCACTTGCTTTCTTCGCGGGCCTTCTGTAGTCTCGTAGAGCAGCTCTCGATCCCTGAGATAGTCCTTCACCATCCGCAGGATATATGCTTGGTCGTTCGAGCGCCCACGGGAGTTCTGTGTTGTAGGATTAGAGTAAACATAGACTTGGTATCGATCTGTCTATGCCCACTGCCGCAACTTAAACTACATATCAATTGTGCTGATTTCACCTCCCCATGGTAACCACCGGGTACTTGTCATATCTCCCAGAATTGACTTGCTAAAGCGCGATTGTTGAACAAGAAGAAATTAGTAATAATATATTGCTTTGCTGAAAATTACTGCCTGAAGTATGTCGAAAGTTTTATAGAAGGAGGACCCCGCGGTAGATCCTAAATTTGCGTGATTTGGTCAATGGTATCATCAACAGACAGCATGGCAGATAGCAGATACCTTACATGAACCACTTCGAAATATTTGGAGCTGATGTAATTAGGGATTTTCAAGATTGACTCAGGGTGGTGAAGTAGAGATGGTTGCGGATAAGCTCTTAAACGGCAGAGCTTGTATTCCCGAAGTGGACTACTAACCCCTTTTTCAAAACGTATCTTAGAAGTGGCTCTTCAGGTTGGTGGTTAAACGAAAGTCTTTTGAGATAGACACCAGCCTCCTCGGATATGAACACCTCCCATTGAAGATCACGACCCGTCAAGGACTATGAACTAAGAGTATATTTTTTAATTTTTTTTTCCAAATATATACCCTTGCGTTATTGGCTATGACGGCGATCTTAAAGATGTTTTGTATCAAAAACGGTTGCTTAGACCTAAAAGACGAGTGACCTCTGGTGTGAAGGCCCAAACGTCCTTAGTGACAGAGTTTCTTAGCTCCATCTGCCATCGTATCTCCATATGAAAGATATGTCGTCTCAATCAAAGAAATGCCGGAAATTTACAGAGAATTTCTTCTTTTTTTTCCTAATATTATTTTCTTTATTTACGAGTAGCTTAAGGATTTCCTTGTAGGAAATTTCGCAACTCTACATCGCCATGAATATAAGAAGTAGATGTCTTAAACAGCATAATATGTATACAATCCCCCTGCATGGAGTCACTGTTGGATTTGCGAGGTGAGAGTAGGTACTATATGTCTAATTTGGAAGAAAATTGTTGAAAATAGCAAAAATTAAAAGTGAAATAATGCCGAATTGGCCTTGTTTCATTTTCACAGAGTGAAATAAAGCCAAACGTTAAAATTTGGCCTTATTTCGTTTGGGGTTTTTCACTCTACCGCATCTGGCAACCGTCTTCCTAATAAAGATTTGTAAAGGTGAGAGCCCAATAATAGCTTCAAGCGCTATTGTGGGCAAGTGCACATAGCACCTATTATACCGAGACCGTTCAAGTTCTTTCGGCCACCATACGATGGCCCCTACTGATAGTATATACATGGAACGTACGTACGCTGCACTTTCCTAGTGTTGCTCATAAGCTTGAATTTATCCTCGTGCGAATTAAAGGCAGGTGTAAAAATTGCGAAATGCCCATGATTTGAAAAAGACGGTTTAATCGAAGAAATCAAAATTCGAGCTAGAGAGCTGAAATACAGCATATATACTCTCTAGGTGTCCGAAATACTCAAGTCTATATGTTTAAAATCCGACTACTGACACGCCCACTATTAAACAAATAATTTATTGAAGAATTCAATGGAAATGAAAGTCCTATTTTTTAGAAAGTATCACGTCGCTCTTAACAAATTTTTCATACAAAGTTTTTTTCCACAACTAATTTGATAAAATCTTTTTAAAAACAGTTATGTAAACAATATCCTTCTCAACAGGGTATTAGGGTATCCAACAGTTCGCCCAAGCGGACTGTTAACTTTCCTTATGTTACAAAGTAAATCTAATGCGTACATACGCCCCTTAAGACCCCATCAAGGACAAGTTCGATGAGCTCAAGCCTACGGCGCCTGTCCGGAGTACGATGTCAAGATTTCGCTCGGGAGCTTCAACGCAAAAATCGGTAAGAAAAATATCTTTGGTGGATTAGTCGGCAATCAATGCCTCCACAAAACGACAGCAGACAACGGCTTCCGGCTAATCGACTTTGCCGCAGTCCGTAAAGCGGTGGTAAGTAGAATCAGATTTCCAAGGCTGTGCATCCACTTCATTTGGAGGCACGTATCGAACATCTAAAAAGTGCACACAAGTCCGCCGGTTCTGTTGGCTTACCAGCGGAGCTCTTCAAATACAGAGGTAATCTTTTGGTAGGGTGTGTATACCAAATCAACAACCAAAAATTGGTGGAAGAAAGCTTGCCCGATGAACTGACTATCAGTTGCATATGCCCCATCTACAAGAAATGTAATTCTAAGTCTGTCAAGAACTACCGAGGCATATCACAAATAAGATCCTATCCAACGTACTGTGAACGTCTCAAGCCATTCTGCAACTCAATAATCGGCACATACCAGTATGACCTCCGGCCCGGCAGATCGACAATAGACCAAACTTTCAAATTTAGGCAAATCCTGGAAAATACCAATAAACTTCAATTCAAATCCCACCACCTTCTCATCGAATTGAAAGCCGCATATGAAAGGAGTCGTCATCAGTAGCCTCTTCGTGGCGATTATCGGGTCCCTACAAAATTGATATACTTATGTCTCATGACGCTGGAAAACACGTTGCGCAGTATGGAATCAGTTCTTTCGAACCATTCCAAACCTGCACCGGATTCCGGCAAGGAGATGCCCCGTCATGTGAATTCTACAATCTTGTGCTGGAACAGATAGTACGCAGGGCAGGTGTCAATACGGAAGGCCCTATTTACAACAGATCCGTCTAACTATTGGAATACGCCGACGGTATTGACGACATCGGTCAATCTTGGCGTGCCGATGAAGAGGCTTTCGTCGCGATTAAAGAACAGACGAAATTGGTTGGCCTTAAAGTCAACGAGGCCACAATAAAGTTCTTGTTATCAACAAACATCTGTCCACCGACTCTTGATAGAAGTAACCTCAAGGTAGTAGGGGAGTTAACCTACCTCGGAACTAATATCAACTCCACGAATGACACGAATTACCCTAGGAAACCGTTGCTTCTTCGGTTTGAAAATAGAAATGGGCTTAAAACTCCTTACCCGGTAGACCAAGTGTAAGCTCTACAAAACACTGATACTGCCAGTTCTGCTTAATGGCGCCGTGTGCTGTACCATAAGCTGGAAAGGATAGCTAATATTGGGTTCTTTCAATAGAAAAATACTTCGTCGGATGGTTTTGTTTGCGAGGAGGGCGAATGGACGAGAAGATACGACCGCGAACTCTATGAGCTGTACCAAGATGTGGATGTAGTGGGAAAACCTAAAACATATCGACTACATTGGGTCGGTTAAATCAAGCGAATGGACAATAATGCTCCAGCGAAGAGGGATAATAAGCGAAATCCATTGGGCTTCAGTATATACTGCTCAGTACTTCTGACACTAATCAACTCCTTTAGCTCTATGAGCAGAGTACTTAGGAATTGTATTTCCACCAGACGGCGCGGCGACGCGGTTAGTAGGTTAGGGTTAGTTTACATGTAATTCGTTGTTGTTTGATGTGATATTTCAAAAACCCGAAAGAAATTCAGCAATTTATAATATTATTCTGGCGAGAAATAAATAAAATTGTGAATTTAGGACAGACAGCAATTAACAATTATAATGTGAAGTTGTTTTTATCAAGTATTAAGTGATTTGGCAGTGATTCTACTGGAAAGTACAAAATAGTACTTAGCTAACTCAAATGGAGGCCGCGAATTTTGAGAGTTTCATCATTAGAAGTAATGTCGGTTTTGACTGTGTAGTATTCGGAAATGATATGTGATAAGATATCTGATCAAATAACAGTTTTTATTAAAACGCACTGTTTACGCTGTCATATTTCTTTGATCCATATTTGACAAGTATGTACACTTTATTGCGTTACAGGGGCTCGTTTTCGTATTAAGTATCATTTATTTATTGTCCCTTTAAACATTTTTGCAGTACACTATATATATGAACCTATACATTATATATGTAGGCCAGTAATTCCAAAATTGCAATTACCGTTGTGAGAGCGGTTAATAAGCTGTCAATTTTTGACAGGAATTTTATCAACAAAATTTTTCTAATTAATCCGCTGGTACAACGCAATAATTTATGTCAAGCAGCTGTCAATTATTTTTTCTAATATTTGCACGCATCGTCAATAGAAGTTGGTTTTTGTGTGCCACAGTTGACGGTGGGAGATACCACACACCGATTTTTATTTTTTGAAAAATTACATAAAACAATAATTATGAGACAGTATGGATACCCATACAGTGCTTAAAACCTAGATTTTTCATTCTTTATAATCTCGTTTTGTGGTTGCGAAGTTATATTTTTTAGCGGGACCAACAATTTAAGTTCGACTCCTAATGAACAATTTTAGAAGCTTTCATCACAATTTATGCTGCTCTTTAATGGTTGCCAGACTTTCGCAAGAGGTGGGGTAGTGCAAACTTTAGGCGTTACTGGGGTCAATGGTCCAAAACAACAAACATTGAACCATACTGCGCCACGTTCAGTTGAATAATTACTACGTTTCCATCAAAAAATAAACAGATTTTTACTGGCTGAACGCGATGATAATACAAACAATTGTAGGAGCTGTTAAGGTTAGGAGAGAGATTAGATACGAGTTAATCTTGAAAAGGTTTAACCGAAGAAAATGGGTTAACTTTTGTTATTTTCTCCCAACTTGATGTCTAGCTTTTAAATTGGCATCCACAATGTCCAACAGAAGGTTGTCAAACAACCGTCTGGCTCTCAGTATACTAATTTACCAGGTTTTAGCGATAAGTTTGTCTGAAGTGTGTCTACAAGTCTCACTTGCAAGGAGTTGAATTTTCAGATTTCTTTTGAATTAACGCCAACACAATGGCGCAGCAATATCCTCAGTCAGCGTATGTTTGGCTCTCCATCCTTAAAAATAAAGAAAATATGTACCTGAAATCCGTTTAATAAACACCTACGCATTGAAATAAAGTCAAGACATTTTTGTTGTAAGGCAAACAAATGCCAAGCAATACAAAATTAACATTATGTGTATCTAGATGATGACGGTATAGCCGTCTGGTATTAGACTATTACATATATGATGAATATTATTTATTATGTGTTGCCATATAAATTTGCCTATTACACATTTAATTTTAAAGGGGGGCATGATCCCCAATTTATTCGGCTTAAACTTCAATACTAACAAAAAAGGCTTATAGCTAAAGAAGAGAATGGTGAAGAAGATCGGGTTTAAGGCAAGGAGAGCTGCGGTTGATGTGAGAATGGTTCCTTAGAGCCATAGGACGTGCGGTAGGTCGGTAGGTAAAAGAGACGAGGGTATTGTTAAGTATGAGGGTAAGAGTAAAAGACAATAGAGGTGTAAAGAGAAGCTGAAGCTCGATGAATGAAAGGATGTCTGCAGCGTATCTGCATTCCTCAACGCTTTCAATTTAATGAGTTTGCGGCGATCAAGATTGGGAGGTAAGATTAAAGGATTGTTCGAGGGTAAACCACGAAGGCAAATCGGAAAAAGCGACGTTGGATGATCTCGATTCTGGACACATGAATTCGATGAAATGGAGACTAGCGTACTCAAGAAGCAGGCGAACTAAGGTGATGTAGAGAGATCTGGTGACTAAAAAGTTGGAGAATTCTTTGAACCACCGTTTAACAAAGCCAACTCAATATTCTATTGGAAATTTACTCTCCCCTTCGCAAAGTATGTCTTGGTCGCCAAGAGATTGAACGACGGATCTAGGTTGACCGTGGTGAAGGTAATGACGGCGAGAGACTAATTTTATTTAACTTATTTAATTTAATGGCATTTGGCAACATTGAACTTTAAGCCGTTTGTGATGCACCAGGTTGATACACTATCTAGATCTTCTTGAAGAAGGCAAGAGTCGTGTGGTGAAGAAATGGGTTCATAAAAATTGGTATCGTCGGTGTAGAAGGAGAGGGCGGAATGTTTAACTTGTATCACACTTGTTTGACACATCTATCTGGAAAACTTGGCAAATTTATATGATAGTGTAATACCACCTTAAGTTATCCACACAAATTTTATGAAAACCAGTTGAAGGTTTCACACCGAGCACTAAGTGAATTTGTTTGACGTTTGCAACGGCTGCGTAGTCAAACATCTTGAAAGCAGTTACGCAGTCCTACGGCATTAAAATATTGATTTACAAACAATTTTTCCGTGCGTGTTAAACTACATTTTGTTATACGGAGGCACAGTCAGTTGCTTCATTTTTAAATAACCACTTTTTGTCCGTTTATAGTTTTCACGCATACACACATTGAAGTAAACACCTTCTTACATTAAAACTCACGCATTACAAAATTGAGACAAAATTGAGATGGAGCAGAACTCATTGATGAAAACATTGAGAAAATGAGAAAATTTTGTCGTCGGCCAATGCAAGCCTCATTAACCCTTAACGAGTCTCTTAACGCAAATATTGGCGTTTAGGTAATGCAACTCTTAAGTTGCCGTCACACCATACGAGGAACGTACTTTCTGAAAGCGTTCCTGGAATTCCGATTTTTAAACATTTGTGAATTGCTCGCAGAGAGCAGTCACACCCTGCGAGGATAGTATATTCTGAAATCGACTTTTTTCTTGCTTGCAAGCAAACTTGCTGCAAGCACTTTTCGGGTGAACACCATGCAAGCGAAAGCGCTGGAGGCAACAACTTGCTGTTCAGTTCAGTTTCGTTTCTTGTTTCATCAAAAAAAAGAGAGAAAATGGAAAACAAATAGTTCGGTAAGGAGTTTTGTTCCTCTCACGGATGCAACTGTTTGTGAAACCACTTTATCCGTTTTTGAGATATTTTTATATTTATATAGAACCGTTAAAAACTGACCATGCAAATTTCTCAACCCCACATCAGTAATTCAAAACTTTAAGACAGATCAAACTCGTTAGAAACGTTTTTGAGAAAATTAGTGTTTTATAAACAAACTAGCTGCACCTGGCCGGCTTTGCCCTTGCCCGAAAATTCTATTGACCAAAGTTCACAGAAACACTCTCAGGCCAATACCGAAGATTGCCTGATTTGAGCTCAACCGGTGAAAGGGACTGCACGTTTTTCTCCGCATGGCTTAGGCCGCTCACACAACTTCGTTGTTCCGTTTAGGGTAGGTGCCTATGTCACCTTACTTCTGCGAATCAAACAACAAAGCGAAAATAAAAAACTTCGATTGAATCACTTTTCATTCACTTCCACACCGATTGTTATCAATGTTGGAAAAGCAACTTTCCGATGTCCGATTCACAAAAAAATGCAAAAAATTTCAATAAGAGTTATTTGAATAAAATATTGAACACACGATATCTCAAGAATGAAAGTGCGCACAAATTCCACAATAAGCTTGAAACGTTTGTGTTGTCTCCCTCTTTCATATGCTTGTTCGGATAACAAAATAAGTGACGTCTGTACGATCTCTGTATCTGCGTCGTAATTTACACGCATACGCACATATGCATGTGTACTCACTCAAATGCCCATATCTCACACACCGATGCAGATATAGCCAAACATAACAACCTTCGTGCAGACGTCGCCTTTCATGGAAACAAATTTCATTGGAATCGGTTAACGCGTTTGGCCAAACACCGGCAACAAACACAAATATGGATTGATTTTTATATATAGTAAATATTACACAAAAAAACTTTTTATTATTTCACTTAAATTTGTTTTTTTTGCAAAGCACATGATACCTACATATGAAACACACAGTGTATAAATACATTGTCAATTTTTTTTTCTTTTTTAAGAAACACATAATTTACACACCGATGCAGATACAGACATCGCACATACATAACATCCTTCGTATAGACGTCACCTTTCTTTAAAACAAAATTTCATTGGAATCGGTTAACGCGTTTGGCCAAACACCGGCAACAAACGCAAATATGGATTGATTTTTATATACATATATATATAAATAGATATAGATATATTCTCATATCAATATTAATTCACAAAAACAAAATCGCAATGAAGAAATCCGAATCCGACAGCGCCACCAAACATGAAATAAAATTGGCTTCTCCATTGATCGATAATAGATGACGTTACGTTGCGTGTCTATCTGACAGTTCAATTGTGATACGATATGTTACATTCAAATGTGATTCTTTATTTGGTTGTTGCCAAAATAAATAAATACAAAATGGAAAAAAAAAAAATTTTTAAAAAATCGAAAAAAACCTGTCGTAACACGCTGGGTGGTCAAAATAAGCCATTTTGAAATTTAGATTTTTTTTCTTCTAAAACCCGTGCTGAGAACATACCTTTCCAACAAAGTATAAATCATCAAAATCGGTTCGGCCAATCTCGAGTTATGCGGTTACATCGCTTCGGACACTTTCTTTTATATATATAGATAGATTGTATGGTAGGTAACGTTATTTAAAATGAAAAAAACAAAAATTATTGCGGCGAGATGTTGGCACAAAAAGCGTAAATGCAAAATTTGAAGAAAATTCATCATGTTGTAACAGGAGGCTTGCTGGCAGACGGATAGAGGAAGTTAAGAATCACTTCAATTCGATGCGAATACTTTTGCATCCAAGTGTGCATCTGAACTGTACAGTAAATTTCATCATGTCTTTATAAAACGTAGCTAAACTAAATCACAAGGTGTTAGGTCACTGTAAATATTCCGGATATTTCAGATGCGCCAATTCTGCCTTTATCTCTATCTCGCGAGGGTAACCAAACCAACAAAAAAGCCCATGTCTAAGCTAGCATGCAAGTTGACTTAGTTATCATCCGATTTGCAATCTAATACTCTTTAGCTCGAAACTTTGTTTGAAATTTAAATTGTTTTACTATATTATATGCATTCTTGCATAAGAACAATTTATTCGAATAGAATTTGAAAATGGTTAAATGCGATCATCTGAGAAGTCATTGGAATATATAGAGTTTTGTAGGGTACTCGGGTGTCTGCACTACAAATCTATGGGGCTCACTGCAGGTTTCCAAATGGGGGGGGGGGGGGATGGTTTATTTATAAATTATCTACTTCAAGAAACCATGAAGAATATAATGCAGATCTTCGCTTGGAAGTTAAATGATATATAAAATCCAACCAACATGATACCTGATTGTTGTGACAGTTTATAATGGCTGCGCTTAGAACTGCCTTTATGATGGTTGGTTTTGTCAAAGGTTACTGAATTCAAGTTTGCACTATTTGGGCTCTTTTCTACTGCCTGAGATTGCGGGTAATTGAGGTGCACTATAGAGTGTCAATCAGATATAAATTTCTTTGGAGATGTTTTTTGTTCACTTCATCAAAAAGGGATTCCATATGAATCCTAAGAATGCATTTTTTTTAATAAAATCTGCGTACGCTAAAGGGATTTTTCTGTAATTGTTACAGTACCCTTATAGTGTAAACACAGCGCATTAATTTTTTTGTTTTGTGGCTGCAAGTAGCAGATGGTTCATTGCCTGTTTTTAGGTGCTACTTAGGGGAAAGTGGGACATATCGGGCCGCCGGGCTATAATGGGCACCCCTCGTATTTCTTGGTTGAACAAAATGGCAACTCCGAATTTGCCTCTATCTTTTTCAAATTATCTGTGGCAATAGGGGGGAATCCGCTGTTTAAGCGAAAATGACATGTGTGGTTCGTAGTGAATAAAAAAAACTTTTTTACTATGTTGATGTTATTATGAAGTAAAGTAAAGTGCGTGTTTTTAATGCGAGGAGTGAATTTTAAGTTTATTTTTTATCTTTTAACATCAAACTAAGTTTATTTATTTTATATCAATCCAGTTATTTCTTTTAGTTAAGTTACTTGAAACAGAAATCTACTATTTTATTTTATAAAATAAGACATGGGTAATGGGCCCCATTTATTTTGTTATTTTCAATTTCAATTTTAAACGACACACTTTTTTAGATGGTTCGCACTTACCACAGAAAAACAAATCATCAAAAATGGCACGCAGATAATTTGCGAGCTGTTGAAGCTGTAAAAACAAACAAAATGAGCTGTAAGGCAGCTTCCGTTAATTATGAAATTCCCCGAAGCACCTTACATAGATTTTTTAAAAAAGCCTAATTAAACCCCGGAGTTCCTCTTACAATAGAAAAACCAGAAGGTTTCAAACCCGTATTCTCGGTGGCCCAGGAACAAGAGTTAAGCAATTATCTCAAGGATATGGAAGGTCGTTTGTTTGGGTTCTCTATGAAAGTATTTCGACAACTAGCATTTGAACTGGCAGAAAAAAATAAACTAGCAAACAACTTCGATACTGAGATACGAATCGCTGGAAAAGATTGGGCTAATAATTTCTTGAAGCGAAACTTAACTATTGCATTGAGAAAGCCGGAAGCAACTTCTGCAGCTCGAGCGATGGGTTTTAACCGTGTTGCTGTCACGAACTTTTTCCAGCTGCTGGAAGGATGCATAAAAAAACACGAATTCTCATCTGATAGAATATTTAATGTAGATGAGACAGGGATCACAACGGACGCAAAGAGCCTGGGAAAAGTTTTGGCGACAAAGGACGGAAACAAGTTGGATCTCTGTCGTCATCAGAACGAGGACAGATTCTTACGGTGGAAATATGCATGAGCGCTGATGGCTCGTATATGCCACCAATGTTGATTTTCCCTCTTAAGAGGATGAAAGTGGAGCTGATTGATGGAGCATCACCTAATTCATGGGCTTAGTGCAATCAGAATGGATGGATTACGAAGCAACGAAAGAGCGACCCGTTTTGTTGCTCCAAATGAAGAGAATCTATCGAATTTAGATGAAAGAGTTTTAGTTGATCTTAGTTCACAAGCTCAAGCAGTTGTAAATTTATCAATTGCAAGCGATCCGTTGATGTCACCTTTGGATGCGAATAACTCACCCACTGTCTCCCACCGGAATTCAAGATCTATGGATGTTCAACCTTCAACATCATCATTTAAAAATTATTCACCATCTCAAATCATCTCCATTCCAAAAGCACCAGGAAAAAAAAATTCTAAACGCAGAGGAAAAACAGCTGTTATAACTGAATCGCCGTACAAGGCTGAACTTGAGGCTGAAACTCCAAAGTTCAATTCTGCCTGAAAGAAAAAAGAAAAGCATGCATGGGGCAAAATGGGCTAATCAAGCAATTTTTTAAAGTTAATACAGATTGAAGAATTTTAAAGTTTATTTATTTTATATATTTTTAATTTATGTAGTTTATGTTCTTTTAACGAATTAAATTGTTTGGGAGACGATAAACATGTTTTTGGTGTTTTTTTTAACAAACCTTAAGGGGCCCGTTATGCCCCGCCTTCCCCTACTAAATTTTTGAATGAATATTAAAATATGATAGGAGTTTTGGTGCTTTGTAGGGTTTTTTTTAGGGAGATCTGTATTTTTGTGTGTATTCAATTTTTAAAATCATGAACAGTTGATCACTTAGTGAATACACTTCCATCGCACCATTGCCACCCGAGGTTGCAGGTAAACTTATCATTTGCGGTAGTCCAATATTGAATAAAAATCTTGCAGGGGCAGAATGCAGCTGAGGGAGTGTTGTCAAAATGACGCATATGCGATAATTGTGCATTGGTGTTGTATAACCAGACATATGGGGACAAACAATACATACATAGTATAAAAACAGAAAAATAGAAAAAAATATAGATGGAATATCTATTTTGTTATAAAAAAGATAACTGTTTGTTTTCTTTTTTGTTTGTCTTAAGCTGAGAAGCCATCACCAGCACTCCAAGCATATAAACAAACGCAGAGCTTAGCCAGGCGATTCCCGAGTGGTCATGGGCTGGCATTTAGCAGCGAGCAGTAAGGTTGTCTCTTAACGTCCTTCCATTCCAGAAAGTTTCTCAATTTATTCAATTCAGTAGGGTTTCACATCCATTAAATAGGCTGCATGTTGGTGATGAAGGGAACATTATTGCGAGACAACATTTCCTTGATGAACTGGCTCAATTCAACGTCATACTCCTACTTAGATTTCAACCATGAAGCATGGAAATGATTTTTGCAATTTGGTTATGTGGCACGCTATAGAGTTCCTCCATATCCATATACCAAAATCGCCTGGAGAATAACTTCGTGTAGTATAATTTTGTTCTCAGTAGAAAGTCATGATTTTCTATTAATGAACGGGTAAAGCATCTTAGTCGATTTACCCATTTTTTTTATAGTTTTGTTAATGGAGTCCTTAAAAGTTAGCTTGGTATTTAAATAGGTAATAAAAGGTTCCCAATTAATACTTTTATCATTGAGCTAAAGCTGACTGATGGGAAGAAAACAAGACTTTCTCTTACGAGTGAAATAGATAGCTTGCGTTTTCCCTTCATTCAGTTTAAGTTTCCATATGTGATAATATTTTACTAATATTTTCCGTCTATTTTGAAGATGCCTCTCAATTTTGAGAGCGAGTTCTCGAGATAAAAAAAATCATCGGCAGAGATGACTATATCACAGTGCGGTAACTTTTTAATATCGTATGTATTAATGTAAGACAATATTGGGGCAAGAACTGAGCCTTGTGGAACACCCGATTAAACATTTGTCAAGTCGGAAACACTACTATTGAAATACACTTTGAAAATGCGATTGGACAAGGAACTTTGGACTATTTAACAGATATATGGAGGAAAGTTTAGATTTATCATTCTGGGCCCTGGTGCCAAATTGAATCAAATGCCTTCTCAATAACTAGTAAGAAAATACCTCTAGATTTCCGTTGAGATCGATTTCTTTTAATATATGTAGTTGGATATTCTCAGTGCCTGATGGGAGGTATTGCAATGACGCTTAAATAAATTTCTAGATTTGTTTCTTTACCACTTTTTCATATATTTGGCCTAGATTGCTTAATAGGGTGACATGTCTATTTTCATATTTCATATTTTCATATTTATTTATTCATAAGTAAAAACATTTATGATAGACTTCCAAAATCTTTCAGATTATAAATGTGAATTTTGTAAAAAAAGCCTTTCGATTATAATACTTCATATTAACTGAAAATACATGTACTGTACATATTGTTTTATATTAAAAAAAACAAAAAAAGTATGACTAAGGTAAACTAAATATAAACAATGTACAAAATTCAAAGAAAGAAAAAAAAAACAATTTAAAAGAAGTAAAAAGAAAACGAAAGAAAGAAAACGATTTCTATAAAATTGGGTAGTACTTTCTGTATTTATGTGCCTGCAATGTGCCGAAAGAGAGTGTCACTAAAATTGTTTGCATCCTTGAGTCGTCTTAAGCTGAGGGGAAGTGCATTCCAGAGGCGAATGGCGTGAATAAAAAATTGGCGTTCCGTGAGCTGATATGCTACCCGGGGTGGAATCAAATTGGAGAAGCGTTGCGATTGTGCGAATTGAAGCTTATCATATAAATAGGGAAGCTGTTTGGTGGTTATGATATTATGCAGATGCTTGATATTGCAGTATTCAAGATACTTGTTTAATGTATCTTTTCAATCCAAAAACATATCAAGTAATATTGTTAAATGCAACTTGAAATTTGCGCGTTATAAAGGCGTTGTTACAACAGAAGATTTCACAGCAGTAGGTAATAAGTGGCACCAGCAGGGTTCTAGCCAGCATCAACCTTGTAGGTGTCGGTGTGAAATTTTGCGAAAATGACAGGTTCCTGAGGCAGCCGTAGATTTTCCCAATAACGGTCAAAATATGGTTGTCCCAACACAATGTTGTGCTGAACCAAATACCTAGATTTTTTACTTTCTGGACAAATGGAATTGGAAAATTTCCAAGATAGATGCTAGGAACGCAAGATATATCTGGACAATTTCTGCTAATTACTATCACCCCTATCGTGGAATCCGTCGGATCTGAGATTCACTCCACTTAT
This sequence comes from Portevinia maculata, assembly GCA_949715645.1. Taxonomy (NCBI): domain Eukaryota; kingdom Metazoa; phylum Arthropoda; class Insecta; order Diptera; family Syrphidae; genus Portevinia; species Portevinia maculata. The sequence continues at coordinate 50,801,640 of OX454527.1, read as the reverse complement.
TCGATTCACGTGAACAGAAAATTGCTATCGTGGGATCCGTCGGATACTCTCCCTTACCGACCACTATTCAAAATTCAATTGTGACAGCTCACTTCAAACACATTTGTTTTGTAAAAATTAAATTCAGTGAAAAGAACATAAAATAATTCACGTTACCGACATGTGGATGGTTCAAGTCTGCGGATTGCACGATGCAAATTGTTCACTATTAGCGGATCGTTCCCCCCGACGGATTCCACGATAGGGGTGTATGTCAGGATTTAGCTTTAAACAATTGCGCTGGGACCAAGTTAGGATAGTTAGGTCCTCTCAGCTGATCCGGGAGCCAGGCTTGACGTCCTTCGGAAGCCTGATGGCACCTCGACCAACTCCAATGAGGAGGCACTTCAACTGCTAATGGACACCCACTTTCCTGGCTGCAAAGCCGTGGATAGTTGCGTGTGGCCAAACAAAGGCAGAACTACCACTGAGCAGTGGCGGGTCGCGGCGAGCATTGTTACGAAAGAGAGGGCGAGAGCTATTATCCTGTCCTTTTCTCCTTTCAAAGCTCCTGGACCTGATGGCATATACCCCATACTCTTGCAAAAGGGTATCGAGATTTTGCTCACACTGCTAACTAGAATCTACAGAGCTAGCGTTGCTCTGCGACATATTCCTTTAGCCTGGAGAAGAGCTAGGGCGGTTTTCATTCCCAAATAGGGAAAGGCCGCCTATGATATTCCCAAAAGCTTCAGGACTATTAGCCTTTCATCATTTCTGCTAAAGGGCCTTGAAAAACTGATTGACGTACGGCTTAAGAGTATTCCAGCTTCGCTGGGTATTCATGATAGCCAACACGCCTATCAAAAAGGCAAGTCCACTGAGACGGCATTAACGGATCTGACGGCCAGAGTGCGTAGGGCGCTCGACCGCAAGAACTATGCTCTTGCTGTCTTTATGGATATTGAGGGTGCCTTTGACAATCCCAGCTTTTGCAGAATTGACTTAACACTGAAGGGCGTCGATTCTACAACTGTGGAATGGATCCTGGAAATACTTAGGAGCAGAGAAGTTACAGCTGCTGTTGGCGGCTGTGTCAGAACTATGCGCGCTGTCAAAGGCTTTGCGCAGGGCGGTGTACTTTCCACTACATTGTGGAACCTGTTGGTCGACTCCTTGTTGAGAAGACTTGATGGGGAAGGTCACCCTGTTATTGGGTACGCTGACGATGTGTGCATTATTGTCAGCGGCAGGAGTTTACCAACTCTTTGTGAGAGGATGGAAACAGCGCTCAATAGTGTTGGGAGTTGGTGCCGCGAGCAAGCTCTGTCAGTCAACCCCGCGAAGACTGAGATGATGCTGTTCACGAGTAGAAGGGCAATACCTCAAGTGAGGTGGCCTTACTTCCAGGGCACTCAACTAAAGCTATCAAGCAAGGTTAAGTATCTGGGTATTGTTCTAGATCCAAAGCTTAACTTTTCTGAACATTTGGTTGCTAGGATTTCGAAGGCAACTAACATTCTCTGGCAGTGCGTAGGATGTTCAGCAGAACCTGGGGACTTAGTCCCAGGCTGGTTCACTGGATTTACACGTGTATTGTTAGGCCATACCTTATGTATGGTGCGATTGTATGGTGGGTTAGAGCTCACATCCTCAAACGTCAACTGTCGAAGCTACAGCACCTTGCGTGCTTATGCATTACAGGTGCGATGAGAGGAACTCCACTGCTGCTATGGAAGTGTTGCTCTGTTTACCTCCCTTGCAGTTCCTTGCTGAAAGTGAGGCCAGAAAATCACTATACCGCATGTGTGTAGTACTTGGACGGCAGGTCAATCTCGGCGATGGGGCCAGAGGTGCTAGGTACAGAGCTCTCTATGACAGCCTACCTGGCCATCGGGGAGGAGCACTTGACACTGTGTGCATGAAGCAAGTCTTTGAGCGCCGTTTTCAGGTCATCCTTCCTGAACGGCAGGAATGGAACAGTGAGGGGTGGAATGGCTTTAGGCCGGGTTATGTCATCGTCTATACTGATGGCTCACTTATTGACGGTATCTCCGGAGCCGGGGTCTACTCTAGAGACTGTCGGATAAATCTATCTGCAGCCTTGGGTAGACAAACAACTGTTTTTCAGGCAGAAATCTTTGCGATTGCCACTGCCGCCAATATCCTGTTAAGGAGAAGGATTAAGTGTAAAACCTTATACAACTGCTCAGATAGCCAAGCCGCTATCAAAGCCTGTTCGGCTGGCTCTCTCAACTCAAAAATAGTTGAGGAAACCATGGTTAGGCTTAACCGTCTGGGAAGATGTAACTCGGTATCACTTGCCTGGGTTCCTGGGCACACAGGTATCGAGGGTAATGAAAGAGCGGATGCTCTGGCCAGGAAGGGCTCTTCAACAGCCTTCATTGGCCCACAACCATCCATAGGATGCTGCTCATCCGTCCACAAACGTGAAATGGATTCGGCTCTACGCCAACAACATTCCGAATACTGGCATGACCTGGTCTCATGCAGGAATTCGAAGAAGCTAGTGGACGGTCCAAAAAGCAGCAGAGCTAAGTTTTTGCTTGGACTAAACAGGAAAGACTTGAGATCCTTGATTGGTCTCGTCACCGGTTTCAGTCCTCTTAACGAGCACCTCAAAACCATTCACATCAGGAGCTCGGGCCTATGTGAGTGCTGCATGGAGGCGGATGAAACGGCATCTCACTTCATCTGTGAATGTCCGGCTTTCGCCAGAACCAGGCTCACCACTATAGGCAAACAATTCGTTAACGAAGATGAGATGGGGGAAATTGAACTTGCAAATATTCTTCGCTTTGCCAAGGCTACTGGCAGGTTCTCCCTCACTGAATCTCACTAATCGCCAATAACCAGCTAGCGGGCAGCTATGCTGAAGTACAATGGACCAATAGGTCTAAGTGCTTGTCATCTACTGATGACCACACTGCACATACAATAAAATACAATAAAAGTTAGGATATTCTTGAGATCCTGATTGAGCTTATGGGGCAGAATTAGTGATGAGACCGCGCTCACTGCTTATGTTTAGTTGTACATCATCTCCATACATATGTACCGACGAGTAATTGACAACAGTTGGGAGGTCATTAAAGATTGAGAAGAGCAGTGGGCCTAAGATGGATTCTTGAGGGACACCATTTGAAGTTGCTAAAAACTCGGATGAGACATCATTGATAAAGACGGCTTGCGTACGACCTGTGAGATATGATTGAATAAATTTCGCTGCAGAAGACGAGAGCCCGAATTGTGTAATAAGTTTTTCAACAAGAAGCCCGTGGTGAACTGTGTCAAATGCCTTGGAAAAGTCAAGTAGAGTCACAAAAGTGGTGTAGTTTTTATCCATAGCTACCCGTATATCATCTGTCACTTTAAGCAGTGCTGAAGTACAACTGTGATGTGGCCGAAAGCCCGATTGATATACGTAGAGTAGATTATTTTGTCGAAGATAGGCGGACAACTCATAGTGAACACATTTTTCTAGGACTTTGGATAGATATGGATTGCGATGGATCGATATTCTGCCGGGGCTGCCGGCGCTCTACTTGTTGTCTATAACTTTCTAGCCTTTCTGAAGACTTACCAGCATTTCATATTAGTACGGTTTTTGTTTTTTACCAATTTAACAATGTTTCAGAAGGGTTTTACGTTTTTGTCCAGTATATTGAGTTTATTGTTCAACTCTTTATTACGATGCTCTAAAATTTGTTTGCCTATATATTTATTCAGGTATGGCATTGGGTGCCGGAAATGATTCGGATGGCTCCAAAACCGATCAAGGGTCTGGTGCTGGTGTTTGCATGAAGAGCGACAGCATTAGACTTTTCTTTTCGTTAGGCAAACATGCATCAGTCTTCCAAACAGAGACTTATTCTATCCTAATGGCTATGGACTATTTTCCGATGAACAAGTGGAGGGGGCGAAGTATCTGCGTCTGTAGCGACAGTCAGGCTACGCTTAAGGCCTTGCTCAACCCTTTAACCACCTCAAAAATAGTTTGTGAATGCAAGATCTCTCTGAATCTCGGTGAACTTGCTAGAGAGGGCTCAGAGGAGGACTTCTCAGGACCTGAACCGGCAATATATCTGCCCGCTTCCTAGGTCAGGTCTTCCATAGACGGTTGGGTTTCATATATGAACACAATCGCAGATAGCATGACTCTCCAGGGTGCACACAGACTAAACGATTTCTACCCGACGTCTGTAAAAAATCTACGGCATTCTTGTTGTCTCTCAAGAGAAAATACTGCTGACAGACTACTGGCGTTCTTTCTGGCCATTACGCTTTTGCCAAGCATCTTAACATACTAGGCCTAGGCGATACCACCAACTGCGAAGCTTGTGGAGAAAGCGATGACACTGCGGAACATTTCCTTTGTGATTGTCTTGCTTTTGCTCGTATCAGGTGGCAGGTATTTGGTGCTGTAAACCTAAGCTCCTTATCATTGAAGCGACTACTCGTCGCGCTCAGGAAAACGAGTAAATTTACACAGTTAAAGTGGTGTATCTGCCTGGTAGTACACCAGTATTGAGTTTGAGTGCTGCAGTGTAGAAGGTCTCGCACCCCGAAAAAAAAGAACATCGTAATTCCTTAAAGGATTTGCATAAGGTGTTGGTTGATTTGAAAAGGCCTTTGAAAGACAACCAAGGGATCTGTTATGGGTGGCGCTAAGAAAACGAAGAGCTTCAGAAACCTATGAACAGATAATTAGGGACATGAATGAGGAAGTAAAGACAAAATAAATAAAACTATAGGAATAATGTATCCTCTTATAAACAGAAAATCTGTGCTAAGCCAAGAAAATAAATTAATCATTTTTAAAGTAATTTTTCGGGCCTTTATGTTTTATGGATGTCCAGTTTGGGGAAAGTGTGCAATAACGCACATCAATAAATTACAAATATCGCATAATAAGCTATTAAAACTAATGCTTAAGCTCCCTTGGCACTTTTCAACACTTGAACTCCACGAAATAGCCAATACCGATTTGGTTTCTGCTAGAATAGAAAGACTTACAGCTAGATACACAATTAGTTGTGAGATGTCCGATAACGTGCTCATTAATAACCTTGTTGCAAACGCAGCAACCTAATTCTTCTTCTTATTACATGCTCTTCCTATTGTTCATCTGATGAGTATTATTTTTGTCACTATTTACTTTGTGTGTATTTATATAATTGTTTACTTTTTTAGAATATATTTATTTCTGTACTATCTACTAATATTTATTTGTTATCAACATATTAAATTATGAAATATTTATTTATACTATATTGGTACATTTTTTTTTTATTATTTACATATTTTTTGTACTAGGTACCTATTTATTTTGTACATATTTGTTATTTATTTATTAATTTGTTTGATACTATCTATTTATTGAATTTCAAAACCTTCCTACTATGATATTAGTTTTAAGAATCTTCTTCCTTATACATATTCGTATTCTTATTTATTTAATTATTATTATTACTATTGTTATTATTATTATTGTTATTATTTTTTTTTTTTTTTTTGATGAAGGGTTTTTCTAATCTCTTTCCTTTCAACTAGATTATTTTCTAACCAAGCAGTTTTCTTTTGTCATCATAATATAACATTATTCAGAAGTAAGATTATACGAGTATTACAACTCTGTGTGAATTGTGCGATTACACTCAAATGTAATAAAATATAAGAAAACTAGCTGCACCCGCCCGGCGTTGCCCGTGCTCAAGAGTCTAAATACTCGGTGTTCTCTGCGCCTTCCGTGGTTAAAGGGACTGCACATTTTTCTGCGCTTTGCTTAGCCCGATTACGCTACTTCGTGGCTCCGCTAGGGGTAGGTGCTAGTTGCCTGGCAGGCGCCTATGTCACCGGACTTTTTTGAATCGAACAACAACACAAAAGAAAGAAACTTCGATTTTTATTTTCTTTCAATCAATTTGTTATGCGCACGGTTTAACAACATGCAGCAATTCTAATTTAATGTCAACAACGAAATCGACCAACATATACAAAACTGGGAATATAGCGCCTATAAGAATGCCTATAAGAATGCAACTTAATTATAAATATGTATCTCGTATTTTACAATATTAGCTCAGATTAGTGAACACGATATTTTGTGTGTTTCATACACACGCTGCAACTGATCATTTTGGCGATGTAATACTATATCTCCTGCTTCCAAATTGTCTTCAACCATTACAATGACAACTTCATCGATTGTTGGTGCACTGAAATGTCTCGTATGTTGTCCTACAGGAGTTTGTATTCAACCGTGCATTGGTATTGGAATGCTACTCGCCGCAATTCTACATTCACGACGTTTCTTCTTCTTCGTTGGTTTTCATTTATTTGAACGCTATGCTGATGACGATTATGTTGTTGTCTATCTCGGTCTCCAGTTCGGACGACGAAGTTCCGACACCCCCTATTTCATCCTGTCAAAGTTTTGTTTTCGAGATAAAAAGTAGCATTCGTCGTTCCTAGGGCCCAAACGAAACCGTCAAGCTCAAAATCGTTAAAAACTAACCATTCTGTCTCGAGTTATGCGCATGAAAACTGAAAACGCTCAACAACTGCTGTTGCCTGTCATCATTGTCCACGTCATCTCAATCACCCCTACATTTCAACTTACTCACACATAGGTACTAAACTAATGCAACGATCCTGAAAATACTTGACAAACAAAAATGAAGGATTCAAACACCATCCAACAAATCAAAGTATCGACTCCGTTTCAAAAAGTTACTTTGTGTAACATAATAAACATAAACAAACTTATTAGATATATGTATTTAAAAAAAAATTTGAAAATTGTTGACAACAACAATTTGCTTGGCAAATAAGTAAAATAATTGACAACAACAATTGCTTTTAAAATTTTAAATATTTTTTTTTGTATTTGAAGTGTCACTACTCGATTTCTACCCAGTTTTTTTCCCCCAAAGTGCATTTCCCCATACAAACTTTTTGGTAGACCACCATTATAACTTAGTGGTATAAAAATTAGTTATGAACCTATTCTCATATCTACGGAATATACATATAAAATTTCATCAAAATCGGTCAAGCCGTTTCGGAGGAGTATAAACACTAAAACTGTGACACTGGATTTTTATATATAAGAAAATGTGATAGATTTAAAATAATAAAGTTAAAGTTAAAGACAAGAGTAAGATGGCTGCTGTCGTCACTGAGGAGTTCGCAATTAAAGTCGGTGTACACCTTAAGTCTTAAGTCCCTCAGCATTTATTACACTCCTTGATTATCTACTTGAAGGTAAGGTAATGGACCCCAGAGTGCATCAGTTATTCTTTGCTGATGATGAAGCCTTCATTAGCGAGGATCAAATGTCCCTACAACGTCCCTGTATGGGTGGAAGTTTTCGAGGGTAATTGGTTTCCTATTAGTCCGAAAGAAAAAAAAAAAAAACTTGTGCTAGCCGTTCTCTGATGCACTTCGACCTATTCCAGACATTTATATGAATGGAAGAGTGATTCCCAAGTGCGAAAAGTTTGAATATCTGGGTTCTATGATAAACAGCGAAGCAAGCAGTGATGACGAAGTATCGCGTAAGCGAAGGGGGGGTGAAGCGGTTGGAAAACTCGGTCATCTTCTTTGATCGGAAAATGCCCCTAAGCTGAAAGAAAGGCTCTACACCGCAGTTGTGCGCCCGGAGCTCACACACGGTTCAAAATGTTGAACAGCGTACAAAAAGTATGAGAAGCTGAGACGAAGATGCTTCGCATGATAGCAGGAGTAACAAAGATTGATCGAATAAGAAGTTCCAAGATACGAGGAAGCCTTCAAGTCAAAGGAGAGGTCTTACGAACCCTGTTAATCCTGATCATGGATTCCAGAAATATTGCGCAGCATGATTGGAAGAGCTACTCCCATTCATTATCCCAAGCTATACGCGCTTCCGTTAGAGTCTGAGAGTGAGGTTGAAAGCTAGTGCTCGCATAAGGGCTCTCTTGTGGACAGTAACGCGGCTGCGGCAACAAGGAAAAATCGGGCATAGAACTGAACGAAGTGTGTTTCTGTGTATGTTAAGCATTTGTGTGAGCTGGAATCGGCAAAGAGTTGTTGTTGAGAAAAGCCTTTGATTTTTGTTTTAGAGATTTTTCTTTCATCTCGGAATATTTGATTTTATTGGCACAGGTTGGTGCAATAGATTTGTGATAGCTATTGTAGTTAACGCACTTGTTTACGGTAATATTGTCGCATCATGCAGTCTTGTGTCTTGTGTTGACCAGCGCAGATAGCACAGTAGGCTTTCACATGGCAATTTCGCTCTCCATGACCGAACATTTGGTAGTTGTGACATTGAGTCAGTTTGCCTCTAAGTTTTTTTTTTTTGTGAATATCCATTTGGATATGTAAAATAGACCCTAAATGTTTTTTTTTCAGATCAATTAACTTGATTGAACTATTTTCTAATGAAATAAAATAGAAAACATCTCTATAGCGTTCCTACGTTTTCGTTATCGTTTTAACATTGATGCATTTTATACAAATTTTAATAAGTTCGCTTTTTAATATATTTGCCTCCATTTCGCACATACCATCGAGAACAATTTACAAAGCTTTTTCACTGCGAAGGTCGTGTGAGAAAAACAGACAGTTTACAGATTTTAGCTGGTCAAGCACGGAGTTAAAAGAAGCAAGAGACTTGCAAATAATTTGCATTTTAAAAGTTTGCATTTTCAAATTCGTAGTTTTCGTACTTTATTTTAGATTTTATACTCGTTATACCCTATTCTAGAGGTATATTAATTTTGACTTATAGTTTGCAACATACCTTAATATTGCCCGTTTACATCGATAGAAATGTCGATCTAGCCATGTCCGTCCCTCCATCCGCCCGTTGGCAATAATTAGGCCTCAAAACTCGAGCTAGAAAGCTGAAATTTGAAACGTATATCATCTAGTGGCCCAAAATAATTAAGTGTAAGAATTTTTCAAAATCCGCCCTCTGACACGCCCACAACCTAAAAAAAAAAACAAATTTATAGAAAAAATAGAAATTTGAAATAGAATGCTGAAATTTGGAATTTGGTATTTGGGGGCCCGAAATGCTCTTATGTTAAGATTTTTAAAAGCCGCCCTCTGACACGCACACCATTTTTATTGTATAAAGTCGTTTTGAACAATTTCTTTTTATAAAATTTTCTGTCATTTTTTTTTACATAAACTTAGTTTTTTCCTATAAAATTCTTTGAATGTTGTATAACAAAATATGTAGATCCTTCTTAACAGTTCGCCCAAGCGCACTGTAGCATATCTCTATGTGTTTTTAACAAAACGGTTTCAAGTGATCTATAGCGTGTAGATGTTTTTGTTCTGCTGTAAATAAACTGAGAGAAAGCCATTTAGAGTTGTCATGCGCAAACGAAAGCTCCTATGTCACTGTTTGCTTTGTAAAGGCTTCGATCGGGACCATAAACCGTCGTTACATTAATTGCGTGTTTACCATTACGATTACTGTATAAGTTCTTATCAAATTAATTTTTGGTTTCACAGATACTGCGCAAACCATGCGGTTCCAAATCGTGCGGTGCGTCTACATATATATCGCACCTAGGTTAGGTTAGGTTAGGTTAAAGTGGCTGTCAGCAGAAGGCCGACACACTTAGACCAGGATCAGGTCCATTGTGATGCTACACGGATCGAGGGGTTTCCCCACTACTAGTTAAACCATTTGGAGCTTCTTATGAAGCGCGATAGACTTCTAACGTCAGCGTTAGCCAAGTCGTTAAGATTGTTAAGCAAGAAATCTCCCAGATAAAGATTTCTATTATAGGAGAGAGCTGGACATGTGCAGTGAAGGTGAAGTATAGTCCTCCTCCTCCTCGTCCAAGCAACTTCTACAGAAATCGTTTGAATAAACGCCAAGCCTCGATGCGTGCTTGCCTATCAGACAGTGCCCTGTAATGGCACCTATAGTGGAGCTAATATGCAGTCGGTTTAGTGAGATCAGACTCTTAGAGCGTCGCAGGTCCAGCTTTGGCCAGATGTGCTTAGTCGCTAGACATGTATTACTACTTGCAGATAGCTTGAATCAGGTAGCGATTGGGATACCCAGATAACCCTTTTCAGGTAAAAGGGGGAGTTTGGTTCCCTTTTTGGCGAGTTCATCAGCCCTGCAGTTTCCTGGAATATCTCTTTGCCCCGGCACCCAACAGAGGTGAATGTTAAACTGCTCCGCCATCTCCATAAGAGATGAACGGCAGTCGAGGGCTGCAATGGAATTTGAAGATACTGAATCCACGGACTTGATCGCGGCCTGACTGTCCGAGAAGATTCGGATATCCTTTGTGGATATCACATTTCTCTTCAGCCACGTCAGGGCTTCTTTTATCGCCATAATCTCCGCTTGGAATACGCTACAGTGACTAGGAAGACGGAAAGAGAGACTCAGATTTAACCTTTCGGAGAAAACGCCGCCACCAACCCCGTCACTAGTTTTTGATCCATCGATGTAGAAGTGGATCGCTTTATCTTCCTCAAATTCAGCGTCCTCCCAGAATGATCTGGAAGGAATAGTGACTTGAAAGTTCTTTCCGAACTGTAATTGTGGTATGGTGTAATCTATGTTTCCTGGTAGAGACTCAAATGAGTCCAAAATATATATCGCACCTAACCGCATGGTCATTCATACATTCGCACGGTTTCCACAATGTCTGAACTGCCCCTTAAATCCAATTTCCTCCGAAGTTATCTAGGCTTTTCTTTTCTCATGCGTATATACGCTTATTTACTTATTTATGTACGCTTACTTTAACGGGGATAACTATCTACGCTAAGTTTCTTAGCAGATATAGATTTGTGCTTTCAAATCACGTTTTCCAGATTTAATTCCAGATATAATTAGCTTTTTAATCTGAGTACCTACATTGAGAATTTAATTTTCAGGTTCAATATACGAGTAATCTAGTTTGACTGAAGAAAACAGCCGAAATATCAAATCTCCGCATAGTGCTGCCAAGTCGAAGTCGATCGTTTTTTTTTTTCTTTTTTATCTAAGCCTATACTTGCGTAGAAAAACACACCTTTTATCGTTTTCCACAATTTTGTGGCATCTCTTTTGTACAATGTATTATGACAAAGATACTAAATTTTGAACGTAACATACGGTTAAAGTTTAACAGCTCTCAATCAATGTTAGTCAACAATTCCAAAATAGTAAATTTGAACTTAATTCTTTAAATATTATTGATTTGCAAAAGCATGCAGTGGCTCAGTGGTTATGCGTTCGACTACTGAGCGAGGGGTCTCAAGTTCAAATCACGCGGGGCCCATAAACACCCTAAAGTTTTTTTTCCATCGCCCCATATCTTGTGAAAGTCTGAAAAACATTCAAGAGAATCAATCGACATGAGTAGCTTCTTAAAAATCTACGCCGGCTCCAAGTGGCAAAATCGAGAAGCTTCTCATGAGAATTAATACTCTTGGATGTTTGTCAGACTTTCGCAAGAGACTGGCCAGTGGAAAAAAGATTAAGGTGTTACTGGGGCACTCCACTAACCACAGAGTCACTGCGCCCAACTATTGCAAAAGTCTAAAAAAACCAGGAGTATCAACTGTCAGCGAATCTTCTTAAATTTTCCTTTTGGATTAGTGTAAACAATATAATACCAAATATTTATCGTTTCTTGAATTTTTTTCTACTTTATTCCAATTCTATGACTTAAAATGTAAAGGGTAATGAAATTTTTTTGATAAGAAACTTCAAGTCCTCTTAAGGTACCCTTGCATATCAACAATCAAAACTATCCGCCCGTAATCTTGGCGGATTATGATACAAGAGTTTACTGTCATTATTTCACATCACAAGTGAGCTTACTCGTATATATTTTCAAATTAACTCAAATAACTGAAAATATTAACAATATTGATAAGCAAAAAACAAAAGAACTTGAGAATAATTTACTTTATATTTTTTTATTTTAAACTACTGAGAAATAAATATACATATGTACATATATTCTGACTCACTGTTTGGCCACTTCATAACGCAAATGTCAAAAGACAGAAAGCTTTACTCCGTGCTCTCTTAAGTTTTTCTTTCAATTTCATCATCAACACATGCTTTTGTTTTATTCTACAAAAACGACTATGCAATGTAGACTTTCTCTTAAATTTCTCAAACAAATAACGTGACCGGCAAAACACTAGAACACGATTCAAGGTCATACTACGGGCATGCTTCTCAGTATTCTCTTTCGCTAGCCTAATACCCAGAAGCAGTTGGTTAGATTCAGTCAACGAGTGAAGTGTTCACCCTTTGTTTCATTTCCATATTTCGTTGTTGTAATACTCGTAGTTTCCTGTCAAATTGATTTTGTGAAGTGAAAGAAAGTGAAAGTGTCAAAACTTGCAACAATGAATTCGTTACAATTATTTGCAAACAAAGTGCAGAAAGTATCCGGTCGAGGTTTCATCGTAGCCAGATACTTGTCAACTTCAAAAGTTCTCTCTCAAAAAGAAGAGTAAGTATCTGTGGTTTTTGTAGAAAAGCAAACATACACCTATTTTCCCCTCTCTACAATTTGGTTTTTTTTTCATTGTATTTTATATTCCTTTTTGAATTAAAAATAAATTCAATGACATTGCTGATTCTAATCCAAATGCAGAACCAACGAAAATTTCAAATTAAATATAAGAAGATGGGGCATTTGAGTCGTTATGGACAGGGTCTTATTATCAGCTGGTTATTATATAATGTGATTTCACAGTTAGCTAGCAGAAGCTTTACAAATTTGAACTTCAGCAGCTAATCTATAAAAACATGAATTGTGAAATGGTCTCAGTGTTTGTTTATCTCAGCGATGGGCAAAATTAGAACGCGATTGATGCTTGTTTCTTTAATACGCCAAGGCTTTGGATGATTTGACAAATAGTATCTACAGTGGCTCAGCGGAAGGCTCTTGAAAAATGTTTGGCGTATTTGGCGTACATGTTTAAAAATTTGATCTCAGTAAATAAAACTTAAACCTTGGCAAAAACAATTGCCTGGAATATACTCAACTTGTTTTTAAAGCAATCATTCGCCCGAATTTATAAAGGCAATTTGTCAAGGTTTTTTAAGAGATAATAACACAACGTGTACAGATATAATTGGGTATTCATGCAACGTCGTACAACCGTCATAAACGTCATAAATTGGTGACGTGGCAAATTAACTATAGGAACAATTTGTATGGGAAATCTTTAAGAGCACGGTGGCAAACTTACAAGACGAAGTTGGTGTGAAAATCAATATTGTAAACTTGGTAAACTTTTAATCTTGTCGCACTCCACAGATGAAAAAGCCGCGTATCCAACAGCTCGTTTGCTTACCATCATCAACGTAAGCAGTATTAAGGGGTGTTGATATAACGTGTGTCGTATTCTTTTACTTTTACGGAAATGTTAACTTACGCCGTTGCATGAAACCCTTAACGGTACGCTTTTAACCGGGCCATTAGTATATATATAAAGGCATTTTAAATACTGCGATCTTTAATATTCATTTCATTAATATTATTTTGATATCCCATTTGACTTCTTTCACTGAATGCACTCGTTTTCAATTTTACTTGAATTTTTATAAACACTAAAAATGTTTTGAATTGAATTAATTTGCAAAATATTTACATATATACAAGTTTCTTAATGTATTTCTACATTTTATCAACCTAGATTTCTCATACTATAAATCCTATAAAATATATTTAAACATAAATAATATACTCGTAAAATGTTTATAACTTGGCCTTGATACCCACTTCACATGGAAGCAATCACAAGTTGTTGTTGTTCATTCAACCATTCAATGTAAACTGGCGGAAAATATGCCAATGTGAATTGAAGGAAAGCTTTGAAGCCTAATAGTATGTACTCGTCTGGACATTGAAACAGCATTCTTAAATTCAGGGCGGGTAGAGTGTGACAGAGTTAAGTCTTACTTTTAAGTAATTTAGTAAGTGACCATCTGGGAATTAACTTGTTTACATAGGTAAGGTTAGGTTAGGTTGAGGTGGATGTCAGCTACAGACAACACACTTAAACCAATGTGAGGTTCTTCCTTTACCCGTTAAACAATTTAGGGATTCTAATGAAGCGCGATAGACTTCTAAAGTCTGTGTTAACCAAGTCACTAAGATCTTTAAGCAAGAAGGCTCCTAGATAGAGATTTCTTTTAGTAGAGAGTGCAGGACATGTACAAAGAAGGTGAAGTGCAGTCTTCTCCTCCTCTTCGCCCATGTAGCTTCTATAAAAGTTGTTTGAATAGCCGCTAAGCCTTGATCGTGCTTGCCTATTAGAGAGGCATTGTAATAACACCTAAAGTAGAGCTAATGTGCAGTCGGGTTAGTGAGGTTAGACACTAAGAGCTTCGCAGGTCCAGTTTTGCTTAGTCGCTAGACATGTAGTACTACTTGTCCACCTAAGGTTTGTTTTCTCGATTGCGAATACCTTAAACATAGGTTTACATGTAGCGATAGGTATACCTAAAGAACCTTTTACCTGATAAAAGAGGTAATGTTGTTTCTTTTTTGGCCAGGTTATCTGCCCCACAGTTAACTGGAATGACTCTATGCCCCGCACCCAACAGAGGTGAATGTTGAACTGCTCTGCCATCTCCTTAAGATATGATCAGCAGTCTACCGCTACGAAGAACTTTGAAGACACTGAGTCCAGGGACTTAATCGCGGCTTGCCTATCCGAGAAGATACGGATGTCATTAGTGGATACAACATTTCTCTTCAGTCACGACAAAACTTCTTTCATCGCTATAATTTTCGCCTGGAACACGCTACAATGATAAGGAAGGTGGAAAGAGAGACTAAGATTTAGTCTAAAAAACGACTCCATCACTAGTTTTTGATCCATCGGTTTAGAAGTGGATCGATTTATAACATAAGAAACGTCCATTATTTTATTTTCCCATTGTATGTCATGTACCTGTCGAGAACAAGAATATATCGGTTAGGATTTGCATAGATTGGAAATCAACTGTTCAATTCCTGCAAACGACTCACTATCCAATCACAGGTTTGGATGATATTTTGTCTATTTTGGGTGTTTTTGTATAGGTGCTGGTGTTTTTCATTAGGAAGCCTAATCTGAAGCTCCTTAGAAATATAATTTGCCCATACATTAAATATATATATAAATAAAATAAAATTGAAGTGATTCAATGTTTCCCATTCAAAGGGATCACAACCCTCCGACTTCACTGGTCCGCCTGTGAGTTATGCCGGTTTGACCTCAAAAAGTATCGGTAGGCCTCCTCCTTTCAAATCACTTCGTCACCAAAGCCAATCAAATCGTGGTATTGTTGCATTTGTCGGATGCAGGAGGTTTTAGCCCTGCCCCTCTTTCGATATTGTAAAGGAAAGTGGATGGATAATACCCTTTTGACCGGGTTCGTACGGTCTTTCCTTTGTAACTGTCAACAGCGGAGCCTCGTTTCTTGGATTTTTTAATTCGATCAAGCTTTGTTAGAAACTCTTTCTGTCATGCGAAGTATCTTAATCTCAGCTGCCATAAATTTGCCCCCATACCTTTTGTAAGCGGTCCAAAATTGAACCGTATGTGAACGCCTGGGGCACAACTGTGTAGAACCTTTCTATAAGCTTATAGAGCAATTTTCGGTCACAGAAGATGGCTATGTCTTCCCGCCACTTCATCCACGTTACGCTAACGCAGTGATTTATTACGTCATCACAGGTTGCTTCATACAGATCCCATATGTTTCACCTTTTCGCAGTTGGGAATCACCCTTTCATTCATATAAAAGCCTGGAAAAGGGCGGAGTTGGTCAAGTCAAGGCAGCACAAGTATTGTCTTTATGTGCGGACTTATACGATACCCATTTCCCTCCGAAACAACAGTCCATACGCCACTCGTTATAGGGACGTTCGATTCTCGATTATAATGGCTTCATCATCAGCAAAGATTAAATGATAATTTTTCCTTCAAGCCAATAATCAAGGACTGTAATGAATATCAAGGGACTTAAGCCGCTTGCCTGTTGTACACCGACTTTGATTGCAAACTCCTCGGTGATTCCAGCGGGCATCTTACTCTAGCCTTTACTTCCTTTTGCATGTCCATGAAAGACATCCTAGTTGTCTATCAAAGTGTGACATCAGCTTGATAGAGCGGTAATTATCGGCATTAGAGCTATCTGTCTCCCATATTTTCCAGAACTCGTAGGATATCTTGTCCGGCCCAACCGCTTTTCGTTTCGTTTGAAGTCTTTGACCATCTTTCCAACTTCTTCGACAGTAATGCCGCACTTTGACATTATAAGGAACGACTCTTAGGAGGGAAATCCGAGGAAATTGTTCATTCAGCATATTCTATATTCTTTACTTAAGCGAACGATCGCACTTACGCAGGTACAGTGTCCGTATATATTTTGGTTCATTCACTTCAAATAAACAAAAGAAAACCGAATCGCCCGTGTGTATGTTTTTATATAGTGCTATGATAAATGTATGTCTCTGTTCAATCTACGGGGTGAGATTTTTGATGGTATAATGAAGAAGTTACTTGTGGAGCGATTATATCTCTCCGTATTTAATGATCGAATTTCGGGATGTATTCTTCCGGTAAATTTGATGGAAGAGGTGAAATATGTTATTTGTAAGCATAGACAATAAAAAAAACTCAAATATATATATGTATACAGTTAACCCTAGTATAACGCGGTAGTTCGGTTCTCAAGAAACATCGCTTAATGCAAAATCGCGTAACACAATACTTGGGCTACATAATAAAGCTTGAGTTACGTTTTCTACAAAAAAAATATATGTACGTACATTAATTTCTTATATTATTTTTATTTCTTATATAAATGCAAACTATTCCTATCATACCAATAATTATTTTAAGTAGAATATCCCGGGGGGGGGGGGGGGGTGGCATTATATCTACGGACATTATAATAAGTCATACATACTGAATAACATACGGCACACGTGAATGTGTTAAATGGAAATTGCCCGAAACATAAAAGCGTAATAGGTACCTACGAATACATACATTTTTCGCGTTATACTCGTACAAAACTGAAAATCGCGTTATAGCGAAACTGCGTTGTAAAAGTAGGCGCCATTGGAGGGTCCATTTGTAAATCGCGTTCTAACGAATTTGCGTTAAATTTGTTTAAACCTATAAAGTGTTTTTATTTTCTTTACAATATTTGATGGCATTAAAACTGCCAAATTGCCAATAGTGATCTTGACTTGCACGTACTCAATTGATATCAGGATAATGTAACGTCAGAATCAAAACATGTTTCTTTGTAAAGAGAAAATCTGGATTTGAGAGTAATTCTTCGGATTTTCAGTGAAATTAGTTGGGGTAAACACTCGGGCGTATACTTACTAAAAACTAAACAATTCAAAATTCACAATAGTTGATATTTTCCGCATAATTAGATTCATTAGCAGTTTTACGGTCATCTTAAAGGATAAACCCAGGGTATTTGGAACATTTTTGGAAAGCTGAGTTCATTTTATTTCTTCACCTTTTAAGTAATGTTAGGTTTCCGGGTGATGAAATTGATACACCACGCTAAGGTCCTTGACCAACGACCATACCACGTCGAGTTAATCGGTTCTCGTCAGATCACCGTAATTCAACGACATTGGGCGCGGTTAGTACGTAGATGGGCGACCGTTTGAGAACAACCGCGTGTCGTTGGCCAGTCCCATCTACAGAGTTGAGGTAGATAATATACGTGGTATCACAATGGACCTAAATTGGTCTAAGTGTGTCGGCTTCTGCCGACAGCCACATAAACCTAACCTAACCTAATCCCATTGTGATAACCTAGGCGCCTGTGGTTTCGTTGTTTTGGCTTTGGTCCTCCTTCTTGTTCTTTGCTCCTTACTTGCCGTTATCCTGGCATCTTGGTGTCCTTAGAAACTTCCAAAGAACAGACGATGAAACATAAGAGAATTCTTGAATGTCTTGGAAAAAGTTTTTTCTAAGTGTTCTGTTCCTCTGGTGACAGAGACTCGGGCAAAGACAGAAAAAAAAATTTTTCCTCACGGGTATGATCATTCCCGCAGCCTCTACAGATTTCGTCACCTTTGAGAATTAGTGTCATTTTGTAGTTCATTAGGAATTTATGGCCAGTGAGAGCACGAACCAACTTAGCCAGCGATCGTCTGTCGTACCGTAAGCGTGTGTTGGTCCTGATCTTATCATCCCTTGGGCAAAGTTTCCGTGGTATGTCAAATGTGGTTAATGATTTCCACCTGCGATTTTCTTTCATCTGCATCTTTTATTTCATCCATGCTCTGGCTTTACCTTGTACAACCATCAGATGCGAATGAGCTTAGCATTCATTTTTATTTCTAGCACAAGAGGAGCAGGCACTTGTCAGCTTTGTAAACAAGAGGCAGTCGCAAAACTCCTGAATCACAAAAATGAACCAAACCGGGAGTGCTGCCAATACTTTCCGACGTCGAACCAGCAAGCTTTTGATGCAGACAAGTAGAAATGCAGTTATGCATAACCTTGCAGAATAGACACTCAGTAAATTCTTAATTATAATCTAATTTTAAGACATCTAACTTTAACCTTTTCAAACCTTGGAGCCCACTTTTGATTGCTGCGTTAAACTGACACACTTTATGGTGATTTATTTTTGAGTTGTAAGAGTTCTGTCAGATTAAATATTATACAAACGCTAACGCCTAAGAAGCTGTTATTGATAGCAAAAGTAAGGTAAGTTTGTATAAAATAGATGCAAAAATATACTTTGGGTTCTTAATCGCATAGCCAACGTTACTGTGGCATGGCGTCCATATAACGCGTATATACAAATTTTGCATACACACGATAGTCATCGAATATATTATTGTGTGTATCCACAATGTCTTCAACATACTCATTGTCGCTAGAAAGCAAAAGCGAAGGAAAATGCATTATTCAACCCCAAATATGTCGAATCATAAACTCTCACTGGATAGGTGCTTTTTTTATGACCCATGATCCATATAGATCACACAACGATAATAAAACAGTGCAGATCAACGAAGTTGTGGATTGAAATGATTGTGAATAGTTAGCCATCAGTCCTATCAGAAAATGCCGGCTAAGGAAAACTGAAAGCAGAAATTGATATTTTATTAATTAAATTCAGTCTGTATTTCTTTATTCTATAGTAACTTTTTGAAAGCGAAGATAAGAGTAACGAAAATATTTCATCTGGTATTTCGCTCTTTAACGCTGAAAGCTCGAAATCCTTGCTTAATGCAGATACTTTTCCTCCAAACGATCAACAAATCATTGCACAGCTGAGGTCTTTTTTTAACCCTTCCTTAATATTGCAATGGTGGAGTGCTGATTAAGGCCCTTTTTTTGCGGATGATGTGGTTCTATTTGCATATTCACCTGAAACATTGCAGTTCATGATTAACCGACTTGATGCCTACTGCCGGATGTGGAATCTGCCGGTGAATCTGAATAAGTCAAAAGTGATGGTATTCAAAAAGGTTTCGGGTAGAACTTCCAGAAGTGAGAAATGGCATTTCAATAGAGAGGCCATTGAAGTAGTGAGATCATAAAAGTACCTTGGAGTGACAATTAAAAGCTAAATTTAAAGATAAATTAGTAAAATCAATGAGCGCAATATGCGCAACTTGGAAAAATTGGTTTTCACATAGACTCGTAGCCCATAGTGTCAATTGGTGGCCAAATCCGTCATAATGTATGCTGCTGTAAGCCTGGGGGTACGATAAATATGAAACAATGGAAAAGCTATTCAGATACTATATAAAAAGATGATGCTTTCGTTTACCCAGCAACACACCTAATTACATGATATATATCGAAACAGGAATTTCACAGTTATTCGTAAAAACTCTATAGTTACACGTTGAATACATTATAAGAATCCTAGGGTTGGCAGACGAGAGACTTTCTAAAATATTAGCAAAGAACACAATCCAAAAGCGAAACCTGTGGTATGGAAAACTTGAGGAACTTGCAGCTTACTGCGGAATGAATTGGCATTTGGTGGATGAAATTGGCAGTTATTCAAAAGATACCCTTTATAACCCCGGTCCAGCAGTAGACGATAAACTTAGAGTAGACTTTATCAATATGTCTATACGTCTTCAGTACATAGATCGATATACAGCATCCTTAAACATAATTTGTGTGAACGAAATTACTTTCAAAATAACAACAGCTAAGTACATATTTCTTCGATGTTCAAAATGAGAGGAGAGCTGGTAAAGCTAAACTATATTCCGCATCGGACTGACCTACCTATATATTGCAACATATGTAACCTTACCGAAAGAGAAGATATCATCCATTTTATTGGAAAATGTCCTATTCTAAGGGGAAATACGAAGAGGCGTTCTAGGCAACGATATAATATCTGAAACAAAAGTAATAGCACTCCTCAATTTAATTTTCAAATATTACCAAACAGTTTTAAATTATAGAGACCAAATTATTAATGAAGCTTTTTAATTAAACAAAAAAAAATACAAAATTAACTGAATTTCCTTGTAAACAAGCGATTCTTTTAATTAAATGTCAATCGAGCAGATGGCAAAGCCATGCTTTTACGATTTTAGTTTATAAACAACTTGTAATATACATAATACATATGCAAGAAAAATAATAAATCACATTATCTATCTATCTAATAATAATAATAATAATTAGTTAGGGTATATTACACTGCGACCTATTGGTCTATTGTGTCCCCTGCTTGTAGCTCGGAGAGGTTCATGCCCTCTTTCAGAGCCCCCTCTAGACACACTTCTTTTATAAAGCGTATGGGGGTATTGCTCTGATTTATCCTTAGAACACAGCATCAAATCTAGTTTCCTTGGTTAATTTGAGAATGTACTGTGGGGCCATGGTTTGTATGTCCTTGTCTATTATTTGGTGCCTCCCCATATATCTTATCCTTTTGTGGGCCAGTGTCAGACAGGATTCCTGTATGTGGTCTGGAGTTTCGGCGGTTTTACTGCAGAATCTGCAGAGCCCGTCCTCTCATATTCCCATTTTCCTCAGGTGCTCCTTGAGTCTGCAGTGCCCCGTTAGGGTTCTTAGGTTGTTTTTGTTAAGGCTGATACACGCTTTGAATTTCTTAATGTGTTAATGTCTAGGAAAGCCCACAATACTATTTCGTTTGCTTCCAAGGCACTTTGAATTATTTCCGTCAGCTGATATAGGGCAGTCTCTGTTGATCTGCCCGCTCTGTATGCATGCTGACGATGATGTAAGAGGGTTGTGTTCAATACATCTTCCCTTAAATAGTTGTCCACAACATTTTCTGTCATCTTCAGAAGAAATGAGGTAAGGCTGATGGGTCTGTACAATTTTGGCTGTGTGGGGTCTTTTTCCCTTCTTTTGTATAAACACAACCCTTGCTCGTCTCCATTGCATCGGTATGTGGCCTAATGAAATACTGCTCCTTGTTATTTTTCGCAGGTGTGCTATTAGTGCAGCTTGCCCTTCTTATAGTAGGGCGGGTATGATGCAGTCCACTCCGGCCTATTTACCGGCTGAAAGGAATTTATTGCTCATTTCAGTCGTCCCTCGGAGCAGATGGTTGATGTTCTTTCCCAGTTCTCCATCCGAGGTCTGATTGAAGTGGTATTGATTCCTAGCTCAGTACTAGGCGAGCTGCCAGGAAAGTGAATTTCTAGTAGCAATAGTGCCCTTTGATCCTCATCTTCTGTGAACTCGCCATCTGGTTTCCTCAGAGACATCGGCACTCCTCCTGACTTCGCAAGAGCTTTATGTAGCCTTGCCGCAATAGGATTTCTGGTGATTGTCTCACAGAATTTCCTGAAGTTATTTCTTTTAGCTTATCTGATTTCCTTATTATATACTGTAAAGATCTATCAATCTATCTAAGCCCCTAAAATTACTACATTCGTGATTAGCGTCGATAGTAATGCCCGAAATATGTCCGACCGTTGACAAAAATTAGGCCACTGAGATGCCCACAATCAAAAACAAAACAAATTAATCGAAGAAATCGAATTTTGAGCTACAAAGCTGAAATTTTCAATACATTGTCTTCAGAGGCCCAAAATGCTCGGGAGTTAAAATTTCTAAAATCCGCCCATGTTTAGAAAAACAGTTTTTTTCGAAAAATCAAATTTTGTGCTGGGAAGCTGAATTTGGAAAATATAATCTCTAGAGGCCCTCCATGCTTATGTTTTTTTTTTTTAAATTCGCCGCTTAAAAAATTTAAAAAAAAACTTTTTTTGAAAATCCAAAGTTTGAGCTAGGGAGCTGAATTTTATAATATATATACTCTCTAGCGGCCCTTTATGCTCATGTGTAAAAATTTTCAAAATCCGCATACTGACACGCCCACAATTTAAAAAAAAAACTTTTTTTGAAAATCCAAAGTTTGATCTAGGGAGGGTTTTTTTTACAAAAGCTGCCTTTTTTCGATAAAATCCTTTAAATATTATATAACAAAATATGTAGAGCGTTCTTAACAATTCAACCATACTTAGACTTTTGCCCACTTATGAGGGATAGGAATAAGAATAGGGTATCCAACAGTTCGCCCAAGCGGACTGTAGCCCGTCCCTATGTTTTGATTATGTTTTGATTTTCCTTTTACGACATCTATCCAGTCGCTTCAACCCACAGATTTGCATGCATACTTCCGGGACAGTTTCTAAATGTATCGATAGACTCACACTGTAAAATTCAATGTTATTTTGGAGGGATGCAGTGATATTCTAAACCTGTCCCTGCACGGGCAACATCGCGTCAAAACCTGAGTTTCGGGAAAACACTCGAAAGCTTTGTCAAAAACAAAGGATTTCCCATACATTTTCCAGGTTTCGAAATCTTTTGTTTTTGTTGGAATTTGATAAAATCTCCACAAAAACAAAGCATACAAATAATAAAGATTATTTAAACAGCATAAAGTTTTATCATTTCGAATCCCAGCCTGAATGTAACAATATATTTGTGCACTGAAATAAATCTATTTAAGAATAAAAAGTTGCGTAAAATTTGTAAAACAAAAATATCAGGCATTAACATCCAAGTGATCAAATTTTAAGAAGCTTTTGATGACAGTTTTATAGGTGGTCTTGGATGTTTGTCAGACTTCCGTGAGAACTTGCTCAGTGGAAAAAAATTACGGGGACTTCAGCCAAGGACCATTCGGCCAGGAGTCCAATGCGCTGACCCACTATCCACTAAATCTCCATTCTCATTAAACACTGTGCATTTATTTATTTTGTTTTCAAACGATCACATTCTAATACAAATTATTCACAAATTATTATTTTCGAGTTTGAATAATATTTTAATTCATTATTGCTCATACGGCAGGGCGGGCACGTTTTTTTTTTTTAAATAAAAAATTTATCTGTGAAAATTCAAGTTTTAAGAAAAATTTAAATCAAAATGGCAAATAAGGAGAAGCAGACCAACGTTGTGAAAGAAACGAACCCTGAAGTTCAACCGCAAGAAAAAAGCGATGAATTTAGTTCCTACGACGATGAAGAGGATTCATATTCCCCTGTTCGTCGAAGAAAGGCTAAGATACCGAAGGTAAGATTTGACAATGAAAAGTAAGTTAAATTAAATTTTAGTTATTTTATTCTTCCATAGCCAACTGAAGCAACAAAAGCTACAGAATTGAATGATGGGACACGTCGTCGCAAACGCTTAGCATCCAAAGGTAGAACAAAACCGCTAGAGGAAAGGGATGAATTTAGTTCCTTTGACGATGAAGAGGATTCACATTCACCTTTGCGTCGGAGCAATTCTAAGATGCCAAAGGTTAAATTTGGCAATGAAAATTAAAATTTAATTTTTTAATTGCTTTATTCCTCCATAGCAAACTGATGCTGCGGAATTGGATGATGCGACACGTCATCGCAGACGCTCAGCACCCAAACGTAGTCGTTCCCGAAGAGGCAGGAGACGTAGCTCTCGCTCCAGCAGGCTTAGGTCTCGCTCCAGGAGGCGTCGCTGAGAAAAACTTCATAAGCTTGTGTTAATAAATTTGTTGTACGGATTTGCACATTTTTTAATAAACTGATTTAAAAAAAATGTAGATACCTATTTTTAATAGTTGATCCTTTTAAAAGAGGCTTGCAGGGTTATTTTGATTTTACGTCAAATATTAAAAAAATGGGTTTGATCCTGGACTTTGGTCGCGTCTGGCAAGGACTTCGCTGCGTGCAAAACGTCTTAGACCAATATTTAATGTTTAAGCTGACCTACTTTTTGTTACTTAGGGCTATAATCAAGTGGTTACACTTATTATTACTATTGTGGATAATGACGCATATTCAACGCGCTGCCACATGCATCGGCTGCCACGATTTGCTGCCAGACTAATATTTTTGATACACTCTCTACTCAGGCTACACAGTATGCAAATATCTTTCGGTTACCTCTCAGACCGAAAAATTACTTCGGGCTACTATTAACTGCTTAAAATCTTTTTCATTTAATTAGTTTTGTTCTTCGAAAAGACAAGCTCGAAGGTAAAGTTCCAAATGAATTTGACCTTCGTTTCAGATTTTCTTCGGATACCTCGATAAGGCCTCAATATACAGAAACCTAGTGTGCTAGGGAATTTTTCAAAATAACCCTGCAAGCCTCTTTTAAAAGGATCAAATATTAAAAATTGGTATCTAATTTTTTTTTAAATCAGTTTATCAAAAAATATGCAAATCCGTACAACTAATTTATTAACACAAGCTTATGAAATTTTTTTCAGCGACGCCTCCTGGAGCGAGAGCTACGTCTCCTGCCTCTTCGGGAACGGCTACGTTTGGGTGCTGAGCGTCTGCGATGACGTGTCGCATCATTCAATTCTGCAGCATCAGTTTGCTATGGAGGAATAAAGCAATTAAACTTTTAAATTTTAATTTTCATTGCCAAATTTAACCTTTGCCTTTGGTATCTTAGACTTGCTCCGACGCAAAGGGGAAGGTGAATCATCTTCATCGTCGTAGGAACTAAATTCATCCCTTTCTTCTAGCGGTTTTGTTCTACCTTTGGATGCTAAGCGTCTGCGACGATGTGTCCCATCACTCAATTCTATAGTTTTTGTTGCTTCAGTTGGCTATGGAGGAATAAAATAAGTAAAATTTAATTTAACTTACTTTTCATTTTCAAATCTTACCTTCGGTATCTTAGCCTTGCTTCGACGAACAGGGGAATATGAATCCTCTTCATCGTCAAAGGAACTAAATTCATCGCTTTCTTGCGGTTGAACTTCAGGCTTCGTTTTTTTGTCAACGTTTTTCTGCGTCTCCTTATTTGCCATTTTGATTTAGATTTTTCTTAAAACTTGAATTTTTACAGATAATTATTTTATTTAAAAAAAGAACGTCCTGCCGTATGAGCAATAATAAATACAATTATTATTCCAGTTCGAAAAGCTGAATAATTTGTATTAGAACATGATCGTTTGAAAACAAAAAAATAAATGCACAGTGTTTAATGAGAGTAGAGATTTAGTGGACAGTCAGTGGTTAGCGCGTTGAACTTCTGACCGAGGTGCCCCGGGCTTAAGCCCCGGAGGAGGGAGGGATGGCGTCCGTCCCGCCAGTCTTCGCTGCACAACACCAGCAGCTACTGTCTGAAAACAGCAACAGGGGCCTCAGCGAAATGGTATGGAGAGGTCCTGCTAACGATAAATCTGGCAGGATTAGCCTTCTCCCATGCTTTACTAGTAGCCGATATTTGCAAAGAATGCATCATTGGAATTGTGTACGGAGACGCAAATGCGGCATCCCTTAGAACAGTTATTAGTAAGGACGAGGCCCTACCACCTTCTTCAGAGACGCTGACTTGGACAAAGCCGGAAAGTGATCCTGGGAGCCACCGATTCTTTCTAATGGAGTCAGAAGGCAGCCACTACCAAAACTGTATCGTGAGACAAATGCTTGTCGAGCCGAAGAACAATATGGTTCCCGTCCGAGCTCTAAATGCGGAACACAAAACGTCGGCTTGAAGCAAGGAAAGGTGATTGGAGGGTGTTTGCCATCATGAAATAATCCCAGGAAGGTCCTTCCAAGTCTCGCTCATCAACGAGAATGACTGAGGAGAAAAGAACTTTATTCGAGCACTGCAATCTGAACCAGTAGCAGGAAGCCATGGCAGGGGACATCATCACCGAGTTTGCTGATATATTCCTACAACACCGGATAACTTGAAGGAAGTGTTCCAGAGAAGAAGCTAAATACGAGAAAGTTTGACCTCTTTAAATCTGAAATCAAATATCTGGGGCACATCATCTCATCCGAGGGAGTAAGGACTGTCCCATAGAAGGTCGATGCAGAGAAAAATTGACCCATTCCCAAAGACAAACATCAATTAAGGAGCTTCCTGAGACCCTCAACTTACTACAGAGGGTTTATGAAGGACTTTGCAAAGATCGCAAACAGCTTGCATTAACTGACAGTAAAGGGAAAACACTTCAGATGGACAAGCGAATCCAAAAAGAGTTTCAAATAGACTCAAACAACCAACTGTGTGAGGCTTTCATTCAAGCGTACCCTACTTCAGAAAAAAACATTTCTTGTAGATGCCGACGGTTGTAATGTTGGAATCGGAGCCGTTCTTTCCCAGATGCATGATGGACAAGAGAGAGTTATTTCTTATTTCAGTAAAGTGCTCTCCAAGTCGGAGAGGAACTACTGCGTAACCAGGCAAGAACTTCTAGCTTTGGCCATGGCAACAAAGCACTTTCATAACTACCTATATGGGCAGAAATGTATCCTGAGCACAGATCATGCATCTCTGAAGTGGTTGCTGCAGTTTAAGAATACTAAAGGACAAGTCACGAGTTTGATTGAAGGGAACTCTTCACTCCGCTCGGGGCAGCAGATCTCCAACAAGAGTCCGGAACTTAAGGCATACTAGGCAGCGTGAGACTCACTTCATGTTCAAGATGGCATTTTGAGAAGAAAATGGGAATGTTCCAATGGAACGTCAGTCGTAATGCAGCTTGTGAAACCCAGATCGAATGTCAACGAAGTGGTTAGTTAACTGTATGATGGAGTGTCCGGATGCCACAACTAGGTTAGAAGATTGGCGTACCTATGGAATTGCACTCGGAGCAAGGTCGAATTTTCAAGTCCAAATTTTCGATATATCCAAAAAGATTTTTGACTTAGAAATAATTCACAATACTGCTGCCACCTGTGTAGTATTTTTTCGTCTTCCACGAGAAGCAGCCATTGCGTCTGATTTGTGAATACTGGATTATAACGGAATTTTACAAATTTTGACATTCGTTCCAATCTAATTAATTGACGTAATTAGCCCCTCGTTTTCTTTATAATTACCGTGTGCTAAAGGGGTTTCTTTTTTGTAATAGATACAGTAGCACCCTTATAGTGTGTATACACAGCGCAGGTATTTTCAACACCTAGAAATGCAATGTCATTGTGGATAATATTTCATTGCCTACTATTAGGTGGTAGAACTAGGAGGAAGTAGAATGATAGGTAAGATAGAAAAGGAGTATGCCAGCTCCTAGGGATCAAGAAGCCGAAAGCAACCCCGCTTCTTCCACATTCAGCCGGAATGGTGGAAAGCTTCGCAGCTTTCTAAGGTTGTCTGACAGCGAGATTGGTATTAGCAGATCCCAATGTTCCTATTATTTTTGATGTTTGCATCTCTGACTGATGAACAGACGAATGAAGATGATTATGTTGCGATCTCAGGACAATTATCAGAAACATTCATTGAAGAACAAGGTATATTCAGCGACCAGATGAAGACGAGGTACGATACCAAGGCAAACACCACAGGATTCCTGGAAGGAGATCTGGCATGGCTATACAACTCCATCGGCGAAAATGTGTGTTACCTAAATTGTAACAGGATTGGGAACGGCCCAATAAAATAGTTAAGCGCATCAACGATGTTGTCTACCGGCTCCAGCGCGGAAGACACAAGATAAAAGTTTTCCATGTAGATCATCTCTATCGGTTTCATGGTGAAAATATTGACGTGCTTGTTCGAGACGAACAAGTTAAAGAGGGGGATATTGTAACATGAACAGAAATATTGTAACATGATATAAATCGAGATACTTTTTTTAAGAAAAAAGTATTCAACAGTATTCCGGCGATTAACATATAACTGTGCCTCACCTTACAAAACTGTGCCTAAAACTGCAAAGCAAACTGCTGAACCGATTTTGAGCTCAATCGATGATTAAAATAATTGCATCTTTTCCTCCACGCTCACCGATCTTCATGGTGTGTGACATCGGCTTGATTGAACGGTTATTTTCACTGTCTCGCGAATCGCCTTTTTCTTTGTACAAAGTACAAAGGAAGAAAAAAATGTCCCTCCACTAATAGGGCATTGGATCGCCTCTCATCAGTTTAGATATAAACCATTTGGACCCGATGTCTCCCATCCATTTCCAGAATGTAGAGTGTATCTCGTCAGGCCCTACTGCTTTTCGCTTTTTGGAGTCTTTGACCGCCTTCCTAACTTCTTCGACAGTAATACCGTGTACTTTTTTATTGGTAGGAGCGGCTCTCGGAAAATATATCCAAACAGATTTTTCACTTAGAAATAATTCACAATACTGCTGCCACCTGTGTAGTATTTTTTCGTCTTCCACGAGAACCAGCCATTGCGTCTGATTTGTGAATACTGGATTATAATGAAATTTTACAAATTTTGACATTCGTTCCAATCTAATTAATTGACGTAATTAGCCCCTCGTTTTCTTAAACTTCCCCGCATTCTGCCTCCATTTCCATAATAACTAAACCAAACTGACTTTCTATTTTTTTACATAAAATATTATTTAGCGTCATCAAATCAAAATTAGCTTTAATGTAATCACGTGTTTGTTCTTATATTTATTAGCCCTTTCACCCCGTACCGCCAGTATCCCCACCAAAGGATAAGTGGCAAAACTTCCAATTAATGTTTATCTATACTCAGGCTATACAATGACACCAAATATTTTCTTAATGAAATGACATAACTATTTTTGTCGCTGGCTCTCTATAACGTAATGTTAATTGAAAATTAAAGTTATTTTTGTCATGTTTCTATTTTGTTTATTCGTTGATTCTCT
Source organism: Portevinia maculata (assembly GCA_949715645.1). Classification (NCBI taxonomy): domain Eukaryota; kingdom Metazoa; phylum Arthropoda; class Insecta; order Diptera; family Syrphidae; genus Portevinia; species Portevinia maculata. The sequence goes on along the minus strand of OX454527.1, from coordinate 50,772,575 downwards.
TAAACCCACAATGCGTGTCACGTCGATAGTACGTTTTCGACACCAACTATCGGTCAAAAAAAGACGTAAGTAGGATTAATTATGCTTAAAAAATTGAACATGGTAGGAGTGAAGTGTGTCCTAATCTAATTATCCTTATTCTTGCTTAATTTCTACATTAATAGCTAAGGCTAATTGATAAGCTGTGTTTAATAGACGAAAACCAGATCAGAATAGAACAGCACAAGTAAGTGAAAACTGTCACATCAAGTCAGAACGGAAAGGTAAAGTTTCGAGTTCTATGTTGATATCTCAGCTGTAAAATTTCAAATAGATAATCCTCACATTTTGATCACAATTTGAACTCGGTCCATGCTAATCTCTGGATATTTTTTATAAATATGCGAATATTTGGAACATTAAACTAAGAAATACGATAGCGCATGGAATCAAATACTCGTAAACCAGTTGACATCAGTGACAGTTCAATTTGAATTTTCAAATTTGCCACTTTTCATTCGCTCTATACCAAGGTGCAGAAAATCATGTGCTAAACTGATCTGAACAGCTTCGTGGAACAGAAACTGACAGAATGTATAACACTTTGGGACAAAACGTTTACTCATGGAACACCAAATCCTGCACTTTTCAGATCTTTTCTGTACTTTTCTTTGCAGCTCAGGTTCATTAAACACACCTATACTCAATCCAACAAAAATTGTCAGTACAGGCCTTATGGAGGAGCTTTTTTTCTACCAGTGGTGCCTGTAGATACTCTCACGGCACTCAAACGCAAGAATTGCCACTGAAATAAAAACCAAACCACTGTCATACCAAGGAATTGTTGTTGTAATTTTCCTAAAATTCGCTCACAACCCAACCAGTCTCCCACAGCCGAATGGGAATGAGCATGATCGTCTTGTGTTCGCTTGCTACTCGTATTATCATCCACCAAAATAAGCACTGTGTGTGACTGAAGCACATCAGAAGAGTATTCCCATCTCTACAATTAAGCATATCATTAAGGGTTTTTCTATGGATTTTGTGAAAGAACTTTCGGTTTTGGTGCTTTTGGTTACTTGAAATCGTTAAACGTTGCAAAGCCAAGTATGAAACATACGTCGTGGATGAAATGGCTCAAAATGCGGGACATAGAGTGCTTCGCTTGCCGCCTTATCACTGTGACCTTAATCCAATAGAATTGGTTTGGGCTCAAGTGAAAGGGTTTGTAGCAAGCCAAAACAAGTCATTTAAAATGGCTGAAATAAGAGACTTACTAACGACAGTACTTACAAGGGTGGACACGGAAAAATGGCATCGATGTGTCCAACACATTGAACAGGTTGTTAAGCCAAATATGTGGGAAATGGACGTTTTTGCCGAGGAAGCAGTTGAAAGTTTAATAATAGACCTAAATAACGAGAGCAGTAGCAGTAATTACTCATCGGATTAGTTGAGTAGTGATATTAGAAATTAGTATTTTATGTTTTACAATATTTAGAATGAATAAATTAGATTACAGTGATATATATTTCGTTTTGATTTTTAATGTGTAAACATTTTTGCTCTCGTTGATGTGTAAATATATTTTTTCTCGGTAGGGGCTAGTTGGAAATATCTAGCGTCACCATCATCGTCAGATTTCGTCAGATTTCGTCAACGTCAGATTTTCATTACCACGTGAGTTAATCGCTGCTCGACAGATCACCGCAATTAAACGACGTTTGGCGCGGTTAGTACGTAGATGGGTGACCGTTTGAGAACAACCGCGTGTCGTTGTTTTTTATACCCTATTCTAAGGGTATATTAATTTTGACGTATAGTTTGTAACATACCTTAATATTGACGTAGACCCCTAAAAGTTACTATATTTATGATCAGCATCGATAGTAATGTCGATCTAGCCATATCCGTCCGTCCGTCCGTCCGTCTGTCGGCAAAAATTAGGCCTTTAAACTGGACCTAGACAGCTGAAATTTTAACCATATACTCTCTAGGGTCCCGAAATAATCAAGTTTACGAATTTTTGAAATCCGCCCACAGACACGCCCACAAACTCAAAAAAACAAAATTTAGGAAAAAATCGAATTTTGAGCTAGAAAGCTGAAATTTTTTATATATGATCTATGACTCCTAAAACTGCTCGGGATAAAAAATTTTCAAAATCCGCCCACTGACACGCCCACAAATAAATACAATAATTTTTTTATACCCTATTTTAAGAGTATATTAATTTTTGAAAATCCAAAGTTTGAGCTAGGGAGCTGAAATTTATAATATATACTCTCTATGGGCCCTTTATGCTCATGTGTAAATATTTTCAAAATCCGCCCACTGACACGCCCACAATTAATTTTCTTTTTTTTTTTAAATTCAAAGTTTGAGCTAGGGAGCTGAAATTTATAATATATACTCTCTAGGGGCCCTTTATTCTCATGTGTTAATTTTTTTTAAATCCGCCTACTGACACGTCCACAATTAAATAAAACAATTTTATTGAAACACCCAAGTTTGAGCTAGGGAGCGTTTTTTTTTTTGATAAAATCCTATAAATGTTATATAAGAAAATATGTAGAGCGTTCTTAACAATTCAACCATACTTAGACTTTTGTCACGCCCACTAATGAGGGATAGGAATAAGAATAGGGTATCCAACAGTTCGCCCAAGCGGACTGTAGCCCGTCCCTATGTTTTTTTATTAATTATGTATGTTCAATTTTAGAGATTATAATGTCCTTACGAAACACCGGAAAGTTGTGTGGAAGTAGATTTGTTTTGAGTAATTGAGGTTGTATAGCTTGTACTCGTAGTTTGTTGTACATCAGTTGAAGGTAAGAGCAAAAATATCGATTTGTACTTCGGTAACCGATGGCCGATTTAAGAATGTCACTTAAACGACAATCGATGATATATTTTCCCGGTACATCGACACACTTGAGTCGACGGTGTACGTGTCCTACTTCAGCTTTCACAATTTTTTTTCAATACAATACCCAAATCTCTTGTTTATCAAAACCACAACCTCTGTGATATTTCCACATGCAACACTGACGAGCCTACATGTTTACACATCAACTATACCGGGAGTGCAGCGTGGCTCACACCTTTTTTTGTGTTACGAAATTTATATATTTTGTTGGTCTACTGGAGATACCCTTAAAAAACGCGCCTATTATTATCTTACCAGAAAAGGAGAAAGATAAACGGAATTTATTTCGTTCCGCAATATTTTTATTTTAAATTGGAAAATGGTAACCCTAATAGAATTGCTCTCTGAGTTATGGCGAATTATTATACACACTAGGGTAACCCTGTGAGAGCTTTAAAGAGGGACCGATTTATGCAAGTCATTGCAACCAGACTGAGAGACAAACATGCTATCTTCCCTGTACTGACAATTTTTGTTGGATAGAGTATAGTCTTAAATTGAGCTATAATCCTACAAAGATATTATATAGAATAAAATCCCCCTAATTAATTTCAGATGCAAAATTCTAATTGTTGGCGGTGGCTGTGGAGGTTGTGCTATGGCGGCTAAGCTATCCTCAAAATTGGGAAAGAATCAAGTTATCGTATTGGAACCAGCTGATGTAAGATTTACCCTTAAAAAAGAAAATTACGTTTTTATCTTCATGTTTGATTTGCAGAAACATTACTATCAACCCATGTTTACCATGATCGGGGGTGGTATGAAGCGCTTAGAGCAATCTTACCGCCAAATGTCCGATGTACTTCCAAAGAAGGCAAAATGGATTAAAGAGAAAGCAGTTGGATTTGATCCCAAGTCGAATACTGTCACAACATCATCTGGAGGAAAAATTAACTATGATGTCCTCCTTGTGGGCACTGGCTTGCAGTTGAACTACAATAAGGTGGGTACCCACATGTAGAACAGTGTAAATACTTATCATGTTTCTTAGATTCCTGGACTAGAAGAGGCTCTTGCAATTCCCAATGGAAATGTCTGCTCGATTTATTCGCCCAAGTATGTGGATCAAACCTATGAAGCCCTACAACGCGTAGAAGGCGGTAATGTTATTTTCACATTCCCTGCATCTCCTGTCAAATGTCCTGGAGCTCCACAAAAAATAATGTACATCTCTGAGCATTACTTCAGAAGGGTATGTCCTCCAAATTAATTCTGAATTACTGTAGACAATAAGAGAAGCCATCAAAGTACAAATGTTTGCCAGTCGCTTATGATTTCAACTATTACAATTGTTTGGCTTCTTCGATTGTCTTAGACCGCTTTTAATATTATGCCTCCCTCTTTTCCAGGCAAATAAACGAGATAAAGTAAACATCATTTACAACACATCCTTGTCAGTGCTGTTCGGAGTGAAGCATTATGCTGATGCACTATGGCCACTTGTAGAGAAACGCAACATTAAAGTCAATTTAAAGAGGAATCTCATCGAGGTCCGTCCAAAGGAGAATAAGGCAATTTTCCAAAATCTTGACAAACCCCAGGAAATCTTCGAAGAAGAGGTAAATTTAAGAATGAAACATGACCATGATATGTATTTAAAAATAAAATTTCGTTTCAGTATTCCATGCTGCATGCAGTTCCTCCTATGAGTGCACCAGACGAGTTGGCTCAATGCACTGAATTGGTCAATGCAGCTGGATTTGTAAATGTCGATCAATCTACTATGCAGCATCTAAAATACAAGAATGTATTTGCCATTGGAGATTGCTCGGGATCACCAAACTCCAAGACTGCTGCATCTGCCGGTTAGGAATCAATCTTCTATCACTAAAGACAAACTCAAGTATTGTTCTATTTTTTTAGCTGCCCAGTCACCAGTTATTTTCCATAACATAATATCCTTCCTAAATGGCAAGGAACTAAAGAGCACCTACGATGGCTATGCTTCGTGTCCACTTGTAACCGGTTATAACCGAGTTATAATGGCAGAATTCGACTACAATTTGCAACCATTAGAAACATTTCCCATGGCACAAAATAAGGAACGATATTCGATGTTTTTCTTGAAAAAGGAATTGATGCCAGCTCTCTATTGGAACATGATGCTTCCTGGCTACTGGAACGGCCCAGCATTAATGAGAAATGTTTTGTCATTACTTAAATTTGGTCAGAAGTAGACAAAAGACTAGGAACATAAGAAAAAAACGACGAAACGAATCCTTTGAGGCAATCGTTCATGAGTAAAAAAGTTGGACCAAAAGTGAAACCGGAAATTTGGTGACATTTGATGATATAATCATATAATGGCAGTTTCAATACAATATTTGCTGTAAAAAAGTTATTGTATTCTTAAAGCATTTCCCAATTATTTTTTTAAAGAAAAAGTTTTCAATAAAGAATTTTTTATTTTATCATAAATCGATTAAGTAGAACCATCTGTAACTTGTAAAGACCCGATTCACAGTAATCTTGTGCTATATGATTTTGTTGGTAGCATTTCGAACTAGAATACGGCGATTCAAGAGTTGTGTCTCCCTAACGAGTCTTCTGCAACTCAATTTGAAACAAAAATAAGCAGTTCGATGAATTGAAAAGAAAACATGGCCCACGATTGATCGGAGGAGATAGGCTGTTTACGCGAAATACATACACATAGTTATTTAATTTTAATCCAAATCAAACCTTCTAAATTTTATTTTATTTTTCTTCTCATTTAGAAACGTAGCCCGTTTTCATACTTCTTCTTAACAAACGGTGACTCTTCTGTGTCGCACTATGCAAATTCGTTTTCAAACCGTCCTCTGAATCCGAAGAACTGTCCGTTAATGTGCTAGAAACCTCCTTAAATTTTTGTATCCACGATTTGCTGGCAAAAATGCATGAAGTTCTTGTTGTCAAGTCATCCGGAAATCGGATAAGTGCTCGCTTTAATCGATCAAAAGTATGCGTGGCACGACTTATGTAATAGAACAAACAAAAGCTTGTCGTGGTGGTGACCACATTAACAACCACTTCCTTGATGTGGTCATAATTCGGCGCTGTTATCGCAATTAATTCCTTCAGGGAAAGAGCAATTACATTTTTCATACTTGCCCAAATCACAATCATTCCTAACTCCATTATAAAGACGCATATTAACACCTCCACCAACCAAAGAAACAAACATGGAAGTGTCGTATAACGCAATGGAATCAATTCACAATCCCAAAGGATTTCTGAAATTGCTAAAAGGATAAACCAACTAGAGATCGTGGATTGAGAAGAGCAGTCTGTGGAAAATGGTGCCAAGAATATTATGACTCGCAGGTTCATGTGAACTAGTGCCGAGGCAATAACTGCGGCTAAATTTGTCATCTGAAAATGAATAAAGTAAATGCTCAATAAATTGACAGTTAATACGAATGGAGGAGCAGTATATGTATAGGTACCTTTCGTAGTTTTTTTTAAATAAGCTTGCCTAACCGCGATGATAAAAATTAATTTATTACATAGAATGAATTAGTTTTCAATGTTCTCCTTGATCGTTCAAAGTAAAACAGACAAAAAGTGGTTCGGCGAACAGCAAATAAGTCCATTCTTTCACTTAAGATTCAATATCCGACGAGGTATTATTCGTATGTAAATACTTATGAAATATCTCAAGTCTTCGACTCTGCCTTAGAGTACAGAAAGGTAGTAGCAAAATCGCGAGGAACCCCAGCAGATGCGAAGGAGATGGCAGCCGAATTATAAAATTAAAGTTTCCTAGTGAAAACAAGCACCTCACATCGTCAAGGGTGTAAGCAAATTTACTTCGACTGACCGGTACTATTGGCGGTTGGGTTTTGTAGGATGGGGGTAAGCGTTGACGTAGTATCAAATATGTCCAGTGCCGCAACTAAGACTACACATCAATTGTGCTTATCATGTGTCCCTGACATGCTAAACCTATAAGCGTGAGGGTTAATTAATTAATGCTTAAGCAGTCAGAATTCTTGAACTGGCATTCCATGTTGGAGGTTGTGCCGCCGGGGTAACCTCTTTACCACGTAAAAAAATCATTTATGGGAGAAATACCAGCATCGGATATGAACACCCTTTCTTTAAGACCTCGACCCGGAATGTCAATGGACTATGAATTGAGATATTGCACCTGAAGCGTTCGAACAATGTACACTCCTGATGCTGCTCAAAAACTTCGATTTGTCCTTGCGCGGTCTAAGGCAGATATTACCGCGATAACAGAGATACGTTGGATAGCATCAGGCCGGGCCCGGGACACAGTTATAAATGAGTTGTGATTCTTTTCAATGTCGATAATGACCTCTCCACACTTGCCGTTGTGACCGGTGGAGTTGCCAAAACTTTTAAAAGATATTTGGTTGCTAGAAACCGGCTCATGTTCTCAAAGCGTATTCTAAGGCTCGATCATTAAAGTATGGAGCAAGATGATCCAACTCATCCACTTTTTTCAGTTGCAGCAAATCCAGCTTGCAAGGATTCCTGCATTTTCGTTGAGAAATATATTCGACAGATTCTGAATCAGCGTATCGACGTAGAAAACATCCACTTAGCATCGACTTAGCACTCGTACAATGGCTGGAGTACTTCGAGATCTTTACATATAAAAATGATATTTCCCCCTATCGTTCTGAAGAGGTGCTCTTCTAAGCTAGCAAAACCACGGAGTAAACTTTGATATCTGTGCTGTTCTTCAGGGCTCTTTCCGAAAGGATGGAAAACAGCATTTGTCCAGCCTTTCCCAGAAAAAGGCGAATCTTCTTCTCCCTCCTCCTACCGACCAATTGCACTTACTTCCCTTCTTTCCCAGGTCATGGAAGCGCTGATTAACCGTCGCTTATGAAATATCTTGAAACCCGAATACTTCTTAATGGCCGACAGTACGGTTTTCGCAACAACTGTTCCAGTGGTGAGTTGATGACATATCTAACCGGAATCGGCGCAGTGGCGTTAGTGTGTTGAACTACTAATCTAAAGTTCTCAGGTTCGAATCCCACCGGGCCAAGTAACATCTAAAAGTTTTTCCCACTGCCCCACCTCTTGCGAACATCTGACAAACATCCAAGAGTATCAATTGTCAGTTGTAGGTCCCTTCCACTTCGCACAAGCAAATGGTTGGAGAAGCTAGGTTTTATTTTATTATTTTATACCTAACCGGAATGTGGGACCAATCCTCCACCATGGTGGTGAAAGTTAGTTCGTTGCGTTTGCCATTTCAAAGGCATTTTGTATTAGTAACTGCTTATCATGCCGCTCAATTCAAGTTGTATTGAACGGGTTTAAGTCTGAAACTCACCAAATAAATGCTTGTGTGTTCCAATGCTCCGTTTTGTTTCCGACCCTCTTTCTCATTTTTATAATTGATCTCCTGTCTGTAAGTTCTATCTAACCCAATTCGTTCCCTCGATGATGACAGTACCATTAGCTTTTCATATTCGTTTCCTGGCTCATGCCCCTCATATTCGGATATGGAACTGGAATGGCAACGTATGTTAAGCTCATTAAATTCCAATCTTGACAGCATAGCTCAGTGGGGTACTACCGATAGGGTGGAATTTAATGCTTCCAAAACATAACGCTGTCTTTTGACATTTAAGCGAAACTTGAACAGTCTGCCACTATCCCTTAATGGCACTTGCTTCGCTGAAACCGAAAGTCTTTCCATTCTCGGTATGTGTGTTAATGAAAAGCTTCGTTGGGATGACCACATATTCGATGTAGCAAAGAACGCTCCGAAATATCTGGGCTTGCCTCAACCGATATAAGAAATTTGTCCCTTCTGATCTGGTCACAATTTGTAAGGTATTTATTCGCCCTTAACTTGGGTACAATGCTCATATCTGGGGCCTATTTTACTAAACTACAAATTACAACCACAAATTTGTACTTGTGAATCACAATTACAAATTTGTAATCTGGTTTTCTGTTTCACCAAATACAAATATATGAACCCACAAATTTGTGATTAGACAACAAAAAAATTGTAAGAATAAACATGTTGATTACAAATGTAAAAATTCCTGTTGCACCGGGTTTTTGTGCAATGTGTAATCCACAAGTGTTTTCTCCCAAATTTGTGGAATATCGTCGTGCAATCCCGGAATTAAAATGAATGAGCAAAATAAGATTTTTTTGTCTCCTTGATTAGAGAAAAGAAGTAGGTTTTATTTGGGTGAAGTAAACGCGTGGATAGATATTTTAATTTCATTATCCTCTTAATTCAAAATGGAAAGGATTGGAAATATTTTCGAGATACATATTACGTGGCAAAATTAAAAACAGGCTACTCTGGTAAGTACATAATATGTGGGTACATATAATTTTTTTTTTGTATATTTTAGCTTAAACTTGATAATTTAAAGAAGACTGGTTTTGTAGGTGGCACTAGTCGCATTTTAACCGATCTCGATAATATCATTTTTGATATTATCGGTAAAGAATCGCCAACAGTTCAAGGCATAGTTGATGAGTCCTCTTCAGTACCTACTGAAGAGGTACTGAAACCCCAGTGCGCAAACGTGGGGGATATTGAATTCGAAATAAGGTAAATGCAAATGCTTGTTTCTCCCAATTTTTTTTTTAAATATATGTACCTACGTATTTTTCAATTCAATCAGACCTCAAGTATCATCAGGAAAGCCCAAGCGCAACAGCAAAATGCTAACTGACCAAGCGGATATTCTTCGATTGAAGAAAAGGAGGCTTCAATTCGAAATTTATAATTGCAGTTGAATGCCTTGAAAAAGGAACGCGACTTGGGGACTGCAGAGCTGAAAGAGAAGATAAAAGTGTTGGAAGAAAACACTTTAAAATTAAGTGACTACTAAAAATAAAAATAAAATAAATAAACATATTTTATTTAAAGTTCAAAACTCTCGTTATTTAATATGATATTTGCTAACGAAGTGATTTAAAAAATATTCTAATTTTCAGCATTTTGAGTATTTGCGTCGTTTGAATCCTCAGAGGTGGTGAACATTTCGATAATATTATCTATCTGCCGCTTGTCGGGAAATGTTGGTTAAAATGATGCAACATTTTATAATAGTAACTGCTTTCATGGATTGCAATCGTAAGTGCGTCAGACACGGAAATTTCTCTATTTCTATTATTCTCCGAGTTGATTTATGTGCACGAATATAACAATCAACTTCAGGAGTTGGGTTTCTCAAAATGGGGGTAATTAACCAATCCTTTAAAGGATATCCTGTATCCCCAAGCAAAACAGAATGAGAAAAAGGTCGAATTCCACTTTCAAATTTTGAAAAAAGTGACTTCTTCGTAACACCCTTGATTCGTGCACACTTCCCGGCCAATTCACATATGCGTTGTAAAAGGTATAGTCCGGCCCACATACCAACATAAAATTTATGCAGTGCTGTCCATGTCTGTCCACATATGCAGATTCAAACTATTTGTGGCCCAATAATTGCAATTATTTCCTCTGACTTGCATCGAGTCAGGTGAAATTTTTCATTAAAATTAAATAACTCCGAAATTACATTTTTTTCTTAAAATTAAAACATGATCGTCACTTTCGCTGCTATCGCTATTACTATGCCTTCGTTGCAAAGACATTTTTTCGATTACTTTCAATATGAAACAAAACTTGTAGGAGGAGTTACACGTCAACTTTCAGTTGTAAAATATTCTCACATAATACACAAATTTTGAAAACAATTTACTTTGGTTAAACGCAAACTCACAAATAAGTCAACTTTTCACAAATCTGTAACTTGTAAATTACAATTATAAATAACTTTTGGTGAAACGAAAAGGGAAATATTCCCACAAATTTCCCTTTGTAGAATACAACTACAAATTTGTAATACCCACAGTTTGGTGAAACGACATAAATCAACAAAATCACAAATTTAGTTAAAAAATGCTTGTAAATACAAATTTGTAAGTTGGTGAAATAGGCCACTGGTCTGGTGCACCAATAACCTACTTGGAGCTACTAGACAGAATTCAAAAAGATATCGCGAAATCGCTTGACTCTATTAGTCATAGCCGCAATATATTCCGCCTATAGCTGTTTTGCGGATATTTCCACCACAAGTGCTCAAATGAAAAAGCCAGCTGCATTCCACCCTAAGAACATCTCAACCGCAATACCCGTCATGCCATGATTGCACGTCAGTTCACTCTCAAGCCTTTTTCCTGACGTATAGTGAAATGCAAAGAATCTTTCCTTAGCCGTTAAACACGAATGTGGAATGCTCTTCCCGCTCTGTTTTTTCTACCCATTATAATATACAAACATTTAAAACAATGTGCATCGGTTTCTCCTCTGTCATCTTTATCACCATTTCCTTAATGCCCACACAATGTGACTATTCGTATAAACAGTACAAGGTTACTAAAAATCGCTTTAGTACACGCAAATTATGAAACAAAATTAAAGATAAATTCATTCTAGGCCGCGTAGAGAGAAAGATGGGGTCTACGGCATAAAACCCCTGCCCCGTTGGAGGCAGAGGGTGTTTTAGTCCGGGCTAAAGTCCACGGACAGGTTTCCTATGTTTTCCACCTTTCTTACAAGAAAAAAAAACACTGATCCGCCTGAGTGGTTCAGCGATTAGACATCAATAAACATTGGCAAGCCTCCAGGTTTCGGATCACTACAGAATCGTAGGAGTAAATTGTAAATATTAAGTGCGATTTTCGTATTTTCATTTCATTCATTTTGTCGCATACCCTACCAAAAAGGAATTTTTACTAAATTGCACAATTGTGGAAATTCCTATAAGTCGTAAAATCCGTTAACTGAGAACGTCTGGCTATGGCCCTAGCAGTAGCTATTCAAAAACGACAACAGTGCGACTAGAGCTGTCTCAAAAGGATGCACATATTAGGTTGCTGAATCGTAGTGGGAAATCGGCTAAGATCAAAAGTCATTGATTTCAATGCGATAAATTGATTGATAATAAAGAACCCAGTATTGAAGTGGTTGGCAAAGCTGTTAAAGAGCTAAAACACGAGAAGGCCATCAGATCTTATTTTTTTTTTTTCTATAATTTGCTTACGCTAAAGGGATTTTTTCTGTTGTTACAGTACCCTTATAAAGCTAAGAATACAGTGTAAGCTACTTGGTTTTAGAAAGAATAGAGAGATAGGAAAGAAGTGTTTGGGTGCAGTTGTAGGGTTTTTCTCCACGGGTGGTGTCTAAGTTACCTAGGGAGATTACGATTTCATGTATTCGGTATAAAGTAATGGACTTGGCCGGGATTCGAACGCACGACCTTCCATTCCGTAAGCGAATACACTTTTACTTTTACGTTTAAATTCATTTTTATTAATTATTAGCTTATATCAACTTACATACTAGACAAAAATGATTAAATCTAGCTTAAAATTAACAGGATACTTATTCTAGATTATTGATCCATATGCGGACGCCCTAAACTTAACTCTATCTTATAATTATTGCCTTTCGGCCTAAAAACTATTTTACGAACTAATCTTACATATTATGTTTTCATCGAGAAAATTTTTTAGAAAACTCGGCATCTTTATCAACTTTTATATTTTTATATAAAAAAACAAATTACAAACTACCTACTCTACTTACTTAAACTACTTAACATATTCTAACTATAATTAGGATTCTGAGCACTCGTTGCATTACGAAACAAGTGGTCAAAATCCCAATTGCTTTCCGAGCGCCTGGCAGTCGTCAACGTGCACACGCGCCGCCGTGAGCTGACTGATGCCTTACAGAATCAATCACCTCCCGGAAGCACCACCACAATTTGGCGAGCCCGGCCCCTCCCAGAAACGCCCTAGCTAACTTAGTCTATCTTACAAACTAAGAGAATGTTACCTAGAGTAACGCACCGTCTTGGGAGGGCATGTTGAACCCTCCACCCTCAAAAAGCCACCAAAATTCGGCAAATTGCTTTTCCGTATCGAATTTATCCCTCTCCGCTATTGCGGTACTAAAACGGAGGAGCTCATGAGCATTGGCGACGTTCTCGCCGCGGATGAGCCGCTTATCTCTCGCGCTGCGGAAGCGGTGGTATAATACCGGGATACCATCCCTCGTCTGTACCAGCCCTTTTGCATCAATATGGTTAAATGCCTCCGGCGGGATAAAGCCAGACCGGAGCGTACTCTCTATGTACATTTCATTGGGGTAGTAAGCCCCAAAGATCAGACTATTCTCGCTGGCCATCGCCCTTGCAACGTGCCTTCGAGTCACCTTAATGAGGAAATTGTCAATCCTATTCAACTGAGCCCCATCGTATAGGACCTTGTTGGGATAGTATTTTATATAGTTGGATTCAGGCGTTCGGAACCACCGGAGACAGGTCCTAAGACATTGTCTCTCCAAAACCCGAATCTTTTCCATATAGCTAGGCGCTATATTAAACCATAATGGACAACCATAAGCGATGATCGGCCTTATAAGGGCCACGTAGCAAATGACCTTCACTCTGGAGTCAAGTTGACTGCTATGAAACAGTCTCCTTGTCAGAGCATAAACCTTCTTGGCCCCAGCAAGACAAGCAACTATATGTCTATCGAAATATAGATACTGGTCAAGCCAGATACCTAGATATCTAACTGCGCTTCTAACCGCCAACGACTGCCCATACTGTCCAATAATGGCCAATTTCTTCCAGTTTTTTCTGGTATCCCTAGAGGCCCCAGCCAATGGAGTTCTGAACAAGATTGTTTCCGTCTTCTGAAAGTTGATTTTCAACTTCCAGTCGTCGCAATATCGCTTAATTTGGTCGAAGTCACGCTGCAAAAGGATATTAATGACCTCGATTTTAGGACCTGATCTGTATGCCACCAAATCATCGGCATACGCTATAGCATGTCTGAGTGAACCTACCAGATCACTCGTGTAAATGTTAAACAGGATCGGAGAATTGACCGCTCCCTGCTTTAAACCGTTTTTAATTTCAAAGACTCTGCTCGAAGTCACGTTGCCACATTTGACAACGAACCTCTTTCCCATAAGCATATTATAAATTACATATAGCAAAGGTTTGTGCATCCCCCACCTGGTCAACTTGTAGAAAAGTTCCTCTAACCATACGGTGTCGAAAGCCTTCTCAAAATCAACCAGACAAGCACCCGTGCATTGGTTCTTGCATTTATTCCACTGAATGTCGGAAACCAGTTTCGACGCGGCATGAATAGTGTCATGCCTCGCCCTGAAACCAAACTGGTTGTCCGGAATTATGTTATTGTCCTCGACCCACTTTAACAGGGCTCTATTGACAACTTTTTCAAAGACCTTGCTAATATTCGGAAGCAAGCTAATTGACCGGAGATTGGCAGGGTTCGTCCTATCTTTACCTTTTTTCGGGATAGGGTGTACCACAGCTACCTTCCAATGGGCCGGATAATGTGCATTATTCAGCGCATTGTGAAATAGCCTGGTGAAAATATCTACAGCCTCCAGAGGCAGGTGTCTCAATACGACGTTTGGGACATACCATCCATCCCCCCGACTTTTTATTCTTTAGTGACTCGAGGATGCACAGAAGATCATCCTTCGACACGAACAAGTGCGATGCATCTCGGTCATTGGCGACAACTGCATTAGCATGGTTTCCATCATTGAATACGGTGAATCCGTTATTCTCAGATCGCCAATTCTCAATTTCGGTGCGCAGATAGAAGTGGCTCACCAGAGCCCTATTCTCAATGTCGTGGTTACGGCGAACAGGATTGTTCACCGTATACACGGCCTCGAAACAAGCGCCCAGCAAATCCACTTTCTCCTGTGGGTCCTCGACCACGTCGTTTGAAGCGACACTTTCTGGACTTATTCCAGCAGTCAGTACTGTCTGTCTGTTCTCTGCTGTCTGGGAGATTCGAACACAAGGAATATCATTGTGATCTTTCCTCCTGAACAACTTATTTATCTGTGGGAACATATTCGGACTACAGGTTTTAATAGCCCGAATTTTATTGCCCCAATACAGACTTACAGATTTTCTGTAATTTTCTTTTATCAGCTGTTTCAGGATTCGGATCTCTGAATTCAGCCTCCTTACCTCCGGGTCGTTGCGATCAGTAAATTGCCTGTACAGCCGTTTAAGCCTCGAGAGCAGTCTACTTTTCTGTCGGTATAGTGCGTCGATTGTAGGGTTTCTGTACTTTTCTGTCTGGTCGTCGTCGGAACGTCCTACCCGAGGAATAGTTCGTTCCATAGTTCGTTTGATGGCGTCGTTCATTTGCAATAAGTGCCGATCAATGTCATCATTTGTCATGTTACTGTTTGTCGGTGGGTCGATCCCACTCGAACGTATATCTCGCTTTAACAATCTGGAGAAACGCGACCATTGTGCCCTTCGATAATCGAATGAACACACTGCTTCATATTCCTCCAGCAGCGTTTGCTCGTTCGGGATCCGTATTGCGGCGGCGAGCCCGTAGTGGTCACTATCATACTCAAACGCACGCAAACAGTTCCGCGTGTTTTGATCTATGTTTGTCAGTTGAAGTCTTGCATCCGTTAAGGACAAGTCCAGGAAAGCACCGCTTCTTGGGAAAGAAGGGATATCCGTCGCGTACAACTCGAGTTTGTACTCAATCATATTGAGGCGCCACCAGTCGTGAAACTGGTTGCCCCTGGGATTTGCAGTAACATTTCCCCATGCCGCATGTTTGGCATTAATATCTCCGGCCAAGAAGTAATAATTCTCCTCCGAGTTCAGCTGCAGACCACGAAAAAGTGTCTCGAGCTCTGTCATAAATTGGTTTGGTGGAGGTGCTGCAGGTGCGTAAAGCGACATCACATACATTCTCCTCCGGCTATGGAGAGGAATGCATATGATGCATGCTTCCAACAACTGGAACCTACGTACGTCCCCGCTATATATAACCCTATGGCGCAGGCCTTTTCGAATTAAGATTCCAACCCCACCTCCTTGAGTGGAGTGAGGCCGGTCTCTTCTTACTACATGATAGTTTTTGTATCCCAATTTGTGCTTCTGATTTAGCTTAGTTTCGCTAACCAAAAGCACATCCGGGTTTTCGGTTTTCAACAAGTTGGCAAGTGACGTTCTTTTCTCGATCCTGACTAGTGAGTTAACATTCACAGCAAGGATCTTTAAGTTTCCCTCATCCAGCGTAGCCATTTGATTTATGGCACACCAGACCCTACAAACAACTCCGAATAGATAAAGTCAATTCGGGCCGCTTGTTCATTTAACTGTGTCTGGAACTTATCGATCTTTCCATGCAGGGAAAGAAGGATCGATTTCAAGTCCAGATCCACCTCTTGTGCCTTTTGAGCTGCCTTTGGCGGGTTTAATGTTATTTGGGCTTGACCCGGTCCAGCTGTCATTTGGGCAAAGGACACGTTGGGTGCCACAAAATTAGAGAACGAGCGACTCTTCTGACGCCCATCGTCTTCAGGCTGCTGCTTGCGGGCCTGGACTCGCTTTTTCAGCTCCTGGTACTTTGGACAACCCCTGAAGTTGGCCGGATGCCCAGAGTTCCTGCAGAGCACACAAGAGAGGACACTCCGGTTTTCAACTCTGTCCTTACCAAGAGGACATTCACCATGTTTGTGGTCCTTATCGCACTTCACGCATCTAAACTGCATGTTGCAGTTAGCTGCGGCGTGCCCGAACCTTTGGCAGCGCATACATTGAAGTATGCGATCTGACCTCTTTATTTTCTCCCACCTCACAGCATGGTAGTACAGGAAGCGGATATTTCGCAGCCTGTCGATTTTGCTATCGGGAGTTAGCTGAACCAGGAAGAATGGTAAGTGACGGTTACCACCCCTTGTCACAGTAGAGGAAAACGGCTTGACCCCCACAAACTTGAGGTCGTCGCTTTCAAAGTTCTTTAGCTCTCTTTCGAGCTCCTCCGTTTTAATTGAGGGATCAATTCCCTTCAACACTACGGTCTTCAATTTTTGCTCCCTTGGGGTGTACGTGAAGTACTCAGTTTTAACCTCTCCCAAGGCGGCGCGCACTCTCTGGTACTCCTCTAATTTTTCACATATGATTATGTGCTTATTGGCAGAAAGCCTTTTCACATGAAAGTTTTTGGTAATTAGCCTACACAATCTGATACTATCACTTATTTCAAAATTACTTACATTGATAGGCGGGATTTTTACCTTCTTTGGCTGTTGCTTCTGCTGCGCTTCGGCTTGCTGCTGTTGCTGCTGTTGTTGTTGTTGCTGCTGTTGTTGTTGCTGCTCTTTCCGTTGTTGCTGTTTCACTTTATGTTGCTGCTGAACTTGATCCCGAAGCACTTTTTGTTGTTGCTGTTGTTGCATTTTCTTCTGCCTCAACTGCTCACGCTTTTCCAGGAGCTCTTTTATGAGTTAGCGAATACACTACTACTGCACCATTGCCACCCGTATGGTTTATGGTGTACCAGCGGAGCTCTTCAATTTTGGTAGGGCGCATGCAATCAAATCATCAACCAAGAATTTGTGAAAGAAGGCATGTCTGCTGACGGGACTATCAAATCAACTCATATGCTTCCATGCTCCTATGTCTTGCGAGAACTATAGTCTGAAGCCATTCTGCAACACTCTAACCGGCATGTTGGAGTGTGTCTTCCCGCCCGGCAGTTCGAAAATACACCAAATTTTCATACTTAGACAAGTCTTGGAAAAGACCAATAAATGTTAAGTCGAGACACATACTCTTTCATCGAATTTAAAGCCGCATATCATAGCAATCATTGTCAGCAGCTCTACGTAGCGTATTCGAATTCTAAATTCCTGCAAAACTGATCGCGGAGCAATGAGCAATATGGAAACAACTCTTTTGATCTATTCCAAAAATGCACCGGATTCCGTCGAGATACGCTTTCATGTGACTTCTTCAATCTTATTCTGGAGCAGATAGTGCGCAGGGCAGGTGTCAACACGAAGCGCACTACCTTCAACAGATCGACATCATCGGCCGGTCTCAGCATGCCGTGTTGGAGGCTTTCTTGGCGATTGAAGAACATGCGAAATTGGTTAACTCGGACAAGAAGGAGTACTTGCTTTCAACAAACAACGACTTCGACGTCACTGTTGATAGCAGCAACTTCCAGTAAACATCCAAAAAATTAAAAATATGATCACAGGTAGATTTAGTTAATGTTCGTAAACCGGTAGAACGAAAAATTACTAATTTTATGACCTTATTGGGAAAAGCATCATAAAAATTCAATGTGTCTAGTCTCAATTTTTTTCTACAACATAAATCTAATATATAAAATTCTTGTGTCACAGTTTTAGTGTTTATACTCCTCCGAAACGGCTTGGCCGATTTTGATGAAATTTTATATGTATATTCCGTAGGTATGAGAATAGGTTTATAACTAATTTGTATACCACTAAGTGATACCACAAACATTTTTTTTTTTTGACAAAATTTTTTATTTTTATTTTTTTATGATTTACCATTAAAAAATACATATAACCCTTATTTTTCAAACTTCTACCACCAACCCCCATTTTTTAATAGCAATATTAGTACTGTAATAATCTTCAACTCTCAGTGATCGATAACTGATTTATCATTTATTAGTTTGTTTATTATTCAGTGTGTGCAAAATCTTAAGGGGAACAATTTAAAATAAAAGAGAAATATATACGTGTTTTATGATTGTGAAAGGAACATTAAGTACTTCAATTTAATCTATTTACGAGTATGTGTGTAGTAAACAATGCCAGCAAGACGCAAAGGGAACAAATTGGACCGTCGAACGAATAGAACAACATACATGCGAAATAGAAGAGCCCAAAGATTAGACGAACGAGTCCAACAAGATAATGCAGATGTGCGTATGAGCATGGCACAATTTCGTGAATCACAATCACAAGAGGCACGAGCTGAACGAAATCAACAAAGACAATTGGATTGAACGGCTTACTTATCGGTACGAATCCAGATTCCAACCTGTTCCTGAAGTCAACATTTAATTCATGTTTCCAAATGACATCGTTCGGAGCAACAAAAATAGGTAAAAATAATGCTGCAAATGGTCAACAATTTCATTCAAAATTCAAAATCAAAGGCCGAGTTTATTACAAAGTGGGCTCACTGCTGCCAATGCCGAATGAACCACATAATTTTTTACAAATTTACTTTATGAGCGGTGGGGACTCCGAAAACGCACTCGCCCATCGCGTGGATGCACGTTGCGGCTACAATTACCTCAATTCACCATATGCCAGACGCATCTTCGGCGAGCTGGATGCTCTATAGACATTGTCACCAAGCTATCTCTTTCTGAAGTTCGGAATCCCTGTCTTAAACAACAGAAGCAAATTGAATGATAAAATTGCAGAAAGTTGCACAAATCGTATGGAAAATCATTGTGAATGTTAATGAACGGAATATGAAAGTGCAAACAGAAGCTATTGAAGTGTAATAAGTAACAAAGTATAGAGAAAAAACGTGAGAAAGTATGTTAAAGCAAAACAAACAATAATCTATCCTCTATCCTATTCTTATTCCCATCAGACACCTAAAGAGTCTATATCATAAGTTTCAGTTTCCTAGCTCAAACTTTGACTTTCCAATAAAATTGTTTTATTTAATTGTGGGCGTGTCAGTGGGCTGATTTTAGAAATTTTATCTCCCGAGCAGTTTTATTAGTCAAAGATCATAAAAAATTTCAGCTTCTAGCTAAAAATTCGATTTTTTCGATAAATTTGATTTTTTTTTTAGTTTGAGTTTTTAGCGTGCCTGTGGGCGGATTTTAAAAATTCTTAAACTTGATTGTTTCGTTGACCATATATACTCTCATATGGTTAATGGCTCAAATGTTTGCCGACAGACGAACGGACATGGCTAGATCGACATTACTATCGATAAATATAGTAACTTTTAGGGGTCTACGGGCAATATCAAACTTCGCGTCAAAATTAGTATACCCTTAGAATAGGGTATAAAAACAGTTAATATGTTGACCGAAAACCCTGTTCAATTGTATTTAGATATCTAAAATGTTTGTTTAAAAAACTTTTCAACTTATTTGCTTCCAAACAAAAATATTTTTTTGCCACAACGCGATTGTCATGGTTTCACTTTTATTTTTCGTACAGAATCTTAATATATTGTTAGATTTTTAGTATTCCAAAACGTGGTTTGGATACTCCTTCTTAGTTCCGAAACTTTTTTTGTTGAAATTGGATTTGTTATAAACTTTTTTGGAAATATTCGCGAAGAACGTATTTCCCGCCATGCGAATTCGCCATTGTTTTCCTTCATTTCATTCAGCTGTTGGTTTTTTTTTGTGTTCATTTGCCACTGACGTTGTCGTGAGGTACTCTATTGAATGAGAACAATGAATTGTTCAAATTATTCAAATCACACATGCACAAAATACAAACTGACAATAACGCTATTGTCATCAATCCTGATAAATCACCAGCTGGAGAGCACATGCATGAATTTACGAAAATAGTCAAGTCGTTCGAAGGTCTATTTTCGTTCGAATTATGCCGGTTTTCCTCAAATAAATTTTCTATTCGATCGAATCTCAAAATACAAATTCTTCTAGTTCGACAAAATATCGTTCGAATTCGAATGGCAAAATCAGCATGAATAATCTTGAGTTCATTACTGATACACACCGTTCATACGACGCTCTCCAATATCCGCTAATGTCCTGAAAGTGACAAAACGTCCACAGCGCTCAATTCCTCTTTCAGTCATAGACCACATCCCCACACAGTTACAATAAGTTACTTATTTTTCATTTCCCTACGAAAATATTCACTAGAAATAATTTATATGGCAAAACAACGTTTGCCGGGTCAGCTAGTATAATATATAACCTTCTTTCATATTGCATTTGGTTTTTCCAATATTGTCGAAAGATTTAAAAAATTTCGTAAAATTAAATCAAGAAAAGTGATGCGACCCGCAAGGTCCATACGACTAACTTCCCAGTGGAATCAATATGATTTATGCGTACTGTGATTTACTTATGATTTATGTACATGTACTGTGAGCGTCAAAAAAAGTTTACATTTCTGTGTTTTATGTTTCCTATTCAATTATAGAATTTATTTAAGGTTTTTCTTACATCTAGTTTAATATGTTCGTTAGTATCTAAATTCTTAATCGAACCAAATGTATAAGTTAACAAAAAAAAATAACAAAACAAAAAATGTTCAACAAAAAAGGAAAAGTACTTCACATTTTAGGCGTCAAAAGAAAGTTTACACTACCGAAAAAATAACAATTTATGGAAATAAACCCTGAATCAATATTTTGTTTGTTTGACTTTTGCCTTAATAACAGCCGTCAACCTCCTGGTCATGGACTCCATCAATTTTTTTGTGAAGTCAGAGGGAATTTTGTATCACTCTTCCAACAATATGAACTTTAGCGAGTCCTTACTAGTGATGACCCTTTTTCGAACCTGCTTGTCTAAATACTCCTACAAATGTTCGATGGGGTTAAGGGGATTTCTAACACTTTCGGAGTCCGATACAATAACCATCCTTTCACAATTTCGGCCGTGTGCTTAGGGTCATTGTCCTGCTGGAATACCCATGTTTGGTCCAAACTCAATTTTGCGACGCTAGGGTACAAGTTTTCAATCAAAATGTTTAAGTAACCCGTTTTATTCATTGTGGACTCAACAAATACCTGGTTTCCCACTCCTGTTGCGGCCATACATCCCCAGACCATAACCGACCCTCCCCATGCTTAACCGTAGAGGTATTGTTTTTTTCATCGAACGCCTTATTTTTGGCTCTCCAAATTTTTGGTGGTGTTCTATGTTTGAATACTTCAAATTTACTTTCTCAGTGAAAAGTAAATTTTTCCAAAACGAAATGTCTTTTTCTTTGTACTTTTTTGAGTACTGAAGACGACGTTTCTGATTGACTGCTGATAAAAGGGGTTCCTTTCGCGGTACCCTGCCATGTAGCCCATTATCATGTAGTACTCTTCGAATTGTACTTCACTTGCACTAATTGGAATACATGACGCTTTTTGAATGTCTTCTGAAATTTTCACAGCACTAGCAGATGGATTTTTTTTTCACTTCTCGCACTACGGATCTTACTTCAGATTGAGAGAGCCGCTTGGGTCTACCAGTGCGTGGACAATCTTGGAGTTGTTTAAAAATCTTATATTTATCAATTATTTTTTTAACACACTGATGAGTTCTGCCAATTTTTTGCGCTATTTCTCTTAAAGAATTTCCTTCTTCGTTAAATTTTAAAACGAGTTTTCTGGTTTCAAACGGTGTTTCCTTACCCCTTTTAATGGCACTTTTAATTTAACTGTTGACACTACCTTTTTCACAAATAACCAAACAAATCAAAAGATAGTCTTTGTGATAAGCATCAACAAAATAAACAAAGCAAAGCTAGTAAATGCACGAAACGGTAGTTGTCGCGTTCCGCAAATCAAAATTGACATGGTGTAAACAAACAATGTTTGTTTATAATTTCTTTGTTAACTTTTGTAATGTGTTTCGATTAAGAATTATGATATAAACAAACATGTGAAACAAGTTGTAAAATTAACCTTTAATAATATATGTAATTGAATTCGAAACATAAAACACAGATGTGTAAACTTTTTAATGTGTAAACATTTTTGCTTTCGTTGATGTGTAAATATATTTTTTCTCGGTAGGGGCTAGTTGAAAATATCGAGCGTCACCGTCAGATTTTCCCGTCACCATCAGATTTTATTACCACGTGAGTTAACCGCTGCTCGCCAGATCACCGCAATTAAACGACGTTGGGGGCGGTTAGTACGTATATGGCTGACCGTTTGAAAACAACCGCGTGTCGTTGTTTTTTTTATTTTATTTATTTCGTTATACATTTTCCAGTTTTAATTATGTTCAATTTTAGAGATTATTATGTATGTCCTTACGAAACACCGGGAAGTTGTGTGGAAGTAGATTTGTTTTAAATAATTGAGGTGGTATAGCTTGAAGTTTGTTGTACATAAGTTGAAGGTAAGAGGAAAAATATCGATTTGTACTTCGGTAACCGTTGGCCGATTTAAGAATATCACTTTTAGTTGTAATAAGGTTATTTACCGAGTGGTCCTTGGAGAACCAAATAAGGTCCCTAAGCCTGAAAAAAACATTTTTTTCAAAAACTCCTAAAAAACCGCGCATTATATTGTGTTCAATGTTATTTGACTAACAGATCCTTGGAACAACAAAAAGGTCCTTAAAAGTAGAAAAAAGGATATTTTTCCAAAATGCCATTAGAATCCACCCGGTATATCTGTGTTCAATGTTATTTGACTAAGAGGTCCTTGCAACAACAAAAAAGGTCCTTAAAAGTCGAAGAAAGAAAATTTTTCCAAAATGCCGTTAGAATCCACACGGTATATCTGTGTTCAATGTTATTTGACTAAGAGGTCCTTGCAACAACAAAAAAGGTCCTTAAAAGTCGAAGAAAGGATATTTTTCCACAATGCCGTTGGAATCCACACGGTATATCTGTGTTCAATGTTATTTGACTAAGAGGTCCTTGCAACAACAAAAAAGGTCTTTAAAAGTCGAAGAAAGGATATTTTTGCGAAATGCCATTAGAATCCACACGGTATATCTCTGCTCAATGTTATTTGACTAAGAGGTCCTTGCAACGAAAACAGGATATTTTTCCAAAATGTCATTAGAATCCGCACGGTATATCGGCGTTCAATGTTATTTGACTAAGAGGTCTTTCGAACAACAACAAGGTCCATAAAAGTCGAATAAATGATATTTTGCCAAAATGTTTGTTGTTCCTAGCACTCCTCATTCAAATAACATTGAACTCATATATACCGTGCCGTTTCTAAAGACATTTTGGGAAAATATCCTTTTTCGGGTTTAATTATTGTGGCTCCAAGGACCTCTTTGTAAAATAACCTGATATAAAATAAAAGGGACATTCAATCAATTTTTATTTTAAACGCAATATGCATAATAAATCCCAATAAATTCTCACCATTATAGCAAAATAAAAAATGTTGATTTAGTTATAGTTATTACCTAGGCAGCTAAAAAGCTAACCAACTTTTAGTTGTCATCCGCAACTAACTTTGGCAACCTAACGAACTTATTTACACAACCTGTAACTAATAGCTAATAGCAAAAATTAGTTGTCATTATGATAGCTAAACACCAAATCGATTGCATTTTTAGCGCAGCTAATTTAACTACGTTAGTAACTTAGTTATGGCGTTAGCTAGATAAAAAATTAGGTAGCTAACGCGCAACTGTGCCTACATGTTTACTCATCAACTATACCGTGAGTGCAGCGTGGCTCACACCTTTTTTTTACGCTCACGGTATACGAAATAACGGAGCACAATGTAATAATGATTTGCTTAATGACAAATGACAATAAATAGTACAAATAAAGGCAAATTATTTTAGTTATTTATTTACTAACAAAAAACGGATGGACCGATTTCGCTGGAAACTTAATCATGCTGATTTTTCGACATTCGAATTCGAACGAAAGTTTGTCGAATTAGAAGAATTTGTATTTTGAGATGCGATCGAATAGAAATTTTATTTGAGGAAAACCGGTAAAATTCGAACGAAAATAGACATTTGAACGACTTGACTATTCATTCGAATCTCAAAAGCATGAATGAGTTCTGAGTTTCGTAATAATGTCAATATCATCTTTCTCTCTCTGGCACATACGTACATACGCACATACGTACATACACACAGCCGTACATCTCTATAAAAACGTTGGATTTGGTTTTGGATTCTGGTGACCTTGAAACTTGGAGATATGTCAAAATCCGCGATTCACAAAATCGGCTCAATTACAAGAAATAAAAATACCTGTTCGTAAACATGTGGAACAAATAGGTATGTAATTGAGAAATTGCAAACAAAATTGACTAGAAAACGAATTCATTTTTTTGTCGGTACGGAACACATATGGAAATGATACAAATCGTTCCAGTGATGTGTTCGTTTCAATATGTTTGCTGTTCCACTTTTTACGTATTGCTATAACTGCGCCCTTACCCGGAAGACCAACGGCCATATTATTCACTCCGGGTGTAACTCAAGTTTAAGTTAATTTTACACCCGCCCATTAATCCGCATTTTTTAAACCCGACAATTTAAACCTGTGTCCATATTATTCACTGAAAAACATGCGTTAAACCCGCTGGATTAAAGACGGATTTAAATGCGGATTTAAAACACTTTAAACCGTTTTTAATCCGTTTTAAACCTACGTAGTGTCAAAAGTCACATATAACGACATTTGTTTCTTGTTGTTTGTCAATTTTTTCTTGGAAATTTGTTGTGTGCCAAGTTTTGTGTTTTTTCCATCTTTAGTAAAATAAATTGAGAAAAACCTTAAAATGAAAGGCTTCTTTTTTTTAGCCGGAAATATTTCCGGAAATCTAACGTATCGTAATCCTTTGCACACGCCCGCTTGTGCATTCGATACGTTCGACGATTAGAACGATGTTGACTCACCATCTGCTGTTCCATCAGCTCTTCAATAAATTCATCGTCCGACGACGAAGACATCAACATTTCGTCAATATCACAAATGAATTCCATTTTTTCAGCGTCTTGATAGGTACTTTTTTTCAGCTTTTTCATTTTATTTTACTTTTTTATTTCCTGCCTCTTGCGAGCAAAGAATTGTCAAAAATGTGACCTAGACAAAAACATTGAATATTATGAAATAGAGTTTTAACCCGAGTTAAAGTACTTAAACTGGTCTCCGGAGTGCAGTTTAAATTAAATCGGATTAAACGCTGTCAAGTTTAAAAAACTGGGTTTATGTTTGGGTTTAACGACTGAATATTATGGACTTGGGTTAATTTTTTGGGTTAAACTATCCGGATGTAACCTTTAACCCGGATTAATGGGAGTGAATAATATGGCCGCAAGTGTAAGCTCTATACCACTGATTCTGTCAGTTCCAGTTGTGCTTTATGGCGGTAGCGGGGAGTGCTGGACTATAAGCATCAAAGGAGAGCTAATATTTGGTTTTTTCGAAATTAAAATTCGTTGGATATGTGGTCCTGTGTCACTGTTTGCGAGGAAAGCGATTGATGGAGAAGATACAACCTCGAACTCTATTAACTGAACCAAGATGTGGATGTAGTCCAAAAACATAAAACACATAAAACATATAAGGCCGATTATAAAGTTCTGAAAAGTACGAACACAGTTGGGGCAAACTTGGTTGATTGAACATAAGATCATTCTACACAAATTCCACTATTTTTGGGATACAAACCTAAAAGCTTATTCTTATCGCTCCATTTAGTTTATGTTCTTTTCTGTCTTTCACAAAAAATATCCTTCTAAAAACAAAAACACCAAGCTATCGATGTTCGAGTTTGTGTGCAAACCTCGTTCACTTGAATCGTGTTTGTATTGAAAGGCTCGTCTCCGAGAGATGAGAGAAAAGAAAAAGGTCAATTGGCGCGCTGCATCGCGCCGGTCGGTGCGAGGATCGCTCATTCAGAGTACCTACGTATGTGTTGGTACTGGGTATACATAATTTATACTCAGCCTTGTCTACGCTGCTCTACGCTCAGTTGCAGGTGGCAATGGTGCGATGGTAGTGTATTCACTAAGTGATTGGCAGGTCGTGCGTTCGAATCCCGACCAGGGCCATGATTTTTATAAATTGAATACACACAACAAAAACTGATCTCCCTAAAGCAATTTAGGCGCCACCTGTTGAGAAAAAAAAAATCCCATCGCACCAAACTTCTTTCCTATCTTTCTATTCTTTCAGTAAGTAGCACCCAAAAATAGGCAATGAATTGCTGGGAGCTACTTGCGCAACAAACTAAAAAAAAATGCCTTCGCTGTGGTTATACCATTATAAGGGTACTGTGTCACTACAGAAAAAAGAAATCCCTTTAGCGCACGCAAATTATAAAAAAAAAAAAAAAAAAAGTTTTAAAAACTTAAATTTATTGAAAACTAGCTGTCCCGTGCTCGCCTTGCTTCGCCAGTCTGCAACTTCTCAAATTTAAAACAAAATACTTGCTGATAAGAACTGATAAAGAAAACGGCGAGAGCATCCCTACTCATTATATGGATAAACTCTGAGTGTGACTGTGACTCCCCCGCAATCTCATTTATATTTCATACCCTATATCTTGGTCAATCCCATGCGCCACAAAAAAACAACACTAACTACAAAAAGTGCATAAAAAAAAGAAAGAAAAAGCATACAGCACAAAAGCTACAGGTAGAGAAAAAGATTTGTGCCGCACACACACACAAACTTTCCTCCACTGAACGCTGGGAAAATCCAACGATCTAGCTTCAATCGAACACTTTACTTTTTTGAATTGTATAAAATGTATATTTTAATTTTAATGCTTATTGTTCAACTTCAGAATAACCTACAAAGATGATTTATATCTTAAAATCTTTGTACATAATTGAAATTTATATTCCGTGTACCAAATTTCATTTAAATCGTTTCAGTAGTTTTGGCGTTAAAGCGAGACAGACAGACAGACAGAGTTACTTTCGCATTTATAATATTTATTAGTATGGATGACCATATTTTTTTAGTTTTTTGTTCCTTTTTCGAATAGAATAGAAAATATAGGCCGAATACCGAATAGTAACCGAATATTCGTTTCAACACTAAAAATAATGCTTCAGCAAAGAGGATCTTCGACTCCTGTGCCGTGTCTGTGCACTAATGCGTTTCCAAATTTAACCAGTTTTTCCGGTCCGAGATTGTCTACCCGAAGGCCTGTTGTTGCTTTGTTTTAGGCTTCCACGTCCTCCCATCCTTATCCATATGGATTTATAATTCACTCAAACTAAGGAAACCCACAAATATTTAACAAAATTACAAAACTTAAATTAAGTAAACTTTTTTTATTCAGGTCATGAGTTCAATGTACATAAACAAATATATCATTGGATCAATAAAAAATGTATTAATAGAGTAACCCACAATAAATTAAACGTGTAAAAAAATAGATTAGAAATAAAGATCGAGTGAGCCATCCACCAGGTTCCATCTTAAAATACTGTAATGCCACAATTACAGGATGCCGGACGCGGAATGCGCGAAGGTAAAAAAAAGCATAAGTTATACGAATTAGCAAAAAACTGATCATATCTTAGATCGCTTACTAGAGTGCCCCTCAATGCCGACAGTACACCGCGACGAGACTTCCTGAGGTGTAATACTGTTGTCGCACGGGTTGCTTGGTCGTTTTCTATTCGGCGACGCAATAGGCGATTTCTGTTTCAAGCACTCAACATCATTAAAAACAACCTGAGCCCCACCACCACAGGTCGGAATAACATTTCCTTTATACAGTTTTGTCTCTACATCACCATCGGTATCCGCTTCCTGGGAGACTAGGCAGTACTTTGTTGGTTTGCCAGTGAGGTCCTTTACGTCGGGAAGTTTTGTGATAGATTTGCGATTTCGTAAGTACGGTTGGAGGATTGTCCCCAATGGCACTGGATTCGGGGCTCGATGTTCTAGCCACTTTTCGCCGGCGGATCTTGAGCGACGATGGCGATTGTTGGCAACAGGAACGCCCTAAAGAAAAAAAGTTTTTTTTTTAATATCTAGTTTGAGGGTTCCAAATTGAATACACACCCTAAAAGTATGAGCATGGGAGTTGACTTCCGCTGTCCTAGAAGGTGTCTGCGGCTGCGTCCTCTGAGACTGTACATTGACTTCAGTGAGGTTTTCTGAACTATGTGAGCGTATCAGGCCGGGAATGTCGTCAGATTTGATAATATTCGATACCAAACGCAACTTTTCGTCCTTGATGCGCATTTTTTCTTGCAATTTTTGTCGTTGTTCACGCAGGCGAATCTCCAGTTCACGATTCTTTTTGTCCGCTTCCACTGCCATCTTTGAGTTGAACTTTTTCTTTTGTTTCTCCTTCTCTTGCTCCTTCTGGGAAAGGAGGTTCTTGTTTTCGGACAGTTTTCGATGGAGGTCATCTAGTTGACGCTCACGATTGCTGAGTTTGCTGTTGAGGATGTCTATTGAACTCTCGTGCACTCGCAGCTTGTTCTCCAGAGCAATGGTGCGTTCGCGTTCCTGATTGTGAACGGCTTTAAGAGATGCCAATTCCGTTTTCAAGGACATATTCTCCTTTTCCATTTCACTTAATCTAACGCGGAAGTTGTCACCTACAAATTAAATACCTACAAATGGATTGAGTCATTTTTAAGGACTCAAATCTACTTACATCGAACTTCCAGATCTGCGCAAAGGATTCTCCTCTTCTCAATACGTTGGGTTAAGTACTGCATGAGCTCCTGAATGGCAGTCTCCCCCTCGGGACTGTCGATTTTGTAATCAGGGAAGCCCGGACCCAGAGTGTACACTAGACCGAGGTCAACGTCTAATTTCTTTGCGTCCGCGTGTCCCAGATCATTGAGGTTGTTAACGGCGATTTTAAAGATTTTATTCGCCTTTCGCCGCCCAGGCGTTAGTCCGTAGTCCGGCTTCATCGGAGTCGCTCTGGCTATTTGAACTTCTTGCGTCATTTCGGCAAACTTCATTACTTGCTGTAAGGAAAAGATGTCCTACAACCTGCTCCCGGTAACAAAACAGGTAAAACTTACCGAATTCTCGTCAAAGTCCTCGGCCCGTGGGTTTATGCAGACAATCATCGATACCTGTCCCTCCCCGTCGAAGTAGTTCTTAAACAGATGCGTAATTTTTGAGTCCCGATAGGGAATCTTCTTGGTAGCGGTCATGGTCTGATTCTCCCTCAGATACTCTAAGCATGTTCTTAAAGTCATCAGAGAGTTGTTTATGTTGCCCGCCTCTCGCAGGCGTACTCCAGTGTTTTTGGTGCGGGATGAACGCTCGCTGCCAGCCAAGTCAACCAGTGACAACTGACTGACCGTGATGGTGCGCTTGTCCTGGATTACAGCTTCTCCATGACAGTCTGTGGGTGCCTGCACCAATCTTACATTGAATACCGAATGACTGCGGCTGGACTCGGCGTTGAGTACAGTGTGTCCCATGCGCTTGCGCTTTTGGCCGGTTTGAAAGGCTTCAATTGCCTCCTCGACCGACTTTATCTCGATCTCTGTAACGCCATGGACGAACATATTGTGACTTGCATCTTCTCTGATAATCTTACTCTGCAAAGTTCTAAAGAGAAAAAAATGAAATGAGCCTAAAAATGCTAACAACATCCATTGCTTACTTCTGAATGCCTCCCTCCTCGAGGAGATCGTACACGCTATTATTATACACCTCGATATAAGTGACGAACACCGCATACATATTGTCCTCATCAAGACCATGCAGTGGCCTAGGTTCCGTTGATGCTTGCGACGCAATCTCTGGATCCGAGTCCTTGTGCCTGCCTTTAGCGAATCGCATGTTCATCTCCGCCTGCCGCTCTAGTAGAGCATCCGTGTCAGAGAGAATCTCAAAGCCATTCAATCGATCGGGTTTGAATATATACTTCTTGGCCTGATAGTCAGCGATCGTTCGAAATAGCGTGTCCAAGCAGCGTGGCATAATACCCCGCTGACGGGTATCACCCGTCATTGTGTACGTTTTCCCACTCCCAGTTACACCGTAGGTGAACAAAAGGCTGTTCTTTCCACGAATTAGATTTTCAACGAGGGGTTGCGCCACCGCTGAGAAAACATCGCGCTGTGATGCTGTCGTTTCGAATACATGCTTAAAGATGTACTGCGTTTCCTTTTGCGTGCTCGGTTTGAAATTCAAAGCATATTCGGGCGGAGTAAGGACTATTGTTGATGGGCTCTTAACGCGAATACACGACAGATCGGCATCCGATTGCAGTGGCCTTACTCGACAGAAAACATTGACGGGATCCTTTTGTTTTTCGGAGGAATTTTGTCGACTTGCTGGCGCTTTGACAGCCCGAATTGGTGTTCTCGCTCTGAAAATTGATTTTATGGTATTTTTTTTAACTATTGAAATTGTTTATTCCCCTACATTAGACAAAAATATTTTTTAAGTTTGATTGCTTATGCTTAAGGAGGATTTACCAATTAGATAGAGTTGTATTGTACTACTTACGTATTTTTCATCATCTTATACTTTGTTCGATTGTTTTACACTGAATAAATGTATGGAAATGCAGAAACAGAAATTCACTTCGAACACATTTCCTTGCTTGCTAACATAACAGTTATTTTAAAATTACGAATTTTCAAGTTTATAGTTTGACGTACGCGCTTCAAACCGCCATTTTTATGCTTGCGGTTATCTTACAATACAGCTTAAACACATGTACCCAGGTTATGGTGTGACCACACTCTCGATTGTAGCTAAAACATTTTACCACAGCAACAGCTGACAGCAAAAACAGAAAATTTTGTAAAAGATAATGCTGCCAGCAGAGGACTTTTTTATATTCTCGGAACTTAATTGTTATCTGAAGAAGATCATCCTTCTAGTTTCTTTGAGAGCTGGAGATTCACCTCGAATGTGTACAGTTGTTTCGTCTTTCGTTTCATACACAGGCACTCTGAAGAGTCGACTATTTTCATTTTTTTGAAGTAAAACTTCTTTACGCACGCTTGACTTAGGGAGTAAGCTGGTGAATGCGTCACGGAAGTGTAGACAAACGTACATTTCCGGCAAACAGATGGAATTTACCGGAAGTGAGTAAAGTCATTGTGTCCATGAATCGCAGTTCATTAGTTGGAAATATAGAGATTTCAGCTAGGGAGCTGAAATTTATAATATAGACTCTTCAGGGGCTTTTGATGCTCACGTGTAAATATTTTCGAAATGCGCCCACTGACACGCCCACAATTAAAAAAAAAACAAAGTTTAAGCTAGGGAGCTGAAATTTATAATATAGGCTCTCCAGGGGCCCTTGATGCTCATGTGTAAATATTGTAATAAGATGGAGCCCACAATTTAAATAAGATGGAGCGAATGAAGTTTTACTTTAGTCGTGTTGTCTTAAGCACACTCATTTTTTTTAGGTGGTATTGTAACCCGTGGTGAACCGTAAAATACCCTACTAGGTTTTTGATATCATGATGACTCAAATTTAGACATTTGTTGGTATTTCTATTGCAGGGCTGGATGGCTCGTTTGTCCTGTCTAAGTCTTAGAATGCTCTTCAAAAGGTGGTACATTTCGTATGTTCCCAGCATTTTACAGCTGTTATTACTGATCTAGGAGTGCAGCAGAAGGGTTTGGGACTTTTGAAAGAGTTTCTGAGCTCTTTCTTGTCAGTTCATCGGTCTCTTCATTACCTTCGAAATCCTCGTGGCCCGGAATCCCCCACAGTTTATTCATTAAACCGAGTGTTTGAAGAGTCTTAAAACAGTCCATAATTTAATGGTATGCGAGCTAAGGGCATTATTTGCTGCTTGACTAACCGTACATATATGGATGGTGACGCCTTCAATACCAGATGTATTGATGTGGCTAGGTATCGTAATGCATGTATTTGGTCCGTATATTACAGATCCTAACTCCGATTTCATTTTAGAACCATCCGTGTACCACTTTATGTCGGCTGTTTGGTGGGTATTTACTAACCCATTCTTCCCTCATGGGAATATCTGCGGAGAACCGTTTACTGAAGCATAGTGACAAAAATTGTGTTTTGTGAAGGCACCGGTCATAAATTCCGGGTGGTCATTAAGCCTTATCTCATTTAACTGTATTACGCTTGTTGCACTGCGGATCGCCACTTTTTGAATCAGCTGTTGGGCAGATTCGCATTGCTCCGTTGTACCTTTTTGAGCTCCTCTATTGCGTTATTTTGTCCACCATACTATGGACGCGTATGTTATTATGGGTCTATGGGTCTTATCGTCACTGTGTAGATCCAGTGGACGATCTTTGGACATATTCCTTAGGTTCTACCATACGTGCGGCGACAGGCCCATAAAGCTCTAGTAGCTTTCGTAATTTTGGTGTTAATATGAGAGTTACAGTTCATTTTATTTTGTCTAGGATTACTACAAGATACCTGACTTCTTCGGAGTACTCTTCGGCCGTGTCGTTTATTGAGATTTGACCTAGGTCTAAATTTCTTCTTTTGGTAAAAGGATAATATATAACGGATTTAAAAAAATATGATATAGTCCACGACTTTGCCTTTATCTGTTGCCACTTATTTGAAGTCTTGAATGATATAAGTATTCTATTATTCAATTATTTTCATTCAAAGTAAAATGTACAAAAAAATACTCTAGCCTCTCGCTCTTCTCTCTATTGGGGTTACTTACAAGTGTGCGTGAAACGCGTCATATATCGCAGGATCTAAAAGTTACGAGAAAAGTTAGGTCGACGATTTTGCTTTAAGGTAATTTACCTCTTCCTGTCGCTCTATGGTTTGAACCGCATTGTCGTTGTATTCTGGTTTGTGTCCAGGATGTCCCAATTACTTGTAGGCGTGTTCTGTTTATGCTATAATACCAGAGGCTTTTTTGAAGCTCTATAGGGCGACAAATTCACCTTACTTGAAAAATATGTACTTACGGGCCACTAAGGAACTCAAAGATCTTTGTAATACTTAAAAAAATGATTTAAGACAAAAAGCTTGCACCAACTTAGTAAAAATTCCAAGGAATTCTGGCACAACGTTCGTCAAGTAAAGTGGATGGCAACGAAATATATGAAGATTGCTCTCGACGTTCAGACTCTATCTGCACATTTTAAAACTCTATTGTCGGCCGAGGAGAATCTTCATTCTTTCAGCTTCGCATTACCAAACACGTGTGTTCTTGAGCTAGATAATACTCTCTCGCAAATGAAAACCAACAAGGCCCCTGGAAGTGATGGAATACCAGTTGAATTGTTCAAATATAGTAATGACCATCTAAAAAACTATATGCTGGATTATTTTAACCTCGTTTATGGGAATCCCTGTGTACCTTTAAGCTTCCCAAAAGCTCTCATATTTGAAATTTAAAAAAAAGAGATCCTAATGAGCCTGAGAACTACAGGGGAATATTAATTCTCAACTCACTTAGGAAGATATTTCTGGGATTCTATATGGAATATGGATTTCCACGTGGATTGAAAGGACCAATCGACTTAGCATTTTTCAAGATGGATTTCGCTCGGGATTCTCTACAATGGATCGTATTTTAGCATTGATAAGCATTGCTAAGAACCACATCGAAAAAAACAAAAAACTGTATGTCTGTTTCGTGGACTTTAAAGCAGCGTTCGATACAGTAAATAGACTGGTATTGTTCTATAAATTGACGACTATTGGAGTATCTCAAAAATTTCTAATGCTTTATTTCAAATTCCTCTCGTCATCCAGTGCGGCAGTATGCGACGGTTCCAAGCTATTAGAGTGATTCGTTACCTCTGTAGGTGACCCGCAGGGATGCATTCTGAGCCCTTTGTTGTTCGCTCTTTTTATTTATGATGTCTTCTATCCTTCCTGGAAGGAGGTGTACTCTTCGCGAAACTCTTATCAAAGTCTTGCTTTACGCTGATGATCTGGTTTTGCTGTCGAACAATCCATTCTAGCTGCAACTACAAATCAATAAACTGATGGCCTACTGTGATACATGGGATCTTCACATTAATATACAAACAACGAAGGCGATGCTTTTTGAGAGCCGAAAATGTAGAAGACTTTCTGAAGAAGCTTGGCGACTTGGTAACGAGCAAATTGATACAGTGCTTGTATTTAAGTATTTGGGAGTATTATTCACGTATAATCTAAATCTTACAAAACATGCTAAGAAAAAAGCGCAGAGGCTAAGTTGGCGCTTAATTTGATGTGGCTTAAACTGTTCGCTAAACAGAATATTGACTATTCATCCAAATTTAATCTGTTCAATGCAACAGTCAACACTTGTATGTGCTATTGTACTAAGGCCTTTGGAATAACTCTCTTTGAAGAATTTGAGGCGGTTCAAAGAACTTTCGTCAAACGCATTTTTAGATTGCCGAATTCCACACCGACTTATGCAATACACGTAGAGTATGGACTACCACCAATCTATATAAGGAACCTAAAAGCAAATTCTGGTAACGAATCTGTGTTAGATTGATGAGTAGAAGTGTCGCAAATCTCCACAAAGTGATAATGGCTAGATTTCTACGAACCAACGCATCACTTTTCAGAGAATGGAGCCAGCTGGCCTTATTCCACGACCTCTCACTGTCGTTAACAGATTACAATGTTAATGAGTGGCCTGATATATAGCCGACAACTATTTCGAAAATAGATGAGAAATCTTAATCATCGAATACTTACTGCATAGAGCTACTTTAATGTAAAAAATTCATCGTAGAAAATAAGAATGGTATTCAAAGCGAGAATCGGAATCCTTAACCTAAATGTCATCCCTCAGAGTCGATCTTCAGCAAATATGTTATCTGTGCAACAGAAGAGAGTTAGACGATATTTACCATTTTATTGCAGTTTGCCCGATTTTACAAACGATTCGACGACTGTATTTCCAAGAAAGTTTTTTATCCGTTAATAGTCTCTACGAAACATTAAATGGTGCTCGATGTTGGACTATCCTGTATAGTTACTGCAAAGATGCTTTAACATATCATAATAGCTTTTGAAAACCCACGTTTATGTCTATTATTGCTTTTTTGTTCCAAATCATATAAAATTGTTATCTTTTTGTGTTTCAAATCACTCCAAAATTGTAACCTCTTTATGTTGCAAATCATTAAAATTGTTAAAACTAGCTTTACTAATCAATTTTTACTCCATTTTTCTTTCTCTATTATAAAAATTGTAACATTACTTTTCACTCTCTTTTATTTCTCTCTTTTTAACTTTATTACTTTTGTTTTATAATGTCACTTCTGGTAGACGGCAGAATTAGCCATGTCCGCATTCTTAAGCAAAGTATACCTTGTACACTTTTTTTATCGCTGAAAAAATAAAGAGGAAGATAATAATAATACCAGAGGCACAAACCTAAACCGTAGAACAATTGTGCACTCACCATTCACAGGAGACTATCGGGCCGCAAGTAAATATCGATGGCCCCATGCAAAAGGATACTAAGTGCATTTATGTTACTTTTCAGGAGAGGCGTTTAAAGTTTTTTGATCATAACTTTTTTTCTTTTTAACGGATTTTTAAGCCGATTGTTTCATTGTTCTTATAATTTATACACAATTTTTTAGATATATAGTTAAATCTGTAATACTGTGTCTTAATATGCTAAATTGCAGTTACTATTGTTTTGACTGTCGAACTCAAACTTTTGTATATACTATTTGATGTTAGTTCTTTTTTACACGCAACAAAATATATCAAACACTATTTTAAGTGCATTTAGAGTCATTGTGGCTGGAGTAAATAAAAAAAAGGGACGAAATTGGAAGATAGCATTGTTTTTTTCTTTACTTACCAACTTTTCAAATCTTAAAACAGTAATAAAATAACGAAATTAAGTTATTAAAGGGTAACTTTTTTATTTTAACAAAAACAAGAGAACTCTAAAGTGCAATTCACATGTTCCAGTTTATTCGTCGGATTCAGACTCTGATAAAACTGGAACATGCGAAGTGCACTTTAGAGTTCTGTAGAACGATTGATATAGTTTTGGAATCACATTTTGGTCACAAAGCCAAGCTAAATCCAAATATTTTTCAGTTGAAATGGAAAGAGGTCCTTTGTAGGCGGAATGAAGTATTTCCGGTAGGCGTTTTTTAGATCGGCTCTTGTTTTTTGTTTTCTTTTCAACATATAATAATATAATAGCTTTATATTCGTTTTCGAATAAATGTTTGTATTTCATTTGATAAAGTTCTTCAGCATTAAAATATACTTCGCGGATCTTGCTATAACATATTTTTTCGTTAAGAGTATTTTTTGCCCAATTCATTGAGTTAGATAACATTTTAAAATCTTTGAAATCCTCTTGTGTCATTTCTATTACTTCGTAACAGGGTTTTTTGGTTTTTGCACATCTTATAATAGAATACGACTCAGTTGGGGTGTACACTGTTTTATTTTTTTGGCATTTTTCAATCATGGCGTGTACACTGTCGCCCTCGTTTTGAGTGTGTCCTTTTCCTAAAAACCGATGAGTGATATTTATCTTAAAGTTTGTTGAGGCCCATGCGAAGAATCCGAATACAACTTTGTTCTTATTTTGTCCCCCACAGTTGTCTGACCAAAAGTTCAAGTTTTGCACCCCTCTTGACAAATGTGCTTCAACAAATTTGTGAAGGCAGCTTGACACCTCTTGAGCACCCTTTTTCACGATGGTTTCATCCCAAACGTAACACCTGGCTTCATGAGAGGCTAGCTCAAAGATTGTAAAATTATATACCTGCAACTTTCTTTTGTAGTAAAAACAACTAGCATTGGCAGTGGGAGTGGACAGAATTTTTTCAAAATCGAAACAAGCAGTTACAGTATCTGCAGATGCCTGAGCAGCTAACTTATCTGCTTCTTTTAACACTCTAGCTTTTTGTTTATTGTGTAAATGTTGAGCATTTTCATTTTCTGCCGTTTTTCTTTCATATTTTGGAATTTTATACATATGTTGCACTGGTCTTTTTTTGGAACATAAAAGCCTATGTTATAATTGAAATTGAATGTCTCGATACTGCCTCAACGTAACTTTATTTAATATGTCGTAATTCTTTGATGTAAACCATTCTTCATAAAGGCGAAACATTTGTCCTACTGACTTTATTTCACTATTGATGTATTGTTTTTTTGTCTTTTCGACAATAATGAGATTCCATTAAAGGAAATGATTCAATGTGTTCCTTAGCGAAAGTTTTTGAGATTTCTCTTATTTCATTAACAGGCCTCAAGTGCTGGCCTCGTTTATCTGGGCTTATTATAATACTCGTACCACTATTATTGGCAATCTTTACAAAAACAGTCCGAATCGTTTGTGCAGAAATTGAAAACATATTCAGAAACATTTTTTGACAAACTTGGACTTTTCTTTCAACACCGTTTTCGGCGAAAATAAAATTATACCTTCTGGTACAGGTCCTTTTTGAGGTTTTACCCATAATAGTTCTTTTTTTGTCATTCACTTCTACAAGCCTTGCCAAAAAATCCCACTGCCTTGTTCTGCATCCAATCTTGTAAAAATTTAAATAAAGTTCATACCTCCTCCTCCGAAACCTTGCTTTCACATTTCATTCGGCACCTTCCTCCACAACCTTCTTGTAAGGTTTTACCTCCTTTTGAAACTCCTTTTGAGGAAATGTAAGGGTTTCCCGAATTTTTGGAGTATTTTGCTTGATGCCGTTTCCATAATCGTGGATTTGCTGGTCGTTTTCTGCCAGTTCTTGTCTTCATGTTTTCCGGTGTATCAAACTCAGGATTGAGTTTCAAGTTTTTAGTTCGAGGTGGTGTTAAAACGCTGTGTGGTGGCCCTGATGAAGTACTCGTATCAGATGAATCATCTTTGTCCGGCTCGTACTCGCTACCACTTTCCGGAAATGGTTCTGTAAAGCAAGTAATTAAATAAATAGGCTTTAATATTTCAAGAATAGTGTGCGATTTACCCACAAAATCTGAATCCTCAAAAGAATCTCTAAGAAATCCAAGGGATTTTGTTGAATTGCCTATTAAAACAACTAATGAATTTTACAATACTCAATATCAAGTTTGTTTAGATACCTAAATCCTTGGCGCCAACTGTTGAGTCAAGAGAATCTGCGTTTTTAATTGGAATTTTTTCACTTTCATCTAATTAACATTTTTATATAACACAATATTTTGCAACATTTAAATACAATTTTTACCTATTTGATTACTTTTCCTTGCAAGATCTAGTATTTTCCTTGCTCTCGAAGCCATATTTTGCCCTTTTTCACAGAAAATGTTGTACCGCATTGAGCTGAACAAAATTCGTGCAGCCAATAGCATTCTAACGGTACTTAAAATCCACCACCAAACAAAAAAAAACACTGGATAGAATACTAAGACACACTTAGGTGTCATATATTTTCGCTTTTGTGCACACAAAAGTATACTAAAAAGCACTTAAGTGCATTCAACTTTAAAAAATTTCATGCAAAACAATACTATGTCAACATGGTATACTTGTGATTATTGAAAAATTCAGTCATAAAAATACCAACAGCGCTTGGTATGATTTTGCATTGAATAAGTGTTTAGATAAGGAATTATCCTAAGTGTTATTTGAGCTCTAATTTCAATGCTTTTTGTTAGATTCGCATGAAAAAAAAAATGAAAAATAAAAGTCAATGTGGGGATTCTTATGATATGCATAACTCAAAACTATACTTAGTGCACTTAGTATGTTTTTGCATGGGGCCATCGATATGTAAAACGACTCATACCCATACGCTCATTGTACAATTTGGGCCCCAGCAATTTGAAAGTCATCCGAGGCACATCGAGGTGTAATTTGTGAATAGTACAGCATAGCAATATTTTTATAGTCGTTAAAAAGGCAGTGGCTGTAATTGTACACACGTAAATAAGAATATAAATTAAATAAAAAAAAAAAACTAAGACAAAACAAAGGGGCATGTGCCCAAAGAAATTAAGCTCGTTGTTTTTGGTAATATTCAGTTATTTATTAGGACGATACATTCAAAGTAAATTGGCGGTCACCGGCAGCCAACAATATCATCAATAAATAAAATAAAAATCAGTAGGCCAAGATGCTCCCTTGGGTACTCCGGAAATACATTTAATTGGCGTTGAGTTATGTTCATCAATTTTGACTTTTTGCACTCTAGCAACCACAGATCCATTGAAGATATCTTGAATAGATACCAAAAACTTCAACCTAAGGAAGCAATATGTTGCGGCCATCCTAAATAGGCCGTCTAAATAGAATTCATTTGACTTTGGCGTTCAAGAGCATCCACCACAAAGAAGAGAAACAAGCTAAATTAGTGATAGTAGATCTTCGTGAAATAAAATCATGTTGGGCACCACTTATGCATTCTACGCGGACTTTGTAAAGTGCAGTCCCACAACCACATAGACTTCGCTTCTTTAGGCTCGCCCAAAGTGGCTTTCCAGACGCATCATCCCCACATCCGGATATGAATTTTTAAATAAGGATATATGTATATAAATATATATACAGGTTCAGTGGGTAAAAAACTAGAATATTCGTTGATACTCTCATATATGTATATGCATATATATATACTTTCGAACTCTTTCAAAATTGTCATTAACATTGTATTTTGCGGTGTTTAGACTTTAAATTTATAATTTATTAAGTTAATTGGATACCCCTGTGATCTTTTTTTTAATCAAACCCAATGGGCGCAGGTATATTTTCTATTTGTTGTAACAGGTTTAAGCACCTATTTCTGTCAAAAACGAATTGCAGAACTATAAACGGCAGCCATGTTTGATGTATCAACGGCCCCTAGTGCTAGCTAACCACAGCACTTTGCATAAAAGAAAACTATTTTTTTATGGAATTTCATTTTAATTTGTTAATTCCTAAATTAGTTGAAATTTGTCTGTTTTGTGTCGTTATTTTATAAATTTTAATGTATTAAAAGCTGAAAACTAATTTATATATTCACATGTATAATTTGTTTATTTCTTGTTGTGTATTTTTGGTCAAATGATAAAGTTTAAAAAGGAAATTTAATATTCGTTAATCCAAAGATGACAATAATAATTTGATT
The DNA here is from genome assembly GCA_949715645.1 of Portevinia maculata. NCBI lineage: Eukaryota > Metazoa > Arthropoda > Insecta > Diptera > Syrphidae > Portevinia > Portevinia maculata. The sequence goes on along the minus strand of OX454527.1, from coordinate 50,732,154 downwards.
TGTTTATATGTATTAAATTAAAATCATCCGTGTATAAAAACTGATTTGACTTTTTTAAACTTTTCCATTATGTTTTTCTTAACCAAGTGTGTATGCGTGAATGACCTTTTTTTTAAATTTAATTGGCTGACACATGAAATCAATACAAAATAAGGTGGCTAAGACGAAAACAAATGGTTCTCATTCATAATTATTATTAATTCTTTCGTTTGTTTACATAATATGTCATTATTACAATATTTTGTGTTTTTAATTATTATTATTACATATTTTATGAAATAACCTAAAAAGTGATAATAATTAAAATAGTTACTATCAAATCAGTCTATGATTAAATATTTGATTTATTATTATACATTATAAAGATTGTTTTTATATTACATTTCTCAATGAAAGTGATCTTTTTTTCTGTGTTATTGGTATATAATAATTTTGTTGTTTTTTAAAAGAGGCATGCTTTTTTATACTTGAGTTGTATGGATTGATTTTTATTATATTTTCATTCGTATGTTTATTTATTTCTCAATGGCAATTCTGTGGCATACTATACATATACATACATCCTTTTAAATAGCAAAACAATAATATATATATACCATTTTGGCAGATATATGTACATTTCTCTTAAACAATGCATTTGTTTTATTATTGGGTGTGTTTTTTAACTATCAGTAAATATACATATATATTATTTATATATATTTATAAGGGCTGGTTCATTTACCTGATACAATTTTGTAAATTTTAACAAAGAAAAACAAAAAAGAACAATAATCTGTGATACTGACCCCTATTCAACTGAGCTTAAACAATCAATGGAATCGCGAATAACATAAAACATAATTTAACAGATTTTTTTTTTATTTTCTAAAGTTTTCAAATAAAAAGATTCTAACAAAGAAAGGAAGCCACTAACTAAAAATATATTGTAACAAAGAAAAAAAAACGTTGTTTTCTTTACTAATAAAAGGATTTCTTTCTTTTCTTTTGCGTAGATGGACCATCATCGTCGTCCAGGTAGTAGGATTTTTCTTAAATTAACCTTTTCTTTCTATTCTATAAAAAAAAAAATTAACAACATAAAAAATTGAAAATTATCTAATTAAATAATAAGTACCGATTTTTCGAATGGTTAGTGGCAGTTTGTAAAGAGAAGGGAGACATTGGAGGGGCAATAACAATGCAAAATATGATTGCTTTCTCAAAAATAATATTTAGTTTGTCTCCCAAAATAAAAATTGATATAGCTCGAGTCTTATTTAAGATTCAACTTGATATAGACAGCGAAATATACATGAGTCAGGGTTAAGTTTTTTTTTTAAAGTAAAGTTAGTATCGCCAAATGTCACTTCGTATCGTTAGTTTTAGTGAATTGGAAGCAAACTAAAAGCTTGTTTATTTACCAATTTGGACAAAAGTACTAACAAGGAGCGCTTATTATCGGTAAGTTCAAAAGCGTCAACGAAATGCACATAGATGCCGCATCACTGCACAAAAACAACGATGCGCATCGCCGCAAATTTGAGTGAGAATTAACTATGTAAAGATGCGATTCCGAATTCACGCAAGGTCTATAAAAATGTATGATAATTAATTGTGACCAGTATTGATTAGTCTGAGGATTCAGGGCACACAAAAAAACATCTGCCATTTTTTAAATATTTTTTTTTGCATTTTTTTGTCAGAAAATTTGTGAGATGTTATTGCCTCCCTTAAGTATAACTCTGACTTTAGACCGAGATGAAATTCGGAAAATATTCTGCCAAATAGAGGATTCAATAAGTCAAAACAGTGAGCAGGCTTTTCATAAATACAATCGTGAACAGCTCTTTGATTGTGAAAAAGTTGAAGCTATAGCTTTTACTGATGTGATTTTAAGTGTTCGGTTACTACGGTGTGTTACTAACCGAAAAGTTAAAATCACTGATCAGTAAGTGTTGGGTTCAACTAAAATCGTTTGTTTTCCATAATGAAAATTCAGATTTCGTTTGGATTTATTAGCAGCAGCCAGGTATATGTTGAATACATCTGGGATAAGACTTCGTTTGGAATCACCTCGATAACCGTTGTCGTTTGTCGGATTCGACGCCAGTCTTTCCGGTTTTACGCATTGCGTAGCGCAGACGACTCGACTAATTTGTAGTAAAATTGCATACAAGTATAAAATGTACACAACTAAGAAAATTTGGATACATAATTAAAATTGTTTGATTTTTAAGTGCATCCGACTAAACTCTTTAAATTCAATCTGCCATCACCAGTTTAATTATGGATAGATTTACATGTTAACACATGTACACCTAGTGAGATCACAAATCAAACATAAATCAGCCGCTATAACTCCATTATTAAGATTTTGACAGATCAGATGTAAACAAACAAAACCAATAGTTTTTTTTTGTCGGCTTTATTTCTCACTGGAAACGTAGTTTACAATATTAAAGCACTAGTAAACCATGAACATTTGTCGTGTAGGAACAGGCGCTTGTCTTAAAATGTGACTAAGGCCCCAGTTATAGCCATACGTAAAATGAAAACGCAAAAATGTGTATATGCTTTTTGGTCCACTTAAAACGAATAGATGAACCCAATCTTTGTCTTTAAATTTAGCGTATGAATTATTAAACTAATATAATAGAAAAAAAAAGAGAAATGGAACATACATTTGGCTAGAACACAAATGTATTTATTTGTCCGTACGGAAAACTTTTTCTGTTCAACTTCTCTGTCAATTCACAGAAATGATAGAAATCGTTCATATGATGTGTTCGTTTCAATGTGTTTACTGTTACACTTTTTACGTATTGTTTTAACTGAGACCAACGGGGAGGCAATTTTAACATTCACGAGAGCTTAGCGACATATTTAACAACTGAAAACTCTCACAAGTGTGCATGCTAACCCGTGGGTTGAGACGACTGGAGATCACCGCTGTCGTAAAAGGCTGATCAAACAATAATCAATAACAGGCACATGCACGTAAAAGAGAGGCAGACGTTTGGTCTCTTACAGAATAATGCAAAAATACCAGCAGAAATAAAGTGATACGAAAGCGAGACACCTGCCGAGGTTAACTAATTTTATTTATCGAGGCAGTGAAATGGGGTTATGGTCCCTTTACCTACCACTACTTCTCCAGTAATAAAGAAGAAGTAAATTGTGTCCATGTTATGTGATCAGTTTTTCGTTACAATCGACGATGTAAGCAACTCTTACTGGCAACAATCTGCTAAGGAACCACCAAATGAAACTGAATCTCAAGTATGACGACATCTGTAGAGGCTGCAGTGATGAGGAAACCCCTGAGGATACACCTCACTTTCTCTGTTACTGTCCAAGCATGTGTCACCTGAGGAACAGGATACTTGGAAGATACTTCTTCCAAGACATTCAAGAACTTTCTGATGTCTCATTCTCGAATCTTTACAGGTTTATAAGGACATCCGAATGGCTGGACAACCTGGAGTAGGAAGAAAACCAAGGACGAAGGACCAAGGCCAGAACAGCGAGGCCAACACTGCCAAAAAAGGTTTCACAATGGGCCCACATGCACCTAAGTGTAGTGTAACAAATTCGCTCTGTTCCATCAGCCCGGAAACCTAACCTAAGCTAAACAGAAAACAAAGACAAAATTTGATAGTAGGCAGTATTCAACAGCAATGCCCATTTTATATTATAGGAGCGCAAAATTGAGTGGACCATTTCTTAAAATTTGTATCACGCGTTTTTTCATGTTAGGTAGAGCTGCCCTTTACTCCTTACCTGCAGTCGATTATTTTGTATTGAGCATATAACTCATCTCGCGTGATGTAAATCAACCGCGGTAGACAGAAAATTCTATGGTAGAAACGATGACGTTTGATTCTTTTCATTTTACGAGAAATGGCCCCAGTGGTTTTCTTCCCGAGATGCACAAACGACACCCAACCATCACACCCCCTTCTCCCTTCCACTTGCCATTGTTTCAACACTTACAAAACAACAACATTGAGTAACAGATTTAAATGTGAGTTTTGTAAAAATCTAAACCAAGATAAAATAAAAGAAGTAAAAACACATTCTACATACAGTAGCAAAGACAAATAAAAATAATAATTGAAAAGGGTAAATTAATAATTCAAAGACAATTCAACACGGAACCTAGTCATCATTATAATAATATAAAGCTTTGATGCGAATTTGTTTGTGTAATATCAAAGAAAAAGAAATTAATAATTATATTCTACACTAGACTATAAAAACAAAAAACAAAATTAATTATATATAAAATAAAATATCTCCTTAACACTATGACATACGGCTGTGTGAGAGTTGTGTGTTTTTGTGTTAACTGAAATAAGGACTTCTGCGTAATCAGAATGAATTCTGTTGGCTGCCATCAACTTAAACTTAAGTGAACCATAAAGCATAATAATTTCCAACCTTCTTTCCTCATGTATGCATGAGTGTGTGTGTGTGAGACAGTGTTTTATGTTTCTTCTTACAACAGGTATACTTACAATATTATTTCTTTTTTTTAAGTCTCAAATTATTTAGTTTTTGTTTTTTGTTTTGTTTTCGGAAATTGTGTTTCTGTTTTTTGGGTGCTCTTCGTTTTAAAAATACCAATTCGTAAGTAATTGTTTGCCTGGAAAGAACTGTGCGGGGTTGGCTAATTTAAATTCTTACTTAAGACTTATGAGCATTTAACACAGGCACCTTCAACATCGAAATCCAATACCATTAGTTTCGTTTCTTCTGTACCGTTGCGCGATCCTACGGCGCATATGAGTTTCGTGTCATTTGCACTAAAGTAAAAAAGTTTAGTCATAAAGAAATTATTCAAACTGAGAAAATTATTCTTCTTACCGAATTCTCCAGACAACACCACCCGAACCACCAGAGTCTAAGGCTACGAGGTTTCTAATAAACTCGCCGGTTTTAACATCCCACAGTTTGACAGTACCATCATCGGAGCTGGTAATTACGAAACGGGAGTTGAACTGCAGGCATGTCACTGCCGATTGATGTTTATTCGGACCTGTTGAAGTAGCGAAAATCGTTGGTTAAGCAAAAATAATAACAAATTGATGGAATGAAATAACTGAAAAAAGGAATATGAGAAGAAGGCAGTCAAATGGAGATTTTTTTAACAAAGCGATCATTTCTTCCGACTCTATCACAACATCAGCAAAAAGACAAAGGTGGCATTCAGGATGCCACAGGTTAACTAATTGCTTGAAATTGGGCTGATTGGTTGAAATTACTAAAATTTAAGGGCGATTTTTGGCAACTGCGTTAGGGAGCTAAGCCAAGAAATTCTGCCTGCATTGAAAGGCAATCGAGAAATGTCAAAACATCCGTCATAAACAAGCGAAAACTCTACGCCGTGGTTGTGCGTTTTCCGAGTGAATTGAAGAGTTACGTCTGAGACGTCACCCAAACCATTACCCCGAGCACCTCCCACATTTCCCTTGCCTAACGGCACATTATTCCTTTAACAATGGAGACCACCCAACGGCACATTACTTGTGCATACTTGTGCATACTTAGCACAATCCAATCCTTATCGGATGCACACCCTTTCCCTTCCACACATCAATAAGAATATATCATACCCAAATGAGATAAGAAATTGCTAACCCAATCTATTTTTGTACTGAATTGGAACCACAATTCAAACCAAGCTTGGACACATTCAGTCAGTCTTTAACTCACCAAGCTACGGAGAAGTGCAGCCTCGCTTAGACAGCGGCTTCTCCTTATCTAATAATTAATTAATATAACCAAATAAAAAGATGTAAAATAGAAATAAGTTAATAAATAAAATAAAAAGAAAAATTTTAAAAATAAAGAAAACGTTTAAGTTTTTTTTTCACAAACCGCGGCACGAAACCGTAATTGGCGCAGTCGGTAATTTTCGAATACGTGAAATAATAACGAACAAGTGAATTTTGCGGTTGACCTAAGTCATTCAATTCGAAAGAAAAGAACCTAACTTCCGAGTAAGAAAGTAAACATTCCGGCAAAGGAAAGTGAACAAAATCTTAAAGTTCGAATAAGAAAAATAAAAATTGAGCGCGTAATCACAAGTGAACTATTTCAAAAAAGAAAAAGTGAAAGCTGTGTTGAAAACCGTGTGCGGGACCCTAAATAAATCCAAAACGACGTTCAATTAAGAACGATCAAAGTTAGAAAATCTTTAAAAAGTGTTAGGTAATCCAAAGTGTCGTTCAATTAAACATTCTCAAAACTGTGTGTTCTGCGTGAATAAATCGAAATTAACCGAAAACGAAATATCACGTTCGACGAACGGAGAGCCGCAAACATGAGTTTAAATAATGTAGAGCAGTGCCTCGCTGTACTCACACAGCTGATGGCAAACCAGAGCCAAACAACAAGTGTAAGGGCTAAAATCGAGAAGGAAATTAGATTCCTAACGGCATTCCAAGGAGAACCAGGGACGTTGCCCTCGTTCGCAGCGTCAGTCACGAATGTCCTAGCTAACTACCAACTGGAAAATGACAAGAAGCAGGTGTTCGAAGTCATTTTCGACACAAAAATCTCAGGAGCAGCGAAAAATCTATTGCAGGTAGATCCACCAACGGATTGGAGCCAGTGCCTCAACAAATTGAAACAGCATTTCCGGGCATCAAAGGACGAGCTCACCATAACCAAGGACATAGGAGTATTAAGAGTAAGAAGTATTTATGAATTAGACTATAAATTAAAAAATATTGTAGAAAATATTGCGGAACACGCAACTTTTAGCAACAATAGTAAAAGAGTAACAGAAATTTTCAATGGAATGTTAGCAATGAAGGTTAAAGAACTAGTTTCAGGGGCGTTAGCATATGCAATCACAGGATTGCATGACCTATCGGAAATAAGAGATAAAATTAGTATGTTTATTGGACAGGATGAAGGAAATTTGAAGTCAACATTTTATAATAATTCAAGTGTAAGGAATAGTTATCAAAATAATTATAATAATAATCACAATAGGTCAGGTACATATGGAAATAATTTTAATAATAATTCGGGTACATTCAGGAGCAATTATAGTGGTCCTAACAACAACAACAATAACTCGAGACAAAATTCCAATAATCCTCCTCGAGAAAACAATTCAGGTCAATACAATTTTAACAATTTTAGAAATAACACTAATTCAGGACAATATTCAAACAATCGCACTCGACATAACAATACAAACTCGGGTCAATACAGACAGAATAATTTTGCACAAAATTCATACCCAACAAACCCAAGACAATATAGGAACAACACCCAGACAGAACCGATGGACACACTATCTGCCTCCTACCAAAGGCAAATAAATAATATAGAAAGACAGGATTTTTCCCTCAACCAGCCTCCAAGAAAATTACCGTATATAATTGTGGAAACCAACAACAATACTAAACTAAGATTCCTAATAGACCCAGGCTCGGAAACGAGTATAATTAACCCAGGTATTTGTAACCCCAAATGGCAAATACAACTTAGTAAACCAATCCAAATATTAACACCCTTAATTATTCACAAAAAAGTTAGAATTCCTTTATTTAAAGAACTAGGAGAAAATAAAACTGCAGAGTTTCTGGAATTCCAGTTTCATCAAATATTTGATGGACTAATTGGAAACAACATTCTAATACCAGCAGACGCTATCTTAGACTTTAAAAACAGGAAACTAACAAGTAACGATAAAGAAATGCCAATCTTTCTTTCCAAAGATGACGAAGACTCTAATAATAATTACTACAAGCAACTACCAAAATTAGAAACGTATTATACGGAAATAAACCACGAACCAATCCCAAAACAAATTAGAATAAATCACCTTAATGATGAAGAAAGATCTAAAATATCAAAATTAGTCTCACAATACTCGAAAATATTCTACCAAGAAGGTACTGATTTGTCGCTCACTAATGCAATTAAGCATAAAATAGATACAATAAACGACATTCCTATCTATACAAAAAACTATAGGTACCCAGAGGTACATAAGGAAGAAGTCAACTCACAAATAAAAGAAATGTTAGAGCAGGGCATCATACGACAAAGTAACTCGCCCTACTCTGCTCCTATCTGGATTGTCCCCAAAAAGAAGGACGCATCTGGAAAAGATAAGTGGAGGATAGTAATCGACTATCGAAAACTTAATGAAGTTACGATAGACGATAAATTTCCAATCCCGAATATGGAAGACATATTCGATAAATTGGGAAGGGCTATGTACTTTACAACACTCGATTTAGCGAAAGGTTTTCACCAGATCGAGATTGCCGAAGAAGACGCAAAGAAAACAGCATTTTCAACCGGAAATGGCCACTACGAGTTCACTCGCATGCCATTCGGATTGAAAAATGCTCCTTCAACGTTTCAACGATTAATGAATTCGGTCCTTCATGAATTCATAGGACAAATATGCTTGGTCTATTTAGACGATATTATTGTCTTCTCTACCAGCCTTGAAGAGCATATTCTTTCGTTAAAGAACATTTTTGCGAAACTTCAAGAAGCCAACCTTAAGGTCCAGCTAGATAAAAGTGAGTTTCTGAAAAAAGAAACGGAATTTTTAGGACATATCGTAACCACAGAAGGTATCAAAACCAATCCCAATAAAATACAAGCTATCCAAAATTACAAACTACCAAAAACCGTAAAACAGATTAGGTCATTTTTAGGAATTACCGGATACTACCGGAAATTTATTAAAGATTACGGGAAGGTAGCAAAACCAATGACATTATTCTTGAAAAAAAACGCAAAGATTAATACTAAAGATCCAGATTACATTGAAAGTTTTGAAACCCTCAAACAACTAATTACTTCAGACCCTATTCTTCGATACCCCGATTTTAATAAAAAGTTCGTATTGACAACAGACGCCTCAAATTATGCGTTAGGCGCTGTTTTGTCACAAGACAACCATCCGTTGTGTTACGCAAGCCGTACACTCAACGATCATGAAGTAAAATATTCAACCATAGAGAAGGAACTTCTGGCAATAGTATGGGCTACACAGTATTTTAGACCATACCTATATGGAAGAAAGTTTACTGTACAGACCGACCATCGACCACTTGTTTGGTTGAGTTCTCTAAAAGAACCCAACATGAAGCTACAGAGGTGGAAGATTAAGTTAGAGGAGTTTAACTTCGATATGGAATATGTACAAGGAAAAGTTAACCAGGTTGCAGACGGATTATCTAGAATGGAAGTTTATTACAGCGAAAATGTAATCAATCCTATTGATGATATCACCGAAGATGCACAATCAATGGTAGCTACGATCCATAGTGCTAGAGAAGATAGCAGAGACTATATTCCAATAATCGAAACCCCGGTCAATTTGTACAAGACTCAGATAATACTAAATAGTACCAATAATGTAAGCAATCACAAAATATATAATACTTTTAACAAAAAAAGAATTGTAATAGAAATAAAATTCTTTAATGAAAAATGTATCCTAGAAATTTTGAAGAAATTCATTCCACCCAAAGGGATAGTAGGTGTTTTTTCGAGACATGATAATCTTTATGCTAAATTTCAGGATGTCTATATTAAATATTTTAGCAAAAATAAACTATTAAGGTTTATTAAATGTACTAAATTTTTAGGAGATCTCACAGACAGGGAAAAAGAACTATTAGTAATCTCAAAATCACATAACTCCTTAAATCATAGAGGAATTAACGAAACGTACGAGGAAATCAGAGACGTATATTACACTCCTAACCTCAAACAAAAAATCCAAGAATACATAAACAATTGCGAAATTTGCAACAAAGCAAAATATGAACGATCACCATACAAAATTCCCTTCAAAATAACTGAAACACCGATAAAACCAAATCAAGTGCTACACATTGATATCTGGTATGCAAATATCAATTTAATGTATGTAACAATGATCGACAAATTTACAAAATACGTAACAGTACAAGAAATTAGACACAGGACTTGGACATCACTACTGAACACATTAGAATATAGATTCGCAAACAATGGTATACCGGAGAAAATAATTACAGACAATGAGACAGGTTTTTCATCAATTGCAATCAAAGAATTCTTAAAAGAAAACAATGTCGACTTGCACATTACTACACCTTACCACAAAACAGGCAATTCGGATATCGAAAGATTCCACCAGACTCTCAACGAGCACATCAGAACATTCGCAGCTGACTATAACAATAAAGACACCCTAAGAAACAAAGTTCTAAAAGCTGTCAAAATCTACAACAAAACAATCCATTCGTCAACAAAGAAAAGACCTGTAGATTTTACTAACGGGACTATAACAAGTCAGGATTTTCCTAAAGTAATAGAAACAATTAACAATAACAAAAACCGATATATTAACAAACGCAATAAAAACAAAACTGACATAGACCTTACAAAAACTAATCATGCCTACCTCAAAACTAGAACTAACAATAAACTTAAATTAAAACATATAAAAGCTAACCCTGAAGTCTTAGACGATGATCATGTTAAAGATAAAAGAGGATGCAAATATTATAAAACACAACTAAAACGAAAGTATAAATTCGAAAAAACCTCTTAAGAATATTTCTTTTTAGACACTACTAATTATCCTTCTGACAACAAAAATAACAGTGACAACAGGACAAAAGATCGACATACAGAATTTAAACGAAGGCAATGGATTTATAACAATTAGAGGCGAAGAAACTAAAGTCATTGAAAGTTACTATAAAATTTTGCATGTCATAAATATAACACTATGGACGGACAGTTTTGAACTTCTTAAACACAACGTTGAAATCTTAAAAGACAAGTACGAATACCAAACTATTATACATGGATTAAACCAACTAGGACAAGAAATAAATAGTTTAATTCAACATAGAAAAAAAAGAGCTCTATTCAATTTCCTAGGAACAAGTTTAAAATATCTGGCAGGAACAATGGACTACGAAGACGAACAAGAAGTAAAAACAAGACTTAGCTTAAACGAACAAAACAATAAAAATTTAATTGACGGGATGAACGACCAAATTAAAATAAATTCCGAATTTTACGAAAACATTTATAACATAACAAAACATATTAACAAACAGCAAACAGACATAAAAAAACAATTTTCAACAATAAGTAAAGTAATTGATAAGCAAAACTTCAAAATAACTACAATGCAACATGCATTTCAAATCCAATACGATATACAATTGCTAAGCGATCAGGTTAAAAAAGTAAAGGAAAGCATTTTACTCAGCCAAATAGGTCTCTTAGGAAAAGATATTTTGTCACCAAAAGAAGTTGAACATTTTAACATAACATTTGAAAACTTTAAGGATATCAAAAGTTCAAGTATATTTCACAGAAACCAAATAATCTTTGTTATTATGATCCCAGTATATGATAATACAAAATTTCACCGTGTATTTATTGAACCAATTCCAAATTTAGAATTTTTTGAACTAAACTCTAATTACAAAACAATAATAACAGATGGAAAAACTAATTATAAAGATGATAATAAAGTTTTAAGAAAAAATGAACTGAAAATTATTGATGATGAATGTATTAAGAATATTTTCGAAAAAAATACAAGCTGCAATTTCATAAAAAAAATAAATATAGAAATTAAACAATTAGCAAACAATATTATAATACTTAAAAATATGCCCAAAACAATTATTGAACAAACCTGTAATAATTTTAAACTAGAATTAATGGGCACTTATGCTATCAAATTTGAAAATTGTGTAATAAACATAAATAATATTAAGTACGAAAATTTTATATATTATGAAAGTTTTATAATACCTAGCTTAAGTAACGTAAAAATCAAAGCAATCGACATGAATTTTTCTAGCGCTGAAATTAATGTAAAACAAATAGAAAATCGAAAACTTATTGATGAAATTAAATTCAAACATAAAAAATACAATAGCATACATTATAGTCTTAACTTTTTAATTTTGGGTTTAATAATTGTATTTTTAATTATTTGTTCCACAAAAAGAATCAGAAAAAGTAAAATTAAAATAAACATTCAAAATAATGATTCTACGGAGCAGAATCCTAAGGGGGGAGGAGTAACGTCTGAGACGTCACCCAAACCATTACCCCGAGCACCTCCCACATTTCCCTTGCCTAACGGCACATTATTCCTTTAACAATGGAGACCACCCAACGGCACATTACTTGTGCATACTTGTGCATACTTAGCACAATCCAATCCTTATCGGATGCACACCCTTTCCCTTCCACACATCAATAAGAATATATCATACCCAAATGAGATAAGAAATTGCTAACCCAATCTATTTTTGTACTGAATTGGAACCACAATTCAAACCAAGCTTGGACACATTCAGTCAGTCTTTAACTCACCAAGCTACGGAGAAGTGCAGCCTCGCTTAGACAGCGGCTTCTCCTTATCTAATAATTAATTAATATAACCAAATAAAAAGATGTAAAATAGAAATAAGTTAATAAATAAAATAAAAAGAAAAATTTTAAAAATAAAGAAAACGTTTAAGTTTTTTTTTCACAAACCGCGGCACGAAACCGTAATTGAAGTATACAGAAAAACTAAACAAATTAAATAAAACAAAAAAACATTTGTACCACACCGCAAAACGAATTAATGAGTGAAAGCTTACTTACTCAAAATTTCATCTTCAAAATCATCCATTTTAAAACATTAATTGTTCTTAATCTTCAGGTAACACAAAACTCGTCGGCATCCAATGTAAACACAGACAGTGACGTTTTTTGTTATTGAGCGTCTGGTTGTTCAGTTGGATTTAGAGTAGGTAAAAGACATACTGCAGACCGAAATCAATTCCATAGAAAGCATTACCACTCGAAGCAACATCACTCCTACTGTACCAAGTCTAATGGCACTGAACGGTAACGTTAAATCTGTATTTTGCAACTGTTCTTCACATAGCGATAAGGACTGTGATTCTAACTTGACAGCGAAAAATGAGAAATCTTAGCTAAAAATGATCATTGTTTCAGGTGTTCTAAAAAGCGTTTCTGCAGATTTGGCTTGATAGAGTATCGTAACTCACATCGTTTTCTATTCTAAGTATCTTCAACAAACAATCGAGTCCACCAGGGTTTTAGGCTGACCAAAATAACTTTCATGGTGGTTGGGTGTGTGTGAATCTTGTGAACTTTTCAATTGCATCAATTGTAAGCGCGAGTGTTGAACGCGAAGAAAATAGCAACACTATAATGCTCTGTCGGAAAGACTGACTGAACGAGTCTCAGAAGCTCCTCAGAAAGAGGACGACGTGCAGCGGATGAATTCATTAGACTGAATCAACGGTGTCGTCAACAGTCAAGATGACAGCTACCTCACTTGAGCTACTTCGACATATTTGGAGCTGAGGTCAGTGAGGACTTTTTCAGGACTAGTCAGGGTCCTGAAACAGAGATGGTGGCGGATGAACCCTTTATGGGCCAACGGCAGCTCTCACATCCCCGAAGTGGGTTACTGACACCGGAGGAATCCGGCCCGTTTAGTCCAAGGGGTCCAACAAAGGGCCTGGCCCTCCAGGTTGGGGGTTGTACGCCGGGGTAACTGCCTGACTGCGTAAAACATATATAGTTACGAAGCAACAACAAGCCAAAGGAGACCCTCTGAACTGCGCCAACTACAGAGGTATTAGTCTTCTTAACATCGCCTATAAGATCTTATCTGCCGTGCTGTGTGAACGCCTGAAGCCTTTCGTCAACAACCTGATTGGTCCCTATCAGTGTGGCTTCAGGCCGGGAAAGTCTACCATCGACCAAATATTCACACTGCGGCAGATCTTGGAGAAAACCCAGGAAGTCCAAATCGATACCCACCACCTTTTCATCGATTTTAAGGCCGCCTATGACAGCATTTATAGAGACGAGCTATACAGAGCAATGTCTAGTTTTGGCATCCCTGCCAAACTCGTCCGTTTGTGCAGAATGACGATGGAGAATGCACGCTGCTCCATCAAGGTCGGTAAAGAACTCGATGTCAAAAAAGGATTTAGACAAGGCGATGCGCTGTCATGTGACTTCTTCAACATCGTTCTTGAAAGAATAGTGCAAAACTCAAATGCTAACACCAGAGGCACAATCTTTTAAAAGTTCGTCCATCTACTCGCCTACGCCGATGCCATCGACATAATCGGCAGAACACAGCGGGATGTCACTGGCGCGTTCGTGAGTATTGAGACGGAGGCGGCGAAGATGGGTTAGGCGATCAATGAGGGCAAGACAAAGTATATGCTGTCATCAAGAAAGGACACCCAACACCGACGCCTCGGACAGAATGTCACTATAGACAGATATAACTTTGAGGTGGTTCAGGACTTTGTCTACCTAGGCTCCGCCATGAACTCAGAAAATGACACCAGCACTGAGATTAAACGAAGAATAACTCTTGCCAATCGCTGTTTCTTTGGGCTAAGAAAGCAATTGAGTAGCAAAGCCCTCTCTCGAACAACTAAAGTGACCCTTTATAAGACCTTAATAATCCCAGTCCTTCCCTATGGTGCAGAGGCATGGACTCTAGCAAAAGCGGATGAGGTCACTCTTGGTCGTTTTGAGTTCTTCGGGTAATTTTTGGTCCCGTCTGCATAGACGGTGAATGGAGGAGGAGATTCAACGACGAACTGTACGGGCTGTACAGCGACATCGACTTAGCCAGAAGAGTGAAGGTCCAACGACTGAGGTGGCTGGGTCATCTAGAGCGAATGGACGTGAATGCTCCGGCCCGGAAGATCTTCGAATCCACACCCGAGAGACGGCGCAGTAGAGGAAGACCGCGACTCAGGTGGTGCACGCAAGTGGAAGGGGACCTTAACCAACTTACCGTGCGAAACTGGAGACAGTTGGCCAAAGATCGTGCTGGCTGGAGACGCTTGTTGGTTGAGGCCCAGGTCCACCCCGGACTGTAGCGCCATCCTAAGTAAGTAAGTAAATAACTTTCATAGTCTGAGCGGAGCGTATGGCGCCGTCCGAAACTAAGCGAATACAAAAAATTCGTATTCTGTGCCTATAAACCAACGACCATACCACGTCGAGTTAATCGGTTCTCGTCAGATCACCGTAATTAAACGACATTGGGCGCGGTTAGTACGTAGATGGGGGACCGTTTGAGAACAACCGCGTGTCGTTGGCCAGTCCCATCTACAGAGTTGAGGTAGATAATATACGTGGTATCACAATGGACCTAAATTGGTTTAAGTGTGTCGGCTTCTGCCGACAGCCACATAAACCTAACCTAACCTAACCTATAAAAGCAGATCAATCTCTTCGGTCCAGTTTCGTTTACTTCTGCTCACATCCAAAAACAGCGATGACAATCGTTTTTTGTCTGGGAAAACACAGGCAGTTGCTTCGGTTTACATACGTTTATTATGGGCTAGCAAAGCTATTCATAGAACGGAAGTTCAAATAAGACATTATCTTCAGTTTTCGTCCATCTATTATTTGTAGTTGGGTCTTTACTCTCAGCAACAATTCAACACATTTTGCAGCCAAGGCAGTAAATTTTTAAAACCCACATTCTGCATGGGTGACTTAGTATTGAGCTTCAACGAATCCAATGAGATTATAAAAAGAGCTTGTATGACATTAAGACTGAAAAATTTAAAAATCCCAACAATTGACACAATGTACCCAAACTGGTGGTCTTAGTGAGCCGTGACATCTGTCACAATGGCATCCATTTACCTACCATGACATTAAGAAATGGCATACCACCAATAGTGGCTAAGGTCTGAACTCTATTTGGAATTAAGGAAATGTGGAACCAGACAAAGGCCATGAGTTGCAATTGAGAGGAAGCGAAATGAAACAAGGGAATGGTACTTTAGGCGATTGCAGCTATGTATGACCTATTATGAATCGTTTCACCTACAGTCATAAAATTAAAAATGTTGTTCCAGTTAATATGGAAAAGGATATTAAGCTGGAATGCAATCATACCATTGGGTGCTTTGGCTAAATGTGAGTCAGCTCTACCAACGATAGACTCAAACGAAATATACGTGCACATTTTCGCTGATGCTAGTCTAAAAGCATATGCTGCAGTCACCTATGTCAAAACTGTTCACGTGCGACGCCAAATTAACGTTTTATTTCCTTGCGCTACCAGTATTGTTGCGCTCTTAAAAGAAAACAAAGAGCAAGAGTTAACTCTGCCTGAATTGGAACAATTGAGGGGCGCTACTGCAGACGCAATGTTCGAACGCTCTACCAGAGGGTAAAGCGATCTGCCCAAGGATACAAGGCCCGAACAGAAGCCTGCAGAGATGAGCATGCGAACACAGTAGTAGATTCACAGTCGGTGCTGAGGATTTGGAAAGAATACTTCTGCGACTGTTATACGGCGGAGACAGCCAACAACCCGCTGTCAGGCAGAATGGTCCGTTCAGCCTGGACGATGATAGCCAAACCTGCCGTCCACGCGACCTACACGAAGTAAGGATAGCGATATCCAAAGTTAGGTCCAACAAAGCTACGTTAGAGGATGGTAACCGGCCGAGCTTTTTAAGGCAGCGATAGATGGTTTGGTAAGGAGTATGCACCAACTCATCTGTAAAATTTGGTCGGTTGAATGCATTCCCAAGAATGGAAAATAAGCATCATGTGCCCTATCCGCAAGAAAGGAGATACTCTGAACTACGCCAACTACAAAGGAATAAGTCTCCTAAACGTCGCATATAAGATCTTGTCGTCTGTATTGTGTGAGCGCCTAAAACCCTTCGCCAACAACCTGCAGTGTGGTTTTAGGCCAGGAAAGTCAGCCATCGACCAAGTTTTCACACTCCGACAGATCTTGGAAAAAATACAGGAATTTCAAATCGATACACACCATCTATTTATCGACTTCAAAGTCGCCTACTATAGCGTTTATAGGGACGAATATTCGGCATCCCCGTAAAGCTCATTCGTTTGTGTAGAACGACGATGGAGAAATCTCGCTGCTCCGTCGAAGTCGCCAACAACAGCAGCGAGTCCTTTGATGTCGAAAAAGGGTTGAGACAAGGCGACGCGCTATCATGCACCTTCTTTAACATCATTCTTGAAGCAATTGTACGTAACTCGCAAGCCAACACCACAGGTACAATTTTTCAAAAGTCCGTCTAACTACTAACTTGCTTATGCTGATGACTTTGACATTATCGGGAGAACGCGGCGAGCTGTCAGTGGCGCGTTTGCAGGTATTGAAACGGAAGCGCCGAAGATGTTTCTGGCTATTAATCATTAAATAAAATAACAGCTGGACACTCACCAATAACATCAGTTGCAAAGCAAGCTCAAAAAAAAAAAACTAAAATCCCTTTCAACAGTAAAAACATCTCTTATTAAAACAAATCCTTGATTTTCTAACCACTTTCAACACAATAGAAAATTCTGCATACCCTCCATGGTTTCCTATAGTCATCACCGATGTCAGCAAGCTACCGAAATACTCGAAAAGCAATGAAATCTACGGAGCCACATTTAAAGAACCAACTTTCAAATACAAAGACAACAACTCACTGGTACTTTGTTCGAAAACCCAATACGGTACAGCATTCCGAGTAGTTGATGAATCCGAAAAAATACTCTATAAAGGTATGCTACCAAACTTTTCATGTCTTGTCTGAAGAAGCCATTGCAATCCTCTCAGCAACAAAATTAAATAACACACGGAAAGCAATCATATGTATGTACTGACATTCTCTTCACACTTAACGCCTTAAAAACATAAGAGATAAACTCATCGCAAACAAGAAAAGACTGAAACTTTTATGGGTGCCGGGAAACATGGGTGTCAAAGGGAAGACGTCTCAATGAATAGATACTGGTAAACAAATCATCTTTTTAAAGATAGACAAAGCCAATGGACAAATTGTCATCATTACTACACCAACGCCAAATAGTAACATATGCACCCCTATCACAGAATCCGTCGTATTCGGAATTCCGTTACGAAGGATCCAAAATTTCGTGGTAACAAACACATAAATGTCAAAATCTTAATTAATTAGGATTCAGTCAAACCATTTTCCAAGAATCTCAAAATTTGTAGCAAATATTTCCACTATGATGGATTCTGTAAGAATATCTTTTTTAGTTCGTAGCAAAATTCCGAATCCGACGGATTCTGTGACAAGGGGGATGATTCGCTTCTTTTCACCCATAGCAATCTATGCGGCAAAAAAAGAAGATGCATGATCTCATTAGGATAAATACGCTGGACTTGAATCTGAGGAACAGTCAAACTTTAATTTGAGGAACGGTCAAAGTATTTTTTCGAATTAAATGCAACCAGATTGGGTCTACTCCACATGCATATTTTTATCAGATCTTTGTTAAGCGATAAGATTTGTAACTGCAGGATTGAGGTTAAAAAATTACGTCAAGGCTAAAACTTGCCCATTTCGGGCGCAGTGGCTTAATGGTTAGTGTGTCGGATTACTAATCGAAAGGTCCCCGGTTCAATTCCCGCCGGGACCAGGTAACATCTTGAGTTTTTTCCACTGCACCACCTCTTGCGATCGTCTGACAAACATCCAAGAGTATCCATTGTCATAAGAAGCTTCTCAAATTTGCCGTTCGGACTCGGCGTAAAAATGTAGGTCCCTTCCACTTCACAAAGAAAGTGGTTGGAGAAGCTAGTTTTAGGCCCTCTATGGGCCGTTAATGCCTAATATATTTTTTAAAACTTGCCCAAACCAGCCCACCAAAGCCTGCAAAGAGGACCAGGGGAACATTTATAAATTCAATCCGTGCTGTAAATTAAAAAAAAAAAAAACTGTACTGAAGACTCTTAAACGACGACGACGATCAACATTACGCAGGATGAGTCATTCAACATTGACGATGATAGAAAATAAGCCCGTCTTCCAGACCAGGATGACGTTAAGCAAGCCCAAATCCAACAAAGCTTTAGCAGCCGACTTTCAAAGCAGGAGGGAATGACCTGGTAAGCAGTTTGGTGCATACATACTCGTTTGTAAGAAATGCTCAGATGAAAGCATGGCCGATTAATAGAATCTCAGCATCGTTTGCTTGATCCACAGGAAGTGAGACCCTCTTAACTGCGCCAACTTCAAAGGCATTCGAGTCCTAAGTCCTAATCATTGAAGTCTTAGGCCATGCAAGTCCACCATTGAACAAACATTCACAGTATGGCACATATTAAAAAAAGCATATAGGCTTCAGATTTATATCCATCACCAGTTCATCGATTTTAGTGTGTTCATAGATGACCTGCAACGAGCCATATCTAGTTTTGACATCTCTGCAAAACTCGCCCTTCTTTGCAGGATTTCTGCTTGGTAGAACAATTGAACATTACCGAGTCGGAGTGCTCTGGGATTTGGATTTCCATTTCATATCAAAAACAAAAATAATATACATATGTACATATATACAAAAAAAAAATGTAAGAAAGATGAAGAGTTGGAGAAACCATGACTTGAATTTTCGAGTACCATTAAGTACCATAATCCTTTATATAAGGTAGATTGAGAGCACATAGATCTACTGAAATCAATCGATTTAAAGGCTGCTGGTCCCAAGTGGCAGGATCGTGAAAATCTTAAACCGTAATGATACGTTTTCGGAGAAAAAGTGGATTTTCTAAGATTAAGAATGGACCGGCAATGAAGGTTCAAACATGCTGATGGTATGATCGACCGTGGATGGTATTGTGGAAAACCTTAATAAAGAAGATCGATGTTCGTGCAATTAAACTTTTTTAAACCAAAGTGATTGCACAATCTGCTTTCCCTTGGGTTTTAACAGTATTTTCAGTCTTTGTTTGATTCCCTACAGCCTCACCAACCGAATTTGCCATTCTTATTCAACCTCCCTGCTCACCTGATAATGTCTGCAAGCACTGACCACTGGTAATATCCCAGACTTTAACAGTTGAGTCCGCGTTGCCCGATACCAAAATGTTTTGTCGCAATTCCATGCCGGATGTTAAACTCTGATGTCCCATGAGAGTGTGTTTACAGTTTCCCGTCTCGACGTCCCACACTCGTATTGATGTATCCAAAGAACCCGACACAACATGAATTCCATCAAACTGAAAAGAACAGAAGTAGTAAATTGACAACGTTCACATGATTGTGCGTAGGAAGGGCGTGTAGAAGTATGGGGACTAACCTGCAACGAATATACTCGATTCGTGTGACCCTGTAACGTGTGTAGACATTCTTGACGTTCTGGATGCCATATTTTTACCATATAATCGTAGGCACCGGACACTATAAGCTTCCCATCATATTGCACACATCGAACAGCTGCCAAATGCCCGACAAGGACATGTAAGCAAGTACCACGTTCGATATCCCACACGCGAAGCGTAGCATCCCGCGAACCACTAACAACTCTGCAAATAAAGAAAACAAATTACCCCTGTAAGTGTTTTTTTTTTTTTTGTTAACTTACTTTTTTCCATGCAAATGCATACACCGAACTGTTGAGGTATGACCCAACAGCGTGTGTACGCATTGGCCCGTTTCCATGTCCCACACTTTAAGCGTTCTATCTGTGCTACCCGAAATTATTATATTGCCAGACATCTGCGATGACCAAACTCCACCAGTGTGACCAACTAATGTCCGTAGACACTGAAAACAAAAAGTTACTCTGTCAAATAAATCCAAGTGAAATGTGTTTGGAAAATGCTCACCCTTCCAGTGACCGCGGACCAAACTTTGAGCGTATTGTCATCGGACCCAGACACAATACGATTGCCAGAGAATTGCAGGCACGTGATGACATGGTCATCGTGACCTTTTAAAACCTTCGGTTCCCGTATCGGCCGCGAACGCCAGTTCATTTCGATAATGTGTTGACGCATGTAAGCTGCCTTCCATGGTGACGCAATAGGAGGCATATTACCCGCTCGGCCACGCTTTGGCCTATCCGTCTTAGGTTCAGTCAGTATTTGTGCTTTACGACATTTCTCCTTCCACAGTAGATTATCGTCACAGAGGAATCGCCAACTACGACACGTTTGGGCAGCGCGCAGCAAATCTTTCGGATGCAGATATGCCAATACTTGAAGCGCCAGCTCACGCGGCAGTAGCGAAATGAAATCGCGCTGGAATTGCGGTTCAATCACCTTCATCATGTAACGAACTTGTGTCGGTTCGCAATGTTCAATCAGTCTATCGAGGGCGATAATGCGTTCAGATTGCGTCCATCGCTGAAATTGAACCACCCAATCGTGAAGTTCTGGCGGCGGGTTTTGTCGTGTGTGCATCATACTGCGGGGTGTGCCACGCCGGCCCACGGGCGTCGAAGGACTGGCAAGCGTAAGTACAGAAATCGTCTGCGAACTTCGTGGTGTCGAAGCATAATCGTAAGCAATCCGTTTCCTGCCAATAAACGTGTCGCTCAGCATGGCATCCGAGTCTACTAGCCGGGTTTCGTTGAACTTTCGCTTTCGTTGTAGTCCGGTAAATTCTGGTGACATAGCTTGCTCATGCGACAGCGTATCCTCCGAGATGGACACCATTTGAATGTAGCTCGAAAGTTCGACATCCTTTGAAAGAGCGTCCTCAGACAGCATATCAGATGTATCACGCTTGCTTGGATAGTTGTCCTTATAACATGTGCACTGTTCTTCGTCAGATCCTTCTTCACCGCCTACCCACGTCTCATCGTCGAATTCATTCTCATGCAATTCGCTTTCTAAATGCGACGGCAGGTCTGCGACACTTGCTATATCATGGTTTAACTGCTGTTGCAAATGTTGCACATTCGAATGACTATTGCTGTTCATGGCAAGTATGGAGGAGAGAGTATTTGGAGCGCTTACTCGTTCCTCTATAGGCTGTGCTGCGGCGGATTCGTCACCATTCAATGCACTTGTACTGTCTTTCCGCTGGGAATTGCGAATATATTTTAAGGCGGGATACTGACAACGAGCCGACGACGATGTCGTTGCAACTTCATCATCATTTACGCTGTCCGGCTGATTTGATGCATCTTGCTCGGCAGCTGCTTTCGTTAGCTCCTCTTCCGGATTTAGGCTAACAGTGGTATTTGCTCCACTGGTACCTGGCTGTTGCGCCTTGATTAATCGAGATAGGGAATGACTCGATGAGGTACTGTACGAATGCTCTGATGCTAGACTGTCATTGGAATTTGAACTCATGAGCAATTCGAAAACAGTTTTCGCACCACCTTCATCCGCTGATGCGGATGATCGTTTTAAATCACTCACAGACGATGACGATGCTGTTGATGTTGATAGCGCATTCAAAGCGGATTTGCTAGATCCTGGCTGATCCCTTTGCTGTTGTACCTTTTGGTGATGTTCACATAGTAAACTACTGTCCAGCTCTTCCTGCTGGGGGCCTTCTTGACTCTCCTCCTGCTGATGACTCTCCCCTACATTTGTTATCTCTGGATGACTTATTAGACTTGTGGTTAAATTTATCTTGGCAGTTGATTTGGTTAATCTACTACTACAATGCCGACTGCTGGTCGGTGTTGTTGAATGATCTTTGTATGTGCACTAGAAAGAGATAAATAAAGTGTTTAAAGTGATTGAATGGATGCAGTTTTGGATCAGAGGACACTAATCGTGTTCATAATCAAATAATCAAGGTAACCATTAGAAAAGTAAGCAACTGATGTTCTTCTATCATTTGCTTACTTTTTCGACAAACAAGTGTTGAATTAACAGGTTGTCTTCGTACTAAAGCTTTTCGTTAATAAACATCATCAGTAAACAAGGGCAAGAAATCAATATCTTGGTGACGCCGAAGATGAGGGCAAGCCAAAACGGACTTCACTCCAAGTGAAATACAATTGATCTCCCCAGTCTTATGTTGTTATGCAACTTCTTTTTTTTTTCTTTTTTCAAAACTGTTTATTTTTCTAATGCCGTCTTCTTAAAAATTTTAAATATCCACACAATCAAAATATCGACTTGTGTCTGATGACTGACGAAGCTCTTCTCAGTCTTCAAGTTAGTAAAAGTGAGGGTCCCGATAGCCGTTTGGCATGCTTCCTCTGAAGACAGTGTCCCGACAGAATCCCGACCACTATTCTAAGTTACTCCCTGCTCAATTTTCCTTGATCTTTTCTGACCGAAATGCGGCCAGTGCGTTAGATACCTTACGCCCACCAACATTTGTCTATCTTTTGGCAAATACCTTCAAAGTTTTGTCTTTAATTAATCCCTTGATAATGCCAAAAAGTGGTTTAATGCCTAAACCTATACTGCTCTCTAGTTTCCCTCTTCGCGGTTGGGCTTGCTCATTTCCTTCATCCGGCAGTGTCCGGGTACCCAGCAAATTCCCACTCGGTTCTCAATGCATAATGCTTTTTGCATTGAGCGACAGCCCCTGGGTATATCAGAACTGATGTTAACAGAATTCCAGGGCATTGAGTGCAGCTTGACTAGATGAAGGCGTTATACACAATACGAATTGCCGAAGTCGACCAAGAAGGAACGTTTCATCAGTCAGTATAGGATTTCCCGGCAACAACTCAGTTAAAATCGTACAGTGGCCAAAAATGCAACTTTCTAAGTGGCCCAAATTCGCGAGGTGAAACGCGCTACTGCCAGAAAGTTGTTTTATCTTTAGATCAAGTCAAATTAGCCAATGCTTTATTTTTACCGAAGACTGTTGCAGGTACCTATTCCTATAGATAAAATCTATTTTACTCGACATAGTGCATTAAAGAAAAGACTATATACTCCGAATCACGACATACATTTCAAGACTCGCTAACTAATCACGTATACAAAACAATGTGGTCTTCTGACCAATCCCCAAAAGACCGAACTAATAATGTTCATTAATTAGAGAAGCAAACCACAAATAGAGCCACCAGAGATTGAGGGAATACCCCATGGTATGCACTAATTCTACCTATATAGGAAAAAATGTCTCCTTACCTTGACTTTGAAAGACAATAATTCTCTTGCTCGTTTCCGAGCAGGGAGGAATGAAATGTAAATAAACCCACCAAAAAGGAAATCGATATCCATCTTCACAGATGGTTCAAAGATGGACCGTGGAACTGGTGTTGTATTATTCTCAAAGGAATTAAACATTACCTGATTACTGTAGTGTATTCCAAGCAGAAGCGAAGAGCTTAAGGCTCTTGACTTAAAGCATAAAACGAATCGCTGCTGAGTACCTGGAACCAGGGACATATTCGGCAACGAGCGAGCTGATGAACTGACAAGAAAGAAAAATGTGCGATGGACTGAGAAAAGGCACTTCAGTCGGTCAAACCACCACTTTGTAGTCTCAGAGAGAGAGTGGAATACAAGATCTGAATGAAAGCCAGCGTGGATAACAGTAACCACTTATGACATATCACGCAAATTGTGGCCAAAATGACGCACCAACATACTTTTACGTTATTTCCAAGTTGGTTGGCAATTTTACCAGTCATAATTTGCTAAGGAACCACACAATGGAACTTAATCTCAAGGATTACAATAGTTCAACAAGGATCAAAATAAGATATAACAGAGTCGCTCTGTTCCATCATTCTGGAAACCTAACCTAACCTACATTTCAAGACCACATTGACCGCATTATCTCTAAAGCCAACTCGATGTTAGGCTTCGTCAAACGTTACTCATTCCTCTACGTTTCTTAAGTAAGACTTCACCTTCAATACTGCACTGTAATATGGAACCCGAACTACGAAATATATTCTAATCGAATTGAAAAGGTCCACAGACATTGTATTACGGTCGTGATTTTTAAGTTGGAGCATTGTTACGCCTATATCTGCAACTAGATGTTTTTTGATTAATTTGAAATCTATTTTTAATCGCCGGAAATATTTTTCTGTCATGTTAATGAGACATTTAATTCATTATCAAAAACAGTGTCCTCAATTGCAACGCATGGTCAATTCTCCCCTGCGCTCTATTCATCTTCGCAGTTATTTTCACTTTCATAAAGATCTTTTTCTTAGCAATTCTTTTCTCAAAAAGAGCCTATTACTCGTTGTATCTAATAAACGAATAATAACTTAGATTTGTTCAGGAGTTGTAGCAGGTTCGATTTTAAAAATAAACTTCTAAAGAAAGTAAGCTTAATTGCATTATTATCATATTTTTTTCTTTCTAAATTTGAGTTAAATGTAAAATTATATACAATAAAATACAATTTTATTGTTATAAATCAATAAGAACATTTTAACTATTTTTATTGATGAAAATAACGAAATTAAAAGTCAATTACAAGTATGCCACTCACCTTGCTATCCGATGAAACGGCTCGCTGCTGGTTACCAACATTTAGCTTACTTTGTTGTACTAATTCTAATTTAAGTCTATCATTCTTAGCTAACGAACTAGATTTCAGTATTATTCCGCCGGTTAGTCTTTGTTCGTGTTCAAAATCTCGACGTTCAATGGCGTCCATTGATTGCAAATCGTTTTCCATCAATTCTGGCGGTGTTGTCGTCGTCGAAGGCGCACCAGAATCAATCAAACCATTTTGCGTTACTTTATCGAACGGATGATAATCGATGCTTATATTTTTGAAACGAAATGACATACTGCCACCCGCCGCTGCTGCTGCATTTATGGGTAAATCCAAAGCGGCGTCCCTATCTCCACCACCGTACTGAGATTCGCAGAAGCCAACAATGCCTCCTCCATCGCCACTCGCGCCGTCATCATCATCCGATCTCAACATGCCGTTGAGTATTCCACTGCCTTTTAGAATTTCACTACTATTGCTATTACTTATATTACATTCTGCACTCTTATTGCTAATATGGGTTGTTAGAGGATTACTATCACTGCTGCTGTTCCGTTCGTCGTCACAGCATTCCTCCGACGACAGAAGGAACTCATCGCTAAGTCTTTTTGGTTTAGCCTTCTCGTAATCATGACTATTAAGGCCAACTATTAATTCGTCGATGACGGGTGTCTCTAGGTAAATATTTACACCGACAGCTCCATTTGACTCCTGGCAGTGGCGACGGTGATCCTGAATCACTTGTATTGTATTTGTCGATGTTGCCGGTGTTGTATCGTTGTCATCTTTGCCCATTAGCTGTTTGTGATGACAATGATGGTGATTATGGTGGCGCTGATGCAAATGATGTAGCTCTCCGATGGGTGTGGTGACATCGTCACTGGACCCCGACCGGCTGTCATCATCCTTGAACAGCGCAATATTATCGGCAGCAGGAGTAGGCATAGATACGCCGCGACCTTCACTCGCCAAAAGCTTGTTGAGCGAATTTTCGTACATTTTCTTATCACTAACATGGTTATTGTGTGACTTTAGCTTGAATTGTTGCTGTTTTTTGGACGACATTTGCAGTGGCGGCGACGGCGATCTTAGGTAGGATGCGGTTGTTGCTGCCTCCGGTGTATTGGCCGTTATTGGTGATGGTGTTGCTGTCGTTGCCGTTGTGGACTTGATGTTGGAAGGGCAACAACCGGTTGTTTCAATATCAGCAGATGGAATACATTTTTGTTCCATAATACGTGCAAAGGATGAATATATTTAAAATCTGAAAGTAAACACTAATTTTATGTGAAAAACAATTCAATGGCATTTTTTTGTTGTTGGGAAAAAATGATTCTCTTTGCCTCCTCCTTCTACTGCTGATAATTTTTAGGACTACACTACCTCACTTTCTGCACAATGTGAAGACGATACACTATTGTAACTTGAAACGGAATGTATAACACAAAGGGACGCACGCAAAACAAAAAAAAATATCCACAATACGTTGTAAAAGATCGTCTGTTCTACCTACCACCGGCAAGACGATTGGATTCGTCGGTAAGAATCTGTGCCACACAAAACATTCACACATAAATCTTCCTTTCATTATTCTCCACACTTTTTTGCTGCTTCGTGTTTGCCGCTCTCTTCTTCTAAATAGATAATGAATAGTTGGTTTTGATTCCCGAAACGAGGAGTAGATGAACAACAAAAAATCGTATTCCGTTTCTCATCCAATATCTGTGGCTCCCCTAATGTCATTCCCTCTACCTGAGATTTTTATACGAGATCATCCCTCTTTCCTCTTTGGTTAGTTTTTACTCTGTCTGGCTGGGTAAATATCTGCCTGAGAAGAAAGAAACCTACCAACCGACTGACGACTACGGACGGCAAACCAGGAAAGTGAAAACAAATGCAAAAAAAAACCTTATTCACGGGGTCATTCATTTGCAGGTAATTGATTTGATCGGGGATTTCTGAAAAATGCATTCGTCGAGCGACACTTTAGATGAAGTGGCAAATTTGGATATGGGAAGTTGAAGAAGAGGCAACAAATGTTTTCACTGGATTTTCCCATGAAATCGGATGAACCTTTGTTTGGGTTTGCTCTGCCTCTTGGAATATTTTTTGGTTGGATTTTTTTTTCAATCAGCAGGTCAGGTACATGAGAATTTGATTTTACAATGAAATCACCAAAATGATCACCTTCGTTTGAGGTTGTATGCAAGGTTGATATAAAAATAGCAATGAGTTTGCGATTGAAAAACTTAGTTATAACTTATAAGAAGTTAATATATATATATTACTGTTATAGCACCAGGCCGTCGTATGGCTTGTGCCGTATGACACCTGCGCGAGCCTTCCTTTTAAATATCCGTTGTAGTTACATTAAGAGAAATTGCCATTGAGCCTGTTTAAATGTAAACAAACCACTTGAGCGATGGATATAGGATTTGGAAAATTGCTTTCGAGTTTAATCAGAAGAACGCAAGAGTCGTGACTCTCCTCTCTTTTCTTCCTTAACGCCGAACCCGTGATCAGGATTTAATGGATCATAACCCTCCCACATAACTGTATTCCTACTGGTTCGACCTCAACAAAAATGGGTAGGTCGGCCTCCTGGTTGTGGATCACTTCACCACTAAGGCTAATCAAACGCTGATATTGATGCATTTGTGTGACCCAGGAAATTTTAGGCCTGCTTTGTTAAAATTTTGACACGTACATGCTGCTATTTTTTGATTATTCTTTAAATTTGTTATTACGACACCGGTGATCTCCAGTCGTGTCAACCCACGGATGCACACTTGCGGGAAAGGTTTTGCCTGCTTTTTAGAGGGCGCTCCAGTGATAGTCTTGTTTTAGCCCCTCCCTGAGGCTCTAGGAAGTAAGGCCCAACAAATTAATTAACTAAGGCCCCAAAGCTTATGTGCGAAACAACAACAAAAATATATTGCATTTTATTGGGGGATAATTTCAATTATCGGGGCCCTTCTTTAATGTTTTGAACTTGGGGTGCTATTTCATTAGAACCCATATTGAACTTCAATACAAATTTTGGGGCCTTATTTCAGTTATCATTTGTTGGTGCCATGAAATAAGGCCAAGTGAAATATTTTTTCGCTTTTTTTAAGTGAAATGAGGTCAAATTTTAACTTTGTGAAAGTAAGATAAAGCCAATGGAATTCACTTACCCAAAGTGAAATAAGGTCAAATGCTAAAATAAGGCCTAGTTAACGGCGCAGGGACATAGGTCCTGAAGTCCTTTTTGCGACTTATGTCCCTCCGTTTAAAAAAAACGTCAAGTATTTTAATAATATACCCAACACCCTTCTGCAACCACCCTTCTTGGGGTAACTGTTGGATTTGGAGTAGGTGCGAGTTTTATATTGAATATACTAATATAAATATTTACACATACATACATTTTTATGCTTAAGGTACACTTACACAGTAGGGTCAAGACTACTGCTCAACACCCCTCGCTTTTCGACACTTCCCCTTCCACACTACGCAGCTCCGTTTTTTACAGATGAGCTTCTCGATTCACCATTTACATCTATTGAAGTGCTGAATGTAATTGAAAAGGCTAAAGCTGGTAAAGCTCTAGGAGACGACCGAATTACACCAGAGTTCTTTAAGAATTGTTCGACCGAAGAATTGAATAGGATATTCCAGCGAACTACAGGGGTATTTAATTTTTAAATACTTCGGTTATGTTATTTAGACCGTGATTTTCAATAGACTGACGAAGTATGTCGACAATAAAGGAGTTCTTAATGATTTTCAAGCCAGTTTTAGGACAAACCGCTCGACTTTAGACCAGATATTCACCTTAGCGGATAGTTTTAAAAGAAGGAACAAGAAACCCTATGCCTTCTTCCTGGACTTAAGTGCCGCTTGAGCCGTTGACCGTTAGACACTTTTTTATAATCTTTATACGATGGAAATCTCAAGCAAAATTGTGTACGATGTATGAAAGCAACGTTTCATATGTTTGAAATGGTGAATTTATCTCAGAAAACTTTGCAACGCAATGGGATGTGTCTTGAGAACCTTACTTTCATTTTATTTATAAATGGCACTGTGAAGGCAATTCGGCCTAAGGTCAAACCATTTTAAACTTAAGTTAAAACAAATTGTGAACGCTTAATTATATGAATTTGAATAAAGTTTTCAAAAATAACTAACAAAAGGGCAAAACCATTGGGTCAAATGTGTTCACTTTAATCATTTTAAAATTCTTAAGATGGTAAAAAAAAGTATGAAAACTGAAATTGGCCTCACTTAGTTAGCCTGCCTGAGTCTCTGCCTGAGACACTGCAGCCTTCCATCCCCCGCGATCCCGGGCATGCTGCTTCCAGTTATTAAGACCAAGCGCTCTGGCATCCACACATTAAGCCAGAGGTTCGGTCTTCCTTGACGTCTAAAACCTCTAAAAGCGCAGAGTTCGCGGTTATACCTTCTCCCCTATTCGCCCTCCTCGCACACAGGACCCAATATCCGACGGAGTAGTTTTCTTTCGAAATAACCCAAAATAAGCTCTCCTTTCCTGCTTATCGTCCAGGACTCGTCACCATAAAGCAGGACTAAGGTTCGATAGAGCATGCATTTTGTCCTTCAAGTGAGGAGTTTTGAACCCATTTGTTTCTCTAAACCGAAGTAGCAGCGCTAAGGTCTCATTCGTGGAGTTAATGTTCACTCCTAGGTAGATGAACTCCTCAACTACCTCGAAGTTATTGCTATCAACAGTGACGTTTTGTCCAAGACGGTGGGCAGATGTATGTTTGTTTGTTGATAGCGTGTACTTGGGATTGTCGTCATTTACTTCAAGACCAACCAATTTCGAGTGTTCTTTAATCGCCGTGAAAGCCTTTAACACAGCACGCTGGGATCGGCCAATGATGTCGATATCGTTCGCCTACCCCAGTAGCTAGACGGATCTATTGAAGATAGTGCCTTCCGCGTTGACACCTGCCCTTTGCACTATTTTTTTAAGAACAAGTTTTGAGAAGTCACATGATAGCGAATCTCCTTCCCGACATCCCGTACAAATTTGGCTGCTTTCAAACTGACATTACACCACGTGCCACGCGATACAACTGGATCAGTTTTGCCGAGATCCTGAATTCACCCATCGCCACGTAGAGCTCCTAACGATGAACGCTATCATATGCGGCTTTAAAGTTGATGAGATGGTGGGTCTCGACTACAAAATCATTGGTCATTTTCAGGATTTGCCTTAGTGTGAAGATTTGGTCTATTGTCTATCTGCCGGACCGGAAGCCACGCAGAACGGCTTCAGGCGTTTACAGTACGTTGGAACAACAAACTCTATTCATTGATATTCCACTCGCAGTTTAGCATTATCTAACACAAATAATTTTAGGTGGAATAGGCGGACCCCACAGGCAGAACAGTAGGCATGCAGTGAAGTGGGAGGGTTATGATTCCTTAATGCTTATCAAAACCTCGCCATAAAGGAAGAATAAGAAAAAGAATATTCATCCTCGATTATTAAAAACGTAGGCATAGAATTTCTCCTGATTAAATGATAGGGCTTAACGTGGCGTGAGTTGTCCCGACCTTAAAAACGTTGCTTTAAAAAGTGAAAGGGACTACAAATTTAGGCTTCACACTAAATCTGCTATTGGTAAAGTCCAGGCTAGTGAGGTTTGGTTCTAAGTTCAAAAAAACGAAAAATAAAATCCAACCTAATCCGTTTTTTACTTTTGCTAGGTTTAGCCCTTCGCTTCGTCGATTCACTAACTTTAAAGTTTTTTTTCTACTAAACATTAATAAATCAATTTTCATTTAACGTGCAATAATAAAAATAAATCAGCAGATACATGCACTATTAGGTTTTGTTATTGAACGTTAAATGAAAAACGAGTTTATAGAAAAAACACAAATTTGCGGCTATCGCCATTAAGAATCAACGAATATTTTTCAATGTTATTGAAAAATTTTATTTGCCGTTTAAACGAGTAAGGTTTGGGAAATTCCCTACGATAAATCGGTGAGTGCAATCAGTTAACGAAATTGTTAAGCAGTTATTTGTAGTGGAGATGTTAAGCTGTGTTAAAAGTTTTAAACACCCCTATTCTGATATTCATCGGGGGGAATTTTTCTTCAATTTTCACTCAACACTATTTTACTATTCATTCGAATTGAATCTGGATTCACCTCGTTAATGTCGGAAACATCGATAATACTGCGCGGTATTCTCTTATTCACGTGAACGCATTCGTTCTATACAATTCAAATCCGCATATAAAATGTTGCGGGTTTTTCATTTAATGGATCGTTTGTCTGGTTGGTGGTCAATAAAATGTAAGTTTATTGCTTGATTATTTGTATAAATAAAGATTATAAACATTTTTAGAAGCATAACAATAACCCGAGACCAATTTAAAACAATCAAAACAATCCACTATTTGAAAGTGGAAAAAAAATCCAATACTATTCATACCTGTTTGTTTATATTTTTAATTTTATTGAAAATAATTAATCAAAACAACATATCCAACTTTCCAAAGATGTTCGTAAATAGAGATCAAATCGATTACATTCATTTTAATTTGCAAACAACGACACTCGTATTATTTTCACTGTTAACTGCTGTTAACTTGAATGTCAAATTGGGTTGGATAATGTAGTTCACCCGATGGAAAGCAGAATGGAAAGACAGAGTGAAAGGGAATCGAATGGGTGAATCGAATCTATGATTCACGTGAATAGCAGAATAGGCCTGAAAGTAAAACATGACTTGCGAGGCAAAAGAACAGATAGCCCTCTCCTTTCACACTTTATGTTTTATACGTAGGTGTTTTCCGTCAGAAGCTCAGTTTGTAGTTGAGTACAACAAAAACCAACCAACCGGGCAGAAAACCGTATAATGTGAAAGCGTGCATTTACGGGGACTACCCGGCACCATGACGGAATGTAAAAAAAGCTTTGCTCTTCTTAACACCACTACAATAATTTCGGGGTTCCCGTTTTTATTGTACGATAGAAAGTAGTGTGGAAGGAGGAGAGATTGGTTACACTTTTTGGTTAGATAAGGCATCAAATCATTAGTGCACTTGTTGCTGCGAAATCCATACTGCCGGTCATTTAAGTTTTCGGGATTCAAGATATTTCATAAACTGATGTTTAATCAGCGAAAGAAGGGACGTAAGAATTTTATGGTCGGTAGGAGGAGGGAGAACATTCGCCTTTTTTGGGACAGGCTGAGAAACATGATGTTTTTCGTTCTCTCGGGAAGAGCCCAGAAGAAAAGGACGGAAAGGACAGTGTTTTCGCCAGCGTAGAAGAACGCCTCTGCAGAAAGGTGGAAATACCATCTGGGCCAGTGCATTTGTGTATGTCAAGGTCTCAAAGCACTCTTGTTGCCACTGTACAAGCGCGCACGGGATTGGTCCCATACGAAATCATTGAGCTAGCTGCAAAGTAAGCAGCAAGCAGATTGGCTTTATCTGAAGATCTGACAGCTTGAATATCATTGTTAATGTCTCGCCTCAAATTCTGGTCGTAGGATAATTTGACAAAATCTGTTTCGTTTAAACTTTTTTGGTTTTTCTCACATGGGTCGACCTTATATGACACAAAGCTTACCCCCTTTAACCTGGAGTAGGTCCAGCCCTTTTGTCCGGTTAGAAATAAAGCATTTCATACCCAGTTAAATTTTGTTTGTGATCATATCAGCATCATCGACTTCGCTTTCGAGGAAGCACAGCGACTAGTTAAAACTTTTAAGGACACATTGCTCTGACGAACTTAGAGGCGATAATACGTTTATAGCGTATTCTTCAGGTTGAGAGGTAAGAAACAAATCCAGTGTAATGGTGGTTTCACTGCCTATTTCCGGTATTCGTATCGGCTTATTTATATCTGAGTTAAATTAGTTACCTCAGCAAAGAACTCAAAGTACCTTCCTTCAAGCCAACATGAATTGATTTCAGTACGAGGGTGAATCTGACAGCGCATCAAACTCAGTCTAAAGTGAATGGCTGTCCAGATTTGGGCTTCTGTTAACAAAATAGCAGTGAATTATTTGCCTACGGACATGAAATCTAAGATGAAATCCAGATGAAATTGAATTCTGGATTGAAATAATGGCCGTATTGAGATTCAAGTTAGTAGGTAAGCTACGTCACTGCGTATATAGATGGCGCGACCGCGGTGGGGAAAGAATAGCTTCACTAAGTTGTACTCAGGTGGGCGGAACTCCGATAAATCGGAGCTGAAGCTAACCTGTGTTTCGCTATGTGCCAAAACATCTGGTTTGTTATGGAAAACATGCGCGTAAAATGCAAAAAAAAATCTTCCTTAACCCACGGATGTTGCTCACATCCACTCTTTAATTCCTACACATTTTCTTCCTTCAATGTGAAACTATGATCATGATTAAATAGGTTTCTTTGGAGTTTTTTTGACGTTACAGTCTATACAAATAAGCCACAGATATTGGGGGCTCAAAAAGAGAATAATCAATAGACATTGAGAATAAATCGCCAGAAGTTTAGAAAAAAGGCATCGAAAAAGAGAGTTATTAGAATACAGACTATAGGTATACATATATATTGTTTTATGAAAAAAATGTAAACGTCTAAATAAGCTCTATCAATAAGCAGAACCAATTCTTGATTTTACAAACTGCCTTAGGAAATAAAGTTACGACTTTTGCGCCACCTTGTATTTATGTATTTAAAAGCGGTATCTACAGAAAGAATATTCCTAGAAAAACCGAAGTAGATAAACATTTAACTTAGTAGTCACAAAAATTCAACCTGAGTAGTCTAAACACATGTGATACAATACCAGAAGCGGAGCAGGATACGCAATAAAACTAGCAATGGGTAAGACGGTAAGAACCATCTAAGAGTATAGCACAGCCACTAGTACAGCCACATTCGACAGATTAGAAGAAACATTTTACCTACAGCGCAACACAAAAATACTGAGAAGTTACCTCTGGCTCAGACAGCGATGACATTTAAAACTACATTAGCGACTGGCAGGAGCGATATTCCCTACCGATACCGAGTCCTTCAAATGTATAGATGGTCCAAACTACGATTATTTTTTGGATGATATCATAGCGCAACACAATGATGGAAGAACGCCGACAAGGACTCCTTCGCAACACACAACCGTCCTGTTCCACTTTTCTGTCGAAAGAACCGCGAACGAAAACTCTTTCCGCATCAATAAGCTGCACGAATAAACTCACTCATCGCTAATTAAAAACGTACCTACACCTTGTGTGCGATGTGCTCTTGAATAGTAATTCGGCATGTACTTGCACTCGTTGTACTTAACAAGCTTGAATTCGTTCTGGCAAAAATTGAAGAACAATTTTTTTTTCCAAAATTAAATTATACACTGCCTTCGCCCAGTTGGAACCAAAAAAATCAAGTAAAAAAAACTTATTGAAAATAACATGGGCTTTTTTTTCTGCAAGGTTATGCACGAGATTCTCAGTGTCTAATGTACCCAGTGAAACGACGGAGAAACGCTGCGAACCCTTCTCTGACCAACAACTCAGAACGCATTCATTTGGAGAATTATAATAATTAAATTACACAAAATAAAGCATAAACCAATTACTAACAGTTGATAATTTAATTACAAATTATTTGCCAATTTTTTTTCTCTAATAAATTATTTAAGCACACATACACACACATGATTACAAATAGAGGAATGCTGCATTCAATGCACCAGGGTGGAACTGTTTTTATATTGAATTGTTAACACTTTTGAATACACTTTATTCATCTTGAAAATGGAAAAGTTTGGAAAATACTTTTACTGCAAGGATGGGTAATGAAGGTAAAAAAAAACGAAAATTCTTTTGTTTCTGATAATGCCCTCCCTTCTCATCAGCACCAGTAGTTCTCACGCAAGAACTTTTGCACGGAGGCAGCACAGCAAATTTAGGCTAGAAATGTGGCTTTACCTTCTTCGTAATTGTCGCTTTTAATGTGTCACTATTCAAAACATTACAATTTTCTTGATGTTTATGATGGAATTATCAAATATAAACTCGCGATTGGCAAAAAAAAGTATCTCAAGAAGAAATTTTAACACAGCCCAGCGAGACGTAGTAAAATATCGCCAGCCATTAATAAAATCCCAACGAAAATTTGTTTCGTCTTTAGTACTAGAATTTTTTTTAGACCAATATCACTGCCAGCACTACATGAAATTATGGATTACTTTGCATTTGGCTGCAACACATATTTTCAAGCCCACAGTCGGTAGGGCAGATTTCTAGAGTAGTGTATACAAATTATTGAACTTTTTTTCGCCGCTTATGGTCGATTTACATGGCACCGCAAACCTATCAGGTGTGTTGAGTGGGATGCTCATGCTCAATACTAAATACTCAGCAGACGGTAAAGGGCAGAACTACCTAACATGGGATAATGTCTGACACGTTTTTGTTCGGTAATGTTAGTTTTCTTGATAGGAATTATAAGAAATATGAATATTGTTTAGCTTTATTGTGGGGATTTTGACAGATCAGAGAACAAAAACAGAAAACAAAAACAATCTCTTAGTACTTTTATAGCAGCTGTAATAAATGTTGCAATTTTTCCTTTTCATCATACCTGATCCTATCCATCGCATCTCCGGGATCGCGGTAATAGCTGCCTGGTTTCGCTCGAGAACAGACTCGAGTTTTTGAGTAGCACCTGGGGTGTACAGTGTTCGCACGTTCCAGGTGTATTTTTTTTTATAATTTGCGTGCGCTAAAGGGATTTCTTATTTCTGTAGTAACACAGTACCCTTATAGTGAAAACCACAGCGCAGGCATTTTTGTTTGTTGCTGTAAGTAGCTCCCAGCAAATGATTCATTGCCTATTTTTGGGTACAACTTACTGTATGAAAGAATAGAAGGATAGGAACGAAGTTTGGTGCGATTGGATTTTTTTCTCCACAGGTGGCGCCTAAAAATTGCTTTAGGGAGATCTGTTTTTGTTGTGTGTATTCAATTTATAAAAATCATGGCCCTTGTCGGGATTCGAACGCACGACCTGCCAATCCCTTAGTGAATACACTACCATCGCACCATTGCCACCTCTTAGATCGTTGTACTTTGGCGTTAGGTGTCTGGTGACCATATGAGGGTATCCATTATCCGAGGCTTCATGTGTCTCTCTCATAACTATTTATGTTTCACATGATCGGGAAGTTACCCCGACGCCACGGGGTCGAGTTTTCGGGAATCAGTAACCGATTTCGGGGAATGAGCGCTGCCATTGGCCCATTTAGGGCTCATTCGCCAGAAACTCTTTTCCAATACCCTGACTTAGTATTGGAGATCCCTAAAGGCCTGGGATTCAAATATGTCAAAGCAGCTCATATAGGGATAACACTAATAGTTCAAATGACTGGAACTGGTAGACGCCACCGTTGATCTCATCTGGGAAATTCCTCCGCTGCCGTCTGAAGCATGAGGAAGTGTCAGAGTGTGAAAAAACACTCCTCCCCCTTCTCTCGCCCGCTGCCGCCAACGACTTTCCAGAGGGGTTGGTTACCCAATCTCCAGCCGAGGTACTAGGCACCCAGCAGCCACCAACGTGGAGATGTAAAATATAAGTTGGTAGTGAGAAGCTATCGTGAGAAGCCTGTGCTCATATATTCGCATCACTACCCTTTGGCTGCCATTGAAAATCTATACAATCACCTATTAACCTAGCCTCCGATTAGATTTGTTTACATAAAAAAAAACTTGACAGCTGGCGCCGAAACTCTATAAATTTATTATGGATATTTTGAGTGATCAAATGTGAACAAGCAACTTGTTGTTATCGGCTTTGCTTCTTAAAATTAATAATTTTAATTGATAAAAATATCTTTAGAATTCTGCTTTATAGCCAATAATTTTTCAATAAAAGAAAAATCGATGGAAAATAATCCTGTTGAGGCGACGTTATTAATGGCCATAATCTTTGATAGTGATGATGAAGTGGAAATTAAAACCAAAGCAAGACAACAAATCTGTTGTGGCAAAACCGTTAAACAGCGCTGCTCATTATAATTAAACCATTTTTATACTCACTGTTGTGAGAAATCTACAAAGCTGGCTTTTTTCTTACTACCTCAATAAGATTTTCTGAAAAAAGTGCAATGCAACTAATAATAATTCCGATATTGTCAATGATGTAAAACCTAAATGTTTAGAGTTGCTGTCTGTATCCCGACGAAAGCGCATGTTTTGCTTTTCGGTCTCGCGATCGCCTCCGCTAAACAGATTTTTGTTGTTTTTGTTTGGGTTATGTTTTTGGTTACGAAACTACAAATTAATGTACGCGCGACATCGTGTGTTGTGTAATTTTCATTAGTGGAAAGGAAAAAAGAAAATCACTAATTAGTGATTGTACCGTTACCCTAGGAGTTCGCGATCAAAACATATAAAACTGCACAGTGGACGCAGCAAAAAAATAAAATCAGTGCCAAAAAACAAAAAAAGCAAGAAAAAAGGTATTCCTTGCTATCCCACCCCACTCCATCGCTGCTGCTTTTGCTTGGCTATTTCAGGTGCCGTACGATTTTTGTGTATGTACTTGTAATGGTTAGGTAGAAGCAGCATCTGGCAGATAGCGGGTCTAGGTGGTGTTGGTGGAGCGTCGCAAATCACCGTATGTAACACGACCATGTTTTTCACAACAATCGGCTTCTTTAACTGTTTTAACTAGTCGCTTTGCTTTCTTCACAGTGGCTGCAAAGAGGCTATTTGGTTAATAGAGGAAATACAAAAAACCTATCCTTAGCCGTACAACACGAATAAACCAACGTGTATCAGCATCTTTCCCTATGTCCATTACTCCTAATTTGCTTAACACCCGCGCTGTGGAGCTATTACATTACAAGCGTACTCAAACAATTCCTTTAGTGCGTGTTCATTATAAAAAAAAAAATATTTTTCGATAAAACTGATAGTTAAATGACAACAAAGTTGATACACATATGATAAATATATATATATATATATATCTACATTCTAATTTCAATTCTCTATAAAATTGCATCAATTGTTTTTTGTTTAAGGAAGAAATACAAATTTGAATAGAGGTCAAACCTTTTGATAGGGCCCGACAATTAGGCACTCAACTGGCAGACTGTTTGTCCTTCCGGAATCCTTTGATATTAGTGACCGCATCATCTTTATAAATAAATGTAAATAATAATTTTTAAAAAAGTGTCAGTACTCCTTTGGACTGATTTTTTCTTTCCGCTTTCATTGCGGAATCCACTCAAATACACTAATTCACATAAACTCTTACATCGGACAAAGACCCAATTTTTCAGATTTCAAAAACACATACTAAAAACAGCAGAAGACGATTTTCGATGTTCCATTGGAATCCAGAAGGAGTGGAAAATAGAGTGAGACTAATGGAAAACGACTAAAGTATTAAACTCATCTCGCCTGGTTTGCGTGGCCATGCTAATGGACCAACTGGACAACTGGAAACTTTATGCGAATTTATATAATGTATAATACCGCTTATTTTTGTATATCTACTGTATACATTTTACAGAGATACATAATATGAAATATTTATATATATACGAGTATATACTAACTTCTTTCAATTTATGAAATTTATTTTAAGTAGCCCTGCTATATCCAATACCCGATTACCGACGTAGACAATTCAAATCTAGGGTTTGGATCTTGGATGGCCGCTGCTGAGTAAGAATTTATTGTACTAAAATTCTAAATCACCAATCATTACGTTCGCTTAACGTTATGTTACCAACTGTCAAACCCAACATTTTCGCATTTCGTATATTTTCCTTGAAAATTCAACTAGGTGTCTCTTGCCCTTGGTTGTTACAACTCGTAAAACCCACTGCCCAGATTCAAATTGACAAATTGTGGCTAAGCAAAAGAACCCAACAACCGATTACAAAATTCTTCGTAAGTAAAAATAACAGCCAAATCACTAACGCAACATAGTACTGTTCATTAAAATGGAAGCACTTGGTGATTACCTTGGCAAAGGACCCGCGCTACTAATCGCTGATTTCTTCAGCCTAATAACAGTCTCATCCTGTTTGTTTATCAAATTTCCCCAAATAAATGCCATCAAGGAGAATAAATCCGCCCAAGGTGAGTGCATAGCCATATACAGAGTATTTGAAAATCCCCCATTTCTAGTGAATCGTTCTGGTGACTAACTAACGTAGTAAATCAATCATGTTGATAGTATAAACATTGAACTTTTGCAGGAATCAGTGTGCTCGGACTATGTCTGGAATTGTTTAGCTACACTGTAACGATAGCGTACAATTACGGTAGCGGCTATGATTTCCTTTCATACATGGAGTATCCGGTGTTGCTACTCCAAGAGTACGTCCTAATCTATTATGTGTTCAAGTACCGAAATCTCTTGGGAATAAACACACTCCTTGCCACTGTTATCTATACTATAGTGACGTACTTAATTTATTTAAAAGTAATACCATTCATGGTGGTGGAGTTTTTGGTGGTAAGTTCTCTGGACTGGTCACATACAAACAAAACATTATCAATTATGTAGGCATATCATAACGTCCCGTTGTTTTTGCTTTTTATTTAACTTTGAACTTTGCCTTATGACGTTACTCGTAGGCTCATCAATCAAATACTGTCTTCCATATTTTTCGATAACTAACGAATTAATCATTATTAAGCTGTTTTGTTTTCCTTATTTTCATTGCTTTGTACTATCTTATCAATTGACTGCTTTTTACTGCTCCAGGTAGTTACATATATTTCAATTTTAATTTCAATTAGACACCATTACATTCAATTTTCTTTAGCTATAACCAAGGTGCACAAAGGATTTTGAAACCTGCGTCAAACCAGCTTAAACAGGGGCACTATTATGTATTCCGTGCGCTGCTAGTGCATTGGGTCGTTGCTGATGATGAGTCAAGTCTCCACTCCCTCCCGCTAGCGAGCAGGTGGTTCCAGCATGTCAGCAACAACTCAATACACCAGCAGTGTACGTAACAGTGTACATATCTGTCAAAAATTGTTTCGTTTAACGCGTCATTCATATCGCATTACGATGGAAGTGTATTTAATAAGTGATTGGCAGGTCGTGCATTCGAATACCGACCAGGGCCATGATATTAAAAACAAATTGAATACAGTAAAGAATACAGATCTGCCTTATGCAATTAAGGCGCCACCCGGGGAGAAAAAACCCTACAATAAAACCAAACTTCTATCCTATCCTCCTATTTTTTCATGTAGTAAGTAGCACCTAAAAACAGGCAATGAATCATTTGATGGGTTATGCTAGCAGCAACAAACAAAATGCCTGCGCTGTGGTAACATAAGGGTACTGCAGCAATTACAGAAAACGAAATCCCTTTAACGCACGCTGAATATAAAAAAAAGTCAAAACAGTTACCATAAGCAAATGGTTGTAGTTCACTGAAGGTATTTATAAGACCTGCAATATCTTAATACCGTAGACCGGGCTAAGAATATCACTGCAACGCCACCCTTGAAACTGTCCCGCAAGTGTGCATGCAAATCCGTGGGAAGATAATCTTTAAACTTAAGCCTTATACAACTAACGCATTTAACATCACTAACGCAGTTTGTAATTTCATTATTTTCACCACATTTCAAGCAAATTTTATCACTAGTGCAATCACCATGACTATGGTTTTACTCTAGACTTTTAAGGCAGCGACGTACGCTAATTTTTTCGTAAACAACGCATCCATCACATCGAATATAATTTGTTTTCACTTCCATAATTTCATGGAAAGCTTTATTACATATCGACTTTTAAAATAGCACTACAATACATTTTGTTTTTAAGCGCTTAATACACTTTGACGCACTTTAGAGTAGTAAAAACTTTGTTTTGATTTTTGATAGTAGAAACCATCAAATCATCTTCTAATCCTCGCACATACCACTAAACAGATCCTATCGAATGGACTCGGTAGTCGTCTTGTACATTTTTGCGTCACTCTAAAGCCACGTAACAAGGGGAAATAATTCCCTCGGAATTTTATCAAGATAACCCCGTGTGGCTTTCGCATCTGTAGAATAGACAAATGTCTACGAAAAAGTCGTCGTTTCTTGTTAGGAAAAGCAGGAAAAAACATTATCTGCGGAAGATGTTTTTCACGTTTCTGTCACTTGAAACATAAATTCCGGACGATTGATGACGTTCAATAAATCCTAAACTAATGCATTTGCGATCGATAAATCCTTGGTTTTTCTTGTTGCTATGGCTTTGGCATTTAGATTCTGATGTGTGTGTACAATTATAAAAATAAAAATGCTGTGCGTCTAGAAGTTTGTGAAACTGCGCATTTCATCTCCAACCCGCGGTATCCGTTCAGAAGAAATTCCGAATCAAAGGCGAATAAAATCGGAACTCAGATTGCGCTCGAGGTATCCGTTTGGGAAAAACA
This sequence comes from Portevinia maculata, assembly GCA_949715645.1. Classification (NCBI taxonomy): domain Eukaryota; kingdom Metazoa; phylum Arthropoda; class Insecta; order Diptera; family Syrphidae; genus Portevinia; species Portevinia maculata. Next base: position 50,690,506 of record OX454527.1, on the reverse strand, counting down.
TAAATAAAGCATACAAACGCGTTAATTTGATAGAGATTCAGCTGTTTTAAAGCCATTACAGTCTGTAAAAATGTGTGATAAATTTAATGCGATTTCAAAGTAATGCATAGTGTGGGTCGTGTTGACCACTTGTCATTATTAATGTGTATTTTATTTCTGGAATACCAAATACCTGAGCTAAACAACAACAAATTATATTTTTGTATTTTATTACTTTCAATTTTCAACACTTTTCTATTGTCCTAATTACGAATAACGAGACGAGATTCACTACGTCCGATTTTGCCGTAACGATATCTATGTATGAATTACGAGAACAACGTAATGAAAAGTGTTGAAATTGTCAATAATTTATTGGTGTTGATGTTGTTGTCAACGGTCTCCCGCCCTGTGGAGAGTCTGCCTGAGATACACAATGCGAAATATATATACATATAGATATACGAGCATATACTAACTTCTTTCAAATTTATTTTTAGTGGGCTACTATATCCCAATACCCGCTTACCGACGAAGACAATGAAAATCAAAATCGTTTGGCAAGTGAAAGAAATTTAATAAGTAGCGAACTTGAAGTTGCCTTGCAAATTGAACGCGCCAAATTTGTTGTCCTAAAATTAAAAATCACCAATCACTGCGTCACTTAACGTAATGTTACTAAATGTCAAACCCAACATTTTCGCATCACGTATTTTTTCTTGCAAATGCAAGTATGAGGCATCTCTTGCCCTTGGTTCTTGCAACTCGTAAAAACCACTGCTCAGATTTAAATTGCACATATTGTGGTTAAGCAAAAAAAAAACAACAACTGATTACAAAATTCTTCGTAAGTGAAAATCACCACAGCCAAATCACTAACGGAACATAGTCCTGTTCATTAAAATGGAAGCACTTCGTGATTACCTTAGCAAAGGACCCTCCCTAGTAATCGCTGATTTCTTAAGCCTAATAACAGTCTTATCCTGTTTGTTTATCAAATTTCCCCAAATAAATGCGATCAAGGATAATAAATCTGCCCAAGGTGAGTGCATAGCTATATAGTCTAAGAGCCGACAGCATATTTCGGGAGTGGAGGTATAACAAAAACTCATTTACTTGTATGTGAGGGTATTAGTATCGTGATATCAAAAGCAGTCGTCTGGCAGGCTTTTTTATCGGCGGGGCTGAGGGCGGGGGTTTGAAAACGTTGATTTTTCGGATTTTTGTGTCAAGGGTATAACCATTTTTATATATACAAAAATTATAGAGAACTATACAGATTAAGAATTTTTGGGTCCCATACTTTTTAATTATATTATATTCATTTTTTTAAATATAAAATAAACAAATTTCTTACGCCATTGCATTGTTTCAAAATTGTGTGTTCCAAACAAATCAATTATGGTTTTAAGAATATGTTATTTCAAAAAATTTAAATTAAAAGTTTTTACCACTTTTAATCCTAAAATATAATTATTCCTCATCGAATTCGTCAGATGACTCGTTCAGAACGGCTACCTACATATCGAAGGTAACAGTATTAAGATACCTACTAACTTGCAATGAAAATATTTTTAACGTTGAACTTACTTTTGATATTTTTGAAAAAAAAAAATTCCGACGTAGGCCTAGAGGCTTTGTAAAAGACTTCAAAACGTGCTTCATTTACAATAACTGCTTTTGTTTGATAAATTTTACAAACAAATTCCTCAATTTTTTCAATGTCCGTCTCGCATACAACATCCGGTGATCGTGTTTTGTTCATACAAATAAGGTACATTTATACAATAACTAAGTTAGGAACTACTACTATTAACAAAAAAAAAAAAAAATCTTCAGTTTTATAACAAAAAATATCCAATTCAACTATAAATAAAAAAATAATTTAGATTTTTAAATTAAAAAAATCGATATACCTATTACAATTAAAAAGTGCATATTTGGCTTGTTTTCAGGGCGTGTCTAGCTGGGTCAGGCGACAATTTAAACGTCTGGGAGTTACTTTTTTGTAATGAGGGTATTCCCGATTTTTTGGTGCAATTTTTTTTTTTTGGTTATACCTCTGACACCAAAAAGTGATTTTTTGCCCCTTTTGGGGGCGTCTGGCAAAGCGAGTGCGACACTTAAAACCTCTGGGACTCAAAAATTAGCATAGTTCTCTATAATTTGTGTACATATATATAAAAACGGCTACTCCCTTAACACAAAACTTCGAAAAATCAACGTTTTCAAACCCCCGCCCTCAGCCCCGGCGAAAACACCCTGAAAGACGAATTCATTTGATATCACGATGCTAGTACCTTAACAAACAAGTAAATGAAATTTTGGTTATACATATGTACCTCCACTCCCAAAATATGCTATCGGCTCTTGGTCTAATATACAGTATTTAAAAATTTCCCAATTCTAGTGAATCGTTCTAGTGACTAACTAACGTAGTAAATCAATCATAGTGAAAGTATAAACATTAAACTTTTGCAGGAATTGGTTTGATGCAACTATGTCTGGAAATATATAGCTACACTGTAACTATAGCGTACAATAACGGTAGGGGCTATGACTTCCTCTCATACATGGAGTATCTGGTGTTGCTACCCCAAGATTACGTCCTACTCTATTATGTGCTCAAGTACCGAAATCTCTTGGGAATAACCACACTCATGGCCACTGTTATCTATGCTTTACCGACGTACTTAGTTTATATGAAAATAATACCAATCATAGTGGTGGACTTTTTGGTGGTAAGTTCTTTGGACTGGTCACATACAAACAACAAAACATTTATCAATATGTATATCATTACGTACCATTGTGTTTGCTTTTTATTTATTTTTTAACTTTGCCTAATGCCGTAACTCGTGGGCTCATCAATCAACTGCCTTCCATATTTTTCGATTTTTGCAGGTGGCAATGGTGCGATGGTAGTGTATTCACTAAGTGATTGGCAGGTCGTGTGTTCGAATCCCGAGCAGGGCCATGATTTTTATAAATTGAATACACACAACAAAAACAGATCTCTCTAAAGCAATTTAGGCGCCACCTGTTGAGAAAAATATCCCATCGCACCAAACTTCTTTCCTATCCTTCTATTCTTTCATACAGTAAGTAGCACCCAGAAATAGGCAATGAATCATTTGCTGGCAGCTACTTACAGAAACAAACAAAAATGCCTGCGCTGTAGTTTCCACTATAAGGGTACTGTGTAATACAGAAAAAAGAAATCCCTTTAGCGCACGCAAATTATAAAAAAAAAAAAAAACTAACAGATTAATCATCATTATTAAGCTGTTTTATTTTTTGCTTTGTACTATCTTATCACTTGCTTGCTTTTACTGCTGCAGGTAGTTGCTCACATTGAAATTTAAATTTCAATTAGACACCATTACATTCAATTTTCTTTAGCTATAACCAAGGATTTTGGAATTTACATAGGTCAAACTCGCTTCTTTTCGTCTTCCAAAAAAATGTACAGTTGAGCGTTAATTATCCGAAAGTCAAAAAACCTAAGTCAGTTATCGGAAGGAAATGAACGATATCCGATACGTCAATCAGGTGAAAAGTCGATTATCCCAAATTTGAACAAGAGAAAATAAAAACATTTGAACACACTTGTCAAGAAGTCAGGAAGACTGCCATGGATGACTGGGACACGGCACCAGGAACTCTCCGGGGGAAGATATCCTAAGAATGTGCATACGGTGTTATCGTTCTAAATTGCATGTTCGTCAAACAAAGCCGGCACCTGATCACTTACAGCAGTGGCGGAAATGAAACGTAGATTGACTACCATTTGGTTGCACGTTTCTTGAAGGCTCGGGTTAAAGAGTGCAAAGTGATCCTGGGAGTGGCAATCGCCCAGCAACACAGTCTCCTCCTGACAGAATTTGTTATGGTGACGGGGACAAACAAAAGTGTATGCGATACTGGAGAAACAAAAAGCCAAAGCATTTATTGCAAATTATCTCCAGAGAGATTTGGCCATTTGGAATTCCCTACAACGACCTTGCTTGAATAGAGCCAAATCACTGGTAGTAGCTTCAAAAGTAACACTATCAACGCTGCAAAAAACAGACGAAGCTTGGTCGAAGTGCCCCCACAAACCAGCTTAAACAGTGACACTATTATGTATTGGGTCGTTGTCGTTGCTGATGCTGAGTCAAGATTCCACACCCTCCGCGTCATTCATGTCGCATTGCGATGGCAGTGTTTTCACTAAGTGATTGGCAGGTCGTGCGTTCGAATCCCGACCAGGCCATGATATTAAAAAAAAAATTGAATACACGCAACAACACAGATCTGCCTAATGCAATTTAAGCGCCAGCCGACGAGAAAAAACCCTACCACAAAACCAAACTTCTATCCTATCCTCCTAATCTTTCATATAGTAAGTAGCACCTAAAAACAGCCAATGAATTATTTGCTGGGTGCTGCTTGCAGCAACAAACAAAATGCCTGCGCTGCGGTAACATAATGGTTTTTTTTTTTTTTGATTTTTTAAAAAAGGAAATCCAAATCCCAGAGCACTCAGACTCGGTAACGTTCCATTGTACTACCAGGCAGAAATCCTCTTTTTGGTGTAGAGGCATGTGATTGGGTGGCGTATGTTGTTGTTCCCCATGGGGATTGAACCTGCATCGCACGGGTCACAAGCCAACACACTAACCTCTACACCGTCGCCACACATAATGGTACTGTACCAATTACAGAAAACGCAATCCCTTTAACGCACGCTAAATATAAAAAAAAGTCAAAACTGTTATAATAAACTAATGGTTGTAGTTCACTGAAGGTATTTATAAGACCTGCAATATCTTAATCACTGCAACGCCACCCTTGAAACTGTCCCGCAAATGTGCATGCAAATCCGTGGGAAGATAATCTTTAAACTTAAGCCTTATACAACTAACGCATTTAACATCACTGACGCAGTCTTTATTTTCATTATTTTCACCACATTTCAAGCAAATTTTATCACTAGTACAATCACCATGACTATGGTTTTACTCTAGACTTTTAAAGCAGCGACGTACTCTAATTTTTTCGCAAACAACGCAATCCATCATATCGAATATAATTTGTTTTCACTTCCATAATTTCATGGAAAGCTTTATTATCGACTTTTACGCCGTAAAAAAGAAGATCCAGCTTTATCTCCTAGAATGGTATCTATGTACAGAAATGACAAAGATCAATTGCGACAAATACGCAGCTTTATCTCCTAGAATGGTATCTATGTACAAAAAAAATGACAAAGATCAATTGCGACAAATACGACGAGTAAATAGCGCTGAGTTTTTATTGTACCTATCTATCTACTTCAATCATTTTCTCCTCTTTAATAAACGATAGGCTAATTTGGAAACACATGCACATAGCGGCCCTATCGAGGTATCCGCTCGGAAGGAGAATTTCCATTCAAAGTATCCGTTCCAATTCATTTATCGGACTGACTCCCCGAACTAATGCAATACACATTAGCGAAGTGCGACATCACGCTTTAAACAAAACAATTTTCTTCCGAAGCTCTTCGACAAGAACATGCTGCGAATTATTTTAAGTAAAATGGACTCTGATTACGAATTACGATTCTCCTTGCCTGACTATCGTTACTGCCAAATAGCAATTTCAAGTTACGAGATCGGTCGCAGGTATCGTAAGCCTTACCACCAACACTGCAGCCTTCCATAATCGGCTTGGTCTTTAAAACGGAAGTTCGGCCTACCTTGCCGCCTTTTCGATCCAGGGGACTGGGAGTCGAAGATCCTCTTGGCTGGAGCATTATTTTCCATTCGCTCAATGTGGCTGAGCGAACGAAGTTGACGTGATTTAGCTTTTTGGACTACATCCACATCTTGGTACAGCTCATAGAGTTCGCGGTTGTGTCTTCTCCATTCGCCCTCCTCGCACACAGGACCAAATATCCGACGGAGTATTTTTCTTTCAAAAGAACCCAATATTAGCTCCTCTTTTCTTCTTATCGTCCTGCACCCGGCACCATAAAACAGGACTGGTAGGATTAAGGTTCGTTAGAGCATGTATTTTGTCCTTCGAGTGAGGAGTTTTAAACCCATTTGTTTCGCTAAACCGAAGTAGCAGCGGTTTCCCAATGTACTTCTACGCCGGATCTCCACTAAGGTGTCATTCGTGTGGAGTTGATGTTTACTCCTAAGTAGATTAACTCCTTAACTACCTCGAAGTTATTGCTATCAACAGTGACGTTTTGTCCTAGTGGTGGACAGATGTTTGTTTGTTTGTTTGTTGATAGCATGTACTTGGTCTTGCCAAATTTACTTCAAGACCAACCAATTTCACATGTTCTTCAGTCGCAGTGAAAGCCTCTAACACGGCACGCAGGGTACGGCCGATGATGTCGATATCGTCCGCATACCCCAGTAGCTGGACGGATCTATTGAAGATAGTGACTTCCGGGTTGGCACCTGCCCTTCGCACTATTTTCTCCGGAACAAGATTGAAGAAGTCAAATGATAGCGCATCGCACCGATTTTGCCGACATCGGGTACAAGTTTGGAATAATTCGTAAAAAGATGTTTTCAAACTGCACTACACGGCGTGTTTTCAATTGTCACGTGACACAAATGGATCAGTTTTGCCGGGATCCCGAATTCGGACATCGCCATTTAGAGCTCCTGACGATGAATGCTATCATATGCGGCTTAAAATTCGACGAAAAGGTGGTGGGTCTCGACTTGATTCATTGGTCTTTTCCAGGATTTGCCTTAGTGTGAAGATTTGGTCTATTGTCGATCTGCCGGGCTGGACACCTCACTGGTACGTCGCGGTTAGTGTGTTGCAGAACGGCTTTAGACGTTCACAGCACTTTGGATAGGGTCTTACATGCGGCTTTTAGCAGGGATATGCCTCGATAGTTCTTGCAAGTCAGAATCGCCTGACTTGTAGATGGGGCATATATGGAGATTTGTTACTTATTTGTTTTAAAATGCAATGACGAAGAATTTGATAATTGTGTTCCGAGAAGGCAAATAAGACATGCGTGTGTTCCAATAAGCCCTTCAAACGCCGTGTACGAGTATATAACAACATTCACCGTGTAAGCATTTTTGTTTGATATTTTTAAATTCAAATTTTCCATTTCCTGCCTATTTTAAAAACTTGTTTTTACTTCCAAATATTTAAAAATAAAACCATTTTATAGAAAATCGAATTAGCGGAAAAGTATTCAACAAAAATGTTTCCTTCACTGTCACTCGCCTTCAATTTTAACAAAAGGACATCTGAAAGGGTGTGGTTAGGCTTACGATACCTGCGACCGATCTCGTAACTTGGAATTGCTTTTTGGCAGTAACGATAGTTAGGCAAGGAGAATCGTAATTCGTAATCAGAGTCCATTTTACTTAAAATAATTCGCAGCATGTTCTTGTCGAAGAGCTTCGGAAGAAAATTGTTTTGTTTAAAGCGTGATGTCGCACTTCGCTAATGTGTATTGCATTAGATCGGGGAGACAGTCCGATAAATGAATTGGAACGGATACTTTGAATGGAAATTCTCCTTCCGAGCGGATACCTCGATAGGGCCGCTATGTGCATGTGTTTCCAAATTAGCCTATCGTTTATTAAACAGAAGAAAATGATTGAAGTAGATAGATAGGTACAATAAAAACTGAGCGCTATTTACTCGTCGTATTTGTCGCAATTGATCTTTGTCATTTCTGTACATACTCGTAGATAACATTCTAGGAGATAAAGCTGGATCTTCTTTTTTTACGGCGAGCCTATGATATTTAGTCATATCAAACCACGAATTCGCATGCACATTTACGGGGAGTTCCAAGATGTTAAAAGCGTCGCTAGGCTCACCTAGACGTTAATATTGCCTTGATATGATTTGCCGCTTAGTCACCTTTACGACTGTTTTTTGGGGTCGCTGCAGTGATACCCTTAGCCCGTACCTGCACTTGAAAATGAATAAAACAGACCCATCCCTGGAAAATGCATTATTTGCTCGTCCTACTGGGCAAGCAGCGGATGTACACCATCTGATGGCACACTTGCCAATCTTCAGAACTTATAAATACCAAACGCGGTTTTTCTATCGAACAAGCAAGTTACGGAATTTGACAAATATCCGGAAGAATACAATTTGCTGCAACAATTCAATTGCAGAAGTAACACCTATCTGCAATCATCTCAGGATGCCGTTGCAGTGTTATAGGATCGCCTTTCGTGAAAAAAAGGATTACAAAAATAAACATAGGGACGGGCTACAGTCCGCTTGGGCGAACTGTTGGATACCCTATTCTTATTCCTATCCCTCATAAGTGGGCGTGACAAAAGTCTAAGTATGGTTGAATTGTTAAGAACGCTCTACATATTTTGTTATATAACATTTAAAGGATTTTATAAAAAAAAAACGCTCCCTAGCTCAAACTTGGGTGTTTCAATAAAATTGTTTTATTTAATTGTGGGCGTGTGAGTAGGCGGATTTAAAAAAAATTAACACATGAGAATAAAGGGTCCCTAGAGAGTATATATTATAAATTTCAGCTCCCTAGCTCAAACTTTGGATTTTCAAAAAAATTGTTTTATTTATTTGTGGGCGTGTCAGTGGGCGGATTTTGAAATTCTGAGCAGTTTTAGGAGTCATAGAGCATATATAAAAAATTTCAGCTTTCTAGCTCAAAATTCGATTTTTTCCAAAATTTTGTTTTTTTGAGTTTGTGGGCGGATTTCAAAAATTCGTAACCTTGATTATTTCGGGACCCTAGAGAGTATATGGTTAAAATTTCAGCTCTCTAGGTCCAGTTTAAAGGCCTAATTTTCGCCGACGGACATGGCTAGATCGACATTACTATCGATGCTGATCATAAATATAGTAACTTTTAGGGGTCTACGGGCAATATTAAGGTATGTAACAAACTATGCGTCAAAAGTAATATACCCTTAGTTAGAATAGGGTATAAAAAGAAAAAACTAATTTCGGCTTAGTTAGAATAATCAACATACGATGACTCAGGTGGCCTGGGCCATGGAGAGGAATGGAGAGCTTTTGAATCCACCCGGTTGACGATTGAGATTTGAACGAACTTAGTGAGCAAAACAAAATGAATGCAAATAGCGCAGGATTAATTGTGTTGTTGAGGCAGTAAGGAGTTAATTTTTTTAAGTAAAGCTTGACTCCATTACGCTTTCGCCAACTGCCCTCGTTGTCTCTTATGTTACTGCTCCATATCGAAGCGCACTCGGCGCAAAATCATGCGGCAGCAACTTCTATCCAGGATGCGAAAATATTGCTAAGAATTCAAGTCATAAAAAATTAAATGACTGCGACGAAGAATATTATGTGATGCTCTCATGCGATCAACCTCAATTATTTGAAAAATATTTGAGAAGTTTTACTTTTTATACCCTATTCTAAGGGTATATTAATTTTGACGCATAGTTTGTAACATACCTTAATATTGCCCGTAGACCCCTAAAAGTTACTATATTTATGATCAGCATCAATAGTAATGTCGATCTAGCCATGTCCGTCCGTCTGTCGGCAAAAATTAGGTCTTTAAACTGGGCCTAGAGAGCTGAAATTTTAACCATATACTCTCTAGGGTCCCGAAATAATCAAGTTTACGAATATTTGAAATCCGCCCACAAACTCAAAAAAACAAATTTTTCGAAAAAATCGAATTTTAAGCTAGAAAGCTGAAATTTTGTATTATGATCTATGACTCCTAAAACTGCTCGGGAGATAAAATTGTCAAAATCCGCCCACAATTAAATAAAACAATTTTATTGAAAAACCAAAATTTGAGCTAGGGAGCTGAAATTTATAATATATACTCTCTAGGCGCCTTTCAAGCTCGTGTGTAAATATTTTCAAAATCCGCCTACTGACACGCCCACAATTAAAAAAAAAAAAACTTTTTTGAAAAAACCAAAGTTTGAGCTAGGGAGCTAAAATTTATAATATATACTCTCTAGGCGCCCTTTATGCTCATGTGTTAATTTTTTTTTAAATCCGCCTACTGACACGCCCACAAATTAATAAAACAATTTTATTGAAAACCCAAAGTTTGAGCTAGGGAGCGTTTTTTTTTACAAAAGCTTCGTTTTTTTTGATAAAATCCTTTCAATGTTATTTAACAAAATATGTAGAGCGTTCTTAACAATTCAACCATACTTAAACTTTTGTCACGCCTACTTATGAGGGATAGGAATAAGAATAGGGTATCCAACAAATCGCCCAAGCGGACTGTAGCCCGACCCTATGTTTTATATTTAATTCGATGCACATGCAAATTGACCTTTCACTAAATCAAAGGTTAGGTTAGGGTAAAGTGGCTGTCAACAGAAGGCCGACACACTTAGACCAGGATTAGGTCCATTGTGATGCCACACGGATCGAGGGGTTTCCCCACTACTAGTTAAACCATTTAGAGCTTCTTTTGAAGCGCGATAGACTTCTAACGTCAGCGTTAGCCAAGTCGTTAAGATTGTTAAGCAAGAAATCTCCCAGATAAAGATTTCTATTATGGGAGAGAGCTGGACATGTGCAGAGAAGGTGAAGTATAGTCTCCTCCTCCTCCTCGTTCAAGCAACTTCTACAGAAATCGTTAGAATAAACGCCAAGCCTCGATGCATGCTTGCCTATCAGACAGTGCCCTGTAATGGCACCTATAGTGGAGCTAATATGCAGTCGGTTTAGTGAGATCAGACTCTTAGAGCGTCGCAGGTCCAGCTTTGGCCAGATGTGCTTAGTCGCTAGACATGTATTACTACCTGTCCACCTAAGGTTTGTTCTCTCGATTGCAGATAGCTTGAATAAAAGTTTGCAGGTAGCGATTGGGATACCCAGAGAACCCTTTTCAGGTAAAAGGGGGAGTTTGGTTCCCTTTTTGGCGAGTTCATCAGCCCTGCAGTTTCCTGGAATATCTCTATGCCCTGGCACCCAACAGAGGTGAATGTTAAACTGCTCCGCCATCTCCATAAGAGATGAACGGCAGTCGAGGGCTGCAATGGAGTTTGAAGATACTGAATCCACGGACTTGATCGCGGCCTGACTGTCCGAGAAGATACAGATATCCTTTGTGGATATCACATTTCTCTTCAGCCACGTCAGGGCTTCTTTTATCGCCATAATCTCCGCCTGGAATACGCTACAGTGATTAGGAAGACGGAAAGAGAGACTCAGATTTAGCCTTTCGGAGAAAACGCCGCCACCAACCCCGTCACTAGTTTTTGATCCATCGGTGTAGAAGTGGATCGCTTTAACTTCCTCAAATTCAGCGTCCTCCCAGAATGATCTGAAAGGAATAGTGACTTGAAAGTTCTTTCCAAACTGTAATTGGGGTATGGTGTAATCTATGTTTCCTGGTAGAGACTCAAATGAGTCCAGAATGGTGGTGTGGCCAATGTTATTGTTAACCCACTGCGAGGTAGCCTTAAGGCGGACAGCAGAACAGGCTGCTGTTTGCCTACTAAAAATCAAAGAACCTGGGCAATACCATTGCAACAGCTGCACGATAGCATTTACACAATTAATAAAAATTCGTAATAATGTACTCATTTTTACTTAAGTAATATATGTATGTATGTATTAACGAATAAGACCGCTAACATTAAAGCAGTGCAAAACTTTAAGTTGTATATGTATTTGCCCGTTTGGAACTGTTTTTGCTACTAAAATCCTCTTACGCCTTTATCATTAAATCCGTCGGGGGAATACATCCCCGAAATCCGATGACAAAAAACATGGGAATCTTTTTTTACCATACAAAGTTTTGTCATCTCGCATTTGTGCAAATATTGTTTAGTATGCTGATTTAAGACTCCCCCGGCGGGTTTATTAATTTTTTTATTTGTTTTGTTTTTCTGTTAAGTGTTTTATCCCTGCAATATTCCCTCACTTCTTCCCTGTTTTTCGCAAGGTAATCAGACAACCAAAAACAATTTCAACTGAACACGCAACTCTCTTTCATAGCCATTCTGCAGCCCCATTGGATCTACAAGTAAAGTACTTCAACTGGTGGCCATCTGGAAGGTCAAAGATTCAGAATCAGTTAGTTTGACAATGTGGGCGCTTTCAGTATTTACCAATCTGAGTAAGTTGTTTGATATTCCAAATATATAACGTCCAAATGCATCAGACAAATACCTTTTTAGCACGAGTTTACACAGTCTACGTCCAATCAGCTGATAAGGTTTTGTTCACGAATTTCGCAGTATCGGTATTATTTAGTTCTGCTGTTCTTTTTACCGCCTACATGTACAAGAAGCCAAAGACAGCCTAAGGGTAAGGACCCCCAAGGAAACCCCAACGAAGGGTATTCATTCAAAAGACTTAATTATATTTATTTATTTTTTTAAATTATTTTTTAAACAACTAACAAATTTATTTTGTGTAACAAAAAAAAGTTCAATTTCTATATTTTCGATACATGTTGATTTTTATCTAATTTAATAAGATAATCTTACCCATACTATTGGTAAAAATAAAATACTAACCCCAAAGCTGCAGCAAGTACGACTGCAGCGGCAAATAATAATTTTGTTTGATAGTTGTCTGGTTTGATTTCTTGTGTGACGACACGGCGTTCGCGAGGTTTTCGTTTTCCGAATATCTTCTGGAATTGTTCCAGTTCGATGCGATTTCGTTCCTCCTCGGCCAGTCTTAGCTTTTCCGCTTCTTGTTGTTTGATATTCTCCAAAGCTGCTTTTTTGATCAGACATTTATCTTCGCAAGGTAGAGACGCAGCACCAGAACGTGATTTTTCGCAGGAGACTTCCATTTTGATGCGTTTACATTCGCAAAAGATTTTCACCTTTTTGCGGCAGTTTTGTGGATTGGGACAAGGTCCAGAGTGACAGATTGATGAGCAACGATGATCACATGGGAACTAAAAGAACGCAGAATATATCAAAGGACAGTACGATTTTATTGGAATTTGTGTTTACATTTTTGACACAACGATTTCCGCAACTTTTTAGCTTCTCTTGTCTTTCTAAGATAACACTGGGTGTCTCCTTTGGGGAATTGTATTCAGAGCATTTGTAGTAGACCTGCGAGAGACCACAGTGGCAGGCTGTTTTGATTGTAACGACACATGGATCACATGGCGGTAGGTGACATGGTCGTTGGCAGCGGTGAACGCAGCCCTTGGGACGTTCAATCTGGCAGCCTTCGGGGCATGAAGCGCATCCGTCTTGTTGCTAATGTAAATGAAAATGAGGTGAATAAGAAAAAACAATCACCTTCACCGACTCCACAATACACGTCTCGTCGAAATCGCCATTATGCTTGTCGTTTTTACAGGACTTTGATTTTTTTTATTTTTCAAAATATGATTAAGTTCAATTAAAAAAAAATGTAAAAGAAATTAAAAATAACAAATAAAAAACAGTCCGAAATTCTTACTCCATCAATGGAGAAGAATGAACGTCTTACGAAAAGATTCAGCACGAGTTTAAATAATATCAATTTTAAACATTCTTGGAACTGTATTGATACAAAAATAGACAGCTATTGCCCTCCAACCACGAGCCTTATTGCGAAGATCAATCGACAGTTGATAATTGACTGTTTTCAATGTGTGCTATTGTGAACGAACGATTCTAAAGGATTTTGTCAATCGCAGTCAATTAAAAAAATGCGATTGACAAAAATACCAAACGAATCGTTCGTTCACAATAGCACACATTGAAAATAGTCAATTATCAATTTTCGATTGATCTTCGCAATAAGGCTGAAGAGATGGCAAAAGGTGATTATATTGAAAAAAAAGTTTGTGTTTTATTTAATTTTTATCTATTTTGTTATAGATGTAAACATTAATGCATTAAATTCATCAACGTAAAGTTATCTCAAATCAACGGTAGGAGCAGATTGAATTTGAAAGGCAGTCAAACCAAGCGATCATCGTATTTGCGAAAATGCAAAACAAACGAGTTATTTTCAGATAGTCCGCCAGAAAATATCATATGGATTGTTCAGTGTTAGGAAGAGTTTTAAAAGCAATTTAGTCATAAGGAAGGTTTATAGAGCGGTCCGACCCCCTGCCGATAGATGGCGGTGGCATTTTATCATCGCGTGGAATTTTACGTTCATATAAGAAACAGGAATTTTTCAATTTTTGTATAAACAACAGGAGTAAATGAGGTAATAAGAAGAAATATCGAAAGGAAAAGAAGATCATAAACATGAAAAAATTCGCAATATTTGCATGATTTTTTATGAACAATGAAGCAACAGTGTTCGTTCAACTTTACACACACAGGCACCGTACATAGACATGCTGTGATGATTGTTTGATTCAATAAAATTGACTTGCGTTGCCGTTATTTATACACACAGTTGTTATTGTGTGTTATTATTGGTATGATTTTGCAACAATTATTAGCGGCATAAGCAAAGGAGAAGATGTGCTCATTCCAAGAATTCCGATGATACCCACCGATCTACCGTTCAATTTCAAGCGATTGCAATTTCTTGTTCGCCTAGCCTTTGCGTTTACAATCAATAAAGCTCAAGGACAATCGCTTGCTGTTGCGGGATTGAATCTTGAGAATCCATGTTTTTCCCATGGCCAGCTATATGTTGCTTGCTCCAGAGTTGGAACGCCGAATAAATTTTTCATTTTCGCACCAAATGGAAAAATCAAGAATATTGTATATCCACTCGCATAACATTAATTATTTACAATAAACATTTTCATTGCCATTGATAAAATAAACTCAGTTTTTTTAATCTCGAAATAAAATACTTCATTCATTCTTTCTTGGGCGTAACAACGTACGCCGGGTAAGGACAGTATCCTATAAAACCCCGTTTAAAAAGCAGGGCGACTTTGTATCCGTCTGACTTGCAAATATCTGCATTATGTGGGTTCAGTATTCTCGTCCCAGTAGACAAGCAATTCGTAGTCTAGTGAAAAGATTTGAGTCGGAATATTCGCTGCTTGATGTGGCCGTGCAGTGGGACTACGTTTTGCCCGAAGTGTGGAGAATATTGCTGCCGTAGAGGCGTCCGTCGCAAATCAGTCAATTCCACGGCGTTCTCAAGAATTGGGTATCTCCCAGACCACATTATGCCGAATTTGGCGTAAGGATCTTGGCCTACACCCTTACAAAATCAAGCTGACTCAAGAACTAAAGCCATTTGATCATATGAAGCGACTTACGTTCTCGAATTGGGCTCTAGATATAATGGAAGAAAATGAAGAATTTCATCGCAAAATCAACTTCAGCGATGAAGCTCAGTTTTGGGTAAACGGCTTCGTTAATAAGCAAAATATGCGTTACTGGACAGGTAAGAACCCTCATGTGCTTCATGTAAAAGCACTTCATCAACAAAAAGTCACTGTGGTTGTCATGCCGGTGGCGTCATTGGGCCGCTTTTTTCGTCGATGAAAATGACAGTCACGTTACTTTAAATGGTATTCGCTACAGAGACATGTTGGAACGTTATTTCTTTGAGTAATTGAATGAATTGAACATCACTGATATGTGGTTCCAACAAGACGGTGCCACAAGCCACACAGCGGGTGCAACAATCAAATTATTGAAGTCTCAGTTCGGTGAACGTGTTATCTCGAGAAACGGACTCGTCTATTGGTCGCCGAGATGTATGTGATTTAACGCCTCTAGTATTTTTTTTTTATGGGGCTACATTAAATCATTGGTCTATGTCAACAAGCCCGCGACGAAAATTGGGTTCAACGTATCGACATATGAACGAAGTCGAATTTCATTCATAAATGTTTTGATAGTAATTCAAGCCAATACATTTTTTCCAGATCTATCTGGTGCACTCAAGAATGCGGATCTTATAAAATTTGATATTATTCAATTCAGGGGCACTTTGCCGCATCGTATAATTTGCGACTCATTCAGTTCTGATGCAATGATGGCAACTATGCACAACGATCGCTTGGAATATCGACTTTACAAAACATTTCCATAGTTCCTGTAATATTTGAACAAATGTTTCCATTCATCTGACAAAGTGTTATGGAGGGTTAATATACTTTGTTTAAAAAAAAATTGCAGCTTTAAATAGTGTAGTAATGTTTTCTACATGTTTGTATTTAAATGCTGTAAGGGATGAAGAAGTGTAAAATAATTTTAAATGTGCAAAGATAATTAATAAGGAACGACTCTTCGCCGCTGGACAAATAAAATAAAAAATAAAATCCATTAGGAACCAACATGAACTGCTCTGCTTTTGTACTTTGTTTTTCTGCCCAAAATGAACTCTATTTTTCATTGTCTTACATTTCCAATTACAATGCTAACAAACTTTACCATCAAAACATCTATCTCATTTGAAATCGATGGAATGACGTTCACATTAACATAGTAAGTTGCGCGAATGTAGTAGAGCAAATTGCGATACTATTCGCCAGCGAATTGCGTAGTATTAAAATGGTATTTCGCCTGAAAATGCGCTTCGCGGCGAAGTGCATAGTTAAGCCCCAGTGTAAAACGCACCTCATGTGCGCTCATATGAAAACAATGAAGTAAATGGTATGGGTATTCACGATCCAATGCAACTGGTTTAGTATCATTGCTAAAGTGCAACACTTTCTCGCACACACAAATACAAATTATACAGACTGAAATGTTGCAACAGTAGATTTTTTTCGATTTGCCTTATGCGGCCTGGTTTGAAATGAGCCAAACAACTTACCGCCCTATGTTAACCACCGTCGCAATGATGCTGACATGCTCTTTGTACATCACCTATTAACTGCATGGTTGCCACTATTATTAAAAAAAAAAATCCCTGACTTTTCCCTGACTTTTCCCTGACTTTCCCTGACCAGTTTTAAAAACTTCCCTGACCAAATTTTGCAAATATAGCAAACAAAATGACGCATTTAAACACTAGTCCCAAATATTTAAAGAACAGACAAATTGTACATATGTACTTCTAAACATTCCTTTTAAAAAATATCAATGAAACAATCAGCTGAGAACAGGATATACCTTATTTTTTTAAAAGGGAGAGTTGATAATTTGTTTTCTCTTCTTCTTGAATGCGAATTTTTGCTTTTTCCTTATAATTTTTTTTTATTTCTTCCTCCCTTTTTCTTTTTAATTCGTTTACTCCATCTTCTTTTTTTAAATTTAAGTTTTGCTTCTAACTGCTGTGTATAGCGGCTATGAGAGGATCGAACATTAAATATTAATTTTGAATTTATTTCCACTTTCGATACTCCCCCAGCCTCTTTCACGCCATCTAAGACTCTTAAATACATAAGATTGAATAATAGCTACAGCTGATTCTAATATTAATAAAGCAATTTGTGTAATTAATAAAATTATAATAATTATTGAAGATAAAGAAGGTCCTGTATTTCCTAATAATGTTAATAATAAATGACCAGCAATTATATTAGCTGTTAAACGAACAGCTAATGTACCTGGTCGAATAACTCTGAGCGACTAGTGACTCCTCAAGGAGGTTTTCGACCAAAAGAGTCTTGTTAATTGAGAAGCCACTCTCAACTGAGACGTTTCCGTGCGATAAAATGCAACACATTTTTATAACATGCCAAAGATCTATACAATTTTCATTTTTGCCATAAAGCTGAAAGTAGAACTTTGCAACTGTACATGCATTATGTACTGCAATTTTGCCCTTTCCGCGCATGTATCAAACAATCTGTTGGCATTATATAAAATTTGAAGCAAATTTTTGAATCTTTTACTGTAGAGACCGTTGTTTTGCACAATATTTCTAGGATTAAGACTGCTCGATTTTTGATATTATGCTTATAATAATTTTGCGGCAATCCAGTTTAAATTTTAAAATATCTTTTTTTCGAAAAATTGTCTTTTCGTTTTATTGCATTGATGATTTTCGTTGCTTTGAAGCCAACGTCAACGTTTTTTATTTCCAGAAGATTGGATTGACTTGAAAGATCGATTGAGATCCTATGGAGCATTCGCTGATATACTTTTTTTTGACGATGCGATGCAATAAGTTTTTAACCAATATGAGGTAAAATATCAATGGTTTCTCGCTTTGAAATTTTGATAAAAATGGTTCACAATCAGATGTAATTGTATGGAAAAATGCAAGTTTGCAGTCTAACAATTTGTCTTGGAAGTATTTTTTTACGTTTTCAATTTACCTTGTTTTTGGTAAATCTGAATTTGTCATAGAAAAAAAGTGCTTCACTCTCTAAACAGATTTTGTTTTCTAGTCAATGTACACCGCAATATTTCAGGGGAAATCGAGTACAATCAGTTTTGGAGGTAAATAAGCTTCTTCTTGCAGGACCTTCTTTGAAAACATATGCCTTAAAAGAATGTACAGGTCCCATGAAAAATTTGTAAGTCCAGTTTTCGTGGCTCCATGTATTACATGTAGACCACACACACCACATTCTAGTAGCTGCGTACCATCCGGATCAAATTCATTTCGCTGTTGTTTAAGTTTCTTTAAAAAAGATAAATTTACGTTTGGGTCATCCATAGATACTTGAAGAAGTTTCTCTTTTTTCAAAAATCGGATTCCATTGTCAAAATGTTTTCAAATGTCATCTGACTTTGAAGATCCCATGAACTCGCTTTCTAAGTACCTATTGCAAACAATTCCTTTTGACTCATCAAAAAACTGACAACTAAATCCATTTGTCCTTTCTGAGCTATTGTGCTTCGTCAAAACATATAACAAAGTCGTCACATTTGATTACTTTATCCAAAAGATTGTTATGGAAATATGGGGAGATACCGTGGTTGATAACGTAGGAACTCTTAGTTCTTCCTAACTTATCATTTTCAGCAATTTGGCTGTCTGGGAACATCAATCGAAAAAGATCACTAATTTCCACAGCCGAGTTCAAGGACGCTCTGGTGGAAATAATATACAGACACCACCTTATCTCTGCGACAATGGAACCGGTCTTGTCGAAAGTAAAATATTTTGTTTGTGTATTTTGAGCGTTAATATTTTCTGGTGTATTTTGAGATGTTTTTGACTACTAGAGGCGACCAATGAATGCGACGCAGTGAAGAAAGTATCAATTTTTTGTGACGTCAAAGCTTTAGAGTTTGACTTATGCGCTAGTCCATTTTGATACGACACCAAAGCCCTTTGGCCCATGTTGCCTAACTCAAATTCGTTTTTGCATAATTCGCATCTTGCTTTGCCGTTATTGCCTTAAAATAAAAACTATACTATACAAAATCTTCCTTACCAAAGGGAACAAATTTCGCTAAACAAAGTCAGTCGAAATAGACTATTTTGATTTTTGATGTATAAGTTTGCATATCTTTTTTTTCGGAAAGAATGAAGAAGAAGCATTATCTCAGACTTTTCGTGGCACATGGATCGAAAAATAGGATTGATATGCTTTTCAATGCTACTTGGCATCTCCATTAGCTGTTTAGCAATTAATACAACTGCGTGCAAACGCTATACTTTCTCGAAACCAAAATCGTCTCAATCAATCAAATTAAAAATGTCCACGGTATATACATTATTAGGTAATAGTGGTGGATTAGTGAAATGGTGCGTGGGTATATCTTGAAAGATATCGAGATCTGCGAAATGTGATCCCAAAATAAGAAAAAATGTGGATTCATGAAAAGTAACATTTTTGCTCCCAATGGAAAACCACATACATTTTATTCAAAAATATTGCACAGAACAGAAAAGATATAAAGTTGTGTTCCGTTTCGCAAATAAAATTTTGTGTGGGTATACTTCAGAGCTCGACATACAAAATTTGTTTAATATTATAAAAAAAAAATACACACAACGGGAATTTTCCCTGACTGTTTTCGAAATTCCCTGACTTTCCCTGACATTCCCCAAATGTTCGTTCCCTGACTTTCCCTGATTTTCCAGTCCAGTGGCAACCATGAACTGGATGTATCCACAACCCAGTTCTCTCCGATAAAGTTTTTCTAAACACAAACCCTCTACTAAGATATATACTATTTTTCTGCATTGCCTACCATAGTACCGAATATTGCCAACACGAACCTATGGCAAGAATGCTTCTCAAAGTAAATAACTCAAATCATTTAAAACAATCGCTAAAACATGCCCTCAAAACACTACCTTACTCTTGCGTATAATAAATATACCTTAATTCTATGTAAGTTAACTAATGTGTAGGTAAGTATTTGCTGAACAATTGTAAATGAATGAATAATGCATGAAGATGGCAAGGGATAAATAATCCATAACACTAACTGCCAATGTGGATTTTTGGCCTCATCTCCCCTGCTTTCCAGTTAACATTTAAGACTACCCGTAAAGAAAAAATACCGATATGAAAGGCTTTTAAATGTCGCTACCGACTTATCACGACACCAAAAGTATATACTGTCGACCGTTCTTTAGTTTGGTGAAGTGATAAACCTTCGTTGAGTGGAAGGAAGCCGAGAGATCCGAATTTTATCCCTTGAGCAGATTGATGACAGTTTTCGTCTGTAGATCAGTTTCTGGGACAAAAACATTCATTTTTGTATATTTCTTGAACTCAGAAGGGTGAACAATAGCGAAATCTCTGTAATCGAGCTTCGAAAATTTCTGAGAAAGATCGGCCTTCAACCAAACATTCGTGGCCTCATTCGCGCAGCAAAGGACAAAGCCTCAATTGGATTTGAGGACGTGACCACAGGGCATCCACCCTCTGACTTGTCTGACAATAGCGGTCGACAGAGCTTTTTCCAGAGAGCGAGTGTTTTCTGCGGTAAATCCCCACTAGTCGTCTGCAAAAACTACCGCTGAACGTAATCTAATCAAAGCTAATTCGGAATAAAAAGGTTGGAAAGGTACTTCATTAACAGTGCTGATTCTTGTCTTTTTACCGGTTTATGCCGTTACAAATCTAAGCGTAATCCTTCCTAACACAACTTTTCTTTCCATGCTTGCGATTATTGTTCGCTCCTCCCTCATGGGCCTCAATGAGCCTTGTGATCCGACATCAGCCGTTGTAAGCTTAAGCCCGGTATTGCCCGAGTTAAATGGGTCGGGAACCACAGATTTTGGGTTGCAATCCACCTTCACCTTTCCACCACGCTTTTTCTTTTTTTGTCTGCGATTTTTGCGTTTCTTGCTCACTCTTTCCTCGTGGGTCTCAATGCAATGTTTCACAAAGCTCATCGGATACGGAATCCTCCGAGA
Organism: Portevinia maculata; assembly: GCA_949715645.1. Classification (NCBI taxonomy): domain Eukaryota; kingdom Metazoa; phylum Arthropoda; class Insecta; order Diptera; family Syrphidae; genus Portevinia; species Portevinia maculata. The sequence continues at coordinate 50,669,413 of OX454527.1, read as the reverse complement.
AAATATTGGGAAGGCACTTGATCTTCCTCAAGAGACAGTTTTTCCAAACTTCTACTGAAGGCGTTTTGCTTTCTGGAAAGATATCGAAGCGAAGAGCCACCTCTCTATGCATCTAACGGCTCGATCTCGGACCCAAAACTCGTACATAAACAGTTTTTGTCCTTAAATTTCATTTCTTTGTTAAGTTAACAGGTTTGACTGGATTTACTAGTTTGTTTGGTTCGTGCCCCGTACTTACATGTTCTCCATCCAAATCAGGTACACTATGACAAACAAGTGAACACTTATGGTTGCCACATTTCAAGTTACGGCCACACAACCGTTGACAGGAGGAAGGCTTCGAATTCCAACATGGCCATTCGGCAATTTCATGTCCACCAATGCAGGACACAAGTACTTTCTTCTCGCATTTCGGGTGTGGGAGAATCTTGATTTCATACTGCAAGAAAAGCACTTATTACAAAACAAGATCCCAATTACCGTCGAACTTACGTTCTCAAATTTATACTCAAATATGTTTGTGGCAGTGGGCTGCTTAAAAGGAACTCGCACAGCAGCATGGCAACGAGCTTCGCAGATATGTTCGCAGTTGGTGGTGTCGTTCTTTAGTCCACACTTCTGGTTACACGCAGGGCAATCACCTTTGTGGCATTTGTGCTTGTTTTGATGATGGCATTTGGATGGGATTCTAAACCAAACGACAATAGGTGTATGTAAATCATTTCAACAAATAAATGCATTTCTTACCTGCAAAGTTCCATGCAGAGGGGTCGTGCTCTGCGCTCTCTGCCGCAAGGCACCGTAACTGACGTAGTTCCGCAGCGACATTTGATTTGCGATTTCAGCTTGCAAGGATAACATGGGCCGTCATGGCAAACAGAGTTGCACTTATGCTTTTTACACGATAGTGGCTTTCCACACACCTTGTCACATGGTGGGCATTGACCATCGCAGCACTGCAAGACGAAAGCTTTAGTTTAAAATGGATCGAACAGAAACGAGTTACAATACCTTTTTGTTGCAAGCATGCTTTCCACAATCTCGAATTTTTTTGCATTTGGTTTCGCAGCAGAACGTCTTCCAACACGGTATCTCTTTTTCGTGCATGCTACAGCGACATTTCTTCTTGGTGATAGCCAAGCACTGTAAAAACAATTATTTTAACAGCAAGTTGAAGTTGGAAAAATCATATATCCATTTCGGTCCATATGGGACAAATGATTAAGTATCATCTACTAACCAAACTGCAGTCACCCTTATGACACTTTTGGCTGCAGTAGTGGTGTCCGCATGCCAGTACATTTTGGCAAGTATCGTTGCAAGTATCAATCGGTTCGTTACAGGGTGCAACCTTTCTCTGAAAGTAACATACATATGAATTATTATACAGTTTTGAAAGAGTCCAGTCTTTTAATTACAGTTTTACCACAAGGACAAGTTCGTGGTAGACCAAGAGGGCATTCTCCGCACTGACCATCATGACAAACTTTTTTGCAATTATGAATTCCGCAGCTGTACTTTTTGTTGCAGACCTAAGGACATAAATATTAAAAGGAACTTAAACATTCTGACAAGCGTGTTACTACCTTTTTACACTGCCAAACCCGTTGCGAGCAACTTTTTACGGCCTCCTCGCTGCCACAAACACACTTCTGGCGACTTGTCTTGCTACAAGCTGGACACTGATCTGGTGCGTGACAGAACTGATCGCATTTATGTTTACCACATGGAAGCAACTCTGAACATTTTCTGTCGCAAGTCCAACTCTTCTGAAAACATCGCAAAACCTTCTTCTGTGGAGACTTTCCACATTTGCAGCTCACTACAATATTCTGAGCACACGGAGGGCACGGACCTGTTCAAAGGAATCTACATTGATTTGAATCAAACCCAAAACAATGTGCCCCGTTACCTGGATGACAGAGCAGCAAGCACTTATGTCCACATTCTGGTTGCAATAACTTTCCACAAGTTTCGCCGCATGAATGTGGTACAAGCCACTCTTGATTTGGCGGGTTGACTTCATTCCCACAAAAGCACTCATATTGCTTAGGCCTATCCTCGGGTTGGTAATCACAACGACACTGTGGACAACACCACTTGATGGTTTTGAGCTTTTTTGGTACAAATTCACCCAAATTATTGTAATAGCCCTGTTCTTCCGTTCCCTTCTCCTTCAGCAGCGCTATGCTATCGTTAGCCCATCTCTTGACGCACAACAGATGAAAAACACAATAGCAGTGCTTGCAAGACCAAACTGCATCAGCTCTTTTTACTGAACCAATGCAAATAAGACAAATTGCTGCGCCAGATTGCAAAACATTCTCCAAAATTGCGGCGGTCTTCTGAAGCTGGTCATTTCCGCCACAGTAATTCTGATAGAGTTTTGCTGCAGTTTATTAACATATCTATTTAGTCAACAGGAAAGGGTATTCATAGATTCAACTTACCTAGAATTTTGCCTCCATCGAGTTGTTCCTCATCCGAACTGGATTCGTAGTTTTCCGTAATTTTCTTTGCCATTTCGATGTTTTTAGTTTGAATGTCTTTAAATTGGTTTGTTTGAGGTTTATTCTTTGATTTTTCCGAATTTCTAGAAGCACTAGGGCCATGCTTTGTTGGTTTGTTTCCTTTTGCAAAATTTGCTGTCGACATTAAGAAGCTGTATGATTTGTTTTTGTGCTAAAATGTAAGAATAGTTCTTTTAAGTTAACGTTGAATTTTGTTTTAAAGTTTTTTTGTGTGTTTGAGCAAAAATTATTGCAACCGGCCTACTCTGCCAAATTTTCATACGTGTTCGCTGACACCTCAAATAGACGAATTTTAAAGTGATTGGGCGCGTTCAATTTACAAGTCAACTATTAGTGACTACTATTTTACCTTTTCTCATTGATGAAATAACTCATGTGACCATCGTTTGGCAAGTGATAGACATTTAATTAGTAGTGAACTTGCAGTTGACTTGCAAATTGAACGCGCCGATTCAGTTTCTCCGTTTGACGGCTTTCCTGTCAAATAAGTAGGTATCTACGTATAATCTGCAGATTCGGTAAGGCAGTGCTATTCTTTTCCAGAAGTTAAATTTTTAAGCTGCACAGGCTGCGCACTCACCACACTTTTTTGACAGATGTCAAATCGATGCCAAATCGAAAAACAACAACAGTGTGGAGGGTAAACAAAAAAAATAATTATCAGCGATAGGCGGGCAAATAATAGCAATCAGCAAACAAAAGTAAGTTTTTTTTATTAATAATCAATAGTTTCTCGATATATTTTTAGGAAAATGGATTCATTAAAATATGCAAAGAAGTTGGAAGCAGTAAAGAGAAAGAACTGATCTGCAAAGTTGTCTTTATTTGCCAACTTTCAGGTGATGGCGAAGACGGAGCTGTGATTTCGTGTGAATAAAGTGTTAAAGGCAGTCTTCTTGAAGATAAATTTAATCCAAATACCAAAACAGAATTTAAATTTTTCCATACAAATTCATTTTATTAATTTTTTGACGAGCTTAATTTTAGCTGCCATTCAAAATGTTTTCCAAAATTCAGCCAAACTTATGTAGTGTTCCTTTGGTTCGATTCAAGAATTCACTCCTTTTGGAACCCAATGGAACATCGAAAATCGCCGACTGCACAATTGTGTGTGTGCTGGACTTCACATCCAAAATGTCCGAAGACAGAACTGCTTACTAACTAGTACTCTGTTTAAATTAATAAAGTGGCCATGAATGTTTACAAAATAAATGTTTATTTCCTAGAACTTATCTATTCTGCTCTATTTTTTCTTATTTTATGTGATTGAATGTTAAATATCTGCCAAACGTCGAGTCCCAATGGAAAAATCTGGAAAAATCATCGTACTGGTTTTACTACACATCTTCATTAGCATTGACTGAAGAAACTGATTTCTCATATCTCTCTCTCTCTCTTTTATCTCGTGCGCGTGAAAGCATGCGACCATGTAAATGGACCATTTGGCTAAAAACTTCGTGGCCAACTTTTTAAGAATTGCACAATAAAAGCGAATTTAGGATTCATCCTAATTGGAAGTTGCTGCAGCTATCAACGTGATTAATGTTTTTTTTTCATTATGGTTGATTTACACGGTCACACATTCCTAACATGTAAGATTAAAGGGATGCTAAATACTAAATATCCGTGTGACTGAAAGGGACAGCATTACCTAACATGCAAAAAAACGTGACACGTATTCAGGTCGGCCATCTTGTTTACGTGGTAGGAATTATGGGAAAGCTGTGTATGTTGATATTTTTATTACGAAATTTCGATTTCCTATAAAACAAAATGGGCGCTGCTATCATATGTTTTAATCGCCATAATACATTTTTGACATTTCTCTGCTTCACATCGCCGATTGTACCTACTCAAGATGGAAAACACTATTAATACGGCAACCTTTACGAGATCCATGTTTTTATTTATTTTTTAATTCTACTACAACAAAACCGATGAAAATAAATTTGTTTGTTTACATGTGTCAAATCTCCATAATAATGTTATAGCAAGTTAAAGTAAGTGATCTCACTCTTACACCTTATTAGCATTGACTGCGGATAAACGGATCTCTCTTTTCGGGTTTGTTGCAAAAATGCGCGTGCGTGATGGTGTAAATGCGGCATGCGCTTTTAAACATGGTTCTAAAAGTTTTGCTGCAATCAAATTCGCCGCTGTTGTTTTAATATTTTGCTGTTATTACAATTGCACTTCTGAATACTCGGATCCAGAAGACGAAGTGGCAGCACTTACTGAAATAGAAAAAACAATTTTTTGAATTATGTATGGATTTGGATTTGTTTTGTTTTAATTATCACACTCCAGACTCTACGGAATAGCTCATGTGTAATTAGCACGGCATCCTTTGCAAATTAATAAAATATATTAAATATTATGTGCGATGGTCGGAATAAGGATTTTGTGGCGTCTGTTTTATCTTCATCAAGTGAAGACTCCAGCGAAAGTGATTCCGAAATCTATGCAGCACTTCGAGAAGCCGATGGTGACAGCGATTCTATTGATGAAAAATTACTTTCGTTCTTTACCAATGTGCACAAAAAGAAGCCAAACTATTTAAAAGATGAAGTACCATTTTACAATGAAGAGCAGTTTATTCAAGTTTTTCGCATTAGCAGATCACTGTTCGCACACATCTGCAAGGCATTCCAAACTTCAGATTTCTATCACAAAATCCGTATCGACAAGAGAAGCTCTGATGAAGTTGAATTACAATTATCCGTATTCCTATGGTTTGCTGGGCATGCAACGTGTTCTTTTCGAGAACTATCAGCACGCTTCGCCTTATCTCTATCAACTATTCACAAACTTATTGATAGGTGCATAGAGTTTTTAAGCGGCCTGTCAAGGAGCGCAATTAAATGGTCGTCGGTGGATAGAATGAGTGAGACGAGCAAGATTTTCCAGTCTAAAACTGGCTTGTCTAGTATAGTTGGTAAATAAATGGAAGCCGATATGATCCGATTTACTTATTTTTTTTGTTACAGGAGCCATAAGCGTTGCGCGATTTACTATTGACCGGCAAGTTGGTGAAAATGCTGATTATGTTGATAGGAATTGTAACATCAGCCTCTGTCTTCAAGTGGTTTGCGATGAAAGGAAGAAGTTTATAGACATCTTTACCGGGATTCCGGGATCATATCATGAGAGTGAGGTTTTCAAGAAGTCCCCTTTGTGTATGAAAATTGAGGAACTGTGTGGAGGTAAGGGTACACAGTCAATGTTCGAGATTCTCATTTTGTTTTTTTTTAGATTATCGCCTCGTTGGCGACTTAACATATCTTTGTACAAAGCACGTATTGACTCCATACAGGAACAATGGCCAACTAAGTGGATGTCAGAGAATGTTTAATATCAAGTTGAATTCTTGTCGAGTAGTTGCGGACAACACGCTGGGAATTTTAAGACAAAGATTTCCCCAGCTGAACTACTGCAAGCTGAAGGGCATAAAGAAACTTTGCCAATTCATGGAGGCGTGCTGTGCACTGCACAATCTTGCTGATGAAAGTGACCTCAATTTTACGAAACAAGCATTGCCAACTGATTATTTATATCCGGCTGTGGAAGGCGATGTTGAAGGAATACGTCTCAGGGATGAATTGTCTAATCACCTTAGTCCGATTTACACTTGCCAGTTATTTGAAGAATGACATTGAGACTATTTCTTAGAACCACAAAAAAACCGTATTTAAACGAAAAGTTGAAAAACAATCCCAGCTATTAAAGATAAAAACGGACACATTTGTAAAGTCATCTTAATGACGATTTTGGATCAAAGAAATTACTAATATAACAAATGAATCACCCCTATATTGTGCTACTTCTTGTTAAGTCCACCGGGAAATCACATCTATGAAATTCGATCATTCAAAACCCAAGGATCATTGGAAGTTTGATTTTCTCCCGGCGAATCTAATGATAGAGGTAATTGTTTTGATAACTGTTCAATTTATTTTCAAATTAAAATAATGGCATATTTGAATAAATTATTTTTCTTTCATTTGAACAAGTTGTTCGAGCAGTTCCAACTTCCTTATGTCCCTTTCCTCCTTGCGTTGGGCTCTTTCCTCCCGCAGCGCATCTCTATCCTCTTTATTTTGTAAGTACTGCAAAACACTATTGTGGAATATTTTTCGCTCAGCTCTCGCTTCCCTAATTTCTGTAAGAATATAAAGACTATTTTGTGTTGTTATAACTCTTGATGCGTTATCTATCTCGCCCGAAGTAATGGCGGCAGCGGCTGATTCATCGTTTCTGTCGCACGCCATTGTGTCTCGTTTGGAAAAACTCCATTTTTTTTCATCTTCTGAAGTAATTTCCGATTTACCTTCATTATTCAGAATTCTTTCGATTTGCCTTGAAAATAAAACCAACCAATTTAATAATTATATTACAGATTGTGCCAGCTATACCTACTCTTGATATTGAAATATGTAATTGGGCTTATCTTTATTTTTCCTATAAAGCCTAGTCAAACCACGGTATTTACCTTCAACCTGCGATACGCTGAACAAATAGCCCTGACTGGCCATTCTTTCTCGGATCGCTTGCCACATTTTGGTTTTTGTGTTCATACTGACCGATTTTCCAACTTTGGGAGACAGCTCCTCAACGAGAGATAGCAAAAGATTTGTAGGTGCATCAACCCAGACGTTTTTTGATCCCGCCGTGGAATGTTCATCGGCGGAAAATTCTTCGTCGACTTCTTGTTTGACTATGGTAATAGAATTCAATGGATCTTCCTCAGCCATTATTTTCGTGTATCGCATTTATCTGATATTAAAAATTGTAAATTGACTGAGCTGTTTAGAGTTCTATTGATTTAATAGTCAGTGAAAAGTGTCCAGTCAAACGATAGAAGCTCAATTATTTGTTTAAGTTTTACGTTAATGCTAAAAATAATTAAAGCACGACACAAAATTTGTTGATTGTTGTCAATGTCATTCCAAAAAAAACAATGTGCACAAAAAGAAGCCAAACTATTTAAAAGATGAAGTACCATTTTACAATGAAGAGCAGTTTATTCAAGTTTTTCGCATTAGCAGATCACTGTTCGCACACATCTGCAAGGCATTCCAAACTTCAGATTTCTATCACAAAATCCGTATCGACAAGAGAAGCTCTGATGAAGTTGAATTACAATTATCCGTATTCCTATGGTTTGCTGGGCATGCAACGTGTTCTTTTCGAGAACTATCAGCACGCTTCGCCTTATCTCTATCAACTATTCACAAACTTATTGATAGGTGCATAGAGTTTTTAAGCGGCCTGTCAAGGAGCGCAATTAAATGGTCGTCGGTGGATAGAATGAGTGAGACGAGCAAGATTTTCCAGTCTAAAACTGGCTTGTCTAGTATAGTTGGTAAATAAATGGAAGCCGATATGATCCGATTTACTTATTTTTTTTGTTACAGGAGCCATAAGCGTTGCGCGATTTACTATTGACCGGCAAGTTGGTGAAAATGCTGATTATGTTGATAGGAATTGTAACATCAGCCTCTGTCTTCAAGTGGTTTGCGATGAAAGGAAGAAGTTTATAGACATCTTTACCGGAATTCCGGAATCATATCATGAGAGTGAGGTTTTCAAGAAGTCCCCTTTGTGTATGAAAATTGAGGAACTGTGTGGAGGTAAGGGTACACAGTCAATGTTCGAGATTCTCATTTTGTTTTTTTTAGATTATCGCCTCGTTGGCGACTTAACATATCTTTGTACAAAGCACGTATTGACTCCATACAGGAACAATGGCCAACTAAGTGGATGTCAGAGAATGTTTAATATTAAGTTGAATTCTTGTCGAGTAGTTGCGGACAACACGCTGGGAATTTTAAGACAAAGATTTCCCCAGCTGAACTACTGCAAGCTGAAGGGCATAAAGAAACTTTGCCAATTCATGGAGGCGTGCTGTGCACTGCACAATCTTGCTGATGAAAGTGACCTCAATTTTACGAAACAAGCATTGCCAACTGATTATTTATATCCGGCTGTGGAAGGCGATGTTGAAGGAATACGTCTCAGGGATGAATTGTCTAATCACCTTAGTCCGATTTACACTTGCCAGTTATTTGAAGAATGACATTGAGACTATTTCTTAGAACCACAAAAAAACCGTATTTAAACGAAAAGTTGAAAAACAATCCCAGCTATTAAAGATAAAAACGGACACATTTGTAAAGTCATCTTAATGACGATTTTGGATCAAAGAAATTACTAATATAACAAATGAATCACCCCTATATTGTGCTACTTCTTGTTAAGTCCACCGGGAAATCACATCTATGAAATTCGATCATTCAAAACCCAAGGATCATTGGAAGTTTGATTTTCTCCCGGCGAATCTAATGATAGAGGTAATTGTTTTGATAACTGTTCAATTTATTTTCAAATTAAAATAATGGCATATTTGAATAAATTATTTTTCTTTCATTTGAACAAGTTGTTCGAGCAGTTCCAACTTCCTTATGTCCCTTTCCTCCTTGCGTTGGGCTCTTTCCTCCCGCAGCGCATCTCTATCCTCTTTATTTTGTAAGTACTGCAAAACACTATTGTGGAATATTTTTCGCTCAGCTCTCGCTTCCCTAATTTCTGTAAGAATATAAAGACTATTTTGTGTTGTTATAACTCTTGATGCGTTATCTATCTCGCCCGAAGTAATGGCGGCAGCGGCTGATTCATCGTTTCTGTCGCACGCCATTGTGTCTCGTTTGGAAAAACTCCATTTTTTTTCATCTTCTGAAGTAATTTCCGATTTACCTTCATTATTCAGAATTCTTTCGATTTGCCTTGAAAATAAAACCAACCAATTTAATAATTATATTACAGATTGTGCCAGCTATACCTACTCTTGATATTGAAATATGTAATTGGGCTTATCTTTATTTTTCCTATAAAGCCTAGTCAAACCACGGTATTTACCTTCAACCTGCGATACGCTGAACAAATAGCCCTGACTGGCCATTCTTTCTCGGATCGCTTGCCACATTTTGGTTTTTGTGTTCATACTGACCGATTTTCCAACTTTGGGAGACAGCTCCTCAACGAGAGATAGCAAAAGATTTGTAGGTGCATCAACCCAGACGTTTTTTGATCCCGCCGTGGAATGTTCATCGGCGGAAAATTCTTCGTCGACTTCTTGTTTGACTATGGTAATAGAATTCAATGGATCTTCCTCAGCCATTATTTTCGTGTATCGCATTTATCTGATATTAAAAATTGTAAATTGACTGAGCTGTTTAGAGTTCTATTGATTTAATAGTCAGTGAAAAGTGTCCAGTCAAACGATAGAAGCTCAATTATTTGTTTAAGTTTTACGTTACTGCTAAAAATAATTAAAGCACGACACAAAATTTGTTGATTGTTGTCAATGTCATTCCAAAAAAAACAATGTGCACAAAAAGAAGCCAAACTATTTAAAAGATGAAGTACCATTTTACAATGAAGAGCAGTTTATTCAAGTTTTTCGCATTAGCAGATCACTGTTCGCACACATCTGCAAGGCATTCCAAACTTCAGATTTCTATCACAAAATCCGTATCGACAAGAGAAGCTCTGATGAAGTTGAATTACAATTATCCGTATTCCTATGGTTTGCTGGGCATGCAACGTGTTCTTTTCGAGAACTATCAGCACGCTTCGCCTTATCTCTATCAACTATTCACAAACTTATTGATAGGTGCATAGAGTTTTTAAGCGGCCTGTCAAGGAGCGCAATTAAATGGTCGTCGGTGGATAGAATGAGTGAGACGAGCAAGATTTTCCAGTCTAAAACTGGCTTGTCTAGTATAGTTGGTAAATAAATGGAAGCCGATATGATCCGATTTACTTATTTTTTTTGTTACAGGAGCCATAAGCGTTGCGCGATTTACTATTGACCGGCAAGTTGGTGAAAATGCTGATTATGTTGATAGGAATTGTAACATCAGCCTCTGTCTTCAAGTGGTTTGCGATGAAAGGAAGAAGTTTATAGACATCTTTACCGGAATTCCGGGATCATATCATGAGAGTGAGGTTTTCAAGAAGTCCCCTTTGTGTATGAAAATTGAGGAACTGTGTGGAGGTAAGGGTACACAGTCAATGTTCGAGATTCTCATTTTGTTTTTTTTAGATTATCGCCTCGTTGGCGACTTAACATATCTTTGTACAAAGCACGTATTGACTCCATACAGGAACAATGGCCAACTAAGTGGATGTCAGAGAATGTTTAATATTAAGTTGAATTCTTGTCGAGTAGTTGCGGACAACACGCTGGGAATTTTAAGACAAAGATTTCCCCAGCTGAACTACTGCAAGCTGAAGGGCATAAAGAAACTTTGCCAATTCATGGAGGCGTGCTGTGCACTGCACAATCTTGCTGATGAAAGTGACCTCAATTTTACGAAACAAGCATTGCCAACTGATTATTTATATCCGGCTGTGGAAGGCGATGTTGAAGGAATACGTCTCAGGGATGAATTGTCTAATCACCTTAGTCCGATTTACACTTGCCAGTTATTTGAAGAATGACATTGAGACTATTTCTTAGAACCACAAAAAAACCGTATTTAAACGAAAAGTTGAAAAACAATCCCAGCTATTAAAGATAAAAACGGACACATTTGTAAAGTCATCTTAATGACGATTTTGGATCAAAGAAATTACTAATATAACAAATGAATCACCCCTATATTGTGCTACTTCTTGTTAAGTCCACCGGGAAATCACATCTATGAAATTCGATCATTCAAAACCCAAGGATCATTGGAAGTTTGATTTTCTCCCGGCGAATCTAATGATAGAGGTAATTGTTTTGATAACTGTTCAATTTATTTTCAAATTAAAATAATGGCATATTTGAATAAATTATTTTTCTTTCATTTGAACAAGTTGTTCGAGCAGTTCCAACTTCCTTATGTCCCTTTCCTCCTTGCGTTGGGCTCTTTCCTCCCGCAGCGCATCTCTATCCTCTTTATTTTGTAAGTACTGCAAAACACTATTGTGGAATATTTTTCGCTCAGCTCTCGCTTCCCTAATTTCTGTAAGAATATAAAGACTATTTTGTGTTGTTATAACTCTTGATGCGTTATCTATCTCGCCCGAAGTAATGGCGGCAGCGGCTGATTCATCGTTTCTGTCGCACGCCATTGTGTCTCGTTTGGAAAAACTCCATTTTTTTTCATCTTCTGAAGTAATTTCCGATTTACCTTCATTATTCAGAATTCTTTCGATTTGCCTTGAAAATAAAACCAACCAATTTAATAATTATATTACAGATTGTGCCAGCTATACCTACTCTTGATATTGAAATATGTAATTGGGCTTATCTTTATTTTTCCTATAAAGCCTAGTCAAACCACGGTATTTACCTTCAACCTGCGATACGCTGAACAAATAGCCCTGACTGGCCATTCTTTCTCGGATCGCTTGCCACATTTTGGTTTTTGTGTTCATACTGACCGATTTTCCAACTTTGGGAGACAGCTCCTCAACGAGAGATAGCAAAAGATTTGTAGGTGCATCAACCCAGACGTTTTTTGATCCCGCCGTGGAATGTTCATCGGCGGAAAATTCTTCGTCGACTTCTTGTTTGACTATGGTAATAGAATTCAATGGATCTTCCTCAACCATTATTTTCGTGTATCGCATTTATCTGATATTAAAAATTGTAAATTGACTGAGCTGTTTAGAGTTCTATTGATTTAATAGTCAGTGAAAAGTGTCAATTATTTGTTTAAGTTTTACGTTACTGCTAAAAATAATTAAAGCACGACACAAAATTTGTTGATTGTTGTCAATGTCATTCCAAAAAAAACTTGTTCGATTGTAGATATTGAGATAGATCTGGAAAAAAAATATGTACCTATTAATGAGGTATTTAGATCTGTTCGTCTGTAGATCTTCTATAGCCATCCGCTATAACTTTTTATCATACACCCCTATAGGGATTCTCATGTCACTGTCAAAATTTTTTTTTTTTGTTTTTTCCCTGACAAATGTCAGAACACCAATGGAGGGTAAACAAACCAAATCATTTAGCAGTAATAGGCGGGAAAATACTAGGAATCAGCAAACAAAAGTAAGTTTTTTTTATTAATAATCAATAGTTTTTCGATATATTTTCAGGAAAATGGATTCATTTAAGTATGCAAAGAAGTTGGAAGCAGTAAAGAGAAAGAACTGATCTGCAAAGTTGTCTTTATTTGCCAACTTTCAGGTGATGCCGAAGACGGAGCTGTGGTTTCGTGTGAATATAGTGTTAAAGGCAGTCTTCTTGAAGATAAATTTAATCCAAATACCAGAACAGAGAGAAAATTCTCATCATTTTTCAAACGGCTGGTCAATGAACTTGACAAAGACCTGTATGGACCCGATAATCATCTCGTAGATTGACATCGAAGGTATTTTACTCAACTGATGCCGTCCAAGTGAAACAACCTGGTGATATAAACGTTCATTGTACAATTCGCTTTCTATATGCCATTGCATTTCAATTTGGACCCAAGTTTGGCGCGTTTGCTGGGAGTGCATACTCAGACTCGTCCAGTAATCACATCAGGCCATTGGCAATTTATTAAGACACATAAATTACAAGATGCAATTTCCAAAATGTCTTTAGAAACGGCACGGTATACATTAGTTCAATGTTATTTGAATAAGGGGTCCTAGAAACAACAAACATTTTGGAAAAATATCCTTTTTTCAAGCTTTAAGGACCTTTTTTGTTGTTGCAAGGACCTCATAGTCAAATAACATTTAACACAGATATACCGTGTGGATTCAAATGATATTTTGGAAAAATATCCTTTTTTCAAGTTTTAAGGACCTTTTTTGTTGTTGCAAGGACCTCATAGTCAAATAAAATTTAACACAGATATACCGTGTGGATTCAAATGATATTTTGGAAAAATATCCTTTTTTCAAGTTTTAAGGACCTTTTTTGTTGTTGCAAAGACCTCTTAGTCAAATAACATTGAACACAGATATACCGTGTGGATTCAAATGATATTTTGGAAAAATATCCTTTTTCCAAGTTTTAAGGACCTTCTTTGTTGTTGGAAGGACCTCTTAGTCAAATAACACTGAACACAGACATACCGTATGTGCTCAAATGATATTTTGGAATAATATCCCTTTTTCGATTTTCAAGGACCTTTTTTGTTTATTACAAGGACCTCTTAGTCAAATAACATTGAACGCAGATATAAGGCGCGGTTTTCTTGGAGTTTTTGAAAAAAAAAATTCGGGTTTAAGGACCTTATTTGGTGCTCCAAGGACCTCTTGGTGAATAATCTTATGACAACTAAAAGTGGCATTCTTCAATCGGCCATCGGTTACCTCTTACCTTCAACTGATGTACAACAAACTTTATGCTATACAACCTAAATTATTCAAAACTTATCGAAGACAAATCTACTTCCACACTATTTTTCCCCGTGTTTCGTAAGGACATAATCATCTCTAAAATTAAACATAATTAAAACTAGAAAATGTATAACGAAATAAAAGAATCGCTGCTCCTGTTCCTGTAAGCCTTTTCGGATTAAATTGTTTGAAAAAAAATATTAGTTGTGGTTAATCGATAGCTAAAAAGCTAAAACTGAAGCTAATTATTGTTAGTTACACTCTGGCAACTAATTTTTCACAACTAAACACGCTTAGATACACTTCGCAACTAATAACTAATTTAGGTTCAAAATTTGTCGCAACTACAACTAAAATTATGGTTTAGTTATGTACGTTCAAAGAAACTACAGCTAATTTAGTTGTAGCTTTTTAGCTATTAGTTAAGCTAACTTTTGTGCAACTCTGCGTGCCTTATGTGTAGAAAAATGAAAACTGTCAAATCTCCAAAATTGAGAGAGAATCCTCGCCTTCTAAAGATAAGTACGCGAACGCTTTTGCGTAAAAAGACGGAAAACGTCAAAGTTTGGCTTAAAAAGAAGTAACCGCTGTTTATACCCTATTCTAAGGGGAATATTAATTTTGACGCATAGTTTGTAACATACCTTAATATCGCCCGTAGATCCCTAAAAGTTACTATATTTATGATCAGCATTGATAGTAATGTCGATCTAGCCATGTCCGTCCGTCCGTCCGTCCGTCGGTAAAAATTAGGCCTTTAAACTGGACCTAGAGAGCTGAAATTTTAACCAAATACTCTCTAGGGTCCCGAAATAATCAAGTTTAAGAATTTTTGAAATCCGCCCACAGACACGCCCACAAACTCAAAAAACAAAATTTTGGAAAAAATCGAATTTTGAGCTAGAGAGCTGAAATTTTTTATATATATGATCTATGGCCCATAAAACTGATTGGGACATAAAATTTTCAAAATCCGCCCACTGACACGCCCACAATTAAATAAAACAAATTTTGGGAAAAATTTAATTTTGAGCTAGAAAGCTGAAATTTTGTATATGTATATGATCTTTGGCCCGTAAAACTGCTTGGGACATAAAATTTTCAAAATCCGCCCACTAACACGCCCACAATCAAATAAAATATTTTTTTTGAAAAACCAAAATTTGAGCTAGGGAGCTGAAATTTATAATATATATTTTCTAGGGGCCCTTTATGCTCATGTGTAAATATTTTCAAAATCCGCCTACTGACACGCCCACAATTATTTTATTTTTTATTTTTGAAAGTCCAAAGTTTGAGCTAGGGAGCTGAAATTTATAGTATATACTCTCTAGGTGCCCTTTATGCTCATGCTTAAATTTTTTTTAAATCCGCCCACTGACACGCCCACAATTAAATAAAACAATTTTATTGAAAAACCAAAGTTTGAGCTAGGGAGCGTTTTTATTTACAAAAGCTTAGTTTTTTCGAAAAAATCCTTTAAATTTTTGTCACGCCCACTTATGAGATATAGGAATAAGAATAGGGTATCCAACAGTTCGCCCAAGCGGACTGTAGCCCGCCCCTATGTTTTTTTTCTGGCAAACTCATAGGATTTCATCATTTAACAGTTTTCATTTTTTACCAGCTGAAATTCTGTTTGATGAAAAGTGAACGAAAGTACATTTTTCGTTCGTTCATCTTTTTACCATTTTCGCAGTACGCGAACGCCAACTCGTATCCTATACCAAGAAGAAGCTTGTCAGTCCATACTTTTCCCTTCTTTCGCTTTGACCCGCGGCGCCCGACATTACGAAATATTACGTTTTGTTCTTACGAGTCTTATTTAGAAGTTTTCTATGGTTTAACTAGATGCGTTTGTCAACTCGAAGCTTCAAATCGTGATTGTATTTCAGGTATAATGAAAACATCTAGGACGAGAATACATACATACCTGCCGCATATGTGCACCACAAATCAAACAAACTTTGTCAATATGCTGTTTGCTGTCAGTGATTAGTGTCAAACAAATGCAGTTCCTCAGATAAATAGAAGTTAGAATCGTTTACTTTTAATTTTTATATACGCTTCGATAAAAAAAATGGCATCAGGTTTGGAGGGTTACGTTAACCACACCGTATCAATTATCACAGCGGATGGTAGAAACTTCATAGGAACTCTGAAAGGCTTTGACCAGACAATCAACATAATTTTAGATGACTCGCACGAGCGTGTGTTCTCACCTTCAGCTGGAATCGAGCAAATTGTCTTGGGACTACACATAATTCGAGGTGACAACATCGCCGTTATTGGCCAAATAGATGAGACGGTTGACTCTCGCCTAGATTTCAGCACCATCAGGGGTGAACCCCTTGGCCCGGTAGTCCACTAGTCGTACAACTGTGTCCCAGAAGTAGGCATAATAAATACTTGGTCTTGTATAAATTCAATTTGTTTTATTTAAGAATACTAAAGCAAACGCTCTTACAATCTAGGGAATTCAAATCGACAACAACTGCTGTTTGGGTTTTCGAGAATGAAGGAACGCAAATTATGCGTGTCCTTTGCCCATCGCTGCCGATATGCATATCCGTTTGAAATTCATCACAATTTCCCGCAAAGTAGAGTACCGGACATTCCTGAATAATGAAAGGGTCACATTCGATGTACGGGTAACAAGCCAAAGTGTCTGGTGAAGTGGGACTTATATGCGACCATTGAAGAGTCGAGCGCAGAGCTTCCAATGGATTATCGATGTTTGTGTTTCTCAAGAGATCGCGCACGTTTTGCCCAGATGTGCCGATAATTAACCGATCAGCTACTTCACACATATATGGGTTTGTCACGCTGCGGAACGACGAGTTGCGTGAGGCTTCTGCGAACATACACCTGTGAAAGGGCTGCTGAGGCAACATAAATGTTGCCGGATCGAACTCACCAGGCATCAAGTCAATTTCCACCGTTTGTGACCATCTGCCGAAGTACTTATCAAGATTCTTCACCGCGAGAACGGTGTCACTTGATTCACTAGATTTCATTTGGAGGCCGAACTGCTTCTTTTCCGCACTGGTTCGCACTGAATTTCCAGCTACAATCATACGAACAATACTTTTCGTTTCCTCATCGATGTTTCCGCTCAACCAGTGTTGGAAAAGGTTCAGAGAATCAGCAAACTCGTGACAGTGAGTCTGATCCAATCCGGATACAAGAACAATTTTAGTAGGTTGTGCTAATGCCTTAAACGTTCTCTGAGGACCACTTTCATAGAAAATGGCATCTTCCACGACGAACTTGCCGTCGTCCTCGATAGTTCCAAACACCGCACAAACCACTCCTGTTGCCAGGAAGCGCCCATCCATCTTGCCAAATAGACGCACTCTCTGCAGCTCGTCTTCCAATATCAACTTATCTTCGGGATCTGCATAGTGTTGTCTCTGTGGCTGCGGCGCCAGTTGATTCTCTTCAGATATCTCTTTGAGTATACTTGGTTTGAATGCTTGCTGTTTGAATAAAGTACCAATAAGGATACATTTCTCGGAGACTTCTTCACGCAGCTCACAAAGCTTTTTAATGGGATACGTTGTGCCCCATTTCTTGATTGCTTTTGGCGTCAGCAATTTAGTGCTCTCGTTAAGCCGGTGGGCATACAAATGCGAGAACTGTTTTTGGTAGTTTTGGGTCTTGATAAAGAATTTATCAGACAAGTTTTTATATCTTACTTCAAGGCGAGTACTTTGAGTAGACATCTTTTTTAAATTACGTCTGAAAATTTAAATATAAAAAAGGATAGTCGCGAAGTTGGATGAAACTCCCGCAAAATTATTTCTGACAGTATGCAGATACTATTTAATTTAAGGTGTGTTCGAAAGTTGACTATTGAATTACTTATGGCGCCCTTAGGCCGACTTTCATCGACCACTCATAAAACGATAAGTTTGCATACATGAGAGCAGGTCATAAGGACCTCACAACTCCATAGAGTCATTTGATATATAATTTTTGCGTCACACATTCACATTTTGAAGCATACACATTTTCGCAATGAAGTTCCCGCGAGATGAGACACATGCATTGGTCGAAACATTGAAAACAACATTAACTCTAAGGAAGACATGAAGATTTTAAGGAGATTTCTGTTCTCCATTATAAGAGCTGTCGCAAATCACAATCGTAAATTCACATTTCTGTGGTGAATTTTTCGTGAAGAATTCAGGACCTCTTGCGAACGTCTGACAAACATCCAAGATGTATAAATTGTCATGAGAAGCTTCTCAAATTTGCCGCTCGGACTCGGCTTAATATTGTTCCACTTCGCACAAGCAATTGGTTAGGAAAGCTACGTTTTAGGCCCTGTATATTTGCCTAATATTTGTTTTAATTTTTTTATTTCGGAAGAATGCGGAAAATGTTATCGAATCACAAGAAATTAGTCTCACCATAGTTGTGAATTTTGAAGCCTCACAACGGGAGAATCAGGGTGTAAGAGTCCATATACCCTAAAAACAGCTAATGACAATTTTGAAATAATTGATGATGATTGCTCTGAAAGGTGTGTTTGCTTCAACAACTGTAAGATTGCAAGTACGTTTTAAGGAGACTTCATCAAAATCCTCTAAAACACACAAAGTAACGAAATCTGGAATATGTATGGAAAATTTTCTGTTTTTGTTGAAGATTTCTGTTTTGCGAGTGTTTTTCGCGAAATCTTGGTTTTTGACGCGATATGAATAGGCTATTAGTTTTAAATTTTTACTACGTATGTTCACCAAACTCTCATTGCGTTGGGTATACGCTGGTTCGAATGTGCGAATGATTAATGTTCTGCCTCTTTTTGGCACCAAAAACGAAAACAGAAACCCCGATGTTAAATAACAGAATATACGTCAACAGAACATTGTCGCTTACCATACTGAAATCTGTTTGTAACAGAAGTTTTGACTGCCGCAGCAATAATTTTAAAACCAATGCTTTCCAATGTGACAGGACACTTTGATCACAGCAACAGCAACAGCGTTCACAAACATGGAAAAAACATAAATTCGGTTTCACTGTACAAGTACTACCAAGCTTGCAAAGATGTTTTCCGTTGTCCCAGCATTCAAACGCCTATAATTCGATCAGATTTTCTTTCTTATTTGTATTTTGAAAGAATTGATCACTCTTTTACTCTGGGCTGTTGATATGGTAATGTGTTTCGCACCACGGCAGCTGTTTCTTGAGTGTTGCAATGAAGCCGTGTTTCTACCATAATCAGGTTTTACGACCTTGCAACTACGTCCTCACAAAGGTCGATATGAGCTCATTTTAAAATTCGGTGAAATTCAGTTTGCGCATTTGATTTTGACAGCTTGCAATTTGTCATTTTAAGGTATTTGGGAAACCTATGTGAAAACTAGGAAACCGAAGCGGCAGGCTATCAATTCAAGGCATACGCGGTTATATTTATGCATGTATGTAAGAGTTTAATATTCAGCACGGAAGTAAGCAGCAGCCAAATGGTGCATTCTTCGCACAGGTTTCTTTTATTTAAAAAATACATTGTTTCAATGACTTGCAATCTTGTCTCAAATTGTGTCTCATGTTTGCGTAACCAAGACGTTCGACACACTACACATTTGAACACTGCTATTATTTTAATTTTATATTTTTATAAAATAAAATAAACGCAACAGAAGAACAAAAAAAAAGCCATCCCCCATTCGCTGGTGGAAGTTATCAAAGCTGTTTGCTTTGCCCATATTGCAAAGTGGATTGATTTCTTGTATCAAATTTGAGACCGCTGTATGCCGCTTCAGTATTTAGCCTTGAACTGAGAAGTCATTTATTAACTTTGTGATTGACGTCTAACGTATTCAATTTAGAAATGCTCGGCTCGATTTTGTTTCACCTCATTTGCAATCTCATTTGCCACAGGAAGACTTTGGCCCCAAATGCGGTTGTCGATTAGCAATTGTAGCGACATTTGTCGATTGAATCAATTGGCTGGAATGTTTCGTATTATGCAGTCAATCGAATTAGCAATGCTCTATTGTGAAAGGCTCGCTAAAAATTAACATCATTAAGCAACACTTAAAAATTCAAACTGGAAAATGTTATGTTATAAGATAAAAAAAATCTGTGCAGTTGTGTCAAAGTGAATTGTAATTGTTGAGTGCTAATTGGTAAAAGTGTGGCCTACTTTTAAATGTTAAATCATCAGCTATTGTGAATATTTATATACATAACGCGTCGATCAGAAAATTACAATCGACAGAAAACGTTTGTGAAATAGAAAAAATGGCGACCGCAATCGATAATCACATTTGCTATAATGCAAATTTAGTCTCATTTGGGTTGGCATATTACTTTTTTAATTATTTCGATGACATCGGATATATTTCTAATACCTAATAGTGAAAAGTTTTAAATTTATCAGAACACGATTTTATTTCTAAGAATAAGAAACAAAACATTTGAAAATCTGGCAATGCCTTTTAATATCTGTCAAAATACGCAACAACAAACAACAATTAGGCAGAAGTCAAGGGCTTTCTTGTTATTTGCTTTTCGAAATCATAAATTTTGTTTCTTTAATTTAGCCAATAAGCCACAAACATTTTTTATATTCAAATTAAACAAAATGTCGGTACGCCCAGATGACCATCGCCGAAAATGGGACAAAGCTGAATACCAAAAACTGGCACAAGAGCGCCTAAATCCCGCGAAAGACCCCAACGAAGAAGGTAAATGCATTTCATGAATTTTCCTTAAGTCTGGATAAATCGTAGTTTATTGCAGAACCAGTCCAACGTGAGAATCTCAAGCGTCGAGACTACAAAGTGGACTTGGACAGTAAACTGGGCAAAAGTGTTGTAATCAACAAAAATACACCAACCTCACAATCTGGTGGCTACTACTGCAATGTATGCGATTGTGTTGTCAAAGATTCCATCAACTTCCTTGACCACATCAATGGCAAGAAACATCAGCGTAATCTTGGCATGTCCATGAAAGTCGAACGTAGTACCGTCGACCAAGTCAAAGAGCGCTTTCAAGCGAATAAGAAAAAAATGGAAGAAAAGAAAAAGGACTACGAGCTGGAGAAACGACTACGAGAAGCCAAAGAGGAAGAGGAACGCTACAAAGAACATAAAAAGGAAAAGAGAAAAGACAGAAAGCGAAAGGCTGACGAGGACTTTAGCGCCAATATGCCCGACGATCTAGCTGCCATTATGGGTTTCTCCGGCTTTGGAGGCTCAAAAAAGAACCTTTAATTCAATCCGCCTTTTGCTTGGAATTTAATAAGTTGTCTTTAATTGTAGGAATCTATTTTAGCTGTTTGAAAAAGTTTTTATTGAAACAATAAACGAAGTTAAATACGAAATGATATAAATGGATTTGTGGCTTGTTGAGGCAGGCATTGGGTCTTGGACGGACGGCAATGATCTTGATACTTTGCAGATTGACTATAAGTAGAGTGTATGTTTTAAATAAATGAAGTTTAACTTGATTTTGTAGCACCTTTGAAGGCAAAGCTTGTTGGAAAAGCTCTGTGGAGAAGGCTCTAAGTGTAGCAGCAGGCTCCAGGCCACACAACATTGCGGTTTTCACATAGTTGCAGTTGACGATGTCGTTGAATACTCTGTAATTGTAAGCTTTATTTGATAAAAAGGTAACATTTAATAAAAAGCTTAGATAATTTGAATGATAAGCTGTCGAATTGAGAGTGGATTTAGGGTTTTAAATATGTGGCGGAGATGAAGTAATCACGTTGGATGTGGACTAATTACAGCATATGCTCCGATTGATTATTTTCCCTGATGGAGTTTGGGAAGAAGAGGCATCAGTAGGGGATAGAGTAAGTCGCTGAAGTAAAAATAAAATCCCTTTATGAAGTACTATAGACTTACAGTTAAATCTAGAGATTAGTAGTGATGTATCCTATCCAGTTTGTCTATTACGACTGATACTCTGCGTTGTGACAAAAAGAAAACTGAATGTGCACACTTTTAAGAGCTTGACATCACGTGGTTGCCTTATCGTAGCGTAACCTGCACGCTGGCAAACATGAGGACATCAATTTCAATTATTATTGTTATAAATATATCAATTCAACAAATGTTTGATCATGTCATAAAAGCTGGAGGAAGAACTCACTCACTAAACATCTGAAGCAAATGGGTTTTAACATTCCCAGATGTTACGTTATGTACGTTACGCTTCGCCTTCTACAAAGATCTTTCTATTTTCTTACTTACTGGCATCTTATGGTTTGATTCTTATTCTCATACCAATCGGGAGCGCCTTCACAATCGAGAAGCTCCTCACGAAGTTCTGGTAAACAGTCGCCAATCTTAGTGATTTCTAAAAATAAATAAATTAATAAGCCAGAACTCTATGACTCTACTTGCACGCATACTCCTCTTTATACTAGTGTCAGCTTCGCACACACTGGAACGGAAAAATTTCACCGATTTTAACAGCTTCATGTAAAGATTCTCCGAACCTAATGCTATGCACCCTGTTTGTGTCTTATTTATCTTGTCCATGGTTTCAGCGACACCTTTACACGCATCTGGCAAAGAATCAGCAGTGAGTAGCAAAAGGACTCGTTCCGGACTTATTATGTACATTTTGGCTAGGTGCAGCATAATTTGATTTTCGTCACAAATCTCTTTTGCAGGACCCTAAAAACGCATTCAGCTGTGAAGTTTTTAAAAGCCATTTGTTTCTCATCAGTCATCACGTACCGCATCTGGACAATCAGAGATCTTGTCGTCAACAAGGTTTGATATGAGTGTGGTAAAGTACGACAAATCTACAAAACTGTACACACTTCGTAAACAAAAAAGAGTTAAAAATATACTGATCCTCATTATCGTCCGCAAAATCAAATGAAAATCGACGAATAGTTGCTAAGATCTTTAATTTTTGTTTTGCCTACTTTTTGAATAAATATTATCTTTGAATTCACAGTGTCCAGATAAAATAATATATTCTTAAATGTCTACGTTTTAGACAGCCCCTGATGCAAGTTTAGGTAAAGACGAAGCCATTCTCTGTGGGAATATCCCATGGAATGGTAAAGTAGTCCTCTGGCAGAGGAGTGCAGTGTGTCGACTTGTAATCACGGAAATGTTTTCGCAGCTAAAATTAAAGAGAATTTTTTAATAATGCATAAAGGCATAAAATTAAGATGAACTTACTAGAAAATCAGCCATTTGGTCGCGCACTTCGGCACTGTAATCTTCTCCGATGGCCATGGGAAAGGTCTTTCCCTTATCTGAAGCATACGTGATGCAACGGGCCATGCATAGTTCATCGTTGCTTGCTGAAATTAGAAAAGGTTAGCACTGTTACGAGCTACAGCAAAATCGTCTGTTTTACAATTAGCTTTGGAGTCGATCGGTTTTGACATTAAGTTCTTAATTCTGGTCATTTGTCGAGTTTGGAATATGTTTGGGTAGCGGTGCTTCAGCACACTGAAAACCAGAAAGTTTCCTCGATTTGTTTCAATTCGGTTATCTCTGTAAATAATTTTTAAGTTTATTTGAAATCTAGTTTACGCAATGGTGCTGTCTTACTCGGCAATTATTTCATCCTCCGTACGCCGAATAAGTAGGACTGGCCCCCCATATTCCATCATCATTTCCGAGTTATGTAGGTTTACATAGTCACGTATAGCAAGCTTTACAATACCCCCAAGACTGGCTGGCATACGTGGTTGAGCCAGGTGGAGAACATCGTCAAATGTGGCGTCCAAAATCTGAAAGAATCGAATACAGTTCGTAGGGGCTAATCTCGCCGATCGGAATTACAGAAACAAATAAAGTGAAGACATGCAAGCACTTTCGCGAGCTCTAGATGATCCGAATGGTAAGAACGTTATGTAAATTAAACTTACAAGTCCCTTTACTTCAGGATACTGTGTAGCAGCATAAATGGAACTGTATCCGCCAATACTCCAGCCAAAAAGAATTATATTTTCGACAGCAAATCCTAGTTTATGCAGAGCAAACTGAACTACAGCATCAATCGCGTTTTTATCTTGATCGGGATATGGTTGACCCTAAAAGAAACCATTTTTTAAAATGGATTCAGCATCTTCAAGCGACAAGTCTCTCACTGTACTCCCTTCAAATCCAGGATGGTTCCAGCCCAATACTGAATACTTTAGCGACAACGGCGTCGACATAGTACCAACTTCATAAAAGCCAGCGTTACCTTAAAAAACACACGATTATCGAATTTCAATTCAGCTCAACCCCAACTTGATCGTACCTTCTGAACATATAACTAAAGTCTTTCCGTTTGTACTATGGTTTCGGTTATCCACAAACATCGTGTCGATGTCATTACGATCGATGGTTTTAACCTTGTACCTTAAACCCCGCTCCTCCTCCGTTAGTTTAGCTCGTCCCGCTACCAACATTGGTCCTACAAAAAGGACATTATTATTTTACTTTAACACTGCATCTTACTTACTCAAATAGCTTTGCAAAAGTCTAACTGATCCAGGATAAATCATCTTTATGCCGAATGTATGAATCGCAATATAAGCAACAACCTCGCAGGGCAACGATGAGAACCAAAAAGATCGCTGTCGTGCGGTTTTTTTGGATGCAAGTACCTTTTTTCCATCCTCACTGCAAGTAAGACAATCATCATTAATAACATTTCGCACCACCAGCTGCCCATTTTCATTACCCAAGATCGCATACATCAAAATCAACATCCCAATGCTTAAAATCGAAATCAAACAACCTTAACGACCGCTTAGCCTCTTCAGTGTTATTCGACGATTTGGCCTGCTCTAAAGCTTTGACAAGTTTGTTATACGATCGCGATTGTGACCTGCCAATACCGCGCATACACAAAGATAAAACAACAATAATACCAATGCTTGTCGTGAATTTAGCCAGAGAAGAGATGGAATCAGCAACAAGATAACCACGACGATAGAGGAATGTTACTATAAGTGGTGATGAATAATATCCAATGTTCCACATCATGGAAAGCTAATTTTAGATGATAAATTATGCATGCACATTTGCAAGTGGGACAATATTATGAAAGAGAAATAATACAGAGGTATATGCTTACGGTGAATAGAATTTGGTCTCCAAATTTTTCCAAACCTCGGGGTTCGTACATTTTCTGCGAATATGGAGTCACCTGGTACGGTTTGAAAATTGCGAATATGATTGGAAAATATTACCTGAAGCGAACCCATCCCGTATTCCATGAAAAGTCTCGGAGCGAAAACATAAGACAAGATGGTCATTTTTTGCAAGTTACAATAGTTTTGAAAGTTTACAAATGGAAATTATTTATTTTCTTGTTTTTATATTCGAACATCAAACGCCAACTAACATAGTCGATTTTTAATCTTCACTCTGTGCTGAGGATGACAGGCGTAAAATTTGAAACTCTGCTCTATCGACGTGAGTGGGAACGTTCGATGATACATATTGTTTATTTTTATTTTGAGTTGCAAATTTTTTTGCACGCAATCAAACGGAGGTTTAAGAAACCCAATTATGTATAAAAAAAAAAGAGACGACCAAATTCTTTATTTTTTTATTGTCGTGCTTCTCAAATTTTACGTTCGGACTCGGCTTACAATTGAAGGTCCCTTCCAATATTTAAATTATTTTGTAAATTCTTATGTCGTTATTCCATTGAGCTCTCGGATAGCCGATTTTTCGAGGCCAATGAAACATAAAACCAGATTGTTTTTTTTTTGGTAATTTTCGGTGCGATACCTCACATCTCGTTAGTTTTTAAATTGCAAGCTTAACAGAAATAATTTATTACCTTTTGTTTTCCACAGACCCAAAAACAGGCAAATTTTATTGTTCAATATTGTCCATAGAAGAAAAAAAACCCAGATATTTTATTGTTAATTAATTTTATTTTCCACAGAAGCTTTGTATATACACTCTATAGTACTATCATTGTATATACACTTTATAGTATTCTCACTTCGTGTATACGACGATACGCCACCATAGAACGTAAGGCCAAAACAAATTATATTTTTTTTTTTTTTTTTTTTTTTTTTAAATAAAACCCTTGCCCAAGGGCAGGCACTTCGACCTGAAAAGATATTTTGTGCCACAAGGTTGCCTTTACGCCAAACGGCGACTGACTTCCCTAATGAAACTCAGCACGTCTTTGATGGTAGAGTTGCGAAGCTCTGCCAGTGATAACATCTCTCTGTGGAGAAGGCGTCGTCTCAACCAATGTAGAGCCGGGCATTCACAGAGTATGTGTTCTGAGGTCTCCTCGTCCTCCATGCAGAATCTACATTCTGGCGTTGGACATAGGTTTATTTTGTTGAGATGATATCTCAGACCGCAGTGGCCAGTGAGAAAGCCAACCAGCAATCTAATGCTTTCCTTATTTAGTGTAAGGATTTCTTACAGGAGTAGGGCTTAATCAAGCGTTTAGACTGTGTCAGACCAGGGGCGCTTACCCAATGTTCAAGGCGAGTCTGTTGGTCCCAATCTTTGACAAGCCCTAGAGCAGTAGTCCAGTTGACACTGCAGTACGGTTCTGGACCGACAAAAGCGGCTTCAGAGCCAGCTCTGGCGAGCTTATCTGCAGCTTCATTCCCTACAAAACCTCGGTGGCCAGGCACCCATCCGAGTTTAACTTTTT
This sequence comes from Portevinia maculata, assembly GCA_949715645.1. NCBI lineage: Eukaryota > Metazoa > Arthropoda > Insecta > Diptera > Syrphidae > Portevinia > Portevinia maculata. Next base: position 50,642,924 of record OX454527.1, on the reverse strand, counting down.
TGTATTTAGCTAGCTTTTGTAAGGCGCAGCAGCAGTTTTTTACAGTCAGAGAGTCTATTGTGTTGGACGACAGTGCCTGAAGTGCCGCCTGACTGTCTGAAAAGATATGTATCTTTGCGCCCTTAATTCCTTTGTTGGAGTTTAAGATAGCGCAGATCTCAATGGCATGGATTTCCGCCTGGAACACTGTGGGGCACATCCCCATAGGTATCGAGACCCTGGTGTTGGGTCCAAAGACACCAGCACCAACTCCAGACTCCATTTTTGATCCTTCGGTGTACCATACCAGACTTTTTGGGTTCACAGCTGGAACTCCCGAGACCCATTTAGAACGGTCTAGTATTTCTACCTCAAATAGTTTATCGAAACTATATTTCCTTACCATTAAGTCAGGGATGGTGTAAAACATATCCAAATTTTGGATTGAGTTGAGTATCTTCAGGTGACCCACATGGTCATTTGAGTTATACTTATATTCAAGCTGAAGCTTAATAGCGCATCTAGCAGCCGTCTTCTGAATGAATGCTTGTAGTGGTGACAGTCCAATTATGGCTTCAAGTGCTACCGTAGGGCATGTGCGCATGGCACCAGTTATTCCCAGACAGGCAACACGTTGTAGCTTTTGGAGCCTGTTAGCCGTAGTACGTTCAAGTACTTTTGGCCACCACACGATGGAGGCGTACGTGATGATGGGTCTAACCATCATGGTGTACATCCAGTGTATCATTCTGGGGTTTAGACCCCAAGTTCTGCCGTATAGGCGTCTGCAGGCCCACATGGCTCTTGTGGCACGCTCAGTGGCGGCCTTTACGTGTGAGTTCCAATTTAGTTTCCTATCCAGGATGACTCCCAGATATTTGACCTCATTGGAGTAGCTCAGGGGTGTACCATTTACGGTGATAGTTTCGAAGTTAACCAGTCTTTTTCGCGTAAAAGGTACCAGGATGGTTTTAAGAGGGTTGATGGAAAGTCCTTCCTTAATACACCATTCTGAGACATGTAGCAACGCTTTTTGCATGCTATCAGTAATGGTTGCGCTACGCTTACCATTAATAATTATCGCCAGGTCATCAGCATAACCAATGGCGTTAAAGCCTGGTCTGTCTAGACTGACCAGTAGATTGTCGATGACAAGTGACCACAAGAGGGGAGTGAGTACTCCTCCTTGGGGACAGCCTTTGGCTGCCGTCACAGACACCGAATTACCTCCAGAGGAGGAGGTAATTATACGACTTTCCAACATGGCTCTGATCCATTGGTTCGTCGATACTTCGATACCTTTATTACTGATCGCCCTGGCAATCGAGTCGTATCCGGTATTATCGAAGGCACCCTCAACGTCCAAGAAGGCACAAAGTGCCGTTTCCTTAGACTTGAAAGTCTCCTCTACCTTTTTAACAAGGCAGTGAAGAGCACCTTCAGTGGATTTGCCCTTTCTGTACGCAAATTGACTTGAGTGCAGGGGGCTTGATGTTACTATCTGCTCCCTAATATGAACATCTATAAGTCTTTCCATGGTTTTTAGAAAGAAGGATGTTAGACTGATGGGTCTGTATGATTTAGGCATTTCACTTGGCCTATTGCCATTTTTGGGGATGAAAATCACGTTGACCTGTCTCCAGGAAAGTGGAATGTATCCCCAGTTGTAACTAGCCCTAAATAAAGCAATAGCCATCGGCAGTATGACATCACTAACCCTCTGGATAATGCCGGAAAAATGCGGTCACCACCTGGGGCTTTAAATGGTTTGAATGAGCCAATTGCCCATCTAACCTTATCTGGACTAAACATTTTTCCAGATAAGCTGTTTACTCTACTATCTACATGTACCTTGGGGTCCACATCGTTAGAGTTACCGCCTATGTCGCGAATAGACGAACCTGGGAAGTGAACCTGAAGAAGCGTTCTGATTGAATCTTCTCGGTCCGTCGTGTAGGTGCCATTTGGTTTCTTTAGTAAACCTACACCGTTATTATGATCTCTGCCTAGCGCTTTGTGGATGCGAGCTGCTACCGGCATATCTACTATGTCTTCACAGCACTTCCTCCATGTAGAACGCTTTGATCTTCTCAGTTCTGAGTTGTATTCTGTGAGAGCGATCCTATAATCGTCCCACCTTTTAGTGTGTTTGGCTCGATTAAAGAGTTTCCTAACCTTCCTCCTATATTCAGCAAGTTTGTCATTCCACCAGGGGACCTTACGTCGCTTTATGCTGGTTTTAATGATGCAACTGCTCTGGTAGGAGGTTAGTAACACTTTGTTGAGCTGGTGTGCTGCTTCGTCAAGGTCCCAAGTGGACTCGATTGACGAAATTAGCATATCCGTTTTTGAGAGGACAAGTCCTCGATACGTATACCAGTCCCTCGACTTAGGATCGTATCTAATTGTGGCCTGTGACAGTTGACCGGGCACGTCGAACCGAATGTGTTGGTGATCCGACAGCGAGGCCTCATCTGACACGTGCCAATTTTCAATGAAGTTTGCCATAAATGGACTAGCGAGTGTGAGGTTCAGTACCTCTTCGCGAATCGAATTTATGAAGGTTGGTTTGGAACCCTTGTTTAAAATATCTACATTGTTACCGACTATAAAATTTAACAAACACTCACCTCTTTTATTGTTGTCGCTACTACCCCACACCATATTGTGCGCGTTGGAATCGCACCCAATGACGTAGTGTAAGTTGTTTAGTAGGCAGTAGCGGATGAGTGCCTGTACCTCTAGTGGAGGGATGTTGTCTTCGTCTCCGGGGAAATACGCAGAGGCACATATGATGTTGTGTGTACCTCTAGGTGTAGGTACTTCCAGTAGTACGGCAACCAGGTCTCTGCTGATGAATTCTGGAATGGGAAGAAAGTTGCTATTTATATCGATAAAGCAGGCCGCCCTCGGCACTTGCTCACCGCACTTGTAAATTAACTCACCTGCCCTATTCCCAAGACCTTTAATGAGTCCATAACCCAAGGCTCCTGGATGAGGCCTAGGGTTATCTTTTCCTCGGCGAACCGCTTGCTAAAAGTGGCGGACGCACCCTTAGCATGATGGAGGTTCGCCTGAAGCACCTTGATGGTGTTCATAGATCCTCCTTTAAGGATCTGGCTTGCCTGAGTAGCTGGGCTTTTTTTGGGCCCTTACCTTTTCGGCAAGCAGCCAGTCCAGGGCGACCTGTTGTTGACTGCCTGGCTGACTCATCTTTTTTCCATCCCTGGTTAGACCGCCCAGTGGCGGCGTTGGCCGGGTTGGAGGGGTTCGCGGCCGAATTGCCGGTTTTCCTAGGGAGAGTAATCTTTCCTTGCAGGAAGGGACGATTGGACGACGTGGTGGCCGTTGCCTTAGTGCTCCCCCAGAACCACTCGGGGTAGCTTGCCCTATGGCATTTTTACTACCTTTGCTGGCTGTTTGGGGGGGGGGGGGGGTCCACAGGAACTGACATTACTGTCGTCTGACCGCTACCTAGGGTGCTAGTAGGAGCTGGTCCTGTTGAAGTGGACTGCGTTGTTGTACTACCTTCAGACACATTTCCGATAGGTTGTACAAAGGTTTTTGGCCCTGTGGCACAGCTAGTCGAGGTGGACTGCAATGGTACACTACCTTCAGACACATTTCCGATAGGTAGTACAGTGGTTTCTGGTCCGGTGACACAGCTATACGTGGTTGACTTATGAGGTACCATACCTTCAGTCACATTACCGATAGGTGGTACAAAATTAGCTGGCTCGTTATTTGTAGGGTTGATGGCAGATTTAGAGGTTCTGTCGGTGCTCTTCAGAATCAATCTGATCATGCCGAATCGGTAGGCGATCTTCCCCATAAGTATGTTGAGCTCAGTCAAGGAGGCGTTGTCTATTGAGATAACGAGGTGAAGGAGTGCACCTGCCTTACCTCGCTGTATCACTCTCCATGATTTGGTGCTGATGTTGGCATTTTGCGCCCCAATGGTCACCAGCACTTTTTCATTTGAGAGTTCGAGGCTCTCTGGAAAGAGTCCGCGGACGATGTGTGTTTTCGGGAAAGATCCTTCTTCCACAAGCATCAGGTCCAGACCACATTTCTCTTTAATTTTCTCGAAATTCGAGCGCATCCACCCAGCAGTGGCGCTGTTAGAGCAGACGAAGATTATCCATCCTGTCTTAAGGTGCGAGCCAGATAAGACTGGCCACACGCCACGGTCGCTCAGTTCGATTGAGGTGTCTATCACCGCCTCCTTCACAGCAGCCATTTGCTCTGGGGAGAGAGGGTTTTTACCCAAGTCGGTTGGGATGATTCCAAGCCTAACTAGGCTAGCCACCTGGCTAAAGGTGGGTGCCTCAGGCCTAGGACCTTTCCTAACCTTCTTGGCGGCAGGTTTGGGGGGAGTCTGGTCTTCAGATCTGCCTCGCTTGTTGTCAGGCTTGTCTGTTTGTGCTGCTTGGGCTAAGATTAGAGCACTTTCTCTGTCTAAGCCTCTCCGCAAAGCACTTTTGAAGCGTCTATTTTGTAGACCGCTGAGTCTAACAAAACCACCTTGCTTCTATAATTGTAGCCCAGTCAAGCTCTTCCCAATGGAGGAGCAACCCGATTTCTCGGAGACCACGCTACAATTGTCCACCAGAGTGGAGGTGTAAGAATCTGAAGTGGTCGCTTCCGCTTCGTGTTTTCTGCCACTAATAAGTTTGGATGTTGTCCACAAGACATCCATATCCATACTTTGGGAGTTAGGGGGGTTCGGTTGCCCGTCAGCAAGCCGAGAAGTGGAGGCCGGCTTCTGCTCTGTAGCAGAAGAACCATCAGCCTTCGGGAGCCCAGTAGCTGCCCGATTTGGGTTGTTTTCTGGTTGCCCAACAGCAATTCCAGAAGTTGATGCGATTTCAGAGGCATCCGTCTGTAAGTTTTTTAAATTTAAATTGGAAATTGTACCCACGAGTCTTCGGGAAAGTAAGTCGTTCAATTTACAAGTCAACTACTAGTGACTACTATTTTACCTTTTCTCATTGATCAAATAACTCACATGACCATCGTTTGGCAAGTGATAGACATTTAATTAGTAGTGAACTTGCAGTTGACATGCAAATTGAACGCGCCAATTTTAACAAGCTGTCAAAATACTGGAAATCGAGTGGTAGTTTGGCTATGAATAAGAAGTACAGGAAAGAGTGTATATCACATATACAGTGTACGTGAGTGAGGCCGCAAGATATGAAAATAAATAGAGAAATTGAAACTCATCTGTCATTTTGCTAGGCTGAAACGGCTAAATTTGCGGTGTTTGAAATTTGAAAACGTATTTAACTTAATAAAACAGTGAATACAGTGACTAAATACAATACGTTACTAAAAAACATTTAAAACAACATGTGGTGCTGTGTTAAATTCTGCAAAAACGACTATAATAAGGAGAGTAACAATTTTTCATTTCACAGGTTAGTTTTATCTCATATTGCACATAAAATAATGTTGTTAGGTGTTTTTTTTAGGTAGATGTATTATCGTAGAGCACTTTTAAATTGGTAATTCATAGCATTTTGTTGCAAAAAAGGAAATTTGGTTCAAAAGAAAAATTTACTTTATTTTTGTGATAGCATTTGATTTAGCTGAAACTCATCTGTCAAAATCGGAAACTCTCGTTCAGGGACGAACTATTTTTTTGTTGGTGAGGGCAAGGCGCCTAACTCGGTTGAGCGCCCTAGTGCAGTTTTCTTGTTATAAATAGAAAATAATTTGTTTAAAGGTATTTCTTCTGTTGTCATGTTATTGTGTCGGTTGCTATCTTCGTCAAGAAGTGTTTATGTCGTGTCGGTTGGTACTCGTATCTTCGTCAAGAAGTGTCGTGTAACGTTGAGTTTGTGTACGTGAGAAAAAAAAAACTCAAATAACTAGTGTAACGAACCCTGCCACTTGCAGAAAGCCAAACCACCTACGGCTCCAGAATTTGGAAACAGAACCTCCTAGTACCAGATGTAACACTGCCCACAATTCAAACACTCTCGCGGCAAGAATGTGAAACGACGACGTTATGAGTCTGAACGCCACCATCGCCATCCTTCGCACGATTTAAAAAGGAAATGTCAAACGTCGGCATTCTTCTTTTTATAACCTTCAACTCGCCCAGACTGTGTCGGCGCGCATCATTCTCTAGCGAACCAATATTCCCAGGAGCAGTGCGAAGAAATCGGGACGCATCCACCACTGGACCACCGAAGCACCAGATTCCACTGTCGTTACAGACTCAGGGAAGCGAGGTTCGGCATCGGGCCGAATCATTTTTGGCCACAAATTAAAGTGAGTGTGACCACGCGATCCCAGGCAAGCAAGCACCAGCAACTTCCCAGGGTCTCGGCACGCATTCCGCGAAGCGGAGAGCCTAATCCTCGCAGGCCACACGGGGCCATCAATAAGAAGCACGTCGCTAAGGCAAGTGGTGGAATTCCTACCGCAAACGGCAGAAGAAGGTTCCCCCAAACAACTCCAGGGGCATTCCAGAACACCTGGGTAAGTGTTGATTGCACGTCGACCAGAATTGTACGTACCACAATGCACTAATACGTCGTCCTAACGCAGGATTCACAGGAGGCGATCACCGTCCGTAGTCATAGGCGGCGACTTCACGTGGCGAAGCCCAAGAAGCACGCCAACGAACGCCGGGTCAGTACGTCCCTATCCATGCGGAGAAAGCCGCGCCAGCACGTGAGCCCAGAGTCAGACCCAGGTAAGACTTGGTCGAACCTCGACCCGAGTAAATTTCCAAACCTCTTGTGGAAAATCATATACTGACGCACGTCTCTTTTCCCCGGGGTATAGATTTTTCTGGGCACCTAATCATTTCCTATCGTGTCACCAGCGACACTCAAGTCACCAGCTTCGTCGGCGTTTTTACCAGCAGCAGCAGCGTTACGGAGGCAGTCACCAGTTCCCGCAACCGCAACATCGGCGTGTTCACCAGCCACAGTAGCATCGGCAGCGACAACAGCAGCGTACCGTAGCACAGTGTTAGATAATAATTAAGCAGGATAGTGCGGGTGCTGATTATCAGCCCCGAGTGGTTTCTCTCTTTTCATATATTAAGATATATATAGATATTCTATTAAGCACGCGTGACCTACCTTCGTGTCGATTCACCCAGTGCGCGGATGTGTCGTTCCATCGTGGAAGAGCTGACCGATACTTACTCGAGTAATTCCTTAATTAATTTTCAATTACCAGTCGGGGGTACGACTCATTTTTACTTCCAGTACATAGGAGTCGCTTGTACTTAACCCAAAAACAATCTTTTTTTTTTTTGCGAGGTCGAGCTAGTATCCTCAAACAAGGAGATAGCCCTCCGACTTTAAATTCTCGGCGTCGGGGTTTGGGGTTCGGTTGACGTAAGCTTGGATGTCCGTATCGGTTGCACACTTGGCATTTTGCCATGTTTTTTTTTATTAATCATCGACTTGCCACGGCCAGGAGGACGGCTTCTCCGATCAGCCTGTAGTAATATCGGGAATGTGCGTTCAATACAGTTGCGGGGTTAGGGAAAGAATCATAGTGCCATTATATATCATATATAATTATTCAGGACCAAGGACTCACCATCGCTGTGCGCACACCGACGGGAGGAAAAACAAGTAAGTCTTTTGCTACAATTGTCACTTTAATAATATATAATAGCACTACCTCAACATAACACCTTAGGTATTTTTAATATGTACACGAAATATATATACCCCGAAACGAACGCATCGGGAGGAATAGTTCTATGACGCACGATATCCGTCATCGTTTATCGGGTATCTTTTAACTTTTCATTTGTCGTGTTTGTTTTTTTTTGTGTGGAATCAATGTTAGATTAAACGAATCACCCGTGTAGCGTTAATCATTTTGAGTCGGTGCATAGTACAGTGCAGCGTATACGCTTTCCACTGACGGGAGATTTATCTTCCTTTTCTCGCGTCGTCTGTCGTCGTGTCCGTCTAGCATCTCTTACGGATAGCTCCCGAGTAGATAGTACCCGCGGATCTTTCGGATTGTCGGAGTAGTAGGCCAGTCCGGACGTACGAGGTTTTTATTAGTTTTTTTTTATTATTAGTCCTTTTATCTTCTAAGAACGCACGCGAATTAGCCGCTAGAAGCAGGCGGACCTACCCGTTAAGACTAACATTAAGAGGCATTGAAGCCATAGTTACTAAGATACCCCAACATGGGAAGCGAGCGTACCAGACGGCCCTTCCGCCTAGTACCGCTTCGGTTAGTTTAGACCCAATTAAAGTTAAGTGTAGAGAGTGGATTTCCTTTGAATTAAGCTAGTAAATAAAGAAAAGTTAACATGAATAGAAGTCTTCTCATTGATAGCTCTCAGCAAAGTGCTACTGTCGATTTGACTATGGAGTCCTAAGCTCCAGCACGGGTAAGATGCCGAGGGGCTTCTGCGGGGGCAGCGAGGGTGCGGGTGAGATCAGTGTATACAGTACGCAACCGGGGCGTAGGCGACGTTGACATATCCATTATGCTTACGGCTCCTTTCGATTTCGGGGTCATTGCTGATAGTGTGGCGCGATGGCCATGGTGCCCGCGCGTAAGCGTGGCGGGGTGGGCCAGCACAGGGGAGGACTCCTACCTCTCTCCCCCTTCTTCTTCTTCTTCTTCTTGACGCTCCTTCCGATTAACGGAAGGGTAGCGAGCCTGACGATGGACTCGGGTCAGTACACTTCGGGCCGCAGGATATGGTGGAGGGTGACACGTACGTCACCGACTCCTCTCGGATAGGTTAAGCCGCGGCGGGTCAGCAGTCCGCGGTATTCGAGAGGAGTGTTTGGAGCAAGGCATGTAAAAATATTATAACCCCCAGTTCGCACTCACAGCAAGATCCCGCTCCCGCCGACGAGCTAGCGCGGGGAGATGGTCACGCCTTGGCTGTGAGCGGGCGAACACCCCTCGTCGATCCGTTTTTGGTCGCCATGCCCAGCAGCTGTAAGCTGGGGTCGAGCGATCCCGAACCCCTTCTGCGGGGTGAACCGTTCTCGTCGAGTCAATAACCCAGATAGATGGAGTAGCGGAGAGGCGAGGGGACACAACGTTATACTAGGTATACTCTACTAATTTTCAAGATTTCCGAAAGCTGAATGGAAAAGACAAAAGTGGATTTAAATCCATGAGTTGGATGAAATAAAGACTTCGTTCGTTGTCTGTTCAAGTCATTTTCATGGATGTGATTTTATAAATAATTCTAAAGGAAAAAATCTTTTTCCTTCTGCAATGCCGTTTTTATCCAAACATTTTGGAGAATCTCAGTAAGTTAATATAAATTTTCTTAAAATTTAAGTTAAATAAATTTAAGTTAAATAAATTAAGAAAATATCTGTGATACCTAGTTTTTCATTAAAATTAAACCTAAAACTAAAAACTGATAAAAACTGAATTTTATTTATCGTTTAAAATTTGTAGGTTCCTGTAAAAGGTAAGTTCTATTTATGAAGACCTAATAATAGCTGTGTTTCTTCTGAGAAGATAATAACCTAGTACTACCTACTAGCTTAGTTACATATTTTCCTACTTTATCGCTTTCAAAGAAACAGCTAAGAGTTATATTGGGCGTCCCAGCATTTTGCCGTCCTAACTCTACGTCGGCCTTGTGTCAATGCATTTGTGCTAGTGTAACTCACACTATTTTGAAAAAAGCCTCACTGTTTCCTCGATATGCCCCTTCCTGTACTTCTTATTGTTAGTAGTTTGGCGAAGAAATTCAGGGTGTATTTACATGTTGTTGGAATAGATAGTGGAGTAGCGCGATTTTTTAGCGGACTATCTGAAAGTTACGCGCTTGTGTTGGATATTCGAAAATACGACGATCACTCGGTTCTGCTGGAATTTGACTGACTCAGACAAACCCTTTTGAAATTAATCTGCTCCTAAGATTTAGATTTAGATTTATTAATCCATTGAATTTATGTTACAAAAAGATGAAATCATATAAAATATTGTACATGCTTTTTTATGGGAAATTATGAAATAATTCAAAATAAATAAACGAAAAAAAAATAGATAAAGGAGGAAGTAAAGAAAGGAAAAGAAAAGAAAAGGAAATGAAAAAGAAAAGGAATGCACGTAGTGCGATAAAAAGCTTAGCAAAGGAGGAAAATAGTGTATGAGGGGGGTGACAGGATGCGTAGTATTGAAAAATGTGTGTCGCGAAAGTGTTGTTACCATAAGATCGCTTGATGTGTAGGGGTAACGAATTCCACAGATGAATGACATGAACAAAAAATTGCCGTGAAGTGACCAAATACTTATGACTAGGTGGGATTAATTGCATAGCTCTGTGGATTCGCCCCATTCTAATTTTATTGTATAAGTATTCTGGTATTTTCGTGGTAATGATTTTGTGTAAGAATAGAATGGTCCGATATTTTAAAAGGGCTGTTATGGAGCAGCCAGTAACTCGTTGGGGGTAGCCGGAGATGTGCTCATATCTGTTTATATCGAAGATGTACCTAGCACAGCTATTGTAGGCAACATTTAGTTTTCCTTTGGACTCGGAGTCCATATTGGAGAAAATTTCACAACCGTTAAGAATTATTGGCAGAAGAAAGGCCTTGACTAGCTTAAGTTTAGCACCTACCGGAAGATACTTTTTTGTTGGGCTAAGGCCTCGAAGTGCACCGTAGATTTTCGCAACGATCTTAGATATATGTAAGTTCCACGTCAAGTTTCGGGTAAAATGGATTCCTAAGTTTTTTATATTTTCAACGCACTCTATTGGATAATTGTTGAGAGCAAGTTGTGGCGTCACGCGGTAGGTTCTGCTGATAATCAAAGCTTTCGTTTTGTTAGAGCTAAGTTGAAGTCTGTTTGATTTGTACCAAGAAAAAACTTTATTGAGCTCCTGATTTACTGTGGCTATGGAACGATTTATATGTGATTCCGGAAACATCAAATATAGTTGCACATCGTCTGCATATATATGATGATTACATATGGAGAAACTCGCCGCAATGTCGTTTATAAAACAGGAAAATAATAGCGGCCCTAATACGGAGCCTTGAGGAACACCGGAGTGGAGAGGTAGAAGTGAGGAACATTCATTTCGGTGTGTTACGTACTGATATCGATCGGATAAATATGATTTTACTAACCGACAAAAACTATCCTCGAAACCAAATTGTAGCTTAAGCTTATGCAACAAGATACTATGGTCAACGCAATCAAATGCCTTGGAGTATCTAAAAAAACAATACAACCCATTATATTCAGGTCTAGACCCTCGCGTATATCTTCGCATACCTTAAGCAGAGCTGTGGTGCAATTATGATTTGCACGGAAACCCGATTGTAAATTAGTAATCAACTTCTTCTCGTTAAGATAAGTCTTAATTTGTCTACTTACAAGAATCTCGAAAGCTTTGCTTAGAAAAGGAAGGATAGTAATGGGTCTAAAATCATTGCTATTAACTTTTGGGAGTGGAACAATTTTGCCAATTTTCCAGATATTAGGATATGTTGTTGTTGTTAATATTGTATTAAATATATGTGTGATATGAGATAAGATGATTGGTAGTAAGACTTTTACAAAGTTCGGGTTTATATTGTCCGAGCCTATAGCTTTGGATTTGATCTTCAGAATTGCTAAACCTACACATACCTTATCAAAACAAGACCACCTAATGCTGGTTAAAGATAAAATAAATAATATACATTTTTTTTTAAATTATAAAAACCTTCTGCCATCTCTTGTTGGATGGCCATAGTTGTTTATTTTTATAGCAATACATTACCAAGAATATTTAATTTTAAGTGTTTCTATTAATTCTGATTGTTTTTTATTATTTTTTTTTGTATTTTGTTTTAATTTTTTTTAACGTTAAAATTGATCGACGGCCTGAATATTTTGAAAAATGAAAAATGTCGACAGTTATAATGACTGTTTGAAATTTGTCAATTTCCTTTTCTATCACAAGTCGATTGACTTGTGATAAATGTTGACAGTTGAAGTGAATAACTTTTCGCACTCGATAGGTACGGAACCTGAATATATAACATATTTCGAGGGGTTTCATTTCGAAATGTTTCATGTGATATAGTTTTCGATTAAAACAGTTACAAAACGCGGAATGTAATATTTTGACATTTTGTTTCAATATACCTATATCGTTTTCGTGATTTAAATATATATCGGTGCGATAATTACATGCAGTGGTCAGCTGTTCTTTTTTTTTGTTTTCTTTCGTTAGAAAATCTTTCATTGAAATATGGGCTTTCGTTTTGACCAAATCTTCATAAAACTTTTAAATTTCATCTTGATCAAGCACAATCCAATTTCGTTAAAGGTCTGTATATATTTACAAAGCGATCAGGTAGTCACGTGGCCATAACCGTCTGCTGGCTATTAAGTATTGAGCATCCCATTCATCTTGCGTGATATTTTCGCGTAGCCATGTACGTGGACTATGTAGTATTGAGCATCCCACTCATCTCATATATGTATAGTCACTTAAAATCACCAAAATGTAGGTATGTACTGCTTAATAAAATTCGTGCACTACTCTACCGATAAAATGCTGAATGCACTTCCCTACGAATTCATTTTCCACTGAAATTATCTCTGCCAGTCATCGTGTTCATTCCATAAAACTGTCAAAAATTCGTTTTTGGTGTCCACTTTTGTGAGAAAAAGACTGCCTAATTCCAAAACGAAGCATTTGCAATAAATAAATTTCCCTTTACTAAGTAGAAATAGCATTAAAAATATTCTATAGACATGGCTGTCCGTGTAATTAATGATGAAGCTCATTTCCAAGCTGAACTTGCCTCGGCCGGAATACGTTTAGTTGTAGTTGACTTTACTGCAGTTTGGTAAGAAACAAGAAGATCGGCGTAAAAGAAACATACGTGTTAACTCGGACTTTCTTCTAGGTGTGGACCATGCCAGACTATTGCGCCTCATTTTGAGCGATTACCAGCAAAATATCCCAACGCAGTGTTCTTAAAGGTCGACGTCGACAAGTGCCAAGATACTGCTGCTGGTCAAGGCGTTTCTGCCATGCCAACATTCATCTTTTATAGAAATCGGGTAAAGTCGCATTTTATTATAAACTCTTAAATAATTTGAGAATGTGTGCGAACATTTTCTTTTTAGACAAAAATCGATCGAATGCAAGGTGCTGACCTTCAGGGTCTGGAGGCAAAAATTCAACAGCACATCGGTGCCGGTGCTGGCGATGATTCAGGCGAGGACTATGGCCAAGGTTTGGTGAGTTATACCGTTTTTTGTTTGTCTATAAGACGGATTTAATGGGATAGTGTGTGTTTTAGATGGAATTGAACACTTTTATTACGAAACAACAGTGCGAGTGCCTGAACGAGTCTGACGACCATCCAATGTTACACTGTTTCGAAACAAATGGAGGTTATTTGCAGTCCGATGTCGACGAACAGTTGATCCTGTCGGTGACTTTCAATCAAGTTGTGAAGATACATTCGCTCAAGATTAAGGCGCCGACTCAGCTCGGGCCAAAGGAAATCAAGCTCTTCATTAATCAACCACGTACTGTGGACTTTGACATGGCAGAGTCTTGTGTCTCCGTTCAGGATATAACGTACGAAACTTAAGTAAAGCAACCATCAACTAGAATATTATTCGATTTTCGTTACAGTCTAACAGCTAAAGACCTTGAAGGAACGCCGGTAAATTTGCGCTACGTCAAGTTCCAGAACGTGCAGAACATCCAAATCTACGTGCGCAACAATCAGTCCGGTGGAGAGGTAACCCAAATCGATTCGCTGAGCTTCATCGGCTCACCGCTGATGACCACAAAGATGAGCGACTTCAAGCGTGTAATTGGCAAGAAGGGAGAAAGTCATTAAAGCTGTGCGGCCTCATGATTATTTATTTTTATTGTTTCAATTTTCTTTTTTAACTAAATTGACCCAAAAATATCAAAGGTATGACTTTGAAGTGTGTTTTTTCGTCTCCAGTTCGGTGATAAGCAATTTCCACGCCTTCTCTGCGTGTTTTTGAGTGTAGTCAGGGCTCCACTCTGACGAAAAGACTACGTTTGAGCGCTGGACAATGGTGTGATTGTCCAGTTGATTGGCGATACGTTTGCGGGCTTCTTCCTCGGTAAGTCCATTTCGCTGGACGACTCGGCGGACTGCTTCTTCTGGGGAGACGATCATTGACCACACTTCGTGGCACTCCGTATCCCATCCGGCTTTTAGGAGGATAGCAGCTTCTAGGACAATGATTTTAGCGCAATTTTTTTCATATGCCAGTTTTATGCGCTGCTTTACTTCAAGCAGGAGCTCTGGCCAGACAATGGAGTTGAGGGTTTCCAATTCAGATTTGTTGCCGAATACAATGGAACCCAGCTTGGTGCGATTGATTCGTTTGTCCTCTCCGACTATACCTTCACCAAAGTGCTGGATGATTTTCTCATAGCAGACTTGGCCGGGCTCGTAGATTTCATGAGCGATTTTATCGCAGTCCATCGGGTAGGCGCCAAACGCCTGCAAACGCTGAACCATTTTGCTCTTTCCCGTGGCGATTCCACCAGTTAAACCGATGATGTACGGCTCGGCGGGCAAATTGGGTCGTGGCTGGAAACAAAAAGAGAATTAAGGAGTTAAGAAACGTTTTATAGATTTGATAAATCGTTGAGTGCAACAGGAGGACACTGACAGACAATAGCAAGATTTCTAGACTTTGACCGTTTGCAAGCACAGTTATTGCATGCAACCACTGATTACACAAAATATATCAGCAAATAAAAGACTACAAAGAGATCCCCATGCTGACTTCATTTCAACGAAATGATGAACTGTCGTGACCCACAAAATGGCTGGTTATCAGATGCTCCTGTTAATGTATTCTAACTTACTCAAACTTCTAAAAGCTGCCCATACTCACGTCCTTATTTTTAATTCTCGTTCCCAGCAGATCAATCCTGGCATTGCTCGAACTCACTTTCACTTCCTTGTTCATATCGTCGCTGTCATTCTCCACCAGGTCAATACAGTACACATCCAACTGTTTAAGGTTGTTGGCAGCTCGCAGTTCATTGACCTTGTGCCCGCCACGCAAGGTTTCTGCGCTTACAACGATCATATCTATCTCCGGATCCGTTGCCGTTGGGCCAAATGCATCTGAAATGGGGACAATATCGTATTGCAGTGTGGAATCTATATCCATCAGGAACTCTCTCAGATCATTGATTCTCTGCTGAACGGGTAGGATGAGTTCAGGAAGCTTTTTTGCTAAATCAAGAAACCAAAAATTAAACAAACAATAACATGTCTGTAAATTCGAATCTTACATTTGAGCATACTTTCGTCAGTAACTCCCACCACCAACCGCTTGGAAGTCCTGAGCACCGCTGCTGTTAGAAAGATCTTATGACCGACGTGAATTCGGTCAAATGTCCCTCCCAGCACAACAGTGTCATAAACTTTTGTCTCACCACCAGTGGTTTGTTTATCAACAAGATCTATTGCGCTTTCGTCGGCGAGGAATATCGTTTCACTGGGAATGTTAAAATTGGCTCGGATGGAATCGCAGATCTCTGGAAATCTACCATCAGAGAAGATCATGTCGATTTTCTTTTTTGACGCATGGCACAGCTGCGACTTGAGAGGGGTTATTAAAACTTTCAAATCGATGTGGGGAGCCCGGGTCAGACCTTCGGAATAGATTTGGGAGATGACTTTATTCCACGATGGGATTGGTTTCAACTTTGTGGGTGGCACATTTAAATGAATGTAAAGGCTTTTGACGTATTTTTTAATTGCACTTAGAGACTGATGGATACGCTTAACATTGGAGACGACTAGCAGACCGGTTGAAGTCATTTTACAATGATTATATCCCTTTTAGAAAAGTAGCAACATCACTGTGTTTTTGGACTTTGAACGACTGCCTGAAACTTTTTTTTCCAAACTCAATTGACAGTTGTTATCAGCTTATAGTTATGTTGGGCGTGTTCCCTATGAAGAATTTGGCGATTCGCAGCAATGCATTCAGGGGGATAAGATTAAAATGTTTTCAAATTTAGGAACAATAAAGAAATTATGAAT
Source organism: Portevinia maculata (assembly GCA_949715645.1). NCBI lineage: Eukaryota > Metazoa > Arthropoda > Insecta > Diptera > Syrphidae > Portevinia > Portevinia maculata. Next base: position 50,626,905 of record OX454527.1, on the reverse strand, counting down.
TCTTGATATCTATTAGATTATTCTATAATCTTTTCAGTAATATTAGATTTGTGGGTATTAACGGAGAATACTTCTAACTCTCATGCTAGGACCAAACAAAATTTTAATTTGAAATCAGTGCGCATTCTCTATTTGTTATATTATATGATTTCAAGTGGTTTTACCCCAGACACGAAAATTATACCAACTATCGATTTCGAACGCTCACCTTACCACGGCTGAGAAAAACCCTGGCAGACGGTCGAATTTGATATAATATTGCGTATATTTACGCATACAGGTGTACAGTTTGTGCAGCTAAAAAATAAAACTGCTGAAAATACTTAATCTGCAGACACTGCGTATACCTACTTATCTGAATTCTTGAAACCACGGGTAGCTATACAGCCTCTATACAGCGTAGCGCAAATCTTTATTTTTACCACATTCTCTCCACAACTAGTTGTGTCAGATAAAGTACGAAAAATAAATCTGCTGCATTCGCTGTCGTAATGGGCCTAAGACCCAAGTTTGCTTTGGCGCGTGCATTGCTTTCGTTACGTCCAAAGGCTAAACGTATGCTTTGAATATTAACAAAAACTAAAAAAAACGACAAGGCTATGAGCTGGGCTGGAATGGGAATATGCTAAGATGATTGTTACAGTGTTAATTAACTCAATGTAAACGTAGCCTTACTCTTTTTCTTCTTCCGTCTCTTTGACACTCATTCCATTTTGTGGCCATTGGCCTTACGTGCGAAGTTTCCTTAATTTGGCGCATTTGCCATTTGTCAGTAGACCAAGAAGAAGGGAAAGAAAACTGCGGTAAGAATATCTTTGTTGATGTATAAATGTAAAAGCCTGTATAAATTGGGTTTGTTTTATAGACATAAACGTTTTGAATTGTGATTCTGAGATTTGTTTGCCTTAAGCGTTACACTCGCAATCCCTTCCAGTTGCCAGCCGCGACAAATCTTTATTTCGCATTTTATACTTAAATTGTCGCCATTGCCGCCGTGGCCGAGTTCATTCACGAAATGAAACACAAACGCTGCCGCCGCTGCAAATTAAGAAGTGAATTTAAATCAGTAAGCCAGCTTTCGATTGCCGAATGCAACTGATGCCACCACGTAGAAGTCCACGTTCTCAACAAGAAGCTGCCGACATCGTCTCAGACTCTATAAATTATATGGAAATGGAGCATCCCGCTGCATTTTGCTTGGTTACCACAGCCGAGAAGTATGTAAGCACAACGAATACAACCCACAGTGACACCTTCAGCTGCGATATCCAGTACGATTCCTTCGAAGAGGGCTGCCTCCAGGATCGCAGCACAATGCGCTGCTCCCATGCATGCTGCGACCGCTGTTACAGTCTAGGACTATTACAGTCCAGAACAGGACACTATGTTAACGCTGCAAAATCACATTGCAGCACGGAAATCAGCTAAAAAATACGCAAGCATAGTTGAAGGAACAATACTTACAATTCCACTCGCTTAAAATAGCGGTACAAAATCGAGTATATTAAACTGTCCAACTCGTACCCACATCAATAGTCTGCGAGACAGCCCCATCGTTTCAGCCACTCCACACATCCGTTGCCACTATTTCAACTATTGCAGGTTCACCAATTAGCCTTCAACCAATGTCATGTATTTCAACCAAGACAAAGTCCCTACAGTAGCATAATTATATAGTAGCAGCCAGCAACACTGCCACCCATTTACCGCCGTTTAGTTGTTGTAACTCGAATGCGAATGTAGCGGACATGGGACTTGGTTCTACGTCGAATAACACGTATGCATATACAACCGCCGTCATCGACTTACAGAGCCATAAGCCAGCAAAACACCATGAACTCCACACGCTCTTGACATGCTGGTGTCCGAAAGGTTCAGAATCTCCCAGCGTTCGGTGGACAGCCTGAGGATTGGCCAATTCTCTTTACTGCATTCGCCTAGTCAATAGCCGCCTACAACTACACAACCTTAAAACTTAAAAAACAACCAGCGGTTGCAGAACGCGCTTACAGGTGAAAGGAAACTGTTAAATCTCTATTAATCCATCCTGACAATGTGGATGCCAGCTTCGTTTTCGGTTCGGGCGTCCGGAACAACATATACGCAGCCAACCATTCAGTGAAAACGCAGTGACCCGTCTTATTCCGTTCGCAACCAAGGTCAAGACTCTTGCCGCTTTTCTTCAGACAGTGAACGGTCAACAGCATTTGTCGAATTCCGATGACTAAGAGGCTGGAGTGGGCTAGGTGTGCTACACAAAAGCAAATATATCTGACGATTGCAGCCTTCAGCGATTGGCTAAGCGATACGGCTTTTTAAATTTGTACTGTGCAAGACTATGACAACAGAGAACTGAAGATACGCATGTCGATCCTACATGCAGTAGGGACCATCCGCCATCCGTTCAGCATAAGGTCAGTGAATGCAAGCAATCTATTGACATACCAGTGCCTGAGAGATGGTAAAGGTAAAACATAAACGCTTGTGCTTCACATGACTGGAATCCAAACCCAGTCATGCTACACGTGAGTGTCGCAACAAGGGTCTTTGTTCCATTAATGGGTGCAAAAGACGCCATCACGAGTTACTACATGAGCTACCATCTACACGTTCTGTCCGCAGCAACAAGAACTGGAAGTGAAAAGAGTTGAAGAAACAGTTGCGAGTACGTCTGGTAGCACATTGCTCGCAACGCAGGATATCACAACACACAGCTGTTTACTTTTTCGTGTGCTGCCAGTAACGCTTTGTGGTCCAAATACAGCCATAGTTGATGTCTACGTTAGTGGAGCTGGTAGAAAGAAGAATCTTTTCTACGAAACGTCTATGTAGTGTCAAATTCAAATATCAACTTTCCCATTCAAAGTTTGGCCGAAAGCGAACTCGTTGTCTCAACAGCCGTCTGGAAAAACTCAAATTGCAGCCATATTAGTAAGACTATGTTCGAGCTAGGGACATTCTCAAGTCGACGACTAAAAGAGTGAACGAGAGATTCCAAACTGGACTGTTGTGGAAGACAGATGACGTGGAGCCGCCCGATAGCTATTCAATGGCGGTGAGATGCCTCCATGGAATAGAACGCAAAATGAAACGAGACGAGAACTTCGCCGCCGCCTATAGTTCCATAATCCAATCATACATAAATAAAAAGTATGCCCGTAAGATCGAGCCATCAGAAGCCGGCATGGTAGGTCCAAAAATATGGTACCTGCCACACCTCGGAGTGGTGAACCCCAATAAGCCATCCAAACTACGTCTTGTGTTTGACGCCGCAGCGGAGGTGAAGGGGACATCACTAAACTCATACCTAATGAAAGGACCTCAACAATACCAATCGTTGCCACCAGTATTATTTCACTTTCATCAAGGAGATGTTCCACCAAATATTGATTCAAGAAAAGGGCAGGCAGGTGTCCCCAAAGATTTCTTTGGCATTATGGCGACGCGACGATTCAAGGCTGCCAGATGTGTTTGAAATAGTTGTCATGACGTTCAGGGTTACGTTCGGGGCTACGTCGGCCCAATTCGTAAAACGACCAAAACAATGGAGCATCAAGCCCATCATCCACGTGCACTGAAAGCAATCATCGATCACCATTACGTCGATGATTTTATTGATAGGTTTGAGTCTACAGAGCAAGGCATCGAAATATCGCTGCAGGTAAGAGAGATCCACAAGGATGCCGGCTTTGAACTAAGAAATTTCAAGTTTGGCGACATGCTATATGATGGGACAAGTCATTACCTGATAAAGTTCTCCAGGGGTGGAATAGATGGCGTTCAATGCTGTTAGAAGTTGTCCAATTCAACGGCCCATGCTTTTATTTTTGAAATGGTTCGCCGCAGGAACTCCAGCTACATGTGTTTTGCGACGCCTCCAGTTGCGTACTGGAGAACGATGACCGCAAATCATGAAGTAGATACCTCATTTGTTTGCTCAAAAGTGAGATGTGCACCGCTGAAGCCACTGATAATACCACGCCTTGAGCTTCAGGTAGCTGTATTGGAAGTACGCCTGATGATAAGATATAATAGAACAAAATTCTGTACAAATTGCTCGAAGTGTCCGCTGGAGTGAATCAACAACAGTCAATAAATGGACTGGCAGTGAACCTCACCGGGTCAAACCATTTGTTGCGCATAGAATTGCGGAAATTTTTGCGAATGCTAATTCATTCAATTGGAGGTGGGTACTAACACACTGATATGGCTACGCGGTCAAGTGGTCATTTCGACTTCAGTGCTTCTTCGCGTTGGTCAAGAGGTTCTGAGATTCTGCCTAAAAAGGAAGATGAGTGGCCTGCCAGTGCCACCGCCATTGCCAGTGATCATGAATGCGACGATGAAGAGCTTCGCCCAAAATATTCATTGGTTATCGTGAGTACAAAAAATAGATTTTAATCGTTTTTCCTCTCTTAACAGGCTTAGAAGAACGATAGCCTGGGTTCTGCGATTTTTGTATCGATGTCGTAAACGCTCCCGAAGGTACGATGGCAACGGCATAACAGCTAGCGACCTTAATGCAGCGGAAAGATTGTTGTGTCGCCAGGCACTGGACGCTATCGCCGCAGAAATGAAACAATTAAGGTTTACCGAAGCAGTAGCAAAGGGGAGTACATTGCACCAACTCTCACCTTATATCTACAGCGATGGTATCCGTCGAGTCTATTGTCGAGTCGATGCTGCCAGCTGGCTCACTTATGCCGCCAAACGACCAATCATATTGCCATCGGCCCATAGGTTTACGACGCTCGTAGTTGCTGACAAACACCGCCGAATGAAGCAGCAGAATATTGAAGCTATACGATCTGTGAAATCCGTCAGAAGTACTGAGTTCCCCGTCTGCGACAAACTTTGCGCAAGGTCGTCGCCAATTGTCCCGAGTGCAGGATATCAAAAGTCACACCAGTTACTCCAATGGTAGGTCCTTTACCTGAAGACCGACTTATGCCGTTTGTGCCACAGTTCTGATATACAGGCTTGGATTTCTTTGGCCCGCTTACTGTACCCTATTTACCTGCCTGGTGGTTCGCGCCATCCACCTAGAGATTTCCCACGATCTATCGACCGACGCATGCATTTTGGCGATTTGCAATTTGATCAACCGCCGTGCGGTGAAGTCCCTGTAAGAATTCATTCCGACAATGGGACACATTTTGTTGAAACTAATCAGGAAGAAAAACGATTCTCTGAAGTGTTTGACTGCGACCGAGTTCAAGACGAGTTAGCAAGCATCCAAAGGAGTCCAGTGGGTATTCAATTGCCCATCGGAGGGAGGAGTGTGGGAACGAACGGTACAATGCGTTAAACGGAAACTACTCCATACTCTTAACGAAGTCTCCCCACGCGAGCATACTGTACAGAGTCTCATAATAGAAGTCGAAAACGTCATTAATTCTCGCCGCTTACGCATTTGCCAGTGGCACCCGACCAGGAAGAACCGCGTACGCTTAAACATTTCTTTCTTGGATCAGCAAATACAGCACAGACGAGCCACTGGAGCAACTATGCCGCTTTTAAGCCGGCAGCTACGGGATAGTTTCTAGAAACGATGGGTAGGTGCTAACACGTCGTTCCAAATGGTGTCAAAGGCCGAGACCAATAACGAAGGGAGATTTGGTGTTAAATGGTGACATGAACGTTCCACAGAAGCAGTTGAAAGCGTACATACAGGAGTGGATGGGGGAGTCCGAAGCGCTGACGTTCGAACATCCAAAGGATTGATGAGGCGCCCTGCGTTGACGCTGGACGTTCTGGACGTGAATATGAATATTATTGAATCGGGGTCGATCCACGGGGGCGATGATGTTATCGAACGTCCAGTGTAAAGTAACTCATTGTAAACGTAGCCTTACTCTTCTTCTACTTCTGTTTCTTTGACTTTTACTTGTTACACTTTGTGGCCATTTGCCATTTGAAGAAGGGAAAGAACACTGCGGTTAGAATATCTTTGTAAAAGTATAAATGCAAAAGCCTGTATAAATTGGTTTCGTTTCATAGAAATAAGCGCTTTGAATTGTGATTCTGAGATTCATTTGCTTTAAGCGTTATCCAATCGCAATCCCTTCCAGTCGCCAGCCCCGACAGTGATAGTTGACAATCAATGTCATCGTTTTTGCTCCATGTAATTTGATTATCAAATTGACAATCGTGTTATGCTATCGATTTCATGCGATAGCTATTTTGTCACATAATGTTCATATGACGTTATTTTCCAGATGTTTGATTTGGCACCTGGAACTAGGTGAACAATTTTACATCATTCATTTGACGCCGACTTCGAGTCCTTACGAAAGGCAATAAAATGTTTTAATTTAAAATTCACAACTATTGTTATCCTGATTTCTTGTGAGGTTTGTTACAACATTTTCAGTATTCTCCCGAATTACTCACAAGAAAACTCACAGAAAATTCACCACAGACAGGTGAATTTTTGATTGCCTCACGCCTCCACGCTTAAACATGAGAGAATAACAAAAATCCACTGCATAATTCTTGCTCGAAAAAAAAAAAACTATGCGCTCGTATTGAATAACTTGATTGCTCATCTTGTATTCGTTTAATACTACAAGTTTTGAACTCATAATATTGAATTAGGAATGTTTTTTTTTTAATGTTTTACTTGTCGGGCCATAGTTTGTAAGTATTCATCTGTTGAGCACCTATTTCATTCGTGATTAAAGTATACAAAAAAATTACGCCAGTTACGATTTAAAAGTTGGCTATACATAATTTATACCTTCAAAAGAGTCAATAAAGATTGAATTGAATTGAATTCAATTGTTGACGAAGCAAACGAAGAGGGTGGCGACGGTGTATAGGTTAGTGTGTTGGCTTGTGACCCGTGCGGTGAAGGTTCAATCCCCATGGGGAACAACAACATACGCCACCCACTCTCCACCCTTTACACAAAAATGAGGATTTCTACCTGGTAGTACAATGGACCGCTACCGAGTCTGAGTGCTCTGGGATTTGGATTTCCTTTATCAAAACAAAAAAATCAGCAAACGAAGAATAAATTTCTTCCGACTCCCGATACAGTCCCTCTACACACTTTGCTTGAATTTAAGCGCACTTTCTCTTCGCGAGTCTTTTGCAAAGTCTGTATTCCTATTCGAGCTTTTTTATCTCCATTTTTAGAGGTGCACTGTGACCAAGCTTTGATTGCCGCTTTCTTGTCGCTTATCACTGCTTTATCTGTCCAACAGCATGTTTTTTGCAGTGTTGATAGTGTCCTTTTGAAGCTCTTAGCAGTGATTTGGCTCTATCCAAGCAAGGTCGTTGTAGGGAATTCCACATAATATCTTGTACTCTGTACTCTGCATCCTCAACTTCGTTGATGATGTGATGGAGATAATTTGGCACATTTGCAATAAATCCTTCGCCTTTCGGACAAGACAATGCCAAGTAGATCTGCCGCAACGATGATACCGATTGCGTTCTTACCCCCGCCCCGTAGTAGAACATCTTGAAACCTTTTGTCCTAACGTCCAAGAAACGCGCCCGATTTGCGGTGTTTCGCCATTTTGCTTAAGCATTACTTTGCTATCCCCCGGAAACCGAATAGCTCTGACCCGCTCGTCCCAAAATTAGTACCATAAAAAGTAGTGCCTGGTGTGGTAGTGCGTTTTTTATTATATCCATAGTGCTTTACATTAAACTAGTTCGACACGTATATGCTCCTATTATATCTTGTTTGATCTTTCTTTTACGACACCGGCGATCTCCAGTCGTGTCAACAACCCACGGACTCGCATGCACATTCGCTAGGTTCACCTGGATGTTTTAATTGCCTAGATGTGATTTTGCCCCTCGACAAAAATACTTTTCACCATGTTTTTCAGAATATTTAAATCGCCCCAAAAAATGTCCCTTCTAGCCGTCTTATTTTACGAAGGTAATGCGACTTTAAGTGTTACGCACCAAGATTTTGTAAGATATGAACAGTTTCATCGCAGCAGCTATGGACGCAAACATCTTATCTACCGCTGGTTCAGAGAAGCTTTTGTATAGAGTTGATTTTCACATAAATGTACACCTACACTCGATTATTTTAAATCTATAATTCTCAACTGCATTTGCTCACTGGTTACTGCCTTGGTCTACTGAGCGAAAGATTAGAAGTTCGAATCCCATCAAAACAACTCACCTTTTTCGGCGCTGCGAAATTGCGTAACGGGAAATTACACCCCGAATGTCAAAATGAAATGACACCCAAAAAATGGGGGACATTTCTCATAAAGAAATAAAGCCCCATTTTTTCAGTGGAAATTGAGCCAAAAAAATTAGTGAATAAAGTACCTTTTTTTGGTTTATATATCCAACCAGTGAAAACACACCCCTAAACTCGAATGGCCTACAAAAACATATATATATTTGTTCAAACCTATTTCTCCGTATGGTTAGCCCGCTGTTGCAACTTTGTTGCTTCGCTAAGGGTTGTGCCAGTTGTCTCACAGGCGCATATGGGTCGTTTTATTCACTATTGTTCAACTAGCCGACAAATTCCAAGTTGGCTAACTTCGGAGTTGATTTCAACTCGAGAGTTGAACGGCAAGTTGGAAAATGTTTTTTTTTTTACTATTTCAACTCTCGGTTTGGAAGTTGAAATTCGTAAGTTCACCTACTTGCAGTTTCCAAAAGTTTCCTGTATATTTGTGACAGATGACAAATAATCATGGTTATTTTAACATTCTATTTCGTCGTTTGTCGAATTGAAATTGAGATTCGATCGAATAGAAATTTTGTTCCCGCCGGAGAACCATTTTTATTCGAACGAATTGATTTTTATTCGAATCTCAAAATAAGCACGAATATGTCAGTTTCTTTTTGGAATTTGAGTTTCGCGCGTCATTTTTTTCTATGATTGCTCACTGTAATTCAAACAACAGTAACTTTTTAAAAAAAAAAAAAATTCCTGAAAAAAGTGGAAAAAGCAATTTTCCATTGTTGGTAGTACCTTCAATTGTTCGAGGGAATTTGGCCTTAGCGTTAAAGTTACGTCATGCTAGCAACCGTAGCCTTTGAGTTTCCGGCATACGAATGATTCATGGTGAAAGATTGGCAATAGCTCTAGACACGTTTTAAAACATAGTTCATTCTTGCTAACTCTAATGAAATCTGCAATCGCCAATTGAATTGATCCTAGAGTATATATCGTATAACGTTAATAAAATTCACCATAATTCACGTGATCTAGAAAACAACAAAGTATAGATCGAATACAAATAAATTCCAACCTTTATCAGTTCAAGGACCATCATTGTCTTCCGCTTTGAGCGACAAAAACGATAGTTAAAGTTGGAGTCGTCCCATGTGTTGAATTCAATGCTTTATAATGAAATAAGTCACAATAAAAAACATATTGAAATTATGCCGCAAACAATGAAATTACACCCTAAATTTCGACAATTTTGATTGTTGGTGTTGTTATTTTCTATAAGAAGATTTTTGGGGCTTATTTAATTTTTTTTTGGGCCTCATTTCCAGCGGCGGCGTTATTTCGCAGCGCCCATTTTTTTAAACCTGCCCGACATCTTGCAGAAGTCTGACAAACATCGAAGACTATAAGTGTGTACAAATTAGACGTTTGAAATCAGCTTTAAACTGTAGGTCCCTTCTATCCGTGTCAAAATACATAATACATAATATTGGTACATACTTTGTATTAATTTTTATTTTTCAACCAAAAAATGTAGGCAGAGGGCGTAGTGTGCATTCCTGAAAAGAGGAGAAGACAAAAGGTCTGATGATCGACTGTGGCAAGCCGTGAAACAGTGCTGCTTCACCAGCCCTCACTTTACGTGGTAGTAATCACAAGTTGCTGTTGTTCAATAAGGAATACGTTCTTAATCTAATCCTTCACAAAATCTCCACACATTCATTTTTTATCCAGCAGGTGTCTCATGAAACCTTTCCCATTTTCAATATGGCACAGAGTAAATGAAATGGTTTCTTTTGTTTTCACCTTCTGTTTGCACACAAAGTACCTACTCCAGAGTTTGCGTGAATGTAACAGTTCACTGCACATCCATGTATAGTAGATCCATTGGTGTTTTCCTTTTTTAGTTCAGAGCAGAGTATCTGCTAAATAGAGTGTGACCACTTTAGAACATGCTTTGAACCGAGCGGTCTCAGAGCGTTTTGACATGTTTATAAAACACACTTTATTGCTATTTTATTAAATTTTATAGCTTTCTACGCCGGGAAAACAATCTCCAACCGTCTTTTTAATTGTTTTGAACTTTGTTTGTCCTTTATTTTGTCTCCTCTTAGTCTGCCCTTAGTTTTGTGCTCAGACTGCTCAGTCAATTTATTCTGAAACGGAACGGAAAAAGAAATATAGTTTTGTTTTTCGGCTTTGATGTTTCTGAAACGCGAACTTTTTTTTTGACAACTCCGGCACTTCTATGAACTTGAAAAAGAAAACCTTTAACATGGCATTGACGAATACACACAGTCTATACTACCTCGTGTGAAACAGGAAACTCGCAGCTGCCTTGCAAATTGGACGCGATCAAAGTTATGAACGTTGACAGAGTTGTCAATATTACACCGCAACTGCACTAAACGGAAATGAGGAAACAGTAGGTATATGGAGTTTCTTTTATCCGGTGGTTGAAGAAATACCTTAATTTTGCACATTTTGGAGCTGTATATGTATTAGAACATGACATATAACGAAACTCTCCCTGCAAATGAAATGCGTATCTATATTAAATGCTGGCAATACTTATAAGAACAGCTTTTATAAGAGCTAACGAGGGAGTGCACATCTTAGGGGTTGTTTCTGAATTTGCTTCACAGTCTCTCCCTTCAAATGTTTACAATGATTTATAATAGCATGACACGGACTTCCATTATAGCAAACGTACCCAAACACTTTGCCCAGTGTTTGCATTTAAACAATTAAAAAGCAACAACAAAAAAGAACAATAAGACATGTCTACTTTGCACCACGTACGCATGCTTGTGGCAAGTAGTCAGCGAATCCATTACATTGCCCTGGAAATAAACTTGTATCTACCACTCGAATCAAAAAATGAATATCATGTGCACCGCGCACATCCACTATGCTCTGTTATCATTCTCATTCAGCGATTCATTCAACATATTCAGCAGCGTTTCAGCCGATAATAAACAAAAGACCAAGGGGAAACCACAGTACACTTTCTTTGCCTGAATGGGTTCTTCCTGTCTCTCGTACTAGCACTGCGACCGAACGGAGTACGCGACATCGAGCAGGGAGAGCATAAACTGCTCCCTTCATTCGTTGGCTCGGCGGTGTATGTATATATTTCGAATTGAATCGAAATCAGTTCATCGGCGGATTTTCATTAAAAATATTCGGGCGAAATGGTGCGGCGGTTCGCGGTTCAGACGGCAACATTTCGGGGTTAAATTAAGAAAAAAGTACACACATCCGTGTCCCAAGTAAAGCTAATAAATCTCTTCCCTAGTCGAGCAAATTTGCAACTACTTCGATGTATTTTCGCGCTGTTTCTGGTTGATTTTATATCGAATCGCAATACTGGAAAATCGGACAATTCGCCGACATCGTCATCATCAACAAATTTAACACTAAAAAAACGGGTGCGGGTGGGTAGCATAAATAAAGAAAAGCTAGTAGTGGGTGCGCTTTATTGGAAAACACACATAAATAATGTTAATTCCCTTTCGTATTCGAATTGGGTTTTGGTACACGGTAGCAGAATAAATATACCACAAAAAGATACCTTGGTCTTTAGTCGGCTGTTTAAAATGTGTCCAGTGGTTGCTCCCGGTGGTACTACCTTTAAAATATTGTAACAGCAAAAAACGATATAACGTGTATCCAGAGTGCATACATATTTTGTGGATTATTCGTCATTAAAGCTGAAGGGACTTTTTTGCCCTCACGTATGTATCTTTAGATTTATTGAAGACGTGTTTTTTTATTTATTTTTCCCCGTTTTTCATTCTGTATTTCTCACCCCTTACCAGACAATCCCAATCGAGTTTTACCCCTACTACCTTTTGCAAGACTGTACGTACATATGTATGGGTCGGCATCTAAGCTGGCAAAGGAATAACAACAACAGGAAGGTCCTTTTCGTCAGTTCCCCCCTTACCGAGGATGAATCTTCATTTTTAGTTTAGATACTTTTGATAGACATGGTACCTATTTTTTTCGAGATCTGAATTTGTCTCGCAAAAAGAAAAAAAGGATTTGTTCAGATCGGAAAGAACCATAACTCTACTTGAGTCCTATGTAAAACACGAGTTAACAATATTGCGAACACAAATAATTCCAATATGTAGGAACCTACCTGCTCAAACAATGTCATTAGTCAGCAAACAATACATACAATGCATGAGAGAAAATCGATCGATGTCAGCTTAAAAACACTCTATTTACGATGTGGGATTATAGACCGATGTAAGTAAGTGTAGACTCACCATAAGCATAAGGTACATAATGTCTGTATCGGTACGGTACTGTATATACTTATGGAAAACAGAAGCACTGGAATGTAAAGAATCTGCACTAACAGGTTGCTAAAAAAAACAAAATAAATGATAAAAACTGTTCGATGCCATTATGCGATAAGAGAGAGTTTGGTGTAGTTTCGCAAAATTATTGGGATTGACTATGACTTTTGGGCAGGCTTCCAAAAAAGCTTCTCTTCCTATCTGGGATCTGGGTAATTTATGTCTGCCTGATTTTGTAGCCAATATCGATTTAAAGAAATTCATGTAATGGGAGGAAAAAAAATTGTTTGCAATCGCAATGTGTTGCTTTAATTACACGATGTCCTTCAAATCACTTGCTTTATGTGTTCTCACAAGTTGCGGATGTTTTTCTTTTTTTAACTTAGTTTCTTATAAGAAAGGACTACAATTTAAATGGTTTCTTAGAACGCTGACGCTGATACGTTTGTTTTTATTTATGCGCGTTTCCTTAAATGTGCGCGTTTATAAAACATAATGACTATAGATTTTGCGTGGTGAGGATTAATTTGTTCTTATTGCAAAAAAAACGTATAAGTAGTTATTTTATTATCACGACGAATAGGCGATAAAATGTGGGTGGGTATTCATCGTTACCACGTTTGAAGGGTGTTAATTTGTTTATCTGTTATGTTATGAACAATATGATTGATAATATCTAGTTTTTTGCGAATAATATAATAATGAATTTAGGGGAACATTTAATTGTGATTGTATTGAATTTTACGCAGGTTGTGTTGAAAAGTGTACACCTGGGACCGAAATGGATTTTGGTGAATCCGTTTTATAATACATATATTCGTCAGTTTTTTTCGACTCTTTAACGATAAAAGGCCCTTTTAATACCATTCTTGGCAATATATGTACATATATAGAAAACGTTATGTGTTATAAGCGATTCTTTCAAATTATTAATTCCTTGTTATGACATTTCTTCTATAATTATTTTAACGCCAGTAAATGGTTAAGCACGGTATAGGTTCAGTATAAATGTGAAAAAAAAAACTAGTTTTGGTAATTAGATGCCATGAAACCTCCGACCTATTCCAGACATTTATATGAATGGACAAGTGAATTCCAACCTGTGATGACGACAGCAATCATCACGAAAGCGTAGGGTGGATGAAGTGGCGGGTAAACTCAGCCATCTTCTATAAACGAAAAAAATTTTGACAGCGTAGGTACAAAAAGTTCGAGGCAAATTAACGGTAGCTGAGATAAAGGTGCTTCGCATTACAGCAGGAAAGGGTGGCGACGGTGTAGAAGTTAGTGTGTTGTCTTCTGACCCGACCCGTGTGGTGTAGGTTCAATCCTCATGGGGAACAACAACATATGCCACCCAATTATGGAGAAAAACGAATGACACCTTGTTTTCTTCAACCTCTACACCAAAAAAGGGGATTTCTGCCTGGTAGTACCCTTACCGCTTCTGAGTGCTCTGGGATTTGGATTTCCTTTTATTATAAAAAACATAGGGGCGGGCTACAGTCCGCTTGGGCGAACTGTTGGATACCCTATTCTTATTCCTATATCTCATAAGTGGGCGTGACAAAAATTTAAAGGATTTTATCGAAAAAACTAAGCTTTTGTAAATAAAAACGCTCCCTAGCTCAAACTTTGGTTTTTCAATAAAATTGTTTTATTTAATTGTGGGCGTGTCAGTAGGCGGATTTAAAAAAAATTTAAGTATGAGCATAAAGGGCACCTAGAGAGTATATACTATAAATTTCAGCTCCCTAGCTCAAACTTTGGACTTTCAAAAATAAAAAAAAAATAATTGTGGGCGTGTCAGTAGGCGGATTTTGAAAATATTTACACATGAGCATAAAGGGCCCCTAGAGAGTATATATTAAAATTTTCAGCTCCCTAGCTCAAATTTTGGTTTTTCAAAAAAAATATTTTATTTAATTGTGGGCGTGTCAGTGGGCGGATTTTGAAAATTTTATGTCCCAATCAGTTTTATGGGCCATAGATCATATATAAAAAATTTCAGCTCTCTAGCTCAAAATTCGATTTTTTCCAAAATTTTGTTTTTTTGAGTTTGTGGGCGTGTCTGTGGGCGGATTTCAAAAATTCTTAAACTTGATTATTTCGGGACCCTAGAGAGTATATGGTTAAAATTTCAGCTCTCTAGGTCCAGTTTAAAGGCCTAATTTTTGCCGACGGACGGACGGACGGACGGACATGGCTAGATCGACATTACTATCGATGCTGATCATAAATATAGTAACTTTTAGGGGTCTACGGGCAATATTAAGGTATGTTACAAACTATGCGTCAAAATTAATATACCCCTAGAATAGGGTATAAAAAGAAAGAAACAAAAATGACAACAGGAGTAAGTAAATAAAATGGAACGCTATCGGCTCAGTTGGTATATACTGTCATGTTCAAAAGATACTCACTTTACTTAACGGGCTCACGACTTGTGAAGAGTCTCTGCCTAAGACACTGCGGCATTTAATCCTCTGCGATCCTGGGCACGCTGCTTCCAGTTGTCCAGACCAAGCGTCCTCTCATCCGCTATGGCTTAGTCTTTAAAACGGAGGTTTGGTCTTCTCGAAACTGGGGGCTGTAAGTCAAAGATGCTCTTGGCTGGGGCCATATTGTTCATTCGCTCAATGTGGCCGAGTAATGTAGTCGACGTGATTTAGCTTTTTAAAATACATCTACACCACCTTGGTATAGCTGATAGAGTTTGCTGTTGTATCTTCTCCATTCACCCTCCTGACACACAGGACCAAACCGACGGACTATTTTTTTTTTCAAAAGAACCCAAAGAAAAGGCAATATCGATCAATGTTAGGCACACCTAAAAACTGCTGGACCACAAATATGCAACAACACCAGCAAGTGATTTGCCTCGGTGACGAAGTGATTTGAAACCGGCAGGCCTGCCGATAGTTTTTGATATCACACCGGCGAACCCCACGGGCGGACAGTGAAGTGGTAGGGTTATGATTCCTCCAGTCTAGATTATAACCTCACCGTTAAAGAAGAGGCAGTATGTATATTTTTGCATTTTCTACAGCATATGAAGCATTTTTTCGTTTATCTTTTGACTGCGCCTAGTTAACCATGTACTTACTTACTTAGGGTGGCGCTACAGTCCGGGATGGACCTTGGCCACAACCAACAAGCGTCTCCAGCCAGCACGATCTTTGGCCAGCTGTCCCCAGTTTCGCACGCTAAGTTGGTTAAGGTTCTTTTCCACTTGCGTTCGCCACCTGAGTCGCAGTCTTCCTCTACATCCCTCGAGTGTGGATTCAAAGCTCTTCCGGGCCGGAGCATTCACGTCCATTCGCTCTAAATGACCCAGCCACCTCTGTCGTTGGACCTTTACTCTTCTGGCTAAGTCGATGTCGCTGTACAGCCCGTACAGTTCGTCGTTGTATCTCCTCCTCCATTCACCGTCTATGCAGACGGGACCAAAAATTACCCCAAGAATTTTCCTCTCAAAACAACCAAGTGACCTCATCCGCTTTTGCTAGAGTCTATGCCTCAGCACCATAGAGAACGACAGGGATTATTAATGTCTTATAAAGGGTCACTTTAGTTGTTCGAGAGAGGGCTTTGCTTCTTAATTGCTTTCTTAGCCCAAAGAAAAAGCGATTGGCAAAAGTTATTCTTCGTTTAATCTCAGCGCTGGTGGCATTGGCTGAGTTCATCGCGGAACCTAGGTAGACAAAGTCCTGACCCACCTCAAAGTTATATCTGTCAATAGTGGCATTCTGTCCGAGACGTCGGTGTTGGGTGTTCTTTCTTGATGACAGCATATACTTTGTCTGGCCCTCATTGATCGCCAAACCCATCTTCGCCGCCTCCGTCTCAAAACTCACGAACGCGCCAGTGACATCCCGCTGCGTTCTGCCGATTATGTCGATGTCGTCGGCGTAGGCGAATAGATGGACGGACTTTTGAAAGATAGCGCCTCTAGTGTAAGCATTTGAGTTTTGCACTATTCTTTCAACAACGATGTTGAAAAAGTCACATGACAGCGCATCGCCTTGTCCAAATCCTTTTTTGACATCGAAGGTCTCCACGAGTTCTTTACAGCCTGCATTCTTCATTGTCATCCTGCACAAACGAACGAGTTTGGCAGCGATATAGATGTCAAAACTAGACATTGCTCTGTATAGCTCGTCTCTATAAATGCTGTCGTATTGGTCCCACACTGATAGGGACCAATCAGGTTGTTGACGAAAGGCTTCAAGCGTTCACACAGCACGGCAGATACGATATTGTTAAGAAGACTAATACCTATGTAGTTGGCGCAGTTCAGAGGGTCACTTACTAAGTGGAATATTCCAGATTTATTACAGTATTAACAGAAATCAGTTATTACACAATTGCAGTCTGTGTTTAACTTCAAACAACTTTCGAATTGGGCCGACTTACGAATGGAGACTAAGCTAGAGAGTTTAGCTTTATTGAATACTAGCTGTCCCGTGCTCGCCTTGCTTCGCCAGTCTGCCACTTCTCAAATTTAAAACAAAATACTTGGGATAAGAACTGATAAAGAAAACGTCGAGAGTGTCCCTACTCAATATATGGATATACTCTGAGTGTGACTCCCTCTCAATCTCATTTACATTTCATACCCTATCTTTCTCAATCCAACAACACAAACTGCAAAAGGTGCATACAAAAAGAAAGAAAAAGCACATTGCACAAAAGGTACAGGTAGAGAAACAGATTTGTGCCGCACACACACACAAATTTTCCTCCACTGAAAGCTGGGAAAATCCAACGATCTAGCTTCAATCGAACATTTTACTTTTTTGAATTGTGCAAAATGTATTGTTTAATGCTTATTGTTCAACTTCAGGATAACCTACAAAGATGATTTATATCTTAAAATCTTTGTACATTATTGAACTTTATATTAAAAAAAAATCATATTTCATTTGGATGAGTCTTTCCAAAGCTAGGAGCTAGAAAGAATTCGAGAGTTACAACTTTTCTTAGATATCAGCTTAGATCTCTGCTTCTGGACAGCTTATGAAGCATTTATGAAGCATTTGCCTATGTCCATTCTCAGGCTCTAGACTGTCTGTGTACCAATTTCATTTAAATCGGTTCAGTAGTTTTGGCGTTAAAGCGAGACAGACAGACAGACAGACAGAGTTCCTTGCGCATTTATAATATTAGTATGGATAAGCAAAGGCGTGAAAATCGAGTTGCAAATTCTTATGCACTATGGCAGGAATGCCTTCAGGCCAGGGTTTGCATTGGGCTTAATTAATTTTAGAGTAGCAGTAGCTTCCTCACGAATCAATTGGATTTTAATATCAGCCGTAATTTGTCAAAAGAGCTTTTATATCTATAATTGGAGTAAGCCGTTTCATCGAAATAAACAAATAATTCGGATTCACGATTCTAAACAGTATTTCGAATTGGAATCCCTTTGGATTTTTTTTTAGAATTAACAAAAGTCAGAAAGATTTGCTGTTGCTTTTGATATTACATTCGATATTCAAGATGTAAGCTTTGTATGTATATTTGGAATTCACTGAAAACGACAGTCTTTTCGCAATTAAACAAAACTGATATACATACATAATCCGTTGGAATTTGAGATTTTTTGTATTTCGCAAATACCTTACGTTTTAGTTTTCTTAAATCAAGGAGCTATTTATTATTTCACGGATGATACGAAGGTTTCATTTCAGGAGTCTGTGCGATAAATTTTGGGGCAGTGGAAACAATTTAAGGTGTTAATGGACCACGGCATGATTTGAACCTGAGACCCCTCTATTAGTATCCTAACGCACTTACTCAATGGAAAATTATCCACATCACACCATCGACCAAAGTTGATGATAAAGAGTGCATAACACAAGACATTCGGAACTCCCTAAGACGACCTAGCTTGGATAGAACCAAATCACTGCTACAGCGGCTTCGAAAATACACTTTTAATACGGCAAAGTAACATGGCGGTGGACAAATGAAGCTAAAGTTGTGATAAGTAAAACTAAAGCGGCATTCAAAGCTTGGTCAAAGTGCCCGTCTAATAACGGAAAAAAGCTCGCCTGGAATTGGAATACAGACCTTGCAAAGATCTCACGAAGATAAAGTGTAAAATTCATTAACAATGTTCTAGTGCTGCTTCTGGTTTATGACGAAAAAATACTAGGTACGTAGGTGGCACCAGTATTGTGAAGGACTGACTTCTTAACGAACAGTTTCCTTTGACATATTTTCCAAAAGCCCTTCCTTACAATGAAGAGGGTCACGGAATTAGACGATCCATTGCGGAAAACAATACGGTTATCTGACGACCACTATGAATTTGTCGCATATTAATAAACCACAGATGGCAAACAAAGTAGGTATAAGGATCATGATGGAAAAACATCGTGATTCCTTGAGGCGTATTGGTTGATTTTGAAGAGAAGTTTGATAGACACCCAAAAGATCTATTGTGGGTGGCGCTAAGACAACGAGGAGTTACAGAAACCTAGGTACATAGGATAATGGACATATATGAGGGTCAAAAGACAAGAGTGATATTTCTGAAGACACTCGATTTCACCAACACATGCACAGTTGAGCGGAAGACGATTTTGACGTTGCATTGGAATTCAGAAATGGAAAGCTACAGCGATCTGTTCGGATTCTAAACATTGTGAGAAGTTCGAGCTTAATTTAAGCTCCATACTAAATGTTCTCCAAAATTTGACCTAGCTTATGTTCGTTTCCATTGGTTCCACTCACGAATTCACTCCTTCTGGATCCCAGTGGAATATCGGAAATCGCCTTCTGCACAATTGTGTGTGTTCTGGTGAAATCTGAGTTGAGAAAATAAAATAAACAAATAAATAGTATCCCACTAATCGCGCGTGATAGGTCCGCTTGACTATTTAGGTCGACAATATGGCTGCTATAGTAAAGTTTTACGAGGAAACTAATTCAGGATCAAATTCATAAAAACAAAGATAGTAAAAATCGGTTAAAGAGAAACCCCGGCAAAACGGGGATAAGGAAAATAGAAAATGACTTTTTGGGCTAGCAGTTTATTTGACAACTAACTTTCGAATTTGGTATGCATAATTATAGTACATCTTTTTCATTTCCATACAATGCATTTGTATAATTCAATAATGCTAGAAAACGGACCCCGAGCGGCTGAGTTGATACTGTCATGTACAAAGGAGAGGTACTATGAACCCCGTCATAAAGGCAATATCTACCAATATCCAAATATATTGTGAAAGAGAGGCAGGCATTAAAGCTCCTCGATCACACAAATGCAACAACACCAGCTTTTGATTGGCATCAGTAACGAAGTGATTTGAAACGGGAGTGTTGTGCCGATACTTTATGTTGTCAAACGGGCCAGCCGTACAGGCAGACCAGTATGGATGATGTGAGATATGAAGTGGGATGCTCATGACTCCTCTGGTCAAGAAAATTACTTCGTCGTAGGGGAAGATGAAAGATTAAAAAAATACAAAAAAAAAATTATTTATGTCTTTAAGCTAAGAGCGAAACACGAGGCGAAAAAATGTTCGCCAGGTTCCAGTAGTATGTTTATATATAAGGCTGTTGATGAACAAGGACAACAAATTAACTTTTAAAATCCCATCCTTTGTTAAATATTTTCCCATATTTACACATCCGCCAATACAAAAACAAATTAACACTTCAATAAATAAAGTTGAATTTGAGTCTGAATACACGGATATTGTTTAAAATATCGGTCTCCATGATGTGGTCTTCTAATGGGACTTCAACTGAAAATTCTTCATTCGCTGCCCGCTCAATATGCAGTTCTTCGCGATCTGCTTCATCCAGCAATAGCTCTGCTCCAGAATCTTCATAGCCCGAATGATCTGAAGATTTTAAATTTTTAAATATAATTTGCTTAAGATTTCTTATGAATCTGTAAGCCGAGGGGTTTTTCTCATACGATCCCCTATTTGTCCGCACCATCGAAAATAAGTTCTCTGCTGGATCTGTGTTAAGATGCGCAGTCAGGAGAAACTTCTGCTCAGTACTCTTAAGATGTGTCCACATCATCTCAATTCCTAGCAGTGTCTGCTCCAAGCCGAAAAAGCAAGGAGGTTTTTGCAGTCTTCCGGTATATTCCCACGTTTTTATCCACTGGCGAGCATTTCGTATTGACTTAAGTGTGTCGGTCGAATCTGAAATTGGCTGACGACTTGGATTCCTGGAACTCAGTCTGTCGCTATTCAGGTTGTCGAACAAGTCATTCATTTTTTGAATGAAAGTTGCTGTTGATTCGGCAACTTTCTGTTCCTCAACTGTTTTGTAGCAGTTTGCTTTCACTGCATACAAAATTCCGGCAGCTACATTAGCGCTGAATATTTGTGTTGCCAGTTTAACCGATAGTTTTTCAAAACCATTTGGGCAAACATGGCTCTTAGTAAGCTTGAAGAAGACTTGCAAAACTCCTTTCGAGTCTTCTTCATACAGCTTAACAACTACGTTCCAATCAATAATTTCTCCTGAAATTATGATTTTGTGCTGTAACAATATATTCCGCACGCTCTTGAAGAGATGCGGATAATCGTACAGCATGAAAACCCTTTCATTCCCAACATCGTAATAAGGCTTTTCTACTGACACTCCTAGCAGTTTGTAAGCCAGTACGTTGTTTGATCCTTGGTCGCAGCTTGTCGCGACGACATTTAGGCCGCATGCCATTATTTTGCTGATGTTTATTTTTAACATCTCTGCAATATCTTTTCCTTTTGGGCATCGGCCGCTAGTGGTCGGTATGACGGTATCAAAAGAAGTAGGTATCAAAAAGAATACCTAAATCAATGATATTTAGCTGCCCAAACTGAGGCACTCAGGTGCTTGTGCAAAACCAAATGAAAAAATTCTGTTTATATTCGGAGAATCGATTGTGTAACATAATGCAAACGAAATATGAACCTAATATGATTTTGAATACCGATTATGAATGAATGCCCTTTTTATTTGATGAACCAATAAATAAACCAATTTGAGTTGTTCATGAATAACCTACGGCAGTTATTATTACAAGCAGGGCACGCGCTCGTACACACACTCTAACTTGTCTTATCTTATCTCTGCCTCAATTAATTTTTTTCACATGCAAATATGATATGCCTCACTGCTGAAATGCGAATCTCCTTCGCCGATCTTAACATATACACACCAATTGTATAAAATACAACAAAATAAGTTCCAGGTGACGGTTTTGTTCTAATTGCAATATGCCATAACCTACCCCAAAAACTTTGATCAGAGCAAACAAATAATATACCATCAATCTACCCAACTACAATTATCCCACCTCTCTTCATCCACCATCGCCCCTACCATAAAATATGAATATCTGCTTTTCACTTGCAAATACTCGTATGAATTATAAAAAAAAAACATTTGAGAATCTTCACTGCTGAAATGCGACTCTCCTTCAACGATCATACACACACATACCAATTGTGTTAAAATCCAGAAAACATAACATACCCCTTCCATCAAAGCAAACAAAAAATATACCATAAATCTACACGAAACCTGCTTTGCCAACCACCACCACTACCTGCATCATCCTCCTACTCATATTCCCAGCACGAGAATGGTGTAGAACTAGACTATCATGATTTGTTGCGGGCGAATGCGCACTGATGGCGTATCGTCATTTACGCACGGTTGCACTACTATAAGGTTTATATACAATGTGACCGTGCATTTTGTCTGTTCGATAATCACGTAAACCAAAGAGGGAGAATCGGAGAGCAATCTATCTTACGTACCTACTCTTCTAAGTGTTATTTATTAAGTATTGTCCTTATGATATTTGCGACTTTGAGACTTCATTCATATGGCTCATTTTTTCGTCGCAGACGCAGGTAAATCCCAGTTGGAAAACAAACAAAAATCATTTCGACTTCAAGGTTAGGTTCGAACAATTTTTTTATTCGTCGGCATGCGGAAGGTAATCAAATGTTTTGGATTGTGAACAAACTTTGACAGTTTGTGACACGGGTGCTGTTTTTCGCGGCAAAAAGTTTAGAATTCCAAATTTCTTTATTTTAACCGGTTTATGCACAGTTTTCTTAATAAATACTGATGAGCTAATGGAGAAGTTTTGTCGAGCGAATTCGTCGACTAAACAATTCCCTTCGATATAGGTATGACCTGGTCCAATGCTATTTTTTCGGCAAATATTCGCTACTGCAAAATATAACCTTATTTAATAAAAATCAAATTCATATTTCTGATTTTGACTGTATGCCTGTTGACTGTAGCTGTATGCAAGTTTCTATTTCATTTTCTAGGACCCGTAGAAAAACTGCTGCAGTGACTTTCCCTTATAGAAAGATTAGTGTACCTGTTCATCTCCATTGAAGCCACCTCATATCACATATTCATATTTGGGATTCACATGTAAGAGGCCATCAGAGCTCAGTCTTTCCTCTGGTTCTCTGCTCAAGATTCCTGCGATCTCCAATACGCAGCTTAAACTTGCATGAAAGAACATTGTGCAGAATTGAGTGCTCTAAGTCCAGCTTTTACGAGCTCTTTTCTCACTGAGCTTCCCGAAATTATTTTTTCTGTAGCTTGCAATAGATTAATTTTGCTTGGCAATAAAGTCTAAAACCGATGCCGATGCTGATTACGTTGATGTAAAAAAGCACGATTTTCCACTAAAGTTGTCTTATTTGGCCTCTCAGAGCCTTTCTTTCTGTTGATACGAGTAGTCCCGGTTTCACAATATTTTTTCAATTATTCAGCACCATTACCCCTTTCAGAAATTTGAGGAATTGTTCGACGTGCAAAAGCTAACATATTAGATTTGCTCCGAACTGATTTATCTCACGAAGTGCTATATGAACGACATTATGTAGTAACTAGTAAGTAAGTGCAATTAATCAAGATAACACTCATAAATAACAAAAACTGCTACACGAATGAGTAAGAGAAGATTTGACCAACATTTTTCGCACGAAATATTTCGTTTGGACTCACACTGGCGATCACAAGGATGAGGCCATACATTTTCCAATCGATTTTCAGTCTTTATACCTGTTAAAAATTTTATACCCAAAAACTTTTACTACCTGTGAACAGGTACATATTTTTGAAACAATAAATCATAAAATTAAAGGGTAAATAAGAAACGACCGCTGGAAATTCATAAGATCAAACAATGAACTACATATTTGAAAAGCGTATAAAAAGATGCGTTCACATATTCAAGAAACACTTAATAAACTTAACATGACGATAAAAATCCTATATCCATTTATAAAGCGTAGGTCCAAATTGAGTGTTGAAAACAAATTGTTATTATTCAAAGTAATATTCCAAAGCATAATGCTATATGGTTAGCCCATCTGGGGAACATGTGCTAGGTTAGGTTAGGTTTACGGGCTGATGGAACAGAGCGAAGCTGTTACACCACACTTAGGTCCATGTGGTCCCATTGTGATACTCTTTGTTGGGAGTGTTGGCCTCGCTGTTCTGGCCTTGGTCCTTCGTCCTTGGTTTTCTTTCTACTCCAGTTTGTCCAGCCATTTGGATGTCCTTATAAACCTGTAAAGATTAATTGATAGTGAGACATCAGAAAGTTCTTGAATGTCTTGGAAGAAGTATCTTCCAAGTGTTCTGTTCCTCAGGTGACACAGGCTTGGACAGTGACAGAGAAAGTGAGGTGTGTCCTCATGGGTTTCCTCATCACCGCAGCCTCTACAGATGTCGTCATCCTTGAGATTTAGTTTCATTGTGTGATTCCTTAGCAGGTTGTGGCCAGTAACATGTGCTAAGAGTCATATTCGCAGGCTGCAAATTATGCAAAATAAAATTGTAAAAATGATGCTTAATCATCCCTGGCACTATTCTACGGAGGATCTCCATGAAGAGGCAAAAATTGAAAAGTTGAAATTCGAATCTCAATTCAATCGAATTCAATTATATGATCGATATAAAGTTTTGTGCAGTTGCTCTAATAATAACTTAATTTTAAATCTAACAACTTAAGGTGTTGTGTTTAATTTATATACATTGCTGTGATATATATATTATTTTGATGTTTATAGATTTTAATTTTTAATTGTTGATTTACTTGTTTATTTATTTATTTATTTATTTATTTATTTATCTTCTTATTTATTAATTTATTTGCGTTAGTATTTATTTAATCGATTATGTTCTTTTACTTGTTTTTTTATTTATTTATCTTCTTATTTATTTATTTATTTATTCATTTATCTTCTTATTTATTTATTTATTTGCGTTAGTTATTATTTAATCGATTATGTAAACAGCATCTTTATTTGTGATCAAGATTGTGAGAAGTTGGTTCTTCTCTCTCCTCAGAAAAAATTTAATTTACTATTAAATTTTTTTTTTATAAGTTGCGTGCGCTAAAGGGATTTCTTTTTTATGTAGTGACACAGTACCCTGAAACCACGGCGCAGGCATTTTTGTTTGTTGCTGTAATGTAAGTAGCTCCCAGCAAATGGTTCATTGCCTATTTTTGGGTGCTACTTACTGTATGAAAGAATAGAAGGATAGGAACGAAGTTTGGTGCGATGGGATTTTTTTTCTCCACAGGTGGCGCCTAAATTGCTTTAGGGACATCTGTTTTTGTTGTGTATATTCAATTTATAAAAATCATGGCCCTGGTCGGGATTCGAACGCACGACCTGCCAATCACTTAGTGAATACACTACCATCGCACCATTGCCACCTAAAAGGTTTTTTCGTGTAGCTTTTCCTTCTAAAACGACTTTGAATCTGTAATAATATTATTGTATAAATGTTTTTCAGTAGTAAGGTAGAAAATACCATTTCTCCGTAAATTGTGCAATACAGAAATACGAAAAAAAATTATATAAATTCAGCTACAATAAAAGTTATACAAAAAAAAATTGTTTGATCTTCTGAAATTCTGGGTATACAATTTCCAACAGGTATAAAGACTGAAAATCGATTGCAAAATGTATGGCTTCATCCTTGTGATCGCCAGTGTATACTGCCTATTTATCGGGAATTGTTAGTAAATACTAGAACAATGTTGGTAAGTTGGAAGCTGCTGTGGCTCTTATACATGATGGAAAACTATATTTTAAAATTCATTCCTGTTTTGCATTAGTGATTCTTCATTATTACATAGTACAGAGCTATGCATGTATACTCTGATGCATGTCTATGTCTTTGCCAACGCCAACTGGAAATCCTAGATTTTCAACATATCCCATAAAGATTCGCGTCTTTTCTTTAAGTTTTAATACCCTATAGTTTATATAGGGAAATATAAATGTTTATGTATCAAAAAATACCTTGATTTCAGTAAAAAAAAAACTAGTCATTACACGGCCTAGATTGTATTGTATTGTATTGTATGTGCAGTGGGGTCATCAGTAGATGACAAGCACTTAGACCTATTGGTCCATTGTACTTCAGCATAGCTGCCCGCTCGCTGGTTATTGGCGATTAGTAAGATTCAGTGAGGGAGATCCTGCCAGTAGCCTTGGCACGGCTTGGCCACGGCCTAGATACAGGGCCCAAAACCTACCTTCTCTAACTATTTACTTGTGCGAAGTGGAAGGGACCTAAACAATTGAGAGGTTTCCCATGAAAATTGATACTCGTGGATGCTTGTCAGACGTTCACAAAAGTTGGAGCAGTGGAAAAAAAACTTAAGGTGTTACTTGTTCCAGTGTAAATTGAATATGAGAACCATCAACTAGTTGTCCAGTACGGTGGGGTGCCATAGTGTGCACGGACATAACGTTCATTGGCATTATGCGTTACTTACAAACAGACATGTCCGTGGAATGTCCATGGAAATTATATCCGGATCAAAGTGTAAATGGGCTTGATGACCGTTTGAAGAAGACTTAAGTTCCACTTACTTAAAACGGCGGAATGAAAAAAGGTCCCATGCAAAATGGCAAAAAAAAAAATAAAAAAAGGCCCCAAAAATCTTGCTACTGTTATCTGTTGAACTATTTCATACCTTATGAGCACTGAGCCTGAGCACCTGCATGTGAGGCCGAAGGCCGGTGTATGAGTCAAAGAAGTGTCCAGAGTTTAAAACCCTTTTACCCGCTAAGCGGTCCACCCAGGTTCTGCTATCAGTATATGTCAGTTTCGGACGGACAGAACGTCCATGGACATTATGTCCGTAAATACGACGTAAGTATTTGCTAGCTAAATTCATACGAGGCTAGTAAGCAGCTAGTAAAAGCATTTACTGTTTTTATGCATTCCATCCAATATGTATACATCATAGGTTGAATGAGTGATAAATGCAGATGGAAACTGAAATCTCAAATTCGCAACATTTGCCATTTGGAAATAGTAATGGCCATTATATGCATTTATCTTTTTTACCTCAGAGCAGAGCCTGAGTTGTCAGCTATACAACTCTACTTTTTCCGTTAAGAGCTTGATCCTTTATGAGCTCAGAATAAGTTGACTGAACAGTCTGAGTAAACAACTGAACACAGCCAAAAACAGGATGAGAGGAGAAAAAAAAGGAAAAACCAAATCCAAAACAAGTACAAAGATGGTCGGGGATTGTTCAGAGCTCAGTCCACTGTTCTGCTCTGAAATAAAAAAAATAAAATATGACAGCTACAGTTGACTTATGCTTTTACTTCAGTTTGCGTTACATTATTTCACATGCATACAAAAAATAAACTTTTAACTTACAACAATTTAATTATGTATACTTACATTTTATTTTGGTAATATAAGCCATATAGATTCATTTATTTGTAGGCATCTTTATTCATCCGCATTCGCATGGTCGAGGTCCTCCTAAGATCACGAAGCAATGGGAAGGGTTTGCTCTTGAATTTTGAAATTAATCTTTATGCACTGTTTCCAAATAAAAAATTTCAATTTAAACAACTGAACAAAATTAGTTTATAGTTTGTAACGCTGTTGATTATGGCTATCACCTAGCAACCCTTCAATTAGGGGTAAAAGTTCTGTTTGGAATTTTACATTTACCAAATGGAGAGATTAAACGAAAGATTTTGGGGCCTATTCATTTGATGCCTAATCATTTGTTTTTTCTCTCTACAATCGCATCTACTGTCACGTAGTTTGATAAAGCTTAAAACAATTTTTTTTTTTAAGTGAATATGGTCATTCGTCCAGTGCTATAGTTCCACAATTGTAATCACTTCAATGTGATTGAATTTCAATAATCAAATCTATTTTCAGCCTGTCAACCACCACCGAATACAAAGTTTGAGTAAGTTTTGATGTGGGTTTGTGATTTCCTGATTTGACATCAAAATGTTCGAAACAGTTTTTTGACTAAAAATAGACGGTTGGCATTCATGAAAAATGTTATGTGGGGGTTCAATACCTCGACGTGAAGATTATTTAAAAATGTACGTTGGGGGCCGGATATGCAATTTAAGGTATCTATGCGGAAGGCAACCCACTCCGCAATTTTATAAACAAAACGAACTCAAGCCGATTGTTATTTTGTCAGATACAAGACAAATAGCAATTTTAGTGGCATAAAAATGGAACATAAAAATAATAGGACTGCCAATCAATTAAATCCAAACTCAGACAAAAAAGAAAAAAAGATTAGTGTCCAATTTCTTTATTTATTTACGACACCAGCTTCTTTCCTTTATATTTTTTTCAATGTTTATTATCTAACTTAAGTACCAGTAAATGCAGTGTCCAAGTAACATCTAAAGCGTTTTCCACTGCCCCACTTTTTGCAAAAGTCTAATCTAAGTGATAACAAGCTTCTACAATAAAAAAAAATAGTTTTTAACTACCAATACCAGGTTTAAGGCCATATATACATATCTATATATTTTTTTAAGTACCAACTAATTTATTATAATTTCATGAGAACCCGAATTGAATGCAAGCCTACGTCTGTACAGTGCAGGCTTCTAAAAAACCATATTCTTCTTTTTACTTCAATCAGTGACATTAAGGCTGTTAGTTCAATTGAATTATTACTTGAATATCCTCAACCCTTTGAATTGAATTTTTTCCAACGTTCATGCAAATTATTTTGGTTAATTTTTCGCTTCAATAGAGTTAAATTAAGGTAGTGAAATTTTAAAATTTAAAAAAATTCCATCCCAAGACTAAACAGGACGATGTATGCATTTGTGCTTAAACATAGCCAATTGATGCAAAAAGGACACAACAAAGCTAGAACATAACACAACAAAGTAAATAATGAAATACTGTACTTCGCTTATAAGTCGAGTTCCCGAGCTGTAAAATTTTTATAGAGGCGGTTCTTGATGTTGTGTGAACTTGAAGATGGTCTTCCTTTTTTCGGTTTGTAGATTCTCCTGATTCGGTTAAAGTGTGACCTATTTGCATATTTATATTAATATTTATAAAAAAAAATAAGAATATCTTTCTTCGGCACTTTTGATTTTGTACAGTCTCTTCGGTATGCAATCCAACTAGCACAAATGGCCATGTCGACGAAATGGAATGCCAGTCTTAGCGTAGATTTTCTGGATTTACTGGAAATCCCATAGTAGTAAATAAGTTGATCGAAGAGATCGACCCATCCCATTCCATTATTATAATTGCTAACAACTTCTGGTAACATATTATTTTGCTTAAAACGGCGAACAATCTTTTCCTCATCTTGACGAACAAATTTGGAACCCAAATAGACTGGGTGGTTATCCCACCATTTAAGCCTCGACATTTTTTTGTAAGCTCAGAATCCCTTGAAAAAGGAGGGGTTGTTAAATCAATTTATGCGTATACAGTTCCTTTAAAACGGTAAGGAAACAAATTGGTTCTAATGTACATAGTTAAAAGTAGAAGGTGACAAGACAATATCTACCTACATATAACGTTTATACCTCGGTCGGTGAGAATCGCAAAGACGCCATATGAACTAATGAAATTGTCAAAGAATAATTGACGTCCAGGCTTCACCACTCCTTCACAAGATGCAGATCCGTTACAGCACTAATTCCAAAGCTACTTCAAATGACGAAGGCCCTGAGTCTTTCCCTTGATATATAAACGAAGTCGTTGGGATAGCCACCGCTGCCACACAGAATATATACTTTTATGCCCCATGCAAATGGGTTGCCCTTCATATATTGTTCAACGCTAAGATGACCAGTAAATGGTGATTTGTTGACCCAGAGCAAGAACTTCTTAAACCGCCATTTCTTGAAATCTTACAAGGGTATATTTATGTTGAGTCATAGTTTGTAACATACCTTAATATTGTCCGTAGACCCCTAAAAGTTACTAAATTCGTGATCAGCATCGATAGTTATGTCGATTTAGCCAATTCTTTTCGTCCGTCGCAAAAATTATGCCCTAAAACTCGATCAAAAAGGCTGAAATTTGAATTATATACTCTCTAGGGACCCGAAATAATCAAATGTAAGAATTTTGGAAATCTGCCCACTGACATGCCCACAGTTAAAAAGAAAACCGTTTTATCGAAAAGTCAAAGCTTGAACTAGGGCTAAACTTTGGAATAAATCCTCTTTAGGGGCCCTCAATGCGCATGTTTAAATATGTTTAAAATCCACCCACTTAATCCGTAAACTATTTAAACAAACGTTTTATTGAAGAAATCATTGTAAATGAAAGTACTTTTCTTCGCAAAGTATGTAGATCGAACCTTTATATAAAGTTTTCTGCCATGCCCACTTTTATTTACAAAAACTTTAAATGTCGTGTAACAAATAATGAATATCGTTCTAAACGATTCACCCATACTTAGATTTTTGCCACACCAACTTTATGAGGGATATAAATAGGAAAAGGATATCCAATAGTTCTGTCAAGCGGACTGTAGCCTTTCCCTATGTTTTTAAAACACTGTTAATTATTAACCTAATCTTGAGGAACTTCCCAATGCAATCGCTGGATAAAATCGCACGCTATGAATAACAGAATGAACAGATTCAACTATGTACACCTGTACATATTAATTTGCGGCAATTTCAAGCAACCCATTAAAATATGAACACCAAACAATTTCATAACTTCCGCAAGGTTTGTGTCTCGGAAAGAACCATTGTTATTATTGGTTATTTTGCATTATGTTAGCACAAGGTGGCACAAAGTCATCACCCGATTATATTTAGAGTATATGTAGCTCTTGATGAAACTATGCCGAAAAGTACTCAAGTTTTAACGGTTATGTTTGCAAAGACTGGTTTGAATTCTAGCCTCCTAAATGGTATGTCGTTTTTTGGAGTAGCTTCGTAGTTTTCGATCTCATCAACGTACTCCACAAAAACATTTTTCTCCAACTCAATATTATCAACTAGCACGATTTTATGATCTGTACCACTTGTATTTAATTTTTGGCTTTAGAATCACAGGGCTCAGGCAAATTTATGTCCGACCAATCAATTTCTTTAAGACCTCTTAAGGCTATTTGTGCTAAATTCTTCTTTTTATTCATTACTGGAAGTTCGTTAGAATTTTTCAATTTTTTTTTTATACAGTTTCTAATATTTCTTCCAAGCCATAGTAATATTAACGTTACTCTCAGCAAGCTGAGAGTTACCTATCCTGGTTAAAAGCACGAGACTTGGAACCAGAACTAGGCTCGAACGAATAACAGGGGTAGGTGGAAAATTGTACATGCGACTCTCTTATTTTATTTTTTTATTTTTTTTTATTTTTATTTATTTTATTTAACGTACAATCTATTGTCAGAGTGACAAGTGTTGAATGTACAAGAAATCTATCAAATAAATTGACACAAATTGTTGATGGGGAATAACATAAAAGAAAATAATGGCAATAAAATAAAAAAAAAAAACTAATACAATTATTTTATTTAAAAGACAATGAAAGAAAAAAAAGAACACCAGACATTCAATAAACAATATTCATAAAAAAAACCTATTTATGGCTGAATAGTCCAAAGACAACAACCATTTCTTAACACCTTTTAAAAATACATTTTTAGCCCTCTCACACATAATTATATCTGGAAGTGAATTAAACAAACGTGGTGCGGTGGCATAGTAAAATCTTTTAAAGTATGCTTTATAAATTAGAGGAACAGTTACCAAACTTCTAGTATTGACCCGCAAATTATAGTTATCTACGTTTCTTACAAAGTAAAAACCCGAGTTTTTGAAAAATATTTTTAAGACTTTGTAGCAGTAAAGATGCCTTAGCGGAAGAATTCCAAGGTTTTTGAACAAAGAAAAACTTGGAGTTCTGCGATTTACTTTGCATATAATCCGTATTGCATGTTTTTGTTTTATCAATAGATACCATATTGAAGCTTAGATTTTAAAAGACCATTATATACGAGTTCTATAATTGTTTGTGGACAATATAGACTAAGATGATAAAGCTGTCTTACTACTTTATTAAGGTATTGTTTAAGATAAAGTGTATGATTATTCCAACAGAGCTTGTTATCTAACACTATACCTAAATATTTAAAATTGTCAACACACTCCACCCTGAAACAATCATTGCTACAAGATTTAAAATTGTCGAATGTTACAAAATTATCATTGAGATTGGTAAAGCAAAATTGAGTGCAACTTGGAGAGTGATAATAAATCGGCAAATCATCACAGAAATTACTTTTAATATTAAATATCATAAATTTGGTTTTATCACTTATAATGAGTTTGTGTTTTGTGAACCATTTTCTCAGTAAATCGAGGTCATAGTTCACATCCGCAAACATATTCAGCAAACTTGCATTTGAATATGAAAGAGCAGTATCATCAGCAAACGCTGTAACTTTACCTTTAAAAGGTTGAACAAACAATTAGTTGACATATATCAGGAACAAAATAGGACCCAAAACTGAACCTTGTGGAACACCTAGTTCAATGTAATTCGGAGCGCTATAAATATTTTTGATCTTAACCATTTGGCTTCGATTTTTCAAATAAGAAGCAAACCAATCGTATATATAACCTCTAAAACCTATATAAAAAAGTTTGTCAAGTAATATTGAGTGATCCACCATGTCAAATGCTTTAGTGATGTCAATAAATAAGGAAGCCGGTATTTCTGATATGTTTAGACTGCTGTATAATTCGCCAGTTAACTTTAACAGGGCCGTCTCAGTAGACCTTCCATTCCTAAAACCAAATTGACAATCACTAAAGAAATGTGTTCTATCTAGAAACGACAACATTCTTGATTTAATACCTTTCTCAAATACTTTTGAAAAAATCGATAGCAAAGAAATAGGGCGATAGTTGTTTAAAATAGTATTATCACCTTTTTTGTGGAGTGGCATTACTACTGCTTTTTTTAGGGATTGTGGAAAAATACCTAGCTGTATACTATTATTAAATACAAAACTTAAGACATCAGAAATTTGAAACGAGATTTTTTTTAACATAGAGCTTGATATATTATCGAAAGAAGTAGAATTCGATGTTTTAAGGGAACAGATTATTTTATGAATCTCCAGAGCTGTGAATGGTTCACAGAAAAAACTTTCAGTTTGACTATCCGTATCATTGTTGGTATCAAAATTAAGGTTATTGTATTTTGAGTTCAGGCAAGAACTTATATTACAAAAATAATTATTGAACAAGTCGGCAATTTCCAAAGGGTCAGAGACAGTTGAGTTGTTGACATTCAAAACTATATCCACTTTGGAAGCTTTTCTATTGAGAATTTCATCAACAATTCGCCATTCCTTTTTGGAATTACCAAGACTGGTTAATAATTTATTGCGGAAATAGTTATTTCTACAAAGAGGGATTTCCACTTTAAGTTCATTACTTAACTTTTCAAAATACGTTTTGAGCCTTGTATTGATTGGGTGTTTTCTCACACGAACCCAGAGATTATTTTTTTTTCGAATTTTTTTCAGGAGTGATAGCCATCCATGGCTTCAGACATTTATTTTTGCTGTTTACACTATTTATGTACTTGCTCTTGGAAATGTGAAATTGCAGCTTATTGAGAAATAAATCGAATCCAATAGATGGATCACTTGCGTTAAAAACATCTTCCCAAAACTCGAAATTCAAACGGCTTCTCAGTTTACCAAAATTGATTTTTTCATAAGTTTGACACTCAGCTGCCTTGGTACGCGACACATTACAACCAAATTGAATACATGTTAGATTGTGGTCCGTAAGTTTCAGGTCATATGACGCAGTTTTAAACTCTATTAAATTACTACGGTGAACCCTTGCAAATATGTGGTCCAAGCACGAACTTAAGCGATTAGGTTGAGTCAATAAGGAGTCGAACCCGAACGCAGACAGAGTCGACAAAAAGTAATCGGCATCTGATGAGTCTGATAAAATATTAATATTAAAATCACCGAGCAAAATAATATTTTTGCACGATTGCGACTCCAAAAACACGGAAAATTCTTCAGTAAAGGTCTTTGCTGTACATTTGTGCAACCTATATACACATATAAAACAATAGCAAGTACTAGAAATTTCGCAACTAAAACTAATTATGTCGGCACTCTGCAAATTATATTTTATAATTTTGTTGGCTACTATACCACTTTTAAAGAAAACACCAACACCGCCAGCGGCATACAAATTATTACATGTTGCATCAAATAAAAAGTTAGCAATATTAAAATCAGAAATTTCATTTTCAAAAACCCAGATTTCAGAAACAAAAATTATATCTGGTAAATGGTCTAGGGATGACAAATGGGATAAAAATGTATCAAAATTCATTCTAAGACTTCGAATGTTTTGGTGAATTACTGAAAACCCTGAATATTGTTCATTGTTTGAATGTTCTATACAATAGCAATTGGAATGTTCAGATAAAGAAGTGTTATTTACATTATTATTGTTAATAATTATTGAAGAAGATATACAAACATTATTATTTAGATTGTTATTTAGATTAATCATAGAAAAGGGAAGCAAAAAACAGTTTAAAAGTTAATTAATAAAACCCTGAGTTTGTAAATCTTCAAACGAACTTATTTTTAATACTTTTTCACCTTCTTTTTTTCTGATCAGTACAGTTGAATTTCTCACCCAAACGAACTTGCATTTGTTATTACGTTTGAGTTCGTTTGCTTTATTAAGAAGAGATCGTGTAAAGCCAGTAAGACAATCATTCATGGAGATTTTCCTATTGCTGCTTTGTTTTACATCTCCACAGTTGTTGCTTTGTCCACCGAAGATTTCTTTTGATACCTTAGGCGTTTTTCTTTTTTAGCCCCGAGCGGGGAACAGAGCGGGGCCCGAGCGATCAGAGCTCGCTCCGAGCTGAACATAACCTGAGCGCTCCGAGCTAATTAAGAAACAGAATTGGGCACTGAACTGTCATTAGATAATTTTTTTTCTCTTAATTTTCAAAATAGTCAGGATTGCTTCTGAAATTGGTGTTTGTCAAGGATTGTTCCATTTAAATTATAATTTCTAGTAAAAAAACTATGGAAAAAGCACAAAATAATGAATGAAGTCAGCCGCGCTCAGCTTTTCGCTCGATGTGTTCGGTCATTTTTAATCGAGCTCATCGAGCGAGCCCTGAGCTAGCTCAGAGATAAAAAAGAAATACAAATTTTGTGCTCAGAGCGCTCCGAGCTAAAAAAGTAACACAGTTCTTTTTTTGACAGCTCCGTGCCCCGCTCGGAGCTAAAAAAGAAAAACGCCTCTTGTCTCTATTTGCTCGCATTTTCGTCATAACATTGTTCTTCCGTGAAAGTGATGAAAACGTCAAACGCACAATATTTGCCGATTTGCCTTTGCTAAATTCTTTCGTGCGTTTGACAAAGCACGAGATGATTTCTTCTGGGACGCTCTTTTTCCCCAATGCTGTAAACAGGTGCTCTACTTTTTCTCTTGCATTGGATGAGGTAACATCAGGGAGGCCGACAATGTCTACAACGCACTGTTTCTCTTTCTGCTCCAGATTTTATGATTTTATTCTCCAATATCTCCACTTTTTTGCAAAGAGATGTGTTGCTTTCTTGGAGATTTTGCATTTGCACCAGTGCCTCTGTATTAACACGCTTAAGCTGCATAATTTCCATGTAGAGCATATGCAGGGTAATTGTCTGTTCATCCGCGTTGTTGTTATCACGGATGGACAAGAATGATGTTGTTGGAGTAACGTTGTTTTTCATTGTTTGAGGGAGAGTAGATGTTGCACTCTTAGATGCACTAGCACTAGCAGCAGAAATATTCACAGGAGAATCGATGAGAATAGATTTTCTCCGTAGAGTAGCACAGTTTAAACATTTAAAATTTTGATTGCTCTTTTCATAAAAGTCAATCTCTTTTTTTTTTCAATTTTGGCGCACTTTGCGTGGATAAATTCACTGCAGATTGTACACTGGATATGGATATTTAGATCATGTCTTTCAACTTTTAATTTACATAAGCCGCACTTCATTTTTATTGCACTTTTGATTAGTTATGTTTAAGTAAATAATACTCAGTAAAAAGAAATTAAGCAACTTAAGTTTTTTTTTTCTATTTTTGATTTTTTTTTTTGATGAGCCTTCTCAATGTGTGTCTCCCCACGCATTTCTCACTTAAGATAAGAAAACAAAAACCACCTCCCTTCGAAACCTGCATACTACAACTAGGTTATTCCTATCTAGTAGTTTTATTTAAACTGTAAAATACGCGTTTGGCAGGCAGCTTCCCAGTGGAGGCACCTGCTAATACCGCGATAAGCACGCGGTTACATCTTATTGCGCTAATTCAAATGGTTTTATCCTTTGTAATCGGCGCACTAGGTTAGTATCGTCTCGAATTTATAGCATGGTGATATTGCAATGACCATGAAGGCGTGTCTGTTGTTTGCGGGCAAAATGTTTTATTTCATCTTCGACGGTAGCCATACTTAGGTCTCTGTGGATATCAAAGTTTCTGATAAACCATGGTGCATTTACTATTTTTCTTAGCACTTTGTTTTGAAAAGTTTGTAAAATTTTGATATTACTGGATTTGGTACAACCCCAAAGTTGTATACCGTATGTCCAAACCGGTTTTAGTACTTGCTTGTATAAAAGCAGCTTGTTTTGCATGCTGAGTTGGGAAAATCTACCAAGCAGCCAGTGCATTTGTTTACATCGAATGGCGAGCTCTTCGCGTTTCTTCTTGACGTGCGGTTTCCATTTTAGTTTCGCATCGAGTGTCATTCCCAAATATTTTGCCTCGTTTGCGTACGGAATTCGTACCGAATCAATGAAAATAGGTAAGTTGTCTACATTTTTGTAAGTAAAATTCACGTGCGTTGATTTGGCCTCGTTGAGAGCAATACGCCAAGTCTTTGTCCAATCACAAATTTTGTCAATAGAACGTTGGAGTTTATTAGTTGCTGATTCAACGGTATTACTGACCGCTAATATAGCTGTATCGTCTGCAAACGTGGCTACTGTTGTGCCCTCTGCTTGCGGAATATCACTAGTGTATATTAGAAATAGGATCGGTCCAAGAACGCTTCCTTGGGGAACTCCTGCCGCTATTTCTTTGAATTCAGAGTAATCATCTCCGTGTTTTACACGAAAGAGTCTGTCTGATAAGTAACAACTAAGGATATCAGATAACTGTTTCGGAAAAGCTTGTCTTAGCTTATGTTTCAAGCCCGTATGCCATACTTTATCAAAGGCCTGAGAGACGTCGAGAAAAACACTAGAACATATTTTTTTCTCCTCTAGGGCTTTTTCAATTACATTGGTTATTCTGTAAACCTGGTCGATTGTAGAATGCTTAGTCCTGAATCCGAATTGGTGATCAGGTATTAATCGACGTTCTTCGATAATCAGATGTAGGCGCTTTAACAAAAGTTTTTCGAATACCTTCGACATTATCGGTAAGAGCGATATTGGCATATATGATTTTTTGTCATTTAGTGGTTTACCGGGCTTTGGAATCATTATAACTTCAGCTACCTTCCATTGTCGTGGAACGTACAATAACCTGAACGATGCATTTATAAGATTGGCAAACTTTATTAAAGCTTTCCTAGGTAACTCTTTAAGAACCTGTCCTGTGATTAAGTCATATCCAGGAGCTTTGTTTAATTTTAGTTTCTCTATATCGAAGCGTAGTTCGGCTAGCGATACATTTTTTATTCTATAATTGTCAGGTGCCACGGTTAGGACAGGAAATTCGAGCAACGCTTGACCATCAAATGATTTAAATGTTTCTTCCAAATGTTCTGCAAATATTTCGGCTTTTTCATTGTCACTCTTGGCCCATTCTCCATTGATTTTCCTGATGGGTGGCGCTTGCGTTTTTGGTTTTTTAATGCCTTTCATGGCTTTCCAGAGCGAGTAATTTGTACTTTTATCCGCAGTTAGGCTTCCAAGATATGTAGAAATTTGACGATTTTTAAAATCTCGAATTTCTCTCTTAAGTTTACTACAAAGGTAGTTAAGAGTGGTTTTATCCTGTGGAGCGCGAGATTGTTGCCATCTTTTGCGCGCTCTCCTTTTCTTCTTTAACAATTGAGTGATTTCCAAGGGATATGTTATTTCGCAATTTGTGGTTATTTTCCGTTTATGGGGAGTATTTTTCCAGGCTGAGCATTGTATAACGTTAATAAATTGATCGACTTCGTCTTCAAGTTCGTGGGGTATTCGAAGAGACATTTTGAGATCGATTTTACTTTCACAGTATTTTTTAAAGGATTCCCAGTTTGTTTTCATGTTAGTTAGTCTGGGCGGACCTTCTTTTTTTCGTAGACATCCGTTAATTGTCAAAATGACCGGTGAATGATCAGAAGAAAGATCGAAGCATTCCTCAACTACAATAGAGTTTCCCGACAACCCTTTCGAGATGAAGAAATCGATGAGGTCTGGTGTTTTAGCCGTATCCGAGGGCCAGTACGTCGGTTTCGCAAAGAACTCTACCTTTTACTGAAATGCATCTCGAGCCCCAGAAGGTATATTTTGCGTTAAAGTCACCTCCGATGACGAAATTTCGTCCAAGTGAGTCAAAGATACTTATAAAATCGCTTCTTTCCATCGTTGCACGTGGGGGGCAATAGATAGCTGCAAAAACATATTTTATGTGTTTAATTTTTACGCTCACCGTGCATAATTGCAGTTTGTCAAGCTCAATTGTTGCACTGATTGAGTGTTCAATGATATTTTTGATCAACAAGGATGCCCCGCCTCTCGCCCTTTCCGAAGGGTGATATGCGTGATAGGCAATGTATCCTCGAATGTTTGTGCTGGATTCTTTCGTCAAATGAGTTTCCGAAATCAAACAAATATCAATATCATATTTATGAATGAATATTTCGAGCTCGTCCATCTTATGCAGAAGGCCGTTCGCATTCCATGTCACTAATTTAACTAAGTCCGTCATATTTATATTATTGCACGTGTGCTTCGAAATTGATTTTCGAGCTTGCCGAGTTTTTCAAACATACATTTATTAATTTGGCTCTGTTCTTTTAGCCTGGCAAGAATTGCAGAGAAAACTTGGGAGACTGGATCAGATGTTTTATTTGTTTGTTCGCGTCCTTGCAACGCAGCTTCAGCGTATGTTTGTGGAACAGCGTTCGGCGACTTTTTTCTAAACAATTTTCCTTCTCTTGGTTGTTGTATTTTGACCATTTCTTTAGCCTTTTTTCGTCCTTCATTGGTTTTATTGTTGCCCTTTTCAGGTTTGTTATTGGTTTTATTTGCGATTGGTAGCGTAGTTTTCTTTATTTTGTCGCGCCTATTTTGAAGTTCTTTAGCTACTCCGCATCCGCGATAATTTGCCGGATGTTTTCCATTGCAATTTATGCATGTTGGTAGGTCTTGTCTACTTAGAGCGCATTCCTTCGATAAATGTTACCGGCACATTTTACGCAACGCGGCTCTTTTTGGCAATACGTGTGCGTGTGATTGTAGCCTTGGCAACGCTTACACTGAGGAATCTGACGAGTCCTTTGGCGCATCGGTTAAATTTTAACCACTATGTTTAGGATAGTTTTAATGTTGTATATTTGTTCGATGTTTTCAGACTTTTCGAAACTAAGCACGAATAGCGGAAGTCCGCGTTTGACAACAATTTCCTCGTCTTGTTCCGTTTTTTGCTTTTCTTTTTTAAGTATATTAACCGCGTCGATAATTTTGAAACCTTTAGTTTTAAGATCTTGCAAAACCCCATCTTTGCGGCACGAAGAGTGGAGCCCTCTGGCTACAACTCGGTGTGGCCTTTCAGACTTGTTTTCATAAGTGTACCATTGTACCTTCTCAGTATTCAGTTTCTGAGAAACTGCGCGATAGCTCTCAGGATCGCTTACATTTATTTTCTACACATTATTATTCAGAGATGTTACTTTGAATGTGGACTTTGCTATTTCCTTAAGAATGCTACTTAGCTTGCTGTAGTCTGAAACTCCGACAACGTTAATTGGAGGTGGAAGGTATACCTTATTATGAGGTTTTTTCGTTAGCGTTTCTATTTCGTTTCTATTTGCCTTTTTGGGATGTCTATCTTTTAGCACAACGACTTCTGGTGAGGAGCCGGCTTTCCGTTTTTTGTTCGGTCTCCTCTTAGTGATCCAATCCGTTTCGTGCACTAGCTCTTCTTCGTCCGTATGATAATCGCGGCTAGCTGAGCGGTATGATTTGGCTTCTGGCTGTTTTTTAAGTTGAGATTCAACAAGTGCTTTGTTCTCAGCTTTCGGCTGATCTAGCTCTTTTTTTAGCTCTTGGTAAAGCTGTTCAATTTGGTTAAGCATAGTGCGGAGTTCCTTGTTTTCGTCCTCGAAGCTTTTGCATTTCGTTGAGTCCCGCGTAAGGCATCCAAAATCTTTTGGCGTCGTAGGACTTCGATTAGTTTTTGCTTTTGGCACAGATCCCGTTGTTGATGATCTAGGTACCCTTTAACTATTTTTAAAAGGGTCGGATGATTGCAATAAATGGCTCTCCCCAGAATCCGTAGAGCCTGCCTCCGAAGAGTGTGGATTTTCCAGTAGAACTGGGCTGCCACCTGGGGTATTATATCTTTTTGTTTTAATCATTGCATTTTTTATATACTCTATGTACTCGGTATACTGATTGTGGATTTTGGTCGCCTCTTACGAGCGGCATGCCTACTTTGGGTAGATTCTGATCTCTATCCCGAAGGGTGGATTTTGGTCGCCTCTTACGACCGGTATGCCTACCTCTGCTAAATTCTGACCCCTATCCCGAAGGGGATTTGTTCAAAAATTGAAAACGGGTATGCATCAAATGTGGGTTAGTGTTGAACTACCAATTTAAAGGTCTCAGGTTGAAATACCGCCGGGGTCCAGTAACATCTAAAAGTTTTTTCCACTGCCCCACCTCTTGCGAACATCGGATAAACATCCAAGAGTATCAATTGCCATGAGAAGCTGCTCAAATTCGCCATTCGGATTCGGCTTTAAATTGTAGGTCCCTTCCACTTCGCACAAGCAAATGGTTGGAGAAACTAAGTTTTAGGCCCCGTTAATGCCAAATATTTATTTAGACAAGTAATATTACATACATGGAACAAGTAATCTATTCGGAATAAGAACCATTTTACCAGATTGATTTGTGAAATTGGTTCACTAAAAACCAATTTTATAACGACACTGCTTTGACGTCTTTGGTCGGCTGTGTGGAAGTGAATTGATAAATTTCACATAAAATCACTTTTCATTTGAATTTCCCGTAATTTTTCGTTATTGGAAACAAATAAACTCAATAAAAAAATACGCAGATAAATTGCTAACAAAACTATGCTAAATGTTTTGAGTAATTTTATTTAAAAAAAAGTGTCTACACAATTGTGTACCTACATCACGAGTCAAAGCGAATGCTAAGTTGTCTTTTAACCCTTCAAAGATTAATTAAATTTCACAGATTGTTGTCAAAAATAAATCTTTTCCACACAATAAAAACTAAACAGACACCTCTTAATCTTAACCCTTCCAAAAATCTGAATGTCTACTCCAGTTTTGAGTCTATAGACGACGACGAGCAAAAGGTCTCCTTCCTAACTGTTGATGCACATTAAAACATTAGTAGGATAAAGCCAAGTTGTTCTAGATACAAAAAGAAGGGAAAAAATCCATTCCATTTTACAGGGATATATGTTTCTATAGTTGGTTTTATGGGGTTGCGCATATACTATACATATAAGCGGACCTGCTTTCGGGTTCATTTCGGCTTGAATATGGTTGAAACTGCTTAGGGCTGCGTTATTAGCTTTTATATAGTGCATGAATTTGGGTTGATTGCACTTGCAAATGAAACAGACAATTCCGAACCCCCGGCCAAGCACGAACTAGGTGATAAAAAAGGCAGAACGAAAAACAGTGCAAAAAGAAAGAAACAAACAAAAAACAACAAATGCATTGTGTTTGAGAGAGAATGTGTATGGTTTCACCTTGTCTGATAGCAGCCGGAGTACTTTTTTATCGTTGTGGCAATTGGTTGCATTTCTCCATCGATAGATGGGTCTTCATAATTTTATTCTCATGTTTGCGAATTGTTTTTTTGTGAGTTGAGATGCCGTGACAATGCCGCAACAAAGGCACGTTTGTCTCTAACTGGCTTAAAATCAGTTTACAATCACCAACGAAACGACTCATCACTCTATCGTTGATATTCAGCGTGATGTAATGTGATATTGAATTTCATGCAACGAATTAAATCACTTCAAATCAGTAAAACTTTACTCCATCGTAAAATCGACTTAAACACTAGTTACTTCGAACGCTTTGCCATAACCAGCATCAACCGGGCTATCATCAGCACCGCATGGAGTGCAATGAACTTAATCTAGCACTAAACACGCTTACAGCCCACCTCTTTTGCTCGCTACTGATTCATTGGATTACATAGGTCATACTTTTGCGTGTCAACACTTTCGTAGGGCGGTGAATACTGTGACGACTTCTAACTCATTCACATTGTAAAGCGCATACGAGTACCGTGCCTACACTGTTGGTAGCTCAGCCTAGTAGATATAGGCAGACCCCTATTGCTAAGGAAAAGTAAACAAGAAAAGAGGAGAATTTGTTTGCGCAGAGTTCCGTGACATGCAAATATCAGCCGTTGAGCAAATATACAGGACTTCAAAGCATAGGGTATAAGTGAGACG
This sequence comes from Portevinia maculata, assembly GCA_949715645.1. Taxonomy (NCBI): domain Eukaryota; kingdom Metazoa; phylum Arthropoda; class Insecta; order Diptera; family Syrphidae; genus Portevinia; species Portevinia maculata. Next base: position 50,584,429 of record OX454527.1, on the reverse strand, counting down.
AGAAAATGCCGAGATTAACATTTTGTCCTTTATAATGATAAGGTGTGACGGAACTCCATGTTCAAGGAAGAAGTCAGTAGACCGGTACCACCTGTTGTGTGTACTAAACGCCATTTAGTAATAGTTTCTATGAAGAAGCTTTCACGAAAGGCCGTCATTATATGTTGGTAATATGAATGAAGGAAATGGTCTAACGTCTAACAAATAATACATTTTGATATACCGTCTTTCGCTTAAAATGGGAGCTGGGTGGGGGATCCATTTTGCAAATTTGAGGAATAAACGTTTTTTATTTCGACTTACTTTGAGATTATTGCACAGTATTTAGGTTCCTAATTCAAAATTCTGATTAAAACGACATAAATATTGGACTTTTGAGCGCCGTGTAGACGGGTTAAAAATGTCACTACAGCGTACCCTGATAAACAGCGCTTGTCGTAAAAGACGACTAAGGAGGAAATCACACCTAGGCAAATTGGACATCCAGGTGAGCCTAGCGACACATTTAACATCTTAAAGCTGTACCGCAAGTATGCATGCAAATGCGTGGGATGACACGACTGGAGACCACAAGTGTCGTAAAAGAAAGATCAAACATACCATGACAGGCACTACTTATCATGGTATTAATTCTGGAACGTCAGAAATGCTCGGATCAGAGCTATTCGGTTTCCGGGGGATAGCAAAGTAATGCTTACGCTTAGGCGAAACCTAAGGGTCGCGAGTTGGAACGCTGGAAGTATGAGTGGTCGTAGCTACGAGCTTACAGAGATGATATTTAGAAGGCGAAGTGACACCTTATGTTTAAAAAAATGTAAAAGTAAATATTATTTTTCATTATTATTATTATAAAATAAAGGAAATCGTTTTTACAATTTGCCACAAGATAAAATATCTTTTAGCGGCCGCGTTTTTTAAACATTACTTAAATTAATGAAATAACAAAGTTTCCTATATAAAAATATTGAAATTAAATGAAATTAGAATACAAAATAAAATCCAATTAGAATAAAAAATAGAAGTCAATTAGAATAAAAAAAGCTGATTATATGTATAAAATTGTGATGCGGTTATCCAGAATTAAATTGTAAAGATTTCTCTGAAAGGTGCTGTAAGATGTTATTACCTGCAACTTATTAGGAAAGCGATTCCAGAGACGAATTACAAATATTATATAGGAACGCTCTCCAAAGATATGCGTGAAAGAAGGAACGATTAAGTTTAAGCCCCTTTGATTGTGCAAACGTAATCATTTCGTAGAGAGAGAGCAGGTGGCAATGGTGCGATGGTAGTGTATTCACTAAAGTGATTGGCAGGTCGTGCGTTCGAATCCCGACCAGGTCCATGATTTTTATAAATTGAATACACACAACAAAAACAGATCTCCCTAAAGCAATTTAGGCGCCACCTGTTGAGAAAAAAAATCCCATCGCACCAAACTTCTTTCCTATCCTTCTATTCTTTCATACAGTAAGTAGCACCCAGAAATAGGCAATGAATCATTTGCTGCCAGCTACTTACAGCAACAAACAAAATGCCTGCGCTGTGGTTTCCACTATAAGGGTACTGTGTATGTGTACTACAGAAAAAAGAAATCCCTTTAGCGCACGCAAATTATAAAAAAAAAAGAGATAGATTGGACTCTATATGTTCAAAGAACGAAATGCCGAAACACCAAAATCGGGCGCGTTTCTTGGACGTTAGGGCAAAAGCTTTCGAGATGTTCTACTACAGGACGGCACAGGGTAGGAACAGAATCGGTATCATCCTTGCGACAGAGCTTCTTGGCGGCGTCTTGACAATTTTAAAGTCCAGTGATCGTTTGATGTCTCTCAAACTGGTGATGCAAGGTGAGATGTGGAATATTGTCAGTGCTTATGCTCCCCAAGTTGGATGCGAGCATAGAGAAAAAGATGCATTCTGGCTAGATTTTCACAACCTCTTCAAGGGATGTTAAAAGAAGCACTTTTTTTTTAATGCGGAGATTTGAACGGACATGTCAGGAAGTCAAACGAAGACTATAAAGACTGCCATGGAAGACTAGAATACGGCCCTAGGAACCCTCCGGGTGAATATTTCCTAAGCATGTGTTCTAATTCCATGTTGCTCAAGCAAGCCGGCACCTGGTAACTTACAGCAGTAGCGGAAATAAAAGCCAGATTGATTGCGATTTGTTTACACGTTTCACGAAGCCTCGTGTTAAAGATTGCAAATTGATCCTGGGAGAGGCAATCGCCCAGTAACAGCTCCCCTCCTGACAGACATTTTTATGGGGGCGGGAACGATCGGAAATAAACAAACAAAAGTGTCTGCAAGAATCAAATGGAACAATCTGGACAAAGAGAAAGACGAAGCATTTATTGCAAATAGCTATACTCAATCCAACAAAAATTGTCAGTACAGGCCTTATGGAGGAGCTTTTTTTCTACCAGTGGTGCCTGTAGATACTCTCACGGCACTCAAACGCAAGAATTGCCACTGAAATAAAAACCAAACCACTGTCATACCAAGGAATTGTTGTTGTAATTTTCCTAAAATTCGCATACAACCCACCACAACCAGTCTCCCACACAGCCGAATGGGAATGAGCATGATCGTCTTGCTATTATCATCCACCAAAATAAGCAGTGTGTGTGACTGAAGCACATCAGAAGAGTATTAACATCTCTAAAATGAAGCATATCATTAAGGATTTTTCTATGGTTTTTGTCAAAGAACTTTTGGTTTTGGTGCTTTTGAGAACGAATTATTGCGTGGGGTGTTGCCATTCGGTTTTAATTTGATTGTATTTGTATTGTACAGCTGCAGAAGTGCAGTTTTTTTTTACCATCTGTTTAGGTATATGACATTGCGTCGTGGTTATATAATTTTGTATTCTAATTGCCTGATTGTGTCTACCTTTCACAATATAAATATAGCGGAAAGGACTGGGAAATGTTTTTCGAAAATCTTGCTGATTGAGTTTATGTCGCAAACTGTTTAAATAAAAAAAAAACATAAATACCTACATCCTTTCGTCTCATTATGTACCTGTTTGTATGATGTCTTTGTTTTTCCGATGAATGACGCCTGTTTTGCCAATGAATACGGAATATCCCAAAAGGGAGATCTCAAGTTAGGTAGGGACGCAATCATACAATGGGTTGCTTGAAATCGTTAAACGTTACAAAGCCAAGTATGAAACATATGTCGTGGATGAAATGGCTCAAAATGCGGGACATAAAGTGCTTCGCTTACCGCCTTATCACTGTGACCTTAATCCAATAGAATTGGTTTGGGCTCAAGTGAAAGGGTTTGTACTCGTAGCAAGCCAAAACAAGTCATTTAAAATGGCTGACTAACGACAGCACTTACAAGGGTTGACAAGGAAAAATGGCATCGATGTGTCCAACACGTTGAATAGGTTGTTGAGCCAAATATGTGGGAAATGGACGTTTTTGCCGAGGAAGCAGTTGAAATGTTAATAATAGAGCTAAATAACGAGAGCACTAGCAGTAATTAGGTACTCATCGGATTAGTTGAGTAGTGATATTAGAAATTGGTATTTTATGTTTTACAATATTTATAATAAATAAATTTGATTACAGTGATATATTTTTCGTTTTGACTTTTTTTTGTGTTACGAAATTTATATATTTTGTTGGTCTACTGGAGATACCCTGAAAAAAACGCGCCTATTATTGTCTTACCAGAAAAGGAAAAAGATAAACGGAATTTATTTCGTTCCGCAATATTTTTATTTTAAATTGGAAGGATTAACCTAATAGAATTGCTCTCTGAGTTATGGCGAATTATCATACACACTACGGGAACCCTGTGAGAGCTTTAAAGAGCGACCGAATTATGTAAGTCATTGCAACCAGACTGAGAGACAAACATGCTATCTTCCCTGTACTGACAATTTTTGTTGGATAGAGTATAATCTACTAGGTTGTAAATCTTGCTACTTTCTAGCGCTTTGCCCAAAAGTAGTCTAGCTCTTTCGTATGTTTAAATTTACTTCTTCATCAAATGTTTATTCGATGATTTGTTATAACATTTAACGTTATAACATTTAACGTAACCAACGACCATACCACGTCAAGTTAATCGGTTCTCGTCAGATCACCGTAATTAAACGACGTTGGGCGCGGTTAGTACGTAGATGGGGGACCGTTTGAGAACAACCGCGTGTCGTTGGCCAGTCCCATCTACAGAGTTGAGGTAGATAATACATACGTGGTATCACAATGGACCTAAATTGGTCTAAGTGTGTCGGCTTCTGCTGACAGCCACATAAACCTAACCTAACCTATAACATTTAACGTAGGTGGTTGCCCATAAAAAGGGTTTGCATTTTATTTTTGTCTGAGTAATTTGACACCACTTGACACAAGAAACCTTTTTTACAATAGGCTTATATATAATTTTTTTCTTGACATAAGACATTTTTTTTTCATTTTGTTGCAGTTTTCTTCAACGAATAGAAATAATAAGAGTCTAACAAAGACTTCTGTTGAGACGCAATATCTTGACATGATCGATCACTCAAATCCGGCGCCCAAACTACACCATTCGCCAAGATAAAATACTATTCATCATCTTATTTTACGCGTGCAGGGACGGGCTAAAAATATCACTGCAGCGCCTCCCAAAAAATCAACGCTTTTTATAGATATACTCTACGCACTCCCCGATCGCCTCCAGAGAGCTCTGAATATCGTAGCTGACTGGTGCAAAAGAGTTGACCTAAAGGTAAACCTCAGTAAAAGCACCATAGGAGTCTTCACTAACAGAAGAAAATTAAATAAATCTAGCACTTTTTGGTGGATTAAGCGAAGTGAAATATCAGGGTGTTAACATCGACCAAAAACTTGAAACTCTCATATTTAAAAGACCGTAGGCAAAGCAAGGATTGGATCTCGCTATGGACCTACTGGACCTACTGGGGAAAAACTGGGGTTTGAATCCCAGTATGACACTGTGCATTTACACCACTTATGTCTAGACCCATTGTTACCTATGCAGCACCCTGCTGGTGGAAAAAAAAACAAAAGAAATGTTTACACAGGCCAAGCTCAACAAATTGCAACGAGTAGCATGTGTGTATACATCGGGCGCAATGAGAACAGCAGCTACCGCAGTATTGGAAATTTTACTGAACGTCCCCCTCTTCATCTATACATACTTGGGAAATTAATGGCAAACGCCTACACGTTCATATCAATAGATGAAAACAACTCCAAACTAATTCACTTGAATGAATGAATTACTAGGAATAACTTTTACGGACAACTGTCTGAAAAGGTAAAACTTCACCCAATGTAAGATTGGTCCTACATAGTTAAGATGCCTCGACCCAAAACGTTAGCTATTACGGTATAAGAATATTCAAATTGAGCGAGTTGTTCGTAAAAATAAAACAGTCTTGATACTTTGGTTGCTTTCAGGAGAAGAACATTTATTTACGAAATCTTATGCTATTTATACAGAATATTTCTTTGGGTTTGGTTCACATTCCAATCCACTCAGATTCTGGCCCTCGATACTTGAACCCTAATCATTTCATAACTTGCTGGTGCATATCACCCTATCAGCATTTTTTTTTTTTTTTTTTTGAAATTCATTTTTTTTTTATTCATTGATAAATATCTACTTACATACTAGACAAAAATGATTAAACCTAACTTAAAATTAACAGGATACTTATTCTTATTTATTGGTCCTTATGCGAACGCTCTAAACTTAACTATATCTTAGAATTATTGCCTTTCGGCCTACGAACTATTTTACGAACTAATCTTACATATATATTCCTCGAGAAAATTTATTAAAACTCGGTTTCATTATTGAGATTTTATATAAAACAAATTACAAACTACCTATTCTACTTACTTAAACTACTTAACGTATTCTAACTATAATTAGGATTCTGAGCACTCGTTGCCTTGCGCAACAAGTGGTCAAAATCCCAATTGCTTTCCGAGCGCCTGGCAGTCGTCAACGTGCACACGCGCCGCCGTGAGCCGACTGAAGCCTTACAGCGTCAGTCAACTCCCAGAAGCACCACCACACGTTGGCGAGCCCGGCCTCTCCCAAAAACGCCCTAGCTGACTTAATCTAACTTATAAGCTAAGAGGAAGTTACCTAGACACCCTATCAGCATTATTATTATCTTATGCACCGGACGTTGGCAGCGGAATGCATAGTGCAACCCGAACCCGTCATAGTATTTGCTATGGTGCTTAGTGGTGAGGCAAATGCATTCACGAGATACATACTTATCTATGTGATTTGATTATGTCGCTGAGCATGGTTGCCACTTCGGACGGATACCGAAGGTGTCGGTATACATATACACATTGTGTACCATGGGTAATAATCAGATGGACATGAATTACTATTGCGGTAGACATGTTATACGACGCTCGATGCATGTCTCGCGGGTTTCAAGACTCGAAGCTCAGAACGAGAACACTTATGAATCACAGATAAATAAGAACATTTATGAATGAAAGATAAATGAGAACATTTATGAATGAAAGATAAATGATCGCTGATGTGATCCCTTCACACCACAACTTCAAGGTAACCCTTCCAGAACGAGAGAACTGGGATCGTAATAAGCCTTAATTTTATAAAGACTCACTCTTGTGGTACACGGACGGATCCAAAACAGATAAAGGAGTTGGGGAAGGAGTACAAGGAGAAACCACTGAGACATCTCTATACGCGAGTATGGAGAAAAGCAACTCCGTATTGCAAGCTGAAATACACGCAATAGAGCTCCGCATTAGAGAAAATCTAAACAGGAATATCACCAACAAATTCATTTACATGCTCTCTAACGGCAGACCGGCACTGCTTGCTAGTAACGCCTTTGAAATCACCACAAAACTAGTCTGAGACTACCTCAAGCTACTCAAAACATTAGCAAACACAAATAGAGTCGACCTGATCTGGGTGCCTGGCCACAGCGGCTTTTACGGCAATGAAAAAGCTTAAGAGCTTTCCAGGAAAGGGTCTGTAACATCATTCATGATGCCAAGGCCATTCTGCGGCGTACCTATCAGCTCTGCCAAAAGCAGCATTAATAAATGTTTGCAAAGAAAGGCAATTCCTTACTGGAATAATACTGAAGGTAACAGACAAGCCAAACAATTCCTATCATCCATCAAAAGAAGAAAGCAACTCCTACAACTGCCCAGAGGGCAGATAAATACAGTTACCGGATTCCTGTGCGAGGCTTTCTACACTGGAGCACTCAGACTCAATACTGGTGCATTGTACTATCATAGTTACATAGTGCGGGCATTAAGACTGACATTTTCTACGGATTTTCAGCTAGTTACATTAATACTTCAATCTCCAGGTCCCTCTACCCTAGGTGAGGTCTTGGGTTATGATGAAAATTGTTCCCCAGTTTGAGCTTCCAACTTGGCGTCTACCTTCGAGAGTTTTAGTCGAAGATTACTGCACAATTACTGCATTGCATTGACAACAACGCGACGGTGGCGAAGCAAAATAGGTTGGCATTGAAATAGTTATTGAATTCAGGTGACGATAATCCAAAGATTTTAAAAGTGAACAGAAAGAAGACACTCTACAATTATTGTATATTACTCCTTTCATCTGGCATACTTTTAAACATTAAATTGTCTTAAAGCTAACAAAGTACAGAATTTTGTGGGGCAGTGGTTTAGTGGTTAGCCAGTTTGACTACTGACCACGGTGTAGCAGGTTCAAATCCCACCAGTACCACCTAAACATTTTTCAACTGCTCTCTTGCGAACGAAAGCCTAACAAACATCTAAGAATTTATATTGTCATAGGAAGCTTATCAAATTTTCCGTTTGGAATTGGCGTAAAATTGTAGGTAGGAACTTTCTATTCGTGCCAAAAATATCATTTCGAAAAAAAACAACAGAATTTATCACGTAATTCAAAGTACCTATGCATTAACACAGACATTATACTAACATTTTGAAATACTGGAAGTGTTATTTTAACTACTCTACAGGTGTCCGTGAACGTGTCCAAAGAATTGTTAGTCTTCCTTTGTTACGCCTTCTATAAATAATTGCATGCTCATGACTAGGATTTTAACGCCATGGGCAGACATAATGTCACGTGATTTGACATTTATTACAATACGTCTCTTTGTGTTTATTGCTGAAAGGGTAGGCTCTTGGTTGCAACAGTTACTTAACTTGCATATCAAACGTGAATCTGAAATTGAAGCGTTTTGGAGTACTTAATATTCCATTATTTCCATATTTAAGATGCTAAATTCAATCGATGTTAACAAATGTCATAGGTGGTGTCTTCTTCGATAAAGCATAAATAATATGCAATTAAATATAAAAATCAAATTATGAATCAAATTCGCCAATGCCGAATGTACGAGTACTAAGAGTAAGACAAATACGAATCAAGGTCTTTTCCAACACTAAGATTACACAATAGTAGATGTGTTTAAGCAGCATTTGCAACACCTGTTAAATGGGTATCCTGTAGAGCGAGTGATAGGGCAAGAAGAGAACCCACGTCGAGCCGGTTCCGCCACCCAGTATTGAAGAGATTGTCATAGCTGTAAAAAAGTTAAGAACAACAAGGCTACCGGCTCTGATGGTTTACCAGCGGAGCTTTTCAAATACGTAGGTGATCAACCTAGTATTAGTGGAAGAAAGCATACCCGATGACTACTATCTGCTCCATTTCCCCCTTCCACAAGAAAGGCGATCCTATGCCTTGCCAGATGCATATCCCTGCTAAATGTCGCTTATAAGATCCTATCCAACGTACTGTTTCAACGTCTGTCACCGTTTTGCAACACATTAATCGTCATGTACCAGTGTGCCTTCCGGACCGGCTTATCGACAATAGACCAAATCTTCAAACTAAGGCATATCCTGGAAAATTCCAATGAATTTCGAGTCGAGACCCACCATCTTTAATTGACTTTAAAGCCGCATATGATATGATAGCTGTGTTGCAACGTAGGAAAACACGCGGTGTAATGTGCAGCATGGAAACAGCTCATCCGAATTATTATTTCAAACCGGGTTCCAGAAGGAGATTCGCTGTCATGTGACTTTTTCAATATTGTTCTGGAGCAGATAGTTCTCAGGGCAGGTGTCAACACGGAAGGCACTATCTTCAACAGATCCGTCTAACTACTGAGATAGGCGGACGATATCGACATCATCGGCCGGTCTCAGCGTGCGGTGTTAGAGGCTTTAATGGCGATTGGCAAAATTGGTTCGCCTTGAAGTCAACGAGAATAAAAACGAAGTATTTGCTTTTAACAAACAAACGAACATCTGCCCATCGATTGGGACAAAACGTCACTGTTGATAGCAGCATCTTCGAAGTAGTAAGTGAGTACACCTACCTCGGAGTAAACACAAACTCCACAATATTCCGTCGGATCTTTGGTTCTGTGTGTGGGAAGCCGAAAGGAGGAGAAGATTCAATTGCGAACTCTATGAGCTGTACCGTGGATGACGTCCAAAAAGCTAAAACACGTCGACTACATTGGTTCTGTCACATCAAGCGAATGGACAACAATGCTCCAGCGAAGAGGATCTTTGACTCCCAGGTTTTTTTTATTTTGTATTTTTTAGAACAAAATGGATTGAACCTGCACCGCACGGGTCGCAAGCCAACACACTTACTTCTACACCGTCGCCAGCCATGCCAGAGCGCTTGGTCTGAACAATCCTTCTATTCGCGCTAAAAAAATGTTGTCCTCTTTTTGGTGTTTCTCATGTGTTCTCAATGTGTCCTAGGAAACAAAACCACAATAACAATTTTATTCAACACACTGAAATAAAAAAAGTGGAGAGCAGCAGAAAGTCTTAGTGTGAATACGACTTAAAAAAAATTTGATTCTTAACCATCCCTAAATCACAATACATACCATAATGTTGTTCTGCACATTTTAATCGTCAAACAAACCGTATCATCTGACAACACATTAGCACATTTAATACGTTTTTCTGTTTCATGTGATGCGTTGAGTGATAATTAAAATAAAATGCCAAAGCGCAAGTGCATATTCAATAATGATCTCCAAGAAAAATATACACACGAACAACAAAGGTATCCGTTTTCTGCGCTTTTTACAACATTTTTCGGTGGCAACCAAAGCTAATCAAGATTTAGGCCAACATCATAGATGAGCTATAAGCGATAGTCAACTTCCACATAACTCGTCCTCCAAAAACACGCGAAATTACGGTGCTTTATCCTCTCTCGGATCCCTATCACTGTGAATCGAAAAGTGACGTTTAATCTTTAATGTCAAAAATGACAATTTTGTCGCGGTTAATTTCATGTGACAGAACTTTGTATACGTTTAAGGCTTCGGCCACGCAGTGAGCGACGAGTCTGTTCTGCAGAGCATATTAATTTTCGCATTGATATTTGCAAACTGAATACCACTCCGCTTGCCGCCGGCATCAGCACCTAATATAAAATTGTCAGCAATAAGTAAAGTTTACATCATTTGTCCAAAGAGTAAGTTCAGAAAAGTCAAACATTAGTGCAGTGATGCGATAGCTTATTTGCGATGTTGATGCGATGCATAGCAGATGCTGATACATTGTTGATCGAAAATTTCGTTGGCGTTTTAGAACGCAATGTTTACATTAAACATTTTTTTACATAAAGAAGGAAATTTGCTAAAGAAAGTTTAAGTTGACAATAAAAATAGATAGATTGGAAAAATTTAATTTTTCCGGTTTTCAAGGACCTCTTGGTAAAATGAATTTTAAGAATACAGCTTTGTTTGTAATGATAATTTGAAAAAATATTTTTTCAGGCATCTCGGGTATTTTTTCGTCTTCCAAGAACCATATATTTTGGATATTTTTTTTTCAAAATGTCGATTGAAACGGTTCACAATTTCTGTGTTCAAGGTTTTTTACCAAGAGGTCATTGGAATACCAAATAAATGTTATTTTTCCAAAATGTCCTTTTCATATTGAAATTTTATCAATATCATTTTTCATTTCCTTGGCTATGCATATACATATAAGTCGTCACATACACAGCTTAGTCCTAAAATTTTCTTCTATCAACCTCTTTGCCTGCTATACGGTGATGCTTTTTATACCCTATTCTATAATTCTAATTTTGACGCATAGTTTGTAACATACCTTAATATTGCCCGTAGACCCCTAAAAGTTACTATATTTATGATCAGCATCGATAGTAATGTCGATAGTAATGTCGTCCATCGGCAAAAATTAGGCCTTTAAACTGGACCTAGAGAGCTGACATTTTAACCATACACTCTCTAGGGTCCCGAAATAATCAAGTTTACGAATTTTTGAAATCCGCCCACAGACACGCCCACAAACTCAAAAAAAAAACAAAATTTTGGAAAAAATCGAATTTTGAGCTAGAAAGCTTAAATTTTTTATATTTTTTATATACGATCTATGACTCCTAAAACTGCTCGGGATAAAATTTTTTCAAAATCCTCCCACAGACACGCCCACAAATAAATAAAACAATTTTTTTGAAAATCCAAAGTTTGAGCTAGGAAGCTGAAATTTATAATATATACTCTCTATGGGCCCTTTATGCTCATGTGTAAATATTTTCAAAATCCGGCCACTGGCACGCCCACAACTTTTTTTTTTTTTTTTTTTGAAAATTCAAAGAGAGCTAGGGAGCTGAAATTTATAATATATACTCTCTAGGTGCCCTTTATGCTCATGTGTTAATTTTTTTCAAATCCACCTACTGACACGCCCACAATTAAATAAAACAATTTTATTGAAACACCCAAGTTTGAGCTAGGGAGCGTGTTTTTTGATAAAATCCTTTAAATGTTATATAACAAAATAGGTAAAGCGTTCTTAACAATTCAACCATACTAAGACTTTTGTCACGTCCACTTATGAGGGATAGGAATGAGAATAGGGTATCCAACAGTTCGCCCAAGCGGACTGTAGCCCGCCCCTAATGAACGTGATGCCTTTCCAGTGATGAAAAGTGTTTGTGCAGAGCTGATGCTGCATCTCTACCGCAAAGATGCGTTACTTGTTAATTTAATTTAATTTGTTTTTAATTTTTTTTTCAAGACATAAAAATATACGTCAAACTAGATACTCAATTTTAAAAGCAAAACAAAAGAAAGGAATTGTGAAATTTGTTCACGTTGAGAATATTTCTATTCAAGGTGACTAACTACGCGAGAGGACATTTGTACATGGTGTCTAACAATCTACATTAGTATCAATATTTTAACCTTAAGTTGAGAGTTTAAATATTTTTACTATTCTTATTTTCGGTTCAAACATTTGCGGAACGCACTCGTAAATACATCGTGGAACTTAGCAAATCTTAAAACTTAAAATTTTCTTTATCTTCTTCTAATTTATTATTATTCATTGGAGAGTCCAGTTTTCTCCTTAATCCAATCCAAAAAAGAAGTTATTCTTGTGAATACTCCGGGAAATTCGACTTCACATCCGAAACTGACTCCAAACGATGTTGCTCCAATCAGAATGCCGCTACCATCGGCCAATACAATTGGACCACCAGAATCGCCATTGCATGTTGACTTTTTACCTTTGGTACTAATGCAAATATGCGTATCCGTCACAGCTCCTTGATAGTAACGATTGCACGCGGTATTGTTTAAAATAGGAACGTTAATCCATCGAAGGATATCTGAGGCACCTTTAGCAGCTAGACGATGTACGGGTTTTAAATTTCGTTTAAAATAAAGTTACATAATTTGGTTTTTAACATACCATCACTTTCACGACCCCATCCAGAAGCGATAACCCTTTCGCCGTTATATGTCGCCGACTCTCCCAGTTTAGGTAGCTTAGCTGGTCTTATATAATCTAAAAAAAAAATATTTTCAAACATGATCAAATTTGTACTTTTTGACAAACCGTTAAAGTTCATAGCTACTGGAAGTTTTACTACCGAAATGTCATTAATCAATTTTTTCGAGTCCCACTTCTCATGCACAAAAACGTATCTTTTCGATACATAAATGATTTGTTGACCAGTTTCTGTTTTGTCCGTCCTATTTGTTGCACCCAAATACACATCTACGCCATTAATGCTAAATAATTCAATATGAAATGCCTGATTTTAGCTCTGATAAGTTATTACTAACCCATCCGTGCAGTGGGCAGCGGTTATAATCCAACGATTGGAAACTAAAGTTCCTCCACACCAGGCCATTCCGTTGGCCATGTGCAGCATTAGTCCAACTTGGTATGGAAATTGTTTACGCTTGGCGATCTCTCCATTTGTGATACGTTCTGCTGTGGGTTGTCCTTTGAAAACACTTCTTACAAGATCATCGATATTTCTTGGTGGAATATTAGCCCAATTTATGTCGAGAGCGAATGCACTGACTAGTAAAGGTATAGCGATTAAAAGTTTCATTTCAAAGTTTTGGCTATAAGAAACTAGGGTCGTGATATCTGCGGGGCTACTATTTATTCGTTTGCATTGGACGAGCATTGGACGAGTTTCTATAAGAGTTAAAGCTTAGCTAACCATGGAGACGCAATTAAGGGATTATTATGATCATAAATATATATAATATCAATATATTTAATAGCGTACTTTTTTATCGCTACAAGGTAGTTTAAAAACGAATAGTTCACTTCAAGTGGTTGCACTTATTTACTGGGTGCATATGTAACTTACTTATACTGAAAAAGTAGAACATACGAGTATGTGCATAAATACATACATGCGCAGGTGCACACAGGGTGTTTCAGTTCGAGTTAGTTTGAGATGACTGTTGATGCTCCCTATGTAAATGATCAAGGTGACATCAAGGCGCAAATACATTTTCATGTGTAGTAGGAAAGGAAACTTAAACTGCCTGATCGCAATACTTTTTATAAAGCCATTTTGAAGGCAATAGTTCGTCCGAATGTTTCCCTAGTAATCACAAGATACGTTTTAAGCTGAACACTGAACACATACCGCTGATACTTAAATGGTGAAGGCCAGAACTTCTCTTTAATATGTTGCCCATCCCAAAAGGAAGAGACCACAATGGCAAGGTGTCACAAAAGACTTCTCTCAATTTCCTAGCGCAGTAACTTTGTCGAAAAAAAATAAGAAATATATATTTTTTTTTAAAACATTCGGGCTCTTTCCCAAGCATTTCCATTCTTTACTTAGGATCTTGCTTAATACTATGTGTCCGGCTGATTTTTTGTTGTTCGTATAGACCCGTGACTTTAAAAATTGAATTAAATTTATATTAAGTCAACATTGTCTAAGTCTTTTACAGTACCTACAAAAAATTAAGGATTAATAAATATACAAGTCAGAACAATAATAATAACTACAAAAAAAATAATTTTTAGTTAAAATGACTTTAATTCCAAATAAAGTATGTAAGTGGAAAGAAAAGAGAATATAAAAGAAGGAGAAAGATGAAAGAAGAAATAAAGAAGAGAAAAAAAAAATTGGAATAAAGAAAAAAGTAAGAGGAAGTAGAAAAAAATGAAATTAAATATTCTAAATATTCTTTTTGAACTTTTTCAATACGTATTTTTTTGGACACCATACATCGGTTCCCATATTATCGATGCATATTTCATCATTAGACGAACAAAAGACATACAAACAGATTTTACAGCAAAGGTGGTTAGAGAAATCCTTAAGAAACCCATATAATGAGGTGGCCTTAGCTACAATATAATCTATATGGAACGAAAAACTAAACAGCAAATTATCATTGCACCATTTTTGAATATTGTTTAAGTCCTTTTGGATATAAAGGCGTCTTCAAACATTAAACGTTTTACAAAATGAACTGCCGATGGAACATCATTAACAAAAATATTAAATAGCAAGGGACCAAGATGACTGCCTTGTGGAATACCAGATAGAACATTAATACATCTCAATTTTTAACTATTTGCTTCCTATTTGGTAAGTAACTGGAAATCCATTTAAGAAGTGAAAGTCGATACCAGAACCTTGAAGCTTACGTAGTAATACATCATGGCTAATAGTGTAAATGACATCAACTGATTCCAAGGAATTCAAAATGTAATTTGTAAACAACGCAAGATTGGTTGTTGTTGATTTACCAGTCATAAACCCATGTTGACATGGGGATACAAGTTCCTTTACATGAAAATATAGTTTTTGTTTAACTATTAATTCAAATAACTTCGGAGAGCTGATATCCTAGATAACTTTCAACCTTATGCTTATGCCCTTAAGTTAATGCCAGAAATGGAAGTCCTATTCTTCGCAAAGTATATGGTTAAAGTTGTTTTGAGCAATTCCTTTATATAAAGTTTTCTACCCTGCCCACTTTTAAGGGGCGTTATTTTACAAATCTTTTGTTTTTCGATAAAATCCTTGAAATGTATAACAAAATATGTAGATCGTTCTTAATAATTCACTCATACTTATATTTATGCCACGCCCACTTTATGATTCCAATCAGGAAAAGGGTATCCAACGGTTCACACAAGCGGACTGCAGCCTTTCCCTATGTTATCTTTTTTGAAGATGCGATTAGCAACAACAAATTATACTTATTTTCATACGTTTATTTCTTTTCAGGCCGACACATGGATAACGGGAGGGAAAAGAAGGAGTCTGGTATTTTAACCCAGTGCCGAAGTATACATAAATGTTAGGTGCACAAATAAAAATGTTCATTTTCGTTAAAAAGAAAACTGCCACTTAGCTAAACAAAATTAAAGTGAAATCGATTTATTTATTCTTTTTTTAAATTTCAACCTTAAGAAATAGTCTCAAAACACTCGGAAACATTCCATTTGCAAAAAAAAAAAAATTTAACTTAAAGTAAACGAATAATAATAAAAAAAATCAACCGTACAGATACACACACATATAAACATACCACAATTTAATTTAATTTCAACATGGGCTGTGGACAAAGTAAAATTCATCTTTACCCAAGAAAGTCGAAGAGCAAGGCAAACGGCAAGAAAAGTGGGCACGGTGAGTACAATAACATAATTTTAATATAATTTAGTCTTTCAGGGTACCTATGTAATATGTATCTACTAGGGAAGGTAATCGTACATTGTGTATGTATAGAAGATTGTATGAGCATGCGATTCGTATACTGTGTCCATATTAGAACAACATCTAGTTACTGTCTTGTTGTTGTTCTTTTGACATACAAAAGACGCAAATACTCAAATATACTACGCGTCCAAAATCCAATTGAGGAATAATATACTTTTGTTTTCTTCCTTTCAGACCATTAAACAATTTGTTTCCATTGTTATTGCTATATTTGATTATCGAAAATTAAATTAATTAGGTGAAAGTGATTGATTTTTTTTATTCACTGTCATGCTGAAATGCAAATTCATGGCTGTTGCTGGTAACTACCGCTGATGGATATATCTACATTAATTTGTAAAAGTCGAAATGCAACTACAGAACTTTGATTTATTGCCCCCAAAATAGTTGCAATTAACGTTTAAACATTTCGTCGCACAGTGGCCGCTAAAATTGTAATGCCCGGCCAAAAAATGAGTGGTTCCATCTTATAAGTTGTTTTAAGATTGCGATGAATTTTTTTTTAATATTTAATGTTTTAGCAAAGAATCAATTTAAACACAAAGTATAGTTTATTTGCAAACAACGATTATAAAGGGTGTTCAAATTTGAGGTATCATTTAAAATTTTGAATGAAAGGCATGAATTGTGTGAAATCTGTATTTATTTTTATGGGAAATTAATGTACATTGCTTCCGGTTAATAATGAAAAATAATGTTGTCCAAGTGACCTCCTCTGCTAGCTCGGAAGACTGTCAACCTTTGATCAACATTTTGAACCACTTTTTCGCATAATGATGGTTCAATAAGTGATATTTGCTCGATGATGTTGCTTTAACGTGTTGAACAGTTTGAGGATTATCGGCATAAACTTTATTCTTCAAGAAACCCAATAAGAAAAATCCAGTGGTGTTAAATCGCATGATCTTGGTGGCCAATACCCGCCTTTTCTTCGGGAAATTATGCGATTGTTAAACTTTTCTTTTAAATGATCGATTGAATTCGTTGCCTTATGGCATGTTGCACCATCCTGTTGAAACCACATATTCTGCACATAAATATCTTCCGATTGACTCCGCAAAAAGATTCTAATCATCGCTTGATATCGAGCTCCATCCGCAGGTACTGCATTGCCATTTTCATCTTCGAAGAAAAATGGACTAATTACGCCACCACACCAAAATCCACACCATACAGTAAATTTGTTTGGTTTCATTGGCCTTTCAAACAATCCTCTATGATTTTCTTCAGCCCAAATGCGACAGTTTTGTTTATTGACATAACCGCCAATTTCAAAATGAGCCTCATCGGTGAAGACAATTTGCTTGAAAAATTGTCATTTTGTTGTTGCTTCTCAATGGCGCAATTAATGAATTGCCGACGCATGGTCAGTTGGCTTTAATCCTTGTGTTAACTGTATTTTGTGTAAATTCAGTAACGCATCACTGGCATCATGATGCTCATGATGCTTTGCAAAATGTTCATTAACGCAACTATTGGCATCACTTTCAACGTCAAGTGTTCATTATTGCAAAGTTGATCAAACTGATGCGCAAACATAACGAAAAAAAAGCATCACAGAAATACCTGATGCGCTGTTGATTCGCCTGAAAAAAAGAAAGAAAAATGTCCGAAGAGAAAGAAAAGTAAGTAAACAAACATTTTAATTGATAGATACTATAAGAGGATGTATAAGAAGGTGTCCAAAAAGGATTTAATGATTTTCGCAAATCCTAGAAACATGGTTTGGTTTTCATTTAGAAAAGTTAAATCATTAGTGAACTTACATCGAAGGTGGATCGGCTTCGGCACATTCTAAAATGATTTTGAAATACATCGTCTGGATATTCTTCTAGAACTTTGAAATAGTCCCTAATCTTAGGAATTTTCCTTCTTTTAAATCTGCTAATTAAAGTCCGTATGCGTTTCGACCTCTTTCTTCTTGCTTCACACATATTAAAACTAAATTTATCGTCTTTACGATCAAAGTTATCAACTAAAACTTCCATTTTAAATGTTTGATTTAAACAATGCGTTTGCGTTCTAAAACTCAAACGCCATATTCAATCAGCAACGCATCAGCTTAAACTGTGCATCGCATCAGCATCGCAAATAAGCAGTGATGCCGCATCACTGCGCAAATGTTTGACGTTTCTGAATTTACACTTTGTAACCCTTTACATGCAGATCTTTGTGCAAAATGTTAAACTAAGTTGTTGGTTTGAGGTTTAATTGCTGTGAATGAAGACTAATTGACGTCCTTGGCTCTTTAGCAACACTTCTGCTAACAGCTGCAATATTTCCATTCGAACGACCACTACGACGATAGGCTTTACTTCTCTCACCTTAAACCGGGCCAGTTTCTGCAAACTTATCGTTTGACGGAGCATTTTCTCTACCGTATTTTGAACGAAATTTTCTTTCAACTTCTGCAAAACTTTCACCATATTTGAAATAAGTTTTAATAATAAAAACACCTTGCTCAATAGTGTACCGATCCATTTTAGCTAACGGGAATGTATTTACTTCATACCTGAAAAAATGATACGTCAAATTTGAACATCCTTTATATTGAAATATGTACCAAGATCCGAAAAAGCCTTAACGTCAATGAACCTATCTCAAAGAAAATGGAATGCGTCTGGCTCAGTAGGTACTGTCATGTTCAAAGGAGAGATCTTGCGAACCCAGTCAGAAGGCAATATCAATCCATGTTCCTTTACAATCGCGAATGAGAGGAAGGAATGAAAAAGCCTGCCGATTTTTGAAAAAAAAAAAAAAAAAAAAAAAAAATTAAAATAGAAAAGGTGATAAATGTCTCTTTTTAATGCTGGTGGGCAAGGATTAAGGATAACCAATTGGCCAACTTTTGGAAGTTGGTCAAAACTACCGCAAAAGCCTAAACAATTTTGTTATAAATGTATTTTTTTTTTGTTTGAGAAAAATGTGAGAAAAATATGTCATAATCGCTTCCAAAAGTGTGCGTGGCAATACTTTGTGGGGGCGAAATGTTCAGAAGGATATTGCATACATATTTTGTTATGACTGTATTTTACGTTTTCTAAGAAATGTAAATTAATCGTAAAATATATCAAAATGAACGAGATTTATGTCAAAAACGCTTCCATAAAGTGGGCATAGCGAAACTGTTAAAAAAGACTTTGTCTACATTTTTTGCGAAAACACGACGTTCGACTCCATAGAGTTCATAACATTCTTTTTAAGATTACATCTGAATCAATTCGGGCCTCTACAGAGTATAAATGTTCCAAATTTCAGCTCTTGCTCGAATTTAATGCAAAGATTGAGACGCTGAACTTAAAGTATACCCCACAAATAATCGATCTCGTCCCAATGTGTAATTTTTACAACCGCTATAAAATCGAAGATGTCTACCACTTCCTGCTGACTTTTAAAGTGTTCCATCGAAGAAAAAATGGATTGCCTTCCTCTAACAACTATCTGGCTCTAAAATGTGTATCCAATACATGTAACAAGCCACATACACAATTTCTAACGGCTGTCGTCAACGTTTTCAAACTTTTTAATTGAAAAATAATATTTGAGAAAGGGCAGTAGCTCAGTGGTTAGTGTCTTGGACTAATATCCGCTATGTTCCAGGGAGTTCTTAAAGTGTTCCGTTTGAATTTGGCGTACAACTGTATGGCTCTTTCATTCGTGCCAGAAGGCAAGTCACGATGCCATACTTAAATGAATAACAAGTACCTATAGGAAGCACACATAAGACATAGAATCTTCCGTTCTTTTCATAGATACGTATTCTCAGCTTTTACTATCTTAGCATTTGCTACGGAAAGTAAAAAAAAATGGTCATTATATCATTAGAGTTATTCGAACAATGAATATGTGATGTGATCAATACAAGCGTAAGAAGTCAACTTAAAAATGTAATAAGAAACTTTCGTCTAAGGAACGCCTAAAAATGGAAAGTTGAATATCCATCAACCCTAAAATATAAAAATACAAAATCCACACTCACCTTTGTTGTGCCCCTGCATACCCCACTTTGAGGACCGCAATTCCTTTGATAAAACAATCCTTAAATTGACTGCCTGTCTTCTTCCACGCAAAAATGCATTACCATATTATTGAGTTATTTTTAGAATTTTAGACGTCTCCTCTCATGGGACTTTTAAAATACATATCAACTATTCCATTTCTCTAACCTTGCTAGAGGTATCTTAATGTGCCGTACTTTACATTAAAAAGCCGAACCTATTTATGCGGTTTAGATATGGTACTTTACAAATTACGTATCTATAAAAAGACATCCTGTTAACAGAAATAAACGCATTTTCCAAAAATAGACTGGTTTGACTTAAATTTAATAGAATCTTTATCCCATGGATAGCGTGAGTTATTTGAATTTATAACACCAACGCCGCCGCGGCCGTCGGCTAAATGAATGTTCACTTTGAAGCGAATGTACAGATTGTACATTGTACATAGCACCAGATACCTGTCTCTCACCTCAGCAAATACGGTGTTCAAATCAACCTGTAACAGAAAACTATGGTGGACGGAAAGCAATTTGTTTCTGCTTCCCGTTAATAAACATGTAACAACTATGTACATATGCATGTAGGTCGCGAGACGCGCGTCTTTGTTCAACAAGAGATTGACTATAATTGAATTGTGCACTCCCGCTGGGCTGCCGCGGTGGAGCAATGGACGTTAAATGCGAGTTAAGCGTCAATATCGTCGCTCCCCTAGATGTCCTTATTCAAACACATTTCTGATGACGATGAAGATGAATTTAATTTCAAGCAACGCCAGTAACTGAATCGAATAAAAATACATGGACTAATGGGCGCGTAAGATACGACACCAAAATGCATTAGTCGAACTTTGTTCCCTCTTCTGAAGTCCGTCGGGAAAGTCATTCTAAAAATATCTTCCGTACAAAATGTGATTTAATTTTTGTCCTTCTTCTCAACACTTTCAAATCTAATCATTGATTTTTCCCATACAGGCGAATAAATTTTACTTCCTGCTTCGTCAGGTGGACCGGGTAGAATGGCAGGCCGATATAACAGGCAGACTCTTAGCACTTGCCATCTTGCTTAGCTATGCTTGCACCTAATCATTTCAAGGGTAAGGCCTCCGGTTATTGCGTACGTTCGAGTGCTAGAGAATCATAAAAAAAAACCAAAGATTCCGGAATATCGATTTTCATTTTTTCTTTTCTCCAATCCCGGAAGAAATGGGGTTCTTCAGTGGGAGAAGGCATGTCGCATCGGATGTTCTGGTGGGCGTTGTTCTGTCTGACGGCTGCCGGCCGGCGCGGCATTGACTGTAGAGGGATTTCGATTTATGTAAATACGTGCATTCGTATGAATGGCTCGCCTGTCTCGGCGCACACATTTATATCACCTTCTGTTTTGCTTTTATAAATTTGAAATACATAATTAAGAATTTGTTAATAATTTAGCAGTCTTTGAAGTGGGGAGCTTTCTTTAAATAAAATTTGTGAACTTAAATTTGTTTAACTTTAAAATCCACATACAAATTGAATCACAAGTTGTGTAGAAATAGGCGATAGGTGGGTAGATCTATCTATATAGGTACAAGGATATCTCGTATTTGTGAAATGTTCATGTGTTCATAGTGAAGCAATGCTGTTAAACAT
Source organism: Portevinia maculata (assembly GCA_949715645.1). Taxonomy (NCBI): domain Eukaryota; kingdom Metazoa; phylum Arthropoda; class Insecta; order Diptera; family Syrphidae; genus Portevinia; species Portevinia maculata. Next base: position 50,562,747 of record OX454527.1, on the reverse strand, counting down.
GATCATGAAACATGTTTTTTTAATAATACAAATGACTCAATATCTGTCGGCAGAGTGGTTAGGAGTTAAGAGACTTCATCAATTTTGAAAAAAAGCAGCAACAAAATGTTCCTGACCTATATTTGTATGTATGTATCGGGCTTTTTTCGAATCCTCTTCAGTAGGCTAAATATACATACTCAAGCTTTGGTTATGTGAGGGGAATCAGAAAGTCGGCGACATCTCACAATCCACAAATGTTTTCATTACCTCGCAAAGCGAGAGTATGGAAAAGTTCTTCAAAGCTCTGGGTACTCTTTTCGTAAGACCACTTTCATTTGAGGATATTATAGTTTCGTTGTGTCAGTGATTCACTTAAGCATGAACAGTTTTAATCGCCCGAGCAATATTGACATTTCAGTTTGACGTTTGCTTCACGCACAGAAAGCTTTCTAGCTTTAATCTTGATCGTATAAAACGAACACGTTTAAATGTCGTCTAGACGTTAGCAGTCTCATCCATTTATTAAGATATGAAAGAGATAGACCCGTACAGGGCTAAGAATACCACTACAGCAACCAAAAAAAAAAAACAACACTTGTCGTGATAGGCGACTTAGGTGAGAAATCCCACTGAGGCAGTTTTACCAACATGTGAGCTTAGTGACAAGTTAAAAATCTTGAAACTTTCGCGAAGCCGGGAGTCCTGCCAACATTCGTTGAAGTCGAAACGGCGAACCCATCTTGGTGGACAAGTACGGATGCAGTAAAGCGGGAGGTTTATATAATACCCTTAATCTTGACCGTTATCTCGCCGGCATAAGGGCAGACAATGATAGAATCACGTTAGGTGAGGTACGGAGCGCTTTATGCGCAATTGCGCAAGTTTCACCTGGAGGTTGAGTACCCATTTGTTCAATGGTTGGACATGTGCCTAACAAAACCATTTAGGAAATTGCGCAAGTTTCACCTGGAGGTTGAGTACCCATTTGTTCAATGGTTGGACATGTGCCTAACAAAACCATTTAGGAAATTATGATTATTGTTTTTGTTTGTATCTGATAGGGGTATCTTCGCCATGTCCTTCAGGCTATCAACAAAGCGGCGTTCTTGGAGGGCTGGGCAGTGGTATAGGAGGAGTTCCACAAATTGTATTTTCTTCATCTCTGCAATTTCTGCAGAAGTCATTCGTGGATACAAGGCATGTTTCTGATGATGCAGTGTCAGGTTGATACCTCGACGAGCACCCGGACTTGATTTTAATCATATAATATACTTGGGTTTTTGATCTTTTAAGTTTTAACACAATTACAGGATATGGCTTCTTTGTAGAGAGCTCATTATTTTAGTTGACGTTCATTAATGTTGCCAGAACAAATTGCGGTGTTGACTTCAGTGAATTATTTATACCTAGGCATACAATTGTCTGTAACTTGTTCGGAAAGTTAAGGTTGGATTTGGTTTAAACCTCCCACTAGCTGTGGGTAAAAATGGGTCTTACAATCACATTGTACAAACAATGTACTACCTTCGGTTGTAAGCCTCATTTCTTTTCGAAAGCCTTTCTGCAGGCTAAGATGACGTCAATAAATTTATAGTGCCTTTCAGTTTCGGTGTGTCCCATTTTGGTATCTTATATCTCCTAGTGAGCCGAAAAAGTTAGATTTTTTTGGTTTTTTTGGTTAACTATCAGTCCACTTCAAATGACAACTAAGTCATTCTTGCAGGCGACAGACAATCTTAATGCCTTAACTTGCAAGGGCTTTAAGAATTTTCTCAATCGAGATGTTCCATAAGAGAGGAGAAATTACTGCCCTCTGCGGCCCTTTTCGTTATTCAGATTGTTGAAGGCACCTTCTTTGTCTGGAAAAACGGCCGACTTTCGCTACATTGGGAGCCATTTGCATCGAGATTGTTCCTCAACCGCAGGTCTAATAGTTTTTCAAAGGTTTTCATTTCATAAGAAACGATGAAATGCTTATTGGTCTGTAGTAATCAGCTTTGGAGTGACTAGGTTTTTCCGATTTGCGGATGAAGACAATTCGCACTCATTTCCTGCTATCTGGAATAAATTCCAATTACAGGCAGCGCCTGAGTATTATTCCAAACTTGATCCCGCGAACTTGTACGGTTAGAAACTTTCATGATATTCTATCCTTGCTAGTACAATCTATAATGATCGACAGTTCTTCATCCGGAAGTGAAGCAGGTTTATCACTAGGGATATGTACCTGTATTTCAAGGTGCGTGCTGAACGGGATGTGCGTTCCGAGAAGCAGATCCAAGGTCAACTATTTGCTAACAATCCAACAATCCACTTCTGGTGGCATATTAATTGTCGAAACAGTAGTTTGCCCAGGTTTTTCTTTTAGCTGATCTTGTTTGCTTTTTGAACTTGCTGAAACTGTTGCGGTATTTGCTCTAGTCTTCTTCAGCGACATAAACGCAGACTAGCCTTTTTTTAGAAATGAGCTCCACAAAGCAATCTTTTGAAAGACGTCATAAACCACTATGGGTCATTTTGAACGATATTGATATTGAATATATCCCCCATACACCATCGTCAGCATGCATACAGAGCATGCTGACGGAAATAATTCAAAACGCTCGGAAAGAGGCAGTATTGTGTTCCTTCCTTGATATTGAGGGGCATTTGACAATATCTCAAACGAGGGCATCAAACTATACCTGGATAGAAAAGGAGCTTACAATTTCGTATCCAGGTAGATATGCAATGTGCATGCTGCTGAGTACTGTATCAGCAGAGACTGAAACACCGCTTAGAACAATTCAAATAGAAACAACTAGAGAAAGTTCACAATGAGTCGAACTGCTGGAATAATTAACCGGCCATGGTATTAACTGTCAGGAGTGTGGTAATGTTAGCACATCCTCCTATTCAAATTGTATCTATAATAATGTTACATCCAGGCTAGGATTCAAAAAGATAGAACGTAATTCTATTTAATTAATCTTTATTAGTTCTCTTTCAATTTAATTCTTGATTATTATTCTAATAATTCACTTATTTAATTCATCAATTCACTTTCACAATTAATCACTTTAAATAAACAATCACTTTTCTCTTATTCATTACTTCCATTTTTTCTCTATACTTTTCACTACTGTCATCTATCGCACATCTTTATCGCGGTTCACAACAAGAATTTCTTGGGTGCTCCTGCGACATCTATTTATATCTCCTAGTGACACCTCTCGAAATTTCCAGATTCGTTGAGTTCAGAAGGTTCGAGAACTCAGATGTACTAAGTATTCCATAGCCACTCAAACTGCTTTTCAAATGCTACTAAATATCGGTTATATGGCTCTCTACTAGATGGCGGTGCAAGTTGACTAATTGATGCTGAATGTCGTAGTTTGAGCAAACATGCAACAATAACATAACAATTGAACTCTCGATTATGAAATATGTACATCTGCTAAAAACAATAACTATCGATTATATTCAAAATGTAAAGATATTAAATAAATTCAAAATGTAACTGTTGTGAATAAGGCAACAGAACCATGAAATAATGTAATGCGATACAGGGAAATGGATGCCTGATGCCATAAGGGTATCCTTAGTAGAAAACCGATTTGTTACGTCAGCAAACCTTCGCCTTCATAAACTGGGTCACTAGACATTGCCAAATCAGTTCTTGTTCCTCCGTATAGCAGAAAGATCCCCCCCCAGTGGTAAGGAACCAGCAGCTTTCAATTTCAATTAAAAAAAGTTACGTTATTAAAAGTATTGAAAATCGTGTTGTTTTTCTTTTCTCCCCAAGAATTAATTGATTGACAGCGATAATTTTTTTTATTATAACCAAAAAGTGACAACAAAATTGTATGCCGATGATATAGTATTGATTGCCAGGGTAAAAGGATTAATATGGCCAAGGACTGGTGCCATACGGTCGAAATCAACATCATTCACAAGAAAAAGAAAATTGTAGAGACCTTAAACAACCAGACTGTCAGGAACGACTTTGGTACCAGTGAAAATGTAGGGATACAACTAAAAAAAAGCCCATCTGGCGAAAGGCTACAGTGCGTTGGGGTGAACTGCTGGATACCCTTTTCCTTTTCCTATCCCCAAAAGTAAGAGTGGCAAAATATGAATATGGGTAAATTGTTAAAAAGGATATCGGCTACATATTTTGTTAAATGTACATAACTGTTTTAAAGCCCCTTAAAAGTGGAAGTGGCAAACAACTTTGCGTATGGAGTTGTTAAAAATGAATTTATCTACATACTGTACGAAGAATTGGACTTTTATTTCTATTGATGTTTTCAATTAATTTTTTGTTTTTTTAAATAGTGGGCGGACTTTGAAACCCCTAACACCTATTCACTGTGGGTCCCTAGAAAGTGTATGTTCCAAATTTCAGCTTTCTCGCTCGAATTTTAGGGCCTAAAAATTGACCACGGGCATGGTTAAATCGACATATTAACTTTTAGGGGTCTACGAGCAACGTTAAGGTTTGTAACAAACTTTGTCAAAATTAGAATACCCTAAGAATATGGTTTACAAACAGGCCGCTCGAGCTCTTATGATATGTAGGAGTCAGCGGGGCAGTTATAGGGATACACCCTTAGCATCCTGCGATCTATGTACATTGCATTTGAGAGTCCTCTTATCACAAATGGAGCGGTAGCGTGAGCATAACGAACTTTGTGTATGTGGTCTTGGAGTTGACTTCTCTACACCTCATGCAGATACGACTAACAAAAGAAGGAAGGACAACAGCAACAGGTAATTTAACTTTGCGAAGAATTTGGCATTTAGGTAGGTTGGAGTGATGAATTCACAACTAATAGACTACACAGCCGCACGATATAGTGGAACGCAGATTGCTTGAAAAAATCTGACAATCAAGAAGCCATCAAGGCACTTATGCCTCGGTCCTTGAGTCAAAGCTCGTGTGAGAATGCCTAAAAAGACTTAACAAATTGTGCAAGAAGAACAGGGTAGCCATCTGCCACTGGCCACTTATCAATATTATAAGAACCGAGGCAGTAGATTCTCTGGCAAAAAAAGGGGTAGCGGAAATCTCCATAGAACCTGAGGCATTGCGCGGGTTAGAAAAACACACCTTATGCGTAGACTGGAAAAGGAAACAAGAGCTAGAAACTTTCTAAGCCTTAAAGTCTGAGATAGGCTAAGAAACTCCGCGGAAACTATAACCTTAAAAGAAACTTAGCATGTATGAGCCTGAACTAGAATATCCTATGAGTCCTGACAAGCGTCGTAAGGGGGCATTGCAGGCTTAAGGAAAATATGAGGAAAATATTATTATCTCAGGAAGGTCTCAGATTCTGTGCAGCGAGACTGCTGAACCTCCAGAATACATTCTTTAATCCTGTAGGTCATTGACTCACAAGAGAATCAAAAATTTGAAAAAAACACCAAATAATATCTAGATAAGAATAAACAAAACACCAGCTTATTCTCAGATTCGTCGACGAAACTGGACATTGAGCCAGCCAACAAAATCAAGCCTCTTAAATGCATTTCATCAAAGAATTATGTTTCGAATGGGCTCTGGAAAAGGAAGCAAACCTCTCCGAGGTATAAACATGAGAAAAAATTTACCCTCGTTATCATAATTATTATTATAATTACGCTTTAAACTACCTACTGACTACAGAAACTGAAGCATTCAAAAACTGGGACGACAATTTAGCTGTATTTCTATTAATGACTGGATTTCGCAAAATAAAAATACAAAATATAATAATAACAAATAAAAATCATTCAAGTACATTCCAAAGCACTCTGAATTTATGTTTCAATTTTACAAGGAAAATTTGCATGACTGAACCATATGCCTCCGTAAATGCTAGGGCCATGGCATTTTATTTTTTTAAATAAAGGAAAAATAGATTTCTTTTGAAATTTGACTTCTCTCATTTCAATTAATTTTTCCAGGAACTTATTTGTCGCGTATTTAATGAATTGATATACTAAACGGCCTTCTCCTTGTACTTTTATACATCGGTGTGCTATTTTTGGAATATGATTTATTAGTTCGAAGGATGTGCAGTGAAAAAAAAACTCTCACAATTCAAACTTGAAAAAAAGCTTCTACTGTAATATATATATACAATTTAAATAAAAATACAAATGAAATGTTTCGTTTACCAACGATTTTTATCTAAAATTGCAAACAAACATTATTGAAGTATTTAGATTTGTGAAATGGAGACGCTCTGTCAAATCAAGTATCACGTGTCCAGGCCAAATTAAAGTTAACTAAAGCAAGTTTGTATTATTATCTAGGGGAATTTCTCCCTCTTCCCGTTAAACCATTTAGAGCTTCTAATGAAGCGTGACAGACTTCCAACATCGGTGTTAGCTAAGTCGCTTAGATCATTTAGTAAGAAAGCCCCTATTTAGCGATTTCTTTTATAGGATACGAGGACGTATATTAGGACATGCACAAGGAATTTGAAGTAATGATAACTGCAGTAAAGCTAATGCGCAGTCGGTTAGTGAAATTAAAAAAAAATTAGAGCGTCGCGGATCCAGCTTGGCCAGATCTGCTTTGTAGCTAGACATGTTGTGCCACTTAATAGACAATTGGTTTAAACAATCTTCTTTTGGATTGAAGAGACCATAACTCTCCCAGTTTACTGCATCCCTTTACTGGTCCGCGTGCTGGGTTGGCCGCAAACAATTTAAACAATATGTATTGGAATATTTAATTAATTATAATAAAAATCAATAAATTAAGGAATATTATTATTCACCCCTATCGCAGAAAACGACGAATGTGAAATTCACTTCACTTTTACTGTTCATATGCATTGTATAAAACGCCATAAAAACTGTGGATTTTAGTCAAAAGCACAACACTTCTGTCACATTTCAGTGTAATGCTGTTATAGATTTGTCAGTTTAATTGGGGAAAAAGTCAGAAAGCAACATACATCAACTTACTACCATCTGATTTGATTTCATAGCATTTTTGTTTGTGTATTTATTTTATTTCTTCCGCGTGTATTTAACTTGGTTTATGGTGGTAAATGGTAGTGTTAAGACTTCATATTGCAAATACATTCAATTAAATAAACATAGTGTTAAGGGGTATTGTTAACGCGCCTTGGTATATCAGTAATAGCGATATCCACAGAGATCTCGGCATTAAAACAATCGAAGACGAAATCAAAAACTACCCGAGAAAGCAGAAAAGTTGACTAGAAAGTCACGTAAATATTACCGTCATCCAAGCTTTAGATGAAAGAAATTTACTGCGCCGTCTACAAAGAACCAAACCTTTCGACTTAGCGCTATAAATAACCGCGTCTAAACTGCGGGAGTTAGCAGGAACTTCTAGTGAGAAGCTACCTGCAAAACGTTCTTATTTCGTGAACCAGGTTGTAGTTACTCGTAATAATACAAAATATATAAGATATGAAAGACAAATTGCTGATTAATCTATCGACTAGGCGCAATAATTGGAAGGCGGGCTCCTCCCCGCCCCGCGATGAAATGCCAAGACGGCCGTACCGCAGGGGAATCGGGAAGAAGGGAGAAGGGGTTAGTGGGTAAAAATCCCACATTGTTACTGACTATGGATCAGTTTCGTCTTTTCAGGATTACCACCTCCCAGCGTAAAAAAATAAAGAAAAAATGTGTAGCCATTAAATAAATGATGAATTTAAGAATGGTGTAAAACGCATTAGCCGTCAGGTCTTCACCTCGTGACTTAAGTACTTTGGTGAACAATTAGTTCGATCATGGTATCCATCTCGAGTATAAAAAATGATATAGACTTCGCTCTTGTCGCAATCGAAGCGTATTTACCTTTATATGATCTGAAAAAAAAATACATTGAATTCGGTCTAGCCGCTTTTATGTTTAAAAAAAAGAGTGAACAAATATGGATTTTAGAATTTCTTGAGAAAGATTTAGCCAATCTAATTTTTTCTGGTAGTAATCTATTTACTTCAAAATATCAGACATTTTCATTGAGTTTTTGTATCAAAATGCAAATAATAGTTTCTTATAATAGTAATAAAAATGTAAAAAGGGCAACAAATAATCAATATTAATAATGAATGAGGAGAAGAATCAAATAATATTGATTTCATTGAAATTTCGCGTACTCTCCTTTATTATTTTTTATTACTAGCAGACCCGCTGCAACAATGCATGAATATTTTTTATTTCATTAATACCTTTACGCTTAATTTGTTATGCATATCAAATTCATATGACGCTGAAACGTTGACCGTGTGGACCTCCTGGGTCGCACTCACCTCACTTGTTTGGGTCCTTAGTTGGGGGTATGCTCCGAGTTTGGTATATTTTAATTACAACCCTGTCATTTAAGAGATGATCTATGTATATGGAATTTTGAAGTAACCATTTCTCAAAACATGGTACAAAAATGATAATAGTAAAAACATCAACATACATACTGTCCTGATCACCACTTTAAAAGGACGGAAAGACATAAAACTGGCATGGCGTCCGAATTTTCCCTCTCCTCCCAAAGCGCCGGTTCAACAGTACGTAACCACGATTTTGCTTACCAATAACAAATTTAATGTGGAGTTTTATTAGTGGTCCCGTTCTTTGAATATCACACTAAATTTAATAATAGCTTTGAATATTACACTAATCGAATATAGGCTGCAAGCCATAAAACCCACCCTCCCCTTACAATTGTTTTTTTTTTTTAATTATATCCACTCTAGAATCCTCACTTCCTAGATAGACATTTTAATATACAGCACACGCTGACTCTATTATTATAATAATAGTTCCATTAGAAATTACCACGAATGACTCAGCCCAAATGGAACCTTTCGCAAAAAAAAATTCGAATCTCATTCAAGGTCTTTGGACGAGGAAACTTTTATATTTTATTGTCCTTCATAAAAACTGATTTATAAGAAAACAAACAAAAATAGTTCCCGCAAAATCAATTCCGGGATTGATATACATACTAAGCATGTTTTTTATTATTCCAATACGCATATTTATTTAAATGTTAAGTTTTAATGTTAGTTCATATATGTATGAATATATTGACAGTAATAATGCCTGCCTACCTGGTGTCACACTCTTCCAAATAATGGCAACGTCGTCCATTGTTTATTTACACTTAATTTTGATTATTTGCCGTGATTTATTGAAGATATTCCTTGATCTTTGTGCTTTGCGCAATTTCCTTGCTTTCATTAATACCCTAAATATGCTTGTTTATTCTTATTTGTCTGATGGAATGGCCAATAAATCTTCTGCCAAGTGTCATTTTTGAAAATTCGAATAAACAAACAGAAAAATGTGATAAAAAATTATTTTACACTCATTCATCTGTCTTCTCCCTCTGTATATGTCTCTTTAAATAGAATACAAATCTACGAAACAACTAAGTAACTATTTATAATTTTTAAGTAGACAATTAATTACACGAATGATTAGAAATTAGAAACCGCTGTCATTGGGATGTTTTGAAATTTTTCAATTCGCACTGAACGAAGAGTCACGGAATCTTGTTCTCGAAAAAATCCTTTCACCAATCTTTTTTATGTAGGTTTTTTTAGTAGCCAATTTTAACTTGACTTATTTTTAGATTTTCTATAGGAACATTTGTAGTTGTTTTGTTTTAAGGAACACCAAACTGCCTATTACTTTTAAAATCCATAAAATGCGTAAAATATTTAATTGGTGCGGTTAAGAAAACCATAACTCGTGGCTGATGTTAACGGGTGCGTCGTTTCTGTCTACATTCCATGAAATTTGAAAATATCAATTTTTATTTGTAATCTAATGGTTAAGAGTGTTTAAGTGTGCGTTTCTAGCTTCGCTGGGGCTGGGATCTTGAATAAATAAATACCCACATCGGAGTTTGAATTCGATTAATGTGTTTAAAAAAAATGTACGTTTAGTTAGCATTTAAAATTTGTTTGTTATTTTGGCACACTTTTTCGGAAGCAACGTGCGTATGACTTCAAAAAAGTGTGGCAAAAAAATAATTCTATTTGTGAATGGGAAAATTTGAGATAGAAACAAAAGCGAAAAATCAATAAAACAAAGTGATTCCATTTGAATGGTATTAGTTCTGAGATACAAAATTTTTTTTTTAAATTTAATAACGTGTTAATCGAATTGAAGATAAATGAAACGTTTCAAATGAATTAATTATTCAAAGCTTTGACCTTTTAATTCAACTTTGCAGCTCTTCAGAATAAAGGGGGCTTATTATGAACTGTTTCATATTTCAGCTCGGGGTCAATGATTTACCTGTGTTATTTTTTTGTTGTAATATATAGTCGAATCCTTCTATTTTTTAGTTTCAACTTCTTTAACTCGACTTTCCCACTGACGTTTAAAATAATTATAAGGCCATCAAACTCTTCAGTAAAGTTTCAAGGGGAAACCACAAAGGGGGCTCCAAAACATCAGAACTTAATTTTGATAAAAAAAGTTACACGTTCGTATTTAATTCTAGAAAGATAATCATATTTTAAGACAAGTTAAATATAAGCCTAGTAAGCTGCTGTCGCGAAACGGAATTTTACTGTGGTCTGCAAATCGATGGCGAATCGAAGGCAGTGAAAAAACAAGTATGGAGACTTCCAACGAATACACAAACAGAATTGAATTGAATTTTTGTCAAAAACTTATTATTTGAAAAAATATCAAGAGTGAATGAAAATGTCGATTCCATTAAATAGTCTACAATTTAAATTTACCAGTCAACAATTTCAATTTCAAATCCAACGGTCAACGAATTCACAAACAAAATCGATTTCCATGGCGAACAAAAAAAATGTATTCTGACTATTGATTACAACGCCGAGTAGAGGCGCCCCGAGCACCAGCATGTATGACTCGAAGAGATGTCCAGATTAAATTATATTAATTAATTAATAATATAAGAGTGTATTAATATGTATATACTCGTAGGTATGTGTGCAAACTAAATAAGATATCTACTGAAAGTAAATTATTTTTTTTATTTTCTTTGAAGGATATGAACAAGTAAAACACATCTTATGCCTACGTGAAATAACGCAACTTCAAATTTAGCGTTATTTCGCTTTCGGACAGTGACATAAGGGCCAATTTTAAAAGTCAGCGTTATTTCACTCAGCGATATTTGCCGGCAGCACCTTCAGTGCAGTTAAAGCTGCGCTGGGACATTTTTAGCACTTTCAACCTTCCACATTTGGTTCCATTATCTGAAATATAGCTTGCAAGCAAAACAAAATTTCTTCTTTAAACGCGAAGTTAGGATCAGGATTCACTTCTTTATTGAGGATAATCAATGGTCTTGTTGAATTTGCGTAATCCAGGAATTGTCTAAGCCCGACTCTGTTTTATGAACTCGACACGACACAAATTGTCTCTCTCTTATATGACACCGGTGGCCATGTTGACATTACAGGCAATGAGGCAGCTGACTCTCTGTCAAGAAAAGGGGCAGAGGAACCCTTCATAGGACCTGAACCGTTCTGCGGAGGAAGAAACAAGGGCCAAAACCTTTCTCAACCTCCATGGTCTGAGGCAAGCAAAGAAACTCTTAGGAAACTATAACCAAAAGAGATTCAAAGCTTGTATCAGCATTAACAAAAACAACCTAAGATTCCTAACACCTCACGGGGCAATGCAGACTCAAGGAGCACCTGGTGAAAATAGCTACCTATATCAGAAGACGGGCTCTTGAGATTCTGCAGTGAAACCGCAGAAACTCCAGATCACATACTGGAATCCTGTGGGGCACTGGCCCATAAAAGGATAAGATATTTGGGCAGGCACCAAATAACAGACAAGGACATACAAACCATGGACCCACAGCTCATAGGAGTGTGACCTCTAAGGAGTGTGACCTGCCAAGGATAAACCAGAGCAATACCTCGATACGCTTCACAAAAGAAGTATCTAGAGAAGGCTCTGAACGAGGGCATGAACCTCTCCGAAGTACAAGCAGGGGACACAATAGACCAGTAGCTCGCAGTGTAATATACCCTGACCAAATATTATTATTATTATGACATCGGTGATTTCCAGTATTGCAATCATCGGATTTACATGCCCTCTCGGACAACTTTAAGATTTAAGATGGTCAATTTGTCGCTAGGCTCACCTTAAAGTTTAAATCGATTTCTTTCCTTGTCACCTTTTAGACAAACGCCTGATAAACGGAACCCCAAGATATTTTTTTGTATAGAATTTTATCAAAATTTTCAATAAGGACATAACAAAATTGTATTTAAATAAAACACAGAATAATTTAGATATCGGTTTGAAATCTATTCCAGGTTTAGTACACATGTTAATTTACAGTATGAAATTCGATCTCGATCATATGACCACCGCCAACACGTTTGTAGCGGCCAATCCATTGGAGCCAAATTTGCACCACTCTTCCACACATATCGGCCGGAACGTTGGCAAGCTCGCGTTCGATATTGTTTCTGAGCTCCTCTTACATTCTTGACTTGTTGGCATACACAAACGACTTAAGGTTTCCCCATAAAAAGAAGTTCGACGGCGTTAAATCGCATGAGCAAGGACCATTTCTCAAGATTACACGAATACCGAATTTCCCCTTCAATGATCAATTGTTTGTCCAGCTGTATGGCATGTGGTACCATTTTGGTGGAACCACAGTAAAGACGATTTTCAATATGGCACTATAGCGAACTCCACTGACCGTGACATGGTGATAATTTTCATCGACGAAAAAATATGTTCTAATCACACCTCCGCTGCGGCATAATATCCGCACCATTTTTTGTGGAAGCAATTAAGTCTCTTGAAGCACATGTGGATTTATTGCTGTCTTATAACGCATATTTTGCTTATTGACAAAGCCATTGAGCCAAAAATGAGCTTCATCGCTGAAGATGATTTTTTATACTTTTGCAGAAACCAATTTGAGGAGTTTCGGCGCTTCAAATGATCAAGAGGTTTCAGTTATTGAGTTAGTTTGATCTTTTATTCCAAGATCTTAACGCGGAATTCGCCACAGTATGGACTGAGACAGGAACATTCAACAGTAAATATGTTGACTCGAATTTATCTACTACTGCAGGCACGCCCTGTCGCTGTCTGGCGGGACGATAACTACAACCGGAAATTGGAGTAAGCGCTTTCAGAATGTTTCTTTTTAATTTAAGTTATAAACGTTCCTCGTTTGTAAACGATATATATAAAATGTAAACCTTGACTTACGTTTCAACATTTACAGATCACAAACATATTTTAAGGATTCGTTTCTTTTAAAATACAAAATTCTTATTGTTATGTAAAATGTTGGAAAATTAATTAGAAACACAAACTACATACTTTAATCAGTATGTATATACGAGTATATCCTTTTCTCATCTGATCTTACCCATCTTCAGGAAGCACAAAGGTTCGCTGGCAATTAAATTCATAGGACCCTTTGATTGCCTGTATTTTCGGATGATTAGTTTTTTTTTATTTCTGTTAAACTAAATAGCGCATGTATCTTAGCTTAAAGGGAAATAATATGCGGGGTCAAAGTTTTACCGTAATGTAAACAATATATATCTAAGTTGTATTCAAATGATTCAAAATAAATATGAAAAGATTAAACTGATCGATACGAGTATTATAACGAAAAGAAGTGCAATGATATCAAAAATCGGTATTTCACACTAGCAAATATCATTTATGTAACAAGTGTAGATTAACTTCATCACGAAGGCCAATCATATGCTGGTGGTTTTGCATCCTGGAGTGCTTCGCCTATTTTCTACTATTTCGACACGGGCTTCCATTATTGATTATTGTTTGATCGATGTTTTAGGATGCCGGTGATCTCCAGTCGTGTTAACCAACGATTTGCATGCACATTTGTTTGACAGCTTTATGATGTCAAATGTGTCACTAGGCTCACCTGAACTTTGGGATTGCCTAAATGTGACGATTCCACCCCTTAGTCAACTTTTTCGACAAGTGATGTTTTTCGGGTGGCGCTGTAGTGATATTCTTATCCCGTCTCTGCACGAGTTTTCCATCACTTTCTACTAAAAAAATCAGTTGATTATTTTCAGATTGGATAATTGAGATTGTTTTCAGGTAGTCGCCCAAGCATTGGCATGGTTACATGCGGCAATTTGAAATTTCACATGTGAAAATGGTGCAGCATCACTTATAAATCATCCAATGCACTTGTCTATAATATTTCTACCTATGGTATATTTTAGAATGATATTATCATTTGCTTTATTTGCAAACTTTTGCATTAAGGGTATTAAGCGTGGTAACCCGTTCGACGCAATTTATACAGATTTTTCAAAGGCATTCGAAAGATTAAACATGATATCTTGATGAGTAAGTTGGGTTTTCATTCAAACATTTTTCTCTTAAAAACTACTTGACGAATCGTAAGCAGAATGTCAAAATTGGAACAGTGGAAGGAAATCCTTAACATCAGTTGTCCCACAAGTTAGTCATTTGGGACCTCTCCTGTTCATTCTGATTGTTAATGATCTTCCGTCGAGAATTCTATATTCTAATTGTTTGCTTTATGCAGACGACAAAATTGTCCAGGTCTATTATATTATTGCAATTGGACGTCGATGAAGTCTCATCATGGTGCGATGAGAACTGTTGGTATATAAATGTAGCCAAATGTAAATGTATTACATTTACAAGATCGACTGGACCAATTAATTTTGAATATTTTATTGCTGGCTCACCACTTGAGTCGGTGAACAGCTAAAGGGACCTCGATGTTATCTTTTATGCAATGATTAATTTTAAAATGCACTTAGACTACTTGATTTCAAAATCCAACAAATTACTTGTATTCCTAATGCCCAACTCTAAACAGTTTTCTGACCCGTATACTCTGAAAGCGTTGTACACTTCTTTCATAAGATTACCCTTAGAATAAGCGTGCTGTATACACTGTCAGTTGAATTAAGGGAATCCTAATCGTTTAAACTCTATACAAAAATAAAAATTTAAAAATTGTTCGCTCAGAAAACTCAATTGGGTTGACGATATTTTGCCCCCGATGCCTTCTGATAAATCTAAAGTACCTTGAAGTAAAAAGGAGGTATTATCTAAAATTGCTTGTTAGGGATACTTTCTGTAATCGTATTGATTGCCATAAATTACTCTCTCTTTTCTTTCTATATGCTCCCTCAATGTCGTTAAGGATAAGACAAACACTCTTTGTTGTTCCCCATTCGTACACTAATTATGGAACATCCAATCCTAGTTCCAGATCCAGTTCTGAGTTTAATTCTCGTTCTTAAAACATTGATTTTTTTTCTTAGTCGGGATGTTTTCAAAGCAGTTGTATTAAGTTCGTTGTACCATTAACACATATTTTTTCCCATAAACAACTCTCTAGCTGAATTTAAAAATCATCCCTACAATTTTAAGCCATTTCTAACCAATCATTCATTGCCATAAAGTACAGGAGCTTTCTCTCATTTTCCAAAGTTTTTTCTAAATTTCCAATTTTTTCTTTATTTTTTATCATTTTGACGTATGTGCCTCTCTCAATTTTGTAATAGGTACATGAACTTAAATTCTAGAATGTGTGAACTTCAATTTTTGAATGTGTGCATATATAGACGGACAGTAAAGTAGAAAGTAGACCTACTTTATCCTTCGACGTTCATAGATCCGTTGGTTATGGGCCACCTAAATAGAGATTGCGTGTATTCTACATTGCTCTCCGTTGGTTCAATGGATCCGACGGATCGACGGATTGTTTGGGTTGAGTCTTCGCATAAACAGAATTGGACGAACGGAAAAATAAAGAACTAATGTTGATTTTTAAAATTCACATTGCACAGTCGAAATTTAGGGTATAAGACATCAGCGTGAATTCAAAATTGTTGCAGTGTGTTCGCTAGTGAACACACAACCAGAAAGTTGGAGTTACTTATTTATTCAAACAAACTGTTAGATTAGTATAGACAGACTGAAGCAGCAATTGATCGCTTGGCCCTTTTCCTCGACGCTTTCGCTACTATTCGTTTCGCATTCCTCCGCTTTCCAGTAGACAGGCTGAACAAGAAATTGGTCGCTTGCTCTGGACATCTTCGCCTGAGAAAGTTTTACTGGACACATCGCTCGACGGGAACCCACATTTATTACCACCCATAAGCAGGACGCCGCGCTTCGCTACTAATTTTGTATTCCCTTCGAAATCAAATAATGGATGAGAGACATAATAATGGAAATTATATCAATTTAAATGTTATCGTTTTATGAACTTACCTTTCTTATTAATTTTACTATAGGAAGGTTCCGAGAGGAAATGCTCTAATGTAATTATTTAGCTCAATTAGTGTATGCGGTATTTATAGAAAGATTCGATAGATTTATTCAAAGGATTTATTTGACATTGATTTCGTCATTTTGGAAATAAATCACCTTATGCCATATAAATATAGTGCCATCGAATTAGGAAGAAGTTTATTTTTAGTATCAACATGCCATTGGGATACATTCGTATGACTGCATAATCGCTTTGAGGCATGAATACCTATTACATACTCTTCAATGCGTTTCCAATATCCTTTACCTATATTATATTTATGCGAATGGAATCAGTAACACAGCATTTTTTTCATTCTACACTGTGCTATTTCACACCCCATCTACGCCCACGTAAATCTTAACAAGAGAAACGAGAAAAAAAAGATATATTTTGCAGATTGCAGTGATGTTAAGTGCATAATTTTAAAATTAAAACATAGGGGCGGGCTACAGTCCGCTTGGGCGAACTGTTGGATACCCTATTCTTATTCCTATCCCTCATAAGTGGGCGTGACAAAAGTCTAAGTATGGTTGAATTGTTAAGAACGCTCTACATATTTTGTTATATAACATTTAAAGGATTTTATCAAAAAAAAAAACGATCCCTAGCTCAAACTTGGGTGTTTCAATAAAATTGTTTTATTTAATTGTTCGCGTGTCAGTAGGCGGATTTAAAAAAAATTAACACATCAGCATAAAGGGCCCCTAGAGAGTATATATTATAAATTTCAGCTCCCTAGATCAAACTTTGAATTTTCAAAAAAAAAATTTAATTGTGGGCGTGTCAGTGGGCGGATTTTGAAAATATTTACACTTGAGCATAAAGGGCCCATAGAGAGTACATATTATAAATTTCAGCTCCCTAGCTCAAACTTTGGATTTTCAAAAAAATTGTTTTATTTATTTGCGGGCGTGTCAGTGGGCGGATTTTGAAAATTTTTTATCCCGAGCAGTTTTAGGAGTCATAGATCATATATAAAAAATTTCAGCTTCTTGCTCAAAATTCGAATTTTTCCAAAATTTTGTTTTTTTAGTTTGTAGGCGTGTCTGTGGGCGGATTTCAAAAATTCGTAAACTTGATTATTTCGGGACCCTAGAGAGTATATGCTTAAAATTTCAGCTCTCTAGGTCCAGTTTAAAGGCCTAATTTTTACCGACAGACGGACGAACGGACGGACGGACGGACGGACATGGCTAGATCGACGTTACTATCGATCCTGATCGTAAATACGAGTATAGTAACTTTTAGGGGTCTACGGGCAATATTAAGGTATGTTACAAACTATGCGTCAAAATTAATATACCCTTAGAATAGGGTATAAACATAGGGACGGGCTACAGTCCGCTTGGGTGAACTGTTGGATACCCTATTCTTATTCCTATCCCTCATAAGTGGGCGTGAGAAAAGTCTAAGTATGGTTGAATTGTTAAGAACGCTCTACATAGTTTGTTATATAACATTTAAAGGATTTTATCGAAAAAACGCTCCCTAGCTCAAACTTGGGTGTTTCAAAAAAATTGTTTGATTTAATTGTGGGCGTGTCAGTAGGCGGATTTAAAAAAAATTAGCACATAAGCATAAAGGGCCCCTAGAGAGTATATATTATAGATTTGCGCTCCCTAGCTCAAACTTTGAATTTTCAAACAAAGTTTTTTTTTAAATTGTGGGCGTGTCAGTGGGCGGAGTTTGAAAATATTTACACATGAGCATAAGGGGCCCCCTAGAGAGTATATATTATAAATTTCAGCTCCCTAGCTCAAACTTTGGATTTTCAAAAAAAGTTTTTTTTTAAATTGTGGGCGTGTCAGTAGGCGGATTTTGAAAATATTTACACATGAGCTTAAAGGGCCCCTAGGTTAGGTTAGGTTAATGGATGCCCTTGTGACTGGCGTCACGGCTCACTTAGACCATCAGTTTGGGTCCATTGTGTCCATTGCTGTTGGGATTTCCAAAATTTGAACCTGCAAATACATAAGATATACCGCTGTTACACAGCTCAGTGATCCGCTTTATTAAAACCACCCGGATCTATATGTAAATCTCAGGAGTTTGTTAAGCTCAATGTCGGTCAAATCCTCCAGCTCCTCAAAAAAGTAGCTGCCAAGAATCTTAAATCTGTTAGTACTAAGGGCAGGGCATTCACATAATAGGTGACGAATAGATTCTGTCTCTTCGACGTCTCTACAGCTCCTGCAGTAATCGTTGTGCGCTATGCCCAGCCGCTCCGCGTATAGGCCCACCGCGCAGTGTCCTGTAAGGACCCCTGTCAGTGTGCGTATGTCTCTGCGGTTCAGCCCGATTATATCCTTAGATTTCCTTTTGTGTACCGCTGGCCAAAGCTCCCTCGTGTGTCTGCATGTTTCGAGGCTGGCCCAACGTAGGTTTGTTCTGTTCATGGATTCAGCGTCGATTTTCCGTGACAGTGTACTGAGCGGAGTTTGTATAGATTTCAGAGCCAGAGATGCATCCATCTCCGATCCGCATCTTGCCAGCTTGTCTGCTTCTTCGTTGCCCGAGATGTCCTTGTGCCCTGGTACCCAGCATTAGGGTCACCGAGTTTGCGGTTGATATCTCGTCTAGGTGTTTTCTGCACTGTAACACCGCCCTTGATTTGACAACTGCTGACTCCATGGCCATTATGGCCGCTTGGCTGTCAGAGTATATAGTGATCTGCTTATCGGTCAGCTTACGCTTCTTCACCTCCTTAGCAGCTTGAGTGATCGCAGCTGTCTCTGCCTGAAAGACGCTGCATTCATCGTTGATTCTGAAGGACATACCCAGGCCCAGAGTCTCACAGAAGATCACCTGTACCCGCATCCATTTTGCATCCGTCGGTATAGATAGCTATTTCGCCTTCTTCCGTGACTGTTCTGTTGATCCATTCGCTTCTTTCTGGGATTCTGGTAGCGAATCTTCTTTTGAAGGCGAAGGTGTGTGGTAGGTAGTCGGTGGATTTTGTTTCTTTCGAGGCTCTCCATCTTGCCTCGAACGATGCGTGTCCGTAGGGCCTGAAAGACCATAGTCCCGACTCCCTGAGTCTAACGGCCGTTTTGACCGCTATGCTGCTGCAGTGTATGTCCAGGGGTGTGAGGTTGAGTATGACCTCCATGGCTGCAGTGGGTATGGTTCTTAGCGATCCTGTTATCCCAATGCAAGCCGTCCTTTGAATATTGGTGAGGCTTGAGAGATGGCATTTCTTCTCAGTCGCCTTCCACCATACAGCTGCGCCATATGTTAGAATGGGTCTTACCACCGCTGTGTACAGGCAGTGTACCACATGTGGTTTAAATCCCCATGTATTGCCGAATGTTCTTCTGCAGGCATATAGTGCCACATACGCCTTTTTCACTCGGTCTTCTATGTTTTCCCTCCAGTTGAGTTTGGAATCTAGTATAACCCCCAGGTATCTGGCTGTCTTGGATACTTGCAGGTACACTCCATTCATCCTTGGTAGTTCAAAGGCCGGTATTGCCCTTTTCCTTGTGAACAGCAGGATTTCTGTCTTGGCTAGGTTTACTCTGAGTCCTTTTTCCGCAACCCATTTGCTGACCAGTAGGAGGGCGTAGCTGAGTCGCTCACTGAGGACTGGGATGAATTTACCCGGGACCAGGATTGCTACATCGTCGGCGTAGGCACTCACGATGGAGCCTTCCCGCTCTAGTATCTTTAAAAGTTCGTCCATGACTAAGATCCATATAAGCGGAGAGAGGACGCCTCCTTGTGGGGTGCCTCTACTGACTTTCCGTTCTATACACACACGTCTCCTAGATAGGACTTGATCCGTCGTGTACCTAGCATCAGTCCAATCCAGTCACATAGACTGTTATTGACCTGGGCCCTTCTAAGGCCGCGTAGAATTGCGTCAGCCTCGATATTATTGAAGGTTCCCTCTATGTCTAGGAACGCACTCAAAGTAAGTTCCTTGAATTCCAGGGATCTTTCCACCACGGAAACTACACTGTGTAATGTGGTGTCTACAGATCTGCCTTTGATGTATGCGTGCTGCGATTTAGAGAGGTAATTGTCGCTGATCGCTTCTCTGACATACACATCAATTAGTCGTTCCAGTATTTTTAGCATGAAAGATGACAGACTAATAGGTCTGTAGTCCTTTGCTGTGGTGTGGGTAGCTTTCCCTGCTTTAGGGATAAATATTACCCTCACCTCACGCCATGCTTTGGGAACATAGCAGAGCCTTAAGCAGCCCATATAGATGCGTTTCAGTCTTGGGATAGTCGTATCCTTGGACTTCTGAAGCATTATGGGTCGAATATTATCTATTCCTGGTGCTTTGAAAGGGGCGAATGAGTTGATCGCCCAGGCTATTTTTCTTTCGTCGATTATTGCGTCGATTGTGTTTTCGTCCATCCCCAGCCTCGTGCCATGTGTAACTCTATCGTTTACTCTAGATACGTCGGCGCATCCTGGGAAGTGGGTTTCTGTCAAAACGATCAGCGTCTGCTCGTGTGATTCAGTCCAGCTGCCGTCGATATTTCTTAGCGAAGATATCGGTATCGGTGCTTTGGACAGTATTTTTCTGAGTCGCGATGCCTCAGTCGTTGATTCGATCGATTCGCAGAAATTTCTCCATGAATTCTTCTTGGCGAATCTTATCTCCTTTTTTAGGAGTTTAACGCTCTGCTTGTAGGTCGTCCATTCGATTAGACCCTCTTTTGCGAGGTTCCATCTAGATCTTGACGCCTGCATTAGCTCCCCGATCTTGGAGTTCCACCAGTGAGAGCGTTTTTTTCCGTTCGTTTTGCTTACTGGGCAGGATTATTCGAAGGATTTTGAAAGCACCTCAGTTAGAGACGCAACTGCTTCGTCGATCTCTTGTTCAGTACTGTGGTTTTTTGCCGGGCAGACATTTTTCAACATCTGTAGTTCTGTAGTGATTCTGTCCCAGTCTGCTCTTCTTGGGTTCCTGAAAATTTCCCTAGCCTGAGATTGAATTTGTAAGTCAAAAAGTATCCAGCAGTGGTCTGAGAACGATGCCTTGCTGGACACTCTCCAGTTCACGACCTGGACGGAACTGCTCTGAGAAAGTCAAACAAAGCCTCGCCCCTTGCATTAATATCTGAGCTGCCCCAGATAGTATGATGGGCATTTACGTCACCGCCTAAGACTAAGTTCTTCTTACCTTTCTCGGACGCTGCTACTAGCGTCCTTACCGAGTCTGGGGGGACAGATGTGTCGTCGTTGTGGGGCATGTACACTGACGCCACAGTACAGCTCTCGTCCTTCCCTCTAACCTCCACTGCCGTTACGTCACGCGTGCTGAAATGAGATAACATTAGTATATGAAGGTTTTTGTTTGCCACGATACACGATCTCACCTTTCCCTTATCGGATCTGTAAAAGGTGTTAAATTTGTTTGACCCTAGTCCCATCACGCGATCGTTATGGATCCATGGTTCTTGGACTAAGGCCAGGTCCAGCTGCTGCCTTTCCAGGAGCAGCCTCAAGTTGTCCGAGGCGACTTTACTGTGGTGGAGGTTGATCTGGACTATCTTCATCGATGGCAATATCTTCTCCTACCACATTGTCGGTCGCCTGTGCGTCCGATGCAGTGCGTTTTAGGAGCTTGAGGATAACCTCGCTCGCCGTAAATGATAACGCCATCTGCATCTCCTTCTTCAGCGGTGATGGCGTTTCGTCAAAGACGACAAGCTATAGCCTCTTGCACCGTTTTTGGGCTCTTCCGCGCTTACAATTTCCCATCCCTGCATGGGGATCTGCGGGTTTTGCGCTTGCAGGACGCGGAGCACGTCATTCTTGTCCACACCCATTTCGGGGATGACTAGTCCCTTCGCCTTCCTAGGGACTTCTCTTGGCGGGACGGCCTTGAGCATGGCACCTTCCCAG
The DNA here is from genome assembly GCA_949715645.1 of Portevinia maculata. Lineage (NCBI taxonomy): Eukaryota > Metazoa > Arthropoda > Insecta > Diptera > Syrphidae > Portevinia > Portevinia maculata. The sequence goes on along the minus strand of OX454527.1, from coordinate 50,540,630 downwards.
AGTTCTAGGCCGTCTATAACGGTCTTGGCGAAGTCGTTGGATGCCTGGTCCTTACAGTCGATGTAGGTGATACCCTTTATTCACCTCATCTTGCCATAGGCTGGGGCATTTGCACCTGCATTCTTTAGGATGTGAGATACGATTGCAGAGCCCAGGGTCTGCTCGATTCTCTTCCCACATTCTACCGTGTACTGCCCACTTGGTTTTTTGGAGTCCACCACAGCCAGCTGCAACGGATTTCTCGTCAACTCGCTGTAGCTGCTCCTTTGGTTAGTTCCCCAGGCGCCTGATGCCTTTTTGGGGCTCCCCGTGGTCGTTGTGGCCTGTTTGATCTTCTTGGCATTTGGTGCGTCTTCCGACGACCTCATCCTCTTCGAGGCACACTCAGTTCTCTTGCCACCCGCTTTTTCCGTCGGTTTCCGCTGAAGTCCGCTGGGGCCCGGCTTATCGCTAGGCTCCCTTAGGACTGGCTGAACCCCTTACGTACTTCGGGTCTTCTGTTTCTGGCATTGGGGTCCATCTTAACGACGTCATCCCTCCGCCTTGTGAAATCGCCTTTCTTGCCGGTCACGTCCTTGGTAGCTATCCTTGTTCTCGGTTCTGGGGGCCTTGTAAGGATGTCCTGTGCCACGGTTTCTCTGGTCCATTCTAGCGATGCTACTTCCTTCTCAGTGAGAGAGGATCTTTCCATGGAGGTAAGAATGCCATATATGTGTTTGGCCTTTTTGAACTCCCTCCTCCTTAGCAGACCTGGAGAGAGTTTTTTCTTCTTCCTCGCCTTTGTTATGGGATTCTCATCGGAGGGTTCAGCTAAGAGCTGCTCTTCCCGTTCCTCCGATATCTCCTCATCAGTTGCACGGGCCTCTAGGGCCTCGTCTCTAATGTGCGGTTCCACCGGCAGTGTGTCTGCCGCACTCTCGGTATCAAGCATACCCACTCCCTCATCCTTGTTTTTATTTATTAGTTTTGAAATTTTGGTCCCACGATTATGGCCGGAAAGTGTAGTCCGCCCCGGCAGCGCCGCCATGCCTGGGTGGGGTGGAAAAGGATGGGGTTGGGTGGGGGGAGGGGATGGACGGAGTGTCCTTTTGGTTAGTTATTGGTCATCGCTCATCAGACGGTTATCTGCCATGGGTGGCCCTAGTGACGATCGCAGTCGTCGGCAGCATAGCCCGTTGAATCTTCGCGACTTAAGCCTCCGCACCGGCACCATCCCTTCCTGGATGATGCACTCGACAAGGTGACTAACCACGCGAGAGGTAAAGGGCCCCTAGAGAGTATATATTATAAATTTCAGCTTCCTAGCTCAAATTTTGGTTTTTCAAAAAAAATATTTTATTTAATTGTGGGCGTGTCAGTGGGCGGATTTTGAAAATTTTATGTCCCAAGCAGTTTTATAGGCCAAAGATCATATATAAAAAATTTCAGCTTTCTAGCTCAAAATTAAATTTTTCCCAAAATTTGTTTTATTTAATTGTGGGCGTGTCAGTGGGCGGATTTTGAAAATTTTATGTCCCAATCAGTTTTATGGGCCATAGATCATATATAAAAAATTTCAGCTCTCTAGCTCAAAATTCGATTTTTTCCAAAATTTTGTTTTTTTGAGTTTGTGGGCGTGTCTGTGGGCGGATTTCAAAAATTCTTAAACTTGATTATTTCGGGACCCTAGAGAGTATATGGTTAAAATTTCAGCTCTCTAGGTCCAGTTTAAAGGCCTAATTTTTGCCGACGGACGGACGGACGGACATGGCTAGATCGACATTACTATCGATGCTGATCATAAATATAGTAACTTTTAGGGGTCTAAGGGCAATATTAAGGTATGTTACAAACTATGCGTCAAAATTAATATACCCTTAGAATAGGGTATAAAGAGGCTATTGTAGGGTTGCAAAAACAACAATATTGATAAATTTGTTTATCATACACAATCGAAATTTTATCGGCAACTTATCGCAAAAAAAAGAAGAAATAATTTCGATATTTATTAGGCACTTTGTGGGTGTGGAAATATTTATAAATGTTTTGGCGGTTCTTTTATTAAAATATGTTTGTTTGTTTATTTGTTTTTAATGAAGATACATACCTACCCACATCTGTGTGTATATCTGTTTTGTTTATTTTTTCAAAAATGTTATGGTTGGCAAATACATTTCGTTGATACCGTCTACGCATATTGCGATTTTGTGATTTATTGGCTTTTCACTTGATATCAATATCCAGGCTTGTATATGGTTAGAAGGGCATCAACAAAATGATAGCAATATAAAGATTTAGATTGAAAGCCTTTTTTTAAATAATGGCCTTGTAAAAAGTATCACATGGCTGTTTTGATGGAAAGAAAGGGAATATTTTTTTTCATTATTTTATTTATTTATTTAATAAACATTCTCGGTCTACAATTAACATCACTTTTTACAAATATTTAGAATGCAGGTAAAAATTCGCAGAGCAGATATTGCCGTTTTGCATTTAACTTAATAAATGCAGAGATAGATGCCAATTTATAGCAACGAAATTTAAATAAATAAATAAAAGAAGGGATACAAAAATTTAAAAAAACAAAATGTTAATCTTAAAATCAAGCTATGATGATAATAAAATACAAAATACAAATACAAGGTGGCGCAAAAATAACCTTCCGATGTTTTTTGGCTGTAATTTAAAAAAAAATGAAAAACTTTGATTCTTCTTGTGGATTATTTTTATTTGGTCTTTTAATTTTTTTTACATCAAGTCGAGAATATGATGTCATGTAAATGGCCGCCGCCACAGTTGATTGTCATTTGAGCCCTTTTTATGGCATTTTCCATCACTTTGGCCTAAACTTCCGGCGATAGGTCCTCACATTGTTGACGGATATTGTCTTTAAGAGCTGCAAGAGTCTGAGGCTTGTTGACATAAACACGCGACTTCAAAAAGCCCCACAAAAAGAAGTCTGGAGCGGTCAAATCAGGCGATCTTGCTGGCCAGTGCATATCGCCAAAACGGGAGATTAGGCGCCCGGGAAATGCATCCTTCAGCATATCGGTTGTGGCACGTGCAGTGTGTGCCGTTGCACCGTCCTGTTGGAACCACATGTTTTCCAATACCAATTCATCAAGTTGCGGCAAAAAGAACTCGTTGATCATTGCTCTGTAGCGCTCACCATTCACAGTAACCGCGACGTCTTCGAAGAAAAAAGGTCCGATGACTCCTCCAGCGAAAACAGCACACCATACAGTGACTTTGAGCGGGTGTAATGGCTCTTCGTGGGTTACACGCGGATTTTCAGTGCCCCAGAAGCGTAAATTTTGCTTATTTACGTACCCGCTAAGATGGAAATGGGCCTCATCACTCATGATTATTTTTGATGAAAAATCATCTTCCTCTTGGTGGTGACTAAGGATGGCTTGAGCGTATATTAGACGCGATTGGCGGTCAGCAGCTAACAGCTGATGCACCGTCTGGACTTTGTACGGAAACATCTTCAAATATTGTACCAAAATTCGCTGTAAATACCGTCAACTGATACCCATATGCGTGGCACATCGTCTGGTCGATGTCGACGGCGCTTCCATGACATCTTCGGCTACAGCCGCAATATTCTCTGCAGAACGGCTACTCCTGGGTCTCCCACGCCTGGCAGCATCTCGTGTTGTGCCAGTCTCTTCGAGGCGAGCGGCTAAACGTCGCAGTGTTTCACCAGCAGGCGTTGGACGGGTAGGAAATCTGCGACGAAATTCACGTTGTGCCAAAGTCACCGACCGATTATTGCTCAAATAAATAGTCACCAATATCCCGCGTTCTGGAGCAGTATAGCGTAACATTGTTTATTAACGTGTATTTCGCATATGTTTACTACACAAATGTCAAAACAGAACTGACATTAGGGGCCAATCGCAAAATTTATAGCATTTTTTGATAGAAGGATTACTTTTGCGCCACCTTGTACAAACATAGGGACGGGCTACAGTCCGCTTGGGCGAACTGTTGGATACCCTATTCTTATTCCTATCCCTCATAAGTGGGCGTGACAAAAGTCTAGGTATGTTTGAATTGTTAAGAACGCTCTACATATTTTGTTATATAACATTTAAAGGATTTTATCAAAAAAAACGATCCCTAGCTCAAACTTGGGCGTTTCAATAAAATTGTTTTATTTAATTGTGGGCGTGTCAGTAGGCGGATTTTAAAAAAATTAACACATGAGCATAAAGGGCCCACAGAGAGTATATATTATAAATTTCAGCTCCCTAGCTCAAACTTTGGATTTTCAAAAAAATTGTTTTATTTATTTGTGGGCGTGTCAGTGGGCGGATTTTTAAAAAATTTTATCCCGAGCAGTTTTAGGAGTCATAGATCATATATAAAAAATTTCAGCTTTCTAGCTCAAAATTCGATTTTTTCCAAAAAAAAAATTTTGAGTTTGTGGGCGTGTCTGTGGGCGGATTTCAAAAATTCGTAAACTTGATTATTTCGGGACCCCAGAGAGTATATGATTAAAATTTCAGCTCTCTAGGCCCAGTTTAAAGGCCTAATTTTTGCCGACGGACGGACGGACGGACATGGCTAGATCGACATTACTATCGATGCTGATCATAAATATAGTAACTTTTAGGGGTCTACGGGCAATATTAAGGTATGTTACAAACTATGCGTCAAAATTAATATACCCCTAGAATAGGGTATAAACATGGAGAAGTGCTACACTCCGCTTGAGCATGTTGGATACCCTTTTCCCATCCCTCATATAGTGCGCGTGACGAAAATCTAAGTAATGGGTTAAATGTTAAGAAGGAACTATGTACATATTTTGATATACGGGTTGCGGGTGGCAATAGTGCAGTGGTAGTGTATAATCCCGACCATGTCCATGAAGCAAAAATCCACAGAATAATAATTAATACAAGTGCAGTGAATGCTTGCTAATATATGCACTCTTAATAATTGTAAAAGTTTCTGCGGATTAAATTTGAATACAAAACTTCAACATAATGCTCCCTAAGTTATTTAGACGCCACCCGTTGAGAAAACCTTACCCAATTCACAAACCTATCTTTCCTATCATTCTACTTCTTCCCAGTTCTACCACATAATAGTAGGCAATGAAATACGTTCACAATGAAATTGCATTTGTAGGGGTTGAATTGAAAAATGCCAGCGCTGTGTATACACACTATAAAGGTACTACTGTATCATTTACAGAAAAGAAACCCCTTTAGCGCACGCTAATTATAAAAAAAAAATACATTTATCGAAAAAACAAAGTTTGTCTAAAGAAACGCCCCTTGGCAGAAAACTTTATATAAATTAATTCAAAATCACTTTATATAGGTAGATACGAGTACTTTGCGAATGATTTCTTCGATAAAACTGTTTTTTCTTTTAATTGTGGGCCTGTCTGGGTGGATTTTAAAAACCTTAATACACAATTGTTTTGAGTCCCGAAATTTCAGCTTTCTAGTTCTTATTTCGATTTTTCGATAAATTTGTGTTTTTATATTGTCGGGTGTCAGTGGGTGGATTTAAAAAATTCCAACACTTGCTTATTTCGGGCCCCTAGAGAGTTTTTGGTTCAAACTTCAGCTTTGTAGCTGGAGTTTTAACGCCTAATTTTTGCCGACGGACGAACATGTCTAGACCGACATTAATTGATAGTAATCACAATATCCCTTAGAATAGGGTACAAAGACAACAATTTTGAATGCAAAGCAAATAAATAAATAAGACAAAGGTAGTTAACAATGTAACGCAACAAAATTTCGATTTCGTTGTGATCAAAATAGTTTTATAGTTTTGACTCATAGCTTGTAACATCCTTTGATTTTGCACGTCGAGACCTAAAGACTATATTTGTGATCAGCAGCAACATTTGTGTTGATTTAGCCATGACCATGTCCGTCCACCCGCCTGTCCGTTGCTTATTTCAGGGACTTAAAATTCATGCTGGAAAGCTGAAATTAGGAATATAAACTCTTTTGGGTATCAAAATGCTCAAGTGTAAAGACTTTTAAAATTCACTACACGACAGCTTTTTGAAAAAAAAACAACATTTTATTGAAGAAATCACAGGTGACAGTTGACAGTTGACAGTAGACAGTATAAAGTCGTTCTTAATAGTTCCTCCTATATTTAGTAAAATATGTTGACTTATAATAATTCGTCCATAATAAGTTTTTGACACGGCCATTGTTTGGGGGATAGGAAGGTGAATACGTTATCCAACAGTTCGCCCATCGGACTAAAGCTTTTCCTTAGTTTTGGTTGCCTTGTTTTTATGAATGCAAACAGTAATTAACTATCTTACCTTGTAACAAACTTGCGCAAATTCGCATACAATTTTTTTTCTCACTCTCTACTGGGAAACTGTTTGCCTTCTGTGAGGTGGTGATTATATGGATATAACTATGTACTAAGAGGGACGTTGAAGAATGCAGAGTGGAAGCAGTACATGCACGATTCCAATACCCCTGGAGAGGAGCAGAGTGGAGTGAGTGCTTCATTCGAACCCTAGTTATGGTCTGGAAGTTAACATATCATTGGTGACAGCTTCAGTCTAAGTCTGTATCTTATCTAGCCCTAAGTGTGGAGTGCTGAATGAAGTGATTGTTGCAGTCTAACCTTACGCAGTCCTCTTTCTTTGACAGGGGTACAGCTTGGGATGACTGATTTCAGTCGAATTCCAGCCTGTTGCTCATAATCCCTAGTGAGAGACCGGTGTGTGGCTACGATAACTGCATATCTTAAGTAGTGACTAGTGCGGTCGCGCACAACCCAGAGACCATGTGTTAGGATCCGAGTGAGGTGACTGTTATCAGTACAAACCCCAGACTGATCCCGATTCACTACGCAGCGGATGGAGAGCTATCTGGGGTGACTGTTTCAGTACGAACCCCTTTTGCTCCTAATCCACGGAAATGAGAGTGCTATAAGGTGGCTGCTTCAGTCGAACCCGTTATTACCCTCTATTCTCTTGAAGGTAGTAGCGAGTTGGGCGACTGCTCGCTGGAAGAGGGACAAAAGAGTTTGACACGGTCATATACACCGACGGATCTAAGATGAACTGTTTTGTGGGGGGCGGTGTCTACTCGGAATCACTAAAAACATCAATATCCTATCGCCTGCCGGATTTTGCCAGCGTTTTCCAGGCGGAACTACTGGCTATCCGACAGGCCTGCACGCAACTAGGGCGTGACACAACGTACAAACAAAACATTGCTGTCCTCATAGATAGCCAAGCCGCCATCAAAGCTATTGACTCGGCTACCATATCGTCCAAACTGGTACAGGAGTGCCGGAACGAGTTTGCCCGACTGGGCGAACGTTTCAGGGTTACACTACTCTGGGTTCCAGGGCATAGCAATATAGCAGGAAACGAGCGTGCAGATGAGCTGGCCAGGCAGCGCTCAGCTCTGGACGGCTCACTCGCAGTAAGGGTTCACATTCCGCTAGGTGCGGTTAAGGCACAAATGCACTCATACTTCCTGCAGAAAGCCAATCTTCAATGGAGATGGTTAACTAACTGCATCATATCAACGAATATATGGCCTACTTTACTTATGACAAAAGAAAGACAAAGGATCTTCTAAACAGAACCCGCCCCGATGTCGCCAGAATTACGCCGATAATCACCGGGCATTGGCCAATTGGAGACCATGCGGCTAAACTAGGTATCCCATTTAACCTCCACTGCCGAAGTTGCGGGAATGTAAATGAAAGAGAAACTCTCTCTGCGAATGTCCGGCACTAGCAAGAGCCAGACTGCGGACACTGAATCAACCATTCTTCGACGACCTTAGCGCTATATCGGGCAAAGGGATACAAGATCTTATCCGTTTTCTCAACTACACAGGTTGGATATAGCCACACATCAACTTCTCTACAACCACTACAACATAGGTTACACGAGTCGTGGTAACAAAAAGGCCCAACATAGTGCTAATTGGGTTCAGGCCGAACCGCCACCTCTACCTACCCTCCTACCTGGGCGACTGCTTCAGTGAATTTTCTTTTTGCATCGTTCTTTGTCCATATCTGTTTGGAGGACGATTATGCGCTAATGTTAATCCATCTATTCCTCGCTTCTTTTGAATGGTAACGGCCGGTGTCTCACTGTCACCAGGGAGGTCTTTCCTGGCCCTTGTATTACGTTACAGCTACATTACGTTCTGGTTTAACAAATTCGATTTTGAGATTGAAGCAGAGGCAGCTTTATGAGAGGTTTCACTGATTTCCTATGGATCCACTTGATACGTCTTTAAAGCAAGTGTCATTGTACTCAGTGATACTCGTACATATTCTATTATTTCGGCGATTCGAAAAACAACTTCGTCCACTGCATGAATAGCAACGAGTTGTTACTTTATAACACATATAAAATAATATCCACTGTACTGTGTAAACGTCTCAAGACGTTTTGCATTGCACTATTCTGCCTATATCACTACCACCCTGGAAAAGACCAACGAATTTCAAGTCGAGACTCATCTTATAGGCCGCAAAAGATACCATTCATCGTCAGTTTGTGGATAGATACAATACAGCATCCATAACAATACGTGGTCAAAGTTAAGTAAATGATGAGTTGTCCATTCGTCTGTAAAGTGTGAATTTGACGGCCTCCCCCCCCCCCCCCCCGCTGTGCGATTTAACAGTAACTCTTCCACCTAAAATCGAGAATAGAAGAGTGTTGGTTCTTAGAAAGGTACTCTGTGGAGGTCAGGAACCCATTATGTATTGAGTATGAAAACTAAATAGATAGGAATTTGTGTAATAGCTAAAATTGTACTTAGTTGATTATGAACCCACACCTGGACAATCATCGACAGTGTGTTTTTGATCACAAATTTTTTCATTGTAAATCGATTTCGAAAAAGCTTCTAGTAGTATAAGTAGTATGTATTTAGTAGTAGTTCTTCTTGTTATTTTCGTTCGAGAATTTGCATGCTATTGTACATATTTAAATACTTTTTATCATTTAGGTTGTCATTTAGAATCAATATGCATATATACTCGTACAACCTCTAACCGTATACCCGTGTTCTCTTAGAATAGGACATCATCCTAGAAAATGCCGTATGTTTTCTACTTCCCATAAATTACATACGGAACAGAGCTTTGATACATTTATACATTTTCCCCAAATCTTTCGCCATTCAGTTTGATATCACATTCGGCCTAAGGCTGAAAACACACCGGATCACTCAAAAGGTTTTATTTTGACTATTATAACAACAATACATTGATTGATTGAGCCAACAAAACAATACACACCAAAACAGGCGAAACAAAACACGTGTTTTTGATTCGATGTATTTCATTAGTGGTTGTCGAATAAACATGCCTTTGCATACGGCTTTTGCACACTTGCCTATGGCGTAACACACACCTCTACGGCAAAAAAAAACAAAGGCAAATCAAGAAAACATGCTTCGTTGTCGACAGCCGGACTGCTGAATTCCAGAAACAAAAGGACATCTTTTTGTTTGCACTAGTTAGTTATTTATGCTAGTTGTTTTGAAAGAAAGACAGAGAAGTTATTCACCCCTATATATAGTAGAAAACTCCATAGGGTACGTTTCACTCAAACTCACCACCTCGTAGGCATACAAACTTCAACGCAGCGAAATCGAAGCGTTTGAGTTTTTTTTATTTTTAAAATTCATCATTTATTTATGAAAAACGAAACAACATTTATTTAAATGAATGTATTTCTATTATAAAGAGTTAGCGTTGCATTTACTACAGCAATAAATCCAATTAAATAAACGCGAAAGAAATATAAAAAATAAACAACGTTAATCCACCTAAATCCTACGAAATCAAATCAGATGGTGGAAAGTTGATGTGTGTTGATTTCACCCTTTTCTCACATTAACCTACAAAATCTATAAAAGCATTGCACTGAAATTCGACAAAATCCCCGATCGGTAACACAGTTTTTGGCGTTTTCTACGATACATAAAATGCAAGGTGAAAGTTAAACGCGTAAGTTAACTGAATCTCAGACACGTCGTTTTCTGCGATAGGAGGAATGTTTTTGATTGCGGCAAGAAATCCAATATATATTTCATCGATCACGCTAATAAAATTGCTATATCGCTGCCACTTTAGGTTTCAAGGAGTCAAAGTATTCATTTCAAATGTTCCAATAGATACTCGCAGCTTTTCGATTGAATAAAAAAATCATCAATAAATTTTTGCAAACAAATAACGAAACCAATTTCTGGCTGTTTAATTGAACAAGAAAGAATGTTTAATAAATGATAATGATTAATTAATTAATTTTTTATGGCGTGTAGCAATCTATCATCCACCATGTATTTAATAGCGTCAAAACTGATGCGTTATTTCCTTGATTTCTCATCGTCTATGAGTTGATTTTGTCTTTATAACATTTTCAGTTGATACGGATACAGACGCCGACGAGGATGAAGGGCACGTCGAGGAAGGCGAAAACGAACTCAATAGAGATCGAAACGAAAGGACAGAAGAACTACTAGACCAAAGTGACGAGGGTAGAGATGCTACTGACCAACCTAATGGAGAAGTATCGGTTTCACTGCTGAGGGCAAAAAACTTATCGCTTCTGCAGAACCAGTGAGTATTAAGATTAAATTAAATCCCCTCTCTCCAGGATATGTACGTTTTTAACAATGTTTTCCCTTTTCAAGGGAAATTTCCTCAAGTCAGCAGAACTTTTTTCGAATGCTCGACAAAAAAATCGAAGAGGTGAGTTAAAGATTAAAATGTTTGCGATGCCTATTGATTTTTTAATTTTAAAGGGTCCTGATTACGATTCGGCTAGTGAAACTGAAATCGCACTGGAGGAAGCGCGCCTCAATGCGCTAGTCCAGCATTGGGAGTCAGCCAGCCTGACTGCATCGATGTGTTCATCAGCGAGTCGCTCGCTTCAAACTACACCAATACGACAAGCTCCGATTAGGCAACCGCCACCACTTGTGAGAACAGTAGTACAGAATTCAATACAACAACAGCCGTTGAGCGCTGACCTTTTACCTCAAAGCGCAAGCACACCCCAGCAAGGACTGGTAATGGTCGCACAGCCGACAGCATCTGTTATTACCCAACAGCAGCAACCAATACCTGGAATACCGCCTAATCAGCAAATAAACCAAATCATTGGGATCGGAGGAATTGTGATTAGTGGCAGTGTGAACTCGCAATCTCAAATGCTGGCTAAAAGCGCCAATCTAAGTCCCAAGCTAATAGTAGATCCTCGGGCTATGATGCCATTAAACCAAAACGCCCTTCAACAGGCATACGCTATACCACCGTCGCCGCAGCAAGCTGCTATGAGCATGGGTCGATCACCAAGACCGCCGCTTGTCCCTGTGGGACAAAGTCCCGTTGGAAGTCTGCCTGCACACATGCTGGCCTATTACGGACAACCTCAGCCCACTCAGCCAACTTATTTTGGTGAAGTACTACACTCTATGCAGGTGTGCTTGCAATCATACAAAATTTGGGGTCACTTTGCTATATAGGGAATCGTTTTTCTAATTGTCTTTTTTTTAGGTAGAAAAACATGCTTAAAACAAGTTATCACTTTAGAAAATGTGTAAAAATTTAAAAAAAAGATTTAAAATACATTTTTTTTAAACCTTACTCTGTCAAGTGGATCCCATAAACGGTGGGGGAAGAGGCATACCCCCTACATCCTTCTTCCTTGGGTTTACAGTTTGGTTAGAGCGCGATAACTTTGGCGCCGCAAAATAATAACGTATTCTTTTAGAGGGATACAATACAAGATTTTTTTAATATTGCTGGAGATTGGGAGGGGGGTGGGTATTTTTCTTCTCGTTTAGGCGGAATGGGAAATTATCTAAAATCTGCCTTAAAATAACGGAAAAAAAATATTTGCAAATAACGGAAAAACTTGCAATAAAATACATACTATAATTTATTTGAAAACCAGGAAACATTTCTTTTATATTATTTTTAAATCAAGGTTTTTCTATAAATATTTCTCGAAATGTTCTTTTTGCGATCATTTCAGGACAACTTTCACTATTTACTTTAAACGAACTAAAGATAAAACATTCAGAGACCCCATTTAGACAGACTGGAGCAAATTTCCCAACCTGGTCGAACATAAACTACCGCCTGTCACGACAGGTACACTGATGAACGCGACGATGAATCACTGAATGTTTTCAACAAATTAGAGTTTAATTGACTCTTTCAAAAAATTCTGTCCTGTCAGTCGGGCGCCATAAAATAATAACGACTTCTCACGTCAAACACCAGGAAACTTTTTAATAAAGCAAAACTGACAAGAACCGAAGAAGACTGTAGTATCTTAGCAGCAGCTTCAACGAGTTGACAAAAAAAAAACCAGAGCAGCAAAGAGCAATCCAGTGAGTCCCATCGACTAAAGCCCTTCCAATCGTACAAGATTTTCATACCCAAATCCGGTAACCTAGCCATTCCGCAGCCAAGGACTACAAACCAATTAGTCTTTCATCATTTCTCATGAAAACCCTGGAAAGACTTCGTACTCTGTACTTAAGGAACGTTAAACAACGACCATACCATGTCGAGTTAATCGGTTCTCGTCAGATCACCGTAATTAAACGACGTTGGGCGCGGTTAGTACGTAGATGGGGGACCGCTTGAGAACAACCGCGTGTCGTTGGCCAGTCCCATCTACAGAGTTGTGGTAGATAAAAAATACGTGGTATCACAATAAACCTAAATTGGTCTAAGTGTGTTGGCTTCTGCCGACAGCCACATAAACCTAACCTAACCTGTACTTAAGGAACAAATTTGAGCCAACTGGCTCTCTATGTATGTCATGCACAACACGCATTATGTCAAAGGTAGGTCAGTGGAGACAGCGCTACATGAAGTTACTAGAACGATCGAGAAGAATTTAGGTTGTCTAAGAAGAATGCTAACTGCGCAATGCCGCAAGGGGGGTGCTCTCTCCCCTTCTGTGGAACATCTCAATCGACAAGATTCTTAAATCCCTTGCCAGCAAAGGTTTCTATCCACTAATAGTGAGATCATGGAATCGGCGCTATCAGAACTATCAAGATGGACAAACCCCAAAAAGGCCGAGCTTATCCTGTTTACAAAGAAATACAAGATACCAACATGGAACCTACCGAAACTGAAAGGTGTTATAACTTTTAGTACAAAAACTATGATGATAAAAATAAAAATATCTTCTTCCGAAAAATGGGTAGTTATGTAATTATCTGCAATTTAACTGTAAGATAGTTCCAAAGTCGAATTGCAGATACAAAAAGGAACGTTCTGCAATAGTGTTTAGGAAGCGTGGACAATTTCAATGCACACCTCTACGTGAATGAGAAAAGTGAAGCATTTCACGTAAGTAGTCAGGGCAGTTACTATGAATTTTATTGTGCAACAGCAGAAGGTTTCTGAGCGCATAATATTTGTCAAAGCCAATTTGCAATAGACTAGCGTTAAGATGGGAGATGCTGGTAAACCTTCGAACATTATATATGAACCGTATGCAATCATTAAATGCTACGTTGAACCTATGCTTACATTCATAGTCCATGCATGCGTATAAAAAAAAGGTAAAGTTAAACTTTTGACCAAACGTTTCTTCATTTCAGGTAACAGTAGGTGTGCGGAACTTCTTAAGTTGCGCAACCCAGAGTAAATTTTCTTAATAGTTCCAGCGACGGCATCACAACAACTCATAGAAGAGTTAATGCTAAATATTTCACTTTACTAGCATATGTTATAGTGTTGCCGTCAAGAACAACACTGGGCAAAACTTTAGGGTTAGCTAGGGCTCTAGAACAAATTATAGCAACTGTTTTTGATGAGTTGAGTAAGAGTTTAATAACTGAAGCCCGGCAAAATATCGTCGATAAGTCTACCCGCCACACAATCATTCATTAACCATTGGGCCGTGAAACATATAGTAGGACATCATCAGTGTACAAATGTATCTTACAATGAATAACGACTTATGCAAGGTCATTAATAAAAAGAGAAAATAATAATGGACCCAAAACCGACCCCTCTGGAACCCCCGAACTAACAGAACCATTAAACCAAATTTATCAGAATCTAGAGCAATTCGTAGATCCGTGGTAACTTTTAACATACCAGACTCACAGCTATGCTTATTTCTAAACCCAGACTGCCCTTTAGTAATCAAATTACTCAAGTTCAGATAACATTGTATTTGCTTAGAATTTTTTTTTCACTTTTGCCATAAAACACAAGAGGAGCAAGACGGATTTGGTTTTTTTTGGTACTAGTATTACGAGTACCTTAGCTCTTTTCCACAACTCAGGAAACTGACTGCTAAAAATGCAAGAATTAAAAATATGGACCATATATTTAAGCTGGTAAAATTAGTCTTAAAAAATCGGAGAAAGCCAGAAGCGTTAGATTCAATAGAGCCAATAGCTACCAAAACCTCGTAAACCTCAACACACTCAAATAAAAAAGATTGTCTATATTCTATAGAATCATCTGAATCGACAGAAAGCACGCTAGAAGTGTTTGAGTTTGAGCTGGAAGGCACATTTTGAACTACTTTTATTTACAGTTACTCCAGCACCTTTTGAATTTCTCCACAACTCAAGGTTTTGGAGTAAGTATGATCTTTAAGAAGACCTACTCGTAATAATGGCCGTGACACTATTTCGGGCAACAGTATACTGCCTTTTTTGTACTCTCTCTCGAATAAGTAGCGTCATCTGAGGATTGCACCAAAGACAACATTTAGGTTTCTTACGCTTCGTAATCAGAGGAACATAACTTCATACAACCTGTTGACAAAAGTGTCGAATTGAAGTACTTTATTGTTAACATCAGGTGTACTATATATTTCGCTCCAGTTAAAATTAAAACAGTCACTTCTTCAAATGCACTCACATTCCCCTCTTTTAATTGATTAGGGGGGCTCTACAACGACTAGTAAATTTTCTACCGAATTCTTAAGCTCAACGCCGAGAAACTGATTAGTTGACAGATTGGAGCAATACATAACTTTGGCGAAGATAAGTTCCCGAATATACATACAAACGCAGCCTCAAACTCGCCCAACACGATCATTTCTAAACAATTTAAAACTTACAAGGTCATAACACTTCCATTAAGCCATAATTCAGACACCATTATTACATCAAGTTTAGATGCACTTAACATTTGGTACAGTACAGTGTATTTGAAACGAATACTACAAGCATTAAGATGACACAACACGCTGAGAACGCTCCTAACAATGTCAGGATCTATACCAAAAACCATAAAAATAAATTACTGAAATCACTACCCACCCACAAGAAGATGTGTTTAAAATAAAGAAAATAATAATAAAAGCATTATTAATTGATTGAACTTTAAAATTAACTGTGTTCTTTAATCAAGTGAGAAGAAACATTGCGTATTAATTCATAAGGCGTTTCTAAAAACAATAAAATCAAAAGTACAAAGTGAATTTAAGACTATGTACAAGTTATACAGAACGTAAAACTAAGCAAATTTAATACAAATCAACAGAAGGTTTTGCATTAAAAAAGAAAAAATGATTCTATTGCGCACCGAAATGGAATAAAGATAAAATATAGCGGCAGCAGCAACATCATCATCACAACAGGTGGGTGTGGGTCAGTTGCAACGAAGTTGCGTGAGCGTATACTGACTTCGGAGAGGGTGTTAAAACTCCTTTATGCGGGGTATCGGGCCAACCAAGTATACTGTCGATTTCGAACTACTGTTGATATAGTTCTAAGATCCGAGGAAGCCTTCACGTCAAAGAACCTATCTCGAAAAAAATGGAGCGCGACCTGCTCAGTTGGTACTGTCATGTTCAAAGGAGATATCCTACGAACTCTGTCAAAAAGGCAATATCAATCAAAGTTCCAATACAAATGCGAAAGAGAGGCAGGCCTAAAACGTTTGGATCACACAAATGCAGCAAAAACAGCATTTGATTGGCCTCAGCGACGAAGTGATTAAAAATTGGGCGGCCTCCCCAATTTTCTGAGGTCGAACAGGCGAACCCCACAGGAAGACCAGTAGGGATGCAGTTAAGTTCGAGGGTTATGATCCCTTTAATCCTGATCACCGCCATTAAATAAAGAGGAAGAAGTTGATATAGGCTGCTGCTCGACAACTGGACACATACTAATAACTAAGTACTAACTACTCCACAAAAAAAGAATTTTCTAATAAAATAACAGTATTCGTAATGTGTAATTTTCTCAAAAACTAGAAGGTATAAACTATCTGGGTTTAAGCGTTCTACAAAAAAAATTCATAGGGAAACTGAAAAATAAAAGCCAATTTAGTATCTACTTACCTACTTTCACGATTTTGAAAAAAATCATTAAAACAATTTTTTTTATTTTTTTTTTCCAAAACGTTGAGCTTGAAAGTATTTTTTGCACAAACTATTCATAGAAATAATTTTATTTAAAAATAATATAAAACAGGTTTCTGGCTTTCAAATCAAAAAAATGTGTAGGTGTTGATGTTGTGTTTTAATTTTTTAAAGTCCGATTTTAGAAAATTGCCCTTTCCGCCTAAGCGGTCGAAAATAGACCCCCTTCTCCCATATTGAAAAGTGCTTGCATTTCGTCCCTCAACAAAATCGTTTTTTTTCGGCGTCAAAGTTATCGTGTTTTAGCCACTGTTGGATTTGGAGTAAGTGTGAGATTGGGTTTATCAATTCCATCTATCATATGCATTATGCACCCAACCATTCAGCCATTTGGACATGTTATTAATTAAACAACTAAATTTGTATTTAAAAACTTTAAATTTGCAAATATGTATTGAGTTCCCAAATTAAAAATTGGATCATATTCTAAAATTATAATTAACAATTCCACATCAATAGATTTGTCAAATTCAATTCCCTATATAGGAGTAGCAAAGTTCAACCCAAAATTGTAAGATTGTTTGAAACTAATTTAATATTCCTCTTTATTTTGTTGAAGGTACCTCAAGCTCCTCCTGAATACCGATTTCCACCTGCGATAAGTGTTCAACGTCTAGCGCCTCAGGTGCAAAGACAGCTGCGCGAAACACAGGAATTAATAAAAGACTCTTGCCCGCAACTGTATGCGGCCGGTTATGGAAGCCCGGGTCCTCCGTTGCGGAATCAGCCCAGAAATACAGCCAGAAGACCCACCCTGGAGACTCAATTCTCACAGGAGTTATCGTGATATTTAGATTATTAGTTCAAATTGTAAAAAAAAATAAAAAAAAAAAACAAAATCAATATTCGTTCAGTTGTCCTCTATCCTATATCTGTCCATTCACCAGCATTTCTATGAACCTATGCGATAGCATTGAGTTAATCTAAATTGTAATTGTAACTGTCCCTTCTTTTCTTATTATTTTTTTTTTCTCAAAAACCAAAAACAAACAAAAAAACTCACTTTACTGAACGAAAGTATGCGAATGTAGCAAATGTAAGCAGAACCCAAAATGACTTTAGTTTTAAGTGAATTTCTTTAGGAAATTACTCCATGTCATAATATATACCTATATATGGATTATATACGTGTATATATGTATATGTATATATAAAAACACAAAGAACAGAATATAATTATTTTCTAGCATAAGGATTTACAATTACAGAGATAGTGCAAATATGTATTTCATGGTCAAAGGCTTGGTGTATGTTGTGTCAATTTTAAATTGTTTGAATTTGGATGGGTTTTAATACGTTTTCTTGCTCAAAGTCTGCCTCCTGATTTCGAGTAGGTATTGAAAGGGTCATGATAGCAAAAGTGGGTTATCTGTTAATGTTGTTTTGGAAAATTTAGTAATTTTCTACCATCACTTAAAAAGTTACACATTTTTGCTTAGAAATTTGCTATCCCTGGACAAAACATTTAAAGAAAGTTAAAATGTCCTTAAACTAATGAACCCTCATTCCAAGTTGCTTCCTGTATGAATTTGTCCCCAAGCTACTGAAATGAATTTCATAGACCTAATCAGTCATAAATACTTGTATGTATGTACTAATACAAGGTGGCGCAAAAGTCATCTTCCTATCGGAAGAAGCATAATTTTTGCAAATGACGGCAAATGTAAATTCTACTTTGATATTTGTGAAGTTAACTGATACAGAAAAATCTTAAGACACCAGTTAACATAATTCAAAAGCAGAACCAAAGTTTTTCATTCATAAAAAAAATTACAGCGAAAGAACATCGGGTGACAACTTTTGCGCCACCTGACAACTTTTGCGCCACCTTGTATAGGGTAATCCATTTGGGGATGGGAAAAAACATAAATCATTTTCGCGTACTAATTTGCAAAGGTTTTATATGTGAAACTACACAAAAACCCGTGCGCGTACTGTGAAAATGGTAAAAAGATGAACGTAAGTAAAATGTACTTTCGTTCATTTTTCTTCGCACAGAATTTCGGCTGGTTAGAAAATGAAAACGGTTGAATGATGAAATGCTATAAAAAAAAGAGTTGTTGCTTTTTTTAAAGCCAAACTTTGACGTTTTTCATTTTTCTCTGCTAAAGACTTCGCTCGAAAAGTACCTTTGCTTTAAAATGAGAGGATTCTCTCTATTTTGGAGACTTTAAAGTTTTATTTTTCCTCAAATTAAAGTACGCGAACGGACTTTAACCTCTTTGATTTTGAAAACAACTGTCAAACTTGAATTTCATTCAGTAAACGGCGCCAACAGTCGCACAACACGACACATTTTGGCTTTATTATAATAATAATAATAATAATAATAAGTTCCTAGGCGGCTTTATTTGGAGATTTCGTCCATTGGTCGGTGGACTTTTTTGTGGGGCTACGGGAAAGATCGTGTTTACGCGGGCAATCTCTAAATTCTTGAGCAGTTGAAAACCAACATTCGTCAAGTTATGTGGCCGAGAGATAAGCCGAAATGTGCGGAAGTCACCTAAAACAATCTGAAATAGAAGACTCGTGCACACGGCCACGTGGTGGACATTCAAATGATGATGTAGGTATATTGCATTTAAAAACAAAGTCCAAACATTAAACTGAAAAAAAAAACAGAATTCATCAAAGCCACCCGAAACTTAGCGAATACAAAGAGTTTGTATTGTGTGCCCATAATAGCCAATGGCTCCGTTTCATTCCCTTCCGCTTGCGTCCAAATACAGCGATACCATTCACGGTTCGATCAAATATGAGATTAGCTTAAGTTTTCGTCAGTCTATTATACAAGGTGGCGCAAAAGTAATCCTTCTATCAGAAAATGCTATAAATTTTGCGATTGGGCCCCTAATGTCAGTTCTGTTTTGACATTTGTGTAGTAAACACATGCGAAATACACGTTAATAAACAATGTTACGCTACACTGCTTCAGAACGCGGAATATTGGTGACTATTTATTTGATTTTTTTTTTTAATTACAGCCAAAAAACATCGGAAGGTTATTTTTGCGCCACCTTGTATATATATTTATGTGTTTTTATTTTTATTTTATTTTCCGAAGCTGAAATAGGATAAACCGCTATAATAATATTATATGTTTGGCCAGTGGCTAACTTCGCTCGTGGGCAAACATAACTACCGCCAATATTTCGTGTGGACAAAAAGAAACCATTTCTTTTTACACATACCTAATTATTTTCCAAAAAAACGGATCTTAAAGTCGATTCGCATAAAGAAATATTCACTCATAAACAAAATACATTAATAAAACAATACTTCTTTTTCTTCATTCCCTTTAGGGTGAGTTTATGATCAGATCAGGATTTAAGGGATTGTAGCACTCCCAATTTATGGTCTTTGGGAGTATCGCCCAGTTTGACCTCAATAAATAACGAGAGGCTTAACTAAGGCCAATTACTGATTTTATATGTTCAATTGAGCGTAAAAAGCATACAGGTAGGCCTCGCTGAACATGCATGCAACGTTCCTGAAGAAGGCCGTGACGATATAAGAAACCAGTGCAAAAAGGGGGGTAACGTTCCACAATCTAAAAAAAATCGCCCAAAAATATTTTTTATTTAAATTGAAGTTGTATATATTATTATTATATTATTTTGTTTAACGACATCGAATTGTAATAAATAATGTTTGTTTAACGGGCTGTAGGTCTTAATTTAAAAATACTCTTTTTTTGTATTTTAAATTATATATTTTGTCCAATATTTCGACTTTCTTCGAAAGTCATCTTCAGGGACTGTCAAGAAAAAGTATTATGACAATAAAATGAACAATCTACATTTACATTGTGAAACTTACACAACTTATTGTACAACATAAATAATTACATTTCACAAAAAAAATTTTGGTATGACGAACACAAAACATTATGATGCCGGCTGAGTTATAACTATTTTCGTCTTCCGTTGTTTGTTTATAAGATGTCTGTAGATGTGTGCGCATTTTTCGGTGTCCGTTTTATAGTTAAGTCGTTTTTGTATTGGTACATTTATTATATGTAACATTTCCGTAGTGTACCTCCTCATATAATTTGATTCTTCTTGTAGTATGTCAACGTTTTCGAAGTCAGGATAATGTCCGAATTTAATGCAGTGGGCAGCTAATGCAGTTTTTTGTTCTATAGGTGTCGAGAGAGCTTTTTGGTAAGATTTATGTAAGGCTATTCTTGTCCTTAGTTTATTTTTTGTTGTCCCAACATATGTTTTATTGCATACGTTGGACCCGTCTCCATTACAAGATATTTTGTAAATCAGATTCGATTTGTCAAGTATAAATAGAAAAACAAAATACAACAGTTTTTTTTCTAATAAATTTAACAAAACTGCAATTAACAAAAAAGTTAAAAAAAAAACCTAAGAAAAACAATATAAAACTTTACAAACATAAATTTACTCTTCGTCACTGCTTAAATTAATTATAAGTGGGCGTTTTTGATATGCCTCATTGTCATTTTTGTTGATGAAAAAATTCGTTACTTTTAACAGTGTTAAACAAAAACATATCGCAAAAAGTGAAACGTGCTAGAGCGAGGCCGTGCTATAAGAAGTACGTGTTAAGCGAGGCCACCATGTAATTTGATTTAACTTACCACATTACATAACTTCGGGAAAAGAAGAGAAAATATGGAAATATACAGCAGAGACATTAAATCAAGATAGCAATTGAATATAAAAGAAAGTGAAAACCACATAAAATGTCAGTCTTAGTGTGAATGGGCAAGGGATATATCGATACCGCACTTCTATCGGTACCTTTACCACTACCGCATACCGCTCTGGTGTGAGATTCCTTACAGAACATTTTTTAATGGTGTTTCTTAGCGCCAGATAGCGCAGTTGATCTTTACATATCCTCAACCACGTAATTCTTTTCAATAGATGCACTTAGCATGTTCCTTATATTTTGCCACAAAAAGATTAGCACCACCAGTTATGTTTGCACACAAAGTGATCGAGGAATGGGATAGAAGTGCCAGTTCAATGAATATTCGCATCTATTACACCAAAAGATATTGAGCGCATTCAATTTGCACATTGTGCTTTATGTGTAGAAAAACGAAAACTGTCAATTCTCCAACACCGAGAGAAAATCCTTTCATTTCAAAGAAAAGTACGCGAACCCTTTTGTGTAAAAAGATGAAACACGTCAAAGTTTGGCTTGAATAGAAGCTACCGCTGTTTTTTTTTCTGGCATAGGATTTCATCATTTGACTATTTTCACTTTCTTGCCAGCTGAAATTCTGAAAATAAACGATAGTAGATACTTGTTTCTTTCGTTCATCTTTTTACCATTTTCTCTGAGTAAGCTAAGTAGCCCATAATAGGTCTGTTCGCGTACTTTTATGTGAACAAAATTTAAACTGTGAAATCTGCGAGATCGAGGGAGAATCCTGTCATTTCAAAGAAAAGTACGGGAAACGAAAAAAGGCAAAGTTTGGCTTGAAAAGAAGCAACACCTATTTTTTTTGCTGGCAAACGCATAGGATTTCGTCATAAATTTTTTTTTTACCAGCTGAGATTCTGTAAATAAGAATTAACGAAAGTACATTTTTAATTTTTTCATCTTTTTACGAAAGAAAGTTTATATAAATTTACATTTGCTTGTTAGTACGCGAACGGACCTAATGCCTCGTACAAAATTCGTCCTACGATTCCTCTACGCCTGAAAATCCGCAAATCAATCTTTTCTGTAATATTCTTGTGAGTGCATAGGGATGGGCTAATAATTTTCAATTAATTACACAAATTTGGCGACTTTATCCACTTTATTACGATTTCCATACGTAGGTACATTCTCTGGTCATCATCAACACTTCCCGTAAATCTCTAGTCGTATCAACCCATGGATTTGCATGCTTATTTGGTTGGTTAGAAAGGTCCTCAATGAGGTACACTTAGATCAGAGAAGGTCCATTGTGATGCCATTTTTGAAGGGGCAGGTGGGTCACGCTGCTCAAACCTAGAACCATCTACTTTTCTTTCTCTTGACAATTGTTAATATCGGCCGTGTAGGCATTGTTTAGATCTTCTAGATCCTGGAAGAAGTATTTACCTAAATTAGCCATCCTGATGTTGGCTAGTGCCCGACAAGTGCATAGGAGGTGTAGGACGGTCTCCCCCTCTTTCTCATCTCTGCAGTCTCTGAGCACGTCTTCCCATTGCACAGTGTCCGGTGATTATGTTTGTAACGGTAGGGACTAGGGAGGGTTCCTCTTTTATAGTAGAAACACATCAACACTTCAACTTGGACTTGGACTTTGACAAGAGCTTGAACTTTAGCGTTTAAAGTTGAGTCAAACACAATGAAAAATGTAACTTCAAGACCGAAACAAAGAATGGTTGTAAAGAAAAGGGAAAATTATGTCAAAATACAAGCAAGCGAGAAAATTCGCTCAAAATATAAGCATTTGCATGTTGGGAAAACTGAAAACATCGTCTCAAGGTTGGTGGGACTTGCACTTCAACTTTGAATTTAGGATTTAGGTCTAACGTTGAAGGTGACGTTGAGGCTGAAGTGCTAACGTGTTCCATCCCATTAAAAAGCATTGGTTCTAAAACGTGCGACGTGGCTGTCAAAGTTGAAGGCGACTTTGAAGTGCTGATGTGTTTCTACCATTATGTCTTAGAAGTCTGTTTGACCTTCTCTGGTCCAGCTTTGGCCATAATTGTCTACCGGTGCTACACTGGCTAAGTTGGTTCCATCGGAGGTTTCCTTTTTTTTAGCGCGTCGGCGTGGATGAGGTTGCTTGCTTATTTGGTCAAAAGACAAATTCTTTTCCGGTGTTGCACGTTATATTGAAGAAAAAGAGCAATTCTAGATGCATCTCAAATTTTTGAGAGATTTGCTCTATAATTTTGCCAACGCATACAAATGGCCTTCCGGCAAACTTCTAAGTGAGAAAAACGTGGTTTTGATTTATTCTGAAATAATTTCACTCCATTATCATTGCCATGAACATGTAGCCAGGCTTAATGAATGCAAAACAAATCACAAAAAACAAAAAACAATTTTTTAGACTGCCCGTAGAAAACTCGGATGTGTCGGAAATATGGAATTGTATGGGACATGAACTTTAGATTCTCAATCACTGCAGCGGCACGTCCGTCGTTGCGATACAGCAAATTGTAGAAGCGCGATAACACGGAGGTATTAAATTTTTGTTTTGTATTCAGTTTCTTTCAAATTCACTTACTATCTTGGTTAATGCCTCCGCTATTTATTCCATCTTTTATCTTCTCTTCCCGTTTTTTAATACTCTAGGTTAAAACAAATAATATTGAATTTTTTGTTTACTAGCTCAATTATATTGTCGATACACATTTTGACATGCGGCCGTCGCGGCGGTCAACTGTGATAGCGATATGGTACAAAACTGTATCACTCATTACCGCAATATCGGTTACGATATACTGCAACAGAATAACCCAGCTGCACACAACAGAGCGACACAAACTCTGGTGTGTATGTTTCCGAAGCAATCTCTTTACAAATTTGCGATCTTTTATATCTAGTAAACTTGCAAAACAAATGAAAAAAAATCGTATTTTTTTAGTAACATTTGTTTTATTTTTCTAAGGTTTCTTAGCACTAAAAAATGTATTTCATCTTATAAATCTTTTGTTTCACTTAATTAAAAAATATATACATATGTATGTATGTGCACACTGCGTTTGTTTTCTTACAAACTGTTCGACCGGGACTTAAAACTGACGTTGTCGCGAACTACCCTATCGGGTCCGATCGAATCCACATGAAAGTAAAGTCGGGACAGACATCCACAATCACTCAAGAAGGCATACCTGACGTGTGTACACTCCTGAATGATGGTGGATGTCAGAGTACATGATTCATACGCGAAGAAATTCAATTTAAACAGTTTAAATTCCGCATTCATGCATGACACGACACGAAACACCAAAATGGTATTCTTTATTCTTATGCTAAGATTAGACTGTATGCCATGTTTTATTTGTATACCGTAACATCTTTCAAAATGACCCATTTCAACAAAATTGTCGTTTTGCTTTGCTAGTCATTAGGGTCATGTAGAGCTGTCAAAATTAGTTCGGTGATTACATAATATGTCAGGAAATAGTTTGTTTTCAGTGTCATCTACAATTTAAATACGTATTGTTTTATTCTAAATATACAGGCGAATATCTCCTCTTTTTGCAGTGCAAATTCTCTGAAGGAGCTGGTGGATTCGCCTTTTCCCAACATTATAACAAAATGTATACTCTTTAATATTGAAGAAACAAACTTACAACAAATAATAAATAAAATAAAAAAAAGAGAGAAATTTAAATTACTTCAAAAGCAGCAAAACAATAACCACCATCCGCCACATTTGAAACTGAAACGAATTTAATTTGTTTTGAGAGCATATCCTTAGATATCCTACCACAAAAAACAGTAAATGGTAACGGTCATGTTGGTCATTCTGTTTCATACATATCTAATTTTCTGACTACACTATATGATCAAATTCCATGTTTGCCAGATGCAGCCTGGTCATTTGTGGAGAAATGTGTCATATGGCCATACGACATATGCCAATCACACCGGATGACAGCGAGCATATGCATTTTTGGCAGCTTTCTGTCAAATACGACCCAATAAATGAACACTTGGCATAAAATATAATCTTACTTTTATTTGCTGAACACGATAGTGATGCAGACAAACTACAAAGTTGATTACGGCGCCGTGCGGAACTAAACTAACACAAGAAATTTGTACTGTACGCTTAAAATAGCGGATTGCCTGATTTCGACCAGTTTCGTTCACTTTTGCTTACGTACGAAAACAGCGATCCCATTCAGAGCTTACCTTCGTAAATTTGGCAACCAGTTGTTTGCATGGAAAAACAGAGGCAGTTGCTTCCGTTCACATACTTTTACTATTGGCTACTACACCTATTGACAGATCGGATTTGAACGGTTTATTCAAATATGGCATTAGCTTCAGTTTTCGTACGTCTATTATAGTTGGGCCTTATGTGAACTCATACGGGTATGTTTCGCAGCACTGAATTAAGTTGTGTTTGCAACATTGAACTTGTGTGTATTGCATGGGTGCTGCTACATAATGTCTGTATTGCCATTGTGTTCAGTTAGTTAGGGGATGTTGGATTTTGGCCATTGCTTTTATACTAAAATTAAAATTTAAACCCAAACACACAATTACAAGAACAATTACCAAGAACATTTAATTCAATTTCTTGTCAACTAGTTAAATTATATAAAGCCTATAACAAAAAGTCTGTGTGATTTAGAATAACACATTTTGGACATAAGCAATATCTACATATATAACACAATATGTAATAAACGCCTCAAGCATTCTCAATTTGACGGCATTCGGTAATGTATGTACTATTGTGTGTATAGTTGTTATTAAATTAATTAAAAAATATCATTATTTTGCGTTACAATAATATCTTCAAGTCCATTCCATATATATTGTATATGTATGTATATATGTCCTTGCTATAGTACACCAACCAACAAATTTACAAAGAAACAACCGATCGATAGTTAACTAATTTTTTATACAACATTTGTAGTTTTTTCTAAGAATTTTTATATTTTGTATTGACTGTGAGGAATTCAACTATTGTTACTATAAAATATGAAAAGTAAAGTTTTAACTAATCTCACTCGTTTTGTTGGACATGAGTTTAATTATGAAAAGACTTTCCCTATCCCTAGTCATGCCAGTTTTAATAAAAAAAAGTTACAATAACATTATTATACCTACAAGCATTTATTTCAATCGTTTTATGTATTTATTAAAAGCCTAGTCAAACAAAATAAGACCTACAAAGCTCGTCAAATTAATTTTGTTGAGCGATTGCAGGCAATTGTTTTTTATTTGTAGGTACCGTAGTCGGTATGTAATATATGAAATATAAAAAAAAAACAAAAAAAAAAGTATTAAGTTGTCTAATTTTTAAAGTAGTTATTGTATGTAAATAATATAAAACAAATAAAATTGATTATATGAATATAATAAAAAGAAAACACCGTCCGTGTTAACAGAACAAAAATTAGCTCTTTCCTCTTTTAACTTCACTCATTTTGGACAGAGAAAATATTAAAGGTTATACAAATACGCCAAAAAAAATCTCCAAATAGTAATTTATTCCGCCATTGTTGCCAAAAGAAACAAAACAAATTTCGACTGTTTTCTATCTTTTCTTATGTAACGTACATTAAATGATCCTAAATTTAAATAAATCTAATAAAAAATGAAAGAGTATCCCCCATCCAATACAAAAAAGAAGCATTAGTCTAGATATTAAGAAAGTAACAAATTTAAGAGTCTGTTCTAAATAATTATTAAAATACATATATATATTATACCAAATTAGATTATGAATGCAATTCGGAATTATGTGGGGCTAACCGATGTTAAATTTCAATAAGCTCATAGTTATTAATAATTTATATATTACATTATTAATGTTAATAGATCTAAAAATTAACTTTAATGGTTATTAAAATATTCGTTTTCTTATAATTTACGCAAAAAATGATGAATCTCGATTTAAGATGTATATTTAAAAACAACAACAAAAGAATATGTCATGTAAAGTAAAATTATTTTTTTAATTTTTTTGTATTATTTTTGTAAAAATTCTTTGAAAAATGAAAAAAGAAATAAACAGAAATACAAATTAATCAGAATTGATTTTGAAGTTGATCTACAATGCAATGGAGTTTGAGTGATGAAATCAAGGGAAGGTAATAGATGCATTTTATTTGCCCCTTATCCGATCCGGATTGGATTTGCATTCTAAAATACATGTGTTTGAAATAGGATCGAATAGAAAGCTTATTCGAGGAAAACCGGTTTTATTCCAACGAAAAGTTCAGTTCGGAACACCTACATGGCAATACGGCCTATTCTGCCAAACCTATTATTTTGTTTTGAATTTGCTATTATAAATCATAAAAGATATTTAATAATTGGTACGGCAGGCCTCCCGATTTTGATTCGTCCCTGATCTTCTAAATCAAATGCTGGTGTTGCTACATTTCTGTGATCCAGGAGTTTTAAGGCCCTGCCTCTCTTCCGCATTTGAATGGAAACGTGGATTGATATTGCCTTTTTGACAGGATTCATAGAAGCATTCTTTTGAACATAACAGTAACAACAGAGCCGATCGCGCTGCATTTTCTTCTAGATAGGTTCTTGGACTTGAAGGCTTCCTTGGATCTTGGAACCTCTTATTCGATCAATCTTTTCTACTCCTGTTGTCATGCGAAGCATCTTCATCTCAGCTGCCGTTAATTTGCCGTCATACCTTCTGTACGCGCGCCGACCAACGTTGTGAGCCATTTGTGAGTACCGGGCGCACAACTGCGGTGTAGGACCTTCCTTTCAGCTTAGGGGCCATTTTTCGATTACAGAAGATGTCATCGCAGCTTGCTTCAATATTGATCATAGATCCCAAATATTTGAACTTTTCGCACTTGAGAATCACTATATATACATATATATGTCCATTAACGACCCATAGAGGGCCTAAGACCTAGCTTGTCCAACCACTTTCTTTGCGAAGTGGAAGGGACCTACATTTTCACGCCGAATCCGAACGGCAAATTTGAGAAGTTTCTCATAACAATTGATACTCTTGGATGTTTTTCAGACGTTCGCAAGAGGTGGGGCAGTGGAAAAAAACTCGAACTCACCTTTCGATTAGTAGTCCGACACACTAAACATTGAGCCACTGCGCCCGACAGTTGGGAATCACTCTTCCATTTAAATAAAAGTCTGGAATAGGTCAGAGTGTATCAGAGAACGGGCAGCACAAATATTCTGCTTTTTCGGACTAATACGATACCCATTCCCCTCCAAAACCTCCACCCATTCATCAAGTGCGCATTGCAGGGACGTTTGATCCTCGCTAATGATGGCTCCAATGTCAGCAATTAATTACTAATGTTGGTACTTGCGCGAAAGTTTATAACCCAAAATTGTTGGTTTTCTTTGCATTCGCACATTGTTCATCCAATTGCGTTGAAATTTTGTAAAATTATTTGTTGGTATTTGCGCAAAAGTTTCTGACATCCGTCAACTTTGAATGTACCATTCGCATACAATAGGTGGAGCGCGAGTATGAAAAAGACTTCAAAGCCAAATGTAAAAGTTCTATTCTTGTTCTCATGTTCTCATATGTAAGAAGTCCTGTGTAATAGTTCTGTGAACATCGATATGTCTTCTGTTTTGTACATGTAAATGTAGCTGCTTTGTTTATGCTTACCTACTACAAACAAATTACAACAAATTGACAAAATGACATTTGGATACAAAAACATCAGTATACAGTCCATCGCGAATATACAAAACACTCATATAAGAACTAATCGCGTATAAGGCCATATAAAAAAGAGCTGATATAAGAAACACGCTTATAAAAAAGATTCGGATATAAAAAACGAATTTTCATTCACAAAATTTACTATTATAAAAAAAAACTCCAAGCATATAAGAAATATGAATTTTTCCAATGATAAGCTTAAACGCAATCGC
The DNA here is from genome assembly GCA_949715645.1 of Portevinia maculata. Taxonomy (NCBI): domain Eukaryota; kingdom Metazoa; phylum Arthropoda; class Insecta; order Diptera; family Syrphidae; genus Portevinia; species Portevinia maculata. The sequence goes on along the minus strand of OX454527.1, from coordinate 50,511,691 downwards.
ATGCGCTTAGAGGTTGCTAAACGCTCGTTTGCAAATAGCCGATGACAGTTTTTTTCCCATTCTCTCACCGTTTTCACATATGAATCTCAATTTTGTAATACGTGCTATATACGTCTTCAGTGTGAGAATGCGCGGACGTCAATTCGTGAATGTGTGAAAACTACCAGCTGACAAAAAAATCGTTATTTCAAAAACAATAATATGTATATCAAAGACACTGAATTTCACTTCCTTTTAACAACATGTAGTACGATTTTGTGTTTTTGGTGTTTAATTTCTTTACTAATCGAGATACAAACCCCGCTTATGTTAAAACAGATGTGGAGCAAAACACGTGCTGTAAGACGTTTTTTTTTATGTAAAATGACACATTTCATACTGCATATCAATTCGTGCTGAAAGTTATCTCTCTTTCTAATTTCACTGCACCTCCAGTAGGAGAACAGCACAATCCGGTACAATTTTTCTGTTTAAAAGTTTCTTGCTGTGAAATTCTGTGACATTACCCAACATTTTAGTCTGTTTGGTCGTTTAGTCATATTTAGTTCAGGCAAAAACTGAATGGTGGCAATTTCTTATGCACATCTGTTTCATGTGAGGTACTGCATGCATTACTGCATGCGTCCATTCTGCACATTAAAGTCTGAATATTTTTAAGTTGGTATGTATAACAAATAATATTTTTTTTAAATTCATTTTCTTGGTCCATGGATTTCACAATAAATGCTTTTTTAAATCCGTTAATTTCACTTAAGAAACAATTTTTTATCCGTTGGAGAATATATTTGAATTTCAAATGAAGACCTACCTTACCATTATGCAAGTCCCCTTGAACACAGCCATTGGTTTCGAGCTGCAGTTTTTCCAAGGAAAAGGAACACATATGAACACATCTTTGAAATGTCGAATTGGAATTGTCAAAAGTTTGTAAATGGCAAAATTGTTTTGTTTTCAACTACAAAATTGAAGTAAAATATCAACTGGTCGTGTTCTTTAGTTGGTTAGGTGAAAATGTTTCCATTTTTTCCGTCATTACGGCCTCCAATTGCAAACCACATTTGGTTTGAGGTAGACACTCCAGTTAATGAAGAAGCAGAGATTCTTCAATATGAGCGGGATCAAAATAATTGGGTACATTTTTATTTGTTTGTTTTTATTCTCCCATGTGATAAATTTATGTTATTTATTTAGATAAACTCAATTTCAAATGCTGCTGCTGATATACATCCACTGGGAAAAGTATTGACAATGCCTGGACCAGAGACTGACGACGAAGACGGTAGAACGAAATAGACTATTCAGAATGTAAGTTAAGTAACTATGCATTATATATTGCAGCAAATGACGAAAGCGATGAATCTGACAGTCATGACGACGAAGATGATGATACCAATGATAGAGTTATACCAGGACAGCCCGAGAGATCGGCACTTGGTCTGTACTCACCCGGTGAGGATGTTCCAATGCGGGCAGAAGGTACAACAGTGCAAGATGTTTAATGATTTCCGAAGCCCCTTCATTTTATAGATCTCGATGAAATGAACACAAAATTTTATTTGCTATCGTTTTCTTGTATTGCAATTTAAACTTTTTGTTACCAAATAAATAAAAGAGTGGCATATTTATAGAAGTCAGGAAAACGCTGTTTAAGTTCAAATGGGGTACTAGATTTCTCTGATAAAATCATTGAGTATCACACATGGAGGAATCATCTCGGCGAAACGAACGTATTGCGTAAATACGTCCCTAAATGGTGCTAGTATTTACGGCTCAATGTATGCTATCGTACTTCTCAGATCGTAGAATTTGTATCGTGCATAAAGTATTTGGAATGAAAAGTTAGCAGAACCACCTAATGATAGAAGCAGATCAACGCTGCCACTCTGAGTTCGACTTTTACAACCCAGTCGCACGTTCTAGAACCAATGCTCCTAATGGGATGGATGGAACACATTATGACTACAACCTCAACTTCGACTTGAAAAAATAAAAATACATATTAGGCATTAACGGCCCATACAGGACCTAAATGCTAGCTTCTATAGCCATTTGCTTGTGCAAAGTCTAAACCACTGCGCCCGACATTTCTACGTCAACGCTAGACCTAAAACCCAAATTGAAGTGCAAATCCCACCAACCTTGCGGCGATGTTTACAGTTTTCCCAGGCCGAGCTTGGTCGATGAACTCCTTAACTACCTCAAAGTTATTGCTATCAACAGTGTCGTTTTGCTGGGATCCCGAATTCGGCCATTGCCACGTAGAGCTCCTGACGATGAATGCTATCATATTCGGATTTGAAGTCGATGAAAAGGTGGTGGTGGGTCTCGACTGGAAATTCATTGGTCTTTTCCAGGATTTGCCTTAGCGTGAAGACTTGGTCTATTGTTGATCTGCCGTTCCGGAAGCCACACTGGTACGTACCGATTAGTGTGTTATAGCTTGAGACACTCACACAGTACGTTGGATAGGATCGTATAGCAGGGATATGCATCGATAGTTCTTGCAAGATATATGATCGCCTTTTTTGAAGATCGGCCATATGGACCTGATAGTCCAATCATCGGACATGCTTTCTTCCACCCATACTTGGTTGATGATTTGGTGCACGCGCCCTACCAAAACATTATCTCCGTATTTGAATAGCTCCGCTGGTAAACCATCAAAGCCGGCGACCTTATTGTTCTTTAGCTTTCTTATAGCTAAGCCAACCTCTTCTATACTGGGTGGTGAAATCTGTTCTCTTCTTGCCCTATCACTCTCTCTACATGATGCCCATTTAGCAGCTGTTGGAAATGCTGCTTAAATACATCTACTATTCCCTGCGCTCTCCTATTATTAGACCATTTTTTATTCCATGAAATGAGCATACTGCGTTTTTTTTAAATTGCTCCTTGCCTACGAACCATTATCTTACTTTACTGCTTACAGTCCGGGATGACCGTGGCCTCAACTAGCCAGCTTGGTCCCTAGCTAGCTGCCTCCAGTTACGCACATCAAGTTGGTTGAGGTCGGGTGTTAGTGCACACCATCTATGGTGGGGTCTTCCTATGCTGCCTTGTCCCTCAGGGGTAGACTCAAAGACTCGTCGGGCTGGTGTGTTGTTGTTCATACGCTCCACGTGACCCAGCCACTTCAACCGTTGTATTTTCAGCTTTTTGACCAGGTCATCGTCACTGTAAATCCCGTAGAGTTCCTCGTCGAATCTTCTCCTCCACACCCCCATCGACTCAGACTGGAACAAATATCACCCGAAGAAGCTTTCTCTCAAAGCATCCCAGGAGTTTCTCATTGGTAGGTCCATGTTTCGATAATACTAAAATCGTTGCGCCTAGATTCCGATTTTTTTATTGTGTGCTATTGTGAACGAACGATTCTAGAGGATTTTGTCAATCGCAGTCAATTAAAAAAATGCGATTGACAAAAATACCAAATGAATTGTTCATTCACAATACTTTGGTCGCGTCTGGCATTTTCATGTTTAAGCTTATCTACTGTTGCTTAGGGCTATATCCAAGTGGTTACACTCATTCAGCCTTATTGCGAAGATCAATTGATAATTGACTATCAGCCTTATTGCGAAGATCAATCGACAATTGATAATTGACTATTTTCAATGTGAACGAACGATTCATTTGGTATTTTTGTCAATCGCATTTTTTTAATTGACTGCGATTGACAAAATCCTTTAGAATCGTTCGTTCACAATACAACACATTGAAAATAGTCAATTATCAACTGTCGATTGATCTTCGCAATAAGGCTCATTACTATTGTGGAAAATAACGCATATTCAATGCGCTGTCACACGCATTGGCTGCCACGATTTGCTGTCAGACTAATATTTTCGATACACCCTCTACGCAGGCTACAACAGTATGCAAATATCTTTCGGTTACCTCTCAGACCGAACAATTTCTTCGGGCTCTTAAACTAATTTAATATACGCGGGAAATTCGTCCAACATTAACCGAATCCATTCTTGTTGTAGTTGACCTGAAAAATAAAATCCATCTAAAAGACGATAAGTGATTATTTTGCAAGAAAAAAGTGTAATTTTCCTTTTATGTTTTATTGTTATGATTTACATTATTTTGTTTGTACAAGATTCCGAAAACACAATATGGAAACGCGACGTTACATCACTATTCCAATTAACTGTAAAGTTGCAAGTGTCGGTGTTAATAGTACTGTATTTTCTTGATTATACAATGTGACTTTGTATTTTGTATGGGTTTACTTATTTCTTAAATAAAATGATATATATAAAGAACAATAGTGTTGTATGTCATTCTCATTTATAGTAGATAAAAAAACATTTTAAAATGTTTTTCTCTATTGGCTTTTGATTTAGCGACGATCACGGGAATCAGATCGGCTTCGTCTGTCGCGCGAAAAACTCCTGGAACGGCTGCGCGAGCGTCGTGGGGAACGGGATCTGTAAAATTCATTTAGAAACAGAATTTTATTATGATAAGTTCGGTCAAGTTTCAGAAACTAGAAACACATTTTACACAAAAGAAAATATTTTGAAAAAAAAAAAATGTTTTGAAATTAAAAATAAAAACTACTTCTTTCTTCATCTTCTTGTTATCCTTAAAACAATAAATGATTAAATGTGTAAAGATATACAGATATATAGATTAATTTAAATATTTTTTATCTAATATCAAAAAACAAAATGATATAGTATAAAAAATAAACAACAAACCACTAAAATGATGCAGGTAGGTGTGTGGTTTCTTTTAACAGTTTTTCTTTGCAGAAGAATCGACGATGAGTTGACTTTTATTTGCGGTTCGAGTTGAGAGCGGTTGAGGAGGACGCGCGGCTGAACTATCACTATCGATGAGTTGGTGTTTGTTGAACAACAGTTGAGCATAACTTGAGGTGATGGGTAGCTAGCTAGAGTAATTTAGCGGAAGGAGATGCTTGTTTTTTGTTTTGTCTCTACGGCTGTTTTTTGTTCTGATATTTTTCAATTTTGAATCCAATCAGGATTCAACAAGAAGTGGCGGCTTGCAGGAGATGTGAAGCAAAGATGGAAGGAGATTTGTTTCGATGGCGAGATGCGTGCTTCTTGAAGGTGCACTTGTTCAACGACGATGCGAACGATGGCGAACTCTTCCCCCGAAACTAAGTCTATTTATGGTCAGTAGTAGTGGTTGGTAGTAGTGGTGGTGGTGATAATGGTGGTGGTTGGTTGGTTGATTGATTGATAGATGTGTTCGTATGTGATGGTGTTAGATGAACTAGGTCTATGTCTAGGACACAGCAGTATCCGGTTTCATTTATAAAACAATTCAATACAAAACAAATGACTTGGGCCCTGCAGTGCTGATTGATGGCTGTGATCGATCTGTTGTGGTGATACATTGCTGTACGAGCAGGAGGATGCAGTTAACAGCAGAAGACCCGCACGCAGTCGATGGTGACCTAGCTGTCGTCGTCGTTCATTACATAATGAAGGGAAGTGGTTGACAACGCAGGACTGTCGTTTGTTTGTTTGAACCGTAGCCGTTTGTGGATCGCTGTGACCTGTCATTTGTTGTCGTCGTTGTGATGTTTTTCTTTTCGCTTACGAGGACAGGAATTGTGGGATTCAGGGAATAAATGGATGGTGTTTAAAATTGCGTCGCAAATCGCCGTGCGACACATTCATCCCCTGAGGCATTTTCATAGGCAAATCTCGTGCGTTAGCAATAGTGCTTTGCTCTCATGGAGGAAACATGGGATGTTGTCTTGGTGGTGACGACGAGGATGATGATGTGGGCGTCATCACCCCCGCAAAAGTAGCTCCACAGCTTAAAAGTAGACACAGCTTGGTGCTGAAACCAGGAGAATTGATGACTTTGTTGATGATAGTAGTTGTATCATTGTTGTGATTATTGTAGTAGTAGTTGGAGTTGCTGTTGGAGTAGGAGCAGTTATTCGTGAAGATGTTGTAGTAGGAGGAGGAAGTAGTAGTAGTAGTAGAACTAGTAGACTTTGCCCTGAAAATGATTACCAGATGCGGCGTTTTAATTTACTTATCAACACAAAAAGTCATTTTTACTCTTGTAAACAAAACAAACATAATAAAAATAAAACATTTTTGTAAAAAAAAATCTATATAAAACACACATACACACATAAACAAACGTTATACTGCTTTTAAAATGTCCGCTAATAAAATACAGATAAAAACCAATATGTAATAGAAAATTAAAATAAAATACATAATTAAATATTGTTGATTAGTTTATTCAAATAATATATTAAATAGTTAATGTTAAACCGAGGTCTATTGTTAAGCGATCTAGATCCTCGATTAAGTGACCAACTCTGATTACAAAAAACAAAATGGCTGTGTGAAATTTTAATTTGTGTTGTAAACCGCTAAGATTTCATGCAGCGAAATTGTGTAAAACACATAAAAAAAGAAGGTACTACAAATGCTAAAGCATAAACAATGTACGACAAGGCAATGAAAGAAAGCATTTTAAAACAAAACAATAACTACGCAGCAGCTTTCTCTAGAGGGGCTACAAAACAAACGATGGATGAAGAGATAACAGTAGTTACACACTAGATACACACTTGACCAGCGATGATGTTATTAATAATAATAAAAAAACATCATCTAGGGCCGTAAGATCGATCACAGTTTAACGCACTATACAGGGTTTAAGCTTTTCATTAGTTCATAAGATCAATGGTAGTTAATCGGGCGAATAAACACTCGATTAGCTTTAACGCTCCTGTAGGTAGGGTTAAACTCTCATTGCTTCGATAAACTTTCAATATTGATGATCGTTCTTGAAAGAAGTATGAAGTTATATCCCTGCTAAGTTTCAAATATTAGATCCTGTCCAACACTGTGTGAACGCCTGAAGCCGAACTGCAAGCCACTTCCGGTCCGGCAGATCGGCAATAGACCAATCTTTCACACTTAGGCAAATCCTGAAATGAATTTCAAGTCGAGACCAATCATCTTTTGATCGACTTTAAAACCGCATATGATAGTGTTCATCGTCGGGAGCTCTTCGCGTCGATTATCGTATTCGGGATCAAAGCAGAGCTGATCCAGTTTATATTGTAATGTAAATATTATTAATTATGTTGTTAGTATTGAAATAATACTAATAAATCGAACTGAACCAAGTTGTGTCGCTTAAGGGTGGAAAACACGGTGCAATGTGCAGTATGGAAACAGCTCTTCTAAACCTACACCGGATTCCTATCATGTGAATTCTGCAATCTTGTTCTGGGGCAGATAGGGCGTCAACACGGAATACTGGGATACGCGGATATTGAGACATCATCGGCCGACCTCAGCGTGTTGTGTTAGAGGCTTTCATGGCGATTAAAGACAGGTAAAAGTGGTTGAAATTGAATCTCAACGAGGCACTTGCTTTCAAGAAACAAACAGCTGTCCACCGACTAGGACAAAACGTAACTGTTGATAGCAGCAACTTCGAGATAGTAAGTAAGGGAGTTCACCTACATCGGAGTAAAAATCAACTCCACGAATGACACTTTAGTGGGGATGCGGAAAAAAAATACTCCGTCGGATATTTGGTCCTGTGTGCAAGGAGGGCGAATAGTGGAAAAAAATACAACCGCGAATTCTATGAGCTGTACCAAGATGTGGATGTAATCTAACAGTGCCTCATCCCACTTCATTGCCTTTGCTTGGCTATTGCAATTGCCGTACGATCTTCGTGTGTGTACTTCTAATTGTCGTATAGAAGCAGCATCAGGCGGATAGCGGGTTGTGTGGTGTAGATTGTTGGTAGACCAAAGCAAATTGCCGTACGGGCATAACACCTGCAGTAAAATTGTTTTGAAAATCCAACGTGCGTCTTCACTTCACGGAAATGTACAAATTTTGTAGTGGATGTGAGCAATATCCGTGGGTTGAGGAACAATTTTTTTCATTATACGCCCATGTCTCCTCAATAAACCAGCTGTTTTGTCACTTATGGAATCACAGGTTAGTGTTGGCTCCGATTTAATGGAGTTTAGCCTACCTGGTTACAACTTAGAGCCATTATTCTTTCGCCATCGCTATCTCGCCCTTTATATACGTAGTGACGTAGCTTATAAACCTCAATATGGCCGATGTTCAGATCCGCAATTTAATATCAGTTGGTTAAAATTCCATGTCGCAGGCAATTAATCCACCATTGTTTCATTTACAGAAGCCCAAATTTGGACAGACATTCAACTTGCATGCATCAGTTTACCCTTAAGCCTGTATTCGGGCGTACAGTGAAATGCAAGGAAACTTTCCTTAGCTGTACAACACTGATGTGGAATCTTCCCCCCTCCTTTTTTCTACACATTATAATCTACAATAATTAAAAACCAACGTGCATCGGCATCTCTCCTTATCTTCTAACCCTAATTACCTTAACGCCCGCGCTGTATAAGGGTATTAAAATATTCATTTAGTGCGAGTACAGTAGTAGTAGGATCTATGACTTCCAGCACCAAGCAATTGCATATTTCAGTCGAAATAAATTAAACAAACATTTTAGCGACATTTTCACTGTTTTTGTAGTGAATTTTTACTATTTTAACACGTTGTGCAAGTGTGTGGCCATCCATATTTTTAACCACTTCCAAGTTTTTATCAACTTCAACTTTGACAACCAGGCCGCATGTTTTAGAACCAATGCTTTTTATTGATGAAACACATTAGCACCTCAACCTGAACTTCGACTTAAACGTTGGATCTAAATTCTAAATTCAAAGTTGAAGTGCAAATGCCACCAACCTTGAGGCGATGTTTTCAGCTTTCCCAACATGCAAGTGCTTATTTTATTTTGAGCAAATTTTCTCTCTTGCTTATATTTTGACATAATTTTCTCTTATGTTTACAACCCTTTTTTGTTTTGCTCTCAAAATTGCATAGTCTGAAATTTTCTAAGTTGTACTTAGGTGAGTTTCGGCAAAACACATAGGTATTTCGTTTTCCATTGGCCACTCGCAGTACTCTGTTTGTCTTTAGGACAGAAAAAAGCACTCCTAAAATGTTCAATTGGACCACTCGGAGTACTCCTTTGGGCTGATTTTTTGCTTCCCGATTTCATTTCGAAATCCACTCAAATACTCTAACCCATCCGGCTTCTTGTTAAAGACATATGATATTTCATTTTGCCTGTTCAAATTTCAATAACACATACTCAATAGAGCAGACCACGATTTTCGATGTTCCATTGGAATTCAGGAGTGGATAATTGAATGAGACCAATGGAAAACAACAATACTGAATGCGTCCAGTGATGCCATGTTGTGATATACTATTTTGCTCGAAAAGGTAGTAAATTACACTATTTATCTAAGTAGTATTTTGGAATGTAGTTTTCAGGTTTAAAATACTCTAGTTTGACTGGAGACCACGGCTGAAATGTCAAATGACAGCCAGCCTAAATACAATTGATTAAAAAGAAACACTTTTTGTATTAAATTTATCACTTATTAAAAACACCTGCATCTATATCAAATGAACGGGTTATGTTGTTCCGAAAAGGATACCTCGAGCGCAATCTGAGTTCCGATTGGATTTTCCTTTCGGTTCGGAGCTTCTTTTGTAAGGATACCTCGATAAGGATATATCTGCCATTATTCGCCCAAACAAATTCATGAAACAAGAACGAATCATGGAGTGGTGCCATAATGTCAAACTTTAAAGGAAGCTGAGCTAATATATTCATGCTTTGTCCTTGGTATTATAGGAGAGGTTTGAATAATGGATTAATTTAAATATATTAACATAGTTTAAACTGCGGTTGATCTTACGGTCTCTAGAGCCATTCCTAGTTCATACCTACTTTTGCAAGCAAATCACATCTAGGCACTTTAATCAGCCTAGCGATATTAATATCTTAAACAATTGTGCATGCAAATCCGTGGGGTGCAATTGGAGATCACCGTTGTCGAAAGAGGATGATCAAACAATAATTAATATTAGTAACATGCACGTGTCAAAATCTAAAACAATAGGCACCCATAAAAACTCCTGGATTAAACAAATGCAAAACCACGAGAATTTGGTTGGCCTCAATATTCATTGAGGTCAAACCGGCGAAGCCCCATGCGGAAGTTGGAATGCAATGCAAAGTAAGAGGTTTAAGATCCATTTAATACTGATCGTAGTTGCGCCGTTAAGGAAGAAGTCAGGCATGTGTACTGTTCGTATATGGAATCCCAGTTATGGTTGATGAATTTGGTGCCGGAACTTTGAATTTTTGTAAAAGCTTAATTACACTGTGTGTGAAATTATTAGTTCTTTGTCCAGTCGTGTCAGCCCATTGTTTCGCGAGCCCACGACCACGGATTAGACCAACCTAAGGATAAATCTACACACCTGTCTTTCAGTTCAAAGGAAAGCATGTTGCCAAAAACAAAAAACGCGTTTTTTTTTTTTTTTTTTTTTAGCTTTTAGAGCACTTTGACCTATTCCAGACATTGATGTGAATGGAATAGATTCCTATGCGCAAACATTTCATATATCTAGGATCTATGATCATTTTTAAAACAACCGCTCACTTAAGGTTGATGAAGTGATGGGAAAACGTATGTGACTGGGAAATTCTCCTAAGCCGAAGGAAAGGTGTAAAATCGCATTTGTATGATGGTAATTGACTTTGTCTGAAATCAAGATGCTCCGCACAACAACAAGAATAACAAATCCTGATCGAATAAGAACTCTCAAGATTCGTTTATTACATATCACAGAAAAACGGAGGAGCGCGACCGACCTTTTTTTAGACTCGATTTACATCGAAAGTTTGTTGAAATCGAAGAATCTGTGATTCGAATTCCGAGATTCGTTCAATAAAAAGTTTATTCGAGGATAACATTTATTTCTATGCGTCAGTCTGCCGATATTTTATATGGTCAAACAAGCGAACCTTACATCCCAGTATGGTTGCAGTGATGGGGGAGGGTTATGATAACATCTAGTTCAGATCATAACCACGTTGATAAAGCAGAAAAAGGAACTGCGTTAGCGCACGACACGATAGTGTGAATTGGCTTTTTACCCTACAAAACTGAAGTCACCAACATTTCCGAACAGAATAAAACAATCATTTTGGTCAAGCAGAAATATCAGTCGTAAAAGCTGCTCTGAATTTATCGTTCACTGCGTACTATCGCTAACCCGAAAATTATACCATTCTTAGTAATGAGTATGTATTAATCAGTTTCCAAAATAAAATGGCTACAACCTTTATTCGGATTTGCGTGCCATTTGCGTGCCATTTTGTTGTGAACGCTTATTTTGTTCTGCGCAATAAAATGTTCGACGTAATTTTATTCAAGGGCATATGCGCTATTGTGAATGTCGACGATTGGTTAGCGAACGATGTTCAACGTTAATTTAGTTGACATTGAATTAAAGCATTTCAAGTATACGCGCTCCTTTGAGTTTAGTATCTATTCTTACCATTGTCTGACTGCACAAAGTCAATACACAATCAAATTATGACAAAAATTATCACATAAAAAATGTTGTCGCTCGAGGATGCTCTCCGCAGCTATGTTTGCTAGGAAACCTAGTTAGCCCCAGTTAAACCTCCCAACAGAGAAAAAAACACTCCTGCATGCTTCGCATAAATGTAACAATGACTGTGACTAACGAAAGAAACGCAAAATATGCTATTGTACGGAAGCTTTAGCAAATCTGGCAACTTTGAACATGCTTGGATGCTGCGTTGGTATAGGTATAATTCCAAATCCACTGGCCGCGTATGTTAGTTGTTTTCAAAAGTAGATAATTGCGCACAAAATTCTTCAACACGGGATGCCCAGGTGAAGAGAAAATCAGTTTCGAAAAGTTGTTTAACATGAAGCCAAACCTATGTGACTAATCCTGGACAAGCCCCTAATAGCTCTCACTCTCATTCAATGAAATCTAACGTTAATATGTTCAAAAATGATAGCGTGCAATTTTAAAAGAAGCTTTAGAGTTGGCCACTCACCCAATGAAAATGAATATTATAAACAGAATTAGCTAAGTCTTAAAAATAAAGTAATTCAACGGATTCGCTTCTTTCGTAAACAAAACATACCTGTATCGACCTCCGCGGCCACCACCACCACCCCCACCCCCACCGGCACCACCACTACCACCGCCGCTACCACCACCGCGGCGGCGGTCATCTCGTCTGGATCGACCCGACGACATTTCAACACGAATTCTCGTTCCACAGCATCGTCTGTAAATAAGAAGACAAAAAAACACATTTATCAAGCGGTTTTAGTTCGCAAATCTCTCATTCCAACTCACGTTCCATCCAAGCCCCTTGTTGCGTCCTCGGCATCGCGTCTGTCTTCAAATTCAACAAAAGCAAATCCTGGTGGATTTCTGGCAACCCATACATTTCTCAGTGGTCCATATTTGCTGAAGGCATTTTCTATTTCATACTTTGACGCCGACGAGCCCAAGTTGCCGACGTAAACTTTGCAAGCCAAATCCCATTCGCGGTATCGTGGCATTTTGTTTTGTTTTATTATGCTGCTGGTGCGAAGATAACTTATGAAAAAGTGATGAAGAGGCGAAAACTATTTTTATAAGTTCATAAATTTCGAGCACTTGGCGTTGGCATCGCTTTTTAAGTGAAATCAAAGATGGCGGACTAATGACAAGTCGGCGAAAAATCGAATTAAAAATAATTGACTAATAAATTTCTGTTTGAATAACAAATATGGGTGTGGTATTTAAACAGGAGGTAAACAAACGACTTGCGCTTCTTTAAGAAAATACAAAAATGTGCATTAATAAACTGTGATAGATTTGTAACATGAAACATTTGCATACGACTTTGTAAATGTAATTGAGCAAGCACTTCGAAGGAAAAAGAAGTGGTGATGGAAATTGTTTAATTGTTTTGTTTACTTACATTCTTAGTAGAAACTTCAAATTTTTACAATTGATTATTTAAGAACTGCAGATAATAGATATATAGCAACTTTCACTCCACGGCCCACCAATGCACTTTGTAAAATGGCGCACGAAAAAATGGTCACTGCTCAAGCCATTCGACAGGGCTATCGATTTTCTACGTTGGAACGAGAAGATGGCGCGAAGGTGATAGAAATTGCATTTTAAGTGGTGCCAAACTCAAAGTACTGCTAAAAACAAAATTTGTTTGCAACAAGAACCGTAGCTTTGGTTTGCGCTACGTTAGGTTGACTTTTCCGAACCAGAAAAAAGTGACTGAACGACATTAGCCAACTTTCTTAAGCATATTCCTAAAACATTTATCGTTGCAAGAAATGTACAAAAATTCGCATTGCGAGAAGCCATCCTTTATCGCAACGAGAAAATAATTGTTTGGACAATCCGTCAGACTTCGACATTGTTGGCAAAGCAAGAGAAACAATTCTATGCATCGTGAGTAAAATAAATTAAAACTACGCAAACATTAAATTTTTAAATGGGGAAGATAACTTATTATTACATTTAGACTGGTATTCGAAATGATAAAACTGTATTCTGTTTAAATAATCTTTATTACTCCCCGGAGGGCTGGAGTTTTTCCATAACAAAAGGACAGCGTTTTAAACAACTTCTTTGAGGTATTGTTATTATCTTATTCTAATATAAGGCGCTATTTCCGACTGATTTTGCAACCAATTTACAGTTCGCACGTGGGATATTATCAGCACTACTTATTCTTTATTGATCAATTCTATGAATGTAGCAAGGCGACTGGTTTCCAACTGTTTTTATATTAATTTCAACATATTCTTCAGTTAATTATATTCGTGAAAGAAAAGTGTTTTTTGTTGAAATGTCATATTTCGTCTGTCTAAAATCTCGTAGCGATATTTGAAATCGAAGGAATATACCGACAAAATCTTGCACATTGAGCTACGCGCCCTTGCTCGCGACGAGAACTGTTTCAGGAACATTTGGAATTAAATATTGATTAACAAATTTTCTTCGGTCAGGCTGTTGCACCTACTGACATTCTGCTTGCTCTGTCTTTGAGGCAAATGAGATTGAACAGTATACCTCTGTAAGAAAGGAAAATGGTGTAGTAGATTTATTATTGCACACCTTCCTATTGAAATTACCTATCAGTCAATACCCATTTTCCTAGAGCAGTTCGCGTTGCGAGAAAATAAATCGGTGCGTGACAAAAATCGTAACTCTATGTGAGATTTTGAGTGTATATTTCTAAAATTTCAATAACCGTAGAGAGATATGACATATCAAATCAATATCATAAATTACTTTTCTCGCATAAATATAGCAGTTAAAATTGATAGAAAAACAGTCAAAAATCAATCGCTCTGCATTATCCATAGAACTGAGCAATGAAGATCACCGCTGCAAATATCATATGCCCACTCCCCACTTGAAAAATTTAATTTGTGTTTGTTTTGTTTCGGAGCCAATGAAAAAATTTGGTTTTCCTGGAAGGGATTTCAACCTGGATCACCTCGCCCAGTAGTATCGGATCAAATACTATAAAATTACTAAAAATTTATCATGTTTTCGAAAACGCCATCTGCTTCAAAAATGCGATGGCAATATGTTCTTTAAACAAATCTGCAGAAGTAAAGTGTTCGAAAACGCAAGCACTCATTTAAATATTTTAGAATTATGTTTGACAATGCAGTTTGCATAATTCATTTGTTTTGTGTCGTGCCATTTGCAGATGTGTCGTAAAAAATCCAAGACTCGAGTCCAATTAAGTAGATACCGCTCCATTTTGATTTTGTTTGAAAACGTCAAATGCGCTTGCAGAAAATAATCATTTGACGTTGATCGAAGCAAGCCCTTCAAGCAAGAGACTTACGTCCGCAAACGGAGTCAATGACGTATGGAGTACTCCGCATACGGGTAAGTATGGAAATTGTAATAGCCGCGGACTCACATGTGTATGTATTGTGAGAGTGAGCTCGCTGTGCTCAACAAAAAACGAGTCCAAAACTGATCCAAAAAAAGGTACAAATCTAGGCTAGTTAAGAAGGGAATCGAGTATCGCCAAAATAAAAAAAAAGTTTGTTCATGTTTATTTTATTTCTTAGAACAATACATTTTTCATTAGGTATACCTGTTGCCATTTCTTCAATAAATTCTCCTGCAAAAGAAAAGAAACAACTAAATGTGTATGTTATCTATACCAATGTATGTTAATTACTTTCAGCATGAAATTGTGCCGGTAGCAAGAAAATCATCAAAATTCGTCACACGGTTGGTAGTTTCATCTTTATCGATTGGCAATTTTGTTATTCTGGTAAATCTAAATTAAAAAAAAAGCTTAATTAAGCAATTAATTATCTGGAAAAATAAATTCAATTTTAGTTTACTTTTCAAAGAAAATGATATCTGCTAAAGACAGTGTCAGTGACAGATAAACAAATCCGCCATTACAAATAACTACTCTCGACTCTCGTTGTTCTTTCTATTGGCAATGTAGTTACAGTCAATTTAAAAATGTGTGCGTGGAACGCCTCATATATCGCGGATCCAAAAATGACGGGAAAAGTTGGGTCAGCGATTTTGATTGAAGGGAGTGTACATATATGATGGTTGTAGCTTGAATGTTTGAACTGAATGAAGTCTGGCATCACTTTCGGAAGAGGATGAATGAAATGCGTCCCACAGCAACAGCAACGGCGATTTCGATAGACCAGCAATAATTTAAGAACCAACGTTTTTCAATGCAAAAAATTACTTTAATCACAGCGACAGCATTTATAACTTAGGAAAAAATCTAAATTATCTCTTGCTCTGCAAATTATACCCAACATTCAAATCCCAATATTTTGAGCGTATTTTTTCACTTGTTTGTATTTTTAGAGGATTATCCGTTTTATGTTGTTGCCGTAGTACCATACCAGCTGTCTCTTGGCTGTCGCTGTTTATTTCACAAAATTTATCCAATTAATGAATTTTAAACTGACTAAACTTGGCATCACTGAATCGTTTCTGCTTTGGGAATAGTAGCGCTACTATCGGTAGGTAGTCTATTATCTTCAGTTTCATTTTATTACAAGTTTTAAAAATTCAAAATAAAAATTTAATGTTTACGATTGGAGCATATTTATATAATTTATATTCAGTTACTATTTCCGGTAGAATTAGGTTCCATTAGTTGTTCTATAAATAGGAAGTGGCTTTCCGGTCGTAACCTTTCACCTTTCTTGTCGTTATTAAAAAAAAAATTAAAACAAAAAAGTGTCTAATGGCCTAAACCCAAAGCTGCCAACTGAGGTATAATTATGCCTTTTGGGTATAATTTTGGAGCCTTTGGCATGTGGGCAACTTAATCTGAAAATAGGCTAAAATGGGCACAATTTTACAGCAATTTTTTTACTTTTATTTTATGTCAAACATTCCTAATACAAACCTGAATACATTCAGACATACAAAAAGGGATAACTCCAAAATGTTTTCAAAGTTAGAAAAGTTTGTAACTAGCATGTTCTGTCTCCCAATTTGATCAGCTCCGTTTGAGCGAATTTTTACAGCAAAAAATCAGAACAAGACAAAACTTGAAATTCGTTAAATGTTGAAACCTTAAGCGGTATATAAAAAACACGCGCAAAGGCTTTTTAAAAATGAAGACTTCCACGAAAGTGTTACATGAAACCATTTCAATTTGTTTAGCCAAACAATGTATGACTTTAAAGACTATGATGAAGATCAAGATTTTATATAATTTTAACTTCTGCCGCTTAGGTTTTTTTAAATGAATTTTTTACCGTGATTTTATTTATTTTGTTTTATGTTATAATTTTTTTTGCTACGGTTTTATGTTATTTTCACTTAAAATTACATGAAAGGCTATGAATAATTTTGTTATCTGTGATTTGATGTTGTTTAAGTTTAAATTTTTTCTATTTATTTAAATATTGATAAATTGTCTTTCATTACCGACTTGACAACTTCAAGCTTTCAGTGTGAACGCACCGTTAAACCGATTACCGAATTGTCAATGTCAAAATATTCAGTAAAATCAACATTTTTATCATAGTGAAGTACACGAAGGAACAACGTTTACAAATCATTAAAACTTACAACCCAAATTCCGAGTCGGTGGTCGCAACTTTAAGAGCGATAACGCCAATTTTCGGCTGTAATTTTCGTCCCAGTAGACAAGCAATTCATAGTCTAGTGAACAAATTTGAGTCAGAATATTCGCTGCTTGATGTTGCCGTGCCAGAGAGACTATTTTGCCAGAGGTGAGGAGAATATTGCTGCCGTAGACGCGTCCGTCGCAAGCCAGCCAAATCAGTCAATTTCACGGCGTTCTCAAGAGTTGGGCCTCTCCCATACCACATTATGGCGAATTTTGCGTAAGGATCTTGGCCTACACCCTTACAAGATCAGACTCTAGAACCAAGGCCACTTGATCATATGAAGCGACGTACGTTCTCGAAATGGGTTCTGGACTTGATGGAAGAAAATGAAGAATTTCATCGCAAAATCATCTCCAGCGATGAAGTGCATTTTTGGTTAAACAGGTTCGTCAATAAGCATATGCGTTACTGGACAGGTGAGAACCCTCATGTGCTTCTTGAAACAGCAATTCATCCGCAAAAAGTCACTGTTTGGTGCGGTTTTCATGCCGGTGGCGCCATTGGGCCGTTTTTTTTTCGTCAATGAAAATGACAGTCGGTACAGAGACATGTTGGAAAGTTATTTTTTTGAGATAAGACGGTGCCACAAGCCACAAAGCGGGCGCAACAATTGAGCTGTTGAAGTCTGAGTTCGGTGAACATTTTATCTCGAGAAACGGACCCGTCTATTGGCCGCCGAGATCGTGTGATTTTTTTTCTGGGGCTACATTAAATCATTGGTCTATGCCGCGGACGAAATGTGCAGCCTAATCATCGAAAATTGGGTTCAAGGTATCGAACGCTGCAGATGTTGCCGTGGTAGACATATGAACGAAGTCGAATTACAGTCATAAATGTTTTGAGAGTAATTCAAGCTAATAAATTGTTTCTTGAGATATCTCAAGTAGTTTGCATTTTATTTAAAAAAAAAGTTGTCGAGTCCTTAATGAAAGACTATTTAAATACTAAAAATGAATGCATATTCCATTTTCATTTTTATTTTGATTTTTTTTTAAAAATGGGCATAATTTTATTGGGGAGGGCATAAATTTACGAAAAATTGGGCATAATTTTTATGACATTAGTTGGCAGCTCTGCTAAACCATCCAACGACCCAACATCCACATAGTGTGTCTACCTCGAGTACGTGAGTAATTTGAATTTTGTTAGTAAAGGTTCTTCAGTTACTCTTTAGCGAGAGTGCACTATTAGTATGAAGGTATGCGTGCAAAAATATATATATATTTATATACCCATACATATTGTATAAATGCATTTCTCTCCTATAGAGAACGATAGAGTAGCCTGTTTTTGCTTTGAAAACAATGCTGATATGTGGTTGTGTGCATCTAATTTACTTTCGTTTCGTTAGACAACGAGTTCCTTGGCATTAGACTTAGAAAAAGTATTCAATGCCTGCTGCACGGGTAATGCTTGTGTTGTTTTTGATTTTTTTGCATTTATTTATTTTTCTTCTTTTGCTGTGCCAGCTTGCCAGTTGATGGAACAAGAGCTATGAGGTTGGAAAGTGCTGTATACATATGTATATCACATGTGCGACGACTAATAGTGCTTACGTTGCTAAACTTGCTGCTCGTTCATTTAGGAACCCTTGAAATGGAAAAAAAACTATTTTTTTTTTTAAATATTTACTCGGATTTTTTTAGGTTATGGTATCTTGCTGTACCGTTTTTATTTAGTACATAATATTGCTGGTTTAAGATAAAAAATACTATGCGAGACCTAGACTAGAAGTCTAAGAATTTGTAAAACTGTTTCCAATTTAATGTATGTATCTATCTATATTCAGATCAGTTGGAATTCTCAAAAAGAAAATATTGAATATTAGATTCAAATGGATTGCAGGCGTAGGTATATAAAAGTGGATTTTAGAATATTTGTTAGATGTTTTGGAAAAGAAGAAATGTTAGAAGAAACATATATAGCTAAAGTTTGTTTTTGCTGCAATTAGTAGGTATGCATGCAGGGCTAAGATTATTGCCGCAGCGACTAGTCGTTTAAGGTTACTGTGAGAATAAGTCATATCTAGGGAATTTTAACCCTCAGGTAAGCGTAACGACAATTATCATCTTGTAACTCTCCAGCAAGTGCACGTTTTTTTTATAATATTAAATAATAAAGGGATTTTTTTAGTACCCTTATCATGTATTGGCTACACAGCGCGGGCGTTAGGGAAATTAGGATTAGAAGAAAAGGAGAGTTGCCGATGCACGTTGGTTTTGAATGTTTGTATGTTATAATGTAAAGGAAAAATAGAGCGTGGAAGAGTATTTCACATTCGTTTTGTACGGCTGAGGAAAGACTCTTTGTACTTCACTGTACGTCCGAATACAGGCTTGAGGGTGAACTGATGAGCATTCCTTGCATGGCGGGTATTGCGGTTGAAATGTTCAAGGGGAGGAATGCAACTGGCTATTTCGTTTGAGCACTTATGGTGGAAATAACGCTAAAATAACGAAAGGCAGGATACATTACGACGATGACTAAGAGAGTCAATCGATCTTGCGATGTCTCGGTCGCCAATGAGTTTTATCGCGCGTTTTTGGATCCTATCAAGTAAATCCAAATAAGTTTTTGGTGCACCAGACCAGATATGAGCGTTGTACTCGAGTTTCGGACGAATAAACGCCTTATAAATTGTAGCCAGATCAGGCGCAGCGTTCTTGGCGACATCGGATATGTGGGCATTCCAACGACGGTTGTCATTGACAAACATACCGAGAATGGAAAGTCTTTCGGTTTCAGCGATGCAAGTGCCATTCATGGATAATGGCAGTGTATGTGGGTTTTGCTTTAATGACAGGAGACAGCATTGTGTTTTGGAAGCATTAAATTCCACTCTATTGGTTGTACCCCACTGAGTTATGCTGTTAAGATCGGAATTCAATGAGCTTAACATACGTTGCCGTTCCTGTTCCACACCCGAAGAAATGGGACGTGACCCAGGAAACGAGTATGAAAAGCTGACGGTACTGTCATCAGCAAAGGAATGGATTGGATTTGAAGTAACAGACAGGAGATCATTTATAAAAATGAGAAAGAGAGTCGGGGACAGAACGGAGCCTTGGAGGAAACCAGCATTTATTTGGTGAGTTGCAGACTTGAAACCGTCCAAAACAACTTGAAAGGTAATTTCTAATCCATTGAAGAAGAGTATCATCGATTCCAAATGCACGCATTTTCGACAAGAGAGCTTGATGCCAAACTCTGTCAAATGCCTTTGAAATATCAAGCGCAACAATCTTACTTACACCACCTTGGTGAAGAGATTGGTTCCACTTTTCGGTTAGATATGTCATCAAATCACCAGTAGACCTGTTGCTGCGAAAACCATACTGCCGGTCATTAAGAAGTTTTCGCGATTCAAGATATTTCATTAGCTGACGGTTTATCAGCGTTTCCATGACCTTAGAAAGAAGGGACGTAAGTGCAAATGGTCGGTAGGAGGAGGGAGAAGAAGTCTCTCCTTTTTTTGGTACAGGCTGGACAAATGCTGTTTTCCATCTTCCCGGGAAGAGCCCAGAAGAATAGGACAGATATAAAAGCTTACGCAGTGGTTTTGCCAGCGTAGAAGAACACCTCTTCAGAACGTTGGGGGAAATACCATCTGGACCAGCGGATTTGTGTATGTCAAGATCTCGAAGTACGCTAGCCACTGTATGAGTGCGAAAGTGGATTGGTCTCATGGAGTATTCTACGCGCTCGAGTACAGGGGGAGATAAAGCACAATCTGGGTGCGTTGACCTAGCTGCGAAGTGAGCAGCAAGCAGATTGGCTTTGTCCAAAGAGCTGATGGCTGGAATGTCATTGTAAATGAGTGTCGGGATAGATGACGAGGCCGAATTCTTGATGTTTTTGACAAACGACCCAAAGTTTTTACTACCCGTGGGACTTTGCAGTATTTTTTGCCTCAGCTTTTGGTCATGGGAGAATTTCACACGATTAATAAGGGCATTGCAGTCATTTCTGGCTCGTTTGAATTTTTTCCGGTTTTCCTCAGATGGGTTGGCCTTATAAGACCGAAAACTTACCTCTTTCAACCTAATAGCCTCTTTGCAGCTCGAGTCACACCACGCGTTTACCTTGGGTTTGATACTTTTTATTCGGTTAGGGATAAAGCGTTTCATACCCAATAAAATCATGTTTGTTATCATATCAGCAGTAGCATCCACGTCGCTGTCGAGGAAGCACAGCGACCAGTTAAAACTCTTAAAGAAACCGTTTAGTTTTTCCCAATTGGCTTTCTCGTATTGCCACACGGTTCTTTTAGGAGTTTGTTCTTTAACTATGTGGCCGAAGTACGAGAAATTCGCTGATATGACACAATGGTCGGACGAACCTAGAGGTGGTAATACGTTTATACGTGAAAGTCCGTGCACGACTGGAAACAACCGGTGTCGTAAAGGGAAGTTCAGCCACAATCAATACCAGAAGCATGCACGTGTCGAAATCGTAAAAAAAGAGACAGGGCTTAAAACTCCTAGATCACACAAATGGACCAACATTAGTTTAAGTGACGAAGCACCGATCCGGCTGCGGGAAAGGTGAAGTCCTAAATTAATCCGCCTTAGAGTTGTATATAGACGGGCTTAAAATAGCGCACGGAACGTGTGCGGGTACCTTAGCAGAATAATCGCAACTTTCTATCGCCCTAAGACTTTCAGATCAGTGTAGCATATTCCAGGCGGAATTTATGGCTATCCGAGAAGCGATCGATGATCAGGCTGCGATAAAAACCATTCACCAAGGTTGGTAAAGCAATTCTAAGAATTCGTTAACGGGAAAGGTAGATGCGACATCCTTTTTTTCATTAACGATGAGGTTATGATGTGGACTACAGGAATCTTTAGTTTTTTTGACGGAGTTTGTAGGATGTCCTCTTTGAACGTGACAGTACCAACTAAGCCGGGTGGCCTCCATGTTCTTAGATAGATAGGTTCTTTAACGTGAAGGTTTCCTCGGATCTTGAAACTTCTTATTCGATCAAGCTTTTTACTTCTGCTGTCATGCAAAGCGTCATTATTTCAGTTGCCACAAATTTGCACTCGTACTTTTTGTAAGCTGACCAACATTATGAACTGTATCCGAGTGTCGGACGCACAACTGCAATACAGAGCCTTCCTTTCAACTTAGGGGTCATTTTTCGTTCACAGAAGATGGCTGAGTTTTCCTGCCGCTTCATCCACCTTACGCCACCTTATTTGAACTGTTCGCACTTGGGAATCACTTTTTCATTTATATAAAAGGTTGGAGTAGGTAAAATTGGTTAGCATAGCTGTAGAAAAGCAAAAGAGCAACAAAGCTGCCGGCTCTGATGGTTAACCAGCGATATTGCCAAAATTAATCCAGTTGTGTCGCGTGACGCTGGAAAACACACGGTGTAATGTACAGTATGGAAACAGCTCTTTTGAGCTATCTCTCATGTTGCTTCTTCAATCCTGTTCTGGAGCAGATAGTGCGCAAGGCAGGTGCCAAAACGGAGGGCACTATCTTTAACAGTTCCGTCCTATTGGAATAGGCGGGCGTCGACATCATTGGTCAATCTTATCGTGGCGCGTAAGAGGCTTTCATGACTATTGAAGGAAACGTAAATTGGTTAGCCTTGAAGTCAACGAGGACAAAACGAAAAGAAACAAGCAAACATCCGTCCACTGACTCGGACAAAACGTCACTGTTGATGACAGAAACTTCGGGATAGTACTGGAGTTCACCTTCCTCGGAGTAAACGTTAACTATAGATGAATTACACCTTAGTGGAGATCTGACGAAGAATTACCGCAGGAAACCTACTACGCTACTACGGTAAGCAAAACAAATCGGTTCAAAGTTCCTATCCCGGAAGACCAAGTGTAAACTCTTCAAAACACTGATACTGCCAGTAATGCTTTATGGTGCAGAGTGCTGCACGATGAGCAGGAAAGGAGAGCTTATATTAAGTTCTATCGAAAGAAATATACTCCGCTGCATATTTGGTCCTATGTGCGAGGAGGGTGAAAGGAGGAGAAGATACAACTGCGAACACTATGAGCTGTACCAGTTGAATAGACATTTGACCAATTTCTGTATAGAGAGTAACCGAACACAGTTATTGGTACGTATTCGGCTTTTCGCAAAAAAGATTGACAACAATTTTGTCTTAACTCTGGAATAATCGTGCAAAAGTATGAATGTACAGGTGAGGGCGCTTATAGCGATCTCACTTACAACGGACAATTTCCCTTTAGTTAATACTATACATATACAATAATTATGTATATGTTATAAGCTCTGTCGTATATACAATGACCGAATTTGCTCGGCCCTTTAACGTCGATGAATCTAAATTTAAACCACAAAACTAGTTTCAACACCTTTTACATATGATTCTTTTTTTTTTTTTAGGGAATTGGAGATTTGGTAGCTGAGTAAGTAACCAAATGAATGAATTATTTTATGCCTCATTTAATAAAATGTCATTAAGTGGCAACGATTGGAAACAATCGTGAGCATTCGAATTTGTTGTTTTGAGTACACATTGTTACAACCGTCTGCTTTCAAATATCGCAATGTATCTCTCGACTAGATGGTGCAGTTTGAGCATGCATGCTACAATATTTTATTTGTTCATGAATGAAGTATTGAATGTGAGTTTTACTCTTAGTTTAATTTTTATGGTAAAAAAAATATTTGGCATTAACAGCCCATGTGGCCCAAAAACCTAGCTTCTACAACCATTTACTTGTGCGAAGTAGAAGGGTCCAACAATCTTTAGCCGAATCCGAACGGCAAATTTGAGAAGCTTCTGTATGTTTGTCAGACGTTCGCAAGAGGTGGGGTAGTGGAAAAAACATTTGAACCTGAGACATTTATATTAGTAGTCGAGCACACTAACCTCTGCGCCCGCCAGTTTTATGGTTACCAGAAAATAGAAAAAAAAAATAAATAAATTTCAAGTAAGCGCTAAACAACGAACTTTATGAGAAGATCGAAGTTCTATTTCATAGATAAGCTATTTTATGGAAAGTGACTTGAACCACAGCCCTTGGCGGACACCTTTAAACTTTAAAGTTATCGTAGCGACATGTAGTGATTGAGGCAGCGGAGGCAGAAATACACTAAAATTTCATGGAGTTACGAAACGATGCCATAATTAAGGTCACATCAACGTCAAAATATTTTGAATCTGAATATAGAACATTTTTCTGTTCTGTTATTCAAGACAACAATATATAAAATAGCTTACGCGATTTAAAGTGAATACTGAGGATGACAAAGACGTGCCAATATGGCATCCGCCATCGCGTTATCTTCAGTCTTCCGTGTCATCTCGAAGCTAAGCATCAAGGATCCTTTGGTTTTTGGTTTGGCCATTATTGCGAATTTGCTCGATGTGGCTGAGCCATGTATTTTGGCTTTGTAGATTACATCCACATCATGGAGTCCATAGAGTTGTCGGTTGTAGCTTTTTCTTTCGTACATGTAAGATGTAACCCCTTCTAGTACAGAGGGAATAACTTTTCTTTCGAAGGAGCCCAATAACATCTCTTTCCTCCTGAATAACGTCTAGCACCCGGCGACGTTAATTAGATCTGGCAGGATTACGGTTCGGAAGAGCAATTATTTTCTTCTTCGGATGAGACATTTTGTATGAACGGTTTGGTGGGGCAATTCTTCGGCTCCATGAAATTTGGCCTCAATGCAAAATGGCAAAAAAAATAAAACCAAACCGAAAAAAGCTCCCCAAAAATTATATATAAAAAAAACCAACAACGTATTATCATCCGATTTGGGTGATTTTGCATTACTTTGGGGCCTTTTTTCATTTTGATTGCGGCTTACATTTTTGAATCAAGCATGGCAATGGTTCAGCGAAAATTTGGTGGATTGATGCACCTAAAACGTGTGAATATGGAAGTCTAACAAGTACTTTTTTTTTTTTTTTTTTTTTTTAAGTTCTGGCTCGCCAAGGCGATTAAATATGGGGCACTTCGACCTAAAAAGATCTTTTGTGCCGTGTGGGCCAGAAAAATTTAGACCAGTAGAGTTTCCACTTTCCGTGTAAAGCGGACAATTCTACTAGTAGAAGAATTCTTTATGTCCTCGGGGCACATTTGTTCCCTGAAAAAGATCTTCTTTCTAATTCCGTTTAGGGCCGGACATTCACATAAAATGTGTTCAGCTGACTCGTCCTCTTCAAGACAGAGTCGGCACTCAGGAGAGTCTACTATTTTCATTTTGTGTAGATGATATCTTAAATATATCAGTAAGGTAACCTACTAAGTTTTTGATATCATGCCTGCTTAGGTTTAGGCATTTGCTGGCAATTTTATTGAAAGGCCGAACGGCTTGTTTGGTCTGTCTTAAACCTGGGATGCTTTCCCATAGATGGATACATTTTCTGTATTCCCAGCTTTTTATTGCTGCCGTTGCTGCTGATCTAGGAGTGCAGCAGAAGGGTTCGGGACCTATGAAGGGTGTTTCCGAACCTTTTCTGGCCAGTTCGTCGGCCTTTTCGTTACCTTCCACCCCGACATGACCCGGAACCCACCATAGCTTGGTCTTGTTACTTGTTCCGAGTGCCTGTAGGGTGTTGAAGCAGTACAAGACTGATTTGGAGTCAATCGTATTTTTAGCTAAGGGCGTTTATAGCTGCTTGACTATCCGTGAATATATGGATGGTTGCACCTTTTATACCAGATAAATTTATGTGGCTAGCGCATTCTTGAATGGCGTGGAGCTCTGCTTGAAATACGCTGGGACTTTTTACCATGGGTATCGTAAAGCGTTTGTTTGGTCCGTATATTCCCGCTCCTACCCCCGCTTCCATTTTAGAACCATGCGTATACCACTTTATGCCGTTGTGGCTGTTAGGTGGGTTATTACTAACCCATGCTTCTCTCTTGGGAATCTCCGTGGAGAACCGCTTATTAAAGCATAGTGTTTTATGGATGCGGTCTGTGACCGCGCAGTTCATGTTGAGTTCTGGCAGTTCATCAAGAAGGGTCTTAAGTTCCGGATGATCGTTAAGACTTATCTCGTTTAACTGTATTTGACTTATTGCACTGCGGATCGCCACTTTTTGAATGTATATGTGGAGAGGTGTAATACCTGTTATTGCCTCTATGGCAGTCGTTGGAGAGGTTCGCATGGCTCCGGAGATACCAAGGCACGCAAGCCGTTGTACCTTTTTGAGCTTCTCTTTTGCGACCTTTTGTGTGGATTTTGTCCACCATACAATGGAGGCGTATGTTATAATGGGTCTTATCATCACTGTGTAGATCCAGTGGACAATCTTTGGAGAGATTCCCCAGGTTCTGCCATATGTGCGTCGACAGGCCCATAAAGCTCTGTTAGCTTTAGTGATTTTGTTGTTGATGTGAGAGTTCCAGTTTAGTCTTTTGTCCAGGATTACTCCAAGATATTTGACTTCGTCGGAATACTCAATGGTCGTGCCATTCAGTGAAATCTGGGCTAAACTGAGCTTTCTTCTTTTTGTGAAAGGAACTATGATAGCTTTACTGGGGTTTATGGAGAGATTTTCCTTGACGCACCAGTCTATAGCTATCTTAAGGGCGTTTTGCATACGTGAGGCAACTACGTTTGATTCTTTGCTCCTAATAATGATGACCAAGTCATCGGCGTACCCTATTATGTCGTAGCCTAA
Organism: Portevinia maculata; assembly: GCA_949715645.1. Taxonomy (NCBI): domain Eukaryota; kingdom Metazoa; phylum Arthropoda; class Insecta; order Diptera; family Syrphidae; genus Portevinia; species Portevinia maculata. The sequence goes on along the minus strand of OX454527.1, from coordinate 50,484,959 downwards.
ATTACTTAGTTTTTGAAGTAGGTCATCTATGACCAAAGACCACAAGAGGGGTGATAACACTCCTCCTTGTGGATAGCCTTTTATAGCTGACACTGATACTGAAGTCTGTCCTGACGAAGCAGTAATTTTCCGACTTTCGAGCATCGCTTTTATCCAGTTTATAGTGGGAAGGTCTACCTTTCGGTGAATTAAATCATTTGATATTGAATCAAAACCGGTATTATCAAAAGCACCCTCTATGTCAAGAAAGGCGCATAGTGCAATTTCTTTGCAACGGTAGGCGTTGTTTATGTGATTTGTTAGTTTTAACAGGGCGCCTTCCGTTGATTTGCCGTTTTGATACGCATATTGACAGGGGTGTAGAGGCATGCTAATAGTTACGCATTCTCTGATATGAACGTCAATTATTCTTTCCATTGTTTTCAGGAAAAACGATGTCAAGCTTATGGGACCATAGGATTTAGGTAGTTCACTAGGTTTGTTACCTGGTTTGGGGATAAATACTACATTGACCTCCCGCCAAGTGCGTGGTATGTAGCCCCAGTTGAAACTGAACCTAAATAAGGCAATCATGTTAGGTAGGAAGAATTCCATACCCTTTTGAATGAGGGCTGAAAAAATTCCGTCATTTCCTGGTGCCTTGAATGGTTTAAATGAGTTTATGGCCCATTTTACCTTATCTGGACTAAATAATTTACCAGATAAACTATTATTTCTGCTGAGGTTAGTTGGATATGAGACCTCAGTAGTGTGATCAGTTGTGTGATCGACAATTAGGGAACCAGGGAAGTGAACTAGCAGCAAGGTTATGAGAGTCTCTTCCCGGTCGCTTGTGATTGTTCCATCAGGTTTGATGAGCAATCCCATGCAGTTTGAAGGATCTGTTGAAAGTGCTCTCTGGAGCCGCGCCACTGCTGGGAGTTTTTCCAGCTTTTCGCAGTTTGCGCGCCATGAGGCCCTTTTAGATCTTCGCAACTCTTGGTTGTATTTGGTTAACATGGATCGATATTGATCCCATACGCCGGTGCGTTTCGATTTATTGAATTGTTTTCTCACCTTCTTGCGGATAGTTTCCAGGTTTTCATTCCACCATGGTACGCTTCTTTTTACCACGGTGCGCTTTACCTTACAACTATTCCTAAAGGATGAGATAATGATGTCGTTAAGCTGACATTGTGCAGCGTCCGCATCACTCGGTGTTAGTGGTGAATCTGGTAGCAGATCAGTTCTGATTGCCAGATTTTCACTATAGGTTCTCCAGTTAGTTAATTTATTATTGTATTTGACCGGCGCACACTCGGTGTTGCATCGCAGCCTGAACATAATATGCATATGATCAGACAGAGAAGCTTCATCAGACACGTGCCAGTCCTCTACAATGTTTTGTATAAAAGGAGACGAGAGAGTAAGGTCTAAAACTTCTTCTCGTATACTGTTCCTAAAAGTGGGCTTATCACCCTTATTTAGAATAACTAGGTCTTTACTATATAGGTAATCTTAAAGTAACTCACCTCTTTTGTTTGTGTCTCGGCTGCCCCAAATCTGGTGATGTGCATTCGCGTCGCAGCCGATAACAAGATGTACTTGCTGAGTTTGGCAGTACTGGACAAGTTCCTGTACTGGTGTAGGTGGTACCTCCTCTATGTCCCCAGCAAAATACGCCGATGCGCATACAAACTTGTGTATCACATGGCCATTGTGGCGTTCAATTAAAACGGCCACCAGGTCCCTAGTATTGAAACCTGGAATGAGAGAGAATTTTATATCTTTCGCAATGGAAAGAGCTGCCCTAGGTCTGAAATTACCTTTGGCAAAAATTAGCTCTCTATTTCTGCTGTTAAGACCAAAGATCTTACCTGTAGTTGCCCATGGTTCCTGGATTAAACCAAGAGCGACGTTCCTTTCGGCACATCTTTGGCTATAGGTGTCCGATGCACCCATAGCGCGGTAGGTTTGCCTGCAGCACAGTTAGAGACGTCATTTCTTCTTCACGTACTCGGGATTACGCACTCTATGAGGTTTGTTATCACCCCTGCGTCGTACGTAACCCTGTTGAGAGAGACCACTTTGTCTCCCCCTTGGACTTCTGGTGTTCTGTCCATCTTTTCCGCTTATATGTGCTTGTTCGGCCGCCAGTTTTGGCCTAAAGCGGTTACGGTGCGCGTTTGTACTGTCCGTTTTCTTAGCCTTTGCTTTAGCATCCAGCACCACAGTTGTTTTAGCAACTGAGTTACCCGTGGCAGCACTAATGCCAGCCACTGGTGCTGTGGCGCTACTGTTGGCGCTTGTGGAAGGCTTTTCTGAAGCATCAGTGGCAGTACTAATACTAGCCCCTGGTGTTGTAGCCTTTTGTTGGTTGTCTCTTGACGCCTTATTCGTCGATTTGTCCGCGCTCTTGAGGATTATTTTGATCTGTCCAAATCTGAACGAGACCATCCCCTTTAGCTCAACAAGTCGCTTCATCGTGCTTTCGTTTACAGCAAGGACCATATGGGCGACATCTCTGTCGTCAGATCTTTGCAGAACTCTCCACGTTCTGGTGTTGAGTTCTTTATTCTGGCCATCTAGAATTGCCAGTATTCTTTCATTCGCTACTCCGGTACTATGCGGGAAGAAGGCTCTGACGATATGTGGTTTCGGGAAAAGTTCTTCCTCCACAAGCGTCACTTCCATCCCGCATTTCTCTTTGAGCTTCGCGAAGTTTGTGCTCATCCACTCTGCAGTGGTAGCATCCGCACATACTATCATTAGCCATCCGGCTTTGAAAGTTGTACCGCGGAAGGCTGGTTTGGTCCCCTCATCACGTTGTTCGTTGGTGATGTCCATAATCCTCTCCTGAATCTGAGCCATTTGCTCATTACTGAGAGGATTGCGATCCAGATCGACAGGTACTACACCCAGTCTTACAAAGCTCGCTATGTCTCTATAGGAGACTTTGTCGACGGCTGTATTTCCTGTGCGAGCTCGTTTCGCTTCGGATTGGGGCGGCGTATTGTCCTCGGACCTTGTACGCTTCACCTCGGAGCCTGTGTCGACCTCTGTCGACAGAGCAAGTGCTCTGACCTGCTCTACGTTTTTTCCCTTTTTCAGCGCGCGCTTAAAACGGCGCTGTTCGGATGGTGTGAATTTGACGCGCTTAGACTCAGTCTGTGCAGTTATGCCAGAGGTCTCCGGCGCACCTGTATTCAAGGGATGCACTTCATCCGAGAGTATGTTAACATTGCATAGCGTACTGGACTCAGAGATATCGTCACTAAGAAGGGACAAGTTCTCTTCTAAGCTCATCATCTCCGAATCCGTGGTTTGTGACCCTTCCCGATTGGCAGGTGTCACGTCATTTACGCCAGGGTGTTTTAAAACATCCCCAGTTGGTAAAGCAGGGTGTTCTGAAACATCCCTAGTTGATGATGCAGTTGTAGAGGCATCATTCTCTATTTGTTTTTTTTTAAACGGATCTATTTTGATTCGCACGAGTGAACGGGAGAGGAAGGTCGCCCGTGGTCTACCCGTATAACCACAGGAAGGCTATCTTGAAATCGGAGGTCGCCTGGTATCCGAAGTTCGCTGCTATCGACTAAGAACCCCTTAGCCATTCATCTCTCGGCGCTAGCTGTTCCACCTTAGATTTGGGGATGTGTTGTCGGGGTTGTCTCCCCGGGCATTGCCGAAAAGTTGTAAGTAAGGTGGGCGGGGGGGGGGGGGGGGGGGGGTAAGCAAATAGGGAGAGGGGCAGATGGGGTATGTAAGGGTGGGGTAGGAGCGGACGTGAAGTCCTGGTCAGTTCTTGGTTGACGCTCATCGGACGGCCTGGCCCTTGCAAGCCCGATGACTCTTTACGTCGTAAGCCTCCGCACCGGCACCATCGAATTTGTTTGCGGTGATGGTGCGCACGTCAAGGTGACTGACCCCGCTAAGAGGAACAAGTACTTAGATCCCATGAACAGTAATTTGGAGTAGGTGCGAGGTTAGTTATATGCAGTTTCTTGAAATCCATGCCAAACATGGATATACTTTGTTAAGCCTCATCCAGGCAACTAGCCAGGGGCCAGATCACATAAGATGATGTCTTTAACTTGATCATATCTACAGAGATAGACCGATGCTGATATGGTCGAAACTACGTCCTTCGATTGAGGTGATCTGCATACGAGCATAAAAAAGAAAAGAAAACGAAAAAAAAACAGCTTGCACTGTGAAATTCGTAATCTGAATGCATTTTTCACCTCCTAAAATCGTGTGCTAAAAATTTGGGACCATATTTTTCATTTTGAAATATAGCCCTATTTTTGTGTCCTTTTTATTTTTTGTTGGTCCATTTTGCATTCAGGCCTAATTTTATTTCGCCTAATTCTTCGTCTTCGGATTTCCACTAGCATGTCATTCGTAGAGTTGTGGCTTACTCCGCGGTTGATGAAAAACCACGGAAATTATTGCTGTCATAATTGATGCATTGTCCCATTTGGTGGACAGATGTTTGTGATTGTTTGTTTGTTGATAACAATTACTTGGGCTTATCCTCCTTAACTTTAAGAATAAACAATTTCCAGTATTCTTCAATCGCCGTAAAGGCTGATCATGGCACGCGGAAAACGTATATCGTCTGCATTACTCAGTAGTTTGATTTGGATTTGTTGAATATATGGACTTCTTCCGCGTATAGAGAAGGGATAGGAATATCAGTGAAAAAAAGGGGGTGAGCCTAGAGATACATTAACATCCTCAAACTGTCCGGGAATTTAACATGCAAATTCGTGGGGCGACACGATTTTAGATCACCGGGTCGTAAAAGCAAGATCAACTAGAAAATAAATAATAAGAGCATGCACGTGTCGATTTCGTTTGAACTCAAGCATTATGGAAATGAACGCTAGTAGACAGTCTTCAGGATGAATGGACATTTCTGGTTAAGCAGCTATTCCAGTTGAAATGTTCTAGGGGTGGAATGCATTTGGATATTTCGTTTGAGCACTTACAGTTTACATTTCAACCGCAATACCCCCTATGTCAGGAATGCGAATCAGTTCACTCTTAAGCCTACTTTCGGACGTACAGTGAAATACAAAGAATCGTTCCTTAGCAGTACAACACGAATGTGAAATGCTCTATCACACTCTGTTTTTCCTACACATTATGATTTACAAACATTCTAAACCAACCGGCTTCGGTTACCCGTCCTTCTTCTTCTTCTTTTCATTAATGTCCGTGCTGTGTTTAATAATGTACGTTGTAAGGGTGCATAAAATCCCTTTAGCAAGCGCAAATGAAAAAAACAAAATACATATAAGATCATTTTGTTATCCATTTTTAAACGCTTTTTATATAAGTCGTTAGTTTCAGAAGAAGAAAAATAATAGCGTGTTCAATTTGCAAGGTGATTTCTAGTCCCTAATATTTTACCCTTCCTCATTGATCGAATAACTCACGTGACCGTCGTTTGACAGAGGTTTAACTAGTAGGGAACTCGCTGTTGCCTTGCAAATTGAACGCGTCCAATGTTTCAAATTTCACAGTCAGCTGTCAAAACCAAGAGACCAGTACTTTCAGTAATTTAAAAAAAAATAGAACGCGTTTACATTGATGTGGGTTTACTCAAATCCATAATTCAACTTGAAATAAAATTAACTCCATTCTTAAATTTTAATTTAAATTCTTCATTTATTTTTTTCCTTGTGCAAGTGATCAAAAAAGGAACCAAAAACAGATTTAAATTATCAAATTAGCAAAACTAATCTAGCAAAAAAAAAAATTAAAAATAAGGTAACAAATTTCCAAAAGTGCAAATATGATCAAGAGCGCCAATGAGTTTTATCTCGCGATTTTGAATATTGTCTGTCAAATAGCTCCAAATAAGTTATTGGTTCACTGGCCCAGACCAGATATGAGCGTTGTACTCAAAAAGGAGGGAAATAACCTTGCCTCGCTTAAGGAAACCAATAAATTTCGCAGCTTTTATTGTGACATCGAATATACGGTAATTTCAAAAAAGTTTGTCATTAGCACACTTATACACAGAATTAAGTCTTTCGATTTCAACGTTGTGTTTTGGAAGCATTAAATTCTACTCTTTTACAAAGTTTCTTTCAAGGCCGGAATTTATGAGCTTACGTTGATGTTGACGTTCCAGTTTCATACCAGAAGAGGGGCATGCAATTGGACACGAATATAAGAAGCTTAGGGTACTGTCATCAGCGATAGAATTTATTGGACTAAAAGTAACAGGCAGGATATCATTTATAAGAGAGAGAGAGAGAGAGAGAGAGAGAGAGAGAGCGAGAGAGAGAGAGAGAGAGAGAGAGAGAGAGCGGGAGTCAAAAGTAGCACCAGCATTTATTCGGTGAGTTTCAGGTTTGAAACCGTCCAGAACAACTTGAATTGAAGGTCCAAAAGATAATTTCTACTATCGAGTGGTCTTACCATTAACAATGTTGGTTCATAGTCAACTTTTGTGACGGCAAGGAGACAGGAGGTAATCGATTTAACTTTATCTAATAGGTACTTTAAGGCGGTTACCAACTGGAGGGGCACCTCGGAGGTATTCCAGTGAGACAAGTGGCACGTAAGAAATTTTACAAATGTCGGGAAGTGTTCATTTAGTCCCGAAAGTCATGCCATCTGCGGTAGCATTCCTAAGGAACACATCCATTAGTGGAAGCCCTGGCCGAGGACACAGGCGGACGTAACGACAGTTCAGGTCCTGAAAAGTCCTCTTCTGAGCACTATCTGGCAAGTTAATTGGAGATCGAATTTCCTGTGATCCCGTCATGAGACGGGAAGCAGACAGGACTTAGTGAATTCAGCATTCCGACCGAATTCAGGAAATCTTGCATTCACGAACTATTTTGGAGGTGGTTCAGGGGTTGAAGCTTGACTCCGCCATTCCACCTATTCCTTACAACTTAGTTCATTGCCCTAAGGATAGCACAAGTCACCTTCTAAAAGACAGACGTATTTTTACCTAACGAGAAGTAATGTCTTATGTTGTTGTCCTCCACGAAAACACCAGTACTATATGCTAAATTGACTGTAAAGCCATCCGTGAAGATTCGACGCATTTCTTTCCAGGGGAAAATTCTGGCCAGAGCCAGTGCTGAACACAAGCAAAGTCAATGCCGAAGTTCCGTGTCATTGCGTCAGACGACATATTCATAAGACATGAGTCGAATGACAACCGTCGCGCAAGGCCATCAAAACTCCATTGCGAGTTGTTGATACCAAAAGTTGCCTCTTTATAATGAGACAGAGGGTAGAGATTCAATAATACACTAGGGCGGATCCAGGTCGCTGTGCAGACGAAAATACCTTCCTTTGGGGTTTGGTAAAATCAGTAGTCACGCATTTTAGTGAAAGCTCATTACTTTGCGGTAAGGCAGAATAGCAAATTACAAGTGCACGTCGTAGCTGCGAAACTATATTGTTGGTCATTAAGATGTTTTGGGGATTCTATGAACATGACCTTGAAACGAAGGGCGGTAAGTCGTAAGCAACCGCACTTACGACTTACCGCCCTTCGTTTCGTCGGTAGAAGGAGGCAGAAGAAGAATCGCCTTTTTTGGGGTCGGGTTGGACAAATGTAGTTTTCCAACTTCTCCCAAAGAGTCCTGATGAATAGGATAGATAGAAAAGAAAACGCAGTGGTTTTGCCAGCGCGACAAAAACACCTCTTCAGAACGATAGTCGAAATACCATCGGGTTAGTGTGCGTCAATATCTTTTGTATTTCGTCCTTGGTTAATGAATTTCTTTTCTATGAAATTATAGTTTTAACTAAGGTCCCTGGTACTTTTAATGCCTTTATAATCGATATAAAATATGATAACAGCTAGATTTAGTTACTCTTCATAAACAGGTAGGATGAAAAAAGGACTAATTTTATGCCCTTATTATGAAAAGCATCATAAAAACTTAATTTATCTGCCTAATCCCAATTCTTTTTTGCAGCATAAACATAATATGGCCTTCTTTCATATTGTATTTGGTTTTTTCCATATTATCGAAGGATTTAAAAAAAATCCCAGAGTTAAATCAAGAAACTACCTCGATAGAATCGAAAGATCGAACTGGAACTGATTTGAAATTCGATGCATGTTTTCGGTCTGACCGAATTGAGAGATTGAGTTGAAATAGAATTGCGGTTAGCATTTTGTACTTAATAAGTGTTTTGTTTAACCTTGTGTTAGCGACGACACAATCACAGTCAAATCAATACAACAAAGGAAAACAAAAAGGGCGCGCACACACTAGCTGTGTTTAATGAACCTGAGCTGCGCAGAAAATTACAGAAAAGATCAGAAAAGTACAGGATTTTGTGTTCCATGAGCAAAAGTCTTGCCGCAAAATGTTTTACATTCTGTCACGTTGTGTTCCATGACGCTGTCCAGCTCAGTTAAGTACAGCATTTTCTGTACCTTCTTTTGAGGAAGGGCAACTGCGTGAAAGTTGTCAAATTGAAGACGTCAAATGTCACTGATGTCAGCTGATTGGTTTGTTTGGCATGAAATTTGCTATTGCTCGTATCCGATGTTGTAATATGCGACGAACTTAACAAGATGCTACTGCCAGAATCTTCCAACATCTCGAGTATTAAAAAGTCTGAAGTATTCATTTTGTTTTATTTATCAAAAGCAACTTTGAATCTCACTTTTCATTTAGATTTATTTATTTTGGAATTCAACAGCTGATATGAGAGCTGTCATATGAAGCTGTACTTTTTTGTTCTAACTTGATCTGACCGTTTTCGCTCATGTGTGCTGATCTGATCTGTTCTGTTCTGATCTTTTGTTCATTAAACACAGCTACTCTCACACTTGTCTATCTATATCTTTTAATTCGCGTTTATACGAGTATGTTGATTTTCAATCCATCAACAGACAATTTTGTGATCGGATTGAGTGAATTTTATCTCGATTAAATCTGCGTTTGGGCATTTTTCGGGGATGAAACGGGCCTTTCGATAATCTCATGTGGATTATCTTCGCAACAAAGGCGACAATTTTTCTTATTGACATACCCATTCAGTCAAAAATGAGCCTCATCGTTGAACACATTTCTTTCAAAAAACCCGGGGATCCAATGACAGTTGATTTTTGGCCCATTCACCGAAATTTGGACGTAAACGATGGTTATTCGGCTTTAATTTTTACACAAGCTGGTTCTCGTAAGGCATCATTTACGTAAAATTTGCCATAAACTGGACGGAGAGGGACCAAGCTGTTATGATCGACGTCGTATCGATAAATATTCTTCAACACTCTCCTGAATGGACGCACTCTTCTTATGCGTTTTTGTGCCACTGCATTTGGCAAAGAAAGAAAGTATTGTGCGAAAACGAGCAACAATACAGCGAATAGCACTCTCAGATGGTCGATTAAGTCGGGTGGAATATTGTTATGGTGACCATATGTGTCAAGGCAAAATAAAGGACGCTCATTTGTTTGTTTACAAACTTTTTGTATATTTTTATTAAAAATTAAAAAAATGAACACTATGGGATGTATTCACTGACCAATCCTAAAATAAGAGCTTCGTTAGCCGTAACTCACCTACCCTTATTAGTGCATATTTATGAGCACTCATAAGACTTGAGTTGTCCCTATAGCTCTTAAGTTGAAAACATTAAAATCTTAAAAATTCGAGTTAAGCTGACTATTGAATTATTTTTATAAAATAGAAAGAATTGTAGTCTGGTTTTTGAAAAGATAAGGCACCGGATGTTCCGGAAATTTCACTTTTAAATTCAATAGTTTTATCCAACTAATTAATACTTTCTGACATTTTCTTTATTTCCATTACATTCTGACACTGTCATGTTTGAGAGATAAAACATAGGGGCGGGCTACAGTCCGCTTGGGCGAACTGTTGGATACCCTATTCTTATTCCTATATCTCATAAGTGGGCGTGACAAAAATTTAAAGGATTTTATCGAAAAAACTAAGCTTTTGTAAATAAAAACGCTCCCTAGCTCAAACTTTGGTTTTTCAATAAAATTGTTTTATTTAATTGTGGGCGTGTCAGTAGGCGGATTTAAAAAAATTTAAGTATGAGCATAAAGGGCACCTAGAGAGTATATACTATAATTTTCAGCTCCCTAGCTCAAATTTGGACTTTCAAAAATAAAAAAAAAATAATTGTGGGCGTGTCAGTAGGCGGATTTTGAAAATATTTACACATGAGCATAAAGGGCCCCTAGAGAGTATATATTAAAAATTTCAGCTCCCTAGCTCAAATTTTGGTTTTTCAAAAAAAATATTTTATTTAATTGTGGGCGTGTCAGTGGGCGGATTTTGAAAATTTTATGTCCCAAGCAGTTTTATAGGCCAAAGATCATATATAAAAAATTTCAGCTTTCTAGCTCAAAATTCAATTTTTCCCAAAATTTGTTTTATTTAATTGTGGGCGGATTTTGAAAATTTTATGTCCCAATCAGTTTTATGGGCCATAGATCATATATAAAAAATTTCAGCTCTCTAGCTCAAAATTCGATTTTTTCCAAAATTTTGTTTTTTTGAGTTTGTGGGCGTGTCTGTGGGCGGATTTCAAAAATTCTTAAACTTGATTATTTCGGGACCCTAGAGAGTATATGGTTAAAATTTCAGCTCTCTAGGTCCAGTTTAAAGGCCTAATTTTTGCCGACGGACGGACGGACGGACGGACGGACATGGCTAGATCGACATTACTATCGATGCTGATCATAAATATAGTAACTTTTAGGGGTCTACGGGCAATATTAAGGTATGTTACAAACTATGCGTCAAAATTAATATACCCCTAGAATAGGGTATAAAAAGAGAGAGAAAATTAAGTTTTCGTATGTACATTCGAACTAGAGTGGACACAACCTTATTAGTGCTTGTCGAATACGTAGCAAAAATTTAAAACTGAGAGCTTCTTAGTTTTAAAGTCGATTTATGAGTGGTCGATGAATACCGGCCTAAGATGGAACAACAAAACAAAGAACTTTAAAGGTACTTACTCATTTTTAGGAATGATAATTCTTTTTAAAAGCAACACAGCTTAATAGTGTCATGTACAAATCAAACGTACTTTCCGCGTTTTTTGAGAAAAGTGATTACGTTTCAAATATCTTTAATCATTTAGAGAATTTCTAAGCTCATAGCAGATTTTCCAGAAATTATATTTCGTTATAAGAGTATTTACATTTATTTGTGGCTTGTCTTTGGCCCAGACATTATTCATTATTGAAAAAAATACAACAGAAAGCACAAAATACGTCTCTTATTAAAATAAAAAATACAGGTTAGAAAGGACTGCCTTCTTAAATAACGGATGGTTGGTCACCGTAAAAATGGTGCAATTGCTCTATACGTTTGGCAAAAAGAATCATCATTTTGGAACTTAATTTCTAAAATTTGGAATCGTGTATTTTTATACCCTATTCTAGGGGTATATTAATTTTGACGCATAGTTTGTAACATACCTTAATATTGCCCGTAGACCCCTAAAAGTTACTATATTTATGATCAGCATCGATAGTAATGTCGATCTAGCCATGTCCGTCCGTCCGTCGGCAAAAATTAGGCCTTTAAACTGGACCTAGAGAGCTGAAATTTTAACCATATACTCTCTAGGGTCCCGAAATAATCAAGTTTACGAATTTTTGAAATCCGCCCACAGACACGCCCACAAACTTAAAAAAACAAAATTTTGGAAAAAATCGAATTTTGAGCTAGGAAGCTGAAATTTTTTATATATGATCTATGACTCCTAAAACTGCTCGGGATATAAAATTTTCAAAATCCGCCCACTGCCACGCCCACAAAAAAATAAAACAATTTTATTGAAAAACCAAAATTTGAGCTAGGGAGCTGAAATTTTTAATATATACTCTCTATGGGCCCTTTAAGCTCATGTATAAATATTTTCAAAATCCGCCCACTGACACGCCCACAAATAAATAAAACAATTTTTTTGAAAATCCAAAGTTTGAGCTAGGGAGCTGAAATTTATAATATATACTCTCTATGGGCCCTTTATGCTTATGTGTAAATATTTTCAAAATCCGCCCACTGGCACGCCCACAATTATTATTATTTTTTTTTTTTGAAAATTCAAAGTGAGCTAGGGAGCTGAAATTTATAATATATACTCTCTAGGGGCGCTTTATGCTCATGTGTTAATTTTTTTTAAATCCGCCTACTGACACGCCCACAATTAAATAAAACAATTTTTTTGAAACACCCAAGTTTGAGCTAGGGAGCGTTTTTTTGATAAAATCCTTTAAATGTTATATAACAAAATATGTAAAGCGTTCTTAACAATTCAACCATACTTAGACTTTTGTCACGCCCACTTATGAGGGATAGGAATAAGAATAGGGTATCCAACAGTTCGCCCAAGCGGACTGTAGCCCGTCCCTATGTTTATACCCTATTCTAAGGGTATATTAATTTTGACGTATAGTTTGTAACATACCTTAATATTGCCCGTAGACCCCTAAAAGTTCTATATTTATGATCAGCATCGATAGTAATGTCGATCTAGTCATGTTCGTCCGACCGTCCGTCCGTCCGTCGGCAAAAATTAGGCCTTTAAACTGGGCCTAGAGAGCTGAAATTTTAACCATATACTCTCTAGGGTCCCGAAATAAACAAGTTTACGAATTTTTGAAAGCCGCCCACAGACACGCCCACAAACTCAAAAAAACAAAATTTTTCCAAAAAATCGAATTTTGAGCTAGAAAGCTGAGATTTTTTATATATGATCTATGACTCCTAAAACTGCTCGGAAGATAACATTTTCAAAATCCGCCCACTGACACGCCCACAATTTAAAATCAACTTTTTTTGCAAATCCAAAATTTGAGCTAGGGAGCTGAAATTTAAAATATATACTCTCTACGGGCCCTTTATGCTCCTGTGTTAATTTTTTTTTAATCCGCCTGCTGACACGCCCATAATTAAATAAAACAATTTTATTGAAAAACCAAAGTTTGAGCTATTGATCGTTTTTTTATAAAAACTTTGTTTTTTTTGATAAAAATCCTTGAAATGCTATATAACAAAATATGTAGAGCGTTCTTAACAATTCAACCATACTAAGACTTTTGTCAAACCCACTTATGAGGGATAGGAATACGAATAGGGTATCCAACAGTTCGCCCAAGCGGACGTAGCCCGTCCCTATGTTTTTTTTTTAAATTTCCGTTAAAAAAAGACAAAAAAATAATCTAAATTATAACTATTTTAAATTGAGTACTCTTGCCACTGTACTAGTGTGAATGTTGATTGGTCCCATGGAGTATTCTATGCGATGAAGTACAATCACAATTTGGGATCGGTAAGATAGCTGCAAGGAAAACAGCTGGCTTATTGGCTTAATCTTAAGAGCTAACAGCTGGAATGTTAATGCAAATATGTGTCGGGATTCATGCCTAGGCCTTATTCTTAATGTACTTAACAAACGAATAAACGTTTTTTCTACCCGTGAACTTATACACACGATATCACACGATAAATGTGGGCATTGCAGGCATTTCTGGCTCGTATAAACTTTTGTCGGGTTTCCTCAGATAGGTTGGCCTTATATGACCGGAAGATTACATTTGTTAATCTGACAGCTGACAACCTCTTTTCAGTTCGAGTCAAGCTAGGCGATTACCTCTGGTTACACATCAGAGCCTTATTGTTCTGCAGCCTAGGCGAACCTCTTCTATGCGGTTCTTCATTGACTGGACGTGGGTTTTATTCTTGCCCTATCACTCGCTCCACACGATGCCTATTTAACAGCTGATGTATAGCTGCGGCATAAAAACATCTTTCATTTTCTGCGCTTTGGTGTCTGGCTTTTCTTCAATCGTTGTTTGAAGATTAATCTGGTTTAACTTTTTTATAAAACTCCCGAATGTATTTTTCTTTTTTTCGATCACGATACTTCGATTTTATTGAGCTAGAATATCATATCAATTTCCATAGTAAATATCCCTTTTGCGGCGTCACTTCTAAACAAGCGTACTAAAAATTAATATTATTAAAAATTCTTTAGACCGTACTCTTGACTTAGTTTTTGTAGATACTGAGTTTAGCGTCAACATTAGTAAATGTATCCTTCCATTTGTGCCAGATTCAATCCACCATGTTGCCTTAAGCTTAGATTTTCAGTTCTACAAATTTGTTAAGCCAATTTCTGTTTCAAACTTTAAGTATAATTTTCATAAAGCCAATTTTGGTAATATTAAAAATTGTCTAAATGGTATTGCGTGGTCTTCAATATTTGATGGCATAGACTTGAAACAGTCATATAATACCCTGATCATGATAGTCAATGACATAATCGACGTAAACACACCTAAGGTTAAAGTTAGGACAAACTCAAAGCCCATATGGTTTAACAAGAGATTAATCCATCTAAATAACCTGAAAAACAAGACTTATAAACAGTTGCGCAAATCGAGAATTACTTCTGAAATATAGGAGGCTTCAAAAAGATTTTAAAGTTCTTAACAAATTTTTATATAAGCAATATGTCCGTTCAGTGGAATCAGACCTGAAAGTAAATAGTAAACGATTTTGGAGTTTCATCAATTGCAAAAAACAATCTACTGGAATTCCTAATAGTATGAAGTATAATGGCGCGTTGTCATCAGACCTCTCAGTTATTTGCAACATGTTTGCTAGCCATTTCAAATCTGTTTATTCAAATAATACGCCTATCTTAAGAGCAGGTACCATATCTGACTACTCCACGAATTCGATTAACGTTGGTAGCATATACTTATCGATTTCTGAAGTAGTAGTTGCGCTGTCCGATTTAGTATCCGACATGAGAGGAGACGTTGATGGTATTCCTCCCATTATTTTAAAAAGATGCGCGGATGAACTTTCCTTGCCACTTCATATGGTCTTCAATAGTTCCTTGGAGCAAGGAATTTTTCTAGACGCTTGGAAGAGCTCATTCATAACACCGATTTATAAATCTGGTCCCAAACAAGATGTTACTCAATTTCAATTTCTTCGTATCAGCATGGTTTTATTGCTGGAAGATCCACAGAGACTAATCTTAGAATTTTTACAAATTTTATCGCAAACAACATCGAAAATGGTATGCAGTGCGATGGCATCTACACAGATTTTGCAAAAGCATTTGATCGGGTAAACCACGATATTCTTCTTAATAAATTGCGTACCTAGCATGACTAGGACTTAACGTCCATCCACCCCTAATCCAGAGTGTCATGCGACCCGTGCTTATTGGATGGTTTGCAGCCAGGGGTATCCGGCTGTATTTCTGCGGAACCTCTCTGATACCGGGCCACCTCAGAGAGTAACCATTGCCTTACCACGCTAATGCGGGGCTCTGGCGTGGTCGACCGCCTTTCCCGCGCTACTCGTGGGACATGCACCAAAACAGACAAAAAAACAAAAACAAAAACAAACTCAACAGAGTGCGGGGACAGACCGCAGACGAAGCCATTGGTCGGATGGAGTAGGACATCCATGACGACCGCCTGGCACAAGATAGACCCGGAACGAGTCGAGAGGGAGGCTCTAAACTGGTGCAACCCAGCACCAGTCAAAGAACCATCGTCACCTCACGACAAGCCACGGGGGTGCCAAAAGGCCCGGGAAGAAGCCCGGTAGCACCGACAGGTGCTTGCAGTGGGGATAGGACCCAAATCCTAATCCTCTCCCTGTCCGGGGAGGTAATGGTGGAGGGAACTAGGGCAGCGGGAACGAGCATAGCTCAAGTACCAGCCCCTGTACCCCCCGACAACAACACCTGGGAAACCAGGCGCGAGGGATGACCCACTACGAAGGGGACTTAGTGGTGCTGGCACTAAATGGTACCTCCGCTACCTCACTAAAGGCTTCGGGCCTGAGGAAGCCAAAAGGAGGGCTGAGGAACATCGGTCCAAGCCTGGAAGTACAGAAGTGGCGACGGGAAAAAGGGGGAACAACAACATCACCCCCCCACAACAAATAAAGCCAAGAAACAGAAGGTGGATGAAGGCACCGAGAGGGCCACGGGAAAGCCTGCAAAGCGAGCGCCACCGTGGTCGGTCGAAGCTATGCTACGGCGGTGAAAACCGTCCCGGCTAGCGGTAGACACGAGACAGGTGCGATTGCTGAGCAGGTTGCTGTTCTCCCGGTGAAATATCCGCAGGAGATCCTCAGCAACCCAGACCTCACGGCACTTGAAGACGCCATTGTGTTGGAAATGGCCTTGGGATGGGAGCATAAGCTCAAATTCCAGGGCATACATTTCAAACATGGAATGCTCTTAGTTGACTGCGAGACTCCGCAGACAGCTGAGTGGCTAAAGGCAGTAGCCCCAAAGCTGGGGAAATGGAAGGGGACACGCCTCATGGCATGCAGTGGGACAGATATACCACGGTCCTACTCCATAACAATCTTCCTTCCACGCAGTGCAGAGCAAGAAGCTAAAACCTCCTTGGCACTGCTGGAAGCACAGAATGTGGGACTTAACGTCCAGGCGTGGAGGATTCTCAATTGTCGAAAAGAGGGAACCGGGCAGGTACTGGCTCTTGGCATCGACCGCAAGGATGCAAAAGTAATATGGGACACTCGGGCCGAGAAACCGAGAGCTTGCATTCTAATAAACAATAAATATAAATTTATTCTACTTTCAGAATACGCGACACGAGATCTGGTGCCAATTCAGGTACATCTGGATGTTGAAGGATGTCACCGCACCATTGTCTTCGTATCGGCGTACTGTGCAGGGGATGAGCCGGTTGTATCATCCCAAATGCAGCGACTGGTGGAGCATTGCAACAAGCTCCGCATGTCGCTCCTTATAGGGTGTGATGCAAATGCCCACAACATCATATGGGGGAGCACCGACACCAACACCAGGGGTGAGTACCTACTAGAATTTATTATGAGTTCGTCACTTGATATTATAAACGTGGGAAATACCCCCACTTTTGTAACTAGTGTCAGGGAGGAAGTACTCGACCTCACGCTTGGTAGCCCAAGCGTAAGTAAATTAATTAGTAACTGGAGAGTATCTAGTGAGCCGTCATTGTCTGACCATCGAATAATAGTATTCGACCTGGACAGCACAAGTATCACGAGAAATCCAGTAAGAAACCCAAGGAAAACCAATTGGGAAACTTATAGAACTGCTCTAGAGAGCAAACTGGGGCGCCTTAGTCTAAGGAAGGCTCCGGGACACCCCCTAGAGCTAGAGAGCGCAGTGGAAGGCATAACAAACGCCATCATCACTGCGTTCGAAGAAAGCTGTCCTCTAAGTAGAGAACGGGACAGGAAACAGACGCCATGGTGGAGCAATAACTTGTCAAAATTAAGATCCGAGGTGCGGAAGCTTTTTAATAAAGCAAAGCGCAGCGGAGAATGGCAAAGCTACCAAATGGCCCTTACTACATATAATAAGGAAATAAGAAAAGCTAAAAGAAATAGCTTCAGAAAATTCTGTGAGACAATCACCAGCACCCCTACTGCGGCAAGGCTACACAAAGCTCTTGCGAAGTCAGGAGGGGTGCCGATGTCTCTGAGGAAACCAGAGGGCGAGTTGAAGGAAGATAAGGATCAAAGGGCACTATTGCTACTAGAAACTCACTTTCCTGGCAGCTCGCCTAGTACTGAGCCAGGAATCAATACCACTTCAATCAGACCTCGGAGGGAAGACTGGGAAACAACATCAACCATCTGTTCTGAGGGACGGCTGAAATGGGCAATAAATTCCTTTCAGCCTTTCAAATCTGCCGGAGTGGACGGCATTATACCCGCCCTTCTTTAAGAAGGGCAAAGGGTACTAATACCACACCTGCTAAAGATAACAAGGAGCAGTATTGCCTTGGGCCACATACCAATGCAATGGAGACGAGCAAGGGTTGTGTTTATACCAAAAGCGGGAAAAAAAGACCCCACACAGCCAAAATCGTACATACCCATCAGCCTTACGTCATTTCTTCTGAAGATGACAGAAAAGGCTGTAGACAATTATTTAAGGGAAGATGTTCTGAACACATCCCCCTTACATCATCGTCAGCATGCATACAGAGCGGGCAGATCAACAGAGACCGCCCTATATCAGCTGACGGAGATAATTCGAAGTGCCCTGGAGGCAAAAGAAATAGTACTGTGCGCTTTCCTAGACATAGAGGGAGCATTTGACAACACCTCACATGATGCGATCAAACGATCCCTGGATAGGAAAGGAGTTAACAGTACAGTATCCAACTGGATGTGTGAGCTGCTGAGCACTAGATCAGCAGAGACTCAAACACCATCTGGAACCATCAGAGTAAACACAACGAGAGGATGTCTACAAGGAGGGGTACTTACCCTTAATGTGGAGCCTAGTTGTAGACGAACTGCTGGAAAAATTAACCAACCATGGCATCAACTGTCAGGCGTACGCCGATGACATTGTATTGATTGCCAGGGGCAAGTTCGAAGAAACCCTTGGAGACATCATACAAAAGGGGCTTAAAGTAACCAAGGAATGGTGCCATAATGCGGACTTAACATCAATCGGGCGAAAACAACGATAGTACCATTCACAAGGAAAAGACAACTTCAAAGACTTAAGGACATGAACCTATCAGGCACGACACTGATACCAGTCAAAGAAGTAAAATATCTAGGACTCCATCTAGATAGTAAACTCCTCTGGCGAAAACATACAGAGGAGATATCCAAGAAGGCCACCCGCGCTCTTATGATATGTAGGAGCCTAGCGGGGAAGGCATGGGGATGCAGCCCAAGCATCCTGCGATGGATGTACACTGCAATCGTGAGACCAATGATCACATACGGAGCGGTAGCATGGGCGAAACGAACCAGTCTAGTCACAACGCGAGAGACACTCGGCAAAGTGCAAAGACTGGCGTGCCTATGCATTACCGGAGCAATGCGTAGCTGCCCAACCGCAGCCATGGAGGTGTTATTGGAACTGACTCCTCTACACATCATGGTGATGAACGAGGCAGACAAAACAATCCTTAGGATGGCAAAGGAGGGAATTGGGAGAGGGAAATGCATCGGTTCGAAAGAACACGGTGACTTACTCAAAAAACTCCCACTTCTTGGCATACCTAGGGACGACAGCATCAGGAAATTCAACTTCGAGAAGAATTTCCAGATAAAGCTCAGCAATAAGGAGAACTGGAGCAACGAATCCATAACTTATGGACTGAGCAACCACACAACAAAGTGGTATACGGACGGCTCGAGGACTGAGGAGGGAACTGGTGCAGGAGTGTTTGGGCCGGGAACTAAGCACTACGAATCCATGGGCAAATGTACCAGCATCTTCCAGGCAGAAATATGTGCCATAGACAGGTGCGTTCGAATCAACCTCGAGAAAAACTATAGAAATTGCAACATAGCAATAATGTCTGACAGCCAAGCAGCTATAAAGGCTCTTGACGAATACGTTATCAAGTCAAAACTCGTGTGGGAATGCCTACAAGGACTGAATAGACTAGGCAAGAATAACAGAATCTCCATCGGCTGGGTGCCTGGCCATGTTGGCATTACGGGCAATGAGGCAGCGGACTCTCTGGCAAGAAAAGGGGCAGAGCAACCCTTCATAGGACCTGAACCATTCTGCGGGATACCTCTCCGAGGCACAAGCAAGGGGACACAATAGACCAATAGGTCGCAGTGTAATATACCCTAACCAAATATCAATCAATCGTACCTAGCATTGGTTTTCACTCAAGTCTCTTAGAATGGTTCAATTCTTACTTAAGAGGACGCTCTCAGTTTGTTAGGATTAATGGTATTGTCTCAGATCGCATTGACGCTACTTCTGGAGTCCCCCAAGGCAGCCATCTTGGGCCTTTGTTATTTCTTTTATCTGTTAATGATATTCCCAATGTCATCCTTAATTCTGAATGCTTAATGTTCGCTAATGACTTGAAAATTGTTCGGTCTATTAAATCACCCCAGGACTGTTTATTGTTGCAGGAAGGCCTCAATAGATTATCAGATTGGTGTACATAACTGTTTAAATCTTAATGTTTCAAAGTGCAATAGCCTTACATTCTCCCGGAAACGGGCACAAATTCAGTTTACCTACAGTATAACAAATCTACCCTTGGAGAGCATCTCATCCAAAAAAGACTTAGGCGTATTATTCGACTATAAGCTCAATTTCAATAGTCACATAGACTACCTGGTCACAAAATGCAGGTCAATGATGGGATTTATCTTGCGAAACTCTCAGGATTTTTCTGACCCGCATACCCTTAAATACTTATATTTTGCAAATGTGAGGTCTTCCTTAGATTACTGCTCTGTTATCTGGAATCCATATTATATGGTTCACTCTACAAGGATAGAGAAGATTCAAAAATGGTTTACTAGAGCTGCGATAAAAAACTTAATTGGAATATCGACTTGCCACCATATAATATCAGATGCCAACTGATTGGAATCTTGCCTTTATTCATTCGGCGGAGGTATTTTTCGATCATGTTTGTGAGAGACCTAATAACTAAACATATAAATTGTCCTTAACTGCTTACACAGATCAGATATCGAAGACCCGTGATACCATTGAGAAATCAAAATATTTTTGTTGAGCCTATGCATAGCGTACAATACGGATATAATGAAACATTAACTAGATGCTTAAGAGAAGCTAATTCAGTTGGGAATCTCATTGATCTTCACTCTAATATAAGTAGAAATAGGTACGTTCAAAAATCAATTGCTTATGCTTTTAACAAACTTTGGTCAGGTTAATTAAGTATGTTAATAATTTGTCGAATTAAGTATGTACTCGTATGTTATCCATTAGAGGACAAAGTGTACCACCGTTGATGAAATCAATAAATAAATAAATAAATTATGTTTCAAAAGGAAAAGAATGGGAACACCGGAGCACATAACTTTGTTTGGGGAGAGTACGATAACTAGGGTTTTCTATAGAAGGGTTAAAAACAAGCATTGTTTACTATGGGAAAGGGGGGGGGGGGTCTATCTCTCCCGTTTAGGAAGTAGGGGCAATTTTAGAAAAAAATACTTGAATTGAAAAAAAATTATTAAAAAACAATGGCAACGCTTACAATAGGTACCTATTTAGGTAACAAACTTATCGATACAACATTCGAGTATGAGTAGATAAATGCAGAGGAATCTATAATCTATCGATCTAACGCAAATGTCGCAGCCTAAAACAAAATAAAATCCTGCGTCTCATGTGCATGTACATCTACCTGCCAACTTTGATCCTAGACTTTCTAGACATATTAACAGCTAAACCGCAGTTCCCGCACCCTCAAACTCACGGCTTAACAGAAGACTCACTTGAAGCACTAAGCTCACTTAATAGTATCCAGCTGCATGAAAATGTTGACAACTGCACGCGGCAGAAAGCAGCGACTGACACTTGGATAGAGATACAGT
Organism: Portevinia maculata; assembly: GCA_949715645.1. Classification (NCBI taxonomy): domain Eukaryota; kingdom Metazoa; phylum Arthropoda; class Insecta; order Diptera; family Syrphidae; genus Portevinia; species Portevinia maculata. The sequence continues at coordinate 50,463,603 of OX454527.1, read as the reverse complement.
ACAGAAACGAATTTCACAAACGACACGTTAGTCTCAAAATATGAATTTAAAGGCTTCACACTTCGCAGCGGATTCGTAGCGCTTCTTGTTTTGTTAGAAAAGGAGTAAATCGCATACAAGAGAAACGATATGAACAAATTTGAAGTAAAAATCTGCAAAAAGAAAACAAAATAAACAAACGAAATCCGAAACAACAACGAAAGTATACAAAAAAACAGATATACCGATGGGCGATGAGCAATTGTATTTGCATCAGTAACAAGTAAGGCAACAACAACTCGACTTTAGTGGTGCCATTGGCATGGTGTGCAGTGCGGGTGCAGGAGAAGACAACAGAAAATGCAAAAAAACGACTAAGAGATGCATTACATCGGCATCGGCCAACGGCCAGTTAGGAGGTGAACGAACGCGATGCCCTACACACACCAGCGAACACGTGACACAACGCGTTCGCTCGAAAAGCATTTGTGCTATGTATATGTTGTTGTTGCCGGTGGTGGTGGTACTGTTGCTGGTTTGTAGCGCAGGCAACACCACACACTTACTACCCCACACTCGTGCAGAAAATGAACGGCGCGGCATAAAGAAAGCAGCAGACTTGCGAGAAGCAACAAGAAGAAAGCTTACACTCATTTGGGCGGTGCGGTAGTGACGGAAGGACGAACACTTCGATGACGATGATGATGACGGCGTAAAATATGCTTTGGTTCAGCTCACCATGCGCCCATATGGGGCCCTCTTTCCCGAGCGTCCAGTGCACGGGGCAGTGGTGTTTGTGTTGCTTGGTGTTTGTAATTTTGCAGAACATAATAAAGTTACATCGCGGCTGATGCCGTGGACACGTAGATGTCCACCGACAGGCCTCGCGTTCCCCCACTTCCCCTGCGCGTAATAACTTTTGATTTGATTTCACTGGCGCACTGCAGCAGGGCTTCGCTGGAGGAATCTGAAAGGTAATGTGCGCGGTGGCCGGCGCTGCTTCTAATGGAAAATAGGAAATAATCAGCCTGAAAATGACCATTTGATAGAAGCTGGCAGCCATGGCGTCCCCTGGGCAAGGGCACACAGTCAACAGAGGGGAGTGGGGGGATAGCTGGCGGCGGACAGATGAATTAGAAAGATGCACATTTTTCATCGCTGGGCCAGTTGAAGTGGCCATTTGCCTTTGGAGTGATCTTTGGCATGCGCGCTGAAGGAATGCTGCGGTGATTCTGAACGCTGTGTGTTGTGTATTCGCTTTTATTATGGAAAATAGGAGGAAGGACGCAATTCCAGCATTCAACTCAACTAACAGATGCTATTCTATATGTTGATAGATCTCTTTTTCCCTTTGAATTGGCTTTGGATTAACTTCCTGGATCTGGAATTCAATTATGAAGTAAATATGAATACAATAGACCCGACTCTGAGACGGAAAGTACAAGTCTATAGAGAGGGAATGTTCAATGAACTTTACTTCGGAGAAGGCAGCACAAGGTCTGATGTTGAAGACATTTCAGCAATTTTTTTTAGAGGTTGTTGCGTTCTTATGGGTATGTACTAGATAAATCATTTACAAATCATCGAGGACCTCAATTGTTACTTATGCGGTTTGCTTCGGGAGTGCACAACAAAGCATCATAAATTGAAGACAAACTTGGTCTCTTGAACTTGGAAGAACGGTTGTCTTTCTGCAAATTTGAATATTTTTCAACAATAAGTGCTTATTTTCTTGTTATGTCAACTTGGTAATGCGCAATGATGTAGCTTTGACTGCAAATATATTGTGAATACTTAACCTACTCGTGGTAGACAACGCGAATTGGACTTGACTAGCTTTACTTTTAAGCGCAAATGTTAAAGTGAATAAATAGTCTGAAACCTAGCTTCTTCAACCATTTGTGTGTTCGACGCTCGAATGGAACGGACTTTCAATTTCATGCCTATTCTGAGGGCACATTTGAGAAACTTCACATGACAGGTTATAATCTTGTATGTTTGTCAGATTTTCGCAAAAGGTGGGCAAATGAAAAACTTTAGGTGTGACTGGGAGGATTTGAACTACGGGACCTCGGTCAGTAGTCAAAAGCAGTAACCACTGAGCTACTGCGGAAATGTATCTATGCATACTGCTTATAAGGCTCTGGCGGAAGTGGAAAAAACTTGATGAGTTTCAGAAGTCTTTCATAAACGCTTCGCAGGTAGTACCTACTGCAGATGAATTCACTTGATTGAATCAACAATGTCGTCAACAGTCCGGGTGGCAGATACCTTACATGAGCTTGTGCCTTCGGCTTTGCTTGCCTAAAAATAAATAAATCAGTGGAAACAATTTTTAGATGTTGGCGGGATTCGAGTCTGAAACCTTTAGATTAGTAGGCCAACACACTAACATCTGTGCCACTGCGCCCACAGGCAAAGCTACAGAAAGGACGAGATATGCAAAAATGACAAAATATGTGATATTTTCTACAGCTAAATATCTTTGGCAGATAAGTTGATAAGCACAACCCCCACGACAACACCCAATGACTTCCGATTAAATTCCAAGGCTGCGAATCCACAAAGCAACCTAGCGCTCTCCAGATGGTCGTAACGCCAACTTAATCGTGCTAGTCGACGTTAGGCATGCATCGAACATCTTGATTGCGAAGACTTTCCGAGGTCCTACCGCCTTCTTTTTATCTGCATTAAGGGCGAAGCTGCGATCAGGATTAAAGGGTTCATAAACCTTCCACCTTACTGCATCTCTCCTGGTCCTTCTATCGGGATTCACTTCAATGAATAATAGCAGGGCTCCCGGTTAGGGACTACTTCATGTTTGAGCCCAATGTAATGCTGGTGGTATTGCACTGTGGGCTTTTTTTTTTACAATTTCGACACATTTATTCTCCTTCACTTTTTTTGTGAAGTTATTGCTCACAATGGGTGAGCATCTACTCCAAATCAAACAGTGACCCCAAGCAGGGGTTGCAGGGGGCAGCATACCCCCCAATAGGCATTGCACTGTTTATGGAATCTACTTGCGATTTATAAACTGTTCATTAACTATAAAATGAGTACTAATGCCACATTCTAAAGGGATATAACACCATATGGCTTTAGTTCTCATTTAAAAATAAGGCCATACGTGGATCATGGCGGTAATTCGCATTTGAGAATGAATTATCACTATTATGGCGTTAGTTCATATGGCCTTAGTTCACGGCACCGATAGTGATCACTACTGACTCGCCGCCGCAATACGGATCACGAACGAGCACACGCTGCTGGAGGAGTACAAAGCAGTGCGTCCATTCGATTATCGAAGGGGAGAATGGTCGCGCTTCTCCAGATTGTTAAAGCGAGATATACGTTCGAGTGGAATCGACCCGCCGACAAACTGTAAATGATAACTTATTACATTGATCGGCATTTATTGCAAATGAACGACGCCATCAAACTAAGGATGGAACGAACTATTCCTCGGTTATAGGGTGCAGTGGCGTGGCGTGGATAATTTTAAAAGGGAAGACGTTGAAAAATTTAGTCACCTATAAAAATAAAAATCTTTAAAACCTGAAATAAAATAATTTTTAATGGGGATATTGTATCTACATAATATGCATTCCACATTGACTTAGCAAAAATATTCTAGCCACATTTTTTATACTTCAAGACATTAATATTTTAATCAACAATGAGCTTAAAGCATAACAAAAGTGGCTTCAAAAGAAGCCGGTCTTGACAGACGCATGATACAATAACTTAAAAAAATTCAGCATAATGTGGATAGTAATTTTAAAATAAGAAAATTCAGAAGAATTATATGGATAATTCTTTATATTTGTTAAAATATAAAAACGATACAAATAATAATGTCAGCAATAAAAATAAATCAAAATTAAAAACAGCTAAAATTCACACACTTAAAAAAAAAAGTGAAAAGTTTTGTTAAAATATTAGTTCTTTATAATTATTTGTATTCTAATGCTATTCGACGATCTTTTTTGATAAACTCTGCCAATACCCTTTCATAGAAGTTTGGTCTATTTTTAATTTTAAGAAGAAGTCTTCTTTCTATCGATATGAGGGCTAAATCAGAGAGCCTATCCTCGCCCTGTGAGTTTCTTAAATAAGTATGAATTCTTTTTAAAGCAGAAAAAGACCTCTCAACGGAGGCGACGGAAATGGGAAGTGTTAAAAGTAAACTACTTAAGTTTAAGACTTGAGGGAACACTTCTTTCAATGCTTCACTATTCAAATGGTTGTGAAGGTCGAGAACCTCAAACTGCCGAAGTGACGACGAAGAATATAAAACATAAAGTTCATTTTTTAATGCCGTGAAGTCAAAAATTCTAGGAAAAAACTTAATTAGGGAAGATATTTTTACATCTGGACTGGAACGAGAAAAAGTGTCATACTTCAAATTATTTAGTAAATCCAAAAATGTAAGATTACTAAATGATTTATATCTGGCATTTATTTGGCTAACTATATTGTCTTTAATTTCAACAAAAAGGCGCTTATAATTCGTCTTCAAATCGAAGTCAAGCAACCTGCGTTTACGTGGAGGTTCGATGCAATCATTTACGCTGTCACAAATAACTTCAAACATATTTAAAAAGTCAGAGCTTATCCATGACTCAAAACGTTCGATTTCTTGCTTGGCATAACTAACGTCTGTTTGTTTTTTTTTTTGAATTAAATTAAATAATACATCGGTCTTTGCAAATATTTCAGAAAGGGTATGAAGCAAAAAACAGAATTCCTTGCTCTCTAATTTATTTAATAAACTTTCTGCCATCGAAAGTGTGTCAGTATCCCATTCCCTAGAGTCATTAATTATTTTGCTAAAAGTTTCAATTATATCTATTCTACAGTTAAAGATTACGTTTATTATTCTTGAATGATAATGCCATCGAGTTTCCGATACTCCTGGCATGCGTCGATTGGAAATTTGTTTTAAAAGATTGGACCGCTTTGTGGATTTATTAAAAAATCGAACGATGCTATTAGTATAGCCAAAAAATAGTTTAAGTTCTGCTATGTTTTCTAGAGATCGGGATAGTACTAAATTTAAAACATGTGCATAACAAGGAATAAAATTTGCCATCGGGCATTCATCAAGGACCTTCTTTTGAACACCACCCCCCTCGCCGGACATAACTGCGGCACCATCGTAGGATTGTCCTATTAACTTTTCCTTGCAGTCGTATGTTTCAAGAATTTTAAATATATGATTGGATAACTCATTTGCATTACGACTTGCGCTAACGTCAAAAAATCCAAGAAATCTTTCTTGTATACCATCCTCTGACAAGTACCGAAATATGGCACTCAGTTGTTCCCTATGACTCAAATCTGGTGTTTCGTCGATCATAATCGACACGAACCGAGCATCCTTGATTTCCGTTTTAATTTCGGATTTAATAACCGCCGCGATACTATGTATCAAATCGTTTTGAATATCGTTGGATAAACCTGAAAAAATTGGATTGTGTGTACTTGAACACTGCTCTAAATGGGATTCCAATAAAGTGTCATATTTAGATAAAAAATAAACCGCTTCGACATAATTGCCACGATTATCTGAACTAGACCTTTCATCATGACCGCGAAATGCTAACTCCTGTCTGCCTAATAAAATGACCGTGTCAATAAAACGTTCCATTAGTTTCCGATTTTTATCTACTTTTTTATTATGAACAACGAAAGAATTTCCTAAAGAAGTTTCAATGCGATTCGTGCCGAATTCGTGTAGGGATAAACAACAACGAATATGTTTTTCTGTCTTAATATGTTTTTTCGAAGAATTAACTAAATTATTTATATCAGTGAAACCCGTTCGGCTCCAAACACTGGCGGAGTTTGAAAAAAGAAGACAAGGAAAACAAAACATTTTATTAAGCTTGCAACTCCCAGTTAGCCACTTATATTTTTGCTATAAGGAAACATTAAAATGTGTCACAAAACCATCTCTCCTTTGGTAATTAATATTTATAAAAGGCATAGAGCGCCCTACGTCTATAACTTTTTTTTATCAAGAAAAGATAGCTTACTAAAACTATTTGAATCCTCCAGGAGGAAATCAGTTAAACAGCAATCTACACTAATCAAAGACATTTCCAAAAAAAAATCTAAAACTGCACTAAAATTAAGAAGCTAAAATGTTTTTATCAGTAAGTTGGTAATAAAAGAAACTAAAAAATTACACATTAACCTTCACTTTCACTTTCACATCTAACTTTTCACTATTTTAATTTAAGATTTTATCAAATTGGCTTTACAAAACACTAGATTTTTTCAAGTTATTGCACTTGTGCAACGCAGTCTGTCAATAAATTCCAACTGATTCTAAATTAAAATTTGAATTCCTGCTTAAAAAAAAAACAAGTGTCGGTATTTTATTTGACATGAACTTCTCTTAAGCGATATGCTGAATTTACTCTGCTGACAAATTGCCATAATATTCTACCATATTTTATTTCATAAGACAAACGTATAGCAATAAATGTGTAAAAACATCGAAGCATTAACTATCACAAGAGAGAAAAATGAAATCTCAACTTCTTACATCAACACGCATATCAATATCAACATCAAATTCAAAATCAAGAATCAACCCACATAACACATTCAGATATTATGTCATAAGAAAAAAGAAATAAGTCAAAGAACACCGTGTTATTAGACACAATGTTGCAAAAAAAAACGAGTCAAACGTAGCACCTGCATTCCTGCAACATGTTGATATCTTCCGATTGAAACGCAATGCTAATCGCAAAAGGGAGAATGAAATGAAACAATTCCAAGTATTCAGCGTGAGATTTGGTTTATAAGACGAAATGTAGCGTCTTTTTCTTTGAATATAAAAGCGGGTGTTGAACAAAGAGGATCGGAACCGCAATGCTTGTAGAAGAAAGGGATATAAAACAAGTAAATAAGACGGAAAAATATTTTTTATTCTATTATAGAGAGCAGCGGTAGTTGAAAACTTTTTACTAAGAGTATTTTTGTGACTCTTCGTTTGTTTGTTGTTTGTGATTTGTGGATTGTGGAATGTGGTTGAATCTTGATTCTTCAATGAAGTATGAAGATACAGACGAGAGGTAGAATGAAAATATTAAACTTATTCGATAGCTTATGTGTGAGTGTGTGTGTAGATTTTATTTTATAATTAAAATACGGGACGGGTTTCATTTTTCATATATATATTTGGCAGATAGTGCTTACTTTTGGTGGATTTTTAGAAGGGAAGACGGTAGGAATCGTGTTATATGGACGCCACGCCACTGATAGGGTGACCAGATCAGTCCTTGCTAAAAAGAGGACACCTTAAAAAATCTGGAACATTTTTTTTTTTTTTTTAATTTATTAAACTCAAAAACTTCATGACATAGGTAGTGTATTACAACACTTTGCTGTGTTCAATCAAAGAAAACAATAAATATAAAAAAAAATCAAAGCTTAATTCAGCATATTATTTATCATGATAAATAACTTAGTACCAAGTATGCAAACTAAGCAGAGGTATCACAAATATTATATTTCTCCTTGCTTATGATTTTCATAACAATTTGACAAATATTATATTTTTTACATCACAAATATTGTTTATTTCAGGTCCCTATATTCTTCAAGAAGGTACAACTTTAGTTATATTTGTCATTGGACCTTATTTTAATTAAAATGTCGGGGCTCTTTAAAATATAATTATAAAACTCAGTACATGACATATTCTTAAAATTGTATTTGCAGAAAAGAATTGCCTTTATATTTTCAACTTTTAGTCTATTACGTTCATCAGTCCATTGGCTTGTTATTAATGAAAATATGCGCTCGACATTAGCATTATGAGCAGGAATTGCGAATACGAACTGTGCAATTAGCAAAAGTTCGCTATATAATTCTGGATTACATTTATTTTTAAAATATTCTATCCATTTTTCATGGATAGGTGCGTTTACAAAATCATTATTTTTAATTTCTTCTTTTAAAAATGTTTTTAAATTACAAAATTGGTTGAATAATTTATTTTCGGTTATGTTAAAGTCTCTGTCTCGCAAATAGAGCAACGAGCTTTCAATGTCACTCCACTGCGGAACTTTGTTTAGATTCATCCACGTAAAACAATTAAATTCTTCCAAAGATTCACACCACCTCTGAAGATATTCTAAACACCTTGAATACACCTCACATAAATTCTTTTCAACGCTTAAGGCCTCATTTTTATTTCCACCATTAACGATAAATTTTTTTAAGATTTCCTTAACTTTTAATGGAATAAATTTCTCCGATACTCTGTCAATTAAAACTTGCTGAACAGTGTGAATTTTCTCTAATGTTTCTACTATTGTATTTCTCTCCCTTTCTATTGCTCCTATTTGTTCGTTATAAAAATACATAAGCGAGTGGAAGAACCACAAATACGCTTCATTGATATCGTTTTCAAAAAAAAATTTGAGAAAAACTGGTGGACTATCTATGGAAAGAAAATAAGTTTTCAAACCCTCAAATATGTGCAAAATTCTTTCAACAGCAGGGTATAGCGATAACCAACGTGTTTTAGAGTGGTTTAGAAGTTTTTTGTACTCAATTTGAGCAGACTCACAAAAAATTTTGAGTTTTTCTGTTCTAACAGTGTAAACCGAGAAGTGATTATAAATTTTCATCACTATGCTTTCTATGTCTAGAGCTAAACCATCAAACCCGAATTGTATGTTATTGTGCAATATATGAGCCGGACATCCCACTCCAATTAAATTGGATAAACCATTCGATTTTAGTTTAGTAAATACATTGTTCTTGCCAGCGCGTTTGCAACCCCCAAAATTTGTGTTGCAGTTGTCTCCCGACATCGCAATGCATTTTGAAGATAAATTTAATTTGTTTAATGTTGATATTAAATAGTTGGATATTGTTTCTGATGTTTCGTCTTTCATTGCTTGAATTTCAACAAGTTTTATATTAACACCTGATAAGTAAGCAATAATTTGAAAACCGTTCAACTTATACAAACTTATTTTAGATAATACATACCTGAATCTTTATTAAAATATTGTATTAATATGGGGAATATTTTTTGGTTTCCATTATTGCTGGCATCGGTAGAAATGGACAAATAATTTGTTTGTTTGAAATCTTCAAGAGCACAATTTAGTGATAAGGGAGCTAAGACATTGACAACTATTGCTTCAGTTTTTGTGCGCGCGCTGGAAATGTCTTGAGCAATCTTCGAATCTGGTAAAATGCACTTTAAGAACTTATGGCTGCAGTCAACAGATCGGAATACAAAGTGGTGGACTACAGTATGATACGCTAGAACACCTTACTTGGTTTTCAAATTTGGAATATCTTGGAATAAGAAAATCAGCAACTTTTTGGCAAGAACTCGCAGTCTGTATATTATTTTTATGTTTGTTGGTATTTAAATGTTGGTCGAGATCTACTTTTCCTTTATTTGCCAGCGAAAATGACGCGTTACAAGAAGCGCAGAAGACAATATGTTTCGTGTTTGTATCATTTTGTACAAACATCGGATTTTTTTTTGCAGATCACTATTGAATATACACTTGCGCTTTGGCATTTTATTTTAATTAAACACAAACTTTTTCATAAGACACAAAAGATACCAGACAACGAATTGAATACTCGGAAAAGAAACAGTTAACAGTTATTATTGAATAAGCTGTCAGATGAATGGATGCGTTCAAATAATAAGTGGATAGATAAAGTACGAGAGCACAGATGGCGTTATGATTTAGGAATGAATGAGTTAATTCAGAGTAGTTACATATAATTTTTTGTTATGAAAAATGTATTAAAGGCCGTCTTAACAAAATATTTTTTTTTATTGCGGTTTTGTTTCCCAGGAAAATATTCAAAATTTAAAAAACCTAAAAAAGAGGACAAACTGCTAATTTCTTCAAAAAGATACCGGACACCGGACTTTGAGCTCAGAAAGAGGACTTGTCCTCTTGTGACGTTCCGACGACGACCAGACAGAAAAGTACAGAAACACTACGATCTGCTCTCGAGGCTTAAATGGCTGTACAGACAATTTACTGATCGCAACGACCCGGAGGTAAGGATGCTGAGGTCAGTGATCCGAATCCTGAAACAGCTGATTAAACATAATTACAGAAAAGCTGTAAGTCTGTATTGGGGCAATTAGTCCGAGTATGTTCCAACAGATAAATAAGTTGTTCAGGAGGAAGGATCACAATCGAATCTCCCAGACAGCAGAGAACAGACAGACTTTTGTAAGAAAAGGGCTCTGGTGAGCCACCTCTATCTGCGCACCGAACTTGAGAATTGGCGATCTGAGAATAACGGATTCACCGTATTCAAATGATGAAAACCATGCTAATGCAGTTGTCGCCAATGGCCGAGATGCATCGCACCTGTTCGTGTCGAAGGATGATCTTCTGTGCATCTTCGAGTCACTAAAGAATAAAAAGTCGGCTGGGGTGGATGGTGTCCCAAACGTCGTATTGATACATCTGCCTCTGGAGGCTGTAGATATTTTCACCACGCTGTTTAACAATGCGCTGAATAATGCACATTATCCGCCTCATTGGAAGGTAGCTGTGGTACACCCAATCCCAAAAAAAGGCTAAATATAGGACGAACCCTGCCAATCTCCGGTCGATTAGTTTGCTTTCGAATATTAGCAACGTCTTCGAAAAGGTTGTCAATAGAGCCCTGTTGAAGTGGGTCGAGGACAATAACATCATTCCGGACAACCAGTTTGGTTTCAGGGCGGGGCATGACACTATTCATGCCGCTTCAAAACTGGTTTCCGACATTCAGTGAAATAAAGGCAAGAACCAATGCACGGGTGCTTGTCTGATTGGTTTTGAGAAGGCTTTCGACACCGTATGGTTAGAGGGAATCTGCAAGTTGATCAGGCGGGGCATGCACAAACCTTTGCTATATGTAATTTATAATATGCTCACGGGAAAGAAGTTCATTGTCAAATGTGGCAACGTGACTTCGAGCAGAGTCTTTGACATTAAAAACGGTTTACAGCAGGTGGCGGTGAATTCTCCGATCCTGTTTAACATTTACACGAGTGATCTGGTAGGTTTGCTCAGACATGCTATAGCGTATGCCGACGATTTTGTGGCATACAGATCAGGTCCTAAAATCGAGGTCATTAACATTCTCTTGCAGCGTGACTTCGACCAAATTAAGGAATATTGCGACGACTGGAAGTTGAAAATCAACTTTCAGAAGGCGGAAACAATCTCGTTCAGAACAACATTGGCTGGGGCCTCTAGGAATACCAGAAAAAACCGGAAGAAAGTGGCCATTATTTTGTCCAAATGGCAGCCATTGGCGGTGAGAAGCGTAGTTAGTTATCTAGGTATCTGGCTTGACCAGTATCTGTATTTCGATAGACATATAGTTGCTTGTCTTGCTGGGGCCAAGAAGGCTTATGCTCTGACAAGGAGACTGTTTCATAGCAGTAAACTTGATTCCAGAGTGAAGGTCATATGCTACGTGGCATATAAGGCCGATCATGGCTTATGGTTGTTAATTGTGGTTTAATATAGCGCCTAGTTATATGGAAAAGATTCGGATACGTTTTGGAGAGACAATTTCTTAGGGCATGTTTCCGATTGTTCCGAACGCAGGAATCCAACTATATAAAATACTATCCCAACGAGTCCCTATACGATGGGGGTCAGTTGAATAGGATTGACAATTTCCTCATTAAGGTGACTCGAAGGCACGTTGCAAGGACGATGGCCAGCGACAATATCCTGATCCTTGGGGCTTACTACCCAAATGAAATGTACATAGAGAGTACGCTCCGGTCTGGCTTTATCCCCCCGGAGGCATCTATCCATATTGATACAAAAGGGCTGGTCCAGACGAGGGATGGTACCTACCTAAAAAATAAAAACTCCAAAAATCATCAAAATCAATAGAGGCATTTTTAAGAAAAGTGAATGGAGGAGGAGATACAACGACGAACTGTACGGGCTGTACAGCGACATCGACTTAGCCAGAAGAGTGAAGGTCCAACGACTGAGGTGGCTGGGTCATGTTGAGCGAATGGACGTGAATGCTCCGGCCCGGAAGATCTTCGAATCCATACCCGAGGGACGGCGCAGTAGAGGAAGACCGCGACTCAGGTGTCGCACGCAAGTGGAAGGGGACCTTAACCAACCTAGCGTGCGAAACTGGAGACAGCTGGCCAAAGATCGTGCTGGCTTGAGACGCTTGTTGGTTGAGGCCCAGGTTCACCCCGGACTATAGCGCCACCCTAAGTAAGTAAGTAAGTAAGATGTTTTTCAAAATTTAATTCACTGTAAGAAAAAGGAAAACTGAACAAAATTCCATTATTATCCGAAAATCTTTGTGTATAAATTTATTCTTAGTGTTTGTATCTGTATCTTAGTATTTGTATCTCTTGCGAATTGTCATGAGAAGCTTCTCGAATTCGCCTCTCGCATTCGGCTTAAAATTGTAGGTCATTCTACCTTCTTAAAGCAAATGGTTAGAGAAGCTGGGTTTAAGGTCCTGTATGGGCCTTTAATGCCTAATATTTTTTTTTTTTTTTTTTTTTTTTTTTGTCAGGTGGTATATCCAATTCCTTTGAAATTACGGCATTCCGTTTTTGAGATATTATTAATTTTCTTAATTACTGTTAAGCGAGTATTTTAAGGAAAAACTGATTAACCCATCTTCTGGCCCTCAATCCAAGTATTCAAGACATCAAAATCTTTAGGTACGATTTTGAGAAAAGTGAAAATTGCAAAAACTTCAAAAATTAAAAAAAAAAAACGTTATATGAATAAAAAATGATTAAAAATTATTTCAATGATTTTAACTTGCAGTTTTTCCTAAATGGTAGTACAAGTTGATATGTTAACTTTCTTAGCAATGAATTAAGCCGCTTTTGAGATACTAGCATATATATGAAAATTACCCTTATTCGACTATTTTCTGAAAACCTTAGAACGCTCTTTTCTTACGCTCACCTCAATTATTTTACAATTGAAAAAATGGTCAAAATCGTTAGCCATTTTTGAGAAAGTCGGTTTTTAAAAACTGTTTGTATGGTGGGTACCGTTATTTAAAACGAAAGAATACAAAAAATGACTTCGAGTTATAAGTCGACAAATCCCAAATATGTATGGAGTTTGAAGAGAATCCGTCTACCCATTGTGACTGGAGCCTCGACTACAGACGGACAGTCGGACAGACGGACCAACAGACGGGACACACTTTTTTTGACCTCTCTAAAGTCGAAATATGATACCTCATACTCAGTTTGAGTTTAAAATTTCAGCGGAATTGCAATATCTTTCTATTTGTATACTAATGTAATACTTGAACTTACATACGCAACCATTTGTAAGCGCGAAGATTTTGGCACAAACAGAAGAATTTTACGCCGACTCCGAACGGCAAATTTAAAAGATTTTTCATGACAATCGTTACTCTTGCATGATAGTCAGACTTTCGCGAGAGGTAGACAGTTGTCCAACAACAAAGAAACTATCCGCAAAGTAAAGTTGACATGTGTAATGACATATCAAGTGAAATAATAATGTAATTGATAACATACATTCCCCCATCAGTAAAAAAGTTCCTTTAATTCTACAACTGCATCTATAGACAAGGACATGAATGAAAACGCAAACCAAAAACAATATTTCGCGTGCAAAAAACACTTTCTCTATGGAGACGAAGAGTCTAACAACTTATGTGACATCGTTGTCGCTCAGTTAAAATCTTCAGAGCTCTTATGAAACCATCTGACGTGGTTAATGACATAACACATCATATTCTGAAACGTTTTCTTGTTGGGTGTTTTTTTTTGTCGTAATTTTGTTGTATTTTGTTATTGCTATTTTTTGTTTAACAATGTGACTTCCCTAACAAACATGTCTTCCATTTGTAGTATTCTATTGTAATCATTTCCTTTTTCTCCTATCAACTACTATGCACAACACAGCAGCAAAATCATTCATAAAACGTGGATATACGGACGAGCTTGCAGCATAGAACAACACAAAGCAAAGTGCACATGAATTCAGATGGTAGTAGTACCTACTCAAATGGATTGCTTCGCTGGGCTTATCACAAGATTATGAGCTGTTTGTCACGATTTTATGAATGAAATTCCATGTGGACAATCAACCTTTAGGGCAGGCGGAATTTTGTACATCGGTGTATGGAGGGGTTTGTTCAATTGTAATGTTCTTAAATTTTCATTTAACGATGCATCATTAACCGATGTTACATGTGTCAAAAATAAAACAACGCATCAAGAAGTTTTCAATAAAAATTGGTCATCCAGCCAACAACCTTGTAGCGAAACAGAAAAGCAAACAAGACGTGGAAAAGGACAGAAAAAAACGCAATGTAACGTGGATGCAATGACCGAGCGTCGTCGTTGGTAAACAGGCAACATCAGGGGCAATTGAAACGTGCGAAAAATAAGTACGGATTGGAAAGACAAAAGAGAAAATGACACACGTCCCGATTACATCATAGCTCGAGGATTCCAATACGAAAAATAACAGCAATAAAAGAAAAACCTCAAATAAAAAAAATTATAAAACAAAATTTTGATCGGCCAGTTGTGACTGCATAAGTAGTCAAGCTACCTCTCCGCGAGATGGCATTGCGCCTGTAGTGCATCTGGACTTTACGTTCAAGAAACGGGCGCGAGGCACGATAGGGTAGCCTTGCTAATACTATTTTGAGTTCAACGTCTTGCGATGTAGAGGAGACAAAATGACAATACCACTCACGTTATTGACGGTGTGCGTGTGTGCGCATCATGTGGAATTCCATATAACGCTGACATATAGCTTCTACTATACGACGCGACGGTTTCCGATTCTTGAAAGTCAATCGGAGTTGCGTAATATTAGCAAGTCGTCCGCGCGGGTCAGGCATATCATGAATGTGATGGCGAAAGCCCGAGTTCTTTGGGGAGATGAAAGTGCAAACGCGATATTGCCCATTATATGAAATGGTTCGTGATTTCTCTTGCAGTGATATTTCGTTTCGATAAGTTTCAAGTAGACTGACGGCCTTCAAAATTTAGGGTATAACCTTCAAAGTTATTGTATTAGCTGGGGTGTTATTTATGAGCGTTGCGTGTGCGCTTGAGAATATTGTATCCACATAAGAGTGATTTATAGCGAAATGCATTAATTGTAATTTCGTATGTTTAAGTTGAGAGTTTTGCAACAGCAATTTGGAGATGAAAACAAAATCGCCTGAAGTCCATTAAGGCGTTTGATTGTTTTCTTAAATTAACTACAAACAGTGAAAGGTAGTTAACAGCATTGAAAAACAATCAACAATGGTTGCACGGCAATCACGTGTTTTAGGTGGGTTATTCCCCAAATGAACCGTGACGCGAAGATCGACGGCAGCTGGGTTTGTAATAGATGCCCACTGCGACGAACTAGTGACTTAGGACTTTGAGCAATATTTAACAACACCCGGTTTCGATCATGCCTGTCCTGTAATGTGTCTAGTACAGACGGCGGAGAAATTTCAAGTTTAAATTGTAATTGCTAACCTATCATGGTGAGGTGGTATTCGGTTTTTTATCTCTAAGTATTTCACCTCCAGTTTAATTTTTCTCCCATTTAGCGTAGTTAATTATTTCATAATTTGTTTAAAAAGTCAACTTTTCAGTGAGCGTGATTTGCCGATCTGCGTGTCACAATGAGTCACTGGTTGGGAACGCACCGCGCGTTCGCGGCTGGGCAATATTAAAGTGCACTGGTTCATCGCGCGTTTCGTACTTCAATGTTCGACGAGTATGTGATGGGCCGAGCAAAAAACGCATCTGGTCCAAAAGTTTAGACAAAAAGGGAAAATGGTTAACCAAAATTTCTTCGCGACCATCAACGTAAGCGGCGACGCCAGAGCATCTGACTTGTATTCGAAAATGTCAAAAAAAAAGTCAATTTGATCGTCAACTGATAGTCATTTTATTAAGAAGAATCCGCAGTCGTCAAAAATATATACATTTGCCATATTTGCACACATGCTTTGACAATTGTCAAATGACTTCTGTCTGCGCATTTGACATTTTCAAACACTGTCGAAATGGAGCCGTATTTAAAGCATTAGGCATTTGTCGATCAATCCATGTCCGTTATTCTGTCACAAGTTTTAGAGGACTAAATTCGAGATAGAAAGCTTAAATTTGGAATATATAAGCTAAGGGATCTGATATAATGAAGTGAAACGATTTTTCAAGTCTGCCCACTGACACGAATGTCGTGTTTTCCGCAAAGCATGTAAATAAAGTCTTTCTTCACAATTCGCCCATACAATTTTTCTTTTACTTCACCCACTTATTGGGCGCGTTTTTAACAAAACCTTGTTCATTTTAATAAACTCCTTAAATAAAACAGAGGGAAAGGCTACAGTCCGCTTGGGCGAATTGTTGGATACCCTACTCCTATCCCTCATAAAGTTGGCGTGGAACAAATCTAAGTATGGGTGAATTGTTAAGAAGGATATGGTCTAGGTACATATTTTGTCAAACATATTTGGTTTAGGATTTTATCGAGAAAACAACGTTTTTTTTTTATTATTACGCTGGGAGGTGGTAATCTTCCAAAGATCTTCCCCTTCTCCCGTCTTCCCGTTTTCCCTGCGATACAACCTTCTTGGTATTTCATTGTTGCAGGGCGGGGATTAGCCAGCTTTCCAATTATTGCACCTAGTAGTTAAACCAATCAGCAATTTGTCTTTCATATTTTTAAAATTCATATTCTAAGTATTTGTCATAGAGGATTTAATAATGTTTTTGTTTTATTTTTGGGACTATGTAGCTAGTTCAAAAGGTTTTATTCTTCTTAACCTCCTAGTCATATTGCTAGTATTTAATAGTTCCTTCATTTCTGAGCTGACGTGATTGAGAAGCCTAAGTTTATGTATATTAGCTACTTTTTTGACTTTATCTTCAATCATTTCTATTTCTAGATCTCTATGCAGATCAGCGTTTCTTATATACGAGTACCATGGTGCATTTACTATATTCCGTAGAACTTTGTTTTGAAATGTTTGAATTATCTGTAAATTTGTTTTGCATGTGCATGCCCACAGCTGGAGCCCGTAGGTCCATACTGGTTTTAGAATTTGCTTATAAAGCAGTAATTTATTGTAATTTGACAAACAAGAGTATTTCCCTATAAGCCAATACATTTTACTGTAGCGCATATTTAGTTCTTCTGTTTTTTTCTTTACATGTGCTTTCCAGCGCAGTTTTGCGTCTAGTGTCATGCCTAGATATTTGGCTGTGTTTGCGTAATCTACTTCTTTATCATTTATGAATACTGGTATGTGCTGAACATTTTTATTTGTAAAATTTATATGGACCGATTTTAGGTCATTTAGTTTAATTTGCCAATTTTTTGTCCATTTTGTTATATTGTTCACTGCCTTCTGTAGTTTTTTTGTCGCTACTTCTACAGTTTCTCCCACAGCAAGTACAGCAGTATCATCTGCAAATGTTGCCACAGTTGTTTCATCACTGTTCGGTAAGTCGCTAGTAAATAAGAGATATAATACAGGACCTAACACACTTCCTTGTGGTACACCAGCTTTTATTTCTCTTAATGTGGAGTAGTCATTTCCTTGTTTAATTCTAAAGAATCTCTCTAATATATAGGACTCTAAAATTTCTGAGAATTGTTTTGGCAGATGCTTTTGCAATTTATAGATCAGTCCTTTGTGACATACTTTGTCGAAAGCTTGTGCTATATCGAGAAATATAGTAGAGCATATCTTTTTTTCTTCAAATGCTTTTTCGATTTTATCTGTTATTCTATGCACCTGATCGATCGTGGAGTGTTCATTTCTAAAACCAAATTGATGGTTTGGGATTAGCAATTTCTCTTAAAAATTTGGTATTTTGTTGAGACGTTTATTCAACATCTTTTCGAATAGCTTGGACAACATAGGTAGTATAGATATGGGGCGATAGGAGGTGACCTCACTAGGCGGTTTGCCTGGTTTTGGTATCATAATCACCTCCGCGACTTTCCACATGCTAGGTACATGCCTTATCCTGAATGCAGCATTTATGATCTGTGCTAGTTTTTTTAAGCCCTTTTTTGGGAATTGTTTTAGGATTTCCCCTGATATTAAATCAAATCCCGGGGCTTTTTTAGTACTGATGCCCTTTTTTATTTCATTGGCAATTTCTTTAGCCGTTACCGGTTGAATGTGTCTTTCCTCTTCGCACAATTCTTCGCTTTCTTGACAGTCTTTATCTTCATATGGTTGAAATTCGAGATATTCAGCAAATAAATTAGCTTTTTCTTGGTTGTTTTTTGCCCAGTTACCTTCACTGTTTTTAACTGGTGGAATGTGAGCAAAATTGGCCTTTTCCTTTTTTTTTTGTTGCCTTCCAGAGTGAGTACTCGGTACTAGCATCATTTGTAAGATTGGTAAGGTATTTTTTAAGAGACTCATTTTTAAATTCTCTTATCGATCTTTTAAGCTGACTGTTTAGATTATTCAGTATTGTTTTGTCTCTGGGCGCTCTTGTTTGTTGCCAACGTTTTCTAGCTCGTCTCTTTTCCGTTATTATATCACATATTACTTTTGGATACGAGTTTCGTTGGGTTTTAGTTTTCGTTTTAGGTGTTGCAGCCCATGTAGCTCTTTGGATATTGACAGTTAATATTTGAACAGCATCATCTAATTGATCTTCTGTTTCAATTGTTTCTAAGAGCTGAATACTATCCTCTAGATGCTGTCTGAAGTAGCTTCAGTCAGTCAGCTTATTCCCTAGCCTTGCGCTATTTTCTTTAATAGTGATTTTATCGCCAAGTGTTAAAAGTATTGTGGAATGATGTGAGTCAAGATCTGGCCCTTCTTCTACCTTTATATTGTTAGGCGAGATATTCTTTGTTACGAAGAAGTCGACAAGATCAGGGATTTTGTTTCTATCTGTTGGCCAATACGTAGGTTTTCCCGTTGAGTGATACTTGCCGTTAATTTCGTTTATTGCTTCATAAAGTTCATAAGAAAACAACGTGCTTGTAGGAAAACGCCCCTAAAAAGTGGCGTTGGCAGAAAACTTATTTTACTTTATTTTTTAAGAAGGGGCGTGTCAGAGGGCGGATCTTAGAAATCTTCTTATATGAGCATTTCGGTTCTCTAGAGAGTATATATTCCAAATTTAAGCTTCCTACCTTAAACTTGGATTTTTCAATAAATGTTTTTTTATTTTCTTAATAATGGGCGGATATTTAGCAGATTTTAAAAATCTTAACACTCGAGCATTTCGGTAAGTAAGAGGCAATATATTCCAAATTTCTGACTTCTAGCTCGATTTTCGGTTTTTTCGAGATTGTGGCCGTGTCAGTGGGCGTATTTTCAGAGTTCTTACACTTGACTACTTTGGACCACTTGAGAGTATGCTTACCAAATTTCAGTTGTCTAGCTCGGGTTTAGGGCCTAATTGCTTATGGTTTACTATTCATTATTTCTTTTTTCTCATCAACATAGATTTTTCTTTTTGTAACTCATGTAGCTTTTTATACTCGCTTCAACTGTTGTATGCCTTTCACTAGTTTATAAGATATTGTATCTTACTGTATAGGTAAATCACTAAATAAATAAATAAACGAAATAAAAATAAATAAATAAACAATGTACGATATAAGTTAGGTCTTTTGCTAATAAGTTGGTATTATTCGTCACATCGAGCTCTCATTATTTTTGGAGATCCAAGAGTATTCTAATAACAAAAAAAGCGGCCAAGTGCGAGTCGGACTCGCCCATGAAGGGTACCGCCCGAATTATAATTATTATTTACTAAGGCACCTATTACAGATTTATCATGTTATATTTGAGTTGATTGAATGAAAGGTAAATTGCGGTTTACGATTTATGACGTATTAAATAAAAACTACTTGCTAGATCTTGTTCAAACCATTTTTCGGTGGAAGTTTGCATGGTAATGTACATCATATATTTATACCCTATTCTAGGGGTATATTAATTTTGACGCATAGTTTGTAACATACCTTAATATTGCCCGTAGACCCCTAAAAGTTACTATATTTATGATCAGCATCGATAGTAATGTCGATCTAGCCATGTCCGTCCGTCCGCCCGTCCGTCGGCAAAAATTAGGCCTTTAAACTGGACCTAGAGAGCTGAAATTTTAACCATATACTCTCTAGGGTCCCGAAATAATCAAGTTTACGAATTTTTGAAATCCGCCCACAGACACGCCCACAAACTCAAAAAAACAAAATTTTGGAAAAAATCGAATTTTGAGCTAGGAAGCTGAAATTTTTTATATATGATCTATGGCCCCTAAAACTGCTCGGGATATAAAATTTTCAAAATTCGCCCACTGCTACGCCCACAAAAAAATAAAACAATTTTATTGAAAAACCAAAGTTTGAGCTAGGGAGCTGAAATTTATAATATATGCTCTCTATGGGCCCTTTATGCTCATGTGTAAATATTTTCAAAATCCGCCCACTGGCACGCCCACAATTATTATTATTTTTTTTTTTTGAAAATTCAAAGTGAGCTAGGGAGC
The DNA here is from genome assembly GCA_949715645.1 of Portevinia maculata. NCBI lineage: Eukaryota > Metazoa > Arthropoda > Insecta > Diptera > Syrphidae > Portevinia > Portevinia maculata. The sequence goes on along the minus strand of OX454527.1, from coordinate 50,443,082 downwards.
TGAAATTTATAATATATACTCTCTAGGGGCCCTTTATGCTCATGTGTTAATTTTTTTTAAATCCGCCTACCGACACGCCCACAATTAAATAAAACAATTTTATTAAAACACCCAAGTTTGAGCTAGGGAGCGTTTTTTTTGATAAAATCCTTTAAATGTTGTATAACAAAATATGTAGAGCGTTCTTAACAATTCAACCATACTTAGACTTTTGTCACGCCCACTTATGAGGGATTGGAATAAGAATAGGGTATCCAACAGTTCGCCTTAGCGGACTGTAGCCCGTCCCTATGTTTTTTTAATTTTATCATTCCCTTATCTTAGAAGTTACAGGGGGGGGGGGGGGGGGGCACACATTTTACCACTTCAGAAGTGTCTCTCGCGCAAACTATTCAGTTTAGAAAAAAATTATATTAGAAACCTCAATATCATTTTTGAAGACCTATCCATAGATACCCCACACAAAAAAATTTTGAGTTTCAAATCCAAGTATGGGGAACCCCCAAAATTTATTGTTTTTTTTCTATTTTTCTGTGAAAATCTTAATGCGGTTCACAGAATACATCTACTTACCAAGTTTCAACAGTATAGATCTTATAGTTTCGGAAAAAAGTGGCTGTGACATTTCCGGACAGACAGACAGACATGACGAATCTATAAGGGTTCCGTTTTTTGCCATTTGGCTACGGAACCCTAAAAATAGAGCAATATTTTATGTTGTTCAAATTCAAGTCTTCGCTGTTGTTTGCAGAATTTTCAATTTACTTCGTATTTAAATGCATGTTGCCGATGGTGTCACAATGCATCTCCTTCAACTTGGAAACAAGTTGCCAGCAGGTCTTTAGATTTCAGCTGTGGTACTAGGGAACTTTTCAGTGTGTGTATGCCACGGCTGCTGTGGTGCACTTCACTCTTGAACGATGAAGGTGACGGTGTTCCTCCAATGCTCCAATTGAAAAGAAGCCCCATATACATACAAAAGACAAAACGACTTTATAAGCAGACGTCCCCCGACTCTTGCAAAACACCCAACAGTCAGTAGTCACCAGTTTCACGCTAAAGAGAGAGCACAACTTTTCGCTGTCTTCTCTGGGATGTGCAAATGCATTCGTGATGCGATGCGAATTTGGTTCCCTTCATTTTCTCGAAAACCATGGGGAATAACGCAGGGATAGAGTGGCGGAGGTGGTGCAGGAGCAGTGGGAAACTTTCATTAGTTGGCTCTTGGCTCTTGGCTCATTGCAGCTGTAGTCGGAGAGAGGCTGTGGCTGTGCAGAAGCACCAGCAGCAGCAGAGCGGCCTGTATTGCTAGAACAGTGCAATGGAACTCGCTTCGGCAAAGGGAAGACTGACAAGAGCCAACTCTTAGTCGGTGTGTATGGAATTGATGGCGTATTGTGGTGTTTTGCGGCAGGGCATTTCACGTCTCTAGTTTGTGCATCCAGCGTTTGTTGTTGGCTCACTGGCTGCTATGAGTGATTATTTGTTTTTTTTTTTAATTTCTTTTTTCTCGTATGCTTTAGCATCACATTCACATCATCCCGATGAATCCATTGGCCTATAGAGTGTCACAAAAGTTTGTTGTCCTATATTCTCGGCGTTTATGTGGTCATTGGCGTTTGCCGACGTTGACGTCGTTGTCGTAGATATTGTGTATGTTCTTCGGTGCCTCGGTCGACGTCGTCAGCGGTGGCGGCGCGGTCGGTTGTCGTCTTCTTCTCTCCTAGCGAAATGTGTGTTGTTTTGGTGATAGGACTGCCTAAGTTCTGCTCGGTGGAGGTTCATTCTGTCCGGCAAAGTTTTTCCATTCCCACAGGGCTCCACTTATTAGAATAGAAAAGCAACGATGAAGGCGATGGCGGAGGCGGTGGTGACGGCAACAGCACCGCCATGGCTATTGGCATACTAATAGATGCGTTGCTAAACCTGGCGTAGATACTTTTGCCGGTTGGTCTATTTATGTGGATATGTACCTACGCTTTAATAGGGTGGTTGTGCATATGCACAAACAGATATTGTACATTAAAGGGCCTATTGTAGTTTGCTTGAATAGTTTTGGCGTATATTGCTTTCCTTGGCTTGCTCGAACTATGCTTGCTTTTGTCGTTGCCGTTGTCAGTGCTATTTGATAGTTCTCTTCTGTTATTTTCGTCGTCGTTTTATTCATCTTGTTGCTGCACTGCACTAATGCAGCACTCTTGAAAGAAACTTTTTATGCAAGAGTGTGTGTGTGTGCATTTGTGTTTGAAGGAATTTTAATTAATTTTGCTGTGCGATTTTGCTTTAGCAGAAATCAGTTAATTATCGTTAAGTCTCGTTTTTTGTGGATGCATCTTCAGAGGGAGATGATAATAAGAAGTAGGCATAAACGACATTATGTGTTTTCCTAATTGCCAAAGTAGCTTGCTTGTGGTGTTAATCACAGGCTGCTATGCCAATGAAATTTTAATAATAAGTTGTTTAGGGAAAATTGATTTTAAAGGAATCTAATTATACCTCTAAAAAATGTAACTATTATTATATAAAGAGCTACCATCAATCTAATCGCAATGTAACATGAGAAAATAGGAAAATGTTTACCACCTTATGGGAATATGTCCGTTAATTCAGGAAATCAAAAGACTTAAGTGACAGCTTATTGATTAACGACCATTTCGAGATTCTTTCAAGGTCTTCGTTCAAATCACGGGCACAGTTTTCGATAAGACCTTTTATAAATTTACGTCGTCAGCGTAAAAATGGGTCCAAGAGGAAATTCTGATAAAACGTTCCCCAAAAACACAGCCTGATTTTATTCACTTACATACGATGTCCAAAAATTTATAGAGAAAAAGAGGAAGCTATATGCATGCTTCGTGGATTTCAAAGCGGCGTTTGACACCGTGAATAGAAATGCCCTAATTTACAAGCTGTCAACATTAGGATTATCTAAGAAATTCTTAGCGACTTACGCTAATCTACTCGCCTCAACTAGTGCAACTGTGTATGATGGAGTGGATGTGTCCAATTGGTTTGACACATCTTCGGGTGTACCACAGGGTTGTATCTTAAGTCCGATACTCTTTGCACTCTACATCGATGACATATGTAATTGTTTACCAGGAGGAGTGCTGATTGCTGGAACCTGGATAAAGGTCCTACTTTATGCTGACGATCTCGTCATGGTGGCTGACAACCCTTGCTCATTGCAGTTGCAAATCAATAGGCTCCAAGACTATTGTAGCACATGGGACTTACAGGTTAATGTCCAAAAAACTAAAATTATGATATTTGAACAGCGTCATCGTCGCCTTCGTCTGGCAGAAGAGAACTGGTTTCTTCATGGGGAACGTATCGAAGTGGTTAAAGAATTCAAATATTTGGGAGTACTGATTACCAGTAATTTAAATCTTGCGAAGCATGCGAAGGTAAAAAGCACCGAAGCTAAGGCAGCGCTTAGTATTATGTGGCCTAAGTTTTTCGGGAATCCGCACATAGACTTAGCATGTAAGTACCGTGTGTTCGAGGCAACAGTTAAAACCTGTATGTGCTATGGGGTGCAGGCATTTGGTTACGTCCCTTTCGAAGATTTCGAGCTAGTTCAACGTTTCTTTTTCAAACGTTTGTTCAAATTACCAAATGCCACACCGACTTATGCGATACATGTGGAGTCTGGCATTGCACCGATTTACATCCAGAATCTAAAAGCCCACTCAGATTATATCACCAGAGTTATGAGGAGGAACGGTAACAACCTGCACAAGACAATATTGGCGTCTCTCCTCCGGACTAATGCTTCCCCGTTCAAGGAATGGAATCAACTTGCGCTCTCCCATGACGTAAGCCTAAATTTGAATGATTCTAACGTTGATGAATGGACCGGAATGTTTTCTGATGTGATAGCTAAAATTGACGAAACAAAGTATTTGCAATGTCTGGACCGTGCATCCTCCTCGAACTCAAGATATATTTACAAAAACTTAAGCCATCGTTTGGATAATAGCTACTTTTCTAGTGTTCACTCTGCTTCATCCATAAGTACCATTTTTAGGGCTAGGGTCGAAATTCTCAACCTGAATTTCTTACCCCATAGGAACTCGCCTTCTGATCTGTGTACTCTCTGTAACAGAAATGAGAGAGAGGATATTTACCATTTTCTCGCTGTTTGCCCTCTCTTGCAAGAAATCCGCAGGTTTTATTTCAATGTCAGCTCGTTTTCTAGTAGTGTGTGTAGGGACATCTTGAATGGCTCTTTTGGTTGGCCTATTTTAATTCAGTACTGCAAGCATGCTCTCACTTACCGTAATAGTTTTCAAAATGTTTAATTAATTTAATATTCTTCTTTTTTTTTTTTTTTTTTTTTTTTAATAGTTACAGTCAGTTCGCTTTTTAGTGAAGTAAAGTAAATATTGTGAATATGCTGATACAGATAACTTTCTTTTTCTTATGTTCTTCCACATTCTTCAAAGTAATTAAATTTAACTCAAAACAAACTTCTATCTTTGCTAATGTATGTTTTTCTTTTTTTATCTTTATTTTTTGAAATGTTTCACCCGACAGACGGCATAATTGCCATGTCTATGTAAATTCTATGAATTTTTGTTAAATAATCTATTTGATGTAAATAAAGAATTTGATGAAATGAAATGAAATGAACATACGATGTGAATAATTTTACAGTCGAAGAAGATATGTTGAAGAACTGACGTTATTTATCAATAAGGAAAAGTGATCAACCATATCAAATGCCTTTGAGAAGTCCAAAAGGATAAAAAAAAGTTACATGGCCTTTATCCAATTTCTTTCTTAAATCTTCTACCGCGTTCAAAAGTGCGGTGGCACAACTATGTTTATCACGAAAGCTAGATTGAACGCAAACTAAAAGATTATTACGTACAAGATACTCATTTACCTACTTATGCATTCGCAAATTTTGGATAGATAATGTAGAATCGAAATAGGCCTTAATTCTTCACCTGTCGAATTCTTAGGGATTGGTAATATGTTTGCCACTTTCCACTGGAAGGAAAAAATACCAGTTTTAAAAATTGTATTGATATACGTGATTTTCGGGAGCAGTAATGGAAATAAAGATTGTATAAAAACCGGATGAAGTCCGTCTACTCTTACAGCATTAGACTTTATTTTTAAAAGCCTTTCCACTACATCCCTGCATTCTATTCTTGAAAAGTCTTCTGCGAAGACTACAGACTATCTATTGCCAGCAGAAATTCTAGTGCATGGAGTCGATACAAAAATACGGGTTAGTTCGTTGCAATCAATATCTGCAGTGCAGTTCCGATTCCGTTTACCTATCCCTGATTCCCAAAGGTTATTCCACAGTTTTCAGCCATCTGTATTAGTACTTAGTCGATTGGAATAAAACTGTGTCTTAGCAATTATTTTTTCACGGACGACTTTGTTTCTTCAATGCTTGTTAGCTTGGTGGTACTCTTCTATCCGAAAACGCTTCCATTGGCCGTCAGCCGGATCTCAATGTATTATTAATAAGCGAATCTCATTGGTTAACCAAGCACTTGCTTTTGGCCTTACCCTAGCGGTTGGGGAACGAATGTATCAAAGAGATAACTAATGTTTCTGTGAAGAAAATCTGTTTGATCATCCGATGAGGTTATACCATAAACAAGAATAATATGATTTTCAAGAGTAGCACTATCTATATTCTTAAAAATTCGGAAACTATAAGTTGTCGTATTGGTAGGCGTATTAATGTCAAAATCAAAAGTATGAAAAATCAGGTCATGCTTTGAAAAAGTGGGTGTAGAGATTTGGTCATAAAGAAGTACCTTGTCTTTATTACTCGTATTAACAAAAAACAAAACTAAATTTCTCTAATCTCGTCTACTTTTGGTGCATTAAGATGACATACCTTAAGAGCTTGGATTCGGCAACAAAACACCCTTATCATAGATCGAAATATGATATGACTACCATCGTCCGTAGAGTTCACTCCGCTCTTATTTAATTCCATTCTTTTTGACAAAATTATTTAAAAGAGAACCAAGCGACAACAATACCTTTATCTTTTATCCAAGCAATAATATTGACACAAAGGGACGAAATTAAAAAGGAGATCAAGCAAAAACATAACAACAGAAAAAAGAAAAGAAAGTAAAGAAAAATGTAATCAAAACAAAAATATACTTAGAGTACCTACTTTGTTAAATCATAATTTTTTTTTGATCTTCTCCTTCCTCTGTCTGACTTCTCGCGGCTAAAATATTTAGCGTGCTATGCTTTCCACCAAAATGCCCTTTGCGACTGCACTCTGCACTATTCCTTACATAGACGGAACCAAAATGTGTTAAAACAGAAATCAGCTGTATGAAATGAAAATATGAAGATTTAAAACAAAACAAAAACATAGGGACGGGCTACAGTCCGCTTGGGCGAACTGTTGGATACCCTATTCTTATTCCTATCCCTCATAAGTGGGCGTGACAAAAGTCTAAGTATGGTTGAATTGTTAAGAACGCTCTACATATTCTGTGCGCTCTAAGGATTTTATCAAAAAAAAACGCTCCCTAGCTCAAACTTGGGTGTTTCAATAAAATTGTTTTATTTAATTGTGGGCGTGTCAGTAGGCGGATTTAAAAAAAATTAACACATGAGCATAAAGGGCCCCTAGAGAGTATATATTATAAATTTCAGCTCCCTAGCTCAAACTTTGGATTTTCAAAAAAATTGTTTTATTTATTTGTGGGCGTCAGTGGGCGGATTTTGAATTTTTTTTTATCCCGAGCAGTTTTAGGAGTCATAGATCATATATAAAAAATTTCAGCTTTCTAGCTCAAAATTCGATTTTTTCCAAAATTTTGTTTTTTTGAGTTTGTGGGCGTGTCTGTGGGCGGATTTCAAAAATTGATTATTTCGGGACCCTAGAGAGTATATGGTTAAAATTTCAGCTCTCTAGGTCCAGTTTAAAGGCCTAATTTTTGCCGACAGACGGACGGACGGACGGACATGGCTAGATCGACATTACTATCGATGCTGATCATAAATATAGTAACTTTTAGGGGTCTACGGGCAATATTAAGGTATGTTACAAACTATGCGTCAAAATTAATATACCCTTAGAATAGGGTATAAATATACTTAGAGTACCTACTTTGTTAAATCATATTTTTTATTGATCTTCTCCTTCCTCTGTCTGACTTCTCGCGGCTAAAATATTTAGCGTGCTATGCTTTCCACCAAAATGCCCTTTGCGACTGCACTCTGCACTATTCCTTACATAGACGGAACCAAGATGTGTTAAAACAGAAATCAGCTGTATGAAATGAAAATATGAAGATTTAAAGTTGTTTTTTTGCATTGTTTTTAGACAAAATGTCAAACGTTAACTCCAGAACAAGAAGAGGATCTGTCTAGAAGGATCGTTAGACTCGCTGAAGTGGGTAGGCCACTTGTTGAACTCAAATTTATTTATTTGTTTTTGTTAAAATTTTCTATTCTATTTAAGAAGGCTGTATTTAATTTGTTTTCGAAAATATATTTGAATCATAAATTATATTGTATTATTTGTTTCAGGACAAAAGAACTTCTTATTTTAGCAGGAAAACCAAAGTAACTGTACACAATTTTCTAAAAAAAAACCGCAAATATATTTCAATTTCAATATTACAACTATGGAGAAGTCCAAAAAAATGTGTGTCCCGATATCCGCCCGTCTGTCAGAATTAGTGGACGAATTTTCTTCAAACTTTATATTTAGAGGGTCAAGGGTGTCTAGAAAATGGCGCACTCAGCCTCTGCAAAAGTAGTCGGATAATGGTACTTTACAAAAAAATTCTAATATCTCAAAAACGGGACAACTTATTGCTAAGAAATTTTACACACTGACTAATAGGTTCTACTTTTTGGAACAAATTTGTATATTAAAACTAACTGACCCGATAAACGTTGTTTTGCCATATAAATTATTTCTAGTGAATATTTTCGTAGGGAAATGAAAAGTAACTAACTTATTGTAAGTGTGTGGGGATGTGGTCTATGACTGAAAGAGGAATTGAGCGCTGTGGACGTTTTGTCCCTTTCAGAACATTAGCGGATATTGGAGAGCGTCGTATGAACGGTGTGTATCAGCAATGAACTCAAGATTATTCTTGCTGATTTTGACATTCGAATTCGAACGATAGTTTGTCGAATTAGAAGAATTTGTATTTATATTCGAACGACTTGACTATTCATTCGAATCTCAAAATAAGCATGATTATTTCTTCTTCAAATCACGATTTGTCGCGTCGCTGTACGGTCGCCAACCATGATTCCAGCAGTCGTCAATAACAGGTGCATGAAATCCACGCATGTGCTCTCCAGCTGGTGTTTTATCAGGATTGATGACAATAGCGTGATTGTCAGTTTGTAATTTGTGCATAACAATTCATTGTGCTCATTCAATAGAGTACCTCACGACAACGTCAGTGGTAAATGAACACAAAAAAAAACCAACAGCTGAATGAAATGAAGGAAAACAATTGCGAATTCGCATGGCGGGAAATACGTTCTTCGCGAATATTTCCAAAAAAGTTTATAACAAATCCAATTTTAACAAAAAAAAGTTTCGGAACTAAGAAGGAGTATCCAAACCACGTTTTGGAATACTAAAAATCTAACAATATATTAAGATTCTGTACGAAAAATAAAATTGAAACCATGACAATCGCGTTGTGGCAAAAAGTATTTTTGTTTGGAAGCAAATAAGTTGAAAAGTTTTCTAAACAAACATTTTAGATATCTAAATACAATTGAACAGGGTTTTCGGTGAACATATTAACTATTTTTATATCCTATTCTAAGGGTATACTAATTTTGACGCGAAGTTTGATATTGCCTGTAGACCCCTAAAAGTTACTATATTTATCGATAGTAATGTCGATCTAGCCATGTCCGTTCGTCTGTCGGCAAAAATTGAGCCTTTAACCATATATACTCTCCAGGTCCCCGAAATAATCAAGTTTAAGAATTTTTGAAATCCGCCCACAGACACGTTAAAAAACTCAAACTAAAAAAAAAACAAATTTATCGAAAAAATCGAATTTTTAGTTAGAAAGCTGAAATTTGATCTTTGACTCATAAAACTGTTCGGGAGATAAAATTTGTAAATTCAGCCCACTGACACGCCCACAATTAAATAAAACAATTTTATTGGAAAGTTTGAGCTAGGAAACTGAAATTTATGATATAGACTCCTTAGGTGTCTGATTGGAATAAGAATAGGATAGAGGATAGTTTAGTGTTTGTTTTGCTTTAACATACTTTCTCATGTTTTTTCTCTATAATTTGTTACTTTTTACCCTTCAATAGCTTCTGTTTGCACTTTCATATTCAGTTCATTAACAATCACAATGATTATTCCATACGATTATTCCATACGATTTGTGCAAATTTCTGCAATTTTATCATTCAATTTGTTTCTATTGTTTAAGACAGGGATTCCGCACTTCAGAAAGAGATAGCTTGGTGAAAATGTCTACATAGCATCCAGCTCGCCGACGATGCGTCTGGCATATGGTGAATTGAGGTTATTGTAGCCGCAACGTGCATCCACGCGATTGGCGAGTCCGTTTTTGGAGTCCCCACCGCCCATAAAGTAAATTTGTAAAAAATTATGTGGTTCATTCGGCATTGGCAGCAGTGAGCCCACTTTGTAATAAACTCGGCCTTTGATTTTGAATTTTGAATGAAATTGTTGACCATTTGCAGCATTATTTTTAACTATTTTTGTTGCTCCGAACGATGTCATTTGGAAACATGAATTAAATGTTGACTTCAGGAACAGGTTGGAATCTGGATCCGTACCGATAAGTAAGCCGTTCAATCCAATTGTCTTTGTTGATTTCGTTCAGCTCGTGCCTCTTGTGATTGTGATTCACGAAATTGTGCCATGCTCATACGCACATCTGCATTATCTTGTTGGACTCGTTCGTCTAATCTTTGGGCTCTTCTATTTCGCATGTATGTTGTTCTATTCGTTCGACGGTCCAATTTGTTCTCTTTGCGTCTTGCTGGCATTGTTTACTACACACACAAATAGATTAAATTGAAGTACTTAATGTTCCTTTCACAATCATAAAACACGTATATATTCCTCTTTTATTTTCAATTGTTCCTCTTAAGATTTTGCACGCACTGAATAATAAACAAACTAATAAATGATAAATCAGTTATCGATCACTGAGAGTTGAAGATTATTACAGTACTAATATTGCTATTAAAAAATGGGGGTTGGTGGTAGAAGTTTGAAAATTAAGGGTTATATGTATTTTTAAATGGTAAATCATAAAAAAATAAAAAATAAATTTTGTCAAAAAAAAAAAAATTTTGTGGTAACCACCATTATCACTTAGTGGTATAAAAATTAGTTATAAACCTATTCTCATACCTACGGAATATACATATAAAATTTCATCAAAATCGGTCAAGTCGTTTCGGAGGAGTATAAACACTAAAACTGTGACACAAGAATTTTATATATTAGATGTTTGAATTTTTTTTTCAGAATTTCACTTTTTTGAAAAACGGCATACTCAGTTACCGAAAAATTTAAACAATGGAATTTTCGAAACACGGCAATTAACCTCGTTACGAGTGGCGTTTTAGTTGATCGACTCTTGTTGTTATAACGAGTGATCCAAGTAGAGGTACTTTTTTCAATGGCCTTTTTTGACAGATCACGTGTGAATCGTGTCATGCTGTCATGTTATTTTTGTTTAGTATTGTTTGGCATTTCATAATGGAAAGACTTACGCCTGAACAACGTTTACAAATTGTTCAACTTTATTTTGAAAAGTCACGTTCTGTGAGGAATGTGTTTCGTGCACTTCGCTCAACTTTTGGTCAACATAATCGGCCTACTGAGCGTACTATTCGCAACACCATCACCCATTTTGAGACCCACCATTCATTATTGGCTAATATTCGACCGAATAGACCACGTCCAGAACGCTGTGAAGAAAATATAGCGGCCGTAGCTGAGAGTGTATACGAAGACCGTGGAGAGTCGATTCGGCGCCGTTCGCAGCAACTCGGACTGACGTATGGAACGACTTGGCGCATTTTACGTCAAGATCTTAAATTGAAAGCGTACAAAATACAGCAACCAACATTTGATAGACATAATCTTCAAAAACTAAATGCCAAAGAATGTTCTTTCAAATAATAATAAACAGTCTCCATTAAATTTGAATTTTCTGTGTTTTTTTCTTTAAAAAAGTAGGGAACCTCGAAATGGATCACCCAGTATGAGTAGCGGCGGCTTTGTGTCGTTTTAGTGTCCGTATTACGGAAGCGAAACGCCCCGAGCGTTTTTTTATTTATATCCCACACACGTTTCATAGAAAAAACTGACACTAAAACGACACAATACCGTCACGACCAATTAACGACAAGAGTCGATCAACTAAAACGGTACTCGTTATTAGGGTGAATATCTCAAAAACGGGTAAAGTAATTTTAAAGAAGTTAGATTTGCATACTCAGATTTTTTAAATAAATTGTTATACTTTTTCCGATTTTCCTGAAATTTCGTAATTTTATTTTCTTTAAATAAGCAGGGCATGGAAGTAACTATCTTCAAAAGATAAGTCAAACTCTTGCTAATATCTACATGTTCACTCATACTGCGATCCCGGGCACGCTACTTAAACTTCTGCAGACCAAGCGCTCTGACATCCGCGTGGCTTGGTCTTTAAAACGGAGGTTCGGTCTTCCTTGCCTTCTCTAACCATAGGGCTGAGAGTCGAAGATCCTCTTGGCTGGAGCATTATTTTTCATTCACTCAATGTGTCCGAGCCAATGTAGTCGACGTGATTTAGCGTTTTGGATACAACCACATCTTGGTACAGCTCATAGAGCTCGCGGTTGTATCCTCTCCTCCATTCGCCCTCCCGCAAGCAGGACCAAATATCCGACGGAGTATTTTTCTTTCAAAAGAACCCAATATTAGCCCCCCTTTTCTACTTATCATCCAGCACTCGGCACTATAAAGCAGGACTGGTAGGATTAAGTTTTGATAGAGTATGCATTTCGTCCTTCGAGTGAGGAGTTTTGAACCCATTTGTTTTGCTAAACCGAAGTAGCAGGGGTTTCCTAAGGTAATTCTCCGCCAGATCTCCACTAAGGTGTCATTCGTGGAGTTGATGTTTACTCCTAGGTAGATGAACTCCTTAACTACCTCGAAGTTATTGCTATCAAAAGTGGCGTTTTGACCTAGGCGGTGGGCAGATGTTTTTTTGGTTGTTGATAGCATGTCCTTTATACGTATGCACTATGGTTTAATTTCAGTGTTTGTTAAGTATCTCTTATATTGTTGTCATGTGCAAATATTTTGATTTCAGCTTTGAAATTTTGAATTCCTAGTGGAATATTTTTTTACATTAATTATGGCATAACTTCGTAGCTCAATCAAATTGTAGTTGTTTTTCTACGTCAGCTGTCTCAATCACTTCATGTCGCTACCATAACTTAAGAGTTTGCACGTGTCCGCCAAAGGCTGTGATTCAAGTGTATTTCTATAAAATAGCGTATCCTTGAGATAAATAGGGCAGTAGCAAATTAACTTTTGTACCAAATCCACATCTTGGCCTTCCTCGTTCGACCTCCTCAGATACAGTTCGTAGTTTAGCGTTAAGTTGAAAATAATTAATTTGATTTGTCTTCATTATACCTAAGCCAACCATAAAAATGAAACTCTAAAATCAAACTCACATATACATCATTCATGATCGAATGCAATATGTACTCAAAACAACAATTTTGAATGCTGCACGATAGTTTCCAATAGTATCCACTAAATGACATTTCATGAAATGTGGGACAAAAAAATTCAATAATATTGTTAATTATTCAGCTAGCAATGCCCTAGAAAAAGGTGAATCATATTATAAAAAAGGTGCTTGTTGGTCAATTAACTAACCCGCACCATGCAAATGACTAAGATGCAAACGTGTAAAACTTAAAAGTGAAAAATGAAACCCATAATTTGGTGGTCCTCTTCTGAGGTAGTAATTAAATTCCAGTCAACATCGCATATAATGACAACGGAGCAAATCCAGTCGTTATATTCGACGCGTAATAAATCAAACATATAAATTGAAATAAGTCATTAAAAGCGAAATCGGTATAAGTGGCTTCGACTGTACATCAATTTATTTTCGTACGATTATCCTTGGTTTATATTCAAGGTTAAGTGTCATATCGAGAGGGTTTTGTTCTACCAACGTTATACTCGTTTACGTCCTTGTTGTTGTTGTTATCTTGATTTTTTTACATGATAAAGTTAAGTTTAGAGTGCTTGTCCAGGAGCCAGTAAGCTGGAATAAGTAACATGTAAGTTGTTAATACGATTAAATCATTTTTGTGTAGAATGTAAGTTTAAAGTTTGGACAAATTAAAATGAATGAAATGAATTTAAAGGTAAGAAGTTGATTTGGTTCTTTAATTATCCTTTAAAAAGTCGATGTATTGTTTTTGTGTGGGCGTGGAGGTTAGTGTGTTGGACTATTAAGGGTCTCAGGTTCACATCTCGCCGGTAACACATTAGGTTGTTTTCCAATGCCCCACCTTTCTCGAACGTCGGACAAATTAACATGAGTATCAATTGGCAAGAGAAGCTTCTCAAATTTTGGAGTTTTTGTAGGTCCCTTCCACTTCGCATAAGCAAATGGGTAAAGGAGGTAGATCTATGGCCCCGTATTGGCCGTTATTGGCAATATTTTAGCGCATCTTTATATAACATTAGTATATTGCTGCGTATGGGGAAGAATCTTGTTGAAGTGGAGCTGATTGCTTATGAAGAAATGAGCGTTAGTACATTGAGTGGCCAGTCGAGTTTTGTTCGAAAAGGTTAGAAGAAGTCGTCTTAAACTCAACCTTGATGGAGCTCATTACTAAGTTTTGTTTATCGGCTATTTTTTTTTTTTGAAATATTTTCGAAATCCCCTATTTTAAGGTTTTTATAATTTTTAATAATTTTTTTGTAGCATGCCTTAAGATTATAGACCTCTAAAAGTTACTCTATTTGTGATGAGTAGGGCTCGGATTAAAAAACTCGAATAATGCGCTTAAAATACTTTGAAACATTAAGCAATTAATATAAAAAAACAACAAATTCCAAATGAAGGTTAGGTTAGGTCAATATGGGTTGTAGATGTAGAGGCAGGAGAAACCTGTACTCGTCACACTAAGAACAATGGAAGTCTATTGTAACCCACTTGGGGTTTTTAACTGCCACATTTGGAAACATATTGATTAGTAGTAATCCAGCATGAGGCGATCCTACCGCGGAAAAGGAGTTTTCCAAGGAATCTCTTTCTAATGTGGCAGAGTGCTGCAGAATGGAAGAGATAGTGAAGGGTATATTCCTTCCTTATTCGTGCTCAATTTCATTTCATTCTCTTTTGCTGGTTTTCGTACCCACTAGAGAGGACAAAGCTTTTTGTTGTCCATTTGTAGTAATCTCTCAGTTGGTCGTTTGTTTTAAAGTTTGTTAATTTTGTTGGTTACAGCACAGGATACGAGCGTGCTCCATCTCTCGTTAGTCGCTTCTAGTATTTTATTCGGTATTATGTGTTTTAGGCAACAGGGGGAATCTTCACTGTAGCGTCAGCCTGGTTTAGATCGAGATGTGAACTCTGTCTGGCCAGCTTATCATCTTTCTCGTTACCTGTACCTCAAGTGTGCATGCAAATCCGTGGGTTAAAAATATTGAAAATCGCCGGTGTCGAAAAAGGACTGACAAACTAAAATCAATAACAGGAGCATGCACGCGTCAGAATCCTAAAAAAAGGCAGGCCGTGATCATACAGTTGCAATTGTAATAACACCAGCATTTGATTGGCCTCAGTAAAGAAGTGATACGCAGCCGGGAAGCCTGCCGATATTTTTTAAGGTCAAACCGACGAACCACAAGGGCGGACCTGTATGTATGCCATAAAAGCAAAGAAGAAAAATATTATAAAAATAAAATAATCAATTAATTAAGTTAAATCTTTCTTACTTAATTACTTTGATGGCGCTTACAGTCTGGGGTGGACCTCGGCCTCAACCAACAAGCCCCTCCAACCAGCTCGGTCCCTCGTTAGTTGCATCTAGTTACGCACACCAAGTTGGTTGAGGTTGTTCTCCAATTGTGCGCGCCACCTAAGGTGGGGTCTCCCTCTGTTGCGTTGACCCTCAGGGGTGGATTCAAAAACTCGGCGGGCTGGTGCGTTGTTGTCCATACGCTCCACGTATCCCAGCCATCTCAGCCATTATATTTTTAGCTTTTTGACCAGGTCAGCGTCGCTGTATAGCCTGTGTAGTTCGTCGTTGAATCTTCTTCTCCACACTCCATCTTCACAAACTGGACCGAATATCACTCGAAGAATCTTTCTCTCAAAGCATCCCAGAAGGTTTTCATCCGCTTTTGACAGGGTCCATGCTTCTGCACCATACAGCGAGACCGGGATGATTAGGGTCTTATATAATATCTCCTTGGTTCTATGGGAGAGGGCTTTACTTCTTAAATGCCTTCTTATCCCGAAGAAACAGCGATTTGCAAGAGTGATTCTTCGCTTGATCTGTGCGCCGATGTCATTTTGCGAAGTGATAGTGGAGCCCATGTGGACTGTTCATCGTGACGTTTTGTCCGAGTCGCCGATGTTGAGAGTCCTTTCTCGTTGACAGCATATACTTCGTTTTGTCCTCATTAACAGCGATGTGATTTAAGTTATGTTCATTCAACATTTTTTAAAATGTTTTTGTTTTAAGTTTTATATACATTGTAACTATGTAGCTTTATGCAGTATTAACTATTTTTAAACCCTTTTTAAATTGCATATTAAAATTGACTCATAGTTTGTAACATATCTTAATATATTGCCCCTATAAGTCACTATATTAGTGATCAGCATCGATAGTAATGTCGATCTAGCCATTTCCGTCCGTCCGTCCGTCGGCAAAAATTAGACATTTAAGGGAGCCAAAAAGCTGAAATTCTAAACAAATACTCTCTGGGGGCCCGAAATAAACAAGTTTAAGCATTTTTAAAATCCGCCCACTAACACGCCCACAATCTCAAAAAAAAAAAACAATTTATCGCAAAAAAATCTATTTTGACCTCAATTTTTTAATATTTTTTTTTTTTTTTTAAATCCGCCCACTGACACACCCACATTTAAATTTTTTTTTTTTTTTATCTAGAAGTCAAAGTTTGAGCTAGGAAGCTGTAATTTATAATATATACTTTTTAGAGGCCCATAATGCTAGTTTTAAAATATTTTTTTTAAAAGGCTCACTATTTAAAAAAAAACGTTTTTTGAAAATTGAAAGTTTGAGGTAGGAAGCTGAACTTTTGAATATAATATACTCTAGAAAAAACCGTTTTATTGACCCCCCAATGAAATAACCCCCCAAAATTTGTATGAAGGTGGGGATTTATTTCATGGGTTTTTAGGGACTTATTTCATACTTCAAATTGGGGGGTTATTTCATAGTGAAATAAGTCCCCAAATTCAAATATGAAATAAGTCCCCAAATTTGGGGACTCAAAGTGCAATAAGGCCAAGTGCTAAAATAAAACCTCGCACCTACTCCAAATCAAACAGTGACCCCAAGCAGGGTGGTTGCAGCATGCCCCCCATAGGCATTGCACTGATTATGGAAATCCCATATGGAAATCCCATATGGAAATCCCATAAACAGTGCTATGCATATGGGGGGGGATGCTTCCCCCTGTAACCCCCCTGCATGGGGTCACTGTTTGATTTGGAGTAGGTGCGAGGTTTTATTTTAGCACTTGGCCTTATTGCACTTTGGGTAAATGAATTCATATGGCCTTATTTCACTTTCAGAAACCCATAGTGAGTCATAACACCTTGAACACTTGAAATCCATTTTGGGGAATTATTTCATACTTATTTGGGGACTTATTTCATCTTCGATTTGGGGAGTTATTTCATTTTTCATTTGGGGGGTTATTTCCTGGAGCCGTTTTTTTTACAAAAACTTTGCGATATTTTCAATAATATTTCTTAAATGTTGAATAACAAAATATTTAGATTCTTCTTCACAATTCTCCCACACTTAGATTTTTGTCAGGCCCACTTTTTGAGGGATATGAATGGGAATCGGGTATCTCAGCGGACTGTAGCCTTTCTCTATGTTTGTTGTTTTGTTTTTGAGCGAAGGTGGGCTTATAAACTCTAAAAAAATTAAAAACTTCCACTTCAGTACAAAAATTGAGACGATTTAAAATTTTCTTACATGGTTTCATATAAAAGCTTTTGTAGTTATCTTTGAAATTAGATTTTTTTGCTTCATTTAAATCTGCATTCAATCCTTCTCTTTTCTACTCACTTAAAAACTACCTATCTCGTACGTTCATAGGAACAACTGGTCATTCGTAAATGAACCGCAAATAGAGTAACATAAATTCACATCGATAGCATTTGCTAATTTAAAATTTTTATTTTTGCGATAGTCTTCATCTAACACGTATTCTCTTTTATATTATTTCTCTTTTTTCATTTGTTATCTTTATTCATATGTTATGTCTTGCACGGGAAGGCCTTGACCCAGTTTAAGATTAGATTTGGGAATAAGATTACAGATTTCTGAGAGCCGCCCCTATATGGTTGGTTTTCAATCAATGTGTGTTCAATTCTCTTGGGGAGAGCGAATTTTCAATAGTTGAGATAAGCCTATTAATGCGGGTTTCGAAGAGAATAACTGTTGTATCTGCGTGACGTTTAACGTCAACGCATAATTATTAATAAACAAATTGTCCGCCGAGGGGTACCCTTAGGCCTTAAATGTACTTATAGTGAGTGTAACTGGCACTTGTTTCACCACGTTTATCGCCTCCATTGCTTTGTTCCAAGGTCGGCCGACGACGACGACGATTATATCAGATTAAATACTCATTCAAAAAATAACAAGTATGCATATAACGATGAGGATTCCCTGCTGTCGCTCTGTATCTGTCGGGTGCGGAACATTGTACGCCTAACGTAGTTAGGCTCCTAAACCAAAATCACTAGTTGAGCTTACTGCCAAAAAAAGTGAAAGTGAGCTCCCCCAAACCTACGAATTTTGTATGCAAAGTTTGGCAAGAGCTTCGCACCAGCAAGCGTAAGGCGTTCGCTTGTTGGCGACGTCAGATAAATAGATACTTCTGTTTTTGATTTTGCAAAGTGGTAGGTCAAGATATTTTGGTTGCCGCTTGACTTGATTTTAACATTGAAACTAGCATCGGTTCGGGTGTATAGTGTGTTACTCTGGAGTTGTGAATGTCTATATCGGTTTGCGAATAACAGCAGTAGATACGGATATACTGCAGGTATTTGTATCTGGCTGTGTGCGTTTGGGGAGTTTATAATTGCCCTTCAGTGATCTTGATTTTTTCTTCTCTTTACATTTGTATGCATGTTTTTTTTTTATACATCTATAAGTTGCCACACAGACACGAGTTTCAATGGCCAAGGTTGAAAATATTGACTGATGGAGTACCAGTTTGGAGGTCCAATTTAATATTGTTATGTATGTCGCTCGTTATAAAAGAAGTGTTGTATGTTTGCAGTGTTTGTGGGTTTTGGTGACGGAGCCGTTGTATGCCCATGACTGATGTTGAAGAGATGAATTATTGATGAAAGATTTGTTTAATTGATTTGACTCGAAATATATTGTCATACATGAGCATTTTGCAAATTGAATTCACACAATTTTAGTATCGTTGGCAAATCATCGGTTGTGTCAGCATATTTCCGGAAAACCGTCAATCATTCTTTTTTAAACAAAAAATCTCAAAGCGTTTTAAAGTCAATAAATCGGTAATTGACACATATTGCATGTGCCTGATTGTGAGCAACCTTCTTAAGATTGTATCATGATTTCGGAAGATTTTTGCGCCCTTAGGCTGTATTGGGAAACAGTTGTGATCAATGCTAATAGACACACACACTGTCAGATGACGTCATGAATATTGCTGAGCGGGTAGTAGACGACCGAATGCGGAAAATAATTCATCTATCTGATGACAAGTGCTGGTTTGCAGAAGGCTAATCAACGAAGGATGCAATCCAAAGTTTACGGATCATAATGTAAAAACAAGACAGCGGGGAGTGCCAGTAACATAAGCGATCATTGACATGTATGAGTGAGATACATCGCCCGTGTCACCCAAGAATCAAAGTTGGTATACACTAGGGTAGCATCCAAAAGGGCCACCTTAAGCTCAAAACCGAATTAAAAGCACCCTTATTACGACTGCCGTTGAACGCCTCGTCAAAAAACGACAATGCAACCTCGGCATTATAGCCGGCGTTACGCCAGTCGTTGTTTTGTGGAACGTAATTCTTGTTCGACATTTGGCGTTTAAGTTTCTTCACGTAATTCTGGCTGTCGTTTTAGAGTGACAAAACGCCTAGTTAACCGCCTGTTTTTTGTCGATAAGGAATTAGTTAATGCCAGGTATTTAAAATCGATTTAAAATGTAAGTTTTGTTTAATATCTCGATACATTTAGCTTAATTTCTATTTTTCAAATGAAGAGGCTAGTTGAGCTAATGGAAAAAATTGCAGCTTAGCAACCAATTTCAAAAGAGGTGGTCAATGATCGACTTCGCAGAAAACTGGGTGGGAAGAGGTAAGTGCTGTTGTTAATGGCTTAAGACCAACAATACGAGACGATTAAGAATGGCAAAAGTCACGTATATAAAATATATAGTTAGGTGAAACTGCTTAGTGTTGTATTATACAGGTTTGGTACGGTGACAAATTTAAAGTGGACAAGAGGCTTGTATAGTAGGGGCCACAGGTGGAAGACGGTTTAAGCAAAAAAACTTGAATGCAACAGACAAAGCTAAAGCGAAACTTTTTGAACCTAAGGGTAGCAGCAAGATGATTTAGCCGGAGAAGCTAGGTTTTAGGCCCTCTATCTTCGTTTATGCCTAATATTTTTTTTTTTTTTTATACGTAAGAGAAATGTTAAGTGAATAGACGTGTTTGTAATCGCTCCGTCCTTGAAGCAAAATTCGTAACCAATTTCTTTGAAAATAAATTATACACGGTCGCTTTTATAGAGACCAATAATTATTTGCATTGTCTAATATTCTTTTACGTGCAAACTTTATCCGGATAATCGTATTTTATACCTACATTTTTGGTTCAGTGTGACATTATTATTAAAAACATTCCAACATGTCAACTACTCGCCAGCAAACACTTAAAGAGAAATCCACTTTGGCTACTGCAGTGACCCCGGATAAATTTCAATCAGGTAATAGCCAAACCAAATCTCAAACACTATATGTAAAGCCATCAGATAAAAAACCATAGTTAACCGACCAACTTCGTGATTTGGTATCAAACTTAGTTGTTAAATTTAAATAGTTGCTTTCGGAATTTGAGTGCAGCTTTAACAACAAATTATGTGAAGCTATTGCTTCTCTTACAAACAGAGTACAACAATTTGAGAGCGACATTTTGGAACTACGAGATGAAAACCGCAAGCTAAAAGAAGATCTTGCTGATATTCAGCGGAAAGAGCGTCTCAGTGATGTGATCGTTCGTGGCATTCCACAAAAACCAAGAGAAAATCCTACTGACTTGGTAAAAATCATCTCTGGAAGACTCAACTACAACATCACTTCCCACTTTGATGCATTTCGACTGAGAAACAAATCCAACAATGGAAGCAGCCCGTTGCTGACCAGACTCTCATCACAAACTGAGCACAGTGCACTGCTTGCTGCCTTTCGGGCGAATAAAGGTCTTCCACTCGCTCAGCTAGAGAATGATTCACATTTCTCTGACAACAACAACAGCACAACATCTGCGCCCGTTACCCATCGTACCAGTCATATTTATATAAATGAGAGTTTAACCAAGCAAAATAGCTCTTTGCTACGCCATGCTTTGCAACTACGTCGTGAGGGTCTACTGTTCTCTGCCAGAACGCGCAATGGGTTCGTTTACGTGAAGAAGAGTAAAGATGACACTGAAATGAAAATTGCTTCAACTTCTGCGCTCTCGTAAGAGTTGACTGTCTTGTTAGCCGTTTGACGTTCATGGATTCTGCTTTTTACGTTGAGCGATACAATAATATTTATATTTATTTATGTCTTATTATTTTTTTTAAATATAATTTTGAATTCTTAGTCTGAATATTAATTTTGAATTTTTTAATTGGATCAAATGTTACATTTTTATGATACCCACCCCTCCTCTCCTTCTCTGTACACTTTTCTCGAGATTTCACTCTTTTCTTTAAACATTTGTTCATGTTTTCTTTTATACCCTATTCTAAGGGTATATTAATTTTGACGCATAGTTTGTAACATACCTTAATATTGCCCGTAGACCCCTAAAAGTTACTATATTTATGATTAGCATCGATAGTAATGTCGATCTAGCCATGTCGGTCCGTCCGTCCGTCCGTCGGCAAAAATTAGGCCTTTAAACTGGGCCTAGAGAGCTGAAATTTTAACCATATACTCTCCAGGGTCCCGAAATAATCAAGTTTACGAATTTTTGAAATCCGCCCACAGACACGCCCACAAACTCAAAAAACAAAATTTTGGAAACATCGAATTTTGAGCTAGAAAGCTGAATTTTTTTTATATGACTCCTAAAACTGCTCGGGATATAAAATTTTCAAAATCCGCCCACTGACACGCCCACAAATAAATAAAACAATTTTATTGAAAAACCAAAATTTGAGCTAGGGAGCTGAAATTTATAATATATACTCTCTAGGGGCCCTTTAAGCTCATGTGTAAATATTTTCAAAATCCGCCCACTGACACGCCCACAATTAAAAAAAAAATCCTTTTTTTGAAAATTCAAAGTTTGAGCTAGGGAGCGGAAATTTATAATATATACTCTCTAGAGGCCCTTTGTGCTCATGTGTTCATTTTTTTTAAATCCGCCCACTGACACGCCCACAATTAAAAAAAAACACTTTTTTTGAAAATTCAAAGTTTGAGCTAGGGAGCGTTTTTTCGATAAAATCCTTTAAATGTTATATAACAAAATATGTAGAGCGTTCTTAACAATTCAACCATACTTAGACTTTTGTCACGCCCACTTATGGGGAATAGGAATAAGAATATGGTATCCAACAGTTCGCCCAAGCGGACTGTAGCCCGTAACTATGTTTTTCTTTTCTATAGTGTCTCATTTGCATAGATTACATATTGCTGCAAATAATGGCATTGCGCTACTATTGTTTGTTGATGGCGTTTTAATATTTGATGGCTCGTAATGTGAGTTTACCTAGAGTGGTGGATGAGGTAGAGGTTCGTACACTTGTAAGAATATTATCCAATGCGTATGAAGGTTTTAAGGTATGCCATTTTAATGCTCGTAGCCTTAACTTATCGAAGTTAGATTTTGTTCGCCATACTTTTATTGGGTCGGGATTAGATGTTATTTGTGTCAGTGAAACTTGGTTCAAGATACTTGATAATGAAGACGACTATAATAGAATTTTTGGCATTCCCGGGTATTCACTGATTCCGAATAACAGAACTACAGAAACTACTGGTGGTGGGATTGCAATTTATTTTAAAGCTACTTTAGGCTGTAAAATATTAGGAAAATCAGTGGGTAATGACACTGAATATCTGCTTGCTGAAATTTCAAATGGTAATGTTAAATGCATCCTTGGTGTTGTCTATAGCCCCAATCGTTGCTGTTCCTTTGATCAATTGTTTTGCAAAGTTCAAGAATTATCACGATACTATGAACATATTATACTTTGTGGTGATTTTAACTCAAATCTATATAAATCGGATAGTAGATCTCGTCAGCTCTTAGATGCTATTGCTACCTCTGGTATGGTGGTTGTCAACTCTTCCGCTAAACATTTTGCGCCTGACTCCCTGCCTAGTCTTCTTGACTTAGTAGTTGTCTCCGACCGTTCTTATGTTTTGCTCCAAGACCAGCTATCTCTAGAGAGTGTATCCGATCATGATCTTCTTTTCTGCACCTATAACATCGATCGGGATTTCGCATCAATAAATAATAACATCCTTCAATATGATGCAAGTTTACGTCCGTGGAATTCTTGCTACTATGTTCCGGATGTTAATGGAAAGGTAGAACTTGTTCAGGGAATAATAAATGATCTCTTTGATATGCATGTTCCCGTTAAAACTGTACTAGTGCGCAATAAAAAATGCCCATGGTTTACTTCTGAAGTACACTGTGCTCTAAAATGTCGTCGGAAACTGTATTCCAAATGGAAGCTAATGCGTACTACTCCAAATTGGGAGGCATATTGTAGAGCCAGAAATTATTCCTCATCTGTCACTAGAATAGCAAAGAAAAGATATTTTCTATCCAAACTGAGTACCGACCTACCTTCAAAAAAGCTTTGGAGCAATTTACGGTCTATCGGACTAAGAAAAAATAATATATTAACTAGTTTACCTGATTTTGATGAACTTAATTGCTCTTTTTTCTCTAATCCAAGTAGCAACTCCTCTTTTGTCCCGAATGTTCATCTCTTTTTTGATTCACCTCTTGGCTTGGATTTTGAAGTTATCACGGAAGCGGATGTGATACATTATATCCGAAATCTTAAGTCGAATGCAATTGGTGAGGGTGGATTACATCTGCGCTTCGTTAAAATGTTACTTCCCCATATTATAAGTTGTGTCACACATTTAATTAATTTTTGTATTACTTCCTCTACTTTCCCTGACTGCTGGAAAAGAGCTAAGATTATCCCTGTGCCAAAAAATCCAGAGCCTCATCGACCTCCGATTTCCGTCCCATAAGCATTTTACCATGCCTGTCTAAGGTTTTTGAAAAAATCATTGCCAAGCAGATTTCTTGTCACCTTAATCGTTTTAATTTATTGACGCCTGTGCAGTCTGGTTTCCGTGCCCAACATAGCTGCTTCACGGCCTTGGTCAAAGTTCTTGACGACATCAGAGTAGAATATGATAAAGACTATCTTACGCTGCTCTGCTTACTTGACTTCTCTAAGGCCTTTGACACGGTAAATCATGACATTTTATGTAGGAAATTAAAGCTTTACTTTGGTTTAAGCGAGCACTCTTTGTGTCTTATGAGACACTATCTTTCGAATCGCTCTCAAAGGGTTTTTGTTGACCAAAAATATTCTCGACCAAAAAGTATCCTTTCTGGAGTGCCACAGGGTTCAATTCTTGGCCCAATCCTTTTTTGTTTGTATATAAGTGACCTTCCTCAAGCACGCTGCAATGCATCTATTCATCTTTATGCTGACGAAGCACAGATATACCTTTCTCGGCCAATTGGACTGGTTGAGGATGCCGTGAGTAGATTTAATTCTGATCTCTCCTCAATAGTTAAATGGTCTCAAAATAATGGTCTGATCTTAAATCCAATGAAAAGTCAATTGATTCTGATTTCAAAAACATTGTACGACACGGAAGTGATACCGCCTGTTTATCTTAATTCTACGATGCTTAAGTTTTCAGATACTGTAACAAACCTTGTGTACAAATTGAATCGATCTCTTTCCGCTATGGACCAAGCAAATTATATTGTGGGACGTATCTATGCAGGTTTACGTAAGCTGTATTTATTTTCTAGCTTCACACCCGTTGATACTAAATTAGGGTTGGTTGAGTCCTTATTTGTTCCAATCTTTGACTATGCCATTGTTGTGTATCCAAAATTAGATTCCCGTTCTCAGCACAAACTACTTGTTGCTTTCAATGACATGGTGCGATATGTATTTGGAATAAGAAGATATGAACATATATCCAGTTACCACAAACTCGTCCTCGGCTGTTGCCTTCAGGATTTTTGGGAAATAAGATGTTGTGTGTTCATGCACAAGATCATACGTGACCAGTCTCCGCCCTATCTTTTCCAAAAATTACAATTTGTTCAGTCGCAGCGAACTTTCAATCTTATACCATCACCTTCCAACTACTTGAATACATCGCGCCTCTTTCTAGTCCACACTGCCAGACTTTGGAACTCTCTACCTGTAGCCATTAAACAGATAATAGGAGCTGAACAATTTAAAAGAGCTCTATTTGCACACTTCGCCTAATTGTAATCACTGCATTTTCTTCTTTTCTCACTTACTTCACTCTACTATTCTTTATCTATCCTAATTTTCTCCTCTTTTCTGTTCTCTTGCTAACCCTGTCCCTCCTTTCCTTTCTTCAAATATGTATTTAAATTTCTTTAATTGTATAATCATTTAAAATTCATTTAATTTTTATTTTAAACTTAACTTCTTTTAGTACCTATGTTTTTTCTTTTATTTAAATTCTTAATGTACTATAAAAGACACTTGGTCTTACTTGTCTCTACCAATAAATTTTTGAATTGAATTTTTTGAATTTTTGAATTGAAGCTTTAAGGGGAAGGCTTTACACCGCAGTTGTGCCCCAGGCGCTCACATATGCTTCATGATGTTGGACAAATGGAATGGAAAAAAAGGCAATATTAATCAGCGTTCCCATTCAATCGCGAAAGTGAGGTAGGCCTAAAAGCTCCTGGAGAACACCAATGCAACAACACCAGCATTTGATTTCGTCAGTGAGGCCGACAAAGTGATTCGAGATCCGGAGGCCTGCTTTTTTTTTTAGGTCAAAATGGCGGTTTACGATTCAGAGGCTACTATGACTGAAAAACGATTATTCCAGCCCATCAGCTCTCCTAGTCCATCGTCAATTCTACCGAATTGCGTTGATCGCTCTTATCGATCGATTGTAGCTTCATTTTGTCATAACCAACTTTTGGTGCTGATGTTTTTGGTTATTTTCTGCGACTTTGGTTCAACAACATCAATTAGCATGGGGTCCGTTTCTTCTGTAAAATACTCGTACCAACAGTAACCAAACCACTTGAACAAAAAAAAATATTCTTATCTGAAATGTTATCGACTTCGGACTGTGCAAAGGCTTCTTCACGAACGACATCAATAAGCACGGGGTCTGTAAAATACCATAACCAAACCCTTTGAACAAAAAACCCAATCTAACCAGAAATGTTATCTATTAATTTCGTGCTGTGCACCTGCACAGGATTCTTCAATTTGTTGAGGCTCGTGGTCTGAATTGTGATCATTGGCAACAGTGTTTCCCGTTTGCGGTGAAGATTCGAAGAGTTCTGGACATTATTGTTCCTATTTTTATTCAAATTATTTATTCATAACAACAGTATTGTTATTTTTTATAGCCTAAATACGTCATTTTGAAATTAAGAAAAAAACAGGCGAATTCTTGTCTAAATGCTGCTGCTGCGAAAATTCCCATTCAAAACTGAAACGCCGAGATTCCGTTTTACGTAACGCTGTTCCAGTGCGAAATGATGCAAAGTGGGATAAATATACTTAAGGCGGTCGCGTTCTCTGAATCAAACAGATAAATATTTATTTTACATTTAAAATATTTTTACTTTATTTTATTAATGAATATAAACAAAATAGTCCATGAATCGTTCTCAAAATTGTTTGTTTTGAAGATCTTCTACATGATGTTCAGCAAAATCTGTCGTCAAAACAATTTGTGAGTCTCCGCTAAGAAATTTATGCAAACAACATGCAGCTTGAACAATAATTTCGATGGTGTCGATTTCCAACTTAATTGGCGTTAAAAAGACTCGCCATTTTTGAACCAAAATTCTTTTTTATAGCAGTGAAGCAGTTAAAAGAAAATGGAAAAACTTACGAGATTCGTACAATAAATATTTAAAGTTCTTTAAGGGAGGAACTGGTTCTGTAAAGACATATAAGAATTGGCCTTGGGCTGGCCACTTGGATTTTCTTCGCGATTCATTAAAACTAAAGTCGACACCGTCAAACGTGGAGGAGATTATTGAAACATTGAATGAAGTTGAGTATTATGATGAGGAGACTTTAGATGTTTTGGAAACAGAACTACTTCCCGAGAAAAAAAAAAATAAGAAACAAGCAGGGAATGAAAAATTAGCGGCAGTGTCAGAGTATCTTAAAAATAAGAAAAATAAAAGGAAAGAAAAAATTGAACTCGATAATGTAGATCAACTTTTTTGGAGCTACTCAAACACTTTCAAAACACTTCCAGTTCGAGATCAAACACTGTTGAAAATGGAGTTAGCTCAATTTTTTGGGAATGCCAAACTCGCTGCACTAGAAAATCCAATCCCTCAACACCTAATCTCACAACACCTATCGGGATTATGAAGAGGGTCGTCCATTGGATCTAACACAACTGAAATTGGCACGCTACCAACACTATCTTCAATGTTTCCACATCCATTAACTCATCGCCATCACAAAAACGTGTGAATCCGGCAGCTGGATCAAGGCGATTTCTAGCCCATCATTCTCATGAATGTTTCATTGTTCAGTTTAACATATACAAATTGTTATAGTATTCATTTTCTTTTTTTTATAGTTCAAATGACAATAAAATTATTTTCTTACGTCAGACAAATCGCCAGTCTTTTACCTATTGGTTTTCTCCAATTAGTTGTCATTTTTAAAATCCTGGGTGTGATGAGTTCATGTATTGTCTCAAATTGCTCTCGAGACATGCGAAAATATTTGAATAGACGGTTGTCAACCAAATTAATTTCCTTGCAAAGTCGATATAACTCATTAAATCTCCTCTTTTTTTATTTATTTCATGAACCCACTTTCTTCTCTTCCTTGATGCTAGGATAAGAAAGCAGTTCATCACAGCCATGACTTATTTTAGGAAGAGACTTCAAGCGAGCTAGACCACCAGCTTTGGAATCAATACAACAAGCAAGAAAGCTGAAAATGAAGATACACTTTTTGACTTTGAAATTCATTTTTTTTATTCATTGTTAGATAACTACTTACATACTAGACAAAAATGATTAAGCCTAATTTAAAATTAACAGGATACTTATTCTTATTTATTGGTCCTTATGCGGACGCTCTAAACTTAACTATAACCTTATAATTATTGCCTTTCGGCCTAAAAACTATTTTACGAACTAATCTTACATATATATTCCTCGAAAAAATTTACTAAAACTCGGTATCATTATTGAGATTTTATATAAAACAAATTACAAACTACCTATTCTACTTACTTAAACTACTTAATGTATTCTAACTATAATTAGGATTCTGAGCACTCGTTGCCTTGCGCAACGTAGTAAGCCCCAAATATCAGACTATTGTCGCTGGCCATCGCCCTTGCAACGTGCCTTCGAGTGACCTTAATGAGGAAATTGTCAATCCTATTCAACTGAGCCCCATCGTATAGGACCTTGTTGGGATAGTATTTTATATAGTTGGATTCAGGCGTTCGGAACAACCGGAGACAGGTCCTAAGACATTGTCTCTCCAAAACCCGAATCTTTTCCATATAACTAGGCGCTATATTAAACCACAATGGACAACCATAAGCGATGATCGGCCTTATAAGGGCCACGTAGCAAATGACCTTCACTCTAGAGTCAAGTTGACTGCTATAAAACAGTCTCCTTGCCAGAGCATAAGCCTTCTTGGCCCCAGCAAGACAAGCAACTATATGTCTATCGAAATACAGATACTGGTCAAGCCAGATACTTAGATATCTAACTACGCTTCTCACCGCCAATGGCTGCCCATTTTGTCCAATAATGGCCAATTTCTTCCAGTTTTTTCTGGTATCCCTAGAGGCCCCAGCCAATGGAGTTCTGAACAAGATTGTTTCTGTCTTCTGAAAGTTGATTTTCAACTTCCAGTCGTCGCAATATCGCTTAATTTGATCGAAGTCACACTGCAAAAGGATATTAATGACCTCGATTTTAGGACCTGATCTGTATGCCACCAAATCGTCGGCATACGCTATAGCATGTCTGAGTGAACAAACCAGATCACTCGTGTAAATGTTAAACAGGATCGGAGAATTGACCGCCCCCTGCTGTAAACCGTTTTTAATTTCAAAGACTCTGCTCGAAGTCACGTTGCCACATTTGACAACGAACTTCTTTCCCATAAGCATATTATAAATTACATATAGCAAAGGTTTGTGCATCCCCCGCAGAAAAGTCCCTCTAACCATACGGTGTCGAAAGCCTTCTCAAAATCAACCAGACAAGCACCCGTGCATTGGCTCTTGCATTTATTCCACTGAATGTCGGAAACCAGCTTCGACGCGGCATGAATAGTGTCATGCCTCGCCCTGAAACCAAACTGGTTGTCCGGGATTATGTTATTGTCCTCGACCCACTTTAACAGGGCTCTATTGACAACCTTTTCAAAGACCTTGCTAATATTCGGAAGCAAGCTAATTGACCGGAGATTGGCAGGGTTCGTCCTATCTTTACATTTTTTCGAGATAGGGTGTACCACAGCTACCTTCCAATGCGCCGGATAATGTGCTTTTTTCAGCGCATTGTTAAACAGCGTGGTGAAAATATCTACAGGCGAACAGGATTGTTCACCGTATACACGGCCTCGAAACAAGCGCCCAGCAAATCCACTTTCTCCTGTGGGTCCTCGACCACGAAAAAATCGTCGTTTGAAGCGACACTTTCTGGACTTATTCCAGCAGTCAGTACTGTCTGTCTGTTCTCTGCTGTCTGGGAGATTCGAACACAAGGAATATCATTGTGATCTTTCCTCCTAAACAACTTATTTATCTGTGGGAATATATTCGGACTACAGGTTTTAATAGCCCGCATTTTATTGCCCCAATACAGACTTACAGATTTTCTGTAATTTTCTTTTATCAGCTGTTTCAGGATTCGGATCTCTGAATTCAGCATCCCTCCGGGACGTTGCGATCAGTAAATTGCCTGTACAGCCGTTTAAGCCTCGAGAGCAGTCTACTTTTCTGTCGGTATAGTGCGTCGATTGTAGGGTTTCTGTACTTTTCTATCTGGTCGTCGTCGGAACGTCCTACCCGAGGAATAGTTCGTTCCATAGTTCGTTTGATGGCGTCGTTCATTTGCAATAAATGCCGATCAATGTCATCATTTGTCATGTTATTGTTTGTCGGTGGGTCGATCCCACTCGAACGTATATCTCGCTTTAAAAATCTGGAGAAGCGCGACCATTGTGCCCTCCGATAATCGAATGAACACACTGTTTCGTACTCCTCTAGCTGCGTTTCCTCGTTCGGGATCCGTATTGCGGCGGCGAGTCCATTAGTGGTCACTATCGTACTCAAACGCACGCAAACAGTTCCGCGTGTTTTGATCTATGTTCGTCAGTTGAAGTCTTGCGTCCGTTAAGGCCAAGTCCAGGAAAGCACCGCTTCTTGGGAAAGAAGGGATATCCGTCGCGTACAACTCGAGGTTGTACTCAATCATATTGAGGCGCCATCAGTCGTGAAACTGGTTGCCCCTGGGATTTGCAGTAACATTTCCCAACAAAAATGAAGATACACATTATTCAGCTGTGACCGAAAAAAAAATGGCTTCGTTGATAGAATTCATGTGGCGTTCGCTAAGGGATAGCGTCCGCTATCATCGTATCTTGAAAAACAAGGGCAAATCAGGCAGAGAAGCTGACAGTACCCTTGACGACATAGAAGAGGTTTTGGAGGATGATGCCAATAATGAAATTTATTGGGAATATGCTGAAATCATGTATTTTTTTAACCCAATTTTATCTCAAAAACATAGGGACGGGCTACAGTCCGCTTGGGCGAACTGTTGGATACCCTATTCTTATTCCTATCCCTCATAAGTGGGCGTGACAAAAGTCTAAGTATGGTTGAATTGTTAAGAACGCTTTACACATTTTGTTATATAACATTTAAAGGATTTATAAAAAAAAACGCTCCCTAGCTCAAACTTGGGTGTTTCAATAAAATTGTTTAATTTAATTATGGGCGTGTCAGTAGGCGGATTTAAAAAAAAATAAGCACATGAGAATAAAGATCCCCTAGAGAGTATATACTATAAATTTCAGCTCCCTAGCTCAAACTTTGGATTTGGATAGGGTATACAAAAATTATTTTATTTATTTGTAGGCGTGTCAGTGGGCGGATTTTGAAAATTTTTTCAGCTTTCTAGCTCAAAATTCGATTTTTTTCAAAATTTTGTTTTTTTGAGTTTGTGGGCGTGTCTGTGGGCGGATTTCAAAAATTCGTAAACTTGATTATTTCGGGACCCTAGAGAGTATATGGTTAACATTTCAGCTCTCTAGGTCCAGTTTAAAGGCCTAATTTTTGCCGACAGACGGACGGACGGGCATGGCTAGATCGACATTACTATCGATGCTGATCATAAATATAGTAACTTTTAGGGGTCTACGGGCAATATTAAGGTATGTTACAAACTATGCGTCAAAATTAATATACCCTTAGAATAGGGTATAAAAAGGTCATTGAAACACACATTATTTCGACGCTCGTTAGCTTTAATTAAAGTTGGATTTAAAGTCCGAGTTGTGTTTCAGAAGTTGGTTTCCAATTTTAATGCTCCCTACTTCTTAAAATAATTTCATAGATAAAAGCTGTTTGTTTTGATCATACGAGTACATAATATATATTAATAAAAGGTAAATTAAAACAAGAAAAACATCCATTGCTTGAGAATGCCAACACTCTTACTAAAAGCATAACAGAGCTGATAGAGCAGAAAAAAGGGCAGAAGCACCATCACTGAAACATTACGCAATATTTGCCAATTGGGTCCGGATGCCTCTAAAATTCACCGAAAATGTGGTCCAGGACCTGAATATGCAAATTTTTGAACAAATATAAAGTTGAAAATAAAAAACAAATCTTAATAAATTTGGAAGAAATTTTTGTGTTAAATTTTTGATTATTTTTTTTTTTTTAAATTCTGGCTCGCTGGTATATACCCCCAGTTGAAGCTGAACCTAAATAAGGCAATCATGGATGGTAATAATGATTCTGTTCCATTTTGAATGAGGGCTGGAAAAATACCGTCTGTTCCTGATGCCTTGAATGGTTAGAATGAGTTAATTGCCCATTTAACCTTATCCGGATTAAAAAGTTTTCCGGATAAACTATTAATTCTGCTGAGATTTCTTGGAATTGAGACCTCCGCTATATGGTCATCTGTAATGACCATCGTGTGAGACCCTGGGAAGTGAGCCTGAAGCTAAGTTTTCAGCGTACATACGCCTCCATAGTATGGTGGACAAAATCCACACAAAAGGTCGCAATAGAGAAACTCAAAAAGGTACAACGGCTTCCGTGCCTTGGTATCTCCGGAGCCATGCGAACCTGTCCAACAGCTGCCATAGAGGCAATAACAGGAATTACACCTCTCCATATATACATTCAAAAAGTGGCGATCCGCAGTGCAATAAGTCTAATACAGTTAAACGAGATAAGTCTTAATGATCACCCGGAACTAAAGACCCTTCTCGATGAACTGCCAGAACTTAACATTAACTGCGCGGTCACAGACCGCAACCAAAAAACACTATGCTTCAACAAACGGTTCTCCACGGAGATCCCCAAGAGAGAAGCATGGGTTAGTAATAACCCACCAAACAGCCACAACGGCATAAAGTGGTATACGGATGGTTCTAAAATGGAAACGGGGGTAGGAGCGGGAATATACGGACCACAGAAACGCTTTACGATACCCATGGGAAAAAGTCCCAGCGTATTTCAAGCGGAGCTCCACGCCATTCAAGAATGCGCCAGCCACATTATTTTATCTGGCATAAAAGGTGCAACCATCCATATTTTCACGGATAGTCAAGCAGCTATAAACGCCCTTAGCTCGTATACCATTGACTCCAAATCAGTCTTGTACAGCTTCAATACCCTACAAACACTCGGAATAAGAAACAAGACCAAATTATGGTGGGTTCCGGGTCATGTCGGGATAGAAGGTAACGAAAAGGCCGACGAACTGGCCAGAAAAGGTTCAGAAACACCTTTCATAGGTCCCGAACCTTTCTGCTGCACTCCTAGATCAGCAGCAACGGCAGCAATTAAAAGCTGGGAACATAGAAAATGTATCTATCTTTGGGAAAGCATCCCAGGTCTAAGACAGGCCAAACGAGCCATTCGGCCCTTCAATAAAAATGCCAGCAAATGTCTAAACCTAAGCAGGCATGATATCAAAAACCTAGTAGGTTACCTTACTGGTCACCATGGGTTAAGATATCATCTACACAAAATGAGAATATCAGAATCTCCTGAGTGCCGACTCTGTCTTGAAGAGGACGAGTCAGCTGAACACATTTTATGTGAATGTCCAGCCCTTATTGGAATTAGAAAGAAGATCTTTTTCAGGGAGCAAATCAGCCCCGAGGACATAAAGAATTCTTCTACTGGTAAAATTGTCCGCTTTACACGGAAAGTGGAAATTCTACTAGTTTAAACTTTTCTATCCCATACGGTACAAAAGATCTTTTAGGTCGAAGTACCCCCCCTTATAAATCGCCTTGGCGAGCCAGAATTTAAAAAAAAAAAAATAATCAAAAATTTAACACAAAAATTTCTTCCAAATTTATTAAGATTTGTTTTTTATTTTCAACTTTATATTTGTTCAAAAATTTGCATATTCAGGTCCTGGACCACATTTTCGGTGAATTTTAGAGGCATCCGGACCCAATTGGCAAATATTGCGTAATGTTTCAGTGATGGTGCTTCTGCCCTTTTTTCTGCTCTATCAGCTCTGTTATGCTTTTAGTAAGAGTGTTGGCATTCTCAAGCAATGGATGTTTTTCTTGTTTTAATTTACCTTTTATTAATATATATTATGTACTCGTATGATCAAAACAAACAGCTTTTATCTATGAAATTATTTTAAGAAGTAGGGAGCATTAAAATTGGAAACCAACTTCTGAAACACAACTCGGACTTTAAATCCAACTTTAATTAAAGCTAACGAGCGTCGAAATAATGTGTGTTTCAATGACCTTTTTATACCCTATTCTAAGGGTATATTAATTTTGACGCATAGTTTGTAACATACCTTAATATTGCCCGTAGACCCCTAAAAGTTACTATATTTATGATCAGCATCGATAGTAATGTCGATCTAGCCATGCCCGTCCGTCCGTCTGTCGGCAAAAATTAGGCCTTTAAACTGGACCTAGAGAGCTGAAATGTTAACCATATACTCTCTAGGGTCCCGAAATAATCAAGTTTACGAATTTTTGAAATCCGCCCACAGACACGCCCACAAACTCAAAAAAACAAAATTTTGAAAAAAATCGAATTTTGAGCTAGATAGCTGAAAAAATTTTCAAAATCCGCCCACTGACACGCCTACAAATAAATAAAATAATTTTTGTATACCCTATCCAAATCCAAAGTTTGAGCTAGGGAGCTGAAATTTATAGTATATACTCTCTAGGGGATCTTTATTCTCATGTGCTTATTTTTTTTTAAATCCGCCTACTGACACGCCCATAATTAAATTAAACAATTTTATTGAAACACCCAAGTTTGAGCTAGGGAGCGTTTTTTTTTATAAATCCTTTAAATGTTATATAACAAAATGTGTAAAGCGTTCTTAACAATTCAACCATACTTAGACTTTTGTCACGCCCACTTATGAGGGATAGGAATAAGAATAGGGTATCCAACAGTTCGCCCAAGCGGACTGTAGCCCGTCCCTATGTTTTTGAGATAAAATTGGGTTAAAAAAATACATGATTTCAGCATATTCCCAATAAATTTCATTATTGGCATCATCCTCCAACACCTCTTCTATGTCGTCAAGGGTACTGTCAGCTTCTCTGCCTGATTTGCCCTTGTTTTTCAAGATACGATGATAGCGGACGCTATCCCTTAGCGAACGCCACATGAATTCTATCAACGAAGCCATTTTTTTTTCGGTCACAGCTGAATAATGTGTATCTTCATTTTTGTTGGGAAATGTTACTGCAAATCCCAGGGGCAACCAGTTTCACGACTGATGGCGCCTCAATATGATTGAGTACAACCTCGAGTTGTACGCGACGGATATCCCTTGGGCTTGTTGTCACCTCTCCTACGTACGATACCCTGTTGAGGAAGACCACTTTGTCTGCCTCTAGGACTTTTGTTTTTATGTCCTTCTTGTGCCAGTGCTTTTTTACGATCCATGCCTAACTTGGGTCTGAATCGTTTTTGGCCTTCTCTGGCAGTGCGTTGGGCACTATCGGCCTTTTCGGCTGCGCTTGACTTCGCGCATGTAGCTTCTTTTTCTGGCACAGGTGTTGCCGTGCTTGAAGCTGCAGCCTTATCGGCAGCGCTTGTGCTGGCCCCAGTTGGGTCAGTTGCGGTACTGCCGTGAGCTGTGGCATTTTTAAAACCTAAAACGTGCTGTTTCTGCTCTTTAGGGCCCTGTTTGGCCGTCTTGTCAGCACTTTTTAGGATAAGTTTGGTCTGTCCGAAACGGAAAGAGACCATACCCTTCAGCTCCACGATTCTCCTCATGGTGCTGTCATTGATAGCAAAGACCATATGTGCGATGTCTCGCTCATCCGATCTTTGCAGAACTCTCCACATTCTCGTGTTGAGCTCCTTATTTTGGCCATCTAATAAGGCTAGGATCCTTTCGCTAGCTACGCCGGTACTCTGCGGGAAGAACCCTCTGATGACATGTGGTTTTGGAAAATTTTCCTCTCCCACAAGCATCACCTCTAACCCGCATTTCTCTTTTAGCTTGGCGAAGGTTGTCTTCATCCACTCTGCAGTGGTGGCGTCCGCACATACGATCATGAGCCATCCGGCTTTGAATGTGGTACCGCGGAAGGCTGGTTTGACCTCCTCATCACGCTGTTCGATCGTGATATCCATAATCCTCTCCTGTATCAAACCCATTTGTTCGTTGGAGAGAGGATTACGATCGATGTCCACCGGTATAACACCCAGTCTAACATAGCTCGTTATATTGCTATACGAGACTTTGTCGACGGTTGTCTTCCCAGTTCGACCTCGCTTCGCTACGGATTGAGGCGGGGTATTATCCTCGGATCGCATTCGCTTCACCTCGGGACCCTTGTTTTCCATCGTTTGGTTTGCATAGAGACGGGCCTGATCAATGGTGCTCCCCTTCTTCTGCGCGCGCTTAAATCTGCGCTGTTCAGATGGTGTGAACCTAACGTACTCAGACTCAGTCCGTGCCATATTGCCGACTGTCTTAGGTACGTCCTCTATATCGGGATGTCTTTCATCCGATAATATGCTGTTGCATATGGTGCTGGATTCTGAAATAGAGTCACTGACTTGAGACAAGTTCTCTTCAGGTTCCCCCATTTCAGAGTCGATGATTTCCGACTCTATCCCTTTGACAGATATCGTGTCGTTATCGACAGGGTGTTCTAAAACATCCCTGTTTGATGATGCAATTTTAGAGGCATCATTCTCTATAGTTGTTTTTGTTATTTGGTTTATTTTGAAACCCACGAGTATTCGGGATATGGTGTCGCCCGTGGTATACCCGTCTAATCACAGGAAGGCTATATTAAAATCGGAGGTCGCCTGGTATCTGAAGTTTGCAAACTAACGACTAAGCACCCTCTTAGCCATGCATCTCTCGGCGCTTGCCACCTTAGATTAGGGGTTTATAGGGGAAGTAGGATTTAGGGATTTGATGGAGGGGGGATATGGGTAATTTGGGAAGAAAGAGGAGAAGGGGGCGGACGTGTAGTCCTGGTCAGTTCTTAGTTGAAGCTCATCAGACGGCCTGCCCCTTATCAGAATAGCCCGATGACTCTTTACGCAGTAAGCTTCCGCAGCGGCACCATCGAATTTGCGTTCCATGATGGTGCACACGTCAAGGTGACTGACCCCGCAAAGGAGGAAATTTTTGATTACAGGTGAACAAATAATCTGGATTGGTTTCTTTAGTTTGATACTTGCAACGCAAAATTCCGAATGAGTTTTCGAAAAAAACGCCTTGTTCTGTTTATTCTATAATTAACATCTGTAAGCTTATTCGGTTTCCCTGGGTTAATTATCCATTTGGAAAGTGGGAAAGCGGCATCTGCTACGAAAAAGTATGGAAGCTTTTTGTTTCCGATACAAATATCATCCGGAAACGGCAATTTATCTCGAATCACTGCTTTTCACAGCTCAGTAGACGCAAACACGTTGGCATCTCCTTCAATTCCATGTGCACACAGTTGAAACTCGATTAACCGGGATGACTGGGACCGAGGTCATCACGGACGATAGAAAATCGATTGATTTTGTCGATTTTTTTTTTGTAGGTAAAAAAACTCATTTACTATTTAAGTTTATTTTATTTTTTATTTTTTATTTAAAAAAAAAAGTTATAACTCAGCCGGCATCATAACTTTATGTTTTGTGTTCGTCATACCAAAAATTTTTTGTGAAATGTAATTATTTATGTTGTACAATAAGTTGTTCCTTGAAGATGACTTTCGAAGAAAGTCGAAATATTGGACAAAATATATTTAATTTAAAATACAAAAAAAAGAGTATTTTTAAATTAAGACCTACAGCCCACTAAACAAACATTATTTAAAAAATTAAACTTAACATGAAGTTCTTACAGAAACTTAACACTACCCCTGTTTTGTTGGGAAAGCTATCCATAGTGAAGTAGGAATTCCCACCAAAACCATCCGCAGCAGCCTGGTTTTTATATTCCAAATTTGGTACTTTTACTACGATAACAGCTGTTAGAATAATTTGCAAAAAAAAAAATCAACAAATCAACAAACAAATAGATCTGTGCCAAGAAAAAACTAGCAACATTTTTATAAAAAACAAAATCTAACATTATTATTCAACTAGAATGGATAATTTTTATATTTTTGCCCTTTTTCCTGTTTTTGCATAGAAACTCGTCGTATAGTCTACAATCGAGTCTTGAGTTGAAATTGGTTTCGCACGGTTGCATGAGACTGTATTTACGACCGTGTGTTCAAATACATTTATATTTTTGATAAGTAAGCGTAGTAGGTACTATGTTGTGAAATACATTTCTTTTTCTATCATTTCTACGCATTTTTAACTCAACTCCAAAGCCATCTTAACTCACCAAATGTCCACTCAAGTTCATTCAATGTTCATTCAACCTATCCGCAGCAGGATTTCACTTCTGCTTTTATCCGCAGTGGTGCGAAGTGGGATCTTGATTTTGTAATACGTGTACAATCCTACTTCACTACGGATAGCCTTTCCAACAAAACAGGGGTATTGTGAAGAGCCTAAAAGAAAATAGAAAAAAAACGAGTGTGCTTTAGACAACACGACTGGAGTAAAACTTCTTTAGCTCCATCTATATATAGTTATGTCTCGCTAATCCGAATCAATTATTGCAAGGGGGTATTCGGATTATCGAAAAATTGGACTAATGAGTACAAGACGGGAACAGGAAAAAATTGCTTATTTAACGAAAATAATCTTTATTTACTACAGCTTAAAGCTAAAATTCAGTTCAAAGACATTATGTACGTTTGTAAAAACGAAAATAACTTGGAAAAAATTTAAAAGAAATTCATAAATTAGATATTTTTCATCTGTGTATTTTTAAACAACAATTTAATACCATATGATTTACGCTTAAACTGCTTATGTTATTTTAATCGCAAAATCAGTGATAAATGTTTGTTTTTTCTTTTGCTTTTTTCGTTTGTCTGAAGCGGAGGCTTCGTTCTCCAACGCCCATTTTGTAGAAACAGCTAAAGCTGTGATTGCATCTTCATGCTTTGTCTTCTCTTGATGCTCGTGTACTGCCTCTTCTTCGTCGTTTTCTACAATTGTACTATCCTGGATGTTGTCCTCGTTCAGCCAATCGATAATTTCATTAGCACTATGAATTCCACACATACCTTCGATAGTTACTGTAAAATTTGCCATTTCAGAATTTGATATACCGTTTGGTTGACCCATTATTCGAGCCAGCGGAATATCGCCCTCAACATCCCACTCATCTGACTCAGTGAAAGGTGGCAAGAATTTCCAGCAATTTTCAATCATTTCCTGTGACAACCCCCAGTTTATGCATTTAACCCTAACCTCAAAATGCTTCTCTTACTGCGTTTAATATCAGATATTGTGGACGCGCCAACACCGTAGTCCCTAGCTAGGGCCTTTCCGCAAACACCACTTTCAATTTTTTTTAACAATTTCACATTTTTGTTTTAATGTTAACGTTATGTGCAACCTTTTATTCGCCATTTCGAAACAAAATTAAATAAACGAAACAATAAAAAACTTAGAAACTTCTGTTACCACTTTAAATAAACTCCTGAGCACGTGCTAAACCGACAGAAACAAGATCCTACTGCTACCAAAGGAGCGAAGGAAGAACGAAAAATGCGTAAATACCTACATACTCGTACATCGATAACTACCGGGTCGCAAAACGACAAGATTATACTGTTAAAACTAAAATTACTGGAAAAACCAAAGCGTTTGTATGTTTTTAGTAGGAATTCGGATTACAGCGTACTAGAATTGGGGCTGATTCGGACTGTAGAGTACATAATGAGGGAAAATATTGATTCGGATTAGCGCGATATTCGGATTAACGGCGATTCGGATTAGCGAGACATTACTGTATATATATGTATGTTTATATAGGTATATATTTATAATATATAGGTTCATGTAGTATATGCATATACATACATATATTAGTTTTTACAAATATTTAAGTTTATTATGGGCCAACGACCTTGCCACGAATCAATCTTTTCTCGTTCGATCACCGCAATTAAAAGACGTTGGGCCTGGTCAGTACTTAGATGGGGTCCCACTTGGGAACACCGCGTATTGTTATCAGCTGTTGCTTACGTCTGACAAATATGCAAGAGTATCAAATTGTCATGAAAAAGCTTCTCCAATTTGCCGTTCGGATTCGGCGTAAAACTGTAGGTCCCCTCCACTTCGCAAAGTGGTTGGAGAAGCTAGGTTCTGGGCCCTGTCAAATGCGACGACTGTAACAAATATTACATAGGACAGACAGAAAGAAGCTTCCACGAAAGATTCATAGAACATAAACCAAAACAAAATACAAAGTCCAACTACGCTCTACACTTAATTGACAACAACCCTTTTCCGACTTCGAACCAAACCTTTCACCCATCCACATATGTAAGAAGAGCAGACTACTTGACGCCCTTGAAGAATATGAAACATACAAAGCCAACAAAACAGAAGAGGACAGATTGCTCAATGACAAATTATTAATGTGTAAACATTTTTGCTCTCGTTGATGTGTAAATATATTTTTTCTCGGTAGGGGCTAGTTGGAAATATCTAGCGTCACCATCATCGTCAGATTTTCCCGTTAATTTTCATTACCACGTGAGTTAATCGCTGCTCGACAGATCACCGCAATTAAACGACGTTTGGCGCGGTTAGAACGTAGATGGGTGACCGTTTGAGAACAACCGCGTGTCGTTGTTTTTTTTTTATTTTATATATTTCGTTATATATTTTCCAGTTTTAATTATGTTCAATTTTAGAGATTATTATGTAATTACGAAACACCGGAAATTTGTGTGAAAGTAGATTTGTTTTGAATAATATTGAGGTTGTATAGCTTAAAGTTTGTTGCACATCAGTTGAAGGTAAGAGGAAAAATATCGATTTGTACTTCGGTAACCGATGGCCGATTTAAGAATGTCACTTTTAGTTGTAATAAGGTTATTTGCCAAGTGGTCCTTGGAGAACCAAATAAGGTCCTTAAGCCCGAAAAAAACATTTTTTTAAAAACTCCTAAAAAACCGCGCAGTATATTGTGTTCAATGTTATTTGACTAACAGATCCTTGGAAAACAAAAAGGTCCTTAAAAGTAGAAAAAAGTAGAAAGGATATTTGGATATTTTTCCAAAAAGCCATTAGAATCCACACGGTATATCTGTGTTCAATGCTATTTGACTAACTGGTCCTTGAAACAACAAAAAAGGTCCTTAAAAGTCGAAGAAAGGATATTTTTCCAAAATGCCGTTAGAATCCACACGGTATATCTGTGCTCAATGTTATTTGACTAAGAGGTCCTTGGAACAACAAAAAAGGTCCTTAAAAGTCGAAGAGAGGATATTTTTCCAAAATGCCGTTAGAATCCACACGGTATATCTGTGTTCAATGTTATTTGACTAAGAGGTCCTTGCAACAACAAAAGTTCAATGTTATTTGAATGAGGGGTGCTAGTAACAACAAACATTTTGGTAAAATATCCGTGCCGTTTCTAAAGACATTTTGGGAAAATATCCTTTTTCGGGTTTAATTATTATGGCTCCAAGTACCTCTTTGTAAAATAACATGATGGGATATTCAATCAATTTTTATTTTAAACGCAATGCATAACAAATCCCAATAAATTATCACCATTATAGTAAAACAATAAATTTTGATTTAGTTATTAGTTATTATACCTAGGCAGGTAAAAAGCTACAGCTAAAAACTAACCAACTTTTAGTTGTCATCCGCAACTAACTTTGGCAACCTAACGACCTTAGTTACCCAACGTGCAACTAATAGCTAATAGCAAAAATTAGTTGTCATTATGATAGCTAACCACCAAATCGATTGCATTTTTAGCGCAGCTAATTTAACTACGTTAGTTACTTAGTTATGGCGTTAGCTAGATAACAAATTAGGTAGCTAACGCGCAACTGTGCCTACATGTTTACACATCAACTATACCGTGAGTGCAGCGTGGCTCACACCTTTTTTATTTAAAACAAACGCACTATATGACACCGCACTCAAGTACAGCACCTAATAACGCATTAAGAATAAAACCACACATAAGACAGAGCAGGATAAACAAAAAAGAAACAAACAACAATAGACACCAGCATACATAAAACAAACTGTCAGACAAAATAACATAATATATAAAAAATAACAAAACAGTAGAAAAAGCGCCTGAAGATGAAAATATCGTTTCCAAACGCGTAGCGCAGAAATTAAAATAAATAGGTATAAGTTGTGGTAAAATCAAAATAAACACACAATAATAAAGAAACAAATTTATCTTTTATTATTTCTCTAACCAATATGATGTTTGTTCCATCGTCCAAAACACAGTGAGCAATACATATATCAACAATTGATGACTGAGATATATATATATTTCATGCAGTGGCTATGAGAGAAAGAGAGAAAGAAAATGTGTGCTCGCACCTCTCTCTCGTACCCCTACAGTAATATTTTAAAGAAAAATTAATGTTTATTTTATTATTTTAAATTATTTATGTGTATATATGTTTCGTCTTATTTATATTTTGAAAATATAAAAATCTATTACGTTTTTTTCAAATCAACTTCTTACATTTTTTCACAAAATCCCATCACTGAATAATAGCACAAAGTCCCATCACGATGAGTAGAATAGAAAAGAAAAAGATAATGTGCGCCCTCACTGCTCTCTCTTCGTCCAACAGTGTGATTCAGATTTCAGACAACAGGCCTGCACTATGTCTTAGTCAGTGTTACCGGAGAAAAATATTATAAGGTAGTACTGTAGCCAAAAATGGGGAGTATTTTGAAAAAATAGTAGTACAAAAAATAGTCTTCAAAAATAAGTGTGCACACAATTTGTTCTTGCAACTTTATTTAAAAATGCTTCATTGATTTTCATTCAATGTATTTACCTCCAATCTGTTCCGTTTTTTATCTTTAATGAGAAACAGTTCCCTTGTCAGAGGGAAAAGTGTTTCATTAAAGGCATTCTGTTTAGACAAATATCTTTGCCCAAAACTCTGCTATTTCTAAAGAAGATGTGGTAGGTGTATCAACTTCATATGCATCAGAAATTTCTACATCGTCGGTTCCTTCGGCAGGAGATTCAGGATCCGAATTTGCAGGAAGAGCAGCAGACTCATTTAGTTTTTACCAGCAACAGAAGACACATTGAAATTGGCTGGTGGAATTGTTTTCGTCTTTACCGATTTTGATTTGGTCGGTGTATCAACTTCAACAGCAAATACTTTTTCAGCATTTGAAAACTCAGTATCGCTCAGGCTCTTGTAGCAGGTGATTTTGGTGCTAAATTTTAAGCAACAGCAGCAGACTCATTTGTTTAAGAACCTTCAGCAACACAAGACACATTTACAGCTTTTTCCCTTCACAAAGGAATCCAATTTACTAAATATTTAAAATACAAGTTTACTTTGAATAATTGTAACAAGAATTACAATATATCCCTTTTTGACGACAGTTTGGATATTACACTTTGCTGCAAGTGTAAGATATTTTAGGTCTTTAAACAAAATAGGAGTACGAATGTGAAAAGAGGAGTACGGGAGTACGGAGGTGTTGAAAGTAGTACAATACTCCTATTGGAGTACTTTTGGCAACACTGTCTTAGTTATACGAAACGTAACTGGCTATGAGAGAAAGAGAGAAAGAAAATGTGTGCTCGCACCTCTCTCTCTCTTGAGCCTACAGTAATATACAAAATGTTACTATCTCTCTTTTTTAACTTCACTAGCCTCTCAACTT
This sequence comes from Portevinia maculata, assembly GCA_949715645.1. Classification (NCBI taxonomy): domain Eukaryota; kingdom Metazoa; phylum Arthropoda; class Insecta; order Diptera; family Syrphidae; genus Portevinia; species Portevinia maculata. The sequence goes on along the minus strand of OX454527.1, from coordinate 50,399,791 downwards.
CCGTTTGCCTCGACCGATCACGTCCGTAACGCATTCGCCAGGTTACTCCCCAAGTCAAGCGTGCGTAAAGAGGTTTTACTTCAAAAATTAAAAAAATGTTACATATCTATATTATGTAGATATTTATATGTTAAAAAATGCTTGCATTGTTGTTTGCCAATTTAACTCTGTTTTTTATACCCTATTCTAAGGGTATATTAATTTTGACGCATAGTTTGTAATATACCTTAATATTGCCCGTAGACCCCTCAAAGTTACTATATTTTAGAGCTGTGTCAATCGTTCAAATTTAATGATCGAATCGTTCAAGTATTGGTTGAAAAAATGATTCGGTCATTTCAATCAATCATTCAATCAATCAATGACAGATGGGACATGGAAGTATTGTATTGCTCCATTCAATGTCAATACGATCAAAAACCCCAATCATTCGTTCAATTTAGTTTCGATAGAGACAAATACATTCGAATGGATTGTAAGAGTGAATACACTCAAAAATACCAAAACGCCTTTGAATAATTAGGAAATGGAGGTTATTGCACAGAAGCGATATTTTTGTAGAACAAATATGTGTTGGTAAAACGAAATAAGCCGAAATAAATAAAAATATTTTGATATATTAACACATTTATTGGTTCAGTAGATAAGAAATCAGTAATAAAGAAATGAATTAGTCAGAACAGAACAAAAGTATTGACTCGATGAACGATTGACTTCGGGCATTGTGATTGCAATCACCAATACTGTGATCGGGTCAAAAAGATCGAATCAATCACGATTGACACAGCTCTACTATATTTATTATCAGTATCAATAGTAGTATCGATCTAGCCATGTCCGTCCGTCGGCAAAAATTAGGCCTTTAAACTGGACCTAGAGAGCTGAAATTTTACCCATATACTCTCTAGGGTCCCGAAATAATCAAGTTTACGAATTTTTGAAATCCTCCCACAGACACGCCCACAAACTCAAAAAACAAAATTTTGGAAAAAATCGAATTTTGAGCTAGAGAGCTGAATTTTTTTTATATATGATCTATGGCTCCTAAAACTGATCAGGAGATAACATTTTTAAAATCCGTCCACTGACACGCCCACAATTAAATTAAACAATTTTATTGGAAAATCAAAGTTTGAGCTAGGTAGCGTTTTTTTTACAAAAGCTTCGTTTTTTTTCGACAAAATCCTTTCAATGTTATATAACAAAATATGTAGAGCGTTCTTAACAATTCAACCATACTTAGACCTTTGTCACGCCCACTTATGAGGGATAGGAATAAGAATAGGGTGGATTATATCCTGGGGTGTTATTTCAGGACAGTTGGAGTTTTTTAAAAATCTTAAAATTGTTTCACTTGATTTTATTGCCTCATCGATTGGAATTTGTTTCCACATCGTCTGACTCATCAGAAAAAGCTTCAAAAGACTCATTGTGCGATTCAATGGTATTAATCATAACAAGAATGTCGTCTTATGATAAAACAGCAAATGTAACAGCATTCCTATCCGAGTCCACCCAATTTCTTATTTCGTTAACATCTCAAATTTCCGCAGAGTCAATAGCCTGCTAAAACATCGGCATCTAGTCCGTTGGAATCTGAAAAATATCAATGTTGTAGGTACAACATAAAAGTTTTAAATTTTGGTAAAACTTGCTTTTTTCTTTACTTTCTGGGCAAAGTAAATTGTACCAATTTTTTTTTAAACATCGGTATTTACAAAATTCCATGACTTAGAAATGTCCCATAAAGTAATCTTAATGTTATATGACTTGGAAAAATCGTGCCGATTTCCGGGTTTACTAGTTTGGGAATGATCTCTTTGTGATAATTAGTTGTTATCAGAGGTATGCAATTTGGTTGAAGGTATCTCATTATGGTATTTGCGGTTCTGAATTCATTCATGTATGGGAATTTTGGCTAAGCTAAGTTTTTTTCGGACCACTAATCGAAAGGTCCCCGGTTAAATTCCCGCCGGGGCCAAGTAACATCTAGAATTTTGTCCACCGCCCCTACTCTTGCGAACGAATGATAAACATCCAAGAGTATCAATTGTCATGAGAAGTTTCTTAAAAATTTGTAGGTCCCATATACTTCGCGTAAGAAAGTGATTGGAGAAGCTAGGTTTAAGGCCCTATATGGACCGTTAGTGCCTAGTATTTTTTTTTATATTTTTTTTTCGAGGTGCTCTCTTGTTTCTGGGACAAAGGGCTTTTTAAACGATTAAGCACTTGCTGATTAACCCAAGCTGTTTGTTGGCTTTATAGATAACTGGGAGTGTTCCAACATTTTTTTAATTCCCCAGGTTGGGCGCTCTTGCTAATGACCATCAATTTGCATTTATGAGTCCCTACAGCATTTGAACAAACCAGTACGGTGAGCTGTTCCTTTGATTGCTTCAACGACCAACTGTACGTTCGTCACTACATTCCAAAGTGTGTTGAGGCAAGTACCTTAAAAATAGGCTGGTTTCATCAGCATTGTAAAGTTGTTCATTTGTTAAATTTTCTTTTTCAGTTCTTCAACATAAAATGTGGCACAGTCAGTCCATGAATCCGATGGCGGTTTGACGAGATTTTCCCAGCCAGGCTTGAGAATGTACACACTCGCTTTGTTTAGTTTGGAGTGAAAATATTTAGCTTTTTGTATAATCCATTACATCGGAACTCCTCTAAATTTGTGCTGACAAAACCATTGAGAAGTTGCTGCGTAGACTTTAAGATTTTCAGGTTGTTTAGGAGGTTTTCCTTTCCGAAATCCTTTCATTTGTTAACTCTCCGAAAATTTTTGCGCCAAAACTTGCACAGAAACACTATTTCTGCAGTGTTCATTTATAAAGTGTATTTTTTCATTTATTAATAAAACTGTCAGCGATCTCCTAAATGCACTACGCGAAGAAGATGGTATTGCGCACTCTAACGAAACTTTGCATGAATTACGAATTTACCCGAAAAACTGTTCCAAGTCAAACACAAACAAAGCGGCTATCAGGTTTAAAGAGGTAAACTTTTGCTTAACCTCCCCCTGTACTCGAGCGCGTATAATTCTCCATGGGACCAATGCATTTTCGCACTCCTACAGTGGGAAGAGTGCTTAGAGATCTTGACATACACAAATCCGCTGGTCCAGATGGTATTTCCTCTATCCTTCTGAGGTGTTCTTCTATGCTGGCAAAACCACTGCGTAAGCTTTTCTGTCTGTCCTATTCTTCAAAGCTCTTTCCGAGAAGATGGAAAACAGCAGTTGCCCAGGCTGTCCCAAAAAAAATATAAATCTTCTTCTCCCTCTTCCTACCGACCAATTGCTCATATGTCCCTTCTTTCCATGGTCATGTAAACGCTGATTAACCATCAGCTAATGAACTATCTTGAATAACGGAAAATGCTCAATGACCGGTAGTATGGTCTTAACGGCAAGAGGTTCACGGGTGATTTGATGACTTATCTAATCGAAAAGTGGAACCAATCACTTCACGAGGGTGATGAAAGGAAGATAGTGGGGCTTGATATTTCAAAGGCATTTGACAAAGCTTGGGATCAAGGTCTCTTGTCGAAAATGCTTGCATTTGGAATCGATGATACTCTTCTTCAATGGATTTGAAACTTCCTTTTGATTTCAATGGAAGTTGTTTTGAATGGTTAAAAGTCTGCAATTCACGAAATAATTGCTGGTGTTCCCCAAGGCTCCGTTCTGTCCCCGGCTCTCTTTCTCAATTTTATAAATGATCTCCTGTCTGTTACTTCTAATCCAATCCATCTCTTTGATGATGACAGTACCCTCAGGTTCTCATTTTCGTTCCTTGGGTAATGCCCCTCATCTTCGCATTTGGAACTGGAACGGCAACGTATGTTAAGCTCATTAAAATCCGATCTTAACAGCATAACTCAGTGGGGTACAACCAATAGTGGAATTTAATGCTTCTAAAACGCAATGCTGTCTTCTGCCATTAAAGCAAAACCCACACACACTGCCATTATCCATAAAAGACACTTGGATCGCTGAAACCGAAAGACTTTCAATTCTCGGTATGTGTGTTAATGACAACCTCCATTGGAATGACCAATTATTCGATGTTGCCAAGAACGCTGCAAATTGCCTAAGCTTCCTTGAGCGATGTAAGAAATATTTCACCCCAATAACTTATTTGGAGCTACTTGACAGGATTCAAAAACGCGCGATAAAACTCATTGGGGACGGAGACATCGCGAGATCCATTGACTCTCTTTGTCATCGTCGTAATGTCTCATGTCTTTTGTTATTTTATCGTTATTTCCAATAGGTGCTCAAACGATATAGCCAGTTACATTCCACCCCTTGAACATTTCAACCGTAATACCCGCCATGCAAGTCATCAGTTCTCCCTCAATCCTACACTCAGACGTATAGTAGAGTTCAAAGAATCTTTCCTCAGCCGTACAACACGAATGTGGAATACGATCCACGATATATTTTTTCCTCACATTATAACCTACAAACATTCGAAACCAACATGCATCGGCATCTCTCTTTTTCTTTTCATCCTAGTTTCCTAAACTCCCGCGCTGTGTAGCTACTACATGATAAGAGTACTAAAAAATCCCTTTAGTGCGCTTACATTAACAAAAATAAAACAAGAAACTCGAAGTTGAAGTTATCCTTGAAGAGGATACTAAAAAAAAAACGCGAACATGTGCCCGTAGGCACATCCACTCGTTCGACTTACAAAAATTAAACTCAAATCACGACTATTTTATATTACACCTTTATTACACTTACATTATGGGTTACAATCTAATACCGCACTTCGCTAGGTCCCAAATAGAACTAACTCTAAATATCTTTGTCTCCCGTTGGGAAACCGCTGGTCCCACGATGTGAATCGCTGATTAGTCAAATATGCTCCGGTGCAATATCCGTCAGTTGCGCTGCGCGTGCATTCAGTCCGATTCCATCGCCCTGGTACTGTGGAACATGTTCGTTCATGAAAGTGATGACGCAGCCATTCCCAGGTGACTGGCTGTTCTGATCTTGGAGTGTTGGATAAGATGTCTCGTGTTAACTTCGAGGGTTAATACGTTTTGGGATCTGTTAGCGGACATAAAACATAATTGTTAAAACAGAACCAAATTCGCCTTTGCAAAAACCGCTTATGCCTAACAAGTCGCAGCCATGAAAAGTAGTAAGATCTAAAAGAATGTCAAGTTCTTGTTCTACTTTTTCCACAAATTATCGTCAAATGTTTGGTCTTTTGGTGACAGAGTTTGACATGTTGCCCATTCTGACGCATCCCTTATAACAAAAATACAATTGATCTGATTCCTGTAGACAAAGGTGTAGTTCCGAATCGTTATAGAATTTGACTGGGTACTACATAGATTACATCCATAAATAACATACAAGTGTGAAAGGTTGAAGAGATTAATACCTCTTAACCGTTCTCTTTCTTTCAATCCCTTTACTTTGTGTACATTTTTTGCACCACAGTTTTAACAAAATTGATTCCCAACACCATTGGCACGTCGGATGATAATGATTCATTCAAGTAAATGATCCTCCACATCTTCGGAAAATTATAGCCCACGTACTTTGGACAATGTTGCAATGAACGGGTGAATTCCAAACCACTTTCATTACTAAAGTTCGCTGAGGAAAGAAAATGGAATGACAAACAAATCCTATTTGCACATAAATAGCAATTATTTGTTATACAATATCAGGCAACACTTTTTGTGTTATTTTCTTAGCTCACTTCCCCACCGAAATAATCGCACTGCAATTTATTCTCGCATACTGTGTGCGCAGCCTGTAGATGCATTTGTTTTTGTATACAGAAAACAGCCACAACCGCAATGTAAACGCAAACAAAGGGGAGGAGGAAGCGCAACGAAGACAAGCTACAAAAAACATCCCATAGGTTAGTAGCCGATCAAATAAACAAACGAACGAACGAACTTTGCAGAAGTTAAAGACCTCTCGCCAAATGTATCTCTGCAAACACGGTGTTGCGATGTTTGCAGTTTTCCGTTCTGATTTTTCCATCTTTCCATTTCAATGCAACATGATGCCTGCAACAAAAGATCAGGCACATATACAAAATAAACAAAGCCTTATTGCATTGTATATAGACTATATAGTATTCTCACTTCGTATATACGACGATACGCCACCTATGGCCATCGTCAATAGACTTATTCTATATGAATGTTTGTGCCAACAAACTTGCTCTTCGAAAAAACCGTCATACACGCCGCGTCGCAGAGAATCGGAGCTTTTCCCTTGAACAAAAACAGCCACCACACAACACAATTAGTTTTCTCCCGTTTTCAATTGCCGTACCACCCATTCGAATCAGAGCTATAAACAAGCAACAACTTTTAAGAGAGCCAAAAGAGGCCCACAAAAGACCCGAACCCCATCCCCCTCCAAACCAACCAAACAGTGATTTTTGCACAAATTACGTTGGCTCGGATGGAGTCAGTGGTAGTTTTCGTTTTTCGCTCATTTTCACAAAAGTATCTACATGTGTGTGAATTTGTGTATATCGCGCGCCGCGCACTGTCGTCGCTGGCTATTGCTTCAATTACACTTTGTGCAGCGAACTTAAATTTTTTACATTTTAAGCTTCAGTCAGACAGTGACTTTTGCAACAAACGGTCCGGTGAGAGCTTGCGCGCAACATTTTTTTCTTCGTTTTTTCTTCGTTGGATTTTGTTGAGTTTCTCGCATTGGATTTTTATATACTCTGTTTTTTGTTTTCATCACACAAAACATACATTATACATTCATATATTGTCAACGAACAATCACAAAAGAACACGCGAATGAGAAAACGTTCGTCAACGAAACAATTAAATTCGAGGGTACATTCGCATTTCGGCGCGACCGAAGGACCAAATTTTGTAGTTTGGTTCTCTTGAAATTGGTATTCGATCTCGTTGAAATTGAATACATGATAATGAAAAGTGATTTATAACGGATTTTTTTTTTTTGTTTTGACACAAGGAAGTGCTTCCGGAATAAGACAATACATTCGTTTTGGCGCCAAAATAAAATCGATCTGGAAAGGAGATTTTCTCTGTAACACACCTGTGATTCGGTAGTAGATTTATATCGACAAATCTTTCGTTTTATTTTTTTTGTTTGCTTGTGTTTATCATCATCGCAGATTTGGATTCGTATTCGTAGTCGCGCGCCGTGCTTTTGTGACAATTTATATTTTGTTCCTGGATAAGCCATTTATTTTTTTTCGATTGAAAATTGAAAACAAAATTCTCAATTTCCGAGGAGAATCAATTATAAAAATTGACATGACAACATGTCATTAAATATTTTTTTTTATTACATTTATGTGTTATTGTGATAAAAGAAAACATACCTTGAATGATCATTGTTAATTTTAATTTTACACTTGTGTAAATTGGCTGTGCGTTACATTTGCAACGACATAATGCCAAAGTGAAATTGTAAAAGAAAATAAGTGTCCAACAAAAAAGAATAAAAATAAACAAAACCTACCAAAAGGGGGATAGAAGTGAAAGAAGAGTTAATTTTCACTTTCACTGATTTTTCATCGCCCACCATTGTGTTGAAATATATATATATATTTTTGCATAAAGTGCTTGCCTTTGCAATAGTTTTTTTGTGTAAAATTAAGTGCACAGTTTGGGGAAAAAAATTGTGAAATAAAGTTCAATTTAAAAACAAAAGGTTGCGGATAATACGCGTCGTCGGAAAATAGAAAATAACCTTTGTTGTTTTTTTGGATAACCTTTTTTGCCAAAATCTGCAACGCATGGATGTAATATTGCAACGGAAAAGACCTTCTAATCCAGGATTACAATTTCGTTTTACAATTGGATAACAATTTTTTTTGGATACAAATCAAACTTTCGAAGGTATGTAATTTTTTTAACGAAATCTATAATGTGTATTAATTTGGCAGCACTGAATGTTACAATCCAATTCGTAGGACGGGTAATAATTGGTAGAAATGTTGCCGTTTGAATCGAATCTAAAAGAGCGAATCTAAATCATTTTTGTATTAAATTATTGAATCACTTTATCGTGGGAAAATTAAAATAGATGCAAATGTTAAATACAAAAAGTATTTTTTTTTTGACAATTTGGGTTGGGAGATTAATTATGGGTTTTTCTTTTTGAGTTCAGAGCAGAACACTGAACAGAGAGTGAGTACTCCGAGCATGCGCTGTACCGATGGTGTTCATAACGATTTGATTCGTTTATGAAACAAACCTTAGCGTTCAGCTATCATATGAGTAGAAACCTTGTTTATTTTATAAATAAAAATTGTTCTACTACAGAAACACTACCCCTGACGGCTTTATTATTGTTTCAGGTTTTGTTTTTCCTTTATTTTCCCTTATTCAGACTCAGGACCCCAATCAATGTCAAATATCAATATGATATAATATGACAATATTGACTATCAACAACAAAATTGATAAATCGGTATTATCGTGATTAATCAACAAAATTGTTTATCAACTGTGAATTTTATGCGTATCTTGGAGCTATTGGGAACACCTCTTTTGATAAATTTTGTATTATCGTTGTCAAAAATATTGAAAGCTATCAAATTTTTACTCAATCACAAATCCGTTGTTAACCAATAATTATTGAGTATTCATTCGCTGTTTTTGTTTGTAAAACAATGTTTTCAAAACGAAGTGTCGTTCTCTCCACTACCTTTGAACAATTGGATTTTATTAAATCCTTTAGCAAACACTGATCTTTGACAATTAGCCTGCAGTTTTTTAATCTGTCTTCTCAGTCAATTTATTCTGAACTGAGTGCGCTCTGCTCAGGTAACGGAAAAGAAATACAATTTGAACGCTCTGATGTGTCTGCTCTAAAAAAGAAACACGAAATTTTGTTTGACATCTCAGGCTCTGCTCTGTAGTAAAAAAGAAAAAGAATTCAATTTTTATAAGGCATGTTTTCTTTCGCAAGCGTATATAGTTTTCTTTTAGATAAAAAGAGAAAAAAACCTGCTCGACTACGAATTGGCAGCACTATGCCCTCTGTTTTCTTCAGTCAAACTAGAGTATATTGAACTTGAAAATTACATTCTATAATACAACTCAGTTTGAAAATCGAATTATACCACCGTGTAGGGCAAGAAAATTGCAACTTTAATGCATAAAGTTGACCAATAAGTGGTTCGGAAATGGCGGCGGTTCATATTATTTTGTTAATAATACAAATTTACGCACAAGTAAAATTCCTGCAAGGAATGTCAAAGTTTTGACATTGGATAACACAAGTTATCGGAAATCTGGAAAACGTGATTTGAAGGCACTGATCTATATCCACTAACGGGCTTAGCGGCGATAGTTATCCCCGCTAAAGTAAGCGTATATACGCTAAGTTGTTGTATTTAACATGCAAATGTGAATTTTCAAAACAAGTTAACTTATTAATTTAAAAAAAAATTATTCGGTTTCTTTTTGGGCGAAGTTATAATTTGGATTAGAAGTATACATAAATACCTTTACATATCCATATTTCATTGTAGGTATATGGTAAATACATAGCTCAAAATTGGCGTATAGTTTTCACCCTATAAATTCAAGATCATCGTTTCATTCAAAAATCTTTTATATTGTACTTAAATTAAGTTATTTTGACTTTAAGGATCCATTAAAAAACATATACGTACCTAACGTATTACGGCGTCCTGCAAAATACGAGGGGCGTTCAATATATTCTCGGTATCGATATGAAGGAAAATGCGAATTCAATTTAAATTGTCTTTATTTTTCAATATAATTTCCCCTTACATCAATGCAATTGTTCCATCTTGAGATAAGCTTTTTTAAACCCTCAAAAAAATAAATTTCCTCTTTCTCTGCAAAATACCCATTTATTGCCGACTTGAGTTCTTCATCATACGAAAATCTTTTTCCACGAAGACATTTTTTCAAATCCGGAAAGAGGAAATAATCACTAGGGGCATGGTCTGGACTATAGGGTGGGTGTTGGATTTCTTCGAAACCACAATCTCGCGCAGCAGCCTTGGAAACTCGCGCCGTGTGAACAGGAGCGTTTTAATGAAGAAGCAACACACCCGCTGCGAGTTTACCCCGTCTTTTCTTTTTAATTTCCTCCCGCAAATTATGCAAAGTGGAAGCGTAGGATGTGGCGTTGATGGTTTCACCTTTTTTTTTGTACTCAATGAACAAGATTCCCTTTGAGTCCCAAAAAACTGTTGCCATGAGCTTCCCGGCAGACGGAGTGACTTTGAACTTCTTCGGGTGGTCTGTTCCTTTTTTATGCCACTGCATGGACTCTTGTTTGCTTTCAGGGTCATAGTGGTGGACCCATGTTTCGTCCCCAGTAACAATTCGATCCATAACACCGTCCGCGTTCTCACTAACACATCTCCAAAAGCTCTCTACAGCATGCGATTCTCACTTTTTTCTGAGGCGCTGTGAGCATTCGTGGCACCCACCTTGCACTGACCTTTGAAAGGTGGTCATGGAGAATGGTCTGAATGGTACCAATTGAAAGCTTGGTGATGTTTGCCATCATTTTCACCATTATTTTGGCATCCTCAAGAACAAGTTTTTCGACTTCTTTGATGCTTTCTCCCGTACAAGCAGTAGCCGGGGCGCCGGAGCGGGGGTCGTCTTCAATGCTCTATCTGCCTCTCTTGAACTCACTAGACCACTTTTGCACAGTTGATAATGAAGGTGCGGAACCCTGGTAAACAGCCACCATCTCTTCATGAATAGTTTTTTGACTTTTTCCTTGCTTAGTGAGAAATTTAATTACAGCGCGATGCTCAATTTTCACCATCATCGTCTCAGTTGCCATTATGATTCTGTTTAACTAGAGATAAAACGCGAATTAATAATCACATTTATATGAAATTTTACATGAATGCACTAATACTATTACTTGATAAATAAGTCAATTTATATATAGAACCACAGCTTCACCCCGATACCGAGAATATATTGAACGCCCCTCGTATGTTCAATTCCAAAAAACTGCATAGAAAGTTTATGGTTTTTGAATAAATCCTCATGTTCCAAATTTCACACAAGAAGTAGTTTTGATAGAAAACACAGCTTTTTATTTTTTTTATTGATTCATAAAGTGTACAGTGTACGGTTATGTATGGAATAGAATAGGCCTCAACGGGTTGGCTGGCAGAAACCTACCCTTTCGTGGAAATTTTCCATGACCGTTTTGCATAAATGTTGCTGAATTTCGATGATAGAGTGGTCAATTTAATCCTTCAATTCGAGGGTGATCCTGGGCTTGTTGGCATAAACATTAGACTTCAAAAAAACTCTAAGAAAAAAAAATCCAACTCTAATCACCAAAATGGGAAATAAGACGACCGAAAAATGACTTATGCAGTAATTGAATATTTTCTTGCTGCATTTAAGGACACCCTTTATTAAGTAAATCATAGTAATTTTTCTTAAATATTAGTTTTCAATAAAATTCTAAATAAAATGAAAATACCAAAACATATCTTAATAAAGAAAACGTGGCGAGATTTATTTGACCTGATTCTAAACAACTGCTGTCCCAAACACGAGACAAATTGCAAAAATTAGCCTAACTAAAATCGGATGTTTCAAACTTGGTAGCCAAGAGAATGCACGCGTTAACGGTGATGGCAAATAATTTACATGTAAAATACAACAACACGATACCAAAATATTTTAGCTATCGACAACGCATATATGGATTTAGATTTAGATTTATTTCATTTCAGTAGCTGCAGTGCTTCCAAATGACATTTCCGAGGTCTTTGCAATGAACTTTCCATAAATGTCTACAAATTTATCCATTTGGCATTACCATAACCGCCAAATACAGCCGATAAATGCGTAGATTTCCATATGCAATTAAATGATATCAGCAAAGCTGTGTCTCATACTTTTGACTGCGACTGCTTGAGTCAATAAAAAAAAATTTACCATCTAAAACAATTAGTTTTAATGAATATATGCATTTTATTCCTTACAAATAAATAGCATAAAAATGACACTTTAACAATTTATGCTACAAAAATTATAAAAAATTCCCCGCACAAAATCGATGACAATTGAGTTCTTAAAAATGACAGAAGAAATGTCATCATCAAATTTCAATTAATTGCATATGGTCATAAGGTCATTATCCTTGCTTTTGTGCTCATCGTCCGATTACGCTATTTGCAATTTGGTCAAATTGATCTGTAAAAATAATCACGGTCCGGTCTGGTCATAAAGTCAAAGCCAGACCCTGGGCTAAAAAAAAAACATTTCCATTGTTAATTTTTCAAACTTTATGCGATTAACAAAAACTGGTTATATAACGAGAACAAATTGCGTGTGGAGTGAATGAGTTTGTGGAAATCCACAGATGATCCTATACCACCACATCTGGGTGAAACGCCAATTTGAAAATGGTCAACCATGTTATCAAACATTTCAGATATGCCCATTACACTGCATGACACTATTTTGACAGCCAAAACTGTCAGAAGTTGCCATTATTTGTCCACTTGGCATACAGTCTCATGTTACCTTTAAGGGCTCTAGACACCATCTGTCGTTTGTATGCTCTTCAATGTTCTTGTCAAGCAACATTGTTACATTGACGAAAGACAAAAAATCTTCAATGTTCAATGACTACGAATCGATCGTCTTCTTGGGTGCATCAATGTTACTCGTCACTCACTTATGAATCGACTGAAAAGAATCTTGGAGAAATTGTTCTCAATTTCATTGATACGTGTAGTGGCTATTTTTTTTCATCTATTTGATTTGAAAAAGCCTAATAATACTTGTGAATAAACATTGATCGTTTGTAGGGCCCTTTAATCACGTTAATTTTTATTTTTTCCCAAATTAAAAGCAACTGATAGTTAAGTCATAGATTTATCGATGCTGCCAAGTTTTTGATAAACTTTATTTGGGTGAGATGACCATTGATTTGTTCTCGGGCGCTCTGGCATTCGCGATAGCTAGACGTTTAAAACGGAGGTATTCTTCATCGTCTCGAATCTAGGGGACGGGAGTGGAAGATCCTCTTCACTGTATTCTTACTGTCCATTCGTTCGATGTGGCCGAGCCAATGTAGTCGACGTGGTTTAGATTCTTGGGCTACATCCACATCTTGGTACAGCTGATACAGTTCGTGGTTGTACCTTCTCATAAGGCAGGTACTTTGTTAATAAATGAAAACAATTGGTTCTGTTTGTTTGTTATATATGTTAATTTAAACATTCAATAAGTCGCGAAGACAATATCCGTCAACTGCCGTTGATGCACATTCGGCCTCGTTACACAGCACTTAGAGTTAAAAAAAAAAACTCAAAAAGTGAGAATCGCCAAGACGAGAGATTCAGCAGCCAGGAAACGCTTGTGCGTACTGTAGGCACGTGTCTTCCAAATTCGATTCTTCAATTTGCGGGAGCCGGAAGTCGCGGATGACTGAAAAAATCAACTTTCTGAGTAAACGCCGCCGGATCAAACAGTGACTTTGAGTAGATAGAGAAGCTGCAGTAAGGTTAGGAGTAAAAACGCCACGTCGCTCATGAAGATTTTTAATTCAAAAATGCATAAACCAAATTAAAACAGCTTATCTACCGTGCATTCGCTTTCTGTTTACTTCACAAACGTTTTCAACTATCATGAGGATGGAACCCCAACTCGACTATGGCACCAGCAACTTCCTGCTCCCCTTCCGCGGACCAGTGTAGCTTGTGGTTCGTATTGCAAGAGTGACTCCAAGCTGCACTCCCTACGCGATGCGGAAACGCCCTCCATTGTACATACGAACTTGCTCGGGATTCGATTGTATTAGTCACCCGACTCGGAATTACCTGCGAAAAGAACAAAGATCAGTTTGAGGTTCGATTGAAACAGCCATCACAAAAGGCTTATCATGATCCCAACTCATGGTTCGGGAGTCGGCCGGGAATCGCGCACTAGTCACTAATAGCACCCGTTATGCGAATTACAGCCAGGTCCCCTGACTCTTCGTGAGTAAGTCCCTCACAACCAGTAACTCGCAGTAGGTAATCACAGGGCTCCCAATAGGCCGAGCGACAACCGGTCCCGATAAAATTGCAAAAATGACATTGACAGTTTGCAATCTGACAACTGGTTTGACAGATAATAACTGCCTGAAGTTAGTAATGGGTTAAAAAACACCCTTCACAACGAACTGTTTGGATTTTGGGGGGGGGGGGGGGGGGGGCACACATTTTACCACTTTGGAAGTGTCTATCGCGCAAACTATTCAGTTTAGAAAGAAATGATATTAGAAACCCTAATATCATTTTGGAAGACCTATCCATACATACGTATGGGTTTGAAAAATTTTTTTTTGAGTTTCTAGTTCTAAGTATGGGAACTCCCAAAATTTATTGTTTTTTTTCTATTTTTGTGTGAAAATCTTAATGCGATTCAAAGAATACATCTACTTTCCAAGTTTCAATAGTATAGCTCTTATAGTTTCGGAAAAAAGTGGTTGTGACATTCCCGGACAGACATGATGAATCTATAAGGGTTCCGTTTTTAGGGTTCCGTAGCCAAATGGCAAAAAACGGAACCCTTATAGATTCGTCATGTCTGTCTGTCTGTCTTTCCGGGAATGTCACAGCCACTTTTTCCGAAACTATAAGAGCTATACTGTTGAAACTTGGTAAGCAGATGTATTCTTTGAATCGCATTAAGATTTTCACACAAAAATAGAAAAAAAAACAATAAATTTTGGGGGTTCCCCATACTTAGAACTGAAACTCCAATTTTTTTTTCATCAAAACCATACGTGTGGGGTATCAATGGATAGGTCTTCAAAAATGATATTGAGGTTTCTAAAATCATTTTTTTCTAAACTGAATAGTTTGCGCGAGAGACACTTCCAAAGTGGTAAAATATTGCCCCCCCCCCACTCTAACTTCTAAAATAAGGGAATGATAAAACTAAAAAAATATATAATGTACATTACCATACAAACTTCCAACAAAAATTGGTTTGAGTGAGATCCAGCAAGTAGTTTTATTTTTAATACGTCATAAATCGTAAACCGCAATTTACCTTTCATTCAATCAACTCAAATATAAAAAAAAATATTTTATTTCATAAACATAAACCTTATGCGTAAACCGTGAATCATTATTTTCTAATAATAAATCTGTAATAGGTGCCTCAGTAAATAATAATTATAATTCGCCCGGAACCCTTCATGGGCGAGTCCGACTCGCACTTGGCCGCTTTTTTGCCATTTCGCTACGGAATCCTAAAAACGGACAGAAAATGATATATATATGATAAAGGTTTTGCCTACTGTTTTAGTGTTGCTACGGATTAAAAACAGTGCGTTCACGATCTACTAAAAAAATGTGGCAGTATACCGCGAATACCCTTATTATAAAATTGGGGAGAATAGTCATTAATTTGAGGTCATCTCGCATATTTTTGAGGCCTTTTATCTTTTTTTTTTGTTTTAACTCGCGAAGCATTCTACTCCGCGCCATATAACTAGTACCTTCCCTAAGCGTAGCAATGAAGTTGCGTGATCGTTTTAAACCATACAGGGAAAAGAGTATAACCCTTCGAACCAGCGAAGCGGGCCACCTAAGCACTGTTTGATTCGAAAATGTAAGCTGACATAGGCACCCGGGGTTTGGGTACGTTGTGGTTTTTATTGAGTTGGGACAAATTTTCATTCTTTTCTGGTGGTAGTCTGCAGGAAACGTTGTTTTCTCCTTCAGTACGAAAACCATTATAGTGTTGGAATCTTGATTAAGGAAAAACTCCCTTTTGCATTTTGAAGACTTGGCGAAATACCAAGTATAGCTGTTTGACTAGTTCATCCAATGAACACATATATGTTTTATAATTACCAAGTTTAAATTTATGACGTAGTACTTAAACCAAATAAAAATGGAATGCAAATTAACTTAATGTCGACACTTAAATCACAGTTAATTGTTTTGGATAATTTCACAAACACATTGAAGTCCTGTTGTATCTATTTTTAATCTATTGATAAAAATCATACTTACAAATTGTTCAAATATTGGCCTTCAGCATTAGTCTTTTTAATCTTTCACTTCTATATATAGTTTAAATTTTAACGCAGTCAAGAAAGTTACAACATTTGGGTCAGTTTATTGCTTTGAAAGTTGTTATAGTTGTACTATAATTAAATTTAAATGTTCGGTCTTTTGTCTCCCATTAGCCATACATATGTCTGCCCTATAATTTTCTTTTTTCCCTCCCGCTGTCAATCTTTACAGCTCATCCATAAACAAAATAACAAACTCAACTTAACAAAATATTCAAAAATTGTATCCCTGAAAAATGCACCACCTTGACTTTGTACTGTTATGAGTCGAATTTATTTTGCAACACTGCAAAATACTAATCATCACAATAATTATTTTTATATGTGATTCGGTGAATGGCCGTTTTTTATTATGCCAACGAAGGCTATTAATTTTTTCTGAAAACATAAATAAATAAATGTTCCTACATATTTCATAAAATGCCTTCAGCCAAAATCGGAATGAGAAAAATATAACAACAATCCACATTCAACCTTCAAATCAATCAATAGGCATCTACTAATCCAAAAATATTCACCATCAAATGAATGAGAAAAAAACGAAACATAAAAATACACACACACAAAAATAGCTTTAATCAGATTAAACCAACTATCATATCAGGTAACCTTGAGTTAACCTGCTGCGTAAGCAAAGACATTAAGTACCTACAACAAATAGTAATTAAATACAACAAACAACGTAATCGTCCAAAAGGTAAAAAACAACAACTATGTGCCTGTGCTACTTCAGTTTTTGGCAAACCTAATTAAATCATGGAATCGATTCCATTGAAATTTGACCGCGCTAACTTTGCAACCATTTATTCATTATTAATTTGTTAACACTCATCAATTTATGCTGACAAAAAACGAAGTATATGTGCAACGCGATGGTGTTCCCGATTTCTATTGGGACTAGAAGTGCAGACTACTGACATCGTTTTGGTGCCCTGAAATTGAATAAATGATTTTATGCGCTACTATAAGCAATACGAAAACTGACCTAATTACAATTCTGGCTATAATACTAAATTTGGCGAATTTATTGCCGACGATTTTTTCGATTAAATTGAGCAGAGTGTGATTGAAAGATTTTGAATTCTCTGGGAAAGAGGATTTTGTAGTTGATCATTATTTAAATAAGTTTCCGTGGTAGTGCGTCTGCACTTGATATTTTTGTTACTTATGTTTCTAGTCAAAACGAACACAACCGGTATCTTTAAACGAGCTAAGGTCTGATCACAACCCAATAATTTGCCGACTTCTTTGGTCAGTGGTCAACAAAGTGCAATATCTTTAAGACTTTAAAAATGTCAATTGGGCTCGTTATCAAACAGAAATTTATTTAAGACTGAGAAATGTTCCGATAAATTTAGAAAATCGTTTTAGTAGGAAAGACGTGGATTCTATTGTAATTGACATTTCTACTCACATGTTCAAAGCTATTGAAAAGTCTATTCCAAAAATATTTTTTTGTGCAAAACTTCCCCCCTATGTCGTGGAACTTAATAAGCTAAGAAAGAAACAAGTGTAGATGAGATTGGCAGAGATATCGACAGATCTTTTTCAGATGTCAGGTACTACATCCAAATACTTTAATTTCGTAACTTATTTCAGAGTATCGTAATAAGGAATGGAATATCAAACTGAACCCGCTTGAAAAAAGCAAAGCCTTTTTGGAATATAGTAAAAGTACTAAGAAATAAAAAAAATGAGTGTGCTTAAGACCACACGACTGAAGAAAACTTCTTTCGCTCCATCTAATTTAAATTGTGGGCGTGTCAGTAGGCGAATTTTTAAAAATATTTACACATGAGCATCAAGGGCCCCTGGAGAGTCTAAATTATAAATTTCAGCTCCCCAGCTCAAACTTTGGTTTTTTTGCCGTCCGACCTGAAAATCTGACGATGACGGTGACGCTCTATATTTAACTAATGAACTGCGATTCATGGGCACAATGACTTTACTCACTTCCGGTAAATTCCATCTGTCGGCAACTGTTCTTGGTTTTGATAGATGATGAGCTTAGTATTGCCCTCTATTGAGGAGATTCAAGCTTGTTTACCCATTCCACGAACCTTTCCGCCGAAAGGTTGTAACAAAAGAGTGTACGTTTGTCTACACTTCGGTATTGCCGAAAGTATACGTTTGCGCCGGAAGTCTACATTGGTCTACACTTCCGTGTCGCATTCACCAGCTTACTCCCCAAGTCAAGCGTGCGTAAAGAAGTTTTACTTCAATAATTTCTCGTTTTTCCCCAAATTGAATTTTTGTAATAATGTTGAAATGAAAATGTATAATATTATACAATGAATTTATTTACTTTTGCTGTAAAAATCAAAACAAAGAAATATTAGAAATTAGAAAAAAAGGTGTGAACCACGCTGCACTCACGGTATAGTTGATGTGTAAACATGTAGGCACAGTTGCGCGTTAGCTACCTAATTTGTTATCTTGCAGGTTGTGTAACTAAGCTCGTTAGGTTGCCAAAGTTAGTCGCGGATGACAACTAAAAGTTGGTTAGATTTTAGCTGTAGCTTTTTAGCTGCCTAGGTAATAACTAATAACTTAATCAAAATTTTTTATTTTGCTATAATGGTGATAATTTATTGGGATTTATTATGCATATTGCGTTTAAAATAAAAATTGATTGAATGCCCCTTTTATTTTACATCAGGTTATTTTACAAAGAGGTCCTTGGAGCCACAATAATTAAACCCGAAAAAGGATATTTTCCAAAAATGTCTTTAGAAACGACACGGTATATATGAGTTCAATGTTATTTGAATGAGGGGTGCTAGGAACAACAAACATTTTGGTAAAATATCATTTTTTCGACTTTTAAGGACCTTTTTGTTGTTGCAAGGACCTCTTAGTCAAATAACATTGAACACAGATATACCGTGTGGATTCTAACGGCATTTTGGAAAAATATCCTTTCTTCGACTTTTAAGGACCTGTTTTGTTGTTGCAAGGACCTCTTAGGCAAATAACATTGAACACAGTTATACCGTGTGGATTCTAACGGCATTTTGGAAAAATATCCTTTCTTCGACTTTTAAGGACCTTTTTTGTTGTTGCAAGGACCTTTCAATTATTCAAAACAAATCTACTTCCACACAACTTCCCGGTGTTTCGTAAGGACATAATAATCTCTAAAATTGAACATAATTAAAACTGGAAAATGTATAACGAAATAACAAATCTACTTTGGACATTTGTTCACAAAGTCCCATCACTGATTAGTAATACAAACTCCCATCACTGAAGTCTACGTTTGTCTACACTTCCGTTACAAAGTAAGGTCTACACTGCGCCAGAAGTCTACATTGGTCTACACTTCCGTCTCGCCGGAAGTCTACATTGGTCTACACTTCCGTTTCGCATTCACCAGCTTACCCCCAAGTCAAGCGTGCGTAAAGAAGTTTCACTTCAAAAATAGGCAATTACCTTTCCTCAAAAACTCACCTGAATGCAAGAACCGGCTAACTTGATTTTCATAGTTTTGAGAAAATTGCAAAAAACGTATTCACCTGTTGGTCAGACTTCTTTTTTTCCTGAAAATACTGATAAAACAACACTATATTTTTTTCTGCGCTACGGGCTTAATTAAAGAGTAGAAATTTGAAATCCCTTATTTTTTTATAAAGTCGATTTTGAGAAAAAAATAGTTTTATAAAAAAAATAGCAAGTTATCCACTTCTTGCACCAACTATTTTTAATGGATAACATTTTAAAAATTCAATTATCTGCTTATTCGCATTGAATAAATTTTGTTTGCTTGCTTTATTATTTTCATTAATAACAGAAAACAGTTTAATTTTGATGTTAATTTGGAAATATTTGACTAAAATTTAAAAAAAAAAATGCAAGGAACACTTGATCAAGGCATTCATGTTGAAGTTCAAATATACTCGTATGTATGAGTTGTCTACTTATTGCATGCCAAATCGATACATAAAATCAGGAAAAAACAGCTATCTGAAGATATCTACTTCTTGCACTGAATTTTCATCGATTGTTCTATTGGTCTGTTTTTTTCACAGTCCAATAGACGGCAGCAGGCCTGCAAAACTAGAAATCTGTTTATTGCAGTTAAAGCAACTCGATTCAACGAAGCAGAAAACCTAGATATCTCAAAAATTAATAAAATTGAGTTAGCTGGTTCTTGCATTCAGGTGACGAAATGCACTCGTATTAATTTTTTCCAAAAACCATATTGTGTCGGGTAACAAGATACAAACAATATAGTGAACAACACTATCCAAATCTTTTTTTGCGGACAGATTTAACCAAATATCTTCTGTTGTCAATGTAACCGAAGAAGACATTATATTTTGTGTTAATAACTTTCAAGTTGGAAAAACAAAAGCTCTCGATTTGATAAGAAATATCTATATCATGAAGCTCCCTACGGCCGGAATAACGTTAATAACATTTCTTATAACCGCGTGCTAAAATGGAATATTTTCCTGACGCATGGAAATCGGCCAAGGTAGTCCCTATAATAAAGGCTGGCAAGCACCAGGAAAATCCTGAAAGTTACAGGCCAATAAGTTTACCTAGTAATCTTAGCAAAATTTGTGAAAAAGTTGTTAAAGAAGCAATCTCAAAATATATCTTTGATAGTAATATATGTACTATACTTAAAGTTTCGAATATGTCCAAAATCAACACAATCTAGAAATTAATAAGAAGGCTACATGAATACTCTCATATAAAAATACTTAAGATAATCATGACGTTACTTGTAGTTATACGAATAAGAGCCCACACACATTATTTCCTAGTAACAATCAGGTGAATATTTGAATGAAACTTCAATGCTACGGCATAATTTAATCTTATCGCGCTCACATTCCTTTAAAGGTCAATTTAATTGATTTATATGTAGATAGATATTTTATTTCGTATTCATAATCGTGTTAACATAATATTTAATAAGTCTTCGCTTAGTGACTTTAATTTTAAAATTTTATAGTGAAATAATTGGGAGAAAAATGCGAGAACTTTAGTGTAAAAACAACAAAATATAAAAAGTGGGCGTGGCAGAAGTCTAAGTATGGGTTAATTGTAAATTTTTTGTAAAGGAATTATTCAAAACGACTTTATCTACATACTTTGCGAAGAATATCACTTTAATTTACAACGATTTCTTCAATAAAACGTTTTTTTTTTAATTGTGTGCGTGTCAGCAGGCGGATTTAAAAAAAAATAACATGAGACATAAAGGGCCCCTAGAAATTTCAGCTTCCTATTTCAAACTTTGATTTTTCGATTGGATTGTTGGGGGCGGATTTTAAAAACTTTAACTTCAGGGGCTATATATTTATACAAATGAACGTTGATGAAAATTTTAGGACCCGATCTGTATGCAACCAGATCGTCGGCATACGAGACTTGTTTATCTAGAGCTGAAGCAGGACAAGGATTATGTATCTTACACCCAAAACTTCCTTCACATGCAAATTGAAAAAGAAGTGAACAGGATAGTATATGCCATGCACTACCAATAAGATGTACTTGTACAAAAAAGGTTAGGGAAAAACAAGGACCAGTAGAGTTATTAAGTTATAGTTCTCTGATACAGTCCCTAAATGCGATCTGTAGTTTTGACGGTTTCGCTACAGAATTTGCAGAGATCTTCTTCTGATATACCTTTTTTCCTCATAGGTTCTCTGAGTTTGCAATGCCCTGTTAGGGTTTGTAGGTCTTCTTATTTACGCTCATGTGTGCACCCAATAGTTTTTAACGATAGTTCCCCAAGATTTGTTTACCCTTCCTTACATCTTGGAAGTTTGGAAACGTTGAAACTTTTTTTGCGGCTCCAGTTCTCTAAACGCTTTCTACAAATTGATTCAGGCGTTCCGAAAGGGTTAATTGTGACCGGAAAATCCACATCCATTACAAAACATTTTATAACGCAAGTTTGCTTTGGGATGGTGGTGAACTCACATCGAGGGCACATACACACAGATACTATTTGTCTTATTTTACTCAGAAGCATGACACTTGACCACCGGCTGCGGCAAATTTTAACAGTTTTTTCCAAGCTCAAGAGTGGTTCCGGTCAGGATAGAGGGATGCGATCAAATTTTCACGGATCGAAACCTGTTAGGGTTGAGCACTGAGTCTTGTCGGGATTCCGGCTCATACTTAAATCATGCGGAACGAGATCTCCGAAGAACTTACTCGCCAACGCACTACTCTTCGGGCTGCAGACTGACCCGTCAGATTGTCTGCAGGAGACAATTAGCGAGAACAACCTGTATAGGCGCCTAGCGGGCCACAAATTTAGCAAAGCACATTTATTTGCTTGCTTTAAATGAAAAAACACTATCCAGTCAAACCAATAAATCCAGTAAAACTTTACAAAAGCCACAACTCAATTTTTTTTATTTGAACATACTTTCACACTTCGTACTCGAAAAACTCTCATAAACTTAATGGAAGATATGTTTTGATTGAGTCTATTTTGGATCTGTTTTCTTATTTCCAATTCAACCTCATTGCCAAGCATATAATAAAAAAAACTTCCGGAATTAAATATAATATAATTGATTTATGCAAATGTATCATAGTGTTTCGTACCTTTCACCTTAACGCTTACTATTTTTAGATTTTCCTCGCCCGGTGCTGATTCACGGCCTTGAACTTGCACATTGCATTTACATTTACTTCTTTCGGCTTAAAAATGTAAAAGTCAAAAACTTTAAAACAAAAACAAAAACAAAAATAACAAATAAAAAAAAATCCCTCCCCGCGCAAACATTAAATGACCCCTCTCCAAGTGAGCAGTGTTAACACTCTGTTGCTAGAGCCGCTGCCGCAACTATTACCATTGCCATTTCCATTTTCATTGTGGCGATGGTTGTTGAAAATTGCTGTCACGAAGCCCAGAACAAGAAAGAGTTTCTCTTTCACTTGAGTTCACATTTGTTCGCGCGTCAACTTTTGTTTCGTTCGTATAACTTTTGCAATAAAATGCCAGCGCGTCGCCACTGTCCCGCTCCCGCAAATCGCTAACCGCCTAACGCTTTAAGTAAAATACATTTTCGTCTAATATTTCGCTATGCCTTGTAGAAATGACTCGCTTTTAGGTGCCTCCCCGCTACCAAATTAAATGCACAATAAATACCCTGGCTGTGGAGAAATTTCATCGTGGGGAGTACTCATACTCGAAACTTGTACTGCACTTCGGGGAATCGCCTTCTATTGCTCCTTTTCGAGCGGCGATATTTGGCAAACAAAGTGCAGCCCACTGATCGTGCACTTCGCCTCGTAGATACAATTCAAATGGAGCTCTGCACGTACCGGGTGTTTCTTTTATTTTTATTCGATTTCTATGCTCGAGCTACGGGATGGGTACGTCAGCGCATTTAGATGCTATAGACCTGGGCTTATAGAATGGCATAAAGTCGTTTTTGTTTGTTTGGCTTAGATGGAGGATTCGGTTTTTTGTTCATCTTAACTTGGGGGCATTTTTGTGCACAGGATTATTATATTTATTTGGTCGCAATAGTTCACGATTTTGTTTGAATTTTTGTGTGTCTGTGAGCTGCATATTGGTTGAGGCCTAGGTTAAGTTCATTGTGCGCAGAATGTGGCTCTATAGCGGGTTTTGAAAAAAACAGCAACCCATTTTTACTGGAGAAAGTGCATTTAATGTTGGTGAAGGTAAAAGATACAAAATTACAATAAATGGGGATAAGTTTAGGTTTAGCAATATGCAAACATGACTGATAATGATCCACAGGGAGCAGCTTTTAATTTTCAGATGAATTTTACTGTTTGAATGTGCGGATCGGAATGAGCGCGGGATAAAATGATTCGAAATAAAAGATGGGAACTAAAAGCATGTGTGGCATAATAAGAATCTGCATTTTAAATACACAGCCCACTGGACCCCGCTGGGATTTGAATCTGAAACCACTCGATTAGAAACGCACTTACCACTGCCCCCACATCATTCTTAATATGGTGGTGTGAAATAGCGTCCTATTAAATCTAATTATTTCCACGACAAAAAAAATGGAATCAAAGCCGCTGAATATTGTTTCCAAGGTGACATGATAATAAGGCCATGTTTTTAACATGTATGTTGTGATTTTCACAGTCCAGTGAGTGATGCACTGCGTGCGAAATTAAGTAAAACAAAAATGTGACCAGGTCTTCGACTAACAATCTGGAATTAGTCCCAGTCCTATCCCAGTCCAAATCCAGTCTCAACACCAGTACCGCTCTACGGATCTGAAGCAAGGACCCGTGCAAAGAAACTTACCCATCAGAAACACGCTCGCTTTTGACGGATTTTGGAGAAGAGCTGTACATCGACCTGGACCTTTTTTTTATAATAAGCGCGCACTAAAGGGATTTGTTAGGACCCTTATAATGTATTAACTACACAGCGCGGGCATTAAGGAAATTAGGGTGAGAAGAAAAGGAGAGATGCCGATGCACATTGGTTTTGAATGCTTGTAGGTTGTAATGTGTAGGAAAAATGGGGCGGGGAAGAGCATTCCACATTCGTGTTGTGCGGCTGAGGAAAGATTCTTTGAACTTCACTGTACGTCCGAACACAGGCTTGAGGGTGAACTGATGAGCATTCCTTGCATGGCGGGTATTGCGGTTGAAATGTTCAAGGGGAGGAATGCAACTGGCTATTTCGTTTGAGCACTTTTGGTGGAAATAACGATAAAATAGCGAAAGGCAGGAGACATAACGACGATGACTGAGAGAGTCAATCGATCTCGCGATGTCTCGGTCGCCAATGAGTTTTATCGCGCGTTTTTTGATCCTTTCAAGTAGCTCCAAATAAGTTATTGGTGCACCGGACCAGATATGGGTGTTGTACTCGAGCTTTGGGCGAATAAACGCCTTATAAATTGTAGCCAGATCAGAAGGGGTGAAATATTTCTTACAACGCTTAAGGAAGCCTAGACATTTCGCGGCGTTCTTGGCGACATCGAATATGTGGTCATACCAACGAAGGTTGTCATTAACACACATACCGAGAATGGAAAGTCTTTCGGTTTCAGCGATGCTAGTGCCATTCATAGATAATGGCAGTGTGTGTGGGTTTTGCTTTAATGACAGGAGACAGCATTGTGTTTTGGAAGCATTAAATACCACTCTATTGGTTTTACCCCACTGAGTTATGCTGTTAAGATTGAAATTTAATGAGCTTAACATACGTTGCCATTCCAGTTCCACACCCGAAGTTGAGCGGTGTGACCCAAAAAACGAATATGAGAAGCTGAGGGTACTATCATCAGCAAAGGAATGGATTGGATTAGAAGTAACAGACAGGAGATCATTTATAAAAATGAGAAAGAGAGTCGGGGACGGAACAGAGCCTTGGGTGACACCAGCATTTATTTGGTGAGTTGCAGACTTGAGACCGTCCAAAACAACTTGAATTGAACGGTCCGGAAACTGGTCCAAAAACTGCTCATTTGACGTTTGAGATAAGGAAGATAGTATGTAGAGCGAATGAAAATCTATGCTCGGGCCTCAGAGTAATCGACTCCAACCCACAACACATCACAGTAGAGGAAGAAGGAAGTACGACTTATGTGACGAGCAAAACTTGAAGGGGACCTCTTAAAGCTCGGAGTGCGCATCTAAAGGATGGTAGACATCGCTGAATGGAGAGGTTCATTGGGGGAGGCAATGTATACTCCAAACTTTGCGCCACCTAACTAAGTTGGTTAGCAGCCTATAAAAGGACAAACCACTATCTTCTCCAAACTTTAGTCTGTACACAAATTAAAGGTATATACAGATTTGCACCCATTCTGAGCTAAAAATTTAAATAAAAAATTAAAAAAAAATCCCTTTATAGTTTTTATTTCAAAATCAATTTATTTCATAAATGGTATAATAATAGCATTGAATTCAATTCAATTTTTATACCCTATTCTAGGGGTATATTAATTTTGACGCATAGTTTGTAACATACCTTAATATTGCCCGTAGACCCCTAAAAGTTACTATATTTATGATCAGCATCGATAGAAATGTCGATCTAGCCGTGTCCGTCCGTCCGTCCGTCTGTCGGCAAAAATTAGGCTTTTAAACTGGGCCTAGAGAGCTGAAATTTTAACCATATACTCTCTAGGGTCCCGAAATAATCAAGTTTACGAATTTTTGAAATCCGCCCACAGACACGCCCACAAACTCAAAAAAACAAAATTTTGGAAAAAATCGAATTTTGAGCTAGGAAGCTGAAATTTTTTATATATGATCTATGACTCCTAAAACTGCTCGGGATATAAAATTTTCAAAATCCGCCCACTGCCACGCCCACAAAAAAATAAAACAATTTTATTGAAAAACCAAAATTTGAGCTAGGGAGCTGAAATTTTTAATATATACTCTCTAGGGGCCCTTTAAGCTCATGTATAAATATTTTCAAAATCCGCCCACTGACACGCCTACAAATAAATAAAACAATTTTTTTTAAAATCCAAAGTTTGAGCTAGGGATCTGAAATTTATAATATATACTCTCTAGGGGCCCTTTAAGCTCATGTATAAATATTTTCAAAATCCGCCCACTGACACGCCCACAAATAAATAAAACAATTTTTTTGAAAATCCAAAGTTTGAGCTAGGGAGCTGAAATTTATAATATATACTCTCTAGGGGCCCTTTATGCTCATGTGTTAATTTTTTTTTAAATCCGCCTACTGACACGCCCACAATTAAATAAAACAATTTTATTGAAACACCCAAGTTTGAGCTAGGGAGCGTTTTTTTTGATAAAATCCTTTAAATGTTATATAACAAAATATGTAGAGCGTTCTTAACAATTTAACCATACTTAGACTTTTGTCACGCCCACTTATGAGGGATAGGAATAAGAATAGGGTATCCAACAGTTCGCCCAAGCGGACTGTAGCCCGTCCCTATGTTTATTTTAGTGAACATTGTACAAATAAGACTTAAGTCTTTTACAGTACTTAACGTTAAAGGATATTTAAAATTAGGAAATAATAATATATAAAACAAAATGATTATAATAACATAGGTAATTACATAATAAAATAAATAACCAGTAACCACTATTGTTAAAAAAACATTATTTCTGAAACAGTTAAACAAATCTTCATAAGCCTCTCTTCAACATCTTCAAAATGGCTCACTTCTTGCTTGCATATACCACAAAAGAGCACAGATCTCAATAAAATATTAAACAAATTTTCAATTAATATAGTTACTTAATATGTCTAATATGAATTATCGAAAAATATTAACCGCGATACATCAGCTTTAGTAAACCTATAAGTTGACATCGCGTATTATACCAGGGCATTCGAATATTCCAATGTAAGCGATGAACTCCAAGTCTTATGAGCCGTTTTTGAATATTCTCGATATTTTGTGAACTTGATTTATAAAAAGAGAAACAGAACATAGTTCTAAAACGGGTTTACCACGAAATCTCGAAAGCAATAATCCAGGAAACAAAAATCTCGAAAGTAAAAATCTCGAAAACAAAATTCTAGAATTGAAAAAATCTCGAATAAAAAATCTCGAATGAATATATTAATTGTTGAGACAATGGTTACAATTCGCGCGAATCAATTTCATCAATTTCTATTCTCGACTTCATTTCCAATTATGAAGTAGTACAAAAGAGTTATAATATCGAATAAGATTTAGGAGATCGACTTTATTCTACTTGATACATATTTCGCAACTCATCCCATAAACATTGCAATGCCAATTGCTAAATAAACTAAATATGTAATGCGTTTTCTTAAAGTTTAAACTCTTTAAATAGGTAAGAAAAAAATCTCGAATTAACTTTTTATTTCGAGATATCGTCTTTCGAGATTTTTGTTCATTCCAGATTTTTGTGCATTCGAGATTTTTGCATTCTAGATTTAAAATTAGTTTTTTCGAGATTTTTTGCATTCGAGATTTTTGTCATTCGAGATTATGTCATGAGTCCTTCTAAAACAGAGGACGACCCCTTGAGCGTTTTATGACGTTGGAGGAAGGCAAAGCGCTTAGTAATGATTCGGCTTTTCTATTGAAAAATATGTGAGTGGAATTGGCTTACACCAAGGTTTGGAACCTTTTTAACCCTTGCCATAGAGTAGCCAGGCGTTTTCAACAGCATCTCCCATTTTCTCCAATCCAATTCTGGTCGGGGAATATGTATGAACTTGTTTTCCTTTGCCACGCGTTACAGGATCCTGAAGGCTCGTCAGACATATGGGTAGACAACTACGGCACTCCTTTGAAGTGAAGCCATTATTAATATACAATTAATAATTTTGACCTTTGGGCATGGTTGAAGCTATAAACAAAACAATATTGGAATTCAAAAATGCGCGATCAGAGAGATATCCCGAAATCACTTGACTCTCTTATTCATAGTCGCAATGTCTCCTGCCTTTCGTTGTTCTATCAGTATTTCCTCCATAAGTGCTCAAATGAAATAGCAAGTTGTATTCCTCCCTTAGAACGTTTCAACCGCCATACCCGACATGCCAGGAATGCACATCAGTTCACCCTTAAACCTGTATTCGGACGTACAGTGAAATACAAAGAGTCGTTCCTTAGCCTTACAACACGAATGTAGAATGCTCTACACACCATGCTGTAACTTTCCTTCGCACTACAATTTACAAACATTTAAAACCAATGTGCATTAGCATCTCTTCTTTTTCTTCAATCCAAATATCTTTTCTGCCCGCATTGTGTAACTGTTTACATTATAAAAATTAAATAAATAAATAAATAATTAACATACAAATCCCTTTCGCGGATGTAAATTAGAGAAAAAAAATATATGTAAAGCTGATCAGAATGCGTATTTGTATGTTCGTATTTCAGCATAGTTTTATACGAAGAAGCACGAAATAAATTGTGGTGAACAAATATCTTACTACGCTGGCAAATCAATTATGCACCTTATCACTTATTTTACTTGACATCTTACGAGTCGCGTTTTAGCACAGATTTTCATGCAGAGCAAGTAAGCTTCGGAATTGCTCCTCCCACTTAACATCTTCCAGCGGAATTTAATTTCCAATAATTTTCTAGTAGAATCAACAAGCACCTGTATCCATGTGGGGCTCTATGGCATATCCTGAAAATTAAATGTTTAAAAATATTCTCAATTATATTACATTAACCTCAATAAATTAACAACAATCGTATATATTTTTTTTTACGTCAAGGTTGTCTGACACAGCAGTCTAGAGTTGTGGATTCTGTTTAGAAGAAAAGCACGCACGTTATATTGTGCATGCTGTATTACACTTTGGATTTGCAATGGATCAGGCCACACACATTTAAGCTTAGTCAAACGGTGGCAAATTTAAGAAACGTTCATGGCTATGATTTATGACTGCACACAGATAGCCATGTGCTGTAATGAATCATCGGTTTGTATGCTCAAGAAATTAATATGATCCAAGTATATTTTGTTTGTTTTTATATTGACGTTATGTACGTGCTTTAATCCTGCAAATTTCAATAAAATTATGGAATCGATATAAATAAATTTGATGTGTTTTTTATCCTAAATTGAAAAATATATCTACAAATATTAACATAATATTAAAGGTTAAAATTTTGCTCGGAATTAAAAAAAGACATATTTCACATTTTCAAATCGCTATTGTAACTTCCGTAAACTGTCACTTTTATAATGGTGCAAAGCAACAAATTACTTTTTTGACATGATGTTTATTTAAGCGTTATAAACTAAAAATGCATTTAAAATATCAATAATTGTGAATTAATTGTTAAAGGTAACCCTCGGCTAATTCTATGGCAGTAACTTGTTCGAAAATACTTTTATTTCCGCCTATCAGTGTTGTTTTTCGTGCTTTGAATTAGGCGAATGAGGAAAAATGCAAATGCGTTATTGACCTCGAAAATGCTTAAATCACGTTTTTTTTTTAATTCTACGATATTCAACACTCAGCAGATTTTTCTAATTTTAATTTCGAAGCTTCAAGGAATGGTATTATTTTAGAAACATAGGAAGCGATGAATTTCATCACATTAAGCATCGTTAACATCAGCGAAACTAGTTTAGCAAATCGTTATACTCGTATCTATAACTTAGCACTGTTAAATTGGGATAGCTATCCGTAGTGAAATAGGATTTTACTCGTATTACAAATACAACATCCCACTGTGAACCACTGCCGATAAAAAGGAGAGTGAAATTGTGCTACGGATAGATTTTTGACTTTTATTTGCGTATCGAATGCACTTTTCGTTTGTTCGTTCTTGGACGTTGATACGATTGATGCATTTTATGCTTCGTTCTTAGTGTAGCATTTAGATTTGGATGCAGCTTTTCGACTCCTGAGTTAAGAATAATTTGGAGTTGAGTTGAAAATTAGTAGAAATTATAGAAAAAAGAATACCTTTCCTCTATTCATTTCACAACAAAGTACCTAATACGCGAACCAATCAAAAATATGTGTAAGTGTATTTGTAAACACACATATCCCATGCATCTGTACAAAACCGATTTCAACTCCACGCATCTTCAACACCTACCATGGCCGACCATACGACCATACCCTTCAATTTGATGCTTTTACTTATGTCATGTGATTTCATGGCAAAATTATCCAAATTATCCACACTAGTTGAATGAAAATATTGCATTTTTTTGATTATTGCATATTCTTGCTCTTTTTGGCTTTGCATGGATGTATTTGTTCCATTTGTTGATTTTTTTTGCAAATTGTTCTAACAGCTCCAAGCTATTCCTGTAGTAAGAGTAACGAATTTCCAATTTCTTCTATGCACAGATTTCGCAACAAAACAAGGCTTTCGTTTCCTGAAAATAATTACTACGTATACTTTTTATAACTATTAAATGAGATGTTTAACAAATTGCATAAACGATTTTAAAATGTTCTCACTGTGATTACGATTAATTAATATCAATGAATCCTAATAATAAGAGATTGTGATGCATTGCAGATTGGTTAAATAAGTCCGGCTTGTTACGGAAATATTAAATAAAACCAGCTTGAGTGAAAATCCAGTTACTGCTGATTAGGAATATAAAACAACAGATGTTGTGGATGTTGGTTTTTATTAAAAGATACTCGTACTTCCTGAATTCATCATATCTGATCTTTATGAAAGATGCCATTTATCTTCTAATTCTTCCTTAACGACAAAGTTATGATCAGGAGTAAGGGGATCATAATTCTACCACTTTATCCATGCATATCTGAATGTAGGGTTCGCCGGTCATAATGTCATGTTTAAACAAAGGAGGTTATTTTAGTCATGAAGTCATTAACAACGCATTTTTATTAGACAAAGTTATGATGATAAAAGTTACATTTCGTTATACATATATGTAATTTTTTTGCCTAAGATAATCACCCTTCTGAGTCCGGTATTAATCAATGTGCTGTACCTTCACTCTAAAATGTCATAACTATAAGCTAAAGTGGTCGAAAAGAGCCAAGCTCCTCAATTCTTGGCCGAAGTCAACAATTGGGCATTGCTTACATAACTTCACGTACGATTTTGACTAAAATGGGATGGATTGAATGTTTGTTAATTCTTGCTTCAACAAGATGACCAACGCTATGGCACGCATACATCTCATAAGACAATCAACTTCTCGCTTAGTTTGGCTTAGAGGAGAAGTTGATTGGGCCAGAGATCGGGCAGATCAATTCCGTTAGGCTTATTCGTTGGAATAGTTCAAAATAATGTCTACGCTAGCAATGCAAGAATAATTCAAGACCTAAAACGAAATATTCTACTCAGATCAAAGCCGTTGACCCGATAATTTTGCAAAATGTCATCGAATGACGTTTGAATAATGGCCTGTAATTAGATACGAAATGAAAAACAAAACGTTGCATTATAGTATTATTTGTTTTCATCTCACCAGAAACAAGAATCGCAAAATTATTTAAGATTTTAATTCATCAAATACTTTTGATTGAGTCGTATTTAATATATTTTCACTTAAAGGGCGTCCGAGCCATAAGGAGTTTTGAACTACATCCACATCTTGAAACAGCTCAAAGAAATCGCGGTGGTCATTTCTCCTACATTCGCGCTGTTCGCACATAAGACGAAATAGCCGCCGAAGCGATTTGGTCCTGTTCGAAGGATCTTTAGCTCTCGTTTCCTGCTTATCGTCTGGTCCTCGGCGCCATAAAGCAGTAGTAGCAGGATAAGTGTTCTTTTACCTGCACATGGTCTTTTAGGACAGGAATTGTGAACAATTTTTTGACTCGCCAAACCGAAAGATCAGCGATTTCCGTTGGTAATTCTTCGCCGTATCTATGCTAAATTGTCATTCTTGGAGGTAATGTTCACTCGAATGTTGCTGGTTGCTGCTGTCGACAGTGTCGTTTTATTCTAGATGGGTGTTTGTTGGATAACAGATTGTGCTCTCGTCATTAGCATTGAGTTACTTCTTTTTGTGCGGTTTCCCCAATGCGCAAAATATTTTTGTCTGCTAAAATTTCATTTGCCCGCGTGACTTCAGGACGGCAACCCACTAAATTAAATTAGGCTCTTACTTTGCTCAGCACGATTTCGCATTGCGCGGTTTCGCGTTGTGCGAGACTTTACATTCCCCCAACCCCCCTCTGAGGAGAGCCGATATTATGTCGATATCGTCCGAGTTACCCAGCGGCTGCACGGATCTGTTGAAGTTCGTGCTCCAAAAATAGATCTAAGAAATCCAATAATAGCTCATGTTTTTGCTAAAATTGATGCATGTTGCACATGGCATCACAGGTTTTGCAGCGTTATGTGACACAGCTGGATCAGTTCTTCTGTGATCCCGAATTCGGGCATCAACATGTAGAGCTCCTGACTATAAATGCTTTTATATGCGACTTCAAAGGTTATTAAAAGGTGGTGAGTATCGACCTGAAATGTGATGGTTCCAGGATATGTCTTAGCGCCTATTGTTGATCTTCCGGAAGTCATACAATTGCTTGCCGATTAGTGTCCAGAACGACTTGAGACGGTCACATAGTGCGTTAAAAAGGTCTTAGAATAATAACATTACGTATTTAAGGCACATACAGACCTTACAACGTGGCTTCTCCAAATGGGTAATTTGAGAAGCTTTTAGTGGAAAAAAACTTAGGCGTTTTTTAACCTGAGAGGGGTGTATGCCTTGATTAATCTTGCAAAACAGAGGATCACCATTGCTAAAGATGGGGCATTTGGAAGGAATATTCAAGTCATCGCTAAAAAAACAGCGCTTATCGTAAAAGGCAACTAAGGCGAAAAATCACTTAAAGGCTATTTTAACATCCAGGTGAGCTTAGCAAGGCATTTAACATTTTGAACCTCTTCCGCAAGTGTGCATGGGAATCCGTGGATTGACATGACCAGACCAGAGATTACAGATGTCGTTAAAAAGCAATAGCAGGAGTTTACATGTGTGTAGATCTTAAAAAAGATGCAGGCCGGAATCATACAGACGTTCGGAAAAAGTGAGGCACTGGAAACAACTTTTGGATGTTGCTTGTCTCCATCGGGATTTGAACCTGAAACCTTTAGATTTGTAGTCCAACACACTTACCTCTGCGCCACTGTTCCCACTTTGTATATACTAAAGACCAATCGTGCTGAAATTTCGAACTCAAAATGAGTATGAGGTAGGATATTACTCGTACTACTATAGAGAAGTCAAAAAAAGTGTGTCCCAAATTTCCGTCCGTTGGTCCCTCTGCCCGTCTGCCATCGAGACTGCACCGACAATGGGTGAACGAATTTTCTTCAAACTTCGTATATGGGGTTTCGGGGCTCTAAATTTGCGGCCATTTTAAAATCACACTTTTCTCAAAAAACGGCTCTTACGATTTTGATTAAATTTGATATCTTTAATACTTGGATAAAGACGGCTTACTCAGTTTTTACCAAAAGACTCGACTAACGGTACTTTAGGAAACTAACAATATCCCAAAATCGGGCGACGCAATTTCAAAGAAATTTGATATATTTTTAGATACTCATTAGATTCGTCAATAAAAACACTCAATACTTTAACGCCACCTTTACAAAAAAAAAACACATTATATTTGAACATCAAAAGTATAGGAATATAGTTGTAGGTCATGGTGAGGCCAAAGCTTATGCATTGCGCGATTTCAGCTTAAGGGCCCTAACAACTTTCCTAACCGATGCTGTTCGTGTCATTCACTGTGTGAAATCTGTCTGAAAATACTAAAAAGCCGCTGCCGGCAATACACATGTTTTTAATATTTTTTTAATTTGGTCACACGATTGGCAATAAAAATAGACCGGGCATCAGTCGAGTCATCTGATTTGCATTTTTTAAATGGTGACATTGGCATTTTGTTACATCATTCAGCGCGCAAAAAAAAAAAACAAATAAAATCGAAATTAAATCTGCATACCAAAAAACAAACACAAATCACAATACATATATGTACTTCGATAGACATCATAACCCACATCCACACAATTTATTGTGGAGAATTTGGCATCTTTCTGCACCTTGACCTTTTTTCGCATCTCATCGAATATTTCTTATGTAAAATAATTTCATTGTATGGCAAATTAATAGTGACACAGTTTGAAACAACCAAAATATAGCTATATATATTTTTTTTGATAAAATTATTTTGCATCGAAAGACGAAACCTTTTGAACTTTTTCTTATGATCTACTGGCGGCTGGAAAGCTTTATCTAAAACCAACTAATTAAAAAGGCCAAATATACAACAACAACAATAATAGTAAGAAAATACTACGCAAATGTGTGCACTAATAAAATAAAACAAATAGTAAAATAGAAAGACAACCACGTCGGTCGGCGGCAACGACAATATACGTGTGACATAATCATCGCAGCAACAAAAGTAGGTCACCTAATTTTTTTGGCAATTTTTTGATACGTATGTGTGTGTACACGCGATATCGAGTATGAATATGTTTACATTTTGAAATGGGAGCAAAGTATTAAGAACGACGATATGATTGCTAAATTGCTATTTCAGTTGCTAAAGTTTTGATTTTGGTCATTAATTGACTTTATAGAAAAGGAACTACACATGCACTATACATACCTACACTACGATCACAATATAACAATATTTACAAGCTCATGCTAAAGTGTAAAATACTGCACTCGAACACGAGAACGCACGAACCCACTCACGGTCATATGTATTGATTGTTTCGTAAAATAACTGTGCGACCTAGACATTGGCCATGATAATCACTCTAGAACGCCAGAATGCGCTGTTATTTACGCGAAAATGTAAGCTTTTCATCGGGCATAGAAATAGTTTTACGTGTGCTATAAAAAATCATTGGACGTTTTCTCGGGCGCCCCATCCAAATCCAATTCATTAATCATTTTTGCAACACACACATAGGCGGCTGGCAGTACCTACAAACTGTATAAATCTCTCCGAAGGTCATGCTCGCCCAGGGTTACAATTACACTAGATATTTGCTAGCATTTTTTTTTATTGCAGCACATTTAAGCAGCCAAAGTAATGTCTTTGCAGAGCTTTTGGCTCGGAAAAAAATTATGCTCCCACGCTATCGTCTTTTCGCAGTTTTGTGGTCGGCCGGCGTCGCAGTCGTTATCGCACTCACATTCGCACCCGATCGACATTGATATAAAAGCTCACATCATCAACAAAAGCACTGCAAAAAAAAGTGTTGCCAGCACACACATAGCGCGAGATTTCTTTTTTTCGTTCGCTTTTCTCTGAAGATAAACAAACGGAGTCGTTGTCAAATTTGCAGCAGTGAGAGAGGTGGAAAAGTTTGCACGACGCGACGTTAACGACGACGCCGTTTTTTCCGATAACGGGTATAAAATAAAGCTCCGCCAATGTAGTATTCGTGTGCCCATTTTGAACTCAATGTCGAGCAACCCTGGCCTGCTATTGAAGTTCAGCTTACGTACATACGAGTACAGAGACTATCTACGCGTTTCTACTTGTACGAGTGTGTTTGAGCTGTGACTCTGTGAGCGACATTGTAGACTTCTGAGAGCGATAAAAGTAAGCGAATGTGTACTTGTTGGAGGCCGGTTCAGTACATATGTGTATTAATGCTCCTCGAGAGTTTATTAATAGTTACGAAATGAAATGACAGTTTCTCTATTACGAGGGTAGCGATAGTCAGTCGTTGTCGACTATATTGACATTTGACAAGTGTTTGTTTGACAGAAATGTTTCACCCTTATTTCGACACATGTATCTCTATTCGGATTGTATTCGAAGGACGTTCAATGCAAATATTGTCAGCCCTCATGGTAAATATTCTATATATGCGGTTCTTATGAATTTTTGTTTCGTTCGGTGGATGTCCCCCATTTGCAATGGCATTAAACTTGGCGAGATAGTTTTCAAATGTTTGCAATAGTGCTCTCAATATCCTTGAGCTTGAGATTATTTCATCATACGAAATATACAACGCGAAACAAGTGGCTAACTAATAGCCGCTAATCGTGTGTGTTGTAAATTTGAATAAATATAATACTGGTTACGTGTGCGTTGTCGTTTGTTTGTTTTTTTGTGAACATTTCAAAGCCATTAATTGTGTAAATATCTGTAGAATAGGGTATTTTTTTTTTTATTTATTTAAACCTAGAAACATCGCATTAGTTTAGTTTAATTTCATTTATTTTAGATTAACTTGTGAGTATATGTCAGAAAGCTGGGTGTGTGCACAATAAAGCCGAGCGATTGCATTCAATGTCATATCGTGCATCAGACGACATGAACATATATACATGCACTTGCGTTGTTTTTTAAGATTCATCCGGTGGCTATGGGAATGGAGCGTCTGCCAGCCTCAGCATTGAGGAAGTTATCAAAAGATTTAAACTGCTGATAGAATAATATAAGCCAAATGTCCTGCTCGCAGCTTATAAGGTGTAAGACGGCTCTTCGGCTCTTTGTTACAAAGCCAAGGATACTTTTTGAAAACTTCAAATTTCTTATAAAAAATCTCATTTCTTAGAGCTGCCCAGGATGCTGATAATGGGAATAAATGTAGAGGGTGGAGGCTATTTCTTTCATAGCCAAGGGTACCGTATGAGGATTTGAAAGTTTCTATATAAAATATTCCAATCACAAAATAAACGTAGTACCTGGGCTCTGCGGGACGATCTCCTTAACTAGTCTTATTAAAATGAAAACGATTTCGTTTCATCAATCGATCGGGTTAATTTTTCATAATGAAGTTTCACCCCAAAATGAAAAATTCAAAAACGCCATAAAATATAAAATGGCTTAAATGAAAAATGGTTGACAAACATTTAAAAATGTCCCAACAAATTATATAAAAATAGTTTTTTTTTTTTTTTTTTTTTTTAAAAAAAAGGAAATCCAAATCCC
The DNA here is from genome assembly GCA_949715645.1 of Portevinia maculata. Lineage (NCBI taxonomy): Eukaryota > Metazoa > Arthropoda > Insecta > Diptera > Syrphidae > Portevinia > Portevinia maculata. The sequence continues at coordinate 50,362,370 of OX454527.1, read as the reverse complement.
AGAGCACTCAGACTCGGTAACGTTCCATTGTACTACCAGGCAGAAATCCTCCTTTTTGGTGTAGAGGCATGTGATTGGGTGGCGTATGTTGTTGTTCCCCATGGGGATTGAACCTGCACCGCACGGGTCACAAGCCAACACACTAACCTCTACACCGTCGCCACCCATCATAATAAAAATAGTTAGTTAGCAACAACAACGTTTGATAATCTAATAACTGTGATTTTTTATCATTTTGGGGCCTTCTTTTATGAATAATTTGAAATGAAATTTGATTTGGACTCGAATGTCTTATAAAAAAAATAATATATTTTTTCCCCCATTAAATGAATTGCTGCTCCGAACAGTGCCTGGGTAGCACGCTTTCCAGGGTAAAGGGATTTCACTATTTTCTCTGGCTCGTTTGCCCGCTTACGCTTAGGGTAGGCCTAATTTTCGCTGTTTGATTCAAAAAAATATTCATTTATTGTGATTTTTCATTTTTAAATTTTACTTTCTCTTTTTCATTTAGTTTGGTTATTTTTATTCTGAAATTTGGTCACTTTTCATTATGAAAAAAATTGGGGTTTTTTTTAATTCTGTTGGGTCATTTTTCATTGGCACCTATTTTCATGGAGCCAAATATTTATTTATTTATGAATTCATTACTCAACTAGATACAATATTTTATAAAATAGGGTAAATTTCAATATCGTTATAGGAATTATATAACAAATTTTGGGGTCATTTGGGTGACTTTTTATTGGGGCCACTTTTTTTGTAGCTATAAGAACAACATGTTAGTCATGCACTGCAACCTTCTGGCGTTTTCTTTTTGTTTTGTTTTTATATAATTGAAAGGGATTTCTGGTACCCTTACAATGGAGTAACACAATCAAGGAAGTGAAGGTTTAGAGAACAGGGTGAGATGCCGATGCACATTGGTTTTTGAATGTTTGTAAATTATATTGCAAAGGAAAAACTGAGTTTGGTTAAGGAAGGATTCCTTGTTTTTTACTTCACGTCAAAACAGGGTTGAGAGTGAGGTGATGCGCATTTATAGCATGTCGGGTATTGCAATTCAAATGTTCTAAGGGTGAAATGCAACGAGGCTTTTTCATTTGAGCACTTCGGCTCTGCCTTCGAACATTTTTAGGCCCAAAAACTCCAGCTAGTAAATTGAAGTTTGGGACATATACTCTCTAAAGGCCAGAAATATTCAGTGTAAGAATTTTTGAAATCCGCCCAATGACGCACCTATAATAATCTAAAAAAGCGGTTTATCGAAAAAATAGACCCGCGACCTAGAATGCTGAAATTTGGAATATATACTCTCTAGGCGCACGAAATGCTCAAGTGCAAAGATTTTAAAAATTCCACCCACTGACACACCCACTTTAAACAAATACGTAGCTAGATTAAGCCTTTTTTTATAATTCCTCCATACAAAGTTTTCTACCCACTTTTAGGTTTTTTTTTTACAAAAAACAATGTTTGTTCGATAAAAGTCCGTTAAAAAGCGTATAAAAAGGAGACCATATCTTTCTTAACGATTCAACCATTTGTACTTAGATTTTTGCCACGCCCACATTTTGGGGGCTAGGAATAGCAATCGACTATGCAACCGTTCGCAAAAGCCTTTCCTTTTGTTTTGGCGTAATTTTGGGAACCAATAGTGATCCATGGTTTTCCTGCCTTCTCTTGTTCTTGAAATATTAAAATGTGAAGAAAGACGACGCATTATTCATACTATTCGCATCAAGAAGACGCTTTTCGCCTGTTCCCGATTGGGAAAGTACATCAAACTTTGCATGCCAGCTTGTTAGATGCAAAGCGTCAAATTATGGAAAACTACTGCGAATTAGAATTGAAATTATAACTAGTTTTCATTGAAATGTTAATTTTAACAATAAAATCTCAAACGTAATTTGACCAGTGAAAATGTTAAACTGCAAATGTAAAATGCAAAATTCCATTGCCTGAATATATATAAGCGAAACAGGAATTACATTGAGAAATAAATTTAGTCTAGAACCTGTTATAGCGCCAACGTTGCACTGAAAATTCTCATTATGATTCTTTGCGACATTTTACAGACACGAACACACGGTCAGGGACAAGCTAGAGTTAAAATTAATCAAATTCTTAAACGAATTAAAATACCAAATTTGGCACTCATAATGTTTATCGTTAAAAAAATTTATTTTCCTTGAAAACTGGAAAATAAATGATGACAATGTCGAACTATATAATTTTTGATTATAAATGATTACGGATTTATTATTATTTTATTGATGATCAGCAATTTTTTACTGTTGTGTCAGTGTAATGTTGATTTTGTCATTGGAATTTCAGTAAATTGCAGACAATTTGTTTCCAAACAATCTCAAGTGACTCATCGGTTAAAAATAACACGTTAATCGTTTTTAAATACTCTGGCGTATACGTACTTTTTTAATACGTTACTTGTAAAAAGTTTCCATTTAGAATTATTTAATGCTTAACGGTGAATTAATTAAAGGAGAAGTTTTTCATAACAGCTTATAATTTTGGATGTTTGGCAGCCTTTTGCAAGAGGTGGGATAATGAACAAAACTTAAGGAATCCGAGTCTCCCTGAGAAGTCGAACGCACTAACCACTGAGCCACTTTGCCCACACGCGTTTTAAAAATATAACTTTGCAAACATGAATGCCTTGAGGAGCTAGGAGTAAGGCCCTGTATGTGCTGTTAAAACTAGAATAGCAGTAGAAATTATATGTAGGAATTAATTTAAGAAGTGCGAAACAGTCACGTATAAGTACCTTTCTCAAAGAAAATGGATGGTGAACAGCTCAGTTGTTACTGTAACCATCAAAAATGCAAAATCAATCAACCTTCTCATACATGGAAAACGAAAGGAAGATCTAAAAACTCCCGGATCACATAATCGCAACAACACCAGCATTTGGTTGGCCTCAGTAACAAAGTGATTTGAAATCGGGTGGCCTGCCGATACATTTTGAGATCAAACAGGCTAAACTCAGAAGCGGACCAGTAAGGATGCAATGAAGTAGGCAGGTTTTGATCCCTTTAGTCCAGATCATAACCTTGTCGTTAAGGAAATGTTAAAGGAAAAGAAGAAGTTGGAGCCTAAATAGTAGAAATATTTATTAATCTTTTTGAGCTCTTGCAAGCGTCTTTCAAGCAATTGCGAGTGTAATTGTCATAATGATGAATTTTGTCAAATCCGTCTGTCGAATTCGACATAAGGTTAGTCTTTTATGTTTGCGTGAAAAAATATGTTATTTGACCTCATTTATGTCATTTAAATTAAGCGGTTACCTAAATTAAGCATCAGAAAGGCATGTTGCTGATACAACTCATAAAAGGTTAAAGTTCTACATAAATAACAACGAATTTAAACTTGCATCCAGATACCCATATCATATGATTACACCCTATGCTGAGGTTATTATATATATATTATTGTAATCATAGTTAGTAACAATCCTTAATATTGCTCGTAGTCCCCTCAAAGTTTCTATTTTTTGGTAAGCATCGAAAGTTCTGCCGATCTAGCCACGTCCATCCGTTTGTACATTTTAAAGCGCTGAGATTCAAGGTAGAAAACTGAAATTCGGAACCATATTTAACCTTATTTATTAGAATTCGCTAAACCTCTAAACGATTGCATAGTTACGCAGTATGTGATTTAGCTGCCCAAACGGATAAACACAACTCAGCTGTTTGGGAAAAAACATATAAAAATATTTTGCTGATGTTTAAACATTCGATTGTGTAATTTTTAATACTAATTTTTAGTGAATGTCTCTTTTCTATACCAATATCATACGGCACTGTTATGTTATGTCTCCTATCTCTGCCTCAATAAGTTTGTTTTTTCACATGCATATTTGATTTATAATTCTTTAGAGAATCCTCCCTGCTGAATAACTGAGCATCATTGAATTAAATAATTTTGATTTCTCAGAGCTTCCTTTCGCAGGCACGACTACACCTCCAAATGCGTTGAGTTTACGAGTCCTCTAATTTTAAGTTTTATATATAACTTTATGCCCTCCTTATTATACATTTATGTATAAGGCGGACACTCTTAAGGAACCCGAAATGATCAAGTTTACTTTTTACAATCCGCCCACTGACACTTTCACTATTTTAAAAAAACCTATTATGAATTGAGAAACCAATAGAAATGAAAGTTACATTCTTATATATATTATGTAGTTAAGGCAATTCTTAACAATTACTCCACATAAAGTTGTTTGCCATTCCCACATTTTAGGGTTTTTTTTTTACAAAAATATTGTTTATTAGAAACAGTCATTAAAAAACGTAAAAATAAGTTTTGTATAGCCAAATTTGTTGACCATATCCTTCTTAATAATTCGCCCAGGCTCACGGAAATAACGCAAAATTTTTTTTGGAATAAACGTTAGAAAAATTTTTATACACAATTCTGGTCTTTTTCCTGGGAACAACTTTTCCGGCAATCTTTGCCTCTGTGGCCTTTTTTAAAAAAAATTTCTGGCGTTTCTTGACGTTTTTAGAAATGGAAAAGGGCCTGAAAAAATAATTTGGAAAAATGCCAGAAAAATTTAAATAATATGCCCAACATTGCACCTACCCCAACCTCGCACCTACTCCAAATCCAACAGTGCCTGAAGCAAGGGGGAAGCATGCCCCACCCCCTATTTAACTTGGCAGTGTTTATGGGATCTACCATAAATATCACAACTAGATCCTATAAAAAGTGTAATGTGCATGAGCGTACGATACCTCCCTGCAGGTAGGTGATATCACTTTTCTGGCCTGACTTCCGTTTTACCTTCAGGATCTTTTTCCAAACCAGTCTGGCCTAATGTCGAACTTTGCTGGCATATTTTCCAAACAATTTCTGCGGCTTTTTCCAATTTTGACTTAAAACCATTTTCCGGTGTTTTTCCAAAAACCAATTTTCCGGGTGCCATTCGCCCATACTACGTTTTTGCAACGCGCACTTTTTGAGGGATTGGAATAGGAATCCAACATATCACCAAACAGGCTGTAGCATTTCCTTATGCCTGTAAAAAAAATTGGAACGAGTTCTAAACAGATAGACATGTTGAAGTGGCAAGACCGCGGATAAGCTGCTCAGATTTCGCTCCGAATTACACACGATTAGCTGGCATAGAGCTTCTTCTTCTTTTTCTTCATCGAAGAGGTTATGATCTGAACTAATGGGATCATAACGCTCCTACTTCACTGATCACTGCATCGCTTCTGGTCCGCACGTGGTGTTTGCCGGCTTAACCTCAAATAACGGCAGTCCTCCCGATTTCCACCTCGCCGTTAAGGTCAATCAAATGCTGGTGCCTAAGGGTACTAAATTTCGTAGATTCCTAAGTTACTATATGTGTATGATCAGTATAGAAAGTTATGTAGATATTAGAATATAAAGGGTTTTTCATTAAGGACTTGACAACTTCTTTTTTAAATAAAATGCAAACTACTCAACTTGGCTTGAACTACTATCAAAACATTTATGAATGGAATTCGACTTCGTTCATATGTTCACTACGGGAGCGTTTGCAGCGGTCGATACGTTGAACCTACGGCCGCTATTTTTCGTTCAATAATGGCTCTGCGCCTCGTCGGCCGTCTAGAGCCACGATCTCAGCGGCAAATAGACGGGTCCGGTTCTCGAGATAACACGTTCACCGAACTGAGACTTCAATAACTCGATTGTTGCACCCGCTGTGTGGCTTGTGGCACTGTCTTCTTGGAACCACATATCACTGATGTCCAATTCATGCATTTGCGCAAAGAAATAAAGTTCCAACATGTCTCTGTAGGGAATACCATTTACCGTAATACGACGATCATTTTCATAGACTCAAAAAAAAAAAAACGGTCCAATGACGCCAGCGGCATGAAAACCGCACCAAACAGTGACTTTTTGCGGATGAAGTGCTCTTTCATGAAGCACATGAGGGTTCTCACCTGCCCAGTTACGCATATTTTGCTTATTGACGAAGCCGTCGTCATTTTCTTCCATCATGTCCAGAGCCCAATTCGAGACTGTACGTCGCTTCATATGATCGAGTGGCTTTAGTTCTTGAGTCAGCTTGATCTTGTAAGGGTGTATGCCAACATCCTTACGTAAAATTCGTCACAATGTGGTGTGCGAGAGGGCCAATTAAAATTGTACTACGTATATTTCTTAACTTTCGACATGGAACACTAAAGTTCATAAATGAAATTACAATGATATTTCTATCAATAAGTTTGTTTATAAAATTAAAGCACAGATACGACCACCTCTTTTCAGGACTCGGCAAGTTGATAAGCATTAGTCTACTAATATAAGGAAGCAGACGGATCTTGCCAGTCTAAGCCTTCGAGAGCAAAATTTAAACATCTTCCCTTTGCTTTTTTAATTGGATCAATATAATTACGTGTACACCAAGAATAAAACGCTTTTAGATCACGCTGCAAATCAACAAAATCTTCAATGCTAGAAACTGCCTTGAAAATATTTACATCATCCGCATATATGACGCAATTATAGTTTTTCATAATGAATGGCAGAGAACCGAATAGGATCTATTGAAAAGATATGACTTAAACCACAAAAGAAATTTATCAATCTTGATTTTTCAGAAGCGAGAATTCGATGCGACAGCTTATCAAAGGCTTTCCTAAAATCTGTTAAGACGCAATCCAATTGTTTCTTATTTTTAAATTAATAGGTGCAAAATTGATTTCATCTCATTTGAGTAATGTTTCCGTCCTTTTTTTGTGATTGAATGAACTTGAATGAAATTTATGTTGGTTCGTTCTTATACATAATATGCTTCGTTCGTTGACTAGCGTTGAAATCTCGATGCAGGTTTTCGACTAATGAGTTAAGATGGATTTGGAATTGAGTTGAAAATTAGTAGAAATGATAGAAAAAGGAATAGCATTTGTACACATACATGTAAATATAGAGTCCCATGGAACTATGCAAAATCGATTTCAACTCTACGCACTTTCCACAGCTACCACGGTCGACTATAGGACGAGTAGGTTTCTATTGTTAACATGCTGTACGAAAAAACTCCCTTCACTGTGGTGTTTATATTTAAGTCATGTGATTTCATTTCATAAAAATGGCAATATTATACAAATTTTTCATTCTAGTTGAATGAAAATGTTAGATTTTATTTATTATTACAAATTCTTGCTCCGTTTGGCTTGGCACGGATCTATTTGTTCCATTTGCTGATTTTTTCTGCAAATTTCAAATATTAAAACCAGGCTGCTGCGGATGATTATTTTGGTAGGAATTCCTATTTTACTATGGAAAGCTTTCCCAATAAAACACGGGTAATGGTTGCAAAAGTTGGCTATCACACTTTCTTAAAAACGATAACGCCCATTATTTAAAAAAAATATATTTTAACTAAACAGCTATTTCTTAACAACCCACTTTTCAGGGGTTGTTTTTGGCACTGACATTGTTTTTTTTTGATAAAATCCTTAAAACGAAGAAAAAACCGTAAAACAAAAATGAAGACAATATCCTTCTTAACTTTTGCTTATACATTGCTGTGTTTGGCACGCCCACTTTTTGAGGCTTTTTAAACAAAAAAGTAGCTTTTCGATTAATTTCTTAAGAAACGAAACTAACAATAAAAGCAAAATATGTAGACAATATTCTTCTTAAAAATTCACCTATATGAATTTATTTGGACTACTAATATAAAGGTCTTAGGTTCAAATCCCGTGCGCCGGGGCAAAGTTACATCTTAAAGTTTTTTCACTGTCCCATCTCTTGCGAACGTCTGAAAAACATCCAAAAGTATCAATTGCCATGAGAGGCTTGTCAAATTTGTCGTTCGGACTCGGCTGAAAATTGTAGGTCCCTTCCATTTCGCACAAGCAAATGGTTGGAAAAGTTATTTTTTAGGCTCTGTATCGTTGATTCTTAAAAGTTATTTTATTTATTTTTTACTCTCAAGGGCATCCAACACCTCGTTCAGGCGAACTGTAGCTTTTCCTTAAGTTAACATAGCCCATCAAAGTGGGTGACCTCTAATTTGCTATTATAGGTACAATAGAAATTTTATACATTTTGGAAAGACAATTTAGTAACGTATCTTAAACACTGTGGGTACATCTGTGCAGATACAAACAAATAATGGCTTCTTAAACTCAAAATTATGAATACTTGTTCCTCCATTTTTTTTATTTAAAATTTATTTTTTTCTCAAAATAGTTTTCACATGATAGTTTTTTTTTTATAAAGTTTTATCCGTGAAAAAATTGCTAAAAATTATGTTAAGTAACACAAGTTTTAGAAAAAGCCGTTTTTTGTCAGACAAAAATGGTCAAAAAGAAGTGTACCTACTGAATTTTGATCATATGTCCCCATCAAAGTTCGAAGAATCCCTAAGAGTCACATTTTAAAGAAATTGCTATTTAAATTGGTTCCATTAGCAGCTTTGGGTATGATCATGCTTTTTATCCATTATTTGTAGCATTTGCATCGTCAATTTTCCGTACAATATATCAGTTGACGGTCGATTCTTGCATTGTGCTGCACTCAATTTTCTTCTAAAAAGTGATTATTTTGTTATAAATCAGCAGTTTTTTTAAGGTTGTCATACTGCTTAAATATCTAACGTGCATAAGGTGCTCAAAAACCCCAAAAGAAAAATATAAATATTTGTTCTTCGATGGGACATATTTATTCCATTGGTGCTGTATAAATTCTTACGCATTTTTTTCAAATTGAACACCTATAGTTTTACAACGTTTTTTGAGAGGAAATGACTCAAATGTCAAATGACTTCAGTTCTTCAGAGTCTGAAAATAATCCTTCTCATGATGACTATTAAATGTCTAAAGACACGGATGAAGGACCTGAAAATGCCGCCCAGCCAGAAATGAGGGAAAGCGTTAACCATCCTATACGATACAAGTACTACAAAAAGCAACGGTTTCATTGTCTGATCAAGCCCAGTTCCTATCTTTGTTCTGTAATTTAACAAACTTCAAAAATAATGTACAACGAATTTTGAATAAACTCTGTCAAATGGTGGAAAAAATTTGTGTTTTTCAAGACGTTGAACGTGGCGTTTGAAAAACGCCTCTACAATTAACTCTGAATTCCATCATAAAATATAAGTGTAACTATTACAGTTTATCGTAGATATCGGAAAGGAGAAATCAGAAATCTTCCAGAGAAAGCGTGGTATCTGGTCATTCATCTAAAAACCTAAAACATATGTTAAATGTCGGGAGCATATGCCAGATGATACAAAATAAAGACGTCGTTTTGTTCAATGCTCCGCAAAGCAGATTGAAAAAGGCAAGTAAACTATTTGCACTGTGCAAGGTCGCTTTGTACGTAACTTTTTCTGTTCTTTACCATAAATAAAAGATCTCCTGCGTTAGATTGTTGCACAAGCAATTGGTTGAAGAAGCTAGGTTTAAGGTTCTCTATGGGCCGTTAATGCCTAAAATTTGCATTAGTGTATGGAATTTGAGCCCTTAAAATGTACTTGTTTTCGAATTGACATACATATTTAAGTAAATGTTACAGAAACTATCCTTGGTAACCTTTCATTTGCTTTTAAAAAAAATACCAAGCTTCTCGCTAATTTTCTCTTCGATATGCATTTTCCCCTCGTGTTGATCTGATGGTCACAATACGTTTTGAATCCAACAATACCTGTCTCACATATTGCAATATTTTCACATTCACGCCCACTCATTCCATACATATATCACTGAGTTGCCAAGGGTTATTACTGTTGCGCAGAATAGCTGAATAATTTATCTGGTTAAAAGAAAGTGCGGACTATTATATATTTGTATGTATAGGCAAATTGCCTGCGCACGATTTACACATTCGTCATTCGATTACACTATCATTTGTGTTTTTACTAATTCTGTAAATTTATTTTTTTGTAATTTGTTCACATGAATCATTCAATAGATGTCTTAGTATTGTTTAATCTATTTAAATAACTTTATTTTGAGTGACAAAATATATAACACTAAAGTGCGAATTATTTCAGCCACTTTGTTTGCATATAAATATTTAGACCATAATGTTTAATTAGATTAATTATTTTTTTATATATTTACGGTTTTAAGTTGAACATGTGTTTCGCATATAAAGGAAACATTTCATTCGATGAAAAAAACATTATACTGAGTCATGTACACACATTTGCAGAATACTAGACAAATATATTTATTACAAACAGATGCACTACATTTTATTTAATTTTCAACAGACCATATTGTAGATATTTTGTTTTCAAACGTTAGATCGCATAAGTGTGAGTCAATATAATGCAAATGTCAGTAGGGAATCACAAATGCTTGTGCTAACTGATATGTTTGTCATTGTTTCTGTTTCTCATGATAAACACATGTGATATTTTTTTTTGTTTCGTCACTAACTGAGTATTTGTTCCGACTTTTAAAAACTACTGTCAACACTGAAGCAGCTTATCTACCAAACTATTTTTTATTAATCTCAAGACTAAGTTGCGTGTAATATTTTCCTGGCAATGAACGACAATAAAGTAATAAGTCAACCATCTTAATATCGGATAGGAGGAACTCGGGGTAGTTGGCAGCCTTTCAAAATTTCAACTTTTATCCCAACGGATGAAATATTTTTGTTGCTAATGCAAAACAAAATCCAGTATCACATCTTTTGAGAAAGTCTGACTAACATTTAAGAGAATGAGCTTAAGAATTCGCCGTTCGGAACCCAAATGCATTTTGCTGCTGAATAAGCGCCTTCGAGGAACTGGTAGATATGTACACAACTTCAACTACTTATATGCACCTACTTATACCCTATTAAGCTGTTCAAACAAAAAATTTGGGAAATTCCGATGGATTTTCTTAATAACCTATTTAGTTCCGAGTAAATACTGTCCAAATGTTCAAAATTGAGAAAAGTGGTGCAAAAAATCTATCTGAAAGTGTTACATTTTGTTTGCAGGTTTCTCCAGATTTGTCGTCGATTTTAAACAATAGATTCGTGATAATTATTGTGCTTATCAGATACTTTGCTCTTCACTAATCACTTGATCGCTCCAACTATGTACTTACGGTATGTTTGACCAATTCAAGCTGGCAAATCTGTCGTATTAGTCAAAGCTTACATTTCTAAGAGTACTTGAACAATAGGAATTATCTTCAAGTATCTTTCGCACAAACTATCATTTTTCACATTAAATGCTTAGATAGATGTGGTGTTATTAAGTATGGTTTCCACCGTGGTGGAATGAAGATCTCTCTGACCTAAGAAAAATAACCAGAGAAATCTTCAATATCTGATACCTACACAAATTCAACAAACCTTACAAAGACTGTCTTAAGCTATGTAAAAAGGAAATAAGCAAGGAAAAGTCGCAGGCCCGAGCAGAGTACTTTCAGTTGATTGAAACCCTAAAGGATGCTGCTAGGCTTGGCAAAATCGTGTCCAAACAACACTCCAACTCGTCATTCATTAAACGTGCTGAGTTCACGAAAGAATCCGTGGAACTCCTAATGAACACCCAATTTGCTGAATGTAAAGAGTGTTCCACAGATGTGCGAATCCCACATATAATGCAACATACACCACCGGGCGACACAAAGTCAATCATCACCAACAAATATTTTGAATGGACTATAGACAGCTTCACCCTTTATAAGTCACCAGAGCTTGACGGGATTTTACCGATAATGCTCCAAAATAATTTGGGGAAGAGTCCGAGTCATCTTCATTCCAAAGGGATGTAAGCGCGGCCACGAACCCGCGAAGGACTACAGGCCCATCAGCCTTACATTCTTTGCTCGACCCTCAAACGTGTCTTGGACAGACATATCTGAGACAATCTGGGAAACACTACACTTTCGAAGTCGAAGCATGCGTACCTCAAAGCCAAGTCCACGGAGACCGCGCTGTATGAAGTAGTCCAGACGATCGAAAGATCTAACCACTACAACAGTACAACCTAGCTACCTTCTTAGACATTGAAGGTGCTTTCAACAACGTCCTTACGGAATCTATTCAAGAATCTCTCACCACGGCAGGTTTAGAGTGTTTTGTTAAGAGATGGATTATATCCATGCTTATAACCAGAATAATTTAGGCCCAGATGAGCAACACTGTTATAGCTAAGACTGTAGAAAGAGGAACGTCCCAAAGGATCGTTTGGCTTCTACTATGGTTTCAGGGTATTTTTCCTATCCAGAACGGAATGAAAGAATTGAGCGTGCCGAACAAACCACCAGGTAGCGATTTTTACCAACGCACGGTTCGAAAATGGAATGGGGAGTCGGTGCGGGTATCTTTTTAGCTCAGGTGAACATATACAAATCATTCTGACGCGGATTCCTCAAGTGCAGGCGGAAAAACCAGCGATCAAGGCTCGTAGGATACTCACCCTTTACCCCATAACTACAAGAGATGTTGCCATCTTTCTTCATAGCCAATCAGCTATTAAAGCTTTTGACTCACACTGCATAACATCTAAATTACGCGCGCAGTGTAAGGACACAATCACTTGTGTTAGCGACCACTTCAGCATTACTCTCCTCTAGGTACCTTTCACGGGCGAAGTCCAGATGGAGCACCCTGAGTAGCTGCACCATATCCAGGTCGATATGGCCCTGTTCCAATTTTGTACATACTTTGCAAAGAATTTAACTTTTATTCATTTTTTTTTTAATTTTTTTAATAGTCGGATTTTAAAAATATTTAAACATAAGCATTAAGCGCCCATAGAAAGTTTATATTCCAGAATTCAGTTTCCTAGTTCCGACATTTATTTTTTGAAAAAACGTTTTTTTTTTTAAATTGTGGGCGTAACACACAAGCATTTTGGGCTAATAAAGATAATATAGCAAAAATTCGATTTTTTCGATAAATTTTGAATTTTAAATTGAGCTCTAGTTTAAGGCCTAATATATGACGACGGACGAATATACGGGCGGACGGACGGATGGACGGAGGTGGCTAGATCGACATTACTATCGATGAAAAGGATATAAAAATAAAGTAAAGAGTTGGGAAAATGTATCAATTCTAGGCAGGGTTCAGTTAAAAGGTGGTCCAAAGAATTTGACCCTTACTTTCTCTATAATTTAATAATTGCTTTCTCCGTCCCCATCTTTAGTATGCTTCACAAGATTTAACTATGTTCTATATTTATTCGATGCCTCTTGTGTCAAAGAGGACTTCCATGGAATGACCATTTCACCTGCCTCCTTCTCTATAGCCACATGATCTTTTTACAGCAGCTTATATCCGGTCATTTAGATGCGCCTGATTTTCTCCTTCTATTAGTTTTAATTTCTGTGGTCGAGCCTCAAACATACGTAGTGTTGACTTATTATTAAGCCCGCACCATAGAACGAATTTTTCAAGGAATGAGCCTATTAGTCGGATTTATTTATGAGGTGGCTTTATAATTTAAGTGGTCATGTAATTGATTTGCATTAATCTACATACTTTGTGAAGAAAAGAACTTTCATTTCTTTAGGTAGGTGGCTCATGACTCTCATTCCTGAACAAATGAGGGGCGATTCAATGTCCTACCAATGAAGGGAAAGTTATCTTCTTCCTTTGTACAAAAACTGTGTTATCAAGCTGATATAACACTCCATGACAATCGTTGAGCGGATATTAGATAGCCAATTAAGGAAAGTAATTCGGTTATCTGATGACCAGTGAGAGCTTTTCGCAGAATAATCAAACACAGGTGAAATCCAAAATATTAAAATTTGCATAAAGTGTTGGTTAATTCTAAAAAGGCGGCCTTTAATCGACAACCAAGAGATCTGTTATGGGCGGCGCTAATCCTTCAATTCAAAGAATTTATCTTAGAGAAAATGGGGCGCGATGGTACTGTAATGTAATCCGAAATCAGGAGGCCTGCCAATATCCGTTGAGGTCAAACCGGTTATTTCCACAGGTGGATCGGTAAAGATGGAGTAAGGTGGGACGATTATGAACCCTTTAATCCCGAGGATAGCCTCGCTGCTAAGGAAGAAGAAGATGTTTTTGGAAAAGTTCACGAAATAACTCTCGAGTGTTTTTGGTTTTTGCTTTTCAAATCAAAACTTATTCTTTCCTTCACTTTTTATCCAACCGTGGCCACACATATGGAATGGTTGTGCAGACATATATTTGATCATCATCATGAGCTCTCACATATCCAACTCCAAGAAAGATTTTTGTATACAGTTGATGGGGCTAGTGGGTTATTTTGAATCTTATGAGCTTGCCAATATTGTGAATATATTTCACTCTATTGGACAATTTTGCATTTAACGTTCAATTGGAAACGCTTTGGACTGCATTTGCTCGAAGGTAGCTTGCCCTGTCAAACGAATAAAAGCCTTTTTATTAGAGTTAGATTTGATGTGTGTATATGTAACACTTGAAACATGCACAACGTACATACATACGTTCTAGATACTCACGCAAGTCCCTTAGAATTTGTTCCCGGAAAAAACAAAACGCAAATAAATTCCATTTCCTATTAAATCAAAACAAAATAAATCTTATTTCCGTATTTCATGAAAAAAAAAACAACAAAATCGAATAACATCCAACAAATACATAATTATGTGAAATAAAAATGCTTTCAGAGAAGAGAAGAAAACAATTCAATTTCCCCATCGAATACCACATGAAACATGAATGCAATTTTTTAATCAGCAGAAGATTCAACGCGCCGCCAATGAGCATCTGCACAAAATAAAAAACGCCGCTCCATTCGATGAACTTCCTTCCGCATTTCGCTTTCGACCATCTAATCATTGCTCTATCGCTCCATCATACCTCTTTTTTTTCCTTTTCACAGCAACAGTAGCATAGCAATGCCTTACTTGTTGTGCCTGCTGTTGGAGTGAAAACAAAACTCAAAAACTTGATTTCTCATAGTCACAATGAGTAAATTATTCAAAACAGAAAAAGTTATCAATTCGCATTTAAATTCAAAGACAAATAATAAAAAGTGAATTTGACATCGAATTTAACAAATCAGAGTCAGAGACACAAAACCAAAATATCGTGCAACACTGCGGCGCACACGAGGAATGATTTTTTTTTTTGGTTCTTCTTGTTTAGCAACATTCTAAGATTTTGAGTGGCAACGACCTCAACCGACCTAGCTCAACATGCATTCTAATTTGCGCACCACATCCACCACACTAATACAAAAGCTAGCCTGTCAGTCGGATGGTATACTACGCTTCACTTCACCACCCTGCCCTAACACCCGCCTCATTCTCTTGGTATCTGTTTTTTTTTTATTATTTTTATATAGAACAGAAAATGTTTGTCTGCAAACAGAACTCTGCTAGAGTTTAACATGTTTACAATAAACTTTAATGTTGTTGTTATGTTTTTTTTTATATATTTATTTAGCTCTGCAAAGAGTGAAGCGAAAGTTCAATGGAATTTCTTATAAACATCAACATCAAGTCAAATGTTTACGAGAGCGAATGAAATTGTAGGAAAGAAGCATTATTGTTTGTGTGATTCCTGGTTTTGGATTGGCGGCAACATGTTTCTGGGGGTTTCCCAGCAGATAAATAATGATGTTGTTTTTGCTAGAGTTTAGAGTCCGATTGAACTTTATTTAGTTTGCAGATTTGCAGAAGAATAATTTGTTCTCTTAAATTGCGAGTTCTTCTAACGAAACCATTCTCTTGTTTTTTTTTAATTCATTGGAAGAGATCATGGAAGTTTTTTTTTAGAAAATTAAGAATCTCATTTTAGCTTTTGCTTTTGTTCTAAAATGTTAATTAAATTCCTTATCATAATAAAAGTTGTAGAACCTGGAATAAATTGTTGGAACTAGTGAAATTGTATTGCTTTATATTAGCCTTATATGTTTTATATAGCCTATTAGTGGTAGAAATCTTTTAAATTTGTCTTTGCCTAGGATGGCAGGATACAACAAAATTATGCTTGACATTAAATTTGTTGTTGGTATGGGCTACTGTGTTATAATATAGTTGATACGGATTGAAAAGAAATACGCTTTTAATATAAAAAAGGTATTTAAGAACCTTTCTAACGTAATGTTTGAATGTTTCAAGCCGTTCTGCAATACAACGTCAAGTAACAGTGTGGATTCCGGCTCGGCTGATTTGCGATAGATCAAGTTTTCACGCTGCCGCAAATCCCGGCAACGAATTTTAAGCATGCACCGTCAAAAGCTGACGATTACCGCATGTAGGATCAAGGATAAGCTGAAACATTCGGCAAAAAAACAGTGCAATATGTAGTTGGGGAACAGCTCTTCCGAAATATTCCAAACGTGCCTTGGATTTCGGCCGGCAAGCAAATGTGTCTTCTCGTTCTGGAGCAGGAGGTTTATAGGGTGGGCGGTAACATGCACCATCTTCAAAAGATTCATTCGTGGGGAATGCAAATGATATCATTATAGAAGCATTTAAGCCGATTTGAGAAAAAGTGAAAATAGTTGGTTTTATCGGCAACGTGGACTTATCCAAATAAATACATGCTGTCAAACAATAGACGTGTATCTGTCCAGAAATTTTCGGTGTAAATATTAGCTGTGCCTTATGAACACAGCCGCACAGAAAAATATTAGAAAAGTACAGGATTTGCTGTTAGATAAGCAAAAAATTGCCCCTAACCGTTCTACGGTTCGTCATCAGACGAGCTACAGCATGATAAAAAATCTGCCAACCTCATAGAACATAAAGTTTTACTTTTCTACTCTAACTTGATCTTTAAGTTTATACTCACTTGTGCTGTCCTGTTCTGTTCTGATTCAGCTTTCGTTTATTAATTAACTCTACGCATGTTTCTTTATTGGAAATCTTATGTAAAATTACCCTGCTGGTTGGGTTTGGTAAATGTGGGTTGAAAACTTCGCGGGAGACCAAGTGCAAGCTCTTTAAAATACTAATTCTACCAGTTCTACTATAAAAGGCACCAAATTCAGGACGGCAAGATAATAGATTATTTTATGAACGTTTTCTAGAGAACAGAGTAAAGCGATAGAACCCCATAACTCTCTCAGCTGTTCAAAATTATGGGAACCTCTGGATTAAAGACAACGCCTTGCCATAGCGTTTGGTTTGGAGCGCGTCGGGTTTCACAGATAAATGACGGATGCAGTGACTCAGGTAGAGACTTCGCACAGATTTGGAGCATGTTAGGCTTAAATTAAAAAAAACTGCACTTATAAAAATACCAACCGGTTTATTTTGGCCATATTCGTAGTGGGTAAAAAGTATAAATCCAACTTCACCATGTAAGCTTCTCCCTTCATTTTAAATGCTTGGAATACTTTAAATATTTAGACATATTAAGAGTAACCGTACTTGATTATAAGCGTGCTAATTTTAATATGATCAATCGGTTTCTTTCTGCGATCTCATGGGAAAATTTGTTAAAGCAGCTTGATACTAATCTTGCCCATGAACTGCTTATAAATAAATTAAAAGAGGTTTTAGAGCGATTTATTTCGAAGAAAATGATAATAAGAGCTTGAAACCCACCTTTGTTTAATAACAAAAAAGTTTTTTAATTTTCGACCTAAATGTTTTCGATATTCAAAAGAATTTTTCTTTCTAACCAAGTTCTTATACAGTTAATTTTGTTTTAACTACCGAACCAAAAAAACATTTTTGGCCCTATATCAATGTGAAGAGAAAACCGTTTGGTATGCCAATTTGTATGCGATATCTTGATGAAACCACTATATACATTTTTTTGCGCATTAGTTCAAATCAGTTTACTGTAGCTCGTCTACTAAACTTATTGAAAACCCTTCTCCATCAAACTTAATAAATATTGGGAGCGAAAGCCAAAGTATTCCGGAGGCATTGGTTGGCCTGAACGTAAGTTCCGTAAGGGTGCTGGCCTAAATGAAATCTCTTCATTATTTCTAAAGAAATGGGCGCATTCAATGGCCCTGCCTCTGTGTATAATTTTTAATTTGTCACTTCAAGCTGCTGCATTTCTCAAAAATTGGAAGGTATCTTTCGTACCAACTATTTTCATTTCTGGGGCTTAACAAAATGTGGGCAACTACAGAAAAATATATAAACTCTCTGTCATTCCCAGAGTCTTTGAGAAACTTGTGTGTTACTAGCTTTTTTGTTCGAAAGAAGTTATTTTTTTTCTGCATCCATTTGTCTCAGGCAGATCTACAACTGCGAACTTAGCAATCTTATGCAATAAAGTATTTCTAGGATTCAAAAATGGTTGCCCAGTCGTTGTTACCCTTACAATTTTTGCAAAATCCTTCGACAGAGATAACCACAAAGTTGGTTCATGCCTTTCAGGGCATTTTAAAGTTACTTCAGAAGTTCCGGAAGATAAAAAAATAGGTTCGTCCTCTCCATAAACTGTATCCCCTTATATATTCAAAACTCATGTGCTTTTTATTTGCCGATGATCTTTAGTTTACGAGCAACGGAGTTAAGGACTGCGCAACGAGGGAAAATGATATTAATTAGTCCATTGATGCAAACAAAACTGTCCAAATGCCAGATTTTAACCTGCAGTAGGAACTTTAACTTTAGAAAGAGTCATGATGCAAACAAAACTGTCCAAATGCCAGATTTTAACCTGCAGTAGGAACTTTAACTTTAGAAAGAGTAATTTATACAAAAGATCTTGGATGATACTGGACCCTTAGCTTTCTTTTATTTCTCACATTGGTTATATTGTGTGCAAGGCTTAGCGACTCCTTGGATTTATCAGACCAAATACAAAGGAATTCTCTGACACGTATGCTCTAAAGGCCCTCTTTGTGGCCCTAGTTAGACCCACCCTTTAATATTATAGCAACGTTTGAAATCCTTTCTATGACGCACATTAAAATAATTGAAAGGGTCCAATAATGTTTCTCTTGTTTCATCTTTAAAAAAAAATTAGGTGGAGTTTGGAGTCGCCATTTTATTTCCTTAGATGCTTACTTTTAGGCTTACAAACCGCTGGAAATAAAAGGAGATATTTCTCAAAGTGGTCATAATAGAATTAATAACTTTCCAAAAAACCTACTAGAGCGGTTACATTTTTACTTTCCAACTTGAAATTTACGAATCTGTTTTCATTTTCGCGAACATTTTCATAGAACGAATTATGGTACTCGTAGCAATGAATCTATTGATTGTTGTATCAGGGAAGTAAACTATATACTATACGATATAGATTTATTCGAAAACTGCTCAAGGTATTCGTTCAAACGTAATGTATTGCCTGTTTTATCAGCATTGTAATTCATCAATATAATATTTTTTAAGGACGTGTGTATCTTTCTTGTTGGTATTTGTATAAACTATGTCTACATTTTTTTTTATATAAATATATCAAATGCATAGTTTTTAAGTTGTCTTCAGAAGCTATGTAACTCTGTTTGACAAATAAATGAATAAATAAGTAAAATATGAAATATGAATCCATGAGATGCGTGAACTGATATTTTCTCATCTGGTCAAACATGTAACTTTACAAAGAAATATACATATCTATTTACTTGCATGGACGGTGTATAGTCCAGGGTGAACCTGGGTCTTAGCCAATAAACCTTTTAAAGTAGCGCGGTCTACAGCTTACTACCTCCAGATGCTCAATTCAGGTTGATTGAGGTGCTTTTCTCCTCATGCGCGGAGGCTTCCTCTAATGCGTCGTCCCTCTGGGTTAGTGTTGAAGATTCTTTGAACCGGAGGGTTAAAATCTATCCACTCCACATTTTATAGCCATCTCAAAAGGCTAATGCGCAGTTAATTGACTAAAAGCCGATGTCGCTGTGTGTGTCTACTCCAAACCCCGTTAACGTACACGCGGCCGAATATCTTACGAAGAATTTTTCTCGAGTCGGTTAAGGATCAAGATATCCGATATGCGAAAGAGTATACATGCCTCAACTCCGGAGAGCAGGAAAGGGGATTATTAAGGTCTTACCATAGTCTTCTTAGTTGCTCGTAAGAGGGCGTTACCATACAGCTGCTGCTCTGCCCAAAGAAATAGCGATTGGTCACAGTTATTCTTTGTTAAATCTGTTATGAAATTTCATTTCAAGCAGTGCCGTAGTAGACAAAGTTACTTACTACCTCAAAGTCATAGCTGCCCATTGTGACAATTTGTCCTATTCGACGATGTTGGCTGTCGCTGCTTGTTGACAGCATATCCTTGATTTTGCCTACGTTAACTGTGAAACTAATTTAAGCCGCCTCTGCTTCTATGCTCGTTAACGCATCAGTTGCTCGCTGTATTGAAAAGACTTTTTTAAGAGCATACCTCATGCATTGGCTTGTGAGTTTCGTACAATTCATTCAGGCATGATGTTAAAGAAGTTAGATTACGCCTTTTTGACATGAAAGGTATTAGTTAAATCTGTACTCACCTTGCTGCAGTAGCGAGTCCTACCTAATAGGACGAGTTTGGCGTTGTTCTTTAAGCTCGTCTCTATAGATGTTTCATATATGTGTCATATACAGCTTTGAAATCGATGATCAGTGGTGAGTATCGATTTACAATTCTCGGGGGTTTTCCATGATTTGCCGTTGTGTTAATATTTGGTCGGTTCGAAAATACACCACAGGAAAAATTTTAGTTTTTTTTTACAAACATGATCCGTGCAACCTGTCAATTATAGTGTAGTACAATGGTCAAACAATTTAAATTGAACTAGTGCTTAACCTCTAGATAGATTAAGTTTGAAATGAAACATAAATATGTAGAAGTAAAATTTTTTGTAAAATATATGTGCTAAAATTTAGACCCACTCTCAATTTTTCTTCAAAAACAACAGCCAAACAGGGCTGCACGCAATTTCAATTTTGATCGTGCGCTTGATTTGACAGATTTAACCGTCAGACCTAGCTCAAACTATAAAACTAATTCAATTTGTTTTTTTCCACATTCAAAGTTTTTCTTATATGTATCCTTCAAACTTTCTATTGCCCCTGAAAAATGTGTCTCTTTTGATCAACTTGGTATAACTTGGTTTTAACAAACACATTGTAATTTTGCATTCCAAATTATCTATCTATCTTTCTCATTTTGCTAATTATTACAATAAAATACAAGGTCGCGCAAAAGTCATCTTCCTATCGGAAGAAGCATAATTTTTGCAAATGGCGGCAAATGTAAATTCTACTTTGATATTTGTGAAGTTAACTGATACAGAAAAAACTTAAGACACCAATTAACATAATCCAAAAGCAGAACCAAAGTTTTTCATTCATAAAAAAAATTACAGCGAAAGAACATCGGGTGACAACTTTTGCGCCACCTGACAACTTTTGCGCCACCTTGTATAAACAGACCCTTTTATCAACAGAAAATGAGGCAAATGAATATTTGCATTTATATGTATGTATTTATGTATAGTCAAACTGTTATTGAAACTTCCCAGATTTTTCCATCAACATATTGTTGGCATAAACATTCGATAGACATAAAATGTAAGTTCAACGACCTGACAGAAAGCAACGTCCTTGTCACGAATAATTGTGAACAACCTATAGTCTTATGTTTTATGGCACATCTGAATTGTGGCTTTCAGAATCTTTTTAGAATATTAAGATATGTGAGAAAATGTTTAATATTTTTGATAAATATTTGAACTTAGCCTTCAATTCGCTGATCAATGGATATTTAGTTTAATAGAAAAAATAGAAACATTCTTTAAAAAAGAAATTTAAATTATTATTAGTAATGTGGCCGTGGGCAATACGCACGGTTTTATTAAAAAAAACTTTAACAAATATTGAAAAACGAAGTCAAAAGTTTTTGAAAACACGGCAAAATTTATGTTGAAAATAGCGTCAGAATATGTAAGAAGATAGCCATACAATTTAACTGCAACCTATAGCGACAGGAACATAAACTTAAGCGTAACAAAAACAAACAATCGAACTATATCGTTTCGATGTTTGGTATCTCTGTCATATCTATAAGGATATTTAGAGGCCGTTATCGCTCGATTGATTTCATTAAATCGATCTGTCCTTTTTATACCATATTCGAAGTGTATATAAACTTTGACTGATAGTTTGTAACATACCTTAATATTGCCGAATACGCCTAAGAGTTACTATATTCGTGATCAGCATCGATAGTAATGTAGATCTAGCCATGTCCGTATGTCGGTCCGTCATCAAAAATTAGGCATAAAACTTGATGTTGAAATTTGAAACAAATACTCTATAGGGGCCCGAAACAATCAACTGTTAGAATTTTTAAAGTCTGACAATCTCACAAAAAAAAATATCGAAAATATCGAATTTTGAGCTAGAAAGCTGAAATTTTGAATTTCATTCAATTTCACGGGTACAATTTAAGAAAACAGTTTTTTTCGAAAATTCAAAGAAAGAGCTATGAAGCTGAAATTTGGAATATAAACCCATTAGGGGCCCTTAATGGTTATGTTTAAAGATTTTTAAAATCCGCCAACTGACACGAACACCATTTAAAATAAAAACTGTTCAATTGATAAAATACCTGTTCTTCGCAAGTATGTAGATAAAGTCGTTTTAAATATGTAACTCTATTTCATAAAGTTTTCTGCCTTGCTCACTTTTGAGGGACGTTTTTTTTTTACAAGAGCTTCGTTTTTCGATAAAATCTTTTAATTGCTGTAAAACAAAATATGTAGATGCTTCTTAACAATTCACCCATACTTAGATTGCCACGTCCACTTTATGAGGGATAGACATCAGAAAAGGGTATCCAACAATTCGCCTAAGCGCCTAAGTTGTCTTTCCCAATGTTTTTTTTTTAATTATTTGTTTCTTAAAAACTACATAGCAAAAACGGATTTCGTCACATAAAGCCATATTATGACACATGGACTTATGTCACGGTGGCTTGATATATGGCCGTTATTTTGCAATACGGCGTGTGACGCTTTCACAAAGAGACTTAAAGCCATATTTTAACGCATGTTCTTATGTCGCTTTGCGAAAGTGTCATAAAGCCATATTTGTTCGCGACATATGTTGTACCGTCTCAACCAGCGCATGTCGTAACAGGCGACTAATGGAAGAAATCACATTTAGGCAATTTTAACATACAGGTGATCCTAGCGACACATTTTACATCCAACAATAATCAATTAAACGAGCGTGCTCGAAATTCGTAGAAAGAGGCAGGCTTTAAAATTCCTGGAAAATGCAAATGCAAAACATCATCTGTATTTGATTGGCCTAATTGATGAAGTGATCCGAACCAAGAGGCCTGCCGATGTTTATATGAGGTTGAACTGTGGAAACCCACCGGCGGACCAGTAGGCATGCGGCAAAGTGGGAGGGTTATGATTCCTCTAATCCTGATCATAGTGTCGTCGTAAAGGAAGAAGAAGAAGAGCCATTTTAATTTTGATAAGGACTGACCATTGGTAGTTAGAAGAAATATATTTGCATGCTTTTCGTTCTTAAGTTTGAGAGCAAGTTTTCATTGTGAGATTTTTTAATCAAGTTGCAGTAAAACAAAATGAAGGCTCTATAGAAAATAGAAAGCTTTCTATCAAAAACTTATTTCCTTTTCATATAATATAATGTTAAAAAAAGGCGCAATGTTCTGCTTGTCGTATGTGAAACAGTTGAATTTAACAGAGAAAGTTTTAATAAAAACCACGCCTACAATAAGTACTTAAGTTAAATAAATCAATTTCTCTTAAGATGCGATTACTAATTGGAAGTAGATACTTTTATTAATATAAACGATTTGTATCTTAGTTTCAAAAAATTTTAAAAAGTAATAAAGAACTACCCAAACTGTAAAATTTACATCAGCAATTATCATTCTACAACATTTTTCCTGTGATGAAGATTGATGGTGTAATGAGAAATTTCTTACACTTTAAAATTGTTAAATAGCCGCGAAACCATTAGTGAAAATGTTGTTTATTTCACTTCTAAAATTAATTTATTTGAATTTCCCTTAAAATTCTTCCGAAAATGAAAGTGACTCTTTATGGAATTTAAAAAAAATATCGTGATACCGGGACTACAAGCTGAAAGAAAGGCTCAGCAAGGCTAAAAAAGACGACCCTAGTGTAAAATGAAACTTCAAAATGCATTGAAGCTTCCAGAGTCAATTGAAGACATGAAAAACTTACTTATTCGGACCTGGAGCACTGAATGTTCCGTCAATGAATCGCAGGTGTGCAGCAATAATAAAAGAAAACCTCGGCCTAATAAAGTACTTCATTAGATAATATTTCTGGGAAGCAATAAACAAAATTAATAAAAAAATGCACTGATAAAGCATTTGTTATTTGTTCCTAGAAATAAGTGCCATTACTAGATAAACAAGAATTAGGAATGTAGGTAGGTAAATGGATGCCCCTGCTACGGATTCCCCACGGCTTACTTAGACCATCAATTTGACTCAATTATGTGCATTGTTGAGTTTCTACAAAAAAGCTGAAATCTGAAGGAGACAAAAAGATACCGATACTTAACTGCTCAGTGATTCGGTGTTTAGAACCACCCTTATGTATATGTAAATCTCAGGAGTGTCCGCAGCACTATATCAATCAGATCCTCCAGGTTCTTAAAGAAGCAGCTGCTAAGAATCTTGAATCTGTTAGTTCTAAGGGCAGTTAGGAGACGTATAGATTTTATCTCTTCAAGTCCCTAGTGCTCCTCGAGTAATCATTGTTTATTATGCCAGGAGCAGATGACCCACTGCAATATCAATCCTTTAAGCACCCCCGCCGGTGTGGGTATAGGTATCTTTGCGGTTTAGCCCGATCATGACCTTAGATTTCCTTTTGTATGCTTAAGTAAAATAAACCTGGTGAGCTTCCTGTCAGGCCATTTTTCTGTCTGACAACATTTTACCCCCTTGACCACAGGTAACAAGCGCTAACACTCCAAAAGTAGCAGGAACCGTTTTAAAATTCCTATAAAAACAAAATCTCAGTTAAAAAAAGGACTTATGTATTGCACCCGAACAGCACTGTATTGTATATAAAAAAGTTTGTCCTGACTAACTATTTTAACAACGCACAAACCAAACCGCTAGTCGTAGAGTCATGTAACTTGGAGGTTTGTATTAATTTTAACCTCTAACCTTATAAGAAAAGTTACATTTTCAAAATGATTTTCTTTTCAAGAGCTATAATTTTGAAACTGCTTGCAATATCAATTTGGAATTTTACATGGCGATAGAGAAAATAAATAATTTGCCAGGTAGGTATTTTAGGATATATTTATATATGACCCGGATAAAAATTTTTAGAAAAGTTTTTAATGTCATTTTAAAATTTGATGTGTTCGAATGCAAACATATCCGGAAAAAAAATGTTCCTTAATGTAATTCTGGTTTCGGATCGTCAGGTTCTCTACATGCGGAATACGGGATACCGGGATACTGATCCAGCTTTTATGCATGCCACTGAAAAAAACACGCGGTGTAATGCGCAATTTGGATGTATGTAGCTCTCCCAAATTCTTCTTAACTTGCACCGGATTTCAGCAAAGAGATGGCTGTTATGTGATTTCCTTAATGTTATTCTGGAGCGCAAAGTGGGCATGGAAGGTGTAAACACGGAAGGCACTATCTGTATCAGATCTTTCCGGTGCAGGGAAGTAAGTCCACGGGAACTAAGTCCAATGAGGGACTAACATCCAGGAAACTAACATCCAACATTTTGAATTAGAAAAAAAAAACTGTAAAGTGCAGTTAGTTATCACACTCTTTAAGCTAAATCTTAAGCTTATCATGGTGACATAAAGCCAAAGTTTCAAAACCCTTCCTCACACCTACTCCAAATCAAACAGTGACCCCAAGCGGGGGGGTTGCATATGTATTACACTGTTTATGGAATCTACTTGCGATTTCGTAACTAATCCCATAAACAGTGCAATGAATATGAGGGGGGGGGGGGGGGGGGGGGATGCTGCCACCCTGCAATCCCCCTCCTTGGGGTCACTGTTTGATTTGGAGTAGGTGCGAGGTCACGGTACCTATATTACTCTGTCTCACTTAAAAGTTAATTTCTCTTTTGTTAATAAAAATTGCAAAGTAGCTACTTGACTCTTTAATTTTATTTTTTTCTTAGTCGACAGTGAGAATTTACTTCACATTAAAAGGGAACTAAAACCACTCAGATGTTTGGAAATTTATTTCCCACTTTACATGGGAACTAACTCCACTTCGCGAAAGTGGTTTTATTTCTCACTATGTGGGAACTAAGTCCCTCAGTGGACACATGCTATCAATTAACAAACAAACATCTGTCCAACGACTAGGGCGAAAAATCACTGTTGATAGCAGCAGTTTCGATGTAATTAGGAAGTTCATCTGCCTCAGAGTAAAAATCAACTCCATGAAGGACACTCTAGTGGAGACCCGACTGTGGATTACCCAAGAAAATTGTTTCTACTTCAGTTTACCGAAGTAAATGGCTTAAAACACTGTTTCTGCTTTATTCCGCCGAGTGCTACACGGTAATCAGGAAAGGGGAGTTGATATTGGGCACATTTGAAACAAAAAAGAGTTCTCTGTCGGATATTTGGTCATGTGTCATGTATAGATGTAGTCTTAAAAGTTTTAATTCTTGGACTCGGCCACATCCAGCAAATGTACAACAATACTCCACCGAAGATTGTCTTCGACTCCCAGCCCATTGATTTAAGACGACATGGAAGACCGAAACAATTTACCAACCAAGCTGGATGCAATATCTCAAGCAGAGAATCTCCATTGGCTGAGACTCCGTTAGGTAAGAAATTCAGCTTATGACAATAAAACATCAGTATGACCTTAATGAACGAGGCGTGTGCCCTTACTCCGATCGCATTTGACTATATAAAAAAACCTTCCCACAACTTCTTCTTTATATATACTTTGCAAAGTCGTTTTGAAAATCAGGGGGGTCATTTCTTGAGTCGATTATCGCCTGATAAGATCGTTTTGACGATAGTCTTCTATTCCGTATTATCAATAATCGTGAATTGTCTGGAAGATATCATATCGATCATTCACTTTTTGTTTTCCGTAGCTCGATAATCGTCATTAATACGATGTCATTAGCGCGATAGCTAATGAGGTATCGCCTAGAATCGATTTGCATATTTTGCAAACAATTAAAGCACTTTTGAATAATTTTTAACGTGAACAATTGACTTTGGATCTTTAATTATATGCTTCAGAATGACACCAATACAATTAATTATTAAAATAAAACTCTTTTTCATTGCTATACTCCTCTTAATTTTGAAATTTCAAATGCAAATAATTGTAGCCGCTAACTACGTCAGTGTGGCATGGGACATTGAAAAGGTTAGGAGATTAAATACATTTTCTACTTCACAATTCACAAACACCTAAATTTTTTCCACCCCACCACCATTTGCGAACGTCTGACAAAAATCCGAGAGTATCAATGGTCATGAGAAGCATTTCAAATTGACCGTTCGGATTTGGCTTTAAATTGTTTCATTTCCCACAAGCAAATGCTTGGAGAAGCTAGGTTTTAGCAGCGTACAATTAGCCGTTTATGCTTAATATTTATTTTATTTATTTTACATTTTCTACTCCTAACAAATCAAAGTCTCTTTCGTTAACTTTTTGGCTCCAAAGTCCCCTCCTTTGTGCACCTCATTTGATTCTTTATCGAATACATATTTGGACACTCTTGATTAAAAAAAAACTCAAATTCTTGCTAAAGGAAAAACAAAACAGTATCTCCTCTAGCTACCTAACCACCTCGTTTTCCTCTGAAAGGCGAATACATTTAATACCACATACATAGTTTTTCGACCATTTTCAAAGCAACGACATATTTATTTTTAGACTTTTATTTTATAATTACCTTTAAAGTAGGTCAAACAGGCACACTACGGCGGGATGTTTTATGGTTTCCATGCGTCGCGTCACTATTTGCGAATCGCGCCGCTTGCGTTGTCACACTATTTTCGCACTCGTCCTGTCCACGTAAAAACTATAGACGGTGATTTGCCGGTGACTGTGTTGTTTAATAATAAACTGCCTTACAACGCAATTCTTTCGCATTTATGATCGCCTTTAAGGCTAATATAAAGTTTTATTTTAACAAGTTTTTAAGTCGCACAAACTGATGATTTTCAGCGCAGAAGGCTGTTCTTTATCATCGTGTAGAACGGCTATAAATTCCACTGTTCTTACACAAGCTTTGTAACAATAATCATTGATCTTGAAACTCGAGTTTCAACTCATTCTTCATATTTTCAAATTTGGTGTTTAAGGTTAAAGCATATGCGTCGTAAGGCTTACAAAAAATAGCGAGAAAGAGACACATCAATCACCAAAATAAAAAGATTTTTTTTTTGTATAATGAACTGCGAGCGTGCTCTGGCTGTTGAGGTCATCACGAAAAATTAAGTTTTCATTCGTTACTTTTCAATGTGAGTTACCTTGGCCTCGTTTAACTTTTTTGTTCTCTTCTTTTAACTATTGATTTTATTTTTGTTTAAGTTGATACTTCACAGGTAGACATGATGAACTGCGATACCATGGCACGTTATCGCGTACTGCCGAATTATGCGCTAGCGATACCCTCAGTCAGAGCTATCAGAATTATGTTTCACCTGTTTCAATGTCTCGGTTAAGTTTTATTTTTGTTTTTTTTTTGTCTTTTTTGGAGTTTCCACGTCTTGATTTATTTGTTGCCCTTTCAACGAGATAACAATATGGTTTTTTAATGAGGCAAACTGTGGTAGGAAGTTTCAGTTTTCATTGAGAAACCAGGTACATTGTTACTTTAGTCTTGGTTCTTCTCTATGTTTCGTATTCGTTCTGACTTTAAAGGGTGACATTGATAACTTCCTGAATAGTTAATACTTATTACACGTAATGTACGACTTATTTTGACTATCCGAAATCAAATAAATGTCGTCTAGGTGGTGGTATCTGTTCATATCAATGCCACTCACATTATGAGGAAATGCATTAAAACTATTCTTTAGGTATTCTTAAGTCCTTAGGAGATGTAATAAACGATGACTGACCAATGAAATCGAGTTTGTTCAGCCATTTTCGAGATGAAACGTCCCTTTAAGATGAAAAGAGTGGGTCTGGTAATAAAGCAAGGATATAAAGCAAATTTTCATTTTTTGGTTTCCGTGAAACTTTGCATACATTTTGATATCAATATCGCTTTTATTCTTTATTCCTTGATTCCTGTGTTTCTGAAAGTTCACCTATTGGCTAAATTTGATATCTTCTCATTTGTCCACCATTAGGTAGAAAATTATGAAGTATTGTTTTTTTTCTTGTATAATCGTAGAATTGATCAACATTATTATATTATTCAGATGATTTAAAATCACGTATTCCGGTTGATGTTATTTCTGGTGCTTCGTGAAGTATTACCTTCAATTGTATTGATAAATCCTTGTTTTGGCGTATCGACAATTAAACCAAGTAGTTCCCGAATTTCCTCTGGTGTGACCGCCTCTGTGGTTTTGTCTTTTTTTGCAAATTTCTTGTTTCCTTGCAAATTGGATGAACTTGATTTTGTATTTGATATTCCATTTAACACGTTGTCGTTTATCATTGTCAAAATTATTCATGCCGAACCAATACACTCTTTTGCTCGTTAACGGTAACTACTGTCGGACTAAGGTTTCCAATTTGTTTCCGTATATTGCTGATGAATATTTGAATAATATTTGAAGACTCCTTTGCGCATTTAAATAAGATCGCTCTGCGATGATGAACTGATTACCTTGGTTTTTTTCAATTTTTAGTAAATTCATATTACAAAGGGGAACCCGAGATGCCATAAACATGTTGGCATCGGATACAACTTGGCAAACTGTGGAATGTATTTTTTGCTGATGATCAAGCAAATAATCAAGGACTGTAATTAATATCAAGGGACTTAAGACGGTCCCTGGTGTACACCGACTTTGATTACGAACTCCTCGGCGATGGCAGCGGGGCATCTTACTGTTGGCTTTACTCCGTCATACACGTCCATGATCATCTGTACGTAACTTCTCGTTGTCTTGGTGCCACCCATAAAAGATCCCTTGGTTGTCTATCAAAGCCCTTTTCAAAATCAACCAACACCATATGGGAATTCTTTAAGGAATTCCGGTGATTTTCCATCATGGTCCCTACACTTTGGATTGAGTCTATGGTTGATTTACTTGCTAAAAACCTGCAGTGGTCTTCAGGTAGCCGTGTAATTAGTAACTGTTAATATTCATATAAAAAATTAAAATCTAAAAATTAAACAAACATATTGGATTTTCTTCTACGATTTACGATAAAGGTATAATTTTTATTCAATCTAATTATATACAAAGGGGCTCAGCGGTTAGTGTGTCGAAGCCGAGTTTTAAAAATGTTCTCGATAAAATTAGTTTGTGAAATAGTTTTTAGGTAAAATAGTTTAGAATAAGTATCCTGTTAATTTTAAGTTAGATTTAATCATTTTTGTCTAGTATGTAGGTTGATATCTAATATTGAAAAAAAAATTATTAAAGTAAAAAGTATGTCGAACAACTAATCCAAAGGTCCCCGGTTCCATTCCCGCCGGGCCAATTAACATCTCGATTTTTCTTCCACTGCCCCACCTCTTGCGAACGTCTGACAAATATCCAAGAAAATCAATTGTCATGAGAAGCTTCTTAAATCTCTGCCATACAATTGTAGCTCCCTCCAACTTCACCCAAGAAAGTTGTTGGAGAAGCTAGGTTTAATGTCCTGTATTGTCCGTTAATGCCTAATATTTTTTTTTTGTACAAATTGACTTAAATCTAGAATTATAACTGAAATAGGAAATGTCGGCTCAAGAATAGGGGTCCGACGGATTTCTTAGTTTTAAATAAAATAAATAATAAAATAAATATTAGGCATTAACCGCCCATACAGGGCCTGTGGAAGGGACCTACAATTTAAAGCCAAATCCGACCGGCAAATTTGAGAAGCTTCTTATGACAATTGATACTCTTCGATGTTTGTCAGACGTTCGCAGGGGAAAAAAACTTTAAGAGTTACTTGACCCCGGCGGTATTTGAACCTGAGACCTTTAGATTAGTAGTTTTACACACTAGCCTCTGCGCTACTGCGCCCACCGACAAAAAGAGCAAAAGTATTGCTTCAATACTTTTTGCTAAAACGACAACCTGAATACTGTTTTGAAAGAATTATATTAGCATCCTCGCTTAGGTCTCGTCAATTAATTCACTCTCGCTCTTCTTGTTTAACATCCGAACGTCAATTTTTTGTCAACGCTGTCCGTCTTTGGAATTCTCTACCGCGTTACATTAAAGAAGCTCAGAACCCAACTAGCATTAAAAAAGCGTTAAAACATCATTTCTCAATAAATATGTAAATATTAATATTAATTAATTTCTAACACGAAGTTACATTAAATAGCTCTCCATTGTAAAATTAGCTTAAGACTAACTTATAAGATATTGTATCTTACTGTTTTAAGCATTTCCAAATAAATCATAAATAAATAAATAAATAAATACCGATAATTAGTTGTGATCAGCACATGTTTTGGTCAATAGTGGTACCGAGGTATTCAAAATTCCATTAAATTGTATGCCAGAGGTTGAACAACAAGCACAATCAATTAAGTTAAAACGCGAATAATTAAATAAGGGAAAACTGATATCAACACATAGTGACTCAGGTGATTCCAATTTAAAAAAAAAAACATTAATTTGGATTCGACGCTTACCAGAAGAATGTATGTTGCAGACCATGTTTTCATCAAATGAATGTCTTGATTTATTTCAAACTTTCAAATTCAGACAACTCGGTGAGCCAAAGGCAAGAACAACAATAAGTTAATGAACACTAAAAACAAAATTGGACCCAAGACAGGCCCTTGGGGTACCCAAGCTAAGCACCCGAGAGCTGCTAAAAAACTTCGTATTTTAATTCTTTGTTTGCTGTCTTTTTAAAACCACGGAAACTAGTTGTAGATAAAGACACGAAATCCTGCCTCATACAACTTTTCCAAATGAATGTCATGAACAACCTTGTCAACCGCTTTCGAAATATCAACAAAGAGGCAAAATTTACTTTCATCTAAAGACTTGTTAACAAAAGAGCAAAAATATAAGATAGCAGCCTCAGTAGAGCACCTTTCCATAAGCCCACACTGCACCGGACTGAAAAATTTGTATTCTTTTTCCACACGCGTTTTTTTTACAAATTTTTAACAAACTTTCAAATTGAAGCACTTAAAGAAATGGGTATTTTGTTTTCGATATGCATTTTTGAAATGTGGTAACTCATCAGCACATTTCAGATAATCAGGGAAGACTTCACTAAAAATATTTATGCTGAATAGATGCGCTAGCTAGTGTTACATTAGAAATGCCAATATTTCCGCACGGCCTTGAGTTGCTTAGAAAATAGATTGTCTTTAAGATCTCTAACCCACTAATTTGCTCAAAAAAGAAAACGTTCGAAATCGTCCTATTTTCAACAACTCGAGATGTCACGAATCGGCTGCCATACGACCCACAGTTTGTGTGAAAGGACATGTTCCCGGTTGAAGCAAAAAAAAAAAAAAACATTAAATTTACTGCTACAATCTTAACTAGTTGAGCAGCTTTACCACTCAGCACAATTGGGGTTAACTGATAAGAAGGGCTGTTATTAACTACACTATTGAGAATCCTCTATACTTTCTTTGAGTTTCCTTGCGCATCCCGAAATATAAGTATTAGTTATCGCGGCAATTGGAGTTTTCCTTATTTACGTTTTTGCTTATTTTTCTAAACCGTTCTTTTAATTTTGAGTTGAGTGACTGTCTATTGCAGAATTTGTGCATTTTGTTTTTGATTTTGATCAAAAGAATGACAATTTCTAGACAGAGCCGAGGCAGACATTTGGCAGATATTTTATTCGGTCAATATGAATTATAGATGAAATACAAATCAAATACTAACCTCATAGTTTTTACGTTAGATTAAAATAAAAATATCACCACTTTTCATAAAAATGTTGTTCTTTTTTTATTGATTTAACATTAAAGATAGGTAACCCTATACAATTATTAAAAAAATACATTTTTTAAATCCTATATAAATATTTCGCACGCTCTTTGATACTTTGTTTTTTTCAATACCTGTCATGAGTTAGCCACCCGATTACAAAATCACTATGAATAATAACAACATCAATGGAATGTTTTTTATCGTTTCGATTTCAATGAAAATAAAAAAAAACACATTAAAAACAAAATGTTTGTTTGTTTTATTTTGACTTTTGTTACAGTCCTATTTTTATCATGTTTACACTCGTAACTGTAATCAAATTTTAATCTCTTCATTGGCAATGCTCAATCTGAATGCAAAATTCAGTCAAATACGATTATGACAGAAACGAATGACGAACAGAAATGCTCATGGATGTCTCTGTGTTCTTTCGGCTCACAAAAGTCAGTGCCCTCTGACAAAAAAAATACACGCAAAACGGAGAGTTTAATAAACTCTCAACAAATTTGTTACAATTACCATTTTGGCATGGACACATAAATTAATAGTTAAAATCTATTTCTGTTTACAAAAAATTAAATAAATAAAGAAACACTACAACTAAGACCATCTAAAAAGAACAAAAAAAACTGTTCATGCCACGTCATCCGCTCATGAAAAGCGCCAAATTATATTTTCAATTTAAATCAGTTGTTTAGAATAAGAAAAAGGTAAGCACATTTTTTGCCATCAGGTAAATAGGTCAAATCAAAAGATAAAATCATTTGTTTTCGGTATTTTTAGAATGTTTAAGTATTGCTTAAGAAAAAAATCTCTATCTCAAGAGATTTTGAATTTGTACGTATTTATATCTGTTCGCTTCACATCGACATCGACAGTAAAACATCGCTCTTCTCTGTCAAAAAGAATCAAGTTGAACCGGTTCCTTTGGAGCAGAACTTGAATAGATGTCAAGGAGAAAGAAATGTTCCTTTATCACTATCAAAAACACGGAAGTGTTGCAGTTTTCATACATGTTGCGTAAGTCAGCAAAATTCCAAATGCCTTGAGTTTGTTCCTAAAACCTAGTGTATGTCTCTCTTGTTTGTAAGAGAAAACATTGAACTCTTTGTTGATTGCAGAAGGAAAAACTCTGCACAGCGTTTCAACCTTGTTGCTGCAGCACATTGTATTTGTATCTTGTTGTTGTATCTCTATTTGCATCTGTGTGTGTGTGTATGTTCCGTATCCGTGACTCTATGAAAAATGAAAATAAAAGTTCAACAAAAAGGAAAGCAAACAACAGCAGCAGCAAACGAAAATCACCCCGAAGAAATGGGAAAACGAATTCAAAGAGAGCGAGAGCTACCATCAGCTACCAAGAGATTACACTTATGCCAATTTTGTGTTGCTTATGTTTTACCATTAAGCTAGCTCCATGTGCTCTGCTCTGCTGCTCCTTCCAGTAATAACAACAACAATGAGATTTTGCAGTAACTTACGCCACTTTTGCTTTGCTGCTTTCGAGTTGCTGCTTGCTGGTTGTATTCATGATGACGACGACGACAAATACAATGATGATGAAGATGATAATAATGATGATAGCAGCAATGTGTGTTTCCCAAGGAAGGTCTTTCACCCGAACTCGGTCATTGGCGTACATTTGCCACCACTACACTGGCTTTAAAACTGTGAACGCATTGAAGAGATGAATGCACTTTTGGTGCAATTTTGCGCCGAGAAATTTATACATTTGCTGCTGCATGATGACTTTTGATGCAGTGTGTTTTGTTTTGGATTGCATTGAAGAACGATTCAAGCCAAAGGCGGTAGGCGATTTCTGAAATCGATTATTCGGTAGTCGGCAATGTGTCAGGTGTATTTTTTTTTTGGATAGAGATCAATTTTTTACTTCTATCTAAATTTAGAATATTTCATTCATTTGGAAAATTCTCGAGCTCGTGACTCGTATTGTGGCTGTGAGGCCCGCCCTCAAGTTCAACGATTTTTCGATTTTTTTTTTGTTGACGCTTGGGGTTAATGGAATAAATCGCTTGCGTACATTCACGAATATTGTTGTGTAGGTCACCGACTGCATGCGTCACTGTGGAGGGCGAATATGTGGTTTATATACTTGGACATTTCAATTTCAAACAGATAATGCATCTAAAGCGCTACCCATGTTTTGTTGCAATTGAGGGAATATTTTTGTCAACTCCAAACAGGTTTTTTATTTTGATACCAATGAAACGGAAAATTACTTAAATTGATTAGTGGGAGAGTAGAGAAAGACCGTACAGCTGGCGATGAGCGCAAATTGTGATTCATCGCAAGCGGATTCAGCACATTAAAGCCGAGCTCAAATTGGTTTTTCAGGGGCAATATTTAGGTTCAATACTGGTCAAGGGAAAAACAATAATAAAATTGTTTTTGTGGAACGAATGAATGCCTTAGTGCGCCTTGACTGTGGTTATTATTCGCAATGGATTTTTTTCCTTTTCATATAACTTGGTGCAATGAATGATACGTTTAAAACTGTTACTGGGTGGAGCAAATGAGCTTACCAAGCAATAATTGGTCGGAGATGCCGAATAAAGTTAGGGTTAGCGGAGGTTGTCAAAAGGCGAATTGTATCTATACCAGACCTGATTTCCAGTTAAAAACTATGAGACGGTCTACACAGGCCTTCTATACTTTTCTTTAACGACGAGAATATGATCTGTACTAAAAGGATAACAACCTTCCCCCTTCACTGCATTCCTACTGGTCCGCTTGTGGGGTTTGCCTGTTTGACCTCAAAAAATATCGGCAGGCTTCCCCATTTCGAATCACTTCACCACCAGAGCTAATCAAATGCTGATGTTGTTGCAAATGTGTCATCCAGGAGTTCTTAGGCCTGCCTATTGTTCGTGATTGTATAGGAACATTGATTGATATATGACTGACGGGGTCATATA
Source organism: Portevinia maculata (assembly GCA_949715645.1). Lineage (NCBI taxonomy): Eukaryota > Metazoa > Arthropoda > Insecta > Diptera > Syrphidae > Portevinia > Portevinia maculata. The sequence goes on along the minus strand of OX454527.1, from coordinate 50,326,513 downwards.
TCAATCAATCCTAATGTATATATATACACTAGCTGCACCTGCCCGGCTTTGCCCGTGCCCGAGAATTCTATTGGCCAATATGTTCGAGTAGACTTCCTTATAATTGTCTATAGCGGGTATCCGGCGTATGTTGCTGCGCCTAAAAAAAGAAGACCGATTTTGACCAAAGTTCACAGAAACACTCTCAGGCCAATACCGAAGATTGCCTGATTTGAGCTCAGCCGGTGAAAGGGACTGCACGTTTTTCTCCGCATGGCTTAGGCCGCTCACACAACTTCGTTGTTCCGTTTAGGGTAGGTGCTTGTTGTCTGGCAGGCGCCTATGTCACCTTACTTCTGCGAATCAAACAACAAAGCGAAAATAAAAAACTTCGATTGAATCACTTTTCATTCACTTCCACACCGATTGTTATCAATGTTGGAAAAGCAACTTTCCGATGTCCGATTCACAAAAAAATGCAAAAAATTTCAATAAGAGTTATTTGAATAAAATATTGAACACACGATATCTTAAGAATGAAAGTGCGCACAAATTCCACAATAAGCTTGAAACGTGTGTGGTCTCCCTCTTTCATATGCTTGTTCGGATAACAAAATAAGTGACGTCTGTACGGTCTCTGTATCAGACGCACATATGCATGTGTACTCACTCAAATGCCCATATCTCACACACCGATGCAGATATGGCCAAACATAACAACCTTCGTGCAGACGTCGCCTTTCATGGAAAAAAAATTCATTGGAATCGGTTAACGCGTTTGGCCAAACACCGGCAACAAACACAAATATGGATTGATTTTTATATATAGAAAATACTACACAAAAAAACTTTTTATTATTTCACTTAAATTTGTTTTTTTTCAAAGCACATGATACCTACATATGAAACACACAGTGTATAAATACATTGTCAATTTTTTTTTCTTTTTTAAGAAACACATAATTTACACACCGATGCAGATACAGACATCGCACATACATAACATCCTTCGTATAGACGTCACCTTTCTTTAAGAACAAATTTCATTGGAATCGGTTAACGCGTTTGGCCAAACACCGGCAACAAACGCAAATATGGATTGATTTTTATATACCTATATATATAAATAGATATAGATATATTCTCATATCAATTTTAATTCACAAAAACTCACAAAATCGCAATGAAGAAATCCGAATCCGACAGCGCCACCAAACATGAAACAAAATTGGCAGCTCCATTGATCGATAATAGATGGCGTTACGTTGCGTGTCTATCTGACAGTTCAATTGTGATACGATATGTTACATTCAAATGTGATTCCTTATTTGGTTGTTGCCAAAATAAATAAATACAAAATGAAAAAAAAAAAAAAATTAAAAAAAAAACCGAAAAAAACCTGTCGTAACACGCTGGGTGGTCAAAATAAGCCATTTTGAAATTTCGATTTTTTTTTCTTCTAAAACCCGTGCTGAGAACATACCTTTCCAACAAAGTATAAATCATCAAAATCGGTTCGGCCAATCTCGAGTTATGCGGTTACATCGCTTCGGACACTTTCTTTTATATATATAGATATACAGTGGTTTGAAGGGAATAACTGAATTGGTCTTTAAGCCAAAATCTCAGGAATTTTCAAAATTCAGTCGGAAGATTGAACGCACTTAGTTTGGTCGGAGTTATGGGTTACACTGAAATAACGGCCATTCAGGGGCTAAGCTTCTCCATCTATTTGCGAGTGCGAATTGACACGGATTTACAATTTTATGCTGACCGCGAACACTATCAGCCCTGTGCCGTGGAGTGCTTAAAGCAAGCAACTAGTAGAAATTTGCGCGCACCAACAGTGCTCTCACTGGCTCATGATTTGTGTAGGTGCTAGTAAGGACATACACAAAGTGAAACATATTGAAAAACAATAATTTTATACAATACTAACACAGACACCAATCTTGCAAATAATTAAAGGCACTAAGCCATTATTACGCAACATATTTTTAATCTTAATTTTATTAAGGTGTAATTCAATCGCATGATCATTTAGATTATATATTCTACTCATGCGACTAATAGGCTCAGGTTTCCCATACCTCGTTCTATGATGAGAGCTAAACAGTAAGTCAACACTACGTAAGTTTGGATCGCTACCATGGAAATTAAAGCCAGTAGAAGACAGCAAATCAGGTGTTTCTACGAGTATTTAATATTTTTAACGGTCTCTTTTGACCTGATGGTTTGGCTACCCACCTGAAAATTACCGAACTCTACGATTTGTCTACTTGATATAAGTACGGCTTCTGTTTTATGGTCGGTCAACTCTAGTCCGGCGGGCCAGTCCTTTAGATGTATCTGTGTGTGTTTGTGTCCGTGTGTGTACATATGTTCGTGAAAATTTCCTTCACAGTATCTCGCGTATAAAAAACGATTATGACTTCGTTGTCGGGCTAATCGACGCATATTAACCCCAATTCAATCTTAAAGAAATTACGGGGAATTCGGTGTAGCTGTTTTTTGTTTAAACAAAAAGACTGAACGAAAATGGGTTTTAGAATTTCTTATAATAGTGCTTCTGCTAAACTTTGAAATAACAACGTTTGCCGTTGTTCTTTCTTACTGCAACATTTTTAAATGGCGATGTGAGTTTATTCTGATATCCACTGAATAAATAGTCACCATTGGAATCCACCTCCACCCCAAACCTGATTATGTTTTTCATTATTAGATCACGGCATTTTATTTAATAACTCTTAGCTACAACGCGTAATCTAAAAAGAAGCAATTGTCATGGCCTCATACCCAGAACCTTGATAATAACGGGGAAGGCAAAATGGTACTTTAGGCCAACCAGCAATGTAAGAGAGTCTTTATATAAATTTTTCTTAATTTTTCTATAGTTTGTGCGTACTTTAAGCTGATTTTGGCTCACAAAAAATCTCTTAGAACCACGTATCTAAGAACAAGTGTTTGTTAAAACTTTACACATTTTTCGTCCCCTTGCACAAGCAAAGTCTATCTGCCTCCGTTATTACAGCAATTATATTTGGCAGTGATCTTTTAAGGGCCTCTAAATAGTTGAGGGAAATTTCGGACTCAGCTCGTTTTATGGCTTAAGTTATCTGAAGCTGGATCCGCAATAGGAGTAGAAATAGGTTCTTTATTTCATAACAAAATTTTAATTATTTAGATAATGTATTACTGTTAATTAATATTGCAGCTTGAAGTTTGGGAAAATACTACTATGATAAAAATGGCATATGTTGGAGATTTGAATTTATAATTCTTTATTTTCATATTTTCACTGTTATGTCCACTTTCACAGTAATCGTTTAAACTTAAGTTTACCTACATGTTAGAACTTTGTTAACCAAAAATATTATAACACTAAAACTTTGTCAACATAACAAAATTGGAAAAAAAAACTGTCTTCAAACAAGTGGTATGGAGTTTATGTATATGTTTGCGAATCTCGCTTCGACTATTAAATACTACAGAGATGTTTTTAATCTACAGATCATTCACCACAACAAAATCTTTTGGTTTTTTCTTGCAGGACTCATATTGGCACTTCACGTTTACTCGTATATATTCACAGGCCTTCCATTTCGTGGTTGTGAGTCATGAACCTTTTTTAAATTCATTTATAATACCTTCTCTTGAAATAATTCAAATGCAAACGAAAGCCCGTACCAAAACATCAATAAGTTCAATAATCGAGGGCAAGAACGCCTATATACGCCTAGGTGGGTAAGGTGGTTTTGATTGATTTATTTCCCCATTGTATGTACTTGTAAAATGCCACAGAAAACGTTGATGTTCTTAGTGCAGTATCAATGCTTTTAATCTTATTTTCCCAGTACCACTTATTGAATGTTAAAATGTGACATTGATTTATTTAAAATTGTAAAAAGGCAAATATCCAATGGTGTACGTTCGATGTTATTATGAAATCAATCCAGTTAGTCAATATTCTTTTTAGCAACCCTACCCTACTCCTCAATTGTAATTTAGTTGCCAACAGCATTTCCTTGTGTATATTCATTTATACGAGTAATATCGAATGCTTCCACCTGTCATTTTCTGTTCGTTTAAAAATAACTTGACAATCTTAGACTACAAAAGATATTAACCCACTGGAAACGATTGCAGACAAATGGATACTCTTTTAGTCAAGGCAGTTAAGCACTTCTGCTGTACAGTACTTGTTGATACACATAATTTCTTCCATTGACAAATATCGGTTGAAATTGTGGACCACATTTTTATGGAGTACTCGTATGCAGCCAGCCTTATCATCTGTTAACGCACTGACAGTTTGTATAGCGGTTTTTGATAAGCACATAACAATTTTGTAATTAAAGATATCGGGCTACAATGTATTCCAGGTGTAGTACACATGTTAAATTTAAGTATGGAATGCGATCTCGTTCATATGTCCACCGTAAGCCAATTTTGCAACATAGGTGCAATATCGGTCTTAACGTTGGCAATTTCTAGTTCGATATTGTTCCTGACCTCTTATTACGTTGTTGGCATGTTGGCATAAGCGAACGACTTAACGTAATCCCATAAAAAGAAATACGGAAGCGGCTTCGCCATTCTAACGGACCATTTCTCGAGATTCTTCTTCAATACTTCCATTCTTTGACTTGCTGTGTGGCATGTGGCACCATCTTGTTGGAACCACTGATGTCAAGTCCATATCATTCTGAAAATAGTTTTCCAACATAACACGATAGCGAATTCCATTGATCGTATCATGAATATCATTTTCAGCTTTTTTACAAACGAGATTCTAGAAATGAGCCGCATCGCTGAAGACGATTTGACGATAAAAATCTGGTTTCAGCCCATTCACAGAACACACGATGCAATTGATGGTCCGCTGGCTTTAATTCTTGTACTAGTTGGATCTTATATGGATGTAGGCCAAGATCTTTCCTCGAAATGTTCCAAGTAGTGGACAGGCAGAGACCGATTTGCTGAGAACGGCGTCGGATCGATAAATTCGGGTCCTCTCTTACATTCACGTCTACAGCGACGATGGCTTCTTCTGTACGCACGGTGCGGACTCGATTTGGAAGGTGAACGATTATGCGCACCGTAAACTTGACGAAGTGTTCTATAAGTGCTCTACAAGCTTCATCGCAGAAGATTACTTTTCAATGAAATTCAGAATTTCCTTCAATCTTTTGCAGATCGCAATCGGAGATGTTTCGGTGCTTCAAATAATCAAGATGCTTCAGTTCTTGAGTTAATTTGATCTTGTGAGGGTGAAGGCGCCACATTGTGGACTGAGAGATTCCCAATTTCTGTGAACTGCGTGGAATCGACTGATTTGGCTCATTTTTAACTAATGCTCTAAAATAAAAATAAATGCTAGGCATTAACGGCCCATACAGGGGCTTAAACCTAGCTTCTGCAACCATTTGCTTGTATTTTAACCCGAACGGCAAATTTGAGAAGCTTCTCATGGCAATTCATTCTCTCGGATGTTTGTCAGACGTTCCGAAGAGGTGGGGCTCTGGAAAAAACTTTAAGATATTACTTGGCCCCGCTTAACTTTACCACTTAATTAAATTATCAATTACAAAGTTGACTACTACTGAAGGTTACAAAAGTTGGAAACATTTAAGCGAATCTTTGAAAATGCACGAAAAAAGTCCTGCACATAAAAAAACATTTTTCCTATGGGCTGAAGCTGAAATCAGGTTCAATTCTGGTTCAACTATTCACAAGGAAGAACAGAAGTTAATTTCTAAGCAAAATTTGCGATAGAACAATGTGCTTCAAAGATTGATGCACATAACCTTGTATTTGGCTGAAAACAATATAGCATTCAAAGGGACATCTGATAAAAATTCTTAGGTCTTGTATAGTTGTTGGCAAAGTTTGATCCCATCATTGAATTAACTCATTGGATCCAACGTTATATCTACAATAGTATCCCGCATTAAGGCTTTAAAGTATTATGCAATAATAGCTGATTGTAATCCTGATATAAGTCATAAAGAGCAACTTTCAATCACATTTAGATGCGCCGATATAACAGAGGATACCGTAAGCATAAAAGAATATTTTATTTTATTTCATTTTTACACAGAAAGCATTTTAAAAACATTGAGTGATCATGGCCTTAACATTAATAACTGCAGAGGACAGGGTTATGATAATGGCGCGAACATGAAGGAAAAAAATAAAAGCGTACAGAAAAGATTATGGATATAAATCCGCTAGCTTTTTTGGTGCCACCGAACAAAGCGATGCTGCAACATCACGCGAATCGACCACACTTGCAGGACAAATAAAAGATTTTAGTTTTATTGTTTCTATTCGATATAGTATCTATGGTATGATGTTTTATTTCAAATTAACGTTGTGAGCAAACTAAGTCAGTCGGCGCAGGGACATAACTCCCAAAATTGATTTGGGACTTATGTCCAAAATTGATTTGGGACTTATGTCCCTCTCCATCGACACATAAGTTCCAAAATATTTTTTCGAAGATGGGACATAAGTCCCAAATTTTCGGAGAGATCTCTAATCTCGGTGCCGTGAAATAACGCCAATGCGATTCCGCAACTACATAAATTAAACTTAACTCTTCAAGTTGAAGAAACTCTCGATTTTGCCGATATTAGAGAGTTTGCTGATAAAAACGCGAGAAAAATAATACTTTAGTAATTTTATATATTTTTGATTACTAAAATGTTTCGTGAATAAAAAAATAAACAAATAAAATATTTAGTTTTTTATAATAATAAATATATGTTGGTAGTTGTCTATAAATTCCATAACAAATATGGTATCTACAATATTTATAGTAAGCCGTAATGGAGGCCTCGCTTGCGTAGACAGCATAACACAATTTGCACGATATCTTTTTAATTTATAGCCTATGTGTTATTCTTAAGTATATGCTATAGTACTCTAAGGTTTCATCAAAGTCCGTTCAGTAGTTTTTGCATGGGAGAGTAACAAACATCCATCCATACATCAGAACATAAGGTATACGTTACAAATTTCACTTTTATATTATCAGTAGGATATAAAAGGGCGCCAATGAAATACTTGCCCGGGGCGCCTAGATGGTTAAGGCCAGCCCTGTCTTACGGTAGCGATATTTTCAGTAACTCGAACCGTGCGTTGTCTAACTGGCTCACTAATATTAAATAGTGAATATGTTGGATCACTTCTCAATAAAAATGGTATTAAATCATTTCCCTCCATTCATAAGATTGTTGAAGTATTTTCAACATTGAATGTTTTTGATTATACATCAATATGTGGGCCTAGATACCTTAAAAAATTGGCTTATAAGCTACTTTCCTGATGAATCTGATTTTGACAGTAAGCGAAGGTGGATACTTAATCCTTCTCTTGATATATCCATACAATCAGATGATCTTAACATGCAAGTGAATGAAAAACTGATTGAGCTTTCTACAGATGGACTGCTGAAAATGGAGTTTAATTCGCAGAGGATAGGCGTTTTCTGGATGAAAAGAAGGACCGTTTACCGACCGATCTTACGTTTTCTTAAATGTTGAATACTAAGACCAAATGCAGAATGGCACTGGGAGAATTGCATTTCCATAATATTTCCATGGCTTGACAAATTAGATAGATAGATTTATTTTGCATAATATTGATTTACATTCGGTACGCTATCACACATTTTACATAAGTACAGAGATATGATATTTTTGTATCTTACTACTGAAACAATATATTTAACAAATCTGAAGAGAATTCTTATTTACAAAATAGCAATCTTTTTGAAGTAAAGTGCGAGAAAAACCTTCAATTTAACAAAAAGAAAAAAAAAGAAATAAATAAAAAATAAATAAATTAATAAATAAGTAAATAAATAAATAATAAATAAATAGGTAAATAAATAAATAAGTAGATAAATAAATAAATAAATAATAAATAAATAAAAATAAATAAATTAATAGAAGTTACGAGATCCTGTCAAGGATTCTCAAAAAAAAAACGAACACCAACCTGAGGTTGGTCCAACGGTTCGCAGGAAATCAAAGACTACTGTTTAGACTACGTTATAATTAAATCTTTATTATCTACACGATTGAATAGTATTCCGACTGCACTCTGTCACGTCCAAACTTAGATTGTCCCACCGCTGTTCAATTCCTGCTTCAGGTGGTATTGCTTCTCATGCCCAATCTGCTGAGTCGCCCAATGCATGCAGCGCGTGCATCCGCCTGTATCGGGTATCCGTCATCGTTGCAATCGTGGGAACATGCTGAGTCGGCTGGAACATGTTTGCGCGTGTCTGATCAGGTTCAGGGTGACGAGCGGTTTCAGGTGCGGTATGCCGGATGATGATAACTTCAGGTTTAGGGTGACGAGGGGTTTCAGGTGCGGTATGCCAGATGGTGATAACTCCTCCCCCTCTGAAAATCTACGGCCCGTAGATCTTGCGTGACCTCAGGGTCAGGCTGTTACTTGTGATAGGTTAGAGGATGATATTGCTGGGATGTCGGGCTTAGCGTATAACTTCTTCCCGATCGTGAAGACTGCCGATGCCACCAAAATTAGGATTGCAGCCTCTGTAAGTATAGATATTTTAAATTCTTGGGTTAAATTACCTAGGCGTTCTATGTTCCGAACGCTGGGATCATGCACGTATCCCAGATCAATATCTCGGTCATGGTAGGTGATGTTCATTAGCGCCGGTGGAAGTGCTTGTAAGGCTGTAGCCAAAGAACTTGAAAATGTTCTGCCCTTCAGCTGGATACACTCATTTCTCAATTGGATGATGTATGTACCTGTAAGAGACTTTGAAATATTGTTAGCGACTAAATCACCCCTGAAGTTAGTGACAAAAATTGTATCTTCTTTGATGAGTTCGATGACCTCTTCTTTGCTTGTTTGGAAGGTACAAGGCGCGGATCCCCCCCTTCAGAAGCCGGGCGATGCAGTCATCTTCAGGAATTTTCTCCAGCGCTTTGTCCTCGCAGATTGTTGAGTTGTTAATTGATAGGCAACTTGCTACGATGCCGTAAGTTGCCCTGTGGTTGACGAGCATCTTTTTGAATTTTAGCCTGATCTGTTTTCCCTTGATAACTGATGGCCTTGTTATTAGTAGGTTAAATTCTTCTTTTCCAACCTTTGGCATTGAGATAACATACAGCAGCATCGATCCATTTGTGAAGATTGATGGCGTCCCATATACTACTGCCTCGATTTCGTTAGCGTACGGAAGGGTCTCCAACTCGCTGATAACCTTATTGATTTCCTCCGTATTTAGTAGGTTTGTATTGATCAGGCCGCTCTTTGCCATTTGGCAGGCTCGTACTATTTCGTTTATCTCGCCTTTTATTACTATGATTTCGTCCAGTGCATCTTGGTCGAACCTTCCAGAAACCGTGTCCTTAATCCCTTGTTCGTATCTGTCTATCGCCGAGTTAATTCTCCTAGTAACGTCTTTCGTAATGTCAAAAAGCTTCTCGTTGATTTGGTATTGCTGATTGTTGTTTTCGATAATTGTTTCCTGGCTTTGGAGGATTTTGTTCCAGTCGGTAGCGTCAGGGCTGACAGCTACCCACTTCCAGGCTGTTCCAATCCAGTCGATGGACCTTGCCTTCCTTCGTGAGTTGCCTTTAAGCAACCTGAGACGGTCCTTTATCTGCTGCACATGAAATTCCATTATGCGTTTTCTGTCCTGATCCTTGATGTTATCGCTTATGGCATTGGTTACTCCGTCCACGAGACCTTGGAATTGCGCTAGGTCAATAGTATGTACAAGCTTAAAACTTCCATCGACAATCCATCCTCTACTTTCCTTCAAAGAAACTATGGGGGCCTTGTAGTCGAATATCTGGAATCCTTGAGTGACGGACAGAAGCATGAGTCTGTGAAATAAATAAAATGTTCTTTTCTTTTCTTTTATGCTCCTAGGAACCCTAGGTTTTCTCTAAGATAGGTGATGTTAGAGTGGAATCTCCGCCTTCAGTAAAAACGACAAGAATCTATTTCATTGTTATAGACATTTTACTTGGCTAACTTAAGACTAACATTTTTCTTAAATTAAAAATTAGTAGGAAAGCGCTTAAAAGCAAATGGTTCCCTTATCTTAAGACTAAATGATTTGTAATTATTCTTACTGTCTAGTTGTAGGTGCATTGCTAAAGTAGTTATGATATTGTGCATACACTCCCCTTTCTCTTTTCCATATATTCATTTCTTATTCGTTTTCATATTTTAAATGTTTTTTAAATGAGTCTTGTGTATTTTTCGGCCACTGGTTGTGGTGACCGTTACCTTGTTGTTCTTTTGGACAATTTCTCTGCGAAAAATGGGCTTATTTTTTGCCTGAATGCCCTTGACCCTTGCAAAAACGATGTCGCCTTTACGGTAAGCTTTTGGCTTGGATCTATTTTTGTTTCGCCGCGCGTTCGTTGATTTTTGTTTGCGCATAATTTCCCCCTTGAGCTCCCTATTCACTCTTTTCCGGAAGTCAACTAGTTGTTGGTAGTTTATTCTTTGATACCTGTTAAAGAAGATATCTGATGGTTTCTTCCCAGTAACAGAGTGAATGGAGTTATTGTACTTGTCTACGGATATATTTATTAACTCCTTGAGTCGCAGACCCTTGTATTCGACTCTGAGGCATCTGAAGATTTCCAGTATCGTAGAATGAAATCTCTCCACCTGTCCGTTCACCTCACTTCGGTTAACGGGGGTGCGGTAAAGCTTGATTCCGAGTAAATCTATAAAATTTAGCACTATTGGACTGAGAAAGCTTCTCTCATTGTCAGTCACCAGTATTTTTGGGACTGTGAAATAGTGCAGTATTTTGGTAATTTTGTCCCTTAGATGGAGGACAGTCCTACTTTTTATGTGAAACAATTTACCAAATTTCGAGAACTTGTCTATACAACTTATAAACTTCTCGTTCTGGATTTCCACAATGTCTAGGTGCAGAATTTCGCATGGGTAGGAAGGTATAGGCGTAGCCTGATATTCCGGATTGATGGGATGTCTATCGTATTTGTTAAGTTTACACACCTCGCAAGTGCTACGAGTAGTATATTTTTTGATCAAGCTATTCATCCTCGGGAAATAGTATTTTTCCAGGAGTTGGTCCTTATTTTCCTTAGCATTGCGGTGAGCCCTTTTATGCTCACTCATAATGAGTGTTAACACGCGATCTGGGTCCCCGACGTCCTCAACAATTCTTTGCGTGATTCGGAGCTTATAATTTACAAAGTTTTCTAAGTATGTTTCCTGAAGCAGAACCAGATGTGACTCCGGAATTTTGATGCCATTTAGTATATTGGGCCTCAATTTGGTTTTAAGGATTCGTGAAAGAACCTCTTTGCTTGGGTTCTCTATTGCCACATAGTGGCGAAGGTAACCAGGATGAGGTTCTTCATGAGCTTCAAATCCTTTTCCGATTTTTATGACAATTTTGTTGCGAAATACATTCAGCGGCACTTCGACATGGGGAATGAGGTCAGTGCTATCCTGATCAGCGCTGTGCATTGTACCTATAGACGAACGTAACTCACTCGCTGTTTCGGTCATTGAACTATTTTTTTCGCGCTCGCGACCCTCACTCGCTGTTTCGGTTATTTCACTCTCGCGACCCTCGCTGGCATCGTCCGTTACCGAACCTTGATCGCAAGCCCTAGAGTTGTGTGCTGCCTGAGTGCCCGCCGAGTCGGATAAGTGATTGACCTGGGTTTTAAGTCTCGATAGAGCGTCAGCAACTATGTTCGATTTACCAGGTTTGTAAATCAATTCATAGTTGTATTCCTCTATACGAGCTTTCCATCTTTTTAATTTCGCATTGAAATGTCGGTTACCTAACGCGAATGTAAGGGGTTGATGGTCCGTGTGAATGCGTATCTTCCTAGCTCCGTAGACGTAGGACCGAAGGTTGTCGAGGGCCCATACGATTGCCAGCATCTCCTTCTCATTGGTCGCGTAATTTTCTTCGGTCTTGTTGAGTGACCGCGATATGTACGCAATCGGCATATCCTTACCAGATATGTCCTGTGAAAGCACCGCCCCAATCGCGTAGTATGAAGCGTCTGTGGTCAAATTGAATGGCTTTTCAAAATCAGGAAAAGCGAGAACCTCAGATGATGTGAGCAGAACTTTAAGATCCTCAAATGCTCGCAATGCCCCCTCATCCAGCCTGACTGGAATGCGTTTCGACTGACTTGCCTTAATCTGGGCATTTTCTCCCCTTGTCAGGTTGGTTAAAGGTTTCGCCACCTTGGCATAGTCACGAATAAACTTCCTGTAATAGGAAGTGAGACCCAAGAAGCTCTTCAGTTCCTTAAGGTTTTCCGGTGGCAATAATTTCTGGATAGCAGCCACCTTGCTCGGATCTGCACGTATATGCCATCAGGGGTAATAACATACCCGAGAAATTCAACCTCGGTTTTTAAGAAGGTGGTTTTTTCCAAGTTAACCTTGAGATTTACCGCCCGCAACCTTGAAAGGATTGTATCTATGTTGTCGAGAGTCTCGTTCATACTTTTACCAAAAATTACAATGTCATCAATATATACATAGCATATTCTACCGATGAACTCTTTCAGTACGTCATCTATCGTCCTTTGGAAGATGGCTGGTGCGTTTTTTAAGCCGAATGGTAGCCGAAGTCATTCGTATTTCCCGTTCATGGTAGAGAACGCTGTTTTTGGTATATCGGACTCCTTCATGGGTATCTGGTGGAATCCAGATGTCAGATCCAATGTAGCAAACCATTTTGCTTTACCCAGACTAGCTAACGTGGAGTTAATGTCCGGAATGGGGTACGCATCCGCTATTGTAAAAAGATTTAGGCGTTTGAAGTCAATCACCATCCTGTACTGAAGCTCGCCTGTAGGCTTAGGTTTTTTAGGCACAACCCAGATGGATGAGTTATAAGGGCTTCTAGAAGGGCGAATGATGCCTTCTGCAAGCAAGTCCTCAATCTCTTTCTCGACTATTTTCCTCATACTCCCAGGGTATGGGTAACTTTTAGTGTAGACAGGTTCATCTGTACTAGTCCTAATCTCGGCCTTCACCGATGTCTTGACCGGTTCTCTTGCGTTAAGAGGGCCGAAAACGTCTTTATATTACCAGCATGGAAAGTCTGTGCCGTATCTCGCCGGGGAGGTTTTTATCGCAAAGGGCATTGACTTCCGACGACAACTTATTCTTGAGTGGAATTTTCACCCTCTTTGATAATGTAAGGGTGTCCTCTTTGCGATCAATGATCGCTTCTAAATGCTTCAGAGTGTCGTCGCCAATGATGCCGTCGAAAGACTTAAGGCCAGGGAGAACATAAAAGGTTATAGTGGAGTCGTTTCCGACTTCCTTGAAAAACTGTCCAGTGACTTTATGGGAGAACTTTACATTGCCGGCCGCCGAATTTACTATGAACGGTTGAGCTAGGCGGCTTGCCCCGTGCGACACATGGGAGGCAATAAAATTTTTATTAGCTCCAGTGTCCACGAGAAAGCTCAACGTCGTACCGTTCTTGAGGGTATATTCTATGTATGGTACGCTGGATAAGCGCCCGTCATAAAATTTACCTCCTCATCACAAGCCTCCTCCGCTGTCTGACGGTATTCTTCGGGGCAAACTTCATCGCTTGTTTGCAGATTGAAAACCCTCTGCTGTTTACGGGGAAGGTTATCAGAGTACGCTCTCCTCTTGAAAGGATTGTTGCGTGGGTGATTCATATAATTGACCTGTTTAGTTTGCACAGACCGATCTACATCCATTTTTTCATGGGGTTTTGGACCATTTGGTCGGGGGGGTGCTTCGAGATTTGTGGGATAATAGTTTTGACTATTTGAAAAGTGCGGGTTGGGAAGAAATCTCTACGGAGGAAAGGAAGGTCTGGTATCCCTCCTAAAAGATTGGTTAATCGGAGCTGTTACGGTATTTCTCGTGTTTGGTACATGAATCACGTGATTTCTGCAATTCAAGTTTTGCATTTCGAGGCAAGAACCGTACGCTTCCGGGAGCGTTTTTGGTTTTTGCATAATTAGCATTCGAGACAAGTCCCCATTGAGGCCTCGTATAAATACGTCAAGCGCGCGATTGCGGTATGTCTCAACTAGTGCACCCACCGTTTCCGGCGAGTAAGATTCTGTTTTTATTTTATTGATTATCAGAGAAAATTGATGGTTGACATTGGCATAGAATTCGTCCAACCTCGACCCCCTCTGCGCGAGTTGGTTGAGTTGGTGCTCCAGCGTCCTTATATCACGCTTATCCGCGTAATGTAAGGACAGAATCCTCTTGATCTCCAGCCAATCGTCGTCGAATATGTTATAGGAGATCAGTGCCGAGTCGGCCTGTCCTCTAATTTTCTGTCTAATGTGCCGCAATATGGCTCGGTACATTGGTTTATCTTTAATGATACTGAAATCCCTCAGTATTCCTTCTACATTATGTACCCACGATATGTATTGCGTAGGCTCACCCTCAAAAATTTGCAGCTCTTTGACACAATCGGGAAGACGACTTATTTCCTTCAGGTTGACTTCCGTCTTGGGCTCGCAAAGGGTTGCGTCTTCGCGGTTGGTTCCCAATTCAGGGTGGTTAACTGCCTCTACTGATCTAAGACGACCGTCAAGATCCTTTAACTGGGCCAGTATAAGGTTTACTGCCCCGGTTAACTCAGTTACCGATTTAGCGATCGCGTCCATTGTTTAAACAATGATTAATTTTACTTTACTTAAATATAAGAGCAATACGCGTGAAAAAAAAGGGAGCGTGTAAATGCACTACTTATTTATATTTTATATGATTGACAATGCACCTTACCTTTACTACGGCTACTTATTTCTCCTTAATCTGGTTTCTCACAAATGTTCTCTTTTGTTTTACTTAAAATTAGCTATTTCACTATTATTTAAATCCACAATTTATCGGATTATTTCTCTTTTTGTTTTAATTACTTTTACTTTCATTGCTTTACTACAACTTTTCTTTTTTATTTTTTGAAAATTTTTCTCTTTGCGCTTTAATTAAATTAATTCTCTTTTTGTTTAATTACTTTCACTTCAATTGCTTAAATACAATTTCTTTACTGAATCACTTTAGATTTTTCCTTAATTATAGGTTGTTTATTATTTTTCCCTCTTTCCGGGTTGCAGAACTAAGAAATCTAGAAATCTTATTATTGCTGGCTGTAGTCACTTTACAAAAAAAAATTTCCAATTCTCCCTATTTTTGGGTGTAGATTGTAGAACTTTTTACTAATTTTCACTCAACTCACAATATCGAGAGGCTGTTCATTGTACACTTATGTAGTGATTTTTTCCTTTCGTCGTATGCTCTGTGGAAAGCAATAATAAAATTTTTTTTTTAAAACCGATTCGATTTTGTTCTAGGAACTGGCTCCGGAAGTGTCGTTTTAGTCCCTTTTAGTCGCAAGCGTTTATTCTTGCAAGCGACCTACTCGCGGCACAATCAATCTTCACTCTCGTATCCGTCCTTCGACGATGACTATCATGTTCCCATGGGTATGATAATGTTTGTTGCTGGAGGGTTAGTGCCATTACTGTGTTCCCATGGTTACAGCTGTATGCACTCGCTAGAGTGTACTAACCTCCCGTCCTGTCTGAAAGGACGCAACAATTCGCACTGAAGAAAGGATACGAGTTTTAAGCCAGTCCCTGCTCGGGCGCCAGTTACGAGATCCTGTCAAGTATTCTCAAAAAAAAAAACGAACACCAACCTGAGGTTGGTCCAACGGTTCGCAGGAAATCAAAGACTACTGTTTAGACTACGTTATAATTAAATCTTTATTATCTACACGATTGAATAGTATTCCGACTGCACTCTGTCACGTCCAAACTTAGATTGTCCCACCGCTGTTCAATTCCTGCTTCAGGTGGTATTGCTTCTCATGCCCAATCTGCTGAGTCGCCCAATGCATGCAGCGCGTGCATCCGCCTGTATCGAGTATCCGTCATCGTTGCAATCGTGGGAACATGCTGAGTCGGCTGGAACATGTTTGCGCGTGTCTGATCAGGTTCAGGGTGACGAGCGGTTTCAGGTGCGGTATGCCGGATGATGATAACTTCAGGTTTAGGGTGACGAGGGGTTTCAGTTGCGGTATGCCAGATGGTGATAACTTAGATAATTATATAAATAAATAAATAAATGATAAATAAATAAATAAATAAACAATTAAAAAAACTAAACAAATAAACGAATAAACAGGTAAATAAATAAATTAACAGATAATTAGATAAATAAATAAATAAATGATAGATAAATAAAAGAATAAATAAATAAAGAAATACAAAAAATAAACAGGTAAATAAATAAATTATTAAATAATTAATAAATAAATAAAATGCAAATAAACAAATAGACGAATAAATAGATATATATACATATATATGAGCAAATAAAGAAACACATAAGTAGGTATATAAACAGGAACAACATAAGATGGAATTTAAAGACTCATTTGATGGATCAGGGGATTTTCTGAAAAGCTATTTTTACTTATAAAGTTTGCGGAAAGTTTTGAATTCTATCACAAATCATTTCAACATTCGCTCTTCTGTGCAAATCTAAGGTGGAGTAATGCCATGGTAGATTCAACATCATTTTTATACCCTATTCTAAGGGTATATTAATTTTGACGCATAGTTTGTAACATACCTTAATATTGCCCGTAGACCCCTAAAAGTTACTATATTTATGATCAGCATCGATAGTAATGTCGATCTAGCCATGTCCGTCCGTCCGTCCGCCCGTCCATCTGTCGGAAAAAATTAGGCCTTTAAACTGGACCTAGAGAGCTGAAATTTTAACCATATACTCTCTAGGGTCCCGAAATAATCAAGTTTATGAATTTTTGAAATCCGCCCACAGACACGCCCACAAACTCAAAAAAACAAAATTTTGGAAAAAATCGAATTTTGAGCTAGAAAGCTGAAATATGATCTATGACTCCTAAAACTGCTCGGGATAAAAAAATTTTAAAATCCGCCCACTGACACGCCCACAAATAAATAAAACATTTTTTTTGAAACTCCAAAGTTTGAGCTAGGGAGCTGAAATTTATAATATATACTCTCTATGGGCCCTTTATGCTCATGTGTAAATATTTTCAAAATCCGCCCACTGACACGCCCACAATTAATTTTTTTTTTTTGAAAATTCAAAGTTTGAGCTAGGGAGCTGAAATTTATAATATATACTCTTTATTCTCATGTGGAGCGTTTTTTTTTGATAAAATCCTTTAAATGTTATATAACAAAATATGTAGAGCTAATTAATTTTTAATTAATTTTTTTTATAGTTTTGCTGGTGTGATCTTGAAAAGTTAACCTTGGATCAAGATGCACACCCAGGTACTTCACAGATGGTGCCCAAGTAATGTTAGACCTGTTAATATCTATTTGGCTATTTGGAAGATTGCACGATTTTCTTTTTCTGGTAAAAAAGATGGCATGCATTTTCCCAGCGTTCAATTTGATTTTCCATTTCTTAAAATAACTTGCTAATATTTCCATCGCATTTTGTAGATTCCTCTCAACGTTGAGAGCAAATATATGTGATAAAAAATTGCAGTGTCATCCGCGTAAATACCAATTTCACAGACTCTGTAAATCAGAAGTGTATATATTGTATAAAATGGGCCCGAGTACGGAACCGTGCGGCACACCTGCGTGAAAATACACTAAGTTGGATGCGCTACCATTAACATGCACACTGAAACAACGGTTTGACAAGAAACTTTGGACTAATTTACATAGATACGAGGGAAAATTAAAATTTATCATTTTGTGCATGAGGCCTAGCGTGGCATACAGAGTCAAATGCTTTCTCTATGTCTAATAGTATCATTCCCGTTGATTTTCCTTGTTCACGGTTTCTTTTGTTGCTATTTGTAATTCTAAGGACTTGGTGGCAAGTACTATGGAAGCGCCGAAAACCAAACTGTTCATTCGGAAATATATTCCTGTCAGAAATAACACCCATTAATTTTTCCTTTATTACCCTTTCCAAGATTTTGCTTACACTGCTTAGCAAGCTAATTGGCCTGTAACTCCCTGGGCATTCTGTATTTTTGCCTGCTTTCAAAATAGGAACAACCTTGGCTTTTTTCCAGACAGGAGGAAAGTAATAAAACTTAAGGCATGCATTTATTATCACCGTCAATATTTTAATTGCAGAGATAGGCAATCTTTTAATGTAAATGTTCCTTATGTTATCAAGTCCTCCAACTTTGTTAACTTTTATGGAATTTATGATGTATTTGATGTCCTGATGTACTGTTATAATTTCGTTTGGAGGGAATTGAACAGATGCAAAATTGAGATCGCGAACCGTATCATGAACTAAGGTGGTTGTAGTTACGCCTCCTAAATCTTGCGACATCATATGATTATTTGAGAAGTTAAAATCGAGTTCTTTCGCCTTCTCTACATCAGTAAAGAAGGTTCCTCTCGTTGATTTGAGGCAGGGAATTGGTCTATTTTTACTCCTAATTACTTTTGCAATGTTCCAAAATGGCTTTGCACTTTTCTCTAGAGAACTGGCTTGACAAATTAGTAAATTAGAAACAAGCCCACTCCTCTCATTAATCTATATATTAATACGGAGTTGCCTATAACGTGTTTCCACCCATTTTTGCTATTATACGTCTCATAGATATGCCAACTCTATATATTTAGTTAGGGGGCAATACATAGAAGTGCACAATAGAAAAATGATCCACATAATATAACACACATTATGAATTACATCAGGTAAAATGAAGCGAATTGGATGAAATTACAACAACATTGCTGTGTGAGGCAATAATCTGCCAATTGGAACGGACAAATTTTATATCATGAAGTTACTTGAAAATGCTTGAAAATACTTGAAGTTACTTGAAAATGCTTGAAGTTACTTGAAGTTACCTGAAAATACTTGAAGTTACTTTAAGTTACTTGAAAATGCTTGAAGTTACTTGGACATGCTTAAAATTACTTGAAGTCACTTGAAAATGCCGGAAAAATTTTATAGCATGTGAAATCAGAGAATGCAATGTCGAAAAATTGCATTTTCCGATTAATATGTATAACAGTCGACTTTGTTTTTTTTTCCACTTATAGAATAAATTGGTCGAATTTTAACCATGGGGCGACCGCTAGTAAAAATAAATCAATAAAAAAGTGTTTAGAAATAAAACTAAACTTTGTTTTCAATTTTCATTTCTTATTTCGACCCGCACTTCCAAAAACGCTGTTTTAAGCTAACATTGAAGATGTCAAATATGCAAATATCCCGTGCTTGATTTGAACAACAACTGTCATCTTAAAATTACAAATGTCATAATAAATGTGATAAAATATCTATTTCTATTCTGCAACATACTTTTTCTTTGTATTATGTCACGCTGCTGGTGGCTGACTTGCAAGATGTCATTGTCAATATGCGCACATTGACTTCCGTAATGGTACGAACACACCAAAGTGTGATTCATCGAATTTAATTCTGGTATACTAAGAGTGCGCATTATTTTGTGCTCATTACATATGTAAAATCGGAAATTTTATTTGTCGTTACTGAGCGACTGCATGGGCGCATACGCTCAATTTATTTTTATGTAATTCTCCTTTTCGACTGGAAAACAATACCAGATGCTTTTAATTATCTACGTCAATCAATGATTTTGATTGGTCATTTATTTGGCATCTCAGAGACTCTTATAATTGTGACTACTACACGACGGGCATCACTCAAATCGATATAGCAAAGCATTTAATTAATATTACAATACATTACTGCAGCCACTAGTTGTAGTACGGTAGCACTAATAAAACGGTACTGTCTCTCATAACAAAAGCTATATCTATACATAAATTTAAATATTTTTATTAAAGAAAAAAGCGAATTAAATAAACTCTGATTCGATTCACGGTCATTGGCGCACTTGTCGACCGCTAATCGCCACTCTACTTCAGCCTTCAGATAAAAAAAACCCATACAGACTATTTAAAATAAAAAAAAAAAAAAAAAAAGATACAAGTAGGTACCGCTACCTGATTGGTCAATAAAATAAATAAATAAATAATGGGCATTAACGGACCATACAGGGCCCTAAACCTAGCTTCCCCAACCATTTGTGTCTTCGAAAAGACCCACACATTCTGCTAGTAATAACTGATATTGACTTGGAGATTCGCAGTACTTTCAAAAGATAATTGACATTAAAACTCGAAATGCCATCTCCACGCGTAATGCCGCATTGAAGAAGTTTTGTTAACGCCTTTTTGTATTTTGACTCGATGGCATGATTCTAATTCATAGCAATATAATTTTGAAAACAAAATCTGATGTCTTCCGAAAAGCGAAAGATTATATTTATTTGTTTATGGAAACAACTTTTTTTAACACGGAACTGAAGTAATTGCGATTTGTTTAATGTTTGCCTTGGAGTGTGTCATTGATAAACATATCTACGTTTGTGTGTTTTGAAACACGTCAAAGGCTTGACCAATAAATTCTATTTAAAATAAAGTTGATTGTGTATAGTGTGTATAGTTTGGGATGTGATTTCATAGATACTAGTATGAGTGGGTTTTTTTTTTATAGAGTAACATCGCCTAAATGCATTGTTTATGGGGACTTGTATAGCAAATCTAGATATAGCTTTTAGGTGGCTTTTATCGAGTTATAGAGAGTACAAAGCTTTTTGCTTAATTCTTTGAAAAGAAAACAAAAGTATTTTTATTGAATCTAACTCCATAAAATCAAATCGATAATAAACGAATAATCACAGTCCAGCCTAAGGCATTAGACCTAAAAACCTAACTTTCAAGGGTGTGGTTCTCTATGTGCTCAAGACGCGAGATAAGACGTGATTTGGCAAATTGATCTTCTAAGGGGAGGCAAAAGGATTGAAAATTTTCTGTTTCTGATCTGATTTCCAAAGTGGTCCATAGGGATCGACCCCGATCAGGAAAAACAACAAATTAGGGGCACATGAGATGTGAAGATCTATCAAAACGCACTGAATAAGGGGTTATTTGCGTAGCTGTGTGCAGAAAACGAAAAGAGCTTTCATCGATTACTCCCACGAACTGGAAATTCGCTGACTGTCAAAAGGCTTATTTTTGACAGGAGTTTTTTTTACTTTTTGGAACAGTTTTAGAGTTTTTGGATGATAAAGATCCAATTTTTAAAGAAACCAGACATTGCTGATTTAACTTATTCGCTCACAATTTTTTTTAAAATCTCAGTCTTAATTTGACGAAAATAAAGTCAATCCCAGCTGTTCTTGTCAGAAATAAAATAAAGAAGCAAACTACTTGACGGCGGCGCGGCGTAAGCTTTCCCAAATTGTCACAGACACATTTAATTCAATTCAACATTTAAAAATCATTCACACAGACTTTGAAACTAAATTTGAGGATGTTATGACTATGAAAATACCACTGTGGGTTATCGATCCATATGGCGATATAGAAGAAATGGATGTCGGAATAAGCACTAACGGAGAATTTAAGGAAGGCACTATATCCAACAGAGCCGTCAAACTGCTGGGATACGCGGATGATATCGACATCATCTGCCGATCTCTGTTAGAGGCTGTCTTGGCGATTGAAAAACAGGCAAAATTGGTTGACCTTAAAATCAACGAGGACAAAACAAAGTACTTGCTTTCAACAAGCAAATAAACATCTATCCACCGACTAGGACAAAACGTAACTGTGTGTAGCAGCAACTTCGGGGCAATGGTGCGATGGTAGTGTATTCACTAAAGTGATTGGCAGGTCGTGCGTTCGAATCCCGACCAAGGCCATGATTTTTATAAAATTGAATACACACAACAAAAACTGATCTCCCTAAAGCAATTTAGGCGCCACCTGTTGAGAAAAAAAAAATCCCATCGCACCAAACTTCTTTCCTATCCTTCTATTCTTTCAGTAAGTAGCACCCAAAAATAGGAAATGAATTGCTGGGAGTTACTTGCGCAACAAACTAAATGCCTGCGCTGTGGTTTTACCATTATAAGGGTACTGTGTCACTACAGAAAAAAGAAATCCCTTTAGCACACGCAAATTATAAAAAAAAAAAAAAAAAAAGTAAGGGAGTTTACCTACCTCGGAGTAAGCATCAACTCCACAAATGACAACTTAGTGCAGATCCGACAAAGAATTACCCTAGGAAACCGGTTCTACTTCGGTTTGGCAATACAAATATATTCCAAACTCCTAATTCGGAAGACCAAGTGTATGCTCTACAAAACACTGATACTGTCACTTCTGCTCTATGGCGCCGAGTGTTGGACGATAAGCATGAAAATAGAGCTAATATTGGGTTCTTTCGAAAGATAGAAACTCCGTCGGATATTTGGTGATATTCCTATGTACGAGGAGGCGAATGGAGGAGAAAATACGACCGCGAGCTGAACGAAGATGTGGATGTAGTCTGAGAAGCTAAAACGCGTCGACTACATTGGCTCGGCCACATCGAGCGAAAGGAGAATAACGGTCCAGCGAAGAAGATCTTCGACTCTCATTCCGCAAATTCGAGACGACAGGGAAGCCCGAAAATCCGTTTTAAAGACCAAGCCATCGCAGATGCCAGAGCGCTTGTTCTGGACAGCTGGAAGCAGCGTGCCCTGGATCGCGGCGGATGGATTCCTGCTCTGTCTCAGGCAGAGACTCTCCACGGGTCGGGAGTAAGTTAGTAAGTAGAAAATATGCAAAAATATATTTTGATGAAAACAGCTCATACAAAACTTCACAGATGTCCGATGGTTTCCTACTCTTCGTCGCAGAGTCTACATGTGTCATCATATTCAGCTAATATTAAAAAATACAAAAATCCTGGATACAATTCATGGGAATGAAAGTCATGTCCAGCTAGCAGGAACATTTTAAATGAGTAGAAAAGAGGGGAGATTGCACCGAAAATCCAGTTCCTGAAATAATTCTCGGAGTATGCATCCAATAATTTCTACTAAAATCAGTATCCTCTGCACGTGTGCTATGGAAATCAAATTTGTGTGTAGCCATGATGTTCATGCGGATGACTTAGACACCTATGAACGTGTCGCCGAGCTTTAATACAGGGCTCACAATTTAGATTCTCCAAGCCATTTATTTGTGCTAAGCTATATTTGTGTCACTTGCCTGATCTTCGGTTAAATACCGATTCCGAACCGCAAAATTATGAGATTCATTAAAAACGGAAGGAATTGCTCTCAAAATCTAGAATTGCCCTCTTCAATGAAACGTGTATTGGTTATGATCAGTTGACTATTCTAGTAGTTGTAAGAGTGGGAGTAGCACGCACAGTATCTGTCCTACCTCCTACCTAATTGAAGATGTCACATCACAGCGCATCCCCTTTTGGAATCCGGTACAGGTTTGGAATGGTTCGGAAGAGCTGTTTCCATACTGCCCATTTCACCGTGTGTTTTCCAGCGTCACGCGACACTACTGTCTTCCAAAAGAGACAACTAGAGCTCCTGGCGGTGAATGTTATCATATGCGGCTGTAAGGTCGATAAAAAGATGGTTGGTCTCGACTTGAAATTCATTGTTCTGTTCCAGAATTGCCGTAGTCTGAAGATTTGGTCTATTGTCGATCTGATCTGATGATCTGATCCGATTAGTGTGTTTCAGAACGGCTTGAGACGTACGCACGGAACGTTATGTAGATTATTATATGCGACATTTAGCAGGGGATATGCCTCGATAGTTTTTGCAGGACATAGGATCGCCTTACTTGGAGACAGGCATGTACGTTTTCTACGATCGTTAAACTTATTGTCCCGTGAATCGAAATAATTTGTTATTTATAAATTAATTTTATTCATACCAACATTTGACAATTCACAGACCAAATGAACGGCCCCTTAGTTCGCCCCGAATAAATGAATTGATAACAATTCACAAGCAATCATCTACAGGATAAACACTGTGAAACTGCTATAACCAATAAATTTATTTAAAATCAATAAAAAGCTGCCGTCCATCATATGTGACCCCACAATACCATTGAACTTCTTCAAGTTCGAACCAAATGCCAATTTGTTGCATAATATATCTTTGGAACTTCCGGCATCACAACCACAAAACATTAAACCAATAACAACAATCAAAAATAATTTGCAATGCAATTGAGCAGAACCATAGACGAACACCTTCAAAACCAGCGCACCTCCTCTCATCGATCAAAACCGATCGATAGATCAACCCTGAACACCAATACATCTTCAGCGGATGACTCGCGCTTTAATTAATAATCACTTCAATATAGTAAGCACTTTAACCGCAAACATAATAATAAATAATAAAAGAGAAAAAAAAAACCAAATTCTTCCTGTATTGCACTCGACAATGTGATTCGCACTACCACCATCAGCCGGCAGGGGTGCCTAAGACGAGCGTTCTGAGAATGTGCGTATTGGCGCCCTCATGAAAAGCTCCACGAATGGTTGCCTCTACGTTTTCATGAAAACAAAAGCGCGTCGAAAACAACGTGAAAACCCGCAAGTGCAAAACATTGCCTTGCAGTCGATTAGACGGAATAATATAGCGTTTTTTTTCTGTCTATGTATTGGTTTGAGTTTAGAAAAAATAGAAGAAAAAAAAAACAATAATAATAATAGCTGCCGGCGTATGCGTGCATTTGTTTATTTTTTAGCCATGACAATACGAGAAGGTCATCATGCTCGTAATAGACCGGGGGCCACACTATAGCTCTATGCAAATATGGTATAGGCAACTGACACGGGCGAGCGAGGAGCGAAGCTTTTAGGTGTTTGACGGCTCGATGGCAGCTATAAGCTGTTAGCTTTAGTATGCGGAAAAGTTAGACTGCGGTGGCGGAGATGGTGCACGGCAGCGGGTTAATTGCACGTATATAAGCGTAATACTCGTAGTCTAATAGTATCACTTTCGAGACTATTAAGGGAGTTCTGGTGTGAACGCATTGATGGTAGTGTCTATGTCTACGACTTTCGAGAATCAGTTGTAAATAATTCACTGAGTCGACAACAAAAATACTTGTAACGAAGGTCAAAATTCTAGGCACGATCGGTGGGATGTCGAACGCATGTTGTTTCTGACTTTCAGAATTTTTTATTTGTTTGTATTTCCCATAAAGCGTGAACCTGGATCTTTATCAGAGGGGGTGGCAGGGGGCGGTTATTCATATACAATCCGAGTCACCAAAATGAAAACATCAAAATGAAAACTGATGCGGAGCTCGTTTTTTATTGCATACTCTATATGTATCTGCTACAATCGCGGCACAATGCGGGTGTCTTGAATTGAGTTCGTTTCTGGCATTGAGGTGAACTTGGATTGGGTATACATTTCAGACGTAAAGAAAAGCAAACGTTTATGGCTTTGTGGTGGTGATATTAGTGGAGGGCTTTTAGAATAGTCTATTATCTGAGGTAAGAATCTATAAAGATGACCTTAGGAAGCTTTATTGCGATAAACATTCTGATAGGCGATTTTAGATTGAAAGATGGTTTTTACTGATTAATTTATCATTTCATGGGTAATGAATCTTATATTTTATGTAATCTGCTGTGGGTCCGTGAGGGCTTTGAGAAGGTTTTTTCATCGATAAGAAATATTAAGAGGGAAACTGCGCTTAACAAAAGCTTGATTGGAACAGTGCACCTTGGGAAAAGTGTTATGCATGTTGCTGTTTCTGTTCCACATCCGAAGATGAAGAGTGCGATTCAAAAACAAACATGAGAAGCTGAAGGTTGGTTCTGTCATTAACAAAAGAATGAATTGGATTTGGAGAAACAGACAGAAAAGAAGTATCAATGAATCCGAATGTTCACATTTTCGACAAAAGAGCTTGATGCCAAATTTTGTAAAATGCCTTTGCAATATCAATCATAACCATTATGGGAAAGAGATATGCCAACAAATCAGAAATCACCCGTAGACCTGTTGCTTGGAAAATCATTTACTTTCTAATTGATGAAAAAGCTGATTTTGAAGGCGAGAACGGGTTTTGGTGGAAGAACTGAGTGAAGTAAATAGGCATAGCAAAACATTTTGATATTTTCTTTCGTTTACAGCCGTTTTGAAATTTCGAATTCAATTTTTGCTCTTATATGATGTGTACTCGAAAACTAAGGTTTCACCTTATTAAATTACGAAGCGTCTATAGAGAAAATGGCAATACTCGGAGTAATCTTCCTTCGTTTCGCCTGACCTAATCTTTTGGTTCTAAGAGATTAAGAAACGATTAACATGGGCATTGCAGTTGTTTCTAGTTGATTAGGAGAAATCAAAATTGATATGTTAGCCAAAAACCAAGTTGATAAGAACTAATTGGTATTTTATTTGTTTCGATAGGTGCGTTTCTTTAAGAAATGTATCCACAGGAGTGCTTGAATGTACACGTTAAACAAGAACAACATTGTTTAGCCAGCAATACTGGGACTATCTGTCGATATGTTAGAATTTAATAATTGTTGGTGATTTTAACATCGATCTTCTGACTAGCTTATCTAATGTTGATAATTATCCATCAGTTTTGTCTTCCTATGGCCTCGATAGTCTGCTAACTCTTCCTACGCGCGGGGTTCTAGATCCAACCTTTTCCTTGGACCACATTTTTGTAAGATTACGTAGAAGTAATCATGTAAATTTCAGAATCGCTATATTTGACCTTAAAATAAGTGACCACAGCCTAACCACCATTCAACTTGACCTTAGGATCTGTAGATCAAGACGGTATGAACAGTAAAAAATTACCTAAATAGATTTTGCAGCTTTCAAATTAGCTAATTCTTCAATCTTGGGATGAGGCTTATGGAGCACAGGATCCATCTGCTGCTTTTGATTTGTTTATTAACAAATTACAATTGCACGTGTGCTACGCAAGTGCTCTTATTAAGAAGAATAATAAATTGAAACCCCTGAAGCAGTGGATGACTAATGCTCTTATTAATAAGATCAGGCATAAATAACGTCTTTATAAGCGTTTAAAAAAGCATCCCTACAACTCTAGTCTGAAAAGGTATTATGATAAGATTTGCAAAGGGCTGAAAATTGAAACTCCCCTTCAAAGAGATACTTTTTATAGTAACAAGGGTAATTCCAGGAAAGAATGGCAGGTTGTCAATGAAATTTTGAACAAAACTAAACCGAACGCGGATGTCGTCGTCAATATCAATAATGCTACTTTATCCGAGCCTTTGGAAGTTTCCACTGTTTTCAATGACTATTTCTCAAATATAACAAGGGTTTTTTCGGGACTCCACACTTAGAAATGATTCTGAGTGTCTATGCGAAAACACTCTTACTCATGACCCTTTCCAACGACAAAGTTTCTTTATACCCTATTCTAAGGGTATATTAATTTTGACGCATAGTTTGTAACATACCTTAATATTGCCCGTATACCCCTAAAAGTTACTATATTTATGATCAGCATCGATAGTAATGCCGATCTAGCCATGTCCGTCCGTCCGTCCGTCCGTCCGTCGGCAAAAATTAGGCATTTAAACTGAACCTAGAGAGCTGAAATTTTAACCATATACTCTCTAGGGTCCCGAAATAATCAAGTTTACGAATTTTTGAAATCCGCCTACAGACACGCCCACAAACTCAAAAAAACAAAATTTTGGAACAAATCGAATTTTGAGCTAGAAAGCTGAAATTTTTTATATATCTATGACTCCTAAAACTGCTCGGGATAAATTTTTTTCAAAATCCGCCCACTGACACGCCCACAAATAAATAAAACAATTTTTTTGAAAATCCAAAGTTTGAGCTAGGGAGCTGAAATTTATAATATATACTCTCTAATAGCCCTTTATGCTCATGTGTTAATTTTTTTAAATCCGCCTACTGACACGCCCACAATTAAATAAAACAATTTTATTGAAACACCCAAGTTTGAGCTAGGGAGCGTTTTTTTTGATAAAATCCTTTAAATGTTATATAACAAAATATGTAGAGCGTTCTTAACAATTCAACCATACTTAGACTTTTGTCACGCCCACTTATGAGGGATAGGAATAAGAATAGGGTATCCAACAGTTCGCCCAAGCGGACTGTAGCCCGTCCCTATGTTTTTTAATTCTTTTTCACCTTTTGAAGTATACACATACATACAATCTCTTAAAGCATCTAACTCAACCTCATGTGATCAAATTTCAAGTAATATTTTGAAACACATATCTTTTCTCGTTTCTGATGTTTTATGTCATATTTTCAATTTTAGTGTACAAAGTGGTATTTTCCCGGATTCACTAAAAACATCTGTTGTAATTCCACTACATAAAAAAGGTGATACTATGTCTTTAAATAACTACCGTTCAATATCGCTTTTATCAGTGTTTTCTAAGATCTTTGAAAAGGGGGTCAAATCATGAATGGTGTCTTACTTAAATAAAATAAGTTTCTTTAGTGATTTGCAGTTCGGCTTTCGAAGTGGCAAATCCACTGAAGATGGTTTGTTAAAGTTGTGCGGTGAAATATGTAGTAGTTTAAATGTCTCTGATATTCCTGCTACTCTCTTCATTGACAATATCTAAGGCTTTTGACATGGTAGACCATAATATATTGCTTAATAAACTTTACAATTGTGGTTTGAGAGGTTTTATTCATGACTGGTTTACTTCTTATTTAGATAATCGTAGTCAGAGAGTAAGGATTCGGAATTGTTATGGAATAGGTGTTCCACAAGGATCAATTTTGGGTCCTATTCTGTTTTTAATTTATGTAAATTCGCTTTTCATTCAACCTTTCAAGGGCATACCCACTGCTCTTGCCGATGACACTGCTTTGTCATATCACGATAAGTGCTATTTCAACTTATTTTTGGATCTAAACTATGATCTAGAAATAATGAGGAGATGGTTCGAATTTCATAAATTGGTTATTAGTAATAAAAGAAGTTCATGTTTTTTAATATAATGGGAAAAATCTGTGATGATATGCCCTTACATTACCATTCACCCAATTGCAATACATTTCGTCTAGTCAATCCTTGTACACATCATAATAATGTACCTACTTTTGATTCAAATTCCTCTGGTAACGCCGAGTGTTTTGAAATTTAATGCGTAGATAGCTTTAAGTACTTAGGTATTACTTTAGATTATAGGCTCAGTTGGAGAGAACATACTATGTCCTTAAAGCAGTATCTAAACAGTGTTGTTAGGCATATTAACCATTTTAAACAATACTGCAGTTTACCTATTTTGAACTCCAGTATGGCATAGCTTGTTGGGCTGGTACACATTCTAATAAAATAGATCCTTTGCTAATCTAACAAAAACATGCTGTCCGTATTATTTGTAGAGTAAACTGTCGAACTCCTGGTTTTGAGTTGTTTAAAAGACTTGGATTTCTACCTTTAAGGCATTTATACTTTTTCAAGGTTTTAAAAATATTTTTTGAAATGTCCGGGTATAACTCTCCAAGAGTTTATGATAACCGTAATCTTCGAATCAACACTAGAAATCTCGTTCTTGTTCTAATATACTAATTATACTAATACTGCGCCCCGTTTGTTTAACAAATTGCCTATAAGTCTAAGGTGCCAGAGAGTTAAGTACGTATTTCTTAAATATGTTAAATATTGGCTTTTTTCGTTAAAATATGCTAAAATTGGTGAATTACTGAATCCATTAGTATGATTTCTTTTTTATTTATAGGAAAGCTTATTTATTTTTTACATTTTTTCAAATTTTAAAATTTTAAACAAATGTATTATAACCTCTATTATTGATTTTGAATTTTTTATTTTTTTGTTGAGTTGATTTTATCTCTTAATTTTATCGCATCCCCATCCATAAATGTATTCCAATAATTTTTTTGTTAGTATGAATCATACATTCGCCTCTTGTCAAAATCTGATAACAGAATGTATTGAACTATTTCATTTTAAAGCTTATACATAAGCTATACTATTATTAAATATCTTTTTTTGTTTTTCAATAACTGTTGTATAACTTGAAGTTTTTGTAATGAAATAAAATTACTAAAAAAAAAAACATCCACAGCAGAACTGCTTTGGATACATGCTTCAAATAAATACAATAATTTGTATTGCAAACAAAAATGTATGGCGACTGGCCATTATTATTGTAATCGTTCTTATGAGCAACCGTGGATACATTTCTTAAAGAAACGCGGCTAATATCGCTAATAAGGTAGAACATGAGTCCAATAAAGTGTTACAGGGCTTTAACTTAAATTAATAAATAAATTTTCCTATCAGGTTGTTTTAAGTTTTAGGCGCTCGCATAGTACGATAGATAAGATCTTGTACATGGCATTCAGGAGTCTAATGCATCTGTAATTGGCGGAGTTCATGGGGTTTCTTTTCACTTGAATCGTATCAATCCGTTCTTTGCTTCATCTCTATAAACATTTATAACGGGCTTAATAAAAGACGAGTACAGAATTATTTTCAAGTGTTTGATTTTGTTAGTAGCATATCGCGAAATCGCTTGACTCTCTTAGTCATCATCGCAATGTCTCCTGCCTATCGCTATTTTACCGATATTTCCACCACAAGTGCTCAAACGAAATAGCCAGCTGCATTCCACCTTTACCTCGATACCCGTCTTGCCCGGGCTAAACATCAATTCACCCTCAAGCCTTTTGTCCGGACGTACAGTTAAATACAAATAATCTTTCCTTAACCGTTCATGGCCAAATTATAAGGGTAGGGTATTAAAAATCTCTTTAGTGCGCGCAAATTGTAAAAAAATGAAGATTCGTTTTCAGATTTATTTTTAATCCGCAGTTGACTCCTATCTCCTATATTAGATATGATTTTCGGTCCCGTTTGCGTTGACGGGCTTTGGAGGAGGAGATTTAACACCGAACTCTACGAGCTGTACAGCGACATCGACCTGGTGAAAAAAGTGTCAATCAGTCGACTAAGATGGCTAGGACATGTAGAGCGAATGGACACCAACGCTCCGGCCCGAAGAGTCTTCGATTCCAACCCGGAGGGACAACGAAGGGGACCTCAACTAACTTCGAAAGCGCAACTGGAGGCAGTTAGCCAAAGATCGTGCTAACTGGAGAGGCGTATTGGTTGAGGGCCAGGTCCACCCCGGGCTGTAGCGCCACCTAAGTAAGTAAGCAAGTTGAGGAGATATTAATTAGGCTATATTTTGTGCCCGGCTTAAACGTAATATTTAACTTCATTGCACGGTTTTCATTTGAGCAGAGTTTCGCTATGGAATCATTTACAGAATCTTATCTCCTACAAATGACTTTGTGGTAAAAATGTGATACAAACCATTAACACAACTATTTAAATGTATCAAACTGTTGCTATCGCATTTTCTTTGAAAAGTAATTAAAAATCAATTCTAGAATTTACATATCGGTTAATTGAAACGTATAGGATTTTCCGAGATCAATATGACAAAATTGTATACTTACTCTTATTTGTGGAATAATGCAAGCGATAAATAATTAAACAGCACGCGAGAGTATCTTATAGACAAGTTACGTTACCAATATCCGCCTGAGGCGGCAAAGGCTTTATCTTTTAAAAGGCAATTAACAGAGTTATTCGAACGAAGCTATTTATATATTGTATCTACATTCAATATACATACGTAATCGAATAATTTTCTGAAATTTCGTAATATTAAAAGAATTACTATAGAAATGTTTCAATTTATTGACTTTCCAGTCGTTTTAATTGGCACTCACTTATCTGGTGTAAGGAAATTTAGTTATAAACACCTCCTACAATCGATTGGCACGAGTGTATACACAATGCAATACCTTTTAAAATAAATTGACTTTAATCGTGCTTCAGGCGATCTGTATGCTAATAACTTGTCTCATTACAGGTGTTTAATGCGCTTTGAATTGGTGCTTTACAGAAAATTAATAATGAAGAATTGTGTTAGTTTAGGTATATATGTATGAAGACAGGAGAGGATTGCATGACATGCCATGTAGGTCCGCTTAAAGTTACTATACTTGTGATCAGAATAGAAAGTCATGTCGATCTTTTGGCTTAAACATTGATTTTCGATAAAATCCTTAAAAAACGTTAGGGACAGTGTGTAGACAATATCCTTCTTAATAACTGGCACATACAAAGTTGTTTGCCCCTTCCACTTTTTGGGGGCAATTTTGACAAAAGGTTGTTCTTTCGATTAATTGCTTAAAAAAGATATGAAGACAATATCCTTCTCAACAACTCGCCTAAACTATACTTTTGGGGGTCGTTTGGATTGAATTTTAAAATTTTGGTAATTTTGTTAGAAACAAAACTCTCAACCCAATGCCACCTCCTCTTTGCAGGATAAGAATATGGATATGCTGTTCTTAATTATAATCTGTCCAAAGACACAGACATAAGACGAAAAATCCTTTTATTAAATAACCTACTTGAAATTACTAGCCACACATAGACTGACCAGACGTTTTTTAACGCTGGAAAAAAAACCTTTATCTTTTTTAAAAATCGAGCATTATGTCTTCTTTTTTGGTGTTTGTACAAACATTTTCAAAATCTCGACTCTAAATAAATTTGTATGTTTTACGTAAAAATGGTGCCACGGAAGCAAAAATATGAAATACTACTTAGATGTTTGGCATATGAAAAGCGAATTGACAGTGACTGATTACACCCAGAAGAAGTGGGCTCGATGTCAATAAGAAATCTCCTTTGCTCATGTTCGAAGCAATGGACATTTATCCATTTTCGGACTTAACTTTAAGGGCCGGAAATAACTTAAAACGAAACAAGACTGCCCATAAAAAAGTACATATTGGCAGCATGTTTTTTTTGTCGTTGAAATAAGAATGTAGTTTGAGCCTTTTAGAACAATTTAGCTATTTGAAGTTCATAAGGGAACATCCTATCCATCGAAGTGTGCTATCACACGTTCTGCAACAAACTACAGATCGAAAAAAGACCAAATCTTGACATTTAATCACAACCTATCGTGAAAACGATATCGTCAAGCGATCCGATGATCTGGACTCTGAGAAAGACAAATGAATTTCAAGTCGAAACCCACCACCTTTTCTTCGACTTTAAAGTCCCATTTGAAAGCATTCATCGTCAGGAGCTCTACGTGGCAATGCCCGAATTCGGGAACTCAGCACAACGGATTCTGTTATGTCGCGTGGCAATGGAAAACACGACGTGCAATGTGAAGTATGGAAACAGCTCTTCCAAATTTTTATAAAACTACAACACATTCGGGCAGGAGATGAGCCATCATGACTTCTTGAATCTTGTTTTGTAGCGGAAAATGCGCAGGGCAGAAGTCAACATGGAAGGCACTTTCTTCAACAGATCCGTCCAACTACTGGCAAGATACGCGACAGTTTTTTTTTAAGATTCTGGTTCGCCAAGCGATGCAAAATGCACTTCGACCTATAAGGTCTTTTTTGGCGATACGCGGACGATATCGACATCATCGGCTGATCTTAGCGTGCGGTAGGGGAGGTTTTCCTGGCGATTGACGAACATGAGAAATTGACTGGCCCTCGACTACACGAATGACACCTAAGTGGAGATCCAACGAAGAATTAA
This sequence comes from Portevinia maculata, assembly GCA_949715645.1. Classification (NCBI taxonomy): domain Eukaryota; kingdom Metazoa; phylum Arthropoda; class Insecta; order Diptera; family Syrphidae; genus Portevinia; species Portevinia maculata. The sequence goes on along the minus strand of OX454527.1, from coordinate 50,293,022 downwards.
TCTAGGAAACCATAACTAGTGCTATTTCAGTATGGTAAAACAAATCAAATGGGTTCAAAATGCATAACCCGGAAGACGAAGTCTAACAGTGATGCTGAAAGTTCAGCTTTTTGGCGCCGAGTGCTGGGCGATAAGTAGGAAGAAAGAGCTAATATTTGGTTCTTTCACTAGTTCGGATATTTGGTCGTTTGTGCGAGTAAAGGCGCAGATACAACTACGAAATCTCAAGCTGTACCAAAGTGTGGATCGATTCTGTAAAGCTTAAATACGTGGACTACATTGGCTTTGGCACATGGAGCAAATGATCTTCGACTCACAGCCGCCAGTTTCGGGAACACCAACAATTGTTTGACCAATGTTGCAATTTAAGAAGAAACCACAAACAACGATTTCAAAAATGCACCAATTCATACAAAATGAATAATTAATGTTAGCACAACTCCCGCCATAACGCTAACGCTGAGCGAATGTTTTCCTTCATTCCCTCGATTTATAGTCGATGCCTTTTAGCATCATATTCTGAATGATAAAATCTTAAATGTAAAAGTAAAAAGTCCTATTCTTGGGAAAGTTTTGATCAATTCCTTTATTTAAAGTTTTCTGCTATTGCCCACTTTTAGGGGCGTTTTTTTTACTTTGTTTATTTAAACAAGAAGACCGGTTTTAGTTCTTTAGTGCTAGAGAGTTGTTACATGACTAACTTACATTCTAAAAATAACTTACTAACGATGTTACTGTATGTATGCTAGGATCTAGGATTATGCATGTAGCACTTTAATACATAGCAGTTTTTCCGATTAAATCCTTTAAATGTTGTATAACAAAATAATCGAAAAGTCCCCGGTTCACCCGCCAGGGCCAAGTAACATTTAAATTTTTTGTCCACTACCCCACCTCTTGCGAACATCTCACAAACATCCAAGAGTATCAATTGTCATGTCATGAGAAGCTTCTAAAATTTGCCGTTCGGATTCGGCTTAAAATTGTACGTCCCTTCCACTACGCACAAGAAAGTGGTTGGAGAAGCTAGGTTTTAGGCCCTGTATGGGTATGTTAATAAGTAATATTTATTCATTTATTTTGTTTTATAACAAAATATGTAGATCGTTTTTAACAATTTACCCAAACTTTAATTTTTGCCACGCCCGCTTTATGAGGGATAGCAATAGGGTATCCAACAGTTCGCCAAGCGGACCTGCTTCCTTCAGGAGAAAATGAGTTAAGTAGCAATCTACAAAAAGGAATTGCATTTGCTACTTTTTAATGCTTTTAATTAGATTTTATGTAAATTGACATCAAAATTCGTTCACTGAATCAGTCCAATGTGAGTATTGTTTTCGGCAAGTAGCTATGTCAAACAATTTCAGAAAAAAATAAATACATGTATTATACAGGCAAACCATCCAATAGCAAATTAAAATTCAGTTTGCACATAAAAAATATCAAAAGGAAGTTAAGCTGTAAGGAGCATTTACAACAAAAATTAAATCTTCATTTGAAGAATTTAAGCCAAATTGTTCGAAATCAAATCTTTGTTTTGAAGATAAATATTCACAATTGACAGTGGCAGCACTGTATTCTACACAAAGTTCTCTGCTCACAGTTATTCATACTAAATAAACGAAGAAAAACCTGGGGTGGAATCGGCTAAGGTGATAGTTGATTGTCGCTTTTTGATTGGCCTTTTTTGATTATCAACTCCTCTATGCTCTGCGTAAAGCGATTACTAAAAAATGATTGATTATTGGCAGCACTTAGAGTTTTAAACGTCACTTCCTTGCTGACGCTGTCATTCCGAGCAGCTGATGTGTGTTTATTTTTCATGATTTATATTTCAAATATGATTTTGTTGAGTCCTTAGGTAAAAACTTTATCATAAATGGACAAATTATTGACTGCATTTTTTTAATGACTGCAGCAGTAATTTCAGCCACCGTACTTGTCTTGATAGCCACCACCCCGAAGAAGATTTTAAGTTGCAGCCAATTGAAGGATGGGTGGAACATGCGTTGACCTTATTCCAGTTGGTAAATCAAGCAGTCCCAAAACAAACACAAACGCTTCTTTTGATAAGCGAAAGTTTTTTTAAAAATCTAAAATACACAATAATAAATGATAGCAATCAACAATGAATATTTATAATTCTATGAATTCTTTCATCGGGTTTGAAAGTTCAAAGATATTTGCTTTATTTCTCATTTTTCTTCTTAATAGTTGGACATTTGTGTAATTATTTTCTTCATTTGTGTAGAAAAGTTCTAATGAAGTAAACATTGCACTTCACGAATTTTCCAATTTCACTGTTTTACTTGAATTTATTTAATATATATTCTTTTTTCACTAAAGCATTTAATTTATTTGGAGTTGAAGCCGAGGTGCATACCTATGAAAATAACAAAAATTTATGAAAGCGACACCTAAATAGCTGTCACATGAAATTGATGGCAAAAAGGTGATTGTCAATTTGATAATCACCTTACGTGGACGTAAAGGTATGATTTTGATTGTCAACTATCAACTATCACCTTAGCCGATTCCACCCCTGTTATTTGTTTGATAAGAAATGTTGTGTTGAACAGATAGCTGTCAAACACAGAGCTAAGGGAGAAAACACAAAATAATTGTTTTTAACAGCTAGTCTTCAGTGAGCGATTCTATAACACGGTGTCTCCACGAGCAATATTTTATAGAATGCCATATACCGTTCTATGAAAATTGCTCGTGGAGACTAGGAATGGTATTCTATGAAAAATTGCTTTCTATATATTGCTCAGTTCATAGCATTCTATGGATAATATTCTATGAGCTGTCATTTTTATGAAGTGCTTTACTCTGTGACATTTGCACTATTGACATATTAAGCTATGAAATGCTCACCGTACATTTTATGGTATTCTATATTTCTTTCGTTCTACTCGTATGAAAAGTGACAGATGGTAAGCTATGAAATATTGCTCGTGGAGACGCGGTGTAACCCGACATATTTCGTGTTGACTTTGCGGCTTTGCTTTTACGCTATCGCGATGAAGATATGGATACACACAATTCATTAAGAGATTTTAGAATGTACCGGCATATTACGTGTTGCCTTTGCCATCGTTTTCTTGCGACGATGAGTATGAGGATGAGATATGCATACGAACAAAAAGAAATTCGATGACTTACGTATGCGTGCGCGATAAATTTCATTTGGTAGGGTTTCCTGTGTATTTGGTAGATAGTGTTGTCTAGTCAAAATTTTAAAAGGGAAGTTGGGAGGAATCGAGTTATATGGCCGGCCACTTGTAAGTTGTAACTATGGTTCCCATCGAGTTTTTTTTGTTATATATGAACTGACTCAACAATCATTAGTTCATACAAATATGAATTAATTTTGTTTTAATTTGAGAGTTGTAAGCTGTAACAAACTCAAAGTGAAGAGACGTTAGAAATGTAAAACTTTGATAAACATTAAAATAAGGAGGTCGCAAGTTTGGCGAAACGATGATCTGAATGAATTTGAACCGAAAATCTTGTAACTTTTACGTTAGGTAATATTTTCTGATTTCACAGCACCCAACACAACCTGCATTGCTACAAGCTAATTATAAAAAAAACTCTCCCCGTTGATATCCAATTCCAGCAATCAATCAAAGATGTTTAATGAAATAAATTAACTTTATTGGAGCAACATCACTAAGGCATTCTTCATTTTGAACCAACACTAATAGACTGCACAGGAATGCTGGAGCAGCAGCGCATGCAGTGGGTTTATCTATCAAAATAAATGTTTGCTTGCATCTCCGTAAAAAAAGGAAAAGCCGAGAGAAGTGCTTTATTTTTCTTTAAAAAGACTAATTGTATAAAATATAATAATAACTTAAATAAAGATTTATACTTAATGGTTAAATAATTTGAAATTAAATTGAAATTGATTTACAGCATTCCGAGCAAAAACAATAGTTTTACTCGTTTTTAGAGGCAAGCGAATTGGAAATTGGTCTACTGCGTGCGTGCTTTACCACCTATAGGCCGCTGCACTGGGGTAGTATTAAATGTGACCACAAATGCACTTTAATTAACCTATTAATCTTTCCTCGAGTTGTCGCACATATTTACCTTGACAATGGGCCATATGCATAAATCTGAAGTACTTACTAGTAGTTAAAAGTAAAAGTAAATACTAATATTACTAGTAAAAGAAAAGATTTATAGTATATACTTCATTTGGTATGCATAAAATAAAGTATTTACCGATAAGCATATACTGATAGTAAATACTGGATTCATTCAAGTAAATACTACCAATTCATCCAAAATCACTAGTAAATACTGTTTGAAAAATATGTTTACGTAAATTGGAATCTGTAGTTTTAAATTCTTTCATATTATTTACCGTTCTATCAAATTCTTCTTTTGTATACATTTTAGTACACAAAGTAAATGTGTTTATGTGATTAGCAGCTGTAGTTTTGATTTCTATTATAATTTACCGTTGTAATCATTCTTCTTTTGTAAACACTTTTGTTTTTGACTAGTCATTCTGTACGTTGGGCTTTAAACAAAGGTCTTATAAAATAAAGTTCTTAAAGTGAGTGTTAAAATAAACGACATGTCAAAAAAGGAAGTTTCGACAGCTTTAGAGTTTATTAAATACTCGAAACTAATAACGCGCTTATGAGCAAGTTCCAACAGCCTCACATAAAAATAGCGAAGGCGCAGGCTTTAAAGCTATTCATTAGCGATTTTAGTGCCAAAACCGGTATTTTAATGACAGAGGATCAAATAAAGAAGAGAATTAATAACATTAAGACTGATGTGAACAAAAAGTCGGACCTTAAAACCACAGGAAATAAGCCAATAAAGCTAAAAGAATGGGAAATCATTTTACTAAATTTAATGGGTGCGGAGCAGAACCCATCAATTTCGAGAATACCTGGTACGTAAATTGTATAGTAAGATACTTAAACTTAATATTCAAATTTTTTACAGGCTGTCTATCTGTAGGATCAGATACACATACTAAGGAAAGAAAAATATGTCTCGAAGAAGAAAAGGAGGAAGAGTCAGAGCTTATAGGCTCTCCATCCCATCCATCGGCACCAAAACAAAAAAGGTGTTTGGAACAGGAAACAAAAGAAACGTTATCTATCACTACAAGTGAGCTTCAACGTTTGGTGCTTCTAGACCAGCTGAAACTTCTGAGGATGCAACAGGAAGAAATAAAAAAAGGATAATAAACGGTAGCAACGATCGCTCAACTACCTCTCAAAATAAATGTCCTGAATATGGACAAACATTTTATAATTTGTAAAATGGCTGATAATTTTTTTTGATTTTTACTGAAGAATATTTTTTGTTACACTCTGCGTTTTTTTATTTTTTAATATTTAATAAAATAACAATAAAGTCATTAATGTGAACTATATATAATTTCTGCATACTCAATTCTCCACATTTGTCCCAATCTTCGGATTTCAAGTACACTGGCATTATTTTCTGAACTATAAACTGCACTTTCATTTTCTCTGCCTTCCAATATCTCAACGTCGTCGATATCGTTTAGATGCTTTGCAATGTTATGTAAAACAAAACAAGCGGCAGTTAAAGTTGGTACGTTTTTCAATTCAAGTCGTATACAGTTTTGTAGAATTGGAAACCGGCTCTTCAGTTGACCAAAACAACGTTCTATTATGACCCTTTCTTTGATATGCAATCTGTTGTATGATTTTTCGACGTTGCTTGTTGGATTTCTGAAAGGGGTCATTAACCATGGTGCAATTCCATATCCCTCGTCTGCCAATAAAATTGTATTGGCTGAACTTCTCATAATTGGTTCAAGAAAACTATTTTTCCAAATTCTTGAATCATGAACTGAACCCGGCCATTCGCAAACAACACTTGAATATTGATGGAGGCATATCCTTTACGATTAATATATTCCTCAGAATGTAAGTGAGGCTTTTTTATTTCTATATGAGTACAATCCAAAGCTCCTATACATGAAGGAAAGCTGTATTTCAAAAGCCAATCCTGTTTAGCTATTAACTGTTCTTCGTAATTTAATTTAAATCAGACTCACAACTGTGAATGTTGATATAAAACCTACAAAAGTATTTACTAGCAAATGTTCAAGTTGGTTTTAACAAACTTGAAAAAATTCAGTAAATACTACAAAAAAATAGTTCTTACTAGTTTTTATGCATACCAATAAAAGTACTTACTAGTTTAATTCATCCGAAACCAGTAAATACTATTTCTTCCAGTAAATACTAGTTTTTCAGTATTTACTGTGATTTTATGCATATGACAAATAGTAAATACTATGGAAATTTACCAGTAAAAGCATTTAATACCGTTTATGCATATGGCCCAATAACTCTAACTCTAAGAATATGGTTTATATTTTTACATGACCACGTTATTGCTGATATAAATGGCCCACAGCCGTGCTAAGTACTGTGTTGTAATTTTTTAAATGCATTTAATTAATTGAACTTTATTTCAATATGAATCCGACTCGAATTGTATTGCTAGAAGAAAATATCTTGTTCTCTTTGAGTAAGATTTTGATTTTAATAGTTTGTCGCTTTAGACATGGTAATGTTGTTTTACTCCCATCGATATGGTTTTTTGTTTGACTGGATGAGGAAAATATACCGTAGGTATCCTGAAAGGACACATTAACCGGCTTTCGATCCGGAAGATCGACGATAGACCAAATTTTCGCACTGAGGTAAATCCTAGAAAATACAGAACGAAAACGGTCCTATCCGGATTAAACTAATCGAGATGGTGGTATGGTAACGATATGCACATCATCGGTCATTCTGTGGCGTCGTAGAGGGTATCACGTCTGTGAAAAGAAAGGTGAAATTATACAGTATGGCTTTCAGTTTAAGCTCCTTGGTATCCAATATTATTTTGACTTTTTGACGGAAACGCATCTCCTGGATAGTAGGTACTTATAAGGTAACTGTGATTGCAAGATTGAATGAATATATCCGTATCCTATGAGAACGTCAATCAAAATTTGCAGAGCTGTGCATAGATTGTTGGCGGTACAAAGCTCTGCTGCTTGCACTGCCCGCAGTCAATGGCTAAATTGCAAATTGGGTGCATAAACGCCCATATATTTGGCGAGTGATTTATTGCGTGAATTTTTGCATGGGTCACCCCTGTACTATAATAGTTTGGCTGACGATGGATCAGAACAGTGGTGGATTGATAATATAGCTGGTTTCACTGCTCAATGATCTAGTCACTGCAGATCAAAACCTCGTCGTTAAAGAAAAATAGAAGAAGAAGGAAGTAAATATTAAAATCAGCCTGTGGGGTTAAGGATGTCGATGATAATTAAATTTACATAAATCTCTGAGATGTCCGAGTGGTCACTCACAACCTTGAATAACCACTCGGACATTGTGTACTCGTAATACCCAGTGATCGGTATTAATGGCCACTATAAGTTAGTGAAGATTTTTTTTTTTTGTATTTTAATTTAATTGTGTACGCTTTCTGGAAACGACGCAATTAGTCAGATTTAACCACGTGGACTCTGGCTTTGAGGCAAAGCGCAAACATTTTTTTCCTAAATGAATCATAGTGGGGGAGATAGACTTCCTTCGTAAATGTGTTGCCAAAAGTGAAGCCTCCTCTAGACACTTTATTAGCTCTCTCGTTCCTGCCTTTGTTCCTTTATCTGGGAACCGAGATGACAGTGAATATGGAATGACGACTAGTCGAGGCCAGTGTGTTTTTAGCTTAAATCGCGGCCTAACTGTTGATAAAGGTGGCTATATTTTGTTTTGTCCTCACATGCAGGAGCCGCTACTTGGCGTGTGGTCCAGCAATCCATATTGCAAAAATGTAAGGCAAGTATTGACTTTTATGAGTTAATTTTTCGGCTGCCAAATGAGTTTTTTGCCTCAAATAAAAAGATCATAACAATGTTGATTTACCGAATTTTGTTTTCGGAGCTTTTGCCTTCCTGTCTTTTTAGAAATGTTTGGATTTCACTTACGGGCTTTCTGATTACAGTGAAACGTATCGTTTCTGAGTAAGATTCTTTATTACTGGGAAGTGTTTATTGAACGTACGATACAGTTATATCCGTATGAGATTTGAAGCTGGATTGGATTGGTCACACTGCACTCCATGATACAATCGTTTCAATACTCAGATGAAGGGCTAGCATGTTAAAAATCACATTGAGCGCTTCCTTCGGACATGAGGCAAAAAAAACTGATTTCACTGCCTCTTCTCATCGCGCATAAAGTTCTTATTTTAGATTAGGTTAGGTTAGGTGTGATTGCAGTAACTCAGTGGATAGTGTGTTAACTACTAATCGAAAGGTCCCCGGTTCAAATCCCGCCGGGGCCAAGTAACATCTAGAGTTTTTTCCGCTGCCCCACCTCTTGCGAAGGTCTGACAAACATGCACGAGTACAATTGAGAAGCTTCTCAAATTTTCGGTTCGGATTCGGCTTAAAATTGTAGGTCCCTAGGACTTAGGCCCTGCATGGGCCATTAATGCCTAATTTGTTTTATTTACTTAAGGAAAGCGGGTTGATAAAGTAGTTCAGCTACACCACACTTATGTGGTTGTGGTCCAACTATTTTGTAGGGGCGTTGGCTTCGTTGTCCTGACTTTGGTCCTTCTTATTCTCTCCTTACTCAATGTTGTATAGCAATCTTTATATCCTTTGAAATCTATAAAGATTAAACAGTGAGACATGAAAAAGTTCTTGACTCGGGGAGTGCCAGAGAAAGTGAGGCGTGTCTTCATGGGTCGCCTCATCACTGCAGCCTCTACAGATGTTGTCATCCTTGAGATTCAATTAATTTGTATTGTTTTATAGGTAGTGAGGGGGATTAAGGGCACCGGCCAGCTTAGAGAATGTTTGTCTAACGCTCCGTAAGAGTTCGTTGGACCTGTTCTTATCATACTGTGGGCAAAGTTCACCTGGATTTTGTACTCCACTCGTTATCTGAGGTTGCGGAGTGGTGGTTTGATCAACTGAAGTGTCCGATCTTGGAGAGTACAACTGTCAAAAGTGCAGATCGCTTCCAATTGTTCCAAAAATATAACTTCACAGAAATAAATAGACGTATAAGCGGGCTCGAACCTTGCGCCAAAATATACAGTGTATACAGTTAAGAAGTATGATCGTACAAAAAAACGTACGGCAAGGGAGTTCATTTCCAATGGTTGGTTGGTTGGTTTAAGTGGCTGTAATTTCCGTCATCTGACGAGGGAAAACACAAATAGCGCATTGAGCGCCGTTTTGATACCACAACTAATGGAACCTGAAATTAAAGGGCGTGATGGATATTAAGGGGGCTCAAAACTATCCTGTGGAGTTGAGGAATTTGATGATGTTATTGAAGTGGATGGTATGAATGGCCGAAAGGTCATTGTAAAAGGGATGACCTAGTGCGCTGCGTCTGGTTTTGGCTAAAGCCGGACACTCACAGAGAAGATGGAACACTGTTTCACTCTTTTCTGTGTCAGAGCAGCTGCGGCAGTGGGTGTTATGAGGGATGCCAAGCTTGGCTGCGTGAGTGCCTAAAGGCCAATGGCCCGTACTGATTGCCGTTAGTCTTGCGACATCTACACGCGTTCTGGCAAAGAGGTTGTTTGTTCTGGCATCATCGTAGGATGGCCAGATCTTTCTAGAAATGACACAGTTCGAACGATTCGTCCATCTCGTCTCGTCCCTTGAGATGAAGTGCAGGAGGATTTCTCTCTTTACATATCCCAGCGGAGGGAAAATTTCCAATAGGTACCCTTAAAATTATAGCCAGTTGAAGTGCGACACCTTCGATTTGGACGTAACCCAAAAAAAGGAATAACTTTTGAACTACTTCAGTTACAAAAATGGTTTTGTAGATTTTAGAGAGACAATTAAATTTTTGATTTTATGTAGTCACAAAAAATGCAGGGGTCCTTAAACTCAAAATTATAAAAATTTATTGTTACAATTTTTACTTTAAATGAATTTTTCTTAAAAAGTTGTTTCTTTTGGAAAAAAAACTCTTTTTTATTAACATTGACAATTTTTCTCAAAATTATGTTAAACAACTTTTTCAACTTTGATTAACAGAAGTTGTAGTAAAGGCTGTTTTTTTCAGGTCCCGCCGGGGCCAAGTAACGTCTAGAGTTTTTTCCACTGGCTTACCTACCTCTTGCGAACGTCAGACAAACATCCAAGAGTGTCAATTGTCATGAGAAGCTTCTCAAATTTGGAGTTCGAACTCGGTATAAAAATGTAGGTCCCTTCTACTTCGTGTAATCAAATGATATGAGAAGCTAGCTGGGTAAAGGTTAGAATATTTTTTTGTGGTCATGAATCAACTATAAAATGTTCATAGAAACTGTTCGAAGTGTTTTCTTAGCATTGAAAATATTTTAGCATTTTGAATGGCCGATTTACGAGATGTGGGCGCAGTGGCTCAGTAGTTTGGTTAATGTGTTGGACGACTAATGATCTCAGGTACAAATCAGGCCGGGGCCAAGTAACACCTAAAGTTACAAAAAAAAATATAGTCAGCTTTATTAGCCTGATCCAATTATAATACTTGAAAATTATATTAATGTTTTGATAACATTAATGATCTTTTTTCTATTTGGCGTTTCACCTAGATGGGGTGGTGTAGGACCATCAGTGGATTAACCACAACATACCCAATCCAGACGTAATTTCTTCTCGTTATGTAACTAGTCAATTATAATCCAACACCCGAAATTGAGTGTAAATTGTTTTACTATTTCAAATCCATCCTCAGCTCGGATAACACAATAATTGAAATATTTTTGTAGCCAGCGCTTTGGCTTAAATTGTTTTACCTATGCCCACCTCCAAAAAATCCAAGAGTATCTATTGTCATGAGAAGTTTTTCAAATTTGATGTTCGGAGTCGGGTTGGTTTAAAATTGTAGGTCCCTTTTACTTCGATGGTTGCAGAAGAAAAGTTCAAGGTATGGGCCGCTACTCGCAATCGAGAGAAAAAACCTTAGGCGGACAAGTAGTACTACATGTCTGGCGACTAAGCATATCTGGCCAAACCTGGACCAGCGATGCTTCAAGTGTTTAATCTCACTTAACCGACTGCTTATTAGCTCTACTATAGGTGTCATTACAGGACACTGTCTTATAGTCAAGCATGCATCAAGGCTGAGCGCCTATTCAAACGACTTCTTTAGAAGCTGCATGGGCGATGAAGAGGAGGAGACTACACTTCAACTTCTTTGTACATGTCCTGCACTCTCCGATAAAAGAAATCTCTATTTAGGAGTCTTTCTGCTTAATAATCTTAGTGACTTGGCTGACACAGACGTTAAAAGTCCATCGCGCTTCATTAGAAGCTCTAAATGGTCTAGCAGGTGGAAAGAGAAACTCCCTGGATCCACGTGGCATCACAATGGACCTCACATTAGTCGAAGTGTGTTGGCTGTAGCTGAAAACCACCTCAACCTTACCTAACCTAACCATGCGCCGTTGGTACAAAATATTTTTAGCAGCAAAATACTTCTTATCTCTTTTGCAACGGTATTCATTTTCTTTGAAAGCTTTTCCTCGACCCTTTTCTTCTTTCCTAACAGCATAGTTATGATCAGCATTAAAGGGACCATCAGGTCCAATACACATGTGCAGAATATTTCTTCTAGAGAAAATAGAACATACACGTTTAAATGACCGAGAACACATGTAAGTTCTGCAGCTACTGCAGTTCTGAAAGTTGTCTCAGTTCTAAACCCATGCATCCGAGTGTATCTCACCATACTTTAAAAGAGAAAACCACACCACAAAAGAGAAAAGAAGCACATTTCTTCGTCGGTTTTCATTTTTTTTTACTTTTGACCCTTGCGTTTTTTTTATTTTCGTTAAAATGTAGAGAGTTTTTTCCTTCCTTTTGAGCTTCCTTCTCTTCTGGCACAATAGGTATGGCAGCAATCTATGTAGTTGACTTAACATATTTCTGTACAGTTGTTTCACATGCAGTGATACATGCACTGAGGCATAGAGAACTTCTTAACATGTATTTTGGGCATAAAGAGACCCTAACCCTCAAACTTTACTGCTTCCCTACTGTTCCGCCTTTGGGGTTCACTGATTTCACCTCAATAAACATAGTCTTAAGTTTTGCCCTCTTTGACAATTTTGATACATCCATGCTTCTGTTATTGATAAGCGTGTTAACCCAAGGATTTGCATGCACACTTGTGGGAGAGTTTCAAAATGTTAAATGTTTTTCTTGGCACCAATTTTTGTTTCTCCCTCGCAGTTACTTTTTAGTATGCCTTTGACCTAACTTCAATCGTTGATGTTTGTGCTTCTGTAAAAGTCGAGGTAGAAGTTGCTACGTTGATCTATTTCTAACATTAGGAAAAAATGGATCGCCAAAAATACCTACCCTGTTTTTAAATGAAGGTTTGCATACGATTCTTTATTATTAATGGATAATAAACTAATTTTTGTGTATAAAACAGCACTCGCATGTTGGACTACAAAGATAAATCAAATTACGGAAGCCGCTCAAAATTCTGCGAAACTCTGCTTCGCGAAATTCTGTCAGTTAATATTTTAAGCAATAAAATTCAGCTTATTCTGTTTTTTTTTTTTCAGCGACAAATATATACAAAAGAAAGTTTTTTACTTTGTGAACAAATCAAAATATAAATCACATTTAAAGAATTTATAGGTAATTGAAAAAAAATGAAAACGCAAAAAATAACAGAAAAAAAGACAACAAAATTAATTATATATATGTATTTCATAATACATATTTGGAATGAACAAAATAAATAAAGAAACTAAATAATGCCAGAGAGAAATAAGAGAGCAATCTTAGCACGAAAAAAATACTTTTCTCTACACCTCAAGTGAGGATATTGTTTTACACAATTCTGCATAATAAAAATACTAGTAGGTTTGGAAAATGTTAAAAAGCGCGCAGCAGAATTTTAAAGAATAAATTCGGAAATGAAGAATTTTGATTTTGACCCAACCAGAGGTATGACCGCAACCATAACATTGCGTATACATATTCATTTAAAAAATAAAAACATACTTATAAGAATATATATATATATTAATTTTTCAATTCCAATGTTACATCTGAACCCCTTTTAATAATCATGAGTATGTCCTTCGAATCTCATAATCATGCGCTCCTATTCGAATCGAACTCTCTTTCTCTCTGAAAACACACTACATTCCTTAAATTTTGCAATTAGGCAAAGTTGTGCGAGTACACCTACATACCTATTATTCGACTCTTTTCTATTCATAAAATTATCAATCATTTGCAATGAAATTGCTTAGTATTTAATAACTATTCTACTCATGAATATGTATCTTTATCTGAATACACTTATCGTTGTACAAAAAAAAACCTCGAATGCGGATAGAAACATGCACTGCACATGTGGTGCATCATATGGTGCATTTTTTTCTTTTCAATTGTGTTTTACTCTATCCCATTAATATAAAATTCTAGGTCTCTCTCTACGTAACATTATGCAAAGCGTAAGCTATTCTCATTGTTTTGTTTTGCAATGTATTTAACATAACGTGCCATAATGTTACAATTTTTAGGTTTACTGGTTAATTGATCAAGTCGAATGCACTTGAAAGTGCACGCACACAGAATCCCCTGCACATTCTGAGCACTCTATGCATAAAGGTACCTCTAGCTACCCCTGATTTGTCGTCCAGTGTGCACACTGGGATTCAAAATTGTAAACACTTTTCTTGATAAATAATAATAATAATAATGATAAAACAAAATCTTATCTAATAAATTAATTACTCATTTTGTAAAAAACTGTTCTACGCAATGTGCAAACAAAGATCTTTCTTTGCGTACCCGCACCAAACTTGTTGCACCTAGTTTGTTTGTGTACATTGTATTGTGTGTTGTTTGTGCATTCGAATAGGGACTGGGACAGGGCGGGGGTTGCTATAGTGTGAAATTTGAATCAAACTTAAAATCGGTGTCCCCCAAAGTATGCCAATTACAAAAACAAATGAAAAATAAAAATGAGCGTTGCTTGTGCTTATGTTATCGTTAGCGTCGTCGCTAACGATTAGTTTCTATCCTTGAAACTTTATTTCCTGAACGAATACAACACCACGATGGTCTTGAGAATTTTTGTATGTGTGGCGTATGCGCTTTCGAGTGGAAGCGTTAAAGATACAATATACACTTGCTGTAAGGCGACGCACATAGACGCGCGTAGACTATTGTGTCGATCGATACAAGGTGAATCGGTTGCTCGAATCAAAAAGGCAAGTATTTTATATTTTAACTGAGTGATTAATTAAAATGTAACAGCGAGCGACACCCAAGTTGTGTATTTTTGAAGTGATTGTCGTAGTGTCGACCACGATGACAGGAATCATACACACAATTTGATGTTTTATTTATTTATTTGAATTTCAGTAAAATGTATCACGTGGTTAATTCGCAACTTGAACGACACTTTATTGAGGCTATCAGGCAGCGTAATCTGGTTTTGAAAAATGTAACTTGAAATTAATATGAAAATGTCAACAGCCTAGGTAGAATCTGTACATAGGTAGAGGTAATTGTAACAACGACGCATGTATGAGCTTATTGTGTCTAGTTTTTATTTTAATCAGAGATTTGAAAAAAAAAACTCAGATCGATAATATTTTTGGTTTGAATTCTAATTCGCATCTGCATGGAGGTATAAATGTTTATGCCCTATCCTAGGGTTATTTTAATTTTGATAAATAAATGATGTGTTATATTAAATAGAATTTGGAAAAGGGTTAACATTAATTACGACCGTTAGTGTAACAAGAAGTTTAGTATTATGAGAGCTTGGTCCTAAAAAGTCGAGGCTGACGTATGCTAACGCGACGGGTTTAATGATGTTTTATTTGAAAATTTGGCTGACAGTAATCCGGACAAGATGTAGTTTTAACAAGACCGCCTAACGGGCTTACTTGGGACCGTACACATGAATATCGATTGGCCCCCAAGGTCATGCTATTTCACACCACTAGCAGTGCGTGAAAAAGTGGATTAATCAATAGCCTTGCTGACTAGATGTAAGAAAGCATTTCAAATATATTGGTAAGGTCTCTTAAAGAAATTCCCAAAACTATATAATTGGAAAATGTTAGGAAAAATGATTCATACTATCTTATAAAAAATTAATTTTGTGAATGACTGAAATAATAACTGATTGTGCTCTAGCTTAAGATTGTCCAAAGCAGAACCACATTTTGAGGTGGTTTTTTAATGTATTAAAATACTATTTTTTTTTATTTCGCGGTACATTAAAGTACTCACTTTTTCAATGACAAATTTCAGGTCGAAATGTTTAGGAAATAAGTAAACGAACAAAAATATAATACACAAAAAAAAAATATAAACATAAATTTATACAAAATGTAGTTTTTTGATAGTTACAGCTTTAGTATTCAGAAAAAATCATCATTCTTATTTCTAACATTTAATAAATCCATAAAATTTAGGCAATAACCTTCGTTCAGCTGCCTTAAAAATGAAACAAGTGGGTCTGATATATAGCAAGCATATAAAACAAATCTTCATTCACGTATTTTGGTATCGATATCGCTTATATTCCTATTCCTTGATTCCTGTGCTTCTTCTGAAAGTTCTCCTATGGACAAAATTTGATTTCCACCATGGGCTAGAATTTTGTAATGTGTCGGGAGCGTATGACTGTATTTGGCTTGTAGCATATTCGACTTTTTTTTTTGGTATAATCGTCGAATTGATCCATACAGATGACAGTACATTTATTAAAATCACTTGCAGTTTTTTAATAACTTCTTCATATACTCTAGTTGTAGCTGATGTTATTTATGGTGCTTCGAAAAATTTTCGTGAACTATTACCATCATTTTTATTGCTGAATCCTTGTTTTGGTGTATTAACAATTAACCAAAGTTGTTCCGGAAATCCCTTTCGTATGTTGATGGTCTCATCTTCTTCGTGGAGCCCATACGCTAGTTTTAAAATGAATCCATACATCTTTTTTTTTTTTTTTTTTTTTTATAAAAAGGAAATCCAAATCCCAGAGCACTCAGATTCGGTAACGGTCTATTGTACTACCAGGCAGAAATCCTCCTTTTGGTGTAGAGGCATGTGAATGGGTGGCGTATGTTGTTGTTCCCCATGGGGATTGAACCTGAACCGCACGGGTCACAAGCCAACACAGTAACCTCTACACCGTCGCCACCCATATCCATACATCTTACTCCAGCATGTAATGTCAAAATAACAAATCAAATTTGTATGTAGATCTCTTTAATGTGTTTATAAAAATCAAAATCTCTAACAACAAGCATTTAGTCAAAGGAGGAGGTCAAAGGATTAAATGAACACCAACAACTTGTGATAGCTACCACGTGAAGGGGGTATATAGTTACAGCGCAGTTTCACGGCTTGCCACAGCTGATCATCAGATTATTTTTTGTGTTGCTTTTCTATGTCATACATTATTCTCGAATAATCCTTTCATCCAATGGAAGTCCAACCTAGACCAGCGTCTTCTCAGGCAAGCTTATTACGCACCCCGCCATCGGAGTCACAAGTCGAGACTCTGCCTCAATTGGGATTTGATTTTTGATCGATTTTAATGAGCTAACCAATATTTTTCTATTTCCTTCGACTCAATCGATTATGTTTGTCGTGAATTTGATGAAGCGCTATATTTGCAAAAGAAAATATTTTAAAATGTTGTATCCGGAACATCCAGAATGCAATGAATAAAGAAACAACTGAACCGAATAGAATGAGAGTCATTTGTTTCATGACCAGCGTTGCCATTTAAATCGAGAGCAGGTGTAGTAAATAAGCCAAAAATTGTAGCACCTACAATATTTTTTTTCTATTTATTGAACTCACAGGTATGTAATACTACAGTCAATCATTGAAAACAAATAAATATTCAAAAAACAGCACGAAAATATAATTTTAGTTCACAAAACCAATAATAACAACCATATAGTAGTAATAAAAAGATACATTAAGCTTTTTCTAAGCGAAAGTCTTACACCCATGTTACGCCTGCCAAAGATAAATTAAATGATAAACGACAAAATGAATCAATCGATCGACATTTTGGTATTATGAATGTCAATCGACAAATCATACAACTATTGCGAACACTGAAGAGGTTTTCCATTTAATCAAATCAGTTTTCTCTTCTTTTTCTTAAATGTAAATTCTGTTTTATTTTTGTTGTAGAAAGGTTAATGAAACAAAAAAAAAAAATCTGCTTTTATCAACTTTTTGATTTGTTTTTGTTTAAGCTCATGCATTTTGCGACTACTCTATGTTCATATGATTTATGAAAGGAAATATCCAGCGATAGTATTTATTCCAAACATATTATTTTTTTATTTTCCGCAAAAAACAAATTTACTGGGGACCTTCCGTTTTAAAAATGAATGAAATTGTGATTCACTAAAAATTTGATAGTATTCAATCAGAAAGTGAACACTTTTATTTTGATCTGATGTACAGGTGGTCACAATATTAGGAATATTACGAGTACATACCGGAAAATGACTTTCATTATTTATGTGTCCACCGCTGTATTTGAAGTAAAATAAGTAACAAAAGTCGCTCAGAAATCTTAAAATATTTTTTACTACGAAGATATTATTATTATTTTTATGAATAAAATAGTTTCGTTTTGTTATTTATTAATGTATTTTTTGTTAATGCAAAACATGTTAAAATATTGTACTAGAGCCATAGGATGTATACTGTAGTAAGAGTAGTTGATCCTGGAAATTGTAAAACGAAATTCAAAATATAAAATAAAAACATTTTCAACCTAATATTAAATAAATTTAAATATAAAAAGACAATAAGTTTGAAATAAATGCTCACCAATTTGATTGCTTGCTTTTGTTTAAATTTTGTTTGAACAAGTGCATTAGTCAAACGAGTGACGACGACCTTTTTCTAGGAATAAAAAGAATGCATTCCAAAATGAATAAAGAAACAACAAAATGGATTATCCGGAATATTCCATTGAAAAAAGCAACGCAAATGGCATAATCGGAATATATAAAGAAATAAATGAATAAAGAAACATACTTTTGTGCTGATCTATTTGTCTTCGCTTGTGGTTTGTTGTTCTTTCAGATCTTAAATTTTGTTTAGCTGGGTATACACTTCCCAATAAGACGCGTCTAGTGACAAAACATTACAAATTTCCCAATTGTTACAGGTTTCTTGTACAATTGATACGTGTCGTCTTTACTTGTAGGTTTATGGCACACCAGCAATTGTTATTTTATTTGTTTGAAAACCTCTTGTACAAGACTTGTAGTTTTCTGATACATGGCTCAGATAAGCTTAATATTTATGACGCAAACCATGCTTAATTTTTAATCTCGACGACTAGATAATGCGGGATTCGACTGAGTAATGTAGATGGTGCATCTGTGATGTAGTAGAAGAAGACTTCGATCATTTAATAGTAGTGTGCCCCATAATCGGAACTATACAGCTGCGCTGTCACAAAAAAAAAAAAACAACCGTGGGATTTGAAACAGCTAAATATGCGTCAAAAACTCTGTCGAGTCATACATGTGTTCCGGTATTTTCTGCACTAAAAGTTATCAATTGTCAAATTTCACAGAGTGGCAATGAAATACTAAGATAGTGAGCAATTGGGAGAGCGAAATTTCTCACTCTCTCGTTCGCACTCTTTTTGGCGCAAAACTACGAATTTTTTGCTTACGCGAATAGGATTTAGCAAGATATTGTTGTCTTGAAAGGGAATGCAAACACATATTTTGTTTGTTTACAAGTGTGCTTGGTTTCTGTCAAACACAAAACAAAAGAATCAGATTGAGAATTATACTACTTTGGGCGATATGAGTATGGAACGGGGTTGTGAAAATACTCGAGCTGTTGTTTTTTGTATAGATATTAAAATTTAGCAATAGCTGAGGATTTGAGATGTACGAGTTGTTTAACTGAATTTATTTATTCACAATTTATTTTCCGAGGGACGATTTAAATGTAGCAGAAACTATTCACGAGAAAAGCTAAATGATTCTATTTTCAACTTGTCGGTTCTCACGTTAAACAATTTTTCATGTTCTGCTGCTTTTATCAAAAAGATAAAAGCAGGTATCTTTTTAGTCAATTGATCGAAAGATAGCATTAAATTTGGAGAAGATTCCCAAAGAAAAAAGTGCATACTTATGCGGTTGTCAGATGGTGTGTATGTATTAATTTTATGGGTTCCCTTATGTTCCATTTATACTACTGGATATTCGCACATAGTAGACATTTTGTACCTACAAAGTATAATTTTTTTAAAAATATAAATCATGAAATATAATACATGATCCAAGGAAAGCGTCTGTGTCATTGCCAAACTGTTAAGTCCTATTTCAGAAAGTTACGTGCTATTCAGCTATCATTATTCACATTAGCTTCCGTAATGTTAACTCATTCGGAAGATTAATTACTATATGTGGGGCTTTGCAAGTTTATAAGTTCCAAAAATATAAATTTCCCTACTTCGGAACTTTACTGTTTAATACACTTCCAGCACTAATCTTCGTGCTTCA
This sequence comes from Portevinia maculata, assembly GCA_949715645.1. Classification (NCBI taxonomy): domain Eukaryota; kingdom Metazoa; phylum Arthropoda; class Insecta; order Diptera; family Syrphidae; genus Portevinia; species Portevinia maculata. The sequence goes on along the minus strand of OX454527.1, from coordinate 50,273,441 downwards.
AAAGCTCAACAAAGAGGCTATTTTTTCTTTGCAACTTATTCTAAATAATATGTAATACTTCTCTTGACTTTTAAACTATTTCAGTATCTAAATCGGTAGTTAAACTATTTTTTTCTCGAAACTACTTGTTGAGTATGAATTGAGTTTTTTTATAAGTATGAAAACTTCCATCTCTATTTATTTACACGATTTCCGGTGTTACCGGACTTGACTTATTATTTGTAATTCCTTTTACCGGGAATTTAACTGTCATCGTTTACATATTCACTTGTTAATGAACTCATGTAGTAAACAGATTTGAATGAATTGGTATTTAAGTTAATTTTTAAATTTACATTTTGAGAGCACTCCTAGACCGTCCCTGCACGCAGCTTACCGTCTATTATGATATATTATATATAATTACTAGCGGAAACCTACTAACGTCGTTTTGCAGCAGGTTCCACAGGCCATGAATCCATCCACCTAGATGGGCCATAAGTCAACACGAAATTCCTGTGGACTTTTAGAACTTTTTCTGTAAAGACTTGCTTAGGTGCTGCAAAATCAATTACTAAACACTTACCTAAGCTCCAAATAGTAATAATAATAATTAAATTAAGAACAAAAAAATGTTCTCACGAAAGCATACTGAAGGGGTATTTTATTTTTGACTCATAGTTTGTAACACACCCTAAAATTCGAGCTACAAAGTTGAGAGAAATCAAAACTATTTTACTGAAGAAATAAATGGTAAATTAATGTCTAAGTAAAGTATGGAGATAAAGTCGTTCTTAACAATTCCTCCCTACAAAGTTGTTTACAATAAAATTGTTCTTTCGATAAAATCCTTAAATAACGTAAAAAGGAGTTACGTATAACAAAATATCTAGACAATATCCATTTTAATATTTCACTCATACCAACATTTTTGTCACGCCCTTGGGGATTAGAAAAAAGGTGTCCAACAGTGGGCCCAAGCGGATAAGCATTTCCTTATGTTTCACTTCTTCATATTTTTTTTAAATTTATGTTGGGGTTAAAATGAGGCATCAAGTACGGCAGCAGCATAAAGTTTTCTCGCAACACAACATGCATACTCATATGGTATGAATATGGGCTCAATCGGCCTATTGGTATATAAGATATAATTTAGCCGCCACCTGCCGGGACTACAACTAACTATGAACCATTTTCGCCACATTTCTAACATACTTACATACATTGCTTTGGCTGCGATGGTGCCTCACACATGCGCTTCAAGGTTTCTTTTTTGAAGTAAAATGTCAATACTTTGGGAAATGATTCAGGGGTATTATCTAGGAAAAAAATCGTTCTTGGTTGGTTTTTTGATAAATATAGAGTAGCCTGGGAACAATCTTTACGATATTTGTGCAGGCAACTATAAGAATTGAGCTGAATGTGTGGGCGCAGTGGCTCAGTGGTTAGTGTGTTGGACTACTAATCGAAAGGTTCCCGGTTCAAATCCCACCGGGGCAAAATAACATCTAGAGTTTTTTTTCCACTGCCTCACCTCTTGCGAAACTATGACAAACATACATCGAAGAGTATCAATTGTCATAAGAAGCTTTTCAAATTTGCCGGTCGGATTCGGTTAAAAATTGTAGGTCCCTTCCTGTATGGGCCGTTAATGCCTAATATTTATTTAAATCATAGCGGCCAGAAGAAGATAAAGTCCTTTTTCTTTAGCGCCAAGGTTGCGATTAAAACAAATCTAACGCTTCACTAATCCCTACTAATCTACCTGTGGGGTTAGACGGTTTGGCATTAAAAAGGAACGACAGACCATATAGTTTCTGATCACTTCGCATCTGTGGCTAATTAAATGCTCATAATTTTCCATTTGTTGTGATCCAAAAGTTTTACGCCTGCCTCTTTCGACACGTGGCGTGCATGCTGCTTGATTGTTGTTTGCTCTACCTTTTACGACACCAGTGATATTCAGTCCTATCAATCCACGGAACAGCATGCACATTTGCGGGACAGCTTTAAAACGTTAAACATTTCGCAAAGCTCACCTTGGATGTTAAAATTGCCTAGATTTGATTACTCCCCCATGTCGGAATTTACAAAAGGTACTGTTTATCGGGGGACGCTGCAGCCCGCCCCTTCACCCACCTACTCACTTTATATATCGAATATTCTCTAAGTTATTAGGAAGCCATCCGTTTCGTAAAAAAACGTCACTGCATAAAAATCATCTCTTTAACTTCCTCATAAGCATGGCATAGGTAAAAGCTCTTCAATGAAATGCCTCGGCAGAGTTTGCCATTCAAAAGACTGTTAAATGAAAAAAAAAACTCTTTAGCGATACGATTTATAAATAAAAATAAATTGTTGAGCAAGAAATATAGTGACAATGTAGTGGGCGATGTTCAGCTGGAACTTGTTCAAAAACAAGAATTGTGTGTGGGTTGATCAATAATTCGTTTAAATATTATCATTTTATCAGGTCACTACCCCTTTTTTAACGACACCGACATGTTCAATAACATACATTTAAATAAAAAGTATAATTTTTTGAAAACCTATACATTCTAGACACAATCAGCTCGCATTCAGGCCCAAGAGTCTAGTGTCTCCAGCTACTGGATTTTCTACAAAAATTCAATGAAGCAAGTCGAAAAAATAAAAGTTTTCACAGTGCACGTAAAGCACCTTCTCGCCCAGACAAGTTTGTCAAGTAAACAACAAAATATTGTTCCTGTTGTCGAAAACACTTCGTCTCAGAAGTTGGACATTTCGCAACAAATAATCTTGCATAAAGCATTAAGCGTTAATTGTGATAGTGATCTCAATTGTAGACCCCGTAACTGGTGTTGCATGCGACGAATTCTTGGGGAAAAGTTTTGTCTAATCTTGTTGCTATGTTGCCAGTACGTGTCCTGTTCTCATTCAGTTCGTTTTATATTCCAGCTAGTTCTCGTGGTAATCCTTCTGTACTTAAGTATTTATTACCAATATTTCCAGTAATTTCCTTCAGCCAGTATCCATAAACCACCTGTCCTCAGATCACAACGAATTGAACAGTTTTTCTTTCTGAACTAAAAAGAAAATTTCGAAAGTTACCAACTAGCCTTGAAACTGTAACTAGCAAAGAAGATGTCGACAATATTGTACATAAATTTTCCGCTAATAATTGTGTACCGAATGTAGAATGTTTCTTTAAAACCCCCGGGTCACTTGTTGGGGCTTATAAGGCGAAACTGGCAAAGGCATAGATAAGGAAATTGTCCAATTCATGTAAGGAACCTTAACAAACTAACAGTCAAGACAATTCATGATAAACGTTGTAAAGAATGGAACTTCAAGTTTAGCTCACTAGCAATTGCATCAACAGCTTTTTGGAAAATAGTGAAAATTATCTATAATATAAAAATGTATCGCTGAATGGGTTGCTAAGCGCAAATCTCGAGAGCAGCTGAACCGATTTCGCTAATTCTTTTTTTATAATATTCCTCGAAGTACGAGGATGGTTCTTACGAAGAGAAAAATTTAAAAAATTGCCTGAAAAAGTCCTAAAAAACACTTCTATATTTCCATACAAAAGATTCGTAATAATACTTAAGTCAATTTGAACTTTATTACCATACCATAAAGTTTAAGTGTTAGTGGAGGGGTTCCGGGAAGGCAAAACAATTGAGTGACCTTAGTATCGTATTAATATTAATGTCAATATATGTAAATATTTATACCTACGATGGTAACATTACTCAAAAACAAATTGTCTATGGTAAAATGTAAATTGTCTGTGATAAAATGTCACTTGAAATGCAACTGGTTTAAAACGATGCACATTGGGATCAAACTCTCAATGATGCTGTAAATCAAAAGCTCATCAAATACGATCATTGTTTTCCATTATCATAGGTACGAGTACATGCCTCCCATCAAAACCAATTGATTTGTGGATAAAATATAATATGTGTGACGATATTTTATGTAATATACGCAATAGAACAGGGAATCTGAATTTACAAATAAGTGAAGAAATTTACAATCAGGCATTGATTTCCAGGATATGTGCTTGATGATGTCAAACAAGCTATTATGTCAATTAGGGATGGCCGCGCCCAATCGCCCAATGCACTATGCTTTTCATCAAGAGTTACAACGTGAAAAAAGGCTTCCTGAAATTACGCCAAACTAAATTAGGCCAAAAAATGAAAATGGAAAAAATCCCAAAAATCTCCATACAAAGTTGTGGTGTTTTTTCCTAGGAAAAAATGCCCAAATATTTTGCCGCAAATGCCGCGAAATTTGGCTTTTTCCATAAATGCTTTGGGCATTTTTACCATTAAAGGAAAATGAAAAAAAGCCAAACAAATTTTTTTTGGAAAATACGCCAAAAATGTTTTTTTTTGTTTTAGGAAAAAGATCCATAAAGTTGCATTCTTTGGTTAATTTTTAAGGTTGTTTTGCCATACTTTGAATGCTTTTACCTAATTTCAAGAGCACTGATGTAGCACGTGCGATCACGCGTAATCAGTATACATATAAGTTAGTGGGTTTTCGCTTAGTCGCGTTTAAGTGAAATCTTAAAAGAGAAATAAAATGGAAAATTTCAATTATGAAATAATAAGTGGAAAACAAAAAAATAGTGAACTTTTGTACGTAACACTGCAGAAACATATAAAAAAAAATCTATATATAAGGGAGAACGCGGAACGGCGCGAGGCGACGCGGGGCGGAGCGGAGCGGGAGCCGCCTGACGCGACAGACCACCCCCCCCCCTCCCGCGTTTCCACAACAATCTTTAGTTTTATTTCACAAGAACTATGGCTAAATACAACGAGTTTTGGGCCTAATTTCCATAATAAATTCTGGAAATTAAGCCAAAAAAACAGCTTTTTTGGTCTTATTTCCAAATCAAATTTGGAAATTATGCCAAAAGAATAAACTTTTTCTGGCGTAATTTCCATTTTATGTTTTGGCTATTTTTCCAAAATCATGGCCTAATTTCCTGCTAATCTGGCGAATTTTCATTTTTAGTTTTTGGCGTTTTTGCCAAAATTATTACGCCCCAATTATTTTGGTCTCTTTTCCAAAACATTTTTTGGCGTAATTTTAGGGAGCCGTGAAAAACCGTATGATCTCAATACTTTGAAAGAATCGATTCAAATAAATCTTCCACTATTGAACGAAGAACAAAAGTATGTTTTTGATACTCTTATGAAAGTAATAAATGATGGAACTGGAGGAATTTACTTCTTGGACGCTCCTGGTGGTGCAGGAAAAACTTTGTAGATTACTTTAATATTGGCAACAATTCGCTTATAAATTAAATTGGTCTAGCTCTTGCTTCGTCAGGCATTGCAGCAACTTTGCTTGAAGGCGGTCGAACAGCCCATTCAGCATTGCAGGTGGCAATGGTGCGATGGTAGTGTATTCACTAAGTGATTGGCAGGTCGTGCGTTCGAATCCCGACCAGGGCCGTGATTTTTATAAATTGAATACATACAACAAAAACTGATCTCCTTAAAGCAATTTAGGCGCCACCTGTTGAGAAAAAAAATCCCGTCGCACCAAACTTCTTTCCTATCCTTCTATTCTTTCGGTAAGTAGCACCCAAAAATAGGCAATGCATTGCTGGGAGCTACTTGCGCAACAAACTAAATGCCTGCGCTGTGGTTTTACCATTATAAGGGTACTGTGTCACTACAGAAAAAAGAAATCCCTTTAGCGCACGCAAATTATAAAAAAAAAAAAAAAAAAAAAAGCTCTAAAATTGCCATTGAACATGCAAAGCAACGAAACTCCAACCTGCAACATTTTCAAGAATTCGGCAATGGCAAAGGTTTTGCAGCAATGTAAACTAATAGTGTGGGATGAATGCACGAATGCATAACAAATCTTTACAGGCTTTAGATAGAACCTTAAAAGATCTACGGAACAACCAAAACATGGCGCAATGATTTTATTATCAGGAGATTTTTGCCAAACATTGCCAGTGGTTCCATGTTCAACGCAAGCTGATGAACTGAATGCATGTTTAAAGTCCTCCAATTTGTGGAAACATATCAAGGTATTACATTTAAGCAAGAATATGCGTGTCATGTTGCAAAATGATCAATCTGGAGACATATTCTCTAAAGAACTCATTGATATTGGTAATGGCAAATTCCCTATAGATGTGCTGACTGGCTGCATCACCTTTCCCGAGAGTTTTTGTCAGTTAACGCAATCTAAAGCTGAACGCATTAAAAATTGTTTCCAAATGTTGCTCAAAATTACTTATTCCATGATTGGTTGAGCGAACGAGCTATACTGCCTGCCAAAAACACTGATGTAAATGAATTAAATTTCAAAATTCGAGATGAGATTCCTGGCGAAATGAGGACATATAAATCAGTTGATACGGCAACTAATGAAGATGATGTCGTGAACTATCCACCGGAATTTTTAAACTCACTTGATCTGCCAGGATTGACGCCTCACAATCTTCAATTAAAGGTTGGATCTGTAGTTGTAATGTTGCGAAATATTAACCAACCGCAACTTTCTAACGGCACACGATTAGCGATAAAAATAATTACTGAATAACGTAATAGAAGCAATCATATTACAAGAAAAGCATAAATGAGAAGACGTTTTGATACCCCGCATCCCAATGATTCCGACTGACGTACCATTCGAGTTTAAACGACTACAGTTTCCAGTACGGGTTGCTTTCGCTATGACTACAAACAAATCCCAGGGGTAGTCATTAAGTGTTTGTGATATTAATCTAGAAAACCCATGTTTTTCGCATAGTCAATTGTATGTACTGTATTAAAAAAAAATAAAAAATTAAAGAATCGACTGTTAGGCGGTACGAAGTTCGACGGGTCAGCTAGTAAAAAATAAAAATACTTTACTCAATTTTGATTTCTTGAAAACTGTGGTAACATAATATCACACGGACTCTAAAAAGGCCAATGTACTAAGCGTCGCTGATTATCTAGGGGATACAAATACACACTTACTTATATCCAACTCCCTACAGACATTAATATCTGCTGAAGATGAAGACGAAGAAGAAATAAAATACCAAATCAATTGCAAAACATAGGGACGGGCTACAGTCCGCTTGGGCGAACTGTTGGATACCCTATTCTTATTCCTATATCACATAAGTGGGCGTGACAAAAGTCTAATTATGGTTGAATTGTTAAGAACGCTCTACATATTTTGTTATATAACATTTAAAGGATTTTATCAAAAAAAACGCTCCCTAGCTCAAACTTGGGTGTTTCAATAAAATTGTAACACATGAGAATAAAGGGCCTCTAGAGAGTATATATTATAAATTTCAGCTCCCTAGTTCAAACTTTGAATTTTCAAAAAAAAAAAAAAAATAATTGTGACACGCTCACAATTATTGTGGGCGGATTTTGAAATTGAAAATATATATAAAGGGCCCATAGAGAGTATATATTACAAATTTCAGCTCCCTAGCTCAAACTTTGGATTTTCAAAAAAATTGTTTTATTTATTTGTGGGCGTGTCAGTGGGCTGATTTTGAAAATTTTTTATCCCGAGCAGTTTTAGGAGTCATAGATCATATATAAAAAATTTCAGCTTTCTAGCTCAAAATTCGATTTTTCCCAAAATTTTGTTTTTTTGAGTTTGTGGGCGTGTCTGTGGGCGGATTTCAAAAATTCGTAAACTTGATTATTTTGGGACCCTAGAGAGTATATGGTTAAAATTTCAGCTCTCTAGGTCCAGTTTAAAGGCCTAATTTTTGCCAACAGACGGACGGACATGGCTAGATCGACATTACTATCGATGATGATCATAAATATAGTAATTTTTGGGGGTCTACGGGCAATATTAAGGTATGTTACAAACTATGCGTCAAAATTAATATACCCTTAGAATAGGGTATAAAAAGAGCTGACGAAATTACCATAGAATCCGTTGCTAACTCAAAAGCGACAAAAGTGGCGTATGGAACAAAACAATTCTCAGCCGACGATTGATTAAAAAAAAGTTATTTGAACTTGTTATTGTAGCACAATTGGTGCGCCACCCTGTATATAACACCGTGCATTGACTTTTTGGGATATGTGAAAGTACAGGTTTATGTTACTAATTTCCATGTCAATTGAAGTACTGAGAGTCCTTAGATTTGATCTAGAAAGCAGAAATTTTGAACGTATACTCTCTAGAGGTCAATTTGGCTGTTTAAACAAATTTAAGCTTCATGAACATTTAAGTTATTTTTGAGTATCGTTAGAGACCTTTACCTTTTCGAGTTTGCATACATCGATCATGGCTAGTTGCATTTATAATTCAATTGCGGAAGGATTCTTTTTCGATGTTTAAACTATTCCACAAATTATTCCAACCGACAAGTTCGCTCCTTGACAGACTGAATGCAACTCTTCTTCAGTTTGTAGCTTAGCTTCGATAACAGAAGTGTGTGAAGAGATTATTTTTAAAGTATTTCGTTTTTTCTGTAAAAAGACGTCCTAAGTCATCAGCACGATTTTTGCTAAGAACGAAGATGTGTTAATACCAATAAAAGTATTATCAGGTGGGTCGCAAGGAAGCCATCAATGTTCCTTGTTGTATCTGTAGTATATAAGTGATCTTTCGTCTGACGTAAACACTTTCAATGTCTTCTGATTATTCTAAGTTATTTTACCAAATAAAAAAATTAAAATTGACTCTTTTCAATGTCGTCGTAAATTATTTCCCATTATTGCTTATTAGAGATCTGATTCAAAAATTAATTAAGTGGTCAGAATTTACATCAATCACATTCGACATCTTCGAGGTTGTTTTAACTTACCAGAAGCTAATTAGCGCATTGCATTAGAGAGCCTAATGTCTGGTTTAACAGAGTCGATAAAAGCCTTTGGTTAAACTTTAACAATTGCTCAACTGATTTTACTTTTTCAAAGTACTTGTTTAAGAGTTGAACTTGATATAAATTGACTTGAACTTGAGCTAAAGAATTAAATTCGCTTAAAGCCATAGCTCAGGGTTTATGTGAAGGAAACGTCAGTCTCAAATCGATATGCGAAGTATTTTATAATTATTTTGAATTTAATTTTTTGCTTTGAGAAATCGTTTTGGAAAAAATATTTCTACATTTAAAGGTCATGTTTCTGAACTATTAAAGCTAGGACAATTTTACATATCTACATATTGTTACAAATTCAATATAAAAACGCTACTGTAAACCATAGAAGGAAAGAAAACAGGAAAATGACTTAAGCAACTAATCATCATCATCGTCGAGGTGTTTCCAAGTATTGTTTAAGTTTCACTTTGAATAGAAACTTACAATTTCGCAGTCTTGTGAGTCGGTGAACAAAATTTCACAGCCGAATCGCGTCAATAAAGAAGTGGCGTTGAGAAACTAAGGGATTATAGGGAACTAGGGGTCGCCCCATGAAATTCGACCAATTTGCAATTCGCAATTCGACCACATTGCATTCTCTGATTTCACATGATATAAAATGTTCCCGGCATTTTCAAGCATTTTCAAGTAACTTCAAGCATATCCAAGTAATTTCAAGTATGTTCAAGCATTTTCAATTAACTTCAAGTATTTTCAAGCATTTTTAAGTAACTTCAAGTAACTTCAAGCGTTTTCAAGTAACTTCAAGCATTTTCAAGTAACTTCATGATATATAATTTGTCCGTTCCGATTGGCAGACTATTGCCTCACACAGCAATGTTGTTGTTGTTGTAATTTCATTTAATTCGCTTCATTTTACCTGTTGTAATTCATAATGTATGTTATATATGTGGATAATTTTTCTATTGTGCACTTCTATATATTGCCTCCTACCCAAATATATATAGTGTTGGCATATCTATGTGACGTATAATAGCAAAAATGGGTGGAAACACGTTATAGGCAACTTCGTATTAATATATAGTTCAAGTAACTTCAAGCATTTTCAAGTAACTTCAAGCATGTCCAAGTACTTTCAAGTATGTTCAAGCATTATCAAGTAACTTCAAGTTTTCAATCATTTTCAAGTAACTTCAACTATTTTCAAGCATTTTTAAGTAACTTCAAGTAACTTCAAGCATTTTCAAGTAACTTCATGATATAAAATTTTTCCGTTCCGATTGACAGATTATTGCCAATCGGCAATATTGTGTTGTTGTTGTAATTTCATCCAATTCGCTTCATTTTACCTGCTGTAATTCATAATGTGTGTTGTATATGTGGATAATTTTTGTATTGTGCACTTCTATGTATTGCTCCCTACCCAAATATATATAGTGTTGGCATATCTATGTGACGTATAATTGTAAAAAAGGGGGGAAACACGTTATATGCAACTCCGTATTAATATATAGATTGGCATGAGATCAAAAGGCAGTCTGGTTGGCTCGCTGGAATTATTTTATGTAGCAAGGTCAACATTTTGAACTTGAGGAGGTCGTGAAAAGTGAAACCATAAATCGATCTTGAACAGGATGAAATGTGATCAAAAATATAAAGGGCGATACTGTTATAGGCAACATTCAGTTTCCGCTTACTTTCATTGTCATAAGTTCTGAAAAGTTCATACTTAAACAGCATAATTGGAATTAGTAACGTGTTGTTGTGTGATTAGGTCGACCCCAGTATATAATTCTTTCCATATCCTCGTTCATTTCACATACAGCATTTTCCTTAACTCCAAACAAATAAAAGGAAATAAGTCGCAAAAATTTCCAGTGCCAAGGCCAATTTGGCATAATTTCACTTTGCATTGGAGCTGTTTTCAAAACTTTGCAGCATGCCCCCCATAGGTATTGAACTGTTTATGGAATCTACTTGTGATTTCGCAACTAATCCCATAAACAGTGCAATGCATATGAGGGGATGGCATGCTACCAACAAGGACATATTTTCAAATATGGTCTTTTTTTGTTTGGCGTTATTTCATGGCACTAACATTTCCATATAAAGTTAGGAGTTATGACAGATGAAAGAACTTCTAAATGTTTGAACTTTTTCCATCAAGTTGAGGATTTGTTATATCTTTTAGAGTGAGCAGTTATTTCACAATGAAAAAACTCCAAATGCCAGCAGATGAAATCATCAGCTGGTCTTCTGTCTATCTAGTGTGTTTATAAGGCATTGCAGGGCCTAAGACACTACTTCTCAAACAATTCTCATGAAAATTGATACCCTTGGATGTTTGTCAATCGTTCGAAGAAATAACACTCAGGGAACGCCCAAATCGATGTGGAAATAACGCCTAAAAAAAACCAAAACGGCCGAAAGTAAACAACAAGATGGAAATAAAGCCCAAAAAGAATTTGCTGAACGCCCAAAACTAAATATCACTCAAGTATAAAAAGAGCAATATAGCTTAAAGAATTTCAATGGGATTTGTTTTTTTTTAGATTTGGGCTATATTTCTATATTTTTGTGCGTCATTTCCAATTCATGTTTTAACATAGCACCTACCCAAACCTCGCACCTACTCCCAATCCAACACGTCCCTAAGCAGGCGGGTTTCAGCTAGGTCTGTCCCCATACACATGGCACTGTTTATAGGATATACTTGTGATTTTTATGGCGATGTAGAATTGTGAAAAAACAAGTAGATCCCATAAACAGCGCAATGTCTATGGGGGATTCGGATTTTTTATTTGGGGTAGGTGCGAGGTATGCAAAGTTGCTTGAAATCTGCTAAGGGTAACTGATATTTTGTCGTATGTTGTATATGTGTATTTCAATACCTGCACAATCCTGTTATTGGTAATTCTTTGATCTTCCTTTTACGTTGGCGGTGATCTCCAGTGTTTATCGTAGGATTTGCATGCACACTTGCGGGATAATTTTAAGCTTTTAAATATGTGGCTAAGGTTTAAATCACCTATGTCTGATTTCTTGATTGCTCTGTTTTAAGTTGGGCGTATCAGACATATTCTTAACCTGCCGCTGCATATATATTGCCACTTATATTACAAATTATTACAAATAATATGTGTACATTTGCTTGTATCTTTTTATTTTGATTTTCCTATTTTTCTAATGATTTTGTTATTTTCTTATCCCTTCAGGACCAAACCACACTCAAGTGGAATAAACTTGTGAATCAGATGAAATGACAACAAACATCATAGCACACACCAATAGTATTATCAGCTTCTATAAATGTTGGACGAAATTGCATCATCGCTTCATAGAAAAAGCAGATACAATCACATGGGTTAAGTTCAGTGATAGAAAAGAACGAAAGAAAATGTAAAAGGACTAAAAACAAACATGAACCCTATACTGCCAAAATCAATGACAATATCAACCGATAAGGTAAGAGCTCATTTTACAAATGTCATTCATATTTGCTAATGGTCACTCACTTGGAATGTCACATGTCTCAAATCTCTCAGCAATGGTGGGGATTGGGGCATAAGTAACGCGTCTACCTCCAGCTTAGATTATTTAATCCTTGAATTTAAAATAAATTAAATTTTAGTCGTGCTTTGATCGCACTGTTATTAGCTTTGTTTATCCACACATAGACTGTCAGCAAATTGTCTCTAGTCAGTGTAAGTCTAATGTTTTTTTCATTAAAATTCGATTGATGCCGGAAAACTTGGAATCTGTTATTGTTGTTGAATAGCTAGCATGGCATGCAGGGAGTGTGAGTTATGGCAATAAGTTGTTCTTGAATCCATGAATAGCTAACAATATAGTGTGCGCGGATATTTTGTGCTTCGGCTTTGTTTCTTTTGCCTTTGACCGGATTGAGATACATGAACTAATTGTAATTTGAGGTTTTATTTAGTTATACCCTACGGTACATGTTCAGTTGTACATTATTGGTTTATATACTTATGGCAATTAAATGTAGCAAATTGAATTAATTTGTAAATAGAATCGTGCCGAGATGTCAAAATCAGAGACTTTTGCCATTGAATAGCGCAGATTGAGATACACATTAGAAATATGAGAGTAGGGAGGGGTTTTTCCATCTCAATTAGTTGACATATATTTTATATTAACAAAATGTGAAATTAATAAAATTCTTCTTGTTGGGGTATATTTTTTTTTTATTAAAACTTAGCTACCGAGCTTGAAATTAGCATTTATTGTAATGAAGCGGTTCCAATAAGTTTGTTGCTGCGAGAAGATCAAATAGACACGGGCTAACAATGCTAATTGCAACTCCTGTCGCAATTTCTGCAGTGTTATAGAAACGACAACGGAATCAGACAAACTTAGACAAATTTTTGTTAAAGAACCGGCTATACCGCGTTCCCTTAAGCTTCGGAATGGTAACTGGATACAATGCAGTCATGTTTCATTTCCTAATTTACTGGAAACCCATTTGCCACGTTGTGATTCAGATTCCAATGGCGGTCTGGACACGACCAGTTCCCAAGGAATAATTGAAGCAGCAGTACCGAAGGAATAGTTAGTGAAGAAAGTATCGATTGACTCATTTGCTTCGTATAAATCCCCGGAATCGACGATTTTATTCTGATGATGCTACAAAATTTGAAGTGATTTACTTCTATAAACTGCATCTTCATATTTTGAAATGCAACTACGTGCCGGTGTGCTGGCGGGAGGTAAAAATGGTATTTATATTTATCCCCAAAGGCGCCAAGCCCAGCCGTAACCTGGAAAGATTTAAGTCTCACATCGTTCGTTCTAATGGACGTCTTCATTAGTGATAAGCTAAATACACTAGATATATCTTCGGCTCCCAGATATTAAACCAGTTTATTTTTTTTTATAAATAAGAAAATTGCCTATAGACTTTTTCTGGTAGTATTTCCGGTTTTTTTCCAAATGCCAGAAACAGCATTTCTTACTTTGTCGAACCAAACAGTCTATGGGTGGTTATTTTTTCAAGATCTAACCTTTAAATTTACTGATGCTCAAGAGCTGCAGGCTGACTGAAACAAATTCTTTACCTGGTGTCAGAAAAAGATCCATTAACTAAACATAAATAAATATCTAGCTATAACCCACTCTCTCTCCTTTGACTCACCGGCAGTATTTTATTAACAATGAGGCTGTGTCATATGAGACTCCATTGGAGACTTAGGTGTAATCTGCGACACTCAGCTTAGTTTCCATGCCCATATTGACAGCATCATAAATAAAGCTTACTCCGTCTTGGATTTGTTAAACGTTTGCTTTACGCGGACTTTGTTGGAATGAGCCATATAACTCACCACCCTATGTAGACCGTCATAAATTACTTAGTCTACAAACGTTTAATTCACGTCGCGATAATGCTAAGATACTTCTTGTGCATCAGCTTTTAACTGGATGTATCCACAGTCCAGTTCTCATCGAAAAGTTTTTCTTAGCACAAACCCTCGGCTTCTAAGATCTATACAATTTTTCTGTCTTTCCTACCAATTTTTTTTTTATTTTATTTAATTTTATTTCATTAATCAGAGAATGTTATAGACTCTTACAGACTATATTATTCGGGACATACATTTTTTTGTTGTAGGTGGGTATATAATAAATAAATAAACAATTATTATCATTTTAATAACAAAATATAATAATAATTTAATAAATAAAACAAAAATATTGTATTAGCTTATGAATTTACATTATTTAAATTTGGTTGAGAATAAAAGAATCACTCAAAACACTCCCTAAAACATGCGCTCCAAACCCCACTTTATATTGAATGATAGTTTTTAGGATTTTTTTATTTATTTAATTGTAATAATTTTAAATATTAGTGAATTGATTTTCTGAACGGCCCTTTTTATTTTTCCGGACTACTAAGCTACACTTTCTCTGAAAAACGACCACCCATACATAGTGCTCGTTATAAGACCATTTGATCGGGATCACTTATTTATGAAATAATGGTTAGGTTAGGTTAGGTTGTAGTGGCTGTCGGCCGAGACCGACACACTTAGGCCAGTGACAGGCCCATTGTGATGTCACACGGATGTATCATCCTCCTACTCGTTGAACCATTTGGAGCTTCTGATGAAGCTTGACAGACTTTTTATGTCGGTGTTAATGAGATCGTTAAGATCATTGTAAAAGAAGGATCCTAAATGGAGTTTACGTCTTTGAGAAAGAGCAGGGCACGTGCAGAGAAGGTGGAGAACTGTCTCCTCCTCCTCCTCCTCGTCCATACAGCTTCTGCAGAAGTCATTTGCGTGGACGCCAAGCCTTGTTGCATGTCTGCCTATGAGACAGTGTCCGGTGATCACACCATTTATAGCACCAATGTGAAGTCTGTTTAGAGAAATCAAACACTTAGAGCGTTTCAGATCCAGCTTTGGCCAAATCTGCTTTGTCGCTAGACAAGTGTTGCCACTTGTCCACCTAAGGTTACAGTTCTCAATGGTCTGTCTCATAAACATGAGTTTGCATGTAGCGATTGGGATGCCTAGTGAACCTTTATCAGGTAAAAGGGGCAGTGTGGTTCCTTTTCTGGCGAGTTCATCCGCCCTACAGTTCCCTGGAATGTCTGTATGTCCTGGCACCCAGCATAGGTGGATGTTAAAATGCTTCGCCATCTCCACTAGAGATGATCGACAGTCACGGACTACGATAGAGTTTGTGGACCCAGAATCCAGGGATTTTAATGCAGCTTGACTATCTGAGAAGATCCAGATATCCGTAATGGATATCACGTTCTTCTTCAGCCACGACAGGACTTCCTTAATAGCCAAGATTTCTGCCTGGAACACACTGCAGTGATCAGGGAGTCGAAAGGAGAGGCTGAGATTCAGCCTGTCAGAGAACACACCACCTCCTACCCCCTCGTCGGTTTTGGATCCATCGGTATAAAATTGGATTGATTTATTTTCGACGGGTGGCCCTTCCCAGAATGTTCTGGGAGGGATCTTGACCTTGAAGTTTTTGTCAAAAAGGGTTCGAGGGGTGATGTAGTCTATGTTACTGGGGAGGATTCTAAATTTTTTCAGAATAGATGCGTGGCCGATTTCATTCTCGGACCATTGGAACGTTGTTTTGAGGCGGATAGCCGCACTAGCAGCCACTTGCTTGCTAAAGATGTCCAGGGGTATCAGGTGAAACAGAATGTCCATTGCAGCAGAGGGGGTAGTGCGCAGTGCACCACTCATGCAGAGACAAGCTGTACGTTGGACTTTGCCTAGCTTATCGCGATTTATCGCTTTATCAAGTGCAGTCCACCAAACAACCACCCCGTACATAAGTATCGGTCTAATTACCGAGATGTATAGCCAGTTGGTAATGCGGGGTTGGAGCCCCCATTTGTTACCAATAGCTTTTTTGCAGGAGAAGAGTGCTGCTGTAGCTTTACGAACTCTTTCCTGAATGTTAGGTTTCCAGCTAAGCTTTCTATCCAGAATGAGACCCAAGTATTTTGCCTCGTCTGAAAAGACTAGACTTGTGCCCCTGATAGAGGATCAATGTATGGAACTTTATGTTTCCTAGTGAATAGAACAAGTTCGGTTTTGTGGGGGTTAACACCCAACCCACAACGATCTGCCCATGTAGTTAGCTTATTAAGAGCGTTTTGGAGAAGTTCTTTCAAGGTGTTTAGGTGCTTCCCTGAGGCGGCAATTGCAACGTCATCTGCATAGGCAATCACCCTGCAACCCTCCTTTTCTAGGCACATCAGCAGCTTGTTCACCACTAAGTTCCAAAGGAGGGGAGATAGGACTCCACCTTGTGGCGTACCTCTACTGACAGATCTTCTGGCCGATGTCATACCCAGTTTCGAGTTTATAATCCGACTTGTGAGAAGTAGATTAATAAGCTCACCAAGTGAGTCATCCACCTTTAGATCTGACAGTGCATTTGCGATCGCGGATGTATTGACGTTATTAAAAGCACCCTCAATATCCAGGAATGCAACCATAGTGTACTCCTTATGGTGAAGGGAGTATTCGATTGAGCGTACTAACGTATGTAAGGCTGTTTCAACAGATTTGCCTTTGCAATATGCATGTTGAGCCGTAGACAAAAGTCTTGTATCTATGTTAGTACGTAGATGGATATCAATTAATCTTTCTAATGTTTTTAGAAGGAATGACGATAGGCTTATGGGTCTGAG
The DNA here is from genome assembly GCA_949715645.1 of Portevinia maculata. Classification (NCBI taxonomy): domain Eukaryota; kingdom Metazoa; phylum Arthropoda; class Insecta; order Diptera; family Syrphidae; genus Portevinia; species Portevinia maculata. The sequence continues at coordinate 50,256,459 of OX454527.1, read as the reverse complement.
ATCCTTAGGATTTACATGGGAACATTTACCGGCTTTGGGTATGAATACGACCTTTACTTCTCTCCATAACATTTTTACACAGCTTTTCAGGATTATCTCAAGCAAAGGCGAGATGATATCCGAGGTGTTTTGAATTTCAGCTGGTATTATGCCATCTGGCCCCGCGGATTTGTATGGTTTGAAGCTGTGTATCGCCCAGAGCAGTTTGTCCCTAGTAATCAGACCTTTAAAGTTAGTCGTACGTGCAATTGACCTAGACAGGTTTATATTGCTAGTAACGTGGGAGCTACCTGGGAAATGTGTATCCAGTAGTAGATTGAGCGATTCTTCGCTGGAAGTGGGCCAGGAGCCGTCCGCCTTTTTTAAAAAGCTAGGCATACCTGGGTTGGTTGAGAGGATTTTTCTTAGCCTAGATGCCTCCGAAGATTCCTCTATTTTTCCACAGAAGAGTCTCCAAGACGAGCGTTTGGCTTTCCTCAGTTCCTTTTTGTAAGCATTGAGAGATGCTTTGTATGAAGCCCAGTCGGTTTCAGCTTTTGTGGACTTGGCTTGGTTGAACAGTTTTCTACAACTGCTTCTTAGAGGTCCTAGTGCTGGGGTCCACCATACCGGCTTCTTTTTGCCTCTAGGCCGTGTGAGCGGGCAGGCAGAGGTCAGAGCCTTATTGAGGGCCAAGGTGAGTACCCTGACCTTCTTATCTAGCTCTATGGTGTTCCGGGGAGGACTAAGGAGTTCAGATTTCATTGAACTTTTCAGCACTTCTCTATACTTGAGCCAGTCAGTTTTCCTATAATTTCTAAAAACTGGCTGGCGGGGAGGGTCATCGGCTAAGCTGAATTGAATGTAACGCTGGTCACTAAAAGAGTGTTCCGCCGAGACTTTCCAGTTTACAATTTCCTGATGGATTGAGTCGGAGACCAGAGTTATATCTAGAACCTCCTGTCTATCTTTTGTAATGAAGGTAGGTTCACTACCAGTGTTACACACAATGAGATTAGTATTAAGAATATAATCAAAAAGAGACTCACCTCTGTCGTTGATGTCAGAACTGTCCCATACTGAATGGTGCGCATTGGCATCACATCCAATAATGAGACCAGTTTTTTGATGTTCAGCTGCCGCGATCAGTCCCTCTAGGTTGACACCAGGCAAGGACCCTACGTGGTCATGGGCCAGATAAGCCGAGGCTATCCAATGGGTGCCGCGAACAGTCTCTAGACTCACCACGGTTGCATCACGGTCGCTGAAATTAGGGAGTAAAAATACATTTAAGCTACTTTTTGCCAGTATGCAAGTTCTAGGTTTACCTTTGTCAGTTGCATACAACAATTTGTATCCATGAGTCCGGAGTCCTCGAACCAGGTTGTTAACAATCCATGGCTCTTGGATCAGGACCATATCTTCTCCATCTCTAGAAAGACGGATAAGAAGGGAGGCCGAAGCCTTTTTGGAGTGGTGGAGGTTGATCTGTACTAATCGCAACATTGATCGTCGCAATCAGGCAGAGGAGTCTCCACCACGGTGTTATTTGAATTTGAGTCAGAGTCAGAGGACGAGCCTAAGAGCTCGTCCTCGCTGAGAAGGACTTTGCTGAGGAGGTCTTCCGTGTCCATACTAGAGTTGGTGTTAGCAGTGGACGTAGAGGGCTGAGTGGGAGCAGCCACAGTTGGTTCATCATCTTCCATGGATGGAAGGGAGATTGATGCTCCAGGATCAGGGGTGTTAAGTCCTGTGTCAGAGGGATACGGAGGTTTATTAGCTTCTGGGTCATCCTTTTTGTACACCCGAAGTGTAATCTTATCCCAACCGAACTGGATTGCGCCGTTGGTCTTCGCCAAAGGAGCCAGGGATTCTTGGTTGATCACTATAATAGCTGATCTGAAGGATCCCCTATGCTCTTCCAGCTTCGCAACTTTCCAGTCGTGGGTTGGGAGTGAGGGATTGCCCAGTCTAATAACCGACAATACTTCTTCTGCGGAGGGGGGTTCAGCAGGGATCCAAGCACGAGCCCTCGGTCTGCTCGGGATGTCCTCCTTCGCAACAACCTCAAGCTTCGCTCCAGGCCAAAACTCCCCGAGTTTGCCTATGGCGATCTTATACAGATCCAACGATCTAATATTGTCGCAGGCGACGAGCCGGATATGCCCTTGGTGTAGTCCGGCATCCTCAGTTACTGGAGCTGGTCCAGGGTGGTCCTTCATGAAGGCCAGATAGAGGCTAAGTAGCTTGTTCCTCAGCTTATGCCATCGTTCGGGGGAAATTCTTCCCTCCGGATCGCTGCAGTCGATCACCGCGACCACGATTTTGTCCTTTAGGACATCGCTGAAGGACTTTTGAGATTTGGGGGCAGAATGTGAGGTGGTGCTGGTGTTATGCACCTTGGGTTTTTTGGAAACCGAAGTGGTTTCTTCCACCGATCTCTGGCGCTTGGACGTGAAGTCCTTGTTAGCGCTCTTGTCCTTCTCTAGGAAGCCTTGGGCCCATTTTAATTTGGCGATCTGCTGTGGTGTTCTGTTGGTCTCCAGAATATCTCCAAAGACCTTCAGAGTTCTTATGGCATTTCGCCTGTCCTTGTAGTACGCCCTCGAGGGAGTGCGTTGTCGCGAACATCCACTACGAGACGTACTAGGATTTGTAAGGCTAGCAACGGAAGGGCCATGAAGTGCCACAATCCTACCGCTGCTAGGAATTGCTTTGCCTATATTAGGCTCACTGCTGCTGGCAGCAACTGGACCACGATTACTCACAGTCGCAGTGCTACTCTTTGTTGCAGGAGCCGCGTCAGTAGACAGCAAGGTCGCCGTACTACCGCCCGGTTTAGAAGAGATACCGGTCTCGATGTTTTTATTTTTGTTTTTGTTTTTGTTTTGTGTGTTGTTCATATTTTAGACCCACGAGTAGCGGAGAAAGGAGGTCCGCCTGCACAGAGATCCGCAGTATGCAGGTAAGGCTGGTTAATCCGGAGATCGCCAGGTATCCGGATACTCCGTGGGCGACTGAGCTACTTTTTTAAACTGGGCCCTCAGCCTGGCCGACTTTCAGCACGGGTCGTATCACACCTTAAGTCCAGCCCAGCGGATAATGAAAGGGAGAAGGAGTGAGAGAATCAGAGGGAGGAAATCAGGAGAGAGGAGGGGTAGGGGAGAGAAAGGGGGAATTGGGGCAGGACGGAATGTCCTTGGGCAGTTCTTAGTGGATGTATGAAACATCGTTAAGCCTCCACACCGGCACCATCAAAGGATGGTGCACTCGACAAGGTGACTACCCTTCGTGGAGGTTATGAAATAATACACTATGCATTTTCGAGTCCATCACTTTTCCTTAAAGCAGATAATCAAGTACTCTAATAAATAGCAAAGGATGACCTCCCCAGCCTAAACCGAGTTTGATTTGACTTGGACATCTTCTTTATGTTATTTCTCCTTCGTTTACATTCGTGATCATGTGTACGTACAACGACAAACCCACAATCATAACCAGATAACCCTTTTCTCGAACGTGTAGTACAAACATTTCTCAAAAGTGAGTCCAATTACTCACATACGCGGACGATATTGACATAATCGGAAGAAAGCAGCGCGATGTCAATGGTGCTTTCATGAATGTTGACGGTGTAGGCAAAGATGGGTTGGACCGTAGTCAATGAGGGCAAGACCAAGTTCATGCTGTCAACAAGAAACGCCGAACACCGATCGGTGTAGAAAAAATGGATGAGGTTGCTCTTGAATGGTTTGAGAGAAAATTTCTTCGGGTGTGTTGTCGGTGAGTGGAGGAGGAGATACAACGACAAACTATACTTTAACTTAGCCAGAAGATTGAAGGTCCACCGACTGAGGTGACTGGGTCATGTAGAACGGATGGACACCAATGCTCCCACCTGCGAAATATTTAAACCCACCACTGAGGGACGGCGCAGTAGAGTAAGATCGCGACTTAGGTGGCAGGGGCGCACGCAAGTCGAAAGAGACCTCAACCAACCTAGCGTACGAAACTGCAGTTAGCTAGCTAAATATCGTGCTGGCTGGAGACGCTTCTGGTTGGGGCCCAGGTCCATCCCGGATTGTAACGCCACCTTCAGTGATGACTGACTTCTTCAATTGTAATGCCGGGTACATCTCTTTTGTAAGGAATGGTTCTTGAAAAGCATATCCTGGGAAACGCTTCATTTAAATATTATTCACAATACTGTCGTCATCTGTGTCTTTTGTCGTGTGACATTTACAAGAAGCTGGCCTTGAGTATTGTTACTGAATTTTCGAACGATTTTCTAAGCATTTTAAATTCAATTTTGTTTATGGTTGTGTACTTGTTCAAGTTATTTTGCAGCACTTCGTGAACTACGCTTGGCTCTCAGTAAGCAAGGTCGCTGTAAGGAACTTCAGGCATCTTCTACTCTTCATACCAAACGTAATATTTCATAATTCGTTACCGTGTGCATAAAAATTATTGTTACGAGCGAACTATATTGCTGAGCGATCGCCTTCCCTAGGATCTTCCACTTGCCTTCTTATCATCATCTCTTTAAGGTTGTAGCTAAACCTAAAACGCACCCTTAAAATACTCCATTTATAGTAGCATAGGAGTCCATTCATTCACAAACCCTGCGACAACAATTTGGCAGTTGGTAAGGTGGAGGGATATCAGTATCAAATGACGCCGGGGCCCTGTAGCACAGTATTTTCCCACTGCCCCACCTCTTGCGAAAGTCTGACAAACATACAAGAGTAGCAATTGTCACGTTCGGAATCGGCCTAAAATTGTCGGTCCTCCCCATTCCGCACAGCAAACGATTGGATATCCTAGGATTTAGGTCCTGGCCGTTGATGCCTTCAATTTACTTTATCTTGTCTTAACAGCAGGAGTTGTTAAACTTTTCGATTTGTCCCCTTTTTTTCGGTTGTTCCAAAACCGTTGAAAATCCTTTTTTAATTGGCCTCATTGAACCCGATTAAGCAAAGGTAAGCCAAAGCAACCATTTAAATGTCCACCTTAGCTAACTACATTTGCAGTCAGGCAACTGGCATGCCAGCTGACGCCAGCTCCCTTCCCCAGTAATTTGTATGCATAGTCACCGTAATCTCAAATATCTGATAATAATGATATCCAGATACATCGCACTATAATGGTGGTTCGGTATTGCGGTTTTGAACGGTATCTGATATCCAAAGATTTGAGAAAAATATATGTATACAAGGGAAAACTTTTGATTGCTCAAGCGTAATAAACTTGTTCGCTCCAATGTTGCGGTAGGTTGATGAATTCACTTTTCGTTTTGCTTTCCTCGTACTCGTCGATCGACGGCAGGCAGCAGTGCTACCAGTGCACGTAGTTCAATGTTAACGAACTGGGGAAATTACTTTCACTGCCTGCAAGCGGTTGTTTAGAAACCGAACAGAGAAATGGAAAAAGACTGAAACCGAAAACACCTAAATTACCCTTGTTCGGCGTATTTGGCGGCATCCGCGCTCTGCCACCACCATTGCCACTTAATCGCTGTTATGGCAACTCTATAGCAGGCACCAAGCTGTGGGTATTATATAAAAGTGCTGTTAGGCCTGTGTTTTTTCCCAGTCTCTAACCATATTGGCAGCACGGAGTTATTGAACTGTGTTTGGTATGGAAAGAAAAAGAAAAAAAGATCTGCACGGTGTAATTAGCACTGCAAATGCATAATTAGTATTAAAAATGTAATCAGAGATGGAAATAAAGAGTTCGCCGAACTTTAGTAGGCCCACATGCAACAATAACTTGGACTGAATTGACAATTTTTCTGGAGTGTCATGCCTGCGAAGGTCGCCAGAGAAACTTTCGGCTGACTAAAGTGAACCTTTCGCATTGAAATCGAAATTGACGGCCAAGAGCATGATAACGCTAACTATATTATGATGGGGACGGACGTGGCAATGACGTTTACCTTGAATTCGTATAAACATAATATATTTATTTTTTTATTTTTTACGTAATAAAACGTGATGTGAGAGGCATTCGTGTACATTACACGTATTTTTGGGGAAAATATGCAAACGTGATCTTCAGCACTGATGTTTGGTGGTCCCACACATTTGCACGTAGGTATTTGTATTGTGTTCATTTGTAGGGTCCTACTCACGAAAATTTTGTCAATGCTTTATGAAAGGACAATTTTTAGTCAGTACCGTCATATTCAGAAACTTGGCTAAGCCACACAATTTCAAATTGCATAAGGCAACGATGGTTCGAACGTGCTCATACTCCATTTTGAGGTCGATTTTATTGAAGGGAGTAATATGAGACCTCTTTACGTATTAATACAAGTGTGAGCTTGCCCGTGCAGGCCCGTGCTAAGAATATCACTGCAGCACTCTCCCAAAAAGCAGCGCTTTTGGTAGAAGGCGACACATACTCGTATCTACGCAATTTTGCCACTCATCTACACATTAAACTTGAACTGCTTGAAACTGTCCCGCAAGTGTGGAGATCACTTCTTAGGTGATCTTGACTTACCTGATATCTGTTAGACGTGAAGTTTGGAAACACATGCTATAATATCAACTGGTGAAATAAGCCATAGTGACTTTCTTATTACTGACAACTTAGCATCTGGCATTCTTGAATCAGCAACACGACGTTCTTAATTCGAATGAAAAATTATTTGACCCAGTTTTCACCACAATTGGCATTGACCTCATAGTGGGAAAATAAACGGAACCACTAGTAAACGAAGACTGCCACCATCCAGCACTAACTGTATCCTTGCTAGCTACCCCAATTATAAATTTCACTCCACTTAACACTGACACCTTTAAATTTAACTTTAAAAAGGCTGGTTTGTAAAATTGAATACTTATTCATCTGAAGCTCACTGGTTTAGCCTTTTTAAATGTTTTGACATTAATTCTGCCGTTTGCCATCTTTATAGTTTACTGTTTGATTGTTTTATAGGGTCTATTCCTTTGCGTACCCGAAAATGTAAATCTTCTCGACCATCTTGGAATGATAATGAAGCTAAGAATTTAAAAAATCGGGCAAATAAATTTTGGTTCGTTGAATCGAAAAGTCAACTAATTTTTTTTAACTATCGTGAATTGAAAGATTATATATTTTACTTTATACAAAAGGTACAAATTGACTTAAAAATTAATCCTAAATCCTATTGGAAATTCGCCAATAGTAAAAAGAAAATGAATCCTACCTCAAGAACTTGAAAAATGTTTAAAGGATTTCTTGTCTGGGGATAACTGGTTCTGTAAAATTCAATTCCCAACTGGATCTGGAAACATTACTGAACCTACAACCCGTTGAGCTCTTCACGAAGAATTCGGCAGCCAAATGTGCCCTCTCTATGCCACCACATAAACGCGAAATGTGTCAAAGAGTGCCTCCTGGCACTCAGAGCAATCAGCTACCGCTCCGTACTACTCTGCTTGGTTCATTCCACGTTGGTGTGGCAGGGAGCGAGACGAATGATATGCTGGCCAGATGCGGCTCGGATATGAACCTTTTCGAGGCTGATGTGCAGGAAGTTCCTGCCCTAACCACAGCTTAGAGCCTATTAGACGGTATCACGGCAAGACTAGGAAGCCTGTGACAACACTACAAGTTGTGTCATAACCCGTAGTCTATGGCCCGTCATTGACAAAAAGAAAACCAAATCCCTATTGTCTTTTGGCAGAAAGAAAACCGTGGCCCCGTCGGGGTACTAACCGACACCGGAGATGAAGAAGAAATAGAATGCATCTTGTGAAACCTGCCGGCACTCCAAGAACGATTGGTCTCCTGCATAGGTTCCCGGTTTTTCGATTGATTGGGAGACCTAGAAGGGGCATCTCTAAGGGATATCAATAGATTCACAAACAGATCCAAACCGTTTTGTTAGCTACATGTCCTATTATGTACTAAAAAAGTATACTCACAATGGACCCTTTCGTTTGGCCTCTGAGCGATACTTGCACAACTGTGATGAATTTCCAGTTGTTTGGGAAATTCATTTATAATACCTTTGCATAAGAAAGGATGGAAAAATTTAACTCAAAACTATAGACCAATAGTTATCCGAAAAATGTTTGAGGTGATAGTATGTGAATCATTATGTTTTTATTCTAAATGTCTTACTTTTGCTAACCAACATGGTTTTTCCAAGGGCCGATTAACAGAAACTTTAATACTGGCATTAAATCAATTTTGCATATATTCATTTAAAAAAATGGAAACAAGTGGATTGCGTCTTAACAGATTTTAGAAAAACTTTTGATAAGCCTTGGGTAAGCAGGTTGAAATCAAGCTGGGCCGAATAACATATTAAACGTTTTTTCCACCGCCCCACCTTTTGCGAGCCGTTTGGATTCGGTTAAAATTGTAGGTCCCTTCCACTTCGCACAAGCAAATGGTAGGAGAGGCTAGGTCTTAGGCCCTACATGGCCGTTAATACCCAATATTTATTTATTTATTTTATTTTTAGTTTGATAAGCTGTCGCATCGAATTTTGCTTTCAAGATTGGGGTTTAATGGTGAATTTCTATTGTGACTTAAGTCATATCTTTTCAATAGATCCTATTCGGTTCTCTTTAATGGCTACTTACTTAACGGGCTCCCGACCCCTGGAGAGTCTCTGCCTCAGTAACTACAGCCTTCCATCCTCCGCGATCCCGGGCACTCTGCTTTAATGGCTAGACTTCGATCTATTTTACTGTTAATTCAGGAATACCTCATGGCAGCTATTTAGGTGCAATTTAATTATATTATTTGGTAATGACTTACCATCTGTTATGAACTCTAATTGCGTCATATATACGGATGATGTAAATATTTTCAAGGCCGTTTCTAACATTGAAGATTGTGTTAATTTGAAACGTGATCTAAATGTGTTTTATTCTGCGTGTGCGCGTAATTATTTATTTTAAAATGTTGAAAAATGTAAAATTACAAATTTTACCCGAAAACTGTCATACGGCTATGGTTTTAATGGTGTACCACATCTAGTCGTTTCTGTGCTTGGTGTGATGTTTGATCAAAAACTTTACTTCGCGTTCCACATCAACATAAAGGTAAACTCATTTCTTGATTGGGTAAAACGAGAATCGAGACAATTTTTCGACCAATTATGTTATTTTACTATTATATGTTACTCTTGTCACACCCATACTTGAATATGCCTCCCAGATGTGGTCACCTCATTATAGATGCCATATCGACCGGATTAAAGAATTCCAGATTTTTTTTTTAAATTCGCTCCGAGGTTTAGGCTGGTTTCTTATGTTCTTATGTTCTGCCTCCTAGTAAAAGTATATTAATGCTTATCGACTTGCCGAATCTTGAAAAGAGGCGGTCGTATCTTTGCTATAATTTTTACATATAAACTAATTGATGTACAAATTAATTTCTCCTTTATAAACTTTAGTGTTCAATCGTAAAATTTAAGAAATATGTCTTTTTTTATTTAAAAAAAAAAAGGAAATCCAAATCCCAGAGCACTCAGACTCGGTAAAGGTCCATTGTAATAACAGGCAGAAATTCTCATTTTGGTGTAGAGGTTGGAGAAATCAAGGTGTAACTTGTTTCTCTCCATTATTGGGTAGCGTATGTTGCTGTTCCCCATGGGAATTGAACCCGCACCGCACAGGTTACAAGCCAACACTCTAACCTCTACACCATCGCCACCCTAAGAAGAAATATATAGTTCAATTTTAATTAAAAAAAAGTATTTTTTTTCTCATTCTCATACCAATTACCAACGTTAGATACTCTGTTTTAAATAATTTGTTTTATATTAACAACGTTTGAATTTTGCAATAACTAAATTGTAATCATAATATATTTATATTAACTTAAATTAAAATATTAAAATAAATTCATTATTGGCACTTTTCTTTTACGTGAAATCGAAATGAAGATCAAACAATAGTGGGAGCATGCAGGTGTAGATGTCTTAGAGAAAGCCATAAAAACTCCTGGATCACAAAAATGCAACACCACCAGCATAAGATGGGCTTCAGCTATGAAGTAATCCGTGACGGCGAATTTATAATTTGACTCAAAGGGATCGTAGCCCTCTAATTTCATTGCATCCCTACTTGTGAGCCTGTGGGGTTGGCCGGTTTGACCTCAAAAAGTATCGACAAGCCACCCGATTTCAGATCACTGCGTCACTGAGGCGAATCAAATGTTGGTGTTGTTGCATCAAGAGTACGTAGTAGTTTATTTATTTTTCATCTGCAAATAAATAAATAAAATTACGCCATCTAAATCTTTTAGTTCTCTTAATATTTGCTCGTTATAGAAAACTCTACACACTCTACACTCGCGGCAATGAAAATTCAAGTTATTCTAAATCCAAAGTTGAACGTCCCTCTTACAAGAATGACGATTTTATTTGAATTTTGTTTTTTTTTTCATTAATTCCAGTTTCAAGAGATCGCTGCCCCCTTGTTGCACTCGCAAATTTCTAATTACAAAATTTCCAACCATTCCATTTATTTAATTCACATCATCTGCCGTGCGTGTGCGAGTGATTTGATTGTCTACTATCTGATTCAGATACAGTATCAACATTAGTATTGGAAACACTCTATTGCCAGTAAGATGATGTGAGTTAGTCAGCGGTTGTTGCACCTGGATGAGCGTTATAATAATGCGAGGAAGTAATGTGATACGGCGGTACGCGGTGGTAGCGATATCAATAGGTACGCGACGATTACTCTCGTGCGGTATTTGTAAGTGATAGGAACGATGTGTAATTAAAATTGCAAGTATATCATGTACCTGTATTACTACAACGCATTCACTACATCACTTTCGCTTTTTTTGTTTGCTACTCAAAGGTGATCCCACATAGTTAATAACTTAATTATGTGTTGCAGCTGCAAGTACTTTTGTACTTAGTGCATGAAAATATAGAATGTCTCTAATTTTCTTAAATTCTATACTTAGTACTTATAAACATTTTCGTATTTGTGAACCTTGAATTTTGTACTGAATTTAAAGAAATAAATTATATCTATCTAAAAAAAAAAAAAAAAAAAAAAAAAAAAAAAAAAGTATGGGTTAAAGGGATTTGAGAAAACGAAGCTCTAAAGCTTAAATTTGATATATCTTCTGAAACTGTATGAGCTTGGATTTGAATCGAACAAAGACAAATAAACTATTCAACAGTCAATCGAAGGTATGCCATTATGTGCTAAGATGGATGACAAAATGTCCTTGATGCTATATCTTAACTGGATATGCTCAAGCTACAGGTTTAAAATATATTTTATATTAATTATCATTCATTTCTTATAAATCTGAATTTTAACCCTGAAATGTAGTTTATACTTTTCAAAACATGTTTGATTTATCAGCATTTCTTGCACACAATCATTTTAAGGTGTTTCCTAAACTTCTAACTAGCTACTATACCCACTACTTAACCTACTACAACCAAATATTTCTTCATATTATTGATGATGTAGTAAGTTTTGTTAAATTTATATCTTTGCATCCATTAAACGGTAAAGACTCCCAGAAGAGTTATACATTTTGTGATCACATGTTTTTCTTGGATCCTAATATAGCTGAATCAAGAACCTTCTTCTCTTCATCAATAATTTAAGCGAAACAATTTCTACAATAGTTTAAACACCTGCTTCGTTTTCTGAGCTCTTCTACAATCTGTTTTAAAGGGAGAAAAGCATCTTGGTTATTTTAACAATCGATGAGCCTTACTTACTTTACTTAACTACTCAACTTAGTATTTAACCTTCGTCAAGTCACGACGTGTGTCGTACCTACTCCGCATAGTTAATCCAGTAATTTTTCACTTTTTTCGGAAATATCAATTAAACGTACTTTTTAATAGACATAAACAATCACCTGTTCTCGCTCTTCTGACTAGAGCTTCAAAGTATTCGCGGATTTCAGATATCCTCGGGTTGTGTCGGTTAGTATCGAATAATTGGTTCAACCTTCTAAAAGAAGGATTCAGTTTTTACCAAGGATCACCAAATCTACATTGCTGCAACAAATAGAAGTCTGCCTATCTTGTATCGAACCTGCACTTGCACATCGACAGCGCTTTTTCCAAGTAACTAAAACAACCACCTCAACACAGCGATTCTAACCAACTATCCGATACTATCGTACTAACCGACACTATCTGGCACTATCCGATTATCCGACATTATCCTGTTCTATCCAGATAGTTCGTATCCGATCCGAAATCCGGATATTGTTTAAAGCTCTACTTGTTACCCAATAAATCTTTAATTTCTTCCTTCATCTTAATGAAAAAAAGGTCCAGACGGCCTTCCACCCATCTTTCTTGTTAAGTGTAATGGGAGCAGACCCCAAGATACCACCTTAAAACGTCATCATTGAAAGGCGACAGATGTCAAAACGTCAACCATCAACCAACGTGCGTTAAGCCGATAACCTACAACTTGGCTTACCACTTTTCTTCCTACATTCAACGAGCATAGCTCATTTTTATATATTTATCTTTAACCAAATTAAATAATAAAATACTTTGAAATCAAGCTTGGATAAATAACGCGTTTGTTGTGACTTTTCCACCTTTGATTGCCGATCTCTTTAAACACTTTCCCTCGGAATGTTTCCTAAAATTTGGGAAACGTCTTTCATTTCCCCTGTTTATAAAAAAAGGGCCAAGGAATGATGTATCAAATTATCGACCGATTACCGAGCTCTTGCATATTCCCAAGATTTTTAAAAGTATAATGTATGACGTTTTAGTCCTGTGTGGGAGGAGGGCGAATTGAGGAGGAGATACAACTGCGAACTCTATGAGCTGTACCAAAATGTAGATGTAGTCCGAAAAGTTTAATCACGTCGACTACATTGGTTGGGCCACATCGAGCGAATGACCAATACTGCTCCAGCCAAGAGGAACATCGTCTCCCAGCGCCAGATTCGAGAAGGCAAGGAAGATCTAACCTCCGCGTTAAAGACGAAGCCATTACGGATGTCAGAGCGCTTGGTCTGGACAACTGAAAATAGCATGCCCATGATAGCAGAGGATGGAAGGCTGCAGTGTCTCAGGCAGATACTCTTTACGGGTCGAGGGCCCGTCAAGTCAGTAAACTAAGTAATGTATGACTCATTACCCTTCCAGTGCAAGTCCCTTATATCTCCTGGTTTGGTTCCTTCAGAGGTAGATCCACAGCTATTAAACTGATTGAGTTCGTGTAATTCAAACTTTCCACATTTGATGGTGACAATGAGGTGGATGTAATTGCTTCCGACTTCAGTAACGCCTTTGACAAAATATCCCATAGTTTGATCCCTTTCAAACTCTTATTTCTGGGTCTCCAACCTCAATTTCTGAATTTCATCATACCTCGAAAACCGTTTTTATAAAGTTCGCTTTCTCTCGGGTGTTCCCCAAAGCCACCTTGACCCTTTTATCTCTTTTCTTGCCATAAATGATCTGGAGAAAATTGTGTTTTCTTCCATATCCCTCTACGCTGACGACGGTAAATTCTTCAAAGTCATTACCCCCCCCCCCCCCCCCCCCCCCCCCCCTCTTGACTCTGACGTTCTTCAAGAAGATCTGAATAGCTTTTAGGTTTGGTGCCAAAGAAAACTTTATGGAGCTGAATATTGCTTAATGTGAATTTCTTTCTTTTTCCGAAAGCGAACAGTCTCCTCCAGACTTTACCTTTTGAACAACCAACCAATCACTCCCGTTCAATCCATCCGCGACCTATGTGTTCTCTGTGAGTATGGCACATACGTTAACTCTCTGCGAACTGAAGTTCGTCAAAGAAATTCACAAATCTCTACGTGACCAGATCTGTTTACATAACCTTCTTCGGTCCTATTCTTGACTACGCTTGCAAAGTGTGATCACCATACCACTGGTTCCACACTTCTAGTTTTACTCTTCTTGGACTCCCGTATAGAGACGGGCTAAGATTATCGATGTAGCGCCACCCAAACAGTGCTTATCTTAAAAGGCGACTAAGGAGCCCAGATGAGCCCAGCGATACATTTAACATCTTAAAGCTTTCCCGCAAGTGTGCGTGCAAATCCGTGGGTTGACACGACTGGAGATCAACGGAGTCGTAAAAGGTCCATCGAACAATAACCAATCAAGAAGCATGTACGTGTCGAAATCGTAAAAAAGAGACAGGCCTAAAAACTCCAGAATCAAACAAATGGAACAACACTAGCATTTCATCGGCCTCAGTGATGAAGTGATCGAACCGGCGAACCTCACAAGCGGACCAGTATAGGGATGCAGTAAAGTGAAGGGTTATAATCCCCTTATTCTCGTCGTAAAGGAAGAAGAAGACTATACCTGTGACACTGGAGCCCTTCCATGCTCTGCGATCCCGGCCACGCTAATTTTAGTTATACAGACCGAGCGCTGGTCAAAACGATATCATCTATGTTTCTTAAATGAACGTTCGCGGTTTTCATTTTTGTCTCAAACTTCGGGACTGGGAGTCAGAAACTATCTTTGCCAAAGCAGTTTTTGCATTCGCTGGATGTGGCCAAGACGATGCAGTTGGATATGGTATATTTCGCGTCATTAAACAGGGATATGCCTCGATATTTCTTGCAAGAATTGTCTTTCTTGTAGATTGGGCATATGGAGCATGCCCCCATACTTGGATTATGATTAAGTTTTTTCTATGCATGCGTCTTACCAAAACATCACCTTTATTTTGGAAGAGCTCCGCTGGAAACCATCGACCTAGCTACCTTGCTGTTCTTAAATTTATTTTTTAAGCTAAGCCGACCTTTTCTATACGAATTCTTAATTGTTTGAACTTGGATTATTATTATATGGATAAATGATGATTTAACACCTGCTCTTTTTTTTTTTTTTTTGATGTTTCAAAGAGCCTGCGTTCCGGTTTTAACGCCAGCAGCACCTTGTTTACCTCTTTGTTAATGACGCATTATCTCCTCCCAGATATTGATGGCTTTTGTGGATACCAGCGTAGAGTATTTCGCTTAGGCGCTCTTCATATATTCTGGCTGCTCCTGTCGTACTAAGGCGTTGAATCGATTTGTCCGGGTGGTTCTGAATGTTTTGACACTGAGGATATTTGCCTGGGTGTGTATCCGCGAAAGATGTTTTCCTTATTGATTTTGGCGTCGAAGTCCCCGAGCATAATTTTGACTCCATCTAGAAGGTCCTGAAACCTCTCCTTGGTAGGGTCTTCCGCTTTGTCGATTGGGCGTGTGATTGAGCTGGCGTTAAACAAATATTCAGTCAGTCTTTATTTATTGTAATCAAATCAATTAGTCAATACACCAACCAGTTTGCATCAATCGGTCTTGTAGGTACTAAGAACAACATCAACGACACATTGAGTTGGAAACACAAAATCGAACAATCCCAAAGGGACGAGGGAGTTTGTAACATTCGAAACCTTTTACTGGTCATTGTTTGCATTTATTTTAAGCAAGCATAGACAAAGTGCATTTATTGAAATAAAATTGCACTTCTTGTGCAAAAATAATAATTATAGCGGCTGCACGTTCGCAGATGAGGCCAATGATTTAATACTTTCGGAGAAAGTTTTAGCCTAACACACGATCTGCTGCCACACAACAACCAGTTGGAGGTCGTACCGTTCGCATATCCATACAACTACGGCCAATTGGCTGCAGAGCTCAACCGCTACTTCCCCCTTCCCGCTGGTCGTAGGCTTCGCAGATCATTGCCTTTTGTGTGCGCGATCGAAGTTAGATTAGAGCGCGCACAACTATGCACGAAAACAGAAAACCTGTTGGTTCTCAATAACATTAGGCGACGATCACCACCGACCGTAGTTGTACCACCAGCACACTATTACTTCCACCAACACCGATATGTTTCTCCTTCGCTAATGCTGTATCTAATGTCAAAGCCATGGAATCTCATCTTTCATGTTTGCCAGCTTCCTACTAACGTCGGCCGGGTGCCAAGGAGATTTGAGTTTTTTTTTTGCTCTCTTTTTGTGTGCGTTAGAAACCACGTCTTGGATATTGTTCGCGGCGCTGTTCCATGATAATGGCAATATGGCACTGACAAGGTAATTGCCGCTTTATGGAGATTCATCTTCTAAGACATCGAAGAACAAAGAATTGTACAAACTGCGTCGAATCAGCTACCGTAATTTGATTTGCATTTATTTTCTGGCATTGTGCCATTGCTACTCGGAATGATGCGTATACGTCCGAGTGACTCACTAGCTATTTCGTCTTAGACGCTGCTTGCGCACTTTGCTCCGCCTGCAAAATTTAATTCTATTGTCAGTCGCTGAGGTAGGAAATGTTCATGGTTTTCGTTTTCAATTCCAAGACCATTATCATGCAGCCGCCAACCATTGTATAGGCTCAATGCTGCATTAGTACTTGCATCTCGAAGCCAGTTAGTACATCGGTCAATGGCATGGGCAGTGTTGATTGCCGCCACCGTACCGACCGATGATGGTTGGTTGTGGTGCGTGCGTATATCGAGGAGGAAAAAAGACTTTCAGTCGCCATTGCTGGGATAAAGCTAATGTAATCGACAACGACGATGACCATGGCGACGATGGTGCTACCATTCTCGCTTCATCGTGTTGTAACTGTAGCTACTGCAGCTAGTAGTTGTGTTGTGTATCTAACCAAGTGTGATGCGACTATAAAAAGGAAAGGTTTTCACTTTTCGTTTTTCTATGTTTTCTTCTTCCTTCTTGTGCCGGGTGCATTCACCAGCTTCTTAAGGAAATGTAATTAGACATTTTTAAGCATTTCGAAAGAGTAAATATTGTTTGAACTATTTATTGCTGAATATGCACAACTATGCCTGAAATTTGTTGCACGCTTGCAGGAAAAACATTTTTATAAAACTGAGTGTCAACATATGGAGATGAAATCGCTTCTTGTAACTCACTTACAATGTATTAAGCAGGAACTATGGCGTAATGGAGATGCAACAAGAGAGCACTTGGAAAAGCAAATAATGTCCAGTCCTCAGATTTGATTTTGTAGGTGCACCAACTATGTAAGGGTCTCTTGTCAAGAAATATATAATTTCGGAATTTGTGTGAATATAAACGACGCTGGGTTGTGAAGTTCGAAATTTATAGAAGTTTTAAGTCTTGTCCAATTGCTTTGGCTGTTGAATATACATACTGTCCTAACCGGTTGGAATAAGGGTACATTGCCGACATATAATTAGTCTAGTGCTTATGACCAACACGGTCTGTTAATTTTTGTCACTGTATCAAACAACGATCAAGCAATAATCAATCTTCTTTGTTTCTTCTTTTTCTTAACGACGAGGTAATAATGTGCACTAAAGGGATCGTAAACCTCCCACTTCACATCATTCTTACTGGTAAGCCTGTGGGGTTCGCCGGTTTAACCTCAAAAAGCATTGGCAGCCCTCCCGATTCCAAATAACTTATTCACCTGTGCGAACTAAGAGTTTTAAGGCCTGCCTCTATATTAGGTATTAGGCCTAAGACCTAGGTTATTATTCACCCCAATCATAGAATCCGGCGGATTGGCTGCGGAGGGAGTATCACATCAATTTGTATGCTTTGCTATGATTGAAAACGCCGTTTTCGAACATAGGTATCATTGTAAACAAAGACCATCTGCAGCTTATACACTTGTTTATGTTTTCAATCCGCACCAAAGTAGCTGCGGATTTCAAAAAAGAAGAATTGTTTTTGTTGTTTAATTAAAAAAAAGAACAGAAAGTGAGTAAACGTGTAAAATGTTTGCAAGTACAGATCAATAACATCTTTTTTTTAAGGAAACAAACAACTCGTCCACAATTCCTAGTGATAGTGAATCATATGAAAAAAATCCTGACATTGCTAGGAATTTGACAAAAAATGATCCGAAGACAATCCAAAAGTTTTGGGAAAATTTATGTGCTTACTATCAACGATCCCTGGAATTCCTGACTTCTCGTAAAAATTCATTTCGGCTTCCATTTTTTCCTCCTCTGGCATTTTCAGGTTTATCCATTTGGGACATAAACATTCCTCTAAAATGTTTAAGACTTCCGATATCGTTGTTGATACTGTTGATTGTGCCATTCCATCTTGTCCAGTACCAGTTTGCAGTTTGGTAACCTCCTTCTGACACAAACCTTAAAAACGAAACTGACTTACATTTAGTAGTTTTTGAAGTTTTTAATAAATCTAAAAATAAATTGTGACGTAATTATGGGAAAGAAATTCTTCATTTTCAATTTACGTACTGAGTATCAGGTAACTGCAATATGTCCTCCGCTCGCATTCTTATGCTCCTTCGAATGTGTCTGCTATCAGTTTCATTTTCACTTTCCAAATTTAAATAAAACCCAACAGTATCCATTTCGTCTTTAAAATTTATTAAAAAACCCAACAATATTTTTTTTGAAAATATCTCCATTTGACAGCAGACTAGTTGATTTCGAATTTTTCTATAATCAAGTTTAGCGGACCGGTACTGCAGTTCATCCGCCGGTTTCTATGATAGGGCAAGTATGCGGATGCGGATTGGATGAAATCCGTCGGATTCAATCCGCCGGATTCTATGATTGGGATGATTAGCTGACGATGGAGGATCAAAAGTCCCTACTGAGCACTTGATATATGGGTGGACGTTTTGTAGAGGAATAAGTATCGTATTAGTCCGAAAAAACAGAATACTTGTGCTGCGCCTTCTCTGATCTACTCCGACCTATTCCAGAAATTCATTTGAATGGAAGAGTGTTTACCAAGTGTGTAAGAAGTCGCCAAAAACCTCAGCCATCTTCTGTGACCAAAACATGCCCGTTAAGCTGAAGGGAAGGCTCTATACCGCAGTTGTTAGCACGCGCTCACACACGGCTTACAATGTTGGACAACATTGGTAAATTAACGGCACCTAAGATGAAGATGCTTTGCATGACGGCAGCAGTAACAAAGATTGATCGAATAAGAAGTTCCAAGATCCTAGGATGCCTTCCCGTCAAAGAACCTATCTCGAAGAAAATGGAGCTCGACCGACTCAGTACTGTCATGTTCAAAGGAGAGATCCTACGAACCCTGTCGAAAGGGCAATATTAATCAACGTTCCCATACAAACGCGAAAGAGAGGCAGACCTAAAAACTCTTGGATCACAGAAATGTAGCAATACCAGCATTTGATTGGCTTCAGCGACGAAGTGATTCAAAATCGAGAGGCCTGTCGATATTTTCTTAGGTCGAACCGGCAAACTACAAAGGCAGATCAATTTTAATCAATTCTGATCATAGCGTCACCGTCACTAAGGAAGGAGGAAGCCTAAGACCTATCTTCTCCAAACAGTTGCTTGTACGAAGTGAGAGGGACCGTCAATTTTAAGCCGAATCCGGACAGAAAATTTGAGAAGCTTCTCATGACAATTGATAGTCTTAGATGTTTGTCAAACGTTCGCAAGATGTTGGGTAGTGAGAAAACTCTAGATGTTGCTTGGCCACGGCGGCTATTCTCTCACAAGTTCGCTCCGGTGGTAAGACTACAGTGATATAATTAGTTAGCCTATCGAAATAGGTTCTGTTTTCTCCGTTCACTTCTTCTTGTTCACTTTTACACAGTATAATAAAAATGTTTCGTTCTCCACCAATCTATTTCCATTTAGCTGAATTAAGTAGCATCTTGCCTTAAATATCTAGGTGATTTTGTTTAGCTTGAACCCATTAGTGAAGTAAATTGACCCTTTTGAGTGATCCAGCAATTTGTAAACACCTGTACTGCTCTTATGTGCCCTCTTTAGTTTTTATTTTTATTACGACAACAAAATATACTGACAAAAATTTTGCAACAGTTTTGCACTCTCGCTATACCACAGATTCGCAAAAGTACTCTGGATTTGCCCTTTCCCTTGCCCTTTTAATATGTTATCAAATGCTGCTTGCAAGTTGACAAAAAATGCGCACGCCTTCTTTTTTTCTATCAGCTTTAGATGAACGATTGAGGCCAGATTATACATGTCATCCACAGTTGAGTATTTTTTCCAAGAGGCCTGGAATTCTGTCAATGTGTCATTTCTTTCCATCTATGCGTAATGTGCAAACTGCAATGAAAACCATCCTGCTAGCTACAGAGGTTGTTTAGTTGCAAAAGAAATCCAACTTGCAAGTGACAAAAAGCAAAAAAAAACAACAAAACTCAAATAAGGATGAGCAAACAGTTAAAAAGGACTTGCAAAAGAGCCCACAGAAAGAAAAGCCTAAAGACCAAGCGATAATCAAAAAGGTCCCGAGACAAAAGACGGCTGGTCCAAAAATGACATATGCTCAGGCAGCATCAATTAATACTCAAATACGAGCAGATAAAACGGTAAAACGTAAAGTAGAGTCAAACACTGGCATGGAAAATCTCATGACACAAATCCTAAACAGGGCTCCATGGAAAAATCGAATAAAACGATATTAGATAGAATATTATTGTTAGAGAGACAAAACAGCAACAAAAGAGCTGTTACCAAAAGATAGACATGATGAATAAAATAAAAATTCTAGAATGGAATGCTAATGGTATCGAGAGTCGCAGGGACGAGATACAAGTGACTCTTGACATACACCAGATAGATAAATGTCTCATTTCAGAGACGCACTTTAAATTGATTACTGACTTCAAACTGCAAGGATATGAATTCTATCACTCCCCACATCCTTATAACTGTGCAAAAGGTGGGGCCGAAGTGTTAATAAAGAATACAATAAAACACCATATAGAAGCAAAATTCCAATCATGTGCCATCCAAGGAATTTCCATATGTGTAGAAACGAGCAGCAGCAGGGGATTTTAACGCCAAAAACAAATATTGGGGATCTAGATTAACTAATACTAGAGGCAGAGAACTATATGAAGCAATTAAAGAAGATGGCGCCAAATATCACTCAACGGGAAAACCTACCTATTGGCCAACAGATAGAAATAAAACCCCAGATCTTGTCGACTTCTTTCTATCCAAAAATATATCTTCAAATAAAATAAGCATAGAGGAAGTACCTGATCTTCAATCAGATCATTCCTCTATACTCTTAACACTTAGCGATCAAATAATAATAAAAGCCCATAGCCCAAAACTAGTAAATAGACTTACTGATCTTCAGACAGAAGTTGGAAGAAAGTATCCAACTATCACCAGCTATTCAAACAGAAGATCAGCTAGAAGAAGCAGTCCAAATATTGACGCTCAGAATACGAAAAGCTGCGTGGGCTGCCACTCTCAAAACAACAAAAAAGATCAAACAAAACTCTTATCCTCCCGACATATGTAAAATTATTACAGAAAAGAGGAAAGCTAGAAAACGCTGGAAACAGACAAGGGCGCAAAGCGCGAAGACCACACTGAACAACTTAAATTATAAGCTCATAAAATCTGTAAGAGAATTCAATAATGAGTCTTTGAAAACTTACCTCACAAGTCTTACAAATGATGCTGGTACCGACTACTTGCTCTGGAAGGCAACAAAGAAAATGAATAGCTCACATTCCGCCAGTAAAAACCAGAGAAGGTAACTTGGCGAAAGGCAGCCAAGAGAAAGCAAACCCTTTCGCTGAGTATCTTGAAGACGTATTCAAACCTTATGAAGATAAAGGTTATCAAGGACTCGAAATAAGGTGCGAAGAAATCGACCTATTCTGCCGGTAATAGCTAAAGAACTTGCCAAAGAAATTAAAGAAAGCATAAATATAAAACCCCAGGGTTTGATTTGATTACAGGAGAATTTTTGAAGCAATTTCCACGAAAATGTTTAAAAAAAACTAGCGCAAATTATAAATGCTGCATTTAAATTGAGATATGTGCCAAGCATGTGGAAAGTCGCGAAGGTAATAATGATACCTAAACCAGGCAAACCACCTAACGAAGTTACCTCATATCGCCCAATATCTATTCTACCAATGCTGTCAAAGTTATTCGAAAAAGTGCTGATTAAACGTCTACAAAAAAAAGAAGATGAAAAATCGCTAGTCCCAATTCACCAATTTTGATTTAAAAATAAGCACTCTACCATTGATCAGGTGCATAGAATCACAGATAAAATCGATAAAGCATTTGAGGAAAAAAATGTGGGCGCTACAGTATTTCTTGATATAGAAAAAGCTTTCGATAAAGTCTGGCACAAAGGACTGATACACAAATTACAAAAGCAACTGCCGAAGCAGTATGCGACCATTCTGGAGTCTTATATATCAGATAGATTCTTCAGAATTAAACAAGATACAAAGTACTCAACATTAAGATAGTTTAAAACAGGTGTACTGCAAGGCAGTGTGCTAGGTCCAGTTCTATACATACTTTTCACTAGCGACCTGCGTGAAAGTGAAGAAACCACCATAGCTATTTCGACAGTTGCTCCAACAGCTGTCCTTGCTGTGCGAGCAACTGTCGGAATAGCAACAAAAAATCTTCAAACAGCAATAAACAATATTTCAGAATGGACTAAGAAATGACAGATTAGATTAAATGACCTTAAGTCAGTCCATATTAATTTTACGTATAAAAACGCACCACACATTCCAGTCTATATTAACAACAATGCAGTGGAATATTCAAACACAGTCAAATATCTAGGCATGACTCTAGACGCTAACCTGCGTTGGAAATCGAACGTAAAAAAAAGATGAGTTGAACATGCGATACAGTAAAATGTATTGGCTTATTGGGAGATACTCATCCCTGTCTAACTACAACAAGTTATTGCTATACACGCAAGTTCTGAAACCAGTATGGCCTACGGGCTCTAGTTGTGGGCATGCAAATGCCAAACAAATTTACAAACAACTCAGGTATTCCAAAATAAAGTACTAAGGAACATAGTTAATGCACCTTGGTACATACGCAATGCCGATCTGCACAAAGATCTAAATGTTGAAATGGTTGAAGATGAAGTTAAGAAAGTGGCTCAAAGGCACAGAAGTAGGCTTTTCAACCACGTAAACACAGAAATAACAGAACTTTTAAATTATGACAATGTAATCAGGAGATTGAGACGGGTAAACCCTCTTAATCTATAAGAGTTAGCTAGGTCTAAGAAATCAGGTATTGTTTTCAAACAAAAAAAAAAGTTTATTATCATCAAATAATTCAAAAACAAATTGCCGATTAGTCGTCGACTAGGTGCAATCGGGAGTTTGTTTTAGATGAGTTAAAGATGAGTTAAAGACCAGTTTTTGGTCACGTCTGCATAGATGGTGAATGGAGGAGGAGATTCAACGATGAACTGTACGGGCTGTACAGCGACATCGACTTAGCCAGAAGAGTGAAGGTCCAACGACTGAGGTGGCTGGGTCATGTAGAGCGAATGGACGTGAATGCTCCGGCCCGGAAGATCTTCGAATCCACACCCGAGGGACGGCGCAGTAAAGGAAGACCGCGACTCAGGTGGCGCACGCAAGTGGTGTTAGCAGATGAATAAATAAAGTTCGGATTGATTTAAGAAAGTAAAAAGTATTTATTCAGAATAATAAGAAAGACGCAAAAACAACCACACCGTGTTTGGAGAAAGAAAGAAGACAATCAACAAGTGTGTGTGTTGTAAGCGAAGTAAGTTGTAAGTTGTACAAGAAAGGTCCGGTATTTAATGGGGTGTGTTCATTGTAAACCAACACTCCTCCTCAATGAACAATCGCCTAACTCCCATCAAGTTTGAGCAGCTTACAGAAGCTCCTTTGTTTGATCGGTCCCAGAGGTTTGGTGAAAATGTCTGCCATCATCTCGTTTGTTGAACAATATTTCAATTCGATCTCATTATTTGCACAGAGATCTTGAACAAAACGCTCCTTAGTTTCTATGTGCTTTGATCGCCTACTGATACGTTCAGTATTAACAAATGCTATGCAGCTCTGGTTGTCCTCGTTGATCAATGTCGGTTCGCGCTGAATCTCGCCAAAATCTCGCAGTAGTTTTCGTAGCCATATTACCTCTTGACAGGCGTCACTGAGGGCCACGTACTCAGCTTCCATCGATGAAAGTGTAACGCATTCTTGTCGTCGACTAGCCCACGAAATTGGAGACTCTCCAAATAAAAACACGTATCCAGACGTTGATCTCCTAGTAGCTTGATCACCAGCCCAGTCTGCATCCGAATAACCAACTAGTTTCCACTCCTCAGCACCGCCGATGCATATTTTGTAGTCGATAGTCCCTTTTAGGTAACGTAAGATCCTTTTTGCAGCAATCCAATCAGCTTCCGTAGGATTTTGAAATTTCCTGCCTAAAATAGCAGTGCTTGCCGATATGTCAGGTCTAGCATTCACAGCCAAATACAACAATGCGCCGACTAGACTTCGATATATTGTGCTGCTGTCTAATGAAGCGGTCTTATCTTCAGCTTTCATATAACCAGGGTCCATCGGTGAGTTAGAAACCTTAGCGTTCTCCATACCAAAACTTTTAAGTAGCTTTTTAATGTAATTTTTCAGATGTATTTCAAAAACGTTGTCCTTTCGATATATTTCCATTCCCAGAAAATACCGCACTTCTCCCAGGTTGACTATTTCGAATTTTCTTTGAAGTTCGTTATAAATCGTAATAATCTCACCTTCATCCATGCTTCCCACCAGCAAGTCATCTACATAAACAAGTAGAAATACCTTCTTGCCTCCGGTATCTTTGATGTACAAACATGGATCCGCAGCCGATGCCTTAAAATGCAGCTTCAACAAAAAATTATGTAATGTCTGGTTCCAGCAGCGTGCCGATTGCTTAAGTCCATAAATACTCTTATTTAATCGGCAGACTAACCCTTCTTTTCCGGAAATTTCATAGCCAAGTGGTTGTCTCATAAAAATCTCCTCTTCGACAACTCCATGAAGATAGGCAGTTTTGACGTCGAAATGTTTAACCAGCATTCCATGCTTTGCAGCAACAGCCAAAAAAGTTCTTAGAGTTGTTAATTTCGTGACAGGAGCAAAGACTTCGTCGTAATCTACACCATACTTTTGCGTGTATCCTTGCGCGACAATTCGGGCCTTATGCCTTGTGATTTCGTTCTGCTCGTTTCTTTTTATTTTATAGACCCATTTCGAGCCGACAACCTTTCTGCCTTCTGGAAGTTTAACGAGATCCCACGTATGATTACGTCGTTGTGACTTCATCTCCTCGTTCATTGCTTCTCTCCATTCAGGTACTTGAACTGCTTCCTTGTAGTCCTTCGGTTCATCCAAAACTAGAGATGCACTGCCTACTACGTACTCATTAAGATGAATTGGTGGTACTCCACGAGTAGTTCGCTCGGAACGCCTTGTCGTAGTTCGCTCTTCCTCATCCTCGGATGGCAATTCTTCTTCAAATCCGAAAAATTCGTCCTCTCGCGAACTCTCGTCATCAACAGAAACATCAAAACTTTCCGTTGGAATCACTTCCCCTTCAGGGATAGAACGGATTTGAACTTCATCAGACACAATATCCATATTAGAGTCTGGAACACCGATATCAGCTGTCCGTGTTTCACTTTCTAGGAAATGAGCATCTCGACTGATGGTAATCTTCATAGTTGAACGATCAAGAAAACGATACCCTTTATGTTGATCAGAGTATCCGACAAATATTAGCTTGTTAGCTTTGCAGTCCAGTTTATCACGTCTAACACCCGGTATATGCACATAAGCTTCGCAGCCAAACCTCCGTATATGCTTCAGAGATGGTTTCCTCTTATACCAGAGTTCAAACGGAGTTTTATCCACTGACTTTGATGGCAAACGATTTTGAATATAAGTTGCCGTAAGCACAGCTTCACCCCAATATCGTTTCTCCAACCCAGCGTCTATTAACATGCACTTTGTCATTTCGATGAGAGATCTGTTTTTGCGTTCAGCAACACCGTTTTGTTGGGGAGAATATGCAGTAGTGAACTGCGGCTTGATACCTTCAGCAATGTAAAAATCTCGTAGATTATTATTGTCGTATTCTCCTCCTCCATCAGATCGTATGACGACTGGTTTTCGTCCAAACTGATTTTGAACTTGACGAACGTACTGTTTTATTCTGTCTGCTGCTTCCCATTTGTGTTTCAATAGATAAACCACTGTATAACGGCTAAAATCATCTATCATAGTCATCAGGTACCTATTTCCAGCTGGTGTTGGTGCTCTCATAGGGCCACATAAATCGGTATGTACTATATCCAATAATTTGTTCGATTTTTGATGAACTATTCCAGGAAATGGTGTTCGAGTAAGTTTTCCTTTTAAACAGCACTCGCAAACAACTTGCAGCCCACAGTTTCGTACATCTAATCCAGAAACCAACTGTTCCTTCATCATCCGCTCTAACACCGCAGTATCTCGATGACCCAAACGTCTATGCCATTGATGTTGACAATTAACATGATGTTTTCCTTCTAAAGCTTTTGATGACTGTTCCAGAACTTGAAGATGGTAAAGATTTCCACATCGATTACCCAGTAAAACAACTTTTCCCTCAGAATTATTTATGCTACAGGTATATTTATCAAACCTAGCAGAAAAACCATTTTCGGCCAGCTTGCTCACTGACATTAGACTTCCTCCTAAATCCGGCACAAATAAAACATCTTGAAGTGTGACTCTGACACGTCTTTTATTGTCGTCAACGCCAACAATTACACCTTCTCCGCGACCAGCTGATGATATTTGTTTTCCGTCAGCCAAAACAATGCTTGCACCGTCAGATTCATTTAAGGAATTGAAAAAATGTTTATCATTTGTCATGTGCGAACTCGCACCACTGTCGATTAACCAAAGCCCTGGTTTATCACGACCTGCAGCAAACGCTATATTTGTTTCCTCTGTGACCTTTGTACTAGGATTTCTTTTTCTTCCACTGCCCCTTTTGTTTGCCAAATAAGAACGACAACTTGAACGTAGATGTCCCGGCTTTTTGCAATGGAAACAAGTTCTAGTTTCCACACTGCGATTCGTTTCGGTTTTCATTGCCTTTTCCTGCTTAAAAGACTCACCAGCCCGCTCCAGCCTTCGATGGTACTCGTCGATTAATTTTGACTTGATGAATTCTAATGTCATGTCGTCATTCGAACGACTGTCTAGCGCCGAAACCAAATGCTCAAATGAATCTGGCAGGCTTTGCAAGATCAAACAGATTTTTGTGTCTTTATCAAACACATGTCCAGCAGCAGCCAAGCGATCGAATAACTCCTCGACATCAAACAGATGCTTCTCAACATTTCCTCCTTCTTGTATTCTTGTTGAGCACAACTTCTTGAGAAGTGACACACGAACAGATCTCGAAATTTTTTCGTGAGTATTCTGAAGTGTAGTCCAGACATCTTTTGCATGTCGACAGTTCTTCACCAAAGGCAATTGGTTACCGCTGAGAAAAAGAATAATTGTACCTTTCGCCTTCCTGTCTTCCTTCCTCCACACATCTGTCCTCGAATTTTCGTCTGGGAGATCATCCTCAACTACTTTCCATAGATCTTCTCGAGACAGGAAACTTTCCACTCTAAATTTCCAAACTGTCCAATTTGTATTATTTAATTTCGGGATTGAAAATTTTTCATCCGCCATTTTCCAAAACACGATTAACAAAGTTTCCACACAAAAAACTTCTTCGCATATACAGCGGAACAACAGGTTTTTAAAATGTCTTTAAAATACTCTAATCCACTTTTAACTTTTACTACTGGGCCCATAACCCTGTTAGCAGATGAATAAATAAAGTTCGGATTGATTTAAGAAAGTAAAAAGTATTTATTCAGAATAATAAGAAAGACGCAAAAACAACCACACCGTGTTTGGAGAAAGAAAGAAGACAATCAACAAGTGTGTGTGTTGTAAGCGAAGTAAGTTGTAAGTTGTACAAGAAAGGTCCGGTATTTAATGGGGTGTGTTCATTGTAAACCAACAAGTGGAAGGGGACCTTAACCAACTTAGCGTGCGAAACTGGAGACAGCTGGCCAAAGATCGTGCTGGCTGGAGAGGCTTGTTGGTTGAGGTCCAGGTCCACCCCGGACTGTAGCGCCACCCTAAGTAAGTAAGTAAAGACCATCAATATTGCCGAAGCATCTCCCACGTACTAGCTCTACAATGTCTTTCGATGATTTTTTACTTTCATCGAATTCCCAAAACAAAACCAAAAAAAAAATCTTTTGCGAGTTTTCACCGCTCTTTGCTATCGTTCACGCTGCGTATTTATAGATCAAGTACCCAGTTTTATTCTTTCTACAGATTACCGATTGAGCCGATTATATAAAAACATTGATTGATATTGCATTTTGTTTCGTGCTCCGTTTTCTTTGAGTAAGGTTCTTTGACTATAAACCAATGACCATACCACGTCGAGTTAATCGCTTCTCGTCAGATCATCGCAACTAAACGACGTGGGGGATCGTTTGAGAACAACCACGTGTCGTTGGCCAGTCCCATATATGAGTTGAGGTAGATAATACGTACGCGGTATCACAATGGACCTAAATTGGTGTAAGTGTGCCACCTAACCTAACCTAACCTTTGACGTGAGTGTTTCCTCGAATCCTATTTTACTTACTTTAATTAACGACCTCATGACCCGTTAAGAGTCAGTGCCTGAGACACTGCAGCCTTCCATCCTCTTCGACCGCGGACACACTGCTTCCAGTTGTCGAGATCAAGCGCTCATACAACCGCGATGGGTTGGTCTTTAAAGCGGAGGTTTGGTATTCCTTGTTGTCTCGAACCTGGGGGCTGAGAGTCAAAGATCCTCTTTGCTGGAGCATTATTGTCCCTTCGCTCGATGTGGCCGACCCAATGTAGTCGACGTGATTTAGTTTTTTGGACAACATCCACATCTTGGTACAGCTCATAGAGTTGGCAGTTGTAACTTCTCCTCCATTCGCCCTCCTCGCTAACAGAATCAAATACCCGACGGAATATTTGTCTTCAGAAGAACCCAATATTAGCTCCTCTTTCCTAAAAGAAAGCAGAGCCGTCAGCATTCATTTTGTAGTTCGATTCGGGAGTTTTAAACCTATTTGTTTTTCCAAACTGAAGCGGTTTTCTGAGGCAGTTCTTTTTATAGATCCAAGATATTTGAACTTGTTGCATTTAGGAATCAGAGCAGGTATTATCTCGGACTAATACGATACCCGTTCCCATCTAAAACATACACCCATTCATCAAAAGGCTCGTTGCATTGACGTGTGATCTTCGCTTATGATAGCTCCATCGTCAGGAAATAATAACAGACCTGTTTTGGAGTCCTTCACTTTTACTTCAAGTAGATAATCAAAGACTGTAATAAATATCGAGGGACATAAGTCCCTTCCCTGTTGTACACCAACTTTGATTGGGAACTCCTCGATGACTCCATTCTTGTCTACCTTACCTACCCTTTTATATACTTTTATTGTATCTTTGGTTGATTTAACTGCGACAACCCTGCACTGGTCGTCAGACAACCGTATTATTTCCCGCAATCGGCTATCAAATACAGGCTCAACGATCTTCCTCGTTTGTGTGTGAGCAGCTTTATGGAACGCGAGACTGTGATCAGTCGAAGATGCTTGTGCCCCTGTTCAAGCTGGTTTGTCGGAGTTCGTTAAAAGCCTGGTTTCTTTCAGTAACCGAAGAAGAAATTTCTTCATACTTCCGATACAGGAACTCTACGCACTTTGTTTGAATTTGAGCGCACTTCTTCTTCGCGAGTCTTTTGGAAAGGACTTTGAGGAATACATCCCCGAAATTCAATCATTAAGAGATATCAAATATCTTCATACAACCTGTGACATTTATTATCCGAAGGTAAATCAATGCAGGTCTCAGATTCCCCCTAACGTACGAGGAGACTGCGGTGGAGTTAAACACGAACTAGCTGATGAACTAGAATCTACTGACGAAGTGGACATCAAACTACCTATGTATGTAGTAGGTGGCCAAGGCTACACAAACTTTGACGATATACTCAGATTCTGCAGGAACATTTCGGTTTTATGCGAAGAAAATGTTTTTGCATTGAACGCGATAGACCCAGTGTTTATTGTGTCGAGTCTTCCCTTTAGTAAGACTTAGAAGCACGTTTAAATTAAACGCTACTGATCCACAGCCGTGTGCAATAATTTAAACACAACATTAGTTAAACAAATCTTTTACTACTCCCACAGGTTAATGTAAAACTATTAAAATAATCGACTTTTCCTTCTAAGGCATCTAATTCATACCGTCGTCCTTAGGTACACAATTTATGGCATTTCTACGATTTCACTTCTTTCCCTTGCTCTTCCACTTTCTTAGCTATTACAAGAACAATTTGTTCCCCTCGAACCATTAGCTTTGAAATACTTCGGCTCAATTCGACATTCTTGCGGTTCAAACTTTTCACTCGAGTTTCCGGAACTGTTATCCCCAATTCCTTCAGTCGTTCGCTACAATCCGACGTTGTTCCTATAAAAAAAAGGGAGCTCTGCCTAAGTGTACTAAACCAAGTTGAAACCAAATTCATACCACACAACTTGTTCTCGTCGTATTTATATTTTCGGCGCTTCCACGTCTCGTGAACATCTCTCAGCAACAGATTCCAATGTTTGTCGAAACTTATTAGATACCCCGTGATGGTGCCTCGAACGCCATGCTCCGACCTAGTGTAAATTTTAATTTCTCGTTCATCTCGCAAGCAGTCGCGTAGAATACTCAATGGTCCATAGATGTCATCGATTTGTTTAAACAGATTCCTTTTGTTTTTGGCTCGAATGCCGGAAGTTTGAATTGCCACTAAAAACAAATAGCGTCTGATGCTCAGTTCCTAAAGAAACTTAAAACTCACTTTGATGTGGCAGAAACCGCCGACCGCTGGTAGAGGGTTCTGCTTCTGCCGTCGGTTTGTTATCTTTTAGAGGCAAATGCGTATCAGTTGACTTGGATGCCAAGCCATATAATCCTTTTTTATTATACTCGATCTCGAATGCTGCCATATTTTGGTAAATAATCTTGGGCTTTCGTTTGACCAACCTCACCTGTGGATTTGCGTACAGAGCCTGCATTGCATCAAACTCATCGCTGGCAATGTCCAACGCAGGGGGTAGTTCTTCGGTCGGTGGTTTTGTCGTGGCATCTTCGGAGGATTTAGAGGATTTAGAGGCAGCTGATTGTTCGTTCATTGTTGGTTGTGCATTAATTCAACATTTTTGTGTCGACTGTCGAGGTTCATTTATTCATTAAGATTTAAGTTGTTTCTGTTGTTGTTCGCAAAAAAATATTGCGAGTTGTCAGAAAACATAGAAATGTCATCGAGCAATGGAAGAGTTCAGCTCGATATTGTTGCCTGATGATTTCAAGCTTTTTGGGGCAACTGAAAATATGCAATGGAAATTGATGTAGCTTTCAAAAAGCTCACACATGGAAGAAAAACTTAATTTGAATTCAGATGCGTTTTGTTTCAAGAAATATATCCATTTCTATATGAATGTATTTTTTTTTTAGATATACATATTTACTGAGTATTTTACGCAAATGGGTTGATTTTGCATTATTTTAAATTACTCATCAAATCAAAATACGCATACATCAAGATTTGTCTGTGAAATAAAGCCATTGTGACTCTTACGTCCTTATCAATCATTTCATTATTTTCACCATAATAGACGGCTACTTAACATTTTTCTTTTTTCTTTTCAGACTTAACACAAACGTCAAAACAATATACGTAGTAGATAAATCTAAAAAAAAACAACCTTACTTATGTGTTCAATGCAATTAATTGTGTCTGATTTTCTTTTAAAACTAAACGCCAAATTCGTTCTAAGAAAGACTATTTATCTCAGATAGTTATCGTCTGGTAAATAAGATGTCACCATTTTGTACCTTCTTGAAACACATACGTCCTTTTTATATAAAATTTTTTATAATAAGAATATTTACAAGTGAATTTTAAGAAATAGAAAGAAAAAAAGCAAGCAATCAGCTGAGAGAACAAAACAAGCAAAATTATCAGTGTTTAGATAGCAGTAGAAGTGCTTTTTTATTTAACTTTCTACTTGGCTAACGTCGAAAGCTTTTCTTCGATTTCGAAAAGTGCCTAGGATATAAATTTTATATTTTGTGCAAAAACCACAGCACACACATAAAGCGGAAGTGCCTTTGTTTATAAGAAAATTTAAAGTAAAATACAAAAAAAGACTGAACGAACAGAATTGAAAAGACATAACAATTCAAAACAAACTGCCAAACGTCACCACCACGTTACCAAAACATAACAATACTACAGGAAGTGGGAGTGGAGACATATTAAAACCCGGTGCACAAACCAATACGCTGGCACTGGCGACAGGCATTCGAAGTGGCTCTGCCTTATCGGCAATGCCATTTATCGATGACGCATTATTATGGTGTCCCGATAATGATGGCCGCATGGTTGGAGGTTTAGATATCTCTACTTGTCTTCAGGTTTGTGTACATATTATATTATGGCAATTCGTTGTTTTCATTTTGTCATGTTTTTCTATGTTGATTGTAGGATGCATCGACTGGAAATGGAAATTCAAATCAAAATACGGATTTAAATGACGGTGACGGTGGCTGTGAGTTAAATTCCTTAGATCCGATGTGCAATGATTCATCCGAGGAATTATTTCGACAATTATCTGAGAGTAATTTTGAAATAGAAAGTCTTCTGTCAGATCTGGCGACAGTGGAAGTGAAGGTTTGCACATTTTTTTTGTCAAAAGAAATTATTTTGTATTTTATTGTTTTTTTTTTTCTACTTAAAGCAGGAGGAAAACAATAACAGTTTGACAATTCAGCAAAGTATCAGCAGTAATGGATCAGCGAACTTTTTACCCGATGATAACTCTATGCCGCCTAACGGTAGTAATTTCATGCAGCAACAAAACGCTGCTATAGCGAATAGCATCGCGGTAACGGCAGCAGAGACAGCTCTGCTGGCTTTAGCAGCATCTGTCACAGCGTGTTCGAATCATCAAAATCAACGTAATTTCAATGGTCCTGGTGGTAATGGTAGTCGATACTCGATTGCAGCTAATCCACTGTTGGCGGAGAAATTACTATCGCCAAATACGAACAGCTTAAGTGATCTGGACAGTCTGACTATTGGAAGTCGGAACGGGAGGCCGCCGGAAATCAAAGGTAAGTGGTTAGATTCAGATTTAGTTATTTATTTATTTATCATCTATCGAGTACATCATATCTCTTAAAGACCAAGCCTTATGCAAATTTACAATATTACTATATTTTATAAATACATACCTACCTACGAGTATAATGATTACAAGAAAAAAAATATGCGTTAATGCTACAACGAACCTAATACAAGAGCTTAAAAACATCCCTGCTAAGGAAGAAGTCAATGTTTTGAGAAAGAGAATTAAACTCAGCAATGGATCTGGAAATAGGATCGGATCTTCCGTAGTTAGTGTATGAAGGGGGAACAAGAAAGAGTGCTTGTCTCATCCTTAACGGCCTTGAGGGAGCATATAGACAGAAAAGAGAGAGCAGTTTAGGGCAATCAATCCGATTACAGAAAGTATCCCTAACGACCATTATTAGATAATACTTCCTTCTAACTTCAAGGGATTTAAGATTAATCAGAAGACATCTGTGGGCATACGGTGGCAAAATATTATCAACCCAATTGAGTTTTCTGAGCGCAAATCTTGTAAATTTTCTTTGTACGGATTCTAAACGATTTACATCCACTTTATACAACGGACACCATATACAGCAGGCATACTCTAAGGTTGACCTTATCAAAGAAATGTACAACGCTTTCAACGTATACGGGTCAGAAAACTGTTTAGAGTTGCGCATTAGGAATCCTTGTAATCTAAGTGCATTTTAAAATTAATTTTTGCATCAAGGATGACACCGAGGTCCCTTTGGCTGCTTACCAACTCAAGCGGCGATCCAGCAATACAAAATTCAAAATTAATTGGTCCAGTCGATCTTGTAAATTTAATACTTTTACATTTACCTATATTTAAATACAAACAGTTGTCATCACACCACGATGAGATTTCATCGATGTCAAACTGCAATTCCTGACAATCCAATTTGGACTTAATAGATCTGAATATGTAATTTCAAGTCGTCGGCATAAAGCAAACAATTAGAATATCGAATTCTCGACGGAAGATCATTAACAAACAGTATGAATAGGAGAGGTCCCAGATGACTGCCATGTGGAACACCTGAGTGGTTAAGGATTTCTTTAGATACCATTGTTCCAATTTTAAAGCCAGAGGAAAATATTGGAATGATATCCTAAGTCCTTCAACTTACTCAGCAAAATATTATGCTGAACTCTATCGAATGCCTTTGAAAAATCTGTATAAATTGCATCAACCTGGTTACCACGCTCAATGCCCTAAATGCAAAAGTTTGCAAATAAGGTGAGATTGGTTACCGTCGATCTGCCACTAACAAGATAATGCTGATCCATTGAGATGCTTGTTCTCACTTCCTCATATATACAATTTTTCACAATGGCTTCAAAAACTTTTGGTATTAATTTCAGTTTTGAAATGGGTCTGTTAATTATAACCTCTTGTTTAGAGCCTGATTTGTGAATTGGACTTATAAGCGATAATTTCCACTCTTCCAAAAAGTCACCTGTAGAAAGTGACAAGTTGAAAATCTTGGTAAGTGGAGCTGCGAGACTTTCAGAACGTAGGACATACGTTGCCCGGAGCCAACTTAAAAGTGGACTTTAAAGAAGAAATCTGGAGCATTACTTGATTTATAGTCAAATTTAGGTTACCCATATTGGTAATAGTATTACAACAAGTCTTATGTGTTAACGTAGAGGAGTCCTGGACATAATTAGACTGAAAATAAGAAGCAAACATATCACAAACACTTTTTTCATTACAACACGATTGACTTAAATAATGCATGTTAGCTGGTAAACCGATTGATTTTAGGAACACCCAAAAAGCCCTAGAGTCACTTTTGATGTTGGTCTCAATTAAGTTGATATATTTAGTGTACACAAACTTTTTTAGAGTTTCGTATTCTCGTCTTATTTGAGTGTACATAACGCGATGGCTACAATCCTTTCGATACCTTTTATGCATTTTAGACATCTTATTTTTTAAGGTGCACAATCTTTTAGTAAACCAAATTGGCTTATTACTATGTTTAACTGCTTTTAGTGGAACAAACCGAATATATGCTTCCTCAATTACACCCATAAAGGAGTCGTAACACCTGTTTAAGTCATGAAAATTAAGAACTTCTTCCTAGTTGACCGTATTAAAAAATAAATTTAAGCCAGCAAAATCAGCTTTGCTAAAATCCCGAACTGAGGTAATTTTTCTTTTACTAAAATCCAATTTATCAAAATTCAAAATATGTAAATCAACTTCTAGAGCATTATGGTGAATACTATTTCTCAAAATAGGAACATCTGCCATATTTAGATTAGCTTCTAATTCGGAATCTATAAACACTAAATCTAGGGTGGCGACGGTGTAGAGGTTAGTGTGTTGGCTTGTGACCCTTGCGGTGCAGGTTCAATCCCCATGGGAAACAACAACATACGCCACCCATTCACGCCTCTACACCAAAAGGAGGATTTCTGCCTGGTAGTAGAATGGACCGTTACCGAGTCTGAGTGCTCTGGGATTTGGATTTCCTTTTTTATCAAAAAAAAAAAAAAAACATAGGGACGGGCTACAGTCCGCTTGGGCGAACTGTTGGATACCCTATTCTTATTCCTATCCCTCATAAGTGGGCGTGACAAAAGTCTAAGTATGGTTGAATTGTTAAGAACGCTCTACATATTTTGTTATATAACATTTAAAGGATTTTATCAAAAAAAAAAGCTCCCTAGCTCAAACTTGGGTGTTTCAATAAAATTGTTTTATTTAATTGTGGGCGTGTCAGTAGGCGGATTTAAAAAAAATTAACACATGAGAATAAAGGGCCCCTAGAGAGTATATATTATAAATTTCAGCTCCCTAGCTCAAACTTTGAACTTTCAAAAAAAAAAAAAAATTAATTGTGGGCGTGTCAGTGGGCGGATTTTGAAAATATTTACACATGAGCATAAAGGGCCCATAGAGAGTATATACTATAAATTTCAGCTCCCGAGCTGAAACTTTGGATTTTCAAAAATTAATATACCCTTAGAATAGGGTATAAAAAAATTATTTTATTTATTTGTGGGCGTGTCAGTAGGCGGATTTTGAAAATTTTTTATCCCGAGCAGTTTTAGGAGTCATAGATCATATATAAAAAATTTCAGCTTTCTAGCTCAAAATTCGATTTTTTCCAAAATTTGGTTTTTTTGATTTTGTGGGCGTGTCTGTGGGCGGATTTCAAAAATTCGTAAACTTGATTATTTCGGGACCCTAGAGAGTATATGGTTAAAATTTCAGCTCTCTAGGTCCAGTTTAAAGGCCTAATTTTTGGCTACAGACGGACGGACGGACGGACGGACGGACGGACGGACGGACGGACATGGCTAGATCGGCATTACTATTGATGCTGATCATAAATATATTAACTTTTAGAGGTCTACGGGCAATATTAAGGTATGTTACAAACTATGCGTCAAAATTAATATACCCTTAGAATAGGGTATAAAAAAAAATCTAAGATTCGAGTTAAGGAATTAACAACATAGTTTAGTTGGTTAAGATTAAAGGATAACATATTGTCAATAACAATGCATTCAACTTCACTTAAAAGATTAAAAGGCACTAAGCATTTTTCGTTGTCGGAGTAGATCCAATTTACGTTAAGGAGGTTGAAATCACCCAAAAAACAACAATATGCGCATTCGAGCCTAATGAACTAACAACAATTTTGATATTATTTATATGAGTTTCATAAATAGTTATATTAGAATTAGGTGGAATATGAGAAACAATAAAGTAAATGCAAGTAAAGTAAACTGGCAAAGTAACTTCTACACACAATTGTTCAACAGTTTCAAATTCTAGTGGAACTTCTCTACTTATAAGATGAGATCTAATTGCAAATAATACACCAACACATCTGCATATAGATTAGATTCAGCAAACGATCGATCTCTTCTAAATATAGCCGTGTTTCGTGTATACCCAGCTCAGCATAATTTTACAAATAAAACGCATTCGCTCATTCTATATTCACTTTTCATTTTTAAGGATGTGTTCGCAGTACTTGTACTTTAAAAGAGTACGATTTGGATTATTATTAAAGCAAGGATGCAAATACAAACGTATTTTTTGAAAGATTTTTGAACATCATGAAATCCTTTGTGTTTGACAGCAAGGAAAAGAACGGATGCTTATTTTTGCCAATTTTTATTTTAACTTCCCTATGGAAGTTCTTGTAATGGGGCCGATTTTGTGAATCGCGGATTTTGACATATCTCCACGTTTCAAGGTCAGCAGAATCCAAATTCAACGTTTTTATATAGATGTCTTTTTTTTTTTTTTTTTTTTTCATTGATTCAATTCCTTAAGATGCTAGTTGGTACTTAATAAAGTAGCTTTACAAAATTCACTATAATAAAATTACTTTACTAACATTTAAGAAATAGAATAGTAATCATTCTGTAGCACATAAGTGACTAGAGGCGAATGATTCTTCAAATACAATTCAATTCATGTGGGGTAAATTCAAGAATAAAATAAAAAAACAAGTATATTCTTGTAAATATAATAAACAAAAACAAGGTTTACAAACATCAAATTAGATAGCTATATTTACAAATGTTTGAACTGTAGAACTATCCATACTAAAATGAAATTTTTTTACTTCACTGAAAAATAAAGTAGGTACTACAATCAATCTAACTTCGATTGGCAACTTATTAAAAAGCCTTGGTGCTGCCGCTGTATAAAATCTTAAACAATGAGTTTTATTGGAAATTGGAATGTTAACCATTGCCTTATCATTCACTCTTAGTGTATATGTATTCGAGCTTCTTAAAATAGCACTGTAGCCGCTGCGCATGAAAAAAACTTTAAGAACCTTAAAGATGTAAAGATGCTTAATCGGAAGTATACGTAGGCTAGAGAACATTGGCCAACTATGGGCCAGTCGATTTTCTTTGCAGATAATTCTTATTACGTGTTTTTGGGCAATATGCAATACATCAATGGTGTTGTTGTAAGTTCCACCCCAACTTGCAATACCATATTGAAGCTTAGAGTGTACAAGTCCGTAATAAAACATTATTAGTATTTTTTTGAACAATGTGCTCTTAAGAGATACATTTTGCGGGTGACAGATAGCATATATTTTTTTAATTCTTCCACGTATGCCTTCCAAGACAAGTTATTCTCTATTAAGACACCTAGATACTTATAACTCTTAACACCTTCTATTTGAAAACAATTTGAACTGCAGACTGAATCTTTGTGAAAGTTGTTGCTGTTACACGTATGAACAGATAAAGACAATTTAGTACAAGAGCTAGAGTGGAAGATAACATCACAATTAAGTGGACAAGGACCTCTCAGGTTGCATATCATAAGTTTTGTTTTATTGCTTATAAGTAGCTCATGTTTGGCGAACCACTGTCGCAGAATACTTAAATCCATTTGTAGTTTTACAACTTTTATTATTATTATTTATTTATTATTATTATATGTTAATGCCATATCATCAGCAAATGCTGTAATGCGACTACTGGTGTTTTGGTAAAATATTGAATTGACATATATTAAAAATAAGATTGGTCCCAAAACTGAACCTTGCGGTACACCGATTGTGGTTTTTAACTGTCCGCTGAAGATTCCTTCCAATTTTACCCTTTGAGTTCTTTCTGATAGGTACGATGAAAACCACTCATGAGTCGAACCTCTCAGTCCAGCCCTATATAATTAATAATTATTAAGTATATTGTGATTTACCATATCAAATGCTTTTGTCATATCTATGAAAAGTACGAGACTAGTGTTATTATTATTAAAACTTTCATAAATTTCACTACACAACTTAAGAATAGCATCTTCAGTAGATCTACCTTCGCGAAAGCCAAATTGTTCGTTTCTAAAAAACTTGTTTTTATTTAGAAACGATACTATACGTGTTTTTATCAGTTTTTCAAATAATTTACAAAAAGTTGGGAGTACAGAGATGGGCCTATATTGGGTCATTGAACTTCGATTTCCCTTTTTAAACAGTGGAATGACTTCAGCACATTTTAAAGATGCAGGGAAAGTACCACAATGAACACTTAAGTTGAACAAGTGACTTAACACATCAACAATAAACAAAGAAATACGTTTTAAAAGACAGTTAGTTATGCCATCGGATGTGCAAGAATTTTTGTTATCAAGAGACATTATATATTTGTGGATTTCAAATGGTTTGAAAGGTTGAAAAACAAAACTGTTTTCTTGAGAAATATCTTCTACTATATCTGCATACATATTACAATTGCAATTGTATTGCGGAGCATGTGGTTTCGATTCTGTTGCGATAGTAGCAAAAAAATTATTAAATTGATTAGCGATATCTATTGGGTTTGATATTTCCAAACCACCAACATTAATATTAAGAATTTTGTTTTTTTCATTCCCTTTATTAAGGATATTATTAACTAATATCCACTCATATTTCACATTGCCTTTACAGTTTTGAAGTTTATTTGCGTAATACTTATCCCTACTTAATTCCACTTGTTTCTTTACCTCTCCGCTTAGTTTAAGATAATATTTTTTTAAATTTTGGTTACAAGAATGGCGATTGCATTTCTTCCTTAATGTGTTTTTCTTGTTTATTTTTTTAAGCGACTCTCTATCAATCCATGGCCTAAGACGTTTCAAATGTGAATTGTTTACCCTTTCAATACTGGTGCAACTTTCAATATGAGATTTAAGAGTGCTCAAAAATATATCGTAAGCTACTGATGGATTACTTTCCTCATAAACAGACTCCCAGAATTCAAACATTAAACACTCCACTAATTTATTATAATCAATCCTGCGGTTTTCCTTAAAAGGAACATATTTACTACTTCTTGATTGAACGGTTTCTATGTTTCAATTAGTCATGCAATGATCTGTAATTTTGTAGTCAAGTACTTCACCAGATAACTTATGTGCAAATTGAGAATCTAATCTTACAAAAATATGATCAATGCACGTTTGTGTTTTTTCCATGATTCGTGTGGGTTCCCTAATAAGGCATTTTAAGCAAAATGATGACATTAAAAGCAGATAATTGTCCGAGTCGTTGCTACTTTTTAATATGTGTGTATGTTCGAAATTATCTTTCGCCATGATTATCTTGAAAACCAAAGATGATATTGAAATGGGGCCGGGTTTATTCGAAGCGTAATAACGTAACTCAGAACTGATTAAGTTTCCAGCGAAAACGGTCCCGCCGTTTTTTGTTAGTAAATAAATAACTAAAAAAACTAGCTGAATTTTTAAATTGATGATTTGTACTATTTATTAACTTTCCAGTGGAAGTTGTTGTAATGGGCCGATTTTGTGAATCGCGGATTTTGACATATCTCCACGTTTCAAGGTCCACCAGAATCCAAATCCAGCGTTTTTATAGAGATGACTGTGTGTGTGTATATACGTATGTGCGTAGGTGCGTTCGGAATTATCTTTCGCCACGGCTATCTCGAGAACCAAAGATGATATTGACATGGAACCGGGTTTATTCGAAGCGTAACTAATAATTGATTAAGTTTTCAGCGAAATCGGTCATGCTGTTATTTGTTAGTAAATAAATAACTAAAATAATTTGCCTTTATTTCTACTATTTATTGTAATTTGTCATTGAGCAATTCATTATTACATTGTGCTCCGTTATTTCGTATACATGTAAATTTACAGGTCTCCGTGTTCATAACAATGGTTGCATTAATATATGTATGTATATAACACTTTGCTGTTATTACCAACATTTAATTTCCATGAACAATTTTAAAGAGTATTTTTTAATCTTAAATAATTCTTAACCATCTTATGGTTAACCACATTTCAAAATTTTCCACTAATCGCATAAATCATATTGATCCCACTGGGAAGTTAGTCGTGTGGACCTTGCGGGTCGCACCCAGCCCACTTTTTAACTTCCCAGTGGAAGTTCTTGTAATGGGGCCGATTTTGTGAATCGCGGATTTTGACATATCTCCACGTTTCAAGGTCACCAGAATCCAAATTCAACGTTTTTATAGTGATGTCTGTCCGTGTGTATGTACGTATGTGCGTATGTACGTATGTGCGTTCGGAATAATCTTTCGCCACGATTATCCGGAGAACCAAAGATGATATTGACATGGGACTGGGTTTATTCGAAGCGTAATTACGTAACTCAGAACTGATTAGGTTTCCAGCGAAATCGTTCAAGCCGTTTTTTGATAGTAAATAAATAACTAAAATAATTTGCCTCTATTTGTATTATTTATTGTCATTTGTCATTGAGCAAATCATTATTACATTGTGCTCCGTTATTTCGTATACATGTAAATTTACAGGTCTCCGTATTCATAACAATGGTTGCATTAATATATATCACACTTCGCTGTTATTAACAACATTTAATTTCCATTAACAATATTAGAAACATTTTTAATAATAAATAATTTTTAACCCTATCTTATGGTTAACCACATTTCAAAATTTCCCACTAATCGCATAAATCATATTGATCCCACTGGGAAGTTAGTCGTGTGGACCTTGCGGGTCGTAGCCAGACCACTCTCTTTTTTATTTTCTTCGCATAATTTTCTTTTGAGGATTTTTTTCTTTAATCGACGAACACATCCACTATCTCTGCATAACAATCGGAATATTTTTGCTCCCATCTTATTTTACCGCCATCTAGTCGCTTCATGGCATCAACACTCTATGTTCACTTCGTCTCAGTCCTCGACTGCTGACCTCTTTATCTTCAGCACTCCTTTTTGTTATTGTTTACGTGTAAAATTATGCTGAGCTGGGTATACACTTAGCACCGAAACACGGCTTATATTGCAAAACATTTTTTTGTTTCGTGAAACAAGAGAACATTGTTTCTTATGAGAGCGCACACACCAAAGAAAACGAAACAAAAAACAGGTTTTTGTTTCGAAGTGTTTTAGTGGTGGTTGTCGAAAATAAATGCCATTGTATACGAGCAACACACACCGAATGCAACAAAACTGTTTTGACCCAGCGCCGTTGACGATAATTGCCTACTTTTTTATGGGACAACACACACCAAATAAAATGAAACATAAAAACAACAGCAAAACAAGAAAACGTGCTTCATTGCCGATAGCTGACCTGTTGTTTTCTGCAAAACATTGTGGAGGTTTTCTTAATACTTCTTTAAAGACGCATGACTTGATCCTTTTCACTACGTGCAGTGGTACCTGATTTATTATACCCTATTCTAGGGGTATATTAATTTTGACGCATAGTTTGTAACATACCTTAATATTGCCCGTAGACCCCTAAAAGTTACTATATTTATGATCAGCATCGATAGTAATGTCGATCTAGCCATGTCCGTCCGTCCGTCCGTCCGTCCGTCCGTCCGTCGGCATAAATTAGGCCTTTAAACTGGACCTAGAGAGCTGAAATTTTAACCATATACTCTCTAGGGTCCCGAAATAATCAAGTTTAAGAATTTTTGAAATCCGCCCACAGACACGCCCACAAACTCAAAAAAACAAAATTTTGGAAAAAATCGAATTTTGAGCTAGAGAGCTGAAATTTTTTATATATGATCTATGGCCCATAAAACTGATTGGGACATACAATTTTCAAAATCCGCCCACTGACACGCCCACAATTAAATAAAATATTTTTTTTGAAAAACCAAAATTTGAGCTAGGGAGCTGAAATTTTTAATATATACTCTCTAGGGGCCCTTTATGCTCATGTGTAAATATTTTCAAAATCCGCCTACTGACACGCCCACAATTATTTATTTTTTATTTTTGAAAGTCCAAAGTTTGAGCTAGGGAGCTGAAATTTATATTATATACTCTCTAGGTGCCCTTTATGCTCATACTTAAATTTTTTTAAATCCGCCTACTGACACGCCCACAATTAAATAAAACAATTTTATTGAAAAACCAAAGTTTGAGCTTGGGAGCGTTTTTATTTACAA
This sequence comes from Portevinia maculata, assembly GCA_949715645.1. Lineage (NCBI taxonomy): Eukaryota > Metazoa > Arthropoda > Insecta > Diptera > Syrphidae > Portevinia > Portevinia maculata. Next base: position 50,213,550 of record OX454527.1, on the reverse strand, counting down.
AAGCTTAGTTTTTTCGATAAAATCCTTTAAATTTTTGTCACGCCCACTTATGAGATATAGGAATAAGAATAGGGTATCCAACAGTTCGCCCAAGCGGACTGTAGCCCGCCCCTATGTTTTTTAAAATGGTTTATGGCTGGTTTTTCTGATTATTAACTTCCCAGTGGAAGTTCTTGTAATGGGGCCGATTTTGTGAAACGCGGATTTTGAAATATCTCCACGTTTCAAGGTCACCAGAATCCAAATTCAACGTTTTTAGAGAGATGTCTGTCCGTGTGTATGTACGTATGTGCGTATGTACGTATGTGCGTTCGGAATTTTCTTTCGCCACGATTATCTGGAGAACCAAAGATGATATTGACATGGGACCGAGTTTATTCGAAGCGTAATTACGTAACTCAGAACTGATTAAGTTTTCAGCGAAATCGCTCCAGCCGTTTTTGTTAGTAAATAAATAACTAAAAAAATAAAGGAAATTGATGATTTGTAATATTTTTTACTTCCCAGTGGAAGTTCTTGTAAAGGGGCCGATCTTTTGAATCGCGGATTTTGACATATCTCCACGTTTCAAGGTCACCAGAATCCAAATCCAACGTTTTTATAGAGATGTCTCTGTTTGTGTATGTAAGTATGTGCGTATGTTCGTATCTGCATTCGAAATTATCTTTCGCCGCGATTATCTCAAGAAACAAAGATGATAGTGACATGCGACCGAGTTTATTCGAAGCGTAATTACGTAACTCAGAACTGATTAAGTTTCCACCGAAATCGGTCCAGCCGTTTTTTGTTAGTAAATAAATAACTAAAATAATTTTCCTTTATTTGTACTATTTATATTTATTGTCATTTGTTATTGAGCAAATCATTATTACATTGTGCTGCGTTATTTCGTATACATGTAAATTTACAGGTCTCCGTGTTCATAACAATGGTTGCATTAATAAATGTATGTATATAACACTTTGCTGTTATTACCAACATTTAATTTCCATGAAAAATATTAAAGAGCATTTTTTAATCTTAAATAATTCTTAACTATATCTTATGGTTAACCACATTTCAAAATTTCCCACTAATCGCATACATCATATTGATCCCACTGGGAAGTTAGTCGTGTGGATCTTGCGGGTCGCACCCAGACCACTTTTTTGTGTTAATGATTACACCTAATTATGAACCTCTACAATAACCCTTCAGTCAAAAATATGAGAGTTCCATTCATTATATGGATGTGTGCGCAAATTTTAACAAATATGGACTTAGATGGAGAAAAATTGATTTTTTTAATTGAGGCAAGAAGCCCTATCTATAATTATAAAGATAAGGAACATGCTAATAAAGTTACTATTGATAAGCTGTGGATAGAAATAGCAACTGAAATGAATTGCCAAGGTAAGTTTCATTGAATTTTAATTTTATTCATGTTTATTAAAGTACATAATGTGTATGAATATTTATATACAGTATTACTTTAAATACTTGACACACTGTCTTTAAAAATTGTGTAACCAAAATTAGATGGCATACTTGTATTGCCAAGGAACTGCTCCAGTAGAGGAGTTAAAGTATTGAACATACTGATTGCGTATGTTACGTGCAGCATTTGATGGTCTTGCTCCTCCAATATTTTCGTCATGTGTTCCTCCTTGAGGTACGTATTCCATAGCTTCACGCTCAACATATATTTCCTGAAGCAAGCCTTCGCGTTCCCTAATCATATTATGCAAGGCGCAGGCGGCTAATATAATAATTTGCACTTTATTGGGAGGCAGTAATATGACAGTATCAAATATACGAAATTTTTTGGTAATCATACCAAATGCGCATTCAACCACTCTTCGAGCTCTGGATAAACGATAATTGTATACTATTGTTTCAAGCATACTCTTTCTTGTATTGTATTGTATTGTAATTTTGTTTTATTTCAACGCACACCAAATGAAGCAAGAAAACAAAACGTTTTGTTTTGTTACATTCTGTTTCGCTTGGTGTGTGTTGAAATAAAAAATGTTTTTTTGACTATCGAATCAAAAACGTTTTGCTTTATCCGGTGTGTTTTCAGCCTTAATTGGATAAACTACAAACGGGGCGGGAATTGTCAAGAGTAAAATACGAAAAAAATGATTTTCTTCTTTAACTGCAATGGGACTGGCACCTATATCCACTTATAAAAAATATGAATACGAATCACAAAGTAGCTCACAACGGGTGTTCTATTTTTTCTTGGAATCAATATTGGATTTGCAATAACTTTTTATTTGACAGAAAAGTATCTATTGAAATGATTCTCTGTATTTATTTGTTAGGGGTCCACTGCCGAGTAATGCTTTAAGTTTTGTTTTTCACGCCCCCACTTCTTGCGAACGTCTGGCAAACATCCGAGAGTGCCGATTGGCATGCGAAGCTTTTCAAATTTGCCGCTCAGAAACTATGTTTTAGGCCCTACTGGTCGTTTGTGCCTAATATCTGTTTTTTTTTACTTATTTGTTCTCCGTTTGTTTCGTTTATCGTAATATAATATCTTAAATGAAAATGTTGTTTTTTAATAAAATTGACGTAAAATATATTCAAGGGATTAAAAAACGGATTTCCCAACATCACTATAGGCATTTAACCTAGTTTTGTCCGGCAGAACTGCTTCTAAATTGTTTTTTATGAAATTACTAGCTTCACCCGCCCGGCTTTGCCCGTGCCCGAGAATTCTATTGGCCAATATGTTTGAGCAGACTTCCTTATTATTGTCTATATATGTTGGCGTATGTTGCTGCGCCTAAGAAAAGAAGACCGATTTTGGCCAAACTTCACAGAATCAGTCTCAGGCCAATACCGAAGATTGCCTGATTTGAGCTCAACCCGTGAAAGGGACTGCACGTTGTTCTCCGCATGGCTTAGGCCGCTCACACACCTTTGTTGTTCCGCTTAGCGTAGGTGCTTGTTGTCTGGCAGGCGCCTATGTCAGCTTACTTTGCGAATCAAACAAAAAAGCGAAACTAAAAAAACTTCGATAGAATCACTTTTCATTTACTTTCACACCGATTGTTATCAATGTGGGAAAAGCAACTCTCCGATGTCCGATTCACAAAAAAAATGCAAAAAAATTCAATGAGTTATTTGAATACAACTTTGAACAAACGATATCTCAAGAATGAAAGAGCGCACAAACACCACAATAGGCTTGAAACGTTCGTGTGGTCTCCCTCTATCATATGCGCGTCCGGATAACAAAATAGGTGACGTCTGTACGATGGTTTTTTATATGTGCGGTCTCTGTATCTGCATCGGAATTTACACGCATACGCAAATATGCATGTGTACTCACTCAAATGCCCATAATTCACACACCGATGCAGATACAGACATCGCACATAGAAAACATCCTTTGTACAGACGTCACCTTTCATGGAAAAAAATTTCATTGGAATCGGTTAACGCGTTTGGCCAAACACCGGCAACAAACTCAAATATGGATTGATTTTTATATATATAGATTGATGACAATCGAGCTGACATCATTGAGATCGTTTAGAGTATCACAGAGTATGTCAAAAAATATCGCAGTGTCCGGGTATAATGGTTGTTTTTAAACTTCTGCAACGCCTATTCGACGAAAGGCCTAAAAGATCTTTTATGTCACAAGGGCCAGAATATATTTCAGCTTCACAGTTGGATTTCTACTTTCCATATAAAGCACGTGATGCTTCCAGCAGGCGACCTTTATATCTTCGGTACTCAGTTGTTCCCTGAAGAAGATTGCTCTTCTAATTTCACTAAGGGCTGGGCATTCACATAGCATAATGTTCAGCTGTTGCACATTCTTCCAGACATACTCTGAACCTGGAGAGTTGACTAATCTCAAGTTTTTAAGGATCGTTACCCGTGTTGACATAGTAATTTTTGAAATCATGCCTACTTAGATTTAGACATTTATCGGCATTGTTATTTCAGGGCTGAGTGGCTCGTTTGGCCTGTCAAAGACCTCCAAAAAGAGCTACACTTCACAAATTCCCAGTTTCTTATAGCGGCAATTGCTGCCGATCTAGGAGCGCAATCGAAGGGTTCAGGACCTTAACATGCAGTTTCTGAGCACTTCCTGGCCAGTTCGTCGATTAATTTTTATTACCTTCAATTCCCGAGACTCGAATTAGTTATGTCTTGTTCCGAGAGCTGAGTGTTTGAAGGCTGTTAAAACAGTGTTTCAGTAAATAGATACTTCGTCTGTTCTGGGAGTCATTTCTGATCCAGCTTCGATATGGAATTGATTGCCAATCAGTCAGCGGCTTGGCAAATAGCGGCCTGTAAAATGCTGCAATAGTTTGAGAGATTAAAGGACAGATCTTTTGGGAAGACACCTTCTAGAGTTCATTGCTCTTTACACGTGCAAATGCTTTGCTTGCGCTTTGACTATTGAGGCAAATCAAAACTTACAGAGAGTAAGGTGAAAAATGAACAATATTGTACTGTACCTAGGGAGTTGGTTCATCCAGTGGTATTTAGGCATTTATAGGTTACTTAACGGGCTCCCCGTGGAGAGTCTCTGCCTGAGACACTGCAGCCTTCCATCCTCCGTGATCCCGGGTACGCTGCTTCCAGTTGTCCAGACAAACCGCTTTGTCATCCGCGATGGCTAGATTCGGCCTTCCTTGTCGCCTCGAACGGGGGGGCTGGGAGTCGTAAATCCTCTTCGCTGGACCATTATTGTCCATTCGCTCGATGTGGCCCTGCCAACGTAGTCGACGTGTTTTAGCTTTTTGGACTATATCCACATCTTGGTACAGCTCATAGAGTCCAAGGTTATATCTTCTTCTCCATTCGCCCTCCTCGCACACAGCACCAATATCCGACGGAGTCTTTTTCTTTCGAAAGAACCCAAAATTAGCTCGCATTCCTTGCTTATCGTCCAGCACTCGGCGCCGTAAAGCAGAACTGGCAGTATCAGTTTTTTTTACAATTGGTCTTCCGAGTTTGGAGTTTTGAACCCATCTGTTTCGCCAAACCGAAGTAGCAAGGGTTTCCTAGGGTAATTCTCTGTCGGATGTCGACTAAGGTGTCATTAGTGGAGTTGATGTTTACTCCGAGGTAGGTGAACTCCCTTACTACCTCGAACTTATTGCTATCAACAGTGACGTTTTGTCCTACTCGGTGGACAGATGTTTGTTAAAAGCAAGTACTTCGTTTTGTCCTCGCTGACTTCAAGGCCAACTAATTTTGCCTGTTCTTCAATCGTCATGAAATTTTCTAACACGGCACGCTGAGATCTGCCGATGATGTCGATATCGTCTGCGTATCGCAGTAGTTAGACGGATCTGTTGAAGAAAGTGCCTTCCGTATTGACACCTGCCCTACGCACTATCTGCTCTAGAACAAGATTGAAGAAGTTTCATGACAGCGAATCCGGTACAGGTTTGGAATAGCTCGGAAGAACTGTTTAAATACTGCACACAACTGGATCAGTTTTGCGGGACCCCGAATTCAGCCATCGCCAAGTAGACCTCCTGGCGATGAATGCTATCATATGCGGCTTTAAAGTCGATGAATAGATGGTGGGTCTCGACTTGAAATTCATTAGTCTTTTCCAGAATTCGCCTTAGTGTGAAGATTGTCGATCTGCCGTTGGATAGGATCTTATATGCGTCATTTAGCAGGGATATGCCCCGTTAGTTCTTGTAAGACGGGGGATCGCCTTTCTTGTAGGCATATGGATCTGATGAGTCTGACAAAGTTGGCGAAGAATTCTATAGGAGGATTCCTTCCGTTAAATACGGAAATACGGATGGATGCGTCGAAACAACGCAAGTGACGGATTTTTTGGGCGGGGCCTTTACCACCTCTCCACATATTCATTGAACTTCCTGAACTTGCCATGAACTGTGCCTTCAAAGGACATAATGCTTCAATAAAACGTTCTCGACACAGATCCCCATTATAGAAGCATGGGTAAGAAATGGCAATACCCAATACCCACAAGGGCAGAAAGTGGTATAAGGAAAAAGCCCAATTACATTTCAAGCCGAGCTGCACGCCATTCAAGAATGTGCCAACCACATTTATACATCTGGTATTAAAGGCACCAATGTTCATATGTTCACTGATAGTCAAGCAGATATAAATGGTGTGTTTTTCTTAGAGGTTTGGTTTTTAAACTGGCAACACTGTTTCTACAGATTGTTAATTTGACAGTTGAAAGTTAATTTGTGGTTAAAACGTTTTGCCATTTTACGATGAATAGATTTACGCCAGAACAACGCATGCAAATGTGAAAACTTATTTGGAAAACCATGGTTCGGTTCGCCAAACTTATCGTCCATTTTACGGTAAACATAATCGTCCATCTGAGCAACTTATTCAGAACACGATGAATCGTTTTCGCAGCACGTACAGTCTAGTGGATAATACGCATCCCCAAAGACGACAAACAGTGCGAACAGAAGAAGTTATTGCCGTTGTGGAGCGCAGTGTTGAGGAGAATCCGAATGAGTCGATTCGCCGTCGTGCACAGCAAGTGGAGCTATGCCCATCCACTTTGTGTAAGATTTTACGGAAAGATCTTGGTTTAAAAGCTTATAAGATCCAGCTTGTGCAAGAGTTGAAACCGCATGATCATTATGTGCGTCGTGGCCCATTCACGAATACATGATTCAGCTTGATCCTCACGCAAAATTTTGTTCTCCGATGACGCCCATTTTTGGTTAAATGGATATGTAATGGAAAACCCAGAAGCCTTTGTCGAGACGTCCTTACATCCATTAAAACTCATTGTTTGGTGTGCTTTATGGGCTGGTGGACTCATCGGCCCATATTTCTCAAAGGACAATGGCGACCAGAATGTTACCGTCTATGGAGAGCGCTATAGAAACATGATTTCCGACTTCTTCGTTCCTCGGTTGAACGGCATTGACGTAAGATAGCTTTGGTTTCAACAACATGCCACACGGAGCGCGACACCATCAAATTGTTGCTTGAAACATTTAAGCTGAGCGCATAATTTCGCGTAATGGACCTGTGAACTGGCGTCCCTACGATCCTCTGATCTCACATGCTTAGATTACTTTCTTTGGGGTATATGAAGTCACGTTGGACAATTTAAAAGTCAACATTCACCGTGTATTGCTGATATACAGCCTCAGTTGATCGATAAAGTTGTTGAAAATTGGACTTCACGATTGCGCCTCATTCAAGCTTGCCGTTTAAACACTGTTTAATTTCATATTGAATGTGTATACCTCTAAAGGTGTGTCCACACCAAAGAAACATTTCAGGAAATATTGTTTAATGTTTCTGAAATGTTTCTGAAATTGTTTAAAAAATGTTTCTTTGGTGTGGACACACCTTTAGGTGTGGACGCTTTGAGAAACACTTCTGAAATGTTTCTTTGTTTCCCATTTTTCTCTCTTTCTCTGTAAATTTCAGAAATGTTTCGCGAATCGTCCAGACCAAAATAATCATTTCAGAAACATTTCGGAAACATTTCAGAAATGTTTCTTTGTTTCTGAAATGTTTCTGAAATGTTTCTGAAATGTTTCTGAAATGTTTTTGAAATGTTTCTGAAATGTTTCTGAAATTGTTTAAAAAATGTTTCTTTGGCGTGGACACACCTTAACAAAAACACCCTTTATATGCCCTTAGCTTACACGCTATTGACTCCACATCAGTCATGCATAGTGTTAATACCCTTCAAACATTCGGCTTAAGAAACAATACCATAATATTGTACGTTCCAGGCCATGTGGGTTTTGAAGGTAATGAAAGGCCAACGAGAAGGCTCAGAAACTCCATTGAGAGGCCCAACACTTCTGCTGGTCTTCTAGATCGGCAGCAATTGCAACTGTAATAGCCGTGTTTTACTATAACTTATTATGACAGTATGGATCATCGAACACTTGCACAGCTGAAATTCCAATTTGAAATCTGGCCCATAGTTACCATGCACTCTCCCCCATCGGGATAGGGGTTAGAATTTACCCGAGGTGGACTTAGTTCCCGTGGACTTATTTCCCTGCACCATGAAAAACCTATGAAAAACCTAGCGGGCTTACAAACCATCCCGATGCATTTATGAACTTGTGTAAGTCATTCACAGACTTGCCGGAGAGTTCTTCTACAGTGGGTTGCAAATTAATAGGGACAGTCATGGATTTTAAGAAAATTATATGTTTCCGTACCAAATAAATGAAAATCTTATGTGTACATTGATAAATATGAATTTTATTATTAGATAATATTGGTAATTATAACATAAAATAATAAGTTAAATAGTATTTTTTAAATTAATATCCTGTAAAAATAGCTCTTAATCAAAAGTAACTGAAAAAATTATAAATAATCAATATTTTGTAACGTTTCCTTTTGCCTCAGTAACTGCTTGAATACGTCTCGGCATGCTATCTATGCACTTTTTAGCGCATTCTTTAATTGCAGGGCAGTGGTGCCAGACCTCTATTAGCTTTTCTATAAGTTTTACTTTGGTTGTAATAACTTCTTTGGCAATTTCCCTTTTAGTGATCTCCCATATGTTTTCTATGGGGTTCATGTCAGGGGAATTGCCTGGCCAGGATAAAAATGGTATGTTTTGATCATTCAGATACTTCGTCATGCATGAAAAGATATGGTTCCTTATTTGGGAACCATTCTCTTAGCTGGGGTATGAGACGAGTTCGCAGAATGCCCTTATATTGGTAATGTCTCATGGTTCCCTGCACAATTTGGAGACGTCCAACTCCTCTTTTGCTAATAGCTGACCACACCATAACTTTTACAGGATGTTTTACCCTTTCTGCGATGCAGTCAGGAACAAAACTGCTTTTATCAGCCAAAATTTCAAATGATGACTCATCGGATATGCACACCTGTAAAAAAAGGAAACAACATTAATAATTTAAAAAAAAAATTACATTTTCAATACCTAACTTTTTATTTCTTTAGATAATTCCATTAGTTACCTACCTTACTCCAGTCATGAATTGTCATGTGACGATGATCCCGAGCGCAAGACAAACGTTTTTTGATCATTGCCTCTGTGAGACGTGGTTTCTTAACAGGACGACGACCCGAAAGTCCTTCCTCTGCCGAACATCGCTGCAAAGTTCTTTTGGAAAGCAATATTCCCGAATCATGCATCATGTTCATAAGAACTGATGCACGTTTCTTACGATTCTGAACGCAGATCTCTCGAATTTGTCTGTCCGTTCGTGGTGTTGTTACTCGCTTCCTTCCACATTTACAGGCTTTGTTGGGAGTAATTGGAATATGTTGGTCCAGATTTAATTTTATACTGTTAACAATAGATTTTGAAACACCCGTAATAGCAGCTACTTGTCTTTGGGAATGACTCGAATGATTCAATAATGTTTTTATTTTCGTTTTTTCTTGGAGTGATATCCATTCCTCGACGCATTCTGTTCCCAAAAAATGCATAAAATCCTTAAAAAATGATTTTTGTTTTTGTAGAAAAGCTTTGTTTTAAACAAAATAAAGTGCATTACTTACGTTTCAATTAAAAGAATTTCAAAAAATATCCACAAACAATTTTCAAAAAATACACACTTTTATTTTGGCTTCAGCCTTTGAATGCACTTCAAGAATAAAACCCGTTTTTCTCCGAATAAAACCATTTTGAATATGCGCCGACAATGAAAAATAACCGTTAAGCACGTAGGCTGTGAATTAAAAGCCACCACGTATACTTAGAACCAAAACAATAGCTCGAAAGAACACTAAAACATGAAAATTGATAAAAATGTTCAATGTCCCTATTAATTTGACAACACTGTAAGTCCTGGAAGAAATGTCTGCCAAGGACAGAGTGCGGGGACGCATCCTCTACAGAGGTCATCTGTGCTGAGTTTCAATTTCTTTGCATGGTAGCCCAGTGTGTTGTGTCCGGTGATAACGCCTTTGAGAGAGGACAACGATTTTTTGTTCATGTGAAGGATTCTCTCTGTCTTTCGTTTTTTACATAGCGGCCACATTTTCCTGGTTATGACACAGGAGTCAAGGGCACTCCATATTTCGTTTGCTGCCATCAGCGTTTTATCCCCAATCACCTGTTTAAGGTAACAGGGTGGGGGTTTTACTGTAGTGTCAGCCTCCCTTAATTCAAGGGATGATGCTTTTCTTGCCAGTTCATCGGCTCTTTCATTTCCTGGGACACCACTGTGTCCGGGGACCCAACAGAGTCTTACAATGTGCTACGCGCCAAGAATCCGCAGCTCTTCGCGACAGCGACTTACAAGCTTCGATTTTATTTCTTTGGCGGAAATCGATTTTATTGCCGCTTGACTGTCAATGAAGAAGGTAATATCAGCCTGTGGTATCATTGCAACCCGTTTAGCGGCTGTTGTCACCGCCAGAACCTCAGCTTGGAAGACGCTGCTGTAGTCGGGGAATCTGATAGAGCCAGATATTCCGAGTATTTCGGAATAAAAACCCGCGCCAACGCCAGTATCCATCTTGGAGCAATCCGTATAGATGGGGATCGTTACTTCATGGACTGGTAATTGATTCTCATGCGTCCTGCAGGAAAGAGAGACAATAAATGGTCTTATAAATTCTAGTTGGGGAGTAATGTAGTCTGTACATACGTTACCACCCGCAAAGTTCTGTAGAATCTGTGCATGTCCTGTTGTGCTGGGTTTCCAGTTTTCTATTTGGCTTAGCCGCAAGGAACTGTTTGCGGCAGATTCCTGTACGAAAAGGTCTAGAGGTTTGAGATTGAGAATTACCTCCAACCCCGTTGTAGGGGTAGTTCTCATAGCCCCAGTAGTACCAATACAGGCAATTCTTTGGACTCTAGTCATAGTCTTAAGGTTGGTGACCTTGCACAACCCCTGCCACCAGACTAAATTACCATATGTTAGTATAGGTCTTACAGCCACATGATAATTTTGGGACTAGGACCACAGGTTTTGCCGAAAATTCTGTTGCAGGCATATAAGGCTATCATTGCCTTTTTTGCTCTTTCTTTTATGTTGAGGCTCCAGTTTAATTTTCTTTCTAGAATCACGCCAAGATACTTCGCGTATTCCGATCTTTGTAGGTGGTATTATCCTTTTATTGGCGAAGAAGACCAGTTCTGTCTTCTGTGGGTTAACCGCAAGTCCGCAGTTTCTGGTTCAGGTACCAACCATAGATACGGTGTTCTGTATTTGTTAGCTTAGAGTGGATGGGAATTTCCCTGTCGCTAGCATTGCTAAGTCGTCTGCATATGTTACTGCTTTGACTCCACTAAGTCTAAGTTCAATCAGAATCTCGTTTAAAACGAGTACCTACCCATAGAAGTGGTAATAGGACTCCGCCTTGAGGAGTTCCTCTAGATGCCGGTCGTAAGAGGCGACTAATATCCAAACTTGGGGGTGGTTCCCTACTATGCGCGAGCCCAAGTGATTCATAGGGAGCCTCGGCACGATACGCTCGCTATCCGAGGTCGTAGGTTTATAGCAGAGATGAAAGCGATGTCTGTATGTGCATAGACTACGGTCTGCGCTCCTGCAGGCTGCACCTTACTCGCTGTGAATGCCCTACCGCGAACCAAACCAAAAGAAATAGTATGAAGGTACAACCTAAGGGTATGTCTACTCCAGGTGGCACTCGCAACAGCGAAAATCCACCCGTGGTCTTAACGATCGCAGTCGGGGCAAGGATTCTGGAGGCCCCAACCAACATACTACCAACGTCCCCGCCTGTATAGGCGTTGACTTAGGAGTCATAAGAACGCTTGCTTCTGAAGACACCTGATACACTTTATCTTTATTCCAATAGACAGTCAGCTGATGAGGCCCAGGAAACCGGGCAGACTGAACGGTCTGACGAAGCGGTACGCGGCTTCTATATAAGAGCAAGCGGAAGAGGAAACAGAGGAAGGTGGTAATCGCGCGGCGCAAAGAAACGCTTTCAGCCCTTAAATATTTTTCGAGCGGATTACATACGTGGATTGAATTTAACTGCCAAACCTTTTTTATTAACTTCCCAGTGGAAGTTCTTGTAATGGGGTCGATTTTGTGAATCGCGGATTTTGACATATCTCTCCGTTTCAAGGTCACCAGAATCCAGATTCATTATAGAGATGTCTGTAAGTGTGTATGTACGTATGTGCGTATGTACGTATGTGCGTTCGGAATTATCTTCCGCCACGATTATCTCGAGAACCAAAGATGAACTTTTTATTTAGTGATTTAGTAAATAAATAACTAAAATTGATTTGTACTATTTATTGTCATTTGTCATTGAGCAAATCATTATTAGATTGTGCTCCGTTATTTCGTAAACATGTAAATTCACAGGTCTCCGTAATCATAACAATGGTTGCATTAATGTATATCACACTTCGCTGTTATTAACAACATTTAATTTCCATGAACAATATTAAAGAACATTTATTAATATTAAATAATTCTTAACCATAACATCTTATGGTTGACCACATTTCAAAATTTCCCACTAATCGCATAAATCATATTGATCCCACTGGGAAGTTAGTCGTGTGGACCTTGCGGGTCGCACCCAGAACACTTTTTTTATTTCATAATGCTTCATAGTCTAAAGGAGCTATGAAAAAAAGCGCTGTATGCTCATTCATGGAACAAAATATGGTCTAATAATGTTTGGCTTTTTGAAATGATTTCAATTTTGGTCGTATGCCAACATAAATTTAGGTATAAAATTGACACCTATACTCGATTCAACAAAAATTGTCAGTACAGGGAAGATAGGATGTTTGTCTCTCAGTCTGGTTGCAATGACTTACATAAATCGGTCCCTCTTTAAAGCTCTCACAGGGTTGCCGTAGTGTGTATGATAATTCGCCATAACTCAGAGAGCAATTCTATTAGGTAGTCGGACAGAATCCCGAAAGCCCAAAATCCCAAAAATCCAAAATCCCGAAAAGCCACAATCCCGAAAATCCAAAATTCCGAAAGACCAAAATCCCGAAAATGAAACTATAAATTTTATTGTACCTAGCAACAAAAAAATTTGGCAAATTTATTTAACAAAATAAACAAAATAAAAAACTTCAAATAAATAAAACATAACAAAAACAGTCAAACAGTCTTACAAAAACATATCAAAAACGATCCATGACAAAACAGTATTTAATACAAGTTCATATTGTACACAATTCCTCTGAGATAACTTATTTCAGAACGCTTTCGCTGCTCACACTCCCAGTAAAATGTATCCTTGTATTTTTTGTAGCCGTCAATAAGCAGTTTCTCACGCTGTTTGTTGGTTTTCACGACGGACACGTTCATTTTTACTTAAGACTTCAAACACAAAATGTCACTGATAATATAAAGTTTTATAAAGGCATGCACGATACTCACTTTGTATTACGATGTTCACTGTCTAACAAAAATCTAGTCGGTCAGCTATCACACTACTCGTATTTGAGATCAGCTCAACTGAATGCACATTGCAAATTGCAAAACATTACAACGCAAAAATTGCAAAACATTATTACGGTAAATGGAATGGACAAACACTTGTTTATTTTACATTCAAAATAAAATAAAGAATCCCGAAAACGAAATCCCGAAAAATTATATAAAATGAAAAATTTGCGCAAAGTTTTCATTTTATATAATTTTTCGGGAATTCCTTTTTTGGGATTTTGGCTTTTCGGGATTTTGGATTTTCTGGATTTTGGGTTTTCGGGATTTTGGATTTTCGGGATTTTGGTTTTCGGGATTGTGTCCCCAACCCATTCTATTAGGGTTACCATCTTCCAATTTAAAATAAAAATATTCCGGAACGAAATAAATTCCGTTTATCTTTTTCTTTTTTTGGTAAGATAATAATTGTCGGGTTTTTTTAAGAGTATCTCCAGTAGACCAACAAAATATAAACATTTCGAAACACAAAAAAAAAATCAAAACGAAAAATTTATTCATTATACCTAAATATTGTAAAACATAAAATACTAATTTCTAATATCACTATTCAATTAATCCGATGAGTAATTACTGCTACTGCTCTCGTTATTTAGGTCTATTATTAACCTTTTAACTGCTTCCTCGGCAAAAACCTCCATTTCCCACATAATTGGCTCAACAATCTGTTCAACGTGTTGGCCACATCGATGCCATTTTTCGTTGTCAACCCTTGTAAGTGCTGTCGTTAGTAAGTCTCTTATTTCAGCCATTTTAAATAACTTGTTTTGGCTTGCTACAAACCCTTTCACTTAAGCCCAAATCAATTCTATTGGATTAAGGTCACAGTGATAAGCCGGCAAGCGAAGCACTTTATGTCCCGGATTTTGAGCCATTTCATCCACGACGTATGTTTCATACTTGGCTTTGTAACGTATAACGATTTCAATCAATCCCTTTGTTTTATTGCATCCCTACCTAACTTGAGATCCTCTTTTGGGAATTCCCGTATTCATTGGCAAAACAGGCGTCATTAATCGGGAAAACAAAGACATCATACAAACAGGTACATAATGAGATGAAACGATGTACGAGTATTTATGTTTTTTTTTTATTTAAACAGTTTGCGACATAAACTCAATCAGCAAGATTTTCTAAAAACATTTCCCAGTCCTTTCCGCTATATGTATATTGTGAAAGGTAGAGACAATTAGGCAATTAGAATACAAAATTATATAACCACGACGCAATGTCATATACCTAAACAGATGGTAAAAAAAACTGCACTTGTGCAGATGTACAATACAAATACAATCAAATTAAAACCGAATGGCAACACCCCACGTAATAATTCGTTCTCAAAAGCACAAAAACCGAAAGTTCTTTGACAAAATCCATAGAAAAACCCTTAATGATATGCTTCATTGTAGAGATGGTAATACTCTTCTGATGTGCTTCAGTCACACACACTGCGTATTTTGGTGGATGATAATAGCAAGCGAACAGAAGACGATCATGCTCATTCCCATTCGGCTGTGTGGGACGCTGGTTGTGGTGGGTTGTATGCGAGTTTTAGGAAAATTACGAAAACAATTCCTTGGTATGACAGTGGTTTGGTTTTTATTTCACTGGCAATTCTTGCGTTTGAGTGCCGTGACAGTATCTACAGGCACCACCGGTAGAAAAAAAGCTCCTCCATACAGGCGTACTGACAATTTCTGTCGGATAAAGTATAGTGGAAAATAGTGAGAACTAATTCAAAGATCATGTCCAGCCCTCAATGAAACTTGAAGGAAGGTTTTCTTCAGGGAACAACTCAGTTCCGAAGATATAAAGTCGTCCTCTGCTGGTATCTGCTTTAGGGACATGGAAAGTGAAAATTCTACAAGCCTAAATATTTACTGACCCTTACAAAACATCTTATAGGTGCTAGTGCCTTTTTGCATCGCCTTGTCGAGTCAGAGGCTTTATAAAAAAAACTAAGCTCTACAAACGGCCTTAAACATGTTCCAGCGACTCAGTGTTGTTGGCTTCATCGATTTGAAACTTTTGGTCTACTCCTAAAACGAATGCATTTTCTTCTTAAGGTGGACAGCGGTCCTTCAAATAAAGCGGATGCAAGTTAAAGCGAGCAAATATGCTCAATAGTACCCACAATGGACCATTCATGAAGCCGGAGAACTCGGAGATTTGAATTTACTTAACATACCTACATACATGGCCTTATCAAGCTGAAAGTCGTTAAAATGCACAATCTAGTATAGGTAACTAACACAAAAGAAAAACATCACAATTATGTCATTGCAAGCAGTACACTCACCAGCAACGGTTGCTGACCCTTTCCGAGTGGTTATTGTGTATTTTGACGCAGTGTTCATTGTTTTGATCATGGCAGCGGTAAATGTCACCGGATTGTTGGCTGACTGTTCGCAATTTGATGAGTAAAAATATTAGTTTCGAATTACTCCATTTCAATTGAATGCGGCAACAAAAACAAAACGACCGACCGACGGGAAGTCGTCAGTTCTTGTAAACGCAAAGGTTTGCACTTAATTACGTCGTCATCGAGGTTGACACCAATGACAAAGGTTCGGCATACTTTTGGAATGCTCATGGCGTTACATCGTGATACTGTTGAGTGTTCAATGCGAACACATGGTGATCAGAAGGCGGGTTATTGTTCAGGATTTTGGGTCAACGCCTACGTTGATTTTTAGTAAAAATAACAAAAAACATGACATTTGAGTCGAGGACTATGGCCAGTGTATAGTTGTGGTTTCGTGGCAATTAGGCGCGTTTAGGATGTATTTTATTTGGAGAAATTAATCATTTTGTTTTTGGAGATCTGAGGATCGATGTTACAAGTCAGCTTTAAAACAGTTCAGACGTGTTAGACTAGAGTCACTAGCTTAGGGAATAGAACAATTAATTATTATGGAGATAATTAGGAACGATTGATGTTGTGTAGTTAAGGGGAGTGTTTTTCGACACGAACTATTGGACATTTGTATTTTTAGAATCGAAATAAAGTGTCCACATTACATGAGAATGCATAATCGAACGGCGGGTCAGCATATGTTTTGTCTTTGTTCAAATTTTCTCACATGAATGAAATTCGACGAAAATTTGAAACCAGATATTGTTGTTCCCATGGGGATTGAACCTGCACTTTACGGGCCAAAATCCAATGCACTATCCTCTACACCATCTCGATCCTTTCTAGCAAACTTAGTTCCTACTAGTATCAGTATCAGTATCAGCCAATAGGTCAAGGGTTTGATTTAAAAAAAAAGGAAATAATTTGTCCGAATATGGGATCCAGCAAAACGGGTCCAGCTGTGTCGCGCGACATCTGAAAACAGCAGTATAATGTGCAGTTTGGAAGCGGCTTTTCATTCGCTGTCAACTGACTTCTTAAATCTTTTTCTTGAGAAAATACCGTTGAGGCCAGGTGTCAACACGTAGGCACTAACTTCATAAGATCCGTCCAGCTACTTGGGACGATGCAATGTGGAGGTTGTTAACATCATCGGCCGTTCCAAATGGGAGCTAGATTGGGTTCATTTAAAACCAAAATACTCCATCGGATAATATTGGTACTGTGTGCGAGGAGGGCGAATGGAGGAGAAGATATAAACTTCAAGCTGTACCAAGATTTTGATGAAGTCCAACAAGCTTAATCACGTTGACTACATTGGCTCGACCACATCGCCATAAGGTTGAATTGGAATGATAAAGAATAGCTAGCGCACGCATTTTGTCTTTTGAGTCGGGAATTTTGAATCCACTTGCTTTGTCAAACCAAAGAAGGGAGAGCAACGATTTCCCAGGGTTATTCGTCTGATCTCACTGGGGTATCATTATTGAAGCACATTTTTTACTTCCAGTCGAAAAAATATGACCTCCTAACTTACCTCGAAGTTGTTGCCATTAACGGTAACGCTTTATTCCAGGTAGTGGACCGACGTTTGCTTGTTTTTTGATAGCATGTCATTAACTTGCTTCTTTATTGGCTACCGATGGTGCAGGGAAATAACTTCACGGGCAATAACTTCACATGGGCAATAACTTCACCTCGAGTGGGCAATAACTTCACTTTTTTTTTTGAAGTTATTGCCCACAATAGGTAAGCAATATCTTAACTTTTTTGTGGGAAATAAATTCTCTTAACATTTTATGATAAACCAAGAACCGTACCTCTCACCTACTCCAAATCAAACAGTGAACCCAAGCAGTGGGGTTGCAGAGGGGCAGCATGCCCCCCCCCCCCATTGGTATTGAACTGTGAATGGAATGTACTTGCGATTTCGCAACCAATCCCATAAACAGAGCAATGCATATTGGGGGGCATGTTGCCCCCCTGCAACCCCCCTGCTTGGGGTCACTGTTTGATTTGGAGTGGGTGCAAGGTTCTTTAGTTATAACAGACAATGTCTCAAATTTTAGGTGGGAAATAACTTCACAAAATTTACGGTGAAGTTATTGCTCATCATCAGTGGGCAATAACTTCACAAAAAAGGTGAAGTTATTGCCCGTGAAGTTATTTCCCTGCACCGCTACCGATACGTTTGCTCGTTTGTTTGTATACGAGTATACTGTATACGAAATTGCATAAAAAATGGGGGGAAAACCCAACAGCTGGTTGTGGTCAAGACAACCCAGTAGTAGGTAGTTTGAAAGGTTTTGTGTTAAAAAAAAAATATCCTACACAAACTCATCCAAATCGGCCCGAAATGGCTCCGTTAGAAGCAAGAAATCAAGTTTAAGTTTTTAGTCAAGAAAGTTCAGGTTTTTATCTTGGCAAGAAACAAATTTCTCGTACGACAAAGTCAAATTTGGCTTTAAGGGGTGGTTAGTTTTGACCTGGAATTCGTTGCTCTATTCTAGTATTTGGCTGTGAAAACTTGGCCAATTTTCAATCTGCCGAGCCAGAAGACACTCTGGTTCTGGCCGATCGATTAGTCTGTTGCAGAAAGGCTAAGCACATTCACACGTATGTATGTCAGAAATATAGGTGGAAATAAGGTTTGCGGTGATGGTGTAGAGAGTAGTGTGTTGGCTTGTGACTCGTGTGGTGCAGGTTCAGTCCCCATGGGGAACAACAACATACGTCACGCATTAATGGAGAGAAACGAATAACACCTTGTTTTTTCCAACCACTAAACCAAAATGTCTGCCTGATAGTACAATGGACCGTTAGAAATAATCTATAAATGTAACATTAAGCAGGAATATACCTCGAAAATTCTCGCGCATGCTTTCTTCCATCCATGTTTATTTGATGATTTGGTGCATGCGCAGCGCACGCACCCTAACAAAACATCACTTAAGTACTCGTATTTCACTAGCAGTGATACCTATTCACTTTGGTGTACATGTTTCCAGAATTTATTTCCTACTCACAACTCACTTACACAAAGTGAAATAGGGAGAATCACCAAAATTTGGCCCTATTTCACTTTCACACAGTGAAATAAGGCCAAATGTAATCATTTTCGTTTGGCGTTATTTCACTCCACCGCTGATTTTGTATGTAAAATGACACATTGTAAATTCGCGCTACAGTTGTGCCCATTTCTAATTTTTCTGTACCTCTAGTAGTGGAACAGCACAATCTGATACAATTTGTCCGGTTTGACGTTTCGTGCTCTGACATTACCTAACATTTTAGTCTGTTTGGTCGTTCAGTGATATTTAAATAAAAATAAATATTGGACATTAGCGGCCCATTCAGGGCCTTAAACCAAGCTTCTCCAACCATTTGCTTGTGCGATGTGGAAGGGACCTACAATTTAAAGACGAATTCGAATGGCTAATTTGAGAATTGATACTCTTGGATGTTTGTCAGACGTTCGCAAGAGGTGGGGCAGTGAAAAAAACTTTAAGATGTTACTTGTCCCCGGCGCGATTTGAACCTGAGACCTTTAGATAAATAGTGTGTCAGTCACTGATATTTAGATCAGGAAAAAAGCATTCTGAATGACGGCAATTTCTTACTGTGCGTCTGCTTCACGGTTTTAACTGCATGTATTAATATGTGCGTCCTTGCTGCACAACTGTTTAGGCATTAGTCATATTTTTAATGACATAAATACACCATCTACAGGGTGCTGATTTGACTCCTCTACATTTCTTGCTATGCTTTTCATGGTCCAAGTTGATTTTGATTGGCCGTCTTTATTGGCATTTGGCAGCCATTGAAAATTGTCGATAATAATTTATAAGTTCGGAGCAGTTTTCGGCGGCGAAATTGGAGTGATCGAGTCTAACAGCTCAGTATAGACGATCACCATTTTTGGCAAAAATCATTATGAGCGACGAAGCATATTTCCACTTGAACGCTATCGGGACATGTTGGAAAACCGAATCGGATTAATAAGGCCTACAGAACATGTGGTTCCAACAGGACGGTGCTACATTACACACAGCTCGTGCTACGATGCAAATTTTAATTTGTTCCCTTCCAAATAATGTCAAAAGTGTTGATATCGACTGGCTCCCACGATCCCCTGAATTGACCTCTTTACATTTCTTATTTATTTATTATTACGAAATATGAGCTTAAAAGAGTTCGGCTTTGTGCCACGCCTAGAGGCGGCCACATATTCCATACCTAACGTTAAAGACCGTATATTTTTTTTTAAAAATTCCTGATTCTAGGCGAAGAAAAACGGTACGTCGACCTGAATAGATCAATTGTACCATAGGTCAGAGAAGATTTTAGGCTAGTGCGTTTTCCACTTTTCTAGAAAAGCTAATAATGCTTCTAGCAGGCGATTTCTTCAAGTCTTCATTGCTTAAGAGTTCTTTGAAGAAAATCCTCTTTCTGAATCCGCAGAGGGCTGGGCATTCGCACAATATGTGCTCCGTCGTTTCGTCGTCCTCGAGGCACAGCTTGCACTCTGAAGAGTCGGCTAATTTCAATTTGTTAAGATGGTATCGTAAACCGTGGTGACCTGTGAGGTAGCCTATTCGATTTTTAATATCATGCCTACGTAGGTTTAGGATCCTGCTGGCATTGTTTTTAAAGGGCTGGATGGCTCGTTTGGCCTGTCTTAGACCTGGAGTGTTTTCCCAGTGTGAGATACATTTTGAGTGTTCCCAGCTTTTTGTAGCTGGATTGGTAGCTGAACTAGGTGTGTAGCTGAAGGGTTTAGGTCCTGTGAAAGGGGTTTCTGAACCACCTCTGGCTAGTTCGTCAGCTTTTTCATTTCCTTCAAAACCCCCATGGCCAGGAATCCACCAAAGTTTGGTTTTGTTTCTTTGGCTGACTTTCTGGACGGTATTGAAGCAGTGTATAACTGAGTTGGAGTCAATGGCTAAGGGCCTTTATAGCTGCTTGACTTTTCGTGAATATATGGATGTGAGTGCCCCTAATACCAGTCTTGAAGATGTGGTTAGCGCATTCTTGAATAGCGAGGAGCTTTGCCTGGAATACACTAGGGCTTTTTCCCATTAGTATTGAGACGTTTAGATTTGGTCCGTATACCACTTAAATCCGATTCGGCGGTTCGGTGGGCTATTACTAGCCCATGCTTCTCTATTTGGTATCTCCGTAGAGAACCGCTTATTGAAACATAATGTTTTTTAAAGGCGGTCATCATGTCAAGTTCTGGAACTTCTGAGAGCAGCGTCATAAGTCCCGGGTGGTCACTAAGACATATCTCATTCGTTGGTAACAGACTTGCTGAGCTGCGTATTGCCACTTTGTTTATATGTATGTGCAAGGGTGTTAATCCTATTATGGCTTCTATGGCGGCAGTGGGGCAGGTCCACATGGCTCCAGATAAACCAAGACATGCGAGACCTTGTACCCTTGTGAGCTTTAATATATATATAAAGACTGTATAACTCGATTAATAAAATGCAAATTATAGAATTGTATTTCATTTAAAAGTTATTACAAAAAAACATTGACCTGGAACATAAATTTCTATGTTCAAATAACTAAGTCTACGTTCTGCCGAATTCTGGATGTCTTAATCTTCATTTTCCTATATTTTTAATGTTGATTACTAGCTTCAAATAGAAATATTTCAAAAAAGGAAAAAAAAACAGCGACGAAACCAGCTACTATTTTCCTACAGATACAAAACGGATGAATACATTTCTAGAAAAATTAAATTTCGCAACAATTCGATTGCAAAATCAGTATTACATAGTTTGCTGTGAACGTTTTTAAACACATCTTACAGATTTCGGGCTCTACTGTAGCATTGTTCCTATTTCCTTTAATACAATTTAAGAAAAACTCGCATGTCCAAAACTTTAATTTCAGAGGTTAACAAAATCCAACAAATTAATATTATTAAAGTTCAATATTGTAACAATCACAGCTCCTTCCATTTGCAAAAACCAACCGTTTTTACACTAAAGTTCCAATTGGTACCCCAAATGGAAGGTTAAAAAAAATCACAGCAAAACCGTGAGCATTTACACTTGTTTTTTGTCCAGCAACTTCCATGCAGATTGCAGGTAGATAAAGCGTAACAAAACACTAACTGGGCCGAAACACACCTCTCTTATCTCTCAGCACAAAATACATAGGCTTCTACAACGCTTTTAAATTCAGTAATTATAATCTCTTAATTAACGCCATCGGCATGTTAAGACAATAGATCTAACTCCACATCAAAAGTTTGCCACTGCTACTGCACTCCTGAACATGCCTAACACTTTTAATCTAAAAAAATAAAACTCCGTACAAGATACACACTCGCATACCCTAGAGCACTCCACGAAACGACCGACGCCTGCCCGAACGATTGATAGGTTAGAGCAATGAAAAGCTGCAGTCGAAATATGGATTTGGCGATATATATTATCCAATGATTCGCATAATCGACGGACGACCAACCAAACGACACTCGACTGGGCGGACAGGCGCAAGGTAGTGCGCGGAGCGTAAAAGTCGCTTAAAACGAATTTAAGGTGTATTTGACCTAAATTGTCCCGTCACGTTCCGGTATTGCAAAAATTTATTAAAAGGTGAACACACATCCAAGTGACACAAGAGCCAACGATAGGCTACCAATCTACCAAATCAACCAAAGCTACCGCACTCGAATTGGGCGATGGAGAGCAAAAGAGGGAGCGTGGAACCTCTTTACAGGTGTATACTTGCGCTAATCGTTGTTAAATTTTCAAAGTTTGGCCCGTAAGACCCAAGAGACTGCGCTGCCTTTTAAATGTCTGCGTGCTTCCACATCCGATATCCCACCGCAATCGACCACAGATCGAAGCAAACGTTCGATCGACGATCGACACAATGGGCCGCGCTCAATTTCGAGGCTAGCGCACTTGACGGAGACGGAGTGTTTTTCCCACCGTGTCATGATGCAGCGAATTCGGCATAATCTTTGTGCAGCGCAAATGATTTTGGGCCTATTGAAAACGAGTTGTATGTATGCAACTCGTTGTAATTTAATTATAAAAGGAGATGACGCTTTATGTTAGCCACTTGGAGTTTCATATAAAGATGCTTCTAATGATTTCACATTCGATGGTATAATTGCGACGCGACGGTAAGTAAGTAGTATGAGTAGAGATAACCGGATTGGACATGATAAATGCATCGTTTACGATGTGCGAGGAAACGTACAGTGACAGCAACAAGGCAGCCATTCTTTCTGACAAATGCATTCATCATCAATACGTGCGAATGATATATGGTTATGCAATGCTGGATTATAATTCTAAAAGATGCATCAGGAGGGGAATGGGTTATACACTTTTTTTTCAATGGAAAAAGGAAATCCAAAACCCAAAGCACTCAGACTCGGTAACGGTCCATTGTACTACCAGGCAGAAATAGTAGAGGCTGCAGAATGGGTGGCGTATGTTGTTGTTCCCCATGGAAATTGAACCTGCACCGCACGGGTCCCAAGCCAACACTTTAACCTCTACACTATCGCCACCCTGGGTTATATACGTGGTGAAAGGAAATTTGGCCGCCATAAAAAAAAGGTGAAACTTGTGTGAGCGCAAAAACATTACGAGTGTTTGTATTCTTCTGCGATTAGTATGATAATTTTTAATGTTTTTTTTTCCATAAACTTAAGTTAGGCTAAGTTAATCAGACTATGGGACTACTCTCATAGAAACACTAGGCACCAAAATGGGCCGTTGCGATCCAAGGGAAACCAACTGTGGTGCGGGAAATACTCCTGATGATGAACATACTCCCTCATCCAATTGTGATCTGAGATCTGCACCACCCCCGTTTGCAGTGTTTTTGTCTCGATTGGAGTATGGTACTAAACCTTCCGCTATTATTAATTATATACGAGTAGCAAAAAAGGATATCGACACAAAAAACATTTGATGTTTAAGGCTAACAGCTGATAATCTATCTGACCGAATTTCTGCGTCGTTTAAATTACTTGCTCCATCAGCGACTGGCAAAATTGTTTTAAATCCGAACTTTTGGCCAAGGGACATACTTGTCAAGGAGTTTACAAACACGAATAATAAGAATAATGCTAAAACCTCTTCTTCAAAAAACTTAAGGAAGTTGACCTCTTCTACCAAAACGTAAGAGGACTACGGACTAAGTGCACTAAATTCCTGATAAGTGTTTATAGCTGTTCATATGACATAATTGTTCTTACGGAGACTGGATTAGATGATAATTTCAGCGATTCTGTACTTTTCCCCACCTACTTTGATGTTAATCAATGTGATCGATCAACGGAAAACAGCGTTTACAAGCGTCTTGGTGGACGAAAAGACTTTAGATCGATAGATGTTGACCTTAGTTGCTATAAAGACATCGAAATATGCTGCAGCCATTTTAATTTAACATCCACCGCTAAATTATACATCGTTTGTATTTACATCCCACCTAGTGCCAGAGTAGATACTGTAACGAGGTACACAGATGCTTTTCATTTCATTGTTAGCCTTCTAACTGCCTCGGATTTAATTTACACTTTTGGAGATTTTAATCGACCGAATATACACTGGGCATCGGGGGACTCTGATTGTACATATCTCAGTCCCGTCAACCCCCTATCTGCAATTGGTGCGTTGATTGTTGATACGCTCCACTCACTTGGTCTACTCCAGGTGAATCACGTTAAAAAAACCATGGATCGTACTTTGGATCTCATCTTTACCAATAACAGCGACGAAACTCTTGTATCGAGGAGCCTCACTCCTCTCGTCCCGGAAGATTCTTAGCATCCTTCTTTAAACCTTTTTTGCAATTTAAATTTTAATGAAACATTTATTTGTGAATCCTTCAGATTTGATTTCTTAAATGCTAATTATAGTTATATATGTGAAGAGCTTAATAATTTTATTATGACTGGAGCCCTTATCTATCATTAGAAATTAATGAAATTTGCTCCAAATTCTATGCGGTTATTTATTATGCTATCTTTAAATATGTTCCTGTAGTTCGCGTTAAAAATAAGGCTGAGTCATGTCCTTGGGACAACGAAATTACACGCTACATAAAAACTCCAAAAAACCGAGCCTACAAGAAATGGCGTTGTAGTTTGGCAATTGAAGACTACGTTTTGTTTAGAAGGCTGAAGTCTGAGTTGAAAACATCTCTCTACCATGCATACCTTGTGTATATAAACGATATAGAAAACACTTTATAATTTATTAATTCTAAACACAAAAGTGATGGTTTTCCAGCCTCACTATCTTTTAACGGATGTTTCGCGGATTCTCCCGATACTATTTGTAATAATTTTGCAAGATTTTTTCAATCAGTTTATTCGAAAAATGACTTGATCATTGATGACAATTTTTTTGAATATATTTATGATTCTCCTACTCCTCTTTTCAATAGTATGATATTTTCTGAAAATGATGTTTTGAAGAATTTAACTGCTTCGGAGTCCAGCCTTAATCCTGGTCCTGATGGTCTTCCTTCTATTTTCCTTAGAAACTGTGCGTTTCCTTTACATAAAATCGTATGTCATATTTTTAATTTATCTTTAAAAACTGGCACATTTCCATCTGTTTGCAAAACTTCTTTTATGGTTCCCATTTTTAAGTCTGTCAGGAGAAATAAAATTGAAAACTCTTCCAAAATTGTTTGATTCTCTTGTTACAGAAATGTAATCTTCTATTGTAAATCCCTCATATGTAGTAATCAGCATGGCTTTGTAAAAAAGAAGTCAACTGTAACCAATCTTTTGTTATTTACTAACTTTGTGATCTCTGAAATCAGTAAGGGTAACCAGATTGATGCGATCTATACGGATTTCAGCAAAGCTTTTGATCGTGTTGACCATAAAATGTAAAACCGACGAAACGTGGGGTGCAAGGATGGATTAAAGTGTTTTAATTGCATCAGAACAAAAAAGACCATTAAGCCAGAAAAAAAGGTAAACTAAAGTATCAATAAAATGTTTCTTTTTAAACTTACAAAATTGGGATTTCCAATTTTCTTTTTAAAATGGCTTTCTTCCTTCCTTACTTATAGATTTCAAAATGTAAAGTTTCGTAAAAAATTTTCGAAAAATATATCAGTAACCTCTGGTGTTCCCCAAGGCTGTCACATTGGGCCTCTACTTTTTATTCTGTTTGTGAATGATATTGTCGAATTTATTCCTGAATGTTCGTTGTTAATGTTTGCGGATGACTTTAAGATATATTTGCCGGGTAATGATTATCACTCTTTTCACCTTCTAAATTCATATCTTCAGAAACTTCATCTGTTGTGCCCTAAAAGCTACCTTTCATTAAATGTCTCTAAATGTTCAGTCAAAACATTTTCCCGCTATAAATCACCTGTCATGTATATGTACGAGTATACTTTTGATGGCGTAGTCATTCCCCGTGTTTCTGTAATCAAAGATTTGGGAGTGTTTTTAGACACTAAACTATCGTTTAATTACCATGTTGAGTCTATCACAAACAAGGCAAATAGAACATGGGGAATGTTAAGGCACTATGCTTGTGAGTTTTCTAACGTTTATGTTATTAAAACTTTGTATGTAGCTTTTGTTAGATCTGTAGTAGAATATGCGCCTATTGTTTGGTATCCCTACTATAGAATTCATATTAATAGAATTGAATCAATTCAAAAAAGATTCCCAAGGTTCGCTCTTAGAGGACTCCCTTGGTTTGACTTAAGCAACTTACCACCTTATATATCTAGGTTAAAATTGATGAGCTTAGAGTCATTAGAAGTTAGGAGAACGGTGGCAAGAGTTGTCTTTGTTCATAGGACCCTAATAGGAGAGATTGATTCAACAGACATTCTAAGCCTTCTCAACATAAATGTTCCATCATTTAACCTGCGATGCACTCGATTTTTTAGAGTAGACCACTCTCGTACAAACTACGGTTGTTCTTCTTCGGTTAACGGTTTAATGATATCGTATAATGCTTATGTCAATTTAATCGATTTTAACTTATCAATTTCTGCCATAAAAAGAAAATTACTTGATAGTGTTCAGTCATAATTTGTTTGCTCTACGTTATAAAAAATAAAATAAAATAGAAATAAGTCCACGAGAATCAACTCCACATGGGAATTCAATTCAACTTTTATTTTTCATGATATAGAGTACAATCTTAAGAATAGTAATACTTACTGTCGAAGCTAGATACAGCTAACTTTACAAAAATGTAGCTCTGTAAAAAAAAGAATAGTGTAAAGCTACAAGTATTTTTCATAAGTTACCAGTATTAATGAAAAATTGCTTAAGCTACATTCCAAAGTTAAGTTAAAGTTGTGTGGTATGGTGTAATAGCAAAAAAAGGAAATTTTATGGATCCAAAGAATATTTAATTGTCAATGTATGAATGTCTTTGACTTGATAAAAATCATAGTTGAACAGCCATGGCTTAACTGCTTGGCTTAATGAAATGAAATTTGGGATATAACGAATATTTTGGTGATACCAATTTAAAAAATGTGAAGACATCGTGCGTTTTGTAATTTGAGATAATAGCAAGTCGTCTTTCACTACGATAATTTGTTGCGCCCTGATTCCAAATTCCGCTTCTTAGGGAAAATATTTTTAAGACTTCATAGAAATAAAGATGCTTCATACACTGGCGATCACAAGGATGAGGCCATACATTTCGCAATCGATTTTCAGTCTTTATACCTGTTGGACATTGTATACCCAGAAAGTTTTACTACCTGTGAACAGGTAATTTTCAAAACAGTAAGTCATACAATTAAAGGGTAAATAAGAAACGACCGCTGGAATTTCCCAAGATCAAACAATGAACTACTTGAAAAGCGTATAAAAAGATGCGACACTAATATGAGGACACATGCGAAATCTTCGAAAGGAAGGAAGAAATTAATAAAATGTTTACATTTTATGGTTTTAAAACATTTATTTATTATGTTTTTATACATTAATAATGAGTACCTATGCCCGCCATTTTTCGATATGATCTCTATAAGACGGTTTGGATTAGAATCATACAGTATTTTTTTAAATAATTAAGTAAAATTTGGGCCCAGGCATCAAGAATATTTCCGATTGAAGTGTCCTTGTCTGCCGCCTTCATACACTTTACGAGATAAA
Source organism: Portevinia maculata (assembly GCA_949715645.1). Lineage (NCBI taxonomy): Eukaryota > Metazoa > Arthropoda > Insecta > Diptera > Syrphidae > Portevinia > Portevinia maculata. The sequence continues at coordinate 50,185,679 of OX454527.1, read as the reverse complement.
AATGCTGAAACATTTTCGATTATGTTTAAGTCCGGTGAATAGGGCGACCATGTCAAAAGTTCCACGTCTTCTGATTGAATCCAACTTCTAACAACCCTGGAAGTGTGTGTAGGGGCATTGTCTTGTTGGAATATCCAGACAGGGGTCCGAAAATGTTTTTCACTTTTGAAAATGACCGTTCCAGCAAACATTTGTTGTTGTTTTTGTTCATTGTTGTGGGCAAAAACTCGCGTTTCCATTCACTGCTCCAAGCGACATTCGATGCTCCTTGTGCACTTGCCTCGAAACAGGTTTCTTTTTAAGTTTTCTTCTCTGTTTAGTATCTCCTTCGGACCGTTGCTATGCTGGCTGATACTCCGCTGTTGGCCCTTATTTTAGTCACTGGTAGAGTAGAATTTGAGGCAAGCCGTAGAATAACCTGCTGTTCTCGCAATGTTGTTGCTTCTGCCGTGCGTCCTTTTTGATTTTTCGTATAGTGTTGTGGATCCGCAAGATAACTGTTTACAACAGTCCTACTTCCTCCTCCTTGCAATTTCTCGGCCTTAGAGTCCAAACTCCTTCAAAGCATCTATTTTTCCTCTTGCTATCGCTGTCAAAGTTTTTCCGGAACCCATTTTTCTAAACAAACACAATTCTTTTTAACGTTCTTTGATTTTATGACTAACTGTTCATAAAATATGTACCTGTTCCCAGGTAGTAAAAGTTTACGGGTATACAATTTCCAACAGGTATAAAGAGTGAAAATCAATTGCAAAATGTATGGCCTCATCCTTGTGATCGCCAGTGTATATTAGCTAGCTAGCTTAGTATATCAGCAGCGCGAAAAAGTAAAAATCTATGCTCTCGTCGTCCATTTTTCCAGATTATTCTCAAAATGTATTTTTGATATATTATTACGGGTTGCATGTTGAATGTACTACCCCACCAAACTAGCCCATATTGGAATGAACAAGGCCATAATAAAAAGTTTCTTAAACTTATACATATAGGTAGTTTTTAAGATATATTTTTAAGAATGATATTATGATAGCTCTAGTTAATTTTGCTATCAAATTAAAGTCCAAGGTTTTTGAACTTATTGACTTTTTCAACATCAATACATTTCGTTGAGCACAACAAATTTACATATTAAATGTACATAGTGTTGGGAATATTTGAAAAACACGAATCCGAACCTAAAAACACATTTTTACATTCACAACTCTGGAATATAAGCTTGGGGAAATGAAGGTCAAGCAATGGTTGGTTAAAAATCATAACTTTCGTGAAAATCTAAGGACAGGTCTGTGCATTACAAACCAATGTTTTAGGATTTCAAAATCTTGATTAACATCAGCAACCAAATATAAAGTGGATTAAACGGAGCAGACGCAAGCGGTGTCATCTGCAGACCCAATAGTTTTGACTCTCAAAGCTTGATAAAACATAGGGGCGGTCTACAGTCCGCTTGGGCGAACTGTTGGATACCCTATTCTTATTCCTATCCCTCATAAGTGGGCGTGACAAAAGTCTAAGTATGGTTGAATTGTTAAGAACGCTGTACATATTCTGTTATATAACATTTAAAAGATTTTATCAAACAAAAACGAAGCTTTTGTAAAAAAAACCTTCCCTAGCTCAAACTTTGGTTTTTCAAAAAAAGTTTTTTTTGTAAATTGTGGGCGCGTCAGTAGGCGAATTTTGAAAATATTTACACAAGAGCATAAAGAGCCCCCTAGAGAGTATATATTATAAATTTCAGCAACCTAGCTCAAATTTTGGTTTTTCAATAAAATTGTTTTATTTTTTTGTGGGCGTGTCAATGGGCGGATTTTAAAAATTTTATATCCCGAGCAGTTTTAGGAGTCATAGATCATATATAAAAAATTTCAGCTTTCTAGCTCAAAATTCGATTTTTTCCAAAATTTTGTTTTTTTTTTGAGTTTGTGGGCGTGTCTGTGGGCGGATTTCAAAAATTCGTAAACAGTTTAAAGGCCTAATTTTTGCCGACGGACGGACGGACGGACGGACATGGCTAGATCGACATTACTATCGATGCTGATCATAAATATAGTAACTTTTAGGGGTCTACGGGCAATATAAAGGTATGTTACAAACTATGCGTCAAAATTAATATACCCTTAGAATAGGGTATAAAAAGTCAATTAATGTAGTTAGTTAGGTAGCCACTCATTCAGGATGGTTTTAATTCCCGTGGACAACTCTAACGTCAGTAGTCAACATCCTAAACCTCTTCCTCGAATCATTTTATTTAACTACAGCTAAAAAGGAACTGTCCGGAGAGGATGTCGATTGTCTTTCTAAGCTGACTTAGTAGATAAGTTTCAAAATTACCCGTCAGGTCGGGTCAATATATATGTTGGTACCCCGGTCTGATCGGCAGCCTTATTACTGCCATAATCTCCGATTGGAAGACAGAGCATCTGTTTGGAAGCGTAGAGAATCACTCAGATCCCGTGCCATCATCAGTTTTGAAGCCATTCGTAAATACTGCAGTGTCACATGAATTAATTCAATTCAATTCAATTTTGTCTTTATTTAAATATGCACATAGTATACAAATTAGTTTACAAATTATTAATGACTGATAACACACCACTGAGAAGATGGTGTACTGAAATGAATGAAGCTTAGAGAGGATATCATCTAATTTTGTAAGATTAAAATAAATAAATAAGGCATTTACGGCCCATATAGGACCTTAAACCTAGCTTCTCCAACCATTTGCTTGTGCGAAGTGGATGAAACCTACAATTTTATGCTGAACCCTATCGGCAAAATTGAGGAGCTTCTCATGACAATTGATACTCTTGCATATTTGTCAGACGTGGGACAGTGGAAAAACTCTAGATGTTATATGGCCCCAGCATGTTTTGAACCGGGGCTCTTTAGATTAGTAGGCCACATCGCCCACGATTTTGTTAAATTGCCGACATTAAAGGGTTATGATCCCTTTAATCCTGATGATATCCTCACCGCTATTAAAGAAGATGAAGAAGAAACCGACATTAAAACCTCCCGAATAGAGCAGTTAGCTTCACTGCTTTTGAACAAGCCGAAATATATCGCACTATTTGCTGCCTGGTATTTCAACTATATGTCAACAGGCAGTAGGTATAAAAACCTGGCCATATGATATCTATAAGACGGTTTGGAATAGAATCATACAGTATTTTTTTAAATAATTGAGTAAAATTTGGGCCCAGGCATCAAGAATATTTCCGATTGAAGTGTCCTTGTCTGCCGCCTTCATACACTTTACGAGATAACCATGCGGCTGAGTATTATACGTAAGGCACCCGTGGAAGCAACACTGGCCGTTCTTTGTACCGTTGCCTTCTCTGAGGACTAGCAACAAAAATATAAGCACCTAGCTTCTCCAGGCATTTGTATGTGCACACTTTTTTGTTTTTAAAAGAATGGAAGGGAAATATAATTTAACGCCGACTCCGAATAGCAAATTCGAAAGCTTCTCAGGACAATTGATACTCATGCATGTTTGTCAGACTTGAACAAGAGGATGAGCAGTGACAAAAAAATATGTTTTTGGTACTGGGCCCCTAGGTGATTTAAACTTGATATCCATCGGTCAGTAGTCGAACGTATAAACTGCTGAGACACTGCGCAATAGGGATAGGAAATATGTAATGCTCCAATGACTGACCGGTGTTTCTTCTCCTTTTGACTTTTTCCATGAATTTATAGGCTGGGTAAGAATTGTAATTTGCTTTTTTTTAGATTTAACAGGGGGTAAGTGTGACCTAAGACGGCATATTAAAGCTGTCATTCAGATGACATATGCATAAGAAACTTTGAAAGTCGATTGTTTTCAATTACTTAGTTCGTTTAACATAAAGAAAAAACAGCACTGAATAATTTTTTAATAACATTTTATTTCAAAATTAAATTTTATTTACTAACGCGCCAAATTGAGTATTTTTGTATGGAATGCTTCGTGGTTTCGACGACATAGATCTGAAAAACTTACATAATATATATTCGGCTACACGACCGATTGATGCGGTGTACTGACATACGCGATTTCGGCATCGCCCTTAACTGAATTGCAGTTCGCGACAAATCAGCAAGCTCATTCTCCTTTACTGAAAAAACTTCGAAAATCATAATTTTCGGTCTGACAGATCGTGTATGGAAGATTAACTATCATATGACACATAAAAAGTTCATTACGTTTCTGATTTTTGTATGCAAGTTTGCGTATTCCTTGGAAAAATGTTCTACTAATTTTTAACATTAGTGGCATTTATGTTAGAAACAGATTAACACTCCAACCTTAACTTCAACTTTGACAAGCAAGCCGCACGTTTTAGCTTTTTGTGCGGATGGAACACATTGTGCACTGTTGAACAAAAAAACGATGGTTCCAGCACTGTTGCTTCTGTGTTGGAATTATTGTATTTGCGATGTGTTACCAAAGAAGACCTTCGCTGTGTAATGATTGACAGTGGCTGTCCATAAAATGTTGTTTTTGTTTATCGTGTACGTTCTACCATTGTTACATTTCACTAAAAAAACAGGCATATTAGCAACTCAACGCTCAACTAAAATTTCAACGTTAGACCTAAATCCTAAATTCGAAGTTGAAGTGCGAATCCCCCTAATTTTGCGGTGATGTTTTCTAACATACAAAATGTTTGTATTTTGAGCGGATTTTCTCTCCTGTTTGTATATTGAAGGATTTTTTTTTCGCTTTCGAAATTGCCTTTTTCAATGTGCTTCAATCGACTTCAATCGTTTAAAGTTTCGCTCCTGTTAAAGTCAAAGTCAGAGTTGCTGTGTTCATCTGTTTCTACCATTACGAATCAGACTAAAAACAAAGTGGACGACTGAGTCGCATGAAACATTCTCGCTTATTCGAATGTTCCGGAAAACAATGAGTATACCACCTTCTCACCCTACCCCAATAATCCAATACTTTAAAACAGATCAAACTCGTTACAATTACTATAGTATTACAAATAAATTAATTAATTAAATGCCAAATTTGTGCATTTGAGAAAGTGAAATAAGGCCAAATAGTAACGTTTGGCTTTATTTCACTTTGTGAAAGTGGCGTTATTTCACTCCACCGTCTTATGGCCGAATTTTTGAGGGCCTTCGCAACTTCTTTTACGTCAACACTAGTTCAATAGAGTGTTCAAGTTTCAAGTTTTCGGCCAAACCGGTATTATTTACAAGTGTTTTGACAGCTTAAACTCTACGAATATATCTTAAAATTAATTATTCACACGCGTGTGAATTACTTCATAATTGTAATATTTTTTCCTTCAGTAGGTATACTTGAATACACAGGAAAGTTAAAAGGTTATCCAACGGACTTTTTTTAGACGCTTACGAGCGTTATTTGGTTGCTAGAGTAAATTTCACTTTCTTTAGCGGCAGTCTCAATAATGCGAGTTAAATAAAGTTTTTTAATAAAATACATATGGAAAGGCTACAGTTCGCTTAAACTTGGACAAACTGGTTCTAGTTGGCATCCTATGCATATTCCTACCCTACAACATGGGAAAATCACATAAATACCGTTGTTGGAAAATCGTATGGTATTCTTCGTGCATTGTGGACCACGCAATTTCTCACGCCGTTGGCTACCAGAATTATTCTCGCGAAAACTCTCATTATGCCTGTCTTAACTTATGGTTGTATATATTTAAAATGTAACTTCGCTAGTAAACGGAAGCCTAATGTCGTCTTTAATTGTATAAATCGCTATGTTTTTGGTTTGCGAAGGTATGACAGGGTTTCTGACTTTTCACCTTGATTGTATAATATGTCATTTGATAGTCTTCTTCAGTTTCGGACTTTATGTCTGTTCTCTGATGTTCTGCTAACCAAAAAACCAATCTACCTTCATGACCGAATAAGGACCGTCTCGTCAAATAGGCCAAATAGGTCTGGACATTTAATTTACCCTCGTCAGTTAACATTAAACTCCGAACGTCAATTTTTTGTCAACTCTGTCCGTTTGTGGAATAATCTACCACGACAACATAGAAGAGTAGATAACGCAGCACAGTTTAAAAGGGAACTAAAAATATATTTATCAAGATAATCTCAAACACCATATACAAACTTTGTAATATCACTTGCATTTTATTCTAAATTGTGTTATTATTATTATTAATAAAATGTGTTTTTCTTTTTTTTTTAATTGTTACTATCAGTATAGCTTTCATTATTAGTTTCGACTCCAGCTTAGCAATAATTTAAAAGATATTATATCTTACTTTGTATAAGCTCCCAATAAAATAAAACAATAAAAAAAATGCTTCCTAACACTGTGCTTTATATTTTTCTCCATTTTTATTTCCTAACTGTTTAGCCAAAACGACCCACAAAGAGCGGGGGTGACACAAAACGTTGCCTGGACAAATGGTTAAAAAGATGGTAAATGGGGGATTTTTAATATCTATATTTCGAATCGACATTTTGTGTACAAAACTTTTACTTCGGTCGTTGTCTTCTAATATGATTGTGTACAGTCAGACGCTATTACCTTAGTAAACGGAAAAGGGCGATTGCTGCCTCATCATGTTTTTCTTCCCGATCCGACCGCGTCAAACTGATAAATAATACTACATTTTCTTTGTTTGGTCGGGCCTGTTTTGCATGCATTAAGCAGACGTCAAAACAATACATAAATTGATAAAAATTATCTAGTAGTATATATTGCGACCATGGCGGACCTAGGATCTCGACAAGGGGGGGGGGGGGGTCCATAAAATGTATGCTGTCATGACCTAACTTAACCTCATTTTCTCATTCTTTTGATACATTTTGCATGAAACTACGATAGTGCCGCTTGTGTGGACACACGGTAACCACTGCAAACAATTTTAATTCGGAACATCTACTTCGCGACACAGTGTCGATAATTTTTGATACACAGATATATATATATGCACCAGTTATGAGTGGCGAAGTAAAAGGAGTACAAGCCAATATCAGATCTCATTTTCCTCTTGCAATCTACGTTCATTGTGCCGCGCATGGCTTCAGTTTGGTCATCAATGCCGCTTGCGCAGTTTCGGGTATAAAAAATGCGTTAGGAACTATCGGAGCAATAGAAGCATTTTTCCACTGGCCGAAGAGACAAAGCATTTTAAAGGAAGACATTTTGAAAATGCCGAAAAAGAGTGACCGGAGAAAAGAAAAATTGAATTCTTTCGCTGTTTCAAGATGGGCTCAGTCTCATGAAGCAGTTTCAACCGGCCGTTATAGAAGCTTTGGAAGAAATAAAAAAGTGGAAAGATCGAGAGACTTCACAAAAGGCTTCTCAGCTTTTGACCACGATTTTGACAATCGAATTTCAAATCTTCTGTCATATAATGGAATCGATCAATTCTATCGTCTTGCCTCTGAGTCGGGAATTGCAGACGAAAAATCAAGATCTAGAAGAAGCCACAAAGTTAGCTGATGATGCTACGAATGATATCAAGGAAAAGCGGGAAAACGTTGATTCAAATTTTTGTATCATTTACGACAATATAGCTGAAATCTGTTCTTAATATGAAATCGCCTCGTCGTTGCAGTCAACAGAAAAACCGTTGCAACGTTGAAACACAAAATGTCGAAGATTATTGCAGAATTGCCTTCTACATTGCATTCCTTGATACTTACATTTTTCATCTCCAAAGTCGGTTCGAAAAACACAAATCGATCTTCCACAGTTTCGGACAACTATTTCCTTCCAAGCAGGAATTTGATGAGGGAAAATGCGCAGATCTTTACAAGTTTTATGACGTAATATTGGACTGTTCAGAAAGGAGGTTTATCTCAGAGATCAGAATGTGGAGGCAACGGATCTTTGATCAAGATATTCAAAATGCGCTCGATGCACTATCAGTGAGTAACTTCAGATCGGAATTTTTACTTCCAGAATCAGTTTCTATAACCCATCGAATACTTAACTTTCAATGGTTACGTTATTTTTTAGGTTATCAATGAAAAATGTTTCAAAAACTTGAACACGATCTTACGAGTATTGGCAGTGTTACCCGTAACAACAGCAGCTCCAGAACGATCGTTTTCGACCCTAAGAAGAATAAAAAACTATCTTAGAAGTACAATAGGACGGGAGCGCCTGAATGGACTCGCTTCTTTGAGTATCCTATCCATCCTCAAATTGGACTAACGGAAGACGAAATTCTGCAAAAATTCTTCAAAAAACCGCGGAATTTTAAAAACGATTGAGATTTTCTCTAGATTTCGCACTATTGCTAATATGTTGTAGTAACATGAATTGAATAATAATAATATTATGCATGACAAAATACGAGAAATCATTTATTTGCACATTACAATCTTTTTTGGATTTTCGAATCGTAAAATAGAATATGCAAATTTTCGGCGACAGAATACCAGCATTTCAGATTCAGGTCGGTTCGGCCTCCCTGGGGGGGGGGGGGGGGAAATAAAATCACAGAAGATAAATCTCCAGACCACTACAAATAAAGGAAAGCTATAATATTAATGGGGTTATAGTATCGCATTTGAAAATTAATGAAGTATAGAAGAGTGATGTGGAAAATTATTGTTGTAAGCTTAGCGACAATAAAGTGACTTAAAAGCGGAACAAAAATTAGTGATAAAATCGATATTACTATTTTTAAACTTCTGATTGTTGAATAGCTTTTGACGTGTAAACATTTTTGCTCTCGGTAGGGGCTAGCTGGAAATATCGAGCGTCACCGTCAGATTTTCATTCAGGTCGGATGGCAAAAAACCAAAGTTTGAGCTAGGGAGCTGAAATTTATAATATAGACTCTCCAGGTGCCCTTCAAAATTCGCCCACTGACGCGCCCACAATTAAAAAAAACCCAAAGTTTGAGCTAGGGAGCTGAAATTTATAATATAGACTCTCCAGGGGCCCTTGATGCTCATGTGTAAATATTTTCAAAATTCGCCCACTGACACGCCCACAATTTAAAAAAAAACAAAGTTTGAGCTAGGGAGCTGAAATTTATAATATAGACTCTCCAGGGGGCCTTGATGCTCCTGTGTAAATATTTTCAAAATTCGCCCGCTGACACGCCCACAATTTAAAAAAAAAACAAAGTTTGATCTAGGGAGCTAAAATTTATAATATAGATTCTCTATGGGCCCTTGATGCTCATGTGTAAATATTTTCAAAATTCGCCCACTGACACGCCCACAATTTAAATGAATCTAACGCTGACGAGCCTACATGTTTACACATCAACTATACCGTGAGTGCAGCGTGGCTCACACCTTTTTTTTAATCTTTTTTGGTTCAATATGCTTTTATGCCTGTTTTTTTAGTGAAATATATGCACTCTTGCACAAAGCCAGTGACTATGTATTTTTGTTTCCCCAACTGCTACTGTGGTGTTGGAATCTCTGTATTTGTAGCAGCCCTTCGCTGTGGATATAATGCCTGGGGTGGAATCCCGCATCAGTTACCGAGCAATACGTCCCTAAATTATGCGAGTTTGGCACTACGACTATAGTATTTTTAGTATCGAGTTCTATTGTTTGGCATTTGCTTTGTCAGTGATAGTGTATATTTTTATCCGATAGGAGTGAACCAATCGTGTGGCTAATAAAATAGTAGAACGAGTGCAAATCCTCGCTTTTCTTCAAAGAATTCATAATTAGTAGAAATACAATTTGAATAAAACAACTAAATTCGATTGGAAAAATGATCTCGGAGCTAGGCTTTGGAGAGAGAAACGCAAAATTTCCACTCGAAAACAAAGTCAGGAAAAAACCATTTTTATACACAATTTTACAGCGTTTTTCCAAATATCTACACAAAATAATTTCACAACACAAAACAAAAAGAAGAATATCGGATTGTTGAGGAGGTGGGACTTAGTGTGAGCTGAAAGATATTGCAAGTGTTTCAAGGAAGGGTGTACCTAGGATGTGCAGACGTGTTTTTGTTGGGCAGTCACAGTGGCATAGAATTTGCTCTGCTGCTTCTTCTTCGCTGCACAATCGACAGTTATTTCCTTCAGCAAGTCCCATGACCATATTGGTGTTGTTGACTCTACAGTGCCCCGTCAGGAATCCGGTGACTGTATGTTACTGCCCTCTGGGTAGTTGTAGGAGATGCTTTTATCTTTTGGTGGATGGGGTTGGTAAGAATTGTTGTGGCTTCATGAATGATGTTGTAGATCTTTTCCTTGCAAGCTCGTCTGCTTTTTCATTGCCGTCAAAGCCGCTATGGCCAGGCACCCAAATCAGGTGGTTTTGATGTGATTTCAAATGTTAATAGCATGTGTTAATAGCAAGAAGTGCCGATTTGCTGTGAGGGATTATATCACTGTAGCATTACCTTATCGAAATGAACTTGTTAGAGAATTTCATCAGTAATTTCTTTCTTGATCATAAAACTTTGATTTCAGGCTAATTTATATATCCAATTATAATCCAACTACCCGACAGACGACTTTTGTGATTGTCGTAAGAGATTTGTTTTTAACTTGCATTGGAAAAATCTAATTGAAAATGAAAATGTGAACTTGTTGATATTAAGTTGAAAATAAAAACATTTTACTACAATGTAATCGAACTTGCTGGTGATATTACTGTTTAGATTCTCAATGATGCAGAGTTCTATTGCGTTTATTTCAGCTTGAAATACGGAGTTGCTTTTCTCCATACTCGCGTATATAGAGTTCTTAGCGGTTGTTCCGTATACGCCTGTCCCAACTCCTTCATCTGTTTTGGATCCATCCGTGTACCTACCACACGAGTAAGCCTTTAACAAATGTAGGATTATTACACTCCTAGTTCTCTCATTCCTCTAGGGTTACCTTGAAGTTGAAGGGATTGAAGATGTACCTTTTCAGACAATTGTCCGTAAGTGTTATTTAGAGTAATTCATTCCTATCGAGTTCGTGAGCCAGGTCTGAGCGTCTTGTTTCGTAACGCATCATCCCAAAGTGTTTGTTTGATTATTCGATAACATATGGAAGTTTCTCACTTGTTCACTCATGCGTGTGTTCGGCTCCTGTTTTTTGTGAAATGTAGCCACTGTTGCACAAAAGAACGATCCCAAGAAACATAGCCATGACCGCTGGTATTTTTGTTTCCAACACATATCATTGTATGAATTTGCAGCATGTATCCATGTGGCAGGCCTAAAAAGAACTCCTTCATCACATCAATACAACAACACCAGCATATGATTGGCCTCAATGATAAAGTGAACCGAAACCAAGAAGCCTGCCGAGGTTTATTGAGGTCGAACCGCAAACTCCACAGGTGGGTTATGGTCCTCTTTATCCTATTCATAACCCCGCCATTATGGAATAAATAGGATCCAAAGCAGCCTTTCGCTGTGGATATTATCGATAGAAAAGGTGCGTTATACACAGGAGTGCTCGAAATTACACGCTAAACAAAAACAACATTGTATCGCCAGCGATTCTGGTGATAGCTGTCAATAACATTCACACCAGGGCTCCTTTTGATAGATGCTGCAAATGCGTACAATAATTTGTGTTGCAAACAAACATGCATGGCTGGTGGCCATAATTCTTGGAATCGATGTTTTGTGCAACCGTGGATACATTTAACAAAGAAACGCGATCAATGTTATTTGTCTTTGTTATGCAAATTCAAACATTGCTATTGATATATTTCACAAAAAAACAGGTATATTGAAGGCAGGGGCTGTCGATAAAATGTTGTTTTTGGCATCCAAGTGAACTTACTTACGAGTACTTACTTAACGGGCTCCCGAACCGTGAAAAGTATCTGCCTGAGACACTGCAGTCTTCCATCCTCTGCGATCCCGGACACGCTGCTTCCAGTTCTCCAGACCAAGCGCTTTGGCATCCGCGATGGCTTGGTCTTTAAAACTGAGGTTCGGTCTTCCTTGCCTTTTCGAAACAGCGGGCTGGGAGTCGAAGACCCTCTCGGCTGGAGCATTTTTTCCATTCGCTCAATGTGGCCAAGCCAATGTAGCCGAAGTAATTTAGCTTTTTGGACTACATCCACATCTTGGTACATCTCATAGAGCTCGCGGTTATGTATTCTCCTCCATTCGCCCTCCTCGCACACAGGACCAAATATCCGAGGGAGTAATTTTCTTTCAAAAGAACCCAATATTAGGTCCCCTCTTCTACTTATCGTCCAGCACCATAAGGCAGGACTGGTAGAATTAAGGTTCTATAGAGCATGCATTTTGTTCTTCGAGTGAGGAGTTTTGAACCCATTTGTTTTGCTAAAACGAAGAAGCAGCGATTTCCTAAGGTAATTCTACGCAGGAACCCCGGATCTCTACTAGGTGTTATTCGTGGAGTTGATGTTTACTCCTAGGTAGATGAACTCCTTAACTACCTCAAAGTTTTTGCTATCAACAGGGACGTTTTGCCGTATTCGGTTAACAGATGTTTGTTTGTTTGTTGATAGCATGTACTTTGTCTTGTCATTTACTTCAAGACCAACCAATTCTCCAATCCAAGTGAACACCCGGCGGCAAAACGCAGAACTGTTTATCAGTGTTTTGTAGAGCTTTCTCTTAGTCTTCCGGGTAAGGAGTTCTTAAGCCATTTGCCTTGCCAAACCGAAGAAGCAACGGTTTCTTTGGGTAATTGTCCGTCGGATCTCCACTAAGGTGTCATACGTGGAGTTTTTGTTTGCTTAGACGTGGGTGAATTTCATAACACCTCGAAGTTGCTGCTCTAAGACGGCCGATGAAGCCCATATCCTCCGCGTATCCCCGTAGTTGGACGGATTTGTTGCCTATAGTGCTTTCAGTGCAGATACCTGCCCTGCACACTTTCTGCTCCAGAACAAGATTGAAGAAGTTACATGATGTAGCGCTTTCCCTTATTGGAATACGGTGCTGGTTTGGAATAGTTCGAAACAGTCTTTCTATACTGCATATTGCAACCCGTGTTTTCGAGCGTCATGCGACATAACTGGATCAGTATTACGGGGATCCCAAATCCCGAGCTTCTGAAGATGTATATCCGGTTTTAAAGTCGACGAATAGATGTTGGGTCTCGACTTGGAATTTAATGTATTGAATGCCAAAATATTCAATAATATTTGTAAAAATAAATAAATAAAGTAAATAATATTTTCGGGTCGAAATTAGACATGAATAAAATTAAAAACTAATTTTCGAAACTATTTTAAGTTTATCAGATTTTGTCAAAGAAATATTACCATGCCTTCCCTGTTAAGTAAGAAAAAGTGACATTTTATCCATTAAATACTTTTATTTGCTTGACCAAAGCCGATAGTTTATGATCCTACATTGCCCTATAAGCGATGATATAAGAGAATAATATTCTTTAACCAAATTAATTTACTCTTCTGATGGCGACCACATTCATTATGTTTATATACTACACATTATGCAATGTAATGCAAAGGCTTTACTTTGTGTATTGAGCTTGTCACTTTCGTCTTGTCGTCACATTTGTAATTGTGTGATTGTGACTGTAACACTATGTGAGTGTTAGCGAATTCATAATCAATCTCAAAACGATGCCAACAAGATCCGTTTAAATCGTTCTCGTTTATTTATTTTTTTCATCGTCGTCGTTTTCGTTTATAAACTCATTCCGTACAAAGCAGTGATAAAAAGTAAAAATAAAATATTTCAAAATCGCTATCCGCGTTTAGGTCAGGGTTATCATGTCTCTTTATTGGATCTATTCCATTTGTGCTGATCAGCCTCCACCGCTCTGCCACCTTCATGACTTCCTCACCCTCTCGTGTTCGCGCTGCACACACCGTGCGGCCAATAGAATGCGCCAATAGAAATACGCACATGAACCCGCCATCAGCAGCATGCGTTATGTCGTTGCAATGCAAGTGTGGTCGTCAATGCCTACACGTACTTTAGACTCATAAGAACCATTAGAGTGAGTGGCCAAATAATATGCCAGGTTCTACCCGTTTAACCTGCAGCTACAACGCTGACGACAACGACATCGGCGCGCAAAAATAAAATGCGTGTGTCGTTGGCGTCTTGTGTAGAGTGCATGCGTTGTTTTCTTTTTTCGAAATGCTCGTATGAATCCACAAAAGACCAACAATGTCTACCTATCTATCTGCTGACTGTAGAACGGAACTTGCCTTGGCTAAATGAAAAGCAAAAGTTGTTCCTTGGCATGACATGAATATTATATTTGCGGGTTGCGTGCATTTACTTGTCTCCTTGGGAACGTTAGTTAGGCTGCGAGTGATCCATACTGGGGGAGGAGCGAAGAAACCAAAATGCAGACACATGTCGTTGGCGGGCCACTGCGTGCCGTATGGTAGGCAAGTAGTTACGATTTGCGAACTGCATTCCATGTGAAGTGAATTTAAATATTCGTATATATCACCAAACACTTAAAGTCACTTGGCGCGCGAGTCAAAATTTGCAACTTCTTACTCTTGGAATAGTTTAGTGTCCTGTAGCGAATGCAACCACAACCGGATGGATATCTGGAAAATCGTACAAGGAAATGGAATTGAAAAATAAGTTCAAGCTTTGCGTTGTTTTTTTATTTGCTTATCTCAAGTAACAAGAAACTGAATCTGAGTCCCGATTGAGGACGAGATAAGCCAGTCGTGAAAGGAAATTGTAGTTTTGCTAAATAAATATCCGTCCATTGATCTATTACTGATGGGTTCAGATAAATGGTGGGTGGAGGGGCCATTCGGTTAAACATAGGGAGTTATGCGACAAACTGTCGTATAAACTTGAATAGAAAATGGAGCACGGATTGAAAATAATCGAAATAACGTCGCCCTAGTGACACAAGAACGTAACTACATTTTCTACGATTTTGGACTGAGTATGACATCTTTCTTCATATATCATTCTATATATTGTGGCAAAAAATTGTACCTCTAGGTGAAGTAGTTTAGAAGTTGGCAAGTGCTAACAAAATTTTTCGAAATATAGTAGGAAAAATAGTAAAAAATCACAAAATCGTCTCTCCTGAAAACTAGCAAATATTGACATACGTTTTTGTGTCACTAAGGCTATGATAATCAAGCTAAAAATACAAGGTACATAGCGATTTTTAGTTCCCCTAAAATGTACCCTAAAAATGGTGTAATAATTGGCAGATCAGAGCAGAAAAACCAATGCACGTTGGTTATACAGCTACAGCTTTGAGGTGGTTAGGGATTTTGTCTGCCTTGGCTCCGCTATAAACTTTGACAAGGACACCACAGCAGAAACCCAACGACGAGTTACACTTGCCAACCGCTGTTTCCTTGGCCTAAGAAGGCAGCTGACTAATAAGACCTTGTCAATAAACACTGAGAAGACTCTATATAAGACCATCGTCATCCGAGTCCTGCATGACGTTAGCAAAGACGTATGAAGATCTTTTTGGTCGTTTCGAACGCCGAAAAATTCTTCGAGTAATTTAGGTCCCGTTTGCGTTGACCGGCTTTGGAGGGGGAGAACTCTAACAGCGAAATCGACCTGATCAGAAAAGTACGTATCAGTCGACTAAGATGGCTAAGGCATGTAGAGCGAGTGGAACCCAACGCTCCGGCTCTAAAAATCTTTGATTCTAACGCGGAGGGACAACGCAGTTGAGGAAGACCTCGCCTTAGGCGGCGCGCGCGCACAAGTGGAAGAGACCTCAACCAACTTATAGTGCGCAACTGGAGGGGGTTAGTCAAAGATCGAGGTCCAGGTTCACAATGAACTGTAGCGCCACATAAGTAAGTAAGTAATCATAACAGGCAGGAAAATTAGAGCGTGGTAGAGAATTCTACATTCGTTTGGTTATTTCGGCCGGATTTAACCCTTTTCTCCGCAGCGCTTAGCCCGCTCACGCAACTTTGTTGTTTTGCTCAGGGTAGGTGTTAGTAAACGTATATCCTTAAACCTAATCGAAAATTTTGATCAGCTAGATATACGAGGCTAATCAACAATTGAATGAGTTGGTCAACTATGTTGAAAAGGCCCGCAACGCGTTCAACACGGACATATTATTTGAACTGAGAAATAAACTAAACTAAACTAAACTAAACTAAAATATTAAATTTTTAGTCGAAATGCGTTTCTTAAAGCGATTTTGCGGACTATTGCAAGAGGCTATTAATTTGTTCATTAAAGATTTGAACAAGCCAGGTGTTCCCAAAGTGTGCATCATGACGCCCTGGGTCGAAAAATTCGCTTCGATCCAACATCCTCTCCATGCATAACCTCCACCAGAACTCACCTCGCAAGAATAAGAAATTCGCATTGAACTCTCGTGCGACAACAGCATTAAAAGAAAATTCGCTTGTTCCGATATGATGCTGTTTTGGATTCAAAAATGAATATCCTATCATAAGTTCAAAAGCTATAAGGATTCTCATTCTCTTTGGCACATCCTATGTATACGAAGCCGGATTTGTAGCTGTAGATGTAATCAGGAGCAAATATTGCTAAAAGAATGATGGTGAGCAAGAAATGAGAGTGGCAGTGTAGAGACTCACACGTCACATTTACTAACTTGGCACTGAACTTTTTGTCCCTATTTTTCTGCAATAAAAGTGCTATTCTACATATACATACCTATGTGAACCTCAGATTGTATGTTTGTTTACATTTAATTTTCTGTGCCGTGTCTGTCACTGTACACATATTTGGACTAGGACGCGGGCCGAGATAAAATACTAAACCTGTAAGTGCTTCGCGAACTGAAAAAGTATGGCAACCGTACAGCAAGCAATTGCACGCAGTTTGTTGAAGCTGTTGCGCTCTTAATGGATGAATGGCATAACACTCTGTGTTGCACCGTCCGTCCGGACACTCAAGGCTTGAGGGTGAACTGATACGCATCTCATACGCACGGCATGTTAGGTTTTGCTTTAAAAATGTTGTAGGTATGGAATGCGACTGACTATTTCGTTTATAACATTTATGTTGGAAATACCAATAAAACCAAAGTAGGGAGGAAACATTGCGAGAATGATTAAGGTTGCGTTTGTGTCGGAACTGTAGTAAGAGATGGAAACATTATGAATGAAAATATCGGCGGACAGGTTAGTAAGCGCAGCGTTCGCGCCCCGATACAACGGCTTCCGACTAATCAGTTTTGCAAGAGTCCACAATATTATAAGGCACTATGTTCCCAAGATTACCTACGAAGATACAAAAGGCGACTGGCGCAATCTAGATAGCCGCCGACTAAATCCACCTTGTGGTAATCGACACTCATCGAACAAACTGAATGTGAAAACGAAACCGCAGTTATGTTTGTTATTATCCGGCTTCAATTCATAAGTCATTTAAATCTTATCATGCAATTCAATTCGATTCAAGTTATATGTACTTTGCCTAGCAGTTTGTTCAAACTTTATGTTGTTGCCTGTATTTTAATATGCGCGGTCTGGGTAACGAAATTTCAAACAAAAACATAAATTACACGTTACAAAAACACTTTCCTTATTCCTCTCGACTCCCGGAATTCGAAGGAATAAATTTAAGCGAGAGTATCATTATTCCACATTAGTAGGTAACAAGTAGGTAACACTCTTCACCTACTCTTCAGCTAGACAATTTATGTATTCCGCATGGAAACGAAACCAACCTTCAAACAGTATCACTTGCATATGCTGCCATCATGTGTCACTTTCTAAAAATGCCATCAAGCGATTCTCTCAATTGAAAAAAAAACAGTGACACAACGCCTCAGAGTATCCTCACCAAATCGTCGTAAGTTCCTTGTAAGTGGTCGTCACTGCACATGCATTATCTCGCACGCACAACACACAATTAAAATAATTTAATTTTATATCTTCCTTTTCCGCAAGATACTTTATAACAAAAATCACTTTTCATTCTCTGTATCTCCGGTTGACGACATGATACATCAACCACCGAAAAGGAATCATTAAAATGCGGTTAAACACGGAATGACAATTAGCCTTGCTCCATAAATACACGAGTAGGTACCTATACTTACGAGTATATCCTTTTTGTAGTATTTACTTGGGCATGGTGTATCTTTTACGCGTCTTCCCGTTCAAAAGTCGGGTTGTCACCCTTTTACTCAGTTTGTTACTTCCTCTCCGGCACACACATTTCATTTCGGGCAACGCCCCCTATTTTAGTGTATCCCGTTGGGACTTCACTTACACTACAATTCAGTCATAAGTTGTTTTTGGTACTTCGGCATTCTTAATACTTTTAAGCTAATTTTAAAATTGAGATAAAAGCGAACATTTAATTAGGCATCACATTATGAAAAATATACCGCGAAATCTGTTGCAAATGATATATGAAATGTGTCCACGGTTCAAGATAGATACACGTGGTCTTACAGAAACAGAAAAAAAAGAATGAAACGCCTCTCAAGACAATCGACCTAAATTTGTCGATAGATAAAATCACGCGGTAAACAATTTGCGGCAAACACAAAACAATGATATTACAATTGGCGCGAACCGCACAAGAAATATTTCACGATTGTGACGTTTTTGTTGTTGTTTGGGCCCACGACTGGGAGAGACAAACAATTCAAGCAAATCAAATGAAAACCTCAGAACGAAACCGCATAACCAAATACAAGATACACAAATGTTGACACTGCCTGCCACTGCCGATTGTGTGTCAAACAGGTACTTTACTTTACTTGCCACTAAAATACTTTAACGGATAAATTCTTCGGATTATCAATAATTCCTTAAATACTCGTACTTCGTCGCTTTAACTTAAATCAATCTGGTTCGGCATATGCTAAGACCACAAAACTTTATGCTGAAACCTAACTTGCCATATAATGCGGATAATATCCATCCGAAATTCGATCACCAGATATGAGTACTTTCCAATTGGCCTAATGTCAATGTGACATTTAAGAATAAATATCTCCCTCCCTCACAGAAGAAAATACCAAATTGAAAGTTAAATATATTTGACATCGACCGACAGACGGTGTGCGCCAGTAAGTCGATTTACTGCGCCGACACGGTCCAACAAAAAAAAACAAGTGCAACCGCAAAAAAGCCTCGAACTACATTTACCCAGGGCAACCGCACAATGTAGTGATTTTTTTAAATCTTGGTTTGGTTTTTCTCTCCTCCACCAACTTGAAGTCGATTCTTTGGCCTTTTGGAGATAAGATAAACTAATTAATTTTAAAACCATATTCATTCGCACGCATTCGACGGGCTGCGTACTTTATACGCGAAATTGAATTTGCAAAAAAGGTAAAGTAAGCGCTAGCCAGGATTGTTTACAACTTATTTAATGGACTAGTAAGGATTCTATATCTAAGACACGTAAGCCCCCATTTTCGTTGCGTGATTTGAGTTCCCGGCATCTGCAATGGGTGGTCCTTGGAATATATGTACATCGAACTGGAATTAAGCGATTTTATTGACTATCTTCCTACACATCATCTTTGTTTTAGATTGTGACACATACGAATAAATAGTACACTCCCGCTCAACTGAATAGGTTCAAAACTTCTAAAAAATAATATAGCAATATCTCTTCAACCAACTTACCGATTTTAATAAAATAAGTTGTCTTGCATAAATTAATTAATTGTTTATGAAACATAAAAGTATGCGGTGTCTTACACATATATATATATACTCATTACTTTTTTTTCAAAATCATAACAACTGAATAGGTTCAGAAACTTACAATTAAAAAAAAAATGCACAGCTTTGTTTCTTGTTAATAAGTATATAGTATGTATTTAATGCTAATTTAGTATTTTCCCTCCTTTGTTCAAAAAAATTTCATACATTTGGTTTGGCAAAAACTTATTTTCCAATATCCCATAGCGAAATCGTAGACCAGGCTTTTTTAATGGCTTTAATCAAGGTCGCAGAATTGTTGAATTGTCTCCCGCTCTCATAAACTCTTCGGGACAACCAATTGTTCTCAATAATATTAATATCCGGGGAGTACGGCGGCCACTCAAGTTATTTTACATTTTTGTCGTTTATCCACTGTTTCACTACCCTAGCTGTATGAATAGGAGCGTTGTCGTGCTGGTATGTCCATGGAATACGTCCGAAAAAGTTTGAGAAACGTGAAAAAAACCTTTTGTAGTACAGTTTTGTATGCATTTGCGTTAATTTTTGATGATACAAACTGCAGCTCAGAAGATCCATAATACGGTATTGCCCCCACCACCATTACGCCACCTGCACAGGTATGGTGACGACTTAACACGCATTCCTCCTTTTGCAGGTCGTGAAAGTAGTAGATGTAGCTGTCCGGTCCATCCAGATTGAATTTTTGTACCTACATCATTTATATTTAGCCTCTTTAAATGCTTGGAACTCCGAATAATCCGTTTTATAGTTGCCAGACTTGCATTAACTCTCCATTCTTCCCTGATTTTTGCAGCAGAACGTTGAGAATTTGAAGCAGTTCTGATGATAAGTCTTCTATCTGCTGTTGTTGTCGCGTATTGAACACCTCCTTTCATATAATTTCCGTAACGGGATTGACTACGAATGAAATTACTAACAACATTTTGGCTCCGACCATTTTTTTTTAGCAATTCCGCGCTGTTTTAGCCCAGATTCCAAATACCCCTTTATTTGGCCTTTTTCAAAATCGTTCAATAGCTTCCACGACCTATTTTCCAAAAAAAAAAAAACAAGCGGAAGTTGCTTTCAATAAAAAAAAAAAAAAATAACCTCGATACGTTTCGCTAAAAGTTACATACTGAAGTCATTGCCTTGAATCTATTCTGATGAGTCACAAAAATGCAGTGCTTTTGGGGAATATAATGTTAAAAACAAAATTCTAATTTACCGTTTCACAAATCGCGTTATTTTTCTCTTCTATGTTATGTGCAAACAAATGAAGGTTCAAAGCATGCAAAAAAGTAAATATATATGCAATAGACTGAGAGTGAAGACATATTGTAAAACAGAATATTTTGAACCTATTCAGTTGAGCGGGAGTGAATTTCTGGAGTGAATTAAAAGTTCTTATTGACAACCGGAAAATATTCGTCAAAATTAAAATAAGATGTTACTTTTTATACCCTATTCTAGGGGTATATTAATTTTGACGCATACTTTGCAACATACCTTAATATTGCCCGTAGACCCCTAAAAGTTACTATATTTATGATCAGCATCGATAGTAATGTCGATCTAGCCATGTCCGTCCGTCCGTCGGCAAAAATTAGGCCTTTAAACTGGACCTAGAGAGCTGAAATTTTAACCATATACTCTCTAGGGTCCCGAAATAATCAAGTTTACGAATTTTTGAAATCCGCCCACAGACACGCCCACAAACTCAAAAATACAAAATTTTGGAGAAAATCGAATTTTGAGCTAGAAAGCTGAAATTTTTTATATATGATCTATGACTCCTAAAACTGCTCGGGATAAAAAAATTTCAAAATCCGCCCACTGACACGCCCACAAATAAATAAAACAATTTTTTTGAAAATCCAAAGTTTGAGCTAGGGAGCTGAAATTTATAATATATACTCTCTATGGGCCCTTTATGCTAATGTGTAAATATTTTCAAAATCCGCCCACTGGCACGCCCACAATTATTATTTTTTTTTTTTTTGAAAATTCAAAGTGAGCTAGGGAGCTGAAATTTATAATATATACTCTCTAGGGGCCCTTTATGCTCATGTGTTAATTTTTTTTAAATCCGCCTACTGACACGCCCACAATTAAATAAAACAATTTTATTGAAACACCCAAGTTTGAGCTAGGGAGCGTTTTTTTTTTATAAAATCCTTTAAATGTTATATAACAAAATATGAAGAGCGTTCTTAACAATTCAACCATACTTAGACTTTTGTCACGCCCACTTATGAGGGATAAGAATAAAAATAGGGTATCCAACAGTTCGCCCAAGCGGACTGTAGCCCGTCCCTATGTTTAAATTTAGTTTTGTGACTGCAAGATCAACTGTGTTTGTTAATGATGCCCTTAAGAGTCTTAAGTCACGAAAATATGCATGTTATCTGCATCAACATCTGAAAAGTATTTTTGACAACTTGAGTCATAATATGCGTCTGTAGGTTTTTCTTTAGATATTCTCTTAGGAAAGACAATTATATAGAACTAAGCTTGCGGCCGCAGATGCTTTCAAATTTTTGCAAATTGTTTGCTTCCGGAAATAGGTCTCTCGGAAGCGAGTTCCATAGTTTGCTCTGGATAATTCTTTCAAAATAAAATTAATAGATGTCCTCCTATTTGGCTAGTCAAAAAGACGAAGTCAGATTTGATAAATAAACAGCTTAAGGGGTAAAACTACAGCGATACGTAAATGTTGGACCAGTTAAGAAATTGTAAAGAGCACATAATTGTTATTGACTGGAAAATGCAAACAAAACTATTTCCCGTTGCGACCGAATTTGTCTGTTCCACTTCTCAGTCAATGAATAGAAATAAAAATATTTCCTTTGATGTGTTCGGTTTCAACTTTTATGTATCGCTATAACAACTGACGCGCTTTTTACACATAGATATATTAGTGTACCTTAGGGAAGTCATCTAGGTCCTGTTCTATTTCTTCTATTTACAAATGATATTTCCTCATTTGATAAAACTTGTTCATTACGTGACGGTGAAAGTCTGCAATCTCTGGTTTGACATGATTGCATTAACCTTAGACGTAGATAAATTTAAGTTATGCTACAGCCTTACAGCTCAGTGAGCTGACGTTTATTTATTCTGCCAATCAAGTTGTTATTGTAAGGGCTAATGAGGTATCTGTAATTCTATCCTCATTCTGATTTTACAATTTCTTGGGGCTTCTCTAGCCTAAGCTCGGCTCCTATGGATAGGGTATTCAAATAGCCTATTTATCGAAACATAAAGTGGGCTCGTCACTCAGCGGTCAAAAACTTTTCGATGACTCGGTCATAAAAACCGTAACTTTCTTTCAGTTCCTTAAAAAATCCTTCTTCGAAGGACATGAGAGCTCAACATTTCCTGGGCTTGGGTACTTCGAAAGTACGTCTTTATTCTCTTTAGTGCAGAGAAAGAGCGCTCTACGAATTGAAGCTGAGGAACAAACATAGTTAAACTCTATAAAAATAGGATGAAATAACCGAATAAGCACGGCCCAACCTTAACCATTAGAGCTATAAACTTAAAATTCCGCATTGTGGTTCTCAAGACACGAGTTTTAAAAAATCACGTCTTATCTATGATTTTTTAAAATTCGTGCTTTAATGAATGGAAAAGGGGGTGCCAACTTTTAAGTTCACTTCCTTCAACTTGCCATTCCCGTTGCAAAATTTATTCAATACCAAAAATGGCAAGCTGTTTTTATGCAATACTCTTCCGAGTATGTTCAGCTTTCTACTCCGTCTTGAAGCTAAGCAACAGTATAAGTAAGTAGATTTTCTTATCAAATAAGAAAATTTTCTAAAACACGTATTCCCAATCGTAGCTCTGCTTGGGGGCTTTTGAGTGCACATCGAAAAAACCGATTGAAGCGGAAATTCTGCTGTGCTGAGTAACGCACAACAAACGGTATTGTTTGGTGAAATGGAACAAATTTCTATAAGAACAAACATGTGATGTATTTGTGCACGGGGTACAGATACAGTCACACACCGACATTCTGTTTAGCAAAATGTCCGCTTGGGCGAACTGTTGGATACCCTATTCCTATTCCTATCCCACATAAGTGGGCGTGGCAAAAGTCTAAGTATGGTTGAATTGTTAAGAACGCTCTACATATTTTGTTATAATAACATTTAAAGGAGTTAATCGAAAAAAAACGCTCCCTAGCTCAAACTTTGGTTTTTCAAAAAAAATGTTTTATTTAATTGTGGGCATTTCAGTAGGCGGATTTAAAAAATATTTAAACATCGCAAGATAAAGGGTACCTAGAGAGCAGATAGATAGATAGATAGTTTTGATTTATTATTTCATGCTTTCTTTTGTTACAATATATTTCTATACATAAATCTTTTTAGCATGGCTTTTGCCGTCTGCCCGATTGACATTGAATGTTTTCGACAAATAATAAATAGTTTGATTTGTAGTTAATTTGCTTGATAAGGAATTATTAAAAAATGATAAGTAGGATTAATTTCAATTGTTTCGAAATTAAAATTCTTCATTTATAATTTGAGAGTATATATTATAAATTTCAGTTTCCTAGCTCATACTCTGACTTTTCAATAAAATTGTTTTATTTAATTGTGGGCGTGTCTGTGGGCGGACTTCAAAAATTCCTAAACTTGATTATTTCGGGCCCCTGGTTAAAATTGCAGCTCTCTAGGTCCAGTTTAAAGGCCTAATTTTTGCCGAAAAACGGACTAGATCGACATTACTATCGATACTGATCATAAATATAGTAACTTTTAGGGGTCTACGGGCGATATTAAGGTATGTTGCAAACTATGAGTCAAAATGAATATGCCCTTAGAATCGGGTATAATAAATTCCTTGATTTTTTGAAAGTCCCATTCGTAATTTAGATTTTTGTTCTTATTAATAAAGACTCCGGACGAAGTCGGTTGGGTCAGCTATTAAGCTTATACTTACTTAACGGGCTCCCGACCCGTGGAGAGACTCTGCCTGAGACACTGCAGTCTTCCTTCCTCTGCTATACCGGCCATGCTGCTTCCAGTTCTCCAGACAAACCGCCCCGGCCTCCAGGATATCTTGATCCCCTTCGCTGGGGCATTATTGTCCATTCGGTAGATGTGGCCGAGCCAATGAAGTCGACGTAGTTTAGCTTTTTGGACTACATCCCTATATTAGTACAGCTCATAGAGTTCGTGGTTATATCTTCTCCTCCATTCGCCATTCTCACACACAGGACCAAATATCTGACGGAGTATTTTTCTTGCGAAAGAACCCAAAATTAGCTCGCCTTTCCTGCTTATCGTCGGCGCTATAAAGCAAAACTGCCAGTATCAGTGTTTTGTAGAGCTCACACTTGGACTTCCGAGTTAGGAGTTTAGAACCCATTTGAGTCGCCAAACCGAAGTAGCAACGATTACCTAGGGTAATTCCTCCAATTTATTGCTATCAACAGTGACGTTTTGTCCTCGTCGGTTGACAGATGTTTGTTGGAAGTAAGTACGTCGTTTTGTCCTCGTTGACTTCAATGCCAACCAATTTTGCCTGTTCTTCAATCGCCATTAAAGCCTCTAAAACGGCACACTGAGATCTGCTTATGATATCGATATCGTCCGCGTATCCCAGCAGTTGGACGCATCTGTTCAAGATATTGCCTTCCGTATTGAAACCTGCCCTACGCACTATCTGCCCAAAAACTAGATGGAAGAAGTCACATGATAGCGCATCTCCTTGCCGGAACCCGGTACAGGCTTGGAGAAGTTCGAAAGAACTGTTTCCATACTGCACATTGCACGCGACACAACTGGATCAGTTTTGCCGGGATGCCTTATTCGGCCATTGCTATCATCGGCCTTAAAGTCGATAAAAAGGTGGTGGACCTCGACTTGAAATTCATTGGTCTTTTCCTGGATTTGCCTTAGTGTGAAGATTTGGTCTATTGTCGATCTGCCAGACCGGAAGCCACACTGGTACGTGTTGATTAGTGTGTTGTAGAACGGCTTCAGACGTTCTCACAGTATGTTGGATAGGATCTTGTATGCGACATTTAGCAGGGATATACGTCGATAGGTCTTGCAAGACATAGGATCGTCTTTTTTGAAGATGGGGCATATGGAGCTGACAGTCCTTCGCTTTCTTCCACCCATTCTTTGTTGATGATCTGGTGCATGCGTCCTGTCAAAACATCGCCTCCCTATTTGAATAGCTAGCTGGTAAACCATCAGAGCCGGTAAAATCAAACAAACTCGAATATGGAAAAAGCTTACTAAATATTTGACGAACGAACTCGATACCGTTACTCATTTGGCTACATTGGTAATTTCTGCCGTCACTTCTATCTGACATCATAAGGAGCAAAGCAATTGCAGCACAACTATTCCCGGGCCCACACCTAGAACAATTTTTTCTCTTTCCATGCCACCCACGTTTATTCTCGGGGTTGAATTTTTGTATGACGACGTTTGAAACCAAAATAGAATTTGACCTATTCAACTAAAGGGTTAATGTTTCGCTTGGCTCATTTGAATGTTAAAAATGCATAGACGTGATTTCTCCCCTAAGTTGCTACTCGTATTAACGACAGGCGCAGTTTTTTCTTTGTGGCCCTGCCATGAAATTTTTAGCGTTATATTGGATTTACCCTCGCAATCCCTGAAAATTCCCAAATTCAAAATAAGTCTATCAAAAACTCCACATCACACCACCGGCATTTTCCATTTGAATAGGAATAGAGGTATATGTATTTTTATAATTTGACATTCAATTTGTATACTTACTATGAACATGTGCTGCTTATATGAATTATGCTACACACTGCAGGCATTTTGATGTCGCACTTTGTTTTGCATTTCATGATTGCTAATTCCACCAACACTTGATGTTAACTATCACTACATATGCACATGTGGAACTACACATTTTGACATACACGAGGACCCTTGACCAAAAAAAATCTGAGAAGTTGATGGAGCGCTTTTTTTTATATAAAAAAAAACGACTAGGAGTTCAGCCATACATATTAATGAATAACACTTTAACGCACCACATCAGGTGCACCAAAGAGAGCGAAAAATAGTTTTTTACAGATCATTGTATTGAGAATATACGTTATTTTTAAAACTGCCATTATTCTTCATATTGTGTTATGCTTGATGCAGCTTTATATCAGGAATCCAGGTTTAAGATATTCTCTGCCTTGAATCTATAGCTCGGCGGAGAATTTTTAATAAAAAATCTCTGAGCGGTAAGAGATCTTTCTTCGAGGAATGCGCCTTATGAAGACGATCTATTTTGGCTTTTGACAGCTTATAGAGCTAGCGATTGTTTTTGCTCCTCCATTTGAATGCAAAAATAATTTAAAATGTTCATGTGGGGTGGTTTTATTCAACTAAAGAAGATAATAAGGGATAAACGGTAGTTAAACAACTTATACGAAAATATTCTGATTAGATTGTTGCCTTCGTTGAAATCAAAACCTAACAGCCATTTTTTATTCTCTTGAGTGTAGAAGGTTTTCGAAGCCTCCGTGAATCAATCGGATGTCTATGAAATATACTGGGTGCTACTGCGGTATAGAAATTTAGGAAAATATGGGTATTGTGAGGTGGAATAGTTCCAGAGATCTATCGTTTTTATGAAGATCATAGGCAGTAATGTCCTTTTGTTGAAAGTTCTAGGGCAGCGTGTTTCCTACCCGATAATAAAACTTAGGAAAAGGCTTCAGTCCCCTTGGGCGAGCTGTTGGATATTCCTATCTCTCATAAAGTGGGCGTGGCAAACATCTAAGTATGGGTGATATTTTGCTATACACAAAAAAAATTTTATGGAAAAAACACAACAGTGGGCACGGCGGAAAACCTTATATGGAGGAATTGTTCAAAACGATTTTATCTACATATTTGGCGAAGAAAAGGACAATAATTTCTTTAATAAAAGGTTCTTTTTTAAACATTGCACTTGTCATTGGGAGGATTTTAAAAATCTTAACACATAAGCATTTTGTGCTCTTAAATACAATATACTAAAATTGTCAGCTTTTTTGAGATTGTGGGAGTGTGGGTGTTTTAAAAATTCTAACACTTGATTATTATGGTAGCCTAGAGAGTATACGGTCAAGTGTCAGCTTTCTAGTTCCAGTTTCAGGGCCTAATTTTTGCCGACGGACGGACGGAAGGGCTGAAATGGCTAGATCGGCATTTCTATCGATGCTGATGATGACGAATAAAGTAACTTTTAAGGGTCTACGGGCAATATTAAGGTTTATTACAAACGATGAGTCAAAATTAATATACCCTTAGAATAGGGTATATACAAATTCAAAGTAAATAATGTGCATTAACAACCCATAAAATAACATAAAAAAACATAGGGACGGGCTACAGTCCGCTTGTATACCCTATTCTTATTCATATCGCTCATAAGTGGGCGTGACAAAAGTCTAAGTATGGTTGAATTGTTAAGAACGCTTTACATATTTTGTTATATAACATTTAAAGGATTTTATCAAAAAAAAAACGCTCCCTGGCTCAAACTTGGGTGTTTCAATAAAATTGTTGTATTTAATTGTGGGCGTGTCAGTAGGCGGATTTAAAAAAAATTAACACATGAGCATAAAGGGCCAATAGAGAGTATAATATTATAAATTTCAGCTCCCTAGCTCAAACTTTGAATTTTCAAAAAAAAAAAAATAATTAATTGTGGGCGTGTCAGTGGGCGGATTTTGAAAATATTTACACATAAGCATAAAGGGCCCATAGAGAGTATATATTATAAATTTCAGCTCCCTAGCTCAAACTTTGCATTTTCAAAAAAATTGTTTTATTTATTTGTGGGCGTGTCAGTGGGAGAATTTTAAAATTTTTGTTTGCGTGTCTGTGGGCGGATTTCAAAAATTCGTAAACTTGATTATTTCGGGACCCTGGAGAGTATATGGTTAAAATTTCAGCTCTCTAGGTCCAGTTTAAAGGCCTAATTTTTGCCGACGGACGGACGGACGGACGGAAATGGCTAGATAGACATTACTATCGATGCTGATCATAAATATAGTAACTTTTAGGGGTCTACGGGCAATATTAAGGTATGTTACAGACTATGCGTCAAAATTAATATGCCCTTAGAATAGGGTATAATAAATCAAAGAATCGACGACCCAAAGGGTGTAACACCTAACTTCACGAAGTTATATTTTTGGTACGAATGGAAAGGATTTAATTTAACCCCGGCGCACAGCAAATTTGAGAAGCTTCTCATGATAATTATACTCTTAAATATTTGCCCCATTTTTGAAAGAGGACAAAGCCCAAGGTGTTTCTGGAGTAATTTGAAACTGGATCCGCTCGGTTGATAGTCGAACGCTCTAGCTATTGCGCCATGCAAAATATAATTCAAATAAAAACAGCAGCGGAAATGCGCAATAAGATCGACTCGAATTCATATTTGTATTTCCATTATTGTATTCCCAGCTTTCTTTAGGAGTTCAAGGTTTGCCCCCGGATTGACATTTAACCGGTGACGTGAAACAATGGCCAATAATGCCAAATATATCGTTTTTATAGGGTGATCTGTTAAATCAGCCTTACATACGTTACTACGTTCAATATTCCCTTCACCATAAAAAATATCCTATGTTCATATATTTCTGGACATTAAAGGCGCTTTTAACAACGTCAACACATCCGCGATCGCAAATGCACTGTCAGCTGTGAAAGTAAATGACTCACTTGGTGAGCTCATTAATCTTCTTCTCACAAGCAGATTTGTTAACTCAAAACTTATTAGAAATAGGCAAGAAGTAATCGATGTTACAATATTAAGTAACTCGAATACAATCACAATAGATCAGTGGAAGGTATTAAAGGAGGAAAAATTCTCTGATCACAAAATCATTGAATTCCTGATACCAGACACGAACGATCCCCCAAAATCATATAGGAACCATAGAAAAACTAACTGGGACCTTTTCAATATGGAAGTGGGAAAGAACTTAAGAACTCTCCAGACAGATGCTGCGTATGCACCAGAGAGTACAGACATGAATGCCGAGAATCTAGGAAAAATCCTAGGTAAAGCGCTCGAAAAATCATGTCCCCTACAAACGAGGAGTAAAAGAAAATCGACTCCTCCATGGTGGACAAAAGAACTGTACGACATTAAGAAAGAAATTAGAAAACTTTTTAATGTAGCAAAACGTACAAGGCTAGACCACGACTGGGAAACTTACAAATCCAGTCAAAGAAAATTCAAAGCAATAACGCAACAAGCAAAGCGATCTTCGTGGAAATCCTTTTGTAATAAAATGGAAAGCACCGCGGAATCAGCTAGGCTCAGGAAACTACTTACTAAGGAACCAGTAGCCTTGGGATCTCTCAAGGACCCTAACGGCAACTGGACAGAATCCTGCAATGAAACACTCAAGCTCCTCCTTGAGACTCACTTCCCGGGATGCATTAATGAGCACAACAATCCGGAAGAAGAGCACTACACGGAGCACATAACATCAGCGGAAATTATAACGGAAGAAAGGAGAAGATGGGCCATTAACTCCTTCTCTCCATATAAATCTCCGGGTATTGACGGCATTTTCCCTATGATGCTACAAAGATGTGAAGAACATATAACCCCACATCTGAGGAACCTTTTCCTAAGTAGCCTAAAATGGGGATATGTACCCAAAGTTTGGCGAGAAGTTAAAGTGGTTTTCATACCCAAAGCTGGGAAACCCAGTCACACTACCGCCAAAGACTTTAGGCCAATCAGCTTAACCTCTTTTGTTTTAAAAACTTTTGAGAGACTGATTGACATTTATATTCGTAGTAAACTGAGTCCAGAGGTCTTATCCCCAGCTCAGCATGCGTATACGAAAGGTTAAGGTGTAGAGACAGAACTCCACAGTGTCGTCAGCACCATAGAAAAGACACTAAGGGACAAGGAATATACTCTAGCCGCCTTCTTGGACATTGAAGG
Source organism: Portevinia maculata (assembly GCA_949715645.1). Lineage (NCBI taxonomy): Eukaryota > Metazoa > Arthropoda > Insecta > Diptera > Syrphidae > Portevinia > Portevinia maculata. Next base: position 50,155,226 of record OX454527.1, on the reverse strand, counting down.
TGCCTTCAACAACGTACAAGGGGAAGCTGTAGAAAGAGCCCTAGTAAACCTAAATGTGGAGAATACCATTATTAAATGGATAATGTGCATGCTTAAAAGAAGATGCATCTACTCAGAGTTAGGTGGTGAAATAATTAAGGTGTCAGCATCTAGAGGAACCCCTCAAGGCGGAGTCCTATCACCCCTTCTTTGGGTACTCGTTTTAAAAGAGATTCTGATTGAACTTAGACTTAGTGGAGTCAAGGCAGTAGCATATGCTGACGACTTAGCACTGCTAGCGACAGGAAAATTCCCATCCACTCTAAGTGAACAAATACAGAACGCCTTATCTATGGTTGGTAACTGGACCAGAAGCTGCGGACTTGCGGTTAACCCACAAAAGACAGAACTGGTCCTCTTCACCAATAAAAGGATTATACCGCAATTTAATCCGCCAACTATTGAGGGTACTCCACTACAAACATCAGAATACGCAAAGTATCTTGGCGTGATTCTGGATAAAAAATTAAACTGGAGCCTCAATATAAAAGAACGAGCAAAGAAGGCAACGATAGCCTTATACGCCTGTAATAGAATCTTCGGCAAAACCTGGGGACCTAGTCCCAAAATTATCATGTGGTTGTATACGGCGGTAGTTAGACCGATACTCACATACGGTAATTTAGTCTGGTGGCAGGGGTTGTGTAAGGCCACCAACCTTAAGAATATGACTAGAGTCCAAAGAATTGCCTGTATTGACACTACTGGGGCTATGAGAACCACCCCTACAGCGGGGTTGGAGGTAATTCTCAATCTTAAACCCCTAGATCTTTTCGTACAAGAATCTGCAGCAAACAGTACCTTCCGGCTAAGCCAAACAAAAAACTGGAAACCCAGTACAACAGGGCATGCACAGATTCTAGACAAATTTACGGGTAGAAATGTATGCACAGACTACATTACTCCCCAACCGGATTTTATAAGACCATTTACTGTCTCTTTTCCCTGCAGGGAAGAATGGCATGATAATCAAGTACCAATCCATGCAACAACGATCCCCATCTATACAGATGGCTCCAAGATGGATACCGGCATTGGCGCAGGTTTCTACTCAGAAACGCTCGGAATATCTGGCTCAATCAGACTCCCCGACCACAGCAGCGTCTTCCAAGCTGAGGTTCTGGCGGTGACAACAGCCGCTAAGCAGGCTGCAATAACGGCAATACCACAGGCTGATATTACCTTCTTCATTGACAGCCAAGCGGCAATAAAATCGATTTCCGCCACAGAAATAAAATCGAGGCTTGTAAGAAGCTGTCGCGAAGAGCTGCGGGCTCTTGGCGCGCAGCACACTGTAAGACTCTGCTGGGTCCTCGGGCACAGTGGTGTCCCAGGAAATGAAAGAGCCGATGAACTGGCAAGAAAAGGATCTTCCATTGAATTGAGGTATGCTGACACCACAGTAAAAACCCCACCCTGTTACCTTAAACAGGTGATTGGGGATAAAACACTGATGGCAGCAAACGAAAGATGGAGTGCCCTTGATTCCTGTGTTATTACAAGGAAAATGTGGCCACTATATGACAAACAAAAGACCAAGAGAATCCTTCAAATGAACAAGAATTCTTTGTCCTCTCTTACAGGTGTTATCACCGGACACAACATGCTGGGCTACCATGCAAAGAAATTAAAACTCAGCACAGATGAACTCTGCGGAGGATGTGGGTACGAGGAGGTGAATGAGGATACCCCTCAATTCGTCTGTCACTGCCCTGCACTCTGTCATATCAGAAACAATATCCTGGGCAGATATTTCTTCCAGGATTTAGAAAAACTCTCCGGCAAGTCTGTGAATGACTTGCACAAGTTCATCAACGCATCGGGATGGTTTGTAAACCCGCTAAGTTTTTCATAGGTTTTTTCATTGGTTAACCTAACCTAACTCAAAACTGCGTGTGACATCTGCCAAAAGGTCTCCCAGTAGAGGACCCCCGCAAGGCGGTTAGCAAAGTCCAATGATCAGCTTGTCTTGATTGGTAAGCAAACGGCTGCTAGTGCGGCTTGTCCGTCTTAAAGCAACGTTCTACTGAACCGAGAAGGCAATCGGCCACTCCCCTATTCTAAACAAATTCAAAATCCTCCCTAGCAACATAGACTACACCACCGTTTTGACAAAAACTTCAAAGTCAAAATTTATGAGGGAGGCCATCGAGAGATCTAACGACAATTGGCAATTGCGACAAAACAGATTTGGCCAAAGCTGATCTGAAACGCTCTAATGGTTTGATCTCTTTGCACAGACTGCACGTTAATGCTACAATTGGTGTAATCAATCACCGGACTATGTCTCATAGGTAAGCATGCAACAACGCTTGGCGTCTAGGCAAATGACTTCTGCAGAAGCTGCCTGGACGAGGAGGAGGAGGAGACTATTATCCTCCTTCTCTGCACCTGCCCTGCTCTCTCTCAGACACGATCCTTTATAATGATCTCAATGATCTTATAAACATTGGCATTAAAAGTCTTTCAAGCTTTATTAAAAGCTCCAACTGGTTCAACGAGCAGGAAGAAGATAGATCCGTGTGGTATCACAATGGACCTTTTATTAGGCTAAGTGTGTCGGCTTCTGCAACCACTACAACCTAACCTAACCTATAGGTTGTATCCTACGATTCGTAATAAAAATCATACATACAGTAGGTGGTATTTTTTTTTTTAATTTTTTGTTGACTGGCATACTTTGTTCATATGCATCCTTCCGCTCCGAAATTAATGTAAAATTAGGTGTATTCCAAATTAAACTTCTCCCATGTTTTGAAATTGGAGATGAGGTCTTATTTCGTTGGTCTTTATTTCACGTCACCAATTTGACTATAGAAAAATGAGCTATTAACTATTGCTCAGAACCAACAATAACAAACAAACTCATATAATTAATTTTTAAGGTGAATAAACGACTTGGCCAGAGATGAAGAAAGAGAAGAAAAGAATCTTTCTGTCAGTCTGTCCCTTCAATACCCGTTTGTTTAAATTACGTCAACAGTGGTGTCTTTGATTTAATATATTTTGTGTGCCACAAGGTTCATAAAGCAGGACTGGCAAAATTAAATTTCGATAGAGCATGCATTTTGTTCATCGAGTGAGGAGTGTTAAACCCATTTGTTAGGCCAAACCGAAGTATCAACGGTTTCCTAAGGTAATTCTCCTCCGAATCTCCACTACGGTGTAATATGTGGAGTTGATGTTTACTCTAAGGTAAACTCCTTTACAACCTCCAGGTTATTGCTAACAGTGACGTTTTGTCCTAGGTGTTGGACAGATATTTGTTTGTTTGTTGAAAGCATGTTTTTAGTCATATCCTCGTTTATTTCAAGACTAACCAATTTCGCCTGTTCTTCAATCGCCGAAAAGCCTCTAACACGGCACGCTGAAAACGGCCGATGATGTCCAAATCGTCCGCATACTCTAGTAGTTGGACGGATCTATTGAAAATAGTGCCTTTCGTGTTGACACGTGCCCTGCGCACTATTTTCTCCAGAACAAGATTGAAGAAGTCACATGATAGCGCATCTCCTTACCGAAATCCTATGCAGGTTTGGAATAATTCGGAAGAGCTGCCTCCAAACTTCACAATATACCGCGTTTCAAGCGCGGGACATAACTGGATCAGTTTTGTCAGATCTCATATTCGGCCATCGCCATATAGAGCTCCTGACGAATGAGTCTCGACTTGAAATTCGTTGGTCTTTTTCAGGATGATTTGGTCTATTGTCGAAGCGACACTGGTACGTGCCAAATAGTGTGTTGCAGAACAGCTCGAGACGTTCAAATAGTACGTTAGATAGGATCTTACAATAATAGGATCAACAAAAAATAGAAGAATTTAAAAAAAAACATTTTGAAGAGGAAAGTACCAGCTTCAAATTGGTTTACTTAGAATTTGTTGTTACTTTTTTTTCTGATGAAATTTCTTAAAAAAATAACGGATCATTTTCTTCTTCTTTTCCTCAATTCTAAGGGCGGAAAGGGGACGATCGATTTGTAAACTAGAACGCAGTAGCTTTCGATTGGTTTTTTTTTTAAATTTAAATCGGATTTTTTTCGCGGACTTATAGCGGTTTGAATATGCATCACCATTTTTTGAGTTTTTTTTATCCTTTAATTAACTTGAGTAGTATATAAAAAAAAACCTATGGAGTTGGAAAATTTTAATTTTTTTATTTGTCGATAGATTGTTTAATATTTGAAATAAGATTTTTAAAAAAAGTTCAGCTTTGAAATTTAGTTTGTTCTAATACGTTTGTGGGAAGCTAATTTATAATTAATAATTGTGAGAAATCATCGTAATTGTTGTCAAAAAAAAATCTTACACGTTCCAAAAGTCGCAATAACTAATTTTCAAATGAAATAACCCACAACTAGCCTGGCTATAGAAAAAATATCAATTGGTATGAAGAAAAAACTTTAATTTACAAAAAAGGATAGTAATTTTTTGTCTGCGACTTAATTTGAATTTCGCACTTGGTTCACTTTATTTCACAGAATCCATACCGTATCTTCTTGCCAAAAGCCGACTTAAAATTTGTTGATCTTTTCCAGGATTTGGTTTTCATTCGATCGGCCCCGCTGGAAGCCAAAATTATTGGCTTAAGTCTTAATGTGTTCACATAGAACATTGGATAGAATCTTATGGCAGCTTCCTACGTGAAGCAAACGTCCTATTTGTGTATGCCACAAACATTTATCAACAACCTAACATTGAACAACTCCTTCCTGTTGCGCTATTTTTACATAAATAAGTAAAGCATCGTTTTCTGTTTATATTTTTTTTTCTTTACACTTAAAAAAAAGGACTCATTCTCAATTAGAAAGAGCACCTATTCAGTCTTATAATGCACCACTTGTTGCATATTGCATTTGGGTTCCTTGAATTTCAAGTGTTGTAGGTACTCTTTGATCCCAGAAAAGGGACCCGAATGTTATTGTATATTACTCTTGCTTTTGTGGTTTCCCTCATCACAATTTTTGTCTGCCTTTTTAGTTGTCAATTATTACCCACGAATTTGATGATAGTTTCTATGAAAATAACTCTTCCTTGTTTGGTAAACTAAGTATGGTCACCAAATAGCCTACAATGATTGCATCTTAAGTGGCTGAAATCGGAATAGGATGAGAAAAGTTGTTGATGATCGAACATGAGAACTGTTTTTTGTTTGGCAGGAGGCCTGTTCATACGTACCTGCCAGGGGCCTTTTTTTGGTTTTTAAAGGAGTAAAATAACCATATGACTAAATGTAGCTAATAAGAGTCTCATTTTCTAGTTCATATAAATTTGGATGTGGAACAGATGGTGTGTAGGGTAGTGGTGTATTTTTATCTCCCTGAGACGTGGTTTTAGGAAACTACAAGGTGGCGCAAAAATAACCTTCCGATGTTTTTTGGCTGTAATTTAAAAAAAATTCAAATAAATAGTCACCAATATTCCGCGTTCTGGAGCAGTGTAGCGTAACATTGTTTATTAACGTGTATTTCGCATGTGTTTACTACACAAATGTCAAAACAGAACTGACATTAGGGGCCAATCGCAAAATTTATAGCATTTTTCTGATAGGAGGATTACTTTTGCGCCACCTTGTATTATGCGACAAGTATCAAAGATGTTAAACGAGAAAAAAACCACAAATATTTCTACTATATTCCTATTCAGGATTAGCGAACGTATAGCCCTGCAAAAGCGCTTCGGACTCCTTGGACACACTCGTTGTAGATGTTGCTTTTCCACTTAAATTGCTGCAAATTGTATTGTTCCGGAAATATACCTCTCGGGAGCGAATTCCAAAGATGTTTTGTTTTATTTTTTTAATTAAATGACTATACAAAAATATTTCCATAAACAGTACGTGGCTGCATTGCCGCATCTGGCGTTTGTGCAAGTTCGATAAGTGTTTGGTGCGACTTTTCTCTCTCAAACATTAATTCGAATGTTCTGGTCGTACATCGCCAAAGCGGAAAGCAGACTTCGCAAAAGCGGAAAATCGAGCAATTCAACCTGCGGAAATGCCTTATATTTTGAGTCATAGTTTGCAACCTACCTCAATATTGCTCGTAGCATCGAGAGTTATGTCTCTCCGTCTGTCACTAATTTAAACTCTCTAGGGGCCCGAAATGGTAATGCTGAAATTTGGAATATACTCGTATACTCTTTTGGGGCGGGAAATACTTAAGAACTATACGCCCGATATTTAAAAGAAAGGACGTTTTATTGAAGAAATCAATGGAAATGGAAGTCCTTTTCTTCGCCTTCATACACATTTCTTTGCCACGTCCACTTTTTGGGGGCTTTTTTTTAAACAAAGAAGCAAAGTTTTATTCGATAGATTTATTAAAACACGTCACTAACAGTTATGTCGGCATGACAAAATGTTGAAAACCCTATTTGATTACTTTAGAGCGAGCGGATTACAATTATACCCAACCAAGCAGGTTTGTTGATTACCAAGAGAGATTTTTATTTATGTATATAAGAAAAATATGACATAACCAGAGATGACAGTTGCAACTAATAATTCATAATTATAAGGCTGTCTACACATGTTAAAAAAGATAATGGAATACTCATGAGCAAAAATTATATTACAACACAAAATATCCTTCTTAACAATATCCAATATCCTTCTTAACAATGTCCTTCTTAACAATTCTCGCGCACAAAGCTTTTTGCCATGCCCACTTTGCGGCAGAATAGGAGTAGGAATAGGATATCCAACAGTTCGACCAAGCAGCTTGGAAATGTGAACACCGTCTGGTTGGAATGCTTTGTTTTGAAACCTAATGTTTTCACCTTCAGGCAATCTCCTTTTTCCCCGAAGTTGCCATTGACTCCGGCCATCAGTGCCATATTGGTTACAAATTTTTAACTCTCATAGAAAGGACAAATTAAGGCATTCGCAATCCACGTATACCACAAGCTCGTGTCAAAAGCAGTATTGTATGAACAATTTTGGCGTTTTCTTTACTACCTGACATTCTACAACGATGTAGTCCTGCAAAAGTGCAACTTTTGGTTTTTTCTCTGGCTTATTTTGAAAATTGCTTCTAAAACTCAATCACATTTTTTGCAAACCGATACGGGCTTCGATAATTGTGAATTACACTTCAAACAAACATTACATTAAATTACAAACAAACCTGAAATTCATTTGTAGCCGAAGTTCCAGACTCGTAAATTTACCTCGCGACTCCTTTATATTCCTCATGCTCGGTTCTATATCAAGATCAATTGCCCCGAGTGTTGAATTAATTGTTTCCTCTTAAAATGCGGTCCGCCTAAGCGAATTAACATTCAAATATTGTGGAATGACTCAAACCTAAGGTAAGGCCGGGTGACAAACTAAAAACCACCTCCGCTCAAACGAATAGCCGCATTATATCCTGTTCAAAAGCAACGCAATAACAATGACGACGCACGATCGGATTCATGATCGGTAACACAAACACTTTGATTGATAACAAAGGATCTGACTTGTATGCCCGCCCGACATTACTCTAATTGGTATACAGAAGCCATATTAACAATAAATATGGACGGGGCCCATTAGGCGACACTATTTGAGCCACTTTGGTGGTTTGGTGGAGATCAAAATGCGCCGGGCAGATGATACCGAACTCATTTGACCATGACCCTTTCCGGTAAGCGAATCCGTTTTCTATGTTCACTCCATTCGGTGGATCTGTGTGAGAAATCTTTGTTGTGGAGTTGGCGACCCGCCATCCGCTAACATATCGGTTTGAAGTGTGCAGTTGCCTGTTGCGGTAGCCACCACCGACCGACGACGCCTTTTGTTATAAATGTTAAGGCGCGTGCTGGGCATACGAAATATTGTGTAGAGTTCTTCCTTTTTGAATTGCTTGTTGGTGCACGTTGGGAGGATACTACCCACTGGAGGATATCGCATTTGAAATGACAGAGGTTCTTTTATTTTGGTTTTCTTGACAGTTTCCTGAATTCTTTATTTACATACATACACCTACATGCCGCGTTTTCTATTTGCTGTTTCTAATTCTATATATACAAATTAATTTTCTTCTTGTTTCATTTCAGGTAAGGATTGGTGTTTTGTATTTTTACAAAGGCAAGGCGAGGTAAGTATGCAAATTAGTTTCATAACTAATACGATACGGTTTGATAAATTTTAAGAAACAAAGAACAACAAAAATGAAATGTGTTATAGAGAGCAGGACTCGTTCTAGAATTTTGAGTAGAAATTGCTTTGGGGTAAGAAGTGTACGAAGCAGATTTTTATATACAGTTTGGGTACAGACAGTCCTCCAATTGCAGGCACACAGTTTCAATGTAAAAAGAAAATGGGTTTCTAATGACTATAGGTACCTTGTGATGTGTTTTTTTTTTGCCTGAGGACGAGGTATGCCCGTCAGTGCCAGGGTTTCCCCAAAGAAAACACAAAAATTTCGGGCGGAGTACAACAGTTGTAGAATCCACAAATAGATTTTATTTCCACTTTGGTTTTTTTAAAAATAAAAAAAAAAATAAAAAAAGAATTAGGTATTAAAAGCCCATAAAGGGCCTAAAACCTAGCTTCTCCGACCACTTTCTTGTGCGAAGTGGAAGTGACCTAAAAATTTAAGCCGAATCTGAACGGCAAGTTTGAGAAGTTTCTCATGACGATTGATACTCTTGGATGTTTGTCAGACGTTCGCAAGAGGTAGGGCAGTGGAAAAAAACTCTAGATGGTACTTGGTCCCGGCGGGTATGGAACCGGGGACCTTTCGATTAGTAGTCCGACGCACTAACCACTGAGCCGCTGCGCCCACAATTATAATTTTTAATTTTTTTTTTTTTGCGTGTAGGTAGGTGAAAATCGTTAAAAGACATCGCTTGCGAGCTCTGCGATAGTGTGGGACTTGAATCATCCACTGAAAACACCCAGAAAAGGCATGATGTTACCATCCTTCCAGTAATCGCACCTAGTCTAAAGACTAATCAGCAATTTTGCTTTAACATTTGCTTATGTACTTATGTACTGTTTTTAGGAACTAACTTTGGTTTGTTACCTGTTTTTCTTAATTCATTATCACTTTGTTCGTGTGATTATGTTGTAACACATATATTTCTTTCCTAATAACCTAGTTAACTAGTTCAAACGGTTTAACTCTACGTAATCTTCTAACTAAATTGTTGTTATTAAGTAGTTGAACTACTTCTAAATTAGCATGGTTGCGAAGCCTGACTTCATGTCTTCTTGCGACCTTCCGAACCTCGTCCTCTACCATTTCAATTTTTAGATCCCTATGTAGATCAGCATTACGTATTTACCACGGCGCATTAACAATATTGCGTAATACTTTGTTTTGAAAGCATTGTATGCTTTGAAGATTTGTCTTTCTTGTGCACCCCCATAACTGGAGGCCATATGTCCAAATTGGTTTTAATATTTGCTTGTAGAGAAGCAGTTTGTTGTAGATTAAGAGGCATGAATTCCTCCCTATGAGCCAATACATTTTATTGTATCGTATATTTAGTTCATCTGGTTTTTTTTTTGACATGTGTTTTCCAACGCATTTTTGCGTCCAAAGTCAAGCCTAAATACTTAGCTGAGTTCGAATGCAGAACTACTTTATTATTTATGTACACAGGTATGTGTTGTACGTTTTTATTCGTAAAGTTAATATGAACCGACTTTAGTTCATTAAATTTTATTTGCCATTTTTTGGTCCATTTGGATATATCATTTACTGTCCTTTGCAGTTTTTCTGTAACTTCCTGTGCGGTTTTTCCTACTGCAAGTACAGCAGTATCGTCTGCAAAAGTGGCAACAGTAGTTTCCTCATTTTATGGTAGGTCGTTCGTGTATAGGAGGAACAGTACTGGTCCCAACACACTACCTTGCGGTACTCCAGCTTTGATGTGTTTCAATTCGGAGTACTCATTCTCTTGCTTAATTCTAAATAATCGTTGCATTATATACGACTCTAGTGTTTCATGATACTCTTTTGGAATATATTTTTGTAGCTTACGGATTAATCCTTTGTGCCAGACTTTATCAAAAGCCTGTGTTACATCAAGGAAGATGGCAGAGCATATTTGTTTTTCTTCTAAAGCTTTTTCTGTTATATCAGTTATTTTGTGGACCTGATCTATTGTTGAGAATTTATTTCTGAATCCGAACTGATGGTTTGGGGGATCAGTGTCTTTTCTTCTAGAATCGGATGGAGTCGTTTTAGGAGCATTTTTTCGAATAGCTTTGACAGAATTGGCAGCAATGATATCGGCCGATATAACGTTACTTCACTGGGCAATTTTCTCGGCCATGATAACTTCCGCAACCTTCCACATGCGCGGAACATACCTTAGTCTGAACGCAGCATTTATTATCTGTGCTATTTTTTTCATTCCTTTCTTTGGCAGTTTTTTCAGAATTTCACCCGTTATTAGATCAAATCCCGGGGCTTTTTTCGGGTTGATCTTTTCTTATATTTCTTTGGCTATTTCCCTAGAGGTTACTGCTGGAATCGATCTCTCGTCTTCGCACATTTCTTCCGTTTGTTGGGAAATATCATTATGGTCGTATGGCTTGAAAACGTTTTCAAGATGTTCCGCAAATAGATCCGCCTTTTGTTTGTTTGTTTTAGCCCAGTTATCACTGCTGTTTTTCACTGGCGGAATGTATGCCGTTGGTCTTTTAGTTTTTTTTGTAACCTTCCACAGTGAGTGTTGTGTACTAGCATCGTTTGTCAGATTTGTAAGGTATCTTTCCACCGATGCGTTTTTAAATTCTGCTATCCTTTTCCTGAGCTTATTGTTTAAGCTATTAAGTCTACTTTTATCACTTGGAGCTCTTGACAGTTGCCATCGCTTGCGAGCTCGTCTCTTTTCTGATATAATGTCGCAAATTTCGTTGTGATACACGTTTCTTTTTACTTTGCTATTTAATTCAGGCGTTCCAGTCCATGCAGCCTTTTGTATAGCTGGGGTGAAGGACTGTACTTCACTTTCTAATTGCTCTATTGTATTAATTGTTGTGGATAGTTCGATGCGTTCATCTATTAAATATCTGAAATATGTCCAGTCAGTTAGTTTATTTACTAGACGTGGGTTGTGTTCCTTCATTATAATTTTATTGCCAAGTGTTAGCAGCACAGATGAGTGATCTGAGTCAAAAGTAATAACTTATAACTATTTTACATTCTTATTGATATCTGTAAAAGGTCGGAGTGCATAAGAGAACTGGCAGAACATGTATTTTGTTTTTTCGGACTAATACGATACCCATTCCCCTCCAAAACTTCCACCACATCAAGTGCTTGTTGCAGGGACGTTTGATCCTCGCTTATCGTCAGCAAAGAATAACTGATACACTTTGGACTCCTTCACTTTGGAGTCCTTCACCTTCACTAATAAATATCAAGTGACTTAAGCCGCTTCCGTGGTGTACACCGACTTTGATTGCGAACTCCTCGGTGACGCCAGCGGTGCATCTTACTCTTGTCTTTATTCCCTCATACATGTCCATGATCAGCTGTACGTAGTTTTCTCGGTGTTCAAGCATTACAGATCCCTTGGTTGTCTATTAAAGGCTTTTTCAAAATCAAGCAACACCATATGCAAGTCCTTTAAGGAATCGCGATGTTTTTCCATCATGAGTCTTATACGAGAAACCCGAACTGCGACAACCCGCACTCTCTTCAGATAGCCGTATAATTTTTTACATTCGGCTATCTAATACCCGCTGAACGATCTTCATGGTGTGCGACATCAGCTTGAGTGAACGGAAATTGTCACAGTTCGAGTATCGCCTTTTCCTTTGTACAAAGGAAGAAGAAAACTTTCTCTCCACTGGTTAGGCATTGGATCGCCTCTGATCAGTTTTTAGATGAGAATCATGAGCCATTTGGACCCGATGTCTCCCATCTTTTTACAGAACTCAGAGGGCATCTCTTCCGGCCCAATTGCTTTTCGTTTTTTGGAGCCTTTGATCGCCTTAAGTTCTCTGACAGTTATATCGTGAAACCAACGACCATACCACGTCGAGTTAATCGGTTCTCGTCAGATCACCGCAATTAAACGTCATTGGGCGCGGTTAGTACGTAGATGGGGGACCTTTTGAGAACAACCGCGTGTCATTGGCCAGTCCCATCTACAGAGTTGAGGCAAATAATTATACGTGGTATCACAATGGACCTAAATTGGTAAAAGTGTGCCGGCTTTTGCCGACAGCTACCTAAACCTAACCTAACCTAACCTAATGTCGTGTACCTCTTCATTGCTACGAACGGGTTTCGGAAAATATATCCGCGGAAATTGTCCATTCAGAAGTCCCTTACAATACTGTTGCCATCTGTGTAGTATTTGTTCGTCATCTATACGAAGCAGCCCTTGAGCATTGTTGATGAACTTTGGCAAACGGATTTCCTGTGCATTTCTCTTTCTCCGCGGAGCTATTTTAAAAATGGTTGTGCCCCTATTCAAACTGGTTTTTCAAAGTACGTGGGTAGCCTGGTTTCTATCAGAAGCCGAAGAAGAAACTTCTTCTGACTCTTGACACACTTAGCTTGAATTTGAGCGCACTTTTTTTTGCGAGCGTCCTATACAAAGTCTGTATTCCAATTCGAGGCGAGCTTTTTCATCTCCGTTGTTAGTGGAGCACTTTGACAAAGCTTTGAATGCCACTTTCTTGTCACTTAGCACTGCTTCAGCTTCATCTGTCCACCAGCATGTTTCTTTGCGTGTCCTTTTGAAGCCAATAGCAGTGATCTAGCTATATCCAAGCAAGGTCGTTGTAAGAAATTTCGCATTATGTTTTGATCTGCAATGGCAATCTGTATACTAAACTTTGTTGATGATATGAAGGAGATCATTTTGCAAATTGGAAATTTATGCACCGCCTTTCTCTTTGTCCAGATAGTACCATTTGACTCTCAGAAACACTTTTTGTTTGTCCAGTTCTGTTCGTCCACGCCGCCATTAAAATTTCTGTCAGGAGGAGCGGTGTTGCTGGGCGACTGCCTCTGCTAGGATCACTTTGCAATATTTAACCTTAGTCTTCATGAAACGTGTTACCAAATGGTAGTCAATCTGGCTTTCATGTTTGCCGCTACTGTAAGTGACTAGGTGTTGGCTTTTTTTGACGAACATGGTATTTATAACGATAAGACCGCATGACTTGCACATGCTTAGGATATCTTCACCGGAAGAGTTCCTTCGTTTGTCTTCCCGACATGTCAGTTCAATGCTCCGCCAACAAACCAATTTATTTCTTTTGGGATGTTCTTGATGAGGTGGTGAAAATCTAGACAGAATGCATCTTTTTCTCTCTGCTCGCATCCAACTTGGGGAGCATATGCACTCACAATATTCCACACCTCACCTTGTATCATCAGCTTGAGAGACATCAAACGATCACTAGACTTTTAAATGGCCAAGACGCTGCCAACTAGCTCTGACGCAAGGATTATACTGATTCCGTTCCTACCCCAGGCCGTTCCTAGTAGAACATCTGCTTTTATCCTAACGTCCAAGAAACTCGCCCATTTCCGGTGTTTCGCCATTTCGTTTCGCACAGTTGTGGGACAGTTTTAAGAAGTTAAATGTGTCGCTAGGCTTGCCTGGATGTTAAAATCGCCTCGATTTTCCCTTAGTCGCCTTTTAGGACAAGCGCTGTCCTACAACCCCATCCCTACACGGGGCTTAAAAAATTCTCTGTAATCTTATCAAATTTGTTTCTTCCAATTTTATAGTTAAACATATTTTTTTATTATTTGTATTGTTATATTGTGTAAAATTGTTTTTACTGTTAATTATGTTAAAATCGTTTATTATTATTTATATTTAAAAGATATCTTTAATATAATTTTCTGTCAAAATCACTCCGTCCGTATCTTACGTAATACAGGGTAGCCCAAAAGTCGTTTTGCTGCGTATGTTCTGCAGTACTCCAGACGTTTTGCCTAACTATGTTGAACGTCGTCGTGTCGATGTATCAGGATCGGTTGCAACACTTTCCTTAACGACCTGCATGTTTTCGATCGATCGTCCAAAACGAGACCTGCCCGAACGCCTCACATTTCTAACGTTCCCATATTGCCCAAATTTGGCCACCACACCACGAATAGTGGGCCCTGTTGGAACATTTATAACGCCATAAAATTGCTGGTAGGCACGCAAATTATTGACTGTCTATTTTCAAAAAATTAATTTACTTTTAAAAAAACTCAAAAATATTTATAAATAAAAGAGTTATTAATTTTGTACATAGGAAAGAGACTTTTGGTCCACCCTGTATAAAAGATCTTTAAAAAATCTCACCCCTATCGAAAACGGCGCTTCTGAGATTCAGTTACATACTCGTTTCACTTTCAACTTGAATCGTTGAATACGCAGTAAAAACCTTGTTATCGATGGGGGTTTTTAGTCAACAACGCAGCACTTCTGTCACATTTCAGTGCAATGCAGTTAACCTTCACCTTGACGGTATACACCCGGGTGTAGATCCCAGTTTTCACCTTTAAATATCTCATTTATTTTTTTAACAATTCTAAAATCGTTTTAGCTCAGTGACTGAATTGATCTGTACTCTCGGAAAAGAGATATGAAATTTTTTTTGATATTTTATTTTGCAGAAATTTTGAAATTTTTAGTATATTTTCGACCACATCAACTGTATACACCTGGGTGTAGATTTACATTTAGCCCGAAGTTGTACGTAGAATTCGGCTTCAAAGATTGTTAAATCCAAGGATAATATTGACAATATGCACGTACAAGTAGAACCTTGTGTTTGTTTGTATTGGAAACACTTGTTTCTGTAGTAAATGCAGTAATGTTATAAAACAATGAACACTTTTTCGTATTTTTATTTCATGAGTTCGTATTTATTTACATTATAACTAAATGGAAAATATTATTAGGAGGTAAACTTATTAGCAGAAACAAAAATTAACACAAGAAAGGAAATAGGTACTCAAATACTAATATGTTCCAAAACACAAGACAAAAATATTATTTTGTATGACAATCTTGACATTTTGTTTGCGTAAGACTGTGAACTTGGCAAACTGGTTTTTTGCACTGTACGCAAACTTTCCTAGAGGGACGTTTCCTTTTCTCCTCACTGTAGCACAAAAAACATTGCCCTTTTTGCGTTGGGCGACCAGATCCATCCCGATCCGTCAGATCATCTGGTATGAAGTGTTCTTGTAGCTCTTGAGCTGGAACGCCCAAAATGCACACTATTGCACTTTTAGTAGAAAAGTTACCCATAACTCTTGGAATCAGAGCTCTTTTGTTTATCACTGGAATGCAAAGATGTTCACCCAACTCTTGCAGGAACTCTCTACGGCGGCTTGTTCTGACGTTGCGCTTGTTCGACGGATTGTTTTTCGAAAAAATGATGTAACCTGCGAGCGCTGCAATATCAACAATATTGAAAAACATCGAAAATGGCCAGCGATTTGTTTTTCTTTTCGTGGTATACTGAGACAACATTTTGTCCATCGTGTCGACGGCACCTTTAGTTTTGTTGTAGTAATGTATAATATCAGGCTTTAGTTTTGGCCCAGAAACGCTGTCATCATTATGCTGAGTTGATAAAAGCACTACCGCCTTGTCTTTTTCGGAACATATGAGCACAGAACCATTTTTTCTCCAAAACCAAAAGTCGATGACAAGACTTCTCTAGTTTTTGAAGCTTTGAATTCGGCAGGGATGCAGCGCTTGTTTTTCTTCATAGTACCGACCATAGACAAGTTCCAGCCTAATAATTCTTTGGATAAAGGAAGTGATGTAAAGAAATTATCGATCGTAACGTTTCTGCCTGTGTTTTTGTATGGAACAAGCAAATCCTTAACAACACGTTCGCCTTGATTTGTTTCCCGATTGTTCTCAATTTTACCGGTGTAAATTTGGCCGTTCAACGGATATGCCGTGTCAGAATCACATGCCCACCATACTTTTATCCCATATTTTGCTGGCTTTGAGGGAATATAATGTGTGAACTTCGTTCGGCCTCTAAAAGGAAATAGCTGCTCATCCACAGTTATGGAATTGTACGGTCTATAATTCGCTTTTAGATTCAAGTTGAGCATTCCAAATATTTCACTTATTGGCGCTGCTTTGTCTGTTTCCATTCTAAGTGTTCTTGTGGCATCATAATCAAATCGAAGAAACCTTGTGATGTTGTAAAATCGCCCGATAGGTAAAGTTGCTCGATATAGTGGGAAGGCATTCATTTTCCAAAGCTGTTCAATAGCTTCATAATTGGATCTATGACTACCAATTACAATCAGCAACCCGATGTACGCCATAAACTCTTCTTCTTGTAAAGGTTTCCAGATCAAAGCTTTTTTTAGTGAGATTGGCCGCATTCCATTTGCTAAATTTTTTTTCGGCCTTTCTATTTGTGTGCCTACAAATGATGTCTTGCATAGACGAGTTGAACAGCTCACAAAACGTATCGACGTCGCTCAAATTTCCCGTGCTAGGTTTTGGTCCCATAAACGATTTCTCACGAATAATATTATGTGCTGGCATTCGGTGCAGATTTGGCTTAGTTTTTTTCCATTGGGTTCCATCCTTGCCGACATAATATAATCCATCCAATTGTACAACATTATCGTCGTTTCCTTCCTGTCCATCGCTCATTCCTTCGTCCTCGTTTTCAGAGTCACTGTTTTTGACCTCGACGTTTTCACCTTCAGCATCTGATACTTCTCCATTATTTCTCGGAACATTTTCATCTTCAATTTCTTCACCCCTTTCAGCATTAGATAGTAGGCTGATCATCTTCTTGGTCGGAATCCAGATTCTGCACAATTCTCCGAAAATATCTTTGTTGTTCTTCATAAGGGAGTCTGTGATAAGTATTGCGAATGGATAAATAATGCTCATCGATATGGTAGCTAAATAATACCTCTTCAGTTGTGTACTAGTGAGAAATTTCATTTCTTCATTTTCCATTTTGAACAAAAGCAACAAACTAATACGTAATTTATGCAAACACTTTTCCAGAACAATCCGGAACTCTAAATAAGAACACCCAAAAGAAATCTTGAGTAACGGTAGGAATTCTAATTTGATTGACTATTCCACTTATGGACGATGGCCAGAACTTACTTACTTTGTTACTTGAATAAAATCTGAAACTAATAAACAACTAACTAATAAAATGAAAAAAAGATATTGGCGATGCGATGAAATTCAATAACTGATAGGCTGATTCAAAACTTTATAATAATTTTTTTTTATTGTCACCCGCTATTGTAGGTGACTTTGAACTAGAAATCGACAGTATACAAAAATTAAATATTGCAAAACTTAGTAGCCAGGCGCCAGATTCAAAAAAGGAAACATTTTGTATGTGCATTACAAGGCTTACTTAAATATTTTCGTTCAATTATTAATGAAAGACAATTTCTACACCGGGGTGTTCGCTGTCAGGATAAGGAGTTTTTATTTAGCGACAAAGTGAAGGTTAAAAGATGTAACTGCCAACGGATTTCGTAGCTTTAAGTAAATCAAAGTTGTGTAATTTATGTTGCCGGTGAGTGAAGTCCTCAGTACGTCATCTGGGATCACACAAATACAATGATGGCCTTAGTAAAGAAATAATCCGAAAACGGGAGGCCGTTTTTTTCTTCGAACCGGCGCGCGGACAAAATATACCGAAAATAAGGACCGATGCGAACTTTTTTGGGTGTGTATCGGTAGTCTCTAGTAGGTTTACCATTGGACTTAGTGGAAGAACAAATGCCAAACTGTTGACAATGTCAAAATTACAGTACTGTTTGAAAGTTAGCACGATTGAAAAATCGTATCAAATGCGATGGTTTTCAATGTTGAAACAATTACCCCTATCGTAAAAAAACGCCCGGGGAACGTTTCACACACATTGTATTGTAGATAACGCTCGAAGTGAAACTCCTTCGCAAACTTTAACGCAGCAAGTCGATGGGTATCGAGTTTTTAATTCTTAAAATCCAAATTTATTTTTGGAAAACGCGAGTGATAATTTATTGAATGGAATGTATATGCATAAAGAAGAGTTTCAACTTCCATTGAAATCAATACACGTGGAAGAAATAAAATTAATAATGCAACCTTAATCTACTTAAATGACACGAAACCAAATCAGATGGTGGTGGGTTGATGTGTTTTGCTTTCTTTCTTTTGCTTTTTTTTTTTTTTTTTTTTTCTTTATAATAAGCGCACTAAAGGGATTTGTTGGGACCCTTATAATGTATTAGCTACACAGCGCGGGCGTTAAGGAAATTAGGGTGAGAGAAAAAGGAGAGATGCCGATGCACGTTGGTTTTGAATGTCTGTAGGTTATAATGTGTAGGAAAAATGGAGCGGGGAAGAGCATTCCACATTCGTGTTGTACGGCTGAGGAAAGATTCTTTGAACTTCACTGTACGTCCGAACACAGGCTTGAGGGTGAACTGATGAGCATTCCCTGCATGGCGGGTATTGCGGTTGAAATGTTCAAGGGGAGGAATGCAACTGGCTATTTCGTTTGAGCACTTATGGTGGAAATAACGATAAAATAACGACAGGCAGGAGACATTACGACGATGACTAAGAGAGTCAATCGATCTCGCGATGTCTCGGTCGCCAATGAGTTTTATCGCGCGTTTTTGGATCCTGTCAAGTAGCTCCAAATAAGTTATTGGTGCACCGGACCAGATATGAGCGTTGTACTCGAGTTTCGGGCGAATAAACGCCTTATAAATTGTAGCCAGATCAGAAGGGGTGAAATATTTCTTACAACGCTTAAGGAAGCCTAGACATTTCGCGGCGTTCTTGGCGACATCGAATATGTGGTCATTCCAACGAAGGTTGTCATTAACGCACATACCGAGAATGGAAAGTCTTTCGGTTTCAGCGATGTAAGTGCCATTCATAGATAATGGCAGTGTGTGTGGGTTTTGCTTTAATGACAGGAGACAGCATTGAGTTTTGGAAGCATTAAATTCCACTCTATTGGTTTTACCCCACTGAGTTATGCTGTTAAGATCGGAATTTAATGAGCTTAATATACGTTGCCGTTCCAGTTCCACACCCGAAGATGAGGGGCGTGACCCAAGAAACGAATATGAGAAGCTGAGGGTACTGTCATCAGCAAAGGAATGGATTGGATTAGAAGTAACAGACAGTAGATCATTTATAAAAATGAGAAAGAGAGTCGGGGACAGAACAGAGCCTTGGGGGACACCAGCATTTATTTGGTGAGTTGCAGACTTGAAGCCGTCCAAAACAACTTGAATTGAACGGTCCGAAAGGTAATTTCTAATCCATTGAAGAAGAGTATCATCGGTTCCAAATGCACGCATTTTCGACAAGAGAGCTTGGTGCCAAACTCTGTCAAATGCTTTTGAAATATCAAGCGCAACGATCTTACTTTCACCACCTTGGTGAAGAGATTGGTTTCACTTTTCGGTTAGATATGTCATCAAATCACCAGTGGACCTGTTGCTGCGAAAACCATACTGCCGGTCATTAAGAAGTTTTCGCGATTCAAGATATTTCATTAGCTGACGGTTTATCAGCGTTTCCATGACCTTAGAAAGAAGGGACGTAAGTGCAATTGGTCGGTAGGAGGAGGGAGAAGAAGATTCGCCTTTTTTTGGTACAGGCTGGACAAATGCTGTTTTCCATCTTCCCGGGAAGAGTCCTGAAGAATAGGACCGATGGAAAAGCTTACGCAATGGTTTTGCCAGCGAAGAAGAACACCTCTTCGGAACGATAGGGGAAATACCATCTGGACCAGCGGATTTGTGAACGTCAAGATCTTGAAGTACTCTAGCCACTATACATAGTAGTGCGAAAGTGGATTGGTCCCATAGAGAATTCTACGCGCTCGAGTACAGGGGGAGACAAAGCACAATCTGGGAGCGTTGAGCTGACTGCAAAGTGAGCAGCAAGCAGATTGGCCTTATCTGTAGAGCTGACAGCTGGAATGTCGTTGTAAATGAGTGTCGGAATAGATGACGAGGCCGAATTCTTGATGTTTTTAACAAATGACCAAAAGTTTTTACTACCAGTGGGACTTTGTAGTATTTTTTGCCTCAACTTTTGGTCATAGGATAATTTGACACGATTAATGTGGGCATTGCAGTCATTTCTGGCTCGTTTAAACTTTTTACGGCTTTCCTCAGATGGGTTGGCTTTGAATAAACGAAAACTTACCTCTTTTAACCTGATAGCCTCTTTGCAGCTCGAGTCACACCACGCGTTAACCTTGGGTTTGATACTTTTAATCCTGTTAGAGATAAAAGTCTTCATACCCAGGTGAATTATGTTTGTGACCATATCAGCAGCAGCATCCACGTCGCTGTCGAGGAAGCACAGCGACCAGTTAAAACTCTTAAAGAAAACGTTTAATTTTTCAAAATTGGCTTTCTCGTACTGCCATACGGTTCTTTTAGGAGTTTGTTCTTTAACTATGTGGTTGGAGTACGAGAAATTTGCTGATATGATGCAATGGTCTGACGAACCTAGAGGCGATAATACGTTCAAAGCGTATTTATCAGGGTGAGAGGTAAGAAACAAGTCCAATGTGTTGGCAGTTTGGCTGCTAATGTTCGGTATTCGTGTCGGCTCATTTACAAGCTGAGTCAGGTTATTTACCTCAGCAAAGATCTCGACGTACCTTCCTTCGAATGACCAGAATGTCGAAGCCAGCTTGAATTGTGTATATTGAAATCGCCCGCAATAACGATTTCAGAACGAGGATGAAGGGTCACAATTCTTGTAATAGAATCAGACAGAACATCAAACTCATTATAAGTTGAATGTCTGTCCAAGTTGGGGCTTCTGTAAATAAAACAGTAGTGTATTAATTGCCTACGGACATGGAGTTTTAGCCAAATGAAATTAAATTCTGGGTTGGCACATTGGCCATATTGAGGCTGAAGTTGGTAGGCTACGTCACTACGTATATAAACGGCGATACCGCGATGGGCAAAGAATAAAGGCACTAAGTTGTACCCAGGTAGACTAAACTCTGTTAAATCAGAGCCAACGCTAACCTGGGTTTCACTAAGCGCCAAAACAGCTGGTTTGTTGTGAAAAACATGGGCGTATAATGAAAAAAATTCTTTCTCAAGCCACGAATGTTGCTGACATCCACAACGAAATTTATGCTCAGATAAAACTAAAAAATCTTTAGCAACATTGCACTGAAATGTGACAGAAGTACTGTGCAGGCAATTTATTGCATTATTAACTTCTCAATGGAAGTTGTTGTAATGGGGCCCATTTTGTGAATCGCGGATTTTGACATATCTCCACGTTTCAAGGTTTCCAGAATTCAAATCCAACGTTTTTATAGAGATGTCTTTGGGTGTGTGTACTCGTATGTACGTATGTGCGTATGTTCCTATGTGCGTTCGGAATTATCTTTCGCCACGATTATCTGGAGCACCACAGATGATATTGACATGGGACCGTATTTATTCGAAGCGTAATTATGTAACTCAGAACTGATTAAGTTTCCAGCGAAATGGGTCTAGCCGTTTTTTGTTAGTAAATAAATAACTAAAATAAAGGCAAACTAGCTGAATTTAGAAATTGATGATTTGTACTATGTATTTATTATTATTATTGTTATGATTATTATTATTACAGCTAGGGGAAGAAATTGTGGTAGCCACCACCCCCCTAAAAGTGATAAAAATAAGGCCCCGGAAGCAGGGCCACCTCTAAAAACAGATGTAGAAAATAAATTAAATAATAAAAATTAATGAAAAAATAAATATTGTTTTTTTATTTCTTCCCACTGGGAAGTTAGTCGTGCCGACCTTGCGGGTCGCACCCAGACCACTTTTTTTATTACATTATTTATTCACAAGACATACACCATGGAACTATGAAGATCTTCTCCGCTCCAAAAGTTGGTAAAGATGATTTCTTCATCGCTAAAAATTTGAACTTTGTGTTTATTTTCACGTAGTCGCATCGGCCAAATTTGGGTTTGAACTGGAAAGTATTAGCAGGATGATGAATTTCTACTGCCCATAATTAAGTCAAACAGTCGAAAAACATAACAATCGTTCAATGGAGGACACAAATCAGTCAAAGATCATTTTTGCAAAAACCATTCTATGCATCTGTCTCATATTTGCTCGGAAATGTTTTGTGGCAAGGGTGGCATACCACTTTTCCGCAAGGCATAGGTATGGTACGCAAATGATTCATGCGGTAACGCGAATGATACAGATACGCATTTTCATTTTCCTAGAAGAATTTTACAGCACAAAACGTCAAAACCAACAAATTATACCAAATCGTGCAGTTCTACTACTGGAAATGCAGTAAAATGCAGTAACATGCAGTAAACAATGTATTATTTCACATACAAAATCATCTGTTTTAAATATTTTAAGCGTCTGAAGTAGGAACTGTAAACTTCGTTAATGAACTCTGTCCTAAAGCAGTTTTAGTCTGAAAACATTTGAACAGGTGACAAATTGCCTTTTTGAATAACCTGCAAATTCACCTTCATCCAGATGACGAAGTTTCCGAAAATGTATATTTTTTTCTAATAATTGATCTTTGCAACAAACAACTTTCTTAATTTGATGCCAGAAATATTTATTATCAGTTCCAGTAGAAAACCCACCACTTTTCGCAGGCATATCAGCGTTCTTCTAAGAAAGTTTTATAACTGACAACTCTCGCACGTCCATTAATCAATGCAACAACTTTAACGTGATTATCTTCAATTTTAGACACCATAGCTGAAAAAAAAAAAAAAAAAACAAAGTCAACCTGTAGAAACAGCACTATCGAATCGCGATGATAAATCGAACAGAAAATCCCGATAATACAAACGTACTTTCCCAACGCTACTATTCAGATTCCCAATTACGCCTACCATCAGTTCTCAACTATTATGCATTATAAAGTAAAATTCATAACCTCACACACTAACTGACTAACCTATAGCGGCTGTTGATCATTACGTACGAGTTCGTCAATCGCTACAATGTCAAACGCGAGCTCAAAAACAGAATAATCTCCTGCATCGCCGCTGAGCAGTTCGCAACAGCAACATGATTTTTATTTTCTAATATCATCGTCTGCTAATTGAGTTCATGGCTGTATTCGCATTTGCATTTCTAATTGAAAGTGCAGCGAAAAAAAATTGGCAACGCTTGCTTGCGATCGGCAGCTGCACTGCGTTGCTCTTTGCTCATTCCCATTGTATCAATACAAATTGGTGCTTGAGATGGATAAATGTTAATTAACCGCATTTAAGTATTTCATGAACTCGAAGCAAGCCATCCTCAACCACTACACCCAAAAAGTCTGAAATTTTCCTTTTATTGATCTACAAGGTGGCGCAAAAGTAATCCTATCAGAAAATGCTATAAAATTTGCGATTGGGCCCCTAATGTCAGTTCTATTTTGACATTTGTGTAGTAAACACATGCGAAATACACGCTAATAAACAATGTTACGCTACACTGCTCCAGAACGCGGAATATTGGTGACTATTTATTTGATTTTTTTTTTAAATTACAGCCAAAAAACATCGGAAGGTTATTTTTGCGCCACCTTGTATTTAGAAGGAATGTTCTTGGCCTAAAATGTAACTGCGACGAAGGCGACTACAGCTTTCTATTTGGGGTGCGTGGGTGTCTACATGTTCGAAGGCGAACAAATTTCCTAGTGTAAAAAGTTTCTTACCCCCGAAATCAAGTTCAAGGTCAGTCGTCGTAGTTTGTAGCCTAGCAAGGCGCAAAATATTTCAACCCTCTACTCCACCCACACATAGGCAGACATGAAAATCCCCACAATCGATTTAAAATGTCTGCCAGGGCTTTGTACGCACACAAGGCGAAAGAATACCCACAGAGAAAGAATTCAACAAAAATAAATCCCAATCTCATCCCCCCATAAACGTTCAGAGTACAACAGCAGCATTTTTCGAATGATTTCTGGAAAACCGATTTAACTCGACCCACTCCGATGTTTTGCTGCCGCCGGCAGCAGTTCATGGCTATGTATCATGAATTCTAATGCTCGGAAAGTGTTCGGCATACGGCTTTCCCTATCCTGAAGGACGACTGTGCAAAGAAAACGGCATAACAACAGCCACCCCCAAAACCCACGCATACCGATATTGTACAGCATACAGCGTATAACTGAATTGCGTGCGACGAGGCAATATCCTTTTAACCTTGAATAGCTACTTCGAAGCCTCAAAATATATTGACCTGTCGCTGGAAGGCTGAATGTAGTCGTGTTTGGGAAAATTTTCGCCAGGAAATATTATCTTCCCCCCCACCCAAAATGGCAACCGGCGCCATAATTGTTGTTCGGTTGTGATGTCTGTTTCCATGGTATCCGTCGCATCGGTCTTGTGCTTGTGTATTTTCATTTTCACACAACATTGTGGCTGGTAGGATCTAGGATGTGGCAAAAGAATGGGACTGAAATATTGCAAAGTGGGTGGCATTGGCATTATATGATTATACTGCTGCCACCGCCTGCCACTTCCAGACAGTCAACAAACATCTTGCAATTCGAAACTGGGTGGTGGCTGGCTGGCTGCCTAGGATATAATGCGACAGTTTCATTTTCTGTTTGTGAAACCGATGGAATATGATTGCTGCATCTGGATGGTAAAATTTCATTATCAAATTTTAGCTCAGCAATTTTCGTCGTCTGATTATACCATATTCTAAGGGTATATTAATTTTGACGCATAGTTTGTAACATACGAGTACCTTAATATTGCCCGTAGACCCCTAAAAGTTACTATATTTATGATCAGCATCGATAGTACCTAATGTCAATCTAGCCCAGAGTTGCACAAAAGTTAGCTTAACTAATAGCTAAAAAGCTACAACTAAATTAGCTGTAGTTTCTTTGAACGTACATAACTAAACCATAATTTTAGTTGTAGTTGCCACAAATGTTGAACCTAAAATAGTTATTAGTTGCGAAGTGTAACTAAGCGTGTTTAGTTGTGAAAAATTAGTTGCCAGAGTGTAACTAACAATAATTAGCTTTAGTTTTAGCTTTTTAGCTATCGATTAAACACAACTAATAATTTTTTTCAAACAATTTAATCCGAAAAGGCTTACAGGAACAGGAGCGATTCTTTTATTTCGTTATACATTTTCTAGTTTTAATTATGTTTAATTTTAGAGATTATTATGTCCTTACGAAACACGGGGAAAAATAGTGTGGAATTAGATTTGTCTTCGATAAGTTTTGAATAATTGAGGTTGTATAGCTTGAAGTTTGTTGTTAGGTTAGGTTAGGTTGAAGTGGCTGTCAGCAGAAGGCCGACACACTTAGACCAGGATTAGGTCCATTGTGATGCCACACGGATCGAGGGGTTTCCCCACTACTAGTTAAACCATTTAGAGCTTCTTATGAAGCGCGATAGACTTCTAACGTCAGCGTTAGCCAAGTCGTTGAGATTGTTAAGCAAGAAATCTCCCAGATGAAGATTTCTATTATGGGAGAGAGCTGGACATGTACAGAGAAGGTGAAGTATAGTCTCCTCCTCCTCCTCGTCCAAGCAACTTCTACAGAAATCGTTAGAATAAACGCCAAGCCTCGATGCATGCTTGCCTATCAGACAGTGCCCTGTAATGGCACCTATAGTGGAGCTAATATGCAGTCGGTTTAGTGAGATCAGACTCTTAGAGCGTCGCAGGTCCAGCTTTGGCCAGATGTGCTTAGTCGCTAGACATGTATTACTACCTGTCCACCTAAGGTTTGTTCTCTCGATTGCGGATAGCTTGAATAAAAGTTTGCAGGTAGCGATTGGGATACCCAGAGAACCCTTTTCAGGTAAAAGGGGGAGTTTGGTTCCCTTTTTGGCGAGTTCATCAGCCCTGCAGTTTCCTGGAATATCTCTATGCCCCGGCACCCAACAGAGGTGAATGTTAAACTGCTCCGCCATCTCCATAAGAGATGAACGGCAGTCGAGGGCTGCAATGGAGTTTGAAGATACTGAATCCACGGACTTGATCGCGGCCTGACTGTCCGAGAAGATACGGATATCCTTTGTGGATATCACATTTCTCTTCAGCCACGTCAGGGCTTCTTTTATCGCCATAATCTCCGCCTGGAATACGCTACAGTGATTAGGGAGACGGAAAGAGAGACTCAGATTTAGTCTTTCGGAGAAAACGCCGCCACCAACCCCGTCACTAGTTTTTGATCCATCGGTATCCCTTTTTCAAGTTTTAAGGACCTTTTTTGTTGTTGCAAGGACCTCTTAGTCAAATAACATTCAACACAGATATACCGTGTGGATTCAAATGATATTTTCGAAAAATATCCTTTTTCCAAGTTTTAAGGACCTTCTTTGTTGTTGGAAGGACCTGTTAGTCAAATAACACTGAGCACAGATATACCGTGTGGGCTCAAATGATATGTTGGACTAATATCCCTTTTTCGATTTTCAAGGACCTTTTTTGTTTGTTGCAAGGACCTCTTAGTCAAATAACAATAAACACAGATATAGCGTGTTGTTCCTAAAGACATTTTGGGAAAATACAATTTTTTCGGGTTTAAAGGACCTTTATTGTGCTCCAAGGACCTCTTTGTAAAATAACCTGATGTAAAATAAAAGGGATATTCAATGAATTTTTATTTTAAACGCAATATGCATAATAAATCCCAATAAATTATCACCATTATAGCAAAATAAAACATTTTGATTTAGTTATAAGTTATTACCTAGACAGCTAAAAAGCTAACCAACTTTTAGCTGTCATGCGCAACTAATTTTGGCAACCTAACGAACTTAGTTACACAACCTGCAACTAATAGCTCATACGAGTAGCTAAAATTAGTTGTCATTTTGATAGCTAACCACCAAATCGATTGCATTTTTAGCGCAGCTAATTTAACGACGTTAGTTACTTAGTTATGGCGTTAGCTAGATAACAAATTATTTAGCTAACGCGCAACTGTGATCTAGACATGTCCGTCCGTCCGTCTGTCGGCGAAAATTAGGCCTTTAAACTGGACCTAGAGAAATTTTAACCATATACTCCCTAGGGTCCCGAAATAATCAAGTTTAAGAATTTTTGAAATCCGCCCTCAGACACACCCACAAACTCAAAAAACTAATTTATCGAAAAAATCGAATTTTGAGCTAGAAAGCTGAAATTTTGTATTATGATCTATGACTCCTAAAACTACTCGGGAGATAAAATTTGTAAAATCCGCCCACTGACACGTCCACAATTAAATAGAACAATTTTATTGAAAAACCAAAGTTTGAGCTAGGGAGCGTTTTTTTTACAAAAGCTTCGTTTTTTTCCATAAAATCCTTTCAATGTTATATAACAAAATATGTAAAGCATTCTTAACAATTCAACCATACTTAGACTTTTGTCACGCCCACTTATGAGGGACAGGAATAAGAATAGGGTATCCAACAGTTCGCCCAAGCGGACTGTAGCCCGTCCCTGTGTTTTTAATTATTATTCTTTTAAATACGTTTGATTTTTTAAAGCACACAATAAGAATTTTATCCCAGATTTTTACAGTATACAAGGTTTTTGGTTATATGCTTCAAGCCAAGTATATAGACATTAAGGGTGCTTTCGATAATACTGGGAACGCCTCGATTGCAAAGGCAATCAGTTGTAGAGGTATCAAAGATTCGACCATCCATGCTGGAAAGTAGAATGATAACCTCCTCATCTTTAGGAGTGTCGGTGTCCATGCACTGGCATACATTCCAACACCCTGGCGTACAGTTAGAGTGGTATTTATACCAAAAATTGGCAGAAGTGACTACTCGCTCGCCAAGAGCTTCAGACCAATCAGTCGGACTTCCTTCTTGCTGAAAAGCATGGAAAGGCTGGTCGAGCTTCACGTGCGCAAAACTGCTTTGCGATTGCACCCAGTATCTCAGATGCAACATGCCTGTCAACGCGGAAAATCCTGCGAGACTGCGCTCCAAAATCTAGTTGGTAGAATTGAGGGTGCGCTTGACAGAAAGGAATACGCGTTGGGCATTTTCATCGATATTGAGGGTGCTTTTGACAATGCGACTTTTGATAGCATGTGCACCTCCGCCAGACAACACGGCGTAAGCGAACCATTGGTGTTGTGGATTAAAGCAATGCTAATGAATAGAACGTTGGTTGCGGATGCGGATTGTGGCCGCTATGTTATGGCGGGGGTAAACAGAGGCTGCCCGCAAGGCGGCGTCCTGTCTCCACTGCTGTGGTGTATGCTGGTCGACTCTCTGTTGAACGCATTCAACAGTTCTAATATTTACGCTCAGGCGTACGCGGATGATGTTGCCGTGCTTTCTGTTGGATCATGCCTAGCGACTGTATGCACCAAGGCGCAGGCGGCCCTTGACATGATCGACGAATGGTGCACTAGGAATGGGCTCTCGGTCAATCCTCCTAAAACTGAGGTTGTTCTCTTTACGAGAAGGAGGAAGCTGGTCGGGTTGACTCAGCCAGTGCTAAAAGGCGTCACAATCCAACTCTCCAATGAAGCAAAGTATCTGGGAGTCATCCTGGATAGCAAACTTCTTTGGTCCAAACATGTTGAGCTGAAGACAGCCAAGGCGCTGTCTGTTTTCTGGCAGTGCAAAGGCATTTTCGGCAAGACATGGAGCTTATCACCGAAAAGAGTCCTATGGATTTATACGGCTATGATAAGACAATTTATAGCATACGCATCGGTTGTTTGGTGGAATAAGCTTTCACGTAAATACATCACTGCTGCTTTTGCCAAACTCCAAAGGCAGGTATGTCTCGGCTGCACGGGGGCCTTCCCCAGCACGCCTGGCTCCGGCCTAGATGCACTATTGAACCTCCCGCCCCTTGAAGTTTACATCATGGGTTGGTATAATTCGCACTGGTGTTTTGATGAACTTGCGCAACGACCGTTGTCCTTCGACTCCTGTCTTATGGAAATGCCGTCTGATGCGATGACACCGCAACTTCGGCTAAAGCGCAACTACGAGGTCGACTTCCCTCGCGTTCAGGACTGGCTCTGGCCGGACTCTGAACCTGGAAGGGAATGCAGTCGAATCTTCACGGATGGCTCTAAAACCGATCAAAGATCTGGTGCTGGTGTCATCGTGGAGAGCGAAAACGTTAGACTTTTTTCCATTGGGCAAATATGCGTCAGTCTTCCAAACAGAGACTTATGCTATCCTAATGGCCATGGACTATGTTACGAGGAACAGGTGGAGGGGGCGAAGTATCTGCGTCTGTAGCGACAGTCAGGATGCGCTTAAGGCCTTACTCAAACCCTTAACTACCTCCAAAATAGTACGTGAATGCAAGATATCTCTGAATTCGATCGGAAGGCTGAATTCACTTAAACTTGTCTGGGTCCCGGGTCAAAACGGGATCACGGAAATGAGATCTCCGATGAACTTGCTAGACAAGGCTCAGAGGGGGGCTTCTCAGGATCTGAACCAGCGATTTGTCTGGCTGTGTCCTCGGTCAGGGCTTCCATTGACGGTTGGGTTTCCTTTGAACACAATCGCCGTTGGCATGACTCTCCAGGCTGCAGACAGACTAAGCTAATTCTCCCCGACGTCTGTGAGAAATCCGCGGCATTCTTATTGTCCCTCAACAGAAAAGACTGCAGACAGACACTGGCGTTCTTAAGGGACACTACGTTTTTGCCAAGCACCTTAAGGTGCTAGGCCTAAGCGATACCACCAACTGCGAAACCTGTGGAGAAAGCGACGACACTGCGGAACATTTCCTCTGTGATTGTCCTGCTTTTGCTCGTATCAGGTGGCAGGTATTTGGTGCGGATATGGTGAGTGCTGTAAACCTAAGCTCCTTATCATTGAAGCGCCTTCTCGTTTTTCTTAGAAAAGAATGGGTGTTGCTCCCACATCTGGATGTCGGCTTCCAAGCTTTCTTTTAAAATACTTCCCTGTATTAAAAGGCTCGTCGTTTAACCTGATGATCCAGAAATGGCAATCAATCTTCTTCTACTGGCTCTTCAAAGACTTGGCGCTAACCTTTGTCTATTCTATTGATATTTCCATTGACTGGTTTCTGAAGATTTTAGTGAAATAATTCCTGAAAACTTCTGCTTCATATCAGACACTGGATCTGTGATATTTGAAAGATATATTATAACAAGGCTTTCGCTTTTCCAAGAAGAATTTAATACACATTTATAAAGAAGGTCATAATTACGAGTATTTTAATGAAATGAAACTGGGTCATTACTTTCGCGCCACACTGTACTTATTGCGCCAATCCTGGCGATTCTTTGAATTGTATGTATTTATATAGGTTGAATACTTTCAAAATATGTAGACATTGCAACTAACGGAATAAATCTAAAAATGTACGACTATCCGCATTATCTACCTATAATATTTTTCTGGCAGAAGTTTCGTGTATCACTGTTTCCTTTGATTCCACTTTGTCTCTTGTTGGCTCCAGGCTTATCCGTCGTAGTGTAGATCGATAGTGTCGCTTTTGTTAGCCAGAACTAACTATGATTTTCAACAAAACACATGAAATTTCATTACAACCCATTTATTTTTTGTTCAATCAAGACAATACTTGAATTAGTTAATTAGTTTTTAAACACACTTGTTGTGCGAAACAGGTCAACAATATCGGCTGTTGGTGGAACCATAATTTTGAAACCAAATTTCTAAATTTGGAAACGTTGTTTACGATAATTAGTCACGACAAAATTGCAAAAAGGACGCTGACAGTTTGCAAAGAGACAATTGATTTGACAGATATAAATGTTTGAAGTTAGTACTGGGTTAATAAAACGTATGTCAGTTAATTGAAGCTCTACTCCTTGCGCATCATCTGCGGAGGAGGTCCTTCTACCGCTATGTTTCATAAAGAGAAAAATCATCTCACGCTGTAAATCGCGGGTGGGGTTCATGTGGACAAACCCAACGAATTGTTTCATTTCCAGTAAGATGCGACCTTCACACAATAAACATACGAGTAGAATACAGAACCTCATTCAGAGAGCATACGCAAAATATCGTTAGAAATGCACGCACTAAAGCTTGCCATTCCTTATAACACATAACAGTGCCAACGCTGCGAGGACGCTGACAAAAGTGAGACTGTGTTTAATTTCCAATGCGAATGCCCAGTTTTAGCCAAAACTAAAAAAAAAACATAGGGACGGGCTACAGTCCGCTTGGGCGAACTGTTAGATACCCTATTCTTATTCCTATCCCTCATAAGTGGGCGTGACAAAAGTCTAAGTATGGTTGAATTGTTAAGAACGTTCTACATATTTTGATATATAACATTTAAAGGATTTTATCGAAAAAAACGCTTCCTAGCTCAAACTTGGGTGTTTCAATAAAATTGTTTTATTTAATTGTGGGCGTGTCAGTGGGCGTATTTTGAAAATATTTACACATGAGCATAAAGGGCTCCCTAGAGAGTATATATTATAAATTTCAGCTCCCTAGCTCAAATTTTGGTTTTTCAATAAAATTGTTTTATTTATTTGTGGGCGTGCCTGTGGGCGGATTTCAAAAATTCGTAAACTTGATTATTTTGGGACTCTAGAAAGTATATGGTTAAAATTTCAGCTCTCTATGCCCAGTTTAAAGGCCTAATTTTTGCTGACAGACGGACGGACGGACGGACATGGCCAGATCGATATTACTATCGATGCTGATCATAAATATAGTAACTTTTAGGGGTCTACGGGCTTAAGTTATGTTAGAAACTTCGCGTCAACATTAATATAACCTTAGAATAGGGTATAAGCATAGGTACTAGCCAAATTATTTTTGACGACCTCTTAGACATCTCAGGCTTATAGGATTCAACAATAAATCATTTACTTTCATAATACCACAGGGTATTCTTGTGTTTTACTTGCAGTTCTTCGCGTATTTTACAGGTCTCGTAAATAGTTGTCTCAAAGCATCGCTCAAGCGCTAATTGCGTGTTACTGACAAGAAGCCGGCAAGAATCACTTACCCTGCCTATGGCTATGGTCGATCCACAGAGGAAATTTATGTACATTCCAAATAACATTTTTGTTCGTATAAGGCTCTTTAAGAATCATTAGAGCCGTTTTGGTGGAAATATCGATAAAACAACGATAGGCAGGAGACATTACGACGATGGCTCAAAGAGTCAACCGATTTTGTGATATCTCGATCGCAGTGAGTTTTATCGCGCGTTTTTGTATTCTGTCAAACAGCTCCAAATATGTGATTGGCATCAGCCCAGATATGAGCGTTGTACTCAAGTTTGGGGGAATAAACGCCTTATAAATGGTAGCTAGGCGTTTATTTACAAAACCATATTTTTTCGAAAAAAAAATAGTTTTGCGATTTGTCACGATGTCAAATTTCACATTTTTTTTATTTTTGGCGATCTGACATAGTATCAAATAACACCAATTGTTGGGCGATCGGTCTTTTCTTTGGGGCGCTTTGTCGCAGAACCGCTATTACTATATAGCCACAATATTGAAAAACATATAGTGACTTTCATTTCATTATGCCGCTTCTGTTAATACTAAAATCTTGGTATGAATATATTGTAAGAATGTAAGGCTTGCATGAGAGTTTAGTCATTTCAGTTCACTTTTTTTGACAGTTATATTTAAGCTATGTCGTATTTGAACCAAAATCCTTGAATTCGCTTAATTTCGGACGGCGCCGTACACACAGACCCGACTTCGCCGGTTTATTATTGAGAAATGTTTTCTTGATTTTAATTTAAAAAAAAGAGGACTTTTTACACGTTTCCAAATTCTTCTTCTTCCTTAGTGAAGCTATTATCAGGATTAAAAGACTCGCCGGTTATACGTCTTCCAATTACATGTATTAATTTTAAATTTCCAAAATACACGCTACCAATCTAAGAAGACCGCAAAGATATGAATTCTGAAGTGACATATAATAATACATGACATATAATGATACCGAGTTATCATAATAAATAAATCTTCGAATTCATCGTTACAACCGTAATATTTGGAGAGCAAAGGTCTTGCAAACTCTTGCAGTGTTAACCCCTATAATAAGAGGACATCGAGATCAAGTTTACGTTGTGAGAGTGTTGAAGAGTCTTATAAGCGCTTTTTTCAAATTCTTAGAGTTTAGCTCTCGCGAGTTTGCTAGTTAAGGAGAAGGCTAAAGAACCGGTAGGCTTGCCAATATTACTTTTTTTTATAATTTGCGTGCGCTAAAGGGATTTCTTTTTTCTGCGACACAGCACCCTTATAGTGGAAAACCACAGCGCAGGCATTTTGTTTGTTGCTGTAAGTAGCTCCCAGCAAATGATTCATTGCCTATTTTTGGGTGCTACTTACTGTATGAAAGAATAGAAGGATAGGAAAGAAGTTTGGTCCGATGTTTTCTCCGCAGGTGGCGCCTAAATTGCTTTAGGGAGATCTGTTTTTGTTGTGTGTATTAAATTTATAAAAATCATGGCCCTGGTCGGGATTCGAACGCATCGACTTGAGGTCGAAACTGCGAGATCCTCAGGCGGTCAAGTTGCGCGAAAGTGGGAAGGCTATGATCTCTTTAATCCTGATCGTAGTCTCGCGGAAAAGAGTTAGTCTGTCCTACCCGAAGTTTATTCATTAAAACCCCAATACCGTGCTGGGGCGATATACCCAGAACCTGAAGAACAACAAAAGTTGGGACAGTATATACGGTAGATAATATACGAAACTACGCAAATACAAGAAACTCAAATTATGCGCCCATAACGGCGGTTGCAACGTTTCGTGCACTTTTTCTTACATCCAAAACCAGCGATCCCATTCGAACTGTACGTCCGTAAATTATTTGACAACCATTTTTTTGTATTGGGGGGGGGGGGGGCACACAGATACTCACTTTCATGCACATACTCCTATGCGCAACTCGTAAGCAGTTTAAAGATTGGAAGAGGACTTTCGTTTATAACATAAACTTCAGTTTGCTCCTGTCTAATAATTCACAAAAAATTACAAAAGTTGAAAGTTCATATCTCTGCCCAACGAGTTTATGCTTCCATCAGATAATACAACCAGGGCTGGATTTAGGGGAGGACAGCCTGGGCTATAGCCCTGGGCCTCCACAAAACAGGGGACCCAATATTTCAAATTCCGACGAGTAGTGGATTCTACTCCCTTCGAATCTCATATCGATCATCTAACTACACTTGTTAGATATATTCAAGGATCGATGCCAAAAGAAATATTTCTCACCTTTTTACCAAACTGCGGCCATACTGGCGAGGCCATAACAAACGCTTTACTAAAATTTTTAGGTGACCATCAAATAGACATTTTGGATTGCCGCGGCCAATCATATGACAATGCTGCAAACATGAGAGGTAAATACAAAGGAATGCAGGCTCTTATTTTGGAGAAAAATCATTTATCGGCGTTTGTACCTACGATGGTGTGTTCATTCTCTCAAACTTGTTAGATAGGCAGCTGCTAACTCTTGTTCATCGGCTGTTCATTCTTCGATTTCGTTCAGAATTTATATACGTTTTTCACAGCAAGTACAGAGCAAAATTATCGGAGAAGAAAAGCGGGCAATTTTACGTTTTAAAAAAGCTTAGCGATACTCGTTGGTCTTGTCGAGCTGATGCTTAGAAAGCTATTGTCGATGGTTATTCTGAAATCGAAGGAGCTCTACCCAGCATATCTTCTGATAAGGAGCAAAAAGACATCGTGACATCGAACCTTTTACGATAGATGAGTTGTCTCGAAACCGTTGCTATCTTTTGGAACGACATCTTAGAGCGATTCAAAGCTACAAACAAGATGTTGCAGGACCCGAAAATGATTCTTCAATCTGCAATGCGTGCATTGAAGTCATTCAATGAATCCAACAGAGACGATTTTGGTCAATACGAGAAAGCAGCTAAAGAAATACACTTCGCTTCAACTGAATAAGTACAAAAATTTATTCACATTCGTTATCCACTTTTCAAAACCTTGTACCTAATACAAGGTGGCGCAAAAGTAATCCTCCTATCAGAAAATGCTATAAATTTTGCGATTGGCCCCTAATGCCAGTTCTGTTTTGACATTTGTGTAGTAAACACATGCGAAATACACGTTAATAAACAATGTTACGCTACACTGCTCCAGAACGCGGAATATTGGTGACTATTTATTTGAGCAATAATCGGTCGGTGACTTTGGCACAACGTGAATTTCGTCGCAGATTTCCGTCCAACGCCTACTGGTGAAACACTGCGACGTTTAGCCGCTCGCCTCGAAGAGACTGGCACAACACGAGATGCTGCCAGGCGTGGCAGACCCCGGAGTAGCCATTCTGCAGAGAATATTGCTGCTGTAGCCGAAGATGTCATGGAAGCGCCGTCGACATCGACCAGACGACGTGCCACACAAATGGGAATCAGTCGACGGTCTTTACAGCGAATTTTGGTACAAGATTTGAAGATGTTTCCGTACAAAGTCCAGACGGTGCATCAGCTGTTAGCTGCTGACCGCCAATCGCGTCTAACATACGCTCAAGCCATCCTTAATCACCACCAAGAGGAAGATGATTTTTCATCAAAAATAATCATGAGTGATGAGGCCCATTTCCATCTTAGCGGGTACGTAAATAAGCAAAATTTACGCTTCTGGGGCACTGAAAATCCGCGTGTAACCCACGAAGAGCCATTACACCCGCTCAAAGTCACTGTATGGTGTGCTGTTTTCGCTGGAGGAGTCATCGGACCTTTTTTCTTCGAAGACGTCGCGGGCCAAACGGTTACTGTGAATGGTGAGCGCTACAGAACAATGATCAACGAGTTCTTTTTGCCGCAACTTGATGAATCGGGATTGGAAAACATGTGGTTTCAACAGGACGGTGCAACGGCACACACTGCACGTGCCACAACGCACGTGCCACGGGCGCCTAATCTCCCGTTTTGGCGATTTGCACTGGCCAGCAAGATCGCCTGATTTGACCGCCCCAGACTTCTTTTTGTGGGGCTTTTTGAAGTCGCGGGTTTATGTCAACAAGCCTCAGACTCTTGCAGCTCTTAAAGACAATATCCGTCAACAATGTGAGGACCTAACGCCGGAAGTTTTGGCCAAAGTGATGGAAAATGACATAAAAAGGGCTCAAATGACAATCATATGACATCATATTCTCGACTTGATGTAAAAAAAATTAAAAGACCAAATAAAAATAATCCACAAGAAGAATCAAAGTTTTTAATTTTTTTTTTTTAAATTACAGCCAAAAAACATCCGAAGGTTATTTTTGCGCCACCTTGTATATCATTTGATGATGCTAACTGTTTGCGTATGATGTTAAGAAAATAAATCGGAAAGAATAATTCAAAAAGTACCGCTATTTTTCCCCGGGTTCTCTTGCAAAGCATTCAATATTGAAAAATGCAGTTTTATTTAGCGTCAAGTGAATAGACACAAGGTCATTATTTTCACTACTTATGAGTATTCTGTGGAGATTGACACATCAGATCAACAGTTGAATTGCTTTAAGTGAATTTAATTTGATTAATTGTATTTCAAAGAAAAATGGGTAGATCAAAATCTCTAAATAGTGTTGAAAGAGCTAAAATCGATTTACTAAAAGAACAAGGACTAACCGGGCGTTCTATAGCTGACAAAATTAGACGAAGTTTTAGTTTGGTCTATTCTTTTTTAAGAAGCAAAGATTTGTAAGGAAAAAATATGAAAGGAGGTCAAAAAATGGCAACAACAGCAGTTGATCGGAGAGTAATTTTAAGATGTGCTTCCAATGCCTGCGACTCTGCGGCAAAAATAAAGCAGAAAGCCGGTGTTACTGCAAGCATTTCAACAGTGCGAAGGGTTATCACTAATGCCAAAAATCTAAAAGGGTTAAAAATTCAAAAGAAACCACCACTTAACGAGAAACGGAAGTGTATGCGCTTAGAATTCTCCAGACTCCATATGAGTTTTAAAAATGAATGGCGTCACGTAGTTTTTTCGGATGAGAAGAAGTTTAATTTTGATGGCGCTGATAGGTTTAATTATTACTTCCACGATGTAAGGAAAGAAGAACGATATTTAGCGCGTCATCATAGTCGAGAAGGTGGTGTTATGGTATGGGGAGCAGTTAGCTACGATGGCACTGTTGAGCGTGAGTTCCAAACCTCAAAAATGACGGCTTTAAGTTATAAAGGAATTTTGGAAAGAAATTTGCCTAAATTTTGAGGCATTTTTGGAAACATAAACTGGACTTTTCAGCAGGACAACGCCTTCATCCACACGGCGCGCATAGTAAAATATTGGATAGAGGAGCAGAATGTGGAATTGCTTCAATGGTCGCCGTACTCACCGGATTTGAGCCTTATAGAAAACCTTTGGGGATGGTTAGTACAAAAAGTTTATGAGTCTGCTTGTCAGTTTGAGGACAGAGAATCCCTTATTGCAGCCATTAAATTGGCCTGAAATTTCGCTGGACTTCACAAAGAGGATGTACGATTCCATGCCGGATCGAATTTACGAAATTATTACGAATAAAGGCGGCAGTACCCACTACTAAAATTAACCAATAAAAAACTATTTTAAGAAAAACTTGTTTCATTTAATCCCAATAACTTTTATTTCCAATTTCAATATTTGTGTCTATTCAGTTGACGAAAAATAAAACTCCATTTTTCCATATTGAATGCTTTTGCAAGAGAACCAGGGAAAAAATAGCGGTACTTTTTGATTTATTCTTTCCGATTTATTTTCTCAACATCATAAGCAAACAGTTAGCATCATCAAATGATATATTACAGCACAAGGTTTTGAAAAAATGGACAACGTAGCTTAGAAAATGTTTATGCTTATTCAGCTGAAGCGAAGTGTATGTACAATACGCACCACAACAAGAAATGTGAGGTTGAATCCACTTGATTATAATGAAAGCACAAGAAAGAAATTCAAAGTATCCTGTTTTATCCCAGTTATCGATCAGCTATGTGCTTCTCTTACTGAAGGATTGCATGCATACGAAGCTGTACGTTCGCGATTTGGATTTCTAAATCGCATAGAGAAGATGGAAGCTGCGAATGCGCATGTGCATGCTGCTGCAGAGGCATTGGTTAAAGTATATACAAAGATGATTTAAAGCCTAGTCTTGGTAATGAGTTGGTTCAATTTCTATCTTTGATCAACTTATACAAAAAGGGTTATAGAAAAGACCAATCTACCGAGCTATATTACTATCACATTCTTGAAGATCAAAATTTTAGAGCTACATTCCCAAACATTGAAATTACACTCAGAATGTATTTGGTTTTGATGGTGTCTAATTGCACTGGAGAGCGCTCATTTTCAACAATGAAAATTATATAAAATAGACTTCGAACTACGATGGGACAAAACCGTCTATCAAAGCTATTCCTTCTCAGCGAAATCATCAAGGATTTTTCGTCGAAAAAAGCTCACAAGGTTCCATTTGCTAGCGCTTTAGTATTATTTCATATAGTTCTTGGTTTTGTCTATATTTATATATGAATGTTTGTTGAGATAATTTACTTGGATTCGTAATAAATTATTAAACACTTGACTAAAAACAAATGTTCATTTTATTGGGAAAATAATAAGACAGGGGGCCTCCACTCATTTGTTGCCCCAAGGCCTACAGACCTATAAAACCGGCCCTGAATACAACATCCATTAGATCGCATGGATACCTTCATCCCTCAATAATTCAACAATTCATTCTTAAGACCATGAATCGACACTGTTAGAATCTATCGAGATGTTTATAAAAATATTCTACAAGTGTCCTAAATCTGTACCGACATTCATATTTTAACTGAGCCTATCGCACATAGGCCTAACTCAATACATTATGCCTACGAGGCGTGCTGTGAAGGCTGCGTTCATTAGAACTCTTTTGGACAAAACACAAGCATTCCAAACGTTTCTACATATGAAAAATGCAAATTTGTTTCTCCGCACATTATCTAGCCTCAATATCGCCGAGAGTAAGCTGCTGCCTTTGCATGAATCGCCACTATAGGCCAAACATCACACGCGTCCTTGGACGAGGAGCTTACACAGTGAAGTAGTTATTGCACTCTAATTACCCACCCTGCCGCCGTTGGTCGAGGACAACGTTGCCGAATATTTTAAATTCGTTATCTAACAACTATGTTAGAAAAGGGAGTTGCCCATGTCCACATGTATACTCCCAACTAGGCCGAGTTATGCATAACGACGACGACAACAAAGCCAATAGGCCTAGTTTTGTCATGTCATGCAAGTTCCCTGAAGGAGTTCGTGCCCCATGGAGGGGCTTTCGGTTTTGGTGATGTTAATAGCCAGGGTCACAGATTTAAATCTCCGTTAAACAAATATCTCAAAGCAAGTAAAAGTGTTTCTGCACCACTTTGACACTGATACTCGTTCAATGCAATCCATGAAGCAGGCCACGAAGACCGACTACGATGCCGAAGAGGAAGAAGAAGGCGATCAGCAGAGAGTGCACGCTAAACGCACACTTGACAACGACAGCGACAACGATGACAAGCGCGCATTCTAAGTGCGTTCACGTTAAGACTGTCGTTGTAATGCGTGTCGGTACGATAGATGCCAATACACTCACTGCCGCTTCATACAATTTCAATGTGCCATTTGTGCGAATGCGAGAGTATAAATTAAGCAGTGCGCCTTGACATCAATTAGTTCATGCACATTTAAGAAGAAAAAAAAACACCAACAACAAAAAATCAGAAGCAGATATATATGGTACTCTTAGACGTTGCTTCGATGTGTAAGTGTGCACCTTTTCCATCCCCATCCCTCGGTTTGTCCGCCTTCTCATTCGGATTCTGCAAATTCGTACGCGCATTTTTGTTACTTTTGTTTGTTGCTTTTCGTGATTTTTGTTGCCAATAAGCAATAACAAACGTTTGAGATACGCAACTGACATTCGGCGTTCGTGCGACGAATACGCCAAACAAAGTCTAAAGCTCATAAAGTGCCACCAGCAATTATGACGGCATTCTGCTGGTTAGTGTGCATGATTTGTCCTTAATAAGTTCTTGGCTTCATTTCGATTTAAGTTACACGTTTGCAAGTTATGAAATGCTTGTGGTGAAATGATTTCCTTTCCAGAAATAATGATTTTTGTTCGTTTGGGTTTTATAAATACCTTGGCAGACGAAGTGACGTAATGAGGGTTGTAGACACAACCGACTATTTGAATTACACACACACTTTGTCAGGAGACTTCTTGATAATCATCGATTATGTTTATGACAAAGTCGCGTAAAGCAACCACAGTAAAGGTCGTAAACCACTGAAAATGGCGTTCTGCCTCTTATCCCATGTGGTAACATTTCCTCAAATGAAGGACGATTAGAGCGAGGTTGGTATGCAGTTTGTGTTTGAGAAAGATCAAACGCTTGGGCCCACATATGGGAAGCTGGGTTTGGATCAAGTAACTATGTCTTCCATTTTCTTTAAGGTGAGGCTACGATCAGATTTAAAGGGGTCTTACCCCTCCCACTTTATGGAACACCTACCTTTTCGTCAGCCTGTTAGGTTCGCGGTCTCGGAGCACTGCTTTACTGACGCCATTAAAGTGCTGCTGTTATGAGAATAGGCTAAGATTAGATTTGCTCCGTTTCAACATAGCAATTCAATTACCTACAAATACTCGTATAATATAATTAGAATAACACTATAAATAAAAGTGTATAATGTTCTTAGACTATTTAAATTCTTTAAGGTTTTGTTTTAATAGGATTTCGTTTTTGTACAGGATACATGTTTTAATATTATCGAATTCTGGGAATAATAATCACGAAATATGGATATAAAAATAGTATACTCTGTGGTATAATGCAATAAGTGACAAGTGTGAAACTATTAAAAAAATAATGTTGCTGCACATTGCACAACAATGACGATATAGGGCGATATGAAGAAAATGTTCTTTTGCAGGAGTTAATTGCTCGAATAAATTAGTATGAAGCTCACAATGGAAGCCACCATTGCGAACAATTAGCTCTAATGCACAAAATAAACAAAATAGCACAAGAAACAAGGGAAAAGCTAAAATAAAAACACCACGGAACAACTCCACGATATACTGCCACAAAATTAATTTGAGAACTGTCAATCGTAACTAGTATGACCAGCGAAGAATACAGGTCAATCTCCCTTGCACTAATGGCAACGCCAGTTGAAGAATGTTGTCATCACCTCTGACCAACAGCCGTAAAAAGTCATGATGGCCGAATTAGATTTAAGTGAGATGCACATCAGACAAAACTGCACTCCGACACACACTCCGAAAATGTGAACAGTGTGTTGATGACCAATACAACATGACCACTCTACAACACACCATGAAGTTTTCGCTGCAATGTTAATAAGTCAGGGTGAGAGTGACCTCAAAGAAAACAGCTGGTTCTTGTAAATAAACAATCAACAGCTTCAAGGAAAGCAAAAATATTAGATTTAAATCTACATATAGTTAGCCAACCGCTTAAAAATAAAGTCAATTTAATACGCAAGGTTAGGAGTTTTTTATTGCAAATTTTTAGTGGAAATTTCTCAGTTCAACAAACTGAAGCTCCCGCTTGTGGAATAAGGATATTCAGTTCAACTAAGAACAATTAAATTCTCGGTCGCCTCAGGTCAGAACAAATAAAAAAATGATATAAAATTAGAGCCGAGAAAGTAAGGAGAAAAAAGAGAACACGAAGAACAGCGGAATGCAAATTTTAACTTTAAAATTAGTGCGCATGCAAATATAATATATTTACTTATATATGCATCCTTTTTTATTTGTTATTTAATTGTTAATTACAAAGAGTAAATGATGAATCGTTAGCAACAACATGAAACGTAAATAAGTAATACATGAGAATATAACTTGAAAAAGAGTTTCAACATCTGATAGAAGTAACCAGTCTTAAAGATTTCCGTGTAACCAGATTGGATAAATCGGACGGCAGTTATTACATTTGTATGATCCCGACCTGCCTCGTTTTTATGATTTCGACGTCGGATGCTCCTGTTTTACGCCACTGGAGATCACCGGTGTCAACTTTAGGATTTGCCTTTTACGACAAGCGCTTTTTTTGAGGGCGGTTCATTGGTGTTCTTAGCCCGCCCCTGCACGGGAAACAATGTACCTAAGCCAAATTGTCATCCATTCCAAACACCGTAAATATTTTTTAAAGTAACATCCTGCCATGATACGAGTATCAAAAAGGGTCTGTGTAGTGTGTAGTCTCTCATCTATCTACTCAGTACATTGGATTATTGCCCTAGGGATCTCAGGCTCCTGTTTTAATACCACAGTAAAACCTTACGTTTTGCGAACTCGGACAAATATGTCTTGAGAAGCGTCTCAAAAATGTGTCTTTCGGAATCGGCATTGAGCCTTAGGGCAAGTTCAGTCGTGTAAAAAGTATGGCACACAAATGGGGAAGCTACAGGTAATAGGGCCTGTATGAACCGTTAACGTCCAATAATTTTTGTTGTTTGGTTGGTCTAATATCGACATCGCCATACATACTCTGCTTTCAATTTAAAAAAATACTAGGCATTGCATTAACGACGCATAGAGAGCCTAAAACCTAGCTTCTCCAACCGTTTGTTTGTGCGAAGGGTCCTACAATTTTCAGCTGAATCCGAACGGCACGTTTGAGGAGCTTCTCATGACAATTGATACTCCTGGATATTTGTCAGACATTCGCACGAGGTGGGGCAGTGGAAAAAAAACTGTTAGACGTTACTTGGCCCGGCGGGATGAGACCTTTAGATTAATAGCCCAACACACTTACGTCTGCGCTATTGCGTCCCACCTTTTCATTCAATGTATACGATTTTCAAAATATAATTCAGCTATGCACGGGCCTCGTCATATCACTAACGCAAAACCCTAAAAGATAAGCAATACACTCCTGCAGCATTTCTGGACTTTGAAGGGGCCTTTAATTTTGTCAAGCCAGATGCAGTTTTAATAAATCTTATAAGGAAAACTGCAGAACTAGGGGAAGCTCAAATTAAGGTATCAGCACCTAGAGGTGCTCCTCAAAGGGCGATCCTTTCAACCCTTCCATGGGTCCTCGTGATAATTAAATTTCTATTTTAGTAATAATGTAGTGACGTTAGCACTGCTAGCGACTGTGAAAATCCTTTGCACGATAAGTGAACAAATTAAAGCAGCCTCGCCCAAGGATAATACCTGGACTTAGAACT
Organism: Portevinia maculata; assembly: GCA_949715645.1. Taxonomy (NCBI): domain Eukaryota; kingdom Metazoa; phylum Arthropoda; class Insecta; order Diptera; family Syrphidae; genus Portevinia; species Portevinia maculata. The sequence continues at coordinate 50,112,088 of OX454527.1, read as the reverse complement.
GCAGACTGGTACCTTGTTAACCCGCAAACAGTGAAATGGAGTTTGTCGAGCGGAAATTGAACTGGAATGTTAACACCAAGCAAAGAGCTAAAGAAGGCATTGATAGCTTTCTATCATTGGCCAAACCTGGGGACCTAGCCCTAACGTGGACACGTGGCTCTATACAGTGTTAGTGAGGCCGATACTGCTATATGACAATCTGGGGCCAAATAACCGCATCAGTTACCGAACATGCAAGTTAATCACTTAAATTATTAATTCTACTCATGTTGCTAATATGCTTCATTCCTGTTATAGTTCGTTTTATGTTTAGGCCTAACAATATATCTGCATTACTTAAATTATAGGCTCCTCCACCGAAGTTCAATCTAATAAAAAACAAAAAATAAGGCGCATCTACATATATGACTGCTTCTATCGTCCTTAAGAAATTTACATCACCATCACAAAGAGAGGTGTCATTTGAGGAATGATACGTTGACTGAAGGGAGAAAGGCTTACAAGACCACCTCATGAGAGTCCTCTAAGGGTAAATCGAATAAAGTTACGTTGATGTTGTAAATCTGTATCCAAACTTGTGAAGCATTTTTTAAGATGAGAACGGACAAAACATCTGTACAATAATCAACACCACCATTTAAAAAAGCCTAGGATAAAATTGAACTTATTACTTTGTATAACTCTTGCTATTACTTCGTGTTGGCAAAACAAATGGATTCAAACCCCCTCACTCGAAGGACAAAATCCATGCTCTATCGAACCTTAGTCCTGCCAGTTCTGCTTTATGGCGCTAAGTGCTGGACATCAGGTAGGAAATGGGGAGCTAATATTGGGTTCTTTTGAAAGAAAAATACTCCGTTGGGTGATTTTGATTTGGTCCTATGTGCGAGGAGGGAGAAGGAGAAAATTCTTGTTTAATATGTAAATTCGAGCTCTGCTATGGATACATTTATAAAAGAAACGCGCCCTATGAATATTTGAAGGTGTAAAGGTTTTTCTTTCTAGGAAACGTCATATCTTGACATTTAGTAGGGTTCAGGAATAAACCAATTTTAACACATCAAATAGCAAAGCTTTTAATATCGATTGAAAGAGGATTTATGTCTTTTATCATATTATCAGCACAGATCAGAATTTTGCTAGTATAAAAATAAGTGGACCTATTTGACTTCCTTGAGGAACTCCGTAATGAGCAGTGAAAGGTTCTTGTAGCGAACTTCTAAATTTGATTTTATAAATCCTTGTATGAAACAACCCATTAAATCTAGATGGAAATCAAACAATTGTGCCCGGATTTGAGCAAAGAGCATATCGGAAGTTCGGGAAATATCTTCATCGGTTACTTTGGCTTTTTTAATTGCAGTGCTTGATTATCTGGTTGAAGGAGAAGTGACGGACTGGAAAGTTATTCAGTTTTTCTTGTTAATTAATTCGATATTGACTAAAAGTTCCTGCGTCGAATACTTTAGGTATTGGTGGATGTTTTAGAAGGGAGAAAACATCCTCATAGTCAGAAAAATGTAAAGTAGATGTGTTACCCGTTCTCTGATTCAATCCAATTCCAGACATTTTTTTGAATGAAAAAGTGTTTCCCAGAAAATCAAATATCTGGGATCTATGATTAAAAGCGATGCAACCTGTAATGACGACTGTAATCATGGCGTTAGCGTAGGAGGAATAAAGCTGAATTTTGTTAGGTAGGTGTCTTTACAAAATATAATAAATTAAACATTTCGCCATCACAGCAAGTTTACCGGTCCCACTTCTTGCATAAACTTTGGACCAAAATATGGTTATTGTTCAATAATGAACAAATAATTTAGTAAAATATATCGAAAAAGCTTTCTGAACCACGCTTTGGAGATGGTTTTTGAAAAATAATTTAAGAGCACAAATTTGTTAAGAAAGGGCTGAATAACAAAGCTCGGCTGTATAGACGCTCAAACAAGTTCATGTAGATGTAAGTCCGACTCAAACGTTTTGTACCCTCTCCATACGGAAAGCCGATATCTACAAAACTTAGGAGATTTGTCTTTCAGATAAACCAAAGCTGACGCTGATTCCTCCTGCTTTTCAAGGTCAGCGCTCAGTTTCCGTTGTGCCTTATGCTCACGCTGCTGTTATCTATCGTTAAGATTATATGATTGTACTCATCCGCAAGTTAGGGCAAAACGATTGCTGCAAATCCTACGTTGGGCTCCAATCCCAAGTTCCTTAGAGGGAACGAGGTACATATACAGCAGTTGAATAACAATCGTTTAAATCAGGCCAATGGCACGGTATTTTATTGGAAAAACAGCACTACTTAGATACCATTTTCTTCAGAACATGTTCCAATAGATTTGGGGTCAAACATTTGTTTGTATACGCTACCAGTCTCAAATCTATTATCAAAGTAAGTCACCCTCAGAGCTGCATTGATTACAATCCAGATAGAATCCTGCCAAACCGAGACTCACAAATTTTCTGCTTCAACAGTCAGCAAACCGGGCGGCAGTAACTGCAGGAGATCTAAGGCCGAGATGTGAAAAACTGAATGCCTTGTGTATTTTTGCCCACTTTATGTTTTGTTTTCGTTTCAATCGGACACCTTTACCTTCCACAATAACACACATGCTAATATTCGTGGCCATAAACGAGCACATTGTGTGCAATTACTGTTCCCATATGGAAGCGCTTCACTCTCTCTCTCTATTGAGTGGTGGTTCGGCCGCCTCCTCCCCATCGTTTGGGGTCTATGAAACATTTTGAACTTTTAAGAAGTTAGTTCTTGACCAGAATTTCGACGCCTTGTGGCCGCCGATCGTATCATAGGCTGAAACAAAAACGAGAAAAAGCGCGCAGCAAGAGCATATCAACACTCATTTATGGTGGTGGTTGCATGGAATAGAAAGGCCGTCCGCTCACCGCTACCGCCGGTCGCCGCATCAGTTAGCGGAGGTGCCGTAGCATGACTTTGCGCTTGAAGTTGATTAATTTGGTCGTTCTTTCGGTGGTAGTTAGTCAGCGATCGATGTGAAGTGAGCAGTCATTTGCTTTTGTTTTTTTTTTTTTGCATCTTTTGTTTAAACGATTTCGATTGCAATTGTGTTGGCAACGCTCGTACGTCCTCCTCTTGGCTGAATTCTGGGTGCGTTTCAAGGTTGGCGCAATGTCCCAGCAGTAAATATATGTACGGTGTTTCTGTCTGCTGTTTGCAAGTGGATATCGGGGAATTGGAAAATTGTTGACAGAGTTTGATTTAATGCCTTCCATCAAATTTAATTGAATTCGTTGGCTGACTTGAAAAATGCCTGCGCAAGAGGGGCTGCGTAGTTGACTTGTTTGCGGATGATTTGTGCGGCTTGTATATTGAACAGGGTTAAAACTTGTTACATGATACCTTTTGGTTTGGCAGCAAATCAAAAGTTTACGAGTGTGGTTTTGAGTGGAGGGGGTGGTGAGCCCACCTTGGGGCTATTGGAGGTAATGCATGTAAATGGGTTAATCTGTCAGTGCGCCTGGTGGCGTTTTAGGGTTTTTAGACGTAGGAGCCAAATTCTCCATCAGTTTCCAGTTTCCAATGATGTATTCAGAACGTTTTGCAGGTTTTGAGAAATAATTTTAGGAATTTAGTTCCGTTGATTGGGGTATGCATTTTTATTTATTTTGAGCTACAGTAAAATTCTGAAAAAGAATTAAAATGACCTAAACTGTTGAATTAGACGGTTGTGACAATGGCTACATGTTTAATTGGGATCTTTACTTGGTGGTATATTTTTATTGAGTGCGTAAAATAAAAAAGCGGCCAGGTGCGAGTCGGACTCGCCCATGAAGGGTTCCGCGCGAATTATAATTATTATTTACTTAGGCACCTATTAAAGATTTATTATTAGAAAATATTGGTTCACGGTTTACGCATAAGGTTTATGTTTATGAAATTAAATGTTTTTTTTTTATATTTGAGTTGATTGAATGAAAGGTAAATTGCGGTTTACAATTTATGACGTATTAAAAAAAAATACTTACTAGATCTCGTTCAAACTAATTTTCGGTGGAAGTTTTCATGGTAATGTACATCATATATTTTTTTTAGTTTTATCATTCCCTTGTTTTAGAAGTTAGAGGGGGGGGACACACATTTTACAAATTTTGAAGTGTCTCTCGCGCAAACTATACAGTTTAGAAAAAAATTATATTAGAAACCTCAATATCATTTTTGAAGACCTATCCATAGATAGCCCACACGTATGGGTTTGATGAAAACAAATTTTTTGAGTTTCAGTTCTAAGTATGGAACCCCCAAAATTTATTGTTTTTTTTTCTATTTTTATGTGAAAATCTTAATGCGTATCACAGAATACATCTACTTACCAAGTTTCAACAGTATAGCTCTTATAGTTTCGGAAAAAAGTGCCTGTGACATTCCCGGACAGACAGACAGGCAGACAGACAGACATGACGAATCTATAAGGCTTCCGGTTTTTTTGCCATTTGGCTACGGAACCCTAAAAAGTAAAAATGATATCAGTCTTTTCGGTTTCCATGCACCACAATTACTCAATGCTGCTTGGCTATAGGAGAAAATTTGGATGTGATTTTGTAGAGCTACGTCCGTCTAAAAAGTAGGTCGATAGAATTCAGCACTTATATCACCGTTTTCAACTGTGCGAAGTCTCGGGGAGACGACAATAACATTTCCGGCGCAAATAAAACTGATTTTTGTTGAGCGACGTAAAATAAACATTTTTCATTATGGAAAATGAAAGTGGTGGAAGGGTGGAAGGAGGGGGAGGTTTACCACCTAGGTACTCCAGTACGCCGGGCCACCCAGGTACTATTGATGTTGAAAGCAACTGGTGACATGGGCGCCTGCCAGACATTTTTTTTTTCAAAATTTTGAGTTTGAAAATAATTTTTAAAGAAACTATTCATAGTAATAACTTGATTCAAAAATAAAATTAAAGAAAAGGGCCCTATTTTACGACAAACCATTTTTCACGGTGCCAAGACATAAAGTATAAGTAACATAAATCTTAACATTTGGCCTTATCTCGCTTCCCCAAAAGCGCATTGCACTGCTTATGTGAGCTACTTGCGATTTCGCAACTATAGATCCCATAAACAGTGTAATATGTATGGGCGGCATGCTGCACCCCTGCAACCCCACTGCTTGGGGTCACTGTTGAGTTTTAAGAACGTGCGAGGTTGCGTATATTATTAAAAAGTTCCGAAAAAGAAAGAACTTTGGGATGTTATTTTAATTTCTAAAATAATTTTTATTATAAAAAAAACGAATTGGAATGCGGTGCAGGGGAAAGTGACAAAAAGCCAAATTGGCCTAATGATGCTTTGGGAAGGTTAGATTAGGTTAGGTTAAAGTGGCTGTCAGCGTAAGGTCGACACACTTAGACCAGAGTTAGGTTCATTGTGATGCCACACGGATCGAGGGGTTTCCCCCGCTACTAGTTAAATTTTTTAGAGCTTCTTATGAAGCGCGATAGACTTTTAACGTCAGCGTTAGCTAAGTCGTTAAGATCATTAAGCAAGAAATCTCCCAGATAAAGATTTCTATTATAGGAGAGAGCAGGACATGTGCAGAGAAGGTGAAGTATAGTCTCCTCCTCCTCCTCGTCCAAGCAACTTCTGCAGAAATCGTTCGATTAAACACCAAGCCTCGATGCGTGCTTGCCTATGGAAAAGTGATACAAGTCCAATTTTTCCGATTTGGCCTTATTTCACGGCACCTCTTTTCACTTCGCTTTTTGCAGCTTTTCAATTTGTCTTTGCAAATTCCATTTCATCAAACGCAAATTTGCAAAAATGAAATTATTTTTTTGAAAAGTTGACAATTTTTCCTCTTTTCGAGATTTGCTTAACCAAATACATTTCGTTTTACCAACCATGCACTTTACATTTAACATTTGGTTAAGATTGTCAATATTTTATTTATTGAAAAGTTTGTCAAAATAATTAAAATACTAAAATCAACCGATTCGAAGCACGTTTTGAAGACGAAGAGGATGCTAATGGTGGATAAGCAACCTTAAAATTGAGAACAAATTTTGAATTTGGAAACCATTTTTCAACTCTGAGAAGCTTCTGTTTGACAAAGACTAATATTGAATATGTTTTGACAAAAATTGGACATAACCTGAAGTATAACAGCCAAAGAAATAATTATCCCTAGTAGGATCTTGTATGTACACCACTTACTTTGGATAGGAAATGGAGCTGAGTACCATGTAGTCGCAATTATGCGCGGAATAAGTAAAATTTCAGTCGGGAGAGTAGTATACCTAGTTTCGGACGCATTAATTGGCGAATTTCTTGCAAACGCCATTGGCTGGCCCGAAACTTCTTTGGAAATATCAAGTTAATTTTTCGGTCAAAGAGGATTCCCCTCTGTAGCTGGATGCGTTGACGGTACAATGATCAACTGCGATGCACCCAAGGAAAATGAAGAGCAGTTTGATAATAGACATGGGAAGCATGCAATAAATGCTATGATGGTTTGTAAGCCGGAACGATCTTTCTGTGTTATTAACATAAGCTGGCCAGGTTGTACGCACGAATATTAAAATTATGAAAACTTTTACTTTTTTAAATTGTTATTATTTTTTCACTTTCATTTAAAAAAAAATTTTCAACTTGCCGACACAGTTTTATTCAGTCGTAGTCGAGTAGTAAGCCTTCGATTTTGGGAAGTTGACAATCTGCCAGGTTGTCGTAAACTTACCGTTGCTTCAATTTCCAAAAATAGTTATTAAAAGTTATTAGACGTTTTCTAAACTTGAGCAAAAGTAGAAAGTGAAAGAAAGCAAAAAATACGCAATAAGCGTATCTTCTCTCACAACGCTTCCGCCATTTCACCCCTTTTTATTAAAAATTGGGTAATTTTCAATTCGTATTCGTCTTAATTTGATTTACAAAATGTTAGATTGCATTTTCTTGTACGCTTAATTCTTTTCGACGGCCAAATCTCTCAGTTGTTTTCACCACATTGAAGACATATACATACTGTATCCATAGAAATGTTTCACTTTGCAATTTTGCAAAACACGATTACAAATACCAAGTTGTCTTTTTAGTTGGTGACACGCTCACACTTTTCCACTTTTCACTTATCAAAAAAGTTCGAAAATTAGCAAAAGTGCAAAATCTTCGCAGCTTTGCGTTCTTAAAAAGCACTTCGCACTTTTACTTTACAGGAAATTACTTGTTTGAAAAGCTGAAAAGTTCATAGCGAAAATGGGTTGGTAAAAAATAGGGCACACATTTCTGGCTTAAAAAACAGCGGTTGTGTTGCCGTTTATTTTAAATAATTTTGTTGCCCTTTAGCTGCATTTTATTATAGCGTGTGATCTGGGCCCTATTCCACAAAAAAAATTATCAACTTTTCACTTTGCTCATATCAAATTTTTCGTCAATTTTCAAAACTTTATTTTCCTCAAAACAATAAAATTTGATGAGTGACAAGTTAAAATTGAAAGTGTAATTTGCAAATCTTTGCAATTTTTATATTCTCTTTGCGATTTCTGTTCCACGTACGTTCCCTTGTGCAAAGTGAAAAGTTAATATTAAAAAGTGTAATTTGCAAAGATTTTGCAAATAATTATGCTGTTTCGTTCCACAAAAAAGCAAATTTTGATAAATTTGTCAAAAGTTTACAAGGTAAACGATCGCCTTACAAATTCATATTGTTATACCTAGTGAAGCTTTCAAAATGTTAAGACGTGAGTTTTTGTTCGGCGATAGTGAAGACGCGGTTATAAAAAGAAATTATAGAGACCGAATTAATTTTTCGGGACTACAAAACTTTAAATTTAAAGAATGCTTTCGTTTAAATCAAATTCAAGTTGATTTCCTTTTAAATAAAATTGGAGAAAAATTAGAGCACAATAAACAGCGCAATTATGCTTTATCGGTTGAAAATCAACTGGTACTGTGCTTGCATTGGCTCGGAAATGGTTGCCAGTACCATGGTGTTGCAGCTATGCATGGTGTTGCGAAATACAGAACCATCCATTGTGTTGTGAACGTTATAAAAATAGACGTTTTGGTTTAAAACGTAGTGCGATGGACCGATGACGTCAGTGGTATTGCTGAAAAGTTTTTTTTATGATGGGTGGATTCCCTTGTGTGTGTGGTTGTGTGAACCATTAAAATTGATGCGCCTACATTACACGAGCAAGGATATGTGGACCGGCATGGAAACCACTCATTGAATGTGATGATGATATGCGGGCCAGACTACACATTTTACAGTGTAAATGCAAGTTGGCCGGGCAGCGTTCAGGACACAAGGGTGTTACGGAATTCGGTTGTACGTCAAAGATTTGACAATAGATGGAGACCATTTCCGGATGCTGTTGTTACGGACTTAAAAACTGGTTGATACCACCATTACGCCGAAATCCCGTTAACCCTGCTGAAGAGGCTTTCAATCGTTGCCACAAAAAAACGCGATGCATAATTGAAAATAGTTTTGGCATTCTTAAAGAAAGATTTCCGTGTCTAAATTATTTGCGACTGAGGCCTGAGTTTGCAGGTAAGATAGTTATTGTTTGTGCCATCTTAAACAATATTGCCTGTAGCATCGAAAGGAGTAGTGAAAACATGCAACCCACTGAAGACACTGACAGTGAAATCGAGGAATTGGATCTGGAAAATGCTGAAGAAGAAAATGATGCCCTTAATAATATGGATCATGCGAGTGGAATGGAAAGGCTTCTCTGCTGCAATACTTTTCCTAATTGTTAACTTCCCAGTGGAAGTTCTTGTAATGGGTTCTTGTAAATGGTGAATCGCGGATTTTGACATATCTTCACGTTTCAAGGTCACCAGAATCCAAATTCAACGTTTTTATAGAAATGTCTGTCCGTGTGTATGTACGTATGTGCGTATGTACGTATGTGCGTTCTTTTTTTTCTTTCGCCACGATTATCCAGAGAACCAAAGATGATATTCACATGGGACCGGGTTTATTCGAAGCGTAATTACGTAACTCAGAACTGATTAAGTTTCCAGCGATATCGATCCAGTCGTTTTTTGTTAGTAAATAAATAACTAAAATAATTTGGCTTTATTTGTACTATTTATCGTCATTTGTTATTGAGCAAATCATTATTACAACGTGCTCCGTTATTTCGTATACATGTAAATTTACAGGTCTCCTTGGGGTTGCATTAATATATTTCACGTCGCTGTTATTAACAACAATTAATTTCCGTGAACAATATTAAAGAACATTTTTTAATATTAAATAATTCTTAACCATATCTTATGGTTAACCACATTTCAAAATTTCCCACTAATTGCATAAGTCATATTGATCCCACTGGGAAGTTAGTCGTGTGGACCTTGCGGGTCGCACCCAGACCACTTTTTAGGGTTCCGTAGCCAAATGGCAAAAAACGGAACCCTTATAGATTCGTCATGTCTGTCTGTCTGTCCGGGAATGTCACAGCCACTTTTTTCCAAAACTATAAGAGCTATACTGTTGAAACTTGGTAAGTAGATGTATTCTGTGAAACGCATTAAAATTTTAACACAAAAATAGAAAAAAAAACAATAAATTTTGGGGTTCCCCATAATTAGAACTGAAACTAAAATCCCATACGTGTGGGGTATCTATGGATAGGTCTTCAAAAATGATATTGAAGTTTCTTATATAATTTTTTTCTAAACTGAATAGTTTGCGCGAGAGACACTTCCAAAGTGTTAAAATGTTGCTCCCCCCCCCCCCCCACCCCCTCTCTAACTTCTAAAATAAGGGAATGATAAAACTAAAAAAAAATATATGATGTACATTACCATGCAAACTTCCAACGAAAATTGGTTTGAACGAGATCCAGCAAATAGTTTTTTTTAATACGTCATAAATCCTAAACCGCAATTTACCTTTCATTCAATCAACTCAACAATAAAAAAAAACATTTAATTTCATAAACATAAACCTTATGCGTAAACCGTGAACCATTATTTTCTAAAAATAAATCTGTAATAGGTGCCTAACTAAATAATAATTATAATTCGCGCGGAACCCTTCATGGGCGAGTCCGACTCGCACTTGGCCGCTTTTTTTGAAATAAAATTGATTTTTTTGGCTTTGACCTTTTTCCACTGCAAAACCGTTGTTTTTTTTGGGGCATTTTTGGGGTTTGAGATTAAGATCTCAGAGAATAAATAATATAAGAAGCAAAAAATGGAATTCGAGTATTGTTTATTCAGAAAAAAAAAATTAAAAAAAATAACAACTAATAATATATAGGAAAATAGTACTTTATAAAAATAATAATAAATTAAACTAAACACATAAAAAACTTAAAACTCCTCAAACAACAGACTCCTCGGCGTTTCTGCCGCTGCAAAATCCATCTCCAATTTCAGGCATTGAAGTTTCCTGTGGTAAACTTGAATTTCCATAGCTTTCTGGCAAATTCAGTCCATCTACCACAGCTGAGTCCGATTCGAGAATATCGAGGATGGCCAAGTCAGCTTCATGCATAACGCTGTTCCTTTCACCTACGAGTTTTTCGGGCGTTATCCCTTTACTCTGAAAATTAACAAAATTAAATTCACGGATAAATCTAAATGAAATTGAAACAATTTTTTTATTGCTATTTGTAGGCAATAAATTGTTATACTTACCAATGTCCGACTCTTCCAGAGCCCAAACAAACTGTCCCTCGCATAGGTCCATGTTTTTTGGGCCGATGACGCCAGTTGCAGGGATTGGGCTTTTCTTAAAACTTCCTCCCTGGCAGCCTGTTTATCTAATTTGCTTGTTTTGTTGTTTTTAAAACAAGCAAATAAATTTTTTTTTTTTCTTTTATCACATACGAGTATAACACTGCAAGTTTTTTTTTCAGTTTTTATTTTGCGGTTCATTTTAACAATTTCTAATAGTTTTCCGACTGTTCTTTGTTGATGTTGCTGGTGCCAAAGACACGTTAGCAAATTAGAGTAGTGTAAGTGTTAATGTACATAGGTAAGTTAATGTTTAAGTTAAGGTTGATTATTTTGATGAATGTGAGTTTTGTTGTTGTTGTTGAGTATGGTGTGTTTGTGTGATCCAACAGCAATGCAAAGTGAAAAGTGATATGACAGATATGCAAAGATGATTAAATGCTTTGTGGAACACTTTGCACACTCACTTTGCAGGAGAGCGCAGAGACTTTGCAAAAATTTGCTAGTGCAAAGTGAGATTTGCAAAGAATATTTTGGAAGAGAAGCACTTTTCACTTTGCCAAAAAATGTAATTTGATATGAGCAAAGTGAAAAGTTGATAATTTGTTTTGTGGAATAGGGCCCTGATCTAGATCGGATTTGCATTCAAAAATACATGCAAATGCTGTTGCAGAAAAAAAGAAGTAGAATACCAAAATAGTGTAGTGGTAAAAAGTGTGGTAGATATGAAGAGACACAACAATATCATTCAGATTGATGTAATCCCATAGTTCTTGCTTTTATCAACAAAATAAGTTAATATAATAGGAACTGCATATCTACTATATGGGTTCACATATTGTTGGTTATATTAACAATATTAGTTTAACTAAATTAATTTAACTAAACGTTGTTTTATATAAACATAATTTTAACTCTGTATTCACAGATCCGTAGTTCGGCAAAACTAAATCACAAAGAAGGATAAAAGATTATACCTCCTATGATATAATTGTATAAGCATTTACTACAAAATGGCGTATAAATATGTCTCCGAATGAATTTAAGTTAGTTTTTAGGACAAAGCCTTCGTGAACATATTTGAATTTGCTTAAATACTCTAAAAGCTTTTTGGGAGGTTCGCGCTCTTCCAAGCAAACAATCGTTTATCAAGCAGAAGTGCTGAAAAGAAGTAGTTGCATCAATTTTGTATCTAGCTTTATTTTCTGTTGAACTCTGAAAAACACCTTTCAGCGGCTGCGCTCCTATGTGGGAGACCAGTGGCCTATTTCAACAACTTACAAATTTGTATTTACAAGCATTTTTTAACAAAATTTGTGATTATGTTGATTTATGTCGTTTCACCAAACTCTGGGTATTATAAATTTGTAGCTGTATTCTACAAAGGGAAATTTGTGGGAATATTTCCCTTTTCGTTTCACCAAATGCTATTTATAGTTGTAATTTACAAGTTACAAATTTGTGAAAAGTTGACTTATTTGTGAGTTTACGTTTCACCAAAGAAAATTAATTTACAAATTTTGTTCAGTATGTGAGAATATTTTACAACTGAAACTTGACGTGTAATTCCTCCTACAAGTTTTGTTTTATATTGAAAGTAATCAAAAAATGTCTTTGCAACGAAGGCATAATAGTAGCGATAGTAGCGAAAGTGACGATCATGTTTTAATTTTAAGAAAAAAAATGTATCTGACGCGTATAAACTATGTTATTTCCGAGTTATTTAATTTGTATGAAAAATTTCGCCTGGCTCGATGCAAGGCAGAGGAAATAATTGCAATTATTGGGCGACAAATAGCCCACACGACTGAAAAAACTTTGCATTAGCAACAAGGCAGTTTCTCACAGCTTTACACTGGCTTGGAAATGGAGAGCAATACCATGGTGTAGCAGATATGCATGGGATATCTAAATCGACCATTTGTGCAGCAATTGTTAATTTATTGTTTGAAAGTGTTGTATGTTGGCCAAATGAACACGAAAGTATTTGTGAAAAGTTTTACAATATTGCAGGTAAAAAATGTTTAATATCTGAAGTTTTGCATACAATTTTCTTTCTTACAAGGTATGCCATGTGTTTACGGATGTATAGACGGAACCTTAACAAACATAGATGCCCCCGACGAGTTTGAATCTGCATATGTGGACAGGCATGAAAAGCACTCCATACATTTTATGTTAGTATGTGGGCCGGACTATAGCTTTTATAACGAATATGTGAATTGACCGATAAGTGTGCACGATTCAAGGGTGTTACGAAGAACTCCCCTTTTTTCAAAAGTTGAAAGTGCATTTCGACCTTTTTTTTCATTCTGTTTTGCTTGGGGATACAGAATATCCTTTAAATGATTGGTTAATTACCCGCATTTTGAGAAACCCAACGCCTAAAGTTGATCGTTATAATCGAGCACATAAATCAACTCGGAGAATAATAGAAAACGCGATTGGAATTTTGAAGGAGAGTTTTCCGTGTCTGGAGCACTTACGATTGCAAATCCATGAAAGCAGTTACTGTTATAAAATGTTGCATCATCTTAACCAACATTTACCGACAAGCGGCGAAATTTTCACCAACACTGATGATTTAAACGACGAATATACTCAAAATGCTGAAAATGTTGGCCTAAGGTAGCTCTAGAATAGTTTTTAAATCACTTTTCATAAGTAAATATCATATTAAATAACGAGACTTTTGAACTTTATTTTTATTTTTAGTAGTCACTTAATTCCAAAGTGTTTTCTTCCAACACTTTTCTCTTCCCTTCCAGCTCTGCAGTTAGATGGTTTCTTGGCAACCCCAAGTCATGTTCCTTTTGCAAAGGCATCCAACTGCAAATTATAAATTTCGAGTTGAAGCCTCTTTTTCTTCAATCGAAGAATATCCACTTGGTCAGTTAGGATTTTGTTGTTGCGTTTGCGCTTTTTTGATGATAGGTACTGTTTGTTTGTACTGTCTGTTTGAATTAAAAAATATGCAGACACATATATTATTAAAAAAAAATTGTGAGAAATAAGCATTTGTATTTACCTTATTTCCCCTTCAATATCCCCCAAAATATTTTTCCACGCGTTTACTTTCACCTCGTGCGTTAACGCATAACAAAATTTGCCAAATAAAACCTCCTTCTTTTCTCTAATCAAGGAGACAAAAAAAAAATATTTTGCTCATTCATTTTAATTCCGTAATTGCACGACGATATTCCACAAATTTGTGAGAAAACACTTGTAGATTACACATTGCACAAAAATCCGGTGCAACAGGAATTTTTACCCTTGTTATCAACATGTTTATTGTTACAATTTTTTTTTTGTCTAATCACAAATTTGTAGGTTCCAGTGGCGTGGCGTCCATATAACACGATTCCTACCGTCTTCCCTTTTAAAAATCCACCAAAAGTAAGCACTATCTGCCAAATAAATATATGAAAAATGAAACCCGTCCCGTATTTTAATTATAAAATAAAATCTACACACACACTCACACATAAGCTATCGAATAAGTTTAATATTTTCATTCTACCTCTCGTCTGTATCTTCATACTTCATTCAAGAATCAAGATTCAACCACATTCCACAATCCACAAATCACAAACAACAAACCAACGAAGAGTCACAAAAATACTCTTAGTAAAAAGTTTTCAACTACCGCTGCTCTCTATAATAGAATACAAAATATTTTTCCGTCTTATTTACTTGTTTTATATCCCTTTCTTCTACAAGCATTGCGGTTCCGATCCTCTTTGTTCAACACCCGCTTTTATATTCAAAGAAAAAGACGCTACATTTCGTCTTATAAACCAAATCTCACGCTGAATACTTGGAATTGTTTCATTTCATTCTCCCTTTTGCGATTAGCATTGCGTTTCAATCGGAAGATATCAACATGTTGCAGGAATGCAGGTGCTACGTTTGACTCGTTTTTTTTGCAACATTGTGTCTAATAACACGGTGTTCTTTGACTTATTTCTTTTTTCTTATGACATAATATCTGAATGTGTTATGTGGGTTGATTCTTGATTTTGAATTTGATGTTGATATTGATATGCGTGTTGATGTAAGAAGTTGAGCTTTCATTTTTCTCTCTTGTGATAGTTAATGCTTCGATGTTTTTACAAATTTATTGTTATACTTTTGTCTTATGAAATAAAATATGGTAGAATATTATGGCAATTTGTCAGCTGAGTAAATTCAGCATATCGCTTAAGAGAAGTTCATGTCAAATAAAATACCGACACTTGTTTTTTTTTTAAGCAGGAATTCAAATTTTAATTTAGAATCAGTTGGAATTTATTGACAGACTGCGTTGCACAAGTGCAATAACTTGAAAAAATCTAGTGTTTTGTAAAGCCAATTTGATAAAATCTTAAATTAAAATAGTGAAAAGTTAGATGTGAAAGTGAAAGTGAAGGTTAATGTGTAATTTTTTAGTTTCTTTTATTACCAACTTACTGATAAAAACATTTTAGCTTCTTAATTTTAGTGCAGTTTTAGATTTTTTTTTGGAAATGTCTTTGATTAGTGTAGATTGCTGTTTAACTGATTTCCTCCTGGAGGATTCAAATAGTTTTAGTAAGCTATCTTTTCTTGATAAAAAAAAAGTTATAGACGTAGGGCGCTCTATGCCTTTTATAAATATTAATTACCAAAGGAGAGATGGTTTTGTGACACATTTTAATGTTTCCTTATACCAAAAATATAAGTGGCTAACTGGGAGTTGCAAGCTTAATAAAATGTTTTGTTTTCCTTGTCTTCTTTTTTCAAACTCCGCCAGTGTTTGGAGCCGAACGGGTTTCACTGATATAAATAATTTAGTTAATTCTTCGAAAAAACATATTAAGACAGAAAAACATATTCGTTGTTGTTTATCCCTACACGAATTCGGCACGAATCGCATTGAAACTTCTTTAGGAAATTCTTTCGTTGTTCATAATAAAAAAGTAGATAAAAATCGGAAACTAATGGAACGTTTTATTGACACGGTCATTTTATTAGGCAGACAGGAGTTAGCATTTCGCGGTCATGATGAAAGGTCTAGTTCAGATAATCGTGGCAATTATGTCGAAGCGGTTTATTTTTTATCTAAATATGACACTTTATTGGAATCCCATTTAGAGCAGTGTTCAAGTACACACAATCCAATTTTTTCAGGTTTATCCAACGATATTCAAAACGATTTGATACATAGTATCGCGGCGGTTATTAAATCCGAAATTAAAACGGAAATCAAGGATGCTCGGTTCGTGTCGAATATGATCGACGAAACACCAGATTTGAGTCATAGGGAACAACTGAGTGCCATATTTCGGTACTTGTCAGAGGATGGTATACAAGAAAGATTTCTTGGATTTTTTGACGTTAGCGCAAGTCGTAATGCAAATGAGTTATCCAATCATATATTTAAAATTCTTGAAACATACGACTGCAAGGAAAAGTTAATAGGACAATCCTACGATTGTGCCGCAGTTATGTCCGGCGAGGGGGGTGGTGTTCAAAAGAAGGTCCTTGATGAATGCCCGATGGCAAATTTTATTCCTTGTTATGCACATGTTTTAAATTTAGTACTATCCCGATCTCTAGAAAACATAGCAGAACTTAAACTATTTTTTGGCTATACTAATAGCATCGTTCGATTTTTTAATAAATCCACAAAGCGGTCCAATCTTTTAAAACAAATTTCCAATCGACGCATGCCAGGAGTATCGGAAACTCGATGGCATTATCATTCAAGAATAATAAACGTAATCTTTAACTGTAGAATAGATATAATTGAAACTTTTAGCAAAATAATTAATGACTCTAGGGAATGGGATACTGACACACTTTCGATGGCAGAAAGTTTATTAAATAAATTAGAGAGCAAGGAATTCTGTTTTTTGCTTCATACCCTTTCTGAAATATTTGCAAAGACCGATGTATTATTTAATTTAATTCAAAAAAAAACAAACAGACGTTAGTTATGCCAAGCAAGAAATCGAACGTTTTGAGTCATGGATAAGCTCTGACTTTTTAAATATGTTTGAAGTTATTTATGACAGCGTAAATGATTGCATCGAACCTCCACGTAAACGCAGGTTGCTTGACTTCGATTTGAAGACGAATTATAAGCGCCTTTTTGTTGAAATTAAAGACAATATAGTTAGCCAAATAAATGCCAGATATAAATCATTTAATAATCTTACATTTTTGGATTTACTAAATAATTTGAAGTATGACACTTTTTCTCGTTCCAGTCCAGATGTAAAAATATCTTCCCTAATTAAGTTTTTTCCTAGAATTTTTGACTTCACGGCATTAAAAAATGAACTTAATGTTTTATATTCTTCGTCGTCACTTCGGCAGTTTGAGGTTCTCGACCTTCACAACCATTTGAATAGTGAAGCATTGAAAGAAGTGTTCCCTCAAGTCTTAAACTTAAGTAGTTTACTTTTAACACTTCCCATTTCCGTCGCCTCCGTTGAGAGGTCTTTTTCTGCTTTAAAAAGAATTCATACTTATTTAAGAAACTCACAGGGCGAGGATAGGCTCTCTGATTTTGCCCTCATATCGATAGAAAGAAGACTTCTTCTTAAAATTAAAAATAGACCAAACTTCTATGAAAGGGTATTGGCAGAGTTTATCAAAAAAGATCGTCGAATAGCATTAGAATACAAATAATTATAAAGAACTAATATTTTAACAAAACTTTTCACTTTTTTTTTTAAGTGTGTGAATTTTAGCTGTTTTTAATTTTGATTTATTTTTATTGCAGACATTATTATTTGTATCGTTTTTATATTTTAACAAATATAAAGAATTATCCATATAATTCTTCTGAATTTTCTTATTTTAAAATTACTATCCACATTATGCTGAATTTTTT
Source organism: Portevinia maculata (assembly GCA_949715645.1). Taxonomy (NCBI): domain Eukaryota; kingdom Metazoa; phylum Arthropoda; class Insecta; order Diptera; family Syrphidae; genus Portevinia; species Portevinia maculata. Next base: position 50,094,558 of record OX454527.1, on the reverse strand, counting down.
TAAGTTATTGTATCATGCGTCTGTCAAGACCGGCTTCTTTTGAAGCCACTTTTGTTATGCTTTAAGCTCATTGTTGATTGAAATATTAATGTCTTGAAGTATAAAAAATGTGGCTAGAATATTTTTGCTAAGTCAATGTGGAATGCATATTATGTAGATACAATATCCCCATTAAAAATTATTTTATTTCAGGTTTTAAAGATTTTTATTTTTATAGGTGACTAAATTTTTCAACGTCTTCCCTTTTAAAATTATCCACGCCACGCCACTGGTAGGTTCATATATTTGTATTTGGTGAAACGGAAAACCAGATTACAAATTTGTAATTGTGATTTACAAGTACAAATTTGTGGTTGTTATTTGTAGTTTGGTGAAATAGGCCCCAGCTTGAGTAAGCAATAATTTTGACGAATTTCGGAAGGGATTCTCTTCTAACATTATAGTTCCGGAAAACAAATGCTTCCAAAATTTAATAACATCCTCTTGCTCTTGCATTTCTATTTCTTTTGCGAATATCAGCATCCCATATTCTGAATACTCCCGTAGTGGGGGTATATTTTGATATCTTTCGGATTTCTTAGTGCGTATTATAGGTATCTAAGTAATCTCCGTACTGACCACACTTAATGCCAAAAAACATATATTTTCGATTTATTAACCTCATCACCATAATCCATAATGCCGATGGAGTAAGTGAGATGCTATACATTTATTTTCATCTTTTAAGTTAGTTAATATTTTGTTGGCCGTGCAGAGACGGGCTAGGAACACCCCCAAATAAGAGCGCGTGCAACTAAGGGGGAGAAATCGCATCTAGACAATTTTAGCATTCATGTGAGGATGAGCCTAGCGGCACGTTTAACATTTAAAAACTATGCCGCAAGTATGCATGCGGGATCTTTGGTTGACACACTGGAGATCAGCGGTGTCGTAAAAAGTCGATCAAACAATAATCAGTAACAGGAACATGCGCATGTCGAAATCATTAAAAAAGCAAAGCTTAAAATCTCTTGAATCCCAAAAATGCAATTACATCAGCATTTGATTAATCTCAGTTATTATTGATAAATATAAAAAAGCCTGCCGAAGTTTAATGAGGTCAAGCCGGGGAACCCCACCTGCGGACTAGTAGGGAAATGGTAAAATGGGAGAGTTATGGTCCCTTTAATTCTGATCATTACTTCGCCGATAAGTAAGAAGAAGAAGTTAGTTAAAAAATTTTCTGCATTTGTTACTTTCCCTTTTTGCTCAAAAACTATTAGGGTACTTTACTTACTGGTTACTTATTGTTATCGAATGTTGTTTCACAAGAAACAAGCAGAAACAGGTCAACTGAAGCAACACAAATTGGATGTATTCGGTCAATACAATTTAATGCTTTGACTGTTACAAACGGACAGCTTCAGCAGATTATTACTTAAAAAGTTAAAAATACAATATCTAATAAAAATTATTTTTTTTACTTAGTAGGCAGCAAAGGCTAAGTAAATGTAGTAGATCTGCTACTTATGTAGTACAGCGGCACCCCTGCCCTCCTTCAGGGTCGGCCCAACAATATGTGCAAGATGTGCAAATGCACAGGGCGCCAAATTCCGGGGCGTATTGCTAGGAGTAAGAAAAATTAAGTTTACCTTGCGCGGATACTGCCATTTGCATTTAAAACAAAAAAAATGTTCGAATAAGCCAAAAATAGCAACATCCCTCACACCTGTGCTGAATTTTTGCACATTAACTCACATCATTTGCAATATTGCAACTTCAATGAGAATCTAATTCAAAATAGGGAGCTTTCTGTAAACCTTGCACAGGACGCTTGTTTGGCTGGAGCCGGCCTGCTCTCCTTCACTAGTCGATCTGTTGACCACTTACTGTCGGATTCGAGTTCGAAGTTCGAAGTTGACAGGAAGAATTTATTGTTTTTTCTTTTTACTGTCTGCCAATAAATTAAAAGATATGCTTTTTCGTAAAAAAACATATTTGCCTGTTAGAATCGGTGTAAAACTGTTTGACTCTTGCATTCAAGCTAAAATCCACTCCATATCCCTTCCTTAAGGACGGGTTGGGTAGGGTCAGTGGTTGGTACGTATAACTACTGATCGAGATATTTAAATCCCCCCTTTTTAAAATGAAATGTTAAAACTAAACTATCAAGAAGAAGGTAGTGAAAGTGTTGTTGTGTTAGTTTCAACATTTCGTGTTACTTAAATCTTTTAAATGCTGTTCAATAATAATTTTCTGGTTTAGTATTGCCTGATGGAGACGGAGAGTATATTTACGCTCGAAACGTCGCACACCATATAATCTTTTAATTTTTGACCTGGAGCCAGATGAAACTTCTCTTTTTGTATAAAAGTTTTTGAATTCTTGAAAATTTTACTTTCCTCAAAAACGGCTTCAACGATTTTAATTTATTTTGATGTCTTGAATACTTAGGTTGAGTGTCAGAAGATGGCTTGTTCAGTTTTGCCCAAAAGACTTACGGTACGCTAGGAAACCAACAATATCTCAAAAACAGGTGACGTAATTTCAATCAAATTTGATATACATAGATACATATTACCTGATACCAATATTTAGAAGAAATTTGCATAGCCAGATTTTCGAAAGAACAATTTATAACTTTTTTATATATTTTTTTAAATCAGTTATTAAAATGTTGAAAAACATAATTTTTTTGTTAAATGGCTTTAATGATTTTGATGATTTTTGTGTGGTTTTCAATACTTTGAGTAAATGTAAGAACATATCATACTCAGATTTTCGTAAACGACTCGAATAGCAGCACAATCGAAAGGTCCCCGGTTCAATTCCCGCCGGCCAAGTAACATCTTGAGTTTTTTTCCACCGCCCCACCTCTTGCGAAAGTCTGACAAACATCCAAGAGTATCAATTGTCATGAGAAGCTTCTTAAATTTGCCGTTCGGATTCGGCGTAAAATTTTAGGTCCCTTCCACTTCGCAAAGAAAGTGGTTGGAGAAGCTAGGTTTTAGGCCGTCTATGGGCCGTTAATGCCTAATATTTATTTTTTTTTTTGATTTCAAAAAGAAATTGACAGTCAAGTTTATATTATTTTAAATAAATTTGCATATTCAGATTCTCAAAAAATAACTAAAAAAATATTAATTCATATAACAGTTTCTATATTTGTATTAAATTTCACTTTTCTCAAAAACGACTTCAACGACATCGATTATGGTTTAAATACTTGCGAGTGAAGGTTGAAAATGACATACTCAGTTTTTACCAAAATACTAAAACTATGGTACATACGATTTTAAAGAAGTTTGAGATTTGAGCTATCATAAAGATTTAGGACTAATTTACTACTCCAATTTTTGAAATAACTTTTATATAATTTTTTCGATTTTCATCAAATTTTGTATTTATATTTGCCTCAAATAGAGACATTAAGATCGAAAACCATTATAACAAATGAAAAACTGTTCATAAGATCACAACCACAAAGTCAATTACCGTTATGTATGCTTTAACCGGAAATTAGGTCTATGAAACCGCCTTATTTTGGGCATAAACTACAGTTTTATTACCCATTTCCAGCATCTGCTGAAAGGTATGAAATTAAATGTCAAGATGTTTTTTTTTTTAAATTACCCATTCACGAATGCAATCAAGACCAATCAAATATAGCTATCTACATGTAGATTACATGCTAAGATTCTTTTTTTCCTGATTATACGAGTAGAGAAAATGGCAAATGAAAAAAATGTGATTCGAAAGCAATTCTAATAAAAGGATTTATTTTTTTATGAAAAGAGATTATTTAACATTTTTTATTTTCCTCGCAAATTCAAATAAAAGAGGTGTTATTTACTTATTGAAATAATTTACAAAATTATTAAATAAACTAGTTTCAAAAAGGCATCGGATCAGCCAGGCCATATGATGCCGTTTTTTTCTGCAATTCAGTAATACGAGTATCTCAATGTTCAATGTTATTTTTTACTAAGAGTCCTTAGAACCCCAAAAAGGTCAATAAATCCCAAAGTTGTAATCGGGCGCATGGTTTTGCAGCAAAAACCCATAGATTCCTAATATGGTAAGGGGTTCTTGTTACGATCTTAAAAAAAACAAGTTATTCTATCAAAAACTTTATATTAAAGATGCTTGCTAGGGAAACAGATCACCCCCTACACATTTTAAATTGGGTGCACCTTTTGCGCGCCAGAAGTGAACAATCATAAGCCCTTTTTTCGATACGATTTTGAAAACTGGTTTTTTGATCATGATTCTTACGATTTTGTCTGTCAAGAATCATGCTATACGGCGTTATAAATGTGATTGCCAGGGCACGAATGTAGAGTGAATATTGACCGTTTTTTTCTGATTCAAAGATTGAGTTTTTAATGTGTTACAGCCAATAGTAAAAAACAACCAATAGTAACAAATACTTAAACTAATATAACGGGCTCCCGACCCGTGAAGAATCTCTGCCTACATTGCCTCTGCGATCCCGTGCACGCTGCTTCCAGTTCTCCAGACCAAGCACCCTGGCATCCGCGATGGCTTGGTCTTTAAAACAGAGGTTCGGTCTTCCTTGCATTCTCTATTTAAGACAGTACCTTCCGTGTTGACACCTGCCCTGATCACTATTTTCACCAGAACAAGATTGAAGAAGTTACATGATAGCGCATCTCCTTACCAAATCCGGTACAAAATTGGAATAATTCGGAAGAGCTTCTTTCAAACTGCTGCACATTACACCGCGTGTTTGCAAGTGTCACGCAACACAACTGGGCCAGTTTTGCCGTGATCCCGAATTAGGCCATCGCCACGTAGAATATGCCTCGATAGTTCTCGCAAGACATTGGATCGCCTTTTTTGATTGATTTTGGTGCATGCGCCCTACCAAAACATATTTCAATAGCTCCGCTGAAAGACCATCAGAGCCGGCGGTCTTATTGCTCTTTAGCTTTCTATAGCTAAGCCACCCTCTTCTATACTGGGTTGTGAAATCTGTTCTTCATTGACAGGACGTGTATTCACTTTTTGCCCTATCACTCTCCCTCCATGATGCCCATCAAGAAGCTGCTGGAAATGCTGCTTAAATAAATCTTTTATTCCCTACGCTTCGGTGACCAGGTTTCCGTCGCTGTTTCGAAGTGCCTGCGTTCTGGTCTTAAAGCTAGCAACTAGTTGCTTCGCCGTCTTGTAAAATCTCCGAATGTTGTTTCGATCGCGATACTTCGATTTCCTTAAGCTGGGATACTGCGTACACCCTCTTCTTTCTACGCAGGATCTCCTTCTCCTCTCCTCAATACTCTTCCCTCTCTGCCCTTGTTTTGCGCTGCTGCGTTTTTAAATGTGCTTCTTCTGTCACCCTCTTCCGATAAACGCATACATCATCATACAACGGACTTTTTCTCTGTGGTGGCTGGTAACCTACGGTGGTCTCGGCTACCTCATTGGCGATGTCACGATATCGGTTCCACATATTGTTGGCCATAGTAACAAATACTTATGTAAGAAAATATTATCGCAAGATATAGGTATCCGTCTGTCTGAATTTTCTTTTAGCAAATTGAGTGTTTTCATGATTTGTATTAAAACCAACTTCACTGTGCCTTTGAAACTAAGGGATGCATTGGCAAACTACTCGTAGGTTGATAATTAGTTCTGGCTGTGGATAATGAGATGGAGTTAAAAACTAGGACAAGAATAAGTTTGGTTCTGCCCCCTATGGTATATCCTAATATTCTTGACTATGGAATGGAGACTACAGCTGCTCTTGTAGCTCAAATTTGTTTGTACATATATGGCACATGATATAGGTACGAGTATTAGGCCGTCGTTGATGATTGTTGTTCTTTTCGACTAAATAAATAACACTTAACACGCTTGAGTTACAAGCAAGTAAAATCCATTTTCTGATAAATCATTTAATAATCAGTAAACCTATTCGAAAAATCTGCCAAAACTTATGTCGAGCCAAATAATTATGTACATGTCTTAAATATTTTGTCGCACAAAGTCGCAATTATTATGAAATTTACTAATCAGTTTATATCGATATACACGAGTACATTTTCTTACGTCCTCTTGTATACCATACCAACAATTACCATTTCGTTTCGTGGTCGACCTTGAAGCCTACCTCAAACCCCATTTAATTTGAGCCAGGTCATTTCTTCCGTCCTCTAGACGCACGAACGTCGCAGTACCAATTTGTTTGCGTATAAATACATGCATACATACATTCAAAGCATCGCTCAATATAAGATCACATAAAAGCAAAATCCACATGTACTTCACTCACACACAAATCACCACTAAACAGCAGCACCATCCTTTAAAAGGTTGTCGTCCTTCTCACAGACTTGATTGACTCCAACTCTCCCCGAAATTTTCGACGCACACCAAAATAACCAAGCCCACGGTTGGAGCGGTAATGATAGTGAAAGAATAAATTGAAAATTTCAGTCTAGCTGCCTGTCTGAGTATGAGTCACTCTATCTGTACAGTGTACCTACTCCCACATAGATATTTGTGTTTATAGGCCTGGATAAGGCTAAAAGAGACGGAGACCATATCCCCCACGCCAGGCAGACAACAATTTTCAAACGAAAAATAAAAACCCACTTAGCAAACGAGGAAAAGCTTTTTGGAGACAAAGTTTTTCAAGGACAGGAGTGTATCTACTCCACAAAGGACAATGTCGGTTGAAAATCATTTAAGACGCCCTCACTCAATCCAAGAGCATATCATCCTCTTCATTATTTTCCTACTCGAGTACGAATCGTTTCTAAACCTTTAAGACGTTGCGACATAGTTGGTCGTTTATAGGCGGCCGAAATAATATAAACTAACACCTTTCGACCATGAACTTGTTTGTGTTATGGGGCTAGGGCTATATACATAAACGGATTCATTGCCGGTGTGGGTTTGTTAAATTTCGGCTTGAAAAAGATGATTGAAATAATTATGTAGGTACTTCCAACTATTGGCACACACACATCCTAAAGCCGTGTGTTCATTTAACTGCATTAATCCGGTCCATTCCATGCCAGACAGAAGCAGAAGAAGACGAACGAATTCTAACAAAAGTTCAATTACTTGTCTGACGGCCGTTTCATGAGAGAGGGAAGCAATTTCAAGGTCATGCGAGTGAAAGTCTCCTTCACCCTATGTGCTGGCAGATTTGGGGGGATGATAAAGCGAATGTGATTCAAGCGGGAAGTTGGGATTGGTCTATGCGTTGGAATTGTATATTCTTTGACGTTAAGAGTGTCAAGAGATTCATTGAGGTTCACCTAGTAGAATTGATATTGTCACCGTGTCAGACCTACGAGTAAATTAATTTGCAATACATCAAATAAAAATCAATTTTCTAGAAAAATTTAATTTGCAGTGAAATATTAGCAATGTCGTAGAAGAAGACACGCTTGCTGAGCTTCGCGGATTGGGTACATACTCGTAATTCTTATGGGAATCGATGCAGATGCGCCCATACTTGTGGGTGGATGATTTGTTGGCCTTTCTAAATAAGTGCTTGTTTCGGTAACTCCTGTCATCGTGGTAAGTGGAGGCCTCCACCCACTTGTCAGCAAAAAGGTTGTTCTTAGGTCCTTAGGAACTTTCAAAGTAATTTCATACCATTTTCTCGCATAAGAGATTTACATTCACATAGAAGGGGGCGAAATGATTCAATTTCTTTAAATATTCTACAGCTTCTGCAGTATATCCAGCCGCTCCGCATGTAGGCCCACGTCACAGTGTCTGGTACGCATTATATTTGAGGTTTCATTCTAGTATGGATCTCGATCTTTGCCGGTTGAACGCAAATTGGCTCTTCTCTGGACTCAATATCAACTTTCCTCGCAAGCGGACTCAGTGGAGTTCTTAAACGTTTTGAGCGCGAAAGATGCGTGCATATCTCATTCATATCATGCACTCAGTATAAATTTTTTTTCATATTGGTCGACGATATTGCCTCAAAGTATTTCATGTGTTGTTTTGCTTTTGAACAAATGACCTTATGTCTTTCAAAGCCGCTTGGCTGTCTGAGTATACGGTGGTAGCAGCTTTAGCAGCCCTCTTTGCCCGGAAAACACTGATTCTACACGATTCGATCAAGGGCTCTTCTACGCAGTTGGAAACAAACAACAGAGTGGCAGAAAGCTGAACGGCAGGCTTAAGCGGCAATTCTTAAGCGATTAGTAGTTAAAAATAATTGTATAATTATTTTCGACAAGATGAAGACCGATTCGGGCAATATCCCCATATGTCAATACATACAATCAAACTAAAATTACAAAACGAAACTTTGAATACAGAAATACTGTGCAGTTTCCAGAGAAATTTTGGGAAAACATCCCTTTTTCGGTTTTAAGGAAAATATTTTGGAGTTCCAAGTGCTTGTTGGTAAAATAACCTTAAACACAGAAAAACTGCGCAGTTTCTAGAGACATTTCGGAAATAAATCGCTTTTCGGGTTTTAAGGACCTGTTGGTAAAATAACCTTGAACACAGAAACACTGCGCGGTTTCTATAAAGACATTATTAACAAATGTCTTCTTTCTGGTTTGCAGGATTTTTTTGGGTTTCAAGAACTTATTGGAACAATATAGACTACGTGGGCACTTTCCGTAACAATAAAAGGTTTACCCTAAATGCGGCAAAAGTGTAGGTAATTTAAAAGAAATTGCTGCACAATACATACATACCTACGAAATATATAAAAAATAAATGAAGAACTTACAAGCCGAAAGAAAATCACAGCTTTTAAAACGAAAATCACGCAGCAATGGCGTGGTATCATATAACCCGATTCTTATCGTCTTCCCTTTTAAAAAATCCACTGCACACGCACGCATAAGTGATCGAATATATTAGTGTGTGTATCCATATCACCACTCCATCGTCGCCAGAAAGCAAATGCAAAAGGCAAACGCAAAGACAACCGAAATAGTTTGGGTGATAAAATCTCCGACTGGAGAGTTGCTGTTGAGAGCAAATTTGTGCGTATCCATATCTTTATCCACAAACTCATCGTTGCGAGGAAGCGAAAGCAGACGCAAAGACAAACCCAAATATGTCGGGTTGTAAAAGGGTTATAAAAAAAAGATTCCCTAGTTATATGTACTTCTAAAGAAAAAAAAATCGAATTAATTAAAAACCTCCTTCTACCAATAATAACATTTGCGGAAGTTGTGTACAGCAATCTTGATTCATTTTCTCTTTACCAAAATAGTATATTACAGAGCTTAAAACTAGCTTCTCTGCATCAGGCTATGGCAATGGCGTCAAATATACCGTTCTTAACGAAACCTTTTGTTAGCTAATCTGGAGAACCAGGACAAATTAGGTATTATAGGTATACATAATTATACCTATTAATCAACTGGTTTTTTTTAATGGAAACAAATCAAACTATCGGGTAACCTTCTTTCACAACAATCTTGACAGTCTATTACGTTTCTTCAGAATAGATATAGAAAACTATCGATTGGTTTATAATCGAAAGCTTTGACTTTTGTAAACTGTCGATGCTGTTGACCAATATCGATTGTTTTCGATAGCCATTTATTTATAATATGCGTTGTAGTAAGTTTCCACCGAACCAAAATTCGTAATTTTAGATTTCGAAAACCTTAATTTCAGCGAAATTTCCAGTTTGTCACATCGAACAAGCCAGTCAACGAATTCACCACTTTAAATTTGAGGGTTTTTCTCCGTGATAGGCGGAAAACCTTTTGTTAAAAGATTTGTTTTCAAATACCAAATATGTATACCAATTTGTTTTTAAAAATATTTAGAAAATTTCATCTGATATTCGGATGTTACATATAAATTCATTTGTTTTGCACTTCTAACGAGTTTTTACTTTATTCGTACATTAAATCTCCAAGCTACTAAGTTGAGTTAGCATTATACTCGTACTTAATCATTTTAACTAGTCCTCAAATCCCTTTTTTGAATTTATGATTTAGTTGCAGGATAAAGATAAAGTGCAACTACGTCTGATTTCTAATTGTCAAAAGAAAATGTTAAATTTTATAGAAAACAGTAAAAAGGAATTTATGACTTTGTTCTTTGGAAATAGCTTTTTGGCCAGGTGAAAACGTAGCATTAGTTGATCGATAGTAAAGTTTAGTCCGGAGAGTTTTTCACAAAGAAAATAGTAGGTAATATATACTAAGCAAATTTTTTAAATCGTTTTGAAATTTAATAGGACAACCCCCTTTCTATGGTAAGTCACGTTTACGTAGGAACAGGAACATTGTCTGCACATTCTGCACCAAAATTCGTGATGAATTTTTCTACAAGAAATAGAGAAATCACTTCTATGCAATTTTAGCATACAAATGAGCCCAGCTTTACGTTTCTTCTTTCTTTTCAACGACGAGTTTATGATCTGGACTTAAGCGATCATAACCGTACCACTTCATTGCATCTCTACTGGAACTCTGATGGATATTGGCAGGGTTCGTAAGAACTTTACATTGAACATGACAGTATTAACTGAGCCGGTCGTGCAATGAAACCCACATTAGATTGGCCTCAGCGATAAAGTGGTCCAAAATCGAGAGCCTGCTTATAATCGTTGAGGACCAAGAGGGACTCAGTAAAGTCTTAGAGTTATGATCTCTTTAATCCTGATAATACCCCGACGCAATTGAAAAAGGAAAAGATGAACTTAACTCAGATAGTGAAAAATGACAATAATCTTATTTTATTTTTGCGTCATCAAACAGTATTTGCAGAAATTTGTAGTTTTCTGAAGAGCTCCCACTACGGGAGCTTAAAAATTAATTTTTATTTTTAATACATTGAGCTAAAAGAACAAGTGAGAACAAAAATCTATCAAAACATCTCACTTACTATAGATAGTTTAAAATCTACTATCGATAAATAATCGATGAGACAGACAATCGAAGTTCCCACCACTACATCAAAAGATCTAACAGATTTAACGAGTAGGGAAATAAACGTTTTCTACGTTCTCATGAGGTATCACAAAGGATCTAATATTGTTATAAATGTGGATGACAGCCACTGTTGCCGCTGTGTGACTTTAGTCGCATTTTGCATGAACTACATTGATTGTTCTCTTTTTTGTAGAACAAAATTTCCAATCTTCCATTAAAATATCTATTTTCGTTCATAACAGAAAGCAATGGTATTCCATATTCTCACATAACTTAGAGAATTATCATTCAAAGTTTTGTAGGTTCATATTTTCGTTTCATATATTCAATACCACTGCTTCATATAACAAAGTCACCCCAATCTATGTATGTGCGTGTGCGATTGAATTCGAATAAACAATTGGCAGCTCCTTCTCCTTGGTAATGTTTCTTATAGTTTTGTAAAGTTGGTTGCGTTCTGAATTATTGTGGACGTGAAGCGTTGTTTAATAATTATATTATTTATTAAAAATGGACAGGATAGTTACCGTTTTTAAGTAACAGATTCTGAAATAATAAACATTATTTTAAAAAGTTTTATTATTCTGACGCCTGGTGAAAAGACTTACTTAACGGGCTCCCGACCTGTGAAGAGTCTCTGCCTGAGACACTGCAGCCTTCCATCCTCTGCGATCCAGGGCACGCTGCTTCCAGTTCTCCAGACCAAGCGCTCTGGCATCCGTGATGGCTTGGTCTTTAAAACGGAGGTTCGGTCTTCCTTGCCTTCTCTAACCAGGGACCTAGGAGTCGAAGATCCTCTTGGCTGGAGCATTATTTTGCATTCGCTGAATGTGGCCGATCCAATGTAGTCGACGTGATTTAGCTTTTTGGACTACATTCACATCTTGGTACAGCTCGGCATTATATCTTCTCGTCCATTCGCCCTACTCGCACACAGGACCAAATATCCGACGAAGTATTTTTGTTTCAAAAGAACCCAATATTAGCTCCCCTTTTCTACTTATCGTCCAGCACTCGGCGCCATAAAGCAGGACTGGTAGAATTAAGGTTCAATAGAGCATGCATTTTGTCCTTCGACTGAGGAGTTTTGAACCCATTTGTTTCGCTAAACAGAAGTAGCAACGGTTTCCCAAGGTAATTCTCCGCCGGATCTCCACTAAGGTGTCATTCGTGGAGTTGATGTTTACTCCTAGGTAGATGAACTCTTTAGCCACCTCAAAGTTATAGCTATCAACAGTGAAGTTTTGTCCTAGGCGGTGGACAGATGTTTGTTTATTCGTTAATAGCATGTACTTGGTCTTGTCCTCATTTACTTCAAGACCAACCAGTTTCGCCTGTTCTTCAATTGCCGTAAAAGCCTCTAACACGGCACGCTGGGAACGACCGATGATGTTGATATCGTCCGCATTCCCCAGTAGCTGTACTGATCTATTGAAGATAGTGCCTTCTGTGTTGACACCTGCCCTTCGCACTATTTTCTCCAGAACAAGATTGAAGAAGTTACATGATAGCGCATCTCCTTGCCGAAATCCGGTACAAGTTTTGAATAATTCGGAAGTGCTGCTTCCAAAATGCACATTACACCGCGTATTTTCAAGTGTCACGCGACACAACTGGATCAGTTTTGCCGGGATCCCGAATTCAGCCATCGCCACGTACATTTCCTGACTGTGAATGCTATCATATGCGGCTTTAAAGTCAATGAAAAGGTGGGTCTCGACTTAAAATTTATTGGTCTTTGGAATTGTTGCATGCGCACTACCAAAATATAACCTCCATATTTGAAGAGCTCCGCTGGTAGACCATCAGAGCCGGCGGCCTTATTGTTGTTTGGAGAAAAGACGACAACAGTTTAATTGTAGCAAATGTAGAAATGTTCGTAACATGCACATGTCGATGATATCCAGATCCGAATCTCAACCCGATGAACCCACCGAAGTTAATGTTAAATTAAAGAAGTAAAAAATAGAAAACTGAATTTATAATCATTAAAAGCTTTCATTTTTAAAGTGACTAGAATTTGCCCGAGAGACAGTCAATATTTGTGCAAAGGAATACTTTCCAAATCGTTCTAGAATCCGTACATCTCTGGTCGACCAAATGCAATGCCAAGTACTCACATTAAAGGAAACGAATATAAAACTTTAATGAAAGTACTTACAGCGTTTGATCGTCCAGATGCGTTCAGATTCCGGAAATCTTCTGAGTGTTCGTTTAAGCCAATTACATGTATTTTATTTTTAGAAAAAGTCCACAGCAACAACAAAAAGAGCAGAACCGTCATTATCAACAGTAGACGAAAAATCATCTAGCTCCACCGGATCGGACATTTCTGGATCTGATTCCGAGTCTGGATCAAATGAAAACATCTCGGGTTCAGATTGCGGACCCGCCATTCAGGCAGTTAATAGATCTACTTTAAACCGAAACAGGAACAGTCATGCTTCTACAAAAAAAAATACCTACGTAGAAGATTCCAAATAGATTATGGGATCTTTACAAAATAAACGTTGCAAAAGTCAAAAAACTGATTTTTTCGTTACCGTCGTTTTTTTTTAAATAAAAAAAACTATACACAATTTTTTTTTTTACTTTCTTTGCAATTTATACAGATTCCTTTGATTTTGCTATAATATTACAACATTTTCCCAATGTAACTTTTTCTAGTGACCCTTTTTTTGCGACCTTTCCAAATTCCTCAGCGGCAACAGTGCTGACAGCCACTGTCGCCTCTAACCCAACTTAACCTCCACTTAAATGGTCTTAGATGGTTTTATTCCTCACAGTGGTGTATGCTCTTTGTTTTAAAAACTAATCCAGAAAAACAAAATAAAGGACATAAAATTATATTCGCCAAATTGTACAAGACTGAAAAAATGTGACATTTAGATTTACGTAACCCTGCATCCTGGTAACTCAGTTACACATCGTCTGTTAGGTGACAAACGTTCCACGTGCATATCTAAAGGGTATTTCAGTGTTTTTTTCTGACAAGTGGAGATTACTAGTAAAACACGTTGTGTTTCAGGTATAGGGGGTATGTTTATGTGTTTTAAACCCCTAATTACAGTCGGTAGAAACAGAACACCCCCAATTTCGTGATATAATAAGTCATTTTACTAAAGCTTCTAAACTATTTTAGCTCAAGCTAGTTACAAACGAAAAAGATGGAAACAATATTGAAAGTTTCGAATGATTTCTTAGACCTAAACAAATTGAAATATGTTCGTTACAATTACACATATTTTTGCTTATGCATATCTTTACTGGTACTTTTCTATACAGGGCCTAAAGCCCAGCTTCGCCAGTCATTCGCGTGTGCCAATATAAGAAACCTGCTGTTTCACGCCGATTCCAAACTGGAAGGGATTCGAACCTTGGTTTCATACAGTTTCCTTTTGTAGCGTTATTTGTTGGCCTTTCCCGAGAGCAAAATAAATTTATGGCAGGTTCAGCTGATCATAGGTTAGGTAACCACTCTGTGTGATGGATTACTAAAAAAGTTTTCAAAAGTTAAACTCTTGGAATTTATAAGTTTTTTTTTTGAAAATCAACGCGTTTAGAAAAGCTTAGAAAGAGTAGCCCGTTTCCAAAAACAAAAAGCTCAAAAATCTCCAGTTTTAAAAAAAAACTTAATATGTAGGTATGCAACTTGCTTTATAGTATTGCTAAATAGTATTATATTATAGTTCCAAAACCGACGAATCAAGTTCATGTTATATCTCAATGTCGATTTTGGTGATCCAAATCTACTGAATCATTTGAACTTACAAATCAACAACGGCCGATAATTCATTATAGAATGAACCACTTTGGGTCGTTTTACGTCGTGGTACACCTTCGTGTCGACACTAGTTCCATCGCCTAACTTAATCTTCTAATTAAAAAAAATCGGAAGTAAGTTTTTATAATAACTTCACAGGCGTGGGTATTAATGAAACTAGGATAAGAGGATAGGGAGAGATGCCGATGCACATTGGTTTTGAATGTTTGTAGATTTTAATGTCACGGAAAAATGGAACGGAGAAGAGTATTCCGCATTTGTTTTGTACGGCTAAGAAAAGATTCTTTGAATTTCACTGTACGTCCGAATACAGGGGTGGAATCGGCTAAGGTGATAGTTGATAGTTGACAATCAAAATCATACCTTTACGTCCACGTAAGGTGATTATCAAATTGACAATCACCTTTTTGCCATCAATTTCATGTGACAGCTATTTAGGTGTCGCTTTCATACATTTTTGTTATTTTCATAGGTATGCACCTCGGCTTCAACTCCAAATAAATTAAATGCTTTAGTGAAAAAAGAATATATATTAAATAAATTCAAATAAAAAAGTGGAATTGGAAAATTCGTGAAGTGCAATATTTACTTCATTAGAACTTTTCTACACAAATGAAGAAAATAATTATACAAATGTCCAACTATTAAGAAGAAACCTGAGAAATAAAGCAAATACCTTGGAACTTTCAAACCCGATGTAAGAATTCATAGAATTATAAATATTCATTGTTGATTGCTATCATTTATTATTGTGTATTTTAGATTTTTGAAAAATGTTCGCTTATCAAAAGAAGCGTTTTGGAATAAGGTCAACGCATGTTCCACCCATCCTTCAATTGGCTGCAACTTAAAATCTTCTTGGGGGTGGTGGCTATTAAGACAAGTTGGGGCTGACTGGGCTGCACCAATGGGTCAAAGTACGGTGGCTGAAATTACTGCTGCAGTCATTTAAAAAATGCAGTCAATACTTTGTCCATTTATGATAAATTTTTTGCCTAAGGACTCAACAAAATCATATTTGAAATATAAATCATGAAAAATAAACACACACAAACGCTTCTTTTGATAAGCGAAAGTTTTTCAAAAATCTAAAATACATCTGCTCGGAATGACAGCGTCGGCAAGGAAGTGACGTTTAAAACTCTAAGTGCTGCCAATAATCAATCATTTTTTAGTGATCGCTTTACGCAGAGCAAAGAGGAGTTGATAATCAAAAACGACAATCAAAAAGCGACAATCAACTATCACCTTAGCCGATTCCACCCCAGGCTTACGGGTGAACTGATGCGCATTCCTTGCACAGCAGGTATTGTGGTAGTGAAATGTTTTAGGGCTGGAATTCCACTGGCTTTTTTTTCGTTTGAGCACTTATGGTGGAAATAGCGATAAAATAACGAGAGACAGGGGTGGAATCGGCTAAGGTGATAGTTGATAGTTGACAATCAAAATCATACCTTTACATCCACGTAAGGTGATTATCAAATTGACAATCACCTTTTTGCCATCAATTTCATGTGACAGCTATTTAGGTGTCGCTTTCATACATTTTTGTTATTTTCATAGGTATGCACCTCGGCTCCAACTCCAAATAAATTAAATGCTTTAGTGAAAAAAGAATATATATTAAATAAATTCAAATAAAAAAGTGGAATTGGAAAATTCGTGAAGTGCAATGTTTACTTCATTAGAACTTTTCTACACAAATGAAGAAAATAATTATACAAATGTCCAACTATTAAGAAGAAACCTGAGAAATAAAGCAAATACCTTGGAACTTTCAAACCCGATGTAAGAATTCATAGAATTATAAATGCTCATTGTTGATTGCTATCATTTATTATTGTGTATTTTAGATTTTTGAAAAACTTTCGCTTATCAAAAGAAGCGTTTGTGTTTGTTTTGGGACTGCTTGATTTATCTACCGGAATAAGGTCAACGCATGTTCCACCCATCCTTCAATTGGCTGCAACTTGAAAATCTTCTTGGGGGTGGTGGCTATCAAAGACAAGTTGGGGCTGACTGGGCTGCACCAATGGGTCAAAGTACGGTGGCTGAAATTACTGCTGCAGTCATTAAAAAAATGCAGTCAATACTTTGTCCATTTATGATAAATTTGTTGCCTAAGGACTCAACAAAATCATATTTGAAATATAAATCATGAAAAATAAACACACATCAGCTGCTCGGAATGACAGCGTCGGCAAGGAAGTGACGTTTAAAACTCTAAGTGCTGCCAATAATCAATCATTATTTAGTGATCGCTATACGCAGAGCAAAGAGGAGTTGATAATCAAAAACGACAATCAAAAAGCGACAATCAACTATCACCTTAGCCGATTCCACCCCAGGATACATTGCGACGATGACTAAGAGAGTCAATCGATATTGCGATGTCTCGGTCGCCAATGAGCTTTATTGCGTGTTTTTGGATCCTGTCAAGTAGTTCTGAATAAGTTATTGGTGCACCAGACCAGATATGAGCATTGTACTCAAGTTTGGGGCGGATGAAGGTCTTATAAATCGTGGCCAGATCAGAGCGTTAAGTGGTCATAAGCCGTCCGGTTTCAGCGATGCAAGTGCAATTCATGGACAATGGCAGGGTGTTTACAGAAGACAGCCATGCGTTTTGGAAGCATTAAATTCCACTCTATTAGTTATACCCCACTGAGTTATGCTGTCAAGTTGATGACTAAGATAAAAAAAATAAAGGAACAAAATTATAGGAAAATCAAGAAAAAATAACTCTCGCATTGGGTCTGCAGCGGACGATAAGCAACACTTGTAACCCGGTATGCAAAGAACAAGCTCTATAAAATGCTGATCCTACTAGTTCTGCTGAAATAGGACGTCGAGTGTTTACCGTCCAGCACAGAGGAACTTTGAGTTCAAGTCTCACCCAGGAACACTTCACATTTTTTCATTACCACATCTCTTGCGAAAGCCTGACTGAAATTTGATGTTCGGAGTCGGCATGCAAGATAAGCTAAGTTTTACAAAAAAAAAAGTATTCTGTTTCTATCCTGTATATTATCGCCTTCTAGCATTTTCATAACTGCAGCCATTCGAAAACTTTGTCTTAGCAACAAAAAAATCATTGAAATCGGTAAGGTTCACAGAATAATGAATTATTTCTCATACCCTCCGTAATTTTGTCCAAAATTCTAGAACAAATCAATCCGATGAATCAAATGCTCGAAAAAGGTAACATGTACAAACTATTCTCGATTTAAATTTTTAGCATTTTTGTTGTACATACATAGTTTTTTAGAAAAACTTACCAATGTGTCAATTTTTCAAATAACGCCCAACTACTCGTATGTTTCATTTTGTGATTAAGTTATTGTCACAGAATAATAAAAATAAGAAGTCCTGGCTCCTAATCAGGGCTGCCTTTTTTTCTCTGTAGCTTCAATGAAACCTCTTTTCTAATATTGTCCAGATTTGACCCTTTTCCCATATTTCGTTGACACTTTCGCCAGATTTTACTTTACGGGCACCAAAAAAAATAAAAATCTTTTAAAAGGCCAAAAACAAGCACAAAAGTGAAAAATTTGGTGGATCGATTCAGTAATAGTATGTTTTTTAGACTTAAAACGTGTGAATGTAGTCGAGTATCACAAGAAGATAACATAAACAGTGCAATGTGCAATCCCCCTGCTTTGGCTCACTGTTGGATCTGGAGTAGGTGTGAAGTTGGGTATGTGCAATCTTTCTTGAAATTCATGCAGCAAAACATGTATATATTTTATTTAACCTCATACCGTTGGAGTCAGCAAACCACGACGGCATACAAAAAGATAAACATCTTGCAAAGTGATATTCGCAAGGCATTTCTACCTCCAAAAATTGAATTTTCGAAATGCTTCTATAAAAATTGGTCGGGAATCATATTTTCCCATAAGTCATTTTCTATACTCGTCAAATCAGGATAAAAAGAACCGTAAGAATGTAAATTGAATGCAGATAGCTATAATTGATTTGTCTGAATTGCATATAAAATCCCAGTGTGAATAAAAAAGAATTTGTATTTTCAATTTTAAATGCATCCGTATTGTCTTGCTGTTATAACTGCGTAGGCCAATTTCGTACCTTTACTCCGGGTTTTTAAAACACCAACACAGATCAATATCGTTAAAGCCGTTTTTGAGAAAAGTGAAGTTTTTGTAAATTTTAGAAACTGTTATGTAAATTAAAACTTTATGAAAAAAATCTTTAAAGATTCTGAAGATTTGTACAACCTGAGTACAAATATGTTAGTATTAGGTAACATATTACAGTAGTCCCTCGATAATGTGAATTACCGATAATGTGAATTTCTCTAAAATGTGAATCGGCAAAACTTTACATTGTCATCTCTATAATGTGAACTAAGAAATTTTCAACCTCTAAAATGTGAATTTTTTGTAAAAGTTTTTATATTTCTCTTGTTTCTCTTGCTCGTTTTGCGTGCGATCTTAGGGACTAAATAACTGTTATTTTTCTCTAAGTTGTAAAAGCAGCTACAGCTTACAGCGAGACAACAGCTGCCAAGTGTGTAGGTATGCTACTCGTATATGATCAGTTCATGAATATATCTTTTCAGTCAGTTGTGTCTAGTGTGGTTCGTGTTTCTTTTTTCGTTTTGTCAGTAAAATAAGCTCAATTGGTACCTAATGGCATCCAAACAAAAATTGCATCGATTTTTATCGATTAAAAATAAGTGCAACATTTTACGCGAACTAGATGCTGGACATCCTGGATTTGCATTAGCTGAGAAGTATGGTGTGTCAAGGTCAACGATTACTGCAATAAAATTAAATTCGAAGAAGCTGTTGGACCATTTTAAACAACCGGAATCTGGACCAGGGAAAAGGAAGACGCTAAGGAAATCCGAAATGCCTAAAATGGAAAATGCATTGTTCGAGTGGCTAAAAAAGCAAAGAGAGAACCACGTTCCGGTTTCAACAGATTTACTCTGCCGAAAAGCAAACCAATTCAACTTGCAATTTAAAGAAGCTCGAAATTTTAAAGCTAGTCAAGGTTAGGTGTACAAATTTAAACAAAGGCATGGTGTAAGAACATTAAAAATATGCGGCGAAAAGTTGTCATGTAATAAAAGCGCAGTTAATCCATTTTTTGAAAAATTACATGAAACAATCCGAGAAATGAATCTTACACCACAACAAATCTATAATGCTGACGAAACCGGCCTATATTGGAAGCTTCTTCCTAGTAAAACACTCGTCTTGTCTACAGAACGTACAGCACCAGGAAGAAAAACTAGCAAGGAAAGGATAACATTTTTGGCCTGCACAAATGCAACTGGAACGCATAAGTTCACTCCATTAGTTATCGGGAAGTCTAAATGCCCTAGAGCTTTTTCAGGTTACAAAGTTCCACTGATTTATATGTCGAGCAAAAACGCTTGGATGACGAGTGAAATCTTTCAAAATTGGTTTAATGAAAATTTTACTAAAGAGGTAAGCACTTTACATATTGGAACTTTAAGATTTGTTTTTCTAAATTAAATCACATCATAACATTAAACTTACCACCCACCTGTTGTTTTTTTAACGCTTTTTCAGGTTAAACGATACCTAAGAGAAAATAATTTGCCAAAAAAAGCATTGGTACTCCTTGACAATGCAACTTGTCACTGCAATAAAGAAAAGCTAACTAACTCTGATGGGGACATCACCAGTGTTGTTTTTCCCGCCAAACGTTACCGCTTTGATCCAACCCATGGACCAAAATGGTATAAATTTAGTCAAGGCATACTACAAAAAAAGATAGCACACTCAAATTATCGGTACTGAAAGTGAAGACATTACTGCTGGGATAAAAAAAATTACCTTGAGATGCTGTTATGAACTTAAAATTATCTTGGGAGCAGCTTCCCGCTTCCTCTATCGCTAAGTGCTTTAAATGTTTACTGCCAAAAGAAGACAACTGGGAAGATGATGATTTAATTCCACTTATCCAATTCCGAAGGACACTACCCGAAACTCAGCTTCAAGGAGAGTTACAAGAAATCATTGATCTCCTTGGAATTATAGATACCGAACACATCATGTCAAGACAAGAAGTCAGAGACTGGGTCATCCTAGAAGGCATTGATGAACCTGAACAAATGGAGGACACTTCGGGGAATGAAAGCGACGAAGTCACTCCAGCAAATGAATTGGACGCAGAAACGATTTCCAGTTTGCTGAAGTTAAGGGCAGACGCAATAGAAAGATCAAGTCAAGCTATTTGCCAGTACAAAATAACAAAATATTTTACCAAAAATTGAGAATATCTACATACCAATATCTATGGCGATATACGAGTAAATGTTTTTTTGCTTTTTTTTTAAATGAATAAAATTATTTTATTTTCGTTTTTCTTCTAAATTAATAAACATTTAAACTGTGCTTCAAAAAAATCATTTTGTGTTGTTTTTAATAAATTTGAAAATTGTTTCAATCAGTTTAGTAAGTACTGAAAAAAAGTTCCAGTAATGTGAATCCCTCTAAAATCCGAAAACGCCTTGTTTTAATTAGTTCACATTATCGAGGGACTACTGTATTTAAAATCACTTAACCCGTTTTTGAGATATTGTTGTTTTGCTAAAGTACCGTTAATTGAGTCTTTTTGGAAAAACTGAATACGCCATCTTTTGATACTCACCCCGAGTATTCAAATATCAAAACTGATCGAAATCGTTAGAGCCGTTTTTGAAAAAAATAACATTTTCAAAAACTCAAAAAAAATTTAGGTAGGAATGAATAAAAAAATTGTAAGAAAATATTTCAAAAATTGAATATGCAAATTTTTTTTAACATAATAGTATTAGTTGGTGTGTTAATTTTTACACAAATTACTTGACTCGTTTTTAGATATGAACATTTTTCTAAAATACACATTCGAAGAAAGATCTTAAAACACTTAATGATTTTGAATTTTGTTAATCCAAAATGTATAGTTTATATTCTTGGAACAATGAACAGTATAAATCGACATTTTCGAAGCGAGTAAATAATTCACAAATAATTTATCTAAACAAGTAATGGTAAACAATTTTGGAAAAGATTACTTGACAATCCGTGGGTTGACACGATTCGAGATCACCGATATCGTAAAAGGTCAATCAAACAATTATCTATTAAGGTAGCATGCACGAGTCGCACTCATAGAAAAGAGGCGGGCCTACAAATTTCTGGATTACACAAATGCAGCAACACCAGCATTTTATTGGCCTCTGTGATGAAGTGATCCAAAACCAGGAAGCCTGTCCATGCTGATTGAAGTCAAACCGGCGAACCCCACGACGGACCAGTAGGGATGCAATTAAGTGGGAGGGTTATGTTCCCTCTAATCCTGATCATAACCTTGCCGTATAGAAAGAAGAAGAATAAAGGAACCCGAATAGTTGATGAATAAATTGAAAATGTTGGAGCTTGAAACAAAAGAGAAGTAGTTTGAAAATATATTTCATATAGTCAACATTAAGAAGGTAGGCTTAAAATTGTTCAGTAATTATTATTATTCGTATAATTAACTTGATGAGCAAAATGTTCCAAATTTAAGTTTTGCTAAGCAAACTTTTACACTTCCGCACAGCAATGCGAGTTCCGAACGACGGTTTCTCAAAGTGATTACTTTTCAACCTAACCTTTTGGCTCTGAATTAAATCACAGATCAAAATTTAAAATAAAAAAAAATATGATGTTGTGAGGACACTTATATAGTTATTTTTTGTATTTTCATTTGTATTCTGAATGTTTTAAACGAAAGAAAATAAAGTAGAATAATTCCGATGTGTGATTTGTTGACCAATTTAAATGTTAATGCTTTATTGTGTTCTTCGGCTGTTTGGTCATTTAGTTTTTTGTAAAATGAAAGATTAATTCATTTACTTTCCCAACGTTTCGGCGGGGGTTGGGAAAACTTTCCCGGAGAGGTTATTCGGAGCCTGTTCCTCCAATTTTGCTTTACAACTACGATAAACGCCTACGATAAACGCCAAATTGATACCCTTAGTGGTGGCGATGATCTTTTTGAGACTCTCAGCAATTCTTGGGACATAGACCACTCCTCTGTATGTCCGTGGAAAACGTTTTCCCGGAGAGGTTATTCGGAGCCTGTTCCTCTGACACCGCCGCAGAACATTTCCGCAAGAAGAGAAAGTGAGAGAAACAGGGACATACAGAGGAGTGGTCTATGTCCCAAGAATGGCTGAGAGTCTCAAAACGACCATCGCCACCACTAAGGGTATTAATTTGGCGTACAAGTCTAATCAGACTCTTGCGACACTGTTCTCCAAGCTTACAGTAAGAACGAAAAAAGGATAACGGACCGACGTAGTATACAAAATTAATTGCCAAGTAAAAGATTATGAACCTTGTAATCTATGCTACGTTGGGACGACACAGCAATTCCTCAAACAACGTATCTCAAACCACAAATCCGACATTAAATCAGGCAACCCCAACAAAACAGCGCTAGCCAGCCATACCATTGACAGAAACCATAGACCGGACTTCGACAACTAATAAATTTTACAAACAGAAAAACACAAATCAAAACGCCTCACATTGGAAACCCTGCATATTTCAAACAACAAAAACAACATGAACAGGAAACAGGACATACAGAACATCTCCGCTGTCTACTGCTCCCTCATACCTAAACAATAACGGACACACAGTTAAGGACAAAACTTCAACAAGTCGAAGTACCAATATAGCTGACGTTTTTATTTTATTTTATTTTATTTCTTTCTTTCTTTTTCTAAACTTAATTCGTAAGTTTTTTCTGTATCCAATAGTTGTTTGGTTCATTTAATGTTTACTTTTATTTATTTATTTGTTGTGTATGTAATAAAGATTCCCCTGAGGAAGGTGGCAACCCCCGCCGAAACGTTGGGAAAGTAAATGGATTAATCTTTCATTTTACAAAAAACTAAATGACCAAACAGCCGAAGAACACAATAAAGAAATAAAGTAGAATAGTTATATCAATGAATCTGTAATACAAAAATTTCCTTTACAACTACGATAACAATAATTTCCGTACCAAATGCTTTTCATTATTGTGGTGGTTAGTTTTTTTTTTATGACCGATTGAACCATTGAATACTTTTCCAAACGAAAACGTCGAATCTATACTTTCTGATTTGCAATTCTTATCCGGGTTGATACTTACGCGACGAATTGAACCAAATGTGCAGATTCTAAAACAAAATTATTGAGCAAACGAGCGAACGAAAATAAAAATTAACTAGACTACTACCAATTTTGGTGTACAACAACTGCTTATAAATCTATTTATTTTTGAGATGTTTATAGTGTATCTCAATGTATGGTTTTTGAAGCTTTATTTGAACAACAGATTTTTCTGTTTAAAAATTAAGGTGATTGGTCTAATAGAAGCGCTAAATTCGAATTTGTATGGCATACACTATATCTGCTGCAACACTGATTTTTTAATGACTGGTTTTTAATTCAAATTTATTAAATTTTCTTGTGTTATGGGGTCAACCCATTGAAAGTTGCAATAAGTTTTCTGTTATGTTATATTTATTTTAATAAATTGTGTTTTTTGTTGTGGCATTTGTGGAGAGGTTAGTATTGCCTCATTGTTTGTGCGACTTTCTTAGAATCCTCGAAGGCAGGCCTGCTCCTGGTATCTAATAAATAATTAGTTGCTCGACCTTACTCCAACGGGTCAGCGACAAAAAGATCAACACCAAACCACACAGAATAAAAAAAATAAATACTTTTTGGGCGTTTTTATATAAAAAAAAAAAACTCCCAAAAAGGAGACTATGGGTAATTTTGTGTTCCAGATATTTAATTGGCTCTGTGTCAAACAAATTATAACCAAACAGTTCAGATATGAAAAGTGTCACTTAGCTATCAGACTTCTTTCTCCTGTCCGACTTCAAATCTTAAAATTTGTGGCCGATTTGTCTAATGTCGATTCGCGACTCGACGCTTCGCGTCGTCTGAAATCAAAAAAAGCGGCCTAGTGCGAGTCAGACTCGCCCATGAAGGGTTCCCCGCGAATTATAATTATTATTTACTTAGGCACCTATTACAGATTTATTATTAGAAAATAATGGTTCACGGTTTACGCATAAGGTTTATGTTTATGAAATTAAATGTTTGTTTTTATATTTGAGTCGATTGAATGAAAGGTAAATTGCGGTTTACGATTTATGACGTATTAAAAAAAAAACTACTTACTAGATCTCGTTCAAACCATTTTTCGGTGGAAGTTTGCATGGTAATGTACATACATCATATATTTTTTTTAGTTTTATCATTCCCTTATTTTAGAAGTTACAGTCTCTCGCGCAAACTGTTCAGTTTAGAAAAAAACGATATTAGAAACCTCAATATCATTTTTGAAGACCTATCCATAGATACCCCACACGTATGGGCTTGATATGAAAAATTTTTGAGTTTCAGTTCTAAGTATGGGAAACCCCCAAAATTTATTGTTTTTTTTCTATTTTTGTGTGAAAATCTTAATGCTGTTCACAGAATACATCTACTTACCAAGTTTCCACGGTATAGCTCTTATAGTTTCGGAAAAAAGTGGCTGTGACATTCCCGGACAGACAGACAGACAGACAGACATGACGAATCTATAAGGGTTCCGTTTTTTTGCCATTTGGCTGCGGAACCCTAAAAAGCCTGAATTTCTAATCTCTCACTTTTGGTAGCGAGAATAAATATTTTGAAGAGCACTATCGGAGATAAACGATAAACCTTGCTACCTCAATCCAAATTAGGCATTTAATTAAAATTATTGCGCATCATATAATATGTAGTTACAACAGTTCGCTCCCAGTTTGCTATTTAAGATTTAAATTAAGTGGCATCAAAGCCCCCAAAATCCCAAAGTCATATTCTTCAACAGCATACCCTTCATTTACTCACCCTTTCACCAAAAGTCAAATTTTTAACAACAAATCTCTCGTTAATCCAAAGCCGAACTATCCACTTTCACTTTTCTTGGATACGTTTACCGAAAGACGAACAAGATTCCTAATAGCATTCTAAATAGTCAAACTTTTTTCTTTTACAGTTCCAAGGATAATGTTACTCGTATTTCTCTCGATATTCTTTCCGAATGGTTTCACCCATTTTTATCATTCCTGATTCCCATTGCCCCGCCCTCCGTTGCACTACTAAAAAATAAATGAAGCGACACAAAGTTGATCGGGACAGTCGGAGTGAAGCATAAAATTTAATGAGTTGCTTGCACCCGACGAAGAAGTAAAACCATCAATGTACTCGTAACTCCAACGGTGCATAACTTACCCGTATTATGCATTCTCGACGAAAACAACCACCCACCGATGGCCATATATTTACATTCATTTACCGCCCCAATGGGTTTAATGAGTTTTTCTACCCCTATTCATCTCCCGGCGGGCGCTTAACACTAGACGAGATGAGTCCCTCCGCTGCAGCAGTATCCCAAATAAACCGAAACGATACCCGAGCTCCGAGTCTCAAGATATGCACCTCCGCCAGAGATTGAATTTCGCATGAAGCTGATAACACATCCTTTTGAATGTTTGTGCATGTCGATGTCACGATGTGAATAAGATTCCACATACACATTTATGACACAAAGAACCTCTTGCCTTAAACCGAAGTAAGGATAAACAAGCGAACGGATTGCACAATGGCAAACAAAGCGCAGTCAACTACCACCGGCTCCAACCGGGGCGGGTGGATGGAGTGAGCTGGACGAAACTTTCGTTTTCAGATTCGGAAATAGGAACGCATCCTTGAGTCTTTGCCCGACCACCCACCCGTAATAGTTCCGTTTTCGTTTTCATTTGTTCCACATGCGATGTTGGAAGTCTTTTGTCTGGGTTTTGTTATGGCGAATCCTTTTTGGGGCGGGGAGGTAGCCATTGGTTGCCAATGCTTTTTATTGGTTTATTGCATTCTGCTGGTATGAGAGCTTGATAACTGCGGATCAGTATACAAACCCGCTTCATTCGCCGCAAACATCAAGTACTTCAGTTCGTGCAAGTCTAATGGTAATTTCGGTCTTACGAACGTTTTACCCTTAGATCAAGTGGAAATGTTTACGGCATTGTTGCAGAGCGCCAAGGAGTGTGCATAAGGCATTTTTTATTGTTCAGGGAAAATTAGCACCATTACACTAAAAATCTATATGCGAGAACGGATAAAAGTTGGTCGTGCGTGTAGTTGTAGATTTCCCCCGGGCAACGACGAATCAAAGGCAGACGCTCGTGTTGTTGGGTTGAAATTTTCGAATGCCCTTGCAAGAAGGTCAAAGGGAGTACAGAATTTTAGGACGAGGACTTTGTGTGTTATGCTATTTAGTATACGTTATGCAATCGGGCATGCAATGACAAGTCAATGTCAATTTTTGGTATACAAATGTATGAAATAAAGCCTCCTGTTCTTGGAAGGGTCGGAACATGAGAAGAATAACATTCTTTGTACTCACAATACAATATCTTGTTTAGTCTAAGCTTTCACTTATCTGGCTGAACCATCAGCTCAGCGCTGCAATAAAACCACCAAACTAATGACTAAAGCTCAACTTTGTGCAATTCAGTGGTTAGTGTATTCCACTGCTAATCTAAGGGTCTCCGGCTTAAATAACGACGAGGTCAAGTAACGCCTAAAGTTGTTTTCCACTGTCCCACCTCTTGCGAACGTCTGACAACATCCAAGAGGTCCCTTCCACTTCGCACAAACAAACTGGGGCCCTGTATGCCCCGCTGATGCCTTTTATTTAAGTTAGGTAAATGTATTTAAATTGTCTTCGACTGCAATGCAGGCAAAACCATGGGAATGCACGTTGCAAATTGATTTGCACAATTACTTTAAGCTTCTGTTATTGTGAACTGGATGGGTTCAACTTATGTCACCACTTATTTCTTCAGGAATGCCATCGACGCGTTCCGCTTTATAGATAAATTTGAGATGGACGGCTGCAAAGGTCCTTTGTGTGTTTGGTAACAAATTTCACCAGATGTTTTTCTAGTTGGCGTCATTTCACCAGCAACAGCATCAAGGAGACTGACACCAATTCATTCATGAAAATTTGGTTGACATGACCTCTTTTTGCATTTTCAACCTTAACCAGGTTCAGGTACTGATACTAAAGTCGCGTGCAGGAACGGGCTAAGAATAGCACTGCAGTGCCCCCTGATAAAGGCGACTAAGGGGTAGAAATCTCATCGCGGCAATTTCAATATTCAGTTGAGCCTAGCAACACATTTTGAATCTGTCACGCAACTGTGTATGCAAATAAGTGGGTTGTCACGACTAGCGATCGTCAGTATTGAAAATGATAGATCCAACAACAAATCAATAATAAGGGCATGCATGTTGCATGTTTCAAAATCATTAAAAAACATAGGGACGGGCTACAATCCGCTTGGGCGAACTGTTGGATACCCTATTCTTATTCCTATCCTTCATAAGTGGGCGTGACAAAAGTCTAAGTATGGTTGAATTGTAAAGAACGCTCTACATATTTTGTTATATAACATTTAAAGGATTTTATCGAAAAAAACGCTCCCTAGCTCAAACTTGGGTGTTTCAATAAAATTGTTTTATTTAATTGTGGGCGTGCCAGTGGGCGGATTTTGAAAATATTTACACATGAGCATAAAGGGCCCCTAGAGAGTATATATTATAAATTTCCGCTCCCTAGCTCAAACTTTGAATTTTCAAAAAAGTTTTTTTTTTAATTGTGGGCGTGTCAGTAGGCGGATTTTGAAAATATTTACACATGAGCTTAAAGGGCCCCTAGAGAGTATATATTATAAATTTCAGCTCGCTAGCTCAAAATTTGGTTTTTCAATAAAATTGTTTTATTTATTTGAGGGCGTGTCAGTGGGCGGATTTTGAAAATTTTATATCCCGAGCAGTTTTAGGAGTCATAGATCATATAAAAAAAAATTCAGCTTTCTAGCTCAAAATTCGATTTTTTCCAAAATTTGGGTTTTTGGAGTTTGTGGGCGTGTTTGTGGGCGGAAATTCGTAAACTTGATTATTTCGGGACCCTAGAGAGTATATGGTTAAAATTTCAGCTCTCTAGGCCCAGTTTAAAGGCCTAATTTTTGCCGACGGACGGACGGACGGACATGGCTAGATCGACATTACTATCGATGCTGACCATAAATATAGTAACTTTTAGGGGTCTACGGGCAATATAAAGGTATGTTAGAAACTATGCGTCAAAATTAATATACTCTTAGAATAGGGTATACAAAGAAGGCCAAAGAATCTCCTGGATCACAGAAATGCAACAACACCTGCGTTTGATTGAACACACTGAACAATCGATCGGAAACTAAAAGGCGTGCCGGTACTTTTTTAAGTTAAAGCGCGTAACCTCGGAGACATATTAGAGTCCAGTGCCCATGTTCTGTAACTCATGCGATAACTCTTCGCATCGAAAACTTTGGAACACAAAATTCCACCGTTTATCGCATGTGGAAAGAAGTTGTGTTCTGTAACTCTATGCGATAAAATATACCTTGGTAACTTTTAATATCATGGGAAATTGGAAGGATTGTCAAAATATTGGAAATCGAAGGGTAGTTTGGCGAGGAAATTCAGTGTGTATTTACATGTCGTTGGGATAGGAGTGGTGTAGCGCGACTTTTTAGCGGATTATCGGAAAATTACGTGTTTCTGTTGAATTTTCATAAATATGATGATCGCTCGTTCTGCTAGACTCAGACAAATTTTTTGGAAATTAATCTGATCCTAACGCTATGTTCTATGTTGATGAATTTAATAAAGTTAAAATTTTGCATTTATTTTGTCTGTATGAAAAAAATAAATGAAATATTTTTTTTTAAAAACAAGAACCTTTTACTCTCTCTTGTTGGATGTACCAAGCTGTTTATTTTTATAGCAACACAGTTCCAAGAATGTTCAAAATGGATCTTATTTAAGTGCTTGCTGAATTCTTTCGACAGAATGTAGGTACCTACATTCTTCTCCACTAATTCTGACTGTTTTTATACCCTATTCTAGGGGTATATTAATTTTGACGCATACTTTGTAACATACCTTAATATTGCCCGTAGACCCCTAAAAGTTACTATATTTATGATCAGCATCGATAGTAATGTCGATCTAGCCATGTCCGTCCGTCCGTCCGTCCGTCCGTCCGTCGGCAAAAATTAGGCCTTTAAACTGGACCTAGAGAGCTGAAATTTTAACCATATACTCTCTAGGGTCCCGAAATAATCAAGTTTACGAATTTTTGAAATCCGCCCACAGACACGCCCACAAACTCAAAAAAACAAAATTTTGGAAAAAGTCGAATTTTGAGCTAGGAAGCTGAAATTTTTTATATATGATCTATGACTCCTAAAACTGCTCGGGATATAAAATTTTCAAAATCCGCCCACTGCCACGCCCACAAAAAAATAAAACAATTTTATTGAAAAACCAAAATTTGAGCTAGGGAGCTGAAATTTTTAATATATACTCTCTATGGGCCCTTTATGCTCATGTGTAAATATTTTCAAAATCCGCCCACTGGCACGCCCACAATTATTATTATTTTTTTTTTTTTTTTTAAATTCAAAGTGAGCTAGGGAGCTGAAATTTATAATATATACTCTCTAGGGGCCCTTTTTGCTCATGTGTTAATTTTTTTTAAATCCGCCTACTGACACGCCCACAATTAAGCGTTTTTTTTTGATAAAATCCTTTAAATGTTATATAACAAAATATGTAGAGCGTTCTTAACAATTCAACCATACTTAGACTTTTGTCACGCCCACTTATGAGAGATAGGAATAAGAATAGGGTATCAAACAGTTCGCCCAAGCGGACTGTAGCCCGTCCTTATGTTTTTTCATACACATTATAATATACAAACATTCAAAACCAACGTGAATCGGGATATCTCCCTATCCTCTAACCATACCCGCGCTATGTAGCCATTACATTATAAGGGTATTAAAAAATCCCTTTAATGTGAGTTCATTATGAAAAAAATGTATCTGAGAAGCGTAACGGACGATGTATTTTGTCTGATGACTAAAGCCGATGAGCAGCAAGGCACGTGCTGTAAGATGATTTTGTATGTAATATGACAAATTTCTTACTGCTTACTGCATGGCAATTCTTGATGCATGCTGTCTCTATTTTTTATTCAATTTTATAAAAAATGTTAATTCCTTGGATGAAATAGGTAAAACCAAGAGCAATATGAAAGAAGGCTATACATATTATGTTTACTTTGTAAAAAAAATATTGGGATTACGCAGATAAATTCAATTTTTGTGATGCTTTTCCCTATAAGGTCATAAAATTAGTCCTTTTTGTCGTTCAACCTATGTCTACCTGATGGACGCTTATAAGGTAATAAAGCGACACATTTTTTTTTTTGGAATAAATTAATTTGGGTTTTGTTAAGATTATAACATTAGTTTTTAATAATATGTACAACCTACCGACCGCTGTATCACTTTAAGAAGCCTGCTATGAAGAGATTTATACAGTTCTTTCAAGTAATTTAATGAAATTTCGGACCAGGCTTGTTTTATCGCTTCAATTATTTCTTCCGGGTTTTAGTATTACTTTCGTCCTTCGTAGATCTTACTTGAAGGCCATCCGCACACCTTTTCCATGATGTTCAGGTCCGGTAAATATTGCGTCAGTAGGTCTACATTTTGGCTCTGAATCCAAGCTTTGGTTATTCTTGCGGCATGCATCAGTTTATTGTCCTGTTGGAAAATCCATCGTTGTCCACTAAACAATTCGGAAAAATGAGGGAAGCACTTTCCAGTACAGATTTGTAGGCGATTGCGGTCGTTCTTGAGCTTTGAAAATCAAGATTTGCAGTTTCATTAAAGCTTACTTACATACTTCGTCAAATCATAGAAATAATAGTTACATCCATCAGGTCCATCCAAATTAAACTTTTTTTCAGACTTATTGCAAAATCAAGTCGCTGACTTTTGCGTGCTGCATTCAATGGTACGAGTAATTTCTTTTTCATTTTTTTGTGTCTAATATGGCTGGACTGCTGTATCATGCAATAAAAAGTTGATCTAGTAGCTCGAAATCCAGTTTCTGCCTTGAGTTTTAAATTAAAATTTAGATCGCAATGGATCGATTGACTTGGCGCGCTCACCGCCTGGATGGAAAAGAACAAGCGTGCAATCATCTCTTATGAAAATGGTTGGTTCCCGGGAATAAGTTGAAAGTTCAGTGGCGATGGCTGCTCATTGTGGAGATTTTAGGGATGGGTTGGTATGCATTTCCGTTCTGAGTCAAAGACAAGAGAAGCAGCAGTTAAATTTAAAATTTATCGAAACAAAATCCGTTTTTGCGTTTAAGGTGTACCACAAAGTATTATTTGCAAATTCTGTTAATGAATTTCTCTAGTTTTTGAAGTAAGTGTATGGTATACTTTTTTCTTGTTCTTGTGTTTGCTCTGTTAAAACATAGATCCATAGATATTTTAGTATTTATTGTGTTTGTTTGAGCAAAGTCACTACTTTTAGTGATTGTAGTTAGTAGAGTTTTCCTTCCCAAAATTAATGTACTTAACTATACTTATCCTACATATTTAATAATTTTTTTTCAATTTCTATTTTAAAATTTGCATCTTTTTATTTATTAAAATTTTGTTTTGTTTTTGTTTCAGGTAAGAAGATACTTTTTTATTTTATAAACAGACTCGGTAAGTAACTGTATAGATTTTATGGAGTAAGTTCGGAAGACGATTTGAGAAATGCCTTATTGAAAGCTTCACAACGCATTATTTTTAGTTAAGACGTTTAAATGTAATAGAATAAAGACATTTGTTTTTTTATTAATTTTAAAAGCAGTGCTCGAATTGTTACATTCAATAAAACAAACATTGAGGAAGCACAACAGCCAATTGCACTCGGCGGTTAGTGAACACTCTCAGATCAGGCAAGAACTACAAGCTCAACTCATTTCGTCTAGCTCACTTTGCCCAGAAACAACACTAAGAGCAAAATTACTCAATGCTATTTTTATGGAGAAATTTCATAATTCAATTTAGCTAAAACCCAGATTTGGTTCCCATCTCAATTCAAAATTCAGTTTTACTTCTTAGTTAACACATGGCACTGTTTCAGACACTTTTCATGAGATTTGGACTTACATATCGCGAATAAATACTTCGAATACAATTACCACGGCCGAACGTAAAATTCACTTTTAATCTTGTTAGCGTCTTAAAAAATGTCGATATAGACCCTTTCGACATCTTACTAGGCAAGTATTTAATGCGTCTCATCATGCAGAGTACTACGATGACATTTCTACCAATATATATTTCACTACCTACTGAACGTGCATGCTTTGGATCGGAATCGGATCCTTGAAACACATTAACAGAAGAATTGAGCTCGTATAATAATTAATAATTAAAGAGCTACATCGAGCAGCTTTAACAAAATGTTGGATTCTGCACCTTAGGGGAAGATTTTTTAACAAATAGCTGTCATGATCATCTGGCGGAATCGGCGAAAGGCAAAGTTGGTTGTCTTTATACCCTATTCTAGGGGTATATTAATTTTGACGCATAGTTTGTAACATACCTTAATATTGCCCGTAGACCCCTAAAAGTTACTATATTTATGATCAGCATCGATAGTAATGTCGATCTAGCCATGTCCGTCCGTCCGTCCGTCCGTCCGTCGGCAAAAATTAGGCCTTTAAACTGGACCTAAAGCGCTGAAATTTTAACCATATACTCTCTAGGGTCCCGAAATAATCAAGTTTACGAATTTTTGAAATCCGCCCACAGACACGCCCACAAACTCAAAAAAAACAAAATTTTGGAAAAAATCGAATTTTGAGCTAGGAAGCTGAAATTTTTTATATATCATCTATGACTCCTAAAACTGCTCGGGATATAAAATTTTCAAAATCCGCCCACTGCCACGCCCACAAAAAAATAAAACAATTTTATTGAAAAACCAAAATTTGAGCTAGGGAGCTGAAATTTTTAATAT
The DNA here is from genome assembly GCA_949715645.1 of Portevinia maculata. Taxonomy (NCBI): domain Eukaryota; kingdom Metazoa; phylum Arthropoda; class Insecta; order Diptera; family Syrphidae; genus Portevinia; species Portevinia maculata. The sequence continues at coordinate 50,060,900 of OX454527.1, read as the reverse complement.
ATACTCTCTATGGGCCCTTTATGCTTATGTGTAAATATTTTCAAAATCCGCCCACTGGCACGCCCACAATTATTATTTTTTTTTTTTTTTTTAAATTCAAAGTGAGCTAGGGAGCTGAAATTTATAATATATACTCTCTAGGGGCCCTTTAAGCTCATGTGTAAATATTTTCAAAATCCGCCTACTGACACGCCCAAAATTTAAAAAAAAAACTTTTTTTTTAAATCCAAAGTTTGAGCTAGGGAGCTGAAATTTATATTATATACTCTCTAGGGGCCCTTTATGCTCATGTGTTAATTTTTTAAATCCGCCTACTGACACGCCCACGATTAAATAAAACAATTTTATTGAAACACCCAAGTTTGAGCTAGGGAGCGTTTTTTTCCATAAAATTCTTTAAATTTTATATAACAAAATATGTAGAGCGTTCTTAACAATTCAACCATACTTAGACTTTTGTCACGCCCACTTATGAGGGATAGGAATAAGAATAGGGTATCCAACTATCCAACAGTTCGCCCAAGCGGACTGTAGCCCGTCCCTATGTTTTTAATTAGCCTTAATTCTTTTTGCCCTGTAAGGCGATCGCGAAAAAATTCATATTTGCAGCACATCTTATTTTGAAATGTCATTTGGTCCTCTACACGGTCAAACACCTGTTATTTTAAATTCCAGCAAATTGTTTTTTAAAACTAGTCATTTTGCTATTCATACATAAGTATGTTTAATATATGGTCATCGGTGCCGTGACATAACTCCAAGCGTCATAAGCTTGTATTGTGCAAAAAACTATTTTTTTTATAATTAGTGTGCCAAAATTTATCAACCTAATAAAAAAAACCTTAAATTCAGAATTTTATGTTTTCGAAGGAAAGTTGACACCTAAAGACCTTCTTTTCTCACCCACCAGGGATAAAATGCTTTTTTTTAAACCATGATCATACCTCATGAAAAAAGTCCGTCACTTGAATGTGATGGGGAAAAAACGAAACCCACCCTCAGTCACATCGAACCTTCTATGATGGAAGCAACGCCTGCGTGTACCTCCTTCTTTTGTTTTTGTCAGCAATTTTCGTATCTTTTTGCGCATATTTCAAAATTAAAGAGATGAATAGAGAAATTTGAAGAGACCTCAATAGAATGGCCAAGTGAATTGGTTCGCGCCTTACATCAATGTTGTATTACTTGCATAATATATGTATTTAACTTTTTTCTGAAATTGTTTCACTCATTTGCCAAAAACAATACCAACTGACATTGGACTTATTTAAATTAACCAAGTTAAGTAAATGTATTAGATTTCGTTTGATTTGGCATCTGTTTTGGGGATTTTTCCTTCTTCTGAAGGAAGCAAATCATTTTGGTAGGAACAGATCTAAAAAAAACAAGTTAAAGAAAATGTTTTCTTGTTCAAGGTACATAGAAAAATCCTACAACTGCACCAAAATAATAGGAAAAATAGCACCGAAAAGCATTCAATGAAATATGCCATTGCTGGGTGCTACTTGCTGTTAAACACGAATGCTTGCGCTGTGTTCTTAGCCCAATAAGGATATTGTAACATTTACAGAAAAACCCCTTTAGAGTAAGCAAATTATGAAAAAAAACATACTGTACACCTTTTTTATATTTGCAGTTTTTTGTAAGCTTCGACTTCACATTTCGATTTATTAACGACACGCCACTGATAGTCACACTCGGCTAAGATTTTTCTAGCTGACCGCGCCGAACGAACACGTATTGAAAATTTACCATCACTAACCTGTCCGAGACTTTCAAATTCATCGATTAAATTCACTTAAGCTGTGCGAGTGATGCCCAAAAGCTGTACAAACTTTACGAAATGTTTCCGCGATATTCTCACTTAGTGAATTTTCACTTTTATATTAACTGCAATTTTGAGAAGCTTTACATTACAGTTGATACTCTTGGAACATCGCAAGAGGGGCATTGGAAAAACAACTCGAAATATTACTTTGCACCAAACGTATTTGAACCGGGAACTTTGGATTTGTATAGTCAAACACACTTACCACTGAGCCACTGCACCTACGAGTTCGAGTGTGTATCGATGCATAATTAAAAACCTTCTAGTTTTTACTTGTCAACAGTCATCGCAATTAAAGTAGAATGTAGGCATTTCAACAATGACACGAAATTTAAAATGACAACTCTTCCTTGCTAGCCCTATGTACGAGGGCGGGTCAATAAGTCCGTGACTTTTGGAATAAGACACAGATTTTTTGATAAAAGAATAATTTTATTTTTCAACGTAGTCTCCCTTGAGCTCTATAAACTTTGTCCAACGCTTCTCCAATTTTTTTATCCCTTCCAAAAAAAATGATTTGTCGAGGTCCTCAAAATAGGCCTTTATTTGCGAGATGACTTCATCATTGGAGTCAAATCTTTTTCCACCAAGCCATTTCTTCAGGTTTGGGAACAAGAAGTAGTCGCTCGGAGCCAAATCTGGAGAATAGGGTGGATGAGGGAGCAATTCATAGCCCAATTCATGGATTTTTGCCATGGCAACTGCACATGTGTGCACCCTTGCATTGTCTTGGTGGAAAAGAACTTTTTTCTTGGCCAAATGAGGTCGGTTTTTTTTCACATCGTCATTGAATCGGTCCAATAAGTTGGCATAATATTCCCCATTGATTGTTCTTCCCTTTTGAAGGTAGTCAATGTGGATTATCCCGCGTGCATCCCAAAAAACAGTCGCCATAACTTTATTGGCTGACAAACCCACCTTGGCCTTCTTTGTCGCCGATTCACCCTTAGAAACCCACTGTTTTGACTGTTGTTTGGTCTCTGGTGTGTTGTGATGGATCCATGTTTCGTCCACGGTTACAAAACGGCGCAAAAACTCCTCCATATTGCGATTAAACAACGCCAAACCTTCCTGTGAAGTTGTTACACGATTGCGTTTGTGGTCGACTGTGAGCAAACGCGGCACCCATCTTGCGGAAAGCTTTCTCATGCCCAAGTGATCATTCAAAATTGAAACCACTGAGCCATGCGAGATCCCTACGGCTTCCACAATCTCTCGCACTTTCAATCTTCGGTCGGCCAACACCATATCGTGAATTTTTTCGATTGTTTCTGGTGTAGAGACCTCAACTGGGCGTCCAGGACGTTCGGCATCTTCAGTGCTTGTACGGCCACAACGAAATTCAGTAAACCACTTTTTTACCATTGAAATCGATGGTGCAGAGTCCCCATAGTCTTTTTCAAGCTTAGCCTTGGTCTCGGTAATGGTTTTTTTTCACAAGAAATAATGCTTAATAAGCACACGAAATTCACTTTTTTCCATTTTCTCCTCAAATTAGTGAGTAGTCAGATAAAAATAGCTGTCAAACACAAACTAACTGACGCAGCAAGTTTAAATTTTGACAGGAGTCAACTGACAGATGCCTGTTGACAGGAGCAGTGTTGCCGTTTCAGTAAAGAGGTCAGAAATTCAAAAAGTCACGGACTTATTGCCCCGCCCTCGTACTTAAGAAATGTATGTTTGTCGGCCATTGTCAAATGTTTATTTTTTATTCGTCTATCACATTAAACATTTATAACTCTTCATAGTGAAATGCAAGAAATATGAAAATAACACAAATATGTACAGTAAAACGACACCTAAATAGCTGTCGCATGAAATCTATCGCAAATAGCGATTGTCAGTTCGATAATCACCTTACATGGATCAAAGGCGATAATCTTGATTGATCGGTATAACTTTCGGTTCTGATTACATATATAGTGACTTTTAGGTGACTACGAGCAATATGTTCCAAACTATGAGTCAAAATTAATAGATGTACCCCTATAATAGGGAATAAACAGGTAGGTAGGTGTTTATTTGTTTTATTTTTGCTTTTTATGAATGTAACCGTAAAAGAAAATGTTAGCGAATAAGCTCAGTATCCTGCTCGCTATAAATTAAGCTACTATACAAAAATGTATACAAAGATACAATTTACGAGGCAAATTAGCAAAGCAGTATCCTGCTCGCACGTTAAATTATTACTTTTATGCAGATGCGCCGCACAAAATGTCACTCCAGTATAACCAAATTATAATATGTAATACGCAACGAATAGTCTCCACACTTTTATCTAGCAAAATAAATGTCAGGCATATTAAACCGGCGCTAAATTTTTTGACATTTTGGAAACAGTATCCTGAAACATTATGATGGAAATGGAATAACAGAAGAACAAAAAATACAACAAAAACAACATTTGATTCAAACAACAGCAATGACTTCAGCTGCTACACTTATAACTAGTCTTCATCAATGCTTTGTAAATTCATTTTTAAATTAATTAACATGGCATTTACTGTCATCTCTCAATAACATGTATTTTTGTCTCATCTTTATTCTCTATAAGCAATTAAGCGATCATTTTTTGGTGGGGAGAGGATAATTGGAGAACAGGGTGGAACATTTTTTAGCGCGATCGGGATACTGGGCTACGCTCAAAGTCAGAGCCGAAATTTGTCAAAGCAGTGCCCAGCTTTTAAAAATGTTGGCAACACAGGTCATCAATATCGAGTGTAAGCGCCTGCCCTTTTATATCCTTTCGAATCTTATTTCAAATCTAAAATGAATCATTGTCAAAAAGCAGCATTGGTTTTTATTCGGCCTTTGGACGGCAGTCTGATATTTTATAGCAACAATGTCCACAGCAAATGTCCTTGATCTTGACTTTTACCTAGCGCCTTACATTGTCGCGACCGCAAATCTACCACCCACGATCCACCCTACAACTCCTTGCCTGTCTACACACAGTAAAATACACATATAAAAATTCATTAATATTAATTTTGTTTTTCTAAACAGCAAGCTATTGTTTAGTGTACAGCTCTGGAAAATGCCAAACACATACGCACCATCTAGAGACGTCTAGAGCAATACGAAACCGAACATCTTCCCCAAACATCGTTGGGCTTAGTGTTCCATGTTTCTAACCAAACATACCCGTGTTTTCCAAAAGGCATAACACAAGCAAAAGAGTGCTGCAAAAGTTAAGTGTTACTCATTCATTTCACCCTCACCGTCGCGAAAAACACCAGGAAAGGAAGAAGAACAATAATTCACCAAGCCACTTTAGTTGGAAGGGAGATTTCATACCATGAACCCCAAGTTATATAGGTACTCCCTTTCTGTCTGGATATGAAAGCTGATGACTTCTGAGGGACTACCTACTCCCAGCCGCCCATTCTGTCGGGCACATACAAATTTGTTCCATGTACATAAGGGTGGATAGTAAATAGCTGAATTTTCTCCTATATTCCCATTGACGCTCCCGCCGCAAACTCCTGAGAGAAATTTTGTATATTCCGCTCCTCACATTGAAATTCTATTTCGCAATTTCGGAAGTTAGGGAGAGCTTTTTTCATGAGAAGGAATATTTCTAGAGAATTTACCGAACTGAAATTCATGGGAAAATATTGGTTGGATCTTTTGTGGATGGCTGTATCTGTAGTTGTGTTTATGCTGACAGGGTTCTTAACCTAACGTCCGCCGCCGTCATTGAAAAGAGAACGAAAGATTCATAACACCAAGTACCTACCTGCATACCTTACCTACCGCGTTCTTAGTGCCTTATATCCTCCTTTTATTGCGTTTAGGATTTAGGATTAAATTGGTGTGTCCATTTACGAGGAGTTGCTGGATTTTCACGAGTTTACGAAATTCAGTTAGATACTACGTAAGGTGTTTGAAATTGTTAGCGCATATAGGAACTCAAATTAAGACAAGAGAAGTCAGCCCTTGCGACATACGAAACTTATCAAATCAAGACGGTAGGTAAGAGTCACACCAGGCTATGATTTGTTTTTTTCCAGACTTGCGATTTTTAATGCCTTTTCAAGGTTTTGAAATTCAAGTAAATTAAGATGTTTTAAATTTAAAAACATAGGGACGGGCTACAGTCCGCTTGGGCGAACTGTTGGATACCCTATTCTTATTCCTATCCCTCATAAGTGGGCGTGACAAAAGTCTAAGTATGGTTGAATTGTTAAGAACGCTCTACATATTTTGTTATATAACATTTAAAGGATTTTATCAAAAAAAAAACGCTCCCTAGCTCAAACTTAGGTGTTTCAATAAAATTGTTTTATTTAATTGTGGGCGTGTCAGTAGGTGGATTTAAAAAAAAAACACATGAGAATAAAGGGCCCCTAGAGAGTATATATTATAAATTTCAGCTCCCTAGCTCAAACTTTGAATTTTCAAAAAAAAAAAAAAAATTGTGGGCGTGTCAGTGGGCGGATTTTAAAAATATTTACACATGAGCATAAAGGGCGCATATAGAGTATATATTATAAATTTCAGCTCCCTAGCTCAAACTTTGGATTTTCAAAAATTAATATACCCTTAGAATAGGTTATAAAAAAATTGTTTTATTTATTTGTGGGCGTGTCAGTGGGCGGATTTTGAAAATTTTTTATCCTGAGCAGTTTTAGGAGTCATAGATCATATATACAAAATTTCAGCTTTCTAGCTCAAAATTCGATTTTTTCCAAAATTTAGTTTTTTTGAGTTTGTGGGCGTGTCTGTGGGCGGATTTCAAAAATTCGTAAACTTGATTATTTCGGGACCCTAGAGAGTAATGGTTAAAATTTCAGCTCTCTAGGTCCAGTTTAAAGGCCTAATTTTTGGCTACAGACGGACGGACGGACGGACGGACGGACATGGCTAGATCGACATTACTATCGATGCTGATCATAAATATAGTAACTTTTAGGGGTCTACGGGCAATATTAAGGTATGTTACAAACTATGCGTCAAAATTAATATACCCCTAGAATAGGGTATAAATAGACTTGTAGTTGAATAATAGAATAATTGGAAGAAAAATGGTACATTGTTTTACCTATCGTTATCGTTTGCACTTAAAACCCTTTTTCCTGTGAGTGAATTTCATCACATGCCATATTTGCGCCCAATCGGCTGCCACCTCCTTCGTCATATATTGATGTTTCTTGAACCGCATAAAGTTCTCGGTTAAAAAAAAAAATTGATTAGAAAATCAAGGTTTAATAGGTAAATATTAAGGTACACTTTTTTTGTTCGAAGGCGAGGGCAGGTTTGTAAGAGCAAAATGGTGGCAAGCTTGGGTTTACCCCCTTGGTTTAGTCCCTTCTTCTTTTTCTTCATAGGCGATAAGTATTAATAAGTATCGACAGGCCTCCTGTTCTCAAATCATTTCACCTTTGTAGCCGATAAAATTTATGTGTTGATGCATTTGTGTGACCCATATTTTTTCCGTCCTTTGTTTTTTGACATACTTAATCCCTGTCCAGTCGGTCTTGGGAATAAAAGTCATTCCCGGCGACACAGGTAGATGTGAACTGAGGTGAGGAGAGAGTGGTTGATTGCACTGAAAATTCACTGAAAATTCACTATTGGAAATAATTCTCGGTGTGGGCATAAAATAACTTCTACGAAAACGGCTTTTAAATTCTCATGAACGTGTGGCCAGGCACTTAGCCTACCTCTTTACGTAGTCCTATATTTATTATACATGTTTACAGATCATGGATAATTTCATATCCTCGCTTCCTCGGTTTGTTAAAATGTATCCCAAATCTATATGAAAAGGACTGTCGCTTTGAGGATAATAGCAAATATATTATTTGCCTTCACGAATCCTAGTGGTTAAGAAAGTCCGTCCGCAGAAGGTTCATTCCCCACCTATAATCCAATGGTTGCGAATGCAAAGTGATTTTGCAACGACTGTCGGTAGGCAGTCTTCGACGAGATTAGTGGTGGTTAAATCTATTCATTTGCTGGCCTAAAATTGGTTTAAAGGGCGTTGGTCCTCAACTGAATTAAATGAAAGCTATGATCTCTCTGATGGTCATATTATAGGGTGGCGCAGGGTATCATATATGAAGTTATCTTTATTCCTGAGATTTCTGAATCCGATTTCAATACGTTGACCTCGCCACAATGTGGACTGAGAGATTTCCAGTCAATGGCGTGGAATCGACTGATTTGCCTCATTTGGAACGGAAGCAGTTACGTCTGCGATATTTTTGGTACTTCAATCGGTGCGTTATCTCACTGGGACAGACACATACAAAAGTGTATATTTTGACTCACACCCTTACTGTCTGGTGGGACAATAATAACGACCGAAAATTGGAGTAAGCACTCTTGAAACTACGACCACCGACGCAAAATTTCGGTTATGTCTATTTAAAAAAAAAAAACCTTTAAGACCCCTGTAGTTTTGGCACCTACATATTCTAGCCAATTTCGATCCCAACATTTTAAAAAGCTTCTAAAAAAAATTTGTTTTCAATGTTTGACAGAATTTCACAAGAAAATTAGTTCCGGATACGACTCTTTTGTCTAAACTCTGGCCCATCGCACTAAACATTGAAACTCTGATCATACCAGTTTTTATAACCTATCCTTATGCGATATTTATTATGTTTCATAGTTTGAAATTTAGTCGTCCACTACTTAAGGGGATCGGGTTAAAATTCTTTGTTTCAAGGCGTCCATCGTCTGGAAAATATCGTTTAGGCGATAGTCTGGTATCACGTCATTTCAGTAATCTCTTTCCTCTCGTCGATATCGTTTTTAAAGATTTACAATTTACTTCACGTCTTGTGGATGACGATATCGACAATACAATAGCTTTTCCGAGATAACTAATGAGGTATCGTTTTTCTCAGCCTTATCGTGGTATCCATTTGGAATGTAGATTTCTCCACAACGCAAATCCAGTCGAAAACTCAATTAACGTTCATAGTATCCATTTTCCGATAAAATAAATGTTCCGCTTTGGATAACTGTCGGAGACAATCGAAGAGAAATTGACATTCGGCGCCAAAAACTGAGGCAAAAACTGCATATCATGTAGTGATGTTCGATGTTCACAAATCATCGATGTTGAGATTGAGAGTCTAAACATCGATGTTTTAACATCAATGTTTAAGTACGTAAAATAACGCATGTTGGCAAAAAAGAAGTGACTCGTAATTGAAGATATTGCATTTTTTTTTCAATTCAAGCCGGATCGAATCTGGATTCAACTATGCATATAAACGTAGTAACTGGCTGTCGATTGTAAATAACATCGATTTTTTGAGCTCGTTTTTTATTGGTCATCGCTGTTCAGTCTTCGATGTCGCTCACCAAACCCAAAAAAAAAACATTTACGACATCGACCTATAGTATAACTTTGATCAGCATCGAGAGTCAAGTCAATCTTGGCCTTTGAATTTGAGCTAGATAACTGAAATTTCTGGCAGATATACTTTAGATGCCCGAAAAGTACCTACAAGTGTAACGATTTTTCAAATCGTTGATAATAATATCATGGAAACTAAGTTTGGTTTGTTTCCAAAATATGAAGATAATGTTCTTGTAAACGATTCAATTCTTAAAAAGTCGTTTGTCACATTAACTTACTGGGAGGCGTTTTCGCCACAACATTTAGTTTTTGGGTACTCTGATAGAAAACCAAAAAAAGTATTTACGAAGTGAACAAGCCCATTTTGTGAGATAGGAATATGAATAGGGTATCGAATAGTCCTTGCAATCAAACTTTGGGAAATAATATGGAATGATGATGTCCTCCATATTACAAACCATTGTTTAGAATCGATCCCAAAGGTACCGCTTGAATTTTGATGGTAAGCGACTCAAGTATTTTCAAGTTTGTTTCCAAGTCAATAACTTACCTTTCGAATGCATAGCTTTGGAATCTCACAAAGCCAACATCTTTGTTGTGTTTTGCTTTCAAAATAGTTCTTCATTGGTATGGGAGCTCATTCGTAGTTCAATGCGGTATCTGTATGGAACATAACGATTTATTAATAGAGAAGTTGAACCTATTCTTAGAATAACCAATACAAAATCTCCCTACAACCTCTTAACTGTCAAACATATTTAGTCATATTTTCTAATCCAAATCATATCTAAAATTCTTTTACAACAATCCTTTGCCTATGTGCTTCGCCGGCTCAAGCTTAAGAAATATCGGCAGGCTTCCTGGTTTCAGATCACTTTTTCCACTGAGGCCAATTTAATGCTGGTGTTTTTGTATTGATGTGAATGTGATCCAGGAATTTTGAGGCCTGCCTCTTTTTTACAATTTCGACAGGTGCTGGCTGCAATTATTGATTGTGTTTGATCGAACTTTTGACGACACCGGTGATCTTCAGTCGTCTTAACACACGGACTAGCATGCACATTTGCGGGATAGCTTGCGAGATTTGTCGCTAGGCTCACCTGGATGTTAAAAATGCCTGATGTGATTCGTCCCCTAAGTCGACTTTTACGAAAAGCGCTGTGTTTTTGGGAACGCTGCAGTGATAGTATGGGTTGTTCCCGTCCCTGCACAAGAACAACCCAATTTTTTTTAATTTTTTTTTTAACATTTCTTTTCAATAAACTTATAGTCCATTCATTTTCTTTACAACACATTTCACAGAAATTCACAACACAAACGTGATAAATTATATAAACACTCAACTTTGTATTGTATCAGATCCTTCCTACATGAAATCAGCATAGTGTTGCACTTTTGTATGTACATTTGCTCGCATGCTTACTCCCTATTGCAACGTAGAAAGGATGATGTACATATATACCAACAAGGATACGAGCGCCCACACCCGGTTGGAAACCATCCAGGATGTAGAAATTTTTCAAGCAGAGGGTGTTTAAGCTTCTATACTATAACATTTCCCCTCGCTTTATAAAAGGGCAACGAATGCATTCAAAAGTAAACGACATCCCAAGGAGAACCAGGAAAGGTCGAATGCACAAAGAGGATAACTTCCTTATAGTAGCTTCGGTTCATTGTATACCTACATTATTTTTCGTTCGTTAGTGTAAGTTAGGTTTATATATTTGTCATAATAAAAAAATGTTAATAGATATGGTACGGTATCTATGACATTGACAAGGTTAAACGACTTAAAACAAACGAAGGGATAGGCACGAGATTCGTTCCAATGCTTTCCCATGCATTAACGGGCCACTGCGGCGGCCCCGAAAAGTGCTTGTCGTTCAAGCGACTAAGGGGACAAATCAAATCTAGGCAATTAAACATGTATGCGAGCCAAGCGGCGCATTTAACATCTTGACACTCTCCCGCAAGTATACATGCAATTATGTGGGTTGACACAACTGGAGATCACCGGTGTCGTAAACGCATCGCAAACGGAACAAAAAAGGCAAACCTACAGCTCTTGGATCATGCAGTTGCAATAACATCAGCATTTCATTGGCCTCTCTAAAGAAGTGATCCGAAACCGGCGGGCCCATAGGCGGGCCAGCAGGGAGGCAGTAAAGTCGGATGGTTCAGATCCCTTTGATCCTGATCATAAAATCGCCGTTCTTCGGGCCTTTTCAGAATGAGCGGCGGATCGCTTTAAAAGTGATAACTCCATTTTGAACAATTTCGCTTCAGGTTATTCCCAAAAGCGAACTTGGGAAAATTAACCTTCCTGTATTTCCATTTGAATGTAGTTCTAATACTCTTCAGTTCATTTATTTCTCTTGGTTTTGGAAAGTAAGTATTCTACGAAAAAAGTATTTGCAAAATATTGTTTATTTTGATACGTCAATAAAAAAAATATTTATTAAGAAAAAAAAGGGATCCGATATATTAAAATATGTAGGTGGATATTCATGCGAGTGTTGAAAATTGTCACAATTGGGCTATTGGCTACTTTAATCTTAAATCAATAAGTTTAATGAAATAGATAATTTTTATTTATTTTATTTTTAAAATTTTATCTTAAGCAATGTTATTCCCATCTGTTCGGAATTATCTTGGAACTGTGAATGATGTGGTGAACTTCCTCAGAAACAACGCATTTGAGTCAACAATTCTTTAAAACCTCATCTAAGAACAGGCACCAGAGAGCAAGAAGAGGAGGCTCATTGGTCCTTGTGAAACTAGATTCATTGAACGACATGACAGCATACTATTCTTCGTCGAACTATTCAACATCATCCACACTGGGCTAGAAAAATAATGTGGAAAACCTTGAAAAATTTCAAAAACAACGATCTGCTTACTTAAAGCTCTTCAAAAGCGAAAAATCACGTGATTTGGCATCACCAGGAAAGCTCGTTCAAGAGAATGTTAAGAAAGAAAAAAATGCAGAAGTATCATTCGAAATTTTTAGAGCGGCTGAAATGCTAGCGAAACACAGTTGAAATGGAACCGATAGGTCCAAGACTCACGTTGAAGCAAACAGCTCGTTCGGTTCAAAAATTAGTTTATTGTAAAAACAGTTGGTTCATATCTCTACGTTGCCTTTTTTGGCATAGCTTGGGTTCCCTCACGGAATCCGTTGCGGAAACGCCTTCGGACAACTTTAAGGAAACGCATGCGACCAGTTCCAGTGTTCTTCCTCCTTTTAGCCTTGACGGACCAGTTCTATGAACGCAACTTGGCGGCTGGGTATCCACATTGAGAGCACTTTGACTTTTGAATGTGATAAGAACTGCATCCACAACGACGGCACAATGTGTGCGTCTTGTTGTGGCGTTTACCAAAACTTGATGTACCTTTCGTCATCTTAGATGTCGAACGACGTTCTATTTATCAAACAGGCCTTTGACTGTACGAAATATCACGTGATTTGGCATCACCAGTAGATTGTGGAGAACGAATAAATGCAGACGTATCATTCAAAATGTTTAGAGCGGCTGAAAAGCTAGCGAAACACACACTTGAAACGGAACCGAGAGGTCCGAGACTATGTTATTAATTGCTTCCATCCGCTGATTCCGAATTTGTCGGACAAATTTTTCAATGAAAAGGTGGGAATTTTTTCAAGCTTACAGATACTTCCCATGGATTTTCTGCAACTGAAAAAGTAGATTACTTGAATCATCTTGTTCCATTCTTTAATTATCGAGCCTTAGAATCCGCTGAGTGAGCTGAGTTGTTAGTCAGTTAGTAAGAGTTTGGCCTAAGGCTAAGGCCACCTACTAGATTGACATTTTCAACTATAAATATATTTTACAATTTAGGTTTTTTTTTGTAATTCGCCCTCTATATTTGAGAGCTGAGTAAAGATTCCGGGGTCTTGAAAGTTTTGAATTTTTGTTACACGAGCAGATTTCCAACAATCGACTCTTCCAGTCACAACGGCAAATGTGGAGATGTCATTTTCGACACTGAAAAGAACCAAAACTAACAAACGGAACTAAACGGGTAACGAAAGACTCAGTGTCTATCCCAGTAGACTTCCGGTGTTGATCCAACTGAGATGCTCGAGATTATTGCAGTAAAGGAACTTCGAAGATTGAAATTTTGAATTTCTTCACTTCGATCAGTTTAAAAATACACGGAGGACATCAATGACAATAAAAAAAGCTGATTTTAACTGTACGTGTTCCTGTTCATATTTAAATAACAGAGGTATCCATATAAAGACCCCCAACTGATTTATAACCGAAGGAAATTGTTACAGAAATCAGCGCTTCCATACAGCAATTGATTCTGTTGGAGGTTTTAACTTTATAGAAGCCAGATGCCAGAACTCCCGAAACTCAACCTACCTACCTTATCAAAGCATAGAAAGCTTTTTTTTCGGGGTGCGAGACTTTCTACACTGGAGTATGCAGACTCAATACTGCTCCATTGTACTACCAGGAAGGCACACCACTTTTAATGTGAGAATTTACTCGTTTTTCTGACAAAAACGAGAAGGTGCTTCAATGATAAGGAGCTTAGGTTTACAGCACTCACCATATCAGCACAAAATACCTGCCACCTGATAGTTTGCTCCTATCAGCAGGGCAGTCACAGAGGAAATGTTCCGCAGTGTCGTCGCTTTCTCCACAGGCTTCGCAGTTGGTATTATCGCTTAGGCCTAGCACCTTAAGGTGTTTGGAAAAAGCGTAGTGGCCCGTAAGAACGCCAGTAGTCTCTCCGCAGTCTTTTCTGTTAAGAGACAACAAGAATGCCGCAGATTTCCTACAGACGTCGGTGCGAATTTGCTTAGTCTGTCTGCAGCCAATCCAATCGTCAATGGGCGCCCTGCCCGAGGACGCAGGACGAGGACATATCGCTGCTTCAGGTCCTGAGAAGTCCTTCTTCTCTGCCCTGCCTAGCAAGCTCCGGGTCAGGCGTGCTGGGGAAGGCCCCTGTGCAGCCGAGACATACCTTCCTTTGGAATTTGGCGAAAGCAGCCAGTAACGCCTTTACGCGAAAACTTATTCCACCAAACAACCGATGCGTATGCTATAAATGGTCTTATCATAGCCGTATAAATCCATAGGACTCTTTTCGGTGATAATCCGCATGTCTTGCCGAAAATGCCCTTGGACTGCCAGAAAACCGACAGCGCCTTGGCAGTCTTCAGCTCAACATGATTGGACCAAAGAAGTTTGCTATCCAGGATGACACCCAGATACTTTGCTTCATTGGAGAGTTGAATTGTGACACCTTTTAGCACTGGCTGAGTCAATCTGATCAGCTTCCTCATTCTCGTAAAGAGAACAACATCAGTTTTAAGAGGATTGACCGAGAGCCCATTCCTAGTGCACCATTCGTCGATCACGTTAAGGGCCGCCTGCGCCTTGGTGCATACAGTCGCTAGGCATGATCAAACAGCTCAAAAAGCTAGTTAAGATGATAAATTGACAACGGGATAATTAAGGCGATTTCAAAAAGCATTCATGCGACGCTTATACTTATCAAAATTTGTTTTAATTGATTTGTTAATAAGTGATTAGTGATTATAATAGAGCCCATTTAGTTCAGCTAATTTATTTTACTACAATTTTACAATTCTAGTTTTCAATTTTGGTTGTGTTCTAAAGTCATTTTTATTACCTGAAGATTATATACAATAGCTTGGCAATAAAAACAATTAAAATTAGAGATGTCGCAATTAACAAAAAAGAAAAAAGCGAAACAAAAAGCACCACAAACATGCGCTGCCCCCTCAAAAGAATCGCCTTCGGTAGGTATGTACGCAATGTTACGACATGCTTCCCTTTGGAAATCTAGTCCATTGCCTAAGATTGCACCAGCTCTACAATATGGTTATGCAATTGGCCGCTTTTATGTATCTCAATCTCTAGCTCCCGCCACGCCGCCGCGCCGTAGTATGAATGCCTTCGACCTTCTGTTTGTGCTCATCGCAAATGCAAGCTTCACTTTTGGGTATATATAACATATATCTGCGCTCTGTTAGAGAGTCAACAACCCGTCAAGGTTTTTCTCAAATATTATTCACATTTCTCCACCGCTCCGCTGCTGCTCCACCATAGTATGTCGTCAATCGAGCGCGAGCGCGCCTTTTCAATGTATTCCAGTTTGGAATTTGTCGTTTTAATTTCTCTAAACTTGAATGTGATTCGAATTGATTCGAAAAATAATAGCACTATCGTTGGATTGAATTGCTGTACTGCGACATTGCGGCATAGCGCGCGATCATTTTGCTTCACAAAAAAAAAAGAGCAATGAGCCCCAAATGCGCCGCGCCGCCGTCTCCAAACCGTGTTCATGTTGTCAAATGAATAATATTACCGAATTGGGGATTGCTTTGTTTTTTGTTTTTAATTTGACCGCAATAGGGTCAAAGGGTTTCATCATGTGCCATAGGATGGCACGAACCACTTGTCCTGACGGTGACATGTTTAATCAGGGATACTTAATTATTTATTCCGGTGAAGGATGTATTGTGCCGGACACACGAAAACCTTGTTAACAGTCGCCCGTCCTGAGCCTACTATCATCGTGATTCTCGATCGGAGACAAGTGCCCAGACAAACATATCCTGGGTGGAAGGAACGCAATTGACTCGTGTTGCTTGTTCTGATAAAAAAAAAAAAAAAAAATAGAGGAACAAACACCGCCGCGTGATTATTCATCTCCGTCGCGTATCAATTGTCGTGTGGTACGTGAGGGATACGTGGAAACATTTGACTGATATGTTTGATGGAACCGCGATGATGCATGCCTAAAAGAAATTAAATACGATTATGTATATGCATTCGATTACCATACTGTTTTGCGCTCCATCTGAAGCATATTATTAGTTGTTAACACGCCATCTGCGAAGCTTGTATGTGATCCATCTACATTTTGTTTTTTAATCGTCTCTTTCGTTGCATGAATTTAATTCAACAATGCGGCGAAACAAGGCTCGTGCAAGACCAGTAACTCAAATTCAAATGAAGGTGACTCCTCTAATCGCATTTGCTATCGACTAGTCGATTTCTTTTACCTACCAAATTTTTGATTCAATTTAAACTTTATTTAAGAAATTAATTTTAGTAAGAGCAGATACTTTTGTGATTGTCGTAAGTGAGCTCGATCAAAATAGAATTTTATTTAAACCCACTTTTACTGAACAGGCTCCCGATTCGTAAAGTGTCTCCTGCCTGAGACACTGTAGCCTTCTGTTCTCTGCGATCCCGGGAACGATGCTTCCAGTTGTCGAGAACAAGTGGGAGTCGAAGATCCTCTTGGCTGGAGCAGTATTGTCCATTCGCTCAATGTGGCCGAGCCAATGTAGTCGACTTGATTTAGCTTTTTGGACTACATCCACATTTTGGTACAACTCATAGAGTTCGCGGTTGTTTCTTCTCCTCCATTTACCCTCCTTGCACACAGGACTAAATATCTGGCGGAGTATTTTTCTTTTAAAACAACCCAATATTTGCTACACTTTCCTACTTATTGTCCAGCACTAGACCCCATAAAGCAGGACTGGCAGAATTAAGGTTCGATAGAGCATGAATTTTGTCCTTCGAGTGAGGAGTTTAGAACACATTTGTTTTGCTAAACAGAAGTAGCGCCGGTTTCCTAAGATATTTCGCCGTCGGATCTCCACTAAGGTGCCATTCGTGGAATTGACGTTTACTCCAAGAAGATGAGCTCCCTAACTACCTCGAAGTTATTGCTATCAACAGTGACATTTTGTCCTAGGCGGTGGACAGATGTTTGTTTGTTTGTTGAAAGCATGTTCTTGGTATTGTCCTCATTTACTTCAAGATCAACCAATTTCGTAAAATAAGTCAGCCTACCTAAAAATTACACCCTCGTATGTGTAGGCAATCACCTCTTAGTAAATTAAATAAGATTATAATCTATAAAGTCATCTTTCAAGCCACTGTCCTTTATGCTCGTTCAGTGCGGGGAACTTGTGCAAACTCACACATTAAAAAACTTAAAATTTCACAAAACAAAACATTAAAAATAATGGTTAACCTACCACTGCCTTTTCTCGACCCAACTTCTACATAAAGAAACTCGGATACTACAAGTTGCAAAGACGATTGAAGTTCTCAACCAAAGGTTCAGCTTAAGATGTAATGATTCTGGCAACATGTCAGTAAAGTTGAATAAAGTTGAATAGGTCAATAAGCATTTTTGCATTTCTTTTATGTGGACTAAAATGTTATTGTTTATTTATTTATTTATTTATTTATTTGATTATTATCTATTATTTCATCCTAAATTTATTTATATATTCTGTATTTATTTATTTGACTACTTATTTAATTATTTAAGTGTGTTAATAGAAATGGTATTTTCCCGTCGGCTTTTTGGTTATATGTTTATTTATTGAAACAGTATGCAACACAATAGCAAAGCAACACAAATCCTTAAAGAGAACAACTTCCCTGACAGACTTACACGTAATCTCATACGCCAACAAAAACATAAAGTTCCCCGCATAAATGAAGCGGATGTAACACCGGTTGTCTACAAGAGTGTTATATACGTTCCCAAACTTTCCGACAACTTCAAACATACAGTAAAGATTGTATCGAAGGACGTCCATATAGCCTTCAAAGCCAACAAAACACTTACTTCATCCTTCTCTAAACTAAAGTCCAAAACTGAGGTACCGATGTAGTTTACAAAATTGATTGCATGGGCAACGATGATGGAAGCTGCAATCTTTGCTACATTGGCACAGCCAAACAGTTCTTATCCCAGTTCTTATTTTGACGTTAAATCCAACAACGGTTATAAAACAGCACTTGCCAGCCATACCATCGAAGCCAACCACAAACCAGACTTTGACAACGCTTCCAGCCTTCAGACGGAGAGGCATACCTCAAAATGGTATACACTCGAGACAGTACACATAATGAACAACAGGAATAGCACGAACAGAAAACAGGACATCCAAAATATATCAGCTATATATAGCTTCATAGTCCAAACCAATAAAAACTAATAGACTAAGCTTCAACTGAAGAATTCAACTCATAGCACTTTTATTTGTATTTTTAACTAAATAGTATTCTTTTCTTTTACGTTATAACACTCAATTTGTACCCAATAAGTAAGTTTCATTGTACATTTACGTTTCCATATTTGTATTTATGTTATTTCCTCATATATTTTTAATAAAGAGCCCCTGAAGAAGGCAGCGATCCCTGCCGAAACGTCGGGATAATAAAATGGAATAAACTGTTTGATTAAACAAATATATGGCCAAAAAAGCCGATGGGAAAATACCATTTCCTATAACACACATATATATCAAATTGGTCAATCAATTTACATACTTTAATTATTTAATTACATATTTTTTTTGTTTATTTATTTAGTAACCTATTTATTTAATTAATTACATTTTTTATTGATTTATTAATTAACACCATTTTTTTTTCTATTTAGTCATGAATTTATTCATACCTATTATTATTTATTTTCCTTGATTGTTAGTTAAATAAATGTCTACAAATCTATGCGATTATAAACTAACTTAGCTTTAAGCAAACCTGGCAATTCCTCTAGTTTTTAAGTTTTTTTTTAATAATTTTATTTTAAATACCTATTAAATAATAAATTTTATAAAAAAAAAAAAATAATTTTACAACTGTAAGATATAATATATCTCTGAGCAAGCTGCGTATTCGTCAAATTTTGTATAGCATTAATCTATGAATAAAAATATATGTTTGGCTTTTAAATAGAAAGCTCGACGCTCGTTTGCAAGCAGACTTGGAATAAAAGCGCACTCTCGAATAGTGGACATTCTGTAAGTTGGCCTGACTGCACGGAAAAATATGATTGTAACGAGAGTTCAGTGATTGACGACCTTGTGGAGTTCCCAACATTTTGATATCTTTGTAGTAGTAGTAGTAGTAGTAGTATTTATTTAGTAAAAAAGTTACTATTACAATAGTTCATATACTTATTAAAGTTACATATTTGCATTTTTATGTTTACAAGACAAAGAAAAGTAAAAACGTATTCATATTAGGCTTCAAATTAAGAAACTGAATCTCTTATGTGTACTATCAATAAATTTTTAAATCTTTCGTTTCTTATTTCAAGTGGCAATTCATTGAAAAGTTTTAATCCTGTATAAAAAACCATATTTTGAGTTCGAACATCTCTATACAGTTGTAATCTAAAGTTAGAATTAGATCTTAAACTATAGGGCTGTACATCTTGCGTATATATTAAATTTGATGACAAATATTTAGGAACCATGTTATGCTTCATTTCGAAGACAAACGTTATAACATTAAAGATGATGCGCTGTTTAATATTTAACCACTGCAAACACGACAGCATCAATTCAATAGGTATATATATACTGCATTTCAGGATGGTGCGCATAGCTTAAATAGCTTTTGTAATATTTGAAGCTTATTAATACTTTCGTTATTTCCCATGAATAACACTGTTGCACAAAATTCAAAATGTGGTTTTATAATTGTGTTATGAATATTTACCGCGCACATTGTTGAGATGTTTTTTCTTATTCTTCTAAGAAAGGCTACCTTTTTTGAGATTTTGTTGGTAATATATATCATATGGTTGTTAAATGTTAATTTATTGTCTAGAACTACACCAAGGTATTTTATCATGATTTTTTGATGAACTACCCGCATTGTTTCCTCCTACTGACTTGTTCAATAGAGGACTTTGTGTGGGCGCAGTGGCACAGAGGTTACAGTGTTGGACTACTTATCTAAACAGTCGGGTTCAAATCCCGCCGGGGACAGGTAACACTAAAGTTTTCTACCACTGCCCGATCGCTTGCGAACGCCCAATAATATCAATTGTCATAAGTAGCTTCTCTTCCGGATTCGGCTTAAAATTGTAGGTCCCTTCCACATCGCAAATGTAAATGGTTGGAGAAGCTATTATTTTTTTTTTAAATTTATTGTGCTCTATTTAACTATACAGCAATATAATTTTCAGTTAACTTCCCTCGGTTAAACCGAAAAACTCAACTCCCTCAACCCAAAACCCTTTTTGCACGTCGAGTCTCTCCAAGTAGTACCCTTGGGTTTGATACTCTGTATCAGGAATAAAAATTGTCATCATACGAAGGAGGATGATGTTTGTCATCACTTTGGAAAAAGCACAGTGACCTTTAAAAACTACTGACTTGATACCCTGCTTAACCGAATGCTCACTCTTATCGCTTTCATCTACACTTGTTTTGACTTAATCCGCGAATATTTGAGAAAACTTGCACTCAGCAGTGCAGCCCATTTGCAGTAACAAGCCTATGTCTGCCCCATTTCTGGTCATGTTTTATGAAGCTTAACTTTATTCGTTAAATGTTTTCAATGAGATTATACAAAAGCAGCTACATTTTTGTAGGTCGAACCATTTTACAGCCGCATAGTTTCACTTTTCAAATTGAAATAAATCGCCTGACCCTTTTTAAAGGAAAACAAATAATTACAGCAAAAATAATAAGCATAGAACCACGGCAAATTTTAAAGTAGGTGCTTCAATTTTCCTATAAATAAAATACACCGCTCCACGGACTGCCACCAGGTTAATCAACAGTTCGCCATGCAACCTATTCAAAATAGAAAATTCAAGAGAGAAACAGCAAAGCAGCAACCAACCAAGTGTACTTCAAAGATACAACCAAACGACCAAGTCTCCATCATCAAATGAAAGGAAAACACTTGAAAACGGAGAAAGGAAAAATATGTTTCTATATGTAGTGTGCGCGCGCTTTTCAATATATTTTGACGCCAAAAGAAAAGCGCTCGCGCTCGCGCACATACAGTTAACATAAAAGTATCAACAACAACAACAATAATAACAACAACTTCAGAAAAAAAAAAAGAAATCGAGAGGAAAATCTATCGTACATGCAATAACTTTCCATCTCCCAGCTACCGTGCGCTGCTGCCTGCCCGTCCCGTCAAAGGAAACTTCTGCTTTAGCTTTTCCATCGTTGCCGCTGCAACTGTATGGCTCGTTGCACTGCAACGATTGGAAAATTATTCGTGCACTCACTTGACGGAAAGCGAAATTTTCTCGAGACTACCATTGCTCCATAAATAATCACCGCTTGGCGTGATGCAAACGCCAAGTTGCTGCTACTGCTGCTGCTTCTGCTTTTGCTCTTCATCGTAGACCTGGCACGGATGAAAATGAAATGCATCCACTGACTCTAGTTGTGTATGCGGTGATAAGGCCAACTATGGGGGGTGGCGGGTGTGCAGCAAATACAAACGTGTTGCATGCACTCACAGTCAGATAAGTGGAAAGTTTGCTTGCGGTATTTCTATCTATTTTTATAATAGAAACAACATCAAAAAAGTGCAACAAAAAACGGGACACACAAACCTTGACTCTGATCCTTAAAATGTGGAACGCACAGCACCGCGAAGCATCAAGCAACGGTCAGCATTGTGCCTTCCGATAACCATTGATTTTTTGCCGGCCGTAGAGAAGAATGGATTGAATGCAATTAGTGGCCGATTATTTTTTTTTAAATAGACGCAACTATTCTTAGAGAGATGCACGCTCAAAATATTCATTTTAAAATTAGATTAAGAAGCGTAATTTAGGAATTTTTGTCCTTCCTTGGTTGGTTTGAAATGGCCGACGATTAGATACACTTAGACCGAAGTAGTACAATGTGATGCCATTGGGAAGGGGCATGTCGGAACGCTGCCCGGTCCTAGAAGCAATTGATATTCGTAACAGAATGGTTTATGTCAGCCGTTTTCAGATCATCTAGATCATGGAAGACGTATTGACCTAAAGTAGCCCTCCTAATGATGGTAAATGCGGGACACGTGTTAAAAGTGCAGGACTGTCTCCTCTTTTTCCTCGTCGCTACAACTGCGGCAGAAATCGTAGGTTATGCCCAATCTCTGAGTATGCCTACCCATCGAACAGTATTTGTGATTATGTTTATAAGGGTAGAGACAGACGGGATTCCTCTTCTATGTCTTAGAACTCCGTTGGATCTTCTCTTGTCCAGCTATTGCCATAATTGTAAAGCGGGGCTTCACTGACTAGTTGGATCAAAGATTTGCTTTTCTTAGCGCATCAGCGTGAACATCGCTTTGACCCTGTAACCAGCAAAGGGTGAAGTTAAACTGTGTGGTTATCTCGTAAAGAGATAGGTAGCGACTTGGCAAGTTGCTGTGACTTCGGCTTGGAAGACGCTGCAAAAGATTGGGAGATTAAAGGAAAGAGTTGGATGTCCAGGTCTTTTAAGAAGACGCCAGCAATGACTCCTTCTTAGGTCTTGGATGTAGCCGTGAATACGCATCGAGTCATTGATAATGACATTCTGTTCTGTCCGGTATTAAGCATTTGAAGCCTAGACTGAAGTTCATTTGAGTAGTTGGTGGCTCCGCGGAATTCGGAAGATTTTATTGGAAGTACAAAAAAATGCAAATATAACAAAAATAAGCAAATCAACTTTGCATACAATATTACAAGATCTCGGACTTAAATTCGTCAAACGTCAGTGAAAGTATCTGTTGTTGGAAAGAAGTGACATTATTTCTTGGAGACGAAGATATTTACGCGAAGTAAAAAAAATTAGAGAAAAGAAAAGAAAATTTTATTTTACTGATGAGACCTGGCTCAACGAGACCACACTCGTGGAAAAACAAAATAAAGCATATCCACTTCCACGAGAAAAGATGAAATAAAAAAGTGGTTGTGGTCTAATGATATGGTTAAAGCAGAGTTGCTTGAAATCGTTAAACGTTACAAAGCCAAGTATGAAACATACGTCGTGGATGAAATGGCTCAAAATGCGGGACATAAAATGCTTCGCTTGCCGCCTTATCACTGTGACCTTAATCCAATAGAATTGGTTTGGGCTCAAGTGAAAGGGTTTTTTATGTGAGACTTTCTGCACTGGGGCACTCAGACTCAATACTGGTCCATTGTACTTCCAGGCAGACACACCACATTTTAATGTGGGAATTTACTCGTTTTTCTAAGAAAAACGAGAAGGCGCTTCAATGATAAGGAGCTTAGGTTTACAGCACTCACCATATCCGCACCAAATACCTGCCACCTGATACGAGCAAAAGCAGGACAATCACAGAGGAAATGTTCCGCAGTGTCGTCGCTTTCTCCACAGGCTTCGCAGTTAGTGGTGTCGCTTAGGCCTAGCACCTTAAGGTGTTTGGCAAAAGCGTAGTGTCCCGTAAGAACGCCAGTAGTCTGTCTGCAGTCTTTTCTGTTGAGAGACAAGAATAATGCCGCGGATTTCCCACAGACGTCGGGGAGCATTTGCTTAGTCTGTCTGCACCCTGGAGAGTCATGCCAACCGCGATTGTGTTCATAGGAACCCCAACCGTCAATGGAAGCCCTGACCGAGGACGCAGGCAGACAGATCGCTGGTTCAGGTCCTGAGAAGTCCCCTTCTGAGCCTTGTCTAGCAAGTTCATCGGAGATCTCATTTCCCGTGATCCCGTTATGACCCGGGACCCAGACAAGTTTAAGTGAATTCAGCCTTCCGACCGAATTCAGAGATATCTTGCATTCACGTACTATTTTGGACGTAGTTAAGGGTTTGAGTAAGGCCTTAAGCGCAGCCTGACTGTCGCTACAGACGCAGATATTTCGCCCCCTCCACCTGTTCCTCGTAACATAGTCCATGGCCATTAGGATAGCATAAGTCTCTGTTTGGAAGACTGACGCATATTTGCCTAACGGAAAGAAAAGTCTAACGTTATCGCTCTCCACGAAGACACCAGCACCAGATCCTTGATCGGTTTTGGAGCCATCCGTGAAGATTCGACTGCATTCCCTTCCAGGTTCAGAGTCCGGCCAGAGCCAGTCCTGGACGCGAGGAAAGTCGACCTCGTAGTTGCGCTTTAGCCGAAGTTCCGGTATCATCGCATCAGACGGCATATCCATAAGACAGGAGTCGAAGGACAACCGTTGCGCAAGTTCATCAAAACTCCAGTGCGAGTTATACCAAAAGCCACCTCTTCTAAGACGTGAGATAGCCTTGATTGTACAGCCCATGATGTAAACATCAAGGGGCGGAAGGTTTAATAGTGCCTCTAGGCCGGAGCCAGGCGTGCTGGGGAAGGCCCCCGTGCAGCCGAGACATACCTGCCTTTGGAGTTTGGCAAAAGCAGCAGTGACGTATTTACGTGAAAGCTTATTCCACCAAACAACCGATGCACAAACAAAGTGAAAGGGTTTGTAGCAAGCCAAAACAAGTCATTTAAAATGGCGGAAATAAGAGACTTACTAACGACAGCACTTACAAGGGTTGACAAGGAAAAATGGCATCGATGTGTCCAACACGTTGAACAGGTTGTTGGGCCAATTATGTGGGAAATTGACGTTTTTGCCGAGGAAGCAGTTGAAAGGTTAATAATAGACCTAAATAACGAGAGCAGTAGCAGGAATTACTCATCGGATTAGTTGAGTAGTGATATTATAAATTAGTATTTTATGTTTTACAATAATTATAATGAATAAATTGGATTACAGTGATATATTTTTCGTTTTGATTTTTTTTTTGTGTTACGAAATTTATATATTTTGTTGATCTAGTGGAGACCCCCTTAAAAAAACGCGCCTATTATTATTTTACCAGAAAAGGAAAAAAATAAACGGAATTTATTTCGTTCCGTAATATTTTTATTTTAAATTGGAAGACGGTAACCCTAATAGAATTGCTCTCTGAGTTATGGCGAATTATGTGAGAGCTTTAAATAGGGACCGATTTATGTAAGTCATTGCAACCAGACTGAGAGACAAACATCCTATCTTGCCTGTACTGACAATTTTTGTTGGAGAGAGTATAGTTCTGTTCGTCACCCGCCGCCATAAGTATTTCTGTTAGAAGGAGGCGGTGTTGCTGGCCGATTGCCTCTCCTAGGATCAATTTGCAATCTTTAACTCTCTAGGCAATTACGCATCTTGTATTTGAAACGCTCGCTCGTATCGAACAGTTTGCCCAACCGGATGTTTTTTCTATTTATTTGTGCAAAATTCTTCTTCGTTAATAGCGAACTAAAATACAGACTAATGCGAGGCAAACCAAAGCCCCCCAAGTATTCTATCCCGATTTGATCCATGTGACGTGCTTTGCTCACCGAGTATATCGACTTGCTGGAAAAGTGTGATTCATGTTTGGGATGTAAATGAACTGATTGCATCAACAAACAAAGTGTTTCTTAAATCACCTGCTCGAATGAATGACTTCGATAGTATGGAGGCTGTGGTTGTCAATACAAGGAAGTATTTATCGAACATAGCAACCAAAAAAAATAGCTGTGCGCTCATTTTTTAGCTAATACGAATATTATTCAACTACTTTCTAATACTATGCTGAATTTGAAATACAAAACTATTTGTTTTATTATTTAATGTTGCATATTTTGATACTTTCCGTGCATATTTGCATGCATATTTCATTCATTTGATGTTTCATATAATACAGTCCCTAATAATAAGCAACTAACAAGTTTCAGGCCCTGTATGGGCTGTTAATGTCTAATATGATTTTCGTGCAGGTAAGAAGAGATTGCCACCGATGTGCTGGATTTTACTACCACCACCACTTTGCTGCTACTGGTACTACTACTACTACAACTACTACAGGGTGGGAATTAAAAAAATAATGCGTTTTTTGAACGTTTATTTGGGCATTCAAGTTTTTCCATCATGTTTTCAAAATGATATCGCCTAAGTGGCCGCAGCGGTTGTTGATTAGCATTTGGTTTATTTTTATGGCATTTTTCATGGTTTTCAGTTTTCGATGTATGTTTTCTCCTTGAGGTTTGTCTGATTTTGTAGCTTGCTCACATAACCCCATGACTTTGCATTGCCCCATAGAAAGAAGTTTAGGGCGGTCACATCGGGTAATCTTGGGGGCCAGTGCAAAACGCCCGACCGCAATCGCAGACGACCGGGAAACGCTCACTTCAGAGTGTCGTATGTTGGTCGTGCAGTATGCGCCGTTGTTCCATCCTGCTAGAACCACATGTCCTTCAGTCCCAATTCATCCAATTAAGGAAGGAAATGGATCATGGCTCTGTAGCGCTCTCAAAAATAACGTTCAATGACTCCTCCAGCGTGCACACTATGCAGTAACTTTGAGTGGATGTTATGACTCTTCGTACATTACATTCGGTAAACAAATTTAGGACGGCGTGAGCGTGGCTAAGACGCGACTCACGGTCAACAATCATTAGCTGATGGACTGTGTGCACTTTGTTTGGAAATATCTTCAAGTTCCTTAAGAGTATAGGACCTACAGTCTTACACCAATTCCTAATGGCAAATTCGAGAAGCTTCACATGATAGTTTAAGCTTTTGGATGTTTGTCAGACATTTGCAACAACTGAACCACAGAACTCACACCACCACAGCGAAATGATTCTTGTTAGAAAAGTAAAGAGTGCGTTTCATGTTTCAGGCTGATTTTGTTTGCCTATCATTTTAGTTTGACTGTCATTTGTCAGTTCATATTGGGCAACCGTGGAAAGTGGTCGATAGCAATTTTTTTATTTTTATTTATTACATATTTTATTCCGGGGATGATGTTTTAATAACTAATACATATAAATTTGACAAAAGTATGGAATAAGATATTAGGGTGACATTCTATAGCCTTATGAAGACTAGAGGCGAATGGCCCATTGGTTAAATAAATATACAATAGCTGTGGGGTTTTATTGTGTTTATAAAAAGAATAATGAACAAAACAAATTAATTTAAGATTTTATACAAATTAAGAGAAATTTATATAATATTTTTTTTTTTGTAACAGTAATTATGTGAAAAGGAAACAACATATGTATTAATAATTTAAGACTTTATATGAAAAAAGTCATATACATTTACGGAAACCATATAAAAAAAGAACGAAACATTTACTATGAAGCATTTATTATGAAGCATCTATTACCGCAACAACGTATTGAAGTTGTCAAAACACTTTATTAAAGTAATTTTTCAATTGTAAATACGCGAAGAAAATTGCGTTATATTTTTTGTATTAATCATTATGTCAAGCAAGACAACATTCAACGCTATACTCTCAAGTAGTTCAGCGCATATGAATGAATAATTTCGAAAGTTTGCATAGACTGAGAGATAAAAGTCTTCTTTAATTGACGCAACAGCTACAGGAAAATATCATAAAAGGAAATTGCCAAATCAGCACCAGAAATAAGCGAGAATGTTATGAAAAGCATGCTTGAAAGAGTTAGCATTTGCGCATCGACAACAGGCGGCCACTTGGCCGAAATCATATTTAATACATATTAAACCACATCATCAATTTAAAGCATAAATTATTTAAATGGTTTTTCACTTAAAATTAATTCAAAAAATCATAGGCCTGGAACATAAAACACACCTTGTTCGTATAAGTCGACTGTGATCGCCATGTCATGTAGAACGAGTTTATGCAAATACATGGGGCTGGCTGAATTTAATTTCGGCTCGCATAAAGCTCTGGTTCCTCAATTAAGAAGATATAAGCGCTGTTTGTATATCAAATCCCACTAGTGATTAGTGAATTTGTTACCGAAACTTGTACACTTTCTTAAAGACTTTTTGGTGCATGGTACATGTTTCCCATTTGCAAATATGTCCTTATTTCGTTTGGCGTTATCTCACGGCACCATGAAAACGCTACACTCAATTCCAAAAAGGCGAGATTTGTAGTAACTCGGATACTATGATTTCGGGGAATAGTGTTTTGGAAAATGTATTTAAAATAGAAATGTTGGTTTGTCAAAACTGAGCTATGGCGTTCCTGCATTGGATGACAGCGGCCGGATGGATCGAAAATGAAATCTGGAGTCGCAGCTTTGAACACTACAGGAAAGGCTCGGAACTGCCCCAAGTCCTTGAAAAGGGTATTTTACAGCGTCAGAATGCTGATCTTTCAGATAGTCAGACAGGGCTTCAAGCACTGTCTTCCGACTTAGTGGACTCGATGACAGTCAAGTGCTGCTATAACGCGTTGCAACACGATAGGATTTAAGACAATTCAACACTTTGCAGGACAGTTTATTCTCCAGACTTTTGCAAGTAGTATAAGGCAGTGGGATTCATATAAGGTGTTGGTGAGAGGGATTCAAAACTCGAACCCCTCGCTCAGTAGTAACCGCTGAGATACTGTGGCGACTAACGTCATACCACTGGGAATAATTCGTTGGCTCCCTCTATCATTTTGACTTTCACCTCATTCTGTTTAATAAGTTTTTTTCTCAGTAGCTTTGTGTTGCTCTTAAACTTGACTTTATCTTATCCTTTAGTAGGTATCTATCAGTAACGTTTATTCATAGATGCGCAGGTGTTCGGAATTCGCTTGATTTTGTAATGCAACATTTATTGGTGCAATTGTGCTACAATAAGAAATTCAAAAAACTTTTTTTTTAATCAATGTATTTCATTTTTTTATTTTTTTTATTGTATAGAAAATTCAATTTTATTTTAGAGAACTAATTGGTTTTGACCGTAAATGACCTCCATGCTTATCCACGCATATGCGACAACTGATTACATAATTATTTATTGCACCGTGAAGGGTTGAAATCGGGATCGCCTCAATTATTGTTTTAATGGACTGCTTCAATTCATTCAAATTTCTTGGTTTCGTTTTGTACACGTCTTACTTGACATAACGCCATAAAAAAAAAGTCTGGTGCAGTCAGGTCAGGTGACCTTGGGGGCAGCGAAAAGTGGAGTTCCTGGATATTATTTTGTTAGGGAATTTTCATTGGAGCTCCGCCATAACCAGTCTGACTCCATCTTGCTGAAACCAAATGCTGTTGAAACTGATACTTCTTCGGCTTAGTTCTGAGTAAAAAAACTTCTTCAACATCTTTAAATAGCGGTTCAAGTTCACAGTTACTGTTACACCGTTTTCTTCAAAGAATTATGGCCCACAATGATGATTCATAATGGTACCGCTGCAGTGGCGGTCTAACCAGGGGGCGGAAGGGGCGGCCCGGTCGCATCATGCGAGAGGAGTTTTTCGAATCTAAAACTAATTACAAATTATCTTTGATCCACAATGGATCAAGAGCGTCTGGTTAATCTAGCCGTGCATTCAATAGAAAGAAAAATTTCCAAAGAAATCGATTTCCCAGAATTAGTGAGCAGTTCAGAAAATTGAAGGCACGAAAACACATATAATAGCTACAAAAAATAAAAAAACTATCTTTGATTTATTTTATCTAATTTTGTCGATTAATTCGTATTTTATTTTCCTCCCCCATATCCATACCATAATGTAGGTACATATGTATGTTCATTTAGCCTAAATAATTTAATTCTAATTTAAAATTCACTTGCCAGATTTTAACGAAATAAACATAAACACTTATTTATACATACAAATGTGAACTGAATAAAAAGCTTGTAAAACTACTTTTTTAAGGCTGGGGGCCTCATTCAGCTTTACCGCCCGGGCCTCTGACGGGCTTAGTCCGCCACTGTACCGCTGCACTATCCAAATCTTCTGTTCAGTATCCCAAGCATTCATTTTAATAAATCTAAATAGTAACCTGCCAAATAAAAAAATTTAACCCGATTACTCAAACAGAAAAAAAGTTATTACGTTTTGTTTTTGTAGCACGATTCGTGCGCCACCCTGTATTTAAAGAAATTGACTTCTTAAACCCTAAACTCGTATTAGGATTAGATGGTGACAGATCTGAAATTTCATTTGATCTTCTTTCGCAAAAGCTCTCTGTGGACTTAAACGAATTTGCGTTAGAATGAAGGTCAATTGAATACAATTTTAGCGCTGAAGAAATGAAATGTATGATTGATTTGAATATTGAACAGTTTTGATTAAAAATGAGTAAGATCCGAAATTTCAGCGATGAACTTATGTTTCGTCATCTAAATATATTATCTTGCAAAATACGTCCTGAGTCGTCTTTATTCATATGGTGACGCAGAAAGAATGTTTTCGGTAGTGACAGATGTAAGAACAAGAAAAGGAACAATCGATCATAAAAATTTCAATTCAATTTGCATTGTTCGGCCATTCTTGCAAGAT
The DNA here is from genome assembly GCA_949715645.1 of Portevinia maculata. Classification (NCBI taxonomy): domain Eukaryota; kingdom Metazoa; phylum Arthropoda; class Insecta; order Diptera; family Syrphidae; genus Portevinia; species Portevinia maculata. The sequence continues at coordinate 50,030,663 of OX454527.1, read as the reverse complement.
GCACAAATATCTTGCGTTTTTTAACGTGTAGAGAAAACCATTATGGAAAAATGAAAGCCAAAGAGCTTTAAGGACAATTTAAGGCCCTTTTAGATGATCAGTTTTCAGGTCATTTGTCAGTTAAGTTTTGAACTTCTCAGTTTAGCTGTCTGTTAAGCATTCACTTAAACTGATATGTGAATGCGAAAATTTAACCGTTTAACTGAAACGAAGACTGAAACTGATAGAATTTCCATAAGTTCAAAATTCAACTTACAACTGAACTATATTGCGTTGTTTTGAATGAACAACCATATTTCTTACAATTGCTACCACGTGAAGTGTACGGCTGGAGTTACAGCGCTGTTTCACGGTTCGCCACAAACGATCATCAGACTCCTTTTTCCTATGGTACTGGTCTGTGTTTTTTCCTTGTATCCCGAAAATCCATTTACTTCCACTGGGATTCGAACCTAGACCAGCTTCTTCTCAGGCAAGCACTCATCCACTGTGCCATTGAAGCCACGAGTTTCTGTTCATACAGTTTGTTTTTTTTTTTTTTTTTTGATTTTCTTTGGGCAGCCCAGCGCCTGTAAGTATATTATGTTATTCATTCAGGCTGTTCTTTCTATATTTTCTCTAATTCGGGGCAAAAGCAGGGCATTCAAAGGTTCTGAAATAAAGAGTTTATATTCAAGTTATGTTGTCCGCGGACAAGGTAATTCAAATTTCAACTAAAATTGGGTATTGGTGCATGATACACCACAAAAGCATAGTGTTAACTTGGTGTCTTTTGCTGCGTTCAGTTTTTTACTCAGATTGGTCAGTCCATTCATTCTGAGCTCATAAAAAGGAAAAAAAATAAATACGGTTTGTACGCTCTGATGTGCCTGAGCTGAAAAAGAAACACGTTTTTTCTGACAACCAAGGCTCTGCTTTGGGCTAAAAAAGAATGTCAACTTAAGCTTTTCTGTTTTCGTTAAAAGGCCAATTGCGTAGCTAATCAAAGCATTTCATACAAAAGACCAAATGAAAGCAGCACTTTGTACCCTCCTGTATTAAGTACACACGACTGGAGCATTAAGCTCCTACTATGGTACACTATGCACCATTTCTCATTTGTTAACTATTAATTTTAACTTAAAATATACACATGCTATCATAAAATTAACTTTATAAGTATTTTCATAAATCGAATATCAATTCAAAAATCGAAAATTACAATATCAAACGGCTAATAGTCAAACGCCTTTCCGGAAATAGATTATCGCAATGGCGATTGACGTTTTTCCTTAGATTCACGCGGTTAAAACTGATGAAACTGATAAAGCTGTGATTAATTTCAGCGAAATTTATTTTCGGTTGAGAAGAATACATTTTGTGTGTTAGATCTCGCTGGAAACATAGCACCTCATATTGGATTAAAATTTGTCTCCAAACTCTGAATCAATTTGCAGGACTGTTCGATTGTGGAATCAACTCAAACGACATTTTTTTCTCTCAAATTGACATCGATTTGAAAAGAAAAATAGCCTTCAACCATCCTATTCCAGTACCAACTAACTTTCACTTCATATTTTTGCTTTGCCTTCCGATTGCCACAGTCTTTGCTATTGCAAAGGTTTCCTGTCTAATAAAGCTCCTTTCCCAATTTCCGTAAAAACTAAAAACCAAAAAGCGAATGTTATTTTACGACTCCTTGTTTCAACATTCATTCTCTTGTCTCCTCTTTACCGAAGGAATTCAATAAAAAGCAAAATCTATGCATCTAGCAAAACAAATGCCGCGCAGTAGATGAAGTAAGAAAGCCATCATAAAAGAAAACGATCATCAATTTCAAGATGTTGGCGTACAGTGCGCTTCGGAAGAACACCACTTCTTCCGAAATCAACATAAAAGTGCCAGTGAAGAACAAAACTTAACTTAACTTCCAGCAGTCGAATAACGATCATCGCCGTCTATTACAACATCGATGGTGCAACCCGACACAATGCATCTATATATTGGCAAACAACACATATCCATTCGACATGAAGAACCAATCCTCAGTGCGGTTGCAGATACCAGATTTTTCTCTGCCTCTGCCTGGCTGCACCCCACGCAAAAGATCGTCGTTTATTCAAATTGCAAGAACCAAAGAGCCCGTACCTCTTCTTCGATGGCTGCTGCTTCTACATCCGTGTCGTTGTCGTCATCGTGGTAGAAACCTATGGAAGAGGAAATGGCTTAAACTGGAAATGATTGGCTATAGCGTATGCCCTCCAGCAGCCGAAAGAATGGTGAAATCGTTGCTTGAACCGGCAAACATCTTCTAAATCACTAGAATGCCCTAAGAGAGCCCCCCGTATACCAACTATCTATATATAAGTATCTATCTATCTGCCTTTCAGCCTTTTAGTCTTTCCGTCTGTCTTGTAGTTCAGTTGCACTGTTCGTTGGCATTTTATTGCAGAATCTTTTCCTGTATATCTCTGGTACTACTCCGCTGACATTATTTCCAGTTTGTTTGGCTATACCTAGGTACGAATGTTATGTGTGAGGATACAAGAAGACATGGTCTGGTTGGTTTTTCTTTTGTCGTCTTCTTGGCCGGGGGGGCTCCTCTCCGGTTGTGTAGTTATTTTCGTTAGGTCGATTTTCCCACTGCTCCAAAGCCCCAAAGACTTCCATTTGTGCTCCTCTGTTTGAACTTCCTCTTAATGGGTTGCACATAGATTGTTTTTTTTTTTGCGTGCATGCATGCCAATTTGAGGAAAAATTGCTCAATTGAAACTAAAGAATTTCGAGATCACTGATTGTGGTTTGAATATGTACAACATTCTAATCTCGAAATAAACGCCAAGTGTCAGATGCTATCGGGACACAATATTATCTCCTCTAGTTTTCAGTCAACATTCAATCGAAATTCGATTTCGATTTTTCGAATGACACATGCCAACTTATGCTCTGTTTACATTATCACCTGCTGCTGTCCTGTGAAGAGATTTTATCGCAATTACATACTTAGCAATGAATTACTGCACTGGTGCTGCTGCTGCTACTGTAATACTGTTTATTAAGTGAACAGCACGAATTTATCGCGCGTTATTTTCATTTTCATTCGTTTTGCACGAAAGTGGGTCATAGCACACGTCACACAATGTTATGACCAGCTAATAATGTGGTAATTGCGATGCGCTTCCTATAACGAGAGCATCAGCGTGATATTTTGATTGCATTGTGAGATGAAAGCATTTTTTCTTCTTTTTTTCCGTCACGATCGGTCCTAGAAATTTAGGAACATTACGAATGGGATATTACTCAGCTAGTAAACTTTTGATCTTATCGCAAACGAACCCAGTATTAAATGTTATACGCGGTGTAATGTGTAGTTTGGAAACAGCCCTTTGGAATAATTCCGAACTTGCACCGGACTTCGGCAAGGAGATGCGCTGTCATAAGTCTTCACCAATCTTGTTCTGGAGAAAATAATGTACATGGCGGGTGTCAACACAGAAATCACTATTATTCAATAGATCCGTCCAGCTGCACGATATCGACATCATCGCTCATTCCCAGCGTGACGTGGTAAAAGCCTTTTCTGCGGTATAAAAATATGCGATATTGGTTGGTCTTGAAGGTAATGAGGACATGACCAAATACATGCCATCAACAAACAAACAAACAACTGTCTACCGTCTAGGACAAAACTAAACTGGCGATAGCAAAAACTTTGAGGTAGTTAAGAAGTTCATCTACCTTGGAGTAAACATCGACTCCATGAATGACACTTCATTGGAGACGACGGAAAATAATCCTAGGAAATCAATGGTTTCAAAAATCCTGAATCGAAGGACATGCTATACCGAACCTGCAGTTATGCTTTATGTCGACGATTACTAGACGATAAGTAAAAAATTGGAGTTAATATTGGGTTCTACCGAAAGAAAAATATTCCGTCAGATATTTGGTCCTGTGTGCGAGAGGAGCTAATGGAGTAGAAGATATAACCGTGAACTCCATGAACTCTACCAAGATGTATATGTAGTCCAAAAAGCTTAATCAGGTCGATTCCATTGGCTCGACCACATCGAGCGGATCTCCCTCTTCTCATTCAGTCGAACGAATTGTTGGCTAATCCAAAACCGAATGGGCTAAAGTATACAATTAGGCGCTTAGAAAAATGTTGGTCAGTTTATTAAAATCGATAAATAATCAAACCCCAATCGGCAGAGTGTCAAATTGGTATTACGCCTTACCGTCCAAAAGAAAAAGCATAGAAGCCCAAATGCAAAAAATATTCGACGTAGGTATGGCGAAAATTTTAAAGAAGAAAACGACTTTGCACAAAAATTATCTAGAAGGTATTATAAGTATCGCCCAAATACTACATACGAGTATGTATGTTATAACGCCCGAATTTAACAAGACGAAATTCTTCGAATTATGACATTGGATAAATATATGTCAATCCATTTGGGATTTCCTGACATTTTGGGTGATGTGTAGGTTTTTGGGCGCTATGCATTTAATTGATTTGGGCGTTAAGGTTTTGGGCTATAGGACGTAAAGCCTACAATTAGCCAAACACTTAAGACGATATGACATTTTGCAGAAATGGGCAAATTGGCACAGAACAAACCTAAATAGCCATAATACAGAATCACCCAAATTATATTTCTCAAAGTTTCCTAACAAATCAAAATGTCAAATCGGCCAAAAAGTTATTGGGTGATTTTTCGCATTTTAGACCGCTTTGTTTTTGGCAACTTAATCTTGAGTCGCATCGGCTATGTAACATATGCAAACAAATCAAATAGATATGACACGAGAAAGCTGTATCCCGGATATACAAGGCATAGGAACTAGATAGATAGATAGATTTTTATTTCGTCATAAAATTACAAATAGAGGCCATCACACAATTTAAAGTACAGAGATATGATATAGGGTATTTATATCTTTCAACTGAAAAAAATCTTAAATATTCTAAATAATATAAGCTTAATAATTTAATTTAATTTTTAAATGGAAATAACGAAAAAACTCTTCATTTAAAGAAAAAAAAATATTAAAAATATAATCTAATTAAATTAATAAATAATTTTTTTATTAACTTACTTGTTAAATAAATAAATTAAAATTAAAGAGAATTTAATAAATAAACGAATATGTATATAGATTAACAAAGAAAAATAAATAAATTAACATTCAAGTGAACTTACAAATTAATTACTAAATTTGTGTATAAATTAACAAAAAAAAAAGTGAATAAATTAACATTGAAGTAAAAAAAAACAAATATATAAACAAATTTGTAAATAAATTAACAAAACAAAAAAGTTTATTAAATATGTAAATAAATAAACGAATAGATTAATAAACAAGAACCTATGTTCATAAATTAGGGAAAACATATTGTATTGACAAATATGTATTTGTATATATCTAAATAATTATAATCTATATACATAGATACATGCATAAATAAGTTAACAAATAAATAAATTAACATAAAAGAAACAAAGATAAACAAAAAAACAAATAATCCAGGTATCTGGAAGAGAACATGTGTCAGTCAGTCTTATTATTAGTTAGCATTATTCAAAGCATTTATTAGGGGATTATCGGAGAAGTTGCATCTGATGAAGAACGTTTCAATAAGTTTTCGAATTCTATCGGAAATCAACTCAACATTAGCTCTGTTATGCAGATCAAAGGTGGAGTAGTGCCAAGGAAGGTTCATCATCATTTTCAATAATTTGTTTTGCTGTATCTGCAATTTTTTGATGTGGCAATCAGCGCATTTTCCCCAAACTTGACAGCCATAAAGCAAAATTGCCTGGAAAATAACCTTGTGTATCAATATTTTGTTGTCGTTGGACAATAGAGAACTCCTATTAACAAAGGGATACAGCATCTTAATTGCAATACCAATATTGTGTAATGTCCTTGCAGTTTGTTCCTTGAAGGTTAGTTTTGTATCAAGATGAACACCTAGATATCTAACAACCGGCACCCAGTTTATCTGATTGCCATTTATAAATAAATGATTAGACGGTAAGAACCAAGACTTTCTTTTTCTCGTAAAAAAGATAGCTTGGATCTTTTCCGCATTTACTTTTATCTTCCATTTACTGTAATATCTTCTTAATATTTCAGCCGCATTTTGAAGATTCGTCTCGATGGTGAGACCAAATTCATGCGACGAATATATTGCAGTGTCATCGGCATAAATAGCGATTTCGCACTCCGGTAAGGATGGGATATCTGATGTATACAAAATATATAATACAGGCCAAAGAACTGAGCCTTGGGGAACACCTGCGTCGATATTTAGTAGATCGGACGGACTATTATTGACATACACTCTGTAACTACGACCTGACAAAAAACTTTGGACAATTTTACAAAGGAATAAAGGGAAACTTAAGTCAAGCATTTTGAATAAAAGGCCATTGTGCCAAACGGTGTCAAATGCCTTCTCAATATCGAGAAGTAATAATCCCGTCGATTTCCCTACGTCACGATTTGTCTTTACAGTATTGCAAATTTTGAGAATTTGGTGGCAAGTACTATGATAACGTCTAAAACCAAACTGTTCATCGGGAAAAATATTTCGGTCATCAATTATTTTTAGCAACTTTTCCTTAAGTACTTTTTCAAATATTTTACTTAAGCTACTAAGCAAACTAATAGGCCTATAGCTTTCGGGATTATAAGCTGGTTTTCCTGCTTTTGGAATAGGTATTACTTTGGCTTCCTTCCAGACAGTTGGAAAATATTGCATTTTCAGGCACGCATTTATTAAATAAGTTAAAAACTTAGGAACTAAAATCTTGAATGGTGAATCCTTTTAGAGGGATGAAACATTTAAACTGTACTTTTTCTTAAGGGTTATATATTGGAGACTCTTAATCATGGCGATGTGAGTTTTAAAATAAACTGTTTTGGCTCTCCGAGGAAGAGAAAAGAGGTCAACTTTTGAAGTATTCAATGGGGAGAAAAAGAAACTTCAACGAAAATTGGGAAAATAGAGATGCTAGACCGTATACACGGAGAAGTAATTCAATAATAATTATTCAGTTCCCAGAGGTAGCATTAAGCGAGTAACAAAAATAATGTATTTGAAGCCATGGACGACTCCTTAGTCATGTAAACAGTACAACACCCGAATTGCGACGTTCCGCAATTGGGACAACCCATTTACCAACCCTAAGAGTTGCAATCGGGACACTTTAATTCCCTTTCCTGCAACATCCATTGTTGAGCCAAACCTCCGAATTGAGACATTTTATTTAAAAAGTCGGCAAATACAGATATTTTCAATAGGGACATAACAATTTTGTATTTTAATACAAACGTATCCTTAAACTTTTTTTATGATCGTTTAAACATCAGCCAAGGTTTACATTTTATCATGGTGAAATGTACAAACGAGCGACATTTGGAAATCAAACCGAAATTTGGAGTCGGTGGTGGCAACTTAAAGATAGCTTACTCCAAATTTCGTTGTTGTTGCTATACTGGATAATTCGAGTCAAGATATTTTCTATTGAATGTTTCTGTGCCACTGAGAAAACGCACGGGTCGAAGTACCAACAATATCGCAGACGTAAATGCTTCAGTTCAAAATGAGCCAAATCAGCCGATTCCACGCCGTTCACAGGAATTGTGGCGAATTTTAGGTCTTGGACTTCACCCTAACAACATCAAATTAACTCAAGAACTTAGGCGTCTCGATCATTTGAAACACTGAAACTTCTCCGATTGGGTTCTGCAAAAGTTTCAAAAAAATGCAGGATTTCATTGAAAAATCATCTTCAGCGATGGAGCTCTTTTTTATCTAAATGGCTCTGTCAATAAGCAAAATATACGTTATTGGACAGCAGAAACCCACATGTTCTTCAAGAGAGTCCATTGCATCTAAAAGAAGTGACCTTGTGGTGAGGATTTCATTTTTCGTCTATGAAATGTTCGCCATGTTGCTATCAATGGAGTTCGCTATCATGCCATGTTGGAAGTCTATTTTTTGCCGGAATTGGAAGGACTTTTGATACGTGATATGTCGTTCCAACAAGATGGTGTAGCATTTCACACAGCTGTTCAAACGAAATTATCCCATTGAAGGGAAAGTTGAAATCTTGAGAAATGGTCCGTTGGAATGGCCACCTATGGGGTTACGTTCAATCTGTGGTTTATCTTAACCAGCCAACAACGCTAGAGGAGCTCAGGAGGGCGATACCTATGTGTTGAAGAGTGATTCATAATTGGCTATATAGAATCGATCACTGAAAACGTGCTCGCGGTATTCATATGAACGAAGTCAAATTATATTCTTACTTAATCAATATGTGTACTAAAGCTAAACAAATTTCAGCCCCGATATATCAATTATTCTGTGTTTAATTTAAATACCAAATTGCTATGTCCTTATTGAATTGAGCATTATTGTCCATGCGCTCGATGTGGCCGAGCCAATGTAGTCGACATATTTTGGCTTTTTGGACTACATCCACATCTTGGTACTGCTCATAGAGTTCCCGGTTGTAACTTCTCCTCCATTCGCCCTCTTCGCACACAGGATCACAAATCCGCCGAAGAATTTTTCTTTCGAAGGAGCCAAGTATCAGCTCTCCCTTCCTGCTTATCGTCCAGCACTCGGCGCCATAAAGCAGAACTAGCTGGATAGGAGTTTTGTAAAGCATACATTTCTTCCTCCGAGTTAGTAGTTTTGAACCCAGTTGTTTTGCCAACCGAAGTAGCACCGGTTTCCTGGGGTAATTCTTCGCCGGATCTCCACTAAGGTGTCATTCGTGGAGTTCATGTTTGCTCCGAAGTAGATGAACTCCTTAACTACCTCAAAATTGTTGCTATCAATAGTGACGTTTTGTCCTAGGCGGTGGACAGATGTTTGTTTGTTTGTTGATAGCATGTATTTAGTCTTGTCCGCATTTACTACAAGACCAACAGATTTCGCCTGCTCTTCAATCGCCGTGAAACCTTCTATCACGGAGCGCTGTGATCGGCCGATGATGTCAATATCGTCCGCATAACCCAGCAGCTGAACGGACCTGGTTAAGATAAAGCCTTCCGTGTTGACACCTGCCCTGCGCACTATCTGCTCCAGTACGAGATTGAAGAAATCGCATGATAGCGCATTCCTTGCCGAAATCCGGTGCATGTTTGAAATAGTTCGGAGGAGCTATTTCCAAACTGCACGTTGTACCGCGTGTTTTCCAGAGTCACGCGACACATCTGAATCAGTTTTGCCGGGATTCCGAATTCGTCCATCGCCATATAAAGCTCCAGACGATGTATACTATCATACGTAGCTTTGAAGTCGATCAATAGGTAGGTGGTGTGTCTCGACTTGAAATTCGTTGGTCTTTTCCAGGATTCGCCTCGGTGTGAAAATTTGGTCTATAGTCGATCTGCCTGGCCGGAATCTACACTGGTACGTGCCCATAGGTTAGGTTACGTTAGGTTTAGGGGGCTGTCGGCAGAAGCCGACACACTTAGACCAATTTAGGTCCATTGTGATACCACGTATAATTATCTACCTCAACTCTGTAGATGGGACTGGCCAACGACACGCGGTTGTTCTCAAACGGTCCCCCATCTACGTACTAACCGCGCCCAACGTCGTTTAATTTCGGTGATCTGACGAGAACCGATTAACTCGACGTGGTATGGTCGTTGGTTTACGTGCCCATAAGTAGTCGCGAACTTTGTCAGCCGAAAACATTGGATACATTTAATAAGCCGTTTGCCTAACCTAATATCACTGAACTGATCTACCTCATATGCCAGTACAGTACAACTGTTCATTTCTCACCTTACTCTCTAGTCCAGTGATTAACCAAAAAAAAAAATCCCTGTTTAGTTTAAATCTGTCACCATCTAATGCTAATACGAGTTTAGGGTTTAAGAAGCCAAATTCTTTAAATATTGTGTTATTTTTTATGGACAACGTTTGTTGATTTTTTTTCAAAGAAATAAAGCAATGCAATGTAAAATGACATTAAGGAATTCGTGATATTATCAAACTAGATCTAAAAGAAGTTTTACTGGAATAAAACATAATTAGGGACTTTTTTAAAATAAAATCTGCAAAGTACCTAAATTCTGGTTGTTTTCAACAATCTGTTCTTTTTTCCCTAAGGCTTCATTTTTCAGCTGAAATTCCCTACACGTAGGGTTTTTTCCTAAACTTACTATCACTGCTAGTCGAATGTCAAAAACATTCCTAAAATTTAAAGCCATTTCAACAAATCAGCAGTCAACTTGCTGTTTCGCTGTGGTATACTGAACTGTCTGTCAATCGGCATTCGGCAATGACAATTTTCTCTCATTTTTTCCAATGTTTTCTCTAATTTCGTTCTATGTATTTGCATCTCTCAATTTTGTTATACGTTAACCTCAATTCTAGAGTGTATGAACTGCAATTTTTGTATGTATGCATACTTCGAAGGATAGAGAAGTAGAAATCAGGGCTACTTTATCCTTCATGGATCCGTTGGTTAGGGGCACCTTCCATTCTTTTTTGATCTCCGTTGAATCAATGGATCCGAAGGATTGGCGGATTCTATGGGTTGGGCCTTTAAGACTATATCGGAGACAAAAAAGAACAGCAGCATTTTATATTCATTCAATATTAGATATTTTACTGTGTTTGGGTAGGTACATAGTTGCTTTTGTGTGGATAAAATTGAAAATAACGTTTTGTTTTACGTTTTCTGTAGTTTTTATGCAAACTTTCATAATGGCGACACCTCCTAATCGGGACAGCAATGAGCCGGCCCCATCAGTATCAAAATTAGAGAGGTTTCTTGAATATAATATAATCATTATGACCGCAAAAAAAACATGGATGCATCCCATGGGAGTGAATGAATTTGTTTGGTTCCATACGGTCTTTTCAAAGCATTGAAGCAAATAAACAAACTTAATATACATTTCTGGCATCTACGTTTTAATCCTCTGGAATAAAGATTGGTCCTATGTAGAAATTAAACTTAATATTTAACTCTTAAAAAATTGAGGCGTGTGTTTAACAATTTTGACACCTACAAAATGTCTCTCTTCAATATCTTCTGACTTCTGCTACTCTCTCGCCAAACACATGTTTTGAAACACTAATCTTTTATGAGCGCAGTTGCTCAGTGGTTTGTCTGTTAGAATGATTCTCGGTTCAAATCCAAGCCCCCCCCCCCCCCCCCCCCCCCCCCCCCCTCCCAATTTCTCACGAACGTCTGACTAACATCCAAGAGTAGCAATTTTCTCGAGAAGCTTCTCAAATTTGCTATTCGGATTCGGCTTAAAATTGTTGGCCCCTTCCACTCCGCACAAGTTTGGTTTCGGGCACTGTATGGGCAGATAATGTCCAACCAAAACCAGCTACATACATAATTGTGTATGTATATTCAGTGACTACTTCTGCCTGAAAACAAGATCATTTCCGACCAAAAAGGAACAAGCCATTTCTGTATTAAATCCGAGCGATTAATTGGTTTCTTCAACTAAAAACAATCGCCACGAATTTGCACTTTTCAGACTTAGGTGAAGTGGAAGAACACCATAACGATGGTTTAGCACTTGTTCGGAATGTTCAACCACACACCAGATACCTACGTAGAGATCTTCTTCAAAACCTCATGCATTTTGTGGTGCTGCGATGCATTCATGCTATTACACTTGCTTCGAGAAGATTAAAGAAGAACTACGCGAAAAACCAAACACAACCAATGAAGAGGAAGAAGCAAAGCAAGAGCAAATAAAAAAAACAAATAATTATTAAAACAAATGATCGTGAATCTGACATCTGACTTCAAAAAGAGTTTCTACTGGAATCGCATCGTTCGTCGACTGGTGGGCACCGCATACTCGTCGTAGTTGTCCGACATTCCCCTCAAACGTCACGTCTGCTGTTTGACCAAATAGATTAGCAATCGCCGTAATGTCGACACTCACCATAGCACAGAGTCTTCTTCCAGCAGGCAGCAATCTCTACTAGCTTTTGCCAGGGGCAGCCGATCGTGAAACTTCAACACACGATCGGCGAACGGCGCGGCAATCCCTACACAATGCTCGGTGTATCAACATTACTCGCGTGAATAGTGGAGAATCCACAGTCCACATCTACAGATAAGTAGGAGAAGCACCGTAAACGAGGAGAAAATCAAATCCAAAGCATACTCGGTGTGGTGGAGACGAGACTTCAACGCAACGATGATGATCGCGCTAGAGAAGAGCATGCGCCACCAATAGAACTGCATAAATGCGTCTCCATCGTTTTGTTTATGTACTACAAGCAAATATGTATGTATGTAGCATTGGCGTGTGGTATGCAGCCTTGAATTAGTTCGCTGCACTCTTGTGATGCTCCCCGTGATCCGACGAGCAGAGATGGTGATCATCATTGTTTTTTTTTGTCTACTATCGACGATGACGGTTTGTTTTCCTCTCCCTTATGCGCGGCTCTATCGCTTGTTAGTGTTTTTTGTTTTTGTTTTTGTTTTTTTTTTTTGCCTTTTATGTATTTACTTTGCATTCGTTTGTTTTATCACTGCTTCTGGTGCTTCTAGTCGCTGTTATGTGATTTCATTTTACATTTCTTTACACTCACACATGCGGTGTGCTGTTTATTCTTTTCTGGTATTTAACGAGCGCTAGCGCTTCTTTCAATGCGATGCAAACCCTAATCAATATTATGTTGCAACATCGTTATACACTGGGAGTTCCGGCCCTAATCGTAGAGGTGCGCTGTGAAGTTGGGAACTTGTGGAGCACACAACTAGTTTGCAGAGATTGTTTTGTTTTGCTGTAGCTGGAGTCATCTGTACATTTGTATCCGCCTCGGCACATATACTCGAGCTTTGTTTGGCGTTTGGTACGTTTATTTCTGTTTCTTCCGTCTGAATTGGCAATTCAATTCCCGTCGTCTACTTCCTTCATGCCATCATCATATAGAAGAACCGGTTGCGATTCTGGTTTTTCTATGCACTGAGAGAAAGAGATGTTCTCCTGCGCCGCATTAATAGTAGAGGTACCTCCAGGGCATAGAATATTATACCTACTCGTCCGTCATAATCAATTTCAATGAAAGGAAGTGCCTGTTGTTTTTTACCTACCACAGTAAAAATAGAAATCCTTCGAAAAGGCGTGATTGCAAAAATACTCGTATGTACGAATCTACCTCGTGAACTTGGCATCGAATTGTAGACTGGGAAAGAGATTATTTTTAGTTAGTTGAAGGTGAAATTAGAGAGATACCTACTTTGTTTGTCTGAAAACCAACTGAACTAAATGCTGTCATTACTATTTCGATTATTGAATCTTTATGTTAAAGTTAAGAATACATACAACTGGCTCCCAACGTGAAATCGAACTTTCGCAACTTTTTTATTAATCTTGTCTAGTCTGCAGTACTTTTGTTATCTGTCAAATTCAATACCGTTTTCTAGAGGTATATAATTTAGACTAAGAGCTGGCGACATTTTTTCGCGATTATTTTGTCAACCGAATTTTGCTTATTTTTGGATTGTCGGGTTCGGATTTATAACAGATGTGAAGTTCTGGCAGACCTGGGCCGGGAGCTTTGGGAGTTACAGGGCCTCAAGTTCTAAAAAAAAGTCTTAAAAAAAAAATAGAGTGTCAACTTTGAATCTTTTCATGATGGTTCACAAATGAAAGGCATTTTGTGTACTGTGATTGCCAGAACGATTGAGCGGTCGCAAACCCCGGCCAGAGCGCCCGGAAGATGCTACAGAATGGTCAATTTTGAAGTTATTTTGTCAACGCTCAAATTTTAGTATGTTATCTATTACATTCTCCTGAATCCAGAACTCAAATGCCAGAACGGAATTCCAGTCGCAACACCCCGCCACAATATCTTAAAGCGCATTGAGCGTAAAGCGCCTTTTTAGCGGTCTGCAAGAGAAATTGTGTCATATCTTCGAAAGTTTATACACGAATGCAAGTTTATTAATTGATTCTAACAGGCCTCTTATAGATCTTTCAAACAATGTAACAAACTTAGTCCAAGCATTCATACTTTTAAAAATATTTTATTTTAAAGTCCAGCTTTTAAAATAAACCAAACGCATTTTGTACTCATGATGTTTGAATACCTTAGATAACCTTATATGATTTTTCTTTTTCTTCCTTTTCAGTTCATCCAATTAATAGTTATTCGGCAATTTGAAAAAAAGTCTTTATCTTTAGCTCAAACACAATACAATAGTCACTACTAAGCGTAAACATAAGATTATGTTATTGAAATTATTTGAACATATTTAAAGGTTAATTATTGAAATATGTATTTACGTATATTTAAATATGGAAATTTTAATGAACAAATTAATGTATTTATTAAGTTTTAAAATAAGCCTTCCTTCTAGTAATAACATAAGCAAAACAAGTTTTCTATCACTCTCCTTCGCTGAAAATATTTTCCTCGTCGTTTGATTCTTCGTCACTGCAAAAGTTACTTTCGTTGTCTGGAAAAATGTAATTAAATGATGCCAAAGTACATGTCAGCGGATGTTAAGATGTACCTACCTAATTCAAATGCTTCTTCATATGACGGTTGAATAATGACACCATTTACGAATGCCGGTAATTGATACAATTCTAACCACACAAAATCATAATTTCCATTGTTTGCTAGTCATCTGTTCTGGTTTGGTACCAAAGCAGTAGGATTTTTGGAAAACGCGTTGTTCTAGAATTTAGATAGAAGATACCTATATATTTAGCGCGTATTAGTTGTTATCGCAGCTCAGATCGACAGGGTGGCAAGCTCGAAGCATCAAAACTTAAGTTTAACGTCAAATTTTTGTTTAAGGTCCTTTAGTTTATACGTGTTATTGAATAATTGGTATCTGGCATCGTCTACTGTTTCTGTATTTCTGATGTTATACATGTGGCACATAAATCTTTTAATATTTCAAAGTCCGCTTGACTGCAAGCAGAATCAGTTTCCCCTAGCTTGGCGAATGCTGTTTGAAATTCTAAGGAATTTTCCAGTAGTTTCCACGGCTTCAATTTACCTTTTCTGAAAAATGCTGGATTATAATAGCAGCCAGTTGTCGCATGAAAACCTGGTAAAGAACTTGATAGTGGCTCAACAATTTTGAAACATCAATATATCGTTGATAGTTTCCGACACCAACCTCCGTATCAAAGCATCTAACCAAAATGTTCCATTCATGTTCTATCTTAGTTATGTGATAAACTATTTTTGTGTCCGCTTCTTCATGTCCTTCGCAGGAATAAGTGTGGCCAATTACTTTTACAACTTTATCGTTATGACATTCAAAACGGTAACATAAATCATAATTTAAATAAATAGTTTTCTTGGCTATACAATGTATAGTATACAGGGTACTGCTTCATCACTTTCCCAGTGTTGTCTTAAAAACTTTACTAAGGCCACCTTGAAGTTGTTATTTCTTAGTTCTTTATTGAAATCAGGAGGCCGTGTTTGGTCTGGTCCTGAAATATCGTAGTCTAGTTCAGTATTGTTTCTTAAAATGCGTTCATAGTCCTTAATTGATGGCGAAAAATAACATCGAAAATGATATCTATTCGACCAGCATTAAAGCTCGTAACCATGTGCAAAATGTTCTTTGATATATTTCCAAACGTTTTCGGAATATCTTTTATCAAATGCAACAAAAAACATAGGGACGGGCTACAGTCCGCTTGGGCGAACTGTTGGATACCCTATTCTTATTCATATCCCTCATAAGTGGGCGTGACAAAAATCTAAGTATGGTTGAATTGTTAAGAACACTCTACATATTTTGTTATACAAGGTGGCGCAAAAATAACCTTCCGATGTTTTTTGGCTGTAATTTTAAAAAAAAATCAAATAAATAGTCACCAATATTCCGCGTTCTGGAGCAGTGTAGCGTAACATTGTTTATTAACGTGTATTTCGCATGTGTTTACTACACAAATGTCAAAACAGAACTGACATTAGGGGCCCAACCGCAAGATTTATAGCATTTTCTGATAGGAGGATTACTTTTGCGCCACCTTGTATAACATTTAAAGGATTTTATCAAAAAAAACGCTCCCCAGCTCAAACTTGGGTGTTTCAATAAAATTGTTTTATTTAATTGTGGGCGTGTCAGTAGGCGGGTTTACAAAAAAATTTACACATGAGCATATAGGGCCAATAGAGAGTATATATTATAAATTTCAGCTCCCTAGCTCAAACTTTGAATTTTCAAAAAAAAAAATTAATTATGGGCGTGCCAGTGGGCGGATTTTGAAAATATTTACACATGAGCATAAAGGGCCCATAGAGAGTATATATTATAAATTTCAGCTCCCTAGCTCAAACTTTCGATTTTCAAAAAAATTGTTTTATTTATTTGTGGGCGTGTCAGTGGGCGGATTTTGAAAAAATTAATCCCGAGCAGTTTTAGGAGTCATAGATCATATATAAAAAATTTCAGCTTTCTAGCTCAAAATTCGATTTTTTCCAAAATTTTGTTTTTTTGAGTTTGTGGGCGTGTCTGTGGGCGGATTTCAAAAATTCGTAAACTTGATTATTTCGGGACCCTAGAGAGTATATGGTTAAAATTTCAGCTCTCTAGGCCCATTTTAAAGGCCTAATTTTTGCCGACGGACGGACGGGCATGGCTAGATCGACATTACTATCGATGCTGATCATAAATATAGTAACTTTTAGGGGTCTACGGGCAATATCAAGGTATGTTACAAACTATGCGTCAAAATTAATATACCCTTAGAATAGGGTATAAAAATCCATCGAGAACTACATCGACACTTGGAGGTGTTTGGCTGTTAACTCTCTTTTCTAAAACTTTCATCAAAGCAGATTTGTCCGTTTTACTTATGATTCCATCTAAATGACATAGAGCTGTTGGAACTGGTGTCAAGGGATATGACAATACCTTAGCAATATCTATATCCTGCTCAATTGATACGGCCAATAAGCGACCAAACAAATCTCTCTGCCCTTTGATTTCCTGTATCTTGCCGACAATTTTTACGTTTTTATTTTTGTTTCAGCTTGAGAAATTCAAAATTTTACGTACGGTAAAAAGAAGCCGTGAGCGATAAACAAATCAATAGATTAAAACCAAATAATCAAAATGATAACACATGATGAGACATCATGATGTCCAGACATCTTGAGTACAAAACGCGTTTGGTTTATTTTAAAAGCTGGACTTCAAAATGAAATATTTTTAAAAGTATGAATGTTGGACTAAGTTTGTTACATTTTTTGAAAGATCTATAAGAGGCCTGTTAAAATCAATTAATAAACTTGCATTCGTGTATAAACTTTCAAAGATATGACACAATTTCTCTTGCAGACCGCTGAAAAGGCCCTTTACGCTCAATGCGCTTTAAGATATTCTGGCGGGGTGTTGCGACTGGAATTTCGTTCTGGCATTTGAGTTCTGGATTCAGGAGAATGTAATAGATAACAGACTAAAATTTGAGCGTTGACAAAATAACTTCAAAATTGACCATTCTGTAGCATCTTCCGGGCGCTCTGGCAAGGGTTTGCGACCGCTCAATCGTTCTGGCAATCACAGTACACAAAATGCCTTTCATTTGTGAACCATCATGAAAAGATTCAAAGTTGACACTATAATTTTTTTTTAAGACTTTTTTACAACTTTGAGGCCCAAAGCTCCCGGCCCAGGTCTGCCAGAACTTCACATCTGTTATAAATCCGAACCCGACAATCCAAAAATAAGCCAAATTCTGTTGACAAAATAATCGCGAAAAAATGTCGCCAGCTCTCCGTCTAATTGTTTTCCATGGATTAATGCGTGTAGAGTTGAGGAAATCGCTGCGAAATCCGCATGGAAAAAATGATAAAAAAAAATCGGTTTTTATAAAATATTCACAATGGAGTTGAACCCGTGCTCTAGTAAATACCCTACGATTTACAAAAAAATGAATCAAATGCGGACAATATTTTTGTTTTATTTAAGAAAATGAACATATTTTAGTTGCATGGTAAAACACATTTGATGTCATGAAAAGTAAAACACTTGTCTTGTTATCAAAAGAATTGAAGTATTTCGTTTGCAATGCAAATACAACATCAACCGCCCTTGAATCAAACAATTTTGTGGCACGTACGACAACGAAGTTTCTATGCGGTGTGATTTTCATCGATACGAATAATTCAATGCGACATTCTCATTTATTTTGACGGCATTCGATATCTTTTGAGTTTTACTTCTACCCTATTGCAGCATATGTTCGATGAATTAAGCACGGAAGCTATCGTCAAGTCTCTACCTTTGCATCGTCTTTAAAGCAGCATATGATAGCAATTACCGTCAAGAGCAATACATGATGATGGCGGATACCGCCGGAAAAGTTGCGGTTCAATGCGCAATTCGGAACTAGCTCCAATGAGATATGTCAAACTAGGTGCACCAGATTCCAGCAAAGAGATCCGCTATCATGTGACTTCAATCTTGTTCTGAAGCATATAGAGTGCAGTGCAGGTGTCAATAAGGATGGCTCTATCATCATCGAACCAATAGTAGGTATTGCTCCAGCTCATATTGGTATCAACTATCGTCTCAGGCAGAGACTCTTCACGGGTCGGGACGGGAGACTGTTAAGTAAGTTAAGTATTGCTCCAGCCCAGCCAAAAAATCGTCCATTCCCAACCCTCACGTTCGAGACGACACGGACCTTAGAACCTGCGTTTCAAAAACCAAGTCATCGCGGATGCCAGAGCGCATCGTCTCCAAAACTGGAAGCAGTGCGTGATGGAAGGCTGCAGTTTCTCAAGCAAAGACTTTCCATGGTTTAAGAGCCCGTTAAGTAAGTAAGCTGGCCATTGGATACGGCAAGGCCATCAGACTTCACATTTGTATATTCCAAACAAAAAATGTTTCGGGAAGCTTTGTTAATTAGCAGCTGCATACCTAGCAAGCGCAATGGGTCAGTGGTTACAGCGTTGGAGGACCGAGAAGTCTGGGTTTGAATCCCAGCAGCAACACCCAACCAATTTTTTCTACCGCCCTACCTCTCACGAAGAGATAGGTTTTAACCGGACTAACTTTTAAGCGCTCTTTTGAAAATGACTGGACAAATTCAAGTTCATAGAATAAACTTTGAGTAGGGGAAGGTTGTGTACCTTGGTCCGATTGTACCTTGGTCCGAGTGCCAATTTTCAGAAAAATAAAAAGCACGCAAAAACCAGTCCTTCTGTGAAATGTTGATCTTCTGTTCATTTGTCTTCTCAGTTTCTTTTTGAAGGCACAGCTGCACGAGTCGGCAGAAAAAAAAATAAACATAGTTTTCAATGAAAAAAGTATTTTTTTTATCTCTTTTCTGAAGTTATGTAGTGCTTAGTTTTCGGTCTCTTTTCCGCTACTTTAATCGATTTCGGTAAATGTATTAATAATCTTTTTGTAGGAACACATTGTCGTTCGTATGTGGTTTGAATGCTACGTTAAAATCTAATTTGTTTGGCTAAAGTGGTGTAAGTGCACCTTGGACCTATCATAGCGCGTGTACCTTGGACCATAGGTTTGTCCTTTTTTCTTTTATGTTGTTCCCTTAAAGTAAGTTTTTAAATAATATTAAAGTCCTTTGTTAAGTTTTTTTTAGTAAAAGAGTTTTTTTTATTTAATACTATTACTTAAATATTTTTTTTTAATCAAGCACAAAAACTTTTAGATAATGGTTTGTTTTTTTGCTGTTTTTTTTTGAAATAAATAAAGAATGGTACCATTTTTACTTTTTATTGAAATAAATTTTCACCTTTAAACTATAGGAAAACTTTCAATAATATTTTCGGTCCAAGGTACAATACTCCGTGGACCAAGGTACAATCACGTCTTGTACCTTGGACCGTTTGAGGTTAGCATATAAAAGTGAAGTTTTCTAAGAAATGGTTAGCAATATCCTTTTGGTAGTTTCGCCATATCATAGCAAAG
The DNA here is from genome assembly GCA_949715645.1 of Portevinia maculata. Lineage (NCBI taxonomy): Eukaryota > Metazoa > Arthropoda > Insecta > Diptera > Syrphidae > Portevinia > Portevinia maculata. The sequence continues at coordinate 50,010,747 of OX454527.1, read as the reverse complement.
ACTTCAGGTAGTAACAAAAAAAAAAAAAACTAATGAAAAAACGACACATAAAATATTGGCAAAACACTGAAATCCGGACCGAGGTACACTACCTTCCCCTACCATAAGTCGGTCGTTTGTAAGTCGATGATAGTCGACAGTTACTAAAAGGTTGTGGCTCGCCAAGGCTATGGAAAAGGCACTTCCACCTATAAGATTTTTTGTGCCGTAAGTTACTATGGCCGACATTTATTCTTTTTCCAATTAATACCGCAGACATAAATATTTTTAAAATTCCATCTATTTCCTTAACCGCGAGGCTATTATCAAAATTAGCTGCATCATAGCCCTTGCACTTGTCCTCCTTTGGGGTTCGCCGGTTTGACATCGAAAGTATCGGTATGTCTACCGTCGTTAAGGCCAATTACTATGGATTTGCGTGATCCACACTCGCGATTATTAGGTAACGTTGATTGATATTGTTGATTCGTTGGATCTCCTTTAAATATTGCAAACCAACAGGGAATTTCCTGCAAAGGAATTAATTTGAAATGAATTCTTTCATAATTAAGGAACTTCTAACAATAAATGCAATTACTCCAAACTTTTCTAGTCCCAGCGCAAAATTAAATATGTCCCATTCCAAAATGGAATAAAGTTCAAGCACTTAAGAGTTAATTCATAATCAATTAATTCGTGGAAAACATCATTTGTAGGGTAAAATTGGTGGAATGATGCAATAATTGCTTGTTTTTTACACTTAAAACTTGTGAATATAGAAAAGTATCACAAGTAGATCCCATAAACAGCGCAATGACTACGAAGGGGCCATGCTGCCCCCTGAAACTCACTGCTTGAGGGCACTGTTGGATTTGGGGTAGGTGCGAGGTTGGGTATATGCAGTTTCTTGAAATGAATTCGAAACATGGATATATTTTGTTTAATCTAATCCAGCCTTAGTCAACAAACCAGGAGAGCATACAAAAAGAAAGAATACAAAATGAAGAACAGCTTGCAAAGTGATATTTTCTTACAAATTGCTTACAAAATGAAAAAACTCCAAACGCAGATGAAATAACTTCCAAAGTCATATTGATGAAATGAGATCTAATTTGGACTTATTCCATCTGCACGGCTTTGACAATTATTTTGTTATGAAATAACTCCTCACATTAAAAGATGTAACAAATCCTAAACTTGATGAAAAAGTCCCAACAGGAGTTCTTTCATCTGTTATAACTCCTAGCTTTGTATATGGATATTTTTGGGACTAATTTCATATTTGTTTGTTTTAGAGTTAATTCCTTTGCAGCTAATTCAGAGAGCCAAGAGTTAAAACCTTTTCCCCATGGTCTAGCCCTCTAACGCAACTCCATTGCTCCGGTAAGGGTAGGTGTTAGTTGTCTTGCAGGTGCCAATGTCAGCTTACTTTTACGAATAAAACAGTGTTTGGGTGGCCAGATCCGCTGTAAAAGAGTTTCCAACCTTAACTACGCATAGCTTAGCCCGCTCACTTGTGCTACTTGTCTGGCAGGTGCATATGTCAGCTCCAGCGTCGGGACTTATAACCCACTTAAGTGGGGCATAAGTTCCGAATTTTTATCGTTGAAAATGGGACACAAGTCCCGAATGAAACAAACAGTTGGAAATATTTTATATTTTATTAACGTTCATAAATTGATAGGTAAAACATAATTCACCTACTCATATTGGGAGATGTTTAATTTTATTTGGGCGTATTTCATTTTGCATTCATTGTTTTATGTGATAATTCTTATTTTAAGGATTATTTCCGTTTCAAATATTTCGATGTGTTATTTTGGGCGTTATTGCTTCATATGAAAACCAACCCTGACAATGAAATGACACCCAAAATGCTGAATAATTTTACAAATACAAAACTGATCGAGAAATTTGTTTGGGCGTTGTTGTTTCCAAATCGCGTTATTTCCAGGGGCGTTATTGCCTTTCGCCATACGAACATGCATACATGAAACATAGTTGATACAGATGCATACATATCAACTCCTAAAATCAGGGTCATCAATTGTGATGACTGCAAGTTGAACATCAAGTTTTACATACTCGTAGAAGACGTAAGCAATGTTGGGGATACCAGAAAAAATTGGAAAAATTGCGTTATCGGGAGAAACCCCTTGTTGCAAATTTGACAAGAGAGCCTTGAATTGTTATCCTGCGAGTGAAAACTGCTTCTAAGAAGTGTTTGTTTTGGCGGCTCAGTTGTAGACTTGGCTTGTTGGGAACTAACCGCCTCCAAGGTTCGAAAACACATTTCTAAAAACTGTGAAAATTCGGAAAAGGTTGACAAATCCTTTGGATTCTGCCCATAGTTGTTGTGTTTTACTTGTTGGTTTTTGTAGCAACACAAAAACTACAATTACATCCCACTTGTCCCCACCGGAACATTCAAATTTTTCAAACTATGAAGCACTTCTGTGGTGGTGTCCAATAGCTGTTTAATTAGTTCTGCTCCTTCTTGACTTATGGGAACCTGATTGAACAAAAACTTGAGCTGAGTGTTTACCAAAACTCGTGCGTGATCATACCTATCTGTAAGGATCGTACACGCCTTAATGTAGATGCCGTTTTATCTATACTAACGTGAGCTAACAGTTTCTGAGCTTCGCCTAATGCGTCTGCTTTTATATCCTTTTTGTCACTTTCTTTTAATTTTTCTGCTGCATCGAGCATTTCTCCATTTCTCCGTAGGTTTCTGCTTCCTCCTCTTTGATGGACGTTAGGAGGTTTTGATGAAATGTCTTAGCTGTGGTCAGATCCTGAGCAACGCTAAGCGCCCTGCAAGATAAATCTCTATTCTACGGGCTTGACTAGTAGTTTTACTAAAATTGACCTGATCTTTAAATATATTTTTTCTATCCTTGCTAAGGCTTTCTGTTCCATTTTTATTATTTGTTATTTTAGTATAGTTTTAAACAAACAATGAAAGTAAGAAAAATGCACTTACTTGGTATTTCTTTGTCGCCGCGTCGCAAGTTGACTTTGTCTTTAGCCTCTAGAGTTCGTTGATTTGTTGCACACACACACCGCACAAACTCCTGCAATTTTGGGATTATGCTGCTAGCTAATTTGTTGAAAACTGTTGAAACTTCCTTGCACTGTTGAATTGCTTGGCATGGAAGGACCAACATATTCGGCTCAGAACTAAAATTCCTGAAAAATGATTGGCTTGGACTTCAGCAGATGCTCTGATAGAAAGTGGTACTGTCGAAATCAAGTCAATGCTGGAACTCAAAGACGCGAGCCAAGGAGCAAAGATCAAGGGCAACTGTACGTAAATTACGTTAAAAACGGCAAAGAAAAACAACTGATTATATCACGTTAAAAGTAAGTGAAGAGAATTTATTCAACATTTGACACCTGTTTACTTTCTTGGTGTTGACATTGTTGTAACCTTCGTAGGATGTTTCCGATGGGTAGTTCCATGGTGACGTCATAGTCTTCAACAGCTTTTCTGCGCCTAACAAAAAGTAATACATGCTTTAGTAACAAACAAAGCTGGACCAATTCCGACCAATCACTACCAAAGATTGTCAGAAAATTTGAGCTCAATTGATTGGTAGGTGCCTATTTCAGCTTACTTTTTTGAACAAACAGTTTTGTCCCCTCGTTAAAGGGATTGACACTGTACGAAGTTTCAACTTAACCGGTAAAAGATTCGCGAAGGCATAGAAGAGAACAATTATCCGGACATGGGTGCCACTGCAGAGGCAATGTTCGAAAGTTCTACCAAAGGATACAAGGCCCGAACAGAAGCCTGCAGAGATGAGCATGGGAATACAGTAGTAGATTCACAGTCGGTGCTGAGGATTTGAAAAGAACACTTCCGGTGTCAGGCAGAATGATCTGTTCAGCTTGGACGATGATAGCCAAAACTTCCGCACACGCAGCGGGAGAAGGCTTGGTAAGGAGCATGCACCAACTCATCTGTAAAATTTGGTCGGATGAAAGCATGCCCGACGAATGGAACCTCAGCATCGTGTGCCCCATCCACAAGAAAGGAAATATTTTATTTATTTATTTATTTATTTTCATTATTCTTGTTTACAGCTATGAATTTAACAATTTTAGCAACTATATATTTAATTAAACCTATAAAATAGCAGTAAAAGAATAGTAAGTAACATTTTTATTTATTAGAAACAGAGATAATGTTACTTTAACCAATAGTTATTCTTTTGTGGGGTGAGCACTAAGCAATTTAAAATACAAAGAGCGGGCAAAAAATAAAAAGAATTGAAATTTTATACATAAAAAGAGTTGTATCAAAGTTATAAGGTTACAGTAAGTTGGCAAAAGTTTGAATAGTTTATAATGACAAGAGAACAGAGAAAGAGAAAAAAAATAAAGAAACATTTATGCATTTAAAGCAAGTAACTCTATGACTTCCTAAATATAAATAAATAATCAAGCAAAACTAAACAATATAGCGCAGCAAAACTTCAACTTCATTGTGATCGAAACCAAGGAGCCAAGATTTTACTTTACTTAAGAAGGAGAAAAGAGTTCTTATAATTCGTATATCTGCAGGGAGTCTGTTAAACAACTTCCTGGATATAATTAAGTACGAGCTCCTAAAATTTGTTGTGCGAAAGGCCGGGATGGCAACCTGAGTTTGGTAATTGCTGCGTAAGTTGTATGTGTCAAAAATTGGACTCTGCACATAACCACCTCTAACAAAGAAAACCTTTAGCACCCTATAGTAAAATAAATGTCTAATAGGAAGTATGTTTGTAATTCTGAAAAGTTCCATAGAATGAGCTAAACGGGCAGCGTTACAAATCTTTCTTATAGCTGATTTTTGCAACACAGCTAATTGCTGTATCTTATATCCTTTCTGTACCAGGCAGCAGAAATCTATCAGAGCATCTTCAGTAGATCGACCAGCCCTAAAGCCGAACTGCTTCGAACTGAAGAAGTTTATTTTATTTAGGTATTTTAAGACCCTATTCTTAACTGCTTTTTCAAATACCTTTGAAATAGAAGGCAATAACGAAATTGGCCTATAATTATTTTTTTCTTTTTTGCTTCCCTTTTTAAAAAGAGATTTTACGTTAGCATATTTAAGCTCTTCTGGGAAAATTCCAGACATGACACTAAGTGTTGAGAATCACGGCAACATTGGCAACATTGGTGCTATCTAGAGGTAGATGGCGCATACTTATACTTACTTGAATTATTTCTCTTTGTGAACATCTTTTATGCATTCAAGTGTCATAAATTCTTGTTTTTCTATTAAATCAGCGAAAGCGCATGGTCATAAGCCAAACTAACCTCTTTTAAACTTAGATTTTTCAATCAAACTGCGTATTCATCAAAATTGTTAAATCAAAAGATCCAAACTAAACGTAAGAATAATAATTATAATTTAAAGATTAACTTGAAATTGAAATTGTGATTATTTAGGAAATTTTAGCATTGAATAAACTTGCTCAAAATTCGGAAACAGATCGATCTTTTACTCGGATTTAACAACTAAGATTTAAAAGATGTGCCAAAACATCAACTATATTGAGAGCAATTCTTTTAAGAATAAGGTTTGAAATACCGTCGATACCGCATGAGTTAGAATTATTCAACGAGTTTATAATTTTTAAAATTTCAAGCCCCGAGATGGTTTCAAAGTAGAAACTATTTCTGTTAAAAGTAGAATCCCTCACGCCCCATTCGGCCCAAAAACTACAATTGGAGAAGGCTTCGTATGGGGAGGACACTTGCCCAATAGAGGCAAAGTAATCATTAAATTTGTTTGCAACTGCAATCGGATCAGATATAGTGACAAATACTCTGAACTGCGTCAACTACAGAGGAAAAAGTCTCCTGAATATCGCAAAGATCTTGTCGGCTGTATTGTGTGAATGCCTTAACCCTTTCGCAAACAACCTGATATCAGTGTGGTTTTGTGCAAGGAAAGTCAACCATCGACCAAATGTTCAAACCCAGGAATTTCAGATCGATACACACTATCTATTTATCGACTTTAAAGTCGCCTATGATAGCGTATATAGGGACGAATTATACGAAGCCATGTCAAGTTTTGGCATCCCCGCCAAATTCGTCCGTTTGTGCAGGATGACGATGGAGAAATCTCGCTGCTCCGTCAAAGTCGGCAAGAACACCACCGAGCCATTTGATGTCGAAAAAAGTTTGAGATAAGGCGACGCGCCATCATGCACTTTCTTTAGCATCGACATCGACTGTCCTAAATATCACATAAATGCGCATTGTGAATGCGCATTGCATTTGATTCAAAAATATATGATGCTTTCTCGCTTTGTTGCTTTTGAAGTTGCTTTGTGCATTCTGGCATTTTACAACGCTGTACGTTGTACGATGCTTATGAAAAATGTCCAAAAAAATTATTGCTGGCCTAATTATAAACAATCTGGTAAACAATTATTGCCAGAATAATAGAAGTCTATTCACAAAATATATTATAAAATTAAAAGAAAAGCAATTAAAACGTAAACTGAAATCTTCAATTACCTGTAAAAAAATACCCAAATGCAAACATTTTATTAAAGTTATTAAATCGTATCCTGACGATGTATTATTTCCCCATTTTCGGATGAACAGAAAAACATTCTCGGTAAGTTTCAGATTTCAAAGCTAGGTTGGTACTTTACTACTAAGGTCACTACATACATATACTTTTTCAAGCTGCTTAAGAAAGTTCTTAAGCCTACACGTAAGCCAGTTTCAGCTGGGAGGCCGACATATTCATTTGAATATTGCTTATATGCAACGCTTTGGAGATTGGCTAACCAATGCAGCTTCCGGGAGGTTTGCGATCGATTTGGAATAGGAATGAAATCATTTTAAAGATTCTTCAAAAAAAACTCTTCGCGCTTTATTAACGCTCAAAAATAAAATAATAAAATGGCCAACATCATTGGAATTTCAAAGAAAAATAGCAACTGGGTTTGAAGAAAAGCGAAATAGTCCATTTCCTTTTGTTTTGGGATGCATTGATGGCACACATTTCAAAATCCCAGCCCCGAGTGAAGATTCATCAAGTTACTTCAACAGGAAAGGAACTCATTCAATAATTATGCAAGTATGGATTTATATAAGGACATGTTTTTGCAATCATTGCAAATTTGTATTTGACATGTAGTAGGATGTTTGTGACAGTAACCTAATTTGCATTGATGCGTTCGTTGGCTACCCAGGATCTTGCCGCGATGCTGCTGTATGGCGTGATAGTCCATTGAGAAAGGCTATAGTCAACGGCGATGTCAAAGTTCCATCAGAATATCAGCTGCTCGGTGATTCCGCGTATCCACTGGAAGTTCATCTTATGGTGCCGTATAGAGATAATGGTCATTTGACACCATATCAGAAACTCTTTATTTACTGCCATAAATCCACTCGTGTTTTTATTGAGCAGGTGTTCTCAAACAAAAATTTCGAGTTTTACACTTTATTCCTGTTCAAAGCATTTCGATGGCAAAGCAAATTGTCATGTGCTGTGTAATTTTACACAATTTTATAAAACGCCATGAATCACCTTGTTTTAAAGATAACTCCACAGAATCATCAGTTAACGCACCGTCCCAGGAAGGAAATTATGTGCCCGAAGACGTTCCAAGCAATGAAGCTAAGCTCAAAAGAGAACGATTGACAACACTCTTTTCTGCATGAATATTTTTGTATTATTATTTATTTGTCTTTTAATTCACTAACAAAAACATAAACTTTTATAATTCATTATTCACAGAATACACAAAAAAACTTAAAATATGACTTTCCATTTACAAGTAGGTAAATCTAATCAATAAACTGCAACAATAGATTTTTGAGGTTCTTCATCTCCTCTTTGTTTTCTTTTTCCTCTTCAACTTTCAGTCTTGCATTTTCAATTTCAATGAGTTTCTGGAAGCACTCTCGATCTTTTTCAGATTCTTCTTTTAAGCAGTCTAGCATTTCGTCTGATCAGGGTTTTGTTCGTTTCCTGTGGCTTCGCCGTCTTCGGCCACAAAAAAAAATCCACATTGCTCGATGGGACAGAAATTGAATGTTTCGTGCCATATTCTGCATCAAGTTCTTCAAAAAACTCCTAAAATGTTTTTGATTCCCCCGACGCTTTTTTTCTAGCTTTGATTCTTCTGTATGTTACCATTATATTTAAAAATTTCCGCATTATTTCATCTAGGGAAAATGAAAATTCAGGATCAACTTTTTTAATTTCATTAAGCACGTTCCTCCAAATTGTCATTTTTTTCTTCTTCTGTGCTTCAAATCGTAGTCTGGTTGATATTAAAAGTTTTATTTGGTTATTAAACCACTTTTTCCTATACATTTATACAAAAAATAAAACAATTCAACTTAAATATTTAATTGAATTACTTACTTCGTCGGGGATTCATCCATTTTCCGCGCTAAAACTCAAGAAATAAACTAACGCTATCGTCTGCATCGAGTTTATTCGCGATGCACCGTTTGCTTTTGCTTGCGCAGTAAGATCTGTTCACAATGCATTTCGGAACGTTACGCAATGTAACGCTGCATAGGTTTGCATTAAGGAATGTTTGCAGATGCACAATGAAGGCAGCGCTGCATTTAGGAAAACAGCCATCGTTCTTGAAGCAATTGTACGGAACTCACAAGCCAACACCAGAGGTACAATTTTTCAAAAGTCCGTTCAACTACTTGCCTATGCTGATGATATTGACATTATTGGGAGAACGCGGCGAGCTGTCAGTGGCGCATTTGCAAGCATCGAATGGTCTGGCTGTTAATGAAGACAAAACGAAGTACTAAGTGGCGCAAAAGTCATCACCCAGTGGCGTTCACCAATCCGACTGAAAACTACATAGGATAGATGTCAAACGTTGTGGATCATTTAGAACATTGGCGCACAGAATTGCCTAAGGCACATCCAAGGGCTGAAAACCCTATCGGAAGATGCTATAATTTTTGCAAATGGCGGCAAATGTCAATTTTACTTTAACATTTGTGAAGTAAACAGATGACAACTTTTACGCCACCTTGTATATGCTGTTAACAAGAAAGGACTCTCAACATCGGCGACTCAGACTAAACGTCAAGATGGACAGATACAACTTCGAAGTAGTTAAAGACTTTGTCTACCTGGACTCCACTATCACTTCGCAAACTGACATCGGCGCAGAGATCAAGCGAAGAATCACTCTTGCCAATCGCTGTTTCTTCCGGCTAAGAAGGAATCTAAGAAGTAAAGCCCTCTCTCATAGAACAAAGGAGATATTATATAAGACCTTAATCATCCCGGTCTTGCTGCATAGTGCAGAAGCATTTACCCTGTCAAAAGCAGATGAAAACCTTCTTGGATGCTTTGAGAGAAAGATTCTTCGAGTGGCATTCGGTCCAGTTTGTGACGATGGAGTGTGGAGAAGAAGATTCAACGGCGAACTACACGGGCTATACAACGACGCTGACCTGGTCAAAAAGCTAAAAATACGATGGCTGGGACACGTGGAGCGTATGGACAACCACGCACCAGCCCGACGAGTCTTCGAATCCACCCCTGAGGGTCAACGCAGCAGACGAAGACCCCACCTTAGGTGAAGCCACAATTGGAGAATAACTCAACAAACTTGGTGTGCATAACTGGAGGCAGCTAGCGAGGGATCGAGCTGGTTCAGGGGCTTGTTGGTTGAGGCCATGGTCCACCCCGGACTATAAGCGCCACCAAAAGAAGAAGAACATGGCCGCCACATATTGTATGTCAAATTTTTAACTACATCTGTTAAACGATGCGCGAATGCATAGCATACAAACACACAAACACCTGAACCTGATACTTTTAGATTAGTAACCCAACACACTAACAGCTGGCCGACTGCGCCAACACGTTGATAGCACTATTTCAGAAACGTTTGCGTTAGTGCCAATAACAACTGTACAAAGTTTAAACTCAATCCGATGACCGATCCGCGAATGCAAAGAAGACGAACATACAACATTAGTTTTTAGATATACTATTAAACAAATGCAGTTGTGGACAAACTTCTGACCAAACTTTACAGAAACAGTTTCGGGCCAATACCGAGGATTGCTTAAATTTTAAACTCAATACCTATACCAACATTTTTTATGTACAAGTACATATTATAAGGATTATTGTTTTTTTTTAATAACATTATCTGGAATAAAATCAGGCAAAAGTTCTCTTGTTACAAAAAAAAAATAGTTTTTGTTGCTTACATACCTATTTAGTTTTTATTTAGCAAAATTCATCTCTAACTAAAAGTGATTTTTTAGAATTCGAATTGAATTTAATATTTTCATAGAAACATTAAATTCACAAAAGAGGAGGAACAAAATGGAAGATTACCGTACTTGGACACATTAATCATACGCAAAGGAAACAAATTGAAAATCGACTGGTATCAGAAACCTATGGCCACAGGACGACTCATCAACTTCTACTCCAAACATCCGAAAAGAGTAATAATAAATACCGCGAATAATTTTATTAGAAGAGTACTAAATATAAGTGACAAACAATTTCACCACGACAACATCAACAAGTTAAGGACAATACTAGCTAAAAATGGATTTCCAAAGAAGACAACGAGGGACTTAATCAATAATTATTATAAAATGGACAACATTGAGCTGAAAGAAAAGCCAAACATAATATTTAAATCAATGACGTATATTACTGACTTTTCGGAGAGATTGACTAAATCGGACATATATGACAAAGATAAATATCAAATCGCACTTAAGACAAATAATACTCTACGACAACTATACAGCAATACAAAAACAAAAATAGACAAACTTGACAAATCGAATCTGATTTACAAAATATCTTGTAATGGAGACGGGTCCAATGTATGCAATAAAACATACGTTGGGACAACAAAAAATAAACTAAGGACAAGAATAGCCTCACATAAATCGGACCAAAAAGCTCTCTCGACACCTATAGAACAAAAAACTGCATTAGCTGCCCACTGCATTAAATTCGGACATTATCCTGACTTCGAAAACGTTGACATACTACAAGAAGAATCAAATTATATGAGGAGGTACACAACGGAAATGTTACATATAATAAATGTACCAATACAAAAACGACTTAACTATAAAACGGACACCGACAAATGCGCACACATCTACAGACATCTTATAAACAAACAACGGAAGACGAAAATAGTTATAACTCAGCCGGCATCATAACTTTATGTTTTGTGTTCGTCATACCAAAAATTTTTTTTTGTGAAATGTAATTATTTATGTTGTACTAAGTTATAATAAGTTGTGTAAGTTTCACAATGTAAATGTAAATTGTTAATTTTATTGTCATAATACTTTTTCTTGACAGTCCCTGAGGATGACTTTCGAAGAAAGTCGAAATATTGGACAAAATATATAATTTAAAATACAAAAAAAGAGTATTTTTAAATTAAGACCTACAGCCCGTTAAACAAACATTATTTAATATTTTCTTTATTCAGCACTTGATGTCGTTGTCCGTTTAGTGGAATGCAAACCCAAACAGATAGTTTTTTTTTATTTCTGTTACCGTAAAAAATATTCTTAAATTGTCTGCATATGCAAATTAAGTCGTTTTTGCCACTGCCGAATCCGGCAGGATTACCCCCTTTTTTTAGTCTGAACACGGCATACCTATATTCTTTTGTTCTGTCAAACCCCTGCAAGTAGAATCTATAATAAATGATCAGACTTTCTCCTGTGTCAGGAAACAGTTACACGGTTGTCAATTCATAACTAGATGAATTAATTTACTAAACATTTCGAATGCAAGATGTATTTCTTGACATGAGTGACATTGTGTCTGCTTAAAGCACCAGTGTTAGTATAATGATTTACATAATACTGTTGTATAACCGACGATAAGAAAATGTCAATTTTGCACAAAACATTTGCATTAAATAAAATAATAAAAATTATTTTTGAATATATTTTCTTATTACTACACAAAATCCGTTGCTATTTATTTTGCCTTCAAAAAGAATCGTTTCTTTGGATTGATTACTTGTTCAATTGACATTTAAAAGGGGGATAAGCCTACACAATACCTCATCTCTCGCATGTGAATGCAAAGTACAGAATACAATCTCAATCAAGTGTGTTGGGTAGGTGTAGATATAAACAAATACGACCCTGTTGATCGCACAATTCTCGCATTGTATAGTACACAGAATCCGCTAAATAATCGCAATTAATTCAAAAAATAAATAAAATAAAAATAATAAGAAAGACATGAAAAGCGGATCGAATGAATGCCGTCATGTGTGTGTGGCCTAGACCTAGAAAAGGAATTTTTTTTATTATTATTTTTTACTCGCGCGCCGAATCAAAATGATATCAGCTCAACGTTGTCGATGTAACGCGCCGCATGGCACTTGCATTGAAATTTCCTCTTGCGTTCCCACACGTTTCGCTGGCAACAAATGATCTCGTGAATTTATTTGTAAAGACAGTTGTTTGTAGTTTTGTTGCTGCCTCGATAAAAGTGGTGGCAGCACTCGGACGATATCTTATTTAGGCAGGCAGTAGCGCCTCCTTTATGTTTCTTATTCGATATACAAAACAATTTGATGAAATGTATACTTATAGGACGAATCGCTGTAGTAGGCTGTAAGGGTGAGTGGTTGGAAGAATGGAAAAGAAAGAATAGTGTCACGAGAGTTTGCTTTTACGAATTGCAAGTTATTGCCAAGGAGAGGTTTCGGGCTTAACGTATAAAAGGTATGAAATGTGAAAACTTTGCACTTTGATTTGACAGATTGAAGGATAGTTTGCTCATTGAATAGAGAAATAGAAATCTGCAAACAGTGCAAACTATACAGGCACATGTTGTTTGAAAACAAACCATTAGTTAACAAGCTTAATGGCCTTTAGTCAAAACAGTTTTATACTCGAACAACAACTCATTCAAATTAAAAGATTTTGCGAAAATTCCAAAAGTTATAGATCGATACGCAGCTACAACGGCACAGATGAAAGTTATCTAAAAAGGGTCACTATCTTCCGTTTATTTCGCGTATGGTTAGCAACTTCTATTGTTGCATCTATTATATACAAGCAGTTTTACAGCAGTAAGTTTTGCCAAAAGTTTGGCCATACAAGCACAACCTCGAAGTTTTTTTCGTGAAGGTCTTTGACAAGTTTGAGAGGTGGCGTACGTGACTTGAGTCTTACTGAGCTGCTTGCTTGTAGATCTTAGTGGATTGGGAGGTCTACGTTAGCTGCTATCCTTCCGTATTCTCGTGCATTACGACGTCTGATTCCGGGTGGAGCGATGGTACTGAAAATGAGAAACCACTGTGTTGGGGTTGGGTGTCAAATTTCACGATGTAGGCACTGTTTAGACATACTGGTGCCGCATATTTAGCAGTGAAGTAAATAATTCCAAGGGCAGAATGACGCAGGGCTGGAGCATCCGCATGCAATTTGGTGCTAGCTAGTTTGTATGAAATATTATTTCTGAATTTAAGTTAATCAGCAGTGTTTGAGAGGTGTTTGTTGAAAGACAGTGTTCGATCTTGCGTTACCCGGATAAAACAAGGTGTCATTCATTTCTCTCCATTAATCGGTGGCGTATGTTGTTGTTCCCCATGGGGATTGAACCTGCACGGGACTGGTCACAACTCACAAGCCAACACACTTACCTCTACACCGTCCCCACCCGTCGTTACCACGATATACTTAGCGCTAGTGTTCAGGTCCGTCAGGTTATATGGGTATAGTATGTGGCACTACCTACTCGAGATTTTTCGACTGCGTAAAATTACCACTCCAGATTTGCAGGATTTTTCAAGAAAGCTATCACATGTTCAAGTTCATAGCAAAATCAAAAAAAATCATGGATGATGAAACTACCTCTTTTCTTACTGTTTTCGTTTTGCATTATTTTTTTTTTTAATTTTTTTAGGGTTGCGTTCGAAATTCTGGCGATTTCAAAATTCTTTTTTTTTTTCAAAATCCTGCTTTCAAAATTCTGTTTTACAAAATTCTGCTTTTGAATTTTTTTTTTTCAAAAATTCTGCTTTTCAAAATCCTGCTTTACAAAATTCTGCAAATAATAAATAAAAGGTTTGGAAAATGTTTAAAAGTGCGCCTTTTTTTATTATTTGCAGAATTGTGTTAAGCATTCTACCTACCTAGAAGAAGAGGTAAAAGTAGTTTTTTATTGGTTTTAAGATTCTTTATATGAAATATATTGTAGTTTGCTGACAAAGTTGAAAAATATTTGTTTTCTTTAAATTCGTAAATTGGAAAAAAGCTGAATTAGCAGAATTTATTTGTTCAAAATATTGTCTATCAGAATTTTAAGAAGCAGAATTTTTAAAAGCAGAATTTTGTAAGACAGAACAGAAAAAAAGCAGAATTTTGAAGAGCAGAATTTTTGTGTTAAAAGTCAGAATTTTGCAAAGCAGAACTCCGACCCGATCTATTTTTTTTTATAAAAGGAAATACAAATCCCAGAGCACTCAGACTCGATAACGGTCCATTGTACTACCAGGCAGAAATCCTCTTTTTTGGCGTAGATGCTGGAGAAAGCAAGGTGTCATTCGTTTCTCTCCATGCGGTTGCGTATGTTGTTGTTCCCCATGGGGATTTTACTTGCACCGCAAGGGTCACAAGCCAACACGCTGACCTCTACACCGTCTCCACGCCTACAATTGCAGTGATAATACATATACGGAAAATCCCTAAGCTAAGTACTTAGAAACGTTCGATTTTAATTAAAACATTTTCTGTTTTTTCCAAAATTCAACCTTGCACTCTACTATAATCTGTGTCCATTTTTGTTTTATAATCTGACAATGATTTCAGTAATAACATCTAATGTCACCCACTCAAACTTGTTACGAAATGTGAGAAGGTATCAAACATTTTATTATTTTTTTACGATATAATATTGTTTATATCAAGAAACTGTTTAAAACCTTAACAAATCAATTTGCAAAAACCAACCTATACATCCTTTTTTCATGTGAGTTGTATTCCGTAGGGAAAAATAGTGATTTTTTTAAGGTATTGAGTATTTTGTTTATTCTGATGTATTATCACTATCATGTACAAGTGCATACCGACCTACCGTGTGTTAAGTGGGTAAAATACTCACTCCAAAGTTACAAAGGAAAGAAAACAAAACTAATTTTAAAAGTTTTTAAAACTTTTTGACTATCTACTGGCGGTAGACCGATGATTTATAGCTTAAACGAATCAATAAGCCATATTGGTGTTTGAAATTCGGTTTTATTCCCCTTTCAGCCACTTAAGTCTCTAATGCTCAGCTCCTTGAAGTGTAAGATCAATTTTCAATACGCGTGAACCTTCCCTCATAAAATCAGATCATATTAATGTATGCCACATCCAAATCCGTTCGTTACTTGGTGAGATTATCGAGGACATACACATTTTGAGGACTTTATTTTATGCTGTGTAAGAATAGATAGATAGGTATAGATTAGTTACATTTTCGACCGAATTGAGATATTGAACAATGAACTGCAAATGCGGAACTCCATGTTATGGAATCTTATTGATTAATTAATTATAAGCGTCACTGAAGATTAGATTTATAAATGATTCTGCGCTATTTTTTAACTTTTTGCAAGGGTTCATTTAGGTGAGACAGTAGATGTCGATGTTGTTTTAAATTTTTAGCAAGATGACTTCGACAAACAAAAGCGATAGGGATATGTTCTTAGAACTTTTGATTACAGAAAATGAGCAGTCAAAGTACTTCAGGGAAGTTGTAGCATTTTAACGAAATATGAATGGTGTAGAGGGATTATTCCAGAGTTCATGCACTTCGTTCGGCTGCTGATCACGATTTCAGGATTATCCTTTTTGCATGAACGAAGGAAATGTGGAACACTATTTTTTGGACTTCTTAATAGTAGTTAATTAAGCACTATTGCAATATCTTCCACTTTAGTATAAAGAAGTATACGAGAAAGTTAAGAAAGTGGAAAATTATGTCCAATTGAAATGCTGTTCAGTGTAATAAAAAAACTCCATTCTATTATTCAATTATTTTGGAAGGAGTAAATTGTATCGTTTGGTGTAACTAAGTGACACTCAGAATATGAAATGAAATTATATTATCTCAACAGTTGGAAACCAAACGACAACAAAACACAAACTTACCAAGTCTATTGGAAAAGTGTTTTTTATTAGGTCAATCACTTGGTTTCCTTATTAGTTATTAGTATTACAGAACCTTTATCTCATGTTCAATGCTCCAAACAATCTACTAGATCAATAAAATTAATTATTAAGACAAGCAAATTTCATTTTGACGTGCCTAAGTGTTTTCCTTCGTATAATTAAAAGTTTTCTGTTGCGAACGAACATAAGGAGGAACATACGTATTTATTAGAATCGACGCGACGCGAAAGATTTCACTATAACCGTTATGTATTTTTTTATCGACTTGGTTGTTTAATCTTTGTTCATTTTAGAGCCAATATTAGCTATTTTATTTTGGGCGGTGGTGGTCCCAATTTTTCTTCCCAGGTAAATCTTAATTTAGCCCGCCAGCTTTGTTTAAATAAATAATTGCACAACAATCTGCCATAAAATATATTTACAGATATTTTACTTAAAAAACATATCATAGATGTCAGTTTCTTTTTTTAGTCAATCATAGATTATTTCGCAATTTAGGGCTGGCCATTACGTCATAATATGACGCATCTTCAGGATATTTATGCTTATAAGAGCATTTTTTTATAGAGATGCCACGAATATTCGGCTTATTCGGCCACTTATTTTAATATTCGGTATTCGTAACACTGAATACCCAATCATGAACAAAAAAGCGCATACGTAACTTGAAAATGTATCCATTTTATTCATCAATTATTAATTTAAAACTAAAAATCTATTATTGATAAATTGTGATGGATGAAAACAACTTTTGCAGCATTGTTTAGTGGCATACGATAGCGCTTCTACTCATAAAATAATAATGCCAGCTTCCAGTCACCACTTACACATCTTTTGCCAATCATTCGGTGGCAACACACTAATCGCCATGTAAAAGTATGACTTGCGGACAGGCAGATCGGCAACAGACCAAATTTTCACACTGATGCAAATTCTGGAAAAAACCGACGAAATTCCACTGGAGACTTACCATCTTTTCATCGCCTTTAAATCTGCATATGATAGCATTCATCGTTAGGAGCTCTATATCGCAATGGCCGAATATGGGATCCCGGCAAAACTGATCCAGCGTGTCGCGCGACAATTGAAAGCACGCGGTGTAATGTGCAGTTTGGAAGTAGATCTTGTGAATTATTCCAAACTTGCACCGGATTTTGGCAAGGAGATGAGCTCTCAGATAACTTCTTCAACCTAGTTTTGGAAAAATAGTGTGCAGGGCAGGCGTCAACACGGAATGCACTATCTTCAAAAGATCCGTCCAGCTACTGGGGTATGCGGACGATGTCGACATCATCGGTAGATCGCAACACGCCATTTTATAGCATTTACGGCGTGTTAATGAGGACAAGACCAAGTACATGCTATCAACAAACAAACAAACATCTGATGATAGCAATAACTTCAAGGTAGTTAAGGAGCTTATCTACCTTGGATTAAACATCAACTCCACGAAAGACATCTTACTTCCCGACGGAGAATAACTTTAGCTGGTGGCAATGGTGCGATGGTAGTGTATTCACTAAATGATTGGCAGGTCGTGCGTTCGAATCCCGACCAGGGCCATGATTTTTAAATTGAATACACACAAGAAAACAGATCTCCCTAAAGTAACTTAGACGCCACCTGTGGAGACAAATCTTATCGCACCAAACTTCTTTCCTATCCTTCTATTCTTTCATGCAGTAAGTAGCACCTAAAAACAGGCAATGAATCATTTGCTGGGTGCTGCTTCAGCAACATACAAAAATGTCTGCGCTGTGGTTGCATTATAAGGGTACTGTACTGTATCAATTAGAGAAAAAACAAATCTCTATAGGGCAGCTAATTATAAAAAAAAGGAAACCGCTGCTACTTCGGTTTGGCAAAACTTCTCACTCGAAAGACAAAATGCATGCGCTGTCGAACTTTAATCCTGGCAATCTTGATTTAAGGTGCCGACTACTGGACGATAAGTTGGAAAGCTTATATTGGGTTCTTTGAAAGAAAAATACTCCGTCGGATATTTGGTCCTGTGTGCGAGAAGGGCGAATGTGGTGCCGTGACATAACCCCAAGCGTCATACGCCCAAATCTCGAAATTTGACATAAAGTGACATAAGGCCAAATTCCAGCATTTGGTATTATGTCACTTTCAGAAAGCGTCATAAGGCCAAATCCGGAAAGTGACATAAAGCCAAATTTTCGAAACCGTACCTCGCAGCTACTCCAAATCAAACTACTGTTTATGCTATCTACTTGCGATTTCGCAACTAATCCCATAAACAGTGCAATGCATATGGGGGGGCATCCTGCCCCCCTGCAACCCCCCTGCTTGGGGTCACTGTTTGATTTGGGGTAGGTGCGAGGGCAAATTGTTGAAAACAGCACCAAGCGAAAGTGTCATAAAGCCAAATTGGCCTTATGACGCTTTTCCAATGTGTCATAATACCAAATGCTAAAATTTGGGCTTATGACGCTTGGGGTTATGTCACGGCACCGGCGAATGTCTAGAGATGTGGATGAAGTACAAAAAATCAAATCACGTCGAATACATAAGCTCGTCCACATTGAGGTAATGGACAATAATGGTTGAGCCAAGAGGATCTGTGACTTCCAGCACCCAGGTTCAAGAAGGCAGGAAGGAAGACCGAACCACCGTTTGAAAGACCAAGCCATCGCGGATGCCAGTGCGCATGGTATGGACAATTGGAGGCAGCGTACCCGAAATCGCAGAGGATTTGAGGCTGCAGTGTCATAGTGGGATCCAAGTGATATTTTTGTTCAAATCTTGGTCTAATTAGTACTTAAATTGTCGGTCATGGATTTGATGTCCGTTCAAGAGATGTATCTGTTTGGTTAAGTTTCAATGTAAATGTTGCCATCTACTGGTGAACATTTCACGCATCCTCTTCATGCTTAATCATATTTGACTTCGTAAAGGTCAAAGTTAAAACAAATTGCGTGTGTTTGTAAAGGCAGATTTTCTTGTCAATTTAAAATTGCCTCCACTGGAGTTGTTCTCGCTCGTAAACGGTAGTTTCAAATAAATCTCCGCAGATTAAAAAAAGAAATGTGTGGTACGAGTACATATGTATTTGACATTTAGATACGAATGACTACAAATTGTACTCAATTTTATTTTGCTAGTAGCTGTAGATTTGCAGTGAAAGAGCTCACGAACAAATCAGTTAAAAACTGCGGGTTATACCTTAGGCTGAAGGACCCACTGACATTTACGAGTTCAATCATGGTATGCAAAGCGTTCTCTCTGGAAGTATATTGATTTTGTGTCAGCGTTTTATAGTCAAGATGTGGTTGCAGCTATTTTTTTTTTAAGAATTCTGGCTCGCCAAGGCGATTAAATAGGGGGCACTTCGACCTAAAAAGATCTTTTGTTAGAGTTTCCACTTTCCGTGTAAAGCGGACAATTCTACTAGTAGAAGAATTCTTTATATCCTGGGGGCACATTTGTTCCTCTTCCTCTATGGCAGCCGTTGGACAGGTTCGCATGGCTCCGGAGATACCAAGGCACGCAAGCTGTTGTACCTTTTTGAGCTTCTCTATTGCGACCTTTTGTATGGATTTTGTCCACCATGGAGGCGTATGTTATAATGGGTCTTATCATCACTGTGTAGATCCAGTGGACAATCTTTGGAGAGATTCCCCAGGTTCTGCCATTTGTGCGCCGACAGGCCCGTAAAGCTCTGTTAGCTTTAGTGATTTTATTGTTGATGTGAGAGTTCCAGTTTAACTTTTGTCCAGGATTACTCCAAGATATTTGACTTCGTCGGAATACTCAATGATCGTGCCATTCAGTGAAATCTGGGCTAAGCTGAGCTTTCTTCTTTTTGTGAAAGGAACTATGATAGCTTTACTGGGGTTTATGGAGAGATTTTCCTTGACGCACCAGTCTATAGCTATCTTAAGGGCGTTTTGCCTACGTGAGGCAACTACGTTCGATTCTTTGCCCCTAATAATGATGACCAAGTCATCGGCGTACCCTATTATGTCGTAGCCTAAATTACTTAGTTTTTGAAGTAGGTCATCTATGACCAAAGACCACAAGAGGGGTGATAAAACTCCTCCTTGTGGATAGCCTTTTATAGCTGACACTGATACTGAAGTCTGTCCTGACGAAGCAGTAATTTTCCGACTTTCGAGCATCGCTTTTATCCAGTTTATAGTGGGAAGGTCTACCTTTCGGTGAATTAAATCATTTGATATTGAATCATAACCGGTGTTATCAAAAGCACCCTCTATGTCAAGAAAGGCGCATAGTGCAATTTCTTTGCAACGGTAGGCGTTGTTTATGTGATTTGTTAGTTTTAACAGGGCGCCTTCCGTTGATTACGCCGTTTTGATACGCATATTGACAGGGGTGTAGAGGCATACTAATAGTTACGCATTCTCTGATATGAACGTCAATTATTCTTCCATTGTTTTCAGGAAAAACGATGTCAAGCTTATGGGACGATAGGATTTAGGTAGTTCACTAGGTTTGTTACCTGGTTTGGGGATAAATACTACATTGACCTCCCGCCAAGTGCGTGGTATGTAGCCCCAGTTGAAACTCAACCTAAATAAGGCAATCATGTTAGGTAGGAAGAATTCCATACCCTTTTGAATGAGGGCTTGAAAAATTCCGTCATTTTCTGGTGCCTTGAATTGTTTAAATGAGTTTATGGCCCATTTTACCTTATCTGGACTAAATAATTTACCAGATAAACTATTATTTCTGCTGAGGTTAGTTGGATATGAAGCCTCAGTAGTGTGATCAGTTGTGTGCTCGACAATTAGGGAACCAGGGAAGTAAACTTGCAGCAAGGTGGTGAGAGTTTCTTCCCGGTCGCTTGTGATTGTTCCATCAGGTTTGATGAGCAATCCCATGCAGTTTGAAGGATCTTTTGAAAGTGCGCTCTGGAGCCCGCCACTGCTGGTAGTTTTTCCAGCTTTTCGCAGTTTGCGCGCCATGAGGCGCTTTAAGATCTTCGCAACTCTTGGTTGTATTTGGTTAACAGGGATCGATATTGATCCCATACGCCGGTGCGTTTCGATTTGTTAAATTGTTTTCTCACCTTCTTCCGGATAGTTTCCAGGTTTTCATTCCACCATGGTACACTTCTTTTTACCACGGTGCGCTTTACCTTACAACTACTCCTAAAGGATGAGATAATGATGTCGTTAAGCTAACATTGTGCAGCGTCCGCATCACTCGGTGTTAGTGGTGAATCTGGTAGCAGATCAGTTCTGATTGCCAGATTTTCACTATAGGTTCTCCAGTTTGTTAATTTATTATTGTATTTGACCGGCGCGCACTCGGTGTTGCATCGCAGCCTGAACATAATATGCATGTGATCAGACAGAGAAGCTTCATCAGACACGTGCCAGTCCTCTACAATATTTTGTATAAAAGGAGACGAGAGAGTAAGGTCTAAAACTTCTTCTCGTATACTGTTCCTAAAAGTGGGCTTATCTCCCTTATTTAGAATAACTAGGTCTTTACTATATAGATTATCTAAAAGTAACTCACCTCTTTTGTTTGTGTCTCGGCTGCCCCAAATCTGGTGATGTGCATTCGCGTTGCTGCTATAGAAAGTTTAAGAAATGGGAAGGCGGCTGGCTCTGATAGGGTACCTTATAAATTGTGTTAGACCTAGCTTCTCAAACCATTTGCTTGTGCGCAATGGAACGGACCCACAATTTTAAGCCGAATCGGAACGACAAATTTGCGAAGCTTCTCATGACAATGGATACTCGTTGATTCTTGTCAGAAGTTAGCAAGAGGTGGGCAATGGAAAAAAAACTTTTATGTATAAATTGGACCGGCGGGATTTGAACCTGAGACCATTGGATTAAATAATCCAACACACTTACATCTGCGCCACTGCGCCCACATGTAAAAAATGACCCTAGTATAAAACACACTCGCTAACTATGTAACATTCTGGAATATGGGGTCATGCCAAATGAGATTACGGAAGCTCTAATATTTCGAATTCATAAAAAAGGTTGTACGGCAGGCTTTTTTTATCATAAAAAGGACAATGCCGGAATTTAACATAACTACAATTGAAGAGAATTCGATAAAAATATCTGACAGCACCAAGAGGAGTTGTCTTCGATCATAAAAAAAGGAGTCTCAATATCAAAGAGAGAGCTAAGAAACCATTGATAGTTTTCTATGCCTGCAATGGGATATTCGCTTGAACCTGGGGCCCTAGTCCTAAAAAAATTATTTGGCTCTACACAGCGGTAGTAAGGCCTGTACTGACCAATGGTAATCTTGTATAGTGACAGACACTGTCCAAGGCCACCAACCTTAAGACTATGACTAAAATTCAACGAATGACCTGCATTGGCACCTCAGGGCGTACATTGATATAAGTGTGACGGGTGCGGTTTCCCCTGCCTCGTCAACCCGTTTACGTAACCAACCCTAGTGTTTTGATTCTAAGTGGTGTTTTGATCTAAGCTATTGGCAACGTTGGTATCACGTTCAATACGTCATCGGTTCCACTAGTTCTTGGGAATAAATAAAATAATAATATAAATTTATGTAGGTAGTCAAAACCAACGTCATTTCTTTTCCATGCATCTCTGAGCGCACCTACTTTGCAAGAAAACTGCCATCATCAAGTTGGAAGGCTAGTTTGACAGTTCATAACATAACCGTTCGGTAAATGTATTTTTTTTTCTCTTACGGCGAGCTTATGATCTGGATCCTTACATTCCTACTTTACTGCATTCCTACTGGTCCGACTGCGAATTTCGCAGGAGGAACGGGTAAATGTAATAAAAGTCAAAATGTTTACACAGACCAACCGCTTTTATTTTGCATCCCATTTCCAAGCGCAAATATTTCGCAGAAAACTAAGTTACTTTGACAGTACACACCTATGAATATGATATGACAGTATGGGTGAATTTCGTCAATGTCAAAACTAACTGAACTCATTTTCCCATTCGTTTCTAAGCGCTTCTAGTTGGCAGGAAATCGACATTTACAATGATGACAAGGTAGTCTTAGTTTGAAACAATTTCTGCGTTAATCAATGTTGGATTTTAGACAAGTAAGAAAGAGTTTCAAAGTTCTTTCACGTTCTGACTCCTGTTAGCCCTGCAAGAATTTGTCTTATTTCACAAACATTCCCTTAACATGCGTGACATCTGACATCATGTCAATTTCTATCTGTCATTTGTCTTATTACTAATCGCCTTCGAGTGATTGCCAAGCTTTTCTAAATATCCATTATTCTATCTTATCCAAATTAACAAAACCGACTTCAAATTTGGACATTCTACCAAAATAGATTGTAGGTATCTACCTACTCCACTTCACGCTGTCAAACCAGGATTTCACACATTCCATACCAAGTGCGTCAAAATGCTGCGTGATTGCGTGTGAATGCAATACCGGCCGCACACAGCTCAGAACAGCGGTTGAGAGCGATTGAACTTATTATTTCAAAGTTTTCCGTTCAAGGTAAACCGCTGAAAGCTCACTGACTGCGTTCATGGGAATATAGTACAGCATGCGAGTTCGGAGGTAATTTTCTAGATTAGATTCTATATTCAGTATGTATGCATGCACTTCACTGCACTGGCTCACACTCTAAGCACAAATGAACATTTATGTGCGAATCTCGGTGTAAGTCGAGAGAATAGCGAAACAACAAAAAAAAGCAACAAAGCAAAGAACACTTTAGAACGCATAACGAACGCCAACTACGCGCTTTGCACTCAATCATTTAGAATGGGATTTTTTTTATTGTTGAACATGCCCCTTGCCGCCGCATACTTCGATGACGAGAAGCAAAAACGGAAATTTTTAGGACAAGGATATCATCTATTCCACAATTAGCCGCGCGTCGAGCAAAACACATCAGCTCGTAGCTGCTACACACAGTGCAAGCGCATGGTGAGCATAACTGAAAATAGAAAAAAAAATATTGGAAATAAAAACTATCGGCGGGCTCCCGGGGTGCTGGCGGTGGGCTTTCCCAAACGCTGCGCTCCGCGCTGCTATATTAGTTGTATATAGTTACCGATTCGCTTAACGAAAGTTAATAGCTTGTGACTTTTAAAATGGATTCTTAATTGATTACCGATTTGGCATGAGTGGCCGACCGCGTGCAGTGTCACACCCTCTGGCACTTCGAGTAAAACGATTCCCGCACCAAACTGGTGGTGTTGAGCATTTGTTCTCGGCTGAGCGCCGTGCGACGACGTTGATCTAATAGATGAATGCGTTTTAATTAATCGCAATGACATTATACGTTCTTAATATGCGTTGTCCGCGAAAGTGCTTTGAACCCAAACATGCATTCGCCGCATCGACCGCGCACATTACAAAACAGTTTGTTGTATGTGCGAGTATCAATGTTTTGAAGGATCTTTCGTGCGACACAAGCCGATAGTGAGATTTGAAATTGAAATTTATTGGTTTTGCATTCAATTTTATGTTTTATTTTTTTGTGAAATAAGTTTTTAATTTGAACAGACAAAAATAAAGACTACAATGAGTCGGGGTTTCCAATCACTTGTCCCCAATTCGTTGATATTTTGTAATAGTGGATGTCTGAGCTTAAGGAAATTCCATTTATGACAACATTTTCGGCTGTAGATCCCAACCAACTGTGCCCTGTTGACTTCACTCAACACCCTGAAGATGCCAAAAGCAAATGTTCAAGCTCGAAAAAGCAGCGACAGACAATCGTCGAGAGCCTATAGAATTCCCAAGAATGGTGGTTTAAACATAAAACACTTTCAAATTGTCGTTTTATAACGGCCACATGAGGGCAACTACGGGCGACTTAATAAAGAAAATGCCAAGTGGTATTGATGAAATGATTACCTAATCATTCAGAAGCGTGTCTTACACGTAACGAAGTTGTTCCTGAGCTTCGACACGGGCTCACAATTAAAATAAGCTAAATCTTAAACAAATTCCTGCAATAGGCCCAATATTACTTTTAAAAAAGACGATTAACCGTCCGTTCGGGTGTGTGAAGATATATTTTTAGCAGGACTGCGTGGGACCTACAATTTAACGCCTATTTCGAACTGCGACATTTTTGAGAAATTTCTGTTTTGAATATTTGTCTGAATTTCGCAAAACGGTGGGGCAATGGAAAAACGTAAGTTGTTCCTGGGTGGTATTCGAATCTATAGCCCCTCGCTCAGTAGTGCAAGGCACTACACGCTGTACCACTTCGTGAACTAACTTAAATCTATCCAAACTATTCTACCCTTAACGCAACTTACTTTCCAAGCTATTGGTTCGCCATAAACTCCAGATATGCCAGATGTTGTTGATATGGGATGACCAAATTCCGATTGATAGGAATTAGGTGAAAGCACTTGATACGAATTTCGAAGCTAGTAGCTCGTAGATAGGGAGGTACATTTCAGTTCAAAATTTTGGCAAAATTCCTCACTCATGTCTTTATAACTTTGTAGAACAAAATCATCGATTATGTTTGCTTAATAACATTTAGACTTTTAAATTATTTTGCCATAGCTGAGCCCATTCTTCAACTTTTTCTATGACTATTATAAAAAAAACTCCTGCTACTCGTATTAATCGGCACGTCTTTTGAAATGATCTGTTTTGGGGTCGCCAAAGTCTTCGTCATGATTATTTTGTGATTATGACGTAAAGCGGCCCTTACACGCTCAATCGGTTGACATCATGCATCGTGTATGTGTGGATTGACGCTACCCCTTACACAGTTCAATCGATTGATATGAAATTTTTAGTTTTTGTGAGTTTTCATGGTGTACGGATGTGCGATGAGTGAAACGGACGTCCGGACAACCAGTTTGGTTTCAGGGCGAGGCATGACACTATTCATGCCGCGTCGAAACTGGTTTCCGACATTCAGTGGAATAAATGCAAGAACCAATGCACGGGTGCTTGTCTGGTTGATTTTGAGAAGGCTTTCGACACCGTATGGTTAGAGGGACTTTTCTACAAGTTGACCAGGCGGGGGATGCACAAACCTTTGCTATATGTAATTTATAATATGCTTATGGGAAAGAAGTTCGTTGTCAAATGTGGCAACGTGACTTCGAGCAGAGTCTTTGAAATTAAAAACGGTTTACAGCAGGGGGCGGTCAATTCTCCGATCCTGTTTAACATTTACACGAGTGATCTGGTGGGTTCACTCAGCCATGCTATAGCGTATGCCGACGATTTGGTAGCATACAGATCAGGTCCTAAAATCGAGGTCATTAATATCCTTTTGCAGCGTGACTTCGATCAAATTAAGCGATATTGCGACGACTGGAAGTTGAAAATCAACTTTCAGAAGACGGAAACAATCTTGTTCAGAACTCCATTGGCTGGGGCCTCTAGGGATACCAGAAAAAACTGGAAAAAATTGGCCATTATTGGACAAAATGGGCAGCGATTGGCGGTGAGAAGCGCAGTTAGATATCTAGGTATCTGGCTTGACCAGTATCTGTATTTCGATAGACATATAGTTGATTGTCTTGCTGGGGCCAAGAAGGCTTATGCTCTAACAAGGAGACTGTTTCATAGCAGTCAACTTGACTCCAGAGTGAAGGTCATTTGCTACGTGGCCCTTATAAGGCCGATCATCGCTTATGGTTGTCCATTATGGTTTAATATAGCGCCTAGCTATATGGAAAAGATTCGGGTTTTGGAGAGACAATGTCTTAGGACCTGTCTCCGGTTGTTCCGAACGCCTGAATCCAACTATATAAAATACTATCCCAACAAGGTCCTATACGATGGGGCTCAGTTGAATAGGATTGACAATTTCCTCATTAAGGTCACTCGAAGGCACGTTGCAAGGGCGATGGCCAGCGACAATAGTCTGATATTTGGGGCTTACTACCCCAATGAAATGTACATAGAGAGTACGCTCCGGTCTGGCTTTATCCCGCCAGAGGCATTTATCCATATTGATTCAAAAGGGCTGGTACAGACGAGGGATGGTATCCCGGTCTTATACCATCGCTACCGCAGCGCGAGAGATAAGCGGCTCCTCCATGACGGGGACGTCGCCAATGCTCATGAGCTCCTCCGTTTTAGTACCGCAATATCGGAGAGGGATAGATTCGACACGGAAAAGCAATTCGCCGAATTTTGGTGGCTTGTTGAGGGGGGAGGGGTCAACATGCCCTCCCAGGACGGTGCGTTACTCTAGGTAACATCCTCTTAGCTTATAAGTTAGATTAAGTCAGCTAGGGCGTTTTTGGGAGAGGCCGGGCTCGCCAACGTGTGGTGGTGCTTCCGGGAGTTGACTGACGCTGTAAGGCTTCAGTCGGCTCACGGCGGCGCGTGTGCACGTTGACGACTGCCAGGCGCTCGGAAAGCAATTGGGATTTTGACCACTTATTGCGCCAGGCAACGAGTGCTCAGAATCCTAATTATAGTTAGAATACGTTAAGTAGTTTAAGTAAGTAGAATAGGTAGTTTGTAATTTGTTTTATATAAAATCTCAATAATGATACCGAGTTTTAGTAAATTTTCTCGAGGAATATATATGTAAGATTAGTTCGTAAAATAGTTCGTAGGCCGAAAGGCAATAATTCTAAGATATAGTTAAGTTTAGAGCGTTCGCATAAGGACCAATAAATAAGAATAAGTATCCTGTTAATTTGAAGTTAGGTTTAATCATTTTTGTCTAGTATGTAAGTAGATATTTATCAATGAATAAAAAAATGAATTTCAAAGTCAAAAAGTGAAACGGACGATTGTATTGCATATATTGCTCTTGCACATTGCATTAAGAGGAAAAAGAAAAAAATATCGAGAAAAAAGAGAATTTGGATGAAGGAGTGGTTAAAAAAAAGGAATCAGTGCACACATGAAAATCTGTTGAATGAATTGAAAATATCAGCACAGGACGATTATAAAAATTTTATGAGAATGGATAACTCCACTTACGAGGAATTGCTTAAAATAATTTCTCTTACGATTATGAAAAAAGATTCGTGAAGCGATTTCCGTAAACCAGAGGCTTTCTACAACATTGCGATATCTTGCAGACATGTTTTCGCTTCCGTGACACAAAACACAATGAAGTAATTACGTCAATCCAACCCTTACACATATCAATCAGCATGACGTTCATCATGCAAAATCAAACTTGCTTTGATTTTCGTCAATCAGACTTCACCAAATGTATGTGACTCATACAGATACATTTTCACAAACACATACTAGTGATTGATGTCATTCGATTGACCGTGTAAGGGCCGCTTAACAACATGCCAACGACCTTGCCACGTCGAATCAATCGGTTCTCGTTCGATCACCGCAATTAAACGACGTAGGGCGTGGTTAGTACTTAAGGTACGATCAGACGGTCATCCAAACTTGTCATCCGGATGACATGCTGACGTCAGAGAACTTTTGTAATTCGGTTGTCATCTGCATGTCATCTGCGAGCGTGTCATCAGCTAGATGACACCCGATCACACAGTGTCATCCGTTCGGTCATCCGAGTGTCATTTTGTCCCAAAATGGATGACACGCTTGCTTTGTCATCCGGTTGACATGACTGGATGACATAGCCGGATGACAGCCGATCACACGAGATGACACTAATGGCACGGATGACACTAATCACACCGATGAAAATTTGTAATACAGTGGGTGATCAAATTATTACGGCGACCTTAAAAAATATAATTTTTTCAGGATTTAGTGCGATGGTGGAAAAACGCCTTAAATGAGCTAAGGCTCATAAGGACTGGACATCCGAAGACTGGTTAAAGGTGATAACTTAATATGTCAGCTTTCAATAGATTTTTTTTTTTATATTTTGGAGATATATTTTCACGATTTTCGTGGCACGCGTTTTTTTGTAGGTCTGCTTTTCCGATGAATCAACGGTTCAGATTTTGTCGGATAAGTCGCTTTCCCTTTTATATTTTTCGTTTGCCCTCCTCCTAACAAACTCGGACTTATCTGACAAAATCTGAACCGTTGATTCATCGGAAAAGCAGACCTACAAAAAAACGCGTGCCACGAAAATCGTGAAAATATATCTCCAAAATATAAAAAAAAAAAATCTATTGGATTATAAGTATGTTTTCGGTGTTTCTGCGCTTGATTTTGCTAAATTGTCATATTCTCTCCAGCTTAAGTGAAGAAGATGTAAAGGAACAGCTTCCCGAAGTAAGAATAACAGATCTAACTCTAATTAGATCATCAAATGGTAGAAGCAGAGGGTTCGGCTACGTGGAATTGGAAAATGAATCCGAGGTGGAAAAAGCTATACGTCTCGATAGGAAAATACTAAGTGGACGGCCAGTTTATATATCGAGTGTACTTCGCGATAAAAAGAAGAGGCAGAAGTTCAAATTTTCAGGTAAATGCATTGGCTTCAAGGGGATTTGCATGATATCAATTGTTGATATTGTTTAGCCGATCTCGAGCCAAAAAAACTTTTCGTCAATGGACTACCAGCCGATGTGACAAAAGAAGAAGTGGAAACTTTGTTTAGTGCTTTTGGTAAATTGCATGATGTCCGATTGGTGTTTCACAAGTAAGTGAAGTGCTGTAGTTTTTGTATTTGGAAAACAAGCGACTTCAATTGATCAAACCCTGAATTCTTTCTTTTTAAGGAGTGGTAAATTCAAAGGAATTGCTTACGTTGAATTCGATGCGGAAAATTAGCTTCAACAGCTTTAATGAGACTGGACCAGCACGAGATACGAAACCACATTGTAAGTAAGGGAACTAAAACCAAAAGCTCCTTTAAATTTATGAATTTTCTTTCAATATCAGTTGCCATATCGGCCTCTCCTCCCAAGACAATTGCAGGCAAGGAGGCACCGATAATTGAAAAGATTGTTGGCATGAGCACAGGTCGAAAGTTAAAGTCTTCCATCAATCCCAATCAGAATCGAATGTCCCTAATCCGGAACGCCGTTCGAAAACAAATAACTCCAACAATTGACAGCTCAACACCAACTACCTCAGCGAACGGCTCAATCAAAACGAAAGATGACTTTCGAAATCTACTTATTTTAAAAAATCCTCAATGAATTTGGAATTGCTGAAACAATTAAAAATGCGCAACCATTTCTGGATCTAATAGTTTTATTACAGAAAAGCAAAAAAGGATTACGATTTTCGTTGATATCGGCTCCTTCCTCTTCGTACTCTTCATCTTCTTCATCGTAGCCCGCTTACTTCACTTTTATTGATTCAAATTATTCTCCGATAGGAAACCTCTCTCCCATTTGAGGTCTGTGCTTCCGACTTTTTCACGATACAAACGTGTCATCCGATGTTAGATGACAATGTGAAAAATCTAGTAATGTCATCCATGGGACGTTGTCATCCGGATGACACGCTGTCAAAAATATTTGGTCATCCAGTCCCAATAGTGATGACAAGCGATCACACGGTCGATGAAACCAGTCATCTGGATGACATAGAAATCGTGTCATCTGGTATGCCATCCGGTTGACACGTTCAATGACATGCCGGATGACAGGCGATCACACGGGATGACCACTTTAGGACAAATTCTACATCATAGTGACGACAGCATGTCATCCGGATGACAAGTTTGGATGACCATCTGATCGTACCTTTAGATGGAGGACCACTGGGAATACCGCGTGTTGTTGGCATCTCTTGCGAACGTCTGATGACAAACATCCAAGAGTATCAAATTGTCATGAGAAGCTTCTTAAATTTGCCGTTCGGATTCGGTGTAAAACTGTAGGTCCCCTCCACTTCGCATGTGGTTGGAGAAAATCGGTTCTAGGCCCTGTATGGGCCGTTAAGGCCTAATATGTATGTACGTATGAGGTAACAACTAAAATCTTAAAATATTTCCGTGCAATGGCGGGACAAGAATATTACTGCTGCGCCAATTCAGAGATTTCACATCTAAGAACTTTTAACACCTATGTGAGCACATTAATTATTGATCAGAAAATAATCAATGATGGGAGCATACACGTGTCGTTAAAAAGAGGTAGGCCTAAAAACTTCTGGATCATCGCACGAATCCAACAACACCAGCAGCATGACAGTACGGATGCAGTAAAATGGGAGGGTTATGACCCCTTAATCCTGATTATAACCCCTGATGACAGCACCCTCAGCTTCTCATATTCGTTTCTTGGGTTACGCCCCTCATCTTCGGATGTGGAACTGGAACGGCAACGTATGTTAAGCTCATTAAATTCCGATCTTAACAGCATAATTCAGTGGGGTAAAACCAATAGAGTGGGATTTAATGCTTTCAAAACACAATGCTGTCTCCTGTCATTAAAGCAAAACCCACAAACACTGCCATTATCCATGAATGTCTGTTAATGACAACCTTCGTTGTAATGACCACATATTCGATGTCGCCAAGAACGCCGCGAAATATTGTAAGAAATATTTCACCCCTTCTGATCTGGCTACAATTTATAAGGCGTTTATTCGTCCGAAACTCGAGTACAACGCTCATATCTGGTCCGGTGCACCAATAATTTATTTGGAGCTACTCGTACTTGACAGGATCCAGAAACGTGCGATAAAACTCATTGGCGACATAGAAATCGATTGACTCTCTTAGTCATCGTCGTAATGTCTCCTGTCTTTCGTTATTTTATCGTTACTTCCACCATAAGTGCTCAAACGAAATAGCCAGTTGCATTCCTCCCCTTGAACATTTCAACCGCAATACCCGCCATGCAAGGAATGCTCATCAGTTCACCCGCAAGCCTGTGTTCGGACGTACAGTGAAGTTCAAAGAATCTTTCCTCAGCCGTACGAATATGGAATACTCTTCCAAGCATTGTTTTTCCATCACATTATAACCTACAAACATTCAAAACCAACGTGCATCGGCATCTCTCCTTTTCCTAATTCCCTAACGCCCGCCCTGTGTAGCTATTACATTATAAGGGTCCCAACAAAACCCTCTAGTGCGTGTTATTATAAAAAGTAAAAAAAAAAAAGTAGAAGAAGAACTGAAATCTAAAAATCGAAATCTTGAAACCCAGTTTGTTACTTAATTCTCGAATTCGACAAAATTTTGAAGGCTAAAAAGTCTGAATAGACGAAATCCCGAAATAAATCTCGAAAATCAATTTGCCCTCGAGATTTTTAAAAAAATTTTATATCCAGACGCAAGGTCTGGACGGTACACTAAAACGAAATTCCGAAACTCAAAGTCTCAAAACCACATAATCCCGAAAACCCGAAATCCTGAGAGCTTATAATCCTAAAACCTAAAATCCCGGAAAGTGAAACATCAAAAGTCATTGCAGGAAAAAAAATATTAAATAAATTATAAACATAATAACAAACTTCAAACTAAATAAATGTAACAAGCAAAAACTAATCCTGGGAAGCAAAATTGCTATTAAGATTTTTTAAAACCTCTCCTTCATTTGGGAATTCCACTTGTTGCAGAGATAGCTGCACAGGCCCTTCCCTTTTATTTCGAGATATCGTGGCAGACGAAATTTTTTGGGATCTAATTTTGGAACCTTTTTGCAGATTTGTAGATTTCGATATTTTAGATTTTAAAGAATTTGGGTTTTTGGATTTTTGGATTGTGACCCTTACCTGGCATGGATACTTCTTCCAAGTCGTAAGTCGAAGACTTGCCCATAGTTTGTCATTAATGCAAACAAAAAAATGGCTAATTAGTAATCAACAATAGCGGTCGTCACCGAAGCGATATCATTTTCAAAGCATGATAGAAAAAGAACTTGAATGTCCAAATAAACATTTTAAAAACGCAGTCATTTTATTTATTCTATTCCAATGATATCGGTGGATTGACGAATTGATTTCAGAGCAGGTATACTCTCAGGAGTTGAAAGAACTAAGGATTCTCGGGATTCAAATAACGCACTGCCCATCTTTCCGCAGTACTATGTCAAGATCGTGCCCGGGACTTGAAAGCCAAATTCGGTTAGGAAAAATCTTTGTCGAATGCTAGGACAACAAGGAAAACGTATCGAGCCAGGTGAAGAGAAGAAAAGAAGATCCTGCGCAGAAAGAAGAGGGCATACGCGATTCCCAACTCGAAGAGGCTCGCTATCGAAACAACATCCTGAGGTTTTATAAAAAGGGCAAGCCAGTTTCTGCTGGCTCTAAGACCGGAACGCAGGTTCTTGGAGTGCGAGCTTAACCGTCACGGTGAACACACGCAATCGTCGGTGAATGCAGTAAGCGCAGAAAACCTTAACGAAAACTATTGAGATACTACCCACCCCTGAAAGTGTTATAAGGGCCTTAGTTTGCCCATTATTCTTGATTAAAGAGACAGTGACTCTAAAATAAAAGTGGATACAAGTGAACCACTAAATTTCAACGCTCCAGAATGTGTTCTGGAGCGTCCGATACAAAAATCAACTAGCCCATTGTGTACAAGTGCAAGTGAATTCACCGAAGAAAGAGATATTCGTTCACATAATATCTCATCCCTTTACAAAAAACACCAAGTCACTACGCCAATAAAAAGTGTAAATTCGAATAAAATCACAGATTTAATCGATAGCACCATGTCACATTCGTCGAATGAAAGCATTAATAACAACAACAATAGTGATTGGACGACGGTACTATCCAATCTGAAACACGCGGCCACTAAGCATGCGGCCACTGTGAGTGTGAGGAGAAAGCGAGTAAGAAGAGAGGTGGAAGAGATCGAACCATCTGCAGCAGCGCACTCTGGCCTAGCCAACAACCCATTCGCTGTGCTAGCGGGTCTCGATGCATCGTCATCAGAAATTCAGGAGAGTAAAAAACAAAAACAAGGTACGAGAGCAAAAAATACAGCTGACAAACACGATAATGACCAGCATGCGGAAGTAGTTCAAGAACCTTTGCAACTCAATGCTAATGCCATGATGAATAATAAATCCTTTTGCCCACCCATATTTATATTTGGGGCCAATTGTAGTTTGATCAGCGATGTTGTAAAACTAGCAGCTTCTGAATGTCAGATTCAAAATCTTAGCCACAAATTTGTTAATTTAGGTTATAGGAAAACTAAAGTCTATGTAAACAATGCGAGTGTACATAAAATGTTAATTGAGAAAATCCGCGGAACAGGCATTGGAGCGTACTCATTTTCTCCTAAAGAAACTAAACGCGCGTCAATTTTGTTGAAGGGTGTGGATGGTGACACGTCGGTAGACGCAATTAAACGAGCTCTTGATGAGGCAGCACCGAATGTGAAAATTAGCAAAATAGTCCCATTCATTACACAGAAGACCAGAGAACAAGGTCTTAAACTCAACATTTTCACGGTTCAACTAGAAGTTGGGGAATCTTTAAAAGATCTGATTCACATAAGGTACTTATTGCAGCAACGCGTTTATTGGGAAAAAAACATAGCAGGTCTGTCATTCGTTGTTACAGATGTCAAAGGTTCGGACACACGGGTGAGTGTTGTGCCTATGAAAGCCGTTGCGTTCTTTGTAGTGAATCCCATAACTCAGATATTTGCATTCAATCGGTAAAAGTACTTAGGGAGAAAAATGAGCAGGTTCCCATACCTAAATGTGCAAACTGTCAATTAGAAGGCCACTCTGCTAGCGATTCTAGTTGTGCGTCTTTCAAAAAATATAAAGAAAAACAAAGCATGGTAGTCATAAAAGCTAAGAATCATGCAAGTGACCAAAAGTTTCAAGTACTAAATTCAATGAAATCATTTAGTAACCAAGTTTCTTTTGCCGATGTGGCAAAAAGGGGTATAAATACAGAACGTATTCCTCCACCACCACCTCCTCGAGCCAAGAGTAATACGATAAACTCAATAAACGCTGATTCGAACAGCATCAACGAGTTTCTTAGTGAAGCAAGAAATCTATTCAACTTATCTTTTACAGATCTTCTGTGCAAGATAAGGCAATTCTGGCCAAATTACCAGAAACTTCAAAGCAAAGAAGAAAAGATGTTTGCATATCTTGAATTCGTTGCCTCAATTGCAATATGATGGAAGTCACTACACTTAAAATATCATCAATCAATGTAAATTCTATAATTTCTCATGAAAGACGATTAGCTCTGTTAAATATTTTTAAAAGCCGGAAACCAAACGTATGCTTCCTTTCTGAGACACGTTTGAGAAAAAGACTTAAGCCCAAATTTAACGGCTATAAACTAATTCGAACCGATGAGGGTAGAGGTACTGCTATTGCTTATCAAGACAAATTTAAAGTTAACAAGGTTCCTTTTAAATCTGATGTGTTTTCGGTCTGTTTAGGCGCTCTCATATGTCAAAATAATGCTGGTGTTGAGAAGCGTATTCTTCTGGGAAGTATATACATCCCTTCTAATAGTGGTCAAACCCTTCACAGGGAGCTTGACCGACTGTATAGTATTGCAAGTACTTTCGATGAAATCATTATTGGGGGTGACTTCAATGCGCGGCATCCAAGTTGGGGCGATACAACAAGCAACGCTAATGGCAGGTTAGTCAGCTCCTGGTTCGTGAACGGACCATTCCTCCAACTCGACGTAGTATCTCCCGCTAGTCCGACATTTCCTAGGTCCTCGTCTGTCTTAGACCTTTTTATAAAGTCAACGTCGGTAAGCGCTCAAGCTGCAGCAAATGGTGTTTTATGCAAAACTTTTTCCACCTTTTCTGACCACTTTGGAATCGAAGCTGTACTGGAATTTTTCAATGTAAAACCCCTTATTGTCCCACCTCCATGCTACAGAAGTTTTGAGAGCACAAACTGGGATGTATTTAGAGCTCAACTTCATAATAGGCTGTGTCACCTCAATATACCAACGGAAAGCAATATTTCTAATGCGGAGATAGATGACTTGATTGTTAAAGTTAACGATTGTATTATTCGCTGTGTTCAAAACAACTCAGTTGTTAAAAACACCAAGGACTTGAAGTACAATAACATTTCGAGTGCTACAAAAAATCTGTTAAGAATACGAAATATCTGGCAAAGAAAACTTAAAAGAATTTACCACCGGCACTTAAATAGGACCACTACTGAATATACGAACCTTTTTTCACAGATACAATGCCTGAATAAAATCATAAAAGAAAAGGTTAAAATAGATATGAACAGTGATCTTAGGTCTCGTTTAAGCAAAATAAAACCGTCTCCGCAGGCCTTTAAAGAGATTGACAAAATAACTGGCCGGAAATACTTTGGAACCGATGTTGCCACCGATACCCTGATTTACAATGACCAAGAACTGACTAACATCTCAGAAAAGCTTTCTTCATTCCAAGCCATTTTTGCCGATGCTTACGCCGAAGTAACTCCAGACTTTGATCCAAATTTGACTGAGGTAGTCAACCAAACAGTGAACGATTTTAAGGATCAGCAATGCCATGGCTGCCTCCTAACATTTTCTGAAGCAAACAGTGTTCTCACGCAGGGCGCACCGTTCACAACACCAATTAAGTTAAACGAGTCTCGTCTTGGTCTTAACAACAAGAAATCGCAGGGCCCAGATAAAATCTCAAATTTTATCCTTCGAAAATGTCCTTATTCCTTGGATATAACGCTTGCTTGTGTCTTTAATCACTGCATTAATAATGGCTACTTCCCATTAATATGGAAAAAGTCATTTTTAATTCCCATTGCAAAGAAGAAAGGAACCCGCAATATTAAAGACTTTCGCCCTATTTCAATGTTATCCAATGTAGGTAAATTGTTTGAAAGAGTGCTATCCGAAACCATGGATACTTTCTGCGAGGACTTCAACTTAATACCGATCAACCAATTCGGGTTTAAGAAAGGCCATTCAACTGAACATGCTTCATTACTTTTAGGTAACAAAATTATTCAAAATTTGAGATCCAAGAAATGTACGGTAGTACTGGATATTGATTTAAAAGCAGCTTTCGATTCGATTTGGCACAAGGGACTCGTTTTTAAGCTTATTTTACTTAATTTTCCAACGTCATTCATTCGTATGATGATTAGTTTTCTAAAAGACAGAAATGCATGTTTGGTCATCGGTTCAGATAACTCGAACGAATTCCCAGTTCTCTCTGGTGTTCCCCAAGGATCGATTCTAGGACCGAAGTTGTTTAACGTGTTCCTACAAGACTTTCCCTTAGGCGATCCGACGAATGAGCCGGGAGCAATATTCTTCGCTGACGACACTTCGATCCTTGCAAGCGACAAACGACCGCATACTGCTCTAAACAAAATTAGAAACTCGATTCCAACGTTGTTATCGTATTATAAATCCTGGGGCCTAAGCATTAATTCTCAGAAATGTGGGCTTACATGTTTTAGGAATTCCTTTGGAAAAGGCCATAGGTTAGCGGTTAAGGAAAGCAAAACACTGTCCTTACACATTCAAGGAAATCCCGTGCCACTCAAAAACGAGACAAAATATTTAGGTGTCTGGTTTCATAATCGGTTCCGTTTCAACGCTCATGCTAGGAAGGCCTTAAACAGAGCAAAGGGTGCTGCCTCTGTCCTAAAGCCTATGCTCTCATCAAGCCATGTGAGCATGGAAACAAAACTGTTGATCTATAAGACACTTATAAGACCAGTTTTAACTTACAATTTTAGCACTTGGTTTGCCATTTCTCCCACAGTGGCAAAAGAGCTTGAAATTTTTGAGAGATACGTCTTAAGATGCTGCAGTGGACTGTTTAGAAGACCTGATCGAAAATGGTACCCAAACAGGAGACTTTATAATGCAACTAACATTACACCCCTAATGGCCTACATGATAATTAGCTTGCAGAAAAGACTGCAAGGTTTTGCGTCTCACGATAATCCGCTCATTAAAGCGCTTTGGGATGCAAACATAAATGATAGCGTGTACGACAATTACTATATATCACCCTTCAATCTATTGCACGATCGCTCTAGCTCTGTTTTAGAGTTTAACTCACATAGTTCATTAACATTGCCTTTTTACGAGAAAGCTTCACTGCCTAATCTAAGAGGATAATATATTAAATGTCACAGTAACCCTATTAATACTCACCTCACATGTTTCATAGAACTCAGTTTAAAGCTTAGTCAAGAAAATAATAAACAACGTTTAGCGCCTAAGATTACCATGTAACTTGTTCTTATATACGTATTGCTATATAGAAAAAGTAGTTGCATGCAAAAGTCCAAAGTGGTTCTGTTAAAAAAAAAAAAAAAAAAAAAATATAATGTTTTTATTGTTTTCTCTACCTTTACTCTAGTCATTAGTTTTAAGTCGGCCTACAAGAGCCAAAAAAGTGCATATATGCCGGGAGCAAGCATATATACAACAAATATTTGTCTAAAATTTTAAATAAAATATATTTCATGAAGCTGTTAGTTAATAATAGTTACAATAGATTATTCCCTTCTAGCTAGCCTGATATAATTTTAAGTCGGCTATTTTTAAAACTTAAGTATTCAAAAAATAATGTACTTTGTCTTTGGCCTCAATAAAAATGAATTGAATTGAATTGAACGCAGGTTCTTCAAAACAGAGCCGTGGTGCCGGGTAAAAAAGTTTCCAAGCGGAGCTCTTCAAATACGGAGGGAATGTTTTGGACTAGCAGTCCCATTTACCATACAAGAAAGGCGATTCTATGTCTTGCAAGAATTATCAAGGCATATGCCTATCGAATATTAGATCCTATCAAACGCAAGGCCGTAGCCAGCGGGGGGTCACAGGGGTTTGAACCCCTCCCCCCCCCCCGAATTTTTTTAAAAATGCATCTGTAAATCATACTTTTCCGCATCAGTATGCAATTTGTACTCAAATAATTATTGATTCTGTTAAAAATTTCTGATTTTAGTTTTAAGCTATGGGGAATTAATAACAAACACATTCCAACGAATATCATTCCGGAATTCAAAACAATTTTTGAGACTGCACAAAACTTAGTAAATGCTGTAGATGAAAAACTTAAAATTTCACGAATTGTGTCAAGGCAGCAGCACAGACAAAACATGAGCATAACAGATCCTGAAACCTATTTGAAGATAAGTATGTAAAATGATTCCTCTTTTAGATTTTTCATCTATATTTCACCTTGGCGGATCCTCAATTAAAGAATGAGGTCAACCTTTGTAGTGTGAGATTTCGAACCGCCCTGTTGACTGATGACTTTTTAAGTAAGCTTAAAATGAGATTTGAAAACCATAAGTTCATACTTTCCTCTTTGTGCATTTTGATTCCATCGATCCTTGGCAAAAACGAACAAAATTATAAGGAAGAAAACTTCAAATTTTATAAATGTTTTTCTGGATTGGATACTTTTAAAGCTGAATTTACGCTATGAAAGACAAAATGCCATACACAAAAAGATATAGAGCGTTCAAAGAGTGCAATAACAGCTCTTGGGGAATGCAATAAGGATCTGCTTCCTGACATCCACAAGCTTCTTAAAATTTTGGCGACACTGCTTGTTTCAACATGTACACCGGAAAAATCATTTTCGACAATGAAACGTCGAAAAACTTATCTAAGAAATTCTACCGGTGAAAAAAGATTAACAGGATTTGCGGTAATGTGAATTCGTCAACAAATTGAGATTGACACTGAGGAAGTTTTAGACATATTTGCAGCGCAGAAGGCCAGAAGATTAAATTTAATTTTATAAAAATGATTCCTACCTACATGGTATGTAATACTATTTGTAGTGATAAAATCTTAAAGAATGATCATCATTCGTCATCATGTACCTAATAAATAATAACTTAATAACTTAAAATTATTTAAAAAAATATTGGAAAGTCTTTTAGTTTTTCAAATTTGTTTGAGAGTTTTCTTGGAAAAACTAAGTATGCAATAGTATTTTATTAGCAATAGTCTAGCTAGGAAAAAAAAATATTGAAAATCGTTAAAGCAGTTTTTTTTAGACCGGTTTTTCTTTAATTTTTGAAAAATATTTTGCAATTTTTGAGTACCAACATATTTCAATACAAGGAAATCTGTAGTTTTGATCTGGAAAAAATTCTGTAAAAATTCAATATACCCGTTTCTAGAATATTCAAAAAACCAAAAAAGTTATGTATAAATTTGATCATAAAAGCCTTCCTAAATTTTAAATTTAATTGAAATCGGTTTTGTTGTTAGCGAGAAATTCTGATGTTAAAAAATCGGTTCTATAGGAGGTACCGTTTTAAGATAAATCTCGTAAAATCCATTCTTGCCAAAAGATAGACTGTTTTATCTAAATAGTTAAGGCCGTTTTTAGAAAAATTAAATTTTAACAAACCGTTATATGACATATACCATTGTTTTAGAGCTAAAATTCCAATTTCAACAACGCCTAGTTTGAGACTACTAAATAAGCACTATGAACCAAGTTTGCAAATCGGCCCATCCGCTTAGGCTGCAGATCTGCAAACAGGCAGACGGACGAACAGAATTTTCCAACACATTTTTTTCCCCCTATCATCGTAATGTCATGTTTAATTGTTGTCTCAATTTTTTGTTATATATAGTATAGTACCATAATCCCAATTAAAAATCGTGTTTGGTCGATTTTCGGCTAAAATGAGCTGTATTAATTTTATTTATTACATCTAGCTACCATTCAGAAAGGTCCACACTGATTGGTGTATGGAAAAAATATGGACGAACGGACATGGCTAGATCGACACTGCAATTGATGCTGATCATAAATATAGTAACTTTTAGGGGTCTACGGGCAATATTAAGGTATGTTACAAACTATGCGTCAAAATTAATATACCCTTAGAATAGGGTATAAAAATGACCACAATTCCGGCAAGAAAATGCGCTATCCTGTGACTTCTTCAATCTTGCTTTGAAGCAGAGAGTGGACCGGGCAGTTGTCAATACTTAATGCACTATCTTTAACAGATTGATATCGACATCACCAGCCGATCTCATCGTGCCGTGATAGAAGCTTTCATTGAAGAACAGGCGAAATTGGCTGGACTTGAAGCCAACATGTGTTGGCGAATAGGACAAAACGTCACTGTTTATATCAAAAACCTTAACATTTTTAGGGAGTTCATCTACCTTTAATTAAACATCAAATCCGCGAATAAGACCCTTGAGAAGATCCGCCGAAGAATTACCACAGGAGACCGTAGCTGATTCAGTTTGGCAAAATAAATGCGTTCAAAACCACTAACCCAGAAGACAAAGTGTAGGCCCTACAGAACACTGATATTGCCAGTTCAACTTTATGGCGCCGAGTGCTGGATATCGTCCAGCAGGAAAGGAGAGCTAATATTATGTTCTTTCCAAAGCAAAATACTCCGTCGGATATTTGGTCCTGTGTGCGAGGAGGACAAATGAAGGAGAACTTACAACCACGAACTCTATAAGCTGTGCCAAGATGAGGATGTAGTTCAGAAAATTTAAACACGTCGATTATATTGACTCAGTAACATCGAGCGAATGGACAATAATGCTCCAGCGAAGACGATTTTTTACTCCCATTCTCAGATTCTAGGTTTGAGACGATAAGCCAGACCGAAGCTCAGTTTGAAAGACCAAACCATCGCGGAAGCAAGAGCACTTGGTCTGGATGCAGTGACTCTCTACGGGTCGAGATCCGTTTAGTAAGTTAGTAATACCTCGAAAACATTGACTTTCTTTTCAAGCTGTTTAGCACTTAACTGAGCCTTGTTTTTTATTCATCTTCTAAATACATCAGTTTTTAGGTATTCAGTTTCAGCAGTAGGTCACTGTATAGACTTCTCCTGAACGTGTAATATTCCGATTGAACGGCATTGACACCAATCCACTATCATTATGACTTTTATAAGACCTCAATTCAATCCAGCAATTGACATCAAAATCATTAATCTTGCTAAAATCCGGTCCAAAAATAGCCGGATCCCCATTGGAATTCCTTAAAAAGGAACTTGATTTCTTTCTCTGAAAAAAAAAATCTCAATTAATATACTGCATCCATTTAAACTTAAATAACCTAAAGCTAAATCTATACGTTTCTATGGCTAACTTTTCTCTTTCTTTCCCTCTTTTCCTTTCAGGTGAGTTTATAATTGCTTAATTGGCTAGCTAAATACGCCCGCTGGCTACATACACTGACTACCGTAAGTGAGTATATCTTTGGCAACAAAAAAATAGATTAATCCTCCATTCTGTTTTCGATATCACACTGGAAAAATGCAAAATATTCGAATGCACTTTCCCTCTTAGTTTCGCTTTCCTCAAATTGCATCGAGGTTTTCTCTAATAACAT
Organism: Portevinia maculata; assembly: GCA_949715645.1. Taxonomy (NCBI): domain Eukaryota; kingdom Metazoa; phylum Arthropoda; class Insecta; order Diptera; family Syrphidae; genus Portevinia; species Portevinia maculata. The sequence goes on along the minus strand of OX454527.1, from coordinate 49,968,491 downwards.
GCGCAAGAAAAAAGAAATATTATTGCGCGCTTCAGCGCTGTGGGAAAAAGAAAAACCCCTGTTTGGGGGAATATTTTCTGTTGATCTTTAATTTCCTATACCATCCCCGTTAGCAACCGATGTCCCGTGGAGGGGATAAAGTAAGTCTGGGTTATCCAAGTGTGGTTACTTATTGACTCCTTGTGTGCGCCACACCATACCCATACGCTGCTTTTCTAAGCAGACACGCCGTTAGCCATGAGATAATTCCTATGATGGAAAGTTTCGAATTAATTAATGAAAAGCGAAACCGAACGGGTGCGCAATTGCAAAACGAGCCCCAAATTGAGATCAATCTTGTCATCATCTGGTTTCGTTATATTCCTCCTCCACCACCGTCATCATTATCATCGTTGCTTATTCACGTTCCATCAGAGATCGACTATGTTCCCCAGCTGTAAACATTGTAACGATCATATGAAATGATGACATGCTATCGCTGCCGCTGGTAGATACACCAACAACACCAGCCATTCCACTCCAGAAACCAACTGAACTGCATCTTTACTTTGCGTGTTGCTTCTTTCTTGTTTCATATTTCTTATGTTGCTCGTTTGCTTACTTTTTCATCTTCTTGATAGTCGCGCCTCAATCAATGATCTTCTCGGCTACAAAGGAGACCATATGAGCAATAGTTTTTTAACACCCATACATGCAGCGAAGCTACCTCCTGCCAGGAGGAAGAGCGGTTAGATGCTCCCCAGACAATGCGCCATAATCTGCCACAATACGAATATGAAAACAGGTTACAAAGAAAGTGGAAGCGAAAGCCGAAGCAAAAATGTTGTGCACGCGATCGTTGCCCATGAAAATATTGGCATACATGACTCTAATGGAAAACAGAGTATCGCATCTGGAATACATGCACAGATTTGCTAATCTCAGCGAGTTTGTGTGCAAAACTGGCTGCGCGCTTTGGCACATTCAATATAAAATTAAAGATGGTACTTGTAAATATATAGCAACGAGCAAGTAGTAGATTGATGCACTATGCCCGTGTCCATGAAAACGCTTTCATTTTTTATCCGGAACTTTCTGTGTTGTGTTTTCGTTTTCTTTTAGTGGAATGATACAATTCTCTGGAATAAAGGAAATGCATAAAGTGGAACTCCGAAATTGAGGTGGTATTTCCTACTTGGGGTATTGATTTGTAATTACCTTGAAAGTTGTCCTGTTGGTTGGAGTCATTTTAAAAAAACGTTGCTCAGATAAACTCCCAAATATAACAATGCTGACATGTTTTACACTTTCGTTCTCAATAAGATTTCCTGCTCCCGTAAAGAACCACCTGAATTCGGCGGTATATCCAATTGAAAAGCCTATTTCTATTCGAGTTAGCGAATTTTGCCGTCACATTTGGCCCAATTTCGCAAAAAAAAATCATCGAATATAAACAAAATCGCATCTCTCATAAGAGGAGCACAAAAATATTGATCCTACGTTGGGCGCCACTTTAAAAAGAATTCTGAATTAAATGGACAGAAGAAGGCTCTATGCTAACAGCTACTTGAGGTAATTAAAACAGTTATTTAATTCTACTTAATAAACGGAATCAAACTCCATATAATAGATAAATAATATATGGCTAGATTTTCCTTTATGGGCACCAATTTAAACAAAAAAAAATTTATTGGAAGTTTAAAGGGAACCATGGCCGCCCTACACATAACTAATTATGGGATCCACGTAAGATACCCTAATATATTTTTTTGGGTGGACCGCTTCGCGGGTTATAGGGTTTCAAACGCTAAACATCTCTTCAACTCATACACCGGCCGCCATGAGGCCGCACATGCAGGTGTTCAGCGCGCCGCTTCGCGGAGTTGTGATCAATTGAGTATCTTTGGCGTTTGGTGATCTCTCAATGAGAAATTCTATGAAAGCAAAGTGTTAATCAATTTCTAGCGTGGGACATGATGCCGACTTCGAACAGCAATAACATTTGTGGGTGTTAATGCTTTTTTTGGTGGGTCTTATAGCCACTTTAAATAAGCAATAAAGCCCGTGTGTCGGGCGCAGTGGCTCAATGGTTAGTGTGTCGGACTACCAATCGAAAGGTCCCCGGTTCAATTCCCGCCGGGGCCAAGTAACATCTTGAGTTTTTTTTCCACTTATGCACCTGTTGCAAACGTCTGACAAACATCCAAGAGTACCAATTGTCATGAGAAGCTTCTCAAATTTGCCGTTCGGATTTGGCTTAAAATTGTAGGTCCCTTCCACTTCGCAAAGAAAGTGGTTGGAGAAGCTAGGTTTTAAGCCCTCTATGGGCCGTTAGTGCCTAATATTTACTTATATTTATTTTTAATGCCCGTGTGTGGTATTTCCTTGTTTTTGGGAAATGGGACCCACTGGCCTTAATTCCGCTGGAGTTATTACACTTTACCCCCCAGCTTTTGCCGAATACCATGTTGCATGCATAGCAGGCTATCATTGCCTTCTTCACTCTTTCCTTTGTATTGATGCCCATCAATCTTCACTTAGTGAATATTTTCTATTTCAACTCGTGTTGTGAGTGTGTATCAACGCATATTTATTAATCTCCTAGGTTTTACTAATCAAAAGTGGATAGTGATAGCTGGATATTGACAAATCAACAATGGCGCGAAATTTAAAATGACTGCCCTTACTGGATGGCCCTATACAAGTTTAATCTGCACCCGTTTTTATTTTGATGCTAATTTTCTAAGAAATTCTAATTAAGATTAAGGTAAATGAGACGGATAAAGAAAAGTTCCTCAGCTTGTGGCTTTCTACCAATCAGGTCGTGAATAGGCTCACGTTTCCTTTTCAAATTGATATTTAACTTAAGTTATTCCTAACTTTGAGATATTCTAGAAACATATCGACTTGCCCGCATAGTAAAGGAGATTTATTAGTCTTCGATGGCCATTTTTGACGTATTTCTCTTGATAACAGCTTTTGGGTGCCAATTTACTGAGCAATGGAAAGTTAATGTGACATTGAATCAAAACTACTTTTCTTGCTTCATTCAAATTTTCAGGCATAAGAAAAGTTGCAGAAGAATATAATATTGCAACAAAAGATAACCTGCAGCAGCTTCTAACAAGGACAACAAGAGAGAGAAAGAAGATAAGGTGCGCGGATGTAAAGAAAGAAGCGCAAAGAGGACTATGAGTGTAGAAGTAACGGAGAAAAGACGTAATAATAAAATTATACTTTATCCCCCGTATTAATAAACAACAGATAGCGGCGAGTTAGCATTAGCACACGTGTTAACTCTTAATTTTGATTAATAAACGTGTGTTAGCTTTCACTGACATGTGATAACGTGTGGATAACTTAACTCACCGAATTCGGCGTATAAGGAGCGGATAACTTCACACATTCTCAGATTGTAGTTCATGCATTCACAAATTGAGAGGATGCGCATGTATGTGTAGAAACAGTGAGAGGATGAGAGAGAACACTGTCACCCATTTGGGCATATTACTCTTTCATAATGCGTTGACTCCATAGTAGTCCCATCGTATTGGAATGGAATACACAGAAATGAGTGTCAACTGATGAAATATGACAGATACACTCGATTTTTTGAAAATAATTTGGTTAAGTGCTGCCGTATTGTAGTTGTGAAGTGCTGCCATATTGTAGGTGATAAAGAGCAAACAGCTAACACAGGGGACAAATATTTTTATTAATCAGAAAAGTTATCCTATGGACAAGTTCACTATCCGTGTGCCAGCTAACTCGTGTGTTAAGGAGCGGATAGTGTTTTTCTATTAATATGGCTGTATTAGTTTAAATTGTTGGCTTTTACTTGTTATTTTAAAACGAAAGGACCAAAAGTTTATAATATTATCTGTCATTTCTTAAACTGTGGTTGCTTAAGTCAAATGATTAAGTTGTTCGCTTTATCCTCTTAAAAAGGGTAATCTTCAATTGTATACTATATAAAATTGAGAATGGCGCCCAATGTGAGACCTACAACAAGAATTTGTTTTGTAAGAACTCTATTGGATGTGGATCTATATAGTCTCGTAAAGAAGATTTGCTTATGACAACAGCAAACACAACTTCATTCTATTATAATCAATTCAATTTACAACGTTTAGTCTTTTATATCAGTAGGATTTTATATCAAGGGTTGTAGGACGATGCGCAAATGAAAAAGAAGAAATGATATAATTTTATTTCATCCCTATTTATTTCCATGTCGTTTTAAGTCGGAAAGGAAAGTGAAAGGAATGATGATACCTTATAGAAAAACTATGCGTAGCACATTGGAAAAAAAAATTTATTGAATTGATTTTGATGTAAAAAATTATTATTTTTTTAGGAGCTATTTACATTATAAGGGTACTAAAAATTCCTATAGTACGCTTAACTATAGGCATTTTTACTAGTTTAGTTAGGAGAGAAGTTTGCAACATAAATGTGAAAAAAAAACAGAGTGTGGAAGAGAATTCCACATTCGTTTTGTACGACTAAGGAAAGATTCTTTCTACTTCGCAGCACGACAGAATACAGGCTTAAAGGCGAACTGATACATAGCGCGTATTGCGGTTGAAATGTTCTAGAGGTGGAATGCTACTGGTTATTTCGATTGAGCATTTTGGTGCAAATACCGATAAAATAACGAAAGACAGGAGACATTGGACCCTAATACGGTTGCTAAACATTAATACGAAATTTTAAAAAAATTGACAGAGGTACACAAAATTGATGAATCGGAATTATCGTTATCAATCATCAAAATTGTTGATCAACCTTGAATTTTACGCGGATTTTTGATATATTGTGAACACTTCTATTGATAAATTTGGTATTATCTTTGTCAAAAATATTCATAACTATCAAATGTTCAGTCAATCACAAATTCATCGTTGACAAATTAATATTTAGGATTCATTCGCTATTTTTAGTTGCAAAACGTAACATTTTCAAAGCGAAATGTCGTTTATAGAACTGCAGTTATGTGGGCAGTTTATGCTTGCTTTAATCCTGATTAGAGCCTCACCGCCATTAAGGAGGAAGAAAAAGTAGCGTCAAATGAAATACCTCTTCACAATTTCATTTTGGTTTTTAGTGTTCACAATAGACGTATAATTTGTCAATTTACAATCATAATACCAAAATGTCGATCGATTGATAAATTTTGTCGTTTGTCAATAATTGATCTTTGAGAACCTCAATAAGGATGTAACATGTCAAGGTCGCCAATGAGTTTTATCGCATGTACCAGATATGTGCGTTATACTCAAGTTTCGGTACCCAGATCGGAAGGGATGAAATATTTCTCGAATCGCTTTAGGAAGCCTATAAACTTCGTAGCGCTCGTGACTTCGAATATGTGATCATTCCAACGACGGCTGTCATTAAAACACATATTATGGAGAATCGAAAGTGTTTTAGTTTTAGTGATGAAAGTGTCATATATGAATAATGCCAAACTATTGTTGTATCGCTTTAATGACTATAAACATCAATTGGAAGCATTGAACTCCACGCTATTGGGTGTGCCCCATGATTGCTCAACATACCCTGCCGCCGTAGGTCCACGTCCGAAGATGAGGGACGTGAGCCTGGAAACAAATATGAGAAGCTAAGATTACGATCATCAGGTTAGGAATGGATTGGATTAGAAGTAACAGACAGGAGATCATTTATATACATAAAGAAAAGCTAGTCCATTTACATCTACACACGGTCTACAGATTTTGTTACACATAACTGTTTTGTAGGTTTTTTTAAAGGTTTCTAAAATGTTTTTTTCAAAAACGCTCCTAAAAAGTGGGCATGGCAGACTACTTTGTGTGTCTTGAATTGTGTAAAGTGACTTTATATATACTTTGCAAATAATTTTGTCTTCCAATGTTTCTTCAATTAAACCGTTTTCTTGCAATTCTTTATTTAATAAAATTTATTTAACTAAAAATGGAGAAATAGTTAGGAAAAAAATTATGAATTGCTATAAAACCACAAAACATTAAATTTATGAGTAAATAAATTAATAAATATGTTAATAAATAAATAAGTAACAAATGTAATAAAGCTAATAGATAAACAAGAAAATAATAATAAAATAAATAAATTATTCAATAATCATTCTTTTAAACTTTGTTTGTCAAAAACAACCAAAAGTAACTAGTGCTTTCTGGCCTCAATTATTGTATTTTTTGTCTTCGTTGTACATAATCATATCTGACTTTGAGTGACGAGGGGCGTTCAATATATTCTCGGTATCGATATGAACGAAAATGCGAATTCAATTTAAATTGTCTTTATTTTTCAATATAATTTCCCCTAACACCAATGCATTTGTTACATCTTGAGATAAGCTTTTTTAAACCCTCAAAAAAATAAATTTCCTCTTTCTCTGCAAAATACCCATTTATTGCCGACTTGAGTTAACTCAAGTGCAATTGATTACTGTGCAACTGTGTATTAGACTAGCGTAAGCAAATGAGAAAGAAAGTGAGTTAAAACAGAACCTTCGGGAACACCAGCGTTTATTTTGTTAGTTACAGACTGAAACCGTCCAAGACAAATTGAGTTGAACGTTTTTAAATGCACGCATTTCCGACAAAAGAGAAGAAGAATGGCCTGGACAAATGGACAAATACTATTCGTAGCATAGATAGAAGAAAGCTAACTCAGTACTTTTGGCATCGAGTAAGAACACCTCCTTAGAACGATAGAGAAAATACCACCTGGACCTGCGGATTTGTGAACGTCAAGTTCTTGAAGTACTCTAGCCACTGTACGACTGCGCTCACGTGCAGTGAGAGATAAAGCACAATTTGGAAGCGTTTAACTAGCCGTAAAGTGACCAGCAAGCAGATTGACTTTATCTAAAGAGCTGACAGCTAGAATATCATTATAAATCGCTGGTGGAAACGGTGCAGTAGTAGTGTATTCGCTTACTGAGCCAATCGATCACTTAAAGTCGAATACATGAACAACTTGAACCCTCTAAGCAACTTTAGACACCGCACGGGGAGAAAACCCCCTCAAACTGCACCGAAACCTTCTTTCCTATCTCTCTATTCTTTCTAATAGTAAGTTGAAATGAATGAAATACGGAATTGCTAGGTGCTTCTTAACACAAATGCTTGCGCTATGTTCTTAGCACAATAAGGGTACTGTAAGATTTTTAGAAAACCCCCTTCAGCGAGTGGATAGATGACGAAGCCGAATTCTTGATGTTTTTAACAAACGACCAAAAGATTTTACTAAAGACTTTGTAGGCCTTATATGACCGAAAGCGTACCTTTCTCGTATTACCAAACGATTCTTTTGGGAGTTGGTTTTTCAACTATGTGGTTGAAGTACGAGAAATTCACTGACTTGACACAATGGTCAACAAACCCAGAGGCGCTCACCTTTATGTTTAGAGCGTATTTATCAGACTGAGAGCAAGGTGTCGTTTTGGCTGCTAACGTCCGGTATTTATGTCGGCTCGTTTAAAGCTCAAATTGCTTTCCTCGGCAAAGATCTTAACATACCTCCTTTTGGGGTGCTGTTTGTCCAGAATATCGAAGTCAATATGAATTGTGTATATTTAAATCGCCCGCAAAGACGATTTCAGTACGAGGACAAAGTGTCAAAATTCTTGTGATGGAGTCAGAGAGCGCATCAAATTCATAATAAGTTGAATGTCTTGAATGTCTTCAAAATTTGAGGTAAATAAAACAGTAGTGGATATGAAATTTTAGCCAAATGAAGTAAAATTGGGCTAAAGTTGGTAGGCTACGTGTCGCGTCTTTACGTACATAATCAGCGAAACCGCGATGAGGAAAGAATAATTGCAGTAAGTTGTTTGCAGGTAGAAATTCCACCACATATCTATAAATCATATTCCCGTGATTTCGATTTGAAGAAGATCATATAGACGTTTTTTTTAAAAAATCTTGCAAAATCTTTCCCAATCGTCTCCTTTCATTCTTATTCTTACTGACTATTATATAATTGACGCGTTGTCCTAATACGTTGGCAAGTCTTCTAATCACCTGCTTAGGCTTATTTAGTCCTCCAAAGATAAAATTCAAATGGTACCTCCGTTTCCCATATCCCTCAAGCGTCCTATACTTCTGTTACTATCTTCTACGTGTATCTGTAAATAATACCCCACAACCCATCGTTGCTCTATTGATAGAAACCAGTCTTTTCACCATCGGAAAATATTATATTATGCTAAAGGATGTTTTTTCTTCTACATACAAAGAAAAAACACTTCGATACATGTCATATGTCTTTTTTTTTTGTTGCGTTTGAGTCTCACATATGGAAGTAACTAAGACCATGGATTATCTACTATTGCTGCTACTTACTAGTACTGAACCTTCCACTACAGCCTGATGCGGTTGCCTTGTCTGGTGAAAATGAGGTCAATGCATTTTCTTTTGCGTGCGTTTCTTCTGCTGTCATCCGCCAAGTTCCACTTAGCTTTTTCAATTTGTCTAATTTATAATCTTAATGTAACATTAAATTGTGGAAAATATGAAATGAAGAATGTGTTAGTTTTCTTGATTTGTCTATGGGAGCGTGGATTCACTTTCATTGGAAATTATGTTTTATTTTGTCTCGTTTATTTTGCACCTGTTTTCCTGATCTGCGTGTTTTCTTGAAGTTTTTCTCTTTTTTTCTCTCTCTATTTCGCGTTTTAATAAAATCGAAAGTTTTGCTACACCTATGCTATTGTGCATGCTGAATAAATAAACATTAATAGACAAAAAGTAAAAGTTAAGAAAAAACGTATATGCATCTATAAAAGCAACTATACTAGTATGTAGTCTTATAAGTTAAGGACACAAATTTGGAAAGTACTTTTATAGGACTTTACTACAAAAATGTCGGCCTTCATTAGTGTTTAATAGTCGGCTTATTTGTTGACATTGAAGGGATGACCTCAATGTTTTCATAATGCTTGTCAAAGAGAAGAAGTTTTAATAACACACTATTATGAATGAAGATGTATGAAGCTTTCCGAACGAAATCGGGCTTACAGCCGAACATAGAATATACTGATTGTATACCGCGAGTCTTACCTATGGCTCGATTGCTTTGTGGGAGGCGGTCAACACTAAAACAAAACACTAAACAAGATGCAAGCTGGTTAAATAAAATACATACCCCAGCTGAATCTGAAAACATTTCTGAACCTACAGCCCTTGGAGCTCTTCACGAAGAACGTGGTAGCCAAATGTGCTCTCAGATTGAGTGCGATAACAGCATGAGAATTTGCAGCGTAAACAGGTATGAGGGCAATTTAAAGGCTGCTGAGAGGAAGATGCTTCGCATGACAGCATCAGAAACAAAGCTTAATCGAATAAGAATTTCCAAGATCCGAGGAAGTCTTCATGTCAAAGAACATATCTTAAAGAAAATGGAGTGCGACCGGTTCAGTTGGGACTGTCATGTTTAAATGAAAGATCCTACGAACTCCGTCGAAAAGGCAATATCAATCTGCGTACCCATAGAATCGCGAATAAAACGCGGCCTAAAAACTCCTTGATAACACAAATGCATCAATACCACTATTTGATTTGCCTCAGTGACAAAATGAGGTGCAGGGAAATAACTGCACGGGCAATAACTTCACATGAGCAATAACTTCACCTCGAGTGGGCAATAACTTCACTTTTTTTTGTGAAGTTATTGCCCACTGATGGTGAGCAATAACTACACTTTTTTGTGGGAAATAAATTCTCTTAACATTTTATGATAATTCAAGAACCGTACCTCGCGCCTACTCCAAATCAATCAGTGACCCCAAGCAGAGGGGTTGCAGGGTGGCAGCATGCCCCCGATAGTTATTGAACTGTTTATGGAATCTACTTGCGATTTCGCAACTAATCCCATAAACAGTGCAATGCATATGGAGGGCATGCTGTCCCCTGCAACCCCCCTGCTTGGGATCACTGTTTGATTTGGAGTGGGTGCAAGGGTCTTTAGTTATAATAGACAAATTCTCAAATTATAGGTGGGAAATAACTTCACAAAAAAAGTGAAGTTATTGCCCACTCGAGGTGAAGTTATTGCTCATGTGAAGTTATTGCCCGTGAAGTTATTTCCCTGCACCACAAAATGATACGAATTTCTTTTTCTTTGTCGAAATATAATTTGTAATGAACAGCATGGATTTGTAAAAAACAGATACACTGTCACTCATCTGTTAAGTTTCTTACATGATTGTTCTAATGCCTTAGAGAATAAGGACGAAATGGATTGCATATACACTGACTTCTCTAAGGCTTTTGACCAGCTGTCCCATGAAATAATCGAATTTAAGCTCAGGGCTATTGGTTTCCCACCATGATTCATAAAATGGGTTAATTCGTACCTTAGATCAAGGGTTTATCAAGTCAAATTTAGAGGATCGCTATCTGCATCCTTCACAGCTCAGTCTGGAGTTTTCCAAGGTAGTCAAGTCGGACCAATTCTGTTTATACTAGCCATTAATGATGTTAAGACATGTATAAATCATAGCAGTCAGCAAGACATAATTGGTGTGATAAAAACGGTTTATCCCTGAACCCTAATAAATGTCAACATATCACATTCTCTAGAAAGAATGTCCCTTCCACCTTTCAATGTTCTCTGTCTCAACATATTTTTTGCAATGTTGATAATTTTAAGGATCTTGGGGTTTATTTCGATCCCAAACTGGTTTTTGCTTAGCATATCAATTTTATTGTTAACAAGTCTAATTCTATGCTGGGCTTCGTAAAAAGGTGGGCGAAAGAATTTAATGACGCATACGTTTCTATGTCATTGTACAATTGTTTTGTCCGTCCGATTCTAGAGCATGCCTCACAAGTTTGGACACCGTTGTACATAGCATTCATTAAAATCGAATAGAGACCATTCAACGTAAATTTATTCGATTTGCACTTAGAGGACTTCCATGGGATGATCCATTTAACCGTCCTCCTTACAGTCAACGTATCAAGCTTCTTCAAATGTTACCCCTTTCTCAACGAAGGCTTAATAGCGGTATAATTTCTTACAGCAGCTTATATCCGGGCAAATAGGTGCACCTGACTTGCTGTCGTTTATTGGCTTTAGTTTTCGAGGTGGTGCCCATATTTACGTAGTGTTGATTTATTGTTTAGCCCCATCATAGAACGAATTATGGGAGGCACGGCTCTATTAGTCGCATGAGTAGAATCTATAATATAAATGATCATGTGATTGACTTGCATGTTAGTAAAATTAAGCTTAAACATATTTTGCGTAATAATGCCTTAATGTCTTAAATTATTTGCATGATTTGTGTCTGTGTTAGTATTTTATAGGTACATAATTATTTTCTTTCTAATTGTTTTACTTTGCGTATGTCGTTACTAACACCTGCACTAAATGATGAGCCTGTGAGAGCACTTTAAGTGCCGGCAAATTTCTGCTCGTGATAGTTGCTTGCTTTAAGCACTCCACGACACAGAGCTGATAGTGTATTAAATCGGGAGGCATGCCGATACTTTTTGAGTCAAATCGGCTAACCCCACAGGCGGACGAGTAAGGATGCAGTGAGGTGAGCAGGGATATGATCCCTTTAGTCCAGACCATAACCTCGTCGTTAACAAACAATCGCAACAAGGTTTATGCAGTTCTGCCATAAGGATCCGTAATGTTTCCTCTCCTCATCTTCTTTTTCTTAACGGCGAGGTTAAGACCAGAATTAAAGGCATCGAAACCCTTTCACTAGATGGCACCATGTGAGCTTACCGAAACGTTTAAAATCTTCAAACTGTCCCGAAAGTGTGCATGCAAATCCGTACGACTGCAGATCACCGGTATTGTAAAAGGAAAATGAAATAATAATAATCAATACTGGGAGTATGCACGTGTCGAAAACGTAAAAATATCAGGCATAAAAACTCCTGGATCACACAAATACAACACCAGTAGCTTTTGATCGGCCTCAGTTATGCAGTGACCCAAAAGCTTGCCAATATGCATTATTGAGCTTGATGTGGCGAACCCCACAGGCGGACCAATAGGGATGCAGTAAAGTGGGAGGGTTATGAATGACATGAACGACAACAATGACCAACGCATTTAAAAAGATGCGGGTTCCCGCAAACATTTGTTTTATTAAGATTCGCAAGGCTTGTATATATTTATCTAAACGCAACACGACCCGCGAATTGACTCTCGCAGTAAAGAAAAGCCCCTAATTCCTCATCATAGCTAAACAAACATCAAAGTAAAATTACTGTCAAATGCCGCAAAACAAAATCAGCATAAAAAAAATCCACTGACTGTGTCGTTCCCTCATAACAGTTTCATTATTCTTCATCAAATGAAACATTATCAAATGGACAGTTTTCCCTACTTTAGAAAAGCCAAACCAACCACATTTGCGGAAAATCGATATCTCACGTCCCTACTGAGTGTGCGTTTTAAACTTTCAAAGTACCATTGCCACCATTCACCATAGCAGCGGTCAGATTTCATGAATGACCAATTCAACCACTATACACAAATCGTAGCCGCTTACGATTTTCGGAAAAGAAATGTAACACGAGTTTTTTTGGCGGTCAGTTTTCCCGCAAAAAGGGGAACTGAATTTGCATTCATTTAGAATACACAAAAAAATTAGCAAAATCTGCGATTTGATACATTTTACTGAACTACGAGTAATGCTGCGGCAGTGTGGCAAATGGCAATGTCAATGACTCACCCGTTTCGACACGATCATCCCAGTCAAATGTTTACGTTTCTGGCACGTTCGAAAACGGGCTTTTATTGAGAGCAAATATCGCTGCCACCAAATTCATTAATAGTTAGCTATTTCGAGATTATTTTATTAGCCCCTTCGTTATCGGTAACACCTACATACATTCAAGTACAGGCACTACAACAAGTACTACCGTGATGCAACCGGTGTTTACCCAAAATTCCAATCGTTTAACGTGGTAAACTGTGCCAAGCGACCGATCGGAAATCGGAAGTTTATCAAAATCGATTTGTCGCTGCGGTTTGGTGTTTATCTTTCGCAACTTTACACGAATGTAATCCCCGCCATTAGATCTTGCGTGACGATGAGAAGAACTGGCCGCTTTGTGGAGTTCTTGCCGTAGGGCATACCCTACTTTCCACCCGCGTATTGTGCAACTCTATCGCATACTTTATCAACTACACCGTAGCCCCCGAGGGGGACCTAATGGGACTAAGTAAATAAAGCGGCTGGTTGTAGTTGTTCTTTCTACATGCTAGGCCGGTTGCGATCGTTTAACGTGATAGCAGTCGAATTGAAGATGATGATAAGATAAATGTCTGAGGCTTTATTAAAATTGAATCGGAATGAGTCGAGCTGGTAGGAAATAAAAGAAGGGCTGATGATTTATTATTTGTTCAGTAAATACATTTCGTTGTTGTGTTGGAACCAGTTTACTGCTACTCAGGAATAATAATCTTTTTTTTTGGCGGACAACATGGGTATACGCGCACCGATATACAGCGACAGTGAAGCCCTGTAGGGCAATATTGTGCAACCGATCGAGCAAGGTGGATGTGTGGTGAGTGGAGTGTCACTGCCAGTGCGGCGAGTGCGATTAAAGTTGTTTACTTTTATTCAATAACAGGTTAATTGTGTCATCGAGGAAATGTAAACTGTGTGGAATTTTTTCGATTGAATTTTTTTTTTTGTTTTTGTCTGTCTCTTGGAAATACGAGGTTTCCTTTTGGCAAAAACTGCGAGACGGGGCTGATGAATTGCGTAATATTTACGATGTTTGATGATACCAGCTATGCATTGTCGGTTCACAGAATTGTCCTAATTTTGTACGTTTCTTTGATTATGAGTTATGACACGCTTTTAGGAATCAGTTAAAACCCTGAATTAAAGTGAAAGTGTCAAGTCGTTTAAATCGAAGCTATTCTGTTACGAAACAAACTTCAAAATTTGAAAGAAAGCTAATTGTCGTTATCTAATGGTTATAATGGCATTGAGCTATCGATCTATAGAACTTTAACCGATTACCTTAGGTCAACTTCATCGGTTCAATTCCGCCCTAAAGTTTTCACTCAACTTGATCCGCTGGAAAAACCAAAAAGTAAAATATCGATTTTAAAACCATCAAATTGAAACAGCTTTTAAGCAACGACTCCTGTCATCATAGTCCTGCGGCATGACTGAGGATATGAAACTGAATGAAATATCGCGGTTGTCAATAAGTACATAACAATTTTGTATATAAATAAAACACAGGATAATTGAGATACCGGGCTGAGACTTATTCCAGGTCCACATGTTACATGTTACATTTATGTATAGAATCCGATCTTGTTCATATGACTATCGGGAGCACGTTTGCAGCGTACGATTCTTGATAGCCAATTTTACAATACTCTTCCGCACATATCTGCCGGCATGTTGGCAATTTCGCGTTCGATAGTGCTCCTCAGATCAGCGTTGTTGGCTTGTTGGCATAAACCAACGTTTTAACGTAATCCAACGGCGTTAAATCGCATAAGCGAGGTAGCCTTTCGACCGGACCATTTCTCGACAGTACACGATTACAAAAAGATTGTACCATCTTGTTGGAACCACATATCACTGATGTCAAGTCCATCTAATTCTGGTCCAAAAAAATCATCCAACATTGCACTATAACGAACTCCATTGATCCATTGAATATTTTTTTTTTTTTTTTTTTTTTTTTTTTTTTAAAAAAGGAAATCCAAATCCCAGAGCACTCAGACTCGATAACGGTCCATTGTACTACCAGGCAGAAATCCTTCTTTTGGTGTAGAGGCATGTGAATGGGTGGCGTATGTTGTTGTTCCCCGTGGGGATTGAACCTGCACCGCACGGGTCACAAGCCAACACACTAACCTCTACACCGTCGCCACCCTTATTCCATTGAATATAGGTATGGTCCAATCACACCTTCGGCATGAAATCCACACCACATGGCCACTTTTTGTGGATGCAATGGAGTTTCTTGAAGCACAGGTGGGTTTGTTGCTGCCCCATAAAGCATTATTTGCTTACTGACAAAACCATTAAGCCAAAAATAATATTCATCGCTAAATGAGATGTTTGGATGGAATTCGCTTTTAAAGTTGCGACCACAGACTCTGAAATTCGGTAGTAATTTTTAATAATTTTTAAACGTTGCTCGTTCGTGATAATGATAAAATGTAAGCCTTGACTGACGTTTTAACATTGACAGATTATAAAAAAAAAACATAGGGGCGGGCTACAGTCCGCTTGGGCGAACTGTTGGATACCCTATTCATATTCCTATCCCTAATAAGTGGGCGTGACAAAAAATTAAAGGATTTTATCGAAAAAACTAAGCTTTTGTAAATAAAAACGCTCCCAAGCTCAAACTTTGGTATTTCAATAAAATTGTTTTATTTAGTTGTGGGCGTGTCAGTAGGCGAATTAAAAAATTTAAGCATGAGCATAAAGGGCACCTAGAGAGTATATACTATAAATTTCAGCTCCCTTGCTCAAACTTTGGACTTTCAAAAATAAAAATAAAAATAATTGTGGGCGTGTCAGTAGGCGGATTTTGAAAATATTTACACATGAGCATAAAGAGCCCCTAGAGAGTATATATTATAAATTTCAGCTCCCTACCTCAAATTTTGGTTTTTCAATAAAATTGTTTTATTTAATTGTGGGCGTGTCAGTGGGCGGATTTTGAAAATTTTATGTCCCAAGCAGTTTTATGGGCCATAGATCGTATATAAAAAATTTCAGCTTTCTAGCTCAAAGTTCAATTTTTTCCACCTTTTTTTTTTTTTTTTTGAGTTTGTGGGCGTTTCTGTGGACGGATTTCAAAAATTCTTAAACTTGATTATTTCGGGACCCTAGAGAGTATATGGTTAAAATTTCAGCTCTCTAGGTCCAGTTTAAAGGCCTAATTTGTGCCGACGGACGGACGGACGGACGGACGGACATGGCTAGATCGACATTACTATCGATGCTGATCATAAATATAGTAACTTTTAGGGGTCTACGGGCAATATTAAGGTATGTTACAAACTATGCGTCAAAATTAATATACCCCTAGAATAGGGTATAATTAATGGTGGATTTGCATTAAAATACAAAACTATTACCTATATCCCTATTCGAAAGCAAATTTAATCGACATTTGTTTCAATTTGAAGGTGACTTTTTAACAAAATACTACTAAGTGGTTATGGCAAGTTCCGACCGAGTTCACTGCGACACCAATGAGGTGCATTGTGTTACCTATAAGGATTATTGTTCGGCTCATATCTTTGAATTTGGGAAACAGTCGAGTTACTCTTTCAAGAGGAATTTGTGTTTCTTAGCATTGATAACAACCAGATCTTGGGTAAAAGTTTCTTAGGTATTTCGCAAGAAATCCATTTGCTATGCCATACTCAATCAAAAGCTTTTAAGATGTCCTTAGCTACAGCCATGTTGTTCAACTACGCACGTTCATAGATGAGCTACATCGCTGTCACCTGTTGAGCATTGGCTTCCAAAGTCATGACTTTTAAAATATTTGATCCATTTCACATTTATTCACATAAATTTTACTTTTTTTAAATATTTTTTTTATTTACGAGTAGTTTCTTAGTTAAACTTACATGTTTGACAAAAATGATAAAATTTAAATTCGTGCTAATATTTTTCTATTTCTAGCTTACTGACTCTTAGCCGAGCATCTTAACTTATCTTAAAAATGAACTTGGCGTCTTTATGATTTTTCTTTTATATATAAAGACTTAAGCGAATTGAACTACATACCTACATAAATTAAAGGATGGTGAGCACTCGTTGCCTCACGCACGCGCTCGACTTCTTAACTGCAATCCGGTCGCCTGCCAGTCGCTAACATAGTGCATACGAACCGGCGAGCCCGGTCTTTCCCAAAACCCTCCTAACTTAAAAATACTTAAATCTAAGAGGATGCTACTTAAGTAGTGGACCATAATTGGAAGACTGTTTACCCCCTTTTCGCTTCGAACAGCAACTAAAATATGGTTTACTGTTTTTAAGTGTCCGTTTTGGCCCCGCAATCGCAGAACTGAAAAAAATTAGCTCAGTAGTATCGCCACTCATCTCATGTGCCAGGGTACTATCTCTCGTCTGCTACGTAACTAGTGGACCCTCATTGGAGCCCTTTTCGCTTCGAACAGCAACTAAAATAGGGTTTATTGTTTTTAAGTGTCCGTTTTGGCCCCGCAATCGCAGAACTGAAAAAAATGAGCTCAGGAGGTACTATCTCTCGTCTGCTACGTTACTAATGGACCCTCATTGGAAGACTATGGAGCCCTTTTCGCTTCGAACAGCAACTAAAATATGGTTTATGGTTTTTAAGTGTCCGTTTGGTCCGGTGTGCACTTTCTAGGTATATTTTAAATTGGTATTAGGCTTTTTGAATCACCCTAATAAGAAAATTGTCAATCCTTTTGAACTGAGCTCCATCGTATAGGAGTAGGAGTTCGAAATAACCTGAGACAATTCCTAGACGTCGTCCCTCGATCAGACGAATCCTTTCCAGATAACTTTTCTCTATAGGCCGCATAGCATATGGTCTTCATCTATTGGCTCTTTGTCAGAGCAAAGGCCGCAAGACAAGCAATATGTGTATCAAAATACAGATACTAGTCGAGCCGGATACAGAGGTATTTACCACTTTTTAAATCGCCAATTATTCGCCATTTTGTCCAAAAATTGTCTGTTTTTTTCTGGTATCTCCAGAGGCACTAGACACTGTAATTTTAAACAGGATTGTGTTGATTGTTGATCTTCAACGTCCAGTTATCGCAGTATGCCTTAATTCGATCGAGGTCACCCGGCAAAAGTACTTATGAACGTTCAAAATGGCAGACAAATGCGGCACATCGACAGTGAAAGAGTTAATTAATGAATTATGGAATAGAAACGCAAGGCGTACAAGAAAGTAAGACCTAAATAATAATGTAGGTATACAACAACCTTCAATATTAACTATTTTTATTATTGCGAGGAATTATAATTGATATCAATTGAACTGTTTTGAAAGTCAGGGTTTTAAATAAGCTAAGCGTTATACTAGGGATCTTACGGAGATGGTTATATCGCAGTCGGAGACGAAGTCGGAAGCCTAATACCGACCTCCGCGGAGTCGGGGATGAATTGTATTGGGAAGCGGAGCTCGCAGAATCAAATTTTTAAAATATACAATTTGGAGAACTCAATTTTTATTAAAAACATATCCTATCCTATCGCTCATAAAGTGGTCGTCGCAAAAATCAAGTATGGATGAATTGTGAAGAACGAGCTACATATCTTGTTATACAACATCTAAAGGATTTTATCAAAAAAAAGCGGCCAAGTGCGAGTCGGACTCGCCCATGAAGGGTTCCGTAGCAGCAAGTAACATCATATAAAAGTTCTCGTAGTTCGTTGCAACTTTGATCGATGTTTTAATGATAGATAAGTGGCGGTTTACGATTTATGACGTATTAAAAAAAACTACTTACTAGATCTCGTTCAAACCAATTTTTGGTGGAAGTTTGCATGGTAATGTACATCATATATTTTTTTTAGTTTTATCATTCCCTTATTTTAGAAGTTACAGGGGGGGGGGGGGCACACATTTTACCACTTTGGAAGTGTCTCTCGCGCAAACTATTCAGTTTAGAAGCAAATGATATTAGAAACCTCAATATCATCCATAGATACCCCTATGGGTTTGATGAACAAAATGTGAAAATCTTAATGTGGTTCACAGAATACATCTACTTACCAAGTTTCAACAGTATAGTTCTTATAGTTTCGGAAAAAAGTGGCTGTGTAATGCCCGGACAGACAGAAAGACAGACAGACAGATATGACGAATCTATAAGGGTTCCGTTTTTTGCCATTTGGCTACGGAACCCTAAAAACTTTATATAAACGAATCGTTCAAACGACTTTATCTACATACTTGGCGAAGAATAGGTCTTTCATTTACAGTGATTTCTTCAAAAAAAAACAGTTTTTTTTTAAAATCAGTTGGCCTGTCAGTGGGCGGATTTTCAAAATATTTACACAATAACTGAACAATTCAATTATTGTGTACGACCTTACCTAAGTCAGTTAAACCGATCAAGTTTCCTTTATCGGGTAGGTATACCTATGTTCGCACGTATTTGTTTTGTTTTCCTTTTTATACCATATTCTAAGGGTATATTAATTTTGACGCATAGTTTGTAACATACCTTAATATTGCCCGTAGACCCCTAAAAGTTACTATATTTATGATCAGCATCGATAGTAATGTCGATCTAGCCATGTCCGTCCGTCCGTCGGCAAAAATTAGGCCTTTAAACTGGGCCTAGAGAGCTGAAATGTTAACCATATATTCTCTAGGGTCCTGAAATAATCAAGTTTACGAATTTTTGAAATTCGCCCACAGAGCCCACAAACTCAAAAAAACAAAATTTTGGAAAAAATCGAATTTTGAGCTAGAAAGCTGAAATTTTTTATATCTGATATATGGCTCCTAAAACTGCTCGGGATATAAAATTTTCAAAATCCGCCCACGGACACGCCCACAAATAACTAAAACAATTTTATTGAAAAACCAAAATTTGAGCAAGGGAGCTGAAATTTATAATATATACTCTCTAGGGGCCCTTTAGGCTCATGTGTTAATATTTTCAAAATCCGCCAACTGACACGCCCACAATTTAAAAAAAACTTTTTTTGAAAATCCAAACTTTGAGCTAGGGAGCTGAAATTTATAATATATACTCTCTAGGGGGCCCTTTATGATCATGTGTAAATATTTTCAAAATCCGCCCACTGACACGCCCACAATTTAAAAAAAATATTATTTTTTGAAAATTCAAAGTTTGAGCTAGGGAGCTGAAATTTTCTCTAGGGGCCCTTTAAGCTCATGTGTAAATATTTTCAAAATCCGCCTACTGACACGCCCACAATTTAAAAAAAAACTTTTTTTTTAAATCCAAAGTTTGAGCTAGGGAGCTGAAATTTATATTATATACTCTCTAGGGGCCCTTTATGCTCATGTGTTAATCTTTTAAATCCGCCTACTGACACGCCCACGATTAAATAAAACAATTTTATTGAAACACCCAAGTTTGAGGTAGGGAGCGTTTTTTTCCATAAAATCCTTTAAATTTTATATAACAAAATATGTAGAGCGTTCTTAACAATTCAACCATACTTAGACTTTTGTCACTCCCACTTATGAGGGATAGGAATAAGAATAGGGTATCCAACAGTTCGCCCAAGCGGACTGTAGCGCGTCCCTATGTTTAAATTAACTTTTGATTTTTATTTGCTATTACAGGGAATAGGTATTCACTCAAAAAGCTACCTTTCAATACGTATCTTCAATCTTCAATCTTATCAGATGAGTGCCAATGCCACAAAGCAATATAATATAATATATTGTATTGCCTGTGCTTCTTTTCATAAGCGCTATTGCATGATACAATTATTTCTAGCACTTACCTATTTTATTGCTGATGTTTTTTTGGATTAATAATGTAGATACATACTAGCATGTTCAATCTAACGAGTAGCTATTAATAAGAAAAACTGTTTACCAAATTGAAAAAAATGCAGATTCTGTTTTTGGTGTTGATAACATATATTTACGAATATGTACCTACATACTGAATACCGTACTGGCTCAGCTATCAGATAAATGACAAATCAGCAAACTCATTCAAGAACCATTACAAATGCGATAATTTAAAGTCATGCCATAAGTAAAGTTTGAAACAGTTTTTTGAAAACCACTTTTAGTTTAGTATTTTTATCACTTTAACTGATGTTTTAAGTAAAAAACTGTCAAGACTACGTGTATTTTGTATAAACAATTTCGACTTTAATTTTAAACGATTTCAACAAAATCTTACACGGAATTCTTTTTTGTATTGGGATCACTGGGTGCGACAAGAAACAAATTCCAACATTGCCAAATAAATGTTTGTATTATCGACATTTTACCACAAAAAGTGAAATGGACATTTGGTGGCGCTCTTATATGGTAAAAGAGTTAAACTTTTAAAAATCTCAATTTTCATGAATAAAATTGGTGGATTGATGCAATAAAGTTTTTTTTAGACCTTAAAACGTGTGAATATATTTTGTTTTGTTCTTAAATCTTTAATTGCAATTTATGCAGATACGTTTTATGCTAAAATTGATACTTAATAACTAAATAACTGCTGTTAAACTAATTATAAGGCTTATAGCATTGAATTTTTAAAAATAAGCATTGTATGGAAAGAAAACAAATACGACTCCCTCTGCAGACGATTTTTTTCAAAATTATTTGTCTGCTTAACTACGTATTTACATATATACTCAACAAATCATACGTCATGTTAAAGTATGAAGCTCGCTCCGCCGGAGGCAAAGATTTAAACCTATGTTTTTTTCGCCACCCACTGCAACTGTTTGCACATACTCTATGTTGCACGTGTTTACAAACAGGTAGTGTCTTGATAATCTTACGAAATTTTTTAAATCCTTCGATAATATTGGAAAAACCAAATTCAATAAGAAAGAGTAGCCCTCTTATGTTTATGTGGTAAAAAACAAATTGGGATTAGGCAGATAAATTCAATTTTTATGATGCCTTTCCCAATAAGGTCATTAAATTAGTTATTTTTTCGTTCCACCTGTTTACGAACAGTATCTAGATCTACCTGTTATCATATTTGAAATCAAATACAAAAGCAATAAGAGTACCAGGGATCTAGTTTCAAAACATAATTTTATAGAAACAACAAACTATGGGTCAAAGAAATTCACTAACCACGAAGGAAATAGGCCAAATTCGAGCTTACAAGGAGCAAGGCTAAACCATCCGTTTTATTGCCGGTAAGATTGGAAGAGAACCAACTGTTGTTCACAGCTACCTTAAGGACCCTGAGAACTATGGAAAAACCGGAAAGGAGGAATAATCAGAGCAACAACAAGTCAGTATCGATGGGCGATACTGAGAGCTGCTTCAAATTCAAGACTTTCTAAGTAAAATCAAGGCAGAAACTGGAGTTGAAGCTAGTATTTTTTTTTTTTTTTTCATAATTTGCGCGCACTAAAGGGATTTGTTTAGTACCCTTAGCATGTATTGGCTACACAGCGCGTGCGTTAGGGAAATTAGGATTAGAAGATCAATTGTTTATCGCGTGATGCAGCAGTCCAACCATATAAGACACAAACAAATTAAAAAGAAACCACCATTGAACACAGCACGCAAAAGTCAGCGACTTGATTTTGCAGTAAGTCACATCAGGTGAAGTCGAGAGTGGCATACCGTTGTCTTTCCAGATGAAAAAAATACGCGATTGGCATTTTCATCGATAGATATTGAGAGTGCTTTTGACAATGCCAATTTTTACAGATTGTCTAGCTCTGTCAGGCAAAACGTCGAAGACGAGTCATTGGTGCCGTGAATTAAAGCAATGTCTATAAATAGAACTTTGGTTGCAGGGATAAACGGCGTTATGTCTCCACTGCTATGTCTCCACTGCTATGGTGCATGCTAGTTGACTTTCTTTGAAAAACTCTGAACATTTCCAACGTCTACGCTCATGCGTTTGTATCAGGTAAATACGCTGCTGCTGCTTTCCCTAAATCTGAATAAGGGTATGTCTTGACTGTACGGAGGCCTTCCCCAGCACGCCTGGCTCCTCCATTGACACGATATTGAACCTTGAAGTTTACATCACGGGTTGCACAATCAAAGCTATCTCACGTATAAGGAGATATGGCTTCTGGTACAACTCGCACTGAAGTTTTGATGACATTGCGCGACGGTCATCCTTCAACTCCTGTCTTATGAATATGCCGTCCAAAGCAATGACACCGGATCTGCGGCTGAAGCTTAATTACGAGGACTGCCTCTGGCAGACGAGTATTCAGTCTGATGAGCGCTCTAGTGTAGAAAAGCTCACACCCCGACAAAAAAAGTCGAGTGTCACGAAAAACTTTTCAAATTTGCCGTTCGGATTTGGTTTAAAATTGTAGATGAAGGTCCCTCTACTTCCTACAAGCAAATGAAAGGATGATATGCGATCGTTTCTCTTCAAGCCGTATATGTTGTATACGCTTTCCTTGCTACCGCATTGATGTGTATGTCTCAATTGAGATTCCGGCTAAACCCCATTCCCAATTTTTTAGTCTCATCGTATTCTACAACAGTACCGTCAAGTCTAATTTGTGGAAAGTACAAAGATGCTTTAAAAAGACATTTTAAATTTATTGTGCTTTGAGCGGAGAATAATATTTCTTGTAAGTCCTCATAAATATAATAGGCGCAGTCTTTGATTAGTTCAATATGCAACTTTTGTACATTGTACGTCATCGACACATATTTTGATACAGTTTGAGGAAGTTGATTAATACACAGGCAAAACAGAAGAGGACAAGAAGAGACAAGTGAGCCTTTTGGGATAGGCATATTTTACCTTTTGAATATGAGTAGGTACTATACGTAGAAATGTTACCATTAGAAATAAGCTTCAATTTCAAGGCTCGAAGCTGGTGGTTCAAATAATCCCTTGGCAGCCGAATATTCAGTATCGGCTTCAAGAATTTTAACATTTTTTTAAGATAAAGGGAAAATTAAAAAAAAAACATAGGGACGGGCTACAGTCCGCTTGGGCGAACTGTTGGATACCCTATTCTTATTCCTATCCCTCATAAGTGGGCGTGACAAAAGTCTAAGTATGGTTGAATTGTTAAGAACGCTCTACATATTTTGTTGCATAACATTTAAAGGATTTTATTTAATCGTGGACGTGTCAGTAGGCGGATTTAAAAGATTAACACATGAGCATAAAGGGCCCCTAGAGAGTATATACGAGTATTATAAATTTCAGCTCCCTACCTCAAACTTTGAATTTAAAAAAAAAAATTGTTTTTTTTTTAAATTGTGGGCGTGTCAGTGAGCGGATTTTGAAAATATTTACACATGAGCTTAAAGGGCCCCAAGAGAGTATATATTATAAATTTCAGCTCCCTAGTTCAAATTTTGGTTTTTCAATAAAATTGTTTTATTTATTTGTGGGCGTGTCAGTGGGCGGATTTTGAAAATGTTATATCCCGAGCAGTTTTAGGAGCCATAGATCAGATATAAAAAAATTTCAGCTTTCTAGCTCAAAATTCGATTTTTTCCAAAATTTTGTTTTTTTTAGTTTGTGGGCGTGTCTGAGGGCGGATTTCAAAAATTCGTAAACTTGATTATTTCGGAACCCTAGAGAGTATATGGTTAAAATTTTAGCTCTCTAGGCCCAGTTTAAAGGCCTAATTTTTGCCGACGGACGGACGGACGGACGGACGGAGGGACGGACATGGCTGGCTAGATCGACATTACTATCGATGCTCATCATAAATATAGTAACTTTTAGGGGTCTACGGGCAATATTAAGGTATGTTACAAACTATGCGTCAAAATTAATATACCCTTAGAAAAGGGTATAAAAACTTGTATGAATCCAATTCAAAAAAAGGTCCATATGTACCAACATTGAAGCTCCTCTACCCAGCTGGTTCAAAGTTCAGAGAAGCCTAAATGTTCAAATAAGGCATCCAATACCTACTAAAAGCGACTTTGCAAATCAATTGGGAAAAAATGATTTCAACCGCTCAAAAGCATTGATTTAACTCTTTTACAAGATCGTAAGTGTAAAGGTAAATGTTGAAACAGGGAGTGTTTCGTCAGAAGTCACAGATGATTGCGTGTGAGGTGCTTAAAACTTCGAGGCAATTATCCAGATGATCAAATTTTTAACATTAATAAAACAGGATTATTCTGCAAACTGACACGCAATAAACCTTTACAATTCAAAGGAGAAAGTTAGATGTAAAATGTTGAAAGACCGAATATAGGTTTAAGTAGGCGCTAATATCACTGGAACTAATAAGCAAAAGCCATTGATTGTCGGGAAGTCAAAAAATCCGAAGTACCTACCTACTTTAAAAACGGAAAAATACTTCCAGTATTGTTCGAGTCCAATACCAGTAAAATAGCCTGGATGACATCAAACATATTCGAAAGTATTTGAGAAATTGGGATAGGTAGACCGTAAAAAAAATCGATGGATAAAATATAGTTGTTGGTTGGCAATTGTGCTGCCCATCCAACGGTTGATGGCCTGGTTTCTATGTGTGCATTTGACAACCATAAAAATTGCACCGTGGAGCCCCTAAGAGCTACAAGAAGACAAGCATATGAGCCACTGGATAAAACATATCCAATCTTCTTCTTGCACTTTTAAAGATTTGTTCAATCTAATAATAATGTGACTGCAGACTGCAGAGTTACTAACCGAAAAACAAATTTTAGACTTCGTACAAAATGAAAACGTGGAAAGTAAGTAAGTACAATTAAGGTGTACGGTGTCGTAAAAGGTTCTCATCGCGGCCATTTATATTCGTACTGATATAGCCTACCAATTTCAACCACAATACAGCCAATGTTCCAATCCGGAGTTAAATTTCATTTGGCTGAAATTCCACGGCAATTAGTCCACTACTATTTTATATACAGAAGCCCAAATCTGGACCGCAGTTCCACTTTTAATCCCTCCATCCTCGCACAAAAAACGTCATTGCGGGCGATTTAAATGTACATATTTCGCGTTGACTTCGGCATTCTGGACAGACAATACCCGAGGGAAGGTATGCGGAGATCCTCGCTGAGGCAAATAATTTGACTCATCTAGTACGGCAGGAATGCCTAGCATCAGTAGTCAAACCGCCAACACACTGGCCTTGTTTCTTACCTCTCACCCTGATAAATACACTATAAACGTATTTTCGCCTCTAGGTTCGTCAGACCACTGTGTCATATCGGCGAATTTCTCGTACTTCAACCACAAAGTTAAAGAACAAAGTCCTAAAAGACCTGTATGGCAATACGAGAAAGCCAAATCCCTAACAGGTTAAAGAGTATCAAACCCAAGGTAAACGCGTGGTGTGACTTGAGCTGCAAAGAGGCAATCAGGTTAAAAGAAGTAAGCTTTCGTTCATATAAGGCCAACCCATTAAAGGAAAAGCGAGCCAGAAATTACTGTAATGCCTACATCAATCGTGTCAAATTCTCCTACGACCAAAAGCTGAGGCAAACAAATACTACAAAGTCCCACGGGTAGTAAAAACTTTTGGTCGTTTGTAAAAAACATTAAGTCTTCTTTCCGACAATCAATTGGCATTCCAAGTATCAGCTCTTTAGATCAAGCCAATCTGCTTACTGCTCACTTTGAAGCTAGCTGAACGCTCCCAGATTGTGCTCTATCTCCCCCCGTACTCGACCGCGTAGAATACACCATGGGACCAATCGCACTCGTACAGTGGCAAGACTACTTCAAGATCTCAACATTCACAAATCCGCTGGTACAGATGTTATTTCCCCAATCGTTCGGAAGAGGTGTTCTTCCACGCTGGCAAAACCATTATGCGTAAGCTTTTCTTCTTATCCTATTCTGCAGAGCTCTTTCCGAGAAGATGGAAAACAGCATTTATCGAGCCCGTCCCTAAAAAAAGGCGAATCTTCTTCTCCTTCATCCTACCGACCAATCGCACTTACGTCCCTTCTTCCAAAGTAATGAAAATGCTGTTAAACCGTCAGCTCATGCAATATCTCGAATCCCTAAAACTTCTTAATGACCGGCAGTATGGTTTTCGCAGTAACAGGTCCACTGGTGATTTTATCTAACCGAAAAGTGGAACCAATCTCTTCACCATGGTGATGAAAGTAAGAATTTACCTTTCGGACCGTTCAATTCAAGTTGTTTTGAACGGCTTTAAGTCTGCAACCCACCAAATAAATGCTGGTGTTCCCCAAGGCTCTGTGTTGTCTCCGACGCTCTTTCTCACTTTTATAAATGATCTCCTGTCTGTTACTTAAAATCCAGTTCATATCTTCGCTGATGAGAGTACGCTCAGCTTTTCATATGCGTTTCCAGATTCTCGTCCCTTATCTTCGGGCGTGGAACTGGAATTGCAACGTATGTTTAGCTCATTGAATTCCGACCTTGATAGCATATTTAAGTGGGGTACAACCAATAGAGTGGAATTCAATGCGTTCAAAACGCAATGCTGTTTCTTGTCACTAAAGCGGATCCCGAAATGTCTACCATTATCGATGAATGGTAGGTACTTGCATCGCTGAAATCGAAAGACTTTCCTTTTTCGGTACGTGTGTTTATTACAACCTTCGCTGGAATGACCATATATTCGATGTTGCCAAGAACGCTGGGAGATGTCTAGGCCTCCATAAGCGAAGCAAGAAATATTTCACCTCACAATTTATAGGGCGTTCATCTGCCCAAAGCTTGAGTAGGTACAACACTCATATCTGGTCCGATGCACTGATTACATATTTGGAGCTACTCGACCGAATTCAAAAATGCGCGATAAAACTCATTGATGGTCGAGACATCGCGAAATCACTTGACTCTCCTTCACCTTCACCTTCGCAATGTCTCCTGCCTTTCGTTGTTTTATCGATATTTTCACCATAAGTGCTCAAACGAAATTGCCAGTTGTATCCCTCCCTTAGAACGTTTCAACCTCAATACCCGCCATGCTAGGACTGCACATCAGTTCACCCTGCTAAGCCTGTATTCGGGCGTACAGTGAAACTCAAAGAATCGTTCCTTAGCCGCACCACAAAAAGTGGAATACTCAAACATGCTCTGTCTAAATAAAAAAAAATCAAACAATAATCAAGCGAAACATGCTCGTGTCGAAATCGTAAAAATTAAGCAGACCCAAAAACTCCTGGATCATCACGCAAACGCAACAACACCAGCATTTGGTCTCAGTCAGTGATGAAATGATCCGAAACTAGGAAGCCTGATGATGTTTATTGAGGTCGAACCGGCGAACCCCATAGGCGGACCAGTAGGGAGGCAGGGAAGTGATCCCCTTAATCCTGGTCATAGCCTCGCCGTAAAAAAATAAGAAGAAAAATAATCATATAATCTGTCCTATTTTTCAAATTCTGATCATAGCCTCACCGCCATTAAAGAGGTAGCTGTCCCTTCTTTTTTACAAAAAACAAATGAAAAGTCGGTTACAACGTAACATCGGATATAACGAACGAATTCCCCAGTCCCTTCGAGTTCCGTATAAGGGATTTTGATTGTACCTGCGTATTTATCAAATTTTGTAGAGCCTTAATCTATGAATTAAAAAAAATAATATTTGTAGGTACGTAACGTAGGTAGGTGCCTATCTAATCTAATCTTTAACTTTGCCAAACAGGTCAATGACATTTTGGTATAAACAGCTCATATCCGGGCCCAAGGGTAAGCTTCTCCAAACATTCACGTCTGTGATATTAACCTATGGGACCTACAGCCTTACCACATGTTTTTCAGACTTTCGTTTCTGGGTTAGATTCGAACCTTAGAGTCCAATCAATAATACAATTGTTAGTACCTAATCTAAGTTTCGGCGGATTTCCAGCTAAGAAAAGGAAAAATAATGCAACTAACAAAAGAAGAAAGTTTCGATTCGATAATAGATAGATAGGTACCTAAGAGAAAAACTTCAACAATTATGCGTGTGGTGCTTATGATAATTTTTCTTAAAGAATTTTCAAATAAATTGAGATTGGAACCTTGCAAATGACAGCTTTTAAACGAGACATTTATGTTAACAATCCTCACGAAGCAAAAACATCAATATTGAACGATTGTAAGCATTTTCAAGCTCAACAAAGCAAACGCCTAAACCAGAAACAGATAAGCGCGTTATTGCCAATCAGCTTATGCTATGCTAACACAGCAGCCAAACAGGCATAATATCTTTAACCCATTCATCAACAACACAGCTTCGTGTGAGAGCCATGGGAATGTTGCCCTACTTGCAAGCCCACAAAACATCCGCGAATGTTGCTAGCTAAAAAGTATCTCAATCTCAATGAAGGTAGACGGAGAGGAAGGTATCCATACCGCTAAATGACTAGCCTGTTGTTCGTAGTGGTGTTGTGATTATACATATTGTAAGGTTTTGTATATAGGGAATAACGCCGATTGCCGTCTTTTTTCATGCATTTGCGAAGAATACAAACCTACCTCTATTTTACACACCAAATCGAACTGAAAATGAGAGTTGCTGTAAGGAGGAATAAAGGAAAAAGAAGGTTCTGGTTTCTTGTTTTTCTTTGTGCTGCGTTTGTCGTTTTCCTCAGTTACCCATCTCCGTCAGTCTGTGTATTACCGATGGAGGAAGAGAAAAAACTTTGGTGTGGAAGGTCATCATTTTCCAACCCCCTTTAAGGGTTTGGCACATACAACACACTGTCCTTATATAGGAGACGAGAGGAGTTGAGCATTTCTGTGTAGTTTGGTGGAAAGGGAAACAGGTAACCAAATGTTGCACTTTTATGTATTTTTCTCTCTCTCACACACAATCAACATGGGTACCTACACAGGCGTTCGTATGTTTTGCGCTTGCGACTGTATGGCGTCGAAACGAAACGAACTTGTCAAGGTGGGTAAAAGAGGGTGTGTAATGTAAGGAAAACAGTCAAAAGCCAGCAGCAGCAGTAACAACAACAACTCTTGGGGCGACGCAGACGGTAGACCCCACACACCAGAAAAAACATACAAACACAGGCTACACACTGCTTTGACTATGACTATACAGCTTCTGCGGATTGCTGTTTCATCATTTCGACTCGAGTACGGGACGGGTCAATACGCGTGTTTCCAAAGTAATGGATCGTATTTTTCGTTACTAAATTTTTTTATTTTTACGGCGTTTTTTGCACATTGTGACTAAGTAAATAAGAAAGAAACAGAAGTGACAGAAATGTTCAAACTCAAAGTGTAACAAGTGCAAACGAAATCTACCTCAAATCAAAATACCTACACTGGAATCAAGATGAATTTAATTAATTATTGGAGAGCAACAGGAGATCGAATGAAATAAAAAACATCAGTACAAAAGAAAAACAATAAAAAAATTGTCTGGTCGCTGCAATTCACAAAAGGAACAGAGCTTTTACCACCCTTCTAACCACACAACACCCACCCCGAATTGCGATTCACCCTTTGACAAGATAAGAACACGAAAAAAAATATAAAAAAAAATGTAAAGAAAAGTTGTTTCTCTCTTTAATTGGATTTAAAAAGACGACTAAAGTTGAGAGAGCGTTGCGCACAATCGTTTTCAACACTCTGCAACACCGTTTGTCGGCGGTGTGGGGAATACAGGCAAATGTTGCGCCGTCTGTACCTAATTGGAATTGGTTGTGTTCTAAACGAAAAGGAAAGTGAAAATCTACTCCCAAAATGCATGTGCATGCATGCGTAAGTGTGCGATACGCGTTATATTTGGACACTACTTGATTATGAAAAAAATTCAACTAAATACTCACCACACCACTGTAAGCCAACCAACTGCAACTTGTTGTTTACGAAGAGCTATGTAATCTCTCTCTCTCCTGAATCTTGTTTATTTAAAGTTAAACTGACACAGCGGCAAAACGTATCTGTGTGATAAATGAAATGAAACCGACAGAAGCAGTAAGAGCAAAATACACACACAAGGCAGGCACAATCGATGCCGGCATTTTAACGCGCGTTTCGCGCAACCCCTACATTCACACACACATACACTTAGGCAGAATCAAATTGTATTGAAATGTGTCTAGTTGGTGCTACTGGTTCTTCGTTCATCGTGCTGCGGATTGCATTGTAGATACCTACAGACTGTCATCGGTTCAGCTCACTCGTTCGCTATTCGTACGTACGTTCGCTCTGTCATTCGCCGCACCGTCCGTCATCATCACCATTCATCGTTGCTCTGTTTTGTTTCTCCTCGTCGTTGAACAGTCGTCTCGTCATCATCGTAGTTCATTTCATAGAGTTAAAAAAAATATAAACCTAAGCGAATTTTTTTTGACTGTGTTTGATTTTGACAGTAGCAAGTCTAAAACATGACATACTGATTTTTAGTGTCGCTGATACCGTGATAGATACATGACATTCAGAGAAGTTATCGACCGTGTATACATTTGTAAGACAACGCGAATAATAATATGTAGTAATATCCGGCGAACGTTTAAACATTTATCCCTTTCTCAAAAGAAAAAAAAAACTGTTCTTTCATATAGGTACACGAAACAGAATTAAATGATGTGCATGACATATATAAAACAAAAATAAACAAATTGAAAACTTCCGGGTAATTAAACGGCAATCAAACGAAATACAAGTGTTAAAATTATATTTTTTTCGATTTTTATCAATTTAAATAAAAAATGTACAAACAAAATAAATCAGTTAATACCTCAAACAAAATTATAATAAATAAAAGTATATTTAATTTAGCCTACACTCAGGTTCTGTTTACAAATTAAAAAAAATCATATATTTTATATGTATATACGTAAATATGTGCGTGTTTAAAAAAAATAGAATATTTATGTATTCAAATGTCAAACTAACCGTACAAATTGTGTCGCTTTAACATGTTTTCTAGTGCAAACGAAGAACAAATTTAAAAAAACAAAAATATTTAAGCAAGACATTTATCGGATATAACTTAAAACAAAAAATGATTATGTTGCAACATTTGACAACGGCAAACCCGCACTCCTTTGTTGATGGCGGAGGCGGAGATGTTACAACAACTGTGACTGCATCAACAACTGCAATCTCATCATCATCGTCATCGAAGAGCAGCAGCTCAATATTATGCTTATCATCACCATCACCACCAGCAACGATCACAAGTGGTCATCATCACAACAGCAGGCGATCGGAATCGCTGAGTCCGATGAGTTCACCTCAACGGAAGCGCCAATCTATAATACCTGCCTCACCACGATCGGTGCACTCTGATTCCTCACCTCAACCGATGACGATCGTTGAGAACGACGACCCACCAGCCGAGGATGAAGAGGACATTAGTTTGAATGACGATCAGCAGATGTCAACCTGCAATAAACGTGTTGAATCGCCACCATCCACAATTCGGCAACGAGTAGATGTAATCGTCGAGCGCCGAAGATCGGCAAGTCCAGCCAATACGAACATCCTGCAAAGACATCAGGAATTTGTGATGCTCTACAATCACCTGCGGCAGTGTAAGACTCCACCAACGGTGGCCACGTCAACTTCGATATCCCCATCGCCATCGCCGGAGTCACGATCCTCGGTAGCGGGATCACCCGCTTCCATCGTCAAGGGCAGCTATCAGTTTCAGCAGAAGCGTCGCAGTGTAATCACGACCAGTGGCGATGAGGAGGATGATCAGCGTGCCAATAACTATCGGTCCAGTCGTCGTACGTCCTTTACCGATGAATCGGACGACTGTGATCGCAAGGAGAGAACATGCCTGTCACTTAGACCAGTCACCATACATGACCATGAGGAGGAGGACGACGATGAAGAGGATCGCCCCTTGGATTTATCTCTAAGCACCGCTCTGGGAAGAAGTAGAGGTCGCACCTATTCGGGCGGGTCCGATGACTCCGACGATTCCGGTGCCGGAGCAGGAGATGGCGAGCATCATCAGCTGAAATGTGGCGAGGGCAGAGCGGCCTACAAGAAAAGCCTTATGAAGCGATATTGTGAGTATCAAATTTGCAGTCTCTAAAAACTTCCAAATTGTATACCTAACCTAGTTTCCACGATGCCAAAATCCCCCGCTGTGATTGATCGATTGACAGATCGATTTTCTCACACGTCATTAAAAAGTCACTGACATACATAATTTGGCATATTTCTAATTTGGATTTCCCTCCACATTTTTGTTTCCTTCTGACTTCCTCCAGACTCATTTGCTTCTTTTCTGACTTTGCGCCACAAAGGACAAACACTATATTTTTGTAGGGTAATCAGCTTCAAAACGATGATGAAGATACTCGTAATGCGGTATGTAGAACATACCGGAAGGGCAAATACCTAACATGCATTTTATGCACAAAACAAAAAAGTAAACGGGGTAGCTAGGCCAACATAACACAGATGAGAGGGTGAAAACTAGGTCAGAGAATTTTCCGAAAGGGATGAAATTGACTGCAAAATTATACTACTATAAAACACCAGCACAAATACATAAAACAAAACCAGAGCAAAAACCGTAAGAAAATGAGAAATGGCAGAATTGAACGTAGAAACTAATTGACGTGAGAGAATTTTTCTAAAGGGTATATAATATAGTTTGCCATGGAATGCTGGAAATCTGGGCTAGGAGGGCAAGAACACTGGCTAACTAGATTGACTTTAATGCTACAAAAAATGGTAATAGTAGTTCAATGAAGTTTGATTACGCCTTGAGCAGCAACTTGGCAAAATGCCGTATTCCATAAATTCCAACCAAAGTGCTTAATTTCGTTTGAGATTATTTACCTAGATTATGCCAAAAGTTTTAAGGGTGGGCCACACAGGCCGGCCAATAAGGATGCACTGAAGTGGGACTACTAATCGAGGGGTGACAAGTTTAAGTCCCGCCGGGGCCAAGTAAAACCTTAAGTTTTTTCCACTATTGCGAAAGTTTGATAAACATCCAAGAGTATCTATTAATTGTCATGAAAAGCTTCACAAATGTGCCGTTCGAAATCTGCTTCAAATCGAAGGTGTCTTCCTTTTGGTGTTGACTGTCCAGAACGTAGAACCCAATATGAATTGTGTATATTGGAATCGCCCGCAATGACGATTTCAGTACGCTAATGAAGGGTCACAATTCTTGTGATGGAATCAGACAGCGCATCAAACTCGTTATTAATTGTATGTCTGCCCGAATTGGAGCTCCTGTAAATAAAACAGTAGTGGATAAATTGCATACGGACATGGAATTTAAACCAAATGAAATAAAATTGCGGATTGGAACATTGGACATATTTAGGCTGAAGTTGGCAGGCTATATCACTACGCATATAAACAGCGAGACAAAAGGAATAATGGCACTAAGTTGTACCCAGATAGACTTAACTCTGTTACGCTAACGTGGGTTTTATTAACTGCAAAAACAGGTGGTTTGTTGTGGAAAGCTTGGGCGTATAATGAAAAAAAAATGTTTCCTTAACCAACGAATCAATGTTACTGATAGCACTACAAAATTCCTAAACATTATAAAACACAAATTCTGACGCTACCTAAGAAAAAGCCGTGATTTGGAGATCTGCGTTAGATTTTCAAAACAATTTACTTGTTTTGGTCCGCCAACAAAATCAACAGCGACGACCCGCTATCCGCCAGATAGTTTTTGTTTTTCCGCAAACTGTGGTTCTAGTGGCGATAGCTGTTGATCGGTGCGGCGAAATCACTGGTCTAGGTCCCAAGCATTGTTGGGAGAAAAGGTTTTTGGAGGATAACGAATAAAATAGCTTTGGCAAGCCGTATAACAGCGCTGTAACTTCAGCCCCACCTCACGTATAGAAACAATCACAAATTGTTGTTGTTCATTCGATGTAGATGTTGATTCCCCCCTTAGTGGTCTTTTACAACAAGCTCTGTTTTTGGAAGGCACTGATCAAATCATTTGGTGATGTAGAGGTTCTAGAATCCAGTTCGCTCTATTAATGGGTGGCGTATATTGGTGTTTTCTGTTTGGGATAGAACCTGCACCGCATGGTCAGGACACATTTTTTTTGGGTGCGTTCAATTTGCAAGATTTTGCAACTACTAGTCCCTACTAGTCCCTACTATTTTACCCTTCTTCATTGATCGAATAACTCATGTGACCATCGTTTGGCGAGTGACAGAGGTTTAACTAGTAGGGAACTCGCAGTTACCTTGCAAATTGAACTCGCCCATTTCCTCATTAGGCTGGTAAGTTGGCAAAAAAATGTAGCTACGTCATAAGTCTATCCATCCGCACTGCAGTGACATTTTGTAAAAAATAAAAAAGTAAACGAGCTTGGCCGATTGTTCAAACACATCGTTGGTAGCGTTCGTATTATTACCGAAAAGCTTCTTCCAGCGGCAATCGGTGTTAACAACTGGCATTAACAAAGTTTATTTAGTCGAAAAAAACAAATTATTTCTCTTAATTCTTTTATAAATGATCATTGACAACACAGTACAATCCCCTGGATTGTATAAAAATGTCAAACATTTCTAAGATTACGTTCACATCATTAATAATCCATTTTTTGAGTTGCTATCGAACAGCATGTAGCAACTTCAACTTTATACAATCAATCTTTTCAATTCCTTTCAAATAATTAGAAAAACTATAATTTTGCATGAAAATTGTGAAATATCAACGTTAAACTGCTAATATCTGAAATTATGTGCCTGCTGTCGAGCATTTAAGACGTTAATAGGCTCATTACCGTAAGCGAATCGAACAAAAAAAGCTGGCGAATGTGACTTACATATGATTACCGAATTTCTAACAGTAGGTATTCATCTAAAGTGGACAATTTTGAAAATTAGTTAACAATAAAACAACCATAAGACAACCATGTAAGACACATTCAATAGTTTTTTTTTTCGAAGGCAATGCCAATAAGATTTAAATTTACATAGAGACATCTTTAAAACTGTCAACGGTTAATGCATAAAAAAACCTAGTTCACCTACAGTGCTGCTTTAAAAATGAGATCAGGTAGTCCTCACACCTCCATGAATCGTTATCGCATTTACGTTAACCCTACGCTACGTGCACATAATTGCAAGAAAAAAAGGAAAGAAAACAAGTAATGATCCTCCGGTTTCATTTGCTCAAGACTATTAATAGCTCCATCTTGACAAAATAATTTATATTTTTGCTTTGAAATTTCGGACAAAAATCCAATGAAAAATTGAACAATCACATTTTTGACACATCGAAAAAGAAAAGCCTATCCACTAATTTATTTTTCGAACAAACTAACAAGATAAAAACAAATGTCGCGTTGGTGTATCCTTAGCTTTTGATATAGACACACACTCGTGTGAAAGTAGGTATACCTAAGTATTCTTAAAATCAAAATATTTTTTTTTTTTAGAAGCAGAAAAACAAACTTATGCTTATCACAAATTACTCGTCTATTTAATTTCCAAAGTGTGATTATTTCATGAGAGAATAAAAAAAAATGTCCACTTTTCTGGACAATTTTGACAATTTAGACAATTTATTGGCTCTTCTAACGCCCGGTACTTCGCTTCCGAACTACAGAATAACAAAAAAAAAAAACTCGGTGAACTTGAAAAATAAGAAATATTACCGCGAACCTACCTAAATTTGTATCTATCGAAATTTCGGTTGGAATAAAAAGACAATAACACCGACTCCGAGAAATCTGTTCTTGCCCTAGATTTGAAAATATGTATATTAATATTTTTTTTTCCTCTCTAAAAATACTGCTCACCCCACCGAGTCGGTACAGGGTGTGACAGAGACCTACAATGTCAGGCTACTGATGAGATTTCTATATTATCCCAAGAGGAACACCATCAAATGCGGCATGGCAAATGGGATGTAGATAGGCCTACCTATGATGTTCATACCTATCTCTATATCTTAGGCATTAATGGGATGGTTCATTATCCACTGACCCAGTTAATGTGTAGGACGCCATTCCTATATCCTACACAGAGGAACAGAACATAAACCACATACACATTTTCACCTCTCTCGCCAAAGTGTATAAGCTACCCATAAGTGAAAATCCTCTTTCCTTTTCCGGAATAAAATTAACAACATTTTAGGTACAGCAACGCAACAACAGCAGCCAGTAAAAACGCAGAAAAGCCGTTTTTTTAGCTTTAAAAGCACTTGTGTGACGTTTTCTTTAATGTCTCACTGCCTTGCGTGCTGCGTCTCTCAGTGTGTGCGTATAATGATTTCCTAACCCACCTCAACAAATTTATTGATTCTTTTTTGGTAACCCAAAGGCACGTACATATATATTTTATACGTTAATAGGTTCCGTCCGTTGCGTTGTGTAGTTTTTCCGTTGTCGTGCGATATATGTATACAGAGTTGCGCGCCGTCGTCGACGTTGAATGTCTATTACGTAAACGGAGCGAATTTAGCTCACCAAACCGTTAGTTTATTATGATAGCCCGCATTTATATTTTGTTCGCCTTCTCTTGTCTGTTCACAAAAAAAAAATTAATAATATGTATCTCTAACAACATTATTGAATAATTTTTAATTTCGGCAACAAATAAACAAAAGCAAAATAAAAAAAATGCATTAGACGGGCGCTATGGTTTTTTTGTTAGGTTTGATTTTTGGGTGATTTGAGCCCAAAGCGATCTGCGCGAAACTATCAAACAACTAATTTGTTACCTCAGCTGTCACATTTCACTTTCTTTTCATTTCATTTTGGCGCAGCCTCTACAGTAGGTTATTTAATTTTTTTTTTCGTTTTTGCTTTGTATTTTTTGCATAATATTGTTACCTATAACATTAATGTTATGTTACATCAAATCTTGAGCAAATTTTTTACTTGTTTTTTTTTGTGAGATAGTATTAGTCAGTTTGGGATATTTTATCTATTTGCACTATAATCTATTTCTATATTGCCCTAATTTTTATTCATCACCCTTCATGTATGAAAATTATTTATTTCAATTTTTGATTCGTCATCTACCTACATTGGGCTGTTCGTACGAAAGAGAAAGTTTTGCTGTCGCGATGGGTAAAAGGTCTCCTCCGCCCTCCAACTCTACTTCGCCATGCCAAGCACTATACCACTGCAGAGAGACAGGCACTATGTAATAACCAAGCCGACCGAGTGACCTTGGTGAATTTTCAGGAAATAAACCACTCCGCATCATGAATAGCAAAGTAAATTGTGTAGGTATAACAGCCGGGAATATTATGTAAGCTTTTTTGACGGTTCGGCATATAAATGTCAAAAGTGGTGAAGAGTTTTTGGGTAGGAAAAAAAAAACAAACCAATTCCGTTATGTAACTCGATGTCTATACGTAATGCTTACTCCTTCTTTCAGTAAATCGAAACGGAGCTGGGTATGAAAACAAATGAACATGAGGGTTTTTTATGTCCGACCTATAGCAAGGACGAACATCAGCTGACAGAACAATACTAGGCTGTCACACACCTCTATCTCTTCCTATTGCTTATTTCGTTTTGTGTTGTTTATTTTCCCTGTGTTTGGGATGTTAGGAATAAAACATGAGTCTGTCTATTTGTTGGGATGGGAAACTTATCAAAATGATGTCGGCCTAAAAGCTTACAAATAAGTTTCCGATATGAAAAGCCAAAGTTATACGAGCATATCAGCGCTGTTTACTTACGTATGTGGGAAGGACTTCCTGTCTATTGTGGAGGTATATTAGGTATTTCAAGGACATTTGTGCTTTTTCTTTAAGGAATGTAATACGTTGTGTAGGTATATGTATACGTATGGCTGTATGTTTAATACACAAGAGACTGCGTGGATTTTGCTTTTATTATTCCGACTATTCGGAGAGGATATAATCAGGAACATGGATTATGAATGTTGTCTTTACAAAAATGTCATGGATATTTCTCAGAATGTAAATAACTTACTTAAAATAAGAACCTTTCGGGCCTAATGTGCTATGGCATTTGGGTTTCCGTAGGCTCTTGAAGTTCTTTAAGATTGTCCTAGGTACCTCGAAGAAATCTATGGAAATTAATTTTAACAGGAATTTATATAGGATAGCTTTACATTTCGTTGAACCTGTCAATGAGAATTTTTGATGAGTAATTATGGAATGATAGAATGGAAGTTCGTCGAATAGCAGAAAGGCAATTCTTACTATTTAATAAACCGAGGTATGTGCCAATGTTTTGTTTTATAAGAAACTAAATACCTATGTTTTTCCAAACTGTGGGTGTAAAGCTGAGTTTTAGGCAGCTATTGAAAATCACCAGTAGCCAGGGTGTGAGAGTCTCGATGGAATTACACCCATAGAGCTACAGAAGAGTATCGAGACTCTCACACCCTGGCTACTGGTGATTTTCAATAGCTGCCTAAAACTCAGCTTTACACCCACAGTTTGGAAAACGGTTAAAGTGGTGTTTATACCAAAATGCGGTAAAGCTTCACACTGTTCTCCAAAAGACTTCAGACCAATCAGTCTAACTTCATTCCTCCTGAAAACGTTGGAAAGACTTGTAGATTACTACATACGCTCAAACCTGGAAAACAATTCGCTTTCGAGGTGTCAACACGCCTACCGAAAAGGTTTTTCAGTAGAAACAGCACTTCATTCGCTGGTCAGCACTATCGAAAAATCGTTGTATCACAAAGAATACACGATGGTATCCTTTCTGGATATAGAAGGGGCCTTCAACAATGTCAATACAGAAGCCGTCACGAATGCACTCATCAGACTAAACGTGGACAACTGCCTCTGCACCTGGTTAAAGAACATGCTAGGAAGCAGGCTGATCCAGGCGGAGCTTGGCAGCTGTCTGACCAGGAGGTCAGTGTACAGGGGCACACCACAAGGAGGAGTGCTTTCACCGCTACTATGGATCTTAGTAGTAAATGAAATCATCTCCAACCTGGAGGAGGATGGATGCAAAGTGACGGCCTACGCGGACGACATTGCCATTGCCGTAACGGGGAAATTCCCCCACACGATCAGAGACCTAATGGAATAGGCTCTCAGGAAACTATCCTCCTGGTCCATTAAGGTCGGGCTCAATGTTAACCCATCCAAAACCGAACTGGTTTTATTTACAAGGAAAATTAAGGTTCAGGAGATAACGCCACCTACGCTCAACAACGAACCACTAAAATTTTCCAGCCAAGCTAAATATCTGGGAACGATCCTAGATAGCAAACTCAGTTGGAAACCAAACATCCAAGACCGCATAAGGAAGGCTACGACTGCCATTTACACCTGTAAAAAGGCCTTAGGCTCCAGATGGGGTCTACAGCCTAAGATAACACACTGGTTGTACACGGCGGTCGTCAGGCCTATCCTCACATACGGTATCATAGCATGGTGGCCTGCAATATCGAAGCAATGCCACGCAAGCGCCCTGGAACGAATCCAGAGGGCAGCCTGCATATGCATTACAGGAGCCTTGAGATCCACACCAACGGCAGCCTTAACGACTTTTTTAAACCTC
Organism: Portevinia maculata; assembly: GCA_949715645.1. Classification (NCBI taxonomy): domain Eukaryota; kingdom Metazoa; phylum Arthropoda; class Insecta; order Diptera; family Syrphidae; genus Portevinia; species Portevinia maculata. Next base: position 49,928,514 of record OX454527.1, on the reverse strand, counting down.
CTCCCCATTGATATCTATGGGAAGCTGGTGGCCACTAAGGCGGCCTTGAGATTAAGAGAATCCAATTCGTGGAAAAGCTCACACATTGGGCACAGCAACATCTTAACTGCTTACAAGATTCCCAACAATACGGATTACCTAATCCCAACACTGGATTTCAGTAATAAATACAAGACGGCCATCCCAGACCGAGCCAGCTGGGAAGACGGTCGTATCGTAAACAATGAAGCCGTAGAAATATACACCGACGGGTCAAAGACAGCCGACGGCACAGGGGCGGGCGTGTTTTCAGAAAACCCCGCGCTTAATGTCGTACTACGACTGCCTGACCACTGCAGTGTATTTCAGGCAGAAGTCACAGCTATCCGCGAAGCAGCACGCAGACTCTCTATGAGCCCGATAGATGGAAAAACTATCGTGATATACATAGACAGTCAGGCAGCAATTAAAGCCTTAGAATCACCAACAATAAGATCCAAGTTGGTAAAACAATGCCGCGAATCTCTTAACGAGATCGCGGTCAGATGTAACACTTCCCTGTGTTGGGTACCCGGTCACAGTGATATTCCAGGCAACTGCAAGGCGGACGAGTTAGCCAGACGGGGTTCCGCACAAGAACTCTCTGACAACAGAGAGACACCGGCGGTACCCATTCAGACACTGAAACGCAAACTTCTAGATAACGCGTTAATAGAAGCAAACAATAGATGGAATAGCATCAGTACATGTGTGTCCTCAAAGCAAATTTGGACCAAATACGATGCGAAGAGAACATCCAAACTTCTCTCCATCAGCAGGAAAAATATCAGCTCGGTAATCGGAGCAATCACCGGCCACTGCATTTTAGGCAGACATGCCATCAGATTGGGAGCTCCCTCAAACGACTTCTGCAGAAGCTGTAGAGACGTCGAAGAGGAAGAAACCACCACTCATCTCCTGTGCAACTGCCCCGCACTAGCCAATTCAAGGAAACAAATCCTCAGCAACTATTTCCTCGATGATCTAAGTGATCTCAGTGAGACAGACATTGCCTGTATCAGCAAATTCGTCACTAAATCCAAATGGTTAAACTGAACTAGGGGACGGATTGGTCGATAACTTGAGCCCCTCCCGCTCCCCTCCCGCAGATCACCCCAAACCTATTCCCCTGCAAAGGAAAAGAGATCTCACTGTAGTTAGATTGTATCAGTCACTTCAGTCAGAACTCCACTCCGAGGGAGAGACAGTAACCCGGCGGATCGACTGAAATGGTCTCCACCGGCCTGCTGCCTCCCCGCTATGCAGACAAAACGGGAACAGAGTTGAGGTTAGATTGTAACAGTCACCACACTCTGCTTCTCTCCCATGCCTCAAAACCTGCACCACAAACCTCCTAACTCAGTCATCATAATTCCAAATCGACTATCAAGGCCGCCCCTCCCTGCTCCCTTTCCGCGGAATGGTGTAACTTGAGGCTCGTACTGCAACAGTCGCCACAAGCCGCACCCACCCCCGCGATGCGTGTAGCGGTGTTGGACCACCTTTGGTCACGCCCTCTAGCACAGTTTTGTAACCAACTACTTGACTGTGCAGCCGGTACACCCCGACCCCCCTCCAAGAAATGTAATAGCTTGCTCGGGATTGACTGTATCGGTCTCCCTGGCACGGTATTGCCTGCAAAGAGAGTGAAGAGCAGTTTGAGGTTCGATTGTAACAGTCATCTCAAAAGACTCTTCCCTCCCCCGGTGACCAAGAGGCAATAGCTTCCCTCCGCGGCGCAGAATTTGAGATCGACCTGGGGTTTGATTGAATCAATCGCCTCATCTCGATCGCAACCCTTGGTTCGGATGTCGGGCGAAAGTCGCCTCTGCAATAGTCACTCTAACACATCGCAACCTATGCGAAACACAGCCCCTGACCCCTTCAGGAGAATCTTCCCCCCCTAAAAACCACTACCTCACAGGAGGCAATTACAGGGAACCCAGGAGGCTGAGCGATGACCGGCAGAACACCAAACTTTGTGGTATCACAACGGGCCGAAACTGCTGCCTAAGTGTGCCTGGGCTCACGCCCTTGCAGCCACCTTACCTAACCTAACCTAAATACCTATGTATGAACTCTAGATGGCTAACTTATTGGTCATTTTGACGAAGGTTTGCAAATGGACACAGAATTTCATAAGGCTTTTGCTAAATTGAGGAGTAATACAGTACGGGTTGACTTGTTGGGGAGGCACACATAAAAACAAAATACAACCTTTGGTGGTAATACAAAAGCATTTGCTCAGAATTATCTGGAACAGAAGACGCCATGAACACAGTTTTCCACTTTTTTTGCATTCCTTTATACTACCTTTAAAGCATCTTTACTTTTACAAAGTCTTAAAAATTATTTTTCTCTAGAAGCGGTTATTCTTTAAACCATGATCCGAATCTCTACGGTCTTCGTAGCTCCGTAAGGAGTCTTGCTTGTGTTCCCCCGCACAATACTCAACTATTCTTGAGTTATTACTCCTCTGTAGCACCGCGTATTTTTAATAAATTACCCATTGAATTAAGGTGCTCTCGGAATATCTTGTCGTTTAACAGAAAAGTAAAACAGTGGCTCTTTAACTACGACTTGAAGGAGATTTATAATTTATCTAACGTAATTATATAGTCACAAATGGTCACCATGCATTGCAAATCATCCCTATACACCAATATTCTTTTTTGTATTATATAAATACTCGTATATTGAATTATATCTTGTTGTACTGTAACTCGATACATTCGGAACTAGTTTTTTATAACTATAGAATGTATCTAACTATTCATTTCCTGATGAAAAACACTTACAATTTACTTATTCTTTGAAGTACTTGTTATTATTTTTTTTTTTTTTTTTTTTATTTAATTTTGTATCTTTAAACGTTACTTTTACATATTTAATAAATTGTAATAAATAATGTATTATATTTCAATGGAATGAAGAAAATCTAATCTAAAAATCTAAAATCTAATCTAAAAGGTAGGTACTCGCAATAAAAAATAAAACAATCTGATTGGAGTGCACTTCTAAAAAAATTGATTTAAGGTTAATTTAATTTTAATTGGTAATAGATTATTATTAATTACAGTAGAGTCTTCACAGGAGCTCAAAATCAGTTCGAGTTAGAGGGATTTCGACTTGGAGGATATCTTTTACATGTCTAAAAAGTGAAGGGAATGAAAAATTCGACTTAGAGGACGTTCAACTTAGAGGGTTTCGACTGTATTTACTATTCTTACATAAATGTACAAAGTAATAGCTTGGAGGCGCTACTTAAATTGGCTTCAGCTGACGGCTAATTTAATTTGTATTATTTACCCCAACATCGGGCGCTACTTTTTTCCATTTCCTTAACAAAACACAAAACTTGGCTTCTGGAAATAATTAGCCCTTGTCGGCGAAATATTTTATTCTGTTATGCTGTTATGAATTTTCATACAACAATTCGAACTGGTAATACATATCTAATACAAAAATAAAAAATTAAATTTTAGAAATATTAAGTATTGAGTAAAAAGTTTCATTTGCTCCTGACAGGTACTTTTTTTCTGAAAGTTTACTTTCCTTATTTGAGTGAACATTTTTTAAGCCTATTTTTTTTAGAAGTGGTGGTTGCGCAGATAAGCGAGGGAGTACATATATCTAGAGATTACTTTTTTTATTTGGTCTTTATGCAGCTGGCGTTATTGGTACTTACCTACTTATTTGTTCACAAATATCACTCTTGTCGAACGATGAAGACAAATGCAGAGGAAGATACCGAAGCATTGTTATAAATATAAACTACCTATTGCATATATTTTCTTCACGGACCACGCTTCTCGATGAAATCAGTGTCACTCAAAACTATAAGGGGTTGTCTTGCTGACTCTCGTACATGAAGATCAAATGTATCGATGTGCTGGACGTACTCGATTTGTACCAGTTCTTTCTGTGTGAATTGAACATTGAATTGTCCTTGTATTAGACTTCACTGGGAACTTTAATTCAAATCCTTTGGATCCGATATAGCTCCGATGCAAAATGTTTGACAGTTTGTTATTGTTGAATGTGCTGCAATTTAAACACGGAAGCTGTAGTCAAGTAGTCATAAAAGAAGACAATGAGCTTTTAAACCGTCATCGCTCACACCATTTCATCTCAATGCCGTTTTTCTACTGAAGAGTCTGATTGTACGGCTTTTTTAAGTCTCAATTTTGAATGTAACGAGCACTTGATGTATGAGTGGAAGTTTTGGAGGGGAATGAGTATCTTAAAAACAGAATACTTGTGCTGCCCGTTCTCTGACCCACTCGGACATATTGCAAACATTTATATGAATGGAAGACTATTTCCCAAATGCGAAAAGTTCAAAAATCTGGGATCTATGATCAATAGCGAAGCAAGCTGTGATGACCACATTAAGCATCGCGTTTGATCGAATAAGAAGTTCCATGTTAAGAGGAAGCCTTCACGTCAAAGAATCTATCTCGAAGAAAATAGAGCGCAACCGACTAATTTGGTACTGTCATGTTCAAAGAAGAGATCCTACGAACCCTGTTCAAAAGGCAATATTGTTTCCATACAAATGCAGTAACACCAGCATTTGAGTGGCCTCATTGCCATAGTGATTCATTGACAGAGGCCTGTCGTTATTTTCTGTGGTCGGGATGAAGTTAAGTGAAAGGGTTATGACCAATTTCATCCTGATCATAGCCCAACGCCATTAAGAAAGAAGAAGAACATCAATTTTGCCTGTAGGTAGATACTCATGGTTTATTAAAATGGTTGTTAAATTCCAATATTCAATTCACTTAGTGATTATACAGAAGATTTAATGTGGGTATCATTTTCTTTCGCCAAATAACACTCAAGAAAATATACATTTTGTTCACAAATTTGGATTGCGTAAATCTGGGACGTTGGGCGCCATTTCAAATATTTCAAACTATGACTTCATTACTTAACGGCCGGGTTAATTTAGAAAACACTTTAGATTGTTTCTTGTTAAAGTAATTAACTAGGTATACTCCTTTGGTAAATCCCGTTAGGCTCGATTTTCTTATAACAGATGCCACTTTAACATCATAAAAAGGATGCATATCCAGTATAGTATAGGTTTTGCCCAGTATAGGCTTTGCGCAGGCAAAGCAGTCACATATGCAATCCGATTTATAAGGATCATGATTTGCATAAGGCTTTAGTTGATTTTGAAAAGGTCTTTAATCGAGGGATCTGTTATGGATGGCGCTTAGATAACGAGAAGTTCCAGGAACCTGTGTACATATGACCATCGACATGTATAAGGGAGCAAAGACAAGATTGGGATGCACTTACCAAAGTTGGTGTAGGTATACTCCAGGGGAACATTTTTACTCCCTTGGTATTTATACAGTAGGTATTTGAGTAGGTATCTGCTTGAAGGAAAAGTGTCAGACTCTAAAGTGCATCTCTTACTCTTTGCTATCCATGCACCCATCTCTACGTTAAAGAAGAATAAGAAAGCACATGTAGGTAGATACTTGGTGCCGTGACATAACCCCAGCATTTGGTATTATGACACATTGGAAAAGTGTCATAAGGCCAATTTGGCTTTATGACAATTTCGCTTGGTGCTGTTTTCAACAATTTGCCCTCGCACCTACCCCAAATCAAACAGTGAGGCAAAGCATGGGGGTTGCAGGGGGGCAGCATGCCCCCATATGCATTGCACTGTTTATGGGATTAGTTGCGAAATCGCAAGTAGATTGCATAAACAGTACAATGCCTATGTCACTTTCAAAAAGCGACATAAGGCCAAATTTCGAAATTTGGGCTTATGACGCTTGGGGTTATGTCACGGCACCAGATACTTACCCTCATAGGTATTAAGACATTAAATTTGACTTTGAATAAGTTTTGGGTTGGAAAAGGTTGAAGTTGGGCGCGAATTTTTCCTAAAAAGCCAACAAGCGTAAATGATTTTCAAGACTTCTTGCTTACTTTCGCCAAGAAAGCTTTTAGCTCTCATGTCGCATTATATAAATAGGTACCTATTTAAATCGAAATCCTCGCACTGTTCAACCAGTTATACCTATCACAATACCTATTAAACCATCTTTGGGTGTTGGAAGTTAAAACCAATTTACATACAATTAATACCTATGTATACATGATTAATCGTCAATTAGGACTTCCTCGCCCCGAAACAACAACCTCTATTAGAAACTTGTAGTTGACGAACCTAAAACCACTCTTTCCATTTCTATCCCTAAAAAGAAATCGCATGAAGGTTTGTAGATAATTTTGATTTTGCCACTTGTACCTACTTGGTCTTACTTCATCGTGTTATGGAATCATGCGTCAGCGTTCCTGTCAATTCATCGATCGACTTGATACTTAGATATAGGTAGGTAGGTATTTACCTAGATCTTTTATGCAAAATCTGCAAAATCACACTCAAATTTTGCTCTCTTCTTCCTATACCTATTTATGTATTACAAAATCATACAAAATTGCCAAAAGATTATTCACAATAATAATAAAAACACAAATAACTCATAAAGCCGATTAGTTACAGTACACACTACTCACACCTTCTCACTCATACTCCGACGCAATTCCCGATCTTCATCATCATCGTCATTACAATCCTCCATCATCCACTACAAAAAAGAAAGCACAACGTAAAACGGCACTTGGCACAAAGAGAGGGAAATATTTAAACACACAATAAAAAAACAATCAAAAAAAGTTATATAAAAAAAAACTGCCCAAGTAAAAATGAGAAGGCATGCGTGTTCATTCGTCGTTTAGTATACGTTATCCAAAAGACCTTGAACTTGAGACGAATTATTTGAACAAAAAAAAACGCACAAAAACAACGAACACCAAGCCAAAAATAAATACAGAAAAAAAACCAAATGGTGGAGCCGACTCCAAAAAAGAAGAAGAAATAAACACACACCGAAAGAAAGAACATTTTTTCGGTTCTCCTCGTTGTCTTCGGGTTTTATCTTCTGCCTGTTTCGGCAACACCTCTTCCTGTTTTTAAACCTTTTAATTTATGTGTGGTGCTACTGTCGTGCGGTCACATACATGCATACCGTCGCCCATTTATCGGCAAGCTTAAAATTTACCTCAAACAATAGACTACTGTTGAATTTTGACAGTCAGGAAACGCAAATGAAACAACCCTTCAAACAATACTGCCTGTCGACTGAATGACGTCACCGTGCAAACAAATATACATTACCTACTCGATCACGAAGTGCAATTTAAAGTTGTTTAGGTAGGTCATGGTCGATAATTGTTCATTGTTTTCCATGTAGATGCTTATTAAGTCTGACAGCGGATACTTTAGTTTTGTCATTAGAACTACATATGTATATGTATTTCATTTCATTTCAACATAGCAAACAAAGTACAGTAGCACCTCAGTAGGTGTTGGATACCTACTGAAATTTGGAAAAGATAAGATGGCAGCAGTACCTACTTTTTGTTAGATAGATAGACAATATTACGTATATAGGTATAATCACAGACACTATCTTTTGTGTTTGTCGTTCAGAGGTAATGGCACCTATGTAGGTACTTATCTACATATAAAGGCGGACCGTATTTGTTGAAGTTTGAAGAGCATTATTGACATTTACGGTTTTGTGATTGAAAATGCATATCGGGTCGTTCAAATTTGCAAATCGAATGAACCTACATGGTAGGTATACTTGTACCTATATCGTCGGCCGATCTCAGCGAGCATGGTAGAGGCTTTCATGGCGATTAAGGAACAGGCAAAATTGGTTGGCCTTGAAATCAACGACGACGAAAAACAAGTAGGTACTTGCTTTTAAGAAACATGGCTGTTCAGTCAAGAAAGTCAGGGCTATCGGCAATTCCGGGGGAAAAAAATTCCCCCCGAACATTTTTTGTTCCTTGGAAATTATTCCTAGTATCGTGAATCTCCATCCGAATTTATTTCCCCGGAATTTTCGAAGTTATGTTCGAAGGCGTTTGATAGTTGCCAAACGCAAATAATTCAATTTATAAGCTCATATTTGTGGAGATTTTGGTATTTTTTTAAAAGAAAATTGTTTTAATGTTATTATTTTTTTTTATTATACTCGCGTTCGGTTTAGTGAAGTGATATAAACAAATTCTTCATTATTTGAAGTTTCTCCTCTTCAATTTGTATAAGACGCTGTTTAAATTCTATTTTTGCCTCAATTTCCCTTTTTCTTAGTTTTTCCATCTCCATGTTATGGCGTTTTGTTTTCCAAAATGTATTCACATCGTTCTTTGCTCCTATTCGCAGTGAAGCCATTGGCAATATCGCGGCTTCCATCACATAAATGTACCATCATCTCCAATTGTCTGTGATTAGTTGAGTTAGACCTATATGTTTATTTTTTTATAAAATTATCGAAATAAAAGTTGAACAAAAAATACTTGCATAAAGACAAAATTCTTCTTCTTTTCTATAGCTAAAGTTTCTTTTTATTTGAGCCACAACAAACCAATTCAACTCTTATTTCACTTTTTTTTGATTTAAATTCTTTTTATTTGAGCCAGAACAAACATGCAACTCTTATTTCACTTTTTTTGATTTAAAATACAAACTTAAAAGCAACCGACTACTTATCCACATACAAATTGCTTAGATTTTTGAATTTCCACCAGCATACTTGCGAAGGAAATATTGCGGAGGGAATCTCGCGAAATTCCGGGGGGAATTTTTGTCTACGATACCAATTTATTCCGGAGGGAATTTTATCCCTTTTTTCGAAATTCATGCCGATACCTATTTTTGAAAAATGGGAAATATTCCGGATGGAATTTTGTTCACGATAGCCCTGAGTAACTTCCTTACTAATCGGGCTCCCGTCCCGTGGAAAGTATCTGCCTGAAACACTGCAGTGTTTTATCATCCGCGATCCCGGGCACGCTGCTTCCAGTTGTCCAGAACAAGCGCTCAGGCATTCGCAATGGCTTGGACTTTTTAACGGCTGTATCTTCTCCTGTATTCGCCGTTCTTGCACACAGGACCAAATATCCAACGGATAATTTTTTTCTTACAAGAACCTAATACCTATTAGCTGTACTTTTCTGCTTATCGTCCAGCACTGGATCATTTTTGCCGGGACCCCGAAATCGGCCATAGCCACGTAAAGCTCCTGTAGATGAATCATAGCAATGATAGTCGATTTATGCTTGGTGGGTCTCGACTTAAAATTCGTCGGTCTTTTCAGGATTTTCCTTAGTGCTACAGCTATGCTTACCTCTTCAATACTGGGTGTGGGAACTCTTTTTTCTAGGACTGGACGTGGGTTCTCCCCTTGGCATATCTCTCAATCCCATGATGCCCAATTAACAGCCGCTGGAAATTCTGCTTAAACCCATCTGATATTCCCTGCGCTTCGGTTTCCTTCTCTGTTTCGAAGAGCCTGCGACCCGGTCTTAACGAAAGCAGCCACTTGCTTAGCCTTTTTTTTAAAACCTCCGAATGTTGGAGGACTCTTTGATTTCATTGAGCTAGAAGACTGCGTATGTCCACTTCCTGCCGTGGAATGTTTTTTGTAGGCTTTGGCTACTCCTTTTGGCTACTCCAGCCAAATTTTTTTTCTGGGCGGTTCGTAGCTTCCTCTAGTTAGGCAGTCGATCTCTGAATTTAGCCGCAACAAGAAAATGGTAAAAGTTGACGTTTGCCCCCCGAAATGTGTGCACGTTTAAGATGTTGGATGCGTGCCTTCCATCAATTAGCCCATGTTCGAATTATTTGGCGGTTCGACTCTCTGGAGAGCGTCAGGTCGCTCTGTGGATGCACAGTCTTGGGAACATAGTTGCACTATCTGGGAGCGTCAGGTTGCTTTGTAGATGCGCAGTCTTGGGAACTTAGAATGCTATACTGCATTCTTTGAAATATTGATCGTGGAGACGCGGGTGCAATGCTTTCGTAACATAGTCGCCAATATTTGCGCTCTGCGACTATTTTAGGCTTGAGTAAAAATGGCCGATGACTCTTATCTCTCATGCTCTTAAAGTTTTTACCAATGAATGTCCCCCATCTCTCAAGGGGCAAAAAAGTAGTTATTTCAAAAAGAATTTGTCAAAATCAACTAACTTTGAGTTTTTATTACTATAGGGGTTAGTGTCTTTACTTATGTAGATTCAAAACTCGCTTAGCAAACACACAGTGGTGAATTGATTATAAATCAATTCGGATTAGTTCCGTAAAGGAAATTTAATTAACACGGCTAACTGTTTAAAACTCTACAAGTCTTTCGAGGTTTTTTAGGGAAATCTAAGAATTACTGCTGTATTACTTTGAATTGCAATCATATCATAACTTTTCTGTCAATTTAATCGCAATTGACCCCTCTCCCAGTACAGGATACAATCAACGTGTGCCTTACAAAACCAACATAAACCGCAACGAACTCTTCAGCTTCTTCGTTAACTGATGTCAAAGTCGCAAACTGCCACTAAGACCATGAACCTACGATGTACCATCTTATTGCGCACAATAATGATGATCATTCAAATTACACAAACGCTCCTCCAAATTAAAACAACAACAATAAATCTTTATGTTGCAAGCAAGCTCTAAAGCATGTGCTCACTCTAATATTGCGCTGTTAACTGCTTTTCGTGTGTCAAATCGACAACGATTTCATAATCTCCGCAGTACACCTAATATACATAATTCAAAAAAAAAATATCAAACTTAAAGCGGCTTCCTCTTACCCTCTCTACATCTGGTTGTGAAGCAAACCATGATTTTTAAATCAAATTCAACTTGTGCTGTGCGCGCAAAATTTATGCAGCCATCACTACCGTTTTATTCGAACTCTCCACTATATTGCGTGTAATATGCGACAGATATTCATTCAACTTTATAAAGAGGGATCAGCGTTTAACATTAAACAAAACAAAAAGTGAAAAATAAAGCGATGACCTACTAAATGCGAAACACTCATAGTACACCACTATATCCCCCCCATTGTATTGTAAAATACCTTGCAGCTTTACGAGTGAAGAGAATAATTATGACATAAGAGCCGAAGTGGAGAGTTGTTGTTTTTTTTTTCTTTTTTTTATATCTTCCGCTTTTTTGTTTAAGTTTAAATTTCTGTTGCGAAACGCACTTTACATTTCAAAAAAAGAAAAAACGAAAGGCACACTACAAAAATTTGCAAAATAAAAACAACTTCAAAACGACTGATCTGAAAATGATTTTTTCTGTCAAAGTTTTGCCTTCTGTCAGAGCACGTTCCGGTATTACAATATCACACATGACACATCGCTTGAATTGACCTTTGGGAAATTTTGTTTTTCTTGGTTATTATTTTGTTTACTCTTGACCACAATTCAATGTTGCTGCTATTTTTTTGCTTAGTTTGCTCGGTCTGACACTGACGTTTGTAACATGACCTACGCGAACAAAAATAAATATTCTCGTTACCTTTCTCTTGCCCTTTATGACTTTAAATGTTCGTTACTTACATAGATAGGTAGGTATAGGTACTCGACCCATTACTAGGTAGGAAGTGATAGTTTTCGTTTGTTAGAAACAAATTGGAAAAGGAAATTTGAAACCTATTCGTCATTACGATGGTGCAATTGTGAGTTCGCTTGTTTTTATTATTTTACAAGAATAACAGTTATCGCGAGATAACCTTGCAACGTTTTTCGATGAAAATACATTTTAAAAAGAAAGAAAAAAGATCATTGGGATCGCGCTCTTTGTATAGATTGTATATTACGCGATTCGGTGAAGGAAATGACCTTTAAAAATGATGTAACTCTTTATTTTATTTTTATTGTAGTCTTGTATATTTTATCCACTCTCGTCCTCTGAAAACTGTGTCAGATTTATTTTTATTTATATTGATTGGCGCATTTCAAGGCTATTCGCCGGATAAATAAAAATCAGTTCCGTAGACGTGTTAAAAGTTCAGTTTTTATTGCCTTTTAAGCGTCCTTTGAGTAGGGTAATTATCACGTTTGCTTAATGGGGCTATTAAGTAGACAGACAATGGGCACTTTGAAGGTAGTAAAGCGTGTAGGCAGTTCGTAAATTTTCATTTCATTGATCGCATGAAGTTCACCAACATTGTTTTTTTTCCGAATTTCGAAAGTGCTGTCAGATAAAGTATCAACACAAAACCGGCATATTTTTATAATTTCAACAATACGTAAGTGTACATAGGTAAATAGATGTGAAGGTATTAAAGCTCGAACGAAGGCAATGAAGCAAAGTTTATTTTTAAAAAATTGACAATTTGTCATTTCGAACTCATCCTTTCAGGCCAAATCAAAAAATGCTCTTCCTCTACCGTTTCCTTGTTTTAGAAGCTTAATTTATACGCATATGTCAAATTCGTTGAATCCAAAATTTCATTATTTTCGAAAATTTTGTTACGAAACAGTTTTCGCAATTTGGCAATGCTTCAAAATCACAGCATGGTGCCCACCTGTCTCAGAAATCAACACCTTATTCAAAACAAAGTTCAACATTTTGTATCTATTGCTACAATCCGATGACGATTTATTTGTTCTTGCCAAAAATAGAGTATATGGTATCGTCTACACATCTCGACCGGATGTTAAAATTCATAGGAAGAATAAACACGGAATTGACATTGATATTTTTTATCCTTTTTCAAGTAAAGAAAGAAATTTTTTCTTGAGAATTCTCTTTGCTCCCACTCTATAGTGCAAAGAACACTCCATGCATTTTAATTAGACATTTAAAGCGGATATCAAGATGTCGAATACGGAAAATGAGTTGTCATTCCTATACCTGCTGATTGTGGGATGATTCAGACTACATTTTTACGTTAGCTCCTTTTCGCCTGCGTTGTCCCCCTTTTTTATACACACTTTTGAATATTGAATCAAAATTAATTTTATTCAGAAAGATATGAGCATTGTCGCCAGAGGGCTGGCTAAAGGCGCTTAGTCCAGTGCGTCCCTTCTTCGCGCATTCTTCCTCTTCATCCGTATTAATTAATGCAAAGCACGTTATGCTGGGTGCGCATTAATTAGCGTTAAGCATATGAGAGGTGTTAAGCAAATACAAAAAAAAAAATACATTCCGGTGTAACACCACCACCAAGGAAAAATCGATATTGAAAAGCGAAATCAAGAGAAGTCTTACTTGGCGGATGAAAAAGAAAACTGTAGTACGTCATCTCGTCGATAGTCGCCGTTACGAACAAGTTTTTTTCCACTTCTCATTCCTTTTTGTATAACCTAAATGTTCACTTATTTATTGGCATTTGTAACCGCGCTTATATCGTTAACATGAATACCATGATAATATTCCACATACGCTATTGGTTCCATTCAGTTGGCCAAGAAAAACGATTTTCCTTTTCTTTGCAGTTTTCCACAGCGATACTCGACTTTTTTTTGCAATTCGTTACATCTTGCATCGTTGGTTTTCCAATCACGGCAAGGAAAAGTGAGTGAATGAATGAAAAAGCGAACGGATGAGAGGTGAAATCATCACCATCATCGCGTTGCACTGTTGCATAGCTTTTTATATCGAATATGCATACAGAGATAAAGTTATAGGTGTGCGCTTACAACGGATGCTGACTGAGTGCATCACAGAGTATCTAGTCAGCTGTCAATGTTGCTGGTATCTGATGCGTCATGTTTTTTTGCGCGCACACATTTTTACTGAATGTGCATGCCAAGTTTAGCAGCGGATAAGTCGCTATATAAGTAAGAAGAACACAGAAAATGACATCGATCTGATGCTCGGAATTGGGTCAATAAAACTGAAAGTTGGTTTTCAAATTTGTTAGTTTTGCGAAGTTCTGTTCACTTAAGGTACAGGCCGGCGCTGGATCAGCTTATAATACTTTTATGTGACAGTTATATGCACACAGGCGGCCCAGAAGGGATGCACTAAAGTAGGAGGGTTAAGATCCTCTTATTCAAGATCATTAAACGATGGAAAACTCAATGAAACGCTGATTGTAATAGAGTTTGTCAACGATACAGATCTAGTCGAATATCGAAAATATTCACAATCAGGAAAGAATTGTTTTTGCATTATTATTATTTTACTCTGACGGCGATCTCCACCAATAAGTTCATTTCTTCTTCCCCGAGGTTCGGTGAGAAATATTAAAGGCACAGTTGGGCTAGAAGCTTGGGAGTCTAATCAGGAATGTAAGCTCTGTGTTCAGGTGGAAAGAATTAGCTGTTATCACAACTGTATATCTACACATATTTGGCATCCTTACAGAGCCTTAAACTCAGTGTATTCCAGCCATTTGTTAATGCGTAGCAATATTTATATCATGAATGTAAAGGACCAACAATTTTACACCGATTGCGAATTTTTGAGATCCTTCTCATGACCGTTTAGGTCTGGAATGTTAGCAGACTTTCGATACAGGTGGACCATTGAAAACAGTTGTCAGTGTTTCAGTAGGGACTTGAACTTAGCAACACTCGGGCAGTTGTAGAACGCAATAACACGCATGAAAACCATCTTGTCAACCACCATATTCGACCTAATTACTCGGATTTTCGAAAAAAAAGCGTAGTACGAGTATTATTCACTAACAAAAACCTGTCAGACTTTCAAATTAACAAATCAAAAAAATTATAAGAACTATGTATCTTAAAATACAAAAAGTTGTTTGCCTTCACTCAAACCCAAGAATTGTTGCGCTATCTTCGGCGAATTCCGGTTAATTTTCTGAAGTTACAGCTTACACGGAATTTTGTACAAATTAAATCTTACTACCTAGCTACGAGCATAAAGGGTGGTCCAAATACAAATATATTATTTCAGGTACCTATGTTTTGGCCTTTTCAGAAAGAGCAAACATTCTCATTGTCTATGGAATATGATTTCATTAATATGGCTGCCTCGGGTTTGTATATAGTATTCTC